>CM071798.1:2351229-5223164 GCA_036559045.1 Platycarya longipes
AAAAGTGAACAAGGCCTTGATAAAAAAAATCTAAAAAGTCAAATTTCTACCTACAATTTTTTATTTTATTTTGTTGGGCCAAACCTGTCCCGAAAAGATTTTGTACATGTTGAAAGGTTGATCCTAGAGCCGATACATAATCGTAAAGATTAATAAGATAGAATTAATATGAAGACAGTTTGTACGAACTTGTGTCCAATATGGATAATTGGCAAAGCTATTGTATTTGACAACACATGAAGACAAATGGATGAAAGAAAACAAGAATGCAAGCATCTTCCCAACAATTTTTGGAGGCCAAGAACAATAAAAAATCCTTCCCTGCCTTGTTTTATTTACAAGTAAATAAATTTGTCTCCATCGAAAAATATGGTAAGAAGTGGCAACCTACCTCATAATTAAACTTAATTTTTTTTTTAAAATTTATACAGCTCTCTTACTATTTACATAATACCTCTACACATTAATATTTTTATTTTAAATTTTTTTTTAAATCAAATATTAATGATATATAAATAGTGAAAATAATAAAATTAAATTAGTTTAAAAAGAATAAATTTTCGAACAAAATAAAAAATATTAACAAAAAAAAAAATGTAAAAATTAAAAAATTGGTGTAGCAAAGACTCTATATTTTTTTTGATCCAAAATCATAGTTTTAATGTTATAATATGGCCTCAATTATAGATAGTTAGTGTATCATGAAACATCATCGACGGCAAAACAATTACATGATAACAACATTTTCTGCCGATCGAAGGGATCAAAGCTGATCAGTTAAATTAAGATTATGATCTTTTATACTAGCTAGGTTACGACGTATTATCCGTGATAATAATATTGATACCAGAAAAAAGTCAATCCTGCAAGCTGGCCATTGACCAAAATCGGCCTCCATCATGACCTTAAAAGGAGTTTTGGTGTCATTCTCTAGCTGTCTTATAGTTATAGATTTTGACTTACAGATTTTCACTTCATGAAAAATACTATAACCATAAAATAATTATACACAAAAGTCAACTCATAAATCGATTTAATTTGATATAATAATTATAAAATTATTTTTATTATAAAATATATGTAAAGGATTCTATTAAACCACATTATTAATTTGTAGTTTAGTTTGTAATTTTTTTTTTTTTAATCTGTTAACATTTCTCTTATTTTAAAGCAACAAAAAAAATCTAAGAGGTGAGAGCCAGATAGCAAATGAACCTCCTATCGCCCGGCCGGCCAACTCTCCTCACCACCGCGCGCGACATGCCCCCTCCACCGTTGCCTTGCCACTATATCCCTTTACTTTGTTTTGTTTTGTTTTGTTTTGTTTTGTTTTACTTCAATAAAGTGAACTCTCAAGTTCTTTATCACCGAGAGCTTTGTTTTTTAATATATCTGTAATTAATCTGAGATAATTTAATGAAACTTATCTGGTATGGCCTTTTATTAATGGGAGTAACTAGGCACCATCTAGCGCATGATGGCTGGACTTTTATTTAGGGGTGGAATTATGATTTGTTGTTTGGAGGATGATCGGCAAAGTATATGATATTATGAGTATAAGTAATACGTAATATTTGTATATAATTATCTAAAATACAACAATTATTTGTCATAAAATTGTATAAAAAATATATATATATCTATATCATCATCTTATAAAATAATTTTCTTAAAATTTTACGTAATTTGCTACATATCATTACAAAAATAAAAGAATTGGAGGGAATTCTTTTAATAAATTAGGAGGGAGATTTTAATTATATAAAAAATTATATATATTTATATAACACTAAAATATATATATTTTTTAAAATTTGGGGGGCTAACTTCCACCTAGGTCCGCCCTTGCTTCCTATTATTATTTAATATTTTACTAATACTCTTCACGGCCTATTTATTATTATTATTTATTAATATTTATTATTCTGTTATTAGTACTTTTTTTTTTATTACTATTCACTCTCTAAAAGTAATTTAAATATAAATATTAATTTTGGACGACGAGCCGGGGGAAGCTGTATGCAGGGGCGTATGTCGCTTATAAGTTATGGCTGGATGGGACCATGAATTCGCCCCAAAGAGTAGAGAGTGGTGGGTTGTCGGCAACGGTAGCACAAAATGGAAATATTTGCTGCATAAAGGTGGCGGCGCACGTACGTATATACGTAGATGGAATAAGTAATTAGTGGATCTATATTTTATGTTGCTATTAGATTTGCAATCCACATCAGATGGTGCCTACTTTTGCACTTTTACCACAAGCAAACGCAACTACTATTGCATGTGCTCCATCATTTACATATATAATTGCAGAAATCTGATCCTTTTATTTTTTAATTTTTTTAATTTTTTATTTTCTCCTTTATGGGAGAGGGATCAGACGTATATATCTTTCTTCCTAAAGGTAGCTTATGCACCACCCATATTTATGTAATTAAGTGGACATTTTGAAAACTTTTCTTTTTAATGTGCAGATCATCATGTACACGCGTGAATATTTATGGATTGAATAGGTTAATACTGTTAACAATAGTACGAACTGTGGGTACCATTTTTTTTGTTTTTTCTTAGCAAGTTTAGTAGAATATGCATGATAAATTAGTAGATTAGAGTACTGGTATTATATAAGTCAAAATCTTCTTTTGAAAAAATACATGTTTGCACACATATTAAATTTTTTTTGTTATATTTGATTAAAAATTAAGAGAAGAAAGTGAGAGAAGAAAATAAAAGTACTTTTATTCTTTAAAAGTGAATAATAATCCTTCAAAACTTTTTATTGAAGGGTTGCTATTCACTTTTAAGAATAAAAATACTTTTAATCCCTTCTCTCACTTTCTTCTCCTCATTTTTAATTAAATATGAATAAAAAAATTTTGATATGTGTATAAACTTATACTTTTTGAAAGAAAATCTTGACTAATTCAATACCAATACTCTTACAATACACAAGTTCTAATGGGTGCATGAGAGTTCCCTACAGTGTTTCCAAAAAATTAATACAAGAGAATGACTTTCAAGAGAAGGGCAGTAGTGGCCAAAGAATAGTGTTAGCCCATAGTCCCAAAAAAGGGAGGAACTGTCAAAAGACGGTTTTAGACTACAGTTGAAAGCTGCAACAGTAATGTATGTGCTGCACTGTGTTAGTTTAGAAAGACTACAAGGGATTTCCACTTCCACTTAATCTTCAGGTGGGAAAAACAAGAACATAGAGAAGCTGAAAACAACACCAAATCGCTGATGGACAACCTATGGCGACGATGGCAGGTGTATAGCACACGCTGAAGGAGAGGGAGGGCAGGTGACGGAGATGGGAGACCAAATGCTGCAGAGACTGCCGGAGGGGCGTGTGGGCCATCGAGCCATTTCAAAACACCTATACGCACATGCAACACGCACAACCAAGGCCGCGTGTGCGGCGCCCGCGTTCGTCGAAAGCGCAAAGTCCTATTCTTGACTTGTAGATTGACGGCGGTAGACAAAAGATTGGAAAAATTGACGAAAAATTGATGAAAAACATAAGAAAAACGGCTGGAAAAGGTAAAAGATAAGGTGAAGGCGAGCGGAGCCAAAGTTCCAACTCACCTCCACTTAGAATTAGTCGAAAAATGGTGAGGATCTTTTGTCGAAATTCGCCTAGCATGAAGAGAGATGAATGAGAGAGATATGGGTCCTTTTTTTTATACTGTGGGTGCCATTTGAGATATGATTTGGGAATTAAAGTAATTAAGTGAAATACTAAAAAAAAAAGAACAGAAAAAATATGTTTGTAGTACTATTACTTGGTCTGAAAACGGAGAAAGCTATGATATATATATATATATATATATATTAACAAGAGTGCTGCCCTGGGTAGGTGATGATCATGTTTTGTCTTGGTAGACACAATTGTCAATCCTACTAAAAACAAATAGCAAATGGTTTGTTAGTTGATAATATTGAAGAATATTTTTTGGTTGAATTGTTTAATTGCCCTAGTTTGAATTGCTTGAAAAATATGTCGTGAAAAGTGATGACAGAAAAATAAAATAAAAAAACAAGAAATACTCAATCATTCAATATAAATTAAATTAGGTTTTGGTGATTTAGCAACGTACTTATATTAATGAAGCTGTAGAGGATATTATCTTAAGGAATGACGAAATACCTTGTTCCAGACGGCCATACAACTAATTAATTGCATATTTATAGGATTGTTTGGAGGAAATCCTAATTTTATAATTAGAAGGTTATTCGCTTGAGTAAAGAATAGAATGACCATTGAGAAAATTATGTCTGAGATTCTCTCGAGTGGCCTTTAGCACAAAGGTTGTGCAAACTTTTTGTTTATTGTTTCTCGAATCACAAACCAGTTCAAGCCTTATTGAAAATCTACTAGAATACTAATGAATCCTTGTCGGTTTGGATCATCAAATCTAACCACCATAAAAATAAACCAAATTCCACAAATCTAAAGAATATACCATAAAATGGATTGATCATGAATTATCAAGAACTTTACTTATTATTTTTAAGAAATAAAACGTTTTTCTCTTGCCTTGTACATGATATATATTACATTATCTTTTGGGGTTTGCTCATCTAGGGTAAATTCTACCCCAGCCTTGACATTTTCAATAAGCAAGAATATCTTTTAGGGAAGATCTATACAACCTTCTCAACTTCTACATATCACTATTTTTTAATTTTTTTTAAATTTTTTAAATTTTTTAATTTTTTAATATTTTTATTTTGAATTTGTTCTTTTTAAATTAATTAATTTATTATCTTATATATCAAATATTTAATAAAATATATATATATAGTGTATAAAAAATTATGTAAATAATAAAAAGTTATGAAGATTTTTTCTATCCCCTAATCTGAAGTTGGAGATCAGGTTACTTAACAGTGTTTTTTGCGATGATATGACATTTATTGTACTTTTCCTTGAATCCGCTCTATGAAAACGATAAGTAATCAAGCTCGGGAAGGATTTTTTGAGTGAGTCCAAATCATTAAAATCAATGCGCCATTGATCCCAACAATCTCGACATGATAGAAGACTTGAATCAAATGACTTCGGTCGAATTCCAGATTGTCTTTATGCTAGGGTTTTCTTTTGGAGATATGCCATTAATGTTCCAACTGGCAATTTCCGAGGAGGAAAAAAATACCAAAAGGGAAGAGAGTCAATAGATGTTATGGAATTAGTAACCATGTAAAGGGTAAGGTTACTTAGTACTCGTTTGCAATTCAAGCAATAAACAAGTAAAAAAATCTTAATTTTAAAATAAAACTAATTAAAATATTCTTATTTTATAAATTAAAAACTCTAAAAATCTAAAAGATTTCTTTTATTTACACATGAAATTAGAGCATTACACTTAAACTTGCAATGCAGTCTATAAATATAGACTACAAATATAATTATTTCTATGTAAATTAAGTAACCTCAAATGGTCCACTAAAACCCATGCAATTAACCATGAATCACATCCAAAATGAGCAGTTTGCCTTAAAGGTCTTTGGAAAATATTGCACCAGACACGTGGCAGCACATGATCATGCCTATAGGGCTTAAACAACCTAGCTGAGCCGATCTTTAGCTTGTCAAATTTGGCTCGACTCAAAATAATCAAGCTCAAAATTCTTATTTTTTCTTAGTTCGGAACTCGACTCGGTAAGCTATACTCCCAACTCGAGCTCGAGCATGAACACAAAATGTTTATTTTTTAATTTTTGAATAAGATTTAATGATTAATAAATTAAAAAAAAAACAAAAGAAAATAGAAAATTTAATATTTAATTTATACAAATAACAAGTAGAACCTATATATATTCAATTATAAGATTTTAAAATTTTAAAAATAATAAATATCTAACTAGTTGATATTTATTTATAATAACAATTTATAATTATATGCTTACATATGTTATTAATACATATACATAATATGATAATATATATCTAATTTATATATGGTTCCTATATACTAGTATACGATATTATTAAATATTATTGATTAATTATTGTACAAATTATAAAATATATCTATAATTATATTCAATATATAAAACATATATAATTAAGTTACATATTATATATTTAATAAAATAGTGTTATGCTTATATATATATTAGCTAATATATATATAATATATTTATATGTATGTACATATACATAGGAATATATATATATATATATATATATTTATCAATATATTAATTAGCCTGAGTTGAGTCTATTTTTTATCGGGTATATGTCATTTACTAATCGAATGAGCATCTGCTTTTACAAATGAGTTTTTTTTTTTTTTTTTACGAGTTGAGTTTTGATTCGAATTTAAACATACGAATATCGAGCCGGCTACCGAACAAATTAATTCATTTACCGCTCTAATCACGAAGATCTTATATGTAATTTACAAACGAATCATTCATGATATTGGTGATACTGGTAACGATGGCTTATGAAAAAACTTAAAATTCCCAATCAGTACTTGAGCTTTAGGATATTTTAGTAAGTTATGACAATCATTTCGCCAGCCCAGCATATTAGAATTTATTACTTTTGAAATCAAAACATATGGTTTTTTTATTTGTTTTCCTAGAAAAGAAAAATATGATTTGGGCGGAGGCTGGCTCTAAGCTCGATATATGGTGTGTTCGTAACTTCGTACATAGAGGTATAGATCAAGGCTTCGTTTGATTATATTCATGAAATGAAATGAAAGTTAAAAATTAAATAAAATTATTATTAAAATATAGCTTTTATTTAAAAATTTAAAAAATTAAATTATTTATTGTAATAATATTTTTGTGTAGGAACTTAAAAAATATAATATTTAAATGAGATGAGATGATCATCATGATTTGTGAAAACAAATTAAACCTAAGCTTACCGACTTAGATCATCCTCAATGAATTAGGTAAAAGCTAAATTATTGAATATTTAGTTATGAATAATGCTACTATGCATACCAAGTTTGAAACTTTTTTTTGACACTTCGTACATTTTTATTTTATTTTTTTATTTAATAGTTAAGAAAATAATTATTAGTATATTGATATTTTTCATATATTTTTTAAATATTTTAAAATGATAAAAAAATGAGAATAAAAAATATGAAAAAATTAGAAAAAATAAATTATGCCTAACAGTGACCTGGAGCGGTAAGCTCCAGGCAGCATTGTAGCAACATCCTTTAATTATCAAACAACAAAATCCTAATGCAATGGATTTGTTAAAGTCCAAGACTTTAGCTACAGTAACTTCTAAAATAATCTTCAAAAATGGTGATTGTGTTATGAACCTTAAAGAAAGGAACTACTATTGTAAAAGAGAAATAAGAAACTCTCTCTGAAACTCTTAAGAACTGAAACTTTCTTTCTCTCTATATTTTCTTATGAATTTCATTACAACTGAAGCCCCTATTTATAGGCTTTGAAATTACTATGCAAGTTACTATGCAAGTCACTATGCAAGTTACTATGCAAATTTAATATAATAGTGGTGGGGTCATTCACATTATTTAGTGGTGGGACAGGGGGCGGCTGCCGTTCCTCCACTAAATTCATTACACTCCCCCTTGAATGACCACTCATAAGGAATCTGCCTCGTTAAAACCTTGCCAAGTAAAAACCCAGTGGGAAGAAAAACCAATGGCGAAGGAAAAAGAGTACAGTCTTCTTATGTATCCACAAGTGCTTTAAAGATTGCCTCATTAAAACCTTGCAGAGGAAAACCCAGTGGGACAAAACCTCAGCGAAGGAAAAAGAGTACAATCAGCACATTTACTCCCCCTGAAAAGTGCATGACAAAAGATCTTTGAGTCTTCGCATTCCAATGTTATGCACAATCTTCTTGAATGTGGAAGTTGGTAACGCCTTTGTGAATAAATCTGCCAGATTATCACTAGATCGTATCTGCTTGACATCAATTTCACCTTTCTCTTGAAGTTCATGAGTATAAAAGAATTTAGGTGAAATATGTTTGGTTCTATCACCTTTGATGTATCCTCCTCTGATTTGAGTGATACAAGCAGTATTATCTTCATATAAGATTGTTGGGCTATTATTGATCATAGGAAGTCCACACTTTTCCTGGATATGTTGAATAACTGATCTCAACCAAATACACTCTCGACTTGCTTCATGAATAGCAATGATTTCTGAGTGATTTGAAGAAGTAGCAGATAGTGTCTGCTTAACAGATCTCCATGATATGGCAGTATCTCCATAAGTAAATAAATATCCAGTTTGAGATCTACCTCTGTGTGGATCTGAAAGATAACCTGCATCTGCATACCCAATCAATTCTGGACTTGAACCACGTTGATAAAATAATCCCATATCAACCGTACCATGAAGGTAACGAAGGACATGTTTAATGCCATTCCAATGCCTTCGAGTTGGTGCAGAACTATATCTTGCAAGCAGATTAACTGAGAATGTAATATCTGGTCGAGTGCAATTTGCAAGATACATCAAAGCTCCAATTGCACTGAGATATGGTACTTCAGGACCAAGAATTTCTTCATCGTCATCACAAGGACGGAATGGATCTTTCTTCACATCAAGTGTTCGAAACAATCATTGGAGTACTCAGAGGATGAGATTTGTCCATATAAAAATGCTTTAGGACTTTCTCAGTATACATGGACTGATGAATAAAAATTCCATTTGGCAAGTGCTCAAGCTGCAGGCCGAGACAAAGTTTTGTTTTGCCAAGATCTTTCATTTCAAATTCATTCTTTAAATATATAGCGGTTTTTGAGATCTCTTCAGGAGTTCCCACAATATTTAAATCATCAACATAAACCGCAATAATAACAAATCCGGATTCTGATTTCTTAATAAAAACACATGGGCATATAAGATTATTCTCAAATCCTTCTTTCAATAGATATTCGCTTAAGCGATTATACCACATGCGCCCGGATTGCTTCAACCCATATAAAGATCTTTGTAGTCTGATTGAGTACATATTTCTAGATGTACTTGTAGATGCTTCAGGCATCTTATATCCTTCAGGGATTTTCATATATATATCATGGTCTAAGGATCCATATAAATATGCAGTGACCACATCCATCAACCGCATTTCTAATCTTTTTGTAACAACCAGACTAATCAAAAATCTAAATGTGATTGCATCCATAACGGGAGAGTATGTTTCTTCATAATCAATCCCGGGTTTCTGCAGGAAACCTTGTGCGACAAGCCGTGCTTTGTACCGCACAATTTCATTTTTCTCATTACGTTTTCGTACAAATACCCACTTATATCCAACAGGCATTACACCCTTCGGTGTTTGGACAACAGGTCCAAATACTTCTCGCTTTGCTAGCGAATTTAGTTCAGTTTCAATAGCTGTTTTCCATTTTGGCCAATCATTTCTACGTCGACATTCTTCGACGCTTTTTGGCTCACTTTCTTCATTACTTCTGGTAATGTCAAGGGCCATTTTATATGAAAATATGTTGTCGACAACAGTTTTATTTCTATCCAGAATTTCTCCAGTTTTCATGAAATGTATTGAGATCTCATTATTTTCAGGTACCTGTTCCTCTTCAGGAGAAAACATTTCATGACACACCTCTTCAGGAGGTCCCTTTTTAGGAGATTTATACTCTTCAGGAGTTTCCTCTTCAGGAGGTTCTGGAATAGAAGATTTGAACTCTTTAAGAGCACCAATTATATTTGTAGCCTGTATTGTGGGTACGTGTTCTTCAGGAACACCAAATTCATTTTGTATTCTTTTTCTTCTGGGAATTTTGTCTTTTGCCCCAATAGGTCTTCCACGCTTCAGGCGTATTTTAGATTCACCTATTGCTGTTTTGACAATTTGTCCTTCAGGGACTTCAATCATTGCTGGAGCATTAACAGCAGGAATATAAGATTTTACTACACCTTTAGTGTCAGTAAATACATCCGGTAATTGATTTGCAACATTTTGCAAATGAATAATCCTCTGAACTTCCCTTTTACATTCATTTGTAGGAGGATCAAAATGAGACAGGGTCTTATTATCCCAAGTAATATCTTGTCGTGCTTCAGGCACCGATTTTTCTTTACCCATTAACGGAAAATTTGATTCGTCAAAATGACAATCTTCAAAACGTGCTTTAAACATATCCCCTGTAAGGGGTTCAAGGTATCTAATAATGGATGGAGAATCAAAACCAACATATATCCCAAGTCTACGTTGAGGACCCATTTTTGTACGTTGCGGAGGTGCAATTGGAACATATACAGCACATCCAAAAGTACGAAGATGAGAAATATTTGGTTGTTGACCAAATGCAAGCTGTAATGGAGAATATTTATGATATGCAGATGGTCTAATGCGAATTAGAGATGCTGCATGAAGTATAGCATGTCCCCAAACAGAAATAGGTAGTCTTGATTTCATAAGTAAAGGTCTAGCGATTAATTGAAGCCTTTTGATCAGAGATTCAGCTAAACCGTTTTGTGTGTGTGTATGGGCAACAGGATGTTCAACATCTATTCCTATTGACATGCAATAATCATCAAAAACTTGAGATGAAAATTCACCTGCATTATCCAATCGAATGGTCTTAATTGGATGCTCAGGAAATTGTGCTCGTAGTTTAATTATCTGAGCAATAAGTCTAGCAAATGCAACATTTCTAGTGGAAAGAAGACAAACATGTGACCATCGACTAGATGCATCAATTAGAACCATAAAATATCTAAATGGTCCACTTGATGGATGAATAGGCCCACATATATCTCCGTGAATCCTTTGTAAAAAGGATGGAGATTCAACAATGACTTTTGAGGGAGATGGTCTGATAATCAACTTACCTTGTGAACATGCAGAGCACGGAGATTCATTGGGTAGAAATATCTTTTGATTCTTTAAGGGATGCCCATGTGAATTTTCAATAATTCGTCTCATCATTATAGAACCCGGATGTCCAAGGCGATCATGCCAATTCATAAATACTTTAGGGTCAATGCACTTCTGGTGCATTACCACATATGATTCAATTGTTCTCATTTTTGTATAATACAATCCAGAACATAGAGCAGGCAGTTTTTCTAAAACGAGCTTCTGGCCCGATATTGTTTTAGTAATAAGAAGATGCTCTTTACTGCCTTCATTGGTCGTTTCAATATGGTAATCATTACGACGTATATCTTTGAAACTTAATAAATTTCTTCTGGATTGTGAAGAGAATAGAGCATCATCAATACAAAATTTGGTGCCATTAGGCAACACAATATAAGCTCTTCCGGAGCCCTCAATTAAATCTGATGAACCTGATATGGTATGGACATAGGCTTTACTCAGTGTTAGATTTTGAAAATATTTCTTTTCTTTGAGAATTGTGTGAGTTGTAGCACTATCAGCCAGACATATATCTTTATCATTCAACTCAGAGATAAAATGCTCATCAATGTGATCCATGGTTCTACAAAATATATAAAAACTTTTATTACAGATAGAAAGAAAATACATTAATTGAGTGGAACACTTCCATCTCCAATTAAGTGTTCAATACTACCATCAGGATGATTAAAGAAATCAGATACATCAAGATGAGTAACGTCTACATTTACTGAATCTAATAAATCATCTGATGGTTCTACTAAATTTGTTTCATGCACTTTATTCTTTCCTTTAATAGAAGCTTGATATAAATCAGCTAAGTGCCTGACCGTACGACAGGTACGTGACCAATGTCCAATCATTCCACATCTATGGCACACCTCTTCACTTTTCTTTGAAGAATTATTCTGGGGATTTTTACCCCTTTCTGAATTGTACCACTTCTGGTGATATGGTATATCCCTTTTAATGTTGTCATTTCTATGACCAACATTTCTATAATTTCTTCTACCACGTCCACGTCCACGCCCCCGATTTCTTCTAAAGGATGCACCATTCACTTCTGGGAATGATGCAAACCTATTACCATTCACTTCAGGGAATGATATTGAGCCAGTAGGGCGTGACTGGTGGCTTTCTAATAAGAGCTCATTATTTTGCTCAGCTACTAGAAGACATGATATAAGTTCAGAATATTTCTTGAACTTTCTCTCTCGATACTGCTGCTGCAGGAGCACATTCGAGGCATGAAATGTAGTAAAAGTCTTCTCTAGCATATCTTCATCGGTGATTTTCTCACCGCATAATTTTAATACTGAGCTTATTTTAAAAAGTGCGGAATTATACTCACTAACACTTTTATAATCTTGCAACCTCAGGTGCATCCATTCAGAGCGAGCTCTTGGGAGGATAACAGTCTTCTGGTGTTCATACCTCTCCCTTAAACTGTTCCACAAAATATAGGGATCTTTTACCGTGAGATATTCAGTTTTCAATTCTTCATGAAGATGGTGGCGAAGGAAAATCATTGCTTTAGCACGTTTCCTGCAGGGATGCTTGATTTCCTTCTTTAATAGTTTCTCCCAGGTTCATTGCATCAAGATGTATTTCAGCATCAAGTATCCAGGATAAATAATTTTTCCCAGATATATCAAGAGCAACAAATTCCAATTTTGTAAGATTTGCCATTTTCTACATATATAAATAATGAAATAAATATGTGTATCTCAAAAAATATATTTATAAATTCACACAGATAATTATCAATAAAATATATTAAAGACTTCAAATAATATATTGAAAAACTTACAGAGGAATAAGGCCACTAGATTCAGAATTGGTAGAACCTTCGTGCTGATAACGTGTTATGAAACTTAAAGAAAGGAACTACTATTGTAAAAGAGAAATAAGAAACTCTCTCTGAAACTTTTAAGAACTGAAACTTTCTTTCTCTCTATATTTTCTTATGAATTTCATTACAACTGAAGCCCCTATTTATAGGCTTTGAAATTACTATGCAAGTTACTATGCAAGTCACTATGCAAGTTACTATGCAAATTTAATATAATAGTGGTGGGGTCATTCACATTATTTAGTGGTGGGACAGGGGGCGGCTGCCGTCCCTCCACTAAATTCATTACAAATTGTTTATACATCAAATTGATATATTATTATTTCTCTTTCTTCTTCTCATTAACCATCAGAATTTTGCTCAAGGCCTTGATGTAGTGTTTTGGTTTGTTGGTGTTTTAACAGTAGATGCGTGTGCGTAGAGAGAAGGTTTTACTGTAGGTAGAATGATAAAATATAATAAAATTAAATAAATTAATAATAAAAAAATTAAACATTTTTTAAATTAATATTATTTTATTACTATGTTATGAATAAATAGATAATTTAATGTAAAATTTGATGTACATGAAATAGCCAAAGTCAAATTCATCTCTTATTATATTATTATTATATAATGAAAAAATGACTATTCTAATATATTGGGAGCTTAATGTGAATGGAATAACCAAAACTAAATGAATCTCATATTAACTATAAGTGCCCTTTTATGTTTGATCAAAAGTTTTCTCAAATTTTAACTAAAATTGACCCTACTCTTATAAGTTTTTCCTAAATTTTAATCATTTTAAAAAAATCTCCTACATCACATTTTCTATTCTATTAAAATAATAATATTTTATTATTTTATTTTATTTTATTATTTTTTCTACTACTTTATTTTACATCTTTAACTATTTTCAATAAAATATACTTAAAATTTGATATAAAGATGAGTAGTAACCTCCCAAATATAAAAAGTTATTGTAGCACCCACCAAACCCATTCCTTATTATGGAGATCTGGATGTAGGTTTGTTTTGGGATAAAAATCCTATAATTTAGCTCAAAATTAAGGTCTGATTTATTTTTACAAATAATTTCATTTCATCATTAGTATTTTTTCAAATTTTCATATAAAATAAAATAAACAATTCAATTTTTTTAAATCCTAAAATATTTTTTTCAAATTCTAAAACAAAACTAATATTAAAAAAATATATTATAATAATATTTTGTTCAATTTTTAACTTTTATCTCATCTTATTTATGAAAATAAACTAAGTCTAAAAGTTTAAAATTGCATGAACATTTTTGTTTGTGGGTAATGAGCTGTAAAGAGTAGAAAGCAAATATACAATAAGGGCATCAGGAGTCAAAGGAATTTGGGGTTAATTTAAAGATGTGAGATCAGCAGGAACCACCAGGAGTTGCAAGTGAGAATATTGCATCCTGCATGCGCGTAATTTGGATGTTTTTAATTAGTCTAAGAAAAGATGTTCTTTGAGCCTCATCAGCCATCATGAATATCCAACTTGTATTGGTCGTGACGGCAAAGTGGTTTTCAGATACACATTAACGTTCTTATTTTATGCCTCCTTCTAATGCTCTCTTATATATGATCACTTCATTTAATCTATATATAACTGCATGCATGCAAACACGTGTTCTGATATTAAATATATACTTTTGATAATTTGTGGACATGAACTTGGGATATTATAAGTAATTAATGAGGCTAATTAAATTATTTGGTTCCCATGATATCGAGCATAAAGATAATTATATTATAGGCAGGAAAAAGGAGGTTACAGTACTACAAACCACTAACAGATAAAATCATACACTCATTTAATTGTTTTCGTGAGTGGACGTAGGCTAAAAGATAAATTAGTTATTGTATGATTGATCCTTTATTTCAATTATATATAAAATCTTCTAACTTTCGCTACAAAAGAAAAAAAGTATTGTTGTAGATTGTTTGTAACGAAGATGACTATTTATAATGAAAACAGACTCATTTTGATAAAAAATAATCATTTTGACAAAAAATAACTAGACACAAATAAGATTTTTTTGTAGTGTTTAAGTCAATATCCTTAAAATAAAGGTGATTAGAATTGAATTTGCCCGTGATAAATTATTTTCTCAATTGAAAAGATTAGATTTACCATTGCAACTATATATAATTACTTTAAGAGAATATCTTCTATATGGTCGGGGTGCACTCTCCTTACGTGCAACCCTCAATTATTTCGTGCCATGGAAGCCTCCCACACGCAATTACTATGGTCCAACACCACACGGAATTAGGCTGTTCACCCCCTCCTATCGAATCAGGCCAACCCCTTCCCCCTTCGCTCGTCGCACCCTTCTTGGCTCCCCTTCTCATTGCCTTGCAGCCTTCCTGACAGCAGTAGCATTGGTGTCGCACCCTTCGCCTCTCCCCCTCGTGTCACATCGCACCCTTTCCCTATCCCCTTCCCCTTGCCTTTCCCCACATTTCCTTCAAAGCGCAGTGCCCCCTTTAGATTTGTGGTAGTAATTGTGCGACATAGCCCTCGACACTGTCTGGTATCTCTCGCCATTCAAACCTTAGAAACCCTAGGGTTTTGCTTTATTGTTAATGTATCAAAATTAGAGTTTTCATATTCAAGAAATCGTGTTTGTGAATGTAAACTGGAAGAAAGAAATTAGGGTTTTGCTTTATTGGTTGTAGATAGTTGCTTGTTTTTTTATTTTGTGTGACCAAAATGAGCATTAGATGCTAGTGTGACTGAGGGTTATGAGCATTATTTGAACTAGCTGTTTATTTTGATTTTGATTTTGTGTGACCAGAATGAGCATTAGAAATGAGCATTAGATGCTAGTGTGACTGAGTGTGATTTTGATTTTGTTTTTTGATTTTGTGTGACCAGAATGAGCATCAAATGAGCATTATTTGAACTATCTGTTGCTATGTGGCTTCAATTTGGGCTAATTGGCTTGGTTTCACAATAATAAAATTTGTAGGGCATCATCTCAAAGCTCTGAAACATATAGAAGATGAAAAATTTTCAATTGATGTGACCACAATGGCTTGATACCAACAGCTTGAAAACATCTGTTTTATGAGTCGATCAAATTAAAATTTTGAACACAAATATATAAATATTTGTTCTTGTGATTTTTGTTTGTTGTTAAACTGTCTCCTTCTATTTTTCAAGTTTGTTTTAAGTTCGGTTGGATAAGCCATTTCTGGAATTATTCAATGGATTATGGTTAAGTTATTTGATATATTTCCTGCTTGTTTGAAGATGCTATAGAAATGGCGCTGTAAGTCCTATTTACTCTCTTTGGTTAAGATCAATGCAAGACTTTCAAAATTGAGTTATTGCACATACAAATTATATACATTCAGGTCATGTTTATGTAACCAAAAAACATCGCAAACCCCTTGGTTAGTCGGGGCAGGTAATCTGATATCAATTTTTCTTGTTGACAGTAAATGAAGAGTTCTGATTCTTTTTTCCGGTTTACGTTTGTCGATTGCAAATGGGGAAGGCAAAACTGTTTTGGAGAGATCACTTTACTATTGTGATTCCCAAACGAAGTCAAGGATTTTGAGAAAATCGCATAATCTTGGTACAAGGTTCTTCAATTGTCCAAATAATCAGATGAATAAACAATGTGACTTCTTTGAGTGGATTGATCTAGAAGGTTACCAAAACAACTGTTGTAAGCTCATGTTAGAGTTAGCTAAACGAAGAAACGAGAGGGTACTTCATGAGCGTTTAGGTATCTAGCAAACCAAATTTAAAGCAATGGAAAAAAAAAAGTACAACAAAATCTTGATTGTGTTAATTTTTTCGTGGTTTTTTTGTTTTGGTTTGTGCTGTAATCTTAAACATGCTTTGGTTAATGTAATGAAAACTTCGGACGTGTTTTGTGAATATATTTTGTAATGTGAATCTGTAATAAGAATCACGGTAGCAGTCGATTGCCTTCTTCAATGTTTTTCCATTTTTCTTGATCTTATTATGATATTTAAGAAAATTTGATATGATATTTAAATGAAGTCTCATCCTCCTTCCTATTTGCAGGAAAACCCTTATTAAACTTAGATCTTTTCCCTTTGATGATAAGATAAACTTCCAGTTTGATGATTGCTCTAGCAATAGCAACTGGAACCTTTGTTCACATAATAATTCAATATCCATCTTGTCCAAACTTATTGTCGAGTCCCACATCTAATATATTAAGCAATACGTTATTTTTAATTCAATTATTTGATAAAATACCATTTTAATTATTATAAATTACATCATATACGAAGTACTAACTAGAGGGACGTACTTACAATAGGAAAAGTGCAATAATTGATTGATATAATAGATTGTTTTCACGCTAGCATTGCATTCCTACACGCTGGTAGGGTTCAATTCTCGAATTTATGCACATCATCTGCTGGTTTTGGCCTGGCTATTTTCTTAATCTTTCAATCGCATATTAATCTGGACATCTAGTCATTTACATATTTCAAAATAGCATTAAGCAAAAACAATAGGAATCACATATTAAAAGCAAATCTAAAAATCTGAACATTCTCATCTCATTCACACATTAATTTGGATATCTCATCAAAAAACAAGCAACAATATTAATCTGGACATCTCATCACATTCACATATTAATTTCGACATTCTCATCTCATTCACATATTACAAAATAGCATTAAGCAAAAACAATAGCAAGTAACATATTAAAAGCAAATCTGGAAACCTGGACATACTTTTAATAGCATAAAGCTATTAAAAAACCCCCGTAAACTATCTCATTAAAAATCCTTGTGAGGCCAAAATCTCATTCAAATATTAATTCTTTGGTTCTTTGCTAAAGACCCATATACAAAAAATAACGACATAAAAGTAGCTAAAGCTTCAATCTACTTTTCCATTGCTCACAATCTTCTACCTAACTCTCTGTCACATTAAAATAGGGTTGGGTTAAATTAACTATGTGATTAATAGTAGTTAATTTAATTATAACAAAAACAAAAACAAAAACAAATACATCACATACACAGTATAAAAATATTTGTACCATAAATTCAAAGGTCGGGATATGTTATCAGTTGTTTGTCCAAGATCCCTATGTAAACAATAACAAAATACAAAATGTTGTAATTTTTTAACTTAAAAACCAAAAAATTACAAATAACTGTTGAAAGCTAATATACCTCGTTGAAGGACAATTGTTTTTAGCATGTCTCTCATTTTTGCAAATACTACAGTATCTTTTCCTTATTCTTTGGGTTTATTTTGAGTTCTTTGCTTTCAAGGATTTTAATCGTTCTTTTGTTGGCACCCGTGGAGGATCCTGGACCGTTTGTGAAAATTTCGATATAAGCCGATCTTTTGAGTTGTTCACACCCATGGAGGATTTTTGTGCTTGTGAATGTTCTACATTGGCTGCCATTGCAAGTAACTCTTTGTGGACCTTATCCAATGCAAGTGTGAGGTGATTATGGAGTTCTATTGACTGCGACCCAAGCTCGACAATGTCATAAAATTGTATCATCGTTTTGTTCCTTTCCATTAGAGGCTCATCTTGTCCTTGCAGAACTTGCATTTTAAAACACGGTATGTAATTAATGGGTCGACTCTTGACATTAATAATCCATCTTTCTAAAATATAATGTTTTGGCAACCTATCTAACTTCATTTTCTTTCCAAGAACACACAATATATGTTTACAAAGAATCCATGCAAACTCTCACATATGACATATAAATGTTGCTTGTTCGTATCCCCCATCAAGGTGACTTGGTAAATAAGTCTTTCTTTATCATAAGCTGTGACTCCATAAATCTTGAAATCTTGGTCTTACCCTCAGCGGATAATGTTTTCACTTGGTGCCATAGACTATCAAACAACTCATCCTGGAAGATCATGAAGGACTTTCTTGTAAAAATCATTGCCACCTTAACTTCAATTTTAAGAGGGGTCTTCATTATCATTTGCGTAGGTTTTGTATGAACATCAGTTTCTTTCTCTTTGAAGTAACGTGCATCTATAGTTTTTTCATATTGATGCACAAAGTCATTAATCATAGTGCTTGATTTAACATAATCTTTGAAGAATTTGTTCAGGCTTTCACTCCTTTGTGTTGTTGACATACTGGCACAGTGTTTTAAACGCAGGTAAGCCAAAACCCACATATCTCATCAGGCATGGAGATTCTGCAGTCAAATATTTTTTCCTAACTCATATTTTGCCAATATCGACACCCATTCCTCATCAAATCCCTCAATTGTAATTGTCTTATGTATGCAATGATAAAAATTCTCTTGAAAATCCGGATATTTGTTGTATACATAAGCTAAGTATTTATGAAACTTTTATAAAATATGCCACAAACA
The DNA here is from genome assembly GCA_036559045.1 of Platycarya longipes. NCBI lineage: Eukaryota > Viridiplantae > Streptophyta > Magnoliopsida > Fagales > Juglandaceae > Platycarya > Platycarya longipes. Next base: position 2,370,299 of record CM071798.1, read on the forward strand.
CAGCCTATGAGTTATATTGGGGAGTACCTCTTCAATGGCCTTCCTCATCGCCTTGTCATCGTCAGTGATTATAGTTGCAGAAGTACGTCTAAGCATTGCCTCTTGCCATACACGCAATAACCACACATACGATTCCATTGTTTTATTAACTAACAAAGCACAACCAAACATTACAGTTTGATGATGGTGGTTAACTCCAGAAAATGACAGAAAAGGCTTCTTATAAATATTGGTCAAATACGTGGCATCAAATGTAACAATATCGTCAAAATACTGGTATGCAACTCTTGATCGCGCATTAGCCCAAAAACAGCTTCCCATAGACCCATCATCGTCAATTTGCATAGAGAAAAGAAACCCAGGTTCGTTGCGTTCCTGATCAATAAAGAAAGAAAATAACATTTGTGCATCTCCCTTTTCAAAAAAAAAATTCCTTTTATTTCTCACATAATTTTCAACGTCCTTTCCAATACAGCCAACATTAAAGTCACCACCAGCTTCTTTACTCAATACCGACATAATCTTCATTGTCGGTACACCGGACTCATTCAAAGTAGTGATAAGTTTTCTTTAGCATTTTGTAACTCTCATATGTCCACGAAATAAAGTAGTACTTTTTAGAGAAAGTAGATCATGGTTATGTTCAACCGTCAACTTGTTGACACTCCACATTTCACCCTCTATTTTTACACTCATCATTCCTTTACATCCAATTCTCGTTTCAGTTGGTTCAGGGATTACTCGATCATTTTCTCTTCCTCTTCTTACCTGCCGATATCCTTCCCTTGAGCAAGCATAATCTATTGCACTAAGAATTTTCTTATCTTTCGATAACCGAGTATGACTAATTCGTATTGAAAAACTTTTTCGTCTTGCATATGCCTTGTAAAATGCATGAGCATCCTCCAAATCTTCAAAAGACATACCAATAAATGACTCGTGGGGACCACTACTAGAAGAGGGATTGATATTAACTCCTCCATCATTTTATAAATCTACATTATCTTCCAAATTCACAATGTATTCTTCATTCCCAACGTCAACAAAATTTCCTCCATCCACATTTAATCCATCTTCATTCATAACATTTTCTAAATTCACATCATTTCGTAAATCCACATTATCTTCCAAATTCACACTTGGTTCTTCATTCCCAACATTGAGAAAAATCAACTCATCACTATCAGATCTCCTTGTTTGATCCTTAAAATAAGAAATGAAAATACATCAACAAATCACGAATTGGTGAACGTATCAACAAATTACAAAGTAAGAAATGAAAATATTTTACCCAGTTTGTGATTTAAGATATGTTACTTGTGTCTCTCCTAATATATATTTTATCCAAAAATGAAAATATCTTACCCAGTAAGAAATGAAAAAATATATATAAATTCTTGAATAAATTCACATATAAATATATAAGTAAATATTTTACCCAGTAATATGTTTGCCCATTGAATATAATCTTCCCTTTAACATAAAACACGAATTCTACCCTCTATAAATTCTTTGCTCTAATACACAGAAATCACTATCACTTATATGCTTGTTGACGCCAGACAGAATAGCGATTATTCTGCAGGCTAGTTTCAACAGATGAATTTACAAGGAAGAACACAAGAAATTCGTCCAAAATACAGAGAATATGTCTAACTGAATATTACCAAATCAAAAATTGTCGAAAATCAGTCCACAAGCCGAACTGTATAGCTAAAATTCATCTGTAACCGAATTTTACTAAAAATGGCAAAATCTTGAAAATAACATAAAATTGAAATTTGCATAGAGAAAATGATCACGATCACTTCCGGCCTTTACGCTGATCTGCCAATTCATGGTACCTCAGCGCCATCAACGTGCAATCAGACAGCTCAACATCATCTGTCTCGGATCCTCCTGCATCACTTGTCCCCTCTAAAATTTTCCCTAGTTATATAAATTCTTCCCATACGAAATCACGAATTCACATATAAATATATGAGTTACTACGAAATTAAGAAATAAGAAGTTATGAAATCTGGACATATTTAAACACGAAATCACATATAAATTCAAGAAATAAGAAATCAGCTCTTGACCACAATGAACTCAAGAAATACGAAAGGGGTAAGAAATTGCAAGAAATTCAAGAAATCAAGAAACATGAAAGCGCATACCATTTTGGGCTAATGCGTAGAACTCGGGCGACGGAAATGGGCCAAAATCGGATATGGAAATGGGCCAAATCTGGAGATGGGGCAACGTCGGTGATAACACTTGTTTTCGAGCTTATCGGCGGCAAGAGACGACTACTGGAGAAGATGAATCCAAGAGCCTTTGTCGAGGAAGAGAGAAAGATCGAGGGAGAGAATAAAATGGAATGGAGAACGAAGGCTGTATTTTTATCATTTTAATCTCATGCAATCGAGATTACCTCTCCCTTAGTGTGGTCGATGACGCATTTGTATTGTATTGGATGGCTGCAAACACTCTTAATGCAGCCAAACCGTATAGAGTGGAACGCTTAGTTTAATTTGGAAGAATCATATATATTGTATTAGTATTTTTCAAAATTCTCTTTCACGTATAATAAATACCCTAATCTTTAGGGTTAGTTTGCGGCCATGATTATCACATTAAAAGATCAAATGATTACTCAAAAAGTAACACGTACAGGCGCGCGTGGATGCTTGAAATGGTATTACCACTAAGCAAGTAGACCATTAACATTTGCCTCATCATATTTGTCTTTTTAAAATTTCATGTAATGGTGGTGATTAGATCTTGTACATCTATATATATATATATATATATATATGCACGATATTGGTCGATTTCATTTAAGAATATTTTAATAAGGTTAGATTCTTCGCGAAGAAGCTTCAGCTTCAAAATTATTTAAAGAATTAATTAGTCTCCTTGAATTTAGAGATGAGATGAGTTGAGATGAGTTTAGTTTATTTTTTAATATTATTATTATTTTGGGATTTGAAAAAGGTGCGTTGGAATTTGAAAAAAGTGTATTGGGATTTGAAAAAGGTGTATTGAGATTTAAAAAATGTGTATAAGAATTTGTGTTTTATATAAAAAATTATAAAAATATAATAATAAAATGAAGATGAGTTGAGATGAGTTGAGCTCATCTTCGAATACAAACGGAGCCTCAATCTCTCTGACATTCTAATTGAATTCCACTCCAATCACTTAAAAAGAGTCTTTTGTTGCCAATTAGAAGCCATTGGAGGAGGAGAGTTTCCTGATCATTATAATTGCTTTAATCAATAATAATAATAATAATAATAATAATAATAATAATAGATAAATGTCTAGAATTAGAACTATATTTAGGTCAGACAGGACTTTTGACACGATCTGTAATTGGTGGACAACGTCAACATGCACCAACACTATAATAATATATATTTAACATAAACAACATGGTAACCATTACTAAGTTGTGTATCTGGATTATCTTGTAATTGCTAAGAGGAAAATCATGGGGAAGAGAGAAAAAGCAAAGCCTAATTAATTATACTGGTAATCATGCTTGGACCTAGCTAGAGTATTTATGGAGAGAGAGAGAGAGAGAGAGAGCACGCATGCATGCATGCAGCTTGGCCAATCTCTGTAGTCCTAAGTACTGCTACTATGGATGAATATCAAACACATGATATATATATAGATAATAGATCCCTTATTATATAGTGCTTATTCACACAACTTTTTCCGTTGGGTTTCTGTTTTCCTGTTTTGGAAATATATTAAGGTTAGTTTGGATATAAAAATTATTTCATCTTATTTTATTTTATCATTATATTTTTTTAAATAATTATAATATTAAAATTAATATTTTAACATTAAAAATATATTAAACAATTTATCTTTTTCAAATACCAATTGTAGTATAAAAAATTAATATTTTAATAATATTTTTTTTTAACTTTTATCTAAATCATTTCATCACACTATCCAAAAGATGCTTAATCCGAAGTAGAGAATGGACATTGGCCTTTTTCTTCTTTACCCCATGCCTTTTTGGTGATTCGAATTAGAGAAATAATATTTACAGTCGTGAAATGTGCAAACATTATGTAATTGCTTTGAAAAAAGTTAGTAAATGCAGATTCCACGTGAAAAAAAGCTAGATTCTTAATAGTGAACCCCAATCTTTTTTAAAGCATTTGCACAACGTTTATATATTTCACGACGGTAAATTAAACATATATTTTTTTTGGGCCGCCGCCCGGGGGGGGGGGGGTGTGTTTGTTTTCAATCTTACTATTCACATGATCTTTTGCTCAATTAAATTGTCATGTGGCATACAATAAACAAAAATACATAAAATGAAAAAAGAAGGAAAAACTACAATATAAATAAATAAAAAATTACATTATCCCTCCTTTTGTGATTTGATTACTTAACTATTTATATTGCATTTTAACGTTTAAACTATCTAAAATGACTTTACATAAAGTTTTTATTTTTCAATTTACCCTTTTTTTTAAGATTCAACTGTTAAGATTGTATCCCCCCCAAAAAAAAAATAGAGAAACTGTGAGTCTATGTTGTGTTATTGTTTCCATTCATTTACTGATCAGATCTCGATAAGAAGATATTAAAGGGAATATCTTAATTTGAAAGACTATATGAGATTTTTAGTAGTTATATTATAAAAGAAGTTATAGTTTAAATGGATAATATCTACAAAGAAAAACAAAAAGAAAGATAAAATGTTATTTAAAAAAAATTTAAAAAAAAAAAGAGAGAAAACTGTATTCGACATTGTAGCCGGACCATTGGGCCGATGTACTTATTAGCGTCTTCCGGATAGAGCACAAGAACAAACGTAGAAATGCTGTGGCCCATTGAGATTATTGGGCTGAATCGTGGAGCCGAAGGCCCCGATAGTCTTTTGCAAGGTGCTTAGAGGTAGGGGATTTTTTATTTTTTTTCATTTTTTTGACAGGATTGATTCGAGACGGGAGTTTTTAAGCAAAGTAACTGCTTTTTACCTTTCCTATCTGTTCATTTTATGACAGACATAGGCAACGAATATTTATGATCAGCAGCAGCAAAGGTACCGAGGTACAAATTACAAGGCTACAAGGTATAGAGTCACCATATACAGTATAGGATGAATGCATGCAGTTGGCAAAGACTTCATTGTTTCTTTCGTGGTCAAAATTAATGAAAAATTTATTTTTTTTCTAATATATATATTTTTTATAGAGAAATAATATTTACAGTCGTAGAGTACACAAATAACATATAAACACTTTGAAAAAAAATAAATTATAAATATGAAACTCTCATGAAAAGAACTGATTTTTTAATAATTGATCTCATTCTTTTTCAAAGTGTTTGCGCGGATAGTGTGACGTTTGCGCACTCCACAATTGTATGTATCATTACAATTAGAATGGGGCAAAAAGGGAAAAAAAAATTGTCAGACATATCTTTCATGCCATGTAATTGCATGTTCTAGGGCTTTTGCAAAGAAAGTAAAAATATTATTTCCACATGCTTTTGAAGAGAAGATTATGGACACATTCGAATGCAATTGTTTCAGAATGTCATACAGCATCCACGGCAAAGCATTTTTGCTGAGATTAGTTATCTTACACAAATTTCAGATCAGAAAATGAAACTGCAAGTGTATTTGCAATTAGATGACTGATGATCAATCATCACATTCAATTAGTAAGATGGGAAAAAAAAAATCAGAAATAATGAGTGACTGCTCAAGCTGCCAAGTTTGCCAAAGACCAGATAAGAAGAATAATTTCACAAGTTATACCCAGCATAAACAGAGAACAGAATTCAGTACCACAAGCAAGAAAGAGTGTACATATAAACATCTCTCTTTTTATGATCACAAAGAATTGTTAACCATAATACAAAGATAACTCGGAAGATCTTTTACAAGGAAGAAAAAGGGGAGGCGGGGAATCCACACAGTTAAAGACAGTTCTAAATCCGTCCATACATCCAACGGTAAAATGAATTACAACCTGCCAGCAGTAAAATTCTTAAAAACCAGCCACTATGCAGTTAGAAAATCTTGTTATACTGGCTAGTGAGAGAATCCTTGAGATTTGAATAAAGACCATAAAGCGAGTACTGACGAAGTTTTTCCACTTCATACCATGAGTTGAGAGCCGAAAGGTGCTTATCTGTACCAGAGAATGCTAATTGTATCCCAAGACTGCAATCTACAGTGGATCCATGGTTCTTGCAGCTGGATGTTTTGATTGCACAATGCTGATTGTTGATACAGACAAAGTTGGAGTTTCCGGAACATTTGGAGCAACCCTCCTTTTTCCAATACAAGTTTTGCAACCTGCCCTTCTGAAACTCAAGCACCTGCACCACAAAATTTAATGGATTTCTATTTTTTCCAAGGATGTGAAGGAAAAACCAAATCAAAAAGAGTGAATGAAAGTTGGATCTCCTTACAAGAGTAAAGCTTGTTACAGTGTATGAACTATTCGCAACAAATGCAGGAAGAGACCTTGCAGCATATTTGCGACCCGCAAATGCAACCATATACCCAGGGTTATAAGAGTCCTGTTAAAGGCAGAAGAAACATACAAGTGAAATAAAGATATTACAAATACAAGTGAACTTATTGAGGATAAGAATTTTTTTTTTTTTGCTAAGTTATTGAGGATAAGAAATAAAATTGATTAACCAACTAATAGTAACAATACTTTATTAGACAATTAAGGGGAAGAGTGAAAATCATATGATCCATTTTTCCAAGTAAGCTCAAGAAGTTATTTCCTTCAAAAAGGTACACCAAGCATAATGTCCCCCTTTAAAGTAAAACTTTTGTTTGGACAACACAAACTCAATTCAACAAATTCACTACACACTTTTAACATCGAAATAGAGCCAACAATCAATCCCAATCCAGTACTAGATTTTCTCATCATTACCTGGCAAAGCTAAGGAGAGCAGCTTTAGTAGGGAATCGACACAAAGAAGGACAAAAGGAACTAATGGCGGATAAGCATATGTATGCAAGCAACAGTCCATCCCAACCAAAAAAAATCCAAAAATAGCAAGTATTTGGAAGATAGCACTTGAAACAGGCAAAAATGAGAGTCTCAAACAGCACCAGGGTTCAAATTATTCTGATCTACAAAGTAGTGAAAGAATTACACGCTTGTTATGAAATCAAATCAAAGAAAATTTCTAACACTCAAGCCCGCCATGGCTAAGGAGGAGTCTGAACTCCACATATTGGAAAAAAAAAAAAAAGAGGGACTCACTACAACAACATGACCGGTACCGTAAGTTCCTAGCAAAGGATGAAAACAGAGAACTTCAAATGACATTTTTTTTTTATGAGTAGCAAGAAAATAACAATTTCCTCTCTCTTTCAAAGAGAGAGAAGGCTTGATATTTCTCAATGAAGCATTGCGAGATTTGAAATGAAACGTAATTCTCTGGCACAAAATCAAGGCTGAGTAACATAAGCCAACACAACCCTAGTAATATTTACATAACAAACCCATTATAAGACCGTGTTTCTAGCACAAAATTAAGGCCGTGGAATAAGATCGGAGTCCTCAAGTCTAAACATCAATTTCATTGCTAACTATATCAAATTGTTTCGAAATGAATTTCAACGGCTCAGAACACCACATCATGGCGAAACAAGATCATCCTTTCAAGTCACCGTAGAGAGAGAGAGTGTGTGTGTGTGTGTGTGAGAGAGAGAGAGAGAGAGAGAGAGAGAGAGAGGCTGGGCTAACCGGAGTTAAGGAGGAGGAGTTGACGGTGAGGAGTGAGATCTCGTCGACCTTGGGCCTGAAAAGCGCGATCTGAGACTTGGAGTCGGAGGAAAGGTGAAGCCTGCTGTCACAGGGGGACAGCTGGAGGGAGCTGTTGTTGTTGTAGAAGAACGAGTTCTTCGACGCGAACGCGATCGCGAAAGTGAACCCATCGGACCTTGCCACCGTCGTGTCCAAGCACGGCGAGTGTACCCGGTTGTTGTCGCTCGCTCCGACGGAAACCGCCGCCATGGCCATCGCCATCAAAGCAATCGTCATAATCGACGTCGTCGCCATGGCCGGTCGTGAATACCTTTGGTTCTTTGATCCTCTGGAGTTGAGGTAAGTAGGAGTACAATTTTTTTAGCGAGCCGGAAAAATTATTAGAGGTATGATCTAGTGCTGCGTCCGCAAAGTAGGCAAATGCTACCAAAATTGTTTACCGTCGGAGTTACATGAAATTCTAAAGTTGAGAAGGGGCAGTGCGGGGTGAATAGCATCCCGTTTGGCTCCTGTTGAATTTTTTTTTTTTTATATAATTTTTTTAATATTTTAAAATATTTTTTAAAAATATAAAAAATCACAATATTATTTAAAAATACTTACTTAAAAATTATATAAAAATAAAAGAAAACTTAAAAAATAAAAAATAAATCCAACAGGAACCAAACGAAATGAATTTCAACGGAAAATATAACATTTTCCAAGTTGAGAATTCTTGTATCATACAAGTTGTATGAAACAAAAAATTCTCAAAACTCTTACAATTTAAAAAAAAAAAATTTAATACTCAAACATATATATTTTTAAAATTTTGATTTTTAACTTTTAACTTCTTTTTTTTATCTATAATTACAATTTTTACAAATGTCAAAGCAAAACAAAAAAAAAATAATAATAATATATATTTGTAAATTTATAATAATCTTTATTTAATTTTTATCTATTATTTTTCAAAACTAATAAAATATCTTAATTCAAATATGCTCAAAATTCTAAAATATTCCAAATATTCAAACGAAATCTAATTCTTCACGCTTGCAAATGTGTATATTTTAAACTTATTCTAAATCATTTTGTTTTCGATCCTACTTAAACATTGTTATCTCTATAGAAATTACATCTTAATATGTCATAAATTAATTTTTAAAAAAAAATTAGTTTCGTACTTCCTTTTTGAACTCAAACTCAATTGTGTTAATAACTTCTAAGGTGTTTTCACTTTTCTATAGTTATTTATAAATAAAATATATATATATATATATAAAGTTATCTATGGGTTTGTTTGACAAAACAATTATTCCTAAGTATTTTTAATATTTCTTTTCAAATAATATGAAAATATGAAATATCTTTCAATTTCAAATCTTCAATCTATTCATGTAATCATTATCTAACATCTCAACTTTCATAAACTTTCAAATTAAACACAAAAAATATATTAATTTTCTAAATTTAGAAACAAAAATATATTAAAAATGATATTCAAATTGTTTGATAATAATTTATTCAATTTCTTCTCTACCTTTTCCAAAACTCAATACAACTTCTTAAGTCAAACTACTACACTATTATTAATAAATATATTGAGATATTCTAAATGAAAAATGACTTGTACAAGTTCTAAATAAACAAACACAATATAAACCTTTGCAAAGAAAATTGGACCACACCTTAAAAAATATTTTTTTATTAGTGAGATCTATTTCTTTTTTACAAAAGATTTGTGTGAGATTTGTCTATTTGAGATTTGCTTATAACATTACTCATCCTAAATATCCAAAGAGATTCTAAGGTTTGTTTTTCAAATTATTTTATCTTATCTTATCTCAAACTCTTCATTATAATTTTTCAAATTTTCATACAAAAATAAAATAAATAATTTAGCTTTTTTAAATTTTAAAACAACTTTTCAAATTTTAAAATAATTTTTTAAATTATAAAAAAATATTAATATTAAAAAAATATTTTATAATAATATTTTATTTATTTTTTAATTTTTATCTCATTTTATCTTATTTTATCTATGAAAATAAATAAGACCTAAATTTTAGGTACTTAACAAGAACAATTGTAAAACATTGTATCAACTTTAAATACAAGAGTTTGTCCTGTGATTAAGGATCAACCAGCCAACCCCTACTAGAGACAGCTAACTGTGTACAATGCTATGATAGAGGCAGGTAGTGATAAATGCACGTAATAGTTATAACAAGTTGATCACCAACTACATTACCTGTCTCAAAGAAAAATAGCCCATCTATCTTGTATATAATACGACACACACCTAGATGCCCTTTAAACTCATTCCTAATATAAATAGATAGAAAAAAATTATATTTATATTTATATTTATATTTATATTTATTGTAAAACTATATAAAATGTGGGATTTAATAATACATAAATGGTAAGTAAATAGGTGCAAACTGGTGACACAAACTTCGTGATCGAGGCGCCAAAACCAAAGCTAAGCATAATGCGACACGACATAAACAGAGTAAAGAAGGGCCCTCTTCATTCTGCTAATTTCGATCCATTCACATTAAATATTGCATTACCTTGCCTTAATCTAATAAATTAGTCTTTAAGCACAAGGTTGTAATGCATCGAATGTGCGTTGTAACTCAGATTAGAGAGACAGATATGAAATATTTAGAGCACTTTCATTAAATTATGTATTTATATCTATAAAAAAAATACAAATTTACATATATATTAAAAAAATATTATTTACCCCGCCGTTTGAGATCCCATTCGGATCCCAATTTGACTTTCTATTTTTTTTAGTTTTATTGTTTTTATATACTTTTAAGTAAGTGTTTTCAAAAAATATTTTTATATTCTTAAAAAATGTTATTTTAATTTTATTTAATTTTATATATTTTTATATATTCTTAAAAAATGTTTTTTTAGTTTTATTATTATATTTTTAGATTTTTATATATTCTTAAAAAATGTTTTAAGATGTTAAAAAAATCATGTAAAAAATTAAAAACACTTACTTAAAAATATATAAAAAAAAAATAAGACTATAAAAAATAAAAAGTCAAATCGAGATCCCCAACAGTGAGACATGTAGCACGCCCATCAAAATTTTTTGATCATATTTGATTAAAAATGAGGAGGTAAAAGTGGGAGAAGAGAATAAAATAAAAATATTTTTATTTTCTTTTCTCACTTTTTGTATTCTCATTTTTAATCAAATATGATCAAAATTTTTTGATATATATACAAATTTATATTTTTTTTACAAATATGAATACATAATTCAATGAGAATATCTAAATGCTAGTTTGAAATAAAGACATTGTCCACTTCAAACACTTAAAGAATGATGAGATCCGTTGACTTCCTTGTAAATGATTTACTGAAAATTTATATTACTAACACTCAATTTAATAGAGTTTAAAATAATTTAAAACTTACCAGTTAATATAAGATCGGTTATAATAGAATAAGAAAATTTTTGAAAGATAAAATTAAAATTTTATATTTCTAATTATGGTTAGACCCAAAATTGGTCTAGTTTACTTTTTTCAAATCATCTAATCTTAAATTAATCATTACACTTTTTTAAATTTTCATACAAAATAAAATAAAAAATTTAATTTTTTCAAATCTTAAAACAATTTTTTCAAATTCCAAAACAAAATTAATATTAAAAAAAAAATTATAATAATATTTTTTTTCTAACTCTTATATTATTTTATTTCATCTTATCTATAAAAATAAACCAAACAAATTTATTGATGGTCCGAAGTCTATAAATAAGATTGAGGGATTACAATATTTTCACCTACAATATTAAAATGTCTCTAGCTATAAAAAGACACTTGAAAGCGTTGTTAAGATGATTACTCTTTCTTAGTTATATTAAATTATCCATTAAATAAATGGAGAAATGTATGTGTTTAATTATCATTATTTTATTATTACGGGTCATACAAAATCTTCGATTATTAATGTTCATCGTAAATTAGTTAATATGTGGTACCAGATTACAAATATTTTATAACTCATATGAGAGAGACAGATCATATGAAATATAAATGCTTGTTTGAAATAAAGACGTTGCCAACATCAAACACCAATAGTAAACTTGTAAAAGGATGATGAGATCCGTTGACCTCCAATCACCCAATTCACACTAACGTAGAGAAGAGTATAATGCAATCACATGTTTTGCCCCGTTTGGTTTCCCTCTTTACTTGCAAACATAATAAACCAACTTTGGATTAAAATTTAAATATTCAGCCAATAAATAATAATCTCTCTCTCTCATGTTGCACCGTTGACTTTTTTTTTTAGCACTAATCCTAAATAGCCATTTTTCTTGGGTCATGGCCTGGCTATGGCTGACCAAATCACTACTATTATCTCCCAAAATCTCAATAGTCAATCCCTTTAGTTGGGTAATTCCTGAGTACTCCTAAAGGAGATGAACAACAGCACAGGCGCAGCATCAGGTGGACTTCTCGACAACATTGGAGGATTCGGCTATGGCATCGGAATTTCGATCGGAATCCTCCTCCTTATCACGACCATCACCCTGGCTTCTTATTACTGCACCAGGGCAGACATCCCAATAGAACCGGCAAGAAGTCGCCGGAGGACTGCTCCTCAGGTAATCGAATCACAAAACTATGTTGTCGATGTTGGGCTGGATGAGGCCACCATCCTGAGTTATCCAAAACTGCTCTACTCCGAAGCTAAGATCAAGAAGAAAGACTCCACAGCCACGTGCTGCTCCATTTGTTTAGCAGATTACAAGAGTAGCGATACGCTCCGGCTGTTGCCTGATTGCGGCCACCTCTTCCACCTCAAGTGTGTTGACCCGTGGCTGCGTCTGCACCCGACCTGTCCGGTTTGTCGAACATCTCCAATGCCAACACCGCTTTCGACACCTCTGGCCGAGGTGGTTCCTTTGGCAAGCAGGAGGGATTAATTAATGGCTGGACTGAGATCAGACATTCGAAAATTTATCTTCTTTTTTTTTTTTTTTCTGATATTTGTATACGATGTAGAAGTTTCATGATCTGTTATTGAAGTTCATACAGATAACGATACTACTGCTATAATGAAAATCCATATATTCTTTCTCCTTAATTTGCTTGGGTAACCTCGGATCTGATTCTATGTCGTCATTCATTCACTTTCAATTATATCGCTTTTGCATCCAGTTCAGGTGCGTATACGTCAAAGTTTCGTTAGAATATAATCTTTGAGTAAATATCTGGGGGCCGCCGTTTGCCCTTTGCGCTCCCGTGAAAATTTTTAAATATAAAAAAATTAAAATTAAAATTAAAATTAAAAAAATCACATATATATATATATATTATTATTATTATTTTTATAAAATAATAAAATTAAAATACAAAAAAGTGTAAAAAAAAAAAAATTACACTATAGAGGTGCAAAGGGGCTCCAATGCCGAAATCCCATAGCATTGCACTTAACCTTTTCATCAGTTTAGCTTTTTGATACTTTCATATAGTATCAAAATAGAAGTTTTGATTTTAAATTTTGATTCTACACTCTACTATATTTAATTGAATATTTCATTTATTAAACTTATAAATTGAGAAGAAGTCTGACTCATAAATAAAGAAAAGTATTGAGATATAAAATAATAAAATCTATCGCTTGTTATAAGTGAGAAGAAGGTAGACTCCCAAATTTAACTTAGCAAGACCTAACAACATTATTATATGATGTTAAAATAGACAAAACCATTGGCACAAGCATCCTGAATTCAACTCAACACAATCTGTCTTTCAAGGTTGTTGTAACTTGTCATGGTGGCATCAGTCATGCAAGCCTGCTGGCTTGGGATTGACTAGTATTTTCTCAAGGGAAATATTATTCCTACAAATAAAAGCCACACTTATCATCAATTGATTTTTATTTATTTATTTAAAGATTAAGAAAGTGTTTTTAATGAATTTTTTTTGTTATAAAAAAAAAAATATATATATATATATAAATTTGGAAACTAAATAGTTTTATCGTGAGATTCCTTTTCGCCAAGTGTAAAAACCGCTAGGTGCAACATAATCAACATCAAAACGATCATCATTCAGTCTTATTCATCTCAAGATAAACTTAAAATTGATTCCTCAAATTCTGTAGCTAAAATCATCAGCCATAATATAATATTAACCATTCCTTTTGTAATCAAGAGACATAAATTTAGGAAGTTTTAAAAAAATGATTAATCATTTGAATTCGGAGTTCCAAATCTAGAACGTGAATGAACACTTCATACACATATACGTAGCTTGACTATAACTTAAACGATATAATTTCATCATAATTATCTCATTTAAGTTAGATAACTATATGTAGAATATAATTTCTTTAATAATAATAAAGATAAATCAAAAGATTATAATATTTAACTGAATGAGAGTATTAGTAATGATTTTACTAAAATTCTTTATAAAGTTAAAATAAAAGTAAAATGATCAAATAATTCTTATATTGGACTGACCAAGTTGAAAATTATTTGATTTTGATAAATAATAAATTACTCAAACTTGTCAAACATTAAGGGTTATTGTTCATCTTCCATTTTAATATTTTATTCCACTTTAATATTTAATATATTAAAATTAAATATATTTAATATAAATCACTCAGACTTGCCAAAAATTATTTTTTACAATTTTTGGCAAGTCTATTGTTATTTAATATATTAAGTGTATGAAATTAATATTTAATATCTCAATTTGACTATTATTTGTAAAATTAAAAAAATTAATTTATTGTTTACTAAAATTAATATTTAATATATTAATTGTATTTTCAAAATTTTATAAAAATATATATTAAAATATATAATATTATTATTATTTAAACTTTAATTTAACTAGACCAATATGGCCTTTTTAACTAAATTATATAAATTATAGTCAAAAAAGTAAAACTAAATTTTAATTTGAACTTAACTTTAATAAGATGATTGCTAATGCTTTGATAGGTTTGAACTTGACTCATTTTTAATTAGCTATTTCAGTTGTATTTGTTATTTAACTTATTTTTCGAACCAAATCTGTGAGTTTCTAGAAGATCAAAAAACTCAAATATATTTTTAAAAATTTTGGAAAATTCGAATTAAATAAGATGAAGACTTATAAGTTATAACAGGTTATAAATATAGTTAACAAATTAATTAAAGAGATAAACACAAATTAGAGAGAGAGAGAGAGAGAGAGAGACAGCGAGCCAACCAGCGAGCAACGCGTGGACAAAAATATTTGTTAAAGCGAAAGGTACCGTTATAAAAGGGCAAGCATCTTAAGCCAGCTCCTTCGAATCCCAAACACAAGCAACCATCAATCCGGTGTCTTCTGCAGATCTTCTTGCGTTCCCACACCTGACACTGCAATCTACAATCGCTTTCTCATTCTCTAACCCTCTGAACTCAGGATTTGTTGATCACTATAATTTGCAAGAGTGTCATCCTTTTTATAGATTGCATAATCTACTCTATGGAGGCCTTTCGATTCAAGCTTCTCACCCCCCTCCTCCTTTCGCTTTGTCTGGTTGTACCTTTGACCCTTGCAACCGACGTCAAGTATTGCGGTCGGTATCTCTCTCTAACCCTACGCCCTGTTCCTTCCTCAAATTCTCAAATTTAGTTTTTTTTTTCTTCCTGCACAATCTACTTTACTTTGATCACTTTATAATCGGAAACTCGTTGCTTTGATTTTGGATTAGGGTTTTTGTTTTGGAATGAATAGCTTACGTTTATTGTGCCCGATATCGCGTTCAATGATGTCGATTTAATGTTCGTAATTTTGAGTTGTCGCTCATGGGTCTGTTTATTTGTTTCTATCTTGGAAATAATCTCGACAATTTCCGATTGTTTCTATCTGTTTATTTGTTTCTATCTTGATTCAGTAGACTGTAGCCAACAGGAGTCATAAATCTTGTATTCTTTCTTTTGTAGATAAGAATGCTGACTACGCTGTTAAGGTGAAAGGGGTTGAGATAGTCCCGTATCCCGTTGCGAGAGGCAAGCCGGCTACCTTCAGCATCTCTGCCTCTACAGGTACTTTATGAATGCCGCTTTGCTGGATGAATATGCGCTTGTTGCTTATTTGTTACGTGTTCCTTAGTTGCTATCAAATACTTTTTTTTATTGGCACTGGATGTCCAAGAACAGCGTCTCAACTAATTTGGGGGTGCACAGACCCCCGATAAGGAGTTTCCCACAAGTGTATTTTGGGTAATTCAAGGGAAAAACCCACCCATATGATTGCCGTAGAGATTGTTTGCACCTACGAATTTAAATCTTAGACCTGAAGGGAGCATACCACCAAGACCAAGGCTTTTACCACTTGAGCCAACTGCTAGGGCCTAGGAGTTTGGAATGCTTGATGCCATGTTTATTCAACTAAGGCCCAATCCGAGCAACAATTATTGTGTTTCGTAACTGGAAGTTACTTGTGCATGAGAGTCCATTGCGTTTGGATAAGCAAATGCGTCCCCCCTTGCATGGAGTCTGTGGATAGTTACCTATAAAAATAAATGCACAAAAAGAACAAATGATGCATGATGGCAAATGGAGACATTTGTCAGGCCTATCTTTCTACTTTTGGTATAATGAATATATTGTTAATGATGAAGAACAACTCTAAAACAGAGTTATCAAAAATCAAATTTTTTATGGAGACATTTACCTTTGAAGGTGGCATATGGGTGTGGAACCTTCATCCGACTGGGATAATATAGCTGCCATGTATGGGTGGTCAGTACCTTTATAGCATGATAGGAGAAATTTATTCTACTTTCTAAATATCTAATAAGATGGTAATCATTTGGCTGAAGAAAATAAGGAAGAGAAATTATAAACAAGTTCAACTTTTAGTTATAAAAAATAAAATAAAAATAAAAATAAAGTTCAACTTTTATTTCATCAATTATCTTGTGATGCATTTGCAAATGAAAATCACTAGACACCCCCCCCCCCCCCAACCTCTCCCTTCATGATTTTTTGTTGTGCTTGCATGTGCTTGTTTTTTCAAATGTCTGCTCGTGAGGGAAAAGGTAGGAATTGTTTGCCTTGCCTTCCACCCTTTTTTTTATATCTTGTGACTGTAATTTTATATTGGAAATTCAGACCCATGGGGATGATGATTTTGTAATAGATACTAGCACAGCCTGGACAAACCATGTCCTTTTAAATAGATACGGGATTTCATTTTGATATGCATACTTGTATATGCAACACAGGGAAAGCAATATCTGGAGGAACAATGGTGATTGATGTCTCGTATTATGGATGGCACATCCACAGTGAGACCCATGACCTTTGTGGAGAGACATCTTGCCCTGTTTCAACTGGCAATTTTGTGGTTTCTCACTCACAAGAGTTACCTGGATTCACTCCTCCAGTAAGTCGTTATTCTGTTAAGTAATTTAGCTTTTAGCTTATATCCTTTTTGTATTTCTCATGGCCTTCCAGCTAGAACAAGTCCTTCAAGTTTAATTGTTAGTTTACTTCTGGACCATTCCAAAGACTTACCCCTAAGCCTCATATGGTTAATTCAGTAAGTTATTTTTTTGTCGTCACACCTAGGATAGGTGTGTCATTACCTCTGAAGGGAGTTACCCTTGTGAATTTATCTGGAAAACACAGATCGTGGTAGTGTTACCTGATAGTTTCTATCTCCAACCTCCCCATGGTCTGTGTATAACCAGCCGACTTGAATGTTGGATATGGAATCCCCTCATGACTGAATTTTCCATCGACCAAGATATACATAATTTACAAATAACAGGACAGATACCTGATTCTCAATGTTTTAATTTTACTTTTTCCCATTTGTATTTGTGTGACACCACATTCATTCATTTTGCAATAGCTTAATTTTAGCCAAATTTACTTTGTGCAATAGAGTACCGAGTTGGGATGAAATAGGCTTGGTTTGATCATTGTTTGTGATGTTGAATCCTAAACTCTGACCATGTTTATCATATGCAGGGCTCATACTCTCTTAAGATGAAGATGTACGATGCAGACAAAAATGAGCTGACCTGCATTGGCTTTGATTTTGAGATCGGCTTTGGCTCATCTGTGGCTGATAGCTAAGTTCTTCCAAGAATGAATTTCTATTTGATTCTCCAAAATCACCATATGAATAGCATGTACAAAGGATTCTCTTCACAGTTGGTTCCTTCCTTGTACTTTCAACCTTTGCCATTCTTATCCGACTTATAAATATGATTAGCTCCACTACTAAGGAGACAATGGGAAGTTATCTCTGCAGCTACATTGCTTGTTTTCTGTAGATAAAATGTTTGTGCACATGTATATTGGTACCTTTTCGTAATTTATGTTTTGGTGAGAGAGAGCCAGAGTAGCATTAATGATTTCTCGGCCGGAACAAATGAATGATTCCTCCAAGTCCACTCAAACGTGGATCTTGTGCTCGGATTTAACACCATTTAATTAGCAGGATGATTCTTGACACGCTTTATGGTAGATTGATTCTAACCCATCACGATTTTAGGTCCCATATTAGAGTGTAGCTGGCAGTACTGAAATGTTAGGTCCCATCATGATTTTATGCTATGAAGTTATGATCTACGCATTTTCAGCTACGTGTGGAATGGAGAGTCGGAGATCATGAATAGTTCCTCTCCGTGATTATTGGAATTGATTGCGGGTCAAAGGGTGAAATTTTTTGGTAAGAAAGGTTAAATAACTCACTGTATTATAGTACTGATGGCAATGGTGCCAGCTTATAAAAAGATGGAAGGGAAATATGCTGCTGCACTGTTGCTATTGAATTATTGTCATTGGCACTCCTTGTCGGGATTAACCATGTGGTCCTGGGGTACCGTCTATAAAATGTGCTTTGAGACCAATCAAATTGTGCCTTGTTAAGGTCCAGAGGACATGGTCACCTTGGGGTAATCATGCATGGGCATTTTTGCCGTAGGCTTGTTTCCGTTTTATTCTTAATTTATCCACCTAATGGTGGGTAATGGGTCAGTGGAAGCTAATAGAAAATTGGAGTAATGTTCTGTATAATTGTGAAATGCATATGTGTGTCGTCAGTCAATTTAATGTTTTTTTAAAGTGAGGTCTATTATTAAAAAATTAATTTCTTTTTATATAAGCTTTAAATTTGTTTATTTTTTTAAAAATAATTAGACGACGTAGTACACTCACAACTGAAATTATCATTTTTGGATATGGTTCTACGCAGCCAGCCCCATGCAACAACGATCATTCAGAAACTTTAAAAAGCAGCCCCTAACACAGCCTTTTCAGTTTTCACTTTCCACTCATTGGAAACCAAAAGAGAAATGTCATCCTTATCTTGTCCTCTAATCTCCTCTCTAGTCATTCTCACCCAAACCTTCCTTACATGCAATTGTCCTCAGAATTTTGGACCAGACTAGAAGCTATGAAAGGAACGAGGGGAAAGTTCTTTAGGAAATTGAAATTCATACCATCATTTAGCATCCTTCAAAACTGTCAAATTCCACCAGTTTACAAAGAAGGAGATGGAAAGAGCAACAACCTCTCAGATTTACTAGTTGGCAGTACTAGCGTGTCTGAACTTGATAACCATCCTCGGGATGAAGAAATGGAATTGGACTTCAGTGTTAGCGACAAAGATTGCTTTACATCCTCCATAAAGATCAAAGACAAGGTGCCTGCAAAAGAAACTCCAGAGATTCCAATCTTGTCACACAGCATCATGGAACATTGTGGTACACATGATGAAGCAAAAGACAGCAAAGAACATCCATATCTGTTAGATTTTGAAGAGAAATGTCCACCAGGAGGAAGTGACTCCATAGTTTTCTACACAACAAGCTTGAGAGGTATCAGGAAAACATTTGAGGATTGCAGCGCAATCCGGTTCTTGTTGGAAAGCTTTAAAGTATTGTTCTATGAGAGAGATGTTTCGATGCATTTGGAATATAGGGAAGAACTTTGGAACATCATGGGTAGTAGAGTGATCCCTCCTAGGATTTTCATAAAGGGGAGGTACATTGGAGGAGCTGATGAAGTTGTCAGTTTACATGAACAAGGCAATCTTAGGAAGCTCTTGGAAGGTATACCACTTAACCCATCCAGTTCCTCGTGCAGCGGGTGCGCCAGTGTGAGATTTGTGGTGTGCCCGAATTGCAATGGCAGCCGGAAGATTATTGCAGATGGGGAAATCGATGACAACTCACACATTAGATGCCCTGAATGTAATGAAAATGGGTTGGTTAAATGCCCAACTTGCAGCTGATAATCTAACAAATATGACCAGTTAATTTCTAGCTCTTCTTGATCAGCTGGTAATGAAACTTATTCCTTCCTTCTCTTAGTTTTCTTGGTCTTCACTTTATAGTACCTATTTAAACTTCTGTAATGGTTGGAACTTGGTTCTGATCGTTGATCCATTAGCTTGTAGGTGGAAAAAGAAAACCATCCTAGGGTTAAATTTCAAGAAAATGTTGTCTGTAGCTGAGAATAGGAAGTTTAAGGATAGCATGTTATTGCAGTGGATGGCATCATGACGTGTTGTTTTAGAAAGAAAACACCTTCCAAATTATATAGTCCTCAATATATACAAATTTAGAACATTTTGGGAAGCCATGCAATTGAAGTAACCTCATGCTATCATCTGGTTCTTTACTTAATCTGAGCTTCATAAATGGGAATTTCATTTGTACTGAAACATGGAATGCTATGTCGGGACGACCATAAAAATGGAATGATGAGTAGGGAAGAGGACGCACATGGGCCATAGTAGTTGACAAGAGTCAGAAAAAAAGTCACTGTTTTATGTACCAAAAGGTAAATTATAAAGGAAGAGCTTTAGTTTATGATGAAGCATTCACGCCAACCACTTTAATGTTTAAAAGTGTGAACATTGCTTTTCCTTGATTAGATGTCAATTCAAACGAGGGGAAAATAAATTTTCGATGCAACCTTCAAAAGAGTAACTTGGGACTAGAAAATGTTTCAAATTTCTACCCATTGTGGGTTGGAGTTTACCTTTGGTTAGCTGCTTTCAGAAATACTCAGCAGTATCTGTTGGAGTCGTGATGATACTTGAAGATGATCCGTTCAAAGCAACGGGGACCTGCAACCAAGAAGAGGAATACGCGCCACCACAACAGTCAGGAGTTATAATTTTCTTTTCTTTTAGAAGAACTTAATAAATGTTTTTTCATGAGGCAGTATTTAGTACTCTAAGATTTATCTGAGAGAAATAGAAGTCTGGACTATCAATTGCATTTAGGTCTCGTTTGGATTCGAAGATGAGATGAGTTGAGATGAGTTTTGTTTATTTTTTAATATTATTATTATTTTGAGATTTGAAAAAAGTATATTGAGATTTGAAAAATGTGTATAAAAATTTATGTTTTGTATAAAAGATTATAAAAGTGTAATAATGAAATGAAGATTAGTTGAAATGAGTTGAGAATAGCTTCCAATACAAACCGAGCCTTAGTTGTCATATTGTAAACTTCAGTTTTTGGTTGAATGATAATATACCAATTTCTCAAAAAAAAAAAGAATATAGAATTTTTCTATTTTATATGTTTATCTCTTTTCTACATAAAATTTTCTAAGTTGGAATAATAGTTAAGACAACTTTGATCCATCTTACGCTACAGGCAACAGCACATGGAAATACTTTTTGGGCTTGTCCGGCAGAACAGAATAATATACGAACAACGACACGATTTTCATGGGGGAATATTCTATAATAATCCACGTGAAACAATTATAGTTGTAATGGCATGTAGAGGGGATGGAATATTCTAAACGTGCACTGCTGGGGCCGGCAAAACATATATTATAAGTTGGCTCACAAAGGAAGAAGTTTATATCGAGTCTCGACGGTATCGAAAGGAAACCTTAGGCTTATTAACATATCTCAAAAAAGAAGCATGCAAAAATTATTCGCTTCAATATAATAATTTACCAGAAATTCATTATTTTGAATATATGCATTTTTCTAAGACCGTCAAATCCAAAGGGTCAGATACAGATAAATGGCCAGGGATACATTGCCGAAATCAGAATGAGACAGCAGCTCAAGGAGTACAGTTGTATTAGAGCATTCGTATCCATATTCAGTTCTCTATAATTCTTTCTAAATTTTAATTAAAAATCTTATTTTTCATAATTTTTTCTTAAATTTTAATTATCTTTAAAAAAATCTTCTACATCTCATTCCCTATATTTTTCATCATCTATTAAAACAACATTATTCTATTTTTTTTTATTACTTTTTCTACTACTTTATTTCACATCATAATATTATTCTCAATAAACAATTAATAAATTTTAGAATTTTGATGAATAATGCTCTTCCAAATATAGGAGAATACTATTTATAATACCAAATCCAGTCCTATTATAAGAGATAAGATGTAAAACCCATTTTAGTCCTCAAATTTTAATCAAACAGTGCTTTGGTCCATCAAATATGAGTGCTCTTATGCATTTTAACAGCCTGCAAAAGCTATACAATCTCTCAAAGAGTAGAGTTTCTCGAAATTTTTAAGAGATGTTAGATATAACTATGCAAAAAAAAAAAAAAAAATCGTATTATTTTGAAAGTAACTTATCCTGAATTTTATAGGAGACATTTTCTCTCATTCCTAACAATATATTTTAGGTAATGGTCCATAAACTTATTAGGTAATGGTCCATAAACTTATTTATAGTATCAGAGTCAAACTTTCTAGCAATGTGTTTTATCCATTGATTCAATGCAATCCACTTATACAGAAGATTGACCCACAAATGATGAAAAGCAAAAAAAATTCCACATTGCTTTGGAAGGAATTTGTTTTGGACTTTATGAATTATTTTCTTCCCTTTCTAACCATGCTTTTTAGAAAATAGTGTATAGACTTCTTTAATGCATGTGAAATGTTTTGGCTTTTACTTGGTCTGTTGTTGTACAAAATACCCCTTTCCAAGACAAAAAATAGCAAAACAAGGAGCAGCACAACTTAAGAAGGGATTCATAAAATTTAACACAGTTGAATACCGCTCCATTTCCAGTCCAACTTGAACTGACAACCACATCTCTAATATACCACGCAAAAACAGATCGTATAGGCTCTCCTCTTTATCGAACCAATTTTCACATCAGAAGACACCCCCATAATCCATAAAGAAAGACAAGTTAAAGAGTGGTCACACCTCCTACGGTTTACAGTGAGTCTTACGAGGCGGAAACTAATGCAACATCGACAATTTGCGTCGTAGCTGCAGTCATTTCAGGTGGTGCTGGAGTTTCGGATTCGGGTTGTGAGAATTGGGTGTAGTGGAATTCAATCTGTAACCGGTGATGAAGAGGTGTTGATGTCATTAGACCCTTCTTTATATCAACCTGTAATTCCCTTAGAGGAATAGCAGCCAAGAAGCTCTTAATGTACTCTTTACATGACTCCTTCCCTCGACACACGACTTCCTCTTCCTCCTCATTCTTTATGGGTTCCTCCGGCATCATTCCTACCACCCCGGATACAGAATTCTCTTCCTTCATGTTGACCAGCTGGTTCTGACGCTGGTTATTGGATGTTTTGTCTTCCGGTGACTCTGCAACATTTGGCGTTTTGTAAATTACCGTGCTGCGATCAAATCTCAAGATATAGGCCTGATTGCATCCCTCATACAGCCTCTCCCCCAATGTGTCGATGATGTAATAAGCTTCTGGTTCGACCTTGAGGATGAAAAAATGATCATTCCAACTGACAATATAAACCTGAGTTTCACCATTGCCTGGACATTCCAAACCAGTGCAGCTTATCTCATTCCAAATGCTGTCAAAGGACATGGCACCATGCAGAAAGTCAAATCTTCCCTCTACCATCTCCTCTGGATGGAAAAACCCAACAAAGGACTGCCCAGGAACTACAGAGAGAGGGCGTATCTTGGCTTGGATGACTGTGTCAAGATCAAAGTGCTTGTCAGGGAACTGCTCCTTATAAGTTTCATTCTCACAAAGGCTTCTCCACTCTAACGAGCCTTCTCTTATGAGACTATCAAATTGGGATTTTATGGGCATAAGATCACGATTGTTCTGAAACCAGTCTGCAATGACAGCAACAAGGGCCGTGCATGCACTCTCGCCTGCTGCCTGCTCACTCCGCTGATCAATGGAAGCAAAGAAAACTTGGGTCTCAAGTTTCATGTGTCCATCCCGACTTGTCACTTGTTTCTGCTCCCAACTGCCTACGGCAAAATTGTCATCCCCAAACTCAGAGACTGAGGATCGATTTGCAAATGAATCCTCCTCTGCCTTGTGCCACTGCCAAGAGGATTGCAATTGTTTTCATTTAGATATCGTCAGCTAGTAATTTGGTATTTGTTTTAAAGAGAACCACTTTTTCCTATTTTTTAAAGAGAACTAATTAGCAAAAGATTAAACTTATTCTTACAGCATAGGTTTCACATTATAACAGTGTAAACGGTTCTGATTAGAGATCGATTGATGTAATAAATTTATTTTTATTAATAGAATTTCAGTTTGCTTCTTCTAGGTGCAAAAGTTTTTACGACATGGTCATGGCAGAGCAATTTTCTCATTTACAAGGTTCAAATAACTTTAATCACAAAAATCAAAATAACTTTCTAGATAAGAAATGAGGTTGTCCCTTACTTTCTCTTTTCACCAAACTATAAATAAAATAATGTCCATAAATCATGAGCTTCTTTTTCCTAAACCATGAAAATATGCAATGAAGAACAGACTCTTACCCCGAGTGAAGGAGATTCATCAGAGCTAAGCTGTCTACGATCAAAATCAATGTCGTCCCCACCTTCTTCTCCATAGGCCTTCTTCAATAACGGCTCTCCCTTGGCTTTAGGAGACCTGAAGCTTAGCTTCCTCTTCCTCCAAGGTAGTATGCTGCGCTTTGAACCTTGCAATAGAGATGACTCAGGCACTGGTGCAACTGAATCCTCAATGTTGGAGCACCCAACATCAGATTTGCGATTGCTATAGTAAACCCAATTCTCATCCTCATTGTTAATCCTCGTACTGGAATAATATGGTCCTCCAGCATAATTAGCATGTGCCAGTGAGCCATAACTAAATGACTTCCTGACACTGGAATTTTCCTTGCGCTCATCTGATTCTCCCTCCTCAAAATCCTCAAGCGAGTCTGTGTCAAATGGGTAATTATAGTCACTGTCCTCACTCCTGGCAGAGCACCTGCCATCACTGCCCTCTTCCTCTCGGCAGGCCTTCTTCGTTCTCCTGGCAGAGACATACTCTGTAAAAATCTTTACTTTCCTAAGACCAGCTTTAAGTGCAGAAAGCTCGTCCTTCTCAGTCGAGACCATTTCTGCTGATCGGGTAGGCGATGGAACAGGCACTGTCAATTCCTGCATTGGCTCTGTGGTCTCTTGAGCAGTTCCGAGTTCCACTAAGCTCAGTGATATCTATATGTAAATATGTAAGAATGGAGGGTTCAGATGAATATACAAAAACACTGAAGGAGAAACAAGTGTGTGTGTCAGAATATATCACTTCTTTTGTTCTTTAAAGAAAATGCAATATATTATGTCAGCATCTCGCTCTTGATGAGGTATCATTACTTGTTTTTTAATTGCCAAAGCAAACCAATTGTACAGCAAGAAAGGTAGAAATAAGAAGCGAAAGTGAACGGAAGGCACATACACTGAGTGAAGGAGAAGGCTCGGCAGCATTGCCAGAGAGTGCGAGAGGCAGGTTTAATTCAAACTCTTTTTGATCCGCTGCAGAAGCATATTCAGCAAGGTTCAATGAAGCTGTTCCAACAACAGGAACCTTGTTCTTCGGCCCTTGAAATTGATTTAATCCCTAGAGATAAAAGCATCAACGTTTTCATGAAAAGTTCAATGATAATTCTCCGAGTAATAAAATAATAACAGTAGTTATATAAAATGATTAAAACTAAAACTAAAACCAGGTCTCACAATCTGCAAGTAAGAAAAAACGACAATTATCTCCAAACCCATAAAGGTTGAACTTTCACCAAGAAGTTTCCAAAACTTACATATTTTCTGATACCTCAACACCTCAGAACCAGACATTCAAAGCACAACCATCGGTCAAGTACCCCATAAAATAAATCAATTACCGCGCCTTTAATGACTCAATTGCAGAATTAAGACTTGATTATCATACCAATTCCAACCATTTGGTTACACAGTAAAGAACTGAGGAACGAAGAGACCTTCTCTTAAATCAAATACGGAAAGTAATTTAAGAGAAAAATAAACAATTGCAGAAATATACCATACTTCGCAAGTATGGACATTCATCAATCAAGAAATATATATATATATATATATATATTAAACTTTGTTTCATTTGACTATTAATAAAATTATGAAAATCACATTTCTTATAAAATTAAAGATTAAAACCTCCAACAAATCCAAACACATCACAAAATGGAAACACCCAACAGCAATTCAATGAAAATTAACTTCCCGAATGATACAAGATTCACAACCTAAAAGCCCAACACAATCAAACAGTTAAAAGGGAAGAACAAAAAAACACCACAAGATTAGTCACAGATATCGCCTCAATCATAAAACCCATGAAGTTCCCAGAGTCTTTTTTTGTACTAATAAGACATTTTCTCGACAGAAGACCCGCAGGAAAAGACGAAAAAAAAAAGCTTTATATTTTATTTATATATATCTGTATAAGAGAGAGAGAGAGAGAGAGAGAGAGAGCTCACATTGAAGACAGTGAAAGCGATCTCCCACGGGTGAAATGCATTGTCCTTGTACGCGGAGAGAGTACAGAGGCTCTGAAAGTCCTCGTCCCACTCGACGACGCCGTTTTGTTGAGACGAAGCACCTGCCTCCACCTCCACCTCCCTCGTGGAGTTCCTCTTCCCGGCCGTCCTCCTCAGCGAACTCAGCGCCAATTTCGGACCCTTCCACTTAATCTCGACCGCCAATCTCGCAGAGACCCCTCCCTTATCTGTACCCTCCCGCACCAGATCGCACCCGTCCAGACTCCGCACCACCAGCCTCACCTCGTACTTCTTAGAAACCAGAGGCGGCCACGGCCGCCACCTCATCATCTTCACCACCATTCCTCAACAATACAAACACGAACCCCGGAGATTAAGAGGAAACCTTGAGAAAATAGACCTCGAATACCAAAGGAAACAAGACTTGCGAAAATCCTCGAAAGTATCTCAAGTAATTCCAAGAGAGATCTTCTGAAAGTTCAGAAAAGCAAAGGATAATTACTTTCTCTGGAGGAACAAAAAAATCCGGTAGAGGTCAGAGTGAGAAAGTTGGGGAAGACACGGCCTTTATATAGTGGAAATTTGGAAATGAGAGAGGGGGAGAAAGAGAGAGGAAAAGAGAAGGGAAGGGGAGGGTGTTTGTTTGATGTACGGACCTACGGTGAGAGATACTGTGCTGACGTTGTTGGGTTTGGTTTGGTTTGGTTTTTGGGTTGGGGACTAGACTATGGTGGAAGGAAGGTTAAAAAGAGTATTCTTGAATCTTAACCATGGTTAAAAAATGACGGACTAGTTCAGGTTAAACTTTAAAGAGTTAAAAAAACGGAGTATTCTGGTCTGGGTATCACCTGGAGTAACGCCGTATTAACGAGGTAGTTGACTTCTGTTGTTCTGCGTTTGGTCTTTTTCTCCTTCTTTTTTTTTTTTTTTAATCCTTATCCCATTATTTTTTATCCGTTAAGATGGGTTTTCTACCCTTAAAGGCATCTCATTTAAGGAATATCCGTTGCTAACAGATAATTCGGATTTTTTCATAATCCTCTTTTACAGTTCTACCATTTGTTAACAAGTTTAAAAGGAAATAGAAATCTTCTTCACTTTTTACAGAAGTGACACCATGATTATTACTTATTAGGCTCATGCATGATGCATGGCAAGTTCTTAGCCTTGACTTAGCTATTTCATCTCAATTTATTTATTTATCAAACAATTTTTTAATTAAAATTTCCAAGACATACATCACATGGATTTGGAGTCACTTTAGTAACTTAGATCATTTTGGTAAGATAAATAAATATATTTTTATTATAAAGTAAGTTCAACGCATCATATAAAATTATATCAGATTCTAAATTTTTTTTTTATATAATTTGTTTATAGTTGTAGCATTAATCTTTTGATAATTGAAATAATTTTCAAAGTGAATTTATAAGGAAATTACATTTATTATTTTCTTGAAAGCTCTATGGAAGTCATGAATACAAGGTACTCATAGGACTAATTTTTTTGTTTTTTGTTTTCTAAGCTCTCATAGGACAACCTACATGTTCTCATTATCCGAATTTTTGCTTCTAAGCAATCCATCCTACAAGACTACAACCAACGTAATGAGTAATGGTCATTAATGATGTATCTTTTACAATAATTTTTACTTTCTTTTTAATATTGTCTAACTAATTAAAACTTTAGAGTTGGTTTGGGGAGGCCGGATCGAGGTAGTACTGATTAATCAATTAATCTAAGGACATGTGCGAGACAAGTTATAGTTGGAGTTGGGGATGCCCATGTGAACTTTTGCTTAAAATGGTAGATAGGGATCAAATTACCCTTTTCCGATTCCTTTATGTGAGCAGAAAATGAGAGACACATGCACAAGTTGGCATGCATTTTTCTTCATTCATGGGACACTGGCTTTTCAACTCGTGCGTATGAGAGAGAGAGGCGTTGAAGTTGGGGAAATTTGTTCGACTATTGGGTGCAAGTTGAAAGGAATCCTAGCCCCGCATTCAAAGATTACACAAATAACAAAAGAATCAAGAGAAGATCATGCCTTAGTTGTATGTTTGCTTGCATTTATTTTCATTAATTTGGTAGGTAAACATATATGGTCTATATATATATACATAACAAAAAGCATAATACATAGATATGAACAAGAGATCCTCTCAATTTATTGCTCGCTTTTAAGTGGGAGACTGATAGATACGTAAAATAAATATTATAACAATTATATATTGAACTTACTAAATATTTATTTATCTTTCTCTAATTTTAAATTTTCTAAATTCGACTAAAATCAATTAATGGGTTGACGACCCTACTTTTAGCATGAAAAATATTTTTCTTGTCATAGAGCTTTTTATTTTTATATTTTATCCTCTAATTTCTCGAAATGTGTACATGTGTGATTAGAAATCTTTTATGATCCTGAGAATTAGAAGTTTAATCAAATTAGTGTCTAACAGTTTTAAGACTTTTAAATTAATGAATGAATATTTTACATTAATTGATATCATAGCAAGGACAGCATTTCACGTTTAAGTTACAAAGAATGCAACTTATAAATTAGATTAAAATGTCTTTGTACTATGTATAAGCGTAATGTAAAATCATTGAATACTAATAAATAAATAAAATTGCCGAAAAGAAAAGAGCTACCATCAGATCAGTATTGATAGAATGGGTTGTCGTAGACGTCGGATTAGAAGTGTAGTGAAATGTTATAATTCGAAGGGTTAAAAACTTAACCAAATTAATATCCAAACAGTCTTAAAATTTTTGGATTAATAATTGGATCTTTAACATTATCTTTCCATCATTTTATCAATAATATTAATTAATTACGTCGTGAACACTAATGCAAAAGAAAAAATAAAAAATAAAACATTATGCACTAATGTGAGTGGAATGAGGAATTTGCTGCCCCCAAGTGCTAGCCATGGTTAGCACATGTACGACATTGATCACGCATGTAATATATATTATATATATATATATATATATATATATATATATTCCTACAAATCTCATGCCTTGAACCATGGGGTACATGCGTGCATGGTGCCATGACCTTTAGACCTACATATGACGCACTCAAACCCATTAATTCCGGCCCTTAGAAATTGTGATCTTATATATTTTTCTAGCCTTCTTAAATATTTGGCATGCAGCTGATCAATGATATTGACAGATAGTAATGTATCATTAACCATGCTTGCCTCAGGCGTGTAGCCGATCGAAACGACAAACTTTACTTGTCTTTTCTCTTCTTCGTCATCTTCTAGTTTTTCATGGAATTTAACGTAGAGATCACGAATTAGTTAATAATTACTGTGTTTGCTATATAGAAAGCGATCGCTCATGATATGGTTAAGTACATCAGATGGAGGAGAGGAGAAAAAAATACAAAGTACGGGAACGAATATAAACAAATATTTAGGAAACTCAAGAGACATTACACTACAAGAAAAATAGGTTTTTGAGATCAGTTATATGTTACGAACATGATTATTTGGGACGAAAACAGTATTATTTTCGTCTCCAATAGTCATGTTTGTAGCATATATCTAACTTCAAAAATATGTTTTTTTTATAGTGTTAATGGGTCGAACATGAAAATTTCAGGACTTGCGTGTCAATAAGAAAAATATATAACATCACGTAACCATCAAAGAAAAGTACTTTATATTTGATAGTTTTGAATATTTAATATATCGTCCGTGTGCATGTGGGACATACTCGATCGGATCAGCACAATATTACTTTCATTTTTTTATTTATAATTATAATTTATTTTTTAGAGTAACCTACTACAAGTTGACGGAATGTACAAATAATAATAATAATAATAATAGTAATAATAATAGTAGTAGTAGTAGGAGGGGCCAAATTAATTTTTAATATAGCATATTTTATAAAAAATACTTTTCAAAATTTCCTCTGTAGTTCCACTTCCACCCCTGCGTATGAATCCA
Source organism: Platycarya longipes (assembly GCA_036559045.1). Classification (NCBI taxonomy): domain Eukaryota; kingdom Viridiplantae; phylum Streptophyta; class Magnoliopsida; order Fagales; family Juglandaceae; genus Platycarya; species Platycarya longipes. The sequence continues at coordinate 2,400,777 of CM071798.1, forward strand.
ATCTGAAATTTCGACCCGCCTCGATTAAAATGGACTAGAAGTCAAAATCGATCCAATACTAATAGAAAGAGTTTCTATACATAAACTCACACATTACACATCATTTTTTTTTTTTTTTGCTCAAATTTTTTTTTGAATTTATTCTTCTTAAATAATTAAATTCTTCTACTCATTATCCATATACTAAAATTTTTATAAAAAAATAAATTTTAAAAATTAAAAAATAAAATATATAGTGCATGCATGGTGTGTGGACTTATGTTTTTATGAATTTCTCATACTTACTAATAATTCTTAAAATATATAATTGAATTGTCCAAAATATGCGTTAAAGAATGTCATTAAACTTTAATTAAACTAAAAAAAAAACCATAAAAATAAAGCTTGATCAGTTGAGTCTAAAATGTTGGATTTTTTTTTCATTCAAGTCAGAAATTTAGCCAAACCTCTTCGTTTTGAAAATATTTATTCAAATCCGAATTCGGATCGGGTTAGAAGTACAATTCCCAACTTGTTAGAACGGTTGAGTGAACCACTACAGGAAAATAAAGTAAATGTGACATTTTCTTTACAATAAAATAGAATAGATGTGGCACTTAAATTTCATATCTGCTTTATTTTATCGCAATTGAAATATCATATCTGTCCTCTTTTTTTTTATAGTAAACAAATCTTATTATAAATCTAAATAAAAGATGCACCTTAGGTACCGTTATTGCAAGAAAAAAGTTTATTTTTATTATAAATAATCTTTTTTATTACAATTAATTAGTTATAAATATTCGATTTTTTTAATAGTGCGTAACCGTTGACATATCACGATTTAACTTATACAATATAATTTTAAACTCGTCTTATGGTTCAAATGCTTCCTTGTCATTAATGTGAAATAATATATTTTTCATACTTATAACTTGTAAATATAATTTTTTATTTATACTAATAAAAAGTATATTATATACGAGAGAACTCGTTGCGAAAGTTGCAATTAATTAAATATAATGCACAGTGCGCTTTATCGCGTTGAACAAGACAATTAAAATCTAATTATGAATTATTGGGGGCCAACTATATATATATTAATATGTCACATATAACATAGGGAGAAAATTCTACAAGTAGTCATTGTTATTGAATTTCCATCTTCACAGTTCACACCATCTGGCGGGCACGAAGCACGTCGGAATATTCACACCAATATCTATGAAACTACACGGAAAAAGACAATATCGAACGTCGCCGTATTTGGACGTTGGGTTTAACAAATGAATTTGGTAAGAGTTTACTTCGGAATTGAAAGATGAAAATTAACGTGGGACCAATTAGGAGAGAAGGTGAAAATTCAGGTCAAGGTATGATTATCCTTTATTGTATATATTCCACGGACACAATGTCCCTTCATGTATGTAAAAATTATTAAAGCTTCGTTTTGATTCAAAATTATGATAAGATAAATTGATATGAGTTTTGAAAGTTGAATAATATATTATTATTATTATTATTTTAAAATTTTAAAAAATTGAATTATAATTTGAAAAAATTATATTGAGATTTGATAAAACTGTATTAGAATTTGTATTTTGTATAAAAATTTTCAAAAATATAATGATGAGTTTAAAATAAGTTGAGACGAGCTCAACTCGTCTCCGAATCTAAACAGGACCTAATTGTACATATTTTTTGAATTAATTAGTTAAGTTCAAATTCTATCATTATTTATTTATTTGCCAACCAAATTCTATCATTATTGAAGGGAATGGCTCCATGCATGAGTTACATCAACAAATACAACATAAATCAAAGATAAGAAAGTAAACACAAGTAATTTTATGTTTATATGAGGCCATTTGTTTATCTAAATTTTAGATTTGAGAAATTTTTTTGACTTAATACCCATATATTAAGTCAAAAGATGAGTGATTTTTTTGAATTTATTAGATGAAAGTGTTAAAATTATTAAAAACAAATAAATTAAAGTTGAATCGGACAAAACTCAACCTAAATGAATAGGCCAACCTTATATTATACTTTTCTTTGTTAGTCTGAACATTGAGGATATTGCATAATTCTTTGAAATTCTTATAACTGACCCTTTGAGAAATTAATTTTCTCAATTTGATAGTTTCAAGAATGTGAATATAGACTTAATATATGGGCATTAATTTGATAAAGATTTTTTCGCAAATATACATAAAATTATATAAAGAGTTTTTATTGAGTCAAAAATAGTGAATTCCATATGATGATTTTATAGTTTTAAAGCTTATTTTTAAAAAAATAAAAAAATAAAAAGATTTATAATCATAAAATATCCAAACACTATATAATTATTTGTAAAAAATAAATATATATGAGATGGACATAAAAAAAATTAATAATAAATTGTAATATTTTTTAAAAATAATTACTGTTCGTTGGATTAGTCGAACAAATGACGAACTACATCGAAGGTCCGAAAGTAGCGACAAATCGAAGGTGGAAAAGTGGGCCTACATAGAATAAGACCAACAACGACCGAAACTACGGTTTGTCCACAACCAACCAATAAGAAATAGACATCTTACGAACGAAGGAGTCCCATTGAACGAGATAGCGACGGCCTTGCTACTGCATTGTAGATTAAAGCGGCTTTTTTTCGCCACGACAAATTCATTAATTAATCTGTGTAATTTAATAATTTAATAATAATTTTAATTATATGCTTTTTTATTATTTTTTCGGTTTCTCAGGGGTGCTTAACGGCGCATCACGATGCTTTTCGGTTTCTATCTCAATTGTTTATGCCAATGGTTCTGTAATCATATGTTAGTACATACAATAGGTCTAAAATATTAAGTTAATAAGAAAAATAAAACTAAACAGAGCAATTAGATCGGAGATGACCCAAAAAGAAGACTAATTAAGGCACGTATTAAGTTAAGGGAAATAATTGTGGCTATAAAAAAATTATATAAAAATAATCTCATAAATTAATGTAAATTAATGTAATTTATCAAATTATAAAATGATTTTTTATTGTATAATAAATCTAATAAATAAGATAAAACCACATTAATTTATAAGATTTATTTTATATAATTTATTTATGGGTGTAGTAGTACTCTTAAGTTAATGACTACTTTCTTATTTTTGTTATTTCATATTGAATATGTATCATATTTACAAAGAGTATAAAGATTGTAAATCCTAAACGATTGTAAGTGAATCATTTTACTTTGAGAATTAATACTACTTATAATTGGGCATGTTCATTCGGATTCTAGATTTAAAAATCTAGATTCTTGATCTGAAATTTTTTTTGAATCTTTTAAGTTAAAATATTAAAATTATTGGAAAAAATAATTTAGAACCGGGCTAAGTAAAATCCAACACGGATGAACAAGTCTACTTATAATCTCTACACCACACAATATCATATGATTTATCTTTTTTGGTCCATGTATTTAAACTATTGAAGTGTATTTAAAGAAATAAAAATAATAATAAATCACATTTTAGAACATTCACAATAGATTCAATAAATTCATTGTTTAGTCAAATAATAGCTAGGAGACATTAAATTAGGACTGCAACAACCTCAACAAGTAGCTAGTCAAAATAACTTTATTTCTCTTGACTCAACAAATATAACTAGCAGGTGAGTGTTAGCCAAATTATTTTTCGGGACTAAAATATTTATCATTTCCACTTGTTTACTCTCTCATGCTAGACTTTTGCTTTTCATTTTCGTTTTTATTTTCGTGTTTGGCTAGATTTTCACAAAACATCATTCCAGTTCAACATAATTTTACCGAATCCATTTTCACAAAATATAATCGCTGGAGAAATATAACAGTTAAAAAATATGGTCGCTAAAAAATTATATCCATTAGGAATTATTTGAACATTAAAAAACTAATTTGTATTTTATAATAATAAATCAATATTCAAATTACAATTGGAATTAAAATAAATGAAAAGTTGAAAATTAATATTTAATATAATGGCTATTGATTTGTTGAGTCTGTTATTTTGTGTAGTAAAAAGTGACTAGCCAAAATTTATAAAAATATAATTTTTAACCAAAATTTGACTAAACAATAATTAGACTGTTGTGAATACTCTTAACATGCTGTTATAAAAAATGATAAATAGAATTCTTTATTTTACGTCATTCTAGAATCACTGTAAAAATTCATAAAAAGATCAATTAGGAACAGCTGAGCATAAGTCTGAAATCTTATCCAACTTAAACCCATTCAAAGCATTCTCATGACTCATGAGACCTTCGTTGACCAACGCTTATCTTATATATGTAGACATTGACTAGTTGGTATTGAAGATAAAGCCACGAATGAGAAAGATCCAAGGGCTACAATTCTTAATATGGAAACTAAGAGCCAAGTCACTCCAACGGATACAATTTCCTATATGAAAACCAAGACTCAGATCACCCCCACGGCTCCAACTCTCTCTATGGAAACCGAGACTCAAGCAAATCATTTTCACGTCAATGACACAACGACTACACATGCTCCATTTGGAAATATTCAACATAAATCCATTGTAAACGGCTAGTTAGTTTCATTATATTTTCTTTCACTCCATTGTACATATAATATATATAGTCGAAGGCTCTCATGCATGTTCTCACGGTTTGTGAGATCTCTATACAAACAGTTTGAATACAATTGTCTTTATGGTATCCAAAGCCTTGTGAGAGTGAAAAAGAGTCTTCCTCTCGATTATACATGGCTTCCATCTCATTAAGTGCGAGCAATTTCGTTACCCTCAAACTCACATAAGGAAATTACCCCTCATGGAGGGAACAAATTCTAGCCTTAGTTGAGAGCCAAGACTTGGTCGAGCACCTCACTGGTGACTCACTCCCACCACCTAAACACTCTGATGATTCCCAAGAATTAACCCAGACTTACCTTCAATAGCACAAGGCAGATCGACTCCTTCGTGGGTGGATCATTAGAATCTTATCCGAAGAAGTGCTCGGGTTAGTGGTGGGTCTCAGCACCTCTAACCATGTTTAAGAAGCTCTCAAATCCGTCTATGCTCAAGCCTATCAAGAGAAGGAGCTTCATCTTGCTTAACAAATTTTTACCTAAGAAAGGAGCCAACCGCCTTCCTTGCCGATCATTTTCGGCAATTCAAAACCCTTTGTGATAATTTACAAGCAATTGGGCGGCCCATTGAGAATAAAATGAAGGTGTTTTCTCTCTTGAATAGCCTTAGACTGAAGTACGAACCATTCACCACCTTCATGCTCAAACCGTCGATGTCGACATATTCGAAAGTGGCGCCGCTCCTCCAAGGGTATGAACTTAGATCCCACTTCCATGATTCATTCTCTAACTCGTCTATGATTTTATGGACAAAGAACAGGGTCTCAAAACTTCCAGCAAGGAGACCAATCATTCTCCTCCAAAGGATGCAAGTTCACCCAGTCTAATTTCAATTCACGAGCCCCTCAAACCTCTGTCTAGCCGAATGCTTCTCAGCAACCACCTAATTCGAGCCCAACATGTGACATGAAAAAAATTCCAACAAATTTGTGATAAAAAGGGACACGTGGCACTTAAATGTTGGTATCGTTTTGATCATGCTCTTCAACCCGATGATATCCCACAAGCTTTGGCTATGCTCACTTTTAATAACTCTGTCTCCGATATTGAATGAATTGCTGACACAGGTGCCATTGCCCATATGACAGGTAATCCACATATGCTTGAAATCTTCTTCTTTATTTTGGTACTAACGTTGTTATTGTTGGAGATGGTACACTACATGAAATAACTCATATTGGTGACACAATTATTGGATCTAGTACTTCTAAAATCAAATTCAAAGATGTTTTATTAGTTCTTGATCTTGTTAAAAGTCTTTCAGATGACAGTCAATTAACGTCTAATTTTCCTTACCTATGTGAATTTTATGGTATTGGTTTATCTATAGAGGACAAAGTGACCAACTACACAATCCTGAATGGATAAGGAAAGGGTAACCTATATGTCTTATCCCCACCTGTTGAAGCTCATTTCTCCACCCAATTTCGACTGGTACCTGAAGGAATGTGGCATCAACATCTGGGTCATCTCCAAGCTTCTACTATTCAACTAGGAAAAATGAGTAGATTACCTTTTGTGTCCTCTGACCATACTTATCTTAAAATACTTGATAAAATATATTGTGACTTGTGAGGCCCTGCACCTATTTTATCTATTGGAAAATTTCAATATTATGCATGTTTAGTTTATGGTTTTTTCAAAATATATGTGGTTTATTCCTCTTAAAAAAAAATCGGATTTTTTTAATGCATTTCTTTTATTTAAATATGCTCATCGTCAATTTAATAAAAAAATCAAAATTTTTCAATTGGATAGTGGCGATGAATTTGCTAACCATCAATTCAATTCTCACCTCCAACAACAAGGAATATTGCATCAATATTCTTGTCCCTATACTCCTGAACAAAATGATTCGGTCGAACGCCGACACCACACCATTAGAGAATTAGGAATGATTATGTTTTTTCATAGTAGTGTTTCCAAACGCTTGTAGGTAGAAGCTTTCAATCCTGTTGTCTTTTTAATTAATCGTCTCCCGTCTAGAGCCCTTAACCTTGACTCTCCATTCTCCACCCTCTATGGTCATTTTCCTGACTATACGTCTCTTCGTGTTTTTGGCTCTAAATGCTATCCTTATACTTAGGACACCAAACATAACAAATTTGATCTCAAAACTCTACCTTGCATTTTCTTAGGCTATAGTGAACACCATCAAAGTTACAAATGTACCATTCCTCCTCTCATCACACCTTCATCTCACGATATGTTGTATTTGATGAATATACATTTTCTTTTAAACAACTTGGTAATCTTCATATTTCCCCCTCTACTACTCAAATATTGTCTACGTACCATGAATGGCGTTATCCTACTTCTAATACTAACTCTTCAGGTGCTGCTAGCTCTTCTTTCTTGCAGGTTCCCCATATTGATGCAAATATCCCCATTCCTCTAGTGATAATGTCAGAACCACCCACCGCGCCTACCTCGTCTACTCAAGAAATGTCAAGCCATGCTTCTTATAAGACAATTGCCTCCGCTTCTCCATCGTCATCACCAGTGGCCGACTCCCCCCATTCTACTGCTTGCCATCATATGGTTACACGATCCAGGGTTGGTATTCGCAAACCTAACCCTAAATATGCTAACCTTCATGCTTTTGTTGATATTCCGCAAGAATCAAAAACTTTCTACTCCGCCCTAAAAAATCTTGGTTGGTATAAGGCTATGCAAGATGAAATACAAGCACTTCATGATAACCACACCTAAACCCTTGTGCCTTGCACCCCGTCCATAGATGTTATTAGCTGCAAATGAGTTTTCAAGACCAAACTCAATGCCGATGGTTCCCTTGATCGACTTAAAGATCGATTTGTTGCGAAATGATTCCATCAATTGGATGAAGTCAATTATACAGAAACTTTCTCCCCTATCATCAAGTCTGGCACCATTCACATTGTCCTCACCTTAGCTCTTTTTTATCATTGGGACATTTGCCAGTTTGACGTCAATAATGCATTTCTCTATGATGATCTACAGGAAGATGTTTTTATGGATCAACCTCCAGGTTTAATCCATCCAAATATTTCCTCTCATGTTTGCAAATTAAACAAAGTTTTTTATGGTTTAAAAAAACTCCTCGTGCCTAATTTGATAAATTTAGTAATTTTCTCATTGCTTATGGATTCTCTTGTAGCACTGCTGACCCATCTCTTTTTACTTACCACTCTTCTCACAGCATTATAATTCTTTTGTTGATGATATTCTCTTAACCAATTTCGATCATATTCATCTCAACACTTTCACTACTATTCTAAGCCATCAATTTATCATGAAAAACCTTGGTTTGTTTCATTATTTTTTAGGGATACAAGTCACTCTCATTCCTGATGGCTGATGGGTTCCCTACTCTGACCCTGGTTATTATCGTAGTATTGTTGGTGCCTTCAATATCTTACTCTCACTCACTCCGACTTAGCTTTTTGTGTCAACTTTGACTCCCAATTTATGCACTCACCCACCCTTGCTCATTACAAAATGTGAAACGCATTCGTCAATATTTACATGGTACAATTGAACTTGGTATGCATTTTACTTCACAATCTACACTTAATCTTTATGTCTTTTTTTATGCAAATTAGGTTGGCTGTCCTCAAACTTGTCGCTCTACAACCGGTTATTGTGTGTTATGGGTAGCAACTGCATCTCCCAATCTGTAAAAAAATAATACACTGTCTCTCGCTCCAACTCTGAAGCCAAGTATCATGCTATGACCCACACCGCTGCAGAACTTACATGGTCTCCTTTTTGCTTCGTGATCTTGGTGTTCAACTCTTGTCGCCACTCATCCTCTTTTGTGATAATTTAAGTACTCTTCATACGACAGTCAATCCGATTTTTCATGCTCGTAGCAAACATATTGAGATTCACTATCACTGTGTACGAGAACGCGTTGCTCTTGATCTTCTTCAAACACATGTCACGAATGAGAAAGACCCGCCCTACTCTTGGTCGCACATTTTTACCAAACCTCTTGGTTGCCCTGCTCTTTATTCACTACATTCCAAACTTGGCCTCTTACCTCGATATAGTTTGCGGAAGCGTATTAAAGATAAAGCCACAAATGAGAAAGACCCAACGGCTACAAATCTTAATATGGAAACTAAGAACCAACTCACCTCAACGAATACAATTTCCCATATGGAAACCAAGACCCAGATCACCCCTACAGCTCCAACTCTCTCTATAAAAATCGAGACTTAAGCAAATCATTTTCACGTCAATGACACAACGACAACATATGCTCTATTTGAAAACATTCAACACAAATCCATTGTAAACGATTAGTTAGTTTCCTTATATTTTCTTCACTCCATTGTACATACGATATATATAGTTGAAAGCTCTCATGCATGTCCTCACGGTTTGTGAGACCTTTTTACGAATAGTTTGAATACAATTGTCTTTAGTTGGGATTAGACAATTTTGTAATCACTTTACTCCCTTTCTCTATGCTTCGGATATAACATGAATAACTTCGGTTTTTGGTAGAATTTCTTTTTTTTTTTTTTTAAGAAAACGTGGATGATCGAGTCGTGACAAAGTTCCAATTATATGATGAAAAACAACTAAAAGAAGTCCTTGCTTCTGAAAAAAGAGTGTATTCTTGCGGATCATGTATAATCCTGGTAATTAGTTGTGCCAATAATGATCTAAATACAGAGTTGTGTGCTGATTTTTTTTGCGACAAGCCTAACATTCATGATTAGTGGATTTAGCCATATTAAGTGTCCCTAACATATATAAATAACTTTGCTAAAAAAATGCATATATATAAATAATTGGTTTATATCTAATGAGTATACAGTAGCAATTACCCTACTTTGATGTAACCCTTCTTTGTAAATTTTTATAAATTTACTTAAGTACGTCTGTACAAGTAGGATTAGTATAAATACATATGATGTAACCCTACTTTAAATAATAGTGAAATTATTGCCACTCGCTCTCATGGATGTAGACACATTGTCGAATCACATAAATTTTTATACGTGATTTTTTTCTTATTTTCTTGTTTGATTAATTTTATATTATTCATCATAATTATTGCACGATCACGAAAGCTTATCTGATTTTTTTTCTTTTCAATTGAAAGGTTAGAAAACTTGGCCCGGGTTTTTCCAAAGTGGCATACCTTGGCATGAGTTTATTCAAGAACATCGTGATTCAATTATTTATTTATTTATTTATGAGAGTTGCTACCACTATATCCAACTTCTGGAAAAATTAATTAGAAGATGGGAAAAAAATTTATTCTTTTTCCTGAAAAATAATTAGAAGATGAGAAAAATAATTACGTGAGAGAAAGAAGAGGCACACAATAAAAGCACAGAAGTGATCAATATGATCTTTTATATAAAAGAGGAGCAGAAATGAGAGTGGAAGGAGATGAGAAAAATAACATGGAATAGATGGGCGGTAGAAGGAGATAAGCCTTTTTAAGGGTAAATTGACACTTGTGTCCCTTGTCATGCCAGTACACAAAAAATAGCACATTTTTTGTTAGTATGTTCAGCATTTCTCTTATATCTTAGAATTATAAATATTATTTCTAAAAAAGTAAATAACTTGCTTAATTTGTATGTGCATATATATTTATATGTATATATATATATATGTGTATGTGTTTTTTTTCTGAGCTGTTTAAGTGGTAATTTAAAGGTTTAATCAGAAGACATACGTAATTTTCTTTTTTTTTTTTGTAAAGAATGAAGTTTGAACAACCAGTAAAACCCAAAGACTACCAGTTAAAAGGGACAAAGCTCGAGGGCAGCCACATAAGAAACTGAAAACCGTTATGTAAATGTAACGGATATTACCATATATATATATACATACTTTTTACCAGCCAACATTATAAAAAATAAATAAATATTTGTAATGAATTATTTGCGATTATAATGATTATTTGTAATTAATATAGACTCATTTTGACAAAAAATAATTATTTTAATAAAAAATAACTAGTTATAAATAAGCAATTTTTTTATAGTACTAGCTAATTGAAAATTAAATAATTCTACTATATGGTCTCATTTTGTTTATTTATTTTGACCACTTATATATATAACTTTTTTATTTTATTTTCTTGTTTAATGATTAAGAATTGACTACTAGTGTATTATTATTATATTGTAAATACTTGAAATATGTTATAAAACTAAAAAAAAAACTACTACTATTGCAATAGAAATATAAAAGAAACTCTTAAGAACTGAAACTTTCTTTCTCTCTCTATATTTTCTTATAAATTTCATTACAACTGAAGCCCATATTTATAGGCGTTGAAATTACTACTATGCAAGTTACTATGCAAGTCACTATGCAAGTCACTATGCAGATTTTAAAATAATAGTGGTGGGGTCATTCACATAATTTTTAGTGGTGGGACAGGGGGCGGCTGCCGTTTCGTTCGTTCATTACAATTCATAACACTCCCCCTTGAATGACCACCCATAAAGAATCTGTCTCGTTAAAACCTTGCCAAGTAAAAACCCAATGGGAAGAAAAATCAATGGCAAAGGAAAAAGAGTACAGTCTTCTTATGTATCCACAAGTGCTTTAAGATTGCCTCATTAAAACCTTGCAAAGGAAAACTCAGTGGGATAAAACCTTAGCGAAGGAAAAAGAGTACAATCAGCACAAGTCTTCAGGACTTTTACTCCCCCTGGAAAGTGCATGACGATAGTTTTTGAGTCTTCACATTTTAATATTCTGCACAATTTTCTTGAATGTCGCAGTTGGTGATGCCTTCGTGAATAAATCTGCCAGATTATCACTTGATCGTATATTTGATATATCCTCCTTTGATTTGAATGATACAAGCAGCATTATCTTCGTATAAAATTGTTGAGCTATCATTGATTATGAAATACCACACTTTTCTTGGATATGTTGAGTCATTGATCTCAGCCAAATATACTCTCGACTTGTTTCATGAATTGCAATAATTTCTGAGTGATTTGATGAAAAATAATATCTGATTGACAGACTTAATAGAAATCTGATACCTGCAGTAATACTTAAACTCCCCCTGATAATATGCGTTAGTGTTTCAAGTAATAAGCAAATATGATTTCAGTATATATAACAAGTTAAGAATTCAAACACGATCTCCAACTAAATAATGCATTAGAGAGAGTATGATAATATTTTCATCTAAAATTTTCTCCCCCTCATTCGGCGTTATTAGGAAGAACTTGTTTATATACGGCAGAAATAACATTGGAAACCATCTATGTATGATAAAAGCTGTAAAAGCTTTGAGATCTAATATTATCAGTTCGGCGGAAAATCAAATCCGCTTGACATTGTGGACAAACGAGATCTTGAAGAGATTTGAAGGCTTCGGGTTGTTGTTTAAATATAACCAATTTTACCATTGGTTTACTCCAGCAAAAAGATCTCGCATTCTTCATAGATTCAGTTGTTGTTTATCCAGAACGATATTATGTCTGATAGAAATTCTAATGTCCCAGATTTGAACCATGAACTTTTTATACCTCAACCACTCATATTTTCTCCTGAGGCTGTCAACACCATGATAGGAGCAGAGATATATCTATCTAGTAAATCTGATCCTGAAATTGTTGCAGCATCAAGAACCCTCAGTGCTCAATATGCTGCCTCTCTTACAACCATGTCTCAGAGGCTATTGGCGAGAACGAGTGAGGTTGATCATCTTAAAACTCAAATATCTGAGTTGCATCAAACGCTTGCAACTAAAGATAGTAAAAATAAAGATTTAAGACAAGAAAACAAGGAGCTGAAGAAACTTGTAGATTGGTATTCTCGTGACCTGAAAACACGAGTAGAAGAGCTGGAACGAGAGAGAGCTCAGATACAAAGTCAACAACAGCAGCTAACGGCAGAGGTTCAGCGTTTACAAGAAAATAGGGATAGCTGTAATTAATCTCGCTAGCTTTTGAAATTATGCATCCAGCATATCTTGTAAAGTGAGATTTGAAGAGATGATCCTTTGTCTTGTTCTTATTTCCATTTCTATAAGAACCGTCTTTAGCTTCATTTAGTACGCATCAAATCTTCTTCTCATATCTATAATTCATCTGTATTTGTATTCTTATTCTACAAATTTCCAATGGCTCATCAATTTCTTTTTACTATTTCTCACGATCAACATATGAGGTATCCTTCGCCTCAATTACAAGTTGTTCCTGCATCTTCCGCAGGTGCCATGTTGCAGCAAGCAAATGATCTGGCTAATAAGTCAGATCGTGAAGCTGTTTATGAGCTGGTGACTCTCGGCACCAGATACTCCTCCTCTATTGTCGGATTTTCCAACCGATTACAATCCAAAAATCGTGAGATTGAGGAGCTTAACGAGAAGGTTTCCGTACTTCAACGACTTATTCAAGAGTCTGACAGAAAAATTGCAGACTTAAAGCAAGAGAATAAGGATTTAAAATCCTTACTTGCCTCTTCATTTCGACTGCCTAATCCTTTAGATAAGGATGGTATGTTGCTTTATGAAGAGCAAATGCATTTGAGAGATGAGGCTAGAAATCTCAAATTCTTGTAACTCATCTATCAATTGAATAATAAGATCTTTCCTTTTCAAATGCATTCCTTGAATTTATAGTAGCCCTTGTAATCTCTTCAGGAGTTCTAACAAGGTAAATCATCAACGTAAACTGGAATAATGGCAAATCCGGATTCTGATAAACATATGGGCATATAGGATTATTCTTAAATCCTTCTTTCAATAGATACTCGTTGATTCAATTATACCGCATGCGTCCGGATTGCTTTAACCCATATAAAGATCTCTGAAGCTTTATAAAGTACATACTCCTAAATGTACTTGGATTAAATGCTTCAAGTATCGTATATCTTTATATATGTAATGATCTAATGATCCTTATAAATATGCAGGGACCACATTCATTAACTGCATATCTAATCCTTTTGTCATAACCAAATCGATTAAAAATATGAATGTGATTGCATTCATACCAAGGAAATATGTTTCCTCATAACTATTCTCGGGTTTCTGCAGGAAACCTTGTGCGACAAATTATACCGCACAATTTCATTTTGCATTACGCTTTTGTATAAATACTCATTTATATCTGACAGATATTACACCCTTTGGTGTTTGGACAACAGGTCCAAATGCATCTCGCTTCACTAGCGAGTTTAATTCAGTTTTAATAACTGCTTTCCATTTTGGCCAATCATTTCTACGTCGACATTCTTCGACGGATTTTGGCTCACTTTCTTCATTACTTCTGGTAATGTCACGTGTTATCATATATGTTGTCGACAACAGTTTTATTTCTATTCATAAATTTTCCAGTACTCATGAAATGTATTGAGATCTCATTGTTCCTCTCCAGGGGAAAATATTTCATAAAACACCTCTATAGGAGGTTCCTCTTCAGGAGGTTTATACTCTTCAGGAGTTTTCTCTTCAGGAGTTACACTCTTCAGGAGTTACCTCTTCAGGAGTTACACTATTCGGGAGTTACCTCTTCAGGAGGTTTCCTCTTCAGGAGGATTATATTTTATACGGTCTCTTCATGAGCACCGATTTTTTTTCTTTTTCTTGTGCACCAATAGGTTTTCAACGCTTCAGACGTATCTTAGACTCATTTATTGCTGTTTTAACAACTCGTCCTTCAGGGACTTTAATTCTTGCTTAAGCATTAACAGCAGTAATATATGATTTTACAACACCTTTAGTGTCAGTAAATACATTATGTAATTGATTTGCAACATTTTGCAGATAGATAATCCTCTGAACTTCTGGTTCACATTTATTTGTAAGAGGATCAAATTTAAACAGGGCTTTATTATCCCAAGTAATTTCTTGTCGTGCTTCAGGCAACGATATTTCATTATTTCAAAACATGATGAAATATTAATAAGCTTATATATAAAAGCTTAGTATAAGTAAATCAAGTGTTTGGCCGTACAACAGGTACGTGACTACTGTTTAGTCATATCACATCTATGACAAACATCTTCATTTTTTTATGAAGAATTATTCTGAGGGCCTTTACCCTTCTCTGAGTTGGATCACTTCTGGTGATACGATATATTTTTATCATCTTTAGTGTTGTCGCTTTTGGGACCAACACTTCTATAATTTTTCTACCACGTCTACGCCCTTAATTCCTTTGAAAGGATGCTCTGTTCACTTCTGGGAATAATGTAAATTTGATATCATTAATAGGACGTAACTGGTGTAACAAAAACTCATTATTTAGCTCAATCACTGGAAGACAAAACAAAAGTTCAGAATATTTGTTGAACTTTCACTCTCGATATTGCTACTGCAGGAGCACATTCGAAGTATGAAAAATAATGTCTTCTTTTATATATCATCATCAGTGACATTTTCACTGCATAATTTTAATATTGAGCTGATTTTAAAGAGTGCAGAATATTCAATACCACTCTTAAAATCTTGCAACTTCAGGTGCAATAAATCATAATGATCTTTTGAGAGGATTACATCTTCTGGTGCTTATATCACTCTCTTAATTTATTTCACACAGTAAGATGATTTTTCATCATGAGATACACAGCACGGTCCTTCAGGGACACATGGTTTTCTTCTATGATTGTATCTTTCAAGTTCATCATCATATCCAAATAGATCTCATCAAGGATCCTGGATAAATAACATTTTTCAGAAATGTCAATAGTAATAAATCTCAATATTTGACATTATATTACAAAAATAAATCTGTGAATTTAAGAAATATATTCACATTATCATGAGAATAAAAATAAAATTTTATCAAGTAATATTCAGAAATATTACCTTTAATATTTATCTGAAGGACTGCAAATAATATATTGAAAAACTTACTTGAAGTAGAAGACCACTAGCTTCAGTATCGGTAGAACCTCGTGCTGATAACGTGTTATAAAACTAAAAAGAAAACTACTACTATTGCAATAGAAATATAAAAGAAACTCTTAAGAACTGAAACTTTCTTTCTCTCTCTATATTTTCTTATAAATTTCATTACAACTGAAGCCCATATTTATAGGCGTTGAAATTACTATGCAAGTTACTATGCAAGTCACTATGCAAGTCACTATGCAGATTTTAAAATAATAGTGGTGGGATCATTCACATAATTTTTAGTGGTGGGATAGGGGGCGGCTGCCGTTTCGTTCGTTCATTACAATTCATAACAAAATAAAAATATACACTTTATATTAAAAATATACTGAATAAACAATCTAAAAAGGCATAATAATACTACTCTTAAAAAATAGTTCTAGAGCTCTCTACATATCCATAATTAGCTAATGTCCATGCCAATATATTTTAAATGGTAAAAGAAAAAATAATGTTGTTATGCCTCATTATTTTATCTCTAATTTTGACTATTTATGCATTTAATTTTATTTATTTATTAAAGAATAACTATTAATATATTTATATTTTTTAAAGATATTTGTAAATATTAAAAAATATAAATAATTAAAAAACTAAAAAAAGAAATTTGACCTTGGAACACACCCTACGATCACGTGGTACTCTAGTACTGTTCATATTATAAAAAAATTATTTATTTATAATCAATTATTTTCTGTTAAAAGAAAAAATTTGTCACGATAATCATAAAAACAGCTATCTTATTCTTTTAAAATAACATTTATGACTAATCTAACCAAGAATTAACACTTGTACGTAGGATAATTAGGACAAAATCATAGCTTAGGTAGCCTAGCTTAGAACCTGTAAAAAAGTTGAAACTTCGCTTTCAGCTGATAACAACAGCACATTCTTGGTGTCATTTCCAACATGAAAGAAGCCAAATTTATCAACAAAAAGAATCATGCAAAGGAATGGTCCCAATAGGTTTCCCTCATTAATTATCCTGATCAAAGCCAACCATGCATGCCTGCACTAGTCTGTGTTTAGCCAGAACTGATGAGATGATGGCGTATTTACTATTTATAGCTAGTACTGTTTACAGAGCATCCATACTTGTACCCTATGAAACAAACTTTCAATTTTACAACTCATAAAAGCACCAATTCTGCCAAACAGAACTTGCCAAATAGTTCTTGAATCAAAGACATTATTCAAACATCCTCGTCAGGTTCCACTACGTATTAGCAAGCTGCTGCAGCAAAATGGAAATGAGAGACATTTCGTGTGGCTGTGGTTGACCCATACCCAATTAATAATCTTATTGTCTGGCTGAAACAAAACGTGTTTCAAGTTTCAACGTCTTTGAAAAAAATTGAAAAATGAAAGTCTTTATACTGTAGATTGAGAAAAATTAATGATGGATGGGAATTATTTTGACCCTTTTCAAAGGAGATCATGATTATGGGGAGGTGTTAGTGGAGAGAGGCCATAAGGGCCACATTTTTCCACTTTGATTTTGGTCCTAAGGTGGATCACTAAGAAGAAAGGAATCCCAGAAAATAGTGTATTCATATTGGACGACAAGTTTCTTTTATGTCATGCCATAACTCGACTTTCTACTAGTTCTTGGGACACCATTTGCAGGGTCTTCATTCTACCAGTATCACATATTTTCAAATTAGTGGTTGCTGAGCAGAATTATCATTTCTTGATCGGCCTGTTCCATTTTGTGGACATGAGAATACATGAGATGATCAGCACACGTTTGGATTTTTCAAAAGATGCGTGAAGAATTATGGTAAGCAAAATGTTAGATAGAGACATGACCTTTTTTTTTTAGACAACTTGCTTATAATGTAGCAAGCACTATGGCAATGCCACGTATGTTGGTAGCTAGGCAATTTGTGTAAAAGTTTGTGTCCTTCATGCTGTCATTACTCTTACGGGAATGCCAATGCATGCAATGCATACTCCTAGAGCTTTTATATAAAAATATAAAAGAATTGTATATATATATAAAGAGATTATATAAAAATAAATTTATAAATTAATATAATTTTATGAAATTCGTTAATTCTATTTTATAATCTGACGTATAACATTAAATTATATTAATTTATAAATTTATTTTTATATAATTTCTACAGGATACATTTGTATGGTACTTCAATATAGATTTTGTAATCCTGAAAACGGGTAGGACTTCCTCAAAAGAGAGAAAATTGAGCTTGAAAAGTGCAAATAGACTGCCTAATGTGTTGTCCTCACAAATTTCAAATCAGGTTCTGCTCTCTGTTTGAAATTTTGCTATGTTTGACAATCAAGTATTCTGAGAATACTTAACTACTATTAATTATTTTATTATTATTTTTTAATCAATATTTTATTATTAATTATTACTTTATTATTATTATTTACAATATTTCTCATTGTCCAAACGTAAGCTTAATAGAACTGAGGGAGAAAAGAACAATTATGACTTCACACCATACATCATGATACGGGCTCAATCTAAAAGCGACATAGGCCTGTTGCTTGTTAAATTTCCCAATCCAGTGAGCTAAGAATGTTACTGAAATTGTGTTTGGATTTGGACCTTAAAACTTATTGTTGGGCTTCAAAGGTTGCTTAAACATCCATCCTTCGTGTAACGATGTCCTTTTGTTTTTGGGTTTCTCTCTAGCTCTATAGGCCCAATTTCTTTTGTGAAGCACATCCTAATTAGATGCTCTTTTGTTTTTGGGTTACCTTGCATCCTTTTTACCGTTTTACGTGTTTGCACACACCGATCAACTTTTTTTAGTCTGACTTTTATGCAATTTCTTTGCTCCTGGGTCATTAATGTTACAACTGCCTGCACCGATCCATGGTTGTTTGCAGTTGGAAATAAATGAGGATATTAAGCGTCTCCATCTCTTGTTCTTCTCCCTCAGGCCGACTTAGGCTTTGTTTGGATTCGAAGACGAGAATAGATAAATTAAGATGAGTTAAATTGAATTTATTTTTTAATATTATTATTGTTTTAAAATTTGAGAAAATTAATTTAGAAACTAAAAAGAGTTGTATTGGGATTTGAAAAAATTGTATTAGAATTTATATTTTATATGAAAATATAAAAAAATATAATTATAAGTTTGAAATAAGTTGAGATAAACTTGTTTCGTTTTCGAATACAAACGGGTCCTAATCTTCCCCTACAAAAATGGCACATTAATGTAAGCCTATGCTAGATTAGGTGTAATGTTGGCATCTCCTCTTTAAGTCAAGGTCTGTACAAATCTTTCATGATAATTTTAGATTGCATTTGGATATTGAATAGATTGATCTGAGTTTTTTTTATAAATAATAATGAGTTGAAATTGTTGTGTGAATTTTATAAGACCTATTTAAAAAATTTAAAATATATTTAACTATTAATATAATTTTTGAAAAAGATATATGAGATATTGTAAAATTTGTAAAACTCATATAGTTAGTTGGCAGTAATTGTCTACCCACAATCCTACAATGAAAGAGAAAAAGAAAAAGAGAGAGATGACCAAGTGTAATATGTTGAAAAATAGATAAATGTATTTGAAGAAGAGAAAAAAGAGGGTGAGAGATGACCGAAAGAAATAATTATTGAAACTACCGGTGGGACTCAACGTATCAAATTCATCTTGAAGTAGTTAAAATGGGGTATTTTGGATGAAAAAATTTAAAGTGAAAGATACCGAATTGGGTTTGGGGACCAAACCCAGCCTGGCTTGACTCTTTATTTTTGTCCTTCGTTTTACATCAATGGAGAGACAAAACAGTTGCACAACATTAGGGTTAGGCTTGTTCATCCTGGTTGGGTTGTACTCGAGCCTATTTTAAATTTTATTTGTGTATTAATATTTTTGATTTTTTTAAAAAAAAAAATTTAAGGAAATTTTGAATTCGGATTTCGAATTCTCAAATTCGGAATCCAGATGAACATCCTTAATTAGGGCTAACGCCAATGATACCTATAAATAGAAAAAAGAGAAAACAAATGATAAGAAGAGAAAATAATAATCAGAGAAAAGATGCAAGCCACAGGAGAAAGTAGAAATAACTTGTGCAACAATTTGCGAAAGTTTTTGAAAAAATTAAAAAGCGTATTAAGTGATGTGGCAGTTAATTATCAGAGTGTTAATTTTCTTTATAGAATTTTTGTGTGTTTGTAGTAGTTTTTATTTGTTTAAATAAACAAGCCTTATACAAGTATACTCCATTTTGAAAAAGTGAGAAAACTATTTTTTATTAGTGGAATTCATTTTTTTACAAATAATTTATATGTAGTTTATCTATTTAAAACTTGTACATATTATTACTCTTTTTAGGTATTGAAAAGTATTGAAAAGAATGATGAATAATAGTAAAAAATAAGTAAAGAATAATAATAAAATATTAAATAGTAATAAAAAAAATAATGAATATCAATAAAATTAAATAGAGAATAATAATAAAATAATCAATAATAATAATATATTTTTAAAGTATTTAAAAAAGTCTCACTTTCTATACATAGCGGAAGAGTCTCAGACCAAAATTGGCAAGCCAAAAATGCGGGGATGGACGTCCTACTTACGGAATTTTGAGTCAGTCCCAAACATGCCCTAACCTAAATCAAACGCAAGAATGCCTGAAAAAAAGAAAAATAGGAATCCTTGTCAGAAAAATATGCACGCAAAGTTTGCTGTCCTATCGTTCTACTTGATCTAATATTTGCATTCCTTGCTAATATTTTTCAAATTGGAAAATGTTAAAATACATTTAAAAAAATTTATTTATCTATATAATAATTATTGATATATTGAAAATTATAAAATTTAATTTCTAAATTAAAAAAAATTAACAAAACAAATTTTATAAATAAAAATAATTAAAATTCTATGTACACGTATCACAACTTTTTTAAATTTATTTTCCCAATAAAGATTGCCATTATGAAAGTTTTACAAGTCAAATCTCAATCGTTAATTTTAAATTATATGGTTGTAATTTAAATAAGATTGCACGAGTTATTCGCTATTTTTAAGGAATTTAAGAAAAACTCATATATTAAAAATATTTTCTAAAACCCTAATATGTAATACTTAGATCTAATTTATTTTTTCAAATCATGTTATGTTATCTTAAAAATTTATTATTACATTTTTTAAAATATTTATATAAAATAAAATAAATAATTCAACTTTTTTAAATTTTTTAAAAAAAATTTAAATTATAAAATAAAATTAATATTATAAAATATATTATTTTTTATTTTTTATTTTTTATTTTATTTTATCTAATCTCATCAATAAAAATAAATTAAATCTTAATTTATCTTTTAAAAAAAACTATATTAAAGAAACAACTAGAAAATTTTTGTGCCGACGAGTGAGCTAAAATCTAGCGGCCGGGATTATTTGCTAGCAGCGTGACGTCACTGAAACTATAACGTGTCAAAATCACACCTTGTCCCGTTGATTTATCTCTCAAACTCCGTAAAGCCTCTCACTTCTTTTTCGCATAGAGCACTTTTGTAGGTCGTCCCCACCCGACACTCTTCTAGTTCTGGTACACAACCAATGTACTCTTCAAGCTGTATTTCTCTTCCCCAACTCGCCTGCCTCTAACTTTGAATAGAGTTTGACAAAAATCTAAACACTGTTAACAATTTTAACTCAGATTTGGTAAAAAACAAAAAAATTTAACTCTGGGAAAACTAAAAAGTGTTGGGTGCGTCGATGATTCTGCCTTTTGTCTGTAATTGCGTTATACCCGAGAGTGGCCCCGTGTTGCGTATCCTCCTGGGTGTTCGAACATCAGGTGAGCCTGTCTCCTTCTCTCGTTGTGGATTTATATTTGATTTTTCATTGAGATCTGTGTTTTTTGGTTGTGGGAATTTCGGTTTTCTGATTCTCGACTCTGTCTGAAGCTCATAAAGTCGAGCTGGGGGCAGGTTTCTCCTCTCGTGGAGCTTCGTGTGAGTTGAGTTATAATGGAGTTTTTTATATGGGTCTTAATCTGGGCACTTTAATAAATGTGATTTCTGGTTTTGCTTTGGATTGGATTTTGATGAATGTCAAACTCTGTCTGCCAAGGAGCCTGTATGTTTATGTGTTTGATGAATTGATATTCATGGTTTTCTTTTATCTGTATTGTTTTGATGTGCTTAGAGGTGTTGTATTGATGGTTTTGTTTATTACTATTGGTTTTTATGTGCCCATAGGTTTAAGTGTTTGCGTGTATGAAAGTTTGTTTTTTTTATTGGAAGTTTTCTAATAGATTTCAATTAATATTTATAATCTCAAGTCCTTTATAAGATGGAATATAATTGAAGAACTTTGAATTTCTTTCATTACTTGTGTAGATAAAGAGAATCCTTTCTCGGTCATCATTCGAAGGCTTATATTGATGCATTGATGGAGATATGTTTGAGAGATAGATTTTCATAATTTTCTTGGATGTGTAAAGATGGAGGAAAAACAAATGATCATTCAGTATCGGGAGAGGTTGGACAAGACGCTTTCGTCGCCTGATCTGACAAATGAAGACACACTTAAAACCTTGGTCAAGAATCAACTCCTACCTTCTTTAGAAGATGGAACTGAAGGTTATTAATTCCTCTGGTTATTAACACGAGATACTGATTTGAAAGACAATATCATGCATTATTCAATAACTTTCCAATTATAAACTTTTGTTTGTGCAGGATGCAATCAGAAAGTAATGGAAAGGACTGCAGAAGTAGCATATTTCCTTGACATGTTGAGGAGCGCTTCCTCAGATGGTAATAGGAGATTGAAAGCCGGTGAGAGATCACATGCTGAATGGAAGGTACGTTATATCAAGTTGGCATATCTTCTTCCTTTCCTTTTCTTTGTAGTAAACATGTTAGAATTAATAAAAATGAATTCAGTTGCATATTCTTTTACATTTGGATGGGCTTGCAGATGACATTTCATGACAACCTCCTTCTCTTGGCAGATAAAACAAGACAGTAAAGATTTTCGTGTTATGTATCGTGAAGGGCCTGAAGGAACTCCATTTCATACATTACTTGCTGAAGGCTATGTAGATGGGCCTGTAGATGTTTGTAAGTTATACCAGAATTCCCAGACATCTTGAGCTCATCTTGCACTGGTCAATAATAATCAGCGAGTTTTTTAGGTGGTTAGATATCATTGAATATCATATAAATTAATTTTAGAAATCATTCCATCCTTTATTGCAGGTTTATGCACCTCATGGGAGTCGACCCTCTACAAGAAATGGTGAGAATCTTTCCATCATTCTGTGTGCTTTAGTTTTCTACACTAACTCTGAAATAAAATATATTTTGTTTGATGGCCTGATGTATGCATCACATTCTACTCAATATGAATATATAAATAGAGTGGAAAATCACGCTGGCAGATGTTGAGAGAGAAAGAGAGAAAGAGAGATACAGAAGGCATTAAGAGTTTAATCATGACAATAGCAACCGTCTTCTTCTATTGACTTTAGTATAACAGTAATTTTGACAGCAATTTCATTTTCCTTTTCACGTTCTGTTTTTTTTTTCAGGTGGCCTCAGTCTAGTGTTCCGACTTTTAAAATCCTCTCTTGCAAATGTTTGCAAAAGGTTCGGATTGGTGAACAGATATGCTCAGTAAGGTTTGTCTGGCATAAGACCACAGCATTTCTTGAAAATAAAGTTTATTTGATTACTTCTTTCTTTCTCAAACATATTCCACTTTGAAATCCTGATTTTTCTCTCAATTTTTGGAAGGAAGGATGAAGGCTCCTTGGCCACTGTCACCAAGGGAGGCCATTGTGCGCTATTTTATGTTCGAGTACTTTCAAGATGATCTCATTGTTGTTCTTCTAAACACGGTAGTGCTTGAAATCTTTGATGGATTTTTATTTTTGTCAGCTGCAATGTTTTTTATATTTTTAAACATCTGTTTCTAGGTTGAAACCTGAAGTAAAAAGTATTTTGTTTGTCGTGCTCATAGATCTCTCATTCAGAAAGCATTGATATTATTACTCATGGTTTCACCAGTGAGGGGGTCCCTGAAGAAAATGATGCTATTAGGATTGATGTTATAGGAGGTTTTGCTTTGCAAAAGGTGGCTCCAGAAAGAAGTTACTTTCGGTGAGTTGTAGTCGAATGTACCGAACATTGTATGTGGACTTTTGGAACTTTAATCAACCCAAACTATAACACTCCGTATTTTGCAGGACAATAACAAATATGGATATCAAGCTTGACTTTATCCCTCCATCCCTTATAAACTTTTTCTCAAGGCAGCTAGTCGGCAATGGTTTCAAACTCTATCAAAAGGTCATTTTATTCTCTTGTACTTTACCCACTTGGTTCAAGGTATCATTTTCTTGTCCACTTTATCAGCAATAAGAACTCGCGAAGAACGAATACTGTTTGAGTTAGTTCTGAATGAAAGTGATGCTACATTTGGTTCTTACCAAATCATCCAACTTGATAACTTCTAGAATTAATGAATTAATGGCATATAACCTACCTATTCACTGGATTTCAACAACTCTTGATTATCATATACAATCTTTTGGACTTAATAGAAAAGCTCAAAATCTACTTGGTTAGATATATGCAACATATGGCCTGGGTTAAACGGCTTGCATTTTGACTCCTGCATCCTCATTTATGCTGTTTATGTTTTATTTTTCTCACATTTTCCAATTCTTAAAACCACAGGTAGTGTCTTCTATGAAGAGCGACAAAGATTTTACCATGGCCTTGGGGGACCCGTTGTATGGTAAAGTACGTGATGTTCTTTATCCCACTAATGTACCGAAAAGGGATGTGGAAGGAGAGGAGGTTAAGGCCGAAACATGTCTTCTTCCTAAAGAACATCTTATTGCAAGTAAGCAGGATGACTTGGTGGATGCAACTCAGGTGGTTCACAACAATTGCCATGCGAATGAATCTGAGCCAGAGAGTGAAAGAGTTACAGATGGGAAAGCTTATGGAGAGATCGAAGAAGAAGGGAATGAAGAAAACAGTCATCTCGAGGACGATAGCAAGGACAACGATCATATTTCAACCAAGGAATTTGGAGAAAGGTGTAACGTAAACGGCACAAGAAATATTTTAATCAGACCTGAGGTGGAGCAAGCTCTAGGAACATTAGAGAAGATCATCTTGGTTGTTCGGGAATATAAATTGAATGCCCAACATGGGATCACTTCAGGCTTCAACGATAAAGAACCTCCAAATATGGAAGAGGGTCCAACAACACTCTCAAATACTCCAAAACCCGAGAGTGTTTGTGATGGTGAGGTTAGTCTTGAAGTGCCAAAAACGGAAATCATCAACCAGACTTCACAAGACCAACCTAGGAATAGCGCTAGCAATCGCAGTTTCAGGTAATTATTCTAATAAACCATTCCTGTCAATTATATAATCATAAGCATATGTCCCGTGACATTTTGACTCATAATTATTTTTCCTCCATTTAGTCACGTATTCCTTATGGTTTTTGCTCCATTGTTCCATCCACACTTTCCATTACTTTTTGCGTGAATGATACAAACTGGAGTCCACGTTATGATATATGGATCTGAAGTTTGAGAAATTCTATTTGCAGTTCTGAGTGGGGGACTGCGGTCCTATTGATGAATGAGGATAAAATGAGAAAAAATATCATTTAAAAAAAAAAAAACATAATTGCATGGCCTTGAATGAGCAGTTCTCATTTGGGGACTGTATGTAGACTAACTAACTCATGGATCTGTCTTTAGTATCTTAAAGATTTCCTGGCACTCAGTTTTGATCTTACTGAATTATCTACTCACCTTAGCAGAATTTATGTGCTACTTAAAAATAGGCTAGTTAATTGTACTAGTCCAATCCTGTTTTTCAGGTTTGCGGGATCAAATTCTCACTCAAGGGAAGCAAACCATAACAAAATAGCACCGGCATCACCGGAACAACATCTTTTGGTTCCCGGTGAGGACACCCAGGTTGCTTTGGGTTCCTCCTCAAACCGGACAACAGAAGTGCAGACGTTGGACCATAGTTCGTATGATGTTAAGCAAATGAGCACCAAGGCAAATGGCATCCATGAAATGAGTCTTAATGGAGAAGAGAAGTCAAGCAGGCAGAAAAAGCATTGGCTATGCTGTTTCAGCATGAGAGGTTAGTTGGAAGGCATCAGTGGGAAGTTTTTTGAGAAACTCCTAGGGAGATCAGGCGACAACTAATTTCGAGAAAGGTTTTGTAACATCCTGTGGGGGGGAATAACAGAGAACTTATAAATTTATAATAGTTACACATTCTAACATATGTTCTAGTTTTGTTCTAAATTTCTTAATGATATTGGCAAATGGGCTACAAAAAAAGTTTGTGCTTTTAACTTGATAATTTTTATTTTGTGCGATTAATTTTGTGGCGAGCTCCTGTGAAAAAGGAAACAGAATATATAAACCTCCAAAGCTGCTCTGCAATTGGCTTAATTTGTTTTTTGAGATTAGATAAGGTGAGTTTAGATAGGATCGACTCAATATATATTGAGATTTAAGGCGAAATTTAAATGAGTCATTTATAATTATATGTAATATAATAAAATATAAATTATTATATAGAAATAAAATGAGATTTTATTTAAATCTTTAAATATTTTATTTAAATTTTATATTTAATAAAATAATTTATATAAAACGAGATCTTAATACAAATTTTGTACTTCAATTTAGCATGAATTTAATAAAATTATTTAAAAATATAAAAAAATTCATTGCATTAAATATTAAATTTAGTATTACGAGACTTTGTACATATTGAAAAATATAAAAATTATTTAAATTTTATTTAATGAGATGGATTTTTGTTTTTTTTTTAAAAAGACTCAAAAAAATACATCTAATCATTTTTATTTTTGGGATCTTAGGCAATGACCTAAATGGCCTTATGATTAGGCCAGATGCTGAGTTTAGATCAAAATTAAAAATTGATTAAAATATTCTTAAAATATATTTTTTTAATATTAATTTTATATTTTGACATTTTATTAATAATTTTACATCATATTACATACAAGATCATGATACATTTATCATTGATCAAAAACTAGAAATATCAATCAGTTATGCCTTGATAAAATAAAATACCTATCCAAATTAATCTGCTCCTCGTAAAGTAGATAACATGATTTTACTGTTAGCTAAGCCAATATCCTGCTCAGATTAAGGACAATATCAAAGTAATAATGCCTTTGTTCGGTGTTGGAATTGAATTGAAAACGAGAAGACCCGCCAATAACCCGACCGACCCATCTCCTTGAGCTTGACCGACCCATTAAGACTTTAAAGCAGACTCACCAAAGAGGCCCATCTCGACCTTTTTTCATGGACTGTTTACTATCTTGGGCCCGAACGTACCTCTCTCTCTCCCCCTCTCTCTATTTATATATGTTGAATCGATACGCATTACGCAACGAAGGAAGTTTGTAGAAGAATTTCGGAAATTGGTGGATTCTGGGCGAAGCCATACGAGGCGGTTTCAATGGGGTGGGTGTGGAGGGACGAAGAACCAGACGAGCTCGGCTCATACGCCGGCGGAAATATCCCGGGAGACAAGTGCTCCATCAGGAAGGCCGTTATGTCGAAGTGCAGAACCGAAGAGGTCGAGCCTGGAAAGTTCATCAGGAAGTGCGAGAAAACCGAACAGGTTCTCAGGGATTGCATCGGCAAGTACGTTTCTATCTTTACATACCTCTTTTGGTTGTCTTTTAATTATCGTTAATGGCCAAGGGAGCTGATATTTCTTTTCTAGTTTATTTTCGAATCTTTGGGATTAAGGTTAGCCAGTGGACTTGTTGTCTGTTTTTATCTAATTTTATGATTTATTTGGATAAATTTAGGATACATTATGGTCGTTGCGGTCTTTGATTGGGTGCTTGTAATGTTGTTCCTTTCTGCGTTTCTTGTTTTGTCTGAATATGAGGATTATAAATTTTTTTCCCTTTTTCCTTCTTCTGAATTTGTTTGCCCTCATTACTACTGTTTAGGTTAATTCGAACTTATTTTTAAAATGAACTCGAAACGCGAATCAACGTGAAATACAGACAAGAGAAATGCTTAGTCTACAAAGAACCATGTAAATTATGAAAGAGACAATTAGAGTATCGTTTTTTGTAGAAAGAAAAATTTAAATGGATTAAGGAACTAGATAAGTCACAAGTTATGAACTTGGGCTGAAGTGGGTATATTTTGGTAAGAGGAGGAGGTGTAACCTCTTGCACTGATTATATTAATGTTTTAAGATTTTACACCTCGGACTACTTCCTTTTTTGTTTTTTTTTTTTCCTCTCAATTTGCACCCTGAGTTGTGAAAACTGACAATTAGCACGGTGGCATGGCCTAATCAGAGAGGAGAAAAACAAAACAGAATAGTAAAAGAGGAACTTTGACAATAAGGAACATGGATAAATTTATAGTCGGTTATTGAAGTTTGTTTTGTCAAGGCAGTATAACACCAGATGACAGTGAGAAGTTTTTTTTATTATTACATACAGTAAAAGTTGAGGTCTCTGGAAAGATATAGATTTGTCTGAATTCAAATTTCCTTCATGCTCAGCTTAATTCTAATATGGTTAGGGTTTTATTTACTTTTTTATGATGTGTTTTTTTATAAGTAAGAGATAAATTCTATTGATACGAATGAAATAGGCATAGCCCATTTACACAGGGAGTATATAAAAGAACACTTAGATACATTCTAAGAATTGTAAATTAAAGACAACTCATGGGCACTCTTCCCATTTAGTACAATAGCTGAAAACCAACATAACAGTGTAAAACAAAAAAATTCTGAAGCTCCACCATTGTATGTCTTCAAAACAGCGTTTATTCCTTTCTGACCAAATAGACCACATGTTAATGAGTCTTTAACCAGCCAGATGCGTGGTATTATAATCAATTACTTCATTTTACCTTTTTGTTACTTTGTCTGTCTGTGTTTGAGTCTGTTTGTTGTGGGGTTTACAAAACAGGTGGAAATTTCAAATTCTCTTCAATCTCCTTACCTTAAATCCCGAATGAAAGTGGGTTTTGGTTAGAAATAGTCACAAATAGCACCTTCAGTGGACCCTTTTGTTCTTTTTACCTTGGCCTCCTATCTTTGCTAAATTACACTGCTATATGGAAATGCTCTCATCTTCTTCATTCTCGCCTGACCTTTTCAAAAGATTATGCGTCTGCAAGCTTCAGTGTATTTAATTTTAGATGGCATTTTTGTGAAATCCATATTGCCTTAGTTGCATATGATGTATATGGGTATATCCCTCTTCTTCGGTTTAGAATGTAGCGTTCTCATTGATAAATGTTACCTATATATATATATATTTTAGAGTACTGCTACAGGGCAGCCTGTACACAGCACACTTTTTTTTCTTATGTCAGGACCCATCCACGTCAGAAATCTGATTTCCTTCTCTCTCCTCCATCTCTTTCACCGAACCCATCTCTCTCATCAAGTTCTCTCTCTCATCAGCTCTCTCCCTCACCGACTCCCCTTGCACTCTCTCTCTCTCTCTCTCTCTCTCTCTCTCTCTCTCTCTCTCTCTACCAGCCAACCTCCCAGATTAACAGCTTTTACTCGAAAGCTGGGATTAACAGCTTTTACTCGAAACCAGCCAACGCCTACCAATATCTCCCCACTTAATTTGTCGGTCATTCACCCTCCTCCACCTCCCTTCTCGATTATCTGGCTTTTTATTCATTCTCTGTAAATATGTAGTAAATCAGACTGTGATGAATGTAAGGAAAAATACTGAAATGCGATACTATTAATGAGAGGGAATTTCTTCTTGGCATTCTGTCAAACAGTTTGTTTGCATCTTTTATTCTCTAAATTCTTCATTGCTGAAAAAACTATGCCAAATAGCAATATTCTTGACTTGATCACCATTTGTCTGGTTTGGTTCAATTGAGCAAGGCAGGAAATGCCATTAATATACATTATGAAATTGGGACCGGAGAGAGGGAGAGAGAGGAGCTCAGGAGGGAAGTTGGATAATTTCAGAGGGGAAGGAACAGAGAGATGAAGCACAATAGACGAGTTTTGAGGGAAGAGAGGGACATAGCACATAGACGAATTTTTCAAAGGGGAGGAAAGAGAAAAGCACGGAATACAGACATCTGCTTTCAGAGGGGGAGGGAAGAGGGAGACCCTTTTTTTTTTCTCTTTAAACCGTGATGTGGCCTTAAACCGGGTTCAAACGTCAGGTGTACCGTGTAGAACTGGCAGCCGAGTAGATTTTTTCTATTATATATATATGATCCTTTTAGCCTCCCCCTCCCCTCCTTACTGTTGGGACTAACATATTTGATGCTATGATGCTTTTTTTTTGTTTGTTTGTTATTTGTTGTTCCTATTTGTTTCCAAGAACGCACTGCATTTCGTATATGTTTGTATATTGTCTGTCAAGCTTTGTTACTTGTTTCAACTTTGATATTGGCCATAACAGTGAATCAGATATATCAACGGATAATGGATGCATACTACTTTGTTTGGTTTTAATGAATTTTTACAGGAGTTATCAGTATTTAGGCTCTTCTTGGGTAAAAGATGTGGAATATGAGATATCATGATGAGACAATTATACGTAGCTTTTCTTATGTAGGTTGGTTTTAGCCTTTCAGGTTAAAAAACTCTTGAACCTCCCAAGGATATAGGAATTCCTACCGATATAGTGGCAACCTTCAATTTCTGTGTCTGGGATTGCAATGCATCAAGAACAGATGATTGGCGATATATTCTGACTGAATGTTGTATCTCATGCTTGTCTTATTTTTATTTTTATCAGGCCTGTTGAGGTGGTAGTGTCCAACAAAGAATACACTGAAGATGATGTCACAGATGAGATTCTTAAAGGGTCTGTCTCTTTTGAGACCTCATTAGGTAATGGGGCATTCGACTTCCCCGGCTTACGCAGTGATGTTGAAGCCATGACACGCGGCATCTTTAACGGCATCAACCGTGTCTTTGAAGATGTTGAAGAGATGAAAAATGGCTTCTTTAATGTCTTTGGAGCTCCACGTGTGTTTGATGGGGAGTCTTCATTTCCACCATTCAAGAGACGAGGGATACCTGTTGAAGACCATCCTAGGGTAGATTCCACTCCTAAACCAACTCAGCCTGATTCAGGACAAGTTGATCTTTCTGGATTGGCTAAAGATGTTTGAAGCATAATGCCAGCTTTAGATCTTCACGTTGTTGGCGAATGGTTTGTAGAGAAAACAAGTACCTTGACATTTCTGTTGGTTGCTCCCGTTTCTTCTTTTAGCGTGTAAAGAGTGCGTTGTTTCCTTTTGACAATGAAATGATCAAATATACCATTATTGTAATGACCAAGTGTAGAGGGCAGTTGAACTATTGGTATTTTGGTAACTTTATATTATGTTGATAATGAAATGATCCAAATATCTTATATTTGTACCGAATTTCGCTTCATTTGAAATAGAAAGAATCCTTGAACCTGCGGTGGGGTCAGTGTCACCATGAGAAGAAAGAGCTTCCAAGTAGCGGCCTCCCTCAAATAACTTGTCTCAGATGTGAATGCACGTTCAGGATATTAAATTGCCAACGTTGGAGGCAAGTGACACGCCATTATCCCATTTCTTGATCCAACATTGGTCTGGTTTGTTTTTACAACTTTTCTCAATTATCTTATCTCATCTCATAATTTTTCCTACTTTTTATACCAAATAAAAGAAAATAATGGTTCCGTACCCGTGGGTGCAGGTTGATGTTGGTCTATTGCAATGCGTTGAAAAATATATTTTAATAATATTTTATTTAATTTTTATTTTAATTCATCTTATCTTATCTGCAAAAACAAACAAGAAGTTACTACCCAACAACTTGTAAGACTGGTTATCACGTAGTTTGAAGTAACGTTTGTCATTGTCAAGACTTGAATTACCTAAAAGACTCCAAAAAAGAAGAAAGAGATTTCGTCTTCTTTATTCTCAATCGGCAATCGCAAACCTGAAAAAAAAAAATATATATAGAATATTCATTTGTGTTGGCGTTGGTATTGACAAGTTTTTTAGCATCTTTTTAGACCATCTTTTCTAGTGGGTTATGGGTATCTTTCATTTTCTCACCAGCCAATCCCACTTGACTTGGGCCACGTCAAGTATTTGTAGTTTAGATATCATGACTCGACCTGTAAACATGGTTGAATAAACTCCATCAATCGTACATTGATTTAATTTATTTATTTTTTTCTACATTGATTTAATTTTTTATTTTCAAGGGCTATAAATTGCTATAATCTCACATACATGTTTCTAAACCATAGGATTAAAAAAAGTTAGAAACTAGTTTTAAAGGGATCATAAATTTACAAATTCAACTAAAAAATGGCCCCAAATTAAAAAGAAAAACGCAAGTAAGATAAGTTAAGAATGTTTTTGGAAGTAGTCCAATTATTCAATTCCCTCACCTAAACAATCAAAGTATTCCAAATAGAAAATTGGAAAAAAAGAAAGAAATGTAGCGGAATGGGCCGGCAGCCGGCGGTGAAGAGTTCTGCTAACTAAGCCCGCACACTACTCACAAGATCTCGGCCGTCCGTTGAATTGGTCCCACTCCTCTGAAACTCAGAAACGGATATGCACATAAAAACGTAGTGGGCCCGCCCATCCTTTCTTAAAAGGAGTTGTTTGTAGTTATTTTATTGCATTGCCCGAATTCAAAACCCACCAACAAGCTCTAACGCGTCCCTTCAAAATTTTTGATACTTTCCAACAGAAAAACCCGCAGGCCTCCCTCCTTCCCTCCTGGCTTCCTTCCCTTTTATCTCGCTCTTTTCCCATTTGCGACGAATGTATTACCGGAAGGAAATAAAGAAAGATCGGACAAAAGAACGAAAATAATCAATGCCCCAGCCGCAAATTAGGAAAATTACCCCGTGATTCTTTCTTCTTGAACCTCTGTTTCTCTCCATGATCGCCATTCTTTTAATATATGAGTATTTCTTCTTGTAATTCCTCGACTTTGATTTCGTCTGTTTGATCTCCTTACGATGATCTTTCCTATTGAGGTTTCCTTTAAATAGCTGTCTAGGTAATCTGCCACTCTGTTCAATAGATTTTCATATTGGTGGCTTAGTTTCATACACCTAAGCCCCAATAGCTTTTTAGTTGGTGGTTTTTATCAAGCTTTCGTTGTTTGATGCTTTTCGATTCGATATCAGGCACCCATCTGGAGAAAAAAGGGATGGAGCTTAGGATTTCAATCGTATGTGAATAGTAGTCAGTAGTGATAGAATAAGATGGGAAATATATGTGTGGGTTCGAAAACTTCTTCCAAGTACGGACTCATCAATTCGATTTCGAATTCGATTTGGTGGACTAGATCCCCAGAATGCATTCCTTCTATCAATGGAATAACCAGTGCACCTTCTATGAATAAAGAACCAGACTCCCCTTTACCTGTTGCACAGAACAAACCCCCGGAAATGGCGAAGATGGTTGATGTTGACACTGAATTGGCAAAATCCGAAAACCAGGACGGAAATACTAATAAAACAGTGGATCCAATGAGACAAAAGGAAGAGACTGTTAAACCTACACAGCCGGCAAGACCAAAGGAGAAGGAGCACGAGGTTACTGATAATGAGCCATCAAAGCCGAGGAAAAAACCTTTTAATGTGAAGAGGTTGTCGAGTGCGGGGCTTCAAGCTGGGTCGGTGTTGCAAACAAAGACGGGTCATTTGAAGGAGCACTATAACTTGGGGGCGAAGCTTGGACATGGGCAATTCGGGACGACATTTCTTTGTGTGGAGAAGGCGACCGGGAAAGAATTCGCCTGCAAATCCATTGCCAAGAGGAAGTTGTTGACGAAAGAAGATGTGGAGGATGTGAGGAGGGAGATTCAGATAATGCATCACTTGGCAGGGCAGCCTAATATAGTGTCAATCAAAGGGGCTTTTGAAGATGCTGCTGCAGTTCATGTTGTAATGGAGATGTGTGCAGGGGGTGAGCTTTTCGATAGGATTATTCAGAGAGGGCATTATACAGAAAGAAAGGCAGCTCAGCTCACTAGAACTATAGTTGGCGTCATAGAAGCTTGCCATTCTTTGGGGGTCATGCATCGGGATCTTAAGCCTGAGAATTTTCTTTTTGTCAATGAGCAGGAGGATTCGTCTCTTAAGGCCATAGATTTCGGATTGTCAGTATTCTTCAAGCCAGGTTTGTTCTCTTTTTTCCTTTTTATGTTTCTTGTCTTTTTCTTTGCCTTCAACTCATTTTTATTATCATCAACAACTTCCTTGTGAACATATTCCGCTCTGCTCTTTACTCTTGTAATTATTGTGCCAGAAGTGGTAATATAGAGGACATAGTGTACTTTGTCGTGCCTGGGTTTTTGGTGTCTATTTAATAATGAATCGGTCCAAGTTTTGGTCCTTTTGGGACGGTTTTTCACTCTTTCTTGTTTCTGACTACTTTGAACAGTGAAGCATTGGTTGTAAGATAGTTGTAGAAAATATTGTTAGAATATATTTCTGTAATATTATTTTTGTTTTAGAATTTGAAAAGGTTGGATTATTAATTTCATTTTGTGTGAAAATTTAGAAAAATTATAATTATTAGATGGATGAGCTGAGATAAGAAAGGTTGTGAAAACAACGAGGCCTTAGACTTGCTAGATTATAATCATTCAATATAGCCTTTAGATCATCATTGCCGATGAGAGACTCCCTCTGGAAGCTTTATGAACCTGTCAAGTAAGAAACAGAGCTTAATGAGATAGCCATGATGCATATTACTTTTTCTTGATTATAATGTGATACTCACTAGATGTTACTCGATTATTTGGTTGAATGTGAACTCTATGCCATTTACCTTCTTCCTTTATGCTTATATGGTATGCATATTTTCCAATTTTTTGCAGTCTTATACTTTCAATTTTTCTACGTCTATTTTATTGCTGACAGTCCTAGATTACAGGAGAGATGTTCGGTGATGTGGTTGGAAGCCCATATTATGTTGCCCCTGAAGTTTTGTGTAAGCATTATGGTCCAGCAGCAGATGTTTGGAGTGCTGGAGTGATCCTTTACATTCTTTTAAGTGGAGTGCCTCCCTTTTGGGCTGGTAAGAGTCCTAATATGCTGTACAGCATTATTTAGTTTTATTTGTTTTACTTTCATACACGTCTCCATCTTTCCAACAATTCAAAGTTACTGTCCTTTTCTTTTTTTGATTCATTTTGAAATAGAAAGCGAGCACGAGATCTTTGAAGAGGTTTTGCATGGTGATCTCGACTTCTCATCAGATCCCTGGCCTAATATCTCTAAGAATGCGAAAGACTTAGTTAGGAAGATGCTTGTCAGAGACCCAAGAAAGCGGATATCTGCACATGAAGTTTTGTGTAAGTTATTTTGTTTTTCTTTCTTCTTTTTCCCTCTCCATGGATATATATATATTAAGGAAAATAATACTTGTAGGGAATTTTGTACAGGAATTGCATAGCAAATGAGTTATAGTTTATCTTTGGTTGTGTTTTTTATTTCAGTCTTCTTAATTTTCAGTTCTGTTTGTGTTGGGCAAATGATTATCTCTATTTTTTTTATTTTTTTATTTCTTTAATTTTAGTTGATGTGGAATTTTAAACTTATTCCTCAGCGAAATTCCCTGTATGTAGCAGAACCCATATATTAATATATATATATATATGAGAATAATTGTGACTGGGGCTATGATGCATCCTTTAAGCTCACCAACAATTTTCAATAGTCACCAAGTCTTGAATTGAAATGCTAGTTAACTTTCTATACAAGATGGCCATGAATTTTAGCATACAAGTGTTCTCTTTGACTAAAAAGAATATTGTTTTGGTCCTTGCAGGTGACCCTTGGATTCAGGATGATGGGGTGGCTCCTGACAAGCCCCTTGATTCCGCTGTCTTGAGTCGCTTGAAGCAGTTTTCTGCAATGAACAAACTTAAGAAAATGGCTATTAGAGTAAGTTATTGCTATTTTGTCATCATGGAGCCAATCCCACGAGTATTTTTGACTAATTTTTTAAATGTTAAATATGTAAAAGTTCAGTTTTTTCAACCACTATTATCTGCAGGTTATTGCACAGCACCTCTCTGAGGAAGAGATTGCAGGTTTAAAAGAAATGTTTAAGGTGATAGACGCTGACAGCAGTGGTCAAATTACCTTTGAAGAACTCAAAGATGGACTAAAAAGATTTGGTGCCAACCTCAATGAGTCTGAAATATATGATCTTATGCAGGCAGTACGTATTTTAGGGGAATCTTCTTTTATTCTTGTTGATTTTGCCAGGAAAAAATCTTGGAAGCATCCATTATTTGGAAGTATCCATTGCACTCATGAAGTGATTTTAAAAAATTGACCATTTTATCTTTGAACAAATGGTCGTGAGTGCAATGGATACTCCCAAATAATGGATGCTCTAAAGCATTACTCTTTGGCCAGTGTATAGGTATTACTCACATATCGAACAATGGAAGTGGATTGCCATACTAATAGCAGATTGTATCTTTGAGTCTTTTTAGCTTCAATGCTGTTTGTACTAATCATATGTGCGTTTAATCAATGGTCCTATTTGTTCTGTAATTACAGGCTGATGTTGATAACAGTGGCACAATTGATTATGGAGAGTTCATTGCTGCTACATTGCATTTAAACAAAATTGAGAGGGAAGATCATCTATTTGCAGCATTTTCATATTTTGACAAAGACAGCAGTGGCTATATCACTAAAGATGAGCTTCAACAGGCCTGCAAGGAGTTCGGCATTGAGGACACCCACTTGGAAGAAATGATCCGAGAAGCAGATCAGGACAATGTAAGTACTTTGCTTTATAGTCACGTAATATAAATGTAACTGAGAATTGAATAACAAAGCTATTACAACGATAATTCTACGATCGGAATCTCTGAGATGGGAAGGTCTCAGATCTTCTGTGTGATCATTTATGGATTACTTCAATTCATTCTAATGGTGTTATAAAGTGATAGCTAAGGCAGATTTATTGGCATAATTGATGAGAAAATACAATAGAAAGAAAATTTTCTAACCCCACAAACACCCTCTTATCATGGGCTGAATCAATCTTTTTGCTAACAAGCTAATCAGGGTCCACTATTTTAGGGAGAGACACTTGGCTTATAAGAATATGGAATTATTATGCCAGCTGGATAGACATTGTCATTCCTGAGCAGCCTCTTAATTGGAAACCAACTGGATGGACAATCATATAGACAAGTTGACCAAATAAATTAAACTGCGTTCTAAACTTGTACGAAATATTCTTTTGACTATGAGGTATTAATGTTGTAATTCATGTCTATTTCCCATATATTCTAAGACGTTCTTTACATTTATGTTACAGGATGGACGAATAGATTACAATGAGTTTGTAGCCATGATGCAGAAAGGCAACCCCAGTTTGGGTAAGAAGGATCTGCAGTGTAGTTTTAGCATTGGATTTAGGGAGGCTCTTCCCGTTTGTTGAGAGAGTGAGGTCTTCTGTTTTCTTTTTTCTCTTTGATTTTGTATACTAATTTTTGAGGTTTAAGGATCATCAGGTTCTGGTAAATAGTAGATGCGTGATTACTTACTTGTCAACATGTTGAATTTGCTCGATAGTTGCAGTTGATGATTATGCCTCGAATTGCTGTATTTTCTCATGATTAAAGATTATTGATTATATTTCACTTGTGAACCTATTATCTAAT
Organism: Platycarya longipes; assembly: GCA_036559045.1. NCBI lineage: Eukaryota > Viridiplantae > Streptophyta > Magnoliopsida > Fagales > Juglandaceae > Platycarya > Platycarya longipes. Next base: position 2,437,987 of record CM071798.1, read on the forward strand.
ACCACGTCATAAGATGATAAGAGGATGCTGAAAAAATGGATGATGATTTGTAATACCACATCTTTCCTACTGAATTAGCATTGGGTAGATTTTAATTGCTGCCATTTGTCAACCACCTGTTGGCCCAATATCAAGCACTGTAAAAGGTTATTATTATTGCCATACTATTCTGATAAAAACTAGTAATTATTATTACAACTACCATTTAAACTGATTAGCAAACAATCAAAGACATCAATAGAGTGCGATGCCCCCCTGTTTGGTGAGCGAGACGATTGAGGAGAAACAATCAGAAAATGACATTTTATTTTTTAATCATTTTTCATGAAAGCCTTGACATATTAACTGAAAAATTAAATAATATTGTTGTCTTTTTTTAGCTAAGGAAGATGCCTTAAACTTGAAAAATGTGGCTCTATAGTCACACATGAGAGATCCCAACGGAGATCCTGTCGGTGCAAATTTTTATATTTTGTTTTTCTTTTCGTGTATTTTTAATATATTTTTAATATTTTAAAAAAATCACAATATCATTAAAAATACATCTTTAATCACTTAGTGAAAAAAGAAAAAAAAATTACTAAACCCACAATGGAATCTCCCATGTGTGGACTTAACATTTCTCAAATTTGAAAGGATCATTATCATATAAGTACCACTAGCTAAGAAGCAGCTCGTTATACATTTAAGAGTAGAAAATAAACACCAAAAACAGAGAAAAACACTTCAATATTGATTTGACTTTAAGGAAATCAATCATGTCGTGCCCTACCACTTTATATTTTGATAAAAGGAAGAAGCAAAATATCCAACAGTTGTACAAATCTTCCAAGCATATAATCAGTTGTTGAGATATCATTACAGCGCCACCCATACACTCTATTAAGACTTTGAAATTGTATTTAATTCCTAACCTCGTTCTACATGCTTCTACGTAATAATAATAATAATAATTGTTTATTAATTAAATACCGTATGATTATCTTATTATAGAGTATTATTATTATTATATTTAATATTAAAATTTGTTATTCTTAATAATTTATAAGACTTGATGTAAAACTCCACAAAATAAAAAATGAAGTAAATAAGCTCGAATAATTCAAATTTTGAATTTTATTTAGTCGACTCATAGTAATTATTTATTAGAAAATATAATGAATAAGCAACTATATTCATTTTATACTAATGTTTGTTAAGAGTATAAATTTTCATTGTGATTGCCACGTCGGCATCTGACTCACCCACAAAATCTCTAAATATTACCGATGCAAGTTTCTGTCCCTCGCAAACAAAACGTGAAGGGGGTTGTCCCACTAACTTTCGGTCATGATTCGTCTCCAGCCGCAGGATCCGTAGATCTCTTCCCCCACCAACCATAATCAGACCCGCACATTGTGACAGCTCAAACCCGGTAAGGTAGGTGGGGTCCACATGTCGAGGTTGTCCGAACGTGGGAAGGCGAATCATGTCGCTTCGTCGTGCCATGTCATCACCCATGGGAATCACCCGTAATCGTATACAATTACAGACTCTCCAAACGCAACCCACGTTTTCGAACAGTTCCTTCAGTTAAAACTTATCTTCCGGTCGTTGGTCGATTCCTTAATTGACTATCATGCCCATTGATAATGAAAATTTAGCTGGAAAAAAAAAAAAAAAAAGAATTGGTGAGCCACAAGTGTTAATAACTTAATATTCTATATTTAACTTAGGGAGTATCGTTGCAAAGTGCCAACAGCAAAATTAAAAAAAGAAATGCCCATCTCAAACGCTCAGATTTGAAGTCGAATGTATAGTCATTTCTTTCGCATTTCATTTATATGATTAGTTAAAGTATTTATTTTATATTAAAAAAGTAATACAATAAATTATATTATTAAATATATTAAAAAATAGATAAAATTAACACATAAAATTTTTGTTTAAAATTAATAGTACTTTCCGGTCTCGTCTAGAGATAAAAATGAGATGAGATGAATTGAGATTAAAAAATTATATTAAAATTTAAAAATTTTGATTTAAAATTTGAAAAAATTGCATTAGAATTTAAAATAATTATATTAAAATATAAATTTATATTTTATATAAAAATATTTAAAAAATATAATAATAAATTTGAGATAAATTAAGATCAAATTATTTCGTTTACGAATTCAAAAGGGACTCAGAGTTATTAGATCCAGTGGTAGTTCCGTCATTTTGTCACTCATATCATTCCATTCACTTCATTGAAAAACTCGTCCCTTCTTCAGCTTCTCTCTCATTCTCTCTCTCTCTCTGGCGTGTTTCTCGTACCAAACCAGCGGAGTGTCTGTTAGCAACTCTTGCCGTAACTCTCGAAGTTTGGAGCTCAACTAGACAGACAACTATCACAAACACTTCAACTTGGCTAGTGCTTCTATTCTACCAAATTAGTTTCTTCCAATTCCACTCTGTTTCAGGCTTTATATATACCCAACAAACAATCTTTTATTCAATCTCTATCCTCATCATTCAGGTTTGGAAAAAATACTTGATCTTCATCTTGAGCTCAGTGTTTCGCCGTGTCAGCGAGGCTACTCTTTAATATTAAGTCCAAACCCCCACACTGCAACTTTTCCTAGGTACATGCTGTAAACTTTTAGCATTGCATCTCTTTAACTTCCAATAAATAGGCTTCTAATTCTCAAAAACAAGGTTGTTTTGTCCTAGATTTTGTATATTTTGAAGGTAGTATTGGTATCTGTGTTCTATTTATCAATTTTACGTATCGCTATAGTTTGTAAAACCCTTTGCAGTCTATGATGATTTTTTTTTATTAATCCTCTGTTTGATTGCTGAGCAAATGAAGCTAAAGATATTAAGATTCGGGATCTTAATATCTGGGCAGAAAGTGAAATTCTTTACTTCTAAAATCTCAAGTTATTATGTTCGTACGAACTTGGCTTTATTGGTACACGCGTGTTTTCTTGCCATTTTACGGAAGATTATCATCTATAGAAGTACTATGAAAGATTCAGAGGATTTTGAAAGAGAGGTAAAGAGTTCAACATGTTTGTGTATAGCGTGCTGGTGTTTATCGGGATCTGCACGTTGTTTTCTTTGTTTTTCTCTGCAACCAAACAAAAAGTAAATTCTGGCCTGAAGATTTTCGAGCTTCTCTCTGCGACCAAAAATGGAGGTTTTACTCGTGTAGAATAAATTAATATAAATTATCACTTACAAGGAAAGAAAATCAGTCAATCTTATAACCTAAAAATTTAAAATCTAATTTCTTCTCTATTTTCTTCTGACTAACTGCGGTATTGACAAATAGATTTGACTGTTTCTGCAGAAATTATTCTTGCCTATCAATACGCCTCTGTCACGCAATGGAGTCCAAAAATGGGGTTACTTTGGTGGATGAGAGTTGTGTTATCGAGAGAAAATATGTGGAAGAATCAGCTATAGACATGAACAAAGAGAGTGAGAATGTTCTTAACTCTGAAGTACTTCCCTCCATCAATGGAATATCTGAATCAGTCAAGAAAGCTGAAAGCTTTAAACATGCTGAAGTGATGGCAACAGCCTCTGCAACAGCCTCTACAAGTAAAAATTCAAAATCTACAAAGGTTCTATCTTCTGTGCAAAGAATTTTCTCACATTAGCTGAATTTTCCCGTGTTGGATTCACCTTTGTATTAATAGTTTGGGTCTATTTATGTTTTTGCTGTCAGGAACCCAGAATTCAACATGGGGATTCTCCAAAAACCAATAAACTGGCCAATGATAAAACCAATCTAAAATCTACGACTCCATTTTCTGGAAACCGGAAATCAGTCCTTTCACTGAGTCTTTCCTTCCCAGCAAGAGGAGCTCGTTTTGATGTTAAGAACAAGAGCATTGATGTGTATCCAGTGAAAAGAGAAGCCAAACATGCTCAAAGACACTTGAATTCCGGTTTAAATCATCCAAACAGCCCTGCATCCACCGGAATCCTCTCCAAGGATGCAAATACAACATTAATAAAAGCAGCACTGATGGTGAAAGAGGAGGATGATGTTCGTTCCATAACTTCGTATGATTCTTGATCAGAGTTCTTCTTTCTTTTCTTTTCCTTTTTTTTTTTTTTATTCCCCTTGTTGCAAGCATAATCGTTCATTTTTCTCGCCACTTTCTGTAATGTTTTTTGTTGTTATTATCAGAAGTGGTACTCCTCGTGAGCGGAGGAGCAGCAGTTTAGGATTTTCTTCCAGGTTGGAGGAACGAGCTGAAAAGCGAAAGGAGGTCGTTGATGATGCACTGTAGTTCTTGTTAAGATTTTTTTCTTTTCTTTTCCTTTTTCTAAATGCAAAACACTGATCACTTTCCATTTTTGTTGACCAGTTCTTTTCTAAATTAGAAAGGAAGATTCAGGCACGAGAAGTAGCAATAACTGACTTGCAAGCAAAATCAAAGGTGTTGGCCCTTGGGACATTATTTGTATTCATCTAAAAGATCATTTTCTTTTCATCAATCTGTTTTTCGTCGGTTTTTGTCTTCCAATCTCATGTCTTTCCCATTTAAGCTATTTACCACATTTTCATTCTGGGTATCTTGCAGGAAAACCAGGAGGCTGAGATCAAACGTCTGAGAAAAAGCCTGACATTTAAAGCTACACCAATGCCAAGTTTCTACAAAGAGCCACCTCCAAGAACTGAAATAAAGAAGGTAACTTGTCTTTTCATTTGACGTTTGACGACTATTATAGTGACTCAGATATTATACAAAAAAAAAAAAAAAATCTAACAAATTGACGTAATTTTATATGATCTATTAGATCTACTGTACAATAAAAATAATTTTACAATACGAAGAACTACATGAAATCATATCAATTTGTACGATTACTTATATCTAATCTATTTGTGACTTTGTGGAATAGTAGTACCTTATTTCTTGTTGTATATGCAACCCTGCTTCTACTCATTGACCTAGATACCAACCACACGCCCAATATCTCCAAAGCTGGGAAGGCAAAAGAGCTCTGTGACCCTGATAAACAACTCCTCTGAAGGTGATAGATCTGGTCTTAGCCCACGCCTGAACCCATCTCCGAAGCTCGAGAAGAACAAGAATTCCATTGCCTTAAGCAACTCTTCAGAAGGCAGTGGGTCTTGTCGTAGCCCACATCTTAACCGAGAGCAGAGCGATTCAAACAAAGGATTACGTGCAGAATCTGATAAAAATGTTGTTGCTTCAAAGAAAACGATTAAAAAGTCCCAACCCAAGCTTCAGACTCGGGAAATTGCTGTCACTAAAATTGAAAGAAAACCTGCTAAGTCTAAAACAGAGGCCCTTGGAGAAGATAAAGCATCCGGAAGAGGAAATGAAGAAAGCCAGAACCCGTCTACCCGTCTTTCGGAGTGCAAAGATAATGTTGACCCAGAATCTGCAATGGATACCGCCCAGAACAACAATGCACCTATTCTTAATTCACCTACCCTCGAGATTATGCCTCATGAAGTTTCTGTTGGAGGTTACCGTTAAAGACATCATTTTGGAACTTATTTTTCATAGGTTTGAAGTTTGAATTTCATTGAAGTTTTCATAAAGAAGTGAGTTATCTGTTATTGTGAATATTGTGGTTTTGAAACAAACATGAAAGTCGAATATTGTAATCTACAAGTTGGTATAATTATACTCGGGTCTCTTTTGCAGGATCTATTCCACTTTCATGCGTAGTTTTAAGTTAAGCAAAAGTAGTTTTAAGTTAAGCAAAAGTTATCAGCTGTAGTCCTTGTATGCTGCAGCCAAATGCACAAGGGCTGCAATCCCTAATTTTTTTTTAAATAATTAATTAATTAATTATTATGAGTATATACTGCTAAACTGCAACCCAACATTTTCCTTTAAGTGTGGTTTAAAAAGTGAGTTAAAAAAAGATAAATTAAAATGAAAATTGAATAAAATTTTATTAAAATTTTATTTTTAATATTATTTGAATATTTTAAAAAATTAAATCGTTTATTATATTTTATATAAAAATTTAAGAAAATTATAATGATAAAATAAAATAAGATCATCTCTCAATTCAACCAGGGCGTAAAGAATATGCTCCTGAGAGCTGCTTGATATCATTCGAAGGCAATTGATGATAAGCCCTCTTTTTTCTTGTTTTGCATAGATCAGGGAGTCAAAGGTATGGCACTTCATCAAATATAAACGTACGAACTGCTTTTGCATTCCTAGTTGACGTTTTTCTCAGTCAAGCTCCACTCTGAGATGAGAAATGAGGAATCCTGCCAAGAGGAATCATTAAATCCTTCATAATCTCATACTCTTCCACACTTATTTGGGCACCATCCAACACCTATTTGGCCAACAACAAAACAAGGAGTCTGGTTAAAATTTTCCTTACTGAGAACAAGCAGTGAACATCTGTCATTGTAAAAAAATAGAATCCACAGTGACAAAATTCAAAAAATAAAGGTATCTCATGAATCTCTACATCCAGAGTTCTCTTTTAAATGAGAAATAATTCTTGCAGTCGTAAGTGCAAAAAAACTTTGAAAAAAAAAATAAATATGGGAACGACATGAAAATAATTAATTTTTTAATAGTGAACCTCACTCTTTTTCAAAGCGATTGCACAGTACTTATGCACTCCACGACTGTATATAAAATTACTCCTCTTAAATATTAGGCTGACAGTACTCCTAAGAACTTTGATATTTCACATTCAACATCAAATGTTTCTTTTATTTTCCACAATTAGCCTCATGGCAATTCAATCTCTTTGGATCTGACGAGTGACGACTAATCAGTAATCATTATTCTTTATAATATAATAAATCTAAATAAACTCTCATAAATAACAACGAAGCATATAATACCTAACTGCACTATCATAATTTATCTTTGTATCGGTGAATAAGTTAAACATATAAGATGATAACACAATATAATGGATGGTCTCACCTTTGTCAAAAACATCCTCCTATTAGTCAAGTTTGAAGTAAGTGCAGGGATCCTAGAAACAGAGAGAGCTTCAACAAACAGAAGAACAATCACTTGCCACTGTTTCGATCTGAAAGCTGGAAGTGCATCCATAAAAGTCATTGTATCCAACAAGCGCCCCTGCATAAGAACTTGTCAGAGATGGTTCACCAATCAAAAAAATCTCATCAAATGTCTGTACAAACCACACTATAACTTCAGACGATATTTTGCAAAAAATTAGAAAATGAAGTAAGCAAGTCTAAAAAGCATTTGACTGTCATGCAGGGTAGTACGACATCCCATAGAAAAAAGGAAAACAGACAACCAGCAAACTGAAAGGTGCAAAATCAATACCAATCCTTGCTCCAAAATAGATATTGGTGTTGGCAGTCTCAAATCAGCAACTAGTCCAGGCAAAGCCCGAGCAAGACAACCGGCAAGAGTTTGCTTTATTTCAGAAGAACGACCATCTGCCAAGACCATCTTACTTGGGTACTCCCTCCCATTAACGGAATGGTAATCTTCATGAAAACTCTCATCCCTCCCATATATATAAGCCAAAGAAGATGCTGTTGTCCATGCAAAGAGAGCCATCCACATTGTGGAAAAAGGTGATAACTGAATAACAAAAAAGTTGTATCTAGTCAGACATTAATAAAATTAGTCAAACAAAAATGATTGTGGCCCTGTTTAGGACAGAGAAACCTTACGGCCAAATTGAAACCTTCTGGCGGAGCATCATACCACGAATCTTCAGGGTTAAAAAACTCAGAATGTGGAACCCCAGGTTTTTCTGGCCACTTTAAAGGAGCTGGTTCTGATTCACGCATATCAATATCATCCATCAATTCCCCTTCATCCACATCTTGTGGATGTGGCAATATAATAATTCCAGCTTCAGAGACTGGATATTGAATGCGAGAAAATACAGGAAAAGAAAAGGTCAGTACTTTAATACAGCTATCGAACCAAATATTAGGAAGATAACACAAACTTAAAGACAAATCTTTACCAGCATCTCTGGCATCAGATTCTCCAGAAGCAACAGCCTCTGCTGCCTCGTTTAATGCTATTGCACAAGCTTCTGCCGACTCAAAGCGTAATTTTTCATCATTATCTTCCACATCTTTACCACTTAATCTTTCAGGAGCTTCCTTTTTATCTTCTATGCCTCTAACCTCACAAAGATTTCCATCCCCACTACCATCAACTTTCTCATCAGCCCAGGTAACAGTGCGACCAGATTTTTTCATACCTGAAGGTTTAAAAGAGGATTTGAACGTAGTCTCCTTTGACATAGCTGATTTCTCAATGTTGGCTTTCTCTACTGCTTCTGCAGTACTTACACTGGAACTAGTTGGGCAGGGGTTTGAAGTTGAAGGCAACCCTATAATGCTATGATCACCTTTGGTGGCCATTCTACTCTCTTTCCCTTTTGATTCTCTTGATTTCCTTTCACCAGCATTCTTTGTGGGAGCGGATGGTTTTTCGCGTATGGCGACATGATCCTCCAAGTCTTTACAATTCACTTTTCCTTTCAATTCCCTTATTTTAGCATCAGAAGGAGTCTTTGTTGAACCTGATGGCATTTTTGAGACACTATATTCATCATCAGTGATTATAGTACTGAAGAAGTCCATCTCATTGATGACGAAGTCTTTTTCACTATTCAATTTGGTATGTCTAGCTTTGGGCCCTGCAACATACAATCCAAGCTCATTTTGATGCTAAAAGTTATTTCCCACTTTTATCAGCAACCTAAGTGAGCATTAGTTTTTTTAAGATACTACTTAACAATCGCACATCTGTGATGGATCTGGTCTAACAAACAAAAGTGGCACACTTAACAAGAGATGCACGCTTCAAGATGAAACTTTAAAGATCATACCTTCTTTGGGATTTTTCAAAGGTGAGGACTTGGAACTGCGTTCCCTCTGTGGAACATAGCCTTCAATTGCATTTGAAGGACCAACCCACTCCTCCAAAGGCACTTCCCCAACCTTGGTTTTTGGTTTCTCCTGAATTGTCAAGCCAGACAAAGCTAAGTCCCCATTCTTTCCCAAACCATCCTTGGAGTCCAAACTCAAGTTCCCAAACAACCTCAAAACCTCATTAAGTTTATCCAAGTCCAAAACTGGGCATCTCTCATCTTGCAAGCTCTTAGCAAAAGCTTGACTGTTAACAGCACAGCTTGAAGAGCAATACATGTATGTCTCCTGTAGATCATAAACCTTGTGTTCCTTCAAGGAAATGCGGTAGCGTCCCTTCCGAGGGCGATCAGCTGGCAGAGAATTGCGGCAAAGAGGGTAGCCACAGAGGTTCCCAATTGAACGCTCAGTCACAACATCTTCATAGTCACTGCGAGACATCAGAGATCCAGCAGCAAAAAGCTGGTTTTCAGCTTGGATGCCTTCAAGAAGGGAAAGTTGCAGTTTGTAAACAGCATCTTTAGTTGAGATTGATTGATCCTTTGCCATTGGAGAAATTCTTCTGGTAAAGATCAAGTTAGATAAATTTCAGAGTGAAAATCTCTTTAAAATATTGCAAATTCTCAAGCCATGCCATGTCAGCCAGTTTGAAGTGAATGTGATAATATGAGCAGGAAGTGTAGCATTACTCTTATGAAATAATAATAATAATAATAACAGCTCCAACCAATTTTAGTACAGGCATACATAAAAAGGAAAAGAGACAAAAATATATATCAGATGCTCACGAATTATAAATCATCACGCACATAACAAAGCTTATGGATTATAAATGACGCTCTCATATCTATGTTCCAAATTCAGAATTTCTCCACAAGTATGCCTTTACAGCCCAAAAAAATACAAACAATCTTACTTCTTTTCCAAAACGAAGGCACATGCATAGAAAACATATATTTGCAAATCAAACTCGGAAATCCTACAATTTCTCCCAAGTCCAAACAGAATCAATGGATATCAAAGTTACAGCTAACCTCCTAAAGCACTCAAGAGCTCGTGCGCACACATACAACTATAAAATATAAACCCGGAAAATAAACCCTAAGTGAAACAGACCTAGCCTTAGACTTTGATGTTGATTGTTGGCTACAGTTCTTCTAGGTACAGTCGACTGAGATGGCTTGGTGCCATGTCTGTGTCAATGAGAAAAACAAAGCAAAACAAAACAACACAAAAACCAGAAGAAGAAAGAAGCTCAGTTTGGCACACAGCAAACAAGATCTGTGGGAAAAAACGCATACGACTTCCTCTCAAATTGCCAACAAGACTATGCCAGATTTGCGCAAACCTAGAGCATTTTCGAGAGCATTTTCTCCCAAACCCAGACACAGAGGATTTAATGACAGTTGGAGATCTCCCAAACCCATAAGGTTTCTTCAATGTTTTTGCAGATTTACATCATAATTTCTTCTACCTTTTTCTCAGTTTTGAATGTTCTGATGAATCAAGGAAATGAAGCAGTCATCTTCGGTTTTAAATTTCAAATGCTTGAACAATACTACAAATCAAATCCCAGTACTAAGGCAACTGCTTGAACATCAATAAGCACAACAAACTACAAAGTTTATATTGTCAAACAAAGTTTATCTCAATAAGCAGAACGCAATCAGAGTATTACATGTGTATTGAACACAATCAGAGTGTTTTCTACAAAATGTAAATATTGGCAACTTAAAATTGCAAAAGACTTGAGAAACAAAAAGCTATAAGTTTCCTTATGATCTATTTATAAAAAGTTGAATCTAGCCAATGCAAACTCAACTCAGTTATTAATCCTATATCAATCTTTGTCGCTGCCTTCATCAAGAACAGAACTTCATACCCAGTCCAACTTGCCAGGTCAAAGCCAAGCTTGAGTAGTCAATTTCGAGTTACAGGTTAGAGGGAAAGAGAACTCCCCAAAGCAGCCATTCTCTTAAGAAGTTTTCCATTGGGTAGCTATTTTTTTCCTTCAAAATACACTACCAAATCTCACTTTTTCAATTTTAGCTGTTCACTTTTATAATATACCATCCATCAGCTAATCTATTTTTTCTCTATATCATTTAAATATTATATTTTTAATCTTTTTTTATTCATTTCAAATATTTTCTCTAACTATCGATGATATCTCATATCTTGTGATATTTACAATATCTCCCCATATACAATGTCATATATCTATGTTCTATTTTGTATTAATCCAATTTTATAATTTAAACCAAAATATAAATTAATTTAAAAAAATAAAAAAGAGGAGATTATATAATAAAAATATTCTCAGAGAAATAAAAATATTTCACTACATTTTGGAGCTTCCCCTTTCAGTTTTGTGCAATGTCAATGTCATACATTTATGTTCTATTTTAAATTATCTCATTTTGTATTGTGGTTCCCATTTTGTACCACCATCATAATTTATGTGAAAAACAATGCATTGGATGATGTCCCATTTTCTTATAATGTAATCGTGTACACTGTCCAATTTCGTAAGCTAGATTTCGTTCCCAGATTACATACAGGCTGGCCATTGTCAACAATAGGGTGCTAACAATAGCAGCTCTTTAGAGGTAATACAGCTGGTGAGAGCACTAGTAAGAACAGATGGATAACCCCACTTTGGCACCTTCCTTCAATTTGTGCTAAGGTCCCACAAAACTTATTTATAGCATGTTGGATAACCGCCCATCTATTTTGGAGAGAGATCCGAGGAAAAAGAAAGAAGAAAACAAATGGGATCATAGAACTCAATCAAACTGATGAAATTAAATATGTTTGACAATGCTTATAAAAGACAATAACAATATTAGCATACAGATGGATAAAAGAAATAGCATCATATGAAATATATAAAAATAATTTCAAGGTTCATCTAGTATAAAAATAACATAAAGGTTACTCTAGGAGACAATATTTTAGAATCTAACCAACACTAGAGCAGAGCTGCTAGAGAATTATAATTATGAGCAGAGCTATGGCATGGCATAAACATAAAGGTTACTAGAAAAATATGAGCAGAGTATAATTATGAACAGAGCTGCTAGAAAAATAACATCAAGGTTACTCTATGAATATATAATTATGCAAGAAAGAGAGGCATGGCATAAACAAGTCCAAACAACACAGAAATGCAACTGATGCAACAGGTATTAACATTGTTAGACAAAGTATGCAAGAAAGAGAGGCAGAGCTGGTAGAGAAGTATAATTATGTGGTAACAAACGAATTTGTCTGGAAGAAGAGCAATTAACAACTAATTTATAATACCAGGAATTAACATTGTTAGACAAAGTATTTAACCAACTGCACTTGTAACCAACTTCACTTGTTACCCAGCAACTTCACTTGAATAAATAATAATCAAACTACCATTATAGTGGATCAAGAAAGAACAAATGCACATGCAATGAGACTACTATATAAGCCCCCATCTGCAAACACATAGCCGCTAATCCTGATGTGCTAACAAACATTCTGGATGAGCGTACACAATGCTAACCAATATTATCATTCTGAACACGGAAAAAAGGACAAAAAACATTACCCCTTCGTACTCAATATGGGGATAATCTCTACTCAATATGCCTTTTTAATGAAGCTTGTGAGAAATAATAAATTGAAAGGTAAACCCACATCAGAGTAACTTCAATCCCACATTTTAAGGTAAACCTTTTATACTACCAAAACTAACACTGATGTTTGTAGCTTAAAAAGGATAAGAAAAGGAAGGAACCATGTACTTCATCTGAAGAGTTTTCTCATTGGGGCCTGATACAACAAATATCTCAATTTGAGCTCTGTGTTAATACGAGGCTAAGACTCATCCCAGTTCACTTCTATTACGAAATCAACCGTCGACAGCTCTAAAGTCAATTTGCGCTTTGCAGGGTCAAGCCTTAAAAACAATTCGAAAAAAAGATTTAAAAAACAGAAAACCCTAAATCGATTTCAGAACAGAAAACCCTTCTATCATCTACGCGATTTCAGACCAACATCTACTCCATTTCTCGATTCGAAGTCCTAAATCGAAGGCCAGAAACGAAGTCCTAAATCGAGATGCCAAGAATCTTAAAAACCTAGTTCGAGATGCCAAGAATAACGCACCTCTGTTCTCCAAGATGGCGCGATGGAGTCGACGGAAGCTTCTTCCTACTCCAGAAACGCACCTCCGTTTCTCCAAGATGGCGCGATGGAGTTGAGAGAGGGGGGGGGGAGGGATGAAGTCGAAGAGGATGCTCTTGCGATGGCGCGAAGCAACGTGAAATTAACTGAGGTGATAGAACGCAATAATCTCGAAAGATAAGCTACCAGAAAGAGAACTCGGCAACAACACTCAAAATAATAAAATATGTTTTCAAGATGAACAGTATAGCGGATTACTGTTCATACTTTCAAAAAAATTATTTTAAAATGTCTCACGAAGTAGGTTTTTTGACGCTTTTAATTATATTTTAAAATAAAAAGTGATTTAGTTTATTGAAATTGTTCTTATTATCTTCTTAAAACATTAGTATTGAATTTATTAATTTTTTTAAAAATTTAATAAAAAATATAAATTTAATAGAAAGTAGAAATTTGATAAAATGTACAAATTTAATAAAAAGTTAATACATTCATATTTATAATTTTACATTAGATTTATCATTAAATTTATCAAAATAATAATATAATATATAATTTATGAAACTAATAAATATATTTATAGTTTATTTATCCAACAAATATATTAAAATATAATAAAAAATTATTTTAATAAGTGAATAGTAAGTCTACGTATATGAATGATAAAATAAAGTCAGTGTAGCTCAAAATTTATCATAATTTTATTTGATGAATCTAATGTAGAAATATTTTAAATAAATATATTAAATTTGTATTTATATTAATTTTTGATGAAGTCAATATTAATGCTCAAAAATTAATAATATTTCTAATTTGTAGATAATTTCTAGCATAATATTTAATTTGGAGGGTTTTTTTATGAATTATTCTATTTCAAACCGTTGAGTAAATCATGTCATTTATATAAAATTATGTCATATAAGTATTTTATTAAATGTGGTCTACGTACCGACTTGAGAGTATAGTTTATTCCAGACAATTTATGCATTGTTAAAAGTACGTTTGAAGCTCTGAAGCTCAAAATCAAAGGGATAATTACCCTTAAGAATTAAGATGGCAAATAATTTTCAAGTTAGCTAGTCAATTATCATTTAAATGACATGCGATCTTAAATACAACCGAAAGGTTCAATTTTTCTGATTTTTCTAGTTACGTAAAGGCAAAGTTTTAAATATCGTACCAGACGTTATTAGTCAAGATACTGATACGAAATATTTTGATATTGATACTGTTTCGTATACCGTTTCGAGATATAATTTCGATACCGATACTGTTTCGATACCGATACCAATACCGTTTCGATATCGATACTGTTTCGATATTAGTACTGTTTCAGAATAGTTTACACCTGGATAAATTATATATATATACAAGCATTAACTGTATTCTAAAATAATAACAAAATAAGTCATAATTTTTTAATACAAGCCTTAAGTTTTAAGTTACAACAAATATCATATAAAAAAATTACAATAAAAATAAAACTAAATAAGTTCCTAATCCAACGATTAAAATAAAATCACACATCCTCATCAAAAAGATAATAAGGATCAAGATTCGAAATGTTAATCAAAATATTTTCATCAATGTCATCATCATCATTAACATCAACATCAACATCAACACCAACATTATCATCATCTTCTTTATTTAGTGTGGCTAATGGCTCCTCAATACTAGCTCAATCCAAATCTTCGCCATCAAGAAGATCAGATTCTTCACCCACCCATTCTTCCATCAAGTCAATATTTTCAAGATTGATTGGATCTAAAGCATATGTTCCATTTTTTATGCTGTTGTCAAAATAAAATCAAACATAAATAAAAATGTTACATATTTTTCAATTTATAAAAAACATTAGTATTAAAAAAAATTACCTCTCTCACAGCTTCAAGTTATAATGAACAAATACTAAATCATTTAAACGTTTATGCACTAATCTATTTCTCTTCTTCGAATGAATAAAATCAAATGTGTTCCAATTTCTCTCACATCCAGTTGCACTACAACATTGATTTAGTACTCGAACAGCAAACTTTTGAAACGTTGGAACTTCACAACCAAATGGGTTCCACCATGCAACTATAACAATAATGTAATTAGAAATTATTAGTTAAATGCAAGTAAAAATAAAATAAAATTTACAATACAAAGTCACACTATTTTACAAATAATATTAATAAATGATAATACCTGGATTAATCTTATCACACTGGCGGATTGCTAAAAAATGTCCAAACTCACCTACTGCATTCTTATACAAGTCAAATTATGCAATGATCTTGTCTTGATTAACGGGATCAAGCTCCATCTTCATAACACAACTGTTGAAGCTTCTTATAACTTCATTTTTTATTTTTAAAGCAGGGACTCTAGTAAATTTCAGGGTTAAGAAGACAACCCGCCGCATGTAATGGACTGTGAAGCTGCTTATCCTATCTAGAATAAATGATCCTAGTGAATGGACTGAATACACTGACTTGTTATTGCATCTCGCTTTTATGTTCTCTTTGACTCTTTCCATTGCATCATACAAGTATCTCATCGCAGACTTCTCATCCCCGTCAACAAGTCGTAGAACATGAACTAGAGCCTCACTAACTTTTACAATAAATTGACATTGAGTCAAAAACCCTTTATCTTCTAGAACAATCTCAGCTATCTCCTTCCCTATATTGCTCCTATAATGACTTGATGCAATCCATTTATCACAAGTAAACATTTGTCTTAATTGTTTCTTATACAAGAGCAAGCATTGGATACTTAAAAATTTGTTGCAAATCTGGTAACTGCAGGACAACACAAATCATGACTATTGGTGAAGTATTTTCTCATCAATGCCAAAACCCAACCATGGTTATAGATAAAGTTTGTTATCTTTTTTGTCTTTTTTATAGTATTATCAATAAGGGCAAAATACATTGGATTAAAAAAATTCTCTAACATCAAATCTATGCAATGAGCTGCACAAAGAGACCAATAGAAAGAGCCATACTTCTACTGTAATTTTTTTCTAGCAACTTTATAACTTGCATCATTGTCTATTATGAATTGCACAAGATTTTCAACTCCAATTTCTTGAACAACCTCATCAAAAAATTTAAACAATGATTCAGCATCTTTTAAAAAGCCTGATGTATCAACAGACTTCAAGAACATTGTCTTTTTTGGACCATAAATTAGAAAATTGATTATTGATTGTTGCTTCTGATTTGTCCAACCATCTGCCATTAGTGAACAACCAGTTTCATTCCAAACCTTCTTAATTTGTTGCATATAATCTTGAATATCATTCACAATCATTTGTAATAGACTTCCTCTTAACTCATATAAAGAAGGGCCCTTGAATCCTAACTCAATAGCAGTCGTGGCGTCGATAGTTAGTTGATAAAACTTGGATTAAGCTGCATTAAAAGGCAGATTAGCATCATACCACCAGCGTGCTACAACCATCTTTGCTTTCACAATCATATCATTCGAACACATAAAGCTCTTAATTGAAAGTGGGGCCCCAGGAGTTGTTCTTGGGGCAAAAAATCTATTCATTCCCCCCATTAATTTTCCAGTTCCAGATTCCTTCGACTTCTCTTTGCCTTTTGAAAGCTGAGATTGTCCCTCCATGCTATCATCAATATCGTCAAATGTTAAATCTACATGGCTTCTAATCTTTGAGCTAATTTTTCTTTTCTTCTCTTTGTTTTTTTTCATTTCATTAAGCAGCTCCTTCATTTGCCATATTACATCTTCAGAAATCCTTTTACATGCTTCTACATTGCCTTGAATCCTAGCTAGATGATGCTTCAACCGAGTTATCCCACCACCTCTAATTACTTTATTACAATATAAACATTCGGTATTATTTTTTGCTCCTGGCAGTTGGCACTGCAAGTGCATGGGCCCATGCTGGATTTTATGATCTTACAGGAGCAAGTGTTGAAGACATACCACGAGCACCGGTTGATTGACAACTAGATATTTTTAACAATTAAAGTAAAAAAAAATTAACACTTATTACTCTGCCACAATATCATATAATAAGGGCATAATTTCAAGATTTTCTTTAGAACTCTTATTGATAAAGTTCTATTTTTTCTGATCTAACTAACATGTTCAATCCAAATAAGAAAATCGGGTAACATTTCCTTTTCTTTGATATTTATGGATTGTGCATATATAGTCAGAAGATGATCTTACAACTGATATGAGTAACATTTCACACAGACACATCATCGAGCATTTCCACTATTGGCTTATCTAAATTTACTTTTTTTTTGTTTCTTTTTAGGCGTCTTTAGTTTAATGTATTCTGTTGCCCAGATGACTAACACAAGAGGGGGGGTGAATTGGGTTATATTATAAAAATTAACACTTATTAATCAAATACACAATATAAAATATAAACAGAATGTAAAACAGTAAGAAATGTAAAGAGTAGGGTAAGAGAAAGCAAACTCAGTATTTTTACGAGGTTCAGTCCCACTGCCTACGTCCTCGCCTCAAGCTACCCCTTGAGGATCCCGAATTCACTAGTCAATCTCCTTTAGGTGGAGATAGAAACCTATTACACTTTTGAGCAGCACCGCTCCAAAGAATCTGTGTAGAACACCCTCTACACTT
Organism: Platycarya longipes; assembly: GCA_036559045.1. Taxonomy (NCBI): domain Eukaryota; kingdom Viridiplantae; phylum Streptophyta; class Magnoliopsida; order Fagales; family Juglandaceae; genus Platycarya; species Platycarya longipes. The sequence continues at coordinate 2,455,634 of CM071798.1, forward strand.
CCAATCACCTCACACTTGGTGATTTAACTATTCCCCGTGTAGAACACCTTCTACACACAGAAGGGTTATACACACCCTTTTACTGATACAAAAATTGATAGTGGGTAGGCTATCAGAAAACACTCCTCAATGAGTGAGATAGAAACAATACAGCACAACCTATATCTCTCTCAACAAGAACAAGAATTAAGGCTCAAAACTTTAGAAAAGAGAGAATGAGAGCTTTGAAGGAATGATGCAAAACTTAGCAATAGATGTGTAAGCTCTTGTGGTAATTTTTGCAAAACTCAAGTGAGCTATTTATAGGCAAATGAATCTTCAATTTCAAATTTGAAAAGATTCCCATGTCCAAGACATCATCATTCACTTTTCAAAAATTTCAAATCAAATCTTTTTACTTTTTGCATGTGACAAAAGGAGCACACTTTACTTTTCAAAAATTTCAAACCTAATATTTTACTTTTTGCATATGACAAAAAGAGCACACTTTACTTTTCAAAATTTTCAAATAAAGACATCTATCTTTTGCATAAGTCAAGAAAAGCATCCACCACTTTTGAAAATATTCAAATAAAACATGCACATGTGAAAGATGACAATCAATCATCTTAATATTTTCAAAGTTCAAACCTTTAATCATGTCATGCACATGTGAAAGATGACAATCAATCATCTTTCAAAATTTTCAAATTTAATTTTCAAAATATTCATGCTCATGTAGAAAATGTATTTTAATGCTTTATGATAAAATATTAATTTTGAGCCTTAATTTTAATTTCGAATTTTTAAGAGATTTACAATATTACTCTATGATTTTAATGTGAACTTGTTCCCTTCTTGCTCATGCTTGGTTCCTTGATGTGCTTGATTCTATTGTGTGGACAACTTGAACTTGAGACTCCTTTATTCTTTGAATTCATTTGTTATCATCAAAATCCACGTGTAGATTTATAATTACACAAAACTTGAAACCTTGTGTTCAACAATCTCCCCCTTTTTGATGATGACAAATACTTGATAGAACCTGTAGCTTGTATTAATACTTAAGCTCCCCCTGAGAATATGCGTTAGTTTTTCAAGCAAAAATATAAATATAATTCCAAGCATATATAACAAGTTTAGCAAATTAAACAATGTTAATGTTCTAGTCTAAAACTTCTCCCCCTTTTGGCATCATTAAAAAGGATCGACAGCAAGTAAATAGACTGAAGAAAACGGTGCGTTAATAGATACTGTAGATAGTTGAAAAAAGGGAGCCGTCCGTGACCTGACAAGTGCTGCAAAGCCTCGAGGCCTAACTCTATGAATTTAGTGCGGCTGAAGATTTAAACAATCGCCTGATGTTGTTGACAAACGGGATTGAAGGCTCTGAGTTTCTATAAAAAAAAATGATCATTTTCACCTATCGGGTACAAAAAAAATCGCTTCTTGACCTAAGTTCTGTTTTTCCATAACGATAGAATGGCCGAACAATTCTCTTCCACTAATGTTCCAGACTTGAATCAGGAACCCTTGACGCATCAACCATCAACCTTCTCTCCTGAGGCCGTCAATGCCATGATAGGAGCAGAGAACCGTTTTTCTAGTAAGAAAACTTTTAACAATGTGTGTCCAGCATATCTTGTATTTCTTTTGACTAAATAAGATTTGAAGAGACAATAGTTTGTCTTGTTCTTTATGCTATCTCTATAAAATCAGTTTTAAAGTTCATCCGATTTGCATCGAATCTTATTCTCATCTCTATAACTCATCTGCATTCCTTCAATATTCTCGCTTTAAGTTTTCAATTCTTTTCTCAATGGCTCATTCTTCTAACATTCCTCTAGATCCATCTATGAGGTATTCTACACCTCAATCTCATGTCCTTTCTGCAGCTACCATTGGCGCCATGTTGCAGCAAGAGAATAATAGTTTGGCTAATAAGCCAGACTCCGATGCTATCTACGACTTGGTGAGTCTTGGGACTCGCTACTCATCTTCTATTGTTGCTTTTTCCCAGCGGCTACAAGTCAAAAACCATGAGGTTGAAAAGATTAAAGAACAAATTGTTGTACTTCAACGAATTGTTCAAGAGTCTCACATAAGGGAAGGAATCCTTCGACAGAAGAATAAACAGTTGAAATCTCTATTGGATTCTTCATTCCGTTTGCCAGTTCCCATGGATAGAGATGAAATGATATTGTATGAAGATAATGAGCGTCTCAAACATGAGGCTAAGAACCTCAAGTTTCTGTAGGTCATTTAAGATAATGAAATAAAAGTATCTATCAGATATTCATGGCATGCATCATTCCTATATCTCTTCTAATAGTGCATAGTCTATCTTCTGGTAGGGGTTTTGTGAAAATGTCTGCCAATTGATCATGTGTACTAGTGAATTCTAATACAATATCGCCCTTCTGCACATGATCTCTAAGAAAATGATATCTAATTTCAATATGTTTGGTCCGAGAATGTTGTATTGGATTCTTTGAAAGATTTATAGCACTTGTATTATCACATTGATTGGAATGTGATTGTACATAAGTTTAAAATCCTCAAGTTGTTGCTTCATGTAAAGAACTTGAGCACAACAACTACCCGCAGCAACATATTCTGCCTCAGTAGTAGATAGTGCAACAGAATTTTGTTTTTTACTAAACCAGGAAACTAGTGCATGACCTAAGAAGTGACATGCTCCACTAGTGCTTTTTCGATCTATTTTACAACCAGCATAATCTGCATCTGTGTAGCTAATTAGATCGAAAGATGTGTGCTTAGGGTACCATAACCCTAAGTTAATTGTACCACTAAGATATCTAAGAATGCGCTTAACTGCAATTAAATGTGATTCTTTTGGAGATGATTGAAAGCGTGCACATAAGCACACACTAAACATAATATCTGGTCTACTGGCTGTCAAATATAATAAGCTACCAATCATACCTCGATATACCTTCGAGTCAACTGGTTTACCGGATTCATCTTTATCAAGTTTAGTGGATGGGCTCATTGGTGTTCCAGTTTCCTTAGCACCTTCCATCCCAAACTTTTTCAGCAATTCCTTAATATATTTCGATTGATTGATGAATGTCCCACTTTTTGCTTGCTTAATTTGCAATCCGAGAAAGAATGTAAGTTCTCCCATCATACTCATTTCAAATTCTTCCTGCATAGTCTTAGCAAAAACTTGGCACATATTTTCATTAGTAGCACCGAATATTATATCATCAACATAAATCTGAATCAAAAGAATATCATCATTTTCGTATTTAATGAAAAGAGTTGTATCAATTTTGCCTCTTGAAAAGCCTTTTTCAATCAAGAAACCACTGAGTCTCTCGTACCACGCTCTAGGAGCTTGTTTGAGTCCATATAGTGCTTTTGTGAGTTTAAAAACATGATTTGGAGAAATATGATTTTCAAAACCTGGAGGTTGCTCAACATATACCTCTTCATTTATAAAACCGTTTAAGAAAGCACTTTTAACATCCATTTGAAAAAGTTTGAAATCTTTATAACAAGCATATGCAAGTAGCATTCGAATAGCTTCTAATCTTGCGACTGGTGCATATGTCTCATCATAATCGATTCCTTCTTCTTGATTGAAACCTTGGGCTACAAGATGAGCCTTATTTCTAGTAATGACTCCGGACTCATCTTTCTTGTTTCTAAAAACCCATTTTGTTCCAATAATAGTATGATTTTTGGGTCTAGGAACAAGTGTCCAAACATCATTTCTTTCAAATTGATTAAGCTCTTTTTGCATAGCTAGAATCCAAGATTCATCAAGAAGTGCTTCATCAATATTTTTAGGTTCAATCTGAGATAGAAAAGCAGTATGATTGCAAATATTTCTAAGAGATAATCGAGTGCTTACACCTCGTGAAGGTTCTCCCAGAATTTGTTCCACTGGATGATCTTTCACAAATTTCCACTGTTTGGTTACATCTTGTATTAAATTTTGATGATCGTTCCTGATGTCTCCATGTTAGACTTCCTCTATTGTGTTCTCTTTGTTGAGATTGAGACTTTCCGTATTATTTATACCTCCTGTTTCTTCATCAATGGATTTCTTGGAGAGTAGAGAATTAGATTTATCAAATACTACATGCATAGATTCTTGTACAGTCAAAATCTTTTTATTAAATACTCTATAAGCTTTACTATTAGTAGAATATCCGAGAAAGATACCTTCATCAGATTTTGCATCAAACTTGCCTAAATTATCCCTGTCATTTAAAATAAAACATTTGCATCCAAATACATGAAAGTAATCAATGTTGGGCTTTTTCTCATTCCAAAGCTCATAGGGGGTTTTATCTAATTTGGACCTTAGCATAACTCTATTTATAACATAACATGCAGTACTTACCGCTTCGGCCCAAAAATAACTAGGCAAGTTGTTCTCATTGAGCATTGTTCTTGCCATCTCTTGAAGAGATCTATTTTTCCTCTCTACTACCCCATTTTGTTGAGGAGTTCGAGGAGCAGAAAAATTATGTACAAAACCATTTTCATCACAAAATGTTTCAATATTTTTATTAACAAACTCTTTTCCCCTATCACTTCGGATACTTGAAATAGTATAACCCTTTTCATTTTGAATTCTCTTGCATAACTTGGTAAATGCATTATGTGCCTCATCTTTATGAGCAAGAAAGATGACCCAAGTATATCTAGAGAAATCATCAACAATAACAAATGCATAATATTTTCCTCCTAAACTTGCAACTCTATTTGGTCCAAAAAGATCCATGTGTATCAGTTGCAGTGGTCTAGTAGTGGAAATATGTTTCTTAGTTTTAAAAGAAGTTTTTGTTTGTTTACCAAATTGGCATGCATCACAAATTTTGTCTTTAAGAAAATTTGCCTTTGGTAAACCTCTCACAAGATCATTTTTTGAAAGTTTGGAAATAAGTTCCATGTTGGCATGACCTAGTCTTCTATGCCATAACCAATTAGTTTCATTTTGAGCTGAAAAACAAATAGCATCTTGTGAGGTAATTTCTTCAAAATCAATTGTATAAACATTGTTGCTTCTTAAAGCAATAAAACAAATATTACAATCATGATCATTTAAAATAATGCACTTATCCATTTTGAAAGTAACTGTAAATCCTTTATCACATAATTGACTTATACTCAAAAGATTATGTTTTAGACCTTCAACAAGTAGAACATCTTCAATTATGAGAGAAGACTCATTACCAATTTTACCTATTCCCACGATCTTCCCTTTTGAGTTGTCTCCAAATGTCACGTGTCCTTCTTCTTTAGATCTAAGATCAAAGAACTTAGTCTTGTCTCCCGTCATGTGTCTTGAACATCCACTATCTAAAAACCATTTATTTTTGTTTGTGGAGGACTTCATGCACACCTATAAAAACAATTAAAATGATTTTTCTTGGTACCCAAGTTCTTTGGGTCCTTTATTTATTAGTATTAGAATAAATAAGATTTTTAGGTACCCATATGGCCCTAATAGTCATTGTATGTTTTCTTCTAATAGGACAAGCAAGATAATTATGACCATTTCTATTACAAAAATTACAAATAGCATGTGACATATATGAAGAACTTGAGTGATTATAATAGTATCCTTTTTTAACAAAATTATTTTTATGAAAAGAATTTTGAATATTGGACTTTGATGTAGAAGGATTATCAAAAAAGTTTTTATAAGGTTTGTATTTTTGTTTTGGCATATATCCCAAGCCTGCCTTGTCAAAAACACATCTTTGACTACCAAGAAGTTTTTCAAATTTTCTTTTTCCATTCGTAAAGTTTTCAATAATATTTTCTAAATCAGTTTTCTTTTTCTTCAACTCAAGATTTTCATCTTTCAAAACAATACTTTCTTTTCTTAAAATATCAATTTCGTTTGTTAAAGAAGAATTTTTCTTTTTCAAAGTAGTATACTTGATACCCAATTTTTCAAATTCTTCATATACCTCTTCTAAAACATTTTGCAATTCTTCATATGAAGGATCTTCAATATTATCAAGATTTGTTACCTCAATGTCATTTTTAGCCATAAGACAAAGATTTGCTGATTCTCCATTGCTTGCTTCACTATCTGAGCTACTTGAATCATCATCCCATGTAGCTTTCATTGCTTTTTTTGCCTTTGTTTCGATCTTTCTTTAGCAGAGGACAATCTGACTTGATATGACCTGGCTTATTGCATTTATAACAAATTAAAGTGTCATTTTTACCTGAATCTTTATTGGAAAACTTTTTGAAGGATTTCCTTGGAGGAGTTTTATTTTTCTTTAAGAACCTCTGAATTCTTCTTGTTATCATCGCAAGTTCTTCATCTCTGTCGTCATTTTCCTCATCTTCATCACTTTCACTTTCACATGGAACAGCTTTAAGTGCCATGCTCTTCTTTGGCTTTCCTTCTTCTTCTCCTCTTTTCAATGTGTACTCATGGGTGATAAGTGACCCGATGAGTTCATTCACTTCGAGCTTCTTGAGGTCTCTAGCTTCAAGAATCGCTGTCACTTTTGATTCCCAACGTTTTGGTAGAGAGTTGAGAATTTTTCTTACTATCTCCACTTTGGAATAAACTTTGCCAAGAGCTGTCAAGCTGTTTATGATATTAGTAAAACGAGTATGCATACTAGAAATAGATTCATCATCATTCATCTTAAACATTTCATATTCATGAGTAAGGATATAAATTTTTGATTCCTTGACTTGAGAAGTTCCTTCATAAGTAACTTCCAAGTTATCCCAAATTTCCTTTGCTGTAGCGCAAGTCATTACTCTATTAAATTCATTACCATTGAGAGCATTATATAATAAATTCATAGCAGTTAAATTCAAAGTATAAAGTCTATCGTCTTCACGATCAAACTCTTCTTCTTCCTTTTTGACCTTTACTCCATCAACCACTTTTGTTGGAATATAAGGTCCATTTACAATGCATTTCCAGATTTCTCGACCTTGAGCCTGAAGGAATATTCTCATTCTAACTTTCCATAATGAGTAATTGTCTCCGCAAAAGAGTGGAGGCCGACTGCTAGATTGACCTTCACCAAATGAAGCTGCAATGTTAGCCATAAGATCTTAACTCAAAAGATAGTTAATCTTATAATAGAGCTCTAGCTCTGATACCAATTGTTGCCCAGATGACTAACACAAGAGGGGGGGTGAATTGGATTATATTATAAAAATTAACACTTATTAATCAAATACACAATATAAAATATAAACAGAATGTAAAACAGTAAGAAATGTAAAGAGTAGGGTAAGAGAAAGCAAACTCAGTATTTTTACGAGGTTCAGCCCCACTGCCTACGTCCTCGCCTCAAGCTACCCCTTGAGGATCCCGAATTCACTAGTCAATCTCCTTTAGGTGGAGATAGAAACCTATTACACTTTTGAGCAGCACCGCTCCAAAGAATCCGTGTAGAACACCCTCTACACTTCCAATCACCTCACACTTGGTGATTTAACTATTCCCCATGTAGAACACCTTCTACACACAGAAGGGTTACACACCCTTTTACTGATACAAAAATTGATAGTGGGTAGGCTATCAGAAAACACTCCTCAATGAGTGAGATAGAAACAATACAGCACAACCTATATCTCTCTCAACAAGAACAAGAATTAAGGCTCAAAACTTTAGAAAAGAGAGAATGAGAGCTTTGAAGGAATGATGCAAAACTTAGCAATAGATGTGTAAGCTCTTGTGGTAATTTTTGCAAAACTCAAGTGAGCTATTTATAGGCAAATGAGTCTTCAATTTCAAATTTGAAAAGATTCCCATGTCCAAGACATCATCATTCACTTTTCAAAAATTTCAAATCAAATCTTTTTACTTTTTGCATGTGACAAAAGGAGCACACTTTACTTTTCAAAAAATTCAAACCTAATATTTTACTTTTTGCATATGACAAAAAGAGCACACTTTACTTTTCAAAATTTTCAAATAAAGACATCTATCTTTTGCATAAGTCAAGAAAAGCATCCACCACTTTTGAAAATATTCAAATAAAACATGCACATGTGAAAGATGACAATCAATCATCTTAATATTTTCAAAGTTCAAACCTTTAATCATGTCATGCACATGTGAAAGATGACAATCAATCATCTTTCAAAATTTTCAAATTTAATTTTCAAAATATTCATGCTCATGTGGAAAATATATTTTAATGCTTTATGATAAAATATTAATTTTGAGCCTTAATTCTAATTTCGAATTTTTAAGAGATTTACAATATTACTCTATGATTTTAATGTGAACTTGTTCCCTTCTTGCTCATGCTTGGTTCCTTGATGTGCTTGATTCTATTGTGTGGACAACTTCAGCTTGAGACTCCTTTATTCTTTGAATTCATTTGTTATCATCAAAATCCATGTGTAGATTTATAATTACACAAAACTTGAAACCTTGTGTTCAACATCATCCTTCATCAATTTCAACTAAATTATTTTCTACTTGGTCTGAGCATTCACAAAGAAGCCTCATCACAAAGAAGGTGTATCTAATTCAAAGTAATTAAACAACAAACTCTCTGTTTCCTCAATACTTATTTCTTTGAGATCCGAAAATGATTCCTGTTCCCTTTTAATAAATGTTCCACGTTCGAAAATGTGCCCCAAGATTTGTTTAAGTTAATACATAAAGTTTCAGTTTACTTGTTTGGTTAAAGCATAAAGAAACACTGAGCTTAGTCCCAGTTTATTGGTTTGGTTAAAGCATGCAAAGTCTAGCAGTCTTAGAAAAGGTAAAAAAAAAACAAAAAAAAGATAAAGGATTGAAAGGAGACTGCGCCATACATGTTTCCCTGGTTGGAGAGCCGGAGATGCGAGATCGCCGAGATGAGCTGATGGAAACGGGCGACGACAACTGATGATGGGCGACGACGAGTTGACAGAGGGAAGCAATTTTCGGAGGGCTGCTGAGTGTCGTTGGCCTTTGGGTGCTACTGCTGCACTGCTGTTGCCGAGAATCCAAGGGATCGAGGGTCCGAGATGCCAATTGCCGAGAACGAAAGGGGCGGACGAAATGTTAATTAGGTTAATGTGTTGATGCAAAATTTCGAAATAGCCCCTAGATATTTAATGAAATTACAAAAATGCCACCAAACCCAGCAGATGAATTTGTATCGGACGGAATTTATATTTCAGCCGAAAAATGATATACCGGCCGGTACATCCGATATTTATAGCGGTGCGGAATATAATATATTTCTGTAATGGATGTACAGCCGGTACGGCATATTTCGACCGTACTGGCCGGTACAGTACTGTATCAAAAACACTGCATAAATGTTTTATGGTAATGGACTTTAACTACTTAAGATTTAGAATTTTTTTGGAATTACGTTTTAAATTTAAAAAAATATTTGTAAGTAGTTAAAAATATTTTTAAAGAAAAAACAATATATTTAATAACTTTATAAAAATTATTTTGATTAGTTAAAAAAATTAAAATTAATTTTTTCAAAAAGCATAGCTTTTATTATAAAGTTCTTATGAAGAATTATATATTTAAAAAAAATTATTATAACTAAAATTAAAAGTGCTTTAAATACATATTTATCAAACAGTAACTAATTTTTAAAATATAAAATTTATTATTTAATTTATAAATTATTAGCTATAAAATTATAAATTATATTTCCCACCGTAAATTTGTTTGCAATCAAATTTAAGATGAAAAAATAAATGCTTAGGATATCAAAATCCCACGCCATTATCGTATAAAATGATGACACTCCTTTTGGATGGACACTGCTATTGTAATTGTAATTTTTTCAATAATTAAAAAAAAAATACATAAACTTAAGAATATTTACTTCCTTAACTATTAAAAAAATGGGTTAAAATCATTGTTTTTCAATCCATCAGTTCAGAAAGCATTTCAAAATAGGATTCTTCAAGAAGATGCAAAGTGCGAATGAGAGCTTATTGATTATTATTCCAAGTGGTGGGATACGGCAAAAAATTGGGCGCATTTTCTTTTACACGTGATTGCATGAGGCTGAGGTTATCTTTGAATGCTATAATTCCTACGAGTAGGAATCATAGACAAATTTCATGTAATTTATTTTATATATGTATATATAAAATCAACTTATCTATTTAACTTATAAAAATAATTTCTTATTTCCCACACTACATATGGAAAGAGAGATTATTTTGGAGTTTTTTATTTTTCAGCAATATAGTGTTAAAATATATGACTCATATCTGATATATGTACAGTGACAAGATGGTAGATGTCGAAAGATAATTTCTATTGCTTCTGTATAATTTCTGTCATTCGATCATATGAATATAGGCATTATGTCAAATTATATTAAATTTATATATATATATTTTTATTTTTATTTTTAATTATTCTATATATTCACTATAATTATCGCACGATAACAATAATTACTTCTAGCGCTGGCAGTTTTGATATTGCAATTCATCAGCCATGGCTTTTTATACGTGAAAATTTTGCCCCAGTCTCATGTCGTACGTGCCGATGCAATGCACCTAAGAACGTGTTTGCTCCGAAACTTCCTCCTCTCATTTTTTTTTTTTTTAATTTATCTTCCCAACCTGCCTTAATTTATCAATGACCAAACTAAAAGATTCTTTTAATGTTTTTCGGGTCAATATTTACTCAAACCCGATAATGTTTTAGGTGAGCAATTATTCCTGTGTTGACGCATTTGTCTGGTCTCGGAGCCACCGTGTTAATCAAATCCAGCGTTTGTTTAGTGTGGACTGTGGACTCTAACCCTCCCCAACCAAATCCTGAGATATGCCCTCCAACCACTGAATTTCATACTAATATACCAACGTAAAAAACTAAAATATTCTAGGTGAGCAAACAAGAGTACGACCGTATCAACCCTCAGCTGTATCACAACCGGGTTCTATTTCATGTATCTTTCTGCATATAAGTACAATAATTAAATCCCACAATAATTAATATGGCCTATAGCCAATATGTGGGATTCAGAAAAAGAGGGCCGAGACGACCGACATTCCTCTCTCTCTCTCTCTCTCTCTTCCCAACCAACCCGTCCTGCCTTCTGTAGCATTTTCCATAAGTTTTTTTTTCAATTTTATAGATTTATTTTCAAGCTTTTATAGTTTATTGTCCATAGCATAAAAGAGTTTCAATCTACTGCTTGCCAGATACCTTTCACAACCATGCATCAGATCTTTAGTCTTCCCAACCGCTAATTTCTAAGGCTACGTTTAAATTTGAAAATGAGATAAATTGATATGAGTTTAATTTATTTTTTAATATTATTATTGTTTTAGAATTTGAAAATTGTGTATTGAAATTTGAAAAATGTGTATAGAAATTTATATTTTATATAAAAAATTATAAAAATATAATGATGAAATGAACTCATCTCCGAATACAAACGAGACCTAAGAGAGTCGAAAAAAACTATCCAAAAGGTGCATGAGTTAGGATTTCTGTCCGCAAAATACCCACACTGCAACGAGCTTTGATGGTTCCCCAGTCGTCACGTGAGGCACCTACATCATCAACAACCTGAGACACGTCGATCTGAACTATACGTTCTCTAACCAATGCGGCGCGTGCTTCTTACGCGTTGCCACAATTAGCTATTAAGCTCCTCTTGTACATTTGCTCCTCCTCCAGTTATTTTTTCTTAAGCTGAGATCAAGATAAAGTGAACATAATAATCCCTATCAGTCAGACCAGCTCAATAGAATATAATGCACATCTCCTTACTGCGATTTTCAAACGCAGTCAAATAGTTTATTTATCAAATTATTTTAAAATTGCTTTAGATGACATCCCTTCAATTGAAATTGGTAAGAGTCACAATTGTAATTTTGAAATCGCTTTTTATTTTTGATGTCTACTGTATATTTATTGTATTGAGATGATTAATAAAGATTTTCACCTCACTAAAATTTGTATTATATAACTTTATTATATCTATGAAATGCTTGAGTATAAAATATATATATATGTATATATGTGGGATTCGGATTCTGTCTCTCTTTTCTTTTCTTTTTTCCAAATGAACCTGTCCCAAAATATAAACAATAATTGACCTACAGCCTGTTTTTCATCTCTATTACTAAATGACAAGGAACCCTATCCTTATAGACGACCATTCTGCTGTCTAAAACCAGCAAAATAATAAAAGCACACAACTACCACCGTGATTGTCACCACAGTTTCAACTTCAATAGAGAATATACATCCATCCCAAACCAATACGAAGCTCCAATTTCATACACAAAATCATAATATGACAGTAAAGAATATTTACGTTTCGGTGTGATTTACGAGCCATAAATTCACAAACAGGCCAAAAAGATTAAAATAAAAAATAAAAAATAAAAAAAGAAACACAGCCGAGTCATGAAATTCGAACATCTTAGGAGGTTGTTTTATGCATTATACAGAGACTGTGAATCAAAGAGGAAAAAAAAAATCGTGATTCTGGTATTTATAGCCAAAAAACAGAGACGTTTCTCTTCTCCCTCCAATTAACTATGCATCCATTATATTAGATGGAATCATCCTACAACTGCATATAACAGAAATTACTTAATTAGCCAAGGAAACCTATTTGAATCAAATTACAAAGAATGTAAAAGGAAATGTCTTTACCATTTATGAACTGTTAACAATTTTCCTTCTGGGATTTGTATTATTCATTGACAAGTAGATAAACGTGAATCCTGTCCAAAAGCTCCAAGCATCCTACAAGCCACTTCCAGCAACTTCCCTGTCATAACAAATCAGGTACAACTTAAGTCAAACACAAGATAAAAACCTCCTCAGCTTTGACCTAGTCCACGAAAATTGCGGCATCATCTCCATTTCACTTGTCACCGACAAAATTTGATTCACTCAACGTTGCTCTCATCAGAAACCCAAAAATTCTACTACGATGCATTATCAACACAACACAGGCCAAAACCCACCATCCCCAACATGTTCACAACAGAAACCCGGAAATTGGTCGGGATAACATTAACCGGGACGAGAATATCACATCTCCGACAAATACTATCCCATCAACTCGGAAGTTTCAGTTAAAGAAATTTACAACAATAGCACATTATAAAAGCAGTTAACCGATCAATAATCGAGGAACTTAACATTGTCACATTAACATACCTCTTCTTGGCTTGGAGACAACCTTGACAACTGGAGCTGTCTTCTTCTCTGTCTTTAGTTCCTCCTCCTCCTCCGCCGGGAACAAAACACCGTCAATCCCTTGCACAGAAATTCTCCCGTCTGTGTAAATATCGGGGTCGAACAGATATGCAGACCCATCTCCCTGTCCGAATTTTACAGAACCATCAGCCTCTTGAGCTACAACCTTGTGCGGCAACCTCAGCGTATCGTAACGGACCTTTCCAAACCTCCTCACCGCATTGTACATACTCTCTTCGGTCTGATACTCCGGTATGATATGGTAGTATATTATTTGCTCCGGTGCACCGGGCTCGCTCAATTGGTCCGTCGTCAGCTTCGCCATGGCCTCGTCGTTGGGAGCCAACACGGTCAAAACGTATCCCTCGGAGACCAGCCTTCCCATTTCGGTGGCTAGGGAGGTTAGATTCACCAAAATATCGGCCATCTCGTTGTAACCACCGTAATGCAAAAGGGTGTGGATGAAGTCCTTGACCTGGCGCATACCATTGAAGTGTCCGTGTGGTCCTCCGGGTCCTGGCGCCGGTGCCGGAGCCAGGGATGGGCCTGGTGCCAATGCGTCGTAAATCGGAAGAACCGGCGGGGCTCCGGCCGGAACAGGTGCTGCTGGTTTCTTCAAACGGTGGGTCCTGGGATCCACCTCCGGTGCGCCCTCCGGTAACACCGCGGAAATCGACCGCAGATTCCTTCTCCGGTTGAAATCCTCCTGTACGGATCGGGGAATCAGCATCCGTTCGATCCCGTGGATTACACCGTCAGGGCGGATGACGTCGTCCGGTCGAACAATTTCGGCAGAGTCGATGATTCTCTTGCCGGAACCCTGGCTTCTCAAATATACATGATCATTACAGAGGTTTGGGTGCCGAATCGGCCCAGAAGACTGGCGGGGCCACTCGTCGGAACCGATTCGTCTGGGAACAATGTGGAACATCAAGAGGGTCTGGAGGGACTTGAGGTTGCCGGGAGCGAGCAAGAAGCGCTTGAACTCGGGGTCGAGTCCTCGCTCGAGAGCTTCATTTCTCGGCGCGAAGATGGTGATGTTGTGTTTCCCGACGGCTTCCTCGAGGGTTTGTAAAAGAAGGGCTTTCTCCACGAGTTCAGCGAGCTCAGTGTAATGCGAATCGAGGAGGGCGACGAGGACCGAGTTGGAATTAATCTGGCCGGAGCTCCCAGAAGAAGAAGAAGATTTAGAGATTGGAGTTTGTGGCAATGTCACATGGGATGCCGAAACAGAAAGAATGAAGAGGGCGAAGAAGAAGGAAACAAGCTTGGAGACACCATCCATGGTGCTCATAGAGAACAAGAACTTAGACTCGCACTGTATGGCCTGATGTTTTAGCATTGAAGTAGTGAAAGTGGGGGGGTGGGTTTAGCTTGGGGAAGCAAGAAACGCGCGGAGGAAGAGAGAGAAGTGAAAGCTAAGACATTTTATGGTGGGTTCAAACAGGCTGGCTGTAGGGACCACACGTTAGTGACAGGTATCACGAGCTGGAAGGCTTCAAGCTCCGAGGTAGTCCAAAGCCACCGCATTCTGTCCTTGAGCCGCTATGTTTTCATGCCAAAGCAAACACCGAAATATTAATATTAATATTAATATTATTTAAAAATTTAAAAACGGAGTACTAATGAACAAATAATAACACTTTAATTTTATAAAATAAAAATAAAATATGATATAATAGGTAAATTTTTCATAAAAATGATAATACCACTATTTTTAAACTCATATTTTAGAAACTTCCATTGCTTCCGCGTGGAAAGTTATTATTTTAAAATTTCTCTACCTAAACTGAAATTACAAAAATGATATTTAGATTAGTTAATACTTTAATAGTTGTTAGATGTTGAAATTGTTTTCAGTGAACAACATAATTTAAGAGATTCGGGAAAAAAATATTCCAAAGATCTTCTAACTTTAGAGAGTCAATAGATTTATAAAAATAATTTATGTAGTTTTTGCATATACATCATATAAAAATATTATTTTTACGCACGTTTTGATTTTACTATTTTGATTTTTTATTTCTGTTTTCCTTTATTGTGTTTTTGTATTTTTTTTAATATTTCGACTAATGTTATATTATTATCACATCATCAATTCTGTAAATTATATGCAAGTCCTTATACCTATAATATTAATTATAGATTTAATACTACATTTCTCTTTCTCTTATTTAGTCTTTTAAAATAATTATAATAATAATGCAACCATAAAAAAATTTCTATAAAAGAAATTTTAAAAATTGATGAAAGTGATGAAATTAATCACACTTGCCAAGCATTTATGACAAAGGGGACAAAAGGACAGATGATGGGACTGAAAGGTGAGCTGATGGATATTGGGAGTAGATGAGAAGAAAAGCAAGACGGCAAGGGAAAGGAAGTCGACTGTGACACGCAAGATAAAGATCTGCCCAGATATTTCACTTGGCTATAAAAGGACTCTGGCCGGCTGGAACAGGGGGACTCTCTTCCTCTTCTTCAACCTTGGTGCCCCCAGAATCTCCTCCAACAGCTTCAACTAGCGAATTTATCTGAACATTCATCTATAATTTTCTGTACAGTGAGCTATGAGAGACTGTAAAAATCTCCATTATAGTGGATTCTCATCCCCAAACGCCCGTGGACGTAGGCATTCGCCGAACCACGTAAAATTGTGTATCCATCTCTCTTTATTTCATCTGTTATCACGTACGAACAATCACGCCGGGACCGCACCGGGAGCCCCAAACGACCTCGAATGAAGCCCCAATTCGCACTAGTGAGTTGGAAATAATTCTTTCTCTCACACCGACCTGTTGGCCGATTTTTATGACCTTAACAATTGACATAAGTTTTTATGATTTGTTAAATTATAAAACTATTTTATTATAAATAAAAATTTAATGTATCTTCAATCATGTTAATGTATACGTTTATTTTTTTATATAAAATATCTCTATAGTTGTACTATTATTATATTTTTATTATATGTTGTACTGATATCATAAAAAATTGATGAATATTGACAATAAAAATAATAGAAGGAGAATCCGACAATAATTAAATATATTACAATTTTATTAAAAGAAATTAATGATAATAAAAATAAAAGAAGCGTTGGTGGGACAAAACCATCAAGTGCAGGTGGGTGAGGCTCAGCCGCTCAGGTGTCCAAGGCTCCATGCAGAAGCCGAGCGAAGGAGCTCAAGAAGGAAAGGTGTCGGTGTCTGCAAGCTGAAATGTGAAAATCAAATAAATACCCTTAATTTTACTCCAAGTTTGCAAAAATTTCCAGATGTCGCCTTTAGCGCGCGCGGGATGCGTGAATTTGGTGGCATCTCTGTGGACAATATATGAAAACGTCGACGTTCTGTCTACCAGCAGATACTTTGTCACTCTCAGAGTCTCATCCACGATTTGTTCTATTATTATTGAAATACAATAATATTTAATGATTTTACACGTGTTATTCGACAAATTTAAATAACCAACGTGATTTGTCTTTTTAGACTTATAAATCATTATAAATTTTCTGTTTTCAACTTTAATCATCTTCGACGATTTGTCATTTATGGCCCTGCTTGTATTTGGAAGTGGGTTGAGCTCATCTCAACTCACTTTCATTTCATCATTATATTTTTATAATTTTTTATACAAAATACAAATTCCTATACACCTTTTTCAAATCCCCATACACCTTTTTTAAATTCCAACACACCTTTTTCAAATCTTAAAATAATAATAATATTAAAAAATAAACCAAACTCATCTCAACTCATCTCATCTCCGAATCCAAGCGGGGCCATATATGTCTATCATTTGAGTAATGATATATTTACAATTTTTTTTTATAATTTTATATATAATTATATGTTAAAATAAGGATATATATATAAATTAATGTACAATTTATTTTATTTTATTTTATATCATCATTATTATTATTTTAAATATTTATATAAAATAAAATAAATAATTTAATTTTTTCAAAATATAAAATAAAATTAATATTAAAAAATATTTTATAATAATATTTTATTTAATTTTTAATATTAAATATTAGACTCTTTTAACTATTTTTCTTGATTTCAGAGCACCAATCATTACTAAACTGTTAAATTTGCTAAGGTGTCGTTTCACGTGATAGAAAACATAAAAGTTAAAGAAAGATTTATAAATAAAACCAAATATTGTAGAAACGAAAACTAAAAATACAGATAAACCAGAAAAAGAAAAATTAAAGCATGACAATTGTAAAATAAAATGAGAATAATGCATCTAAAATGTTGAAAAACCACTTCCAAAGCGAAACAAAATTCCAATTTTTAGATTCTGAGAATTTGAGAAGTAATAAATCCGTGAAATAAATTAATAACATGGTGGTTTGAAACGCAAATTCCCAATCCAGCATAGGAGCTCAAGTTATACATGAATTGATTTTTTAATTCATCCCATTTAATTAAAAAGTAATATTAGGAATTAATGCTACAGATAAACGACAGACAAACGTTAATTAATAGAACAATTTTTTTTTACAATCTAGCAAATATAGACTGCATTATAGTCCACATAAAAACACTTCAATTTTATGACTAAATAAAATGAATTTTTTAGATTTTAAAAATTTTTTATTTATAAATAAATTTATTTTAATTAATCTGATTCTAAAATAGAGATTTCTCTATTTATTTATTATTTAAACTTAGGGGCAGAACCACCCTTTGACTTGAGAGGCTTTGGCCCCCAAAATTTTTAAAACTTGATAAAAATCAAAATTTGAAAGGTATTTTTATAAAATAAATTATATAAATAATTAATATTTGTCTCTCTTTAAATTTTGTTTTGTAAATTAATTCTTCAAAACTAGATTTTCCAGTTTTACTCTTGCTTGGAATGCAAATAAATCTAATTTTTTAGACTGTATGTAGCATTACCCCAACTAATATAACTTGATAAACAAAATATTTCAAATTCATTTTCTTCAGTTTCAGGTTTATTTCTCCATTCTTCAATTTATAGATATTGTACAGCACACACTAAACACCAAACATTACAGATTAACAATTGATATTTATTTAATATTTATCTTTTACGTTTGTCCCTAATATTTTTATTAATTAAACAATGCATATTTCACAACTCACCCGCTATGTTAAAAACAAAATTGTCAATCAACCTTAACCCACTTTTTTAATTAAACTGTTTTTTTTTTTTTCAAATCTTTAGTTCATTCTTGTTCTTATATGGTCTCAGGAACACATGATGCATTTAGTTGGACATGATGTAGCTTTGGACTAGCCAAATTGACAAAAACAACTTGGAACAATAAGTTAAAGAGATAATTTGTCCATACTTAATGACTAAAACCATAAAACAATCCAACGAGTCAAGGACCATCTTATTATTCTGATTTTCTTTGAAAAATAAGGCAATCGCGGTGACTGAATATTAGAGGAATATAAATGATATTTATAGTCGGTAAAGTGTGCAAATGCTCTATAATATTTGAAAATATAAGTAAATACGAAACTTATATAAAAAATTAATTTTTAATAATAAAATTTTTATTATTTTAAAAATGATTAAGCGATATCTACCAAATGAAAAATGATACTTGTAGTCGTGAGTGTCTAAATATCGCATAATTATTTTTAAAAAATGTAAATAAATATGAGATTAATATAAAAAAAATTAATTTTTTAAAGTATACTTCGTTCTTTTTCAAAATAACTGCATTACTCGTATATATATTAACTTTCTATAACGTAAGAGGACAACCATTACATTTACCTACTACATTCAGTTCTTCCATGACACGAGCTTTTTCCAGACACTTAAGGGGCTTGTTTGAATTAAGAAATTAGATAAGATGGATTTTAAAAGTTAAATAAAATATTATTTATTATTTATTATTATTATTATTTTAAAAATATTTAAATTCTTTATTATATTTTATATAAAAATTTTAAAAAATATAATAATAAAATTAAAATTAAAATGAGCCTCAACTCATTCTAACTTCGAATCCAAACCGGAGCTTAACACACATCATACTCGGGAACAGCTGAATTGAACCAACTGGCATTCAGATATGCTCTATGCATGAACCTAACGTAAACCAGCTGTCTTCAGCATCTGCTGTCGGATATGAATCAATTACTAAAAAGTCAAAACCGGAATTTGGCCAAAGAAGTTTTTAAGTTTACCTCCAAAAAGGAATAGAAAGTGCTCCAGAAATTGGTGAGGATTCGAGGAACACCCATGATGGAAAAATCAAGCAGTGAATTATGGGATTGTATATGTCTCCATTTACCGATGATTATAATGGGATTGTCTCCTTTTACGTAAAATATGACGGCAAAATGGGTCGTAGGAAGAGAGATGCCAGAAATTACATATGAAACTGTTTTATGAATGTAATTCTCGAAGGTTAGAAACGCAGAGTCGACCACCCTGGTCCAATGAACAGAATCGATTGTTGAGACCAGAGTTACGGACAGATGAGAGAGGATTTTGGTCGGAGGGACAGCGAGGAGGAAGATGAAACTGGCACTTGATGTCGGCTAAATAAAATGGGGACAGGGTGGATCTAAGCCCACCCATTTTACCCATCCCGGGGCCCCTTTTCGCACAAACATTGAAAAGGTTGGATCTAAATGGTAAAGAAATTCAACTGCCGAGTCAAGCCCAACCCAGACATATCGTTTTGCATAATTTAGGGAAAATTTTTGGAAATATGAAATTTGGCTCAAATATCAGTCCATCATTTTTTATAAATAGTAATAAATTAAAATAGATAATTAAGTTTTATAAGATTAACTTAAGATGAATTTAGATGTATTTAGATATTAAAATGGATTTATATGTATTTATGAAAAATTTTAAAAAAATGTAAATTTTTATATGATAAAAATATATTAAATTAAGAAAGTTATGAGTTTCACACGTAAAAAGATTTTAAATTGAGTAATATTTAGTAATTAAAGAGGTATGTATTTAAACATTAAAATAAGTTTAAAATTTTTCAAAAATTCTAACGAAATTTTAGAATTTGATTGGATAGTAAAAGTAAAGAAAAATATTTTTTTAAATACTTTAATCAGAAAAAAATTACACAAAATTAATATACAAATTAACATAATTATATATTATATATTTATTTATAAAATTATTTTTATTATAAAATAAAATTACATCAATTTAGAATTTCCTTTTGTATGCCAATAACCTTTTTGTCTTTTTTTTTTTTTTTTATCTAACCTTTTTCTCTTTTTAATTACGTGGGCAGAGGGACATGTCACAATCCTATCGTTACTAGGCTGACACTTTCAAAAGTGTATAATACATATAAAAGAGTAATAATACATGTATAATTATTTTTATAATTATATATTAAAATAAAGATATTTATATAAAATAATATTATTTTTATAAGTTATTTTACAAAAATACTTCTCATTTAAAATATAATTATACAAATAATTATAAAAAGTGTTATATTTCTATCATTTTCCTATATTAAAGACCGAATTAATTATATTCTTCTAATTAATTAGTGTGTAGTTTACCTCATCAACAATTATAATATTTCAAATGCGTTAAAATATGAAAAAATATTTAAATAAGGAATTTGTATACAGTTCCACTCCTTGAGCAGATCATATTAAAGCCGATTTAAAAGTCCAAAATATATTGTCGGTGATGAAAAGTAGGATGGGGTTAGCTTTCTATAAATGAACTAACGTCTTTGACTCTTTACCTACAACCTAAAACTTGACAGATGCCAGATGCTTTTCGTCCAACAAAAACCATTTTACCAGTATTTGAGCATGCAATAATGCTAAATTCATTCGTAAAATACATAAAGAAACTACTTAAAAAATTAAAAATAAAACATAAAATCTACATATATTTTTAAAAAAATTTAATAATAAATTATATTTTTTAAAATAATTAAACGATATTTACACACTCACGATTATATATAAAATTATTCAATACATAAACATTACGTAATCGTCTAAAAAAAACAATTGAATCCATCGTTAAAGACTTTTTTTTCATATGAACTTTACATTCACTCACTTTTTTCAAAATCTTAATGTGATATTTAAATATTTCACAACTGTAAATATCATTTTTCTTCGACATGAACCTTTATTCTTTGTCCTCTTTCCTTTATTTTCACCTCCTCTAAATCAGCAAAATTGCAAATCAAACATCCATTACCATCACAACTTTATCATCATAACCCAAAGCGAAGGTCCAATTTCATACACAAAGAACAAAATGAGTGAC
This sequence comes from Platycarya longipes, assembly GCA_036559045.1. Taxonomy (NCBI): domain Eukaryota; kingdom Viridiplantae; phylum Streptophyta; class Magnoliopsida; order Fagales; family Juglandaceae; genus Platycarya; species Platycarya longipes. Next base: position 2,477,070 of record CM071798.1, read on the forward strand.
AAAAATTGTAGATCTTGGACGGTTATTTATGCATACAGAGACGATGAATAAGACATAAAATAATTGAAATATATATATATAGATATATGTGTAATTACAGTATTTATAACCAAAGAAAAAAAAAAAGAACAGTGAAAGCTTTCTCTTCTGTGGGTTTTCGAGGAAGTTTTGCTATGGATACGCCTCCCTCTCCAAATGTTCTAGGCATCCATTTTATTAGATGGAATTATGCTACAACTGCCTGCATATAAACGAAAAAATACTCAGCCGAAGAAAGAAAAACCTAAAATTTGAGAGAACATTGCAACATATTATTAATATTGTATTTACCATTTATGAAAGTGTTTACTGGTTTTGTGCATTTTCATTGACACGTAGATAAATGAGAATTCTGTCCGAATGCTCCAAGCATTCTACATGCTACTTCCAGCAACTTCCCTGCGAGATATGCAATTAGATTAAAGTCAACACAAGGTGAACCATCAACCTCACATGCAATTCGCTTGCTTAGAAAAAAGAAAAAGAAAAAGAATTCTTCAACTTTAAATGCGGCCTTAAGATCTCAATGTCATCCCTAGACCCTCTCTCTCTCTACATATATATATATATATGAGACATGCTAGGAAAAAACTTACATAAACAGTGGCATGAACAATAAATATCACTGTTCATGTGAATAAATGCTCTTGGATGTGGCTTCTCCCCATCATTTTTAATATATATATACATACAGAAGACTGTTATAGATACAAAGAGATCAGATCAACAACTAATGTGATTTTATAGAATTCGGTATATCTATTTTATAATAAAATAACTTAACATCTGATATACCATATCAAGTCATATCAATTTATAAGTTTAATTTTGTATAATCATTTTGTGACTTAAATATTTTTCTATATATACACATACAAGGTGCTATTATGAAATAAATAAAGATGAAAGAAACCCTAAAAAGACAGCAAAATTAATTAATAATGGACAGGCTTTCGTTGGCACTTGATAGTAAAGGCGTGGTGGGGGAGGAGGAAGAATGTGGCTCACAGCTTTGGCAGCCCTGGATTTGCAAGCGTTTTCTTTTTCTTTTATATTTTTTAATGCTTGTTTAGTCACAAGGATTCTTTGGTGGCAAGGCCATCAACCCCTTAAAAGGCTTAAATAATTGAATGAATTAGCTGAGGAACCTTCACTATCATCCATCGTTACCTTTTTCTTTCTTTTCTTTCTTGAGATCATATTTTCATCGTTACTTCTCACCGACAAATTCATGTACTCTGTATCTCTACACGGGTGTATAGAATACTTTATAAAAGATAAAAATAAAAATACAAGAAAGAGAACTACTTTCATCACTGAATCCATGGCAGATGGCATCAAGTAATGGTTTCTCTGTTACTGCCTGGCCTATCTCCTCTAAGATGCCAAAAGACTCGAGCCATATATGATTGAACTCCTGTTCCATGATTCCATACATCCCACCACCACAATCGGCTATCAACACCACAGTACCCAAAATCGACAAACTAAATAACCTAATTTCCGACTAATATTACTCATTTTAGTACTCAGATTAAATCTTGTCATCTCTTTCCTTATCAATCTAATCCCAAAACACGAATTGACAACAATATAACGTTTATGTAAGAATGGAGGAACGTAACGGTAACATACCTCTTCTGGGTTTGGTGACGACCTTGACAACTGGAGCTGTCTTCTTCTCTGTCTTTAGCTCTTCCTCCTCCTCCGCCGGGAACAAAACACCGTCAATCCCTTGCACAGAAATTCTCCCGTCTGTATAAATATCGGGGTCGAACAGATATGCAGACCCATCTCCCTGTCCGAATTTTACAGAACCATCAGCCTCTTGAGCCACAACCTTGTGCGGCAACCTCAGAGTATCGTACCGGACCTTTCCAAACCTCCTCACCGCATTGTACATACTCTCCTCGGTCTGATACTCCGGTATGATATGGTAGTATATTATTTGCTCCGGTGCACCGGGCTCGCTCAACTGGTCCGTCGTTAACTTTGCCATGGCCTCGTCGTTAGGAGCCAAGACGGTCAAAACGTATCCCTCGGAGACCAGCCTTCCCATTTCGGTGGCTAGGGAGGTTAGATTTACCAAAATATCGGCCATCTCGTTGTAACCACCGTAATGCAAAAGGGTGTGGATGAAGTCCTTGACCTGGCGCATACCATTGAAGTGACCGTGGGGTCCTCCGGGTCCTGGCGCCGGTGCCGGAGCAAGGGATGGGCCTGGTGCCAATGCGTCGTAAATCGGAAGAACCGGCGGGGCTCCGGCCGGAACAGGTGCTGCCGGTTTCTTTAAGCGGTTGGTCCTGGGGTCCACCTCGGGTGCGCCCTCCGGTAAGACTGCGGAAATCGACCGCAGATTCCTTCTCCGATTGAAGTCCTCCTGTACGGATCTGGGAATCAGCAGCTGTTCGATCCCGTGGATCACGCCGTCTGGACGGACGACGTCGTCCGGTCGAACAATCTCGGCGGTGTCGATGATTCTCTTGCCGGAACCGTGGCTACTCAAATGCACGTGATCGTTACAGAGGTTTGGATGCCGAACCGTACCGGAAGACTCGCGGGGCCACTCATCGGAGCCGATTCGTCTGGGAATAATGTGGAACATCAAGAGGGTCTGGAGGGACTTAAGGTTTCCGGGTTCAAGCAAGAAGCGTTTGAACTCGGGGTCGAGTCCTCGCTCGAGAGCTTCATTTCTCGGCGCGAAGATGGTGATGTTGTGTTTCCCGACGGCTTCCTCGAGAGTCTGTAAAAGAAGGGCTTTCTCGACGAGTTCAGCGAGCTCAGTGTAATGGGAATCCAGGAGGGCAACAAGGACCGAGTTGGAATTTATTTGGCCCGAGTTACCAGGAGAAGATTTAGAGATCGGTATTTGAGGCAATGCGGCATGGGTTTCCGAAATTGAAAGAAGGAAGAGGCTGAAGGAGAAGAAAAATACAAGCTTGGAGACACCATAGATGTGGGAATCCATGGCGCTCAAATGGAACAACAAATTAAAATCTCTGTATCTCTATCTCTGTTTCTGGGTCTGGACTCTGGTATTTTAGCTTTGCAGCAGTAAAGTGGGGGGAGGGTTTGCTTGGAGAGGAGAAAAGAGAGGCGGAGAGAGAGAGAGAGAGAGAGAGAGAGAGGAGGAGGAGGAGGAGGAGGAGGAGGAGGGGATGAGAGAGAGTGGAATTAAGAGCGAAGACTTGTAAAGAAAAGTGTAGGCAAGGGTTGAAGACTTGTGGAGTTGTGTCCGAGTGTAAGAGCACTGGTGTAAATGAGGTTCCAACAGGCTGGATGTGGGGACTACATCCACATGGCGACTGGCATCAGTCATCACCAGCTGCGCCGCTTCTAATTCCCCCTTCCAAGCTCCAAGCCGGTTAGCCATTTAGCCATTGCGCCATTCTGTGATGATGTGATCTAAGGCTTCGTTTAGGCTTCGCTTGGATTCGAAGATGAGATAAATTGAGATGAGTTTAATTTATTTTTTAATATTATTATTATTTTGAGATTTGAAAAAGGTGTGTTGGAATTTGAAAAATGTGTATAGGAATTTGTGTTTTATATAAAACATTATAAAAATATAATGATGAAATAAAGATGAGTTGAGATGAGTTGAGCTCATCTTCGAATACAAACGGGGCCCCAGATTCAAAAGTGAGTTGAACTCATCTTAACTCATTTTCATTTTATCATTACATTTTTATAATTTTTTATACAAAATACAAATTCCTATACACATTTTTTAAATTCCAATACATATTTTTCAAATCTCAAAATAATAATAATATTAAAAAATAAACTAAACTCATTTCATCTCATCTCATCTCCGAATTCAAGCGGGGCCTAATTGTTTCATGTCACACAAAGGAAAAATAAAAAATAAAAAATTATTTATCATATTAATTCACATTATTTTCTTATCATTCTATAATGTGATATTAAATAATAAATAAACAAATAAATATAATAAATAATTTTCAATTATCTAATATCATATTATAAAAAATAAGTTAATAATAAGAATTGAAATTATGAACAGTATTAACCAAAGGAATTGTAGTCTAGGTTGGCTAGTGTCAAGTAAAAACCGAGTGGTTGATTTGGTTGGAGACTAAGATGGCGTTGCTACGTTATCTCGACGGATTTGGTTGGTTCTTTCCCCATTCAGTGCTTCTTAGTTAGGTCATTCTCCGACGTCTAGGGGCCATGCACTCCTCTCCATTGGACCACTAAGGAAGCGATCTGCCAAAAGGGAGTGAACCCTTGCCGAATGTAGTGGTACGTGGGCCACGTAAGCGTATTGTCTAGCTGTGATGAAACCCACGCGCCTCCTCTTTAGTTGCCACAAGTGGCTCTTCTAAGTCAAGGACTTCCGGCTCTCTTGGATTCCACTGGCTACCACCCTCTCTCACACTCTACTACTGTCCTTTTTTGGTGTTATTTTATAAATTCCTCCAAGGATGAAAAGTTAGATATATATCTATGATATAATCCATTTTTTTCCATATCTAGTTTTTGTTTTATTGTTAGTTTTAGTTTAATAAAAACAAAAAACACAGTTAGTCTTTAGGATCTTTAGTCCGTAGAGTGTATCCCCTAATTCGTCTTAGTAAGATTGCAGGTGGTTTGGTTGTTATTCTGTCTTAGACAGAATTGGTTATCTTTCAAATGATGATTCGAAGAGATTTGCAATCCAAATTAGATTATGTCACGCTTAATATATTAGAGAGTTATAAATCGTCGTTAATTGGCTTGTAATGTATGTTTCAAGTCCAGCTATAATGCTTGTTATTAATAAATGTAGAATGATTTCTTTTAATAATAATAATAATACTTTTTATTGCAATTAATCTAATTGCTTTTCTTAAGAGTGCAAAAATATCCAAAATACCACAAAACCATTGCAACATCACTTTCCTGATTTTGTTAGCAACTACAGAGCAATTTGAAATCAGCTGGTTTTGATAGCTACTAGTCCCGATCTAGTGTAGGCCGAATGTCCTTGGATGTGAGATTTGACTTGTTCTGAATTAATGAGATGAATAACTTAAGGTTGGATGATGTGGGACTTTGATGGAGTTGAAGAAGGCAGAAAATTGGGAGGAGTATGAATTGGAGTCTTGGTTGTGAAATTTAAGTGTTATAAGATACATAATTGTATTGGAAATTAAAGGGTTACAACTCTTTAGAAGATCAATTCATTTTGCACCATGAACATGTGTTTTCTTTATAAAATTTTATGTTTACACATTGTCCTCCTAAATATTAAATCTTAATTTCGCCCATCCACGAGAGCGTATTTCCCTCTTGGTTGGTTGGGACCTTGAATTGCCTCCCAAGGTATATAGAGAGTGGAGTTGGTGTTGGAAAAGGTAGCACAAAATGAAAATCTTTAGATCTATTTTTAGAGAAAATATTTATACAATTGTAGATTGGATAACTTCCGTGTAATTGTTTTGAAAAAAGTGAAAAAAACATGGAATCTACATTAAATAAACTAATTTTTTAATAATGATTTTTACTCTTTTTCAAAATGGTTATACGATATTTATATACTCTATAATTATATATAAAATTACTCTTATTTTTATATAGCTATTAGATTTGCAATCCACATCAGATGGGGCCTACTTTTGCACTTCTTTACCACAAGCAAACACTACGATTGCATATTGCTCCAATATATGTAATGCAGTAATTTAGTGGACATTTGGAAACCTTTTCTTTTAATGTGCAGATGTGTGTGTACACTCGTGATTGAATAGATTACAGTTAACAATGGTCCGTACTCATGTGGGTGCGTTTTGGGCTAGGATAATTTGGTAATTGAAGTAATTAGAGTCATGATGGTCGTATGAATATGAGATGAAGATTCGCCTCTATGATACGTGCAAAAAAATTCAAAAAATAATTCTTCAAAAACAAATATGAATGTCCTAAACAGTAAATATAAACTTAAGAAAAGGGTTAAATAGCCTCTAAAATTATAAAGACGGACATTTATATCTTTCAAATTTCCTTGTCGTCAAATTAAGATGCTGTATTAAGATTCAACATTAAGTTTTCGTTTGTATTTGAAAATTAGACGAGTTCGTTTCAATTCATCTAAAATTTATTATTATATATATTTTTTTATATTTTCATATAAAATATAATTTTTAATATAATTTTTTTAAATTTTTTTAATTTTTAAATCAATTTTTTTAAATTTTAAAATAATAATAATATTAAAAATTAAACTTAATTTATCTCGTCTCATATCTTGTCTCTAAATTCAAACCGATCTAAAATTTGTGGTGGGTTATTTATGTTTTATTATCAGAGGTTTATTAGATTATTATTATTTTTTAATTCCCAATAGTTTTGATAACGAGAGAGAGGGACGGAACAAAAGTCAACAAAACTCTGAAGTGGACATGGGTGATCTCCAAATGCTGAGCAGAAGCCGAATTCGATCGCTAGCAAATACGTGTAGACTGCAGCTCAAAGGCCAGCTGCAAGCCTGCAATGGCTGGCTGTCACGTGAAAATCGTGTAAATGCTCTCAAATTCAATTCCCATTAAAAAATAAAAACTAAAAGAAAAATATTCTTTTTATAAAGAAAAATAAATAAATAAATTTAAAAAAAAATAATAAACACAATAATTTTTATAACATATTTCATAATTATATTTTAAAATATTCTCATTTTATATCATATATTATAAAAAAATATTGTGTCTATCATTTCTATTGTCAATTGTCCTCATTCTTTTTTTTTTTTTTATAATACAATGAGAAGTGGAGTCGAATTTAAGATCTCCATTTTAGAGACTTGAATGTTATGCCATTAGATCGTAGGCCTTTGACACAATTGCCCTCAATTCTAGTATTCTACGCAAAGTTACAAAAATCCAGACCCCCCCCTCCTTTAAAGCGCGAATGGAAGGCGTGATTGTGAACTTGGCGGCTTTTCTGCGTGGAATATATTAAAACGGTGACGTTTGGTCTGCCGGCAGATACTTTGTCACCCTCTGCTGACGATTTTTTTATTTTTTCATAAAAAGGAATAATGCTTCCGTCGGTGCCAACCGCAGATCATTAGTACCATTTATAATTAATCATTTTACGCTCCCGATCGTAAAATACAGAAAAAAGAAAGAAGACTCCGAAATGATGGCCGATGAAAACAAAGTATTTTTTACCGTTAAAATCACCTTGTTTAGATAGTTGAATTGAATTGAATTAAATTAAATTAAATATTATTTTTTAATATTATGAGTATTTTAAAATTTTAAAAAAATATAAAAATTTTAAAAAATTATGATAAAAAAATAAAATGAGTTAAAAAAAGGTTAAACATCTAAACGGTGCCAAATGAAGAATAGTAGCAGAGTCTAGAGAGATGTTGATTGTTGATGTCAGAGAACTTTACATCGCATTACTTGCCTTCAAAGTTCAAACTGTTTTTTTTTTTTTTTTGTTCACTTTTTAAATATTTAATTAAAAAAATATATTAATATACTAATAATTACTTCTTTGATATTAAAATAACATAAAAAAAATTAAATACATAAATAATTAAAATAAAGAGACAAAATTAAAAATAGAAATACTAGTCTCACATATGGAATTTTCTTTGAATTTTTTATTTTTACTTTTATTTTTATTTTTTTAACCTAATGATTAAAAATATATTTTTTAATAAATAATATTATATATTTTTAATTTTTTTTAAATATTAAAAGAATAGATGAAAAAAGAACAAAAAATTAAAAAAACAATGGTTTAGCCTTGGTGGGATCTCAGCCATATGTAAGCCTAGAACTACTCAATTAAAAAATACAATTTCAATTTTCTTTTATATTTTACCGTTACCTCTTATCAATTTTATTAGGTATTTAATATTATAATACTCATGCTATACATTATCTCTCTTATTCGAACTCAATATTGAGTAATGCTAAATATGAAAAAGAGTTAATTTTTAAAAACTTAATTTCTTTTTGTAACTTACATCACAACCCAAAACTACAAATATCAATTCTCTTTAATTTAGAGAAAAATTTAAAAACTATTATTTACACAATCCAAACCATTTTATTTAATTTCGTATAATTATTATCATTTTTTCAAATTATCATACAGAATAAAATAAATAATTCAATATTTTCAAATTTTCATATTTCAAAACAAAAATTTTATTAATAAAAATTTAATAATATTTTATTTTATTTTAAGTTTTACTATCTCACCAAACGAAATAGTAAATAGTGCAAGGCCACATGTCCTCGGATTCTACGGTTGGACACGGCAGGGAAACAAAAATTTCCTCGGATTCTTTGGTTGTGGTAGGGAACAGGGACACCTACAACCCAAGAGAAATAGATCCATGTATTTTTTTAAAAAAAAAAAAAGAAAAAAAAAAAAAAGAAAAAGAAAAAGAAAAAGAAGGAATCGGCCACATGCCACCATGGTAACATTTATGGATTCCTACTTCCCAATCAAGCTTGCTGCCACGCTAGTCACTACCCCCAGCCAGATCCCACAAACATGGCCTACAATCTCAATAGAAGTGGAATTATGCCCATTTATAGCCAATAAATGCAAAGCTGGCTTTCCTTGAATTTCTACCAGAATTACAGGCTCTAAAGGGAAACTTTACTTAGATGATGCACCAAATTTTCAGTCGGAAATAATGTATTTATATAAATAGTTGTATCGAAATCGAAATCTACCAAGCCATCCAGACAGTTTAATTATCCAGCATCACATGTGGGTCATATATCTGAACAAATTCAGATGCAAATACCCCCAATTTATATGTCTCTGTCCAGGTGGAAATCCCCTGTAACTTCCTCTCCTTTATTTAGATTTAGACATTAATCACCATTTACCCTCTGAAGTCTATTCTAAAGCATCTTGTCCTCAGCATGTCATTTCTGGAGAAGCCAATTAACCTGAAAATCCAAACCAAAAGCTCAGATCAAAGGTTGAATTGCTAAAGATTAAGCTAAATTGCAATTAGAAGTCCGACGACATTCAAAACTCCAAAATATTTTGTGGGCATTATGCATGAAACAGTTCCTTTAATCAGTAACTTACAAGTTGATTGTCAAGACATTCTAAGAACAAGCTGATAACAGAATTAAACTCACATATCTTGAGATTACCATATTATTATATGCTGTGGCATTGGCTTTGTGAATCAAGATTACCCTTACTTGAATCCTAACTTTAGAACTACAAAACATCAGCATCAAAACCATTTCTTACCTTCAAATATGAAATGCTGAGGATAGAGCACTTCCAGAAAAATGCTCAACAACTTAACCTGAAGTCGAACTAGCAGCACAAGAAGCTGGCCGATTGCTGTCATTCTCCACAATGTTCTGGTTGGTAACAGAAGAATCACCCAAATGATATGCTTCAGAATCTTGGCTGGCTGTACTATCATCTCTGGTTTCAAGGCGCTCCATCATATGAGATACACCGGCAATTCCTTCATTCACTTCCCTCCGATCTTCAGAGCTGATATCTGACATGGAAGTATTACGAGAGAAAAGCCTCTCCTTCCACCCTCTTGTATTCTTTGAAAGCGACTCTTTGTATCTAAAATGCAAGTATGGCAAGTGTTAATGAGAATGGCTGATGAAGGAATGTATTTAATTTGCCCTATCAAAAATCGGATACCAGAAATGCGCATTATATATCCATTCAGATAAAGTACCTCATCGACATGGCATTAAATCTAGATTTCAGAGACTCTGAAAATGACTGAAAATCAGATGGCCCTGCTCTATCAGGATTTGGTGGTGAGGAATGACTAGCAGGGCTCCTACAAAAAGATGTAAAATAAATTTCCTCAGAACCAAATAAACGCTGCATATAAGTACATGGCAGAAACTGAAACACAACTTACGTATTACAAATATGTGTAGATAATAGATATGTTACAAAGGAAAGCTATGCGACTTATAGAAATATCCTGATTACCGATTATTAAAGGAAATTCCTTGACGATTTGTCGGCAGGAAAGCAGATCCCGAGGCTGGGGAAGAATCTTGATCAGTATGAGCAGAAGTAAAATGTGAAACCTGCTGGGATAGTATATCTCCACCCGATGCAAGTGGGGTAGATGGACTTGCCACACTGATTGAAGCTGGTTCATTGTCCACTCTGGGAGCAGAAACAGGACCAGAAGGTCCACCAGGATGAGCAGAAAACACCAAAAAGTGTGGACGACCATGGGCAGCTGACCTCCTCTGGCCTTCCCTCCTACCAATATGGTGGGCCCTTCCCATTGCTGCAGCAGCTGCCAAATGCTGGATTATACGCTCTTCAAGTTCAGCATCATTAGCACCTACTGGCAACTGCATTTCCACACAAAATATCATAAGAATAACCGGATGGACACATTGTAAAAGGTTTGATAATAGACGAAATGGAACACAATTCCAAGTAATAATCAGAAACAGACATGCTGCAATTCAAAATCACCAAGGGTGGGATGATGAAATATAGTGGCATTTCTTGCTGGAGTAACCCTAACGCTCCTCTCACGTACTACTGCCTCGAGCAAATCTTGACTGTGCCACAATATGGACGAACATAAGAAGACTACATGAGTATAATTACAAGAAAAATTGTAGTAACTTCCAAAAACCAACACAACTAAAATGAACCTGGTGGTATCCTTCAGGCTAACAGGTTGCCAACACATGGGACACTGAGAGCTTCTCTGGCACCTAAAATTATATCCATGAGCATGTAAACAATGAAATTCACATCTATCAGACGCTCTTCTCACTGAGAGGTGCTAAATGAACTAAATGATAAGTTTTGATCAGAAAACAAAGGAAAGAGATAATTGAACTTAAGGAAAAAACACTTCCTCTTTGCCAATTTGTTTGTGCACCTTAGAACAACATTTTAACTTTAAGCAGCATCATTTTAATGCATTATCTTAGTAATTTTATTTTTAAAAAAATCATCACTCCAAATCAACTCCTTAATTTAAACTTAATTAAAGTGAAGGAGAAGAAAGTCTGTTAACTTTCCAAATAAAGTAAGACTAAGTTCGGAAGGTTACTAAAATTGTATTCATCAACTTTCCGTTATTCGGAAACATACAAAAACAGAATCTGGGATAAACAATATGATGGATATGGCAGCGCACTCAATTTTCTCATAGGTTGTTTATGGGACAACAGGTGCATCAGCTTCTAGGTGTTTGATCTATTACTTATTGGAAAATGATCAGGAAGGATGTGGTGGTCATTCTAAATGCCGACTGGTTCTGTACTTGTGCTATCAGAGTGTGTTAGAGAGAGAGAGAGAGCATGGAGATGATGTTTGGTAGCTGTTTTCTCCTGACCTTTTAGGTGCAGCAAATAAAATTTCCTCATGAGGAAGCATTTTATTTGCGATTTGCTACACAGTTTTCCCGGGTTCACCTAAATATATTGGTGTGCTGCATGGTTTCCTATTTCTACTTTTAATTTTATTGGTATAGTTTGGAGTCTTCTATTTCTACTTTCAATGGATTTTTAGCACCTTTCCCTTTGGTAGTTCGGTAAGTTTCCTGATTACCAGAGTATCATCCTCTTTAGTTATAAATAAAGTCCTACATTATCAAAAGAATTTATTTATTTATTATTTTGATAAGTAAAAATATTATATATATCAATATGAGTAACCAAATACACTAGACGTAAACAAGAAAACACCTAGCCCATGCTGGAGAGCTCCTAATGACCCAAAAAGCCCATGAAAATTAGAAATCTATCCAAAATACACCAAGCCCAAATTGGAATAGAACACACCTCCCCAAACCCAAACCCAAACCCCTTGTTTCCCATAAGACTAATAATCCACTTGAAACTCTCTCCACGAGGACTTCTTCATAATGCTCTCCCTTTAATCTTCCCTTGACTTAAGTTATCTCCCTTAGCGTCGTAGTTGAATGCCCAAGAAAGACGTTTTAACTCCCTGTTTTTCTTAAAACTTGATTTGATTTCAAGCGAGTGGCTCGCTTCAATCTCAGTGAGTAGTGCTTTAAATTGGTTTTCACATCCTCCATATGAAAGCTCCACAATATGCTGAATCTCGTTAACCTTATGCAGAACTCAATCCGTTGGTGAACTTGCTATATTGTTTATTGAAGGAAGAGATTTAGAGGAACATTATCCCCAGTCACGATTCCCAACTGCAGTCCCGACCCTAGACATTCCTTCTCACAAGGCACCAATGACAAACCCATAATTTCCTCCCCGCCATATCCTGCATCAAAATCCTGAACCTCCTCAACAACCATATTGCTATTGTCCATTGTTGATGTCACCATTAAAGGTTCCTTCACCTCCGGCATAGATGTGATCATTCCATCAACAAGGACATCAAAAGAATTAAAATTTGCATAGTTTCCTATTTCTTTCCTTCCAGATGTTGGTTGCTCATTCTCTCATTCTTGTATTGTTTTCTTCTCTATTTTTTTCTGCAATTATTTATCATTAACTGGTTTTACTTACAGTCCCATAATATATCACCATTCCCTTAGAATCACTAACTCTATACGCTAAAAGTTTCCCAACTTTATTCAACACTAGATTATTGGACTTGAAGAAAAGATAAAAAAAATGCATATATCAATCAACGGAAGATAGATATAAAAAAAATATAATGGAGAACTATAAAAGAGGAAAATTTTGCTTTCTCCCCCAAAACAAGTTGACTACAACAGCGGTGGGAGAGATTGCTTCATATCAGAAAAGAAGTCACACAACAATTCAAAAACTGAAAATAAAGCAATTATACCATTCAAGGATGCACTGAAGGTGAAATTCATGCTTGCAAGTAGTCACCTGCAAGGCAAGAGACAGGATAAAATCAAAGTCACATTTCTATAATGCTAAAAAGAGAAAATAGTGCACAAGCTTTTGCAAGAAAAAAACGAATGTAGAGGAAGGAGGGGAGGAGAGGCGGGCTACGATAGATGTATTAAATATACTACCGTTGATGGATCGCTTTCAGAAAAGTCTTCAAGGCATATGCTGCAAGCATCATCACAGGCTTGTTGTATTCCCCCTTCCACAAAGGCTGCAGCCGATGTCATATGACTTTCAGGCTTTGCCTCCTCCATCTCCACAACCTTTAAAACGTCAAAACCTTCAAATTTCAGACAGAAAGAACAAAACTAGAATTTGATACACCCTCAAGACCTAAGCAATCTTTCTGCAAAAGTCATTCGACCAATGCAGCAGATTCAAAATCTCACGACAGTTCCCAGAGCGAGGACAACATTACATCCTTCTTTCAGTTCTTCCATCCAATAAGTTCCTTTATCCAATGATTTTCACACATTACATTCGAAAAGGCTAAAACAAACAACTTAAAAATACCATTTGTTTCTGTATCAACCTAGTTCGAGCTGTCTTCAACAGTTGTTGGATATAAATCACGTACTATACGCTAGCTGAATCAGAAATTGTCCCTAAAATTTCAGAAAGTTGCTATCTCCTTCGTGCATTTATAAATACGGGGAATTTTTAGTGGTTATATTTTTTGTGCCAACTAGCAGAAAACAGCAAGGAAGCTATTTTGGGTTTTATCCATAAACCAGAACCAAAATGAGGATTATACCTGTTTTCACGGGAAAATTAAGTTTCTACATTAAAGCCCTCTATTAAACAGAAAATTTTACGTAGAAGCGAACCTAGGCAAACACATATAAAGATTAACCAAAAAGAAAAGGATTTTCAACACAATAGAATATAAATCCAAGAAACCAATTATAGATTTTTTGAACAAAAGACAATTTTTTTAATCGAATTTCAGTCAGAAAGATATTGGGTTTACCTCCATGAAGGAATTGGCAATGTTCCAGTAACTGGGTAAAGGATTTAATGAACGCTAGTTGACCAAAGAGCAAGCTTTTAATTTCCAAAGAACAAGCCAAGCAGAAGCAATGCTAGTGACCCATACAGGCAGGGAAATCAAAACCCTAGAATTCAGTGATGACCATGATAAACTAAACTGAGAGAGAGAAAAAGAGAGGAATCAGAATTCAGAGACCCTGTTTGTCTCCCTCTCAACAAGGATCATGCGTTTGTTGCTGCTTTTATTTTTTTTATTCTTTTTTATCCTTGGTTTGTGTGTTGGAAATAAGACCACCGCCCCCCACTACCCCATAGAAGGACCCATTCAGATTCCAGTCATCCTTTGGCCTCCGTTTAACTTTAAAATAATATTTTGTAACCTACCTTATCTTATTTTATTCTAATTTTAAAAATTTTAATATAGATTTTTATTTGTGAGTTATCCACAATTTTATATTTGCAGTTATTAGTTAATTTATTTTTTAGGCTGATTTTCATTACTTCTATGGTATTACTATTATTTTAAAATAGAAACACATGAAATTATCTAATTATTACAATATACATCATATTATAGATATTAGGAGCTCAATGAAAGATCCATTTTTTGTATTTACTTAGTATATTTTTTCTTTTATTTTTATATTATTTTTTAAATACTCTTAAATAATTTTTAAAAAAGAAAAAAAAATTACAATATTATTAAGTATTTTAATATCACAATATACTATAATAAAATGAAAATACTACATTATTTCTATTATAAGAGTGTATAATAAATTTAAAAGTGGTGCTACATCGTCCGAGGAAATAGGGGGATGTAGTCTGAAAGTGTCCTGAATAGGTTTATTGTGTTATTTTATTTTATTATATTTATTTTTTCTCAATTTTTTGGTATATTAAAACATTTAAAAAAAAAACTCACATTATCATTTAAAAAATCTATTTAATCATTAAATAAATAAAAAAATAATATTTTTTTTTTGGCAATTCGAGAGATAGATTCGAGACAAATCTTCTGGACATAAAGTATTACTCTAAATTTAATATTGATTAATAATTATTAAAATTTAATGGTGCGAAGAAACTAGTAATGGTTGCCACTTGCAACTTGTAACTTGCAACTCTTATAATTTAAAATATATGGGTAACTTTAATCATAGAAGAGGGACAATTGAAAAGTCCTCGAAGCAGCCATAGAAGACTTGGAAATTGAATTTTAACGTTATTTCAATTGGACCATAAAAACAGTGAGGAGAGAGAGAATATTCTGGACAATCTAGAAGAGACGAAATTAGGTTATTTATAATGGACATAATGATTGTGTTAATTGGTATTATGTGTGATCTAATTCTACAGAGAGGGGTTGAAGTCAAGGAAACCAAAACACTTTTAGAACTCCAAACCAAGTGTGATTAGGTGTGGCAGATAAACCCATTTTCCCTGTGCTGTGACCCTACGTTTAATTCAGGCAACAGAATTTTGGGCATTCAAAGTTTCACGCGTCATTACATAGAAAAAGGGAGACAATGTTGACTTAGTTCGCGATATAAAATACTGAAATTTATAACACCCGTGACTAAGAATGAGTTTACTGTTTATTCTATGGATAGTGCTGGAAACATGATGAAAATGAGAGAAAATTTCAGATTTTTTTATAAAAAATATTATGTACAGTTACTTATATATATATTTTTATATTATTTATTAATATGATTAATTGTAACATTTTTTTAACATAACTCATTTGATCAATAACAAAGTGCATAAAGTTAATCATATAATAAAGTTTATAAAGAATATGTAAGAGTGACTCTATGTAATAAAATTAAATTTTTTTTACAGTAGATCAAGAGTAGGGGTGATGCCAACCCGACCCGACATCATGCATTCTAACACGATCCGATAGTTTTTTGCATTTCATTTAGTCAAATACCCGATAAGCCAAATACCCGATTCGATAGCTTATTGGGTATTGCGCTAAGCCTTTTTCTCTTTTTAATTGGATATAATTAAAAATAAAGATGAAAATATTTCAAATAATTAAAATTAGTTTAAAAGGAAAAAAATTGTTAACAACAGTTTTCATTTAGGATAAGGTTGGACTCTTTCCTACGTTTATTCCGTTTCTTTGCCTTAAGTTTCTTCAGTTACCAAATCCGTCATCAAAAGCTCTTATGTCTCCCCCCTCTTTTTAATAATGGCAAAAATATCAGCCCATGTGTTGCTCTTTTAATATTGACACCAGCCATGACTATCATTTCAGTCTCACCCATTGCTTTTTCTACATTCTGTCTTCAATTCCTCACATAGGCACAGACACTTTTATCCTTCTATTTGAAATAATATTGATCACGATTGAACGGTCCGAATACATCCACAGTGGTGGCGCGCCTTCTATTCCAAGGACTGGAGATTCCAAGAAGTAGACGAGAGAGAACCGGTGTAACCCGCCTGGTCAAGACCGATCTTAGTGACTCAACTCGTTCTCGAGACGACGAGGTCGCATCTGAAACCGCAAGTGAAGCAGTCGTTGAAGAGATTATCGTAAGGACCAATGATGAAGTCCCAAGAGCTCATGCATGAGTCCCAAGAGCTCATGCATGAGTCCCAAGAGCTCACACATGAGCTTGGACTCACTGAGCAGAAGAGTTTTGGGGTAAACGACTTATCGGGTATTTATGTTTGAAATTCTAACGAGTCGATAACGGGTATCGGAAGGATGGACTTTCGTTTGCATGGCTATCAGGTCGGGTTATTGGGCGGGTCAGTAGAATGATCATTTTGTTTACCCCTAATCAAGAGTATAGACTTTTCATCTTACCCGTACTCCAACAAGACATTTTTTTACCCACCGAGTTGGGGTTTAAATTTGGATCCCGACAAGTATAATATTATTTAAGTTTTTTAATTTTTATGTAATTTTTAAATATGTTCAAATATTTTTTTAAAAAATTAAAAATTATCACATGAAAAATTATTTCTTAAATATTTAATTAAAAAAATTAAAAACAATGTTGGGAGAATGTCTCGAAATCATTGTTTTAAATTTCGTACTATAACGGTCGGTATGGCCGGTAGATATTGTATCAGAATAGTGACCGGTACAGAAATAGGATCTGTTCTGTACCGGCCCAAATACTGACCGTATCGGATTTTGGAATTTTTTTCCAGTTTTTACTATTTTTTTAATTCTAATTCAAACTAGACTATTTATATATATATTTATATATAATTTATTCATTTATTGACTTTTATTTTAAAATATAATTTATATATGTATTTATATATATAATTTTTTTATATAAAGACTATTTCAAAATAATATACAAAATAATATCAATACTAAAATATTTTGTTCTAACGTTTGATCAATACGCTTATTAATACTATATTCAAAACACTGCTCGAAACTGCTATCGGTTTCATCTCAAATGTTGGAAACGGGAGCCAGATTTGGACTTTGGATTGTTAACATTTTTCGATGTTCGAGTTGCAACGGGCTTGATAGAGGAGGGCCTTCATTATCAGCCTGACTTTAATATCTAACCTAAAATGGGTCGAGCTCACCCACGGCCCAAAATAAAATACCGAACTATCGAGGCAGAGCCCAAAGGCTTTGCACCTACCACCAACCACCCATGCCATTGCATTTTTCACTTCAAACTATTTTGATAAACTTGACTTAAAACATTTTTTGATAGATGTTAATCTTATGAGTAATTTTATTATTTATTCAAGATTCTGTTACTTTCAGTCACACTTATTAAGGTGGAAAATTATAAATAAATAAATTCTTGTGTATATGATTAACACATAGACCTACTTATAAATAATGGAGTGACTCAATGATAAATTGTATAATATTACTCAGTATATCATTTCGTAGTACAATTCCAAACTATCATACTGTATTGTTAAATATATTATTTCTCTATTTCAAATATATATATACAGATATATTATTTCTCTAAGAACTCATCAGCCTCTCTCTTCTAAAAATCTCTTGTCGAAGATGGAAGTTGAGATAGTCCCGTTTGAATTCGGAATTGAGATGAATTGAAAAAATTGAATAAAATATTATTATTATTATTTTGAGATTTGAAAAAAAATTGTATTAAGATTTAAAAAAATTATATTAAGATTTGTATTTTGTATAAAAATTTTAAAAAAGTATAATGATGAGTTTGAGATGAATTGAAACGAACTTAACTCGTCTCCGAATTCAAACGGGACCACTCCCTATTCTTTTTCTCTCATTTCCTTTTTATCGGCAATCATTTTTGTTCATTTTTTTTCACTAGGTAGAAAATTCTCAACCTAAGACTTCCAATCACATCCCGAAAGACCACCAATTAGAATATATCTTAGACGTCTCCTATTTGATTAGATTTGATTAAAAATTTAGATTAAATTGAATTAATTATCTATTTATTCAACTCTCAAATTATTAAATATAGGCTTACAACATTTTATAACCCAAATTCTTTTTATATGCGATATCTAGCAAACTTTTTCAAAACTTCTCATAATCAATACATCTAATAATGCTTATATTGGGGGCTGCTCACCCTCTCATTCCGTGTCCTAATTCATTTCATTCATCGATAACTTATCTATTATGACTATAATAAAGCATATTGAAGGAAGGAATTATTCTGTGTCAGTGCGTTCTTCTTTTATAATCTTTTCTTGGGATTTGGGGCCCTCCGCAGCAATTCACACGCTCTATAAGTAATAAGAGGATCTTATTCCCTAAATGATTTGATATATCAATGGACGTGCCATCCCTTCAGCCTCTTTTAGGTGAAACTCTTGTAATTTTAGCAACGTGGGACAAAAGACACCGCAAAAAAATTACAAGTGACTAGTTTCCTCTGATATTTGAGGTGAGCAAATGGACAAAACGACACCGCTCTCCAAGAACATGATGTCCCGGGTGGCGGGGTGGGGGGCAACATGGAAGGAACAGTTTTAAATGCGCAAACCAGAAACACCACTTGCAGTTCAGTTCCAAGCCACTTGGGAATGCGATCGTGTTACATGTAGCATGTTGGATGGTGACCCGGCAGTGAATGAGAAGGACTAGAGTCTAGTCCCTTCTTTAATGGAGTTTTAGAAAATTTAGAAAATAAAAAATATAAAAAAAAGTACAAATGCTTCTGACACGCAATAAGATCGCTCAAGGAAACATCAGAGCATTAAAGAACACAGTAAAAGATGGTTAGATACTTTAACATGTGATTCTACTTCAATAAAGTTGTCATCACGTGCAACAGCAAGCACTACTTCATCCAAAATGAATGTCCTTCACAGTACCAGAACCCATAATTTAAAGTATTATTTGTATTTAAAATAATAATAATATTTTATTTAATTTTTAAAATTTATTTCAATTATCTTATCTCTAAATTCAAACATAATTTTTAAATATACAGTATCCGATAAATGGTGTTTTGATAAATAAAGAAAGATTATATTGATATATCGACGGAATTTCATATGATTTATTAAATATATTTTATAAAAAAATAATTTTATAATATAAAAAATTACAAAAATTACATCAATTTTTAAAATTATTTTTGTATAATTAAAATATTTCTATCAAATATTACATCTGACAAAAGCCATATAGAGATAGTTGATGCACAAATTAATATTATTTTATATGATCTATTAGATATAAATTATATAAATTTATAAAACTATTTTTATATAATCTATTTAAAATTAATTATTTCTAATAAATATTGCATCAGACAAAAGCCATTCAGAGGTAGTCTGTAGATGATGCACAAAGCAGAAGCCAAACTTAGGAGTTAGGGTTCCCCATGTCATGCCTAGTTGCAAAAGCCTGCACACAAAAATCCTGAGGCTGCAAGGAAGATTTTCTCTTTTGCACGCAATGAAACTGGATCACTTGCTGCTCTTCCAATGGTAACAAAGCAAACGAACCAGAACAAAAATCCCAAGTCCTTCCAACCATTTCTTTGCCAGGTGTAATGAATAGTTCCAAAACAATAAGAACCAACGATGTCTAAAAGATTTGAACCCAAAACAAAAAGAAGTTGCTATAACTAAAAATGCATTTCTGGGTTAATCTCCTTAGACTGGATTGAACTTTGGTCGGCAATAATAATAATAACAATGATAAAGGGCTCACTCTTAATCCAAAAGTTGGAATCAAGTGTTCATAACACAAAGTCAATATCAATATTCCTTTCAGTTTCCATTCATAATTTTCTAATATTTGATTCTAATCTTAGATCTCATCAAATCTTAACGTAAGTATCTTCTAATCACCACCCATTTTCAACTCAGCTGGCCGGACTACAACCACAAATAGTCAATGAGACGGCTCTTTCACATCGTAATGCTTTCTCTAACAAAAACGCCCGTTTTCTTTTGTTGAATATGTGACTCATACTGATTCTATATAACAGCAAAATGGTTGAAGACGGAAGCTCCGCAAGCTAAATCACGTAAATTTTTTTTATGTAATTTGTTTTCTCTTTTAATTAATTTTATATTATTCATCGTAATTGACATGTGATCCCATCATCTTTGAAATCCAAAACAACCTTAATCCTTTAGATGTACAGAATTCCCAAAAATCAAATAGAAGGCAAGAACTCAATACAACCATGTTTAATTTTCCACAAAAATAACGCGTAGCAATAAAGATAATATAACTTCCGTTTTCCATGACAAAGTCAAATAACCCGAAAGGAAAAAATATAAGGGGAATTCACTTCTTTGGAAATTTTCTTGGGAAGGAAGAGAACAACACCGAGAGGGGCGAATAATTTCTGGGGAAGGACTTTACTTATCAGAATATATGAATATATATTCTTTGGATTACAGTTTTTTTTTTTTTTTACCGTTGAGGGGACTCTCTCTGGGAAGGACTTCTCCAAAACCCAGTACTGTAAAACTTCTCCCACATTTCTTTCTCAAGCTTTATAACCGCCTTCTCCGATTCCTCCGTCTGCACCGACTTCATCTCCAACATTAGTCCGTCGACGGCCACCACAGGGTGAATCTGTTTCCCGGTTTCTTCGACCCCGCACGAGCACCGGCGTTTGCGAGGTGGCAAGTGGCCCTTCTTTACCAGATGCTGCCGGCGTTTCTTCCTCATCGTGCGGCACAGCCCCGCCGGGAACTTGTAGATGGCCAGGTACAGAAGGTTCATGAGCCCGCATGGGCAGCAGCAGCATACGGCAGCGCACTCAGCGGTGGTACCGCCGGCTACCTCGGCGAGGCGGGACCCACCCGATGAGGCTTGGGTCGTTAGGAGCGGTTGGCGGCGGTTTGACGACGGCGGGCGAGGGATGAGTTGGCTAGACATAATTGGTTATCATCAGAGAAAAATGGGTGGTTCAAGAAATTGATAAAAAAAGGTGAGATTTTTATCTGATGGGGTGGGATTTTGGTGTTTGGTTTGACGGAAAAAGGGTGGCTTTTTTCCAAGAAAAGGAACGGGCTTGATTCTTTCGTGGAGTCTCCTGGTTCAGCAATTTTCTTGATCTGAATATTTTATTGGCTTCGGAATAAAAAACAACAAAAGGCTCTGATTCACAAAACTTTATCGATCCTCGAAAATCTCGGTCTCTTTTTTCTCAGAGCAGAGAATGAGAATCTCAAGGGATTGAAACTCGGAAAAGAAAAAAAGTTTTTAATTTGGATCGTGAACGAAAAAGAAGCTGTCGAGAGGAATTCGATCGGTCGTCCCTTGATAATATCAGATGGCCGGAAACGAAAATCCGGTCTCCAGAGAAGATGCCGGACGCACGGTTGGAGGAACGACGATGGCCGTGCTGGAAGTACACGACAAACCGGACTCTGTGGAGGTGGTTCAGGAGATGAACACCAAAGAGCGAGAGGCGAAGAATGCGGTGGGGAGTAAACGATTTCTAATGGCTATTGATTTTTTGGAGTTTTGGAATTGGAAGTTTCGAGTCTTTGACCGCTGCTTGCCTTCGTTTTCTTAAATATATATGGGTCCTACGAGACTATGAGTGCCAGTGGGGCTGTGGGAGGGAGAATAAGCACGGAGTCGAACGCTAAAATAATAAATTGCGCAGAAGGAGATGTATAATAAGAAAAAATATTTTCTTATTTATTTTAGAGTTTTTCTGGGATCGATTCTCATGCAAAAAGTACTTCATCGTCTCTAATTAGCTGTGGGCAACACGGACTACCTCGTTAAAATCAGCAGGTTTGGCGAGCTTATCTTTTCAACGACGAATTTCGACGAATTCTGATATATCCTGTGGAAGCTTAAATTCGAAATGGATCTGATACGGGCTATAATCAAGATTGAATACTCTTTAAAATTCATATATATTTTATTTTTTTATTATATTTTTATATTTTTTATTTTATTTTAGTATATTTTTCATCAAAAAGAAACTCAACTATTATTAGGCTGCTTTAGACGTTGGAGAAGGCCCGATCGGTCCTAACATCTCTCTTATTTTTATCATTAGGATAATGTTAAATGATAATTTAATAAATAAAATATAATAAATAATTTTCAATTATTTAAAATTATATTATAAAATAAGAATAAAAATAAAAATAATGAATAATATTATAATAACGTGCAAATATTATTTGAGTAATACTATAAATTATGCCATCATTCTATTCTTATTTTATTATATAAAATATAGTATTTTTTATCATTATTCATAATAAAAAAATTATTTAATAATTATTATTATATTATAAATTTATATCTTATATAATAAAATAAAAATAAAAATAAAATAATGATATGATGTGTAAATTTCTTTTATTTAGTTTTATCATTAAAGACAAGGAAACGTGAGGGCAGATATCTGAAAAGGTTACAGCTCAGCTCAGCTGCTCAGGTGGCTCATAGGCTGAGTAGAGACAGTCAAATCCAATCAAAATATTGGAGGGCCAACCTCTAAACGGTCAAGCATCTAAAGTATTGATAATAGGTTAAGGGGATGCTTGGATTGGGAAGTGGGTTGAGCTCATCTCAACTCACTTCCATTTCATTATTATATTTTTATAATTTTTTATATAAAACATAAATTTCTATACACCTTTTTCAAATTCCAACACACATTTTTCAAATTCCAAAATAATAATAATATTAAAAAATAAACCAAACTCATCTCAACTCATCTCATCTCCGAATCCAAGCGGGGCTAGTTCTGTTTGGATTTATTCGTCTTAATTTATTATTATATTTTTTTAATATAATTTTTTTTTAAAATTTTTAAATAATAATAATATTTTATTTAATTTTTAAAATTTATTTCATCTCAACTTTAAATTTAAACGAGAGCTTAATCATTTTTAAATTAAGATTTTGACTAAAATTCAAAATTTTAGTTAAAGCCAAAAATTTTAGAGACATTAATCTATATTAGATTAATTATCCAAAAGTTATTATTTTAATATATATATTTTTAATATTTTACAAATACATTTTTTTTTATGGATACAAATACGCTCTATATATAAATTAATAATTCGATTTTTACTGTCCATAGAAATTATTTAACACAAAACTCCACTATCTCATGTTCTATTTTCTTCTTTTCAATGATAAACTTTTATTTGTTTTGTTCTACTAGTAAGGGGCCATGGAATAATTAAATTTTTTTTGTACTCTTTTCGTTGTCGCGAGGGATCATGAAATTTGAGTCCTTATCAAATCTATTGTCGTGAGGACAGGTGTTGTTGCGCAGGTGAGTGAGTATCCATTGTCGCAAATCATAATATGCTCAATTTAGTACCTTAAATAAATCTAGCCAAGCCATAACTGTCATGTTAAGATATATTTATATAAATTTAACTAATTTCATATAATATAGTTGATAAATTATAATATTATAATTTATATCTATAATATATTTAATAAATAAATATGCATAATGTAAACTTAAGTCCCTCACATTATAATGCAAGATAAATTATACTTGCAGTTGTGAGTGCACAAACATCATGCATTCATTTAAAAAAAATAAATAAGTATAGAACTTACATGAAAATAATTGATTTTTTAGAAGTGAATCTCACTTTTTTCAAAATGACTACATGATATATATATACTTTATGCCTATATGTATCATTAATCACAATCCAAATACTTAAAATCTACCAAAACATCTTCTATCATACTAGGCACTGCTTTCTCGACTCTTGGTTAAGTCTATTCATCCAAGTTTCAAGTTCAAAAATTTAAATTTAAAATATGAGTAATTTTTATAAATTTTTTTTTATGAAAGTGTCAAAATTATTAAAAAATCAAATCAAATTTAAAATTAAATCAAACAAAATTCGATCCAAATGAACAGATGTACTCTTGGCTAATTTGGAAAGGCATCTTCCATGCAAGATCCATTTTTTTCACCGGAAGCCAATTTCCTCTTGGCAAATGGCATGTGACCCGCCACGTCTCCCACCTAATGAATCTACAAACTAGCACTTAAAAGATTTGCATCTACTTCACATTCGAAAGCAATTTGTCTTCGAATAATTTATAACTCATATGGAATGACTCGATATCAAATTATGCTATATAGATAATATGTAATATAATTTTTTTAAAAATAAAATCATTCTTTAATCTTTTTTTTTTCTTTTTTAATGCTTTTCCAAGCCGACTTGCTAAAAGATTAAGCCCTTCCCACGTATAAAGTTGTAAGTGATGTATTATCTTCTGAATAAACTAACTTTATTGATCACTATTTTCTTTTTATTTCTTTAATGTACCAAGATGAAGTCGTCTAGCGTGCGCGTAAAGTTGTGCATGGAATACAAATATCGCTAGATTTGTCTATACGGAAAATCATAAAATTCATTTATTTTATTTTTCCAATGCAACTTGTTCCTCCCCCATATAACAGGTAAAGCAAGTGCGTGCGTCTAGAACTGTCCTACCCAATCTTAATTGCACGTGTATAAACTTAAGTTGTGATTTTTAAGTGCTAATTGACTAAATGTTTGAAAAAGGTCGTTGCGTTCTAAAAAAGATGAAAAAAAAAAAAGGAACGAACATGAAGAGAAATTTGAACGTAACAAAAATAAAAAATAAAAAATAACGTGATTAAAATTTAAAATAATCGTATCATAATATTCACCATATATAAATCTCATTTATATTTGAGAAATCCTGAGAAGTGCCCCCTACAAAAGTAGCCCTGTCCATATTATTGAGATGGATGTATTTTGAATTTAAGATTGTGTGGGAAAGGGGAGAAATCGTCGGGAGTTGTCGTAGCAAATGTGAAATCATCGAAGGGATGCGGTCACAATGGTATGGGCAGTGACGCTCCTGGTAGCTAATGGCGACTTCATCTGGGCTGAGGCCAAACGCCTCTCTAAAAATCATATTTATTTTATTTTTTTATTATATTTTTTATTGTATTTTCTTCATTTTATTTTTTTATTATGTTTTTTAAAATTTATTTTTTATTGTATTTTTTAAAATTTTTATTATGTTTTTATTGAAAATTGCTTTTGTAAGAAGGTCGGTCAAATTGACCCTAGCATCTCCTTTTATATTTTTCATCATACAAAATTTTGTTTAAAATATTAAAATTTAAATTAAAAGGAGAATATTTCTCTTTATCAAATGCTATTGGCTTGCACGTACTAAATTCAACACCCGGACGTGGCGAATGAAACATTGAAAATCATGTCGGGCACGTCTCCACATTGCAAAGGAGCTTTTAAATTGATATTGAGATAATTGTGTGTTAAAAATTTGTATATTTGAGCCATATCCAAGACGAAGGCCGCACATATTACATTCAATTTCGTCACGCCAACTATATTTTATCCTCCTTCTATTCACTGTTTAAATCATGGTTGTAGGTAGGTTTTGTACTTTTCTACAGACCCAAATAATAAGCGAACCTCCAGAAAACGAGAGGTTCAAGAAAGTCAATTCGGCACAACGATCCTCTTCTAGGAAAAGTCACTAAGCTTTTGTAGAGCACTCGGCCGTAAGTAAAACAACCCATGAAGCAACTCTCGAGCGGGAAAGACGTGGCGCGATAGAGACATATGAGACTCGCCACCCTAACAAGTCTTAGTAATGCCTAACCCTTGGAAATCTGCATAAGCAAATAGGCAAGAGATGCAAAGGATCCTCGATCTCCGGACATTAGGTATGGTGCGAACTCACATTAGGTATAGTGCGACTCAATCAGGGGCGGAACCAGAATTTTATGTTTGGGGGCGGCGATCGAGAAAATGTACGGTATGTGTAAATTTTAGAAGGATGATCATTAGTAATAGAAATATTATATTCTGTTGTTACCGAACTCTCTAAACGTATATTATTTTTCGAATTGTACTCCATTTCTTTCTTTTTTTAAAAAAAAAAATTAATTGTTCTTAAGTATTTGCTCATTTTTTTTTATGATTTAAGAAAAATTTATAAATTAAGAATAAATTTGAAAACTTTCTATTAAGTAATGATGTAACGCTATTAGATTTTTAACAAACTATATTTCACAATTATACAAGTTAAAGTAAAACTAAATAAGTGAGTATAATTAATGAATTTTACAATCATATAAATTTATAATTAATTTTTTTGCTAGAGTTAGACTATTATAGTAACTGTAAGATTATGTAAGTTAAAATTTAGGTTTACATAAAGTTAAAAATTAAAATATAAATGAATGTATATTGAGATTTAAAAGAATAATTTTCAGAAAAAAATTTGGGGGAGTCAATTTTTATTTTTATAATTTAAGAAAGAATTTTAATTATATATATATAATTATATATATGTATTTCTATTATAAATAAAATTTGAAAAAATTTTGGGGGGGCCGTAGCCCCCCCAACCCAAGGCTTGGGTCCGCCCCTGGACTCAATAATAATCACTCGGACGCTAAAGTTTATTTAGGGAGTTAAGCCGTATTAAAATGTCATCCTAGGCACCATGTCGCATCAAAATATTTAAATTAAACAACAATCGAGGTCACATAAGTCACCTAAGGTGAGGTACGGATGTCTCCATTCACAAATCTAGTATAAAAGTTGATCTTTAAGTACAAATAACTATCTCTGATCTCTCTAAATCTTCGCCCAAGCTACTATGGAAATATATTTACTTAAATATTGGAGACTCCTTGATCTCCATCAAGGCCTCTTCCTCTTCTTTTGTTTTCTTAAATGTACAAGTGTGTGGAACAAGATTCGAGTTAGGGGTATAACCAATCCGATTTTGATCAATATATAATCAAATTGGTATCACTGATTTTGTAAAATGCAAAATTGATTACGTCTTGATTATCTTCTAAAATCGATAGTATCGGTTTAACTAGTTTCGATCTGATTTTTCAGTTTTAATAAATTGTAAATTAAAAAAAAAAATCTTTTTTGTTTTTAATATGGTTTAAAAATCTATTTTATTAAAAACGTTGTAGTTTATTATAAAAATGTGTTAGACTAATAAAAAACTATTATATAAATAAAATCTGCAATAAAAAAATTGTTATATAAAAATCTATTTTATTATATACGTTCTTGAGGTTAGTTTCCTTCGACTTCTCCTTCTCCTTGCCTTTTCCTTCAACTTCTCATTTCTCACCTCGCCAGAGCTCTCGGGTTTCAACTTCTCATTTAGCTCCCTTCGGTACTACCTCTCTCTAGAATATAGTATCAAATCCCCGGTATTTGATCTCTGATTTGGTCTCGAAGTAAACTTGCAACAAATTCGAGATGGAAGATTTAGGTTTTAGAATATTTGGATTTTTGTTTATGAACAAGATTTAGGTTTTAGAATATTTGGGTGTTTTTTTTAAACTTTCGACTGAAGATTTAGGTTTATCTTTCAATTTATTACTTCTCCCAATCTTCATTAAAAAGGCATATTGAGTAAAGATTATCTCCACAAAGAATCTTTTAAATCATAAACAAGAAAAAGAGCTAAACACAGTGATTATGTCGGTTTCCTTTGCTGGTATTAATGGTGGCATTAATGTTGGTATTAATGTGTTATAGTAGAGGACTGTTTAGAACATTGTTGCGTAAAAATTGTTAAATTGGTTGTATGTATGTCATTTTTCTTTTACAAAATATGTGGCTCTGCTTTGTATGAAATTGGAGACATTGTATATGGAGAAATATTGTAAATATTAAAGAATATGAGAATATTAGAGAAATTATTTTAAATGAATAAACAATGATTAAAAATATAATATTTAAATGATAGAGAAAAAAAAAAAAATTAGCTGATAGATAATATATTGTAAAAATGAATAATTAAAATAAAAAAAAAGTAAATTTTTGATAATTTATTTTTTTTAAAAAAAATCTATTCAATTGAGAATGCTCTCAAAGCTTTGCATACTTCTAAACTCACAATTAAAAATTATCTTTCAACTCGTTATTATAAGATATTTTTTAGGTGGTAATTCTTAGTACTGTAAAAAGCACTTTCTCATCTAAAATAAAGAAAAATGTACGTTGGGTTACCTAACCAATTGTGTGCTTCTATGTTTAGGGGAAAAAAATTTGTACAAAATAATAATCGAACTTCCATCAAAATAGGGATTTATTTACTTTTGCATAAAAGGCGGGCCAACAAAATTCATGTGAACACGCAGACTCGCAAATGGGTCCCTTATTGGGTTGACGAACTAAAGCTATTACTAGAAGGTCCATCTCAAAACTTAGACCACACACATGCATTTAGTACACATGCATTTAGTACAGAAATGCCATTTGATTCAAGGCATCGAGACAGCTCCTAATTACTTGAAAATTAATTATAGTTTTATAAAATCATTATTTATTTATTTTATGTTGGAGGTTGAAATGGGAAATGCTTGATAAAAAAATAATTATGAAAAATGTTTGCAAACTAAATGTGTAATGTAAGGGAGTTTTTCTCTCAAATTGGCCCATATAAAAAGCCTACAAATAGGAGTGTAACTGATTTGATTTGATCTGATTTTGGGCAAAATTGATAATTGAATTGCTATTATCGATTTTGCATTTTTTAAAACAAATCACGCATAAGTTATCCCCTAAAAACAATAGTCGATTTTATTGATTCTGGTCCCCCTTTTTATTTTATTTTAAATAAGTCTATATTATTCTATTAGACTATTAATATATATATTAGTACTAGTTGTAATGATTAAAATAATTATATCTTAGTATTTATTATAGTAAACTTAGTTTTTTTATAACTATATCATAGTGATAGTATTAGTAGCATACTAGTATTAGTATCATTATATCATTATTTCATATTTAATTATTTAGTACAGTAATTTATATATAAACTTGAAGTATATTATTAATAATAATATAGTATTAGACTATTAGTATTAGGTCATAAAATGTAAATTGTAATTAATGTACATAATATATTAATGTGTAAAATATTATTTTATTTTATATATAATATTTAAAAAATTAATTAAAAATATATATTATATTGAACCGATCCAGTTAAAAAAGTTTAGAACCAGAACCAGATCGGTACTGACCGATCTTGACATTACAAAAACTGGTTTCGGATCAATTTGATAAAAAATTGGACCAATTTCACTGATTTGGATTGATCTAATTTGATTTTTTGATTTTTTGATTTTTTGATTTTTTGATTTTTTGATTTTTTATTACATTCTTACCTACAAGGGATCATTGGGGAGTGAGTTAGAAAATCGGGTCAAGTCCAACAACTCACTTCTAAAAAAGAGTTAGTGAGTCTCTATAGAATACTCGACCCATGAGCAAAACTTGCCCATGAAACAACCAACGGGTGGGAAAAGCGGACGACAGGAGCAGATGAGACTTCTTAGCCTCACACCTCCTCGATGACATTCAATCTTTGAGTAGCTGCCCAGGCAGGTGGGTGAAAAATACGAAGAACCATAAATCTTTTGACAATAGGCATGAATGGACTTAATAAGGAGACAAAGTGAATTAAAAAACCACGCAGTATTAATAACACCATATCCCATACTCTATATTGCATTAATGATACTATCCAGAAGCCACACCGTATTAAATGATACCTACTAAGCGAACAATTGAAGTTACATAGACTCCTTTTAAATAAGAAAAACTCTCTCTAATTCTTTTACCTTAAGCACAAACTAACAAGAAAATATATTGGAGATTTTTCAACTTCTACCAAGGCCTTCACTTTGTGTTTTTTAAGTATGCATGTGAAAAATTCAAGACTTGAGTTGCTAGAATCCAACCTAAAGGAGTATGAAATAGGACGTTAACAAGTGTAAAACTATTTTTATTAAAAAACAAATGTAAAACATTATGTCAAATCTAATAAATATATAATTTTTTTTTATAAATTATAGTTCACCTAACTCTTTTCGATTGGAAATTGAGGGCATATGTCATATGTGGGATGAAAAAATTGTGAATATTTATGAAATAATTTAGAAATAATAATAAGATAGTTTGAATTTAAATATTCTATGAGATTTAAAAAAAAAAAAGATAGAAGTTGAATAAAAATATATAAAGTTCAAATATTGTTAAAACATTATTTTTATTTTGAGGTTTGATGTTTTTTTACTTATTTGGAAGCTTAAAAAGTTATAATAATTAAATAAAGATTAAATAAAAATATTAAAAATTAAAAATTTTAAAATATAATTATATTTAGACGTTGAGATGATATTTCAATACAGGTAAAACTAGTACGAAATGCAGACCCTCAATTTCAGTCTGGGAAGTCGTTGCAACTTGCTAGACTCTTTGATTTAAGCCGAACATTTTGGACCCATCAACGGCTTTACAAAAAGAGCTTCCAGAGTCCAAACCCAGCCATGACTCTTCAGATTTTGAAATCCCTGGAGTTTGACCCTAATAATCAACGTTTTGATCAAAGGAAAACCATTGAATTTTTCTTAGCATAAATGATTTTTTAAATGTTAAGTGTATTGATATGGCTAAGATCATAGGTTGTAAAGAGATAAATTCAAATCCTAAATTTAAAACCCAAAAAAATAGATGTAATTACTGGTTACAAAGATAAATATATCTCAACAACCTTATCAAGTCCTGAAAAAGTTCTACCACACGATCAATTAACTGGCTTCTAAATTACCAAAAATATGGACATGCCGTGATTCTGGGTATCTTCTATATGCATTAAAATAATATTTCATGGCCTTAAAACTCGATCATGTTACTGAACTGAATATCTTAAGGTTCCAACTTCCATCTTAAAGTTTTGGTCAACGAAAGTAACTAAAGAACAACCATTTACATTGCCAAAATATAATCAAACATGGCTACCATCTATGGGGGCTGGCTTCTGAAATTTTCAACAGCACCCCCGAAGAGACCTATGAACTACCAAAAACACAAAACATGAAAACCTCTACATCAGATGTTTGGATTAAACACCACTCCACCCATAACGATCATGATTGGCAACCAAGAAAAAAAGAAAGAAAAATGCAGCGCAGAAGCATATATACTCCGTTCATGAAGACTTTTATTGCTTGTTATGATTCAGAGAGTACTGCCTCTTACGGTACTCTTTGTTGTTCGAAGATGGTTCTTTAACATCGTCTGCAAATCGGACCTTCTTCATCTTATTGACTCGACGTTTCCCAGATCCTGAAAAAAACAAAACGAAACATATACATACATATACAGGATAAGCAAGACGCAAGTACGTGAAATCGGAGGCAGGAAATTAACGTAAGAAGTCAATTTATAGTACCTAATTCGGTCTCGACTTTTTTCATGAAATCGGAGAGGAGGCGCTTATGGGCTTGATGAACAAGGAGAACTACGCTTCCCGAGACGGCAAAGACTGCCATGAATCCAACGCCGACAGAGCTCTCCATGTGTCACCGGCCTGGTGAATTTCCTGATGATCTTAAAATATCAAACCTTTAATTTGGATGGATAAAGTATTCTGATAACATTTTATGTCATCCATGGACAAGAAGAGGAGAAGATTCAAAAGGAACAAAGAGAATGAAAGGAACAAAAAAAAAAAAAAAGTGTTTGCCAAGAAGACGAAGAGGAAGAGAAAGATCAAGAGGAAGAGGTCGTCGTTGCGGTTGGTATAATATGAAGTTGTAAAACGAGGAAGGATGGCCGGCGTGGAATGGACGGCCTTTATAAAAACAAAGGCAATTTTTTTTTTTAAAGATATATATATATATATATTTTTATTTTTTTATTTCAAACCCACTTGGCATTGGCATTAACTATATTAAGAAAATTAAAAAAAAATCTGGATGAAAAGGGTGATCTTAAATTGAAGTTGCTGATCATCTTTGGTTGTTTTGTAAAACCAGAAACAAAAGACGGCTTGACTGATTATCTCTCTTTTGTGGTGCTATTAGATATTTGGGTCGATTACGAGCGTCAAAGCATGTGAGTTTTATGATAGGAAGGGCTACTCATCCCTTTCAAATCCTTCCCAATTGCATCCCGTTTTGGAATTTATTTATTTTTTCTAATTTTTTTTACATAATTTTAAAGTAAATGCTTTTATATAATATTGTGATTTTTTTTTTATATTTTTAAAAAATATCCTAAAATGTTAAAAATATTATATAAAAATATTATATAAAATCACAATATTCTATAAAAATACCTACTTTAAAATTATGTAAAAAAAAAAAACTGGAAAAAAAATCTCAAAACGGGGGATGCAATCTAGAAGAATTTGAGAGGAAAGAATAGCATTTTCTTTTCATGATTAATAATTTTAATTATAAATAAATATTTTATTAAAATTAACAAATTACAAATAAATAATTTTTTTTATAATACCAGCGAACAAAAATATAGATAAAAGATAATCTTTTCATAATTTAAATAGTAAGAGTTAAGTCATTAAAATTATTTATTTTTTTAAATTTTAAAATAGATCATTATTAACTATTATTGCTGACCGTTATTATTATTACTAGGTCACAGCCACACACTCCTGCATCAAATACACTCTATTATATTCAACCCAAAAATTATTAAATAAATAAATTCCCACCGTCTAAATTAGAACCTAGCCAATTAATTTACTCAAGAACGTCTTCTCCAAAACATGGGGTTGGGAGGACTTGAGAATAAGAAAAAGGGGGCTATGACTATGAGGCTTCTTGGATGTGGATTTTTTTTTGCAAAAAGAAAATTATTGTTTTATATCCAATCGATGTGACATAAAATAATTTTTTTTAATGCGACGTACGGATTCAAAAGAAGAAGAAGAAGAAGAAGAAGAAGGAGATGCTCCTTTCCAAAAAAAATAAAAAAAGAAGAAGGAGAAGATGCTTTGCATTGGTGGCATGAATACAGAGTAATTGTTTTTTTGCTAGTAACCGAAAAAGACAATAAATTATTTGCTTGCAGGGGATTATACTAGGTAACATATATGAAATTAACATGGCTTATGATTTATATATATATATATATAATAAATTTATTTATCATCTTTTTTTTTATCATTTTCTTTTTATTTCATGATATGATATTAAATGATAAGCTCATAAATAATACGTAATAAATAATTTTTAATTATCTAATATCACATCATAAGATAATGAAAAGATGATGATAAATGAGATGATGAATAGCATTATTCATATATATAATATTTACACGAATTAATCTATGAGTTGCAAGATCGGGAGGAATTGTGTTTCATGAATAAAGTAAGAGTAATTTTTCTTGCAATTCATATTTATGGATTGTATATTGTAATTTTTATTAAAACGTTTTCTTTTTATAAAAAAGTGAAATGAATTTTTAAAATTTTTAGAGTTTTTAATTTATAAATAGGAATATTTTAATAAATTTTATTTTAAAATAAGGACTAATGTTCGTTTTCGCTATTTTTGTGTAGGAAAGACTTGCAAATATTGTGCCGTTTTATACTCTCTGAATTTTGAGAGTTGAGATAATTAAAAGTTAAAGAGGACTTTAAAGATCCCTCGTAACTTCTCATTTACGTATACATAAGAAATTAGTTATACACGAAGTTCGATACCTTTTATGTTTTTGTAATTGACTCCAATCAGTTAATTTCCCTTTTTATTTATAATCTTTGGTTCTGAAATTTTTAAAAAAAATATTTAACTATAAAGAGATATCATTAAAAATTACAAATAAATTCATAAATTAATGTGAATTAATGTAATTCTACATTAGATTGCAAATTATTTTATTATAAAATAAATCTAACATATAATATAAAATGAAGTCAGTATTATATGTTGTAATTATAATGATTGAACGGAAGTTAGATATATGTATGTATGTATGTATGTATGTATGTTCTTCTCTCAAAATAGGAAAATAGAGAGATTTGTGAATCTAAAATATAAAAAAAATCAACTTAAATAGAAAATGGTTTTGATTCCTAAACTTTATTATTTTTTTGACGACTTCAAGGTATTATAATATTTTATCTCGCAATTGTCCAAAAACTAATTAAATTTTAAATCAAAGCTTGTCAATATATATAATAGAGCGGTAAGATAGAGGAAAACATATATATTAGAAAAAAAGAGTTAAAGGGTCTGTAATATTTTTTATTTGGTTTTCATAATACTGATTAAGACATTATATATTTTTAAGCACAATACAACTTGGTCGATACACGTAATTGTTAAGTCATGTTGAACAGGAAATAAATAAAATAATTCATACATTATTATTAAAATATTTATAACATTCTATTTATTTTCTCAAACTCACTCTCATGATACCATTAAAATATAACGATAATGATCTCTAATTGTTAAATATTTTAACATGACTTTAATAAATGAATTTTCGATTTTTTATCGTTTATAATAATAAAATAATAATAAAAATGAACGTATATTTTTCTATTTGATTGATGAAAAATTATTTTGATTATGAAAGAAAGATAACCCTAACAATTTTGACTAATAAATATTTTTTGATGATTAGAGACACTCTAATGTTGTAAGTGAGAATTCTTAACCCTCGTAATATTATTTATAGACTTTTAAGAATTTTAATTTTATCACTTAAGATTATTCTTATTTCATCTTAATTCAAATATTAATTGATAATATTTAATCATATTAAAATGAATTATGTGTGACACATAATTTAAATATAACTCTTACACTAACGCCATCCTTAGATAAATATTCGAGCGTCATGTATAGCATGATCTGTGAAAGCCATTCTAAATACTATAGAAAGTTTTGCGTCGTCAAAGGAAAACGACAACACCCAAGCTTTATGGCTTCACTCTGAGTTTTTTATTGCTTGTCCCACATGGGAAAGTCAGAAATGGAATCACAATCCATTGGCCTAGTTTCTCGGAATTCGAAAACATCCAAGACATCAAGTTTGCAACGATTGGCCAGGATTTGTAGTTTACGTACATGGCTTTGCTTAAAGAATGAACTATGAAGAACATAGAAGAATTTTGTCCATCAACTCAAGATCGGTAATGACTCTGAATACTATCTATGTTATTGCAATTGGAACATCAAAGTTTAACTCGAAAACAAAGTATCAATTCTCATGACATCGGATCCTGTTACACCGAAGCAACAAACATTATTAAAAGACAAAAAAAAAAGACAGAAAAAAGGAACATACCAAGACCGCATCCATAAAACTAGTGAAGCAGATACAAATCTGTTTGACGCCCAAAAATGACGTGGTTTGAAAGAAAGGAAAGATCCATTTCCAGCTCGCATTAAAGTTGGACTGGATCTCTCCCGATGTTGTGTGGAGTGCTCAGCAGTGTTCAGATATGGTTGTACGATATTTGTGCGTACGCCTATCGGGCAAATATATAGAATGAGACACAAATTTATGTGATTCGACGTTAGGCCGACGTCTACGAAATTTAAAAAGGAAAAACTCTATTATAATATGCTTGTTTACAAATTCTCAGAATCTCTATTCCTCATTATATAATGGAAATCTAAATTTTATCTTATAGTCTTTCTCTTTTCGCTCTAGATTGTCGTGAGGTTGAAGAAGGTGAAATCCTCAAGAAGCCTTGCCAAAAAGTCTCTAAAGTCATGTTTTCATGCTTTTTATCTACTGTTTCCCTTGTTTTTACGTCATTTTCTTTTATTTTATGTCATATCATCAATTTTCTCTCCTGACACATTATCTTCTTTGTGCCTAACACACAGTCATTCCCATGTCTTTGTCCTCTCATTTCCTTTTTCTTTTTTCTCTAATGTGGGTTTTCACAATGGACTACGCCTAAGAAATACCATGTGTCTGTTATATTTTATCCTTTCCAAAATTTATTAAAAATATATGCTTAAAAAAAAAAAATACAAACCATGATGACTAACCCCTTTTGAGCAATTTAGAAATTCAGACGTTTGGAGCCAAGGTTATTTAGTTATTTATTTATCTATTTTTTCTCAAGAGGTTAAGGGTCTATTTGAATAATGATATGAGATGAAATGAATTGTAAAAATTTGTAAATGATAAAATTATTAATTAAAATAAAATAAGATAAAATGAGATGATTTACCATTATATCTAAATGGGCCTACATAGAAGACCGAGTGGAAAATCTTGATGCATATGCTGTAGAAGGACAAGAACGCCACCCAGAGCCATTGGAAGCCTTTAATGCAGGGGAGGGGAAGAGAAAACAAAGACAGACAGACAGACAGGAAAATTGGACAAAGCTTTTCTCTTTTCTTTTCTTTTCTGTTTGGGTTATTATTATTATTTATTTTTCTCTTCAAGTTTGTGCTGAATCCACATGCGTCAAACTATGAATTGAGGTGTGGTAAACTGCCACGTGCGAAAGTTAAATGTGGAATGGCACGTGTGGTGGCTTGGCTTACTGCACCTGTATATGCTGCATCTCAATTGGACCATAAAGATCCAATAGATTTCTTATTCTATCAAGGATTTCACATTGGGGCGGTGCTGCCGTACCATGGCCAAGCATATACTTGTATCTTAGGATGTGTTTGGTTGTTGAAATTAAATTAATTTATTTTAAACTAATCATTAACAGCATTCATTATTTTTCCTCTCTTTCATAAAAAAGTTAAATAAATCTTAACCTAATTCATACATTTAAACACACATCAATTTTTTTTTATATTCAAACACATCTTAATAATACTTACAAAGCACTATTGTTTACAAATATAATCAAATCAACTCAAATCATTTGAAATTATCCCAACTTCTAAACCTAACCTTAAATCAGTTTTTCTTAGGCAATTATTCATTTATGATATTCTCTCTCTGCGTGGGCTTCACTTTACCTAGAAGTTCTGATTAAATGGGTTAATTTGCTTGAAATCTACACGTAATTACTATTTGTTTGATGAAGGTTATTAAATCTTCTCGAAATGTTGTCGCACAATTGGGTCCATAGCTCAGTGGTAGAGCATTTGACTGCAGATCAAGAGGTCACCGGTTCGATCCCGGTTGGGCCCTTTGATAAATTCCTTTTTTAATTAAAAAAAAAAAAAAAATAATAATAATAAATTATATTTTTTATCTCATCATTATAATTTTTCTATATTTCTATACAAAATATAATAAACAAACAATTCAACTTTTTAAATTTTAAAATAATAATAATATTAAAAAATAATATTCTAATAACATTTAATTTTACTTTTAACTTTTATTTCATCTCAACTTACTATTCAAATGGTACCTTATCTAGCCTAATCTGATCCGGTGACGTGCCAGTCTTCAGAGGATTGAAATTTGAAACGATTTTCAATTAACCAAACAAAAAAGTTTCAAAGTCATATCATCATCTTCCAATACAAATATTTTGACGCAGATTATGAACCATTAACTATGAATACGAAGTCATCCATGGTATCGGTATGGCCATGGATCTTATGTAACTTATACATGAAATAAAATCAAATACTAAAAAGAATATCTAAAATACATTTTATTTGAAAGAAAAGCTTCCATGGCATTCTGGACTGAACTCAACCTGTAGCTGCTGCAATCTAGAGTCTAGATGGGCCAAGTTGAATGATCCTTAGATGCCGATTCTTCAAACCATGTCTGATGCAGATGCACCCAATTGCGACCATCTGACACACTGGTGGCATCCTGAAAATAAGAGAAGGAGATAATTTCAATAAAACATCAAGCAAAAGTATAGCCGAATGCCCATGCATCAGTCTTATAACTCACCTTTAAACTTAGTATAGCAGTGGACGTGCAACATTTGACCTCCCCGCCTGCAAAGGTCAGCTAGTCAATTATGAGCAGCAAATATCAAGAAAGTAACGAAGGAAAATAACATATAGCTCTTACCAGATGACTCCCACTTCTTGAACTTCACAAGCCATTTGTCTGGACTGATCTGTACGGGTAACACCTGATCAACCCAAACCCGGAACTGTTTTCCCCGTTTATCTCCATAATATGATCTCAATGAGTCTATGACTTCACAAAGAGAGAGCTCAATGCCAGATGGTTGGACAAAAATGACCGATGGATCCTGACAAAAAGTGCAAAATATCCAAGTAAACAAATAATAACCCGATTATTAAGTATTAGCTAACAAGAGTAACTGCAAGGGGGACAAAAACTAGCATTGGGCCATGACCTACTTTTAGAACGTATTCCTTTTGAAAAGAAAATAACAAAAAGGAAACAGAAGCATCAGGAAACAAGCCAGGGAGACGACCAGTACAAAATTGCCTAATTGGACCTATCAATAACACCACACCTGTTGTGTTCTCAGGTCACCAATTATTATATATACACTCAAAAAATGTACCAAACCAGGAGGAATGATGGACAAGCTTAAGAGAGTAAGAGTCAAATGAATCATAAATCTGAAACCTAATCTAATAATGTATCCAAATTAATTGTATATTAATTTAAGCAAGCATAAATCCGAAATCTAATTTATTATCTTTTTTATTGGGGGCCAAGGAGAAACGAAAAATGTTTATCTTTTATTTACATCCAACAGTTCTATAGCAAAAATACAGCTAATAACACTGCAGTAATTGCTAAATATTAGTAGCATATCAAGTCAGGGAGAGCTGCAAAAAAAGAAAAAAACCAGTTACCATCAAATGTGGCACATACAAGCACGGAGATACAGCCCCCTCGGAAAGACTACATATCACTGACCTATACCAAATAGGATGGTCTATACTTTTCTTTTTGCATCCTAGGTAATAAGGTTCTCTACACTTATGATTCTAGAAGAAAAGGAAAGAGGATGCAAGACATACACAAGCTGCTTTAAGACTTGCCAGATACGGCTCAAAATTCTCAACTTCTGCGCGCCTCAATCTCTCATAGAACAAGTAGAATTTTACAACTTCACGTCCAGGATTCACATTCTCCAGCTTGAGGTCCAAAAAGTCCATGATGTCTCTAGGAGATGTGTTCGGGCCTAGGCTAAAATGGCCAATGGCTTGTATGATCCCAGCTGCACACCTCTCTGTTGCATGAATAATCTTAGGGTTATTCTTAGCATTTTCAGCATGCCACTGCAGAAGTTCTTCTTGAGCATTGCTAACCTACATAATCGACAAATTGTATAATTATACAGCTAGGAAGACAACATCAACTGCTTATTTAAACAAGAATCATGATAATGAATCGGGTGAACTACCAACCATAACACCATAAACATCTGGTATGCTGAATAATTCAGCATCATTTCCAGAATCACCACAAACAAGCGTGTTATTAGGTAGTTTTCCCTCGGTCTTAAACTTTTTAAGCAGATACGCAAGAGCTTGTCCTTTTCCAGCACCCTGTGGTAATATATCCAAATCCATTCCTCCACTATAGATAATTTTAACGTCCAGCTGGCCAAAAACAAAGCAAGATTACAGATATTCACAATATTGCATGAAGAGCAAAGCAATATACTAAAGCATTAAATCTTACTCCAAGTTTTTCAAAACGCTCCGAAAGGGACTTTGTGACAACATGAGCCTTATCTTTATCAACTTTAAAGCTAACCTTGTGCGGTCGTTGCTCTGTATCTGCCTGTGTGGCCAAATAAAATTAAACAATTCAGACGTTTGAAGCTCCTGAAAAGTCTTTAACTGAAAAATGAATTAAGTTGCCCTGAAAAAAAAAATCCTAAATAAAATGATCAAGTTTGATATCACCACCATCTACAAGAGGAAACAATCAACTTATCTGATTACACCATATCTATGAACAATACCTGAAGTTTTAGTTCAGGGAATTTGCTTGATTCCTCTTTGACTGTCTTCGCATCCCATTTCTGATTTAAGACTTCAACCCAACCTTCATCAGGCACCATTGAGTTGCCATACGTTATCTCAGTCCCAACAGACATTATTGTTATATCTGGAGTTAACATGGGTTTCTCTTTCCTCAATTCTTTGTAAAGAGTAGGCGATCTTCCAGTTGAGAAGACTAGCAGAGAATCATGACGAAAATTGGATTCCCATAACGCATTGAATCTGAGTAGAGAAAGGTTCTCAGAGTCATGATGGTCAACCTGAGATGGAAACATTTTCTTGATGAAAACATTGCAACAAGACAATGAAGTGATGCAATCATAAATAAAAGATATACAAAACCTACCATCGTATGATCAAGATCCGAAACAATCATGAGACGCGCTGAAGTCTTAAGCCGATCCATGATTCTTACCCTGGCTTGATCCTGTCATTATGAAACAAGCATCTATAAAAGTCTATTGACGCTATTTTTATCTAAATTCAATAAAAAGTGTAAAACCTGCATGGTTTATTCGCAAGTGCATACACATGGTGTGCACGAAAATCAGATGAGTTTTCATATGTTTATATACATTATTTCAGTCATTGTATTTTTAACTCCTAGGTCATATTTAATAACATTTTAACAGTTAAAGGAGTAGAACTTCTCCATTTCATCCTGCAAGAAATATAAAGGACTGGCACAATAGGTAGGCCTTTTAAAACTATAGGTAGAACTAACAAATACAAAAGACTCAAATCCTATTGTAGATCAATCATATTCCTTTAAAAAAAAAACCCTCTCAACAATCATCAGTTAAAGCACCCCCGTCCCCCCAAGGGGCGGGGGGGCGGGCGTCCTGCCACAAAAAAAGGTAAAAAAAAAAAAACCTAAGAATAACATATACATGCTGTACACGGGTGCAAATTAAAAGATAGAAGCACTTATTAGAAGTATTCAATAAGTAACCGGTAACAAGGAGTACATGGATTAATGTCCTTTTTTCTACTAAAATACAAAAAAGGTATTGACATAAGAGGATAAAATGGAATTTAACAAACCACTGTCCACATTTGAGTTCAACCGCGTTCAGCAAAAGTGGACTGTCAAAACAGAAACTCAAGAAAGCACGAGCAACCACACCACGTTGTTTTGCAAATGAGAGTCATTGCAATATTCATACCAGTAGAGGGAAAAAAACAGATATCAAATTGGAGAAGAAACCAAGAGAAAACACTTCTGGTTCAACATGCAAACAATAAAAGATATTATATAAACAAGGAACGATCAAAATATTTCAAACAATAAAAGATATTATATAAACAACGAACGATCAAAATATTTCAAACTACAGCAGATAAAATAAAATATCGCTCATATATGTGAATTGATATTTGATAGAATAAGATAAATTTAACGAATCAATCATCATATTTTTACCAAATTGATCGCCGAGAAAAGTAAGCTGCAATGCAAAGCTAATCAAGACACAAGCGTAAATGAAGCCGCCCTAAGTAAGGGAAAATCCAGCAATTAAAAGCTTCCAAATCCCGATTTAGTCAAGCATTTTCTCGCAGACTAAACAGAACACATAGAAATGAATGCGAAGCCGGGGACAACATCAGAGAAGAAAATATATAGTAAACAATCACGGAGTATTCAAACTGATACGCTTCGAATTCCAGATCAACATATAAAATATTGCCAAAAGATTGAACCTGGACAGATTATCCGAATCAAGAAATGAAAGTAAAAACATAAGACAATTTAATTACCAGAAATTTGATATTGAATCTGGGAATTAGGAGGAGGGAGGGGTTCCCGAGAGAGCGTAGAGTATGAATGAGTGGCGTGAGGAGTTGATAATGGGAAAGAGAATTGGATGCAAATTCGTTGGCGCTTCTTTTGCGAATAAGAAAGCTCTTTGGGGCCTTAAAAATAAAGATAAATAAAACTAAAAAAAAAAAAGAAAGACACTTGTGAGGTAGTGATGTGGAAGAGGTGGTCGTAATATTCATGAAAATTAATAAAATAAAGAAAATAAAGGAGTATCACTTGGCGTATGCCTTCCATACCTTATTTATTTACCCAATATTCGATCAGATCTTTTTACCTTCTACTCTAATCGATACAAGATAGAATATAGATAATCTTGGACCGGACATGAACCATCCAAGCCAAACACCCCCACTCTCTTCTCCCTTTCCGCATCTCTATTTTTTTTTTAAACTCCACGATTCGGTTTGAATTCAAGATTTATCTTAATTTTATTATTATATTTTTTTAATTTTTTTTATATAAAATATTAATTCCTATATATATTTTTTAAATTTCAATACACATTTTTCAAATTTCAATTCAACTTTTTCAAATTCTAAAATAATAATAATATTAAAAAATAAATTAAACTCATATCAACTTATCTCATCTCTTAATCTAAGCAGGACTTAGGTGTTGTTTGGAAAGTTAGATCAATGAGATGTCATCATTTTCTTGTCAAATATTATTCAAATAAAAAATAATTTTTAATTTAAAAAAGTTAATTTTTTTCATCTAATTATTATTTAATCATTATAATTTTCATAAATTTTAAACAAAATATAAAAAATAATACAAAAATTTCAAACTTAAAGACAAATAATATTCAAAAAACCTTTTAACTTTGTAATTTTTTTATTTAATTTTTTCTCTATTATTTCTTAAAACTTAATAAAATATTTTAACTCAAGCTATTTCACTATTATTCATATAATTCTTATTTCATCTCATTATTTAAACATGTCCTAAACCATAACATGCTCGATTTCTTTCTTTTGTTTTCTAATGATCAAAAAATTA
The DNA here is from genome assembly GCA_036559045.1 of Platycarya longipes. Taxonomy (NCBI): domain Eukaryota; kingdom Viridiplantae; phylum Streptophyta; class Magnoliopsida; order Fagales; family Juglandaceae; genus Platycarya; species Platycarya longipes. Next base: position 2,519,972 of record CM071798.1, read on the forward strand.
TGAGCGTAAGTTTCACGCACCATCACAATTTTGATGAACTTATAACTACATATTCATAGATTATTAACTCATAATCAAAGAAGAATGGTGTTGAAATTTTCATCCCACCCTATAATGGTCGATTGCATACCATTTAATGGAAGTTGCTTTAGATGGTTAGACCACAGTTCCATAGTTTAATAGTCGGATTATAAGAAAATCACCTAATTTTGAACTCCTCTTCTTGCATCAACTAATTCATTAGCTTCATTGCCTTTTTTTCTACATTTTTCACGTTACATTTTCTCTAATGAAATTGTTGTTAGGACACCCATTTTGAATAGAAATGAAAAGAAAAGAAAAGAAAAGAAAAAACGAAGAATAAATGCAAAGAAAGAAAGAAAAATAATTTTGTATATGAAAAGGTCGCACAATTTTTTTGCCAAAATGTAAATATATATGCGATTTATATGAAAAAAAAACCTTAAGTTTTTAATAATAAATTTTATTTTTATTTTTAAATGACTATATAAAGCTTCGTACTTTACAACTACCTAACATTACTCTTTGTTTCGTCTGATTAGGGAATATCATGGAGTGGAATCAGAACGCACTCACTATTCAATACCTAAGACAGTCTAAAAAAAGTAGGAAAACCAGCAACAGCTAGAAACCTCTCTCACACCTGAAGGAGAAAAAACCCAGAAAAATGTTGCCCTCTCGCTCACTTTCCAGGCCTGAATTTGTGTTTTCTTCTTTACCAGGAAACCACAATTCCCATCTTTTCAATCACCATAGTGCCACAGAGTTTAATCCTATAACACCCACAACTCCAAACCACACATTCAAGTTCTTTGTTACTCATAAAGCCGTTGGTTTCCGTGGTTCCAAGCTCTGCGACTTCGACTCGGGGTTTAACAAGTTTCAATTTTTTTGACGGGTGTTATATGCTACCCAATTGAGTAATCATTCCCAAAAGTAAAAAACACAAGGTATTCTCTATTAAACTTGCTTAAACATTAGCTCTCGATGATTAAATTTAATATTTTTAGGGTTCTGGTCATATGTTGGGTCCTTGGTTTCGGTCTGCATATCAAGTTTTTCCTTGTTGCACTTTGCCCCCCGTCTTATCCACTGGATTTTAGAATTCATTGCTAAATCCACTTGATAAATAGTAGTTATGGTTATACAAATCTAGTGTTTGCACAAAAGTTGTAGTCAATTAGAATTAACACAAAATTATTGCTTCAAAACCAAGACCTCATGTTAACATGAGCTTGAGATTTTCTGAGGACATCTTTGGGAACACTGCATAGAAATGAAATTGACTTGCACGCCTATTGGAAAGTGTAGTATCTCTTTAATGTCATCTATAGGAGATGAGTCTTCTCATCGATCAATCTCGCTAGCATTACAAGTCACATTGACACTTCAATCTTTGCAAGAAGCTGTCCAGATTGGTGCTGAACTTTTTAAGCTCCAGATTGGAGTTTCATCCTCCGCAAAGAAAGGTATGCCAGAAGACGGTAACCAAAAACCATGGCTACCAGGGCACTGACCTCTACAATACCATTGTCTATTCTCATCCCATTTATGGTGGGCGTGATGTGTTCATACTGCACCTTGAGAAGCAGCTTGAAAGTGTGGTAGTTGAAAGACAGATAGCGGATCCAAGAAATGAATATTGGAACTTTCTGCAACATTGTAGGCAATGTATTGTTATTTCTGCTAACAGATTTATCTAGGAGCTTTCCAAAATAATTTTTTGCAGACAATCCGCAACTTTTGTATATATGGTGAGATAAATGCAGATGTTGATTCCAAGTCTGCATATTTCCGCTAAGACCAATACAAAAAGAAAAGACTTTACATGCTTACCTGCACAAAGAACCCACCAGCTAGCATGAAGGTCATCACAGTTACTGAAGCCAGTGTGGTTGCCCTCTTTAAGTCCATCAATGTAGCCCCTATAGCTAGTCCTAATCCCTGTTTTGCAGTTAAGTTGTTTAATTGTGGAAAATACATTAGCCACAAAGGGATTACACAAAAAATAAATTTACAAACTGATGTGGCTTGTTGTGGTACGTCAAATTGTAAAATTATTTTATAATATAATAAATCTAACAACATCAGTTTGTGGTTTACATTGTGAAATCTCTTTGTGCCTGTAACAGTTCTCTTTAATTGTAAATGGTATATTTGTTTATGATGTCATCTTACTCAGTTCTGCAGGAGGCATACCTGAGCTGCCACAATGCAGAGGAAGACTGTAAGCAGGCTTAGGAAAAAGGGACCAGCACTAAGTCTCAAGCCTGCCATGAAATAGACAACAAGAAGGAATAATACTGGTAGTACCAGGTCAAGTGGAAGGTCGCTTGTAGTTCTAGCCACAAAATATGCACTTAGTCTGTACATGTCAGCCGCTCTTTCTTTACTCAACATGGCTCTTTCTTGAGGGAATGTGAAGATCGCTGTGAAGACAGGAAAGAATCCCCAGAAGACACCAATGAAGAAAAGCAGTCCTGCCTGCAATGGAGGTTGGCTAAGTTCTATGTTGGGCTCTATTTCCAAATATATGCAGAAGAGCAAAACATGAAGTTAATGCTTTCATGAGGATGGTTATATTGAAAGAGCAACATCCATTTTAAGAAGCTTCTTTTGACCGGGCCTACTAGGATATGGAAAGTTATGACCAGATCTGTAGTTCAGTTTGCATATATAACTTCTTTAGAAAAAAGGAGAATTAAAAATCATAGGTATTTGACATTCCTTTCCTTTTTACTTGGTGTGTTCCTTTTTCTATTTCTCTTTGTCTGATATGTTTGATCATCATGTCTTTCAGTTTTTCTCAATAGGACAATACATAATCACATAATTAGAAAATACAGAGATGAAGTGATATTAATAACAGATGAGAAGCGGTGCCTTTCTCAGAACCAATGGTTATATTGATGCCATTGGAGAGGAAAAATTCAGGGGAAAATGGCAAATGATTGAGTGGGTAAAAACATGCATGGAGTATACCTGTTCTTGCACGCCTTTGGGGCTGTTGCTATCAGACCGCCACCACAGTAATCCCAAGATAATTGCCGTAGAGAGAACTTGAGTGATTCTCAACCAGCTAAAATACTCATGCCGCCGTTCTTTGATTCCTCTCCAGAACAATATGGAATATTGTTCCCACCAGCTTGCGCCCCATTGTCGCTTTGGATAAGAAACCTTCAATTTGACTTCTTCGTCAAGTGGTATAGGAATGAGAAGTTTCTTCTTTTCAGTTTCTGCTACTCGTGTCTCATAGGCCTCCACCAGATACTGCTTTTAAATAAGAGTCATTAGGAAGAATCATAGCTTTTCTTTTAATGTTTTCAGGGAATAACAGGTCAGGTGGCCCCTGCCCTTAGGACAACAATCACGATTATCATACAAGGTAAAACAGGCCTATCATGTAAACATCCCAATCTTATTCTTATTATAGTGCATCAGACTCTTGTTTTGACTGCTAGAGCCACAAAGAGATCACTCAAAAACAATCATACAAACTGACGTGGCTTTATGTGATCTGTTAGATGTATTTTATAATAAAAGTAACTTTATAATTTGATTAACCACATGAAAAATCATTTCAATTTGTAGAATTACTTTTGTGTATAAAGTATCTCTTTTTTTGAATGTACAAGGAATAGAATTCTCTGTTTTTATGTTGCTAGTGTTGTAATTGGAATACTTATTTTACCTCATGCACAACAGCAGGAGATGGTTTCCCATTCTGTATTTCAGCTTCTGAATTCCCCATCTGCACTTTGTCATCTAATTCTGATGGCACGGATACATCATGAAGGTTTCCATTTGCAAGGTCTAGCAAGAACTCTGCTGGATTCATGGCGATCATGGGAGAACATCCTATGGATGAGAAATACACCATTGCTTCTGATGCTTTTCCGAAGTAGAGTAAGCTCCCTTTCCCAAGAAGGATTAACTTGTCAAATTTGTGGAACAGTCTGCTTGATGGCTGGTGAATCGTTGTTAACACTGTTTTACCGGCCTGCCACAAATTTGCAACAAGGTTATTGAAAGCAATATTTTTTATATATTTTTGGGATCATATTGCTCCATTTCTTTCTTATCATCAAACCTGGTCTGTCAAAGTACACTATTCCATTATGTAAATAAGAAAAAGAAAAGAAAAGAAGAAAAAGTGGAAAATGGAGGCAAATCAATGCTCCAGTCTGAATGAAGTTCCCTTGTGTAAATACCTCTGCAATGTCATGTAACATCTGGACAGTCCTTAAAGCAGTGGTGGAATCCAGACCGGAGGTTGGTTCATCGAGAAACAGAAGGGATGGGTTGATAATAATCTCATTCCCAATACTAACTCTTTTCCTCTCACCACCTGACACTCCCCGGACAAAGGAGCCTCCAATCATGGTGTCTTGGCACCTGTTTGCACATAATATTTCATTATCTTTTACTTCACCAACTTTCAAGAACAGGATCGATCAAGGGTAGTTTCTGCACCCCTGATCTGAATAAGACTGAGAAAATCCCCAGTTTCAATGATAACAGGTAAGAGTTGAGCCTTATTACCTCTCCAAGCCTAGTTCATAGATAACATCTATTGCTCGTTTTTCCTTTTGCTCTCTTGTCAGCGTCTTTGGGAGTCGTAGAAGGGCTGCATATGTCAGTGTTTCCTTCACTGTAAGGTGAGGAAACAGAACGTCGTCTTGTGTTACAAACCCTATCCTGTCACAATATTTCATGTTGTTATGATATGCATTTAATCTGATTAGTTTCTTCTGTCAAAATCCCATATTGAATTTGATAAAGTTATGGTTTGTCCAAAAGCTTAACAACGCTTGTTTTAATACTGCTTATTCTAAAAGTTTGGATACATAGGCTGACCTGCTTTTCAGGAACTTGGAATAAGGCTGGTCATTGTAAGTGACTAAACCACCAACGGTGGGCTGAATCAACCTGCCGCCGAGAAGATTTAGGAGTGTCGTCTTTCCACTTCCTGAAGGTCCCATTAATGCCAAAACCTCCCCAGGATTCACTGAACCGGAAATCCCATTTAGGATTTCCTTCTCCACTGTTCTCATTCCTTTGAGAGTTACCTTGTAAGTCACATCTGTGAACTGTGGACTGAATTTGGTTACAAATCTTCCATGACACTTGAAACAAAAATGAAAGAGATAAAAACATGGTTTTATGCTTCTGACACCACTGTTCACAAAACTAAATAAGCTTGTCCATACCCTTCTTTCCTTGGCAAAGCTAGCTGTCCTTATGTTTGTCTTATTTAAGTCTTTTTGAATAGTCAAATAAGATGAGTTAAAATAGTTTGTAAATAGTAATAAAATTGTTAGTTGAAATGAGATGGAGATAAGATGAGACTATTTCGTCTCACATATGAAATGAGATGAGTTGAAATTGTTTGTGAATATTAGTAAGATTGTTAATTGGATTGAAATGAGATAAGAAATGATGAAATAAGATGAGATGGTTTTATCTCACTTTTGTATCCAAACGGGTCCTAAAAGTCAAGGTTGAGATCAAGGTTGAGCTAGATTCACACTCTACCCTCAACGCAGGATCTTGAACCAGATAGGAATATGAACTAGTTCCTCTGGTTCTAAAATCCAAAAGCTTGCAGTATTTTATTGTGGGAAAGAAGGGAGAGTCTTGTACATAAATATCATATAGGATGAAACTCTGTACAAGACTGAACCTGACCATGCTATATTGCTTAGGCATGTTCTATGGATCGCGTTGATGCTAAACTCAATCTCCATCCTTGCCTGTTCAAATAGATGGTATAACATCAATCCATGCAACGTTAAAAAACAGATTTTCAGCACCGGTACTTTGCTCAGCCATCCAGAGTAAGACAGCGGTAAAGGAGAATTAATCTCCATGGCTGGTAGAACTGTAAATCAATTACCTTGAGATAGATTGGGAATGTTGGTTCTGTTTGAAACTTCGGCCTGAGTGTGCCAGCCTCAAGATCCTCAGCTGCAACGATACGTAAGATTAATAATTTAGATAGGAAAATACTTTAGCCACAAAAGAATTGAAGTAAATCTATAAACTGATGTGATACGTCAAATTGTAAAGTTATTTTTATTATTAAGTAGATTTAGTAGATTTCATGAAATTACATTAATTTGTGAATTTATTTTGTATAATCTTAGATAAGCGCAAAGAGCCAAAAGGTTCAAATAATTAATAAGTGCTGCAGTAGCCACTAAAGCATTTATCTTAATTAAAAGGAAGTAACTACATGGAAGGGATAACAAAAGTTTTGCACAATTTGTTTCATGAAGGATTAAAGAAATCAACTAATACTATAATTAACATTAATATTTGTACTTTCCCACCCTAATCATAATATTATTTGCAATGTCCCTTGAAACTTATATTTTTTTTAACCCATGAAATTAGTTAAAAAAAAAAATTCTTCTGTGACTCTTTCATATCTTTCATCTATATTAAGAACAAATAAAAGTCATCTTTCACCTATATTTGCATCCACTTATGACTTGATGTCGGCCTGCTACCTTAGTTGTCAAACTGTGATCATCAAATTCATCTTGAAGACCATAAAAACCAAAAAATCATGAGCAAAACAGGACTATGAGTTGATGATGGTTTGTTTTGAAGGGAGAATAAAGTTGAAACTATCCCAAAAAAGAGTAGGGTCATCAAACTCTGATTATTTCTCATCTGATCAGCGGATACAGACAAGCTTCAAAATAGGCCATATAAATGAAATGGAAGCCCTCAAAAGAGTCACGAATATTAATGTTTGGAAAATGCAATTATAAACAATTATATAAAAGTAAATCTACAAACTGATATAGTTTGATATAATACGTCAAATAATAAAATTATTTTTATTATAAAATAAATCTAACAGATGTTATGAAGTTATATTAATTTATAATTTTTTTTATATAATATATTTATATTTGTAACAATTATTTTAATGTTTTCCTAATGAATCCAGAACTTCCCAAGTAGCAAAGGAAAGGCAGCCAAAAGTGGTCCCTTTCGGATAAGTGGCCCCATCCCATCACATTTTCCAAGTGGTTGTAAAGGCACTGCACACTTTTTTATCTAAAGACATAAACTGGCTGTTTGTGTTGATTGAGTGGAGTCAAATGAAAGTAGGAGAAGGAAGGGTCCAGTAACCTCAATTTTTGTCAATCTCACATCTCAATCATTTGCTCCACACGCCTCACCCTCAATCACCCAATTCGCCTCCCTTTCTCTTTCCCTTTCACACAAAATTGTTTTCCTAAAGCCAACAAGCTCGTCTAATGGACTTCAATTCTAAAAGTTTTTACCTTCTGATTTATCTTTTTTCTATCACGTCCATGATTCATTTCTTACTCTTTTTGCTATTTCTTAGTCTTACTGCATGCCTTAATTGCAAGACTTTTGCTGGTGAAAATTAGTTTGATCAACTACTTAAGATTGTCGATGTAACATATGCAAGATTAAAACAAGAATGCGCACACGTATATCGGGCCCATTAATTAATGATGTTGTGCAATCCAAGTGGCGTCTCAAGCACCAAAGATTGGTGCTTTAACGGTTAGCTGCCATGCCATGTTCCGTGACATCAAGGGCAGTATCATATTAGTGGAGAGAGAGAGAGAGAGAGAGATGCAATATGAAGAAGACTCACGAATATCATCGTCGCTAAAGGGCTTGGAGTCGGCTATTTCATCAGGAGGGACTGTGAAGCCGGTGAAGGAGAAAGAGAAGCCCAAGCTGGCACTGGAGGCTCGGCTGAGAGCTGCACCGCTGCTCACTTCATCCTGCAAGTCAAGCTTCATTTGGGCACTCCTTGACTTCCTAATGTGTGTATTTCTGCTGCTGCTACCACTCCGCCCTGGTGATACCGCCATCATCCTCCTACTAGACTTCCTCGACAGGACCCCGCCACTCTCTGCCGCCGCTCCAACCGCTTGATGATCACTTGATGTCGGTGACTTAAATGCCGCCGCCACTGTTTCCACCACTGATTGATCCGATTTTGTCCTTGCCAACCCGGCTGAATTCATTTTCTCCATCTTCTATCGGCTCTAGCTTGATACTATATAAATAATGCAACATTTAACCGATGATTCTAAGAATTTAAAAGACCCACAATGCTGCGAAATGATCAATTAATGAAACAAAATAATGTAATATATAACTTGAAGAAAAGAAATAGATTCATGAACAAAGCCCCAGAGAGACATCAACATGGGCAAGTTTTGACAGCATCATACTAAACTCTTTCAGAATCTGATCTCAATATCGAAGATAATGAGACTGTCTGCACAAGAAGATAACTTGGCATGATGATCAGTACAAGAAGATAAGACTGTCTGCACATACCTTCTGTGACGACTGAAATGGAAGGAAGGGCCAGACTATGAGAGGACCTCAAATAGAAATTTTAGAAAGGTGCTGTTTTTAATGGTATAGGCACCAACCACAACAAAAGTACTACCGTCGTAGTGCCTCTAGTACTTCTTATAAAGAGCAAGTATGAGGGAGATGCTAAGTTACCAAAACGTCCTAAACTTCTCATTGTAATAATTGGTCTAAGTACACCATTACAAAAGGGCAGATAGGAGATAATAATGATGAGTCTCAGCATTTCACCTTTATTAATTGAGTACTACTCCAACCACACTCGCCGTACACGTGTTTGGATCTTTTTGTTCCTCTTCTCTGCATGGAATTTTCCTGGTTTTTTCGGTTCTTGACTAATCAGTGGGAGCAGAAAATTACAAAGACTCGTAATCTGAGTGAGCTTTTGAAATTAAGGATCTTTAGCTGTATTCAGTTCTTTGCGTGGTTGATGTTCGATCGGCCTCCTAATCAACTAGTCCAATGCTATATATGCAAGCCATGGAATTTGTTTGCTTTCGGAGGGCCTGCATGCATATCATGTCTGTACGTAACATAAGGCTCTGCTTTGATCTTAGATTACCCTTCCAACAGGGAACCAAAGTTTTTTGGAGTATCCTTCGAGCTCATGTGCATGTATTTCCATTTTGACTTGAACTTAATTTTGATCCGTTATTGAGTAGATTATCCATCGTCATGCAAGATTGTTGCTGTCGTGGAGCGAAATTAGGATTTAGTGTTTGATGGTGCAATCGACAAAGTATATAATATGTGTGAGTATAAATGATATGTATTTTTTGTACGTGACTATATATATAACAACAATAATAATACGTTATAAAATTATATACAAGAAATATATGTGATTTATAAATTATTTTATAAAATAAATTTTCAAACTACATAAATTTTAATTTTCTTCCAGTTACACAAATATATATTATATAAAAAGATATAATGTATGCATAATGCATTGAGTTGAATGGCAAAGGCTCTGCTGTAATACATGCGAAACCAATCACTTGAGTTGAATGGCAAAGGCCGCTGTAATACATGAGAAACCAATCATTCAAATCCAATCAGGGCCCACTGCTAATTAACATACACTAACTAATATACACTTCTAATTAGTACGACAGTCGGGATGATCATCATCCAACCAGTCTAATGGCAAAGGCTGTATACATGTGAAACGAAAGCAACGACTTATAATATAATATCAGCATATAAGAGAGCCGGTAAATACAATGGCTAATGAGTACTAATGGGTAAAAAAATAATGGCCTATAAGAGCATTGCCATTAGTCTATCAAAAGTTATCATAAAAAATTGATAAAAAGTATAAGTTTGTATACCATAAATTTTTTTTCATCATATTTAATTAAATATGAAAAAAAAAAGATGTAGTCTGTGACTATTTCGTACATGTGGGGGGAACTAATTTCATTTTTTGGGGGGAAGGGGGGCTAAGTGTAGTAAAAATCTTGTTGGTAGGAGAAAAATGGTATTAATACTATATTAAGTTGTTTAAAAATTTGAGGGGGCAATAGGCCCCACTAAGGTGCATGTGGTTCCGTCTCGGGTTGTCGTCATCCTTATAACAATTTCCTTCGTTTATTCTTCATTCCATATTATACTCATGATCATGTGTAATTAAGCTAGCAACTTCCTATTTATAAGTTATATAACCTATCAATTTTTCACCTATATCAACTAGTTAATGAGTTGGGCAAATCTGGCATATGTGGCCTACTTGAGGCCATAAATAACCTTATTTAGCTTACTGACATAGTTAGAGTAAGAATAATTGATACACTTGAGGCTGCTGCATATAAGCAGTGTTAGTCAAAGATTTATGTAAAAAAACATTATGAATATCAATTTAGCCCAGAGGCCAACCTTGACTAACAACTAAAGATAATATCAAGTGAATGGTAGTGGCTTTAACAATGAGACTGAAAGTATTATTATAGTCTAAGCCCGATTTTTTAAGCCCAATTGTTGATGGCAGCCCTTGATTACCAATCAAGCCTTTCTTTGAGCAAAATAGCCATCGAAATTCAATTTAGTTCTATAAACCTAACAACAACCAAGAACATTAAAAGTAGGGAGCCCGGGAGGGGGGGGTACCAATGTCCACTTATTATTTTGAATAAGTGCATTATACTCAAGGGATATCATCATACCACTCGAGAAATTTGGAAGCAGCGAAGAAACTGGAAGGTTTATCTGGAATGGCCCACCGGTGCTTAAATAATGCCTTCTCGGGTATTGGATTGTGCCATTCGTGAGTGTTTTTGGATGCGAGGAGTTGGTTTGACTACTTGTGATATGGGAGACAAGAGGGGAATAAGAGAAGACCAAGAATGTCTGTTTGGTATAGAGGAGGAATTAGAAAGAAGATTAGAGGAAGGAAGAGACTGGTTTGATGGATATGTATTAGCGACAGAGGATGAAGAGAGAAGAGATGAGTGATTAGGGTTATACGAAATGTTAGAGTTTGGAATAGGAAAAGAGAATGGGTTAGAGTGTTGGGTTGGGCTTGGGCTGAGAATGGACTTTGTAAAAAGCAAAAGAGTTGTTTGGATTTGGGCCGAAAGAGTAGATGAGTTGGGCCTCAGAGTAGAAAAAGGAAATGAGCCCTCATCAAAGATTACATCTGATTTTTAGATGTAAAGCCTGCTTGATTTGGGCTCAAAACGCTTGTAACCTTTATAAGAGTCATTGTAGCCCAACAGGACACATAAGATGGAATGCAAATTAAGTTTGTGTTTATTGTAGGGACGTAAATTAGGCCAACATTCACACCAAAGACTTTTGAAAATATTTGATGGAAGCATATTAATCAAACAAAGTTTTAAAGGCTGAAACCCAATAAGTTGTGGGTAAGGAGGACTGGGCAAGTAGGGAAAGCCCACTTTTGACAATATGTCAATGCTTACGTTCTACTAGCCTATTTTGTTGATGAGCAAATGGTCAAAAAAGACAATCGGTAAATTTGAGTTGATGACATAATGAAGTGATGGGCTTAAATTCGGCACTACTATTGGTTTGCAGAGCAACAATTTACTATTAGACAAGTATTCAATAAAAAGTAAAAATCTAGAGAAAACTGTTTGAACATCTGATTTCATTTTTAATGAAAGAATTCACGTATAAGGTGTGAACTGGTCTACAAAAGAAATATAGTATTGGAAACCATTTTTTGAAACAACTGGAGATGGGCCCTATAGATCGGCATTGATCAGTTATAAGGGCCTTGTGTAATTGGACTTTTTGGGCTTATAAGGGAGTTGGTGGCTTTTGGCAAGTGGGAAGGCGGAACACTTAGAGGTAGAGTGACTTGGAGAAGTTGGCAAACGGTTGGCGTGCACAATCTTGGAGAAAAGTTGGAGGGAGGGATGGTCGAGTCTTTGATGCCATGTCAGAAGAGTAGTCCGTTCGCCGAGATGAGTGGAAGCGGTGAGGGACTTTAAAGGAACTCATATAGACCGTTATGAGTTGGGCCGGTGTGGAGGGTTTTCCCCATCTGAGAATCCTTCACAAAGAAATGCATTGTATGAGCTCAAAGAAACAAGAATTATGGATGCAAAATTATAAAATAGAGATAAGAGTTTTAGAAATATTCGAAACATGAAGAAGATTTCTCAAAATGAAAGAGAATGAGTTAAAGGTAAGAAAGCTTACACTAATGTGTTGAATGGTGAGGCATGATCAATCACTGACACAAATTGTATCTGCACCAGAGTATGGTTCACTTAGTAGGTTGAGATTATTCAGATCATGGATGATATGGTGGGTGGCTCCTAAATTTGGGTACCAAGTTGGGTCTGAAAATGAGCTATGAGAGGCATGGTTGGCAGAGAACAAACTAGTTAGGGTGGCCTTGAAACCTTTCACATTCTCTGCCTTGTCTACCACCACAAAAGTAGCCTTTGCCTTTGCCTCGTTGATCTCGATTACCATGGGCATTGTAATTAAGAGAAGGCTCAATAGCAAATTTAGCGGTATGAGAAATTTGACTTTCATAAATTAAAAGCAATTGATAAAGCTCATGTGATGACAGAGGGTCAAATCTTGTAGTGATAAAGGTCACAAAATATTCATAGGTTGATCTGAGACTAGTGAGTAGATAAGTGACGAATTCCTTGTATGGGAGGGGGGTTACCCGTTGTTGCCAGTGTATCAACAAGGTTTCGAACCTTCCCAAAATAGTCAAAGATAGACTGATCTCTTCGAGAAAGGTTTGTAAGCTAGAATCTTACTTGAAATTCTTTAGCTTGTGAATGAGAGGCAAACATTGATGCCAAAGAAAACCAAAGCTCTCGTACTGTGCTAGATGAAAGAACATGTCCAATGATAGAGTTGGAGAGGGATGAGAACAAAACACTGATAATTATGAGCTGATCGGTTTGTATCCATGTGAGATATTCGGGGTTGGTTTTGGGTAATATATCGTCAACAGTAGGTAAATACTGCCTAGGACGAATTGATCAAGTTCCATCAACATATCCGTAGAGATCTTGGCCTCTAAGTTATGTAGAGATTTGAACTTTCCAAAGTAAATAACTCTTTGTTGTGAGTTTTGTAGTGATGACATGAGAAATGGAAGGAATTATAGAAGGGTTGGCCCGTGGGAGAGAAGAAGATACAGGCGTAGCCATGTATCATGAGACTGCGCAGCGTGCTAGTTGAGTAGCTATGCTACCATGTTAAAGGCACTACATTCTTGAATTCCAAGTTGTATTGATAGTGCTATAGCAGTGTATATTTATACACTTTACAATAAATAATCATTCAGTTACAAGAGAATCAAATTAAATAACAAAAATGCAAAAACCTATATTCTAAATTATTCTAAGATCAATCCAAAATTGAAGGTGCTGTGCTAATAATTTGTATTACATTATTGATTATTAACAATCTCATATGGTATAATGTCTTGAAACTATAATATCTAGAGCATTTAGAAAAGAAACATTGGTGACTAGAATTGATTTGTTGATGTTGTATTAATGATCTTGCAAGGTAAAAACGATAAGAGTTAGCATTCTTCGTTTAATTACCTTCTTCTCTAATGAACAGTACCCACGATTCTCCCCTTTGTTTTACTCGTGATCATCTGATCTACACGTCCATGATCATCAAATGAAGCAGCTGATCTTATGTTTATATCTATTAGCGATATATATATATATATATGAAAATATTAACTCAGAATTAATAGTCTTTTTGGTACTCGATGAATTACCAAATATCTTGCTTAATTAATTAAACTAGTTACAAGCATGCAATTGCCGCAGGATGAATAGACCGCATACATTTGGTAGAAGCTGATCATCGTGTCCTTGCAAGACGCGGTTGCAGGTGCATGGCCGGCGAAGAAAATAAGCATTAAAGAGGAAATTAGTGGTAAACTTTCTGCGCTTTGAAGCACTACGTACTCATGATTATACGTAAACATTCGTACATCACGCACCGAAGATAATTAGAATTGATATATATATATATATATATATAGTGAGAGAGAGAAATGATAGTTAATGTAAATATGCTAGCACTGTACATGAATCACTTAAAAAAAAAAAAAAAGTAAATAAATACGAGATTTATGATTATACTTACACATGTATATGTAACAGTGTAAATGAATTGTGGAAGAAAAATGAATGAAATGAACGTATTGTATTGAATTTCAATAGAAACCATGACGGCTTCTTAGATGGAAGACTTCCTCCTAAACTCCAGAAAGTTCCAAATGATCAAAGACAGTAACCGTCTGCTTTTACATGCTTATTTATACTAATACATGTAAATGACTAAACTATCCCAAATTCTTATTATTACATCAGGCAACAAGTATAACCCGTATTACAGCTTAAGGCCCATGGCCCACGAACTCTCAACTGACCCAGCCCACGTTAACAACACTTAGGCACTAAGTGTTCGCGATCTTCATTCGCTTCACTATTTACCTAGACCAAACTCACGCAACACACAGTCACCGATATTCTCAACACTGCTCTGCCGACACTCTTATTCCCGAATAGAACCCTAGGTTCCCTTCACTCCACATCACGGAGGCATATCACAGTATATTACATGCAATATTGTTCTAGTATATATTATTAGTTAGTAATTTAATTGTGATCAATACCAATTATCATGATTATATAATTTCCTGATTCGTGAATTTATATATATATATATATTAGTGCAATAATGTTAAAATTATTTTGGTTAAGCAAAAGATCAATTATATAAAAGTACATGGCCAATCTGCCATCTATTAGAATAGAAGGCTTTGATATTTCTTTATAAAAATAATGTGTCATATATTAGATTGCAAATTTATGGGATTTCTTCTTTGTTATCTATACAATACCCTTATTTATTGAGCACCATGATATTTTGATTATCCGTTTGCATTGCCAAAAAGAAAGTTCAGAACCAAAATCTTTCAAAGCATTGAAGTTTGCTTTATTGAGTTAATTAATTTATGAAGAAAAATTTCTCCTCCAATCTCTCTTGATCGAAGATGACAACATGAAATTGGAATAATTTTGCCAAATTGGATTAGGTATGGCGTCAAGTCCTGTCGATGGCACTCTAGAAGCTATACATTTCAGATGTATTAAATTTCTAATTAAACAAATTATAATAAACTAGATTTTTTAATCAACATTTAAAGTAATTTGTTTGAAGGCAAAGGGGTAGAACCATAATTTAATATTGACGGGAGATGGACGAAGTAGAAACCAAAAGGACATTTTTGGTGGTATATATATATATATATATATAAAGTAACGTGTAAAACACGTTTATCTAGTTTAATTTTTAATAAAAATTAGAAAATTATTCATAATTAAATGGATGATAAATAATTACACATTTTCATATATTATATAAAAAAAATATTAATAAAAACAATAAGATAGTCTTATAAATAAACATAACTTATAGTTTTATAAAATTTGTTTGAGATAATTTTGATTGAAACTTTAATAAAAGATTCATTCAAAATATTATATTTTTATAATTCTAAGACGATGATCTAATATTTGCGTCATTTTGCACAGCCTCAAAAGAGAGGACATTAAAATACTTATGTTTTTAGTCTTTGAGTTTTTCTAAATCTACATAAACTTGAATTATCTACAGTTTTTTAGTTATGTGATTATTTTTAAGAAATAATATAATTATTTTTAAAAATAAATTATGTAGTTTATAATTTATATAAAAGAATTTTATATTATAATTTATAACATGAAATTTTAATATTAATTATGTAAATTTATTAGATCATATATATTTCAATTAAAAATCAAACATATATAATATATTAATTATATTTATTATCTATTATTACCAATTTAATATAATTATAGTTAATTATATATACCGTATATTTATCATCTCAAAAAATAAATAAATAATACATTCATTTTAAAATTATAAAACAATTTTTAAAGAATAAAATTATTAATCATCTGATAGGAATAAATTTTCATGAATAAAATTAAACTCTCTAACGTATAAATTAACATCTCTAAGTGAGGATTGCATTATTATATTGTTATAAATGATTTATTTATATATATTGTTATATATTTTATACTATTATTATGTCATTCTATACTATTATTATTATTCTATATTTATTTTACATAAAAATGGATGGAAAGTGTAAACTTTAACAGAAAAATAAAATTTTTCGTTAAAACAAGATTTTTCGTTAGATAGCCACTTTATATATATAAAGGTATATATATATATATATTGGGACTTTAGTTGTATGCATGGTCATCTGCGATCGACAAAGACTTGCCAAGTGGCATATTTGCCTCAAGAATTATCCTCCTTGATGGCAAAAATAACCCTACCAACTTTCTCTATTTTTCAAGAATGGCCTTTAATAATTCACTACCAAATATTTAATATAATTAAACATGGCCAAATAGTTGTTCAATATTTTTTTTAATATTTTTTCAATTGGGAGAAATTATACAAATTTAAATGTAAAAGCAATACAAAAATCATAATGAAGTGCCACTATCGTATAAATTATTCTAAAATGAATATTTTAAATGGATATTAGAAAACCGAATAATATTCTCAAGAAAATAACTTGAATAAAGAGAAATGTCCACACGCACAACCTCTCCCTCACTAAACACTAAAAGGAGGAATTGAAATTAACAAACACTAAAAAGAGGAAGGGGGCGATGCCACCCTTAAGAGGGAAAGCCACGTGACAAGGACGTGTCGGAGAGAGAGAGTCAGATAGATAGTCAGCCAATCATGTGAGATCCCAAATTTACATGTATTTTTACACGCTATTTTATTTTCGATATTAATTAATTAAATTTATTTTAATAATATTATTGGTTGTATTTTATTTGTTTAAAATATTTATTTGAGCTATTAGTTAGTAAGTGTTAGTTTTATGTTTTTTTTATAATTAAATGTTGAGTTACATTGTTTATTTATTAATTTAAATGTGAGGTAATTATTTTAAATGAGTGGAATTTAATTTCCTTTATTTTTAATTATGTGATTTTATTTGATGTGCTTTCTTAATATTAATTAGTGTTTTATATTTAAAATGTTCTTTAAATTATATTGATTTATTGTTAGGCTTTAAATATTTTATTTTATGGATATTAAATTGTAGTATTTGAAGTATGCTTTTATTTAATTTATTGTGTTTTTTTTTTCTAGTTAGTCTTTTTTCTCTTTTTCCTTTTCTTTTCTTTTCTTTTTCTTTTTCTTCCTTTTCTTTCTTTTGCTTCCTCACGAAATTCGGCCCCAGACCACGGCCCCTGTTCTCCTCTCTCTCTTTCGCCGGTTCTCTCATCTCCCCTAGGGCTGCCGTCGGCCACCCACCGGCGACACCACCCAGCCCAACCTCACTCCCACATGCCGGCGACTTCAACGGCATCGGTGGTGTCACTTCCGGCCACCCCACCTCCCCTCCACGGCCACAAACCCGAAATGGGTATTTTGCATTCCCTTGCATTTTTCGGACACCGTCGGCCACCCCTTGGCACCGACGACCTATCAGCAGCCTCCCCACCCTCCGGCGAGCATAACCCACCGCCCAAAGCCACCCATCTTCGCCGGTTACCCCTCCACCCGAAATGGGTCCTTAAACAGATCCATCTTCGCCGCGCCGCCATCCAGCCTCCGTGCATCTCACCTCCGCCACCAAACCAGTCCCCTTGTCCAGCCGGTCATCCCCCTAACTCAGTTTCCCCAACTGTGGCCCCACCTTTCCGGTACAACCCCAAACCCGAAAATGGGTTTTCACCCATTTTGAGCCCGATCCACCACCTTCTGGTGGTTGTGCCGTCACACCACCACCTCCATGAGATTCCCCACCTTCCAAAGAGTATCTCCCTAAATTTTGGTGTTAAACCGAGCACTTTAGCCTAACGTACAAGTGACCGCTACGAGCGCTGCGGAGTGACGTCTGTTCGAGGATTTACGCTTTTACTCACTGTAAGTATTTTCCAATTAAACTTTAAGATTTAAATATATTTTTGGCATCAACAGATTTTGTGTTTGGTCATTATTGAAAATTATCAGTTGTTGGTTATTTGATGCATGGTCATCTGCATTGTGTATTTACGCGTATATTCATGTGTTGGAAATGAAAACTGTGTTTTCATTGTGTTTATGGTTTTGGGTGCGTGTGTATCACGACCCCAAGCCGGGATGGGGCATTATCCCAGTAGAGCTCCTCTGGTCACTCGGGAGCGGAATATACTGAGTGATGTCCCCTGGGTCGTCGCCGGGCGATGACGGGATCGGACGGGATGGTAACGCTCTCGTGCCGACTCCGTGGCTCCTCTGCTGGCGGGAGTTAGGGGATGCCTGGTCATGGTACGTGCTGGGCTCGGTTAGCTAGGCATCGCCCATTCCGAAGTCACATGCGGGGTCGTTACCTTCGGTGTGATGATGAAAGTCAGGGTGTGCGGATGGTCCGTAGGGGAGATCATGGTGCATACGGTTAATAAAACGGATGTTTAGGCCATTTTCTGGGAAAGTGGCGAGTTTTAATTATTGGGTTTACGTGGACCATTTTCTGGAAAAATGGTTGTGGTTTTAATCGATTTACGGACATCATTTTCTGGGAAAATGATGGGTGATTTTACTGGAGTTTTAGTTGGGCTAAAATGAGATTTTGGCGTGTGTGGTTATTTTATCGAATTTGAGGAAAATGATTTTAAGTCTCATGCATATGGTAATTTGTTCATGGTTGTTGTTGTGGCATTAATGTATTTATTATCTTGGGTTTGTTTGGGTTATACTTACCTGCGATGTCATTTTTGGCATCGTAATTTTTGGATGCAGACTTTGAAGAGGCTGAGCCTGAGGAGACGGCTCCGCCGTTGATGTGTTATTATTATTAATTGTTATCTCGGGAAATTATTTTTCCCTTTTAAAAATATGTATTTGTTTAATTTATCTTTCGGATGACTGTATTAAATCTCCTGTTGGAGAATTTATATTAAACTGATTTGTAAAATATTTCAAAAATTCTGGTACTTAGTTATTGACTTAATATATCCACTGCTTTTATTTATGTATGTTACGTGTGCACACACGTTTGGCACTTGTCGTTGGGATGTGTGACCCGTGTTGTCATCATCCTGACACCTTGATTCTTGTGTTTATTTTAAGGAGAATTTGAGGGCGTCACAAGTCAGGCTTATGTCTAGCCCCATTAGATCAAGCTATTTATAGAAGCAATGTGATACGCCTTGTCATAAGGCTAAGACAAGGAATGGGCTCGGGTCACGGGTTTGTGATTGAATAAAGGAATGGGCAATGTCATTTTAGTTGGGCTTAGACTTAGTCACTTAGCTTAGTTTGTATTTCATATTTCCAGTAGGCCCATGTGTGGCCTTAAGTCAATGTTAGCATACGTAAAATATAAATAAGTCCCGATTACATGTAAGAGGACTATATAGATTATTTATGAATCTTTCTGATTTTGGAGGAAGTTTTCCTCAAAGAAGATAACGTGATTCTTTTTTCAATACAATTCATCAGATTTTATTTATTATTCATTTTCAATTCATTTACATTATTACAAGTGGTATTCAAAGCCATCCTTTTTTAGAATCGTTTATCATGGAAAATTTGTTTGTCTTTCAACAAAATTAAAGAGTCAATGGAATGAATATAAGAAAATCTTGAAATTCTCCATCAACAAGCCATGGATTGAAAGAAGGATTCTGAAGAGCGATTTCACCATTTAAAACATCTAGAATCTTGAAGAACTTGTTTATGGAGGAAGTCTGCCTTCGAAGTCAGACAACGTGATTCTCTTTTCAATACAATTTATCAGTTTTATCCATTATTCTTTTTCAATTCATTTACATTGTTACAAGCAACCAGCTTAATTGTCGTTTCGTCACCACATGTACGATCCATGCAACAACGGTAGACAACTCACAAATAGTTGGTGATGGCCTCTATTCACCACTGCATATCACGCGACACATGGGGCACTTAATCCATGCATTGCCCTATCCTTCTTCTGCGTGGATACTTTTGTTCACAAGTGTTTAAGAGATCGCTAGACCGTAGCCAAATCTTTTAATTACCCTTCTTCATGGCTCTTGGCCTTGTAAAGTAGACCCAATTCGAAGAGAATTATCACGTTTTAAAGTTCATATAATATGTATATATATATACATACATATATTATATATATTTAGGAAAAGCAAATTATAAACTCATAATAAAACGGGGCATGCAGATTCTTAGAATGTAGAATCTTCCAATCAAGCTAATTGGAAATACATTATATTATTATCTTAGTTTTATTTTATTAATTAAGATGTGACGTATTTATAATTATTAAATAATTATTTATTGGATGTTTTTTTATCATTCAATAATAATAAATGTGTTACATCTTATTTAGTAGAATGAAAATAAAATGAAAGTATGATACATAGTATTACTCAAATCTTAACATTAAGAGAAGGTAGTATTTATAGTATTATAGTACATAACTTTAGTATAATTTTTTTTAAAAATAAATATAAAAATTATATAATACATATTTTTTAATAATAAATCTCAACTTTTTTCAAGTGTAGTACATGAGATTGACGCATCTTATAAAGACAGTAGGTAACAATACCCAACTACTAATTTCCTTCTCATTAAGCTTGTTTACACACAAAAAAAAAAATAAAAAAAGAATATGAAAAATGTGTGATTACGATAAAAAGGATTTTGTCAATTAAATAGAAATTCAAAACGTGTACAAAAATAAGGAAGAAATAAGAAACTTTGATTTAGGGAGGTAAAATTATAAAACCTTTAATCAAATTTACATTATATATAAAGTGTAAGATTTAATTAACTATCTCAATTTTGGGGCTTCTTTCCTGGGCCTGTCCTTGTACAAAATGTACTCGTAGAATACGTAAGGCTCATCCACCAGCCTGCCCATGATCAATTCGCAATATGCTTTGTACAATGAAGAGGTGAGAATTGACAAGGGTAAGCTACCAATGGTGTAGGGACTGACTCTTACCATTCGTCTATTTTGAAAAAAGATTGAAAATGAGGAATGAATGCAAACGTTAGTGTGAAATTGTGATGTGGGGTTTTCGGAAAGTTTAAAAAGGTATCCTTTACGCATCCTCACATTTTTATTTTAGAATTAATGATTTAATTTCATTTAAAAAAAAAAAATTAGCAAGAACATCTTATAGCTTTCTGCCATATGAGAATGCCCATATTTTTTTAAGGGAACAGTTTAAGTATTGTGATCCACAACTACAAATGAATAGAACAACTCGTGAACAGTTTGAACTCAATTGGTATATATTCTGTTTGAATAAAATTCATAATTTAATAAATGATATGATCTTAAATACTAATATTGACTCGAATAAATTCAACTCGACTCGATTTGAATTTGTGAACAAAGTTTGTAAAAACTCCACTTGATCGACTTCATTTGAGCTCTCATTTTAATGCTAATAATATGTGTTTTATATGGATGTATTATATTTATTTCATATTATTAGTTTCATCGACGTTGCACTGTCCAACAGGTAATAAAAACGTTTGATGAATCAATCCATCAACAACGGGAAAGAATTATTTATTTCGCCTAAAAATGAAAGCAATTAATTTAAAGTAATAATAAATTTACTTTAAATGCTATTTGAGGTCCTCAGAGTCCATTAGTAAAATATAAGACAATGTAACATATAAAAATAATTGAAGAAATGTTACAACCATAAAAAATTGCACAAAAGTAATTTTATAAATTGATTATGTTTAATGTGATTTGTTAGTTTTACTTCGTAATAAAAACAAGTTTTATAATTTGAAAAATCACATCAAATCATAACGAAGTGTAGGGATATATTACTTGTGTGTACATAAACCGATCTATTAGAATATTTTTCAAAATAATTATTTAACTTGTGAGATTCTCCACCATTCTAATATGATGATCAATGTTTTGAAACGTAAACCCAAGAACAGAACACTATATGAGCGGAGAAAAGAATCATTTTCTCCTCGCTCTGTCCAAAAACTTGGCAATTTCGGCTTTGGCAGCAAGCAAAAGCTGTTGGGCCGATCTCTTCCTTTTTATTTTTATTTTTTATTTTTTTAATCTTTTTGATGGACCACTGGAGAAGTACTACACAATATTTCACTTAAAAACGACACTCAAAAATATTGGGCTGAGATATTGAAATTGAGTGAAACAACAATATTTTTTGCAAGAAAAACGACACTACTCCAAAAAAAGATGCTAGGAAAAAAGAAAATATTAAACCAGCACACAAATTATTATTAGCAAGTTTTCTTGAACATGACTTTCTTTGTGCAAATTCATTCAAAAGATGGCTCTAGGTGGCTTGAGACTGCAGTTTGGGGCTTGTGGTGCTTGCTAATACTTTCGAAATCATGTACATAGTCGGCCTAGATTTTGGAAGGTCATTTAAGCATTTCTTAGCAATCTCTCCAACCCTTACAAGCTCAGCCTCAATTTGGGCCGTTGGACGTTGAAGACGTTGGTCCAACACATCTATTAGTTGAATGCTCATCTCAATTGATGGATTAGATGATGACTTAACTGAGGAGATGAAATCACCTGGATGCTTTCCCATTATCACTTCTAATGCCAATACACCAAAGCTATATACATCACATTTCTCGGTTATCTTCATTGTATAAGCAAGTTCTACCAAGAAAGAAAAAAATCAAAAGCAAGTCTTCAATCTTATCTTAGATAAACAAAATGACAATGACATTTATTACCTGGTGCTATATATCCGTATGTGCCTGCAAGGGAAGTCCAATTTGATGAATCTAGCTCTAAAATCTTAGCAGTGCCAAAATCTGAAACATGAGCCTCGTATTGAGAATCCAATAAGATGTTGTTACTTTTGATATCTCGATGAATTATAGGTGGTGAGCAATCATGGTGCATGTAAGACAAGGCATAAGCCACACCTTTGACAATATTCAATCTCTTACTCCACTCCAATTCTTTAGCATCTTCTTCAATTTCCAACATTCTTCCCAAACTGCCCATTTCCAGATATTCATAAACCAAAAATGAATGTCGAGCACACGAACAGAAGCAATGAAGTTTAACAATATTTCGATGTCGTACTTCTGTTAATGCCTTCATCTCATTTAAGAACGCCTTTTGGGATCTTTTCTCATCGTCAACTAGTTGGTGGAATTTCTTCACAGCTACCATATCACCTGATGACAATTTTGCTTGATATGTTGTTCCATATCCTCCCTTCCCAATGCAATATATGTTATCAAACGCTTCGGTTGCTCTTATGATCTCTTCATATATGTTTCTGCCATCGAAAATGCTTGACACAAAAAGGGATCCTCCTTCATACTTGTCTCTTTGTTCTAATTGAGGATGTTGATCTTTCTGTCTTTTTTGCAAAATGAGAAGAACTCGGAAGAAAACAAATAGAACCAAAAGTGATCCCAAAAGAGGAAAAATGATTACAAACACAACTTTCATGTGTCTCTTTTTTGATAAATGTTTGCATTGGGGCAGCCCTTTAATATTACCGCACAATCCCTTATTCCCTTGCAAGGCTTTCAAGGGAGCATCTAAAAATGCTTTGCTGTTGGGAATGAGTCCGTGTAACTCATTGTAGGATACGTCAACATGCAACAAGCCATGCATATCTTCAAAGGTAGTTGGAATAATTCCAGAAAGATGATTGTGAGAGAGATTGAGCACCTCCAAACTTTGCATTTTGCTACTTTCTGATGGTATCTCTCCAGTTAAAGAGTTATAGCTTAAATCCAATTTGGAAAGATGAAATAAGCTCAGAAGTAAAATAGGAAGTTCTTCACTAAAATTGTTATGACTTAAATTCAAGTGGTTCAATTTTGAGAAGCCATTGCCAAGATTATGTGGAAGTGACTTGCACAATTTGTTCGAGGATATGTCTAGAAATTCAAGATTGGTCAATGACTCGAACTCTATAGGTATAGCACCAGAGAGATGATTTCCATTCAACCACAACTTCTCTAGAGAAGTCAACTTTCCAAGTTCTTTAGGAATTGCCCCAACTATATGATTTAAAGAAAGATCAAGCACATGTAGTTGAATCCAATTTCCAATCTCCGGTGGTATGCTACCGCTAATGTTGTTCCCACTCATTTTTAAGGTTCCTAATTTTATACATTGCCCCCAATTAGTTGAGATTTTGCCAAAAAAGTTATTGTGGCTTAGATCCATGATGATCAAGTTTGGATAGGAACCAAAGACTTGAGATATATCTCCAGTGAGTTGGTTTTCATTCAAGAAGACTCTCACTAAGCTTGTGCAATTTTTTAAGCTTTGCGGAACTCGACCTCTGAAACTATTGTTGAATATTGAAATATATTGAAGTGAACCACCACGACAAATAGTTTCGGGCAAGGAGCCAGAAAATTGGTTTCCGTTAAGTAGCAAACTGCGCATATTCATGGAACTTCCGATTCCTTGTGGGATGGGACCAGAAAGCCGGTTATCACGAAGATGCAATTCTAGTAAATTGCTTAAATTGGCAAATGAACGGGGAATTGGACCTTGAAGTTGGTTTTCGCCAAGCGCAAGATGTCTTAGAGAATTCAGGTGGCCTATTTCTTCAGGAATGGAACCAGAAAGTTGATTGTGAAAGAGATTCAAATGTATAAGATTTCGCAAATTTCCTAAAGAAGTAGGGATGTGACCTTCAAAACGGTTTTGGGAAAGGCGAAGCTCGGCTAGTGAGTTTAGGCGACTTATTTCTTCAGGAATGGAGCCAGAAAGTTGATTTTGAGATAGATTCAGGAGGGTAAGATTTCTCAAGTTTTTTAAAGAAGTAGGGATGCAACCTTTTAAATGATTTTTGGAAAGAGAAAGGTTAGTTAGAGAATGTAGGCGACCTATTTCTTCTGGAATGAAGCCAGAAAGCTTATTTTCCCAAAGATAGAGAATGGTAAGATTTTTCAAATTTCCTAAAGAAGTAGGAATGAGACCTTCAAAACGGTTTTGAGAAAGATCAAGCTCGGCTAGAGAGTTTAGGCGACGTATTTCTGGTGGGATTTTTCCTGACAATAGGTTAATGGACAAATCAAGATAAATGAGTTTGGACAAGTAGCTAATTTGACGTGGAATGTTCCCAAATAAAGAGTTCACAGAGACATTAAGATACACAAGATTTGGAAAAGATGAAAAGGAAAACCCATCAAGTGTACCTTGTAAGCCAGAGCTACTAAGATTGATTCTGACAACACTTCCAGCAGGGTTGCAAGAAATACCAAACCAAGTGCAGGGATGATCCATACTTTGGTTTGATTTTGCAGAAGTATTGGGAAGAAGAGTCCATGAATGACGTAGGGGAGATTGGGTTTGGTTTGAAAGGGTATTTTTCCATTTGAGAAGAGCAGTAGCTTCTGCAGCAGAAGCAAAATCAGCATTTGATGACAAAACCACATGATGAACGAACAAGAAAAATGAGATTAGGGTGCATACTCTCTTGAAGGTTGGTGCTGCCATTATTTTCATGTCGTGTGTGTAGTGTCTGATATGGTTAATGGCGTTATTCGAAAGGGTATTCTTTTCATTCGTTTTATAAGCAAAGGCCATTATTTGCGTATGTATTACTCACTGATCTCCTCATGTATGTTGACTCAAAGCTTGAGAAGTCTAATTTGGATTCTCTTCACACCATTTAATCGGCCATAAAAGTCTTCACCTAGCTAGTTTCCTGTGGCCGGTTAAATGAATAGATATTTATGGTGATTAAAAAGCTACGAGTACTGAGTCAAAATTAGGTGGTGTGTCCGTCACTCAAATAAATGTTGATGTTTGCTTATGTCATTTCATCGTAATAGATAAGATCAGCTTACGGAAATTAATTAAATTACATGAAAATTTACATATTATTATTTTTTGTCATGATTCGTAATGAATAGGAGACATTAATTTCACGGTTGCACAGTCCAAAAGATAATGAAAACGTTTGTTATATGAATCAAGACATCAAGAACGGGAAAGAAAGATAATCTATTGCGCCCAAAAACTGAATGCAATAAACAAATTAATATCAAATTCAGCACTTGCCGAATCCTATTTGAGGAAAGTAGTATATAAAAACAATTGAAGAGTACTGTTACTCCATAAAGAGACTATACAAAAATAATTTTATAAATTAATGTAATTTGATGTAATGTATTAGATTTAATTTATAATAAAAATAACTTCACAATTATAATCTAAAAAACCACGTCAAGCTATATTGGAATTACTTTCTATGTTGGTGACTTAAATGCCGATAAAGGAGAATTAATCTCCACGGTTGGTAGAACTGTAAATTAATTACCTTGATTTTATATAGATTGGCAATGTTGTATGTTAGAATAATTCATGATTATGGGCTACATTTGATTACATATTTTGTGTTTTATAAAAACGAGTTAGATATATAGCTGATAATGGTACTTTGGTTAAACCCAAAAAGTTGAGTGATTATTTGAGATTTTTTGCACCTTATTATATAGGATTATATTCTATTTAATATTTAATGTGGTAAATTACGTATATAGGTCTGAAAATTTAAGGATTTTATTTTAGAATTTTCTTAAATCTTATTGGAATTTGAGTCTCTAATGGGAGGATTCCATAAATCTTCTATTTATATAACTAGGTCCTCTCTTTTTTCTATGTGTGTGTTTATTGGTTTGCCCTATTAAAAGCTAATATTTTTGTGATCAGGAGCAAGGAGAGGAAATTTTAATTAGCTGCTAATATTTTTAGAGGTACAAGAATCGTTTTCAAGATTATGTCTTCAACAGATATTCTTCTAAATTGTGATTTTTGAATGTGATTCTTATTCTTAGTATTATATACAATATTTAGTATCAGAGCCTACATGCTAAAATTAAAATCTTTCATAAAATAATCTTGTTTGTATGACTTTAACACATTCGCTTTATTGTGATCTCTAAACGTTATTTTTCGTCATCGTTTGGATTTTATGACCTGCTAATCTTTTCAAGTGGATCATCCGTATGTAATTTGAGAGGTTCATATATATATTTTTTTATATGTTTTTTTTTTTGTAAACAAGCAAGCATATATATTAATCTAAAAAGAAGCAGTACATATTGTAGTTCATTTAATTACAATCCAAGGTGGATCCTTTCCATTATAGAAGTTAAGAAGACTAGGCGGTATGAAAATAAGTGAAATATTTTCATGGGCCTGTGTTAAAGCTACCCATTACACAAGATCGTGCGCACATCGATTTGAAGATCGATGAATTTTGACAACTTTCCATTTTTCAAAATGATAAAGTTGTTTAGTAATGTCCTTAATGATAGGTTGAATGGTCCAATCTTGAATTTGATTCAGATTAGAGATAGATTATATTACGACATTCGAATCTCCAGCTAAGATAATTTTTTTGTAACCTCTTGATTTTGCTTCCCCTAAGTTTGCATTTGTGGTTGTTGAAAATTTTACTCTAGCTACAATTGTTCTTCCTGTTTCAGTTGTGCATGTACCCGCAATAGTGCTTCCCAATGTTCTTACTGCTACATAAAAAGTTAAGGCGTCGAAATCTTTTGAAAGCCAAAACCTTTCATTATGAGTTTTTGTTGCCCCCAATGACCAGGAAGATAAATGTTCTTGGTAGCATTTCCAAAGATTATTAAAAAATATGGGAAGAGATGGAATTTCTTTTCTATGCACTACTCTATTTCTAAGAAACCACACTGTTCATAGTTAGAGTAGCAAATATCTGGAAGGCATGAACGTCTCTTTGTGATATATGGAGATTTTTTGAGGATCAATAACATTAGCAATCCATTGTTGAATGTCGAGATTGGACAGATTTGAGATATTCAAGGACCAAGGGGCATTTCTCCATAGTATTTTAGTATAGAGACAATCTAAGAAAAGGTGGTCTGCTATTTCCTCATTAACTTCACACAAAAGACAGACAATTTTTTCATCTTCCAAATGAATGATTCTGTTTAAATTAGATTTGGTAGGAAGCATGTTGTGACTAACTTTTCAAAAAAAAATGTTTTAGCCTATCTTGCATTGTTATTTTCCGTAAAGACTTCCAGTTTATGACATTGGTTTGATAGGAGTTTTGATTGAGAATTAATGAAGTATAGGCTGATTTTATCGAGAAGATTCCAGATCTGTGATGTTTCCATTCCAAATTGTCTTCTGTTATGGTAGTTCAAGTTTGAGAGAGGGATCTTCAGAATAGCATAAACAGTCTCACAGCTGAACAAAGTTTGTAGTAGAAGAGTATTCCATCTTCTTGGCTGTTCCAATGTGAATTCAGAAACAGTTATGCTATTATCAATGAGATAATTTTCAGGGTTAGAAAAAGGTCTATGGGAATGAAGAGATGATATCCAAGGGTCTGACCAAAATTTTTGTATTCAAACCATTGTTAATTTGGATGCAAATGCTTGATTTCAGAAGTTCCTTTTGTTTGAGTAGACATTTCCAAAACCAAAAATCAGAATTTTTTGGTACTGTCTCAAAAAAGGATGTATCTTTCAAGTATTTTTTTGTGAGAATATCTTTCCAAAGACAATTTTTTCCTGTGAGGAAAGTCCAAGCCATTTTTGTGACCAGTGCCTGATTAAAGAAGCCGAGATATTTTATGCCTAGCCCTCCTATTGATTTTGGTGTACAAATGGATTTTCAAGATTTAGGAGAGTGTTTGTGCAGATTACTAGAATCAATACCCCATCAGAATCTCCTAATTAGAGTGTTGAGCTCTTTGGTCATTGTTTTTGGAATTACAAGGGTGACATCACATAAGATGGAATAGCGGTTGCAACATATTTGATGAGTGTAGTTTTTGCAGCTTGGGAGAGGAGTTTTGATTTCCATCCTTAAAGTTTGTTTTGAATTTTGTCTTTTATTTCATTAAGGAATTTTTTTCTTGTTTGCACCAATTATGAGAGGCAATTTCCAAATATTTTAGATTAAGAGGGGATGTTTTGAGATTGAGAGTACTTTTTATCTCTTGTTTTTTTTTTGAACTGTTGTATTCCCCTGAAATGAATTGAAGGTTTTTCCATATTAATTATTGTCCTGACTAACTTTTATAAGTATCCAAACATTTTGCAAAGGATGAAATGGTTTGAGTGGAAGTAGTACCAAAGAGATCAAGATATCAGCAAATAGCAAATGGGTAAGAGTGAGGCTATTTCTTGAAATTTTTATGCTTTTTATATACTCTTGAGATTCCTCAAATTGAATTAATCTTGAAAGTACTTTACTTCCCAAAATAAACACAAAGGGTGAGAGTATCTCCTTGTCTGAATTGAATCAATGTTATTCATGGTCATGCAACACGTGTATGGAAACTTTGCATCTCGTGTCCTTTGATTTCAAATGAAAAGACACCTATAATACAACCTTTTCAAAGGATCAAAAGAATTAGTATTAATATATATATATATTTATATATATATATATATATGTGTTATATTATTATTGCAAGAAAAAATATTTAAAACTCTTTATTTCTTAAGAATAGAATTTTCTTTCTTCCTTTCATTTCTTTCTTCATTCTTTTTTTTTCTTTTTTTTTTCTTTTCCTTTCTTTTGTTCTCCTTAACTCACTTGTACAAAAGATTAATGACTCATATATATAGAGCTTAAAAGTAAGCTTAAGTGCAAAAAAGAATACGACTTAATTGCCAAAATTTCAAAATGTTAGGTGGGGGTGAGGTGGGGATTAGATTGGGTGGTTATCCACTTTGTTAAATACGTGGTTTACAACACTCCTAGTGGAGAAGTAGTCATCCATCAATAATTCATAACACTCCCTCTTGAATGACTACTCATAAAGAATCTGTCTCGTTAAAACCTTGACAGAGAAAAATCTAGTGGGAAAAAAAATAAATGACGAAGGAAAAAAAGTACAATATTCCTATTTACCGCCAAATACTTTAAGATTGTCTCATTAAAACATTGCAAAGGAAAACCCAATGGGACAAAATCTTAGCGAAAGAAAAAGAATACAATCAGCACAATTTTCAAGATATTTACTCTATCTGAAAAGTGCATGACGATATATCTTTAAGTTTTCGCATTCTAATGTTTTGCACAATTTTCTTGAATGTCACAGTTGGTAATGCCTTCCTGAATAAATCTGTCAGATTATTACTTGATCGTATCTTTGATGTATATTCTTCTGATTTGAGTGATAAAAGTAGTATTATCTTCATATAAATTTGTTGGGCTATCATTGATCATTGGAAAACCACACTTTTCTTGGATATATTGAATCATTGATCTCAGTCAAATACATTCTCGGCTTGCTTCATGAATTGCAATTATCTTTGAGTGATTTGAAGATGTGATAGATAGTATTTGCTTGATAGACTTAATAGAAATCTGATACCTACAGTAATACTTAAACTCCCCCTAAGAATATGCTTCAGTTTTTCAAGTAATAAACAAACATGATTTCAACATATATAACAGGGTTAAGAATTCAAACATGATTTCTAAAATAATGCATTAGAGAGAACATGTTAATATTATCATCTAAAATTTCTTTCCCTCATTCGGCGTTATTAGGGAGAATTTATTTATGTACGACGGAAAAAACATTGGAAACCATCCATGTATGATAAAATTAGCTTGAGGTCTAATTTTATCGGTTCGATAAAAAATCAAATCTGCTTAACATTGTTGACAAACGAGATCTTGAAGAGATTTGAAGGTTTCGAGTTACTATTTAAATATAACCATTTTACTATTGGTTTACTCTAACAAAAAAAAATCTCACATTGTTCATAGATCTAGTTGTTGTTCATCCAGAACGATATTATAGAAGTTCTAATGTCCCAGATTTGAACCATGAACATTTTATATTTTAATCACTCATATTTTCTCCTGAGGCTGTAAACACCATGATAGGAGCAAAGATATATCTTTCTAGTAAAACTAATCCTGAAATTGTTGCAGCATCAAGAACCATCAGTGCTCAATATGCTGCCTCTTTTACAACCATGTCTCAGAGGCTACTGGCGAGAACGAGTGAGATTGATCATCTTAAAAATCAAATATCTGAATTGCATCAAACACTTGCAACTAAAGATAGAAAAAAATAAAAATTTAAGATAAGAAAATAATGAGTTGAAGAAATTTGTAGATTGGTATTTTTGTGACCTGAAAACACGAATAGAAGAACTGGAATGAGAGAGAACTCAAATACAAAGTCAACAATAGCAGCTCACAGTAGAGGTTCAGTATTTACAAGAAAATAGGGATAGCTGCAATTAATCTCGTTGGCTTTTGAAAATATATAACCAGCATATCTTATAATCTTAACTAAGTGAGATTTAAGGAGATGATGGTTTGTCTTATTCTTATTTCTATCTCTATAAAAATAAGTTCTAGTCTAATTCGCATCAAATCTTCTTCTCATATTTATAATTCATCTGCATTTGCATTCTTATTCTACAAATTCGCAATGGCTCATCAGTTTCCTTTCAATATTCCTTATGATCAATATATGAGGTATCCTTCACCTCAGTTACAAGTTGTTCCTGCATCTTCCATGGGTGCCATGTTGCAGCAAGCAAATGATCTGGCTAATAAGTCAGATCGTGAAGCCGTTTATGAGCTGGTGACTCTCGGTACTCGATACTCCTCCTCTATTGTTAGATTTTTCAACCAGTTACAATCCAAAAATCGTGAGATTGAGGAGCTTATCGAGAAGGTTTCCATACTTCAACAACTCGTTCAAGAGTCTAATAGAAAAATAGCAGACTTAAAGCAAGAGAATAAGAATTAAAAATCATTACTTGCCTCTTCATTTCGACTGCCTAATCCTTTAGATAAGAATGACATGTTGCTTTATGAAGAGTAAATGCATTTAAGAGATGAGACTAGAAGTCCCAAATTTCTATAACTCATCTACCATTTAAATAATAAGATCTTTCTTTTTCAAATGTATTCTTTGAATATGTAGAGGTTCTTGAGATCTCTTTAGGAGTTCCCACAAAATTTAAATCATCAATATAAACCGCAATAATGGCAAATCTGAATTCTGATTTCTTAATAAAAACACATAGGCTTATAGGATTATTCTCAAATCCTTCTTTCAATAGATATTCGCTTAGGCGATTATACCACATGCGTCCGAATTGTTTTAACCCATATAAAAATCTTTAAAATTTGATAGAGTACATACTTCTAGATGTACTTATTGATGCTTCAGGCATTTTATGTGCGTCAGGCATTTTATGTGCTTCAGGTATTTTATATGCTTCAGACATTTTATATCTTTCAAAGATTTTATATGCTTCAGGCATTTTATATCTTTCTGGGATTCTCATATATATGTCATGGTCTAAGGATCATTATAAATATGCAGTGATCATATTCATCAACTGCATCTTTAATCTTTTTATAACAACCATAGTAATCAAAAATTTGAATGTAATTACATCCATGACGAGATAATATATTTTTTCATAATCATTCCCAGGTTTCTGCAGGAAACCTTGTGCAACAAGTCGTGCTTTGTATCGCACAATTTCATTTTTCTCATTTCGTTTTCGTACAAATATCCACTTATATCCAACAGGCATTACACAATTTGGTATTTGGACAATAGGTCCAAATACTTCTTGCTTTGCTAGCGAGTTTAATTCAGCTTAATAGCTGCTTTCCATTTTGGCCAATCATTTTTACGTCGACATTCTTTGACGGTTCTTGACTCAATTTCTTCATTACTTCTAGTGATGTCCAGAGCCATCTTATATGAAAATATGTTGTCGACAACAATTTTATTTCTATTCATAATTTTTCCAGTATTCATGAAATGTATTGAGATCTCTTTATTTTCAGGTACTTGTTCCTCTCCAGGAGAAAACATTTCATGAAACATGTCTTCAGGAGGTACTCTTCAGGAGTTTCCTCTTCAGGAGGATTATACTCTTCAGGAGTTATACTCTTCAGGAGTTATACCCTTCAGGAGTTACCTCTTCTAGAGGTCTATACTCTTCAAGAGTTACCTCTTCTGGAGGTTTGTACTTTTCAGGAGTTTTCTCTTCAGGAGTTACCTCTTCAGAAGGTTTGTATTTTATACAGAAAATTTAGATAGATCTTATTACTTATTTTGTGGGTACGATCTTTTTAGGAGTACCGATTTCTTTTTTTTTACACCAATAAGTTTTCAATACTTCAGGTGTGTCTTAGACTTATCTATTGCTGTTTTAACAACTTATCCTTCAGGAACTTCAATTTTTGCTTAAGCATTAACAGCAGTAATATATGATTTTACAACATATTTAGTATCAGTATATACATCTAGTAATTGATTTGCAACACTTTGCAAATAGATAATCTTTTGAATTTCTGATTCACATTCATTTGTAAGAAGATTAAATTTAGACATAACTTTATTATCCCAAGTAATTTTTTATCGTGCTTCAGGCACCGTCTTTTCATTATTTCAAAATATGATAAAATATTAAAAAGTTTTACTATAATATATAAAAGCTTAGTATAAGTAAATCAAGTATTTGGTCGTACAACAGGTATGTGACCAATATTCAGTCATACCATATCTATGACAAACATTTTTGTCTTTTTATGAAAAATTATTTTGAGGGCCTTTATCCTTTTTTGAGTTGGATCACTTCTAATGATACGGTATATTATTATCTTCTTTAGTGTTGTCACTTCTAGGACTTACACTTCTATAGTTCTTTCTAACATTTTTTTTTTAAAATCTTACAACTTCAGATGCAATAAGTCATAATGAGCTTTTGGGAGAATTATATTTTCTGGTGTTCATATCTCTCCCTTAAATCATTTCATAAAGTATGATGATTTTTTTTTTCACCGTGAGATACACAGCACGGTCCTGTTGGGACACGTGGTTTTCTTCTTTTATTGTATCTCCCAAGTTCATCATATCCAAATAGATTCCATCAAGGATATTGGATAAATAACTTTTTTCAGAAATGTCAATAGTAATATTTTATAAGATTTGACATTATATATATATATATAAATCACAAAAATAAATATGTAGATCTAATAAATATATTCATATAATCATCAATAATAAAAGTATAATTTTATCAAGTAGTATTCAGTAATATTACATTTTATATTAATCTCGAGGACTGCAGAAAATATATTGAAAAACTTACTTGAAATAGAAGACTACTAGCTTCATTATTGGTACAACTTCGTGCTGATAATATATTATAAAACTAAAATAGAAACTACTATTACAAGAGAAAATATTTGGAACTTTTTATTTCTCAAAAATATAATTTTTTCTCTTCCTTCTTTTCTTCCTTCTCTCTTCATTCTTTTCTTTTTTTTTTCTTTTCTTCTCTTTCGTTCTTTTTATCTCACTTATACAAAAGATTAAGGACTCATATATATAGAGCCTAAAAGTAAGCTTAAGTGCCAAAAAGAATACGGCTTAATTAATTGCCAACATTTCAAAATGTTAGGTGGGGATCATTAGATTGGGTGGTTATCCACTTTGTTAAATACGCGATTTATAACACTTCTAGTAGAAAAGTAGTCATCCTAATTCATAACAATATATATATATATATATATATATATATATATATATATTATTATTGAAGATCCGAAAGTTTCCTATGAAATTTGTAGGATCTTGTTTTCAAAACGTAAACAAGTTTGTAAGCGTTTTGACGTGTTCTGATCTTTGTACACTTTTAACACTTTCGTATTTGATATATATCATTATCACCACTGTTGTGTTTTGACGCTTCGTTTTCCTATATATCGTAACCATAACACTGATTGCCAGCTGTAGTCGCTTTATTTTTCTCGAGGTATGCGATACTTTTGAGTGCGTTCATCACGCATGCACCTTCTCACCTTCTGAAGGTAACAATTAAAGATGTAGTTTATTGACCCATTGCAATTATTGATCCATTGGATAAACCCACTTATCTTCAAACGAATAAATTCAAGTACCAGTTTGTTAATAATAACTGGTCTTATTCGAAATCAATTATGTTTGATGTTTTGATCCTTCTCATATTGATAGGTCATTTATTAATTCATGTTTCGTTTAAAATGTATTTGTTAATTTTTATTTTTTAAATCATATATGCTTGAATCTCACTTATTGATTTGTATTTCTCAATCACATTTAAATGCTAACTTGGATGGTGACAAGTTGATGATTATGATCATGATTATGCTTATTTTCCCATTAAAATTTTTGTTTTTGAAATTTTAGTGGGTGGTAGACACCAAAATGATACACTCATTGATATTTATTCTTTTTTATCAAAAGGATGTTATTGAATTTTTAAAAGTATTTAACTTGCCCAAAGGTGTTATTCATGTGTGTGATATTTTAGAAATGATGAGAAGTAGCTAATGAGATTGTATTAGTCTAGAAATTTCTTTGTGTCTAAAGGTGATGATATTTCGAAAACTACTGTGATTTTATTGATTAATTTCATAATATGTTTTGAGAGCACCTTATAGCATGTTATTTAGTTAATCCAAATGTGACTTTACAATGATACTCCTAGCTTACTCTTACCATCATAAAGCTCATATGATTTTGAGCATTTTCTAATTACTAGCCCATGTTATAAATTAGATATGTTTGTTATCATCTATTGACTGCATGCATTATGTTTGGATGATAATTAAATAAAAATATATTCTTTCACGTTTTCACAGTTTTGAGTACCTCCTCTATTTCAAGTCAATTATTTGCCATTTAAATTTTGCTGGAAATAATTATGTGAGATGGAAACGAGATGTAGAAATAGCACTTGGTCTCTTGGATTTGGATTTTGCATTGGAGGAGCAACCTATAGAACCTACTAATAAGAGCATTGCTGAATATGTGGTTGAGTTTTAAAAATGGGAAAGGGCAAACAAACTTTGTCTAAAGATCATCAAATGTTCTATATTCGATTCCATTATAGGAGCTATTACGGACAATAAAAATGCTAAAAATTTTGTGGATGCCATAGGACAAAGGTTTATTGAGTTTGATAAAATTGAAATTAGAGATTTGATGGATAAATTGATAAGTATGAAATATGATGATACAAGTGGAGTCAGGGAGCATATTATGACAATGATAATATATCCTCTAAGCTAGAAACCTTTAAAGTTCCTATTGCAAAGCCTTTTCTAGTCTATTATGTTCTCAATAGCCTTCCTAGTCAGTTTAATCAATTGATGGTTGCTTATAATGCTTAGCGAGATAAATGTGCCCAAAAGGAGTATAGGATGCGTCATGAGACCATTGAAATTGTGCAATTGACTTTTCAGCCACAACAAAACAATGAGTCTTCTCATTATCACAAGCCTAAAATCCAAAAAAAGCAATAAGTCACATCGCAATGAGAATAGTAAAAAGTTTGAAGGTTAGACTTCTGATGGTCTAAAAGGATCTATAACGAAAAATGATCCATGTGAGTTTTGTAAAAGGAAGGGTCATTGGCAAAATGATTGTTTTAAATTTAAGGCTTGTTTAGGGAAGAAGAAGAAGTCGACAGGCATTCTTAAAGAAACGGAGGCCAACTGAGAATGAAGTGAACTTGTGCGTTGGAAATGGAGTTCAAGTGAAGGTTAAGTTTGTAGGAGTAGTAAAGCTATCTTTGGAGTTTAGTTTTTCTCTTGTTTTTGGAGAACACAGTTTTTGTACCATCAATGAGATATAATTTAATTTCTATGTCAAAACTTGATGATTATGGTTTTTCTTTTAAGTTTAGTAATGAAAAAGTTGATTTGTTTCATGATTCTCGTTTGATTAAAAATGGTCTTTTATGCGATGGTTATGTAGAATATCTTTGGCTTCTTTTGGTGAAGTTTCTTGTGTTACTAATGATAGCATCATAAAGGTCCTTAATCCGTGAATCACCTTCAATATTGTGGCATAAGAGATTATGACATATTTTGAAGAAAAGAATGGAGAGATTGGTAAAAGTTGAGATACTTCCCTGACAATTTTTTTTTTGTGTGGACTGCATAAGAGGAAAGTTGACTAAATTCACTAGGAATGATTCTACTAGAAGTGATAGTATTTTAGACTTGATTCATACCGAAATTAGTGGACTTTTGTTTTCTACCACATGTGGAAATACGTACTTAATAACTGTTATTAATGGTTTCTCTTGCTATATTGGACATGTTTACCTTATTAATGATAAATCTCTTGCACTTGAGAAATTTAAAATGTTTGTTGGGGAAAACCGGCCGACAGACGAACAGCAAATACGGAGCCGCGCAGCGGACGCAACCAAGAGAAATAAAACTAAAGACGGAGAACAGAAATGGACACCAGATATGAAGTGGTTCAGCTCAAACTGAGCCTACATCCACTGTTGGGTCGGTCTAAATCACTATAATAAACAAAGATGGAGTACACTTCTGGGAGGTTACAAAGCTCTCTCTCTCAAGACTCTCAAACCCTTTACAAGTAGGCTCTCTCTGATCTACAAACTCAAACAAGGAGAAAATGGGAGACGGACGCCTGTGTTCGTAATCTCGCTCGAGCGAGCCCTTCTCGCTCGAGCGAAATCGCCTGATCTCCACAGCTCTCTGCTTCCGCTCTCTCTGCGCAAATGGCCCGAATCCTTATATAGGCTGTATCTCGCTCGAGCGAGACATTCTCGCTCGAGCGGAACACTATTCCAGACGGCGCTAACCCTAGTTCCTGGAAGCGATGCAACCCTAGGATTGATTCTCGCTCGAGCGAGAGGTCGAGCGAGAGTCGAGCGAAGTCTCTGCCTGGATCCAAAACTCTCCGTTTGATGTCTCGCTCGAGCGACTGTCGAGCGAGGGTCGAGCGAACTTACGGGTTGAAAACTCCAAGTGCAAACTGATGCGCTTCATTCAAGCCACATCTCAACAAATCTCCACCTTGGCTTGAATAAGCCCCACAAAGTGATTCTGAACAAAAGACCCACAAATCCTTCAACTACAGAAGGAATACCCAACACGAAATACGAAGTCTACCTGTGAAGAACTCACTTTTCCACACAAAAGTCTTCAACAACATAGACAACATCTGAAGATTCACTATCTTCATACAAACGGCAATGCACCACAATACAGACTGCTTACTTGAACAAACGGCTTCTGAATACAAATGAAGACAACCAAATATTCTTCAGCCAAAGTAAGAATCAACAAAAGCCTGCATGAGCATACACAAAAGGTGACCAACTGCCCCCTTTATCTACCAACTGTAGACCTGCTCTCACTGTGCACCAATGCCAATCAACTGTGAAGCTCTCTGCAACTCCACCTTCTTGCTATAACTCTCTCTCCTTTCTGTGGAAACAAAAGAAAAGAAAATTCACCAAATAGCAAGATGCGTTGTCCGCTTCACTGACGATCTGTAGACAAGCCTGGCAAACCAAAAGCAAACTGTAGACTCTGTCACTCAAAGCCTACCTCATTCCATTCAGTTACTCCGTGGAGTGAAACAAAACTGTATGGTCTGAGTAACGCTCTACCTTCTTGTCTGTAGATCACTGTCTTCTCAAAAGTGTTTGAACACCAAACACGTCACAAAGAAACAGATAGACAAAACCAAACTTCCAATGATCATAAAACAAATATGAGTTTAATACAAAACAAGACTTTATACAAGATGTATCCTGATCAGAAATACTGTAGGAACCCTGATTCTACACTGCTTCCCAAGAATACAATGCAAACAAAAAACCAAGATTACTGTCTTCTGATCACACCAAGCAAAAGCTGCTAACTCATAAATGACCATCATGTCTGGCTGATCCGCACGTGACACATGCGAATGAATATCTGAATCTGGAGCATATCAGGATACTCCACCTGTCACCACACTACCCTCTTATGGCAGTGGTAACATTTCACTTTTCTCTTGTTAGATCTGGAGCTACTGGAACATTTTGAGAGTATATAACCGTTGTTTCAAAAACAACCGGTTAGTGAGAGATTTCTTCTCCTCTGCAACTTCCCTCAAAACTTCATCTGATAGTGATAGTAGAATAGTACTGTGAGCCAATTCTTCCTCATTCCTTGACGATGCAGGAGACTCACCAATCACTCCTTCTACAACCTTAAATAGACCCTGCTGACGCAACAAAGCCTTCATCCTCAAGCGCCATAAACTAAAACTATTCTGACCGTCAAATTTCTCTACTCCAAAATTTACTGAGGCCATCTCTTAACGCTCTGATACCAGTTTGTTGGGGAAAACCGGCCGACAGACGAACAGCAAATACGGAGCCGCGCAGCGGACGCAACCAAGAGAAATAAAACTAAAGACGGAGAACAGAAATGGACACCAGATATGAAGTGGTTCAGCTCAAACTGAGCCTACATCCACTGTTGGGTCGGTCTAAATCACTATAATAAACAAAGATGGAGTACACTTCTGGGAGGTTACAAAGCTCTCTCTCTCAAGACTCTCAAACCCTTTACAAGTAGGCTCTCTCTGATCTACAAACTCAAACAAGGAGAAAATGGGAGACGGACGCCTGTGTTCGTAATCTCGCTCGAGCGAAATCGCCTGATCTCCACAGCTCTCTGCTTCCGCTCTCTCTGCGCAAATGGCCCGAATCCTTATATAGGCTGTATCTCGCTCGAGCGAGACATTCTCGCTCGAGCGGAACACTATTCCAGACGGCGCTAACCCTAGTTCCTGGAAGCGATGCAACCCTAGGATTGATTCTCGCTCGAGCGAGAGGTCGAGCGAGAGTCGAGCGAAGTCTCTGCCTGGATCCAAAACTCTCCGTTTGATGTCTCGCTCGAGCGACTGTCGAGCGAGGGTCGAGCGAACTTACGGGTTGAAAACTCCAAGTGCAAACTGATGCGCTTCATTCAAGCCACATCTCAACAATATTCAAAATGGATGTAGAGAAACAATGTGGGAAATATATTAAAGATGAAAGGTTTGATTGTGGTGGTGAGTATTATGGGAAGTATGATAGGATCCAAAATCCACTCCTGGTTAGAGAAGAGCCTAAGCAACAAGAAAAACTTTTAA
This sequence comes from Platycarya longipes, assembly GCA_036559045.1. Classification (NCBI taxonomy): domain Eukaryota; kingdom Viridiplantae; phylum Streptophyta; class Magnoliopsida; order Fagales; family Juglandaceae; genus Platycarya; species Platycarya longipes. The sequence goes on from CM071798.1 coordinate 2,559,910, forward strand.
CAGTGATTAAGTTATTTTCTAAGCGATAAGTTAGAAGATCTCGAAGGGAAAGAAGGTTTGCATTGCCTAATGATTACCTTGTGTTTTTGTTGGAGAGTGATTTTAATATCGAACATATTATTGATCTTCAAAAGATTAGTGGGAGAAATTATATTTTCTTTATTCTATATGTTGATGATATTTTGTTTGTTAGCTATGACTTGGGATTATTTAATGAGACAAAGAAAAATTTATTTGCTAATTTTGGAATGAAAGATCTTGGAGAAGCTTCTTTTGTGCTTGGCACTGAAATATATCATGATAGAGCTCGTGATTTGTTGGGAGTTTCTCAGAAAACTTATATAGTACAACGTGTACTAGAAAATTTTGAAATGCAAAATTGTGCAACTGGTGATGTATCCATCATAAAAAAAGTGATAAGTTCAGCAAAATTCAATGTTCAAAGAATGAGATAGAAATGAAATTTGTGAAGAACATATTATATGCTAATGTTGTAGGGAGTTGATGTATGCTCAAATTTGTACTAGATCATTTGATATAACCTATGTAGTCAGTATCTAAGAGCATTGGAAAGCAACTAAGAAAGTTATGAGATACTTGAAGTAGATTGAGGGTTACATACTCTCATTCTAGCATTCAAACCACCTTGAGGTGGTAGGCTATGTGACGCCCCCAAATTTTCTTTAAAAGAACATGGGAATCGAGACGTCAGCATGCTGATAACTCGGGTCACACACCCCAACGACAAGTGCTAAGTGTGTGTATAAAGCGAAAGTGTAAAATTAAAATGCATAGTGGACGAGTTAAGTCAATTACTAAGTCCTAGAATTTTTTTAAAATTATTTTACAAATTAGTTTAATATAAATTCTTCAACAAGAGGTTAATACAATCATCTCAAAGACAAAATATAAAGATACATAATTATCAAAAGCAGGAATAACAATTCCCAAGATAATAAATTATAATATCATACTTCAACAGCGGAACTGCCTTCTCAGACTTAGCCTCTTCGACATCTGCATCCAAAGTCTACGACGCCAACAATGACATCTTAGGTAAGTACAACCCAAACAAATCACAAGATCAAAAATACATTCATGCAACAACAAAACACATGAACGTGACACCATATGCATGAAGCTCAAAATCTTCCTCAAAATAAATAAAATAAACACACGCAAAAATTCCATTTTAGCCCAAAATAAACTCCAATAAAAACATCCATCATTTTTCCAGAAAATGATATACGTAAATTCTAAAACCACAACCATTTTTTCAGAAAATGGTCCACGTAAAACCAATAATCAAAACTAGGGGTGTAAATGGTCCGGTCCGGTCCGGTCCGAGAAATTTGTGGACCGATTTCATTCGGTCCAAGAATTCTCTCACCCTAGACCGGACCGAACAGGAGTTCGGTCCATACCGGTCCGATCCAATTCGGTCCAGGGGCGGTCCGGTCCGGTCCAGGGGTGCCCCATATGATTTAATGGGTTAAATTTAATCTAAAATTCTACAATGATCAAATATTTTTTTGGCCCAAATTTAACTACTATAAATTATAATATGTTAATATTATAAAAGTATATATTATATATTAAGTATGTTAGTAAATTATAACTAATAGTCTAATAACACTATTACATTAGTATATGTTAATAAATTATAACTAATTAGTAATAACACTATTACAATTTATATTAGTATATTATATATTTATATGTTAGTAAATAGTGATAAATTAGCAATAATATATTAAATAATAATAATATATTTATTACTTATAAGTTATTACTAATACTTTATCTAGATATACTATAATTTATATTTTTATACTATAACTAATCAACTACTAGTCTACTATAAATTATAATATGTTAATATTATAATAGTATATATTGCATATTAATATGTTAATATATATTAATATTAATATTAAAATTTATATATTATTATTTATATATACATATATTTAAAAATAAAAATTAAAAAAAAAAATTTTTAGGGATTCGGTCCGGTCCAGGGGGATGAACTCCTTGGACCGAGACCGGACCGGAATTTTTCGGTCCATATATTTTTTGGACCGGACCGGACCGGACTCCAACCGGTCCGGTCCGGGACAACCGGTCCGGTCCGGTCCGCTGGTCCGGTTCGGTCTTTTTACACCCCTAATCAAAACCCGTCATTTCCCAGAAAATGGCATAAACATCCATTTTATTAACCGTATGCACCATAATCTCCTCTATGGACTATTCGCACACCCTGACTCTTATTATCACACCGTAGGTAATGACTACGCATGTGACTTCGGAATGGGCGATGCCTAGCTAACCGCGCCCAGCATGTACCATGACCAGGCCTCTCCTATCCCCCGCCAGCAGAGGGGCCACGGAGTCGGCACGAGAACGTTACCATCGTGCTCGATCTCGTCATCGCCCAGCGACTACCCAGGGGACATCACTCAATATATTCGCTCCCGAGTGACCAGAGGAGCTCCACCGGGATAATGGCCCATCCCGACTTGGGATCGTGATACACACGCACCCGAAAGCAATTAATACATTTGAAAACCCAGTTTTCAAATCCAACACATGAACATGCATGCAATTATGCGAAAACCCAGTTTTCTATTACAAATATGAACATGCGCACACTATGCAATGCATATGACAATACATAGAAATATCCAACAACCAACAATTCCCAACATCAACCAACACAGAATTGTTAATGCAAAATATATTTAAATCTCAAAATTTATTTGAAAAATACTTACAGCAGATAAAACCATAGATCTTTGAACACACGCCAATCCACCTCGCTCATAGCGGTCACTTTGTATGTTGGCTAAGATGTTCGGTTTGACACCAAATTTTAGGAAAATACTCAATGGAGGGTGGAGAATCTCATGAAAGTGGTGGTGAGACAGTGCAACTACCGGAAGGTGGCGGATCGGCTCAAAATGAGTAAAAACCCATTTTCAAATTTGGGATTGTACAAGGAAGGTGGGACCGTGGTTTGGGAAGCTGAGCTAGAGAGGTGGTCGACTGAGGTGTGGGAACGTTTTAGTGGTGAAGGTGAGACCTACTGTGGTCGGACGGCGATGCTAGGTGAAGAAATAGCACAACACGTGGGTTTTAAGACCCATTTCGGGTTGGGACCATTTGTGGCTGCCGTGGATGGTGCCGGCAGCTGGGATTGTTGCCGGCTGTTGCTGGAAGATGGTGGAAGCTGGTGGTGCAGCTGGGTGGCTTGTGGTGGCGCCAAAAACGGAGGAAGAGTAAGGGAGATACCCATTCAGGTTTATGGCTCATGTATGGGTTATGGGTTGTCATGGAGTGCACCACCGGTGCAAGGGAGGTCGCCGGAGGGAAAGGATGCCGGCGGTATGGGTGGTGTCGCCAGATGGTGGCGCACGGCGGGGTTGAGGGGTGAGGCACACAGAAGGAGGAGGAGAAAAGGGAGATCGCACGAGCTGGGGGGGAGGGGGGGACCGGGAAGAAGAGAAAAGAAAAAGAAAGAAGAAAAAGAGAAAAGAAAAGAAAAAGAAAAAGAAAAAGGAAAAAAGGAAATGAAGTCTAACTAGAAAAAAGAGTACAATAAATTAAATAAAAGCCAACTGAAAATACTACAATTCAATATCAATAAAATAATATATTTAATGCCCAATAATAAAATAAATTAAACCAAAACGTAATTTAATTACAAAACAATAATTAATATAAAGAAAACATATAAATTAAAATCACATAATAAAATAAAGGAATTAATTTCAATCTTTAAAATAATTACCTCACATTAAAATTAATAAGAAAAATAACGTAACTCAATATTAACTAATTAATAGTTCAAATAATAATTTTAAACAAATAAAACACAACCAATAATATTATTAAAATTAATTAAAATAATCAACAATAAAAATAAAATAATATGTGAAAATATACGTAATCTGGGATCTATAAGGCTACTCGTAATGTGCCACTATGCTTAGCTAAGTAATGTGCCACTATGTTGACATCTCCAGGAAAAAATCTAATGGACCAGTTGCACGCCTTCGAGAGGAGCTGTTTTATGTCCCTGACAACAAGTCCCGTTGGATTCCAGTTGCGGTCTGCATGCTTGATGGCCTTAACCACTGAAAGGCAATCCCCTATAAGGATGAACTGCTCAATACCGATCTCAGCACATAGGGAAACTGCTCTAAGTGCAGCAAGGGCTTCCCCGAGTTGAGGGTCAGGGTCTAGATGTCTGGAAGAGGATAAGGTGGCTGTGATAATAACGCCATCATCCTTCCCAACTCGTATTAAGAACAAATAAAAATCGTATCTTTCACCTATATTTGGACCCACCTATGACTTGATGTCGGCCTGCTAGCATTAGTAATCATCTTGCTAAACTTTTTCTTTTAAAAAAATACAATTTTGCATGTTTTCTAAAAAAATTTAGTCATATTTAATTAATAACGAAAAAAAAAATAGAATAAATGGAATAAATGTACTTTTTTTTTCACTTGTGAATAGTAATTCTCCAAAACCGTCCAAATTAATTATGCGAATTGCGCCAATTCCAATTTTAATTTGCCGGCTATTTGTTTCATGGCTTTGATTTGAGCTGCCGATTACTAATTCTCCAAAACTCTCCAAATTTGGAGAGTTTTGGAGAATTACTATTCACAAGTAGAAAAAAAAAAGTATTTATTCCACTTTTTCCTCTTTACTATTAATCAAATATGATTAAATTTTTTTGAAAAGTATGCAAAGTTATACTTTTTAAAAGAAAATTTTAACAAGACTATTACTAGTGCTTAGTTGTCAAACTGTGATAATCAAATTCATCTTGAAGACCAGAAAAACCAAAATATCATGAGCAAAACAGGATCATGAGTTCATGATGGTTTGCTTCGAAGGGGAAAAAAAATTGAAACTATCCCAGAAAAGTAACGAAGATGTGAATGTTTTAGGGAAAAGAGTAAGTTCATCAAACTCTGATTATTTCTCATCTGATCAACTGCTACAGACAAGCTTCAAAATAGGCCATACAAATGAAATGGGAGCCCTCAAGAAAGTCACGAATATTAATGTCTTTCTAATGAATCCAGAACTTCCATGTAACGAAGGAAAGGCAGCCAAAAGTGGTCCTTTTGGATAAATGGCCACATCAAAATTTCCAAGTTGTTGCAAAAATTTGACATATTCTCGAAAGTGCTTCAAAGTATAAAAATGTCAAATTATATTAATGATAAGTCTAAGATCATATTCTACATAGACAAATGTTATCAAAGTATTTATGAAAATTAATTCAAAAATATGATGATGTATGAGAAGTGTGAAGAAGTAAAATGAAGTGTAAATTTTTTTTTGGGTATATTTAATGTATATATAAACAGTGAGCAAAATGGATTTTAAAATATTCACAAAGGAAGATTTAATAAAAATGGAATATATGATTGAATTCTGAGGATCTCTGGATTTGTAATTCTTAGAAAGATGGTTTAAAACGTAAAAGAAATAGTTGCTGAAAATTTAATATTCCAAACGATGAAAAACTGTAATTCTAATTTCTGGGTCGCATTCTACAATTAATTCCCGGGTTGGAGTTCAGGTCATGGATGCAGGTTTCAATTATCTGCTTGGGCTTGATTTCTATCACATGGACAGACTTGTGGGCTTGCACTTGTGGACGTGAGCTAGTTCCTTTTTATTTCTTCACACATGATGCAGCACGTGGGCTTCTAATTCCTCACTTACTGGGTGCATTTTGCCATTTAATCTCGCCTAATGCCTTCTTTTTCTTCACAGATTTTGTACAGATGCAGGCCTTGGTTACAAGCTTCAATGGGCTTCATTTTTTTCTCTATTTCTTCACGCACGGGCTGGAGTAATGGCTGAATTAAATCCCAACTTCTAGAAATGGGCGTGCGTTATTCAAGTAGACTTCAATTCTTCTTGGGTTTAGTCTTATGATGGTAAGTCGACTTCTGGTCTTCAAATTTCCAATTCTTCATGCATTTATCTTTCCAGGTCTTATTTCTGGACCGACATAAAGTAGTGAGTCCAATTAAATGTTGTCCACTTTTTGCTAATCTCACATCGATCATTTACTCCACACGCCTCACCCTCAATCACCCAATTGCCTCCCTTTCTCTTTCCCTTTCCCACAAAATTGTCTTCCTAAAGCCAACAAGCTCGTCTAATAGACTTCACTTCTGAAAGTTTTAACCTATTGGTTAATTTTTTCTATCGTGTCCATGATTCATTTCTTTCTCTTTTCGCTAATTCTTAGTCTTACTGCATGCCTTGCAAGACTTTTGGTGGTGAAAATTAGTTTGCTCAACTACTTAAAGATTGTTGATGTAACATATGCAAGATTAAAAACAAGAAAGTGGTATATCCCATCAGTATGGCCCATTAATTAATGATGTTGTGCAATCCAAGTGGCGTTCCAAGCACCAAAGATTGGTGCTTTAATGGTTAGCTGCCATGCCATGTTCCGTGACATCAAGGGCAGTATCATATTCAGTGTAGAGACAGAGAGAGATGCAATATGAAGAAGACTCACGAATATCATCATCGCTAAAGGGCTTGGAGTCAGCTATTTCATCAGGAGGGACTATGAAGCCGGTGAAGGAGAAAGAGATGCCCAAGCTGGCACTGGAGGCTCGGTTGAGAGCTGCACCACAGCTCACTGTTGGGATCAAGTAGCAACCGACACATGCACACACAATGACAACAAGAGTTTAACGTGGTTCAGCAAATGCTTACGTCCATAGAAAAAGAACTTTACTATTAAATAGTAGAACACAGAATATTACAAAGGAGGAGGATAACGCTCTACTCAATTCAGCTCTCTCTTTTCTCAGAGCTCACTTAGGCTCTCTCTTTCTTTTCACAACTCTTCACGTTAGAGCTCTTTCCTTTTGTTTATACCCTATGCTTGTTTTTCATCCACTCTTGATCTCCACTCCTTTTATAGGAGAGTGTTGAGCCGTATGCAGCCGTCATTCTTGACAAAAGGAGTATGCAACCTCCATCTTGATGAGTTCAGATTTCCAAGTTCTTCCGTCGGTGCCTGTCTTCAAGGACTCTCCAACAATTTTAGCTGACTTCTTTTATATTTACACAACCGACATATCTTGGTTGGTGTTGACATTTCCAACAATCTCCCCCTCAACACCAAACAGAGGATATCTTGACATTTTTTAGTTTAAGGTACATAACCTGACTATGTCTCTATATAGCTCAAGTTTTTCGTGTGTGACTACCTTTGTTAGTATGTTTGCTGGATTCTCTTTCGAATGGATCTTTACAAGCTTCAACAACTACTGCTCCATTACCTTGCATATCCAACGATAGCAAATATCAATGTGCTTTGTGCAGGAGTGATACATTGAATTTTTGCTTAGGTCAAGAGCACTCTGACTATCACAGTAGACTTTGTACTCTTTCTGATTGATTCTCATTTCTTAGAGAAACCGTTTTAGCCATAACATTTTCTTGCCTGCTTCCGTTATAGCAATGTACTCTGCTTCTGTTGTAGATAAAGTCACACATTTCTGTAATATGGACTACTATGATACAACTCTCTGCAAATGTGTAAATGAATCCTGATGTAGATTTTCTCCCATCAAGATCACCAACCATATCAACATATGTATAACCATCTAAGACTAGATCAATTCCCCCATAGTACAAGCACAATTTTGATGTACCCTTAAGGTATCTAAGAATCCACTTTACTGCTTTCCAATATTTTTTTCTTGGATTGGAAAGAAAACGGCTCACAACTCCAACATTATGAGCGATGTCAGGTCTCGTACTCACCATAGCATACATAAGACTTCCTACTACTAAAGAGTAGGGTACTGCAACCATTTCTTGAACCTTTTTCCTTGATAAAAGACATAAACTCTTGCTCAATTTGAAATGACTAGCCAGTTGACTATTGACTGGCTTAGATTTTTCCATGTTGAACCTTTTAAGTACCTGTTCAACATACTTCTTCTGTGACAGCCATAACTTCTTTTCTCTTCTATCACAAGTAATCTTTATGCCCAAAATCTGCTGGGCAGCTCCCAAGTTTTTCATATCAAAGAATTTAGAGAGATCCACTTTTAACTTACTGATGATGGAAGAATTTTTCCAATAATCAGCATATCATCAACATAGAGTAGTAACATCACAATATCACCATCTGAAAGACTTCGAATGTAGACACACTAATCTGCAGCAGTTCTTATGTAGCCATGATTCACCATGAATGAGTCAAACTTGTTGTACCACTATCTAGGAGCTTGCTTTAAACCGTAGAGGCTATTTTCCAGCTTGCAGACCAAGTGTTCCTTTTCAGGAACTAGGAAACCTTCTGGTTGCCCCATGTAAATGTTTTCATCAAGGTTATCATGAAGAAATACTGTATTCACATCCATCTGTTCAAGCTTTAAGTTAAAACTTGCAATCAATCCGAGTACCACTCGAATTGAGGTCATTTTTACAACAGGTGAGAACACCTCATCAAAGTCAATTCCCTTATTCTGCTGGAATCCTTTGACGACCAAGCGAGTTTTGTACTTCACCTGCTTGCCATTATTTGTCAGCTTGAACACCCATTTATTTCTCATTTCTCTTTTGTCCTTTGGAAGTTTCACCAACTCATAGGTCCGATTCTTCTGTAATGAGTTCATCTTATCTTGCATAGTTTGCATCCATCTATCGCTATCTAGATGAGAAATTGTCTCTTGAAATTTCTCTAACTCCCCCTAATCTGTAAGAAGTACCAACTTACCTTCAGAAAAACTGATAGTTTGGAAGTAATTGGATACTCAGACTCTGATTTTACCAGTTACTCTGATTTTGTAGCATGATTTGAGGTCACAATATATAGTTTATGACTGAGAAAATTTATCTTAGAACTTGAAATTGTCGACTTATAGCCAAGCCGCTAAGAACGTATGTCCTCAGATTAGTTTTTCTCCGAATGAAAGTATTTAATGAAATTTTAAATACCTAAGTGTTAATGAGAAAGTATAGAAACAAATATGTCCATAACAATCGTATGTTAATGATTACACTTTAAAAGGACATGTTGAAAATATGGGTTATATGTTTATACCCATAATGTGAACATGATGAAATGATAATTGATACAATGAGTATTTTGTTATTGGATATTAAAAGATATCTATTACGGTTGTTTCTGTTTTCTTATCTTTTCACTTAATATGTACATTGAAAGGCGTGGATGAATAATGACAAACTAATGGCTACAATAGACAAGAATTATAACCCAAAGGCATTACAGTATTAGCTTTAATTATCTCAATTAAAGATCGTGTGTTAAATTTAGTTACTGGTTATGTTGTGGTACATGGAAGGGAATCTGCTGATTATATAATAGAGGACCGCCATGACTCGCATTGGTAGCTATTTTGACATTGATATTATGGAACTCATGAAATGTGTTTTGAGTTATGAAAAGTTTTAGGAAATAAATTTGTGCAGTATGATTAATTTCCTGTGATAAGTCCATGAATGAAAAGTATTATTTTATGGGCGTATGGGCCAAGTGGGAGAATGCAAGAGTTTTATTTAAACTCTATGTCCCACACACCTATCTTATCAGTTTGAAATAATTCAAAACCTTATCGGTTAATATTTGAGTTAACAAGAGATAAGAATTACTCCTATGAGATAAGATTAAAATTCTATATTTCTAATTATAGTCAGACACAAACTCTTAGGTTTATTGATGGTCGGAAGTCTATAAATAGTACTGGGAGGTTCAAGGGTTCTCACCTACAATATTAGAATGCCTTTAGCCATTGGAAGACACTTGTAAGGCAAAGTTGTTAGGGTGATCCTTCTCTAATAATCAGATCAGTTCTTTATCAATCAGATGAAAAAATGTACGTTTCTCATATTATTATTTTATTACTGTGGATCATAGAAAATCAAAGATCCATTTATTAGTATCATGTTAAAATATTTAACACGAGGTTGATTCTAATGGTAGAGGGTGCGCATGGTAGTCAATATTCACAAACCATTACCATGTGGAAAGTGGTTAGAGATGGACGACCAAAAGTATTGGATTGATTTTAAGTATGAACGCCTTAAAGCTTTCTGCTTCCATTGCAAAATCTTAAACCACAAAGGCAAGGCATGTTCAAGGCAAAGATCATCTCCACAAGGATAGAAACAATAGCAGCTCCAATATGGTCCATGGCTTTAAGCTCAACCCATGAACTCTAAAGTTTTCGATTTCAGAAGGTACGGAGATAGGAATGCCTCCCCTGAGTCTGGCAGGGATGACTCCTTACGAGGAAACCAGACAAAACCAGAAACGCAACAGGATCCTCCCCCCATATCCCATCTCGCTAGGCCACTTTAATGGGAGGAAGGAAACAACCAGCTACGCGGATCAGTTTGGAGCCTAATACCGTGCAAAAAGAGGTTTACATCAAAAAGGAAAATATAGGCGACTCTTTTGTATTGGCCAACAAAAAGAGCAGCTCAAAGTCAACTTCAGCAATGGGCACAACTGCACCACAAAAGGAAAAAAGTATGCGCTGACCTGATGGAGATGAAACCTCAACCTATCTTGCCGGTTTGCTCCCTCTTAGTCCCTAAACCTGAACAACAAAAATCTCTTGATATCTCTTTCCCAAATGGTAACGCAGGTGGCAGAGGAAAGAAATGTGTCACGTGGAAGAGAAAAGCTAGAGAAGCTTCCCACCAAGGCTCAAGGGACCAGGTCTCAACTCCAAGAACACTCAGGAACAAGGGAAGTATTCTGCCTATTACTTACTCACCTAAAGCAAAGAGAAAAAAGGTCATGCTTGAGGAACCTATTAACAATGATAACATTGTGTTGATGGAGGCTGCATGACAGCTCCACCAACAACCATGATAGGCCTCAATTGGAATTGTAGGGGGCTTGGAAACCCCCATATAGTTCGAGAGCTTAACTTATTAGTGAAATCAAAGTGTTCCAATTTTATTTTCCTTATGGAGACCAAGTCCGGGAGGAAAAGAATACAACAAGTTAGAAATTTTCTAAGTTTCGATTGTAGCATCATAATGGACAGCAAGGGAATGAGTGGTGGCCTAGCCTTCTTTTGGTCAAGTAGTGACAACTTCTCTATCGATTCCTACTCAAACAATCACATCTCTATGCTTTTCATGCTGCCAGATTGCATGTAGGAGGCCCTGGTTTTAGGTTTTTATGGTGATCCCATTATAGCCCAATGCTCCTCTAGTTGGTCTCTACTCAACCTACTCAAGCCCAAGGATGATGAACCTTGGCTTTGCTTTGGAGATTTCAATGAAGTTATGATCCAATGATAGAAGTTTGGAACAGCCAGAAGATCATACAATCAGATGGAAAACTTCAGACAAGCAACTAACCTAGGTGGCCTAAGTGACCTTGGATTTACTGAACCTAAGTTTACTTGGTGTAATAATCAAGAGGGATCCCATTTCACTAACGAAAGACTCGATAGAGCCTTAGGGAGCCTATGTTGGTCTAAATTATTCTCATACAGCACCATCCTTGCCCTTACTGCCCAAACTTCTGACTACAGAAAGAGTGGAAGCAAACCGAGAGGCATAACAAGGAGTAGGGACAGGATTTTCTGCTTTGAAGCCAGTTGGAACCTCAGAAGAACTAGGAAGAAAACAAATAGAACCAAAAGTGATCCCAAAACAGGGAAAATGATTACGAACACAACTTTCAAGTGGCCCTTTTTTGATAAATGTTTGCATGGAGGCAACCCTTTCATGTTACCGCACAAGCCTTTGTTACCTTGCAAGGCTTCCAAGGGAGCATCTAAAAATGCTTCGCTATTGGGAATGAGGTCGTGTAACTCATTGTAGGATACATCAACATACAACAAGCCATGCATTTCTTTGAAGGTAGTCGGAATAATGCCAAAAAGATGATTATGTGATAGATTGAGCACCTCCAAGCTTTGCATTTTGCTACTTTCTAACGATATCTCTCCCGTTAAAAAATTATAGCTTAAATCTAGTATGGAGAGATGAAATAAGCTCATAAGCAAGATAGGAATTTCTTCACTAAAATTGTTATGGCTTAAATTCAAGTGGTTCAATTTTGAGAAGCAGTTCTAGAGATTACATGGAAGTGACTTGCACAATTTGTTCGAGAATATATCTAGAAATTCGAGATTGGTCATTGACTCAAATTCTACAAGTATAACACCAGAGAGAATATTTGCATTCAACCACAACTTCTCTAGAGAAGTCAACTTTCAGAGTTCTTTTGGAATTGGCCCAACTATATGATTTAAAGAAAAAGCAAGCACATGTAGTTGAATCCAGTTTCCAATCTCCGGTGGTATACTACCACTAATGTTGTTCCCACTCATTTTTAGAGTCCATAGTTTTAAAACAACAAATAATTAGTTAGAAGAAAAAGAGAAATGTGTGATTACGATAAAAAGGATCTTGAAAATCAAATAGAAATCCACAAGTACAAAAATAAGGACGAAATAAGAAACTTTAATTTAGGGAGGTAAAATTATAGAATCTTTAATCAAAGTTACATTATATATAAAGATTAAGATTTAGTTAATTATCTCAATTTTGGGGCTTCGGCCTATCCTTGTACAGAAAGTACTCGTAGAACATGTAAGGCTCTTCCACCAACCTGCCTATGCTCAGTTTGAAAATACAGTGTGGAACTGGAAAGTGAAAACACAGTACTATGCTTTCTACAATGGAAATGCTTGATCAACCGAAGGAAATTCACCGAATATATATATATACCGAATGATAATATATATAATTTTTTTTTACTTAATGATTAATAAATTGTTTTTAAATGATGATATGATTTTTTTTTTAAATTTTAAAAAATATTTAAAAATATAAAAATAATAAATAAAAACAAATTTGACAAAATAGAAAAAAATTGCTTTATTTGGTATAAACTCATTCTCCATCTTCGGGAGATGTAGCACGACTCTTTCTACAATGAAGAGGTGAGAACTGACAAGGGGAAGCTGCTAATGGTGTAGGGACAGATAGCATTGGCGTTGGTTTAATCAAAGTCATTTTCAAAATTTGATGAAAAGCACATGTTTTCTATAAATCCAAAATCTTCCTATCCATAACTTCATATTGGACTCATTAAAATAATAAAATAATATTATTATTTTAATAATATTATTATTTTATTAGTTTACATATTTTGCAATATTTTGCACTAACCATACGTACATTAATAGTTTAATTTGATACTTAATAATTTAATTTGATACATACAAAGAAAAACCCCGACCATGTTTCCGAAACGACCTGGCCACATTGTACTAGTTGTTGCTCCAAGTCCAATTCATTCATTCACCATTCTTCTCTTCCCTTCGCCACTTGCTTTGAATTTGTTCCGTGGCGTCGTCCAATGCTAGAAGCTCAATCCTTACACCAGGTATGTCCCTTATGCACGCGCTTTTCTTCTTATTTCTCTTCCCCAGTGTTTGATCTCACATTATGTTGGTTTTTCTTGGGTCTCTCGAAGGCCGTTCAGGTTTTCGTCTCGTTGCTAGCATAGGAGTCCCCCATGGTCAGAGAGGCCGTTCAGTAGAGTTGGGAGATTAAATGTGAATAAAAAATAGATTTTCTGGGTGAACAACAACCCTTCATGTTTGAAGAAAACTTATATCCATTTATTGTAGCTCAAAACTTCCCATCCATTTCTTTGATGAATCCAATAGAGTTTTATTTTGATGAAATTCATCATATTTTGTATTTGGATAGATTTTTGATAAAGCCAATGATAATGCTCTAACACTCTTACCATCCATCTGTTTTGAGTAAAGGATTGAAAATGAGGGATGAATGCAAAAATTACTGTGATGAGGGGTTTCAGAAGTTTAAAAAAGTATCCTTTACGCATCCTTATATTTTATTTTAAAATTAATGATTTAACTTTGTTTTAAAAAAATAAATAGAAAAACATCTAGTTATCTGCCATTTGAGAATGCCCATGTTTTTTAAGTGAGTAGTAAAAGTACCATGATCTAGGACTGTAGATGAACAGAGCAATCTGTGAACATTTCGAACTCGGTTGACATGATACACTCGATTTGAATTCGATTCAATTAATAAATAAGATGTCCGTAGACACAATATTGACTCGAAATTCAAATATTAAATTATCAAAACTCATATAAGCTCGACTCAACTCTGTTTAAGTTTATGAACAAAGTTTGTATGAACTGTTTTTGACTCGTTTGAGCTAATCTCATTTTAAAGCTAACAATATGTGTTTTATATGTATGCATTATATTTATTTCATATTAGTTTTATCGACGTTGCACTATCCAATTGGCAACGAAGACGTAATTGGATGAATCAATACATCAACAACTAGAAAGAATTATTTATTTCACCCAAAAAATGAAAGAAATTAACAAAGTAATAACAAATTTACTTGACGAATCCTATTTGAGGTCCCCAAAGTCCATTAGTAAAATATAAGAAAATGTAACATAAAAAAATAATTGAAGAAATATTACAACCTCAAAGAGATTATACAAAATTAATCTTACAAATCGATTAAGATTAATGTTATTTGTTAGATCTACTTTATAATAAAAACAAATTTATAATTTAAAAAATCACATCAAGTCTATATCAGTGTGTATGATTACTTTTGTGCACATAATCTCTCTATGCTTATAATAATTTTCAAAATAATTATATAACTTGGGAGATTCTCCACCATTCAAAGATGATGATTAATGTTTTGAAACGTAAACCCAAGAACAGAATACTATATGTGCGAAGAAAAGAATCACTTTCTCGATGCTCGGTCCAAAAACTTGGCCATTTTGGCTTTGGCAGCAAGTGCCACAAGCTGTTGGGCAGATCTCTTCTTTTTTCTTTTTCCTTTATTTTTTAAATTTTTAATCTTTTTTATGGAACACTTGAGAAGAACACAACATTTCACATAAACAGATTAGGCTGAGATATTAAAATCGAGTGAAACAACATTTCTTTGTAGGAAAAACAACACCCTAAAAGAAGATGATAGGAAAAAAGAAAATATTGAGCCAGAACACAAAATATGACTTTTTGGGTGCAACTTCATTCAAAAGATAGCTTTAGCTGGCCTGAGACTACTATTTGGGGCTTGTGGTGCAGCCAATACTGTAGAAATCGCATGCATAGTTGGCCTGGATTCTGGAATGTCATTTAAGCATTTAGTAGCAATCTCTGCAACCCTTATGAGCTTGGCCTCAACTTGTGGTGTTGCGAGTTGAAGGCGTTGGTCCAACACATCTTTTAGTTAAATACCCATCTCAATTGATGGATCAGATGATGACTTAAATGAAGAGATGAGATCACCTGGATGCTTTCCCGTTATAACTTCTAATGCCAACACACTAAAGCTATATACATCACATTTCTCGGTTATCTTCAATTTATAAGCAAGCTCTGCCAAGAAAAAAATAAAATCAAAAGCACGCCTTCAATGTTGGTTCATAACAAAATGACAATGAAATTTATTACCTGGTGCTATATATCCGTATGTGCCTACAAGAGAAGTCCACTTAGATGAATCAAGCTCTAGGATCTTAGTAGTACCAAAATCCGAAACATGAGCCTCGTATTGAGAATCCAACAAGATGTTGTTACTTTTGATATCCGGATGAATTATTGGTGGTGAGCAATCATGGTGCATGTAAGACAAGACATATGCCACACCTTTGACAATATTCAATCTCTTAACCCACTTCAATTCTTTAGCATCTTCTTCAACTTCCAACATTCTTGCCAAATTGCCTCTTTCCAAATATTCGTAAACCAAAAATGAATGTTGAGCATGCGAGCAAAAGCAATGCAGTTTGATGATATTTCGATGTCGTACTTCTGTTAATGCCTTTATCTCATTTAAGAACACCTTTTGGGATCTTTTATCATCGTCAAGTCGTTGGTGGAGTTTCTTTATAGCCACTATTTCACCTTATGACAGTTTTACTTGATATGTTGTTCCATATCCTCCCTTCCCAATGCAATTTATGTCATTGAATGCTTCAGTTGCTCTCATGATCTCTTCATACATTTTTCTTCCATCGAAAGTGCTCGACAAAAAAAGAGATTCTCCTTCATGCTTGTCGCTTTGTTCTAATTGGGGATATCGATCTTTCTTTCTTCTTTGCGAAATTAGAAGAGCTTGGAAGAAAACAGAAAAAATAAAAAGTGATCCCAAAATAGGGAAAATAATTACGAACACGATTTTCATGTGGCCCTTTTTTGATAAATGTTTGCATCGCGGCATCCCTTTAACGTTACCGCACAATCCCTTGTTACCTTGCAAGGCTTCCAATGGAGCTTCCAAAAATGCTTTGCTATTGGGAATGAGGCCATGTAACTCGTTATAGGATATGTCAACATGCAACAAGCCATGCATTTCTTCAATGGTAGTTGGAACAATGCCAGAAAGATGATTGTGAGAGAGAATGAGTACCACCAAGCTTTCCATTTTGTTGCTTTGTGACGGTATCTCTCCAGTTAAAGAGTTATAGCTTTAATCTAGTATGGAGAGATGAGATAATCTCATAAGCGAGATTGGAAGTTCTTCACTGAAATTGTTATGGCTTAAATTCAAGTGATTCAATTTTGAGAAGTCGTTCCCAAAATTAGGTGGAAGTGACTTGCACAATTTGTTCGAGGATATGTCTAGAAACTCGAGATAGGTCAATGACTCGAACTCTACAGGTATAGCACCAGATAAATGATTTTTATTCAACCATAACTTTTCTAACGAAGTCAACTTTCTGAGTTCCTTTGGTATTTCCCCAACTATATGATTTAAAGAAATATCAAGAACATGTAGTTGAATCCAGTTTCCAATCTCATGTGGTATGCTACCGCTAATGTTGTTCCCATTCATTTTTAGAGTCCCTGATTTTGGACATTATCCCCAATTACTTGAGATCTTCCCATAGAAGTTATTGTGGCTTAGATATATGATGATCAAGTTTGGATAGGTACCGAAGACTTGAGATATATCTCCAGTTAGTTGGTTTCCATCCAAGAAGGCTCTTTGTAAGCTCATGCAATTTTTTAGGCTTTGTGAAACTCGACCTTTAAAACCATTACTGGCTTTTGAAAAATTATGAAGTAAACCACCATAACAAATACTATCGGGCAAGGAGCCATTAAATTGATTTCCACTAAGTTGCAAATTTTTCATGTTCATGGAACCTCCGATTCCTTGTGGAATGGAACCAGAAAGTTGGTTATCACGAAGATACAATTACTGTAAATCGCTCAAATAAGAAACGAACGGGGAATCGGACCCTGTAGTTGGTTTTAGGAGAGATCAAGCTCAGTTAGATAATTTAGGTGGCCTATTTCTTCAGGAATAGAGCCAGGAAGTTGATTTTGAAAGAGATTAAGAACGGAAAGATTTTCCAAATTTCCTAAAGAAGTAGGAATGAGACCTTCTAAGTAGTTTATGGAAAGATAAAGGTTGGTTAGAGAAATTAGGCAACCTATTTCTTTAGGAATGGAGCCAGAAAGGTGATTTTCCCAGAGACTAAGAACAATAAGATTTCTCAAATTTCCTAAAGAAGTAGGGATGAGACCTCCTAAACAATTTTGGCCAAGAGAAAGGTTAGTTAGAGAATTTAGGTGACCTATTTCTTCAGGAATGGAGCCTGAAAGTTGATTTTGAAAGAGGTGCAGAATGACAAGATTTATCAAATTTCCTAAAGAAGTGAGAATGTGACCTTCTAAACGGTTTTGGGAAAGATCAAGCATTGTTAGAGAATTTAGGTGGGCTATTTCTTTAGGAATGTAGCCAAAAAGTTTATTTTTCCAAAAATATAGAATGGTAAGATTTTTTAAATTTCCTAAAGAAATGGGAATGTGACCTTCTAAACGGTTTTGGGAAAGATCAAGTTTGGTTAGAGAATTTAGGCGGCCTATTTCTTCAGGAATGGAGCCAGACAGTTGATTTTGAAACACACTTAGAAATTTAAGATTTCTCAAATTTCCTAAAGAAGTAGGAATGTGTCCTTCTAAACGGTTTTGGGAAAGATAAAGGCTTGTTAGAGAAGTTAGGCAACCTATTTCTTCATGAATGAAGCTAGAAAGTTGATTTTCCCGAAGACTAGGAACGGTAAGATTTTTCAAATTTCTTAAAGAAGTAGGGATGAGACCTCCTAAATGGTTTTGGCCAAGAGAAAGGTCGGTTAGAGAATTTAGGCGACCTATTTCTTCAGGAATGGAGCCTGAAGATTGATTTTGAAAGAGGTACAGAATGACAAGATTTATCAAATTTCCTAAAGAAGTGGGAATGTGACCTTTTAAATGGTTTTGGGAAAAGTCAAGCATTGTTAGAGAATTTAAGTGGCCTATTTCTTCAGGAATGGAGCCAAAAAATTTATTTTCTCAAAGATACAGAATGGTCAAATTTTTTAAATTTCCTAAAGAAATGGGAATGTGACCTTCTAAATGGTTTTGGGAAAGATCAAGCTCGGTTAGAGAATTTAGGCGGCTTATTTCTTCAAGAATGGAGCCAGAAAGTTGATATTTCCGAAGACAAAGAATAGTAAGATTTCTCAAATTTCCTAAAGAAGTAGGGATGAGGCCTCCTAAATGGTTTTGGCCAAGAGAAAGGTCAGTTAGAGAATTTAAGTGACCTATTTCTGGTGGAATTTTTCCTAACAATAGGTTAATGGACAAATCAAGATAGACGAGTTTGGATGGGTAGCTAATTTGACGTGGAATGTTACCAAACAAAGAGTTCACAGAGAGATAAAGATACGCAAGATTTGGAAAAGATGAAAAAGAAAATCCATGAAGTGTACCTTGCAAGCCAGAGCTACTAAGGGTTAATTCTGACAACACTTCCAGCATAATTGCAAGAAATACCAAACCAAGTGCAGGGATGATATGTAGTGTGGTTTGAGTTTGTGGAAGCATTTGGAAGAAGAGTCCATGAATGTAGGCGAGATTGGGTTTAGTTTGAAAGGGTATTTTTCCATTTGAGAAGAGTAGTAGCTTCTTGATCAGTAGAAGCAAAATTAACATTTGATGATAAAACCAAATGATGAATGAACAAGAAAAATGAGAGTAGGGTGCATACTTTCTTGAAGGTTGATGTTGCCATTTTTTTCATATCGTGTGTAGAGTTTGTTAGTTAATGGTGTTATTTCTAACCACCATCTGCGCCTTGCTGTCGCTTTCCCTTGTTCTATTTTTCCATGCCACTTTACATATGCAACTGAGTCAAGCTATGAAAGTCTTTCAAATTCTCGTGCTGGATCTCACTCATTTTATGAGAAAGGGCCTTTATTTACGTATATATTACTCACTGATCTACTTTATATGCCCGTTCTACACTTCCACTTCCATAACATGATTGACTCGAAGCATGGAAAGTCTTTGGTTTCTCTTCACATCATTTTATCGACCATCGAAGTGATCATCTTCATGCACCTAGCTAGTACTTTCTTTTGGCTGGTTAAATGAATAGATATTTTATGGTGATTAAAAATCATGTGTACTGACCTACTACGTATAATTAGGGGGTGTGTCCGCGCACTTAAACAAATGTTGATGTTTGATAATGTGATCTAATCGTAATAGATAAGGTCAGCGCCATTACGATGATATAGTATTAAAATGTTCTTAATAAGGTTAATTGAGTTGCGTAAATACATTAAATTATTAAATTTCTTGTTTTTCTCATGATTTGTAATTATTGGGCGACCTTAGCTTCACCGTTGCACTGTCTAACAGGTAACGAAAACGTTTGATATATATATATATATATGTATATTGTTGATGTGTTAAGCTTGTGACACATGAAGAAGGTACAACCGGTGATGCGGCTTATGTGGAAAAGTGATCGTGTGGTTGAGATGTTTTGTAAATGACCGGCTGCTTTAGGGTTTTATTTTAAGGGCATTTATGTAATTATGTTGGTCTATATAAATATTAAGCGATGCTACTGTACTCATTAGTGGGATTAGTGTTGTGCTGCTTGAGAAATAGATAGAGAGGGAGTTTGTCTGAGCTCCTGGCGATTAGGGTTAGGGTTTCGGTTTTGCTTTGGGCTGATTTCTCAGGTATTTTCGTGTATAAGCATTGAGGTTGTATTCTGAAACTCTTTATCTTGATTAATAAGATGCTTCTCATAGGGTTCTTGCTATGGACGTAGGCCATTAGGGCCGAACCACGTTAAATATTGTGTTGATTTATTTGTTGATTTTTCTTAGTTTGATCTTGATATTTTCTTTGATCGGTTGCAAGTTATTACTCAGTTTATTTTTCAAAACAAGTTTGGCAAAAGTATTCGAGTCTGTAAAGGTTATCTTGAAATCTTTTATCATTTCTATGTGATTTTATCTTAAGATAACACAAGATTTATGAATCAAGGCATCAACAACTTGAAAGAAAGATTTATTTCGCCCAAAAACTGAATACAATTAACAAGGTAATAACAAATTAATTCACTTGTCGAATCCTATTTGGGGAAAGTAGTATATAAAAAAATCAAAAAATAAATGTGCAACCGTGAAATGTGCAACATTTGCGTAACTACTTTGAAAAAAGTGAAAAATAATATGAGACCCACATAAAATAATTTCATTTTTTGAATAATATATTCTACTCTTTTTCAAAGTGATTATGTGACGTTTATGCACCTCATAATTGTAAATAAAATTATTCATATATAAATAATTAGAGTAATATTACTCATCATCATCTCATCATCTTATAATATAGCAATATTAGATGAATGAAGTCTATTTATTGCATTTTACTTATAAATATATCATTTAACGCCACATCATGAAATGATAAGAAGATGATGACAAAATAGATGATAAATATAGTAAATAGTCTCGAATCATCTAATACAACATTTTTATAGAATGATGAGAAGATGAGAATTTGGATGATGAGTAGTATTACTTCTAAAATCAATTGAGGAGTGCTACCCCACAGAAAGAATATTGCATAAAAGTAATTTCATAAATTGATCCGTGACTTAATCTGATTCACTAGATCTAATTTATAATAAAAATAACTTTACAATAATAATATGAAAAACTACATCAAGCTATATTGGGGTTACTTTTGTGTACATAACGATCATGTATTTTTCAAAATAATTATAGAACTTGTGAGATTTTCTGTTGGGAATAGACCCGTTAACAAACAGCAAATAGGAAGTAACAAAGTGAAAATGCAACAAGAGAAAATACGACAATCACACAGAACATACAAGACACCAAAATTTGAAGTGGTTTGGCTTAACATAAGCATACATCCACTGTTTGGTTGATCTCAATGAATCCACTATAGAACAAAGATGGAGTACAGAAAATGAATCATAAGATTCTTTACAAAGAAATCACTCTCCCTCTATTACAAGTTGCAAAACTCTCTCTCACACCCTCTCAACTTACAAATGCTCTCTCTCAAGATATCTAAACAAAATAGAGAAAAGTGAGTTCCTCCTCTAAAAGTCGTTCCACTTATATAAGTGGAATCTCGCTCAAACAAGACTCTTCTCGCTTGAGCGGAATCCTATTCCAAATGGCACCAACCTTAATTACAAAACATTAGCTCGAAGTGAGCATCAAGTGAGACCTGAGCGAATGTCTAAGGTTGACTATTGTTCAAGCGGGATGTTGAGCGAGAGTCGAACATAGTCTCTGGCTAGAATTCAAGCCACCTATCAACATTCTCCATCATTCTAAATATCATGATTAATGTTTTGAAACATAAACCCAAGAACAGAACACTAGCTATAAGCGAAGAAAAGATCACTTTCTCCCCAAAACTCGGAAGCCGTATACGCCTGTGGCTTTCGCTTGTTCTATTTTTCATAGGACTATAAACAAGGCCCTTTACTTGTGTATGCGTCCGTTTATACTTCTACTTCCATAATAGTACTGATTCAAGCATCAAAAGTCTTTAGATTAGTCATCTCACTCTCATCACATCTAGCTATCGCGCGTTAACGTCTTTTTTTGCTGAATATTGACGTTCTTTGCTATGGCACATGGCTTTATTTGTTGACCATCATCGTCTATCACTTAACCGTCATCATCGAAGTCTTCGCCTTGTATCTTTTGAGTTTGTGAAATTATCATTTCTATCTAGATAATTGGTGTGATATTAGCTAGTAATCGAAGATTTCAGAGTAAAAATATTAAGTTCAAATCTTAAATACAATACACTTCAGATATTTAATTAATGAAATATTTCGAGTGTCAGGTCACTAAGTGAGTGAGAGTATACAACTATATGACCCGCATACATGAAGAAGAAGGTTAAAAATATAATATAAATAATTAAATTTACAACCTTGTTTTATCAATTTAAAATTTTGAAGGAAGTGATAATTTCACATGGTTAAATGAATAGATATTTTTATATATATGGTGATGGAAAGGCCCAAGAGTACACTTCTAATATTGCATATAATTAGGGGATTTGTCCCTGCAATTATCTTTCCATTTTTTTCAAATTTTCTTTTAAAAAGGTGAAAGTTTGATGTTTGTAACTAGCTAATGTCATCATGATAATAATAAATAAAAGTTGGAGGGTGATATAGTATATAAAATCTTCTTTGATAATACTGTTTAATACAGCTTATGGATAAAATTAAATTGTATGAAATTCAAATATTCTTTCTTTTTCTCGATCTCTCAATTCGTTATTAAGGAGAGACCTTAGTATCACCGTTGCATTGTCAAATTAGAGGTAACAATTGAAGGCGTTCGATGAATATTAAGTCATCAGAGTCAATTAATTAGGAAGATACAAGATTTCACTTGCCAAAAAGTACTAGTGAAGCAATTAACAAATTAGTAACAAATTCACTTGCCAAATTAATCCTATCTGTGGTCCCCATGGTCCAATATTAGTACAGCTAGTAAAATATAAGAATCTAAATAATTATATCATTAAAAATTCTATATATAATCACTTATATATCATGTTCTTTGCACACTTTACTAATGTAATAACTAAGATTTTGAAACATAAACCCAAGGGATTATATCATACGATAGAGGACATGATGTTTAACTAGGCATTAATTAACGACCATTTCTTACTAATTAACTAACCAATCAGAGAATTAAAATAAAAGGATAATGGCAATCAATTTCTTCTCTAAAGTAGGGATTTATTTCCATTCATGTGTTGCTTCATCATCCCGTATATATCCTTTAACCATTCGATTCCTTATATTTTTATTTTAGAATTAATTCCCGATTTTCTATTTCTTCTTTTAATTTAGAAAAAACGTCTATTTTGATACATTTGCAATGTGTTAAGATATTTACCATGCCATTACGTGCTGTAACTTTTAAAGGGAAGAGCGAAATCCAATTTGATTACAAGTAGGCCTGTTCATCCGAGCCGGGTTGTACCCGGTCCGGTTTGAAATTTTATTTATTTCTTAGTACTTTAGAAAATTTTTTAAAAGGTCTAAGGAAATATCGAATCTGTGTTCCGGATTTCCAAATCCGGAATCTGGATGAACACCCCTAATTTACAAGGTTACAGCTGTTAGCAAAATCCAAAAACTTCTCCGTCTTGGCTTGGCAGAAAACACATATAACCACCATCCTGTGCCCAACCAATTGCTTTCCCTTGTTCTATTTCTTATAATTTTATACAACAGAGTCAAGCTTGAAAAGTATTTTAAATCTCACTCATTATTATTAAGCCATGGCCTTTGTTAGCGGATGTACCCGTTCTATACTTAGCTACTTCTATAACAGTGACTCAAATTTGAAAAGTCTTTAGATTCTCGCCGTATCTTGTTATCGTCAATGAATTTATTTATTGACCATCGACGTTCTTTGCTACCGTTTATGGCTTTATTTGTTGACCATTGACGCCTATCACTTAATTGCCATCATCGAAGTCTTCACCTTGTATAAATGAATGCATTAATTAATTAACAAAGTAATAACAAATTCACTTGTTGAATCCTATTTGAGGAAAGTAGTATGTAAAAACAATTGAAGAGTAATATCTCACAAAAAGATTACATAAAAGTAATTTCACAAATTGATATAAATTAATATGATTCATTAGACCCCCGCCGGGGATGATTTCACCGAGGATTCCGGCCTCCTTGAATTGAATTGCTCAGGAACGGCTATGAAATCGCACACTCGAGTCTTCAGTCCTATGACATCAGCTTGGTGAGTCTCCCATTTGATACTCACCCGCCAAGAATAGAATGACATTTCACCATAATCTTTGGGCAGGAACTAAAAATAACTTTATAATAATAATCTGAAAATTTACATCAAACTATATTGGAATTACTCTTGCATGCGTAATGTTCATCTACTTTTCAAAATCATTATATAACTTGGGAGATTCTCCATCGTTCTAATTAATATGATTATCAATGGTTTGAAACGTAAACCCAAGAACAGGTCAACACTACATAAAAAGAAAAGAATCACATTCTCCCCAAAACTCTGAAGTCGTATATGTCTGTCGCTTTCCCTTGTTCTATTTTCATATAAGGACTTTAAACAAGGGTCTTTATTTGCTGTATGCGTCCGTGTTACACTTCTACTTTCGTAATAGTAATTCAAGCTTCAAAAGTCTTTAGAGTCTCATCACATCTTGCTATCGTTAATATCTTTTTGTGTTGAATATTGACGTTCTAATTTTCTACGGCACGTGGCTTTATATGTCGACCATCAACGTCTATCACTTAACTGTCATAATCGAGGTCTTCGCCTAGCTTGTATCTTTTGAGTTTGTGAAATTATCAATATTCATGTCTAGATAATTGGTGTTGTTGTATTTACTTAATCACAGAAAACTTGCCAAACTTGTTAGGTTTTTCACATATTATCAAGTATAAACTAAATCAAAGATCCAAACAAGAAATATGAACCATATAGAGGATAAGCACTGCAGAGGTTTCAATGGATATTTTCCCACACTTTATTGATAGAGATTCTATGTAGTTATATACAAGAATGAGAGAAACTAATTTAGGAAATACATAAACGATAATGCTAGAATTGTGCTAGAGATTACAGTAGACAGTTGTACAATACAAGGATAGAATCAGTTACACGTATGGAATTTATGACCAAATGTTTGTCATGATTTTAGGCTGAACATGCTCTGGTTTGATTGAGCAGAATCCACCCTTGTTTCCCTTATAAACCAAATCCAAGCAAATGAAGCAAGAATAGAGAAATTATGTGACCCAATTTTAACGGTCTACATCCACGACAGAAAAAATACCTCTAAACATCTTCATGAATGATGGTAACGAGAAAAAAATACCTCTAAGCATTTATGAGTGCCTTGATTAGCTTTTTTTCTTTCTCAGAACCCTAAGCCTAATCCTCTCGCAAACCTTCTCTGTTTTATTTCTCTCGAGCATCAAGAATATCAAGGGTAAATCTGAAGTGTACGGTACAAAGCCTCTATATTTAGAGAAATACTATTCTCACATACGGGATTCCCGATTGGGAATCCTGACTACTGTGAGTTTTTATTTTTTTGTTATTAGTTTTCTAACTTACTAGTTAAGAATATATTTTTTAATAATACTATAATTTTTTTATTTTAAAAAAAATATATTTTAAAAGATTAAAAAATAGATGAAAAAAATAAATAAATAAACATAAAAATGATTTAGACTAAGTGGGATCCAATTATGTAAGCCTAGAACTACTCCTATATTTATATGAGCACAGAAAAGTCGAAACTACCCTTAGGTTAAGTCTTCATCATCCAACTTGCAAGTATTAATCTCTCAAATTGATTAGAATTAATATAATTTATTGAGTCGAGCTCGAGTTGAAAATTTAGTTTATCGAGTCGAGCTCAAACAAAGAATAAATAAAAATTCGACCTCGAGTTCGAATATTTTGAGTCGAGCTCGAGCTTGACAAGTCAAAACTTGGCTCGATTACAATCTTGTCTATGGCCATCTGTCGGCCATCGAAGTTTTTGTCTAGTTTCTTTTGGGTTAAATGAATTCAAAAGATAACAGTTCGCTTATAATAATTAACTAGGGGTGATCTGTCGGTACTGCACTTAAATAAATATTTATGTTAGTGAGAATGTTTGAAAATCCTCCTTGCTTTTGGGTGGTGAATTGTATTGTTATATATGATAATTATATAACTTTAATACAGATTAATGACTTTATAATTGAAAAGGAAACCATGCACAAATAAATCTCCGACAATCACGGTAGTCAATTTTGGCATATATAGGAAGACTTTGACTGAGGAGTGATATCCTCAACACCTCCCTACAAGCAAGCGTCGGATTAAGTCTAACGTGGAACTTGGATCGAAAGAACTTAAATATTGATTGGGGAACACTCTTGATAAAATGTTAGCAACCTGGCTCTGATACCAAGAGAATGTTTGAAAATCCACCTTGCTTTTAGGTGGTGAATTGTATTGCAATATATGATTTTCACAAATGTATAACTTCAATACAAATCAATGAATTTACAATTGAAAAAGAAACAATGCACAGATTAATCTTCTACCATCACGGTAGTCAACTCTAGCATATATTATATGAGAAGATTTTGACTCAGGGGTGATATCCTTAACATGGTTTGCATGCTAGAAAAATTCTAATCATCATTACACTCGTTATACAGTACCATATTTTTTATTTTATTTTTTAATTTTACCAAATATTTGTTATATAGATAAAGAGTAGAAGAATTCAATTAGTTTAAAATTGATAAAATCTAATTTCTTCTTTCCCATATTTCCGTAAGGTACAAGCTTGAAATCTCCTTTGAGAACATTCGGAAGATTGAGCTATATTTTGTCGGCTCTTCCTTTCTTTTAGTATTTCAGTTTTTTTTTCTTTTCTAGTGAATCGAGCATATTTGTTAGAAGTAATATGTCAAATCAGTCGGTTAAAATAGAATATTTATAAAAATATGGCGCTTTATACATGGGACAACATAGTAACTGTCGAAAATGGCTTTCACAAACATTGCTGTAAATGTCAACAATGAGATTAAATATACATTCTGTAACTTACTCCGGTGAAAGCCTGCAACCTTTCCAAACCAGATGATCGTATATAACTCTTACAGAAGGAAAAACATCTAGGTTGCACTTTCACTTTGAACTAGATGGGCGGACCTATTTATTTCTCAGACCTTCTCTTGGTCTTTTATCTGACTGTGTTTAACAGGGATGGGAGTTGAATTTTATACCAGTAAAGGAATAAAAATTGACCATTTAGCAACTTCATACTCCCATTTTGTCAATCTTTTTCTGTGTTGTTGGGCAGATTCATTTGGGAACAAACACTTTGCCATTAGCAGAATCATACATGCATCTTTCCTTCTAATGGTTTTGCAAAATGCTTCTTTAGACAGGGACAATCCATTATTAGGACTTTATTGTAGACCAATAAGAAGTTGACACATCTGCATCTCATGTTGAGATATGGCTTGAATAAAGCACATCAGATTGCACTTCAAGTCTCAACCCGTAACTTCGCTCGACCCTCGCTCGACAGCTGCTCGAGCGAGACATCAGACAGAGAGTTCGATCCAAGCAGAGACTTCGCACAACTCTCGCTCGACCTCCCGCTCGAGCGAGAATCAATTCTAGGGTTGCATCGCTTCCAGGAATTAGGGTTAGCGTTGTCTGGAATAGTATTCCGCTCGAGCGAGGGCTGTGAGGAGCTGAAGATTCTGCTCGAGCGAGAAGACCTCGCTCGAGCGAGAAGACGAACACAGCCACCCGTTTCTTTTTCCTCTTGTTTGATTTTGTAGATCTGAAAGCCATTTAACAAGGGTTGAAGAGCTTTGTGAGAGAGAGAGCTTTGTAACCTCTAAAGTGTACTTCATCTTCTGATATTATAGTGATGTAGACCGACCTAACAGTGGATGTAGGCTCAGTTTGAACTGAACCACTTCAAATCTTGGTGTCCAATACTGTTCTGTGTCTTTAGTTTAATTTCTCTTTGTTGTATCTGCTGCGTGGCTCCATATTTATTGTTTGTTGTCCGGCTCATCCCCAACAAACTGGTATCAGAGCGTTCTTGAGCTCTGTGAAGATCTGAAAGGATGGCTCACAGTAGGATTTGTTCAAGGTCTGTTCAAGGTTGTAGAAGGAGTGACTCGTGAGTCTCCTGCATCGTCAAAGTATGAGGAAGAACTGGCTCACAGTACTATTCTACTGTCACTATCAGATGAAGTTTTGAGGGAAGTTGCAGAGGAGGAGACCACGGTTGATCTGTGGAACAAGCTGAAGAGCTTGTACTTAAAGAAATCTCTCACTAACCGGTTGTATTTGAAACAATTGTTATACACTCTCAAAATGGAGAAAGGTACTTCTATTTCTACACATCTAGATGAATTTAATAAGATTATTATGGATTTGAGGAACATAGACATTAAGATTGATGAGGAAGATCAAGCCTTAACTGTTTTGTGTTCATTGCCTATTTTGTTTGATAACTTTGTAAACTCAATGTTGTATGGTAGAAATACAATATCCTTAGTAGATGTCAAGTTTGCTTTGAATTCTAAGGAATTGAGAACAAAGTTTGGGGATTTAGGCATGAACGATCAAGCCAAGGGTTTGTTTGTGAAATGTTCATCTGGTGATAGATCCGGGAAAGGATGTTCAGGGAAGAATAGAGGTAGTTCCAGTTCCAGTAGCTCTAGATCTAACAAGAGAAAAATGAAGTGTTACCACTGCCATAAGTTGGGTCATTACAGAAGTAAGTGTCCTCAATTGAAAAATGTGGAGGAAGAGGAAAGTTCCTTTAGTAGTGATGACAGCGAAGAAGATGACAGTTAGTCTCTACTTCCTTGAGGGCAGTATGGTAACAAGGTGGAGTATCCTCACATGCTCCAGATTCAGATATCATTCGCATGTGTCACATGTGAGTGCGCCAGGCATGATGGTCATTTATGAGTCGGTAGCTTTTGCTTAGTGTGATCAGAAGACAGTAATCTTGATTTTTTGTTTGCATTGTATTCTTGGAAAGCAGTGTAGAATCAGGGTTCCTGCAGTATTTCTAATCAGGATACATCTTGTGTAAAGTCTTGTTTTGTATTAAACTCATATTTGTTTCAATGATCATTGAAGAGTTTGGTTTTGTTTATCTAATTTTGAGAAGACAACTGATCTACAAACAAGAAGGTAGAGCGTTACTCAGACCATACAGTTTTGTTTCACTCCACAGAGTAACTGAATGGAATGAGGTGGGCTTTGAGCGACAGAGTCTACAGTTTGCTTTTAGTTTGCCAGGCCTGTCTATAGATTGAAAGTGAAGCGGACAACGCATCTTGCTATTTAATGAACATTCTCTTCTTTTTATTCCATAGGAAAGGAGAGAGAGTTATAGCAAGAAGGTGGAGTTGCAGAGAGCTTCATAGTTTATTGGCATTGGTGCACAGTGAGAGTAGATCTACAGTTGGTAGATAGAGGAGGCAGTTTAGCCACCTTTTGTGTATGCTCATGCAGGTTTTTGTAGGTTCTTATTTTGGCAGAAGAATATTTGGTTGTCTTCATTTGTATTCAGAAGCCGTTTGTTCAAGTAAGCAGTCTGTAATGTGGTGCATTGCCATTTGTGTGAAGATAGTGAATCTTCAGATGTCGTCTATGGTGTTGAAGACTTTTGTGTGGAAATTGAGTTCTTCAAAGATAGATTTCGTATTTCATGTTGGGTATTACTTCTGTGATTGAAGGATTTATGGGTCTTAAGATTTTGTGGGGCTTGCGACAATTCAAGCCAAGGTAGAGATTTGTTGAGATGTGGCTTGAATAAAGCACATCAGATTGCACTTCGAGTCTCAACCCGTAACTTCGCTCGACCCTCGCTTGACAGCCGCTCAAGCGAGACATCAGACAGAGAGTTCGATCCAGGTAGAGACTTCGCTCGACTCTTGCTCGACCTCTCGCTCGAGCGAGAATCAATCCTAGGGTTGCATCACTTCCAGGAATTAGGGTTAGCGCCGTCTGGAATAGTATTCCGCTCGAGCGAGATATCGCCTATATAAGGATCACGTGCATTTGAACGATAGAGAGGGCTGTGAGGAGCTGAAGATTCCACTCGAGCGAGAAGACGAACACAGCAGTGCCCGTTTCTTTTTTCTCTTGTTTTATTTTGTAGATTTGAGAGCCATTTAAGAAGGGTTAGAGAGCTTTGTGAGAGAGAGGGCTTTGTAACCTCTAAAGTGTACTTCATCTTCTGATATTATAGTGATTCAGACCGACCCAACAGTGGATGTAGGCTCAGTTTGAGCCGAACCACTTCAAATCTTGGTGTCCATTACTGTTCTGTGTCTTTAGTTTAATTTCTCTTTGTTGCATCCGCTGCGTGGCTCCATATTTATTGTTTGTTGTTCGGCTCATCCCAACATCTCACACAATTGTTGTCTACACCGGCACACATAATCGAAATTCACCAAAATCCATTCCCCATCGGGCCATCCGCATCTCCCCAGTTCCCTCCTCTCTCATTTTCTTCTCCCCCTCCCCTCCATCCCCAAATGCTCTTTTGGACTGTGCTGCCCAGACCCCTGGCGCACATGTTGCAATAAGGTTCATTTTATTTTCTTGAAGTTCTATTGCACAAAAATAGTCTTAGAACATTTTCTAGAGCCTTCCTCGCTGCAAAATTTGGGCCGTAGCAAAGGAAAAACATGGGGAAGACCCATGTGATGTAAACTTCCATTGTTCACAGTAAACAACTCAAGGTAGAGAAGACCCATGTTTGTTTCCTTTTTTTCCTTTTTTCATTAGCAGAAACTCATAAAGAATTAGGAAAGAAGAAAGAGAATGGGGGAGGGGAGGTGGAGAAAAAGAAATGGGAGAGAAGGGAAGTGCAGATAAGAGGGAAATAAGAAAAAAATTGGGAGGGGGGTTTCCTGAAATGCATAATATAGTAATTGTGTTATATGGCCTACGTGGCCGGTTTTTATTCGACTCTATTAAATGATGAAAAATGGATTGATCCTATTTACAGATAGAGAAAATCTGGAGACCAGCTGGGTTGCTCTCCCCCAATCATCAGCCTTCCAATAGCATTTTGACAGGTAGTAGATTTTTTTTTTTTAATTTATTAGTGGCTGCAGAGAGAGAATGGGATCTATAATATCAAGCTTACTGGGAGACAATGGAATTGCAGAGGCAGCACCATCTTCATGGGCCTTAAGGCTAAGAGAAGGAATCACCATCATAAGGATATCTGGAAGCTACTTATCATATAGAGAAGAGTAAAGCCTCCTTTTCCACGTGCTTGATGAATGTGGGTTGTGTATTGGTCAATTATTTTTTTCATCAGTGCTCTGTTCAAATTGAAGCTCGATTTATGTGCGATTTGTGTTTATATTTTTCATGGGTAATTCTATGGGTTTTTGGCATTGGGGTTCTTTTGCGTTCCCATCATGTAATTTTTTTTTACACTTTTTTTTTAATTTATTAATTTTTTTACAAAAATAATATATGTAGATAATATATATGTAGTTTTTTTTAATTTTTTAATTTTTTCTTCTAATTAAAAAGCCTCATGAGGGCGCAAAGGGGCCCCAACACGGGGGCCCCATATAATTTCTCAGGGCAGTGATATGGGGCCCCGGCGTTGGGGTCCTTTTGCGCCCCATAGTACAAAAGTTTTTTGCATTTTTTCACAATTCATTTTTTTATAAAAATAATAAAAAAATGTATATAAATAAAATATATTTGGTTTTTTTAATTTTTTAATTTTTTTTCTATTTAAAAAGTCTTATGGGGGCGTAAAGGGGCCTAACGTTGGGACCCAAAACATTTCTCTATAACTTACTAGTGAAATGGGTGTGAGGCATAAAAATTTGCTGCCTCTGCTTTGTTTCATTTTTATGTCTCAGACCCATTTCGCTAGGAAGACGAAATTAAAAAACTTTATTTTCAAACAAAGCACCAAGTGAAACAGAGCACAGGATAAAATAAAAAAATATATAAAAAAAATTATGCTCTAGATCCATTTCCCTGGTTCTTCTTTCTAGCAAATAGCAAAATGGGTCTTAGGCATAAAAATGAAACAGAGTATAAGGTTAGGCTGTTAGCATTAAAAAAAAAAAAAAAAACACAAACGATTAAAAGTTCTTCACTTTGTCTTACGTGCACTCATATGATTGGCGGACTGTTTTTTACCCAACAGCAACACGGATGTTTCAAAGGGGCTCCCTTAAATATATTCTCTTTGAACTCTTGGATCGACTTATTAATGCACTGCAATTTATAACTTATATTAATTAAGAATAATTCAAACAACACTAAAAAAGATTAGGCTGGGATATTAAGATTGATTGGAACTACATTTCTTGGTAGGAAAAACGACACTAAAAACAAGATGCTTGCAAGGAAAAAAGAAAATATTGAACCATCACACAAAATATAATTAGCAAGTCTTCTTGAACATGACTTTCTGAGTTCAACTTCATTCAAAAGATGGCTCCAGCTCGTATGACTTTGTAACTAGCAGTTTGGGGCTTGGGCAGTTCCTAATACCTTAGAAATCATGTCCATAGTCGGCCTGGATTTTGGAAGGTCATTTAAGCATTCAATAGCAATCTCTACAACCTTTATGAGTTCGGCCTCAACTTGGGGTGTTGGAAGTGGAAGGCGTTGGTCCAACACTTCTTTTAGTTGAATACCCATCTCAATTGATGGATCATATGATGACTTAACAAAGGAGATGAAATCACCCGGATGCTTACCCATTATCACTTCTAATACCAACACACCAAAGCTATATACATCACATTTCACGGTTGCCTTCATTGTATAAGCAAATTCTGCCAAGAAAAAAATAAATCAAACGCACGCTTTTAATTTTATCTCAAAACAAAATGACAATGAAATATGTTACCTGGTGCTATATATCCGTATGTGCCGACAAGGGAAGTCCAATTGGATGAATCTAGCTCTAGAATCTTAGCAGTGCCAAAATCCGAAACATGAGCCTCGTATTGAGAATCCAGCAAGATGTTGTTGCTTTTTATATCCCGATGAATTATTGATGGTGAGCAATCATGGTGCATGTAAGACAAGGCATAAGCCACGCCTCTGACAATATTCAATCTCTTACTCCACTCCAATTCTTTAGCATCTTCGTCACTTTCCAACATTCTTGCCAAATTGCCCCTTTCCAGATATTCGTAAACCAAAAATGAATGTTGAGCATGCGAACAAAAGCAACGAAGTTTGACAATATTTCGATGTCGTACTTCTGTTAATGCCCTTATCTCTTTTAAGAATGCCTTTTCGGATCTTTTCTCATCGTCAACTAGCTGGTGGAGTTTCTTCACAGCTACCATTTCACCTGATGACAATCTTGCTTGATATGTTGTTCCATATCCTCCTTCCCCAATGCAATATATGTCATTAAATGCTTCGGTCACTCTCATGATCTCTTCATACATTTTTCTTCCGTCGAAAGTGCTTGACACAAAAAGAGATCCTCCTTTGTGC
The DNA here is from genome assembly GCA_036559045.1 of Platycarya longipes. Lineage (NCBI taxonomy): Eukaryota > Viridiplantae > Streptophyta > Magnoliopsida > Fagales > Juglandaceae > Platycarya > Platycarya longipes. The sequence continues at coordinate 2,593,407 of CM071798.1, forward strand.
TTTTTGCTTTGTTTTAATTGGGGATGTTGGTCTCTCTTTCTTCTTTGCAAAATTAGAAGAATTAGGAAGAAAACAAACAGAACCAAAAGTGTTCCCAAAATAGTGAAAATGATTACCAACACGGATTTCATGTGGCCCTTTTTTGATAAATGTTTGCATGGGGGCAACCCTTTAACCTTACCGCACAACCCCTTGTTACCTTGCAAGGTTTCCAAGGGAGCATCTAAAAATGCTTTGCTGTTGGGAATGAGGCCGTATAACTCGTTGTAGGATACATCGACATGCCACAAGCCATGCATTTCTTCAAAGGTAGTCGGTATAACACCAGAAAGATGATTGTGAGAGAGATTGAGCACCTCCAAGCTTTGCATTTTGCTGCTTTCTGATGGTATCTCTCCAATTAAAGAGTTATAGCTTAAATCTAGCTTGGAGAGATGAGATAAGCTCATAAGCATGATGGGAAGTTCTTCACTGAAATTGTTATGGCTTAAATTCAAGTAATGAAGTTTTGAGAACCCATTCCCGAAATCACGTGGAAGTGACTTGCACAATTTATTCGAGGATACATCTAAAAACTCTAGGTTGGTCAATGACTCGAATTCGACAGGTATAGCACCAAATAGATGATTTTTATTCAGCGACAACTTCTCTAGAGAAGTTAACTTTCCGAGTTCCTTTGGAATTGTCCCAACTATATGATTTAAAGAAAAATCAAGTATATGTAGTTGAATCCATTTTCCAATCCTGGGTGGTATGCTACCACTAATATTGTTCCCACTCATTTTTAAAGTCCCTAATTTTGGACACTGTCCCCAATTACTTGAGATATTGCCATAAAAGTTATTGTGGCTTAGATCTATGATAGTCAAGTTTGGATAGGCACCAAAGACCTGAGATATATCTCCAGTGAGTTGGTTTCTATCCAAGATGACTCTCTTTAAACTCGTGCAATTTTTCAGGTTTTGCGGAATTTGAACAGTGAAACCATTGTTGGATATTGCTAAATATTCAAGGGAACTACCATGACAAATACTTTTGGGCAATGAGCCGGTAAATTGGTTTCTGCTAAGTTGCAAACTTGCCATGTTCTTGGAGCCTCCGATTCCTTGTGGGATTGGACCAGAAAGTTGGTTATCACTAAGATCCAAAACTTGTAAATTGCTCAAATTAGCAAATGAACGGGGAATCGGACCTTGTAGTTGGTTTCCTCTAAGTTGCAAACTTACCATGTTCTTGGAACCTCCGATTCCTTGTGGGATAGGACCAGAAAGTCGATTATAAGAAAGATCAAAGGATTGTAAATTGCTCAAATTAGCAAATGAACGGGGAATTGGACCTTGTAGTTGGTTTCCGCTAAGTTGCAAACTTACCATGTTCTTGGAACCTCCGATTCCTTGTGGGATAGGACCAGAAAGTCGATTATAACGAAGATCAAAAGATAGTAAATTGCTCAAATTAGCAAATGAACGGGGAATCGGACCTTGCAGTTGATTTTTGAGGAGCTGAAGAACTGTTAGAATATTCAAGTGGCCTATTTCTTCAGGAATTGAGCCAGAAAGATTATTACTATAAAGATACAGAAAAGTAAGATTTTTCAAATTTCCTAAAGAAGTTGGGATGTGACCTTCTAAATGGTTGTTGGAAAGATCAAGTTGGTATAGAGATTTCAGGGTTCCTATTTCTTCAGGAATGATGCCAGAAAGTTGATTTTGAAAGAGATGCAGAAGGTTAAGATTTTTCAAATTTCCTAAAGAAGTAGGGATGGAACCTTCAAAACTGTTTTGGGAAAGATCAAGGGTGACTAGAGAATCTAGACTTCCTAAAGAGGTAGGAATGAGACCTTCTAAAAGATTTTTGGAAAGAGAGAGTTTGATTAGAAAATTTAGGCGACCTATTTCTTCAGGAATGGAGCCAGAAATATTATTTCCCCAAAGATTTAGAAAAGTAAGATTTTTCAAATTTCCTAAAGAAGTAGGGAGGGGACCTTCAAAACTGTTTTGGGAAAGATCAAGCTTGGCTAGAGAGTTTAAGTGACCTATTTCTGGTGGGATTTTTCCATACAATAAGTTAACGGACAAATCAAGATAGATGAGTTTGGACATGTGACTAATTTGATTTGGAATGTTCCCAGATAAAAAGTTCAAAGAGAGATTAAGATACACAAGATTTGAAAAAGACGGAAAGGAAATTCCATGAAGTGTACCTTGTAAGCCAGAGCTAGTAAGGTTGATTATGACAACACTTCCAGCACGATTGCAAGAAATACCAAACCAAGTACAAGGGTCTGTACTGCAATTTGAATTTGCTGAAGCATTGGGAAGAGAAGTCCATGAATGTAGGAGAGATTGGGTTTGGTTTGAAAGGGTATTTTTCCATTTGAGAAGAGCTATAGCTTCTGAAGCAGAAGCAGAACCAGCATTTGATGATAAAACCACATGATGAACAAACAGGAACAAGGAGAGTAGGGTGCACATTTTCTTGAAGGTTGATGTTGCCATTCTTTTCATCTCGTGTGTAGTGCCTGTCAGTTAATAGCGTTATTTATAATAATAACCACCTGCACTTTTCCTATCTCCTTCCCTTTATTTTAATTTCTATAGGACTTTATGCGATTGAATCAAACTTGAAAAGTCATTTGAATTCTCATGTTAGGTAAGGATCTCACTCGTTAAAAGTATGTGAGGACTTTTATTTACGTATGTATTAGAGTATTAGTAATGGTCTCATCAAAATAAATTATTAAATTTTAATAAAAAAATATAAATTTACATACATATCAATTTTTTTTTATCATATTTAATCAAATATAAATAAAAGAAAGCGTAAATAATAGCATAAACATATTTTTTACTTAATTTTTGAATAATAAATCATTAAATTTAATATATGTATAAAACTATAAATCTATATTTTTTATCAAGATGATTTATTTTTCTTTCTTTTGTCGGCCATCGAAGTCTTCGTCTCCTTCTTTTGGTTTAAATGAATTATAAAGATAACAGTACTCTACTGCGTATAATTTGGGGGTGATCTGTCCATGAACTAAAACGTGAATGTTGATGTTTGCATGCTTATGTCATCTCATCGAAATAGATAAGACAGGCTATAAAATATTCTCTTGATAATAAGGTTAATTCAGCTTACGGAAATTAAATATTAAATTAGATTAAATGGATATCTTATTTGTTTAAAAAGAAAGTAATAGATTTAACTTTGTTTGGATTTGAAAAGCATCTCATCTCATCTCATCTCATCTTATCATTATAATTTTTTCAAATTTTCACATAAAATATAATAAATAATTCAACTTTTTCAAATTCTAAAATAATAATAATATTAAAAAATGATATTCTATTAATATTTTATTCAACTTTTAACTTTTATATAAAACTATCTCATCTCATTTCTTTTCTTTTATTAATCCGAACCGACCCTTGATGAGAATGATAGAGTGTGGTAGGTTGGGTATCGTGTTGTGGGAGTTGGATGAGTAAAGGTATCCTTTAAGCATTCTTATTTTTTAATTTAGAACTAATTATTTAACTTAATTAAAAAAAATAGAAAAACCATCTATCTATCTGCCATATGAGAATGCCCATTTTTAAGATAACAACACAATTAACGTGATCTAAGGCAGCAAATGAATGGAGTAACTCGTGAATAGTTCAAACTTAATTGGTATATATTCGGTTTGAATTTAGTTAATTTAATATATGAGATATTTGTAAACATTAATATTGGCTCAAAACTCGAATATTAAATTAGCAAAACTCATATAAATTTAGAGTTGACTTAATTTAGATTCGTGAACAAAGTTTGTATAAGCTCAACTTTACTCGTATGAGCTCTCATTTTGAAACTCGTAATATGTGTTGTATACATATGTGTTATATTTATTGCGTAGTAGTTGTATTTTATATACTTAACTATATATTATTAATATATATAGTTTACCATATTCAATATATTTATTATGTTCCCAAAGAGTTTTTTAAGATAGTCATGTATTATGTAATATAACATTAATGTTATATATCAATTTTCTAATTGTTACATAAATTTAGCCTATTGATACAGTAATAAATTAATGAGTGAATAGATATTTACTTAGAAACAATTACCCAATTATCTATAATTTGTATATGTGATGTACCTCACGACATAAAATTATTTGGTTTAGTAGTTAAATGGTAGAATTTTTTGTAAAATTTTAAATTTTTTAAAGATTTTTTCCAAAGATGCAGAAGAGTAAGATTTTTCAAAATTCCTAAAATGGTAGGGATGTGACCTTTTAAAAGATTTTGGGAAAGATCAAGTTCGGCTAGAGAATTTAAGCTCCCTATTTCTTGAGGAACAAGGAGGGTAGGGTGCACTCTTTCTTGATCAAGGTTGATGATCCCATTCTTTTCATCTCGTGTGTAGCGTCTGTCAGTTAATAGCGTTATTTATAATAATAACCACCTGCATTTTCCCTAGCTCTTTCCCTTTATTTTATTTTCCATAGGACTTTATGCGACTGAATCAAACTTGAAAAGTAGTTTTGATTCTCATGTTAGGTAAGGATGTCACTCGTTAAAACCATGCAAGGACCTTTATTTACGTATGTATTACTCCCTTCCGCCGTGTGGGCCCGTTCTATATACCCTTTTACTTTGCTAATAGTGATTAGTGAGTGGACCTTTATTTACGTACGTATGTCACTCGTTAAAGCCATCGAAGTCTTCGTCTACTTTCTTTTGGGTTAAATGAATTATAAAGATCTTCCGAGAAAAAAAAAAAAAAAGAAAATATTCCTCAGATTTTTTAAAGAAGTCGGGATGGGACCTTTAAAACAGTTTTGCGAAAGACGGAGCTCGGCTAGAGTGTTTAGACAAGTAGCTAATTTGACCCGGAATGTTTCCAAATAAAGCATTCACAGAGAGATCAAGATATGTTAAAAACTAAAAAGCCAGTCCATGAAGTGTACCTTGTAAGCCAGAGCTAGTAAGGTTCATTTTGACAACACTTCCGGCAGGATTGCAGGAAATACCAAACCAAGTACAAGGGTCTATACCGCAGTTTGAGTTTGCAGAAGCATTGCAAAGAGAAGTCCATGAAAGTAGGCGACATTGGGTTTGGTTTGAAAGGGCATTTTTCCATTTGAGAAGAGCAGTAGTTTCTGCAGTAGAAGCAGAATCAGCATTTGATGATCAGAAATGCTTTGTGTCCCGATGATTAGTGTACCAAATTTCTCCCGAATTGTTTTTTTTTTTAATTTTTTTTTACTAAATGATTAAAAAATTGTTTTTTAATAATGATATGAATTTTTTTTAATTATTTAAAACTACCAAAAAATGATAATAATAATAATAATAATAATAAATTTAGTCTTTTGGGAGAAATTCGGACTAATCATCCCCTCGGAAAATGTAGCAACGCTCTTTGATGATAAAACGACATGATGAACAAACAGGAACAACATGATGACATCTTTTGATGTTGTCATTCTTTAGTCGTGCTGCGTTTATTAGTTAATAGCGTTATTTATAACCACCACCTATACTTTGCCCATCTCTTTCCCTTTATTCTATTTTTCATAAAACTTTATATATTACTCCCTTTGTCGTGTGGCTCCGTTCTACCCTTGTATATATTTTGCAATTGGCGAGCCAAGCTTTGTGTTTAATTATCTGTGGCCATCCAAGTCTTCGCCTAGTTTCTTTTGGGTTATGAAAGGGGGTCCAACTTGCCCGGGCCCGAGCCCACACGGTTATCAGGCCCAAGACCCGTTATCCGCACCCGGCTCGTCGCGGCGTCCAAATTCAACTAGGGAGACCGAAATCGGGGACGAGCCAAGTCCCTGGTTACCCCGATCTGGGCAGGAGATGGGTAAATCGGCCTCAAGAACACGCTAAGGACGGAACGGCGGCCCACGTACCGATATATCTCCTGGACCCGTCTCCCATCAAGACACTCCCGCATTTATGAACGACAGACAGCCGCCGGTCTACAGCCCGACCCCCCTTTTTAATGCGGAGACACTACAAATATACACCATTAATTGCTAAATTGACAAGAGATACAGCTGCATTAAATGCCCCTGTCCAAAAGGGTCTAATTGAGCATTAATTGGAGGGATCCTCAATTAATGCGATGAGACCGACCGAATCAGACCAGGTTTCCTTATCGAGGATGACGGACGGGTGATGTCCCGATCTCCGGTACTCTCATCACTCAGACCCCCCCCTCCCAGGGGGACACCTATAAATAGCGCCTAACCAATGACGGAAAGACGGTACGCTCACAGATTCTCCTACTCCCTCTATCATATATCTTCTCCCATTCGCTAACTTGATCGTCGGAGCGGTCCCAGACCCCGACCCCTCTTGTCCTTGTTTTGCAGGTTACCATCACCCGGGATCCGGTAGACAAGATAGCAGAATACGTCCTTAACAGGTTAAATCATAAATGATTTTAAAATATACCAGTACTCTCATAGCAATACATAAAACAAATGTTCATCTTAATTAATTCGATCGGTGCAGTTAAACAAATTTTGAGGTTTGCAAATTGCATGCTAATTTGTCATTAAAATGCTATAGATGAGACCGATTATATAAAATCTTCTCTTGATAATAAGGTTAATTCAGCTTGCGGGAATTAATTAAATTATATGAAATTAATTTATATATTATTTGTTTTTCTCTTGATTCTTAATTAATGGGCGACCTTATTAATTTCACCGTTGCACTGTCCAAAAGGTTATATAATGAAAACGTACGTCTGATCTATCAATCAAGACATCAACAACTTGAAAGAAAGATTTATTTCGCCCAAAAATTGAATGCAATTAACAAAATAATAACAAATTCACTTGCTGAATCCTATTTAAGGTCCCCAAAGTCTACTTTAATTATAAAAATAATTGAAGAAATATTATAATTACAAAAAGATTACAGAAAGCTATTAATCTCGCAAATTGATTAGATTTAAGATAATTGATTAGATCTATTTTATAAACAAAGTAATTTTAAATTTTAAAAAATTACATTAAATTATATCAATCTATAGAATTATTTTTATATACATAATCTCTATTGTTAGAATATTTTACTACAGAGATTATGAATGAAACAGATGGGGTGTAATAGGTTGGCCGGCGTCATCATGTGCTGTGGTAGCTGGAATATGAGTAAAGTAGCCTTTAAGCATCGTTATATTTTATTTTGGAACTAACAATTTAATTTTGTTTAAAATAAAAATAATTAAAATAAAAATAAAAACTTGAAAAGCCTTTTGGATTCTCATGTTGGGTGACACCATGTATACTCTCTTTGCCGTGTGGACCCGTTCTACCCTTCTATTTTGCTAATAGCCTAATAGTGAGTCAAGCTTTATCTTTAACTCTTGATCTGTCGATAGTACTGTAAATGAATCAGGCTATTTGATAGCCCACTTGGCACTTGCTCGATTAAACTCAAATCGAACTCGAGTCTTAAAAAAAAAAAATTGCTCATAAAAGCAGATACCCGATCGATTAATAAATGATATATACCCGACAAAAATCAACTCATCTCGACTAAGACTCAATCATTTATACTCGAGTCGACTCGTTAGCTTGACTTAATTGAAATTCATTTATCTATTGATAAATATATATACATATATATGTTATATATATGTATTGCTAATAATATAAATATAGCATTTTTATAATTAAATATGTAATATATAATTTTATTACTTATATCTATATGATGAATATACTTCATAATTATGTTTTATAATTTGTATAATAATTAGTCTATAAAATTTAATAATTTCATATATTAGTACGTGGGAAGCATGCGAAATACATATATACTATCATATTATGTGTATTTATTAATAATATATATAAGCATATAACATATTGTCATGATAAATAAATATCAACTAGTTAGATATTAAATATTAATTTTTTATAAGTTATTTATTTATTTATTTTTAAATTTTATTCAAAAAATTAAAAAAAAATCTAGCTCGAGCTCGAGTTCGAGTTTGGCTCGACTCGAGTTCGAACGAGTTCGAGCTCGAGTTGAAAGTTTAGTTTATTGAATCGAGTTCAAACAAAGAAAAAATAAAAATTCGACCTCGAGTTCGAATATTTTGAGTCGAGCCGAGTTTTGGGCTCGAGCTTGGCAAGCCAAAACTCGGCTCGATTACAGCCTTATTTATGGCCATATGTCAGCCATCGAAGTCGTTGTCTAGTTTCTTTTAGGTTAAATGAATTCAAAAGATAACAGTTCGCTTATAATAATTAGCTAGGGGTGATCTGTCGGTACTGCACTTAAATAAATGTTTATGTTAGTGAGAATGTTTGAAAATCCTCCTTGCTTTTGGGTGGTGAATTGTATTGTTATATATGATAATTATATAACTTTAATACAGATTAATGATTTTATAATTGAAAAGGAAACAGTGCACAAATAAATCTCCCGCAATCACGGTAGTCAATTTTGGCATATATAGGAAGACTTTGACTGAGGAGTGATATCCTCAACACCTCCCTACAAGCAAGCGTCGGATTAAGTCTAACATGGAACTTGGATCGAAAGAACTTAAATATTGATTGGGGAATACTCTTGATAAAATGTTAGCAACCTGGCTCTGATACCAGGAGAATGTTTGAAAATCCACCTTGCTTTCAGGTGGTGAATTGTATTGCAATATATGATTTTCACAAATTGTATAACTTCAATACAAATCAATGAATTTACAATTGAAAAAGAAACGATGCACAGATTAATCTTCTACCATCACGGTAGTCAACTCTAGCATATATTATATGAGAAGATTTTGATTGAGGGGTGATATCCTTAACATGGTTTGATGCTAGAAAAATTCTAATCATCATTACACTCATTATACAGTACCATATTTTTTTATTTTTATTTTTATTTTACCAAATATTTGTTATATAGATAAAGAGTAGAAGAATTCAATTAGTTTAAAATGATAAAATCTAATTTCTTCTTTTCCCATATTTCCGTAGGGTACAAGCTTGAAATCTCCTTTGAGAACATTCGGAAGATTGAGCTATATTGTCCACGTGATCAAGCAACAAAGCTTTTTCTTATTCAGGTTAGCTGGTGAAAAAGTTTAATTCAAAATAAGGTTTCATCAATTGCTTGGGCTCCATACAATCTTTTCTTCATATATATAGGCATATGAAGCTAGTAATCTTGTTTCTCTCTTATATACATATAGCACTCTTTAGCATTGGGGTCTAATTTCAGGGATACTTATACAGTGGGGTTTTGGGGTCCTTTGGTAGATTCATTTGGGATTCTTGGGTATTAAACCCACATTCGCACATGTATTCAGAAGAAAAGAGTATTGTCGGCTCTTCCTTTCTTTTACTATTTCAGTTTTTCTTTTTTCTTTTTTTCTAGTGAATCGAGCATATTTGTTAGAAGTCATATGTCAAAGCGGTCGGTTAAAATAGAATATTTATAAAAATATGGCGCTTTATACATGGGACAACATAGTAACTGTCGAAAATGGCTTTCACAAACACTGCTGTAAATGTCAACAATGAGATTAAATATACATTCTGTAACTTACTCCAGTGAAAGCCTGCAACCTTTCCAAACCAGATGATCGTATACAACTCTTACAGAAGGAAAAACATCTAGGTTGCACTTTCACTTTGAACTAGATGGGCGGACCTATTTATTTCTCAGACCTTCTCTTGGTATTTTATCTGACTGTGTTTAACAGGGATGGGAGTTGAATTTTATACCAGTAAAGGAATAAAAATTGACCATTTAGCAACTTCATACTCCCCTTTTGTCAATCTTTTTCTGGTGTTGTTGGGCAGATTCATTTGGGAACAAACACTTTGCCATTAGCAGAATCATACATGCATCTTTCCTTGTAATGGTTTCGCAAAATGCTTCTTTAGACAGGGACAATCCATTATTAGGACTTTATTGGAGACCAATAAGAAGTTGACAAATCCGCATCTCACACAATTGTAGTCTACACCTGCACACATAATCGAAATTCACCGAAATCCATTCCCCATCGGGCCATCTGCACCTCCCCAGTTCCCTCCTCTCTCATTTTCTTCTCCCCCTCCCCTCCATCCCCGAATGCCTCCTTTGGACTGTGCTGCCCAGACCCCTGGCGCACATGGTGCAATAAGGTTCATTCCATTTTCTTGAAGTTCTATTGCACAAAAATAGTCTTAGAACATTTTCTAGAGCCTTCCTGGCTGCAAAATTTGGGCCGTAGCAAAGGAAAAACATGGGGAAGACCCATGTGATGTAAACTTCCATTGTTCACGGTAGACAGCTGAAGGTAGAGAAGACCCATGTTTGTTTCCTTTTTTTCCTTTTTTCATTAGCAGAAACTCATAAAGAATCAGGAAAGAAGATAGAGAATGGGGGAGGGGAGGGGGAGAAGAAGAAATGGGAGAGAAGGGAGGTGAAGATAAGAGGGAAAGAAGAAAAAAAAATTGGGAGGGGGGTTTCCTGAAATGCATAATATAGTAATTGTGTTATATGGCCTACGTGGCCGGTTTTTATTCGACTCTATTAAATGATGAAAAATGGATTGATCCTATTTACAGATAGAGAAAATCTGGAGACCAGCTGGGTTGGTCTCCCCCAATCATCAGCCTTCCAATAGCATTTTGACAGGTAGTAGGTTTTTTTTTTTTTTTAATTCATTAGTGGCTGCAGAGAGAGAATGGGATCTATAATATCAAGCTTACTGGGAGACAATGGAATTGCAGAGGCAGCACCATCTTCATGGGCCTTAATGTTGGATTTTTTGCTCCTTGAATCCCACATGGGAAAGGAGTGGGAGATGGGCAATGCCAAGGAGGTTATAAAATGAGGCCTAGCCTCCTTGGTTTAAACACACCAGTCAGAAACTTATCTAGTAACTTTTGACTTTAGTAAAATTCCTCTGTTGTCCTTTTTGTATGTAAAAGGAAGAGAGGTGAAAGTTAGAGTTTTACTAGTAGGAGAAGTTTTTGTGGGTGTCGTTGGGGTGAGGAGAAAAATTGTGTGATTGTAACAATTTTTCACATAGTGTATTTTCTTCTCTGGGTCTGGTGGTTTTTCTCCTGTTTTGGAGTTTTCCACGTAAATTCTTGTGTTGTATTTATTTCTCTATTTTTCTTGTTATTCTGTGAAAAGTAGATCCTGGTGGGGGGAATTTGGAAGCCCAGATTCCCAACAAGTGGTATCAGAGCCACTAGGTTCTTTTTGCAGGGTGGAGCTTTGGTGTGGTAGTGTGAATACGTACGGTCTAAGGAGGTTCTGTCTAGGAGATTGGAAATTTTAAGTGTGTCCGTTGTGACCCTCCAATCTTTCCTGGGAACCTTGAAGTTCTGTCTAGGAAAGATCGGTCTTTCCTGGGAACTTACTTAGTGGATACTATTCATTTCTATGGTAAAATTCATCGAAACAATATCAAGAATGGAGGTAGAGAACGTTGATGGGAGAATCAATTTTGACTTGTGGCAAGTACAAGTCACGGATATTTTGATTCCATCAATTACACAAGAGTAGACCAACCCATGAAGTCAGCAATTTGCTGGAGGTGTGGACAACCTGGGCATGTCAAGAAAAGTTGTCAAGAAGAAGTGGAGCCGGTTCGACAAGTGGTTCCAAATCAGTAAATAGAGATACTGGTATGAAGCTAACATTATGTCTCTCTCCATAGAAAAAGAGATATGTATATCCTTATGGCATGCCGCTAATCCCAAAGTTGCCATGATAGAGGATGTGTTAATGTTAGTTGTTCCACAAGTTTGCACACGGGCATCGGTTTGGCATTGATGCAAGGTGTGTGGTGGAAATTCATGTCGATGGCTGATGAACTTCCAGGAAAGCCAAACGTGGGAGTTGCACCATAATTTTTCAGCAAGGTTATTTTCGACATGGGCCGAAGTGAAATGCTTGGAATTGGTTTATTCTGAGTAAATATGCTTTTATGGTGGAGCATGATAGCGAAAGCTATGAATCTTCATTGCGGTGGAGCATGGCTGTGGGATCAGTCAAAGTCGCAAGGTGGAGATTGTTGGATTTTTTGCTCCTTGAATCCCACATGGGAAAGGAGTGGGAGATGGGCAATGCCAAGGAGGTTATAAAATGAGGCCTAGCCTCCTTGGTTTAAACACACCAGTCAGAAACTTATCTAGTAACTTTTGACTTTAGTAAAATTCCTCTGTTGTCCTTTTTGTATGTAAAAGGAAGAGAGGTGAAAGTTAGAGTTTTACTAGTAGGAGAAGTTTTTGTGGGTGTCGTTGGGGTGAGGAGAAAAATTGTGTGATTGTAACAATTTTTCACATAGTGTATTTTCTTCTCTGGGTCTGGTGGTTTTTCTCCTGTTTTGGAGTTTTCCACGTAAATTCTTGTGTTGTATTTATTTCTCTATTTTTCTTGTTATTCTGTGAAAAATAGATCCTGGTGGGGGGAATTTGGAAGCCCAGATTCCCAACACTTAAGACTAAGAGAAGGAATCATCATCATAAGGATATCTGGAAGCTACTTATCATATAGAGAAGAGTAAAGCCTCCTTTTCCACGTGCTTGATGAATGTGGGTTGTGTATTGGTCAATTATTTTTTTCATCCGTGCTCTGCTCAAATTGAAGTTCGATTTATGTGCAATTTGTGTTTATATTTTTCATGGGTAATTCTATGGGTTTTCGACATTAGGGTTCCTTTGCGTCCTTATAATGTAATTTTTTTTTACATTTTTTTTAATTAATTTATTTTTTTATAAAACTAATAAAATAATATATGTAGATAAAATATATGTAGTTTTTTTAATTTTTTAATTTTTTCTTCTAATTAAAAAGTCTCATGGGGGTGCAAAGGGGCCCCAATGCCGGGGCCCCATACAATTTCTCAGGGCAGTGATATGGGGCCCCAGCTTTGGGGCCCTTTTGCGCACCATAGTACATAAGTTTTTTGCACTTTTTCACAATTCATTTTTTTTATAAAAATAACAAAAAAATGTTTATAAATAAAATATATTTGGTTTTTTTAATTCTTTAATTTTTTTTCTATTTAAAAAGTCTCATGGGGGCATAAAGGGCCCAACGCCGAGACTCCAAAACATTTCTCTATAACTTACTAGTGAAATGGGTGTGAGGCATGCATAAAAATTTGGTGCCTTTGCTTTGTTTTATTTTTATGTCTCAGACCCATTTCGCTAGAAAGACGAAATTAAAAAACTTTCATTTTCAAACAAAGCACCAAGTGAAACAGGGCACAGAATAAAATAAAAAAATAAAAAAATTATGCTCCAGATCCATTTCCCTGGTTCTTCTTTCTAGCAAATAGCAAAATGGGTCTTAGGCATAAAAATGAAACAGAGTATAGGGTTAGGCTGTTAGCATTTACAAAAATAAAAAAAACACAAACAATTAAAAGTTCTTCACTTTGTCTTACGTATACTCATATGATTGGCGGGCTGTTTTTTACCCAACAGCAACACGGATGTTTCAAAGGGGCTCCCTTAAGTATAATCTCTTTGAACTTTTGGATCGACTTATTAATGCACTGCAATTTATAACTTATATTAATTAAGAATAATTCAAACAACACTCAAAAAGATTAGGCTGGGATATTAAGATTGAGTGGAACTACATTTCTTGGTAGGAAAAAAGACACTAAAAAAAAGATGCTTGCAAGGAAAAAAGAAAATATTGAACCATCACACAAAATATAATTAGCAAGTCTTCTTGAATATGACTTTCTTAGTTCAACTTCATTCAAAAGATGGCTCCAGCTGGTATGACTTTGTAACTAGCAATTTGGGGCTTGGGCCGTTCCTAATACCTTAGAAATCGTGTCCATAGTCGGCCTGGATTTTGGAAGTTCATTTAAGCATTCAATAGCGATCTCTGCAACCTTTATGAGCTCGGCCTCAACTTGGGGCGTAGGAAGTGGAAGGCGTTGGTCCAACACTTCTTTTATTTGTAGAATTCAAGACTTTGTTGTATCCTGGAGACGATTTGCTAGAAACCTATTAGCAAACTCTTTGTGAGTGGGGGCAAATATTGTCTTAAAGACAGTATTTTCATACGCCTCAAAGTCTTGATAAATCTTTGAATTCTCTTTCCTTTAACAAAAAAAAAAAAAAAAATTCTCCAACAATTTTAAGACGATATTTCAATGGAAGGAGGTTCAGAATCCGCTACTTTCAAAGTAATGAATCAAGATTTTGTGAAGTTAGACAGATTCAATGGCTCTAACTTTACTTGTTGGCAAGACAAGATGAAATTTCTTCTAACTGCGCTGAAGATCTTCTATGTTTTGGATCCAAGTTTGGAGCCAATTCCTGCATCAACACCAGAAGATTCTGAAACTGTTAAGGCATTGAGGAAGAAACGCGAGGAGAATGAGTTGGTCTGCAGAGGTCATATTCTTAACACTCTCTCTGATCGATTATATGATTTATTCACTGCTATGAAATCACCTCTGGAAATATGGAATGCTCTTGAAACGAAGTATAAGACAGAAAAATTGGGTACTGATAAATTTATTATTTTGAAGTACTTTGGATTTAGAATGGTGGATAATCTGTCTGTGTTGGACCAAATGCATGAGTTGCAAGTCTTGGTCAACAAACTTCGTGATTTGTCCATTGTTATTCCTGAATCATTTCAAGTGGAAGCAATCATTGCAAAACTCCCACCAAGTTGGAATAATTACAGGAAGAAGCTTCTGCATATGACAGAAGAACTTACTTTAGAACAAATTGGAAAGCATCTACGAATTGAAGAGGAGAGTAGAATTTGTGATGATAGCCATTTTGATTCTAAAGTAAATGTGAACAATGTGCAAAAGGGTGATGAAAAGAAAAAGAATTTTCTTAAGCCTAAGAAGGGAAATACCTTCAAAAAGAATTCTTCTACCGATAAAATGAAGAAAAATAGGCAATGTTTCAACTGTGGAAAGAAAGGCCATTATATTCGTGAGTGTAGATTCTTGAAAAACAAGAAGAAAGATGATGGCAGCAGTTCAAATGTTGCAAATGCAATTGAGGAAATTATTGCAATGGTAGAAGAAATAGAGATTGGCATGATAACAGAAGTGCATCTTGCTTCGACTGCAAATAATACTGATTGGTGGTTTGATTTCGGTGCTACTATGCATGTGTGCAATGATAAAGCACAATTCAAGAATTATGTTGAGACTACTGAGAGTGAACAAGTTCTTGTGGGGAATCACAATGCAGTCAAAGTTCATGGAAAAGGAAATGTAGAGATGCAACTTACTTCTGGAAAGAAACTTATACTCACTAACGTTTATCATGTTCCAGAAATTAAGAAGAACCTTTTGTCTGCCAATTTACTATGTAAGAAGGGCATAAAGGCTGTCCTTGAGTCTGACAAATTAATTTTGTCTAAGAATGGTGTATTCATAGGCAAAGGATATTCTTGTGATGGGATGTTCAAACTCAGTATTATTATTAATAAAGAAGTTGCAAATTCTGCTTATATGCTTGATTCCTTTTCTGTGTGGCATGGTCGTTTAGCACATTTGAATTTTAAATACATGAAATACATGTTAAAGCATGGCTTGATAGATTACAAGAATGTAGTTGACTCGAAATGTGAAATTTGTATTCAAGCAAAAATGACTAAGAAACCTTTTCCTTCTGCTAACAGAAATTCACAAATATTAGAACTCATTCATTCTGATATCTGTGAGTTAAATGGTATTTTAACTAGAGGAGGAAGAAGATATTTTATTACATTCATAGATGACTTCTCTAGATATACTGTTGTGTATTTAATGAGGAGTAAGGATGAGGCCTATAACATGTTCATTCGGTATAAATCAGAAGTAGAAAATCAAAAGGAAAAGAAGATTAAAATTTTTAGAACAGATAGAAGTGGAGAATACTTCTCACATGAATTTTCTAGATTCTGTGAAGAGCATGGGATTATACATGAAATGACCTCACCTTACACACCACAACAAAATGGCTTGACAGAACGGAAAAATAGAACTATTGTAGATATGGTGAATGGTATGATTCTAAGTGCAAAATTACCTCTTAATTTGTGGGGAGAGGCATTATTGACAGCATGCCATATACATAATAGAATACCATCTAAGAAACTACAAGTTTCACCTTATGAACTCTGGAATGGAAGAAAACCAAACTTAAGTTATCTTAAAGTGTGGGGGTGTCTAGCTTTCTACAGAGTTACAGATCCAAAGAGGACTAAATTAGGACCAAGAGCATTAAAAAGTGTGTTTGTTGGATATGCAGAAAATTCCAAGGCATATAGGTTGTTGGACTTGAGTTCAAATATTATAGTAGAATCAAGAGATGTTGAATTTATTGAAAATAAATTTAAAAGTGATTCTGAATTAATATTAGAACCCAATCAAACTAAAAGTTCTAACTCTGACTTGAATAAATCTCTTGATAAAATTAAGAGAAAGTTTTTGGATTTGCCAAAAGAGCAAAGGAAAAATCAGAGAATTAGAAAAGAAAGGAATTTTGGTCCTGATTTTGTATCAACTCTTGCCCTAGTTTTCCTTGTGGAAGGAGACTTAAACACAGTTCTTAACAAAATACCCATTGTCCTAAATATGGAGGATGATCCAAAAGGTTTTAAAGAAGCTTTGACTTCTAGAGATGCAGCCTTTTGGAAGGAAGCAATAAATGATGAGATGGACTCAATATTAGCTAATAATACTTGGGTATTAGTAGACTTACCTCCAAACTCAAAAGCTATTGGCTGCAAATGGGTATTAAGAAGGAAGTACAATATTGATGGTACTGTTCATACCTTTAAGGCAAGATTGGTTGCCAAAGGTTTTAGTCAAAAACAAGGTATAGACTATTTTGACACCTATGCTCCAGTGGCGATAATAACATCAATTCGTGTACTTATTGCTCTTGCATCTATATATGATCTACTTGTGCATCAAATGGATGTAAAAACTACATTTTTAAATGGTGAACTTGACGAGGAAGTTTACATGGAACAACCTGAGGGTTTTGTTCTACCAGGAAATGAAAAGAAAGTATGTAAATTAGTTAAGTCATTATATGGACTAAAACAAGCACCTAAACAATGGCATGAAAAGTTTGATACCGTTATATTGGCTGATGGTTTCAAACACAATAGTGCTGACAAGTGCATTTATTCAAAGTTCACTGGAAAATATGGTGTTATTGTTTGTCTTTATGTTGATGACATGCTAATTTTTGGTACTAATTTGGAAGGCATTTGTGAAACAAAGAAGTACTTGACTTCAAAGTTCAAAATGAAAGATCTTAATGAAGCAAATACCATTTTAGGTATTAAAGTGAAGAAGCATAGCGGTGGTTATGCGTTGTGTCAATCTCACTATATTGAGAAAGTGCTTCTTAAATTCAATCATTTAGGAATAAAAGAAGCTAATACACCTTTTGACTCTAGTGTCAAGTTGGATAAGAATAATGGAAGAGCAGTAGCACAACTGGAGTATGCTAGTGCAATTGGTAGTATGATGTATGCTATGCATTGTACTAGACCAGATATTGCTTTTGCTGTGTGCAAACTTTCAAGATATACTAGTTGTCCTGGTGTAACCCACTTGAAAGCAATTGATAGAGTCCTTGGATATTTAAAAAGGACAATTGGTTTAGGACTCTTTTATTCGAAGTTTCCAGCGGTTCTTGAAGGATATTCTGATGCTAGTTGGATCACTAGCATTAGTGATAATAAATCCACGACAGGTTGGATATTTACCCTTGGTGGAGGTGCTGTTTCTTGGGCATCTAAGAAACAGACATGTATCTCTCATTCCACAATGGAATCAGAGTTTATAGCCTTAGCAGCAGCAGGGAAAGAAGCAGAATGGCTTAGGAATATGTTATTAGAAATAGAGTTGTGGCCACAACCTATGCCAGCTATTTCTCTGCATTGTGATAGTGAAGCTACTATGTCTAGAGCATACAATAAAGTGTATAATGGAAAGTCTAGACATATAAGTTTAAGACATGATTATGTTAGACAATTAGTAGTTGATGGGATCATAACGATTGTTTATGTGAGGTCAAGTTGTAACTTGGCAGATCCTTTTACTAAAAGTTTATCGCGAGAACAAGTAAGGATCACATCCATTGGTATGGGACTAAATCCATTTTAATAGAATCACCAGTAATGGTAACCCAACTCTTAAGATTTACTTAAAAGAGTTTAATGGGTAAAAACAAGTTACTGATTAGTGATTAGTAAAGCACTGCAATAACAAAGTCTCATTCAGGATGGAAAGTACTTGACTGTTACGTTGAAGAGGATGAGTTATACTCTTAACGAAGTTCAAATTTAAAAGTGTCTTAGTAACGGAGACTTAAGAGGAACTTCGCTTATACGAATATAGAAGCGGTGCCGCTTTAACAAGAGATCTGGATTTGTCTCTTGTAAATATTCATTAAACCAGGTTGTAGCACAAGGCCATAACAGTGCTAAAATAAAAAATTGTGAAATTCTATTGAAAAGATATATTATTTTTTGTGTTTTGGTTCCGGTTCTGAACGAAAGAGTTTTGGTTTAAGCCTAGGCCACCAATTACTTTTCATAACCTTGAACCGATTACACTAAGGGAATGTTTAAATCGAAAGATACATTCTTTTATGAGAGATAATATCAATAGTGAAACAGAACTTTAATTATATAAATTACAACTTAGTGGGGGATTGTTGGAATAAGTTGTAATATATATAAAGTTGAAGAGAAGAAATGTGTGGATATGGTTGAGAATTGAGCGCAAGGCCGAGACTTCGCTCGATACTCACTCGATATACCGCTCGAGCAAGAATCAGGCAGTGATCTCGCTAGATGTTCGCTCGACATTTCGCTCGAGCGTGAAATTGAAACGATGCGTCGTCTGAAGGACAGACGCGTCTCAACCAAAGACGTATGTGAATTTACCGTTGTATTCTCGCTCGACTAGTCGCTCGAGCGAGAATCACCCCGAGATAAAGAGGTCAGGCAGTAACTTCGCTCGACCATCGCTCGACATCTCGCTCGAGCGAGAAACGGTAAACTCTGTTCAGACGTGATTTTTCACGCACACCTCTTTACTCTTTATAAATATAGTCGTGAAAGACATGTCTAAGGACGAAAAAATTTTTGATCTCCCTCTGTTTCTATTATTTTCAATAGTAACTCTAGGAATTCTACAAAATTGCTATTTGTAGAATTCAAGACTTTGTTGTATCCTGGAGACGATTTGCTAGAAACCTATTAGCAAACTCTTTGTGAGTGGGGGCAAATATCGTCTTAAAGACAGTATTTTCATACGCCTCAAAGTCTTGATAAATCTTTGAATTCTCTTTCCTTTAACCAAAAAAAAAAAAAAAATCTCCAACAGTAGGCGACATTGGGTTTGGTTTGAAAGGGTATTTTTCCATTTGAGAAGAGCAGTAGTTTCTGTAGTAGAAGCAGAATCAGCACTTGATGATCAGAAATGCTTTTTGTCCCGATGATTTGTGTACCAAATTTCTCCCGAATTGTTTTTTTTTTAAATTTTTTTTTACTAAATGATTAAAAAATTGTTTTTTAATAATGATATGAAATTTTTTTAAAAAAATTATTTAAAACTACCAAAAAATGATAATAATAATAATAATAATAATAATAATAATAATAATAAATTTAGTCTTTTGGGAGAAATTCGTACTAATCATCCCCTCGGAAAATGTAGCAACGCTCTTTGATGATAAAACGACATGTGAACAAACAGAAACAACATCTTGACAGAAACGACATGTTGTCATTCTTTAGTCGTGCAGCGTTTATTACTTAATAGCGTTATTTATAACCACCACCTATACTTTGCCCATCTCTTTCCCTTTATTCTATTTTTCATAAAACTTTATATATTACTCCCTTTGTCGTGTGGCCCCGTTCTACCCTTGTATATATTTTGCAATTGGCGAGCCAAGCTTTGTGTTTAATTATCTGTGGCCATCCAAGTCTTCGCCTAGTTTCTTTTGGGTTAAAACATAAATGATTTAAAAAGATAACAGTACTGTTGAGTATGGCTTTGGAATACATGCCCAGACCTGTCTCGCTCGACCCTCGCTCGAGCGAGACTGCGACACTTCCAGAATTGCTCCAACCCGAGACTTCGCTCGACCCTCGCTCGACCTCCTGCTCGAGCGAGGTTCAGGCAGTGACTTCGCTCGACCCTCGATCGACCTCACGCTCGAGCGAGATTCCACGTGGCACCAGGTGTCCGATTTCTAGTCGAGCAAATCTGACCTAGAAGTCCTTGCTCGAGCGAGTTTAAATCTCGCTCGAGCGAGATTGCATAATATAAATATCGCGAAGGCATTTCGCGCTTCAGCAGATGAAGAAGCAGACGAAGAGCGAGGCCTCTGTTTTCGGCACCAGTGAACAGTAACTCTTCATAGATCATTTTCTTCTCCATTTCTCCACTATTCTGAGTGAAACTTGTGAGGATCGAGTGTATACACGTGAGGTGAGTGTTCTCTGTTGTAAGTATCTCTTGATACTCTCTCTGTAACCTCCATTTGATCTAGTGAAGCTTTGAAACCAACCCCACAGTGGATGTAAGGTCATTTTGAGCTGAACCACTTAAATCTGTGTGTTCTTTCTGTCTTTACTGTTTTATTTCTCATTGTTGCATCCGCTGCGGTTTATTTCATATCTTTGTTGTTTGTTTTATTGCCTATTTCCCAACAAACTGGTATCAGAGCATTTTCAGGCTCTGTGAATATTTGAAGGGATGGCTACAGCAAGATTTGAAGTTGAGAAATTTGACGGTCAGAACAGTTTCAGCTTGTGGCGCCTGAAGATGAGGGCATTGTTGCGCCAGCAGGGGTTATTCAGAGTTCTAGAGGAAAGGACGACAGATTCTCCTGTACCGTCTAAGGACGATGAAGAAAAGGTACATAGTACAATTCTGTTATCATTGGCTGATGGAGTGTTGAGAGAGGTGGCGGAGGAGGAGACCGCTGAGGGTCTCTGGAACAAGCTCGAGAGCTTGTACATTAAGAAGTCTCTCACAAACCGGTTGTATTTAAAACAACGGTTGTATACACTCAAAATGACTGAGGGTTCGTCGGTTACTGAACACCTTGATGAATTTAACAAGATTGTTATGGATCTTAGAAATGTTGACATCAAGCTTGATGATGAAGATCAAGCTCTTATTGTGCTGTGTTCATTACCTGCCTCTTTTGAGAATTTTGTAAATTCTATGCTGTATGGTAGAGATACTATCTCCTTAGCAGATGTGAAGTCAGCTTTGAACTCGAATGAGTTGAGGAGTAAGTATGATAAGGGTGGTGAAGCGCAGCCCAGTGGTTTGTTTGTCAAAGATACCTCCGATAGAGGAAGATCCAGTCAGAAGGGTTCAGAGAAGGGCAGAGTCAAGTCCCGGGGGAAATCAAAGTCCAAGTCCAACAAGAAGAATGTAAAATGTTATTACTGTCAGAAGTTTGGACACTACAAGAGTGAGTGTACGAAGCTGAAGAAGAAGGAGGAATCTACAAGTTCCTCTAATGCCGTCAGTGCTGCTGATGAATCTGACGGCTCTGATGTAGTTCTTGCAATCAGTGACTCAAACAGTCGGTTCAGTGATAAGTGGGTGATGGACTCAGCTTGCACGTTCCATATGTGTCCCAGAAGGGACTGGTTCATGTCTTATGAATCAGTCAACAGTGGTTCTGTTTTGTTGGGGAACGACACTGCTTGCAAGGTTGCGGGAATGGGTTCTGTGAAGATCAAGATGTTTGATGGGATGGTTAGGACATTGACCAACGTCCGGCACATTCCAGACTTGAAAAAGAATCTTATCTCCATGGGGGCCCTTGATTCTTTGGGTTTAAAGTACACGGGACAAGGTGGAGCTTTGAAAGTCAGCAAAGGCTCTATGATCATTATGAAGGGAGACCTGAAAGACGGTCTCTATTTCCTCCAGGGCAGTACAGTCAGCGGTGAAGCTGCAGTTTCAGTATCTGATCAGTCAGAGTCAGATGTTACTCGTCTATGGCACATGAGATTGGGCCATATGAGTAAGAAGGGGATGTCTATCCTCAGTAAGCAAGGGTTGCTAGGGAATCAGAATTTGGGCAAGCTAGACCTGTGCGAGCACTGTGTATTCGAGAAGCAGAGCAGGGTTCAGTTTGCAACTGGGGTCCACAGAACAAAAGGTACAGTGGACTACATTCATTCCGACCTTTGGGGTCTGTCTTCAGTTCCATCAAAAGGTGGAGCTAATTACTTGCTTACATTCATTGATGATTACTCACGGAAAGTGTGGGTTTATTTTTTGAAACAGAAAAGTGAAGTCTTCAAGAACTTCAAGCAGTGGAAAGTTCTGATAGAGAATCAGACCGGCAAGAAGGTGAAACGGCTTCGGACTGACAACGGATTGGAATTTTGCAGCAATGACTTCGATGAGTTCTGTAAGAACGAAGGAATTGCCAGACACCGTACAGTCAGGCACACTCCACAGCAAAATGGAGTGGCTGAACGCATGAACCGGACCCTCCTAGAACGAGCACGCAGTATGCTCTCCAATGCCGGCCTGTCTAAGGACTTTTGGGCGGAAGCAGTCAATGCAGCCTGCTTTCTGGTGAACCGCTCTCCAGCCACAGCTATTGAGTTGAAGACACCTAATCAGGTATGGTCTTATGAACCTACTGATTATTTGAACCTGAAGATATTTGGTTGTCCTGCTTATTTTCATGTAAATGATGGTAAGCTAGAACCTAGGGCAAAGAAGTGTATTTTTATGGGATATGCTTCTGGGGTGAAGGGATATAGATTGTGGTGTACTGATCCCAAGTCACCCAAGTTTGTGATAAGCAGGGATGTTGTGTTTGATGAGAAATCCATGCTTAGTCCGACAAAACAGATTCCCGTGTCTACAGGGAAGAAGGTGGAGCTGCAGGCTTCACTTGAGACACCACCAGTAACTCAGGATCATGCTATGACTGATGAGCACGATTCTGAGTCAGAGACTGAGACACCAGCTGAGGAGCAGTACAGTATAGCTGCTGGTAGACAGAGGAGGCAGATCAGACCACCTCAGAGATATGCTCATGCAGATATGATCAGTTATGCACTCGCTACAGCGGAAGAAATTGTAGGGCAGGAGCCTTCCAGTTACTCAGAGGCTGTGAAGAGTACTGAGTCTGCACAGTGGTGTACAGCGATGACTGAAGAGATTGAGTCTCTTCACAAGAACCAAACCTGGGATTTGGTTAAGTTACCTGCGAAGACCAGAGTTGTGGGCTGCAAATGGGTTTTCAAGAGAAAAGAGGGAATCCAGTCTGATGCAAGATACAAAGCTCGTCTAGTTGCAAAAGGCTACAGTCAAAGAGAGGGGATCGACTTCACTGAAGTGTTCTCTCCAGTGGTAAAGCACAGTTCAATCCGAGCTTTACTAGCCATCACGGCTTTGTATGATCTGGAGCTTCAGCAGCTTGATGTGAAGACAGCGTTCTTACATGGTGAGCTTGAAGAAACTATCTATATGCGTCAGCCAGAGGGGTTCACAGTTGAAGGAAAAGAAGACCGTGTATGCAGACTGAAGAGGTCTTTGTATGGGTTGAAGCAGTCACCTAAGCAATGGTATAAACGTTTTGATTTGTTTATGAGTGATCATGATTATTTGAGAAGTAATTATGACTGTTGTGTATATCATAAACAATTGCCTGATAAGTCTTTCATTCACTTATTGCTTTATGTTGATGACATGCTTATAACTGCTAAAAGCATGGTTGATGTTGATTTGTTGAAAACTCAACTTAAGGATGAGTTTGAGATGAAAGATTTAGGTGATGCTAAGAAAATACTGGGGATGGATATTTACAGGGATAGAAAAGCTGGGAAGTTATACTTGTCCCAGAGAAAGTATATAGAGAAGGTTCTAGACAGGTTTGGAATGTCTGACTCCAAGCCTGTCAGCACGCCGTTGGCGTCGCATTTTAAACTTTCAGCTTCCCTATCCCCCCAGACAGATGAGGAGGAACAGTCCATGGCAAATGTTCCTTACTCTAATGTTGTAGGTAGCATTATGTATGCTATGGTGTGTACCCGTCCAGATATTTCACAGGCAGTGAGTGTGGTTAGCAGATATATGGCTAAGCCTGGTAGAACTCACTGGCAAGCCGTGAAATGGATTTTGAGGTACTTGAAGGGAACCTCGCATGTGGGCTTGATATTTGATAGAGATGTAGATCTCAGTTCTGTTGTGATTGGTTTTGTTGATTCTGACTATGCTGGGGATTTAGATAAGAGAAGATCATTGACAGGCTACATTTTCACTTTGTGTGGTTCTGCTATTAGCTGGAAAGCAACACTTCAATCAACTGTTGCTTTATCAACTACAGAGGCAGAATACATGGCAGCAGCTGAGGCTGTTAAGGAGGCCATTTGGGTGAAGGGGCTAATCAGTGACCTGGGTCTTCAGCAGACAGAGATGACAGTGTTTTGTGACAGCCAGAGTGCTATACATTTGACCAAAAATCAAATGTATCATGAGAGGACAAAGCACATTGACGTCAGGTATCACTTTATCAGAGGAGTAGTGTCAGATGGTACAGTCAGTATTCAGAAGATTGCTACTTCAGAGAATCCAGCAGATGTAATGACCAAGCCAGTTGCAGTATTCAAGTTCAAACTTTGTTTGGACTTGATAGGGGTTCGAGGTTTCCAGGTTCCTTAGGGAACTCAGATGGGGTTGGTTTTCTCAGTCGCTGCATTTTACATTCTTGGGTTGATCTGGATTTTATGGGGCTATTAGGTATTCAAGCCAAGGTGGAGATTTGTTGAGTATGGCTTTGGAATACATGCCCAGACCTGTCTCGCTCGACCCTCGCTCGAGCGAGACTGCGACACTTCCAGAATTGCTCTAACCCGAGACTTCGCTCGACCCTCGCTCGACCTCCTACTCGAGCGAGGTTCAGGCAGTGACTTCGCTCGACCCTCGATCGACCTCACGCTCGAGCGAGATTTCACGTGGCGCCAGGTGTCCGATTTCTAGTCGAGCGAATCTGACCTAGAAGTCCTCGCTCGAGCGAGTTTAAATCTCGCTCGAGCGAGATTGCATAATATAAATATCGCGAAGGCATTTCGCGCTTCAGCAAACGAAGAAGCAGACGAAGAGCGAGGCCTCTGTTTTCGGCACCAGTGAACAGTAACTCTTCCTAGATCATTTTCTTCTCCATTTCTCCACTATTCTGAGTGAAACTTGTGAGGATCGAGTGTATACACGTGAGGTGAGTGTTCTCTGTTGTAAGTATCTCTTGATACTCTCTCTGTAACCTCCATTTGATCTAGTGAAGCTTTGAAACCAACCCCACAGTGGATGTAAGCTCATTTTGAGCTGAACCACTTAAATCTGTGTGTTCTTTCTGTCTTTACTGTTTTATTTCTCATTGTTGCATCCGCTGCGGTTTATTTCATATCTTTGTTGTTTGTTTTATCGCCTATTTCCCAACAAGTACTGATCTCATAGCAATACATAAAACAAATGTTCATCTTAATTAATTCGGTGCAGTTAAACAAATTTTGAGGTTTGCAAATTGCATGCTAATTTGTCATCAAAATGCAATAGATAAGACCGATTATAGAAAATCTTCTCTTGATAATAAGGTTATAAATTCAGCTTACAGGAATTAATTAAATTACATGAAATTAATTTATATATTATTTGTTTTTCTCTTGATTCTTAATTAATGGGCACCTTAATAATTTCACCATTGCACTGTCCAAAAGGTTATATAATGAAAACGTACGTCTGATACATCAATCAAGACATCAACAACTAGAAAGAAAGATTTATTTCGCCCAAAAACTGAATGCAATTAACAAAGTAATAACAAATTCACTTGCTGAATCCTATTTAAGGTCCCCAAAGTCTACTTTATAAAAATAATTGAAGAAATATTATAATTACAAAAAGATTACATAAAAATATTAATCTCACAAATTGATTAGATTTAATAAAGAACGTCGCTGGTGAACAAATAAAGCCATTAACGATAGCAAGAAGTGATTGAGAATCCAAACACTTTTGAAACCTGAGTCATTGTTATGTAAGTAGAAGTGTAGAACGGGCACATACGAGAGAGTGAGTAGTGCACATAAGAAAAGGCCCTTGCTTATTTATACGAGTGAGATTTAGCATGACAATTAGGGGTGTAAATGCTCTGGTCTAGTCCGGTCCGGTTCGAGAAATTTGTAGACCAATTCCATTCGGTCCAAGAATTCTCTCACCCTGGACCGGACCGAACAGGAGTTCGGTCCATACCAGTCCGGTCCAATTCGGTCTAGAGGTGGTCCGGTCCGGTCCAGGGGTGCCCCATATGATTTAATGAGCTAAATTTAATCTAAAATTTTGCAATGATCAAATATTTTTTTGGCCCAAATTTAATTATTATAAATTATAATATGTTAATATTATAAGAGTATATATTATATATTAATATGCTAGTATATATTATATATTAAGTATGTTAGTAAATTATAACTAATAATACTATTACATTAGTATATTATATATTTATATGTTAGTAAATAGTGATAAATTAGTAATAATATATTAAATAATAATAATATACTTATTACTTATAAGTTATTACTAATATTCTATATAGATATATTATAATTTATATTTTTATACTATAACTAGTCAACCAATAAATTATAATATGTTAATATTATAAGAGTATATATTATATATTATATGTTAATATATATTATATATTAATATATTAATATTAATATTATAATTTATATACTATTTTTATATATACATATATAAATATATATATATATATGTGGGGTTCGGTCCGGTCCAGTCCAGGGGGAGAAATCCTCTGGACTGGGACCGGACCGGAATTAATCGGTCCATGTAAACTTTGGACTGGACCGGACCGAATTAATCGGTCCATCGGTCCGGTTCGGTCTTTTTACAGCTCTAATGAGAATCCAAAAGACTTTTCAAGCTGGACTCGTTGCATAAATTCCTACAAAAGAGCAAACAACGGAAAGCGATAGACTAGGCACATGTGGTTGTTATAAATAACGCCATTAACTAACAGACGCTACACACAAGATGAAAAGAAAGGTAGCCACAACCTTCAAGAAAGTATGTGTAAATGTAAATTTCGTGCTGGCTAAGATTAGTTGACTAGGTTTTAAATTCTAAACAATTGGATAAATGTAATTTAATTTAGGACTTCAAGGTTTATCCGAATGAGTAAATAGGATAGAATCCGAATCATATTGTAACTCTTATCTTTAACGTTCAAATTCAAGAATGATATATTCAAAGAATCCAAGATATAAAAGATTCAATTCTCGAAACCAACTGAAGATATCAAGTAATTAGAATAAGAAAACCTAATTGAAGGTATCGAAACATAATTGAATTTGAAGAGATCCAGTTGAAGTGTTTCAGTCTGACACGTTTGCAAACTATTAATAACATAACAAACTGGATAACTAGATAAGAGCCGTTAGCATAATCATGATCCAACTATACCACTACGTTGCCCATCTATAGAAGTATTCGGCTAAAGGCTTAAATCAATACTTCAGAAATACTTTCACAAGTTTTGTCAAGAGCTTGAAGCCGAGAGGGTCTTCAAGTATTTGTGTGAGAGAAAATTCTTCTCTTGAGAATTTGCTCAAGCTGTAGAGTTTGAGTGTGTGTGCTTACTCTAATGGAGAGTAAAAGTGTTTGTGTTCAGCCACTGGAGGTTCCAAGAGAAAAGACAATAAATTGAAAATCATCAGAGGTTCTAACAGCTACTGCGATAGAAAGCAAGCAGGTCGTTTGTCTTGTCAAGTAAAAGTGTCTAATTGCAAAAAACTTTACTTGTAATAATCTCAATCTAATAAAATTGGCTATCCTGTAGGGTTTTACCCTTGAAGAGTTCTTCATTAGGTTTTCCTTCGTGACCAATATCGTGTTTATTTTAATTTATGTTTCATGCATGATATTGTTGGTTGCTAATTAATTTTGAGTATTCTTCTAAAGAATAACATAGATATTCAAGGGTGACACGGGAATTTCAATATGCACCCTACTCCTTTTTCTTGTTCGTTCATCATATGGTTTTATCATCAAATGATGCTTCTGCTACAGAAGCCACTGCTCTTCTCAAATGGAAGAATATCCTTTCAAACAAACCCCAATCTTGCCTACATTTATGGACTTCTCTTCCCAATGCTTCTGCAAACTCAAACAATAATACAGATCCTTGCACTTGGTTAGCTTGCAACCATGTTGGAATTGTTGTTAGAATGAACCTTGCTAGCTATGGCTTACAAGGTACACTTCATGAATTTTCGTTTCAGTCTTTTCCAAATCTCACGTATCTTGATTACTCTATGAATGCTTTATTTGGGAACATTCCACGTCAAATTAGTTGCCTGTTTAAACTCATCTGTCTTGATTTGTCCTTTAACCTAAAGTCAGGAAAAACGCCACTGGAAATAGTCCATCTAAACTCTATACCTGAGTTTGCTCTTTCCCAAAACCAATCCCATCCTTACTTCTTTTGGAAATTTGAGAAATCTTACCCTTATGGATCTTTGGAAAAATCACCTTTCTGGTTCCATTTTTAAAGAGATAGGACGCCTAAACACTTTAATCGAGCTTGATCTTTCCTAAAACTGTTTCGAAGGTCCACTCCCTACTTCTCTATAAAATTTGAGAAATCTTACCAAACTATATTTTTTGAAAAATAAACTTTCTGACTCCATTCCTAAAGAAATAAGTTGCCTAAATTCTCTTTCCCAAACTGTTTAGAAGGTCTCATCCCTACTTCCTTAGGAAATTTGATAAATCTTATCTTTCTTAATCCTTTTCAAAATCAACTTTTTTGCTCAATGCCTGGAAAAATAAGTCACCTAAATTCTCTGACCAACCTTTCTCTTTCCCAAAACCATTCTAAAGGTCTCATCCTTACTTCTTAGGAAAATTGAGCAATCTTACCAAATTGTAATTTTGGGGGAATAAATTTTCTTACTTCATTCCTGAAGAAATAGGTCGACTAAATTCTCTAACATTGCTTGATCTTTCTCAAAACTGTTTAGAAGGTCCCATCAAATTCTCTAACCTTACTCCTCTAGGAAACTTGATAAATCTTACCATTCTAAATCTCTTTCAAAATCAACTTTATAGCTCAATTCCTAAAGAAATAACTAAGTCGCCTAAGTTCTCTAACCATGTTTTCTCTTTCCTAAAAGAGTTTTGAAGGTTTCATTCCTACTTCTTTAATAAATTTGAGAAATCTAATCTATATGAACCTCTTTAAAATCAAATTTCTGGCTCCATTCCTAAAGAAATAGGCCACCTAAATTCTCTAATACATCTTACGCTCAACTAAAACCAACTTCAGGGCCTAATTTCTAGTTCATTTGCTAATTTCAGCAATTTACAAGGATTGTATCCTCGTGATAATCGACATTTTTGATCCCATCCTATATGGCATTGGAGGTTCCAAGAACATGGAAAGTTTACAACTTTGTGGAAACCAATTTACTGGCAACTTTCCCAAAAGTAATTGTCATGGGGGTTCACTTCAAATTTTTCAATATTCAACAATGAATTCATTGGTGATTTCCACAAAGTCTAAAAAATTGCATGAGCTTAACGAGAGTCTTCTTGAATGGAAACCAACTCACTAGAGATATATCTCAAGTCTTTGGTGCTTACCCAAACTTGATCATCATAGATCTAAGCTATAATAGCTTTTATGGCGAGATCTGAAGTAGTTGGGGACAGTGTCCAAAAATAGGGACTCTAAAAATGAGTGGGAACAACATTAGTCGTAGCATACCACCCGAGATTAGAAACTGGATTCAATTATAGTTGGGGCAATTCCAAAGAAAGTTGACTTCTCAAGAGAAGTTGTGGTTGAATGAAAATCATCTCTCTGATGCTATACCTATAGAATTTCAGTCGAACAATCTTTGATTTCTAGACATATCCTCGAACAAATTGACCAAGTCATTTCCACGTAATCTCGAGAACAACCTCTCAAAATTGAACCACTTGAATTTAAGCCAAAACAAATTCAAGGAAAAACTTCCTATTTCGCTTATGAGCTTATTTTATCTCTGCATAATAGATTTAAACTATAACTCTTTAACTAGAGATACTGTCAGAAAGCAGCAAAATGCAAAGCTTGGAGGTGCTCAATCTTTCTCAAAATCATCATTTGAGCGTTCTCTCAACTACCACTGAAGAAATGCATGGTTTGTTGCATGTTGATGTATTTTACAATGAGTTATAGGGCCTCATTCCAACAACAAAGCATTTTTAGATGCTCCCTTGGAAGCCTTGCAAGGTAACAAGGGATTGTGTGGTAACAACATTAAAGGGCTGCCCCTTGCAAACATTTATAAAAAATCAGGCCACATGAAAGCCGTGTTTGTAATCATTTTTCCTATTTTGGGGTCACTTTTTGTTTTGTTTGTTTTCTTCCTAGTTCTTCTAATTTTGCAAAGAAGAACGAAAGATCAATATCCCCAATTAGAACAAAGTGACAAGCATGAAGGGGGATCTCTTTTTGGGTCAAGCACTTTCGATTGATGAAAAATGTATGAAGTGATCATGAGCAACTGAAGCGTTTAATGACATATCAAGCAAAGTTGTCACCAAGTGAAATGGTAGTTGTGAAGAAACTCCACCAACGACTTGACGATGAGAAAAGATCCCGAAAGATGTTCGTAAATGAGATAAGCCATTAATAGAATTACAATATCAGAATATCGTCAAACTTCATGGCTTGATCTGTTCGCATGCTTGACATTCATTTTTAGTTTATTAATATCTGGAAAGGGTCAGTTTGGCAAGAATGTTGGAAATTGAAGAAGATGCTAAAGAATTAGAGAGGAGCAAGAGATTGAATATTGTCAAAGATGTGGCTCATGCCTTGTCTTACATGCACCACGATTGCTTACCACTAATAATTCATCAACAAATCAAAAGTGACAACATCTTGTTGGATTCTCAATATGAGACTCATGCTTTGGATTTTGGCACTACCAAGATTCTAGAGCTAGATTCATCCAATTGGACTTCCCTTGCAAGCACATACAAATATATAGCACCAGGTAATATATTTCATTGTCCTTTTGTTCTAAGATTAACGCTGAAAGAGTGCATTTGAATGTTTCTTTTTTTTTCTTGGCATAATTTGCTTATATAATGAAGATAATCAAGAAATGTGATGTATATAGCTTTGGTATGTTGGCATTAGAAGTGACAATGGAAAATATCCGGGTAATTTTATCTCCTCAATTATGTCATCATCTAATCCATCAAGTGAGATGGGTATTCAAATGAAAGATGTGTTGGACTAACGCCTTCCACTTCCAACTTCCCAAGTTGAGACTGAGCTCATAAGGGCTGTAGAGATTGCTATTGAATGCTTAAATGACTGTCCAAAATCTAGGCCGACTATGCACATGATTTCTAAAGTATTAGGAGTGGCCAAAGCCCCAAATTGTAGTCTCCAGCTACAAGCATCTTTTGAATAAAGTTCCACCAAGAAAATTATGTTCAAGAAGACTTACTAATTATATTTTGTGTGTTGTTGGTTCAATATTTTATTTTTTCCTTGCAAACATCTTTTTGAAGTGTCTTTAAGTGAGTAGTTGTATACTTCTCAAGTGTTCCATCGAAAAGATTGAAAGAAAAAAGGAAAAGGAAGAGATTCAACCAACAGCTTGTGCTTGCTGCCAAAGCTAAAATGGCCAAGTTTCTGGACAGAAAAGACTTTTTCTCTGAGTTGGGTAGCAACCTTGTAGTCAAATTGGACAGTTCTAGGCCTGCAAATTAACGAAAGTGAGCCGAATTCAAATAAAGATTTTAGCTCATATTTATTTGTTCAATCTTTCTCTGACTTTTTCCTCAAATAAGACTTAATATCTCTATTCAAACAAGACTTAATATCTCTATTCAAACTCGGCTCATTAACCATTTACATTGTTCTAATTTAGTTTGAGCTCAATTAAAAATAAACAACAACTCAAGTACAAGTAGCTAGAGCTCCAATTCAGTTTTTCTTAGTTCTAATCCTTATCTTTTAATTAATATAAAAAAACTTAAAACTTTATAAAAAGATCCTACAATTTAACTATTAAACCAAATAATTTTATGTCATGATGTACATTATATATACAAATTATAGATAATTTGGTAATTGTTTCAAGTAAATGTCTATTGGCTCATTCATTTATAACAATATCAATACTAGGCTAAATCTATGTAATTATTAGAAAATTTATATATAACATTAATTTTATGTTTGCATTATACATAACTATCCTAAACACACTTTGCGAACATAATAAATATATTAAATAAGGTAAACTATATATTAATAATATATAGTCAAGTTTATAAAATACAACTAATATGCAATAAATATAACACATATAGATACAACACAAATTATGAGCTTCAAAATCAAAGCTCAAACAACTCAAGTCGTGCTTACACGAACTTTTTTCACAAACCTAAGTGATCGAGTAAAGCCAAACTTATATGGGTTTTACTTGTTTAAGATTCAAATTTCGAGTCAATATTAATGTTTACAAATATCTCATTTAATATGAATAGAATTCAAAACGAGTATATACCAATCAAGTTCGAATTATTCACAAGCTACTCTATTCATTTACAACCATAGGTCACGGTGCTTGTGTTGTTACCTTAAGAAACATGGGCATTCTCATATGGTAGATAGCTAGATGTTTTTTTCTAATTTTTTTTTTCTCTAAAAAAACAAAGTTAAATCATAAGTTCTACATTAAAAAATAAGGATGACATGATCAAAGGATACCTTTACACGTCCAACTCCCACAGCACAACACAACCAGCTAGCTATCATATTTTTCATAAAATCCGTTACCTTCTAATTTTTGAACTTTCTGTAAATCCCATATATATCCCACTAACTTTTGCTTTAATCCCTCCATTCAATCTTTTTTAAAATACTCTAATCATGTTTTCAAAATACTCTAATTACAAAGAGAATATATATATATATATACACACACAAAAATAATCCTATATATATTACACTACAAGGGAAAGGAGTTTTTCTGGCTGTTTTTTATTTTCGGCAGGCATTAAAAAGGCCTGAAACAGTCATTTTAATGTTCTAGCTCGAAATCATCTGTCCAAAGTTGAAAAAGTGCCAAGAAAAGACTTATTACAACGATTTTTTGAGCTGTAAAAACAACTGCCACAATAACATTTTTATTATGGCAACTTTTTAACAATATATAACTCTGAGCTACCACAAAAAACTTAGTTCGCACCGATTTTTTTAGTCTAATTAGTCTTTGAAGTTGCAATAAGTTTTTAATCTGATTAAATGTGGGAACAAATCGTTGCCCGCATTTTATTTCTCCCTCCTTCGCCGATACCCTCTCCATCTCTTCTCCATCGTTCATTGGTCATTTTTCTGTCGCCATGCCATCTTGCCCCCTCTCAACGTCGGTAAGTCTCTGCATTCATCTCTCATTTTTTTCTCTCTGGCTACGGGCTTAGCTAATTTATATTCTAGAATCTGAAATCATTGAGCCTAAATGTACAATTTATCTTCTTACACACACAAATGCTTAGATTAAATCTTAATTTTAGGTTTTTGTAATGCGTTTGGCTGGTGGGAAAGTAGGAGAAAGGGAGGGAAAAACTGGTGTTTGGCATCACTGTAGTAGTTTTTCCTATTGTCGTCGTTGTTGTTTGCGTTGAGGTACCTTTTCAAGTATTCCATTCATGTGACTTTCCTTATTTTGCATCTGTTTATCTCATTAGTTATGTTTATTTGGAGAAAAACTAACGAAGGCATAGAAGCAAATATTGGATTTGAGGGGTGAAGGACTGGTTTTCAATTACTTGTCAATTAGTTCTCTCTCGCATGCCGTAATCATTCTTAATTAATTCTAAATTCCATATTTCCATGTGAAACTACTCGAAAATCTAGTTTCTGGATCTGAATATATTTTCCATGTGAATCTATTCGTGGATTGAGATGAGGCTGGAATGCCATAGGAATGTTGGCAGCAAATGCAACCTTCTATCTTTATGAGCCCAAAACACCTCAATGGCCAATGCTGCTTAGTTGGTTAGGCACTCGTGCAATCAGAAAGTATTTTAGTTATGAATACAAATTCTAATTGACTTCAGCAATTAGACATCTCTTGCCAAATTATTCGTTAATTGTTCGTGGTTTAGGGACCTACTATTAATAATTAGTATGACTTTATTAATGATTGTGACTTTAGTATTAATTATGACTTTATTATTAATTAATATAGCTAGCTAGCTATGACTTTATTAATAATTATGTTAGTAGTACTGTATTTTTGGAGAAGGCTAATTTTTTGGTTTCCTCTATTAATGTAATTCTCATTACTATGGTACTTTGTACCATCTGATTTGCACCTATAATAGCCCCTACAAAAAAGTTAAGTTTGAGAAATATTGTAGATGAAGATCAGTATTTGAGAAAGCTAGCTAGGGGAGAAAATAAAGATAAAAAAAAAAGTAACATGAGCCAATAATAATAGGAGACAAGTTGTTACAAGATCAAGTTGCAGAAGTAATAAAGCAGCCAAAGAGATGAGGATTAGATTATAATGTCACTAACAATAGCAATAATTGTATACATCATAGACTTGGAATTTCTTACTTCTAGGAATCCAATGTAGTGAATTCTAGACTGATGGGTGAAGAATAGTGTCACTAACAATAGCAGTAATAAAAAGCCACTTCATATGTAAACAAATACACTAATGTTAACAAAGAAAGCTAACTCATAATACATTTTTTGGGTAATTGGTTCTTGTTTGAAATTTTCTGCATCACCCATTAATTGTTTAGTATTCAATATGGTTTGGATTTATAGGCACTCTTATCATTGACATAATGGCCACAAATATTTACATGCAAGTCAGTGCATAATACTTTCCCTTTCTATTTTACAGGGTGTTGCTGTTGCACTTCCTGTTTATTTTGTAGCACAGAGGTGAGAATCCTTGAAGGCATCAATTAGTTCAGCTTTCTGAAAGCATATGTAACTATTCGAAATGCATTAACTGATATATTTTACTTCTTTTTTTTAAATATTATTTATTTTCCTTTTGTTGCAATAGTAAGTTGACTATAGCTGGTCAGCTTAAGCAAGTATTGCTTGAATCGTGTGTGAAAAATTGTTAGGTTGGTTATGGAGTAAGCAATTGTAAAGGAGTGATCATACTGTTGGCTTTTATGGTGGGGTCCAGTTTTTCTAATGTGAGGAAGGTAGTGCTGCTTGTGTTGGGAGAGATGCTCCATATGGTTGTGTATTTTTGGGAAGCAGAGCCTTGGAGTTTCCAATAGTAATTTTCAGGTAATAATGGTATTTACAAGCAGTAACCCTTCAAAGGCAAAGATTACTTATTTTTTCCCCATTACCATTTGGACAAATATCCTTTTCTTTGTCCATATGGGTGGCTATTTACAATTATAAAAAAAAAAAAAAGACTTTTGAGGCTAAAGGAACGGAAATATACATGTCCTGGGACAAAATCATATGCATTGGTTGTTTTAGCACCTTGGTTGTAGGACATAAATCTTGTGAATCTTGTGAAGAGCACGCATTGGCTGCCTCAGTACTACGACAAACCCTTGTGATTAACTTGTGAAAATAAGGTTTCATGCATCGTAATTTATTCATTTATTTTATAAAGTACAATATATGCACTTCTTATTGATATTGTGTGGCTTTCATTGAACTTAATGTCAGACTATCTTTGTTCATGCTCTCAGTTCCACTTCAAAAAATATTTTTTTCAAGTTTCTAGCTCCAAGGAGAGGCCTTTTTTCCCTTATTTGTTCCTATTTTCAGAACTTACATAAGTAACATGGACTATGTTTTGCTTAAAGGACTAATACACTGAAGATCTGCTAGAATATATTCAAATCAATCAAAATGATTTCTCATATCGAAAGTAAGATTTCATTTTTTGTTTTTGGTTTCCTTTCTTTTTAAGGTTTTCTTTACTAAGTATGTCATGTTAACCAATTATTAACTATCTATCATTTTCTTTACACTTGTGTTTTTTTTTTTCCTCGATATTCATGTTTTGGTGTGCTTTACTTCCATTGATAAATTATTTGAAAAGAAATTTCAGTTATTGCACTAAAAAATGTACATTGTGGTTGACTTTCAGAACTAAGAAAGTATATATGTTTGCAGCAATTGAAATCAATGAAGAAGGCGTCCAATTTTGAGAAGAAGAGTTGAAGAATGCAGTTTTGAGATCATGAAGAACAGAACTCCCAAGGGATGATCACGATGTGCTTAAGAAATCTAAATTACCATATATTCAACACTTGTAAAACAATATTGATACATTGTTGGATGTTAACTTAAAATAAATTGTCATGAATTACAATTTGAACTCTTGTAATTAATGTATGATATTCAGAATGTTTAAATCTTATATATATATATATATATATAAGATGAATTCATGATGTTATATATATATATAATATATATATTAATAATGAATTCATGATATTATATATATATATATATATTAATGATGAATTCATGATATTGTAATGCTTATTAAGAAATATAATTGATTAGATATATCATGAATTAAATTGATGTTTTAAGGTACGCTAAATTGTATCATTATTACACCATTTTAAAAAAAAAAAAAAAAATTGCTGAGAAAAAAAAAATTCCGATGGATATTACTTGTCACAAAAGATCAATTTCATTATTTTTGCGGCGACGAAATTTTGCCGCAAAAAATTCTTCCCTCCGACGTTCTTAAACGGCGCCAGAAATAACTTTTTCGTGACTCACCTATTGTGGCACCTTACCGGCAATGGAAATGAGCCGCAAAAATATATTTGCGGCAAAATATCGGCTTTTAGTGGCGACTATGTGTCGCCGGAGATACTAAGTTTTTTTTTGTAGTGTTAATATAATTTGATATAATTTTTTAGATTGTAAAATTACTTTAATAGCAGTGACAAAGGAATCCCATAAAAAAAATTCCACAAATTGATGTAATATAGTGCCTTATCATTTTTTTTTTTATCTTCTTTCTTTCAGAAAATGAACAGTCATTTTTCCTTTCCCTCTCTCCATTCATTCCATTCCACGCTTTCTCTTTCTTTCTTTTTTTTCCGCTGCATCTCTCTCTCTAGCATTTTTTCCAAATTTTTTCTTGTTTTCTTGTATATGCAACTGGTATCTGTACATAGTGGCTCCCTTCCAGTTTGCAATCACCACAATTAGATGATTATTACACTGGTTGCCTGCCGAAACATATAAATATGCTCTCCCCCGAATTATCTGCAAAACTCAAGACGAACCTTACAAAAGCAATTAGGCGGATTCAACATCCACTAACAAATGCTGGAAGCAAGTGTGGTAATTGGAAACTGGTCAGAGACTTTTATGTAGCCATCTTAACCCCCCACAAATGTTTTACAACGTGGTGGTCAATGGCATCTGTTTTTGAGACTTTTATTTTAAAAACTAATAAAAAAAAAGTAGGAGAGACGAGAAGATGAAAAAAAAAAGAAATGGTTATGGGCGACGGTCGGCAATTCTCACGGGGTGTGGAAAAGAAATGGAGCAGGAGAAGAGGGAGATCAGGGGGAAGGAGAGAAAAAAAAGAACTGTGGGGAGGCGGGAAGAGAGAGAGAGAGCCGGGAAAGTTATCCAATAAAAACATGACACGTCGTCATTATGTGTGATTTATTTGTAGCTCGTGTTTTTCTTCTTCAATTATTTTTACGTCGTACCTTTTATTATATATATATTTAATTTACTAATGGACTCCGGGGACCTCAAATAGGATTCAGCAACTGAATTTATTTTTACTTTGTTAATTGCATTCAGTTTTAGGGCAAAATAAATCTTTCTTCCCAGTTGTTGATGTTTTGATTCATATCTCAAACGTTTTCATTACCTTTTGGACAGTACTAGTGCAGCGGTGAAATTAAGGTCGCCCATTAATTAAGAGTCAAGAGAAAAACAAATAATATATAAATTTTATGTAATTAAATTAAGTTCCGTAAGCTGAATTAACCTTATTACGGAGAATATTTTATAGCCGGCGTTATCTATTACGATGAGATGACATTAGCACGCAAACATTAACATTTGTTTCAGTGCATGGACAGATCACCCCCTAATTATATGCAGTAGAGTACTGTAATTATCCTTAATTTATTTAACCCAAAACAAAGTAGACGAAGCCTTCGTTGACCAGGAGATAAAGACAAAGCTTGGCTCACTATTTAGCGAAGTAGGAGGGCAGAAATGGTCCACACGGCAAAGGGAGTAATACATACGTAAATGAAGGTCCTTGCTTTAAACGAGTGAGATCCTTACCTAACATGAGAATCCAAAAGACTTTCCAAGTTTGATTCAGTTGCATAAAGGGATAATAAAATATAGGGAAAGAGATAGGCAAAGTGCAGGTGGTTGTTATAAATAACGCTGTTAACTGACAGAAGATACACACGAGCTTAAAAGAATGGCAACATCAACCTTCAAGAAAGTATGCACCCTACTCTCCTTGTTCCTGTGTGTTCATCATGTTGTTTTATCATCAAATGCTGATTTTGCTTTTGCTGAAGAAGCTACAGCTCTTCTCAAATGGAAAAATACCCTTTCAAACCAAACCCAATCTCGCCTACGTTCATGGACTTCTCTTCCCAATGCTTCTGCAAATTCAAACTGCACTACAGACCCTTGTTCTTGGTTTGGAATTTCTTGCAATCCTGCTGGAAGTGTTGTCGGAATAAACCTTACTAGCACGGGCTTACAAGGTACACTTCCTGGATTTTCTTTTTCGTCTTTTCCAAATCTTGCCTATCTTAAGCTCTCGTTGAACTCTTTATTTGGAGACATTCCACGTCAAATTAGCTACCTGTCCAAACTCACCTATCTTGATTTGTCAATTAACTTATTGACAGGAAAAATCCCACTGGAAATAGGCCTATTAAACTCTCTATCCGAGCTTGATCTTTCCAAAAACCATTTAGAAGGTCACATCCCGACTTCTTTAAGAAATTTGAGAAATCTTACCCTTCTGAATCTATTAGAAAATCGACTTTCTGGATCCATTCCTAAAGAAATAGGCTATCTAAATTCTCTGGCCTTGCTTGATCTTTCCCAAAACAGTTTAGAAGGTTACATTCCCACTTCTCTAGGAAATCTAGGAAATCTTACAATTTTGAATCTTTCGGGAAATAAACTTTCTGGCTCAATTCCTAAAGAGATAGGACGCCTAAATTCTCTTACCAATTTTTCCCTTTTCCTAAACCGTTTAGAAGGTCCCATCCCGACTTCTTTAGGAGATTTAAGAAATCTTACCACTCTGTATCTTTGGGAAAATAAACTTTCTGGGTCCATTCCTGAAGAAATAGGCTGCCTAAATTCTCTAGCCCAACTTGATCTTTCCGAAAACCATTTAGAAGGTCACATTCCCACTTCTTTAGGAAATTTGAGAAATCTTACATTTTTGAGTCTTTGGAGAAATAAACTTTCTGGCCCAATTCCTGAAGAAATAGGAAGCCTAAATTCTCTAACCATCCTTTTCCTGTGCTTAAACCGTTTAGAAGGTCCCATCCCGACTTCTTTAGGAAATCTGAAAAATCTTGCCCATCTGAACCTCTTCAAAAATCGACTTTTTGGGTCCATTCCTGAAGAAATAGGCTATCTAAATTCTTTGGCCCTACTTGATCTTTCCCAAAACAGTTTAGAAGGCCCCATCCCAACTTCTTTAGGAAATTTGAGAAATCTTATCCTTCTAAACCTCTTCAAAAATCGACTTTTTGGGTCGATTCCTGAAGAAATAGGCTACCTAAATTCTCTAACCATGCTTGATCTTTCCAATAACAATTTAGAAGGTTACATTCCCACTTCTCTAGGAAATCTAGGAAATCTTACAAATTTGAATCTTTCGGGAAATAAACTTTCTGGCTTAATTCCTGAAGAGATAGGACGCCTAAATTCTCTTACCAATTTTTCCCTTTTCCTAAACCGTTTAGAAGGTCCCATCCCGACTTCTTTAGGAGATTTAAGAAATCTTACCACTCTGTATCTTTGGGAAAATAAACTTTCTGGGTCCATTCCTGAAGAAATAGGCTGCCTAAATTCTCTAACCCAACTTGATCTTTCCGAAAACCATTTAGAAGGTCACATTCCCACTTCTTTAGGAAATTTGAGAAATCTTACATTTCTGAGTCTTTGGGGAAATAAACTTTCTGGCTCAATTCCTGAAGAGATAGGACGCCTAAATTCTCTTATCAATTTTTCCCTTTCCCTAAACCGTTTAGAAGGTCCCATCCCGTCTTCTTTAGGAGATTTAAGAAATCTTACCACTCTGTATCTTGGGGAAAATAAACTTTCTGGGTCCATTCCTGAAGAAATAGGCTGCCTAAATTCTCTAGCCCAACTTGATCTTTCCAAAAACCATTTAGAAGGTCACATTCC
Source organism: Platycarya longipes (assembly GCA_036559045.1). Lineage (NCBI taxonomy): Eukaryota > Viridiplantae > Streptophyta > Magnoliopsida > Fagales > Juglandaceae > Platycarya > Platycarya longipes. The sequence continues at coordinate 2,633,926 of CM071798.1, forward strand.
CACTTCTTTAGGAAATCTGAGAAATCTTATGTTTCTAAGTCTTTCGGGAAATAAACTTTCTGGCTCAATTCCTGAAGAGATAGGATGCCTAAATTCTCTAACCAACATTTCCCTTTCCCTAAACCGTTTAGAAGGACCCATCCCGACTTCTTTAGGAAATTTGAGAAATCTTACCATTTTGAACCTCTCTAAAAATCGACTTTGTGGCATCATTCCCGAAGAAATAGGTGGCCTGAATTCTCTAAAATCTCTTTTGATGGACGAAAACAAACTTCAAGGCCTGATTCCCCATTCATTTGCTAATTTGAGCAATTTAGAACATCTGTATCTTCGTTATAACCAACTTTCTGGTCCCATCCCACAAGGAGTAGGAGGTTCCATGAACATGGTACATTTGCAAATTATCGGAAACCAATTTACTGGCCCCTTGCCCGAAAGTCTTTGTCATGGTGGTTCACTTCAATATTTGGCAATATCTGACAATAGTTTTCGAGATCGAGTTCCTCAAAGCCTAAAAAATTGCACGAGCTTAAAAAGAGTCTTTTTGAATGGAAACCAACTCACTGGAGATATATCAAAAGTCTTTGGTTCCTATCCAAACTTGATCATCATAGATTTAAGCCACAATAACTTTTATGGCAAGATCTCAAGTAATTGGGGACAATGTCCAAAATTAGGGACTCTAAAAATGAGTGGCAACAACATCAGTGGTAGCATACCACCAGAGATTGGAAACTGGATTCAACTACATGTGCTTGATTTTTCTTTAAATCATATAGTTGGGTCAATTCCAAAGGAACTAGGAAAGTTGACTTCTCTAGAGAAGTTGTGGCTAAATGAAAATCATCTATCTGGAGCTATTCCTGTAGAATTCGAGTCATTGACCAATCTCGAGTTTCTAGACATATCCTCAAACAAATTGTGCAAGTCACTTCCACGTAATCTCGGGAACGGATTCTCAAAATTGAGCCACTTGAATTTAAGCCATAACAATTTCAGTGAAGAAATTCCTATCTCTCTTATGAGCTTATTTCATATCTCCATACTAGATTTAAGCTATAACTCTTTAACTGGAGAGATACCATCAGAAAGTAGCAAAATGCAAAGCTTGGAGGTGCTCAATCTCTCTCACAATCATCTTTATGGCATTATTCCAACTACCTTTGAAGAAATGCATGGTTTGTTGCACGTTGACATATCCTACAATGAGTTACAGGGCCTCATTCCCAACAACAAAGCATTTTTAGATGCTCCCTTGGAAGCCTTGCAAGGAAACAAGGGATTGTGCGATAACGACATGAAATGGCTGCCCCCATGCAAAAACTTATCAAAAATGGGCCACATGAAAGTCGTGTTCATAATCATATTTCCGATTTTGGGATCACTTTTGGTTTTGTTTGTTCTATTCCTAGTTGTTCTAATTTTGCAAAGAAGAAAGAAAGATCAATATCCCCAATCAGAACAAAATGACAAGCTTGAAGGAGGATCTCTTTTTGTGTCAAGCACTTTCGATGGAAAAAAAATGTATGATGAGATCATGAGAGCAACCGAAGTGTTCAATGACATATATTGCATTGGGAATGGAGGATATGGAAAAACATATCAAGCAAAATTGTCATCAGGTGAAATGGTAGCTGTGAAGAAACTCCACCAACGAGTTGATGATGAGCAAAGATCCAAAAAGACATTCTTAAATGAGATAAAGGCATTAATAGAAGTACGACATCGAAATATCATCAAACTTCATGGCTTCTGTTCACATGCTCGACATTCATTTTTGGTTTACGAATATATGGAAAGGGGCAGTTTGGGAAGAATGTTGAAAATTGAAGAAGATGCAAAAGAATTGAAGTGGGCTAAGAGAATAAATATTGTCAAAGGTGTGGCTTATGCCTTGTCTTACATGCACCATGATTGCTCACCACCAATAATTCATCGAGACATCAAAAGTGACAACATTTTGTTGGATTCTCAATACGGGGCTCATGTTTCGGATTTTGGCACTGCTAAGATTCTGGAGCTAGATTCATCCAATTGGACTTCCCTTGCAGGCACATATGGTTATATAGCACCAGGTAATATATTTTATTGTCCTTTTGTTCTAAGATTAGCATTGAAGGCATACATATAAATTTTGTTTTTATATTTTTATTTTCTTGGCAGAACTTGCTTATACAATGAAGATAACCGAGAAATGTGATGTATATAGTTTTGGTGTGTTGGCATTAGAAGTGATAATGGGAAAGTATCCAGGTGATTTCATCTCCTCAGTTATGTCATCATCTGATCCATCAATTGAGGTGGGTATTCAACTGAAAGATGTGTTGGACCAACGCCTTCCACTTCCAATGCCCCAAGTTGAGGTTGAGCTCATAAAGGTTGCAGAGATTGCTACTAAATGCTTAAATGGCCGTCCAGAGTCTAGGCCAACTATGCAGAAGATTTCTAAAGTATTAGCAACGGCCTAAGCCCCAAACTGTAGTCTCCAACTACAACCATCTTTTGAATGAACTTGCACCTAAAATTCATGTTCAAGAAGACTTACTAATTATATTTTGTGTGCAGCTAGTTCAATATTTTAATTTTTTTTCCTTGCAAACATGTAATTCTCAATTGTTCCATCAAAAAAGGAAGAGATCCACTCAATAGCTTGTGCTTGTTGCCAAAGCTAAAATGGCAATGTTTTTGGATAGAGAAGACTTTTTCTCTCAGTCGGGTAGTAACCTTGTGGCCGAATGGATGGTGCTAGGCCTGCAAATTAACGAAAGTGAGCCGAATTCAAGTAAGGATCTTAGCTCATATTTATTCGTTCAAACTCGAATAAGACTTCATATCTTTGTTCGAACTCTACTCGTTAACACTTTACATTGTTCCAACTTAGTTTGAGCTCGATGAAAAAAAACAACAGCTCAAATTCAAGTAGCTGGAGCTGCAATTCAGTTTTTTTTTTTTTTTTAGTTCTAATCCTTATCTTTCAATTAATATAAAAAACTTAAAATTTTATGAAAAAAATTCCTACCATTTAACCAATATACCAAATAATTTTATGTCATGATGTACATTACAAATACAAATTATAGATAATTTGGTATTTGTTTCAAGTAAATGTTTATTCGCTCATTCATTAATTATTACAATATCAATACTAGGCTAAATCTATGTAACATTTAGAAAATTTATAAATATATATATAACATTAATTATATAATATTTCATAATACATAACTATCCTGAACACACTTTGAGAGCATAATAAATATATTAAATAAGGTAAACTATATCTATTAATTATATATATAGTTAAGTATATAAAATACAACTAATATGCAATAAATATAACACATGTACAACACATATTACGAGCTTTAAAACTAGAGCTCAAACAAGTCAAGTTGAGCTAGCTTATACGAACTTTGTTCACGAACTTAAATCAACTTAAACAAAACTTATACGAGTTTTACGTTACTCATTTAATATTCAAATTTTGAAGTAATATTAATGTTTACGAATATTTCATTTATTAAATGAATCAAATTCAAACTAAGTATATACCATTCGAGTACGAACTGTTCACAAGCAACTCTATTCATTTGCAACCTTAGGTCACGATGCTTGCGTTGTTACGCTAAAAAGATTGGGCATTTTCATATGGCAGATAGCTAGATCTTTTTTCTATATTTTTTATAACGAAGTCAAATCATTAGTTTTAAACTAAAAAAATAAGGATAACTAACGGATACCATTACTCATCCAACTCCCAAAGCACGACACATACCCCATCTTTTTCATAAAATATAAGAATGGCAACATCAACCTTCAAGAAAGTATGCACCCTACTCTCCTAGTTCCTGTTTGTTCATCATGTTGTTTTATTATCAATTGCTGATTTTACTTTTGCTGAAGAAGCTACTGCACTTCTCAAATGGAAAAATACCCTTTCAAACCAAACCCAATTTTGCCTATGGTCATGGGCTTATCTTCCCAATGCTTCTACAAATTCAAACTGCTCTACAGACCTTTGTACTTGGTTTTAGTATTTCTTACAATCTTGTTGGAAGTGTTGTTGGAATTAGGGGTGGGCAATGGGTATCCACACTCACCGCCCTGTCCAGAAGGCGGGGGGCAAAGCCCTCCCACCCGCATTCCACACCTAAGGCAGAGGCGGTATGGGGTTAACCATGTCCCGTAAATACCCTACCCCCGCATTTATATATTAATATATATAATATATATTATATATTAAAAAAATCCAGATAAATCAAAACGACATCTGATTCCTGATTTTTTTTACTAAGTTACTATATATAAAATGACGTCGTTTTATAAATAGTTTTATATACCAACTTAAACCCCCTTCATTAGTCACTCCACTCGATTCTCCATCTCTCTCACTCGACACACTCTCTCTAATCTCTCTCATTTTCCCCCAAATTGGAACCCTAGCCCCCTATTGGCCCACCGCGAGCTCATCGTCGCCGACCCGCTGGAGGTCTTCACATCTCGTCGCCGTCATCTCGCCAACCATTCGTCGCAGTCATCTTATCGAGTCCAATTTTTCTCGCCGAAGGTAAATCCGAATTCCAAAATCACCTTTTTTTCTTCATTTTTTAAAATTTATGGAAATGGAGGATCAGATGATTAATGGAGATGGAGGATGGGATTGTGAACTATGTACTATGGAGATTGATTGTGCTTGTAAATGGAAAACTCTAAGACTAAGGAAAATTGTTAATAATTTTCTTTTTTTTTTCTTTATAATTGTTTATACTTGATTGTTATTTGTTTGCAATAATTTCATATTAGTTATTTGGTTGACCAAATGGAAAATCTTGTCGATTATAGTGTGAGCTCCTCTATTGAGGCCCTGGGTACCCCTAACCCTACCCTTGATCCGGTTGAGAACCCTACCACTACTCCTAAGCCCTAACCCATCACCTTACCCCACCCCCAAGCCAAACAAGAAGGTCTCATCCATAATTTGGCCTCATGTCATCAAAATAGAGGGTGATGACCCGAATGACCCAAAAACCAAGCGTAACTACTATGTCAAAGTTTATGGGTGTCACTACAAGAGACACGACACTTCACAAATAAAGTTGCACTTGGAGGAGCAATGCAAGAAAATTCTAAATCTGAAATTGTTGGTAGAGAAGAGTCAATCTAGGCTTGAAGTTGGATTGAAAAAAATTGGTGAGGGGAGTAGTGGTGGATTGGCATTAAAAGGGTACACAAAGTACGATCGTGACGAGACTAGGACACACCTAGCTCACATGGTCGTTATGGATGAGATGCCTCAAGTGGTGGATGGGAAAAGGTTCCAAACCTATTCTAGGTATTTGGAACCAAAATTTAATATTTCTTATCGACACATAGTGACAAAAGATGTAAAAAAAACTTTACCGCTCAGAAAAAAGAGAAGTTAAGGGATTTATTTGCGCGAGAGTTTGTTTGCCTCACTATTGAGTACTGGACTTCCATTCAGAATATTAATTATATGTCTTTGAATGTGCATTGGATTGATGAGGATTGGACATTACATAAAAAGATCCTCAAATTTTGTCAAACTACTGATCACAAACCATCACCATGGTTTGCACTTTATACAATTTGTCTCTTAATTGTTGTTTGTATTTATAATTTTATAATATTTGTAATGTTAGTATCTAATTATTTTCTAACTCTTGTTTATGAATTTTTACATTTTGTAGCTTTTATATTCTCATTGTGCATGTATGTCAAGACTCAAATCCTTTTATACTAATCTTCCAACCAAATACAATCTAATCTTGATTAGTATTTTTAATATTTTTTATTTTAATTTTTTCCACGTTTATAAGTTATAACTATATATTTATAATTCCAACTTTTTTTATTTTTTACTTATTATTATTGCAGGTTTTCTCATCATCATTCTCACAGCAATCAAGTCATTGTCAACGACTCAAGTCACTCAATAACTCTTCAATCATTAATGTTATGATTTTGTTAGTTTAGAAGTAATAGTTGTAAATTGTAATGTTCATATTTAATAGCAAGATTTTTAGGATTTATTACTTTCAGATGTATTGATCATTTTTATTTCTGTAATAGTTTACTAGTTGTCTAAGTCTTAATTTGTATTATTGTAAATTTGTAATAGCTTAGTCATTGTGCCTTAGAGTTTAGTGAAAGTTATTATTTATTATTTAATAGACTAATATATTTGAATGAGTAATACATTTTTAAATTAGATTTGATAGTGTTTCTAAGCCAAAAATGACCTAGAAAACTGATTTTGGCTGAAAAAGACCCAGAAAAGAGAAATGGGTAGAGGCCCTACAAGTAGGCATAAGATTGGGGTGGGCAATTGGACCTCCACCCCCCCCCCCCAAAATTGCAAGATGGGGTACCCCACCCTGTGTAGGCGGTGGCAGGGTGCGGAAGGGAAAAACGAACCCCCATCCATGCAAAGGCGAAGGGCGGAGGTAGGGGGCCCCGCTCTCGGTAGGGCGAGGAGCACCCCTAGTTAGAATCAACCTTACTAGCTCTGGCTGACCAGGTACGCTTCATGGATTTTCTTTTTCATCCTTTCCAAATCTTGGCTATCTTTAATCTCTCTTTGAACTCTTTATTTGGGAACATTCCACGTCAAATTCACTACCTATCCAAACTCATCAATCTTGATTTGTCAATTAACTTATTAACAAAAAAAATCCCACCAAAAATAGGCGTATTAAACTCTCTAGCAGTAGTCGAGCTTGATCTTTCCCAAAACTGTTTAAAAGATCACATTTCCACATCTTTAGAAAATTTGAGAAATCTTACCCATCTGTATTTCTGAGAAAATAAACTTTCTATCTCCATTCCTAAAGAAATAGGCTGCTTATATTATCTAACATTCCTTTCTCTTTTCAAAAACTATTTAGAAGGTCTCATTCCTACTTTTTTAGGAAATTTGAAAAATCTTACCTTTCTATATCTTTGAGAAAATAAACTTTTTGGCTCCATTCTTGAAGAAATAGATCGCGTGAATTCTCTAATATCTCTTTATCTTTCTAAAAACACTTTGAAAGTTTCGTTAATTCCTACTTATTTAGGAATTTTAAAAATTTTTACCCTTCTAAATCTTGGGGGAAATAAACTTTTTGACTCCATTCCTAAAGAACAAGGTCACCTAAATTCTCTAGTTAACCTTGATCTTTTCCGAAACAATTTTAAAGGTTTCATTCCTACTTCTTTAGGAGATTAGAGAAATTTTACATTTATGTATCTTTGAGAAAAGAAACTTTTTAACTCAATTCCTGAAGAAATAGGCCGCCTAAATTTTCTAGCCAAACTTGATCTTTCTCATAACCATTTAGAAGGTCACATTCCCACTTTTTTATGAAAATTAAAAACTCTTAACCTTCTTTATCTTTGAGAAAATAAACTTTTTGACTCCATTCTTGAATAAATTAGGTCACCAAAATTCTCTAATCATCCTCTCTCTTTCCAAAAAATTATTTAAAAGGACTCATCCCTATTTCTTAAGGAAATTTGAAATAACTTATCCGTAACACCCGGATCCAACAATATTGTGCTTTGCAAAAAATTTAGTTTTATTTGTGCACAAACCCCAATTGAATTCTGAGTTAATTTTTATGGATTCTGGCCCAAATTATTTTTGGATATCAAAATTTTCTAATAGATTTTCCATTGTAGTTAAATTCTTGGAATATTTTTTAGTTGAAAAATGTTTTTTATATTGGCCGATTCTTTTTTTTTTTTCTTTTTGAACGAATTGAATAATTTTTTTTTAGAAGTTGAGTGAAGACCCAAGATTCAATAAAAAGCCCATTTATTAATTTCTTTCACTTTTTAAGTTTAGTATTCATATTTCCCAGCAAGTTCTCCTTTTTCAGACTTTTACGTTAGGTTGGAGAAGATGGGTTTAAGAAAATATGTTTTTGCCCCCACAGAGTTTAAGCTGGTTTAGAAATTGGGTTTGAGTTGGGTTTATTCTACTGTGGGCCGGCTCACTGAAAGTGTTCTTGGGTTTATTTTGTTATGTGCAGATTTATGGCCAGGGTCCATTATAAGGGTTTAATGTTTAATGTAGGGGTGGCAATATATTATACGACCCGTTAACCCAACACGAACATGACACGATAATAGCGGGTTAGGATTTAGTCTTAATGGGTTTCGGGTCAAAACGGGTTGACACGTTAAGACACGATTGCTTAACGGGTTGATAGCGGGTCAACCTGTTTTAACCCGCTATGATACGTTATGACACGTTAAGAAAATTAAAATTATAAGTATACATTTACATTTAAAAGTAAAATTGTTAGAATTTTAATTTTGATATTTTCTTTGTTTAGATTGTAATTCATACTTGTAGTTAGTATTATAATTTTTATAAATATTATGGTTTTAATATTTGCATAAAATTATGCTAAGTTTAATTAAGTCAAACGGGTCAATTTTGGGCTACATAAATAAGTTGAAATGTATCATATTTTGTTATGTTAATTTATTTCGTAATATTCACTAATGGGTCATAACGGGTTGACGACATGACACGTTATGTTAATGGGTCGTGTCAGGGTTTGAGATTTTGACACGATAAGCTTAACGGGTCGGGTTAGGGTTGACCTATATAGTACAATATACATGTCTTGACACGACACGAACACGACCCGTTGACACAATTTGACACCCCTAGTTTAATGTGATGCCGAGGCCATGTGTTTTATTGACATTTTATAAAAACCAATTTTTGGAGTATTATGATGATAGGTTTTAATGAGTAATCATTTACAGAGATTTTGGAAAATTCAAAGCATTTCGGGAGAGTTGAAAATAGGGTTTTGAAGATGTTCATATGTTAAAGAAAAATATCGATTTTATTTCTCAGATTTTAATTATGAGTATTTGTTCAAATGAATATTTATGGAAGTATGTAATTATTTTATATAAGTGACAATTGATTTTGTTCAAGACTGTGTGGAGAAATTTTTTAAAAGTTAAGAAGTCCAAGTAAGAAGATTCTTATAGTAGACTTTGCATTAAAGATATGAACTGGGGTTAATTTTAGAAAATGTGCATGCTTTATGATAAAAATAAATTTGAAACCATCTCAGTTATTTGTCTTGCATATGCATGAATTTTGTATAAGAGTAAAATGTTTTCTAGCATAACTGGTATAGACATGAGCTATTTATTACATTTGATTTCTGAATTGTACAAAAAGAGCGAATATGAGAATTTTGTGCATAAATTATAGTTTTGATGATCTGATTATGTTTTATTCCGAAGATTATTTTGTACTTTGATATGATATGATGTGATTTCTGAAAACCTCTGACAGTAACGCAAAGCCTCAAAAATTGCCTGAGCTTAATGAGCGCTTTATTGGATGTAAATGAACTCAATGGAGATATATCTCAATTGTTTGGTTCCTATCCAAACTTGATCATCATAGATCTAATACACAATAATTTTTATGGCAAGATCTCAAGTAATTGGGAACAAAGTCTAAAATTAGGGACTCTTAAGGCCTGGTTTGTTTTGGGAGACAAAATCAAAAACTCCAAACTCTTCTCAAACTCATCATTACACTTTTTCAAATCTTCATACAAAATATAATAAAAATTCACCTTTTTCAAATGAGATAAAGGCATTCTTGAATGAGATAAAGGCATTAACAGAAGTACGACATCGAAATATCATTAAGCTTCATTGCTTTTGTTCGCTTGCTCAACATTCATAATCGGTTTACAAATATCTAAAAAGGGGCAATTTGGTAAGAATGTTGGAAATTGGGGAAGATGCAAAAGAGTTGGAGTGGAGTAAGAGAATGAATATTGTCAAAGGTGTGGCTTATGCCTTGTCTTACATGCACCATGATTGCCCACCACCAATAATTCATCGGGATATCAAAAGTAACAACATTTTGTTGGATTCTCAATACAAGGCTCACGTTACGGATTTTGGCATTACTAAGATTTTGGAACTAGATTCATCCAATCAGACTGCCCCTTTAAGCACATACGGATATATAGCACTAGATAATATATTTCATTGCCATTGTGTTCTGAGATAAAATTGAAGGTATGCATTTGAAGTTTTTTTTTTCTTGGCAGAACTTGCTTATACAATGAAGATAATCGAGAAATGTGATGTGTATAGTTTTGGTGTGTTAGCTTTAGAAGTGATAATAGGAAAGTACCCATGTGATTACATCTCCTCAGTTAAGTCACCATTTGATCCATCAATTGAAATCGGCATTCAACTGAAAGATGTGTTGGACCAATGCCTTCCAATTCCAACGCCCCAAGTTGAGGCCGATCTCATAAGTGTTGCAGAGGTTGCAACCAAATGCTTAAATGACCTTCCAGAATTCAGGCCAACTATGCACATGATTTCTAAAGTATTGGCAACGCCACAAGCCCCGTACTGCAGTCTCCAACTAGAGTCATCTTTTGAATGAAGTTGCACCAAGAAAGTCATGTTCAAGAAGACTTGATAATTATAATTTGTGTGCTGTTCAATATTTTCTTTTTCATAGCAAGCATCTTTTCTTGAAGTGTCGTTTTTCCTACCAAGAAATATAGTTTCACTTGATGTTGTGTACTTCTCAAGTGTTCCATCGAGAAGATAAAAGAACATGAAAATAAAAAATAAAAAATAAAGAAGAGATCCCCCTACAACTTGTGCTTGCTGAAGCTAAAGTCACCAAGTTTTTGGATAGAGAGGGAGAAAGTGATTCCTTTCTTTGGTTATATAGTGTTCTATTCTTGGGTTTACGTTTCAAAACATTGATCATCATCATATTAGAATGGTGGAGACTCTCCCATGTTATTTTTCTATTTTAAAAAAAATACTCTAACCACAAAAATATTATGTACATAAAAGTAATATTTCTACACACTGAGATAACTTGATGTAATTTTTCAGATTATAAAGTCACTTTTATTATAAAGTAAATCTAACAAATCACATTAAGCATAATCAATTTGCGAGATTACTTTTGTATAATTTTTTTTATAATTGTAGCATTTCTTCAATTATTTTTATTTACATTTTCTTATATTTTACTAATGGACTATAGGGACCTCAAATAGGATTCCACAAGTAAATTTTTTGTTACTTCATTAATTGCTTTCACTTTTTGGGTCAAATAAAATCGTTCATTCCAATTGTTGATGTATTGATTCATCAAACGTTTTCATTACCTGTTGGACAGTGCAAGGCCAATGAAACTAACATGCAATAAATATAACACATATATATAGAACACATATTATTAACTTCAAAATGAGAGCTCAAACGAGTCAAACGGAGCTCATACAAACTTTGTTCAGAAGCTTAAATCGAGTTTAGCCGGACTTATACGAGTTTTACTTGTTTAATATTAAAATTTTGAGTCAATATTAGTGTTTACGAACATTTCATTTTTTATAAAATGAGCCAAATTCAAATAAAGTATATACCAACTATGTTTGAACTGTTTACGGGCTGTCATGTTCATATACAATCCTAGATCACAATGATAGTATTGTTCTCTTAAAGAAAGGGGCATTCTCAGATAGTAAATAACTATATGTTTCTTTTTTTGAAAAAATTGAATTAAATCATTAATTCTAAAATAAAAATATAAGCATGCGTAAAGGATACCTTTTTAAAATTCTCGAAAACCCCACATCACAAACTTTTGCATTCATCCCGCATTTTCAATCCCTTTTTCAAAATAGACGGGTGGTAAAAGCTAAGAAAAATAATATTTGAAAAAAATAAAAAGAGTGTAAGTCCCTACACCATTAGCAGCTTCCCCTTGTCAATTCTCACCTCTTCATTGTACAAAGCATATCGTGTTCTCACCCTCCACACTGTATTTGCAAACTGATCATAAATGTGGCACCCTTGACCCCCATGTTTAATTTGATGGACGTCATGATATCAGGATGATGATCACACAAATCACGCACCTCATCACCAAGTGCTTAATGTATGCAACATGCAATAAGTGTGCATAAATAATAATCACAGCAAAAATATACGAATAATAGTGAAACTAAGTACCAAAAATATTTAAACAATACAACAAAAATAAAAATCTTCCAGGAGGTTATACAATTATCTAAATATATAGATAAAATAAAGGGGGGAAATCCGATGAGAAATAAGATAAGACAAACTCCAGCAAATCACTCATTCGACAGAGCTAGTCCCTCTAGCTCATACGCGCTCTCTGCATCAAAGTCTACGATTCCATAAAACGAAAACATATATAAGAGTAGCCCAATGAGACTTTGAAATTTCAGCAAATAAACAACTAAAAAACAACCAAGAGTGCAAAATACATTTATACAACCAACACCATTTAACAACCATACAAGTAAAGTGTACAATGTAGCTTCTCCATCCTTTTCTCTTTTTTTTTTCCAAAAGATCACATTTTTAACCACAAGCCAAAAATTCCATTTTGGTCCAAATCCAATCATTTATTAATGTGTACACCATGGTCTTCCCTTGGCACCATTTGTACATTCCGACTCATTTTGACACACCATAAGTAACGACCGTGCACGTGACTTCACAATGAGCGATGTCCAGCTTCGTGCCCGCCGCGTATTGTAACCAAACATCCTATCCCCCCCCCCCCCCAAAAAAAAAACTAGTTAGGGGCCACAAGTCGTGGCAAAAGCGTTATCGTCTTGACTAACCCCACTATTTCTCGACGACAACTTAAGGGACATCACTCAATTTATTATGCTCCCGAGTGAGTAGAGGAACCCCACCGAGATATTGCCTCATTTTGACTTAGGGTCGTGATGCACACACACCCACATGTTATCACCAAAATTACTTTCACTTCACACAATATCACAACCAACACAATTACACAGTTTCACAATCCAAATATATGCATAATCCCATCCTCCACTTATGACCCAAGGCCCAAACCAACCACAGTGACATAGCGGAAGACAATAAAGAAATAAAGCAGAGAATAGTTGTGTCTTCTTTGATAAACCAGTCACACGTTTATTATAAAATCTGCTACAACTTTTGACAAAATATAATAATAATTCTCCTTCCCATGTACAGAACCTTTATCGGAGGAAAAATGAACAATAAAAGGAAAGTTAATTCTAACGAAACTTTGCCATACGAGAAAGATAAATTACGGAAACATAAAAGAAATAAAATAAAGTGTTGATCCAACTTATTTGCTATGGAAAAGGAAATAAATCAAGGAGATTAAGCTGTAATGGTGCGATTTGTTGATGTCATAGTGCCCTCCTCATTGATGTCCTGCATAACTTGTCCTCCGTTGGAAGAAGACTCGACCCCGAGTCATTGTTGCTATAAAGTGGCTCGTTTGGTGGATAATACTCAAATAAGTCTGCCACATTGAAGGTTGGAGAAATTGCCAGGTCTTTGGGTAGCTCGAACACATAAGCATTGACATGGATCTTCTTGAGGACACAAAATGGACCACACTTTTATTTTGTAGCTTGTTGTATGAGCTCGCTAGTAGACATCCCTTACGCAAGTGAACCGTGACCAAGTACCCTTTTGCAAACTCCTTAGCTCTCTTTCGTTTATCGGTTGCTGCCTTGTACTTTTCATTAGCTCTTTCTAAGTTGTTCCGCACCTCTAACTACATCTATTGGATCTTCACAGCCATGTTCTCAACTGCTACACTTACACCTGACATCTTAGGGAAAGGGACTAAATCCAGAGCATGTTTCGGAACCTGAGTATAGACAATCTTGAATGGTGACTTCCATGTTGAACAGTTACACATGTTGTTGAAGGTAAGCTCTATCTGTGGAAAGCTCACGTCCCATTGCTTGGGCTTCTCACCAAAAACACATCAAAGCATGTTGCCCAAGGTTCAGTTGGTAACTTTGGTTTGGCCATTTGTTTGTGGGTGGCTTGTAGTGCCATTACTGCAGTACTTGAGTATTGTTCCGAACTTCCTCCACAAAGTTACCCAAAAATGGCTAAGGAATTTAGTGTCACAATCAAAGGTAATGGTCTTGGGGACTTTATGTAACCGAACCACCTCTTTGAAAAATAGATAAGCAATGTTAGATGCATCAGAGGTCTTTTTGCAAGGTATGAAGTGTGCCATTTTTTAGAACCGATCAACCACCACAAAGATAGAGTTAGCTCCTTGTTGGGTTCTCGGCAGGCCCAACATGAAATCCAAGCTCAAGTCTTCTCATTTATGGCCAAAAGTACCTCTTGGAAACTGGAGAAATTGTTTTGTCCCTTCCCACATGACCTGCTAAGCGCCCCCCCCCCCTCCCAAATAGAGCTCTCGAACAAGGTGTTCTCGCAAGGAAGTTCATGGGATGCAGAGTTGGTTCCCTCGAAATAGGTAGCCAATGTGTATATGAAAGTCCTCTACAGCTTGCCTACTTGAGCACTTGTTCCACAAATCAGCAAAATCCAGGTCCTCAGCATAGAGCTCTTATAGCTGTTAAAAACCTGTGAGTTCGGTTCCCAAAGTAATGAGCAAAGTTGCCCTATGATTGAGGGTGTCAGCCACTTTATTCTATTGCCTCGACTTGTGTTTTAACACCATGGTGAATTTCTGCATGAAACTGATCCATCTTGCATGCATTCAGCTCACATTGTTTGGAGTATTAATAAACTTAAAAGCATGATGATCAATGTATAGAACGAACTCTCTTTGAATCAAGTAATGCTCCCAATGTTTCAAAGATCGAATAACGGCAAAAAATTTCAGCTCGTATGTTATCCATTCCCGTCGAGATTCATTGAGCTTTTGCACTGAAATACACCACAGGTATTCCTTCTTGGGACAAAATAGCACCAATGCTTATGATTCAAGCATCACACTCCACTTCAAAGAGCTTCTCAAAGCTCAGTAATGCCAATACAAGGGTCGACGACAACCTTTCTTTGATAAGAGCAAAGCTTGCCCCTTGTTTTTCCTCCCATCGAAACTGTCCTTTTTTCATGCATTCGGTGATAAGGGCTGCAATGGAGCTGAAATTCTTGATGAACCTTTGGTAGAAGGTTTCTAGACCATGGAAACTGCATACCTGATTCACATTCACAGGTTTCAACCACTCTCTAATGGCTTTAACCTTCTCTTCATCCACATGGATGCCATTTGCACTTACTACAAATCCAAGGAATAATAAATGGCTACTCATGAACGTGCACTTTTTGAGATTGATGAGCAACTTGTCCCAAAGGGTAGATAAGACTTCTCGTAAGTGCCCAATATGTTCGTCCTTATCTCGGCTATATAGGAGAATGTCATCGAAGTATACAACAATAAACTTTCTAATGAATGGCTTGAGTACCTGATCCATGACTCTCATGAAGGTGCTTGGTGCATTAGACAACCCGAATTGTATTACTAGCAACTCATATAAGCCCTCCTTAGTTTTGATGGTACCCACTCTGTAGGTCTAGTTTTTAGAACACATTAGACCCTGCAAGCATGTTGAGCATATCATTGAAACGAGGAATGGGAAATCGATATTTTACCATGATCTTGTTAATGCACAACTGTCCACGCACATCCTCCACTTCTATCTTTCTTTGGCGTGCACAATGCTAGCACTGTGCAAAGACTCATACTTTCTCGAATTAACCCCTTTCAAATGAGCTCCTCCACTTGGGGTTAAAGGATTTGATGCTCATTCAGACTCATACAGTAATAGGGTATATTTGGGAGGCTTGCTCCAGGGACTAAGTGGATATGGTGTTGAAAATCTCTCATAGGCGACAATCCCTCAAGTAACTCAGTGGCATAATGCATTCAAATTCTTATAAGAGTTGTTGCACTAATGGGGGAATATCGACTTCCTCCACAACATCGTTTCCTTTCACTATAAGTGTCCAGACCTCCCCAACTTTCTTGGCATCTTCTATGAACTGAGCTTCCGAAACCATGAGAAAATTCTATTTATCTACATTGACAAACTCACACCCTTTGTCCTCTGTAGGAACCAACACTATTTTTCGTCCTTGCCACACATAGGATACGTATTCTCACACCCTTTATGAGTAGCATCGACATCAAATTGCCATGGTCACCCCAAAAGTATGTGGCGTGGATCCATCTCTACCACGTCTCAAACGACTTCATCTTTATAAAACTTTTCGATTGAGAAAGGAACTTGGCAAAGGGTGCTTATGCTAGTCTCGGCTCCCTTTCGGATCCAACTAATTTTGTAGGGTCGTGGATGTTTCTCGACTTTTAGAGCAAGTGCAATAACAAGAGTTTTGGACACAATATTTTCACAGCTACCACTATCAATAATCACGTTACATACCTTGTTATTGATAGTGCAACGAGTTTTGAATATCAAATGCCGCTAGTTTTCTCCCTCAACTTTCGGTGCTAGAATTATTCATTGGATGACACAGTTTACTGGCTCCCCTTCATCACCCTCCATGAATTATGCAGGTTGTTCACCTTCACTATCATCTTCACATTCTCGATACTCACCTTCCTCCTCAATCACGTGTACTGGCCAACAAGCTAGACACTCAATAGAACGATGTCTAGGCTTATTACACCTGTAGCACTTCCCGATCATGGATCTGGTGTATAGATTGTTATTTGCACCCCCTCTTGGTGTCACTAGGACAATAGGTTCCTTCATGTTTTGGTTGCTAGTGCTCCTTCTTGGTGGCTGACTAGATGAAGCTATTTGTGAATTGTTGGGCCGCTGTGGAGGATCAGTGTTCTTGGTCGATGCAGCAAAAGGTGAATTTCTGGTTAGTGGTTGTGAAAGCCAGAGTTCAACATTCAAGGCCAAATTGACAGCTTCTTCCAAGGTCCATACCATGTGCAATGAAACTTTGTCCTATATGGCTAAGTACAATCCCCCGATGAACCTCACGACTTGTTGTCCCTCTATTTCGAATAGGTTATTGCGTGAGTTCAATCGGTAGATTTCCTTAGTATAGTTGGTAACAGTTCTTGCTCCCTATCTACAATCTTAATACTATTGGTATAACATTTGTTCCTAATTTGGGGGGAGGAATCTCATCCTCATCAATCTCTTCATTTTCGGCTAAGCACGAGCTGGTTGTTTCCCTTATCACTGTCTATTTTTTTGAATTTATTCCCACCATGCTGAGGTGCCACCACGCAATTTATATGCCACTAGTTTCACTTGTTGTGCCTCTAAAGTTTCGATATAGTCAAAGAAATTATCCACTTCCAGCAACCAATCAAGAAAACATTCTATGTGGAGATGATCGTTAAAGTAAGGCAAATCAATCTTTATTCGGAAATTGTTATTTTGATCTAGACCCCTCCGATTATTATGGTCTCCTCCATCGAAGCCAACGACTTCCTCATCACTAGATGAATCATTGTGTACTTGGTTTTTTCCCCTTGGTATAAAACCAAAGTCTCCACGTGGATGGCCTCAGTCCCCCCTATTTTCCTGATGTCCGTTGTCACCAACATTAACGTTGGCAACGACTTTGAATTTCTTGTTGCATCCTTTCGATCCCTTCAAATCGTTGAATTTGTGTCTGGACAGAAACCCATAGGGCGGGTATTCCACGTTCAGTGTCATGGGAATTACCTTCCTCTCGTGCCATTAAGCCAGACACAATCTTGCTCTGATTACCAATTGACGTAGCGAAAGAATATAAAGAAGTAAAATAGAGAAGAGTTGTGTCTTCTTTGATAAACTGGTCACACGTTAAGTATAAAATCTGCTACAACTATTGACAAAACATAGTAATAATTCTCCTTCCCACGTACAGAACCTTTTTAGAAGGAAAAATGAACAATAAAAGGAAAGTTTATTCTAAGAAAACTTTGCCATACGAGAAAGATAAATTATGAAATCATAAAGGAAATAAAATAAAGTGTTGATCCAACTTATTTGCTATGGAAAAGAAATTAAATCAAGAAGATTGAGCAATAATGGTGCGATCCACTAATGTCATAGTGCCCTGCTCGATGATGTCTTGCTCGATGATGTCCTTCATCAACTAGCGACAGTTTAGTCCCAATGCTTCATTGGCCCAAGGCCCATCTCAACCCAACCAAACTCCAAATAGCGTTAGTGGTAAAAAGTCATTCTAAATTCAAGGATCGCGTTGGAGGATTACTTACGATGTGGTCAGGCAATTTTTGGAAGATCGTGCATACGTCGATATACGGGTCCCGCAATAGGTCAAGGGTGAGCGTCACTACGCGAACAGACACCAATACGTTAGCAATTTTATGAATACACAAACAAATTTATAACTAAAATGAACAAGCAGAATGCTAAACGAGGTCTTGCCAAAAGTGGCGGGGCAGCGGAGGTACAAGGTGGCAGTGGCAGATCAGGGGTCAAATCCATGAGTGGTGAATCCAAGGCTATGAGCTAGGAGAAATGTGGTGGGTGGCTCTCAAGGAGGTTGTTCAACCTATAGAAGGTGGCAGGAGCAGAAACTCATGGCAGTGCACATGGCAGCTACTAAAAAATTTCTGGACAAAGGCTTGGGGGTGGG
This sequence comes from Platycarya longipes, assembly GCA_036559045.1. Taxonomy (NCBI): domain Eukaryota; kingdom Viridiplantae; phylum Streptophyta; class Magnoliopsida; order Fagales; family Juglandaceae; genus Platycarya; species Platycarya longipes. Next base: position 2,652,406 of record CM071798.1, read on the forward strand.
GAAAATGATCAATTTGCTCAGAGAGGTAGGAGAAAAGGCTTGGGGATGGTTTGAAGGGGATGGTTTGCAGGGGATAGAGCTCAGCCTATTTATAGGCCGAGTTAGGTGGTTTGGCCATCAAAGATGATGTTGCAATTGGGGAGCTTGGGTGGTGCAAGTCCTCCATGAGACTACCACGTGGCACTCCACCACAAGCCACGAGCAACGGAAAGCTCCCATGGCAAGGGGCCTTGGTTGCAGAAGAAAAATGGGAAAGAACCAATGCTTGCTTTTGTGGATAAGGGGAAAGGGATAGTGGCACATGCAGAGGTGGGGAAGGCTCGTAGTGGTGGACGCTTGGCACAAGTTGGCTAGCTGTGAGGAGTAGCGATGTAGGGGAAAGAGGTCACGGGTTGAGGGAGGAAGAAAGAAAAATATGAGATACAAGAAAAGAAACGAAGAAAAAAGAAGAGGTAGCAGTGGCGCACGAAGGAAAAAGATGAAACCCTAGGTTTCACTCAAGCTGGGCCTAAAACAGCGTCTTTTAGGCTAAAGGAGTTGGGCTTCCTCACTCACACGGTCTGGGTCTAACACACACACACCGCCTCGGCCCAAACTGATTAATCTTACCCAAATGCTACACACAAATCCACCAAACACCAAGGGCCCAACTAGAAAAAGATAAAATAAAATAAATGCACATTAAAATAAAATAAACAACAACTTAAACTATAATAAAATAAAATAATAAAACCAATAATAATAAATAAATAAAATAATACTAAAAACACAATAGGGATCTTACATCCTCCCCTTTTACAAGAAATTTCATCCTCGAAATTGGCAAGCTCATCTATTGATCTAAGACAAGATACAATCTATAGCTCAAAATAAGTTTGAGAAAGACATACAACCAATAATACCCAAACAGATAAGGGTAAAACTCTCTCATGTCTGCCTCTTTGACTCACTCAAAACTGAGCAGTACAAAGGCTATCTCAAATGCAGGAATGTGTCGCGTAATAATTAGAAATAAAATTTATAAATCATCTCCTCGAGGAAAGTTGTTTTAAAATCAAACTTGTATCAAATAGTGATGATATTTACAAAGAGAAAATAAAAGTGGTGATATGTACAATAAATGGAAGTGTGCAGCGAAAATGAAAAAGGTATTGGTCGTGAACCAAATTCATATTATTGGATTTGAGTGTAGTGAGGAAAGATAAAATATTGAAGTACAGAACAATAAGTTAGATTTACTGAAATTAATTAGCCAAAATTTAAAAGAGCAAGAAAAGTGAATCACATCAAATTAAATAAGTAAGGAATTAAAATGAAATGTTAAAGGAGCAAGAAAAGTAAATAATATTAAATAAAAAAGTAGGAATTAAAATTCCAAAGTTAATAATATATCATAAACCTCAAACTGAAATAGAATAAAGAGAAACTAGATATGGAAGCTACAAGTGAAGGAGAGAAGTTAGGCAACAATAGTTAGGCCATGGGCTCTGCAACTACACTGTTGTGCTCCCTCTCCCCATCCGAGTTCTCTTCAAAAATTAAATAAAAATAAGATTGAATAACAAAATTAAATTACAATACTCCTACTCCTACATTAACCATAAAATCAAAGAAAACGAGATAAATGGAGGTAGAGATGGTAAGTGGAGGTTGGAGCAGTTGCAATTTGGGCTCCATCAAAGCTTTACAAGCTGCTGCTTCTCTTCCCCTCTACGGCTTTTGTATCTCTCTTCCTAGAATTAAAAACTATGCAACATGTTTTAAAGACAAAAATCGAGAGCTCAACACCCTTTCTCCCGTTTATCTGCTCTGTTGCCTGTTGTGTGAAGTCTCCCAATGTACCTTCCAGACGAGAATGCCAAAAATAAGTCCTACTGCTTTGTGCATCTCCAGAGAAAAAGAAAGGAAATATGCTCTCTACGTTGTTGTGTTGCCCAGTAAATCTGAGAGAGACCTTTGCTGCTTGCGTGTTTGAAGTAAAACCTAAAAGACCAAAACAAAACTCTCTCTGACAGAAACCCAGCCTCTGTTGCATGGTGTACCAAGAAATCCCCTAGTGAAAATAAACTTTGCTACCTTGTTGAATCGTAAAACATAGAGGAACCCAAAAGGAACTCTATGCGTGTGTCTGCTCCATGTAAAAATCTCCCTAGGCTACGTTGCAAACTGTAACCCTTGCTGCATTGTCAAAACCAAGAGTCTCCAATGTGTTACCCAAAAGTCTATGTCCATGTGTTGTTTTCAAAACCCAAAAAGCCTTGTCTTCAACCCTACGGATCTCCAACCAAAGAGAACAAAAACTAGTCATTCCCCTGCATGTTTCACTGTTGCCGAGCAAAAGAGACAACTCTCTCTCTATAACGCTCTGGTCACAGAAGTCCGCAGAGTTAGCTCTTATTCCTTAATATTCACAAACATTCATGATACTTTTCAAGAAAACACTAAACAAAACCTCAATGAAATAAAAACATCTTCACAAAAACTCAAACGTATCCATAACTCAACGTACCAATAATAACAGCCAAAGATAAAACAAGTAAAAATGAACTTTTATTTCATTTTGGAGATAAAAGATGAGTTATCAACAACTCAGTAAGTAGAGAACATATACTAGCATGTAAGCATGAACTTTTATAGAATTCAGAATGCAAAACAAAATAGTTTCACTTTTAGAATGTGTAATCAAAACATGTTATCAAATTGTTAGAGCGAAAGTTAAGAAATAATCCGAATTAAAATCTATTTGGCATAGCATAACTAAAACATCTTATCAAAATAGAATACCATATTTAATCCCCATGGTAGAGTTATACAAATCCCAACGGCCAACTGAGTAATAACAGAATGTGAATCTTCTCCTTATTATTCTTGAAATCCCGAGTGTGCACACAGGAAAGACCATACAAAAAATCACTTTACTTCCAAAGTTGGTACACTAGTAATACAAAGGTTGGTACAAACCCAAACAGAACATAAATGAAACAGAAATAAAATGTTATGCTAGAGGTTTTCAGAAATCATATGATATCATATGAGAGTAAAAAACATTTTTCAGAACAGAATAGAATCAGATAAAGAAAATATCTTATATAGAAAACTTCATATTCGCTCTTTCTGCACAGTCCAATAACAAAATGATAAAATTGCTCATATCTAGACCAGTTCATGCTAGAAAGCACTTTATCCTTATACAGAATTTTATACATATGCGAAACAAATAATTGAGATGGTTTCAAATTTCATTTCATCAGAAACCATGCATATAACTGGTTTCAAAGTCTAGCATAGGAATCTTGCTTATTTGAAATTCTAAACTTTTCTGAACTTTTCCACCATAGCTGAACAAAAAATCAATTGTCAACTATAAAATTGAACACGTACTTTCACAAGTATCCAAATAATCACAAACTTTGGAATCAAAACTTGAGATATAAAGTCCAATATCTTTCCTTAACATCTAAACATCCTCAATACTATGAATATCAACTCTCCCCAAAATGTTTTGAATTTACCAAATTCCTCCAAAACCCCAAAAACTTGTTGCCCATGTCTTTGGATTGGCGCCTCACCATAAAGGTGCTCTCCTCAATGATTTCGGCCATCCTCATTACCTCTTGGAGTCTTATTGATTGCTTTAACTTGATCTCCTTGACTAACCAAGGCTTTAAGCCATCTATAAAAGTGCCCACAAGTGTTTCTTTGGATCAACCTCTCACCATGGGTTGAATTTGCCGAAAGTCTTCTGTGTAGTTGTGCACTTTTTCTTCTTGTTTCAACTTAGCAAATTGGTCATGATGATTGATAATTGGCGATGGGTCAAATTGCATAAAAAACTTAATCGAACACTGTCCATCCCAATCTTTTTCTCTCTTTCTCATATTGATATCGGATCCATTGCCACCAGTTGCTAGCTTTGTCTTTCAAGTAGAAACATGGCATAGACACCCTCTCTTGTCCAGGAATCTCGAAAGAACGAAAATAGTGGTTGACCTTGTCCCACCACTCATATGGATCTCCCCCATTGTACTTAAAGAATTCCACCTTAGGCTGCATAGGTCCCTGGTCATAAGCCCTATTTTCTCTCATCTCTTCACGATACCTATCGTCATACCGTCTCTCATGGTGGCCTCAATGTGAGGTCCCATAATTTTATTCTGTTTATATTTTAATATTTTTTGTGTATTGCTTATTAATATAAATATTGAATTGTGTGTTAGTGTGCAATTATTATCTTTTAAATTATTTCTATATTTAAATGTTGAGTTGATTTATTTTCTTTTATTATTTTATTGTGATGCATTTTTTTTAAATGCTTGAATTTAATTTTTTTATTTTATTATGTTAGTATTTGATTTAATGTGTTTTACTCTATTTTATTTAAGTGACTTTCGGATGCGCCAGTTATGTTATTTGTTAATGGATCTCTTTCATTTAATAGAGTTTTGTTTTAGGACCTTTTGTAAGCCCGGCCCATGTGCTCTATAACCCAGCCCCTCACCTTGCTAAACGGCTTTGATCCCTTTGTTTAATGAACCCCAGGCCTCACGCGTAGTCTTCTACTTCACTTCTTTCTTTTCTTTTCTTTTCTTTCTTCTTCTTCCGCTAGTTTCGTCACTGCAGACCTGTGACTTCCAGCCCCAAATTTTCAGCTTTTCCTTCACCCATTTCAACCACGCGTTACTCTATGAAATGCCCAGTACATTTTCAAACATTTTTCCTCCATTTTCATCTCCGATCCATGCCTCACGTGCCATAAAAACCTCTCATTTTCTTCCGAAAAAACCGTGAGCCAGCCCCTATTTTTTCTCGTTTTTCGTCTGATAAAGTTGAATAATCTCTTCCATGAAAGCTCACCTTTGTCTTGATTCGGTTTTAGTGTGCTATGCTTTGATTTTTCACGTCCAAAATCAGTGCTTTAGTGGACAGCCTATAAATAGGCCCGTCGACACCTTGCAAATGCTTTTCTTCCCCTTAAAATAGCGTGTTTAACCATCCATTTGAGACCTCTTTTTCTTCTCAACTCTAACTTGAATTTCTCCTCTTCAAACCCCATTCAAGTCCGAAAATCTTAGTGGCCTTTTTAGTGGTTGTTTTCCTCACTTTTTGGATGCCGTTATCACCGCTTTGCAATATCATCGGTCAGCCTCCTTATCCGTTTGTTTTATTGGTTAATTAATTTATGTGTTATTTTTAATTTATTTACGTGGTTTTATTTTATTTATGTTTAAGGGTTGAGTTTAGTTAAATAAAAATTACATTTTATTTTATTTATTTACATTTAAGTGTTTAAATTATTTTGTTCATAATATTTATTATTATTATCTAAGTTGTTTTATATACGTTGTTTTGTTTACGTTTAATTGTTTTAATTATTTTTTTGTTAATGATATTTATTAGATTTATTAGTGTTGTTTTATTTATGGTGTTGTATTTACGTTGGTGTGATGGGCGCAATTTTAGTGACGTGTTTGTTGATTAAGGTGTGGGTTGACATTTCGGTATTTTCACAATCATCCAGAGTTGTTATCGAACGTGTCGTAAGTAGCAATCGTTTGTGATTTGTGTGTTGTTTGATTTATTTATTATTTATTACTAACTTTTCTTGATAGCTTGAAGTGTTGGTGTCTCTTTAATAATAATAATACAATTTGGGAATAGGTTGGTTGGGTTCGAGACCGTTAAATGGAGGATGGAATGACCCTGTAGTTTGGTTTGGCTTTAAATGAATTTTTAGATATTATCTGTTAGATGTATAAATATTTGCTTGAATTATTTTATTGTTGTGTAATATTGTCATACCATCCAATAATTGTCTATCATGCATATATTATTATTTGATTAGGTTTGAATACGTTTTTGAATTGTGAGGTGTCATGAGGATAGATATTTTTGGGTGGTCTGGTCTGTTCTAGTCATAGTGGTGGCTGCGTGTATATCACGACCCCAAGTCGAGATGGGGCATTATCTCGGTAGAGTTCCTCTAGTCACTTGAGAGTGGAATATATTGACGTGACATTCCCTGGGTTGTCGTTGGATGACAACGGGATCGGACTAGATGGTAACACTCTTATGCAGACTTCATGGCTCCTCTGCTGGTAGGGGCTAAAGGATGTCTAATCATGATACTCACTGGACACGATTAGCTGGGCATCGTTTGTTCCGAAGTCACATGCACGATCGTTACTCGTGGTGTGGCAAAAAGAGCCAAGATGTATAGATGGTCCCTAAGAGAGACCATGGTATATAGTAATTAAATAAATGGAATCGTGATGAGAGCCAGAAACTGAGTTTTTTGCAGGTTTATGTACGCGTTCCTTTCTAGGAAATGACAGTCCGTTGATGAATTATTTTTTGGAAAAGAGTTGTTTGATGATGAGGTCATTTTTGGGAAATGACGGTTAGTTGTGTTAGATTTATTTTTGGGAAAGGACGTGGTGTATTGTGTGTGCCCCTTTTTGGGAAAGGGCGGTTGGTTGTGTTTGTAGACTTTCTTTATGAGAAAAGAAGTTGGTGTGTGGATTTTATTTTATTTTACTTGGTAGAGAATAATTAAAAATATTATTGATTATAATTATTTGTTTGTGTGCTAACTATTACTTATTGAGATTCACATCTCATGTGGTGTATCTGGTCCACCTACAGTTCCGTTTTATGGAATCATAGTTTTTTATAAAGAAGATGAGGATGAATCCAAGGTGTAAGTTCTGCTAGAGAAGTAGTCATATGTGATGACGAATAGAGGGATTTTAATCCCAAATGTTATTAATGTTTTATTGCTTTTCTATTTGGGATGACTGTATAATCTCAACTTTGAGAATTATTTCAGATTGGTTTATAAGTTTGTAAATTTCTAGTCCTATAATAGATGACTTTCTTTATTTTTTCGCTATAAATATTTTTAATTGTACACTTATGTATATTTCACACACACTTTTGGAGCACTAAGTGATGGGATGATTGACACATGTGATGATCATCCCAGTGTCACGAATCCCTTTAAATCTCAAGGTGTAGTCGTGGGTGTAGTCGTGGGTGCCACACTCAATCTCATACAATATGTCGTCGTCGCTCAAACTAGTAACCACAACCATGAGGTTGTTCATCATCATAGTCATTCTCGGCCTCATCATGTTCTTCATCATATTGATGCCCAAACCGCATGTCCTGTGGTTCTCGTCTCACGCTTGGGCTCCTTGTGTGTTGGTCATCATTCCAGATCTATCTTTGAACAACCTCGCGATCGTTCTCAACTTGTCCACCCATTCGGAACTCGGCTCAGGGTGCCTCTTATGTCAATCCCGTCAAACAAGTCTCAGCACCATCAACCAAGACCTCATTTCTTTGTCCATTTGGATTAGGACGAGACTTATGGTGAGGCCTTTCCCCAATCCTTCGCTCAAACCTTTCAAGGCTTGCATTGGTCTCTCGTCGCATGGCTTCGATGGCTTGTTTTTTCTCTTCACTGATTCGGCCATTGGCATTAAAAGTCATCCTCAATTCGGCCATGGTGGTGGTGGCCTCATCGAGTGCTTCAAGATGTTCTTGATTGGAACGTTGTTAATCCTCGGCTTCATGGGAACCACGTTTCATGGTGGCTTCTCATGAACAATCATGCACACTTCTCTTGCAAATTGAGCTTGCAAACAGACTTGGACACTATGTATCAACACTTGGGCAACAACGTTCGGGCTCTCAAACACTTGGAATAAGTTTCAAAAGTCCAACCTTGAATCTTCCACCTTTTAAAGGTGGTCAACCCCTTTTGCACAAGCTTTGTCCGACCTCGGGTCCTCAAGTTTCAAGGATAGTCAACCCCTATAACTTAACTACTTTGACCTCTTCCTCAACCCCCAACTTGGAGATTCACAATCACAAGTCTAGGGACCTTGGTCAGTCCATAAACACTACGGTCTACTACACACATGTTTTCTTGTGATGACCAAAGGTTTCTTCACAACTTGCTTGGATTTGGCTTGTTCATGGATTTTGTGAATTTCTAGGCTTATGGAAGTATTGTGTTTATGGATGGATTGGTAATGGTGGTTAGTTGGGTTGATCTAAGGTATGGATTTGGGTGGTATATGCTCTAGGTAATGGCTTAAGGGTGTGCTTAAGTATTGGGGTCTTTTGGATGATGTTTAAGACTTGTAGGATAAAGTGAGGCTAGGGTTTTTGTATAGGCTAAAGGGAATTTTGAGATTGTAAGCTAGGATTTGGGTTTAGGTATTTCGGATAAGGTAAAGGATGAAACAAAGGTAGTGTTTGGCTTGGTTTGGATCACTTCCTAAAATATAGGAATTTGGATAAGGTTAGTTGAGGTTAGGATTCCTAAATTATGGGAGTCCTAATGGGAATGAGTTATGGTTGTTGTGAGGAGGCTAGTGTTTTATGGTAAAGAAGGATGAGATATGTAGGAGTTGGAATTGGAATAGGAATGTAAGAAAGGAGTTTGAATTTGGTAAGAGATAAGAATTGGACTTGAACTAGGAGTAGGAGTAGGGTTTCCAAAAGTGTAGGAAACCCTAGGTTAAGCTATGGATTTTCGGCTATGGGTGTTTGGGTTATGGGAAAGTCTTTTCTAGGATTGTGTTTGGATGGGAAACATTGATATGGAATTATGGAAGGCTAAAATGTGTTTGGTGGGTGAGAAAGTGTGGAAAAATATAATCAAACAAGCAAATATGTGCACAATGAAAAGAATAATTGAAAAAAAAAAGAATTGAATGAACAACTACTCATAAATGGATAACACATATTTATGAATTTCAAGATGAAGATCTTCTTCAAGGGATTCACAAATTACATCCTTAAAGCTTAAATGCAAAGCACCACCAAAAGTCTCTACACAATAAACCTTTCTTCTAGAAAATATGCTTTAAGATGTAAATAAAGTCTCTAAGATCCTATTTATAAGAAAACTAAACAACTTGAAAATTCCTAGTGGGCCCCTTAAAAAGATAAATAAAACAACTAAGATAAGCCTCTGGCATGGGTTGGCCTTAGGTGACCCATGGCATGAGCCATGGGCATGCTGGCATGCTATTTGCATGGATGGCATGGCCAAGGTAGGGTGTCTGGACGTTGGTATCGTCGAGCTAGAGTGACCCAGGCATGGGCTTGGGTGCTGGCATGCGCCAGGACTGCACACAGGGCTGTGTGTGCACTACTAACGTGCGTGCTGTGCATTGCCAACGCACAGCGTGGTGCCTGCGTGCACGTTGTGCACACCTGAGGGGCCCTACTACACGGTTGGGCCTGGGGGCCTGCTATGCACGCAGAGCTACTGCTGGTGGGCCTAAGGGATTATCACTAACCTCGATGGCTGCTATGCATGCCACTGATCTCACTGGTTATCAAGGCAAAGGCAATTGGGCTGTTAAGGGTTGTAACGATAGTATCAAGGCTTAGCTTGTGGGAATGTCCGGGCTCGTTGTTGGCAGTGTCGAAGGGTGGCCCGTGGGGCTGTCTAGGCACCTCAAGCCGTGTTGGGTGGCTTGTCTTTGGGTCCCTTTTGTTGGGGTTTTGACATGTATCCCTGCCGCAGCCTCATGGCTAACATGGCAATTGCCACATCAATTGAGTATATTTAAAAAAAAAAAACACAAAATAAAAAGCAAAACACAGGGATGGATGGAAATTTGGGTTTTTGAAGAAAATTATGCATCTGAGTATGTGTTACTTAGATTGTTCTGTCTCCTAAATCTCTCACCGCCACCACTTTCATCACTACGCTGACTACAAAGATCATGCCATGTCGGCCAAGAAGGACAGTGGCCACCACGGGAAAGATGGACACAAGATCAACTGGAGAATCTGCACTGATATCCTTATCTTCCTCTTCATCGTCCTGGTGACGGTGCTCATCATATGGGCATCCTCCAACATCTAGTCCCCTTTCATCTCCGGCAATCCTATTTCGATGGCTTCGTATAATGCCTTGTTGCTAAGCCAGGACAAGTCCAATGGTGTTGTGATGCTCATCATCAAGATCGACGGACGGGTCAGAAGGAAAGTCGGGACCTTCATCTCGAGTCAGTACCATTTCTACATGAGGTGTCCCGCCTATATAAATCTTGGATTAGCTGGGAGTACCAGTGGTATTGTCGTTGAAGAAGAACGAAACATATGGGGAAGCAAAACGATTTCATTTTCATTAATATGCCACGTAGGACACGAGGCCGCAACAGAATTATTGCTGTTGTTTCATATAGAGTTTTCCTATATATAATGGCAAGAACAACATTAGGAAGAAGGAAACGCTATATGTATCTATATATTGAAAGAGAACTAAAGTAAAATGAGACCCAAGGAAAGAAGTCGGCATAGAAGGAAACCAACTTGGGGACCCTGGTGCAATGGGCTTGGGTTTTGAGGGAAAGCGGGTAGGGTTCCATTTCAAATATTTGGACTCAAGATTTTGGATAGTGAAAAACAAATAAATATAAAATGATCTCTAGAATTGTAACCATAATATATTTGAAAAAAATAATACATTTTTCAAAGAAACAAGTTAGAGGATGAATTCTCAAAAGTAAATAAGGCCTCAATTTAAACTCGAAAAAAATAAAATAATCTAACTTGCTTTAAAATAAAAAATTAAAAAAATTATTCAACTCAAAAAGATTTTTAATCTAATTATCAAACCCAATGAAAAAATCATAATTCTCAAAATAGAAATTTTAGGCTCATAGTCTATTTAAAAAAATTCGAAAACTCAAATGAGCTTTTTGCACGACTAAAATCAAATAAAAAATTGAAAGCAAGGTGGCATTGCAATTGGATGTTACACTCTCCTCTTGCCCGTTCTAGCTCGAGAAAAAGTAGCTACTTTTAGTCCCTTTTTTCAAAAAGTCATTAGCCATATGTCCAATTGTGACCCCGTTTCAATTTTATTAGCCTACTACTCTATCGCATTTAAAAACAACCTATGATGCCTTTGCTTTCTTTTGCAACCCCCCAAAAGAAATGACTTTCTATCACAAGTGAAAGCCATGTTGTAAGACGCCACAAAAGAAAATTGCAACTTCGCATGCTTTGTACACCATTAAAGGAGAAAAAGAAAGGAGTTTATATTTTACAAGAATGAGAATTAAAATGCTACAGCTACTTTTTGGAAGGTCTAAAATCTAAAATAACTTTGCCGCTTCCATTGAATAGTCCATTCTTTTTTTCCTTTTGTTTTATTTTTTTAAGTGTGCATGCATTTTGGAATTTTTCTCTTTTTATTTTTTTTAAACATGACCTATATAAAGAAGAAATATCAAAAATATAATATCAAAAATGTGTTGTGCATGTGAAAAGATATTACCCAATTAAATCATAAAACTAAGCATAAATTATGCTATTAATCAATTTTAATCACAATTTGGATTTACACTTCATAACCATTTTCTCCATTTAAAACCAATAATGATGTCATACAATAATAATAAAAATATATTAGTTCTAAATATATAAAATATGTAATAATTCAGTTCAATCACTCTCTCTCCTAAAAGAGGTCTTGAGTCAACGGATCTCCCCATTACACCTTAACCAAAAGTATCGTCTTGGATCTCAACTTTTGCTCTTTCTTGTCCACAATGTACGTCAGTGCAACTTTATAAGTCAGGTTGAATTTGAATGCTTTCTATATCGATGAATTGTAACTCTTGTTGATCGAAACTCTTCTTTAGTGATGACACATGGAATACATCATGAACCTCTCCAAAATAATATAATATGGCAAGACGATCCTATAAGCGATAGGCACAACCTTCTCTAGAATTTGAAAAGGGACAACATAACTCGGGCTAAGCTTTCATTTCTTCCCAAAACGCTTGACGCCTTTCATGGGAGAGACTTTGAATTACACTCAATCACTTTCCTCGAAAGACAGTTCTCTTCTTCTCGTATCTGCATAAATTTTTTGACAACTCTGAGCTGCCACCATCTTATCTCTTATGACTCGAACCTGATCTTTCATCTCTTGTATAATCTCTAGCCAAAACAGCTTCCTTTCATCAACTTTATCCCAAAACAAAGGGGATTTTCATTTCCTCCCATAAAGAGCCTCATAAGGCCATCTAAATGGATGCTTGGAAGTTTTTGTTGTAAGCAAATTCTATAAGCGGCAAGTGATTCTCCCAAGTACCTTTGAATTCTAAGGCACAAGCTTGCAACATATCCTCAAGAGTTTGAATGATACATTCTGATTGGCTGTTGGTCTGAGGATGATACACACTGCTAAACTTCAATTTGGTGTCCATGCCTACCTACAAACTCTTCCAAAAATGGAACATGAATCGTGGGTCCAAATCCAACACTATGCTCTTAGGTACCTCATGCAAATGCACTATCTCTTTGACATACAATCGAGTCAACTTTCCTAAAGTGTTGGTGTTATTGATAGGTAGGAAATTGACACTCTTGGTCAACCAATCAACAATCACCTATACCGAGTTCTTTCTGCTAGGAGTCATCTGCAAACCCACCACAAAATCCATAGTGATGTTGTCCAACTTCCACTCTGCGATAGAAAGGGCTTGGAGATTACCAGCAGGCCTTTGATGCTTAGTTTTAACTTGATGGCAAGTGGTACATTTTGTGACAAACATAGCAATGTCCTTCTTTATCCCTTCCCACTAAAATCTTCTCTTTAAGTCCCGATACATCTTCGTGCTTTTAGGATAGACTGAATAAGGGGTTGCATTAGCCCCAACCATAATTCACTCCTTAAACAAGGCAGTGAGGGGTCCAAACAATAAAGAAAACTCTTTCACGAATCTTCAATAGTACCCAGTGAGTCCCAAAAAACTCCGAATCTCATGTACCAATGTGGGGATGAGGCCATACCAAAGCTTCTACTTTGCTGGAATCTATTGCTACACCATCTTGGGAAATGTTGTGTCCAAGAAATCTGACTTTTTCCCACCAGAACTCACACTTGCCGAGCTTCGCGTATAACTGATGCTCTCTTAACTTCCCTAAAACCAATTGAAGGTGACAAGCATGCTTCTCCAAATCCCGAAAATAAACCAAAATGTCTTCAATAACGACCACTATAAGTGAATTCAGATAAGGTTGGAACACCTTATTCATCATGTCCATGAATGTTGCAGGGGTATTAGCTAGTCCAAAATGCATCACTTTGAACTCGTGATGCCCATACCTCGACCTGAAAGCAATCTTGGGTACATCCTTATCTCTTATTCTCAACTGATGATACTCCGACCTCAATTAAACCTTTGAGAAAGTAGCTACACCTTGAAGCTAATCAAACAAATCATCAATTCAAGGCATTGCATATTTATTCTTGATGGTCACCTTATTGAGCTTCCGATAATCAATACACATTCTAAGGATGCCATTTTTCTTCTTGACGAATAACGCAGGCGCTCCCCAAGGCAAAGAACTGGGCTAAATGAACCCCTTATTTACCAGCTCTCACAACTTGTGCACTGGTGCCACTCCAAGTTCTAAGTCGATGGTGAACTCTAACTTGCAAACAAGGGATAAACTGGGCAAATCATTTATGAATATGTCAAGGAACTCCTCCACAACAGGGATATCCACTATAGACTTCTTCATAAATGGTATAGGCACCACTTGAGCCAAAAATGTATCCACCCCACTCGCAAGGTCCTTCGCTTGGATTGCAAATATGAGTACACGTCTCGTCTTTAGCTTGCTTCCCACAAACAACAAATAATCCCCTCCAGGAAGTTAAAACTAACCACCCGACTCCAACAATTGATGCTTGCATAAAGCTAATACAACCAATCCATACCCATAATAATGTCGAACTCAAGTAACTTGAATTTGATCAGATCCGCATCAAGTGTCCTCCCAACAAAGTCCAAAGGACAGCCTAATGCGACCTTCGAACACCACATAGTCTCACCATTGGGTAGTGCCACTATCATAGACTGGGCTAAGGACTCCATGACTTGGTTGCACATCAATGCAAAAGTGGCAGACCCAAACGGTTGAGACGCACCCGAATCAAACAAAGTGCAGGCATAAAAATCATATAAACGAGCTCTACCTGATGAGATCAAATCTACCAATGAAATCCAAATATCGAATCACACAAAGTATCAATTCCAAAAGATTGGATTACATCCAAACCTGTGATGACTCCCGCATCCTAAGTCTCTAGAGTCTCGTCATCAAGATCACTAGGGGTTACCGCATACACCCGAGCTTGGACTACTTGCCTCTAATTGGTCCTACCACCTCGATGGTCACCTTGGTTCCTTTGGGCCAAATTAGGACACTCATGAGTAAGGCGCCCCATTTAACTGCACTTAAAACACTGGATCCTACCTTGTTGACACTCACCTCTGTGAGATCTGTTACTTCTACTAGAGACTAGGGCTCAGCCTCTCATTCGTACACTAGTGGATGCCCATGGTTGAGCCCCAGTCCTCAAAACAAACTCATGTGGTGACCCAAATTTGGTCCACTCTCTGAAGTTTCTCCTCTTATAGCCCGTTGTTGAGCCAATAGGAACAACAAACTCACACTCTATGATTGTAGCCACCTAAACCAGCTACTAGAAGTTCGAAACATATAGACCAGCAACCTGTTAGAAGATCTCCCGCAATAGACCCTCTTGAAAGCGTTCGGTTCGCATCTCTTCTGTGGCAATAAGATGTGAAATGAACATTTCGAGCTCCATGAATTTCTAAGGCATATTGCTCAACACTCATGTCCTATTGCACCAGGTTATTGAACCCTAGAGCTTTCTGCTACCTCACGGTACTTTAGAAGAAATGGTCATTAAACTCTTTCTTGAAACGTTGCCAAGACAAAGCTGCAAACGATCCCAACTCCATCTCTAAGAGCTCCCACTTGGTCTTCGACCAAGCAGCCACCTTGCTTTGCAGCATATAACTCGCGAATAGTACCTTATGAGCTCTAGTGCATCTGCAAAACTCGAACATCCTCTCAAAATCTCTAATGCGCCACCTCTTGAAGTAGATCCTCCTCACCCGAGAAGACGAGGGTCCTATGGGCTAAGAATCGCTCATAGGAGCGCCCGCTTTGCACCTCCCTTTGTTGCAATCGGAAGTTCTGTTGGAGGAACTTTGTCATCGGATTTAACGACTTGACCATGGAATAATTTATATCACATCGTGGCAATTTTTCCTCAAGTTCACCCTGCGGCATTCTCGACAATACCATCTTCCTACCAAAACATAACCTTAAGCCTCATTCTCCTGCTTAAACAAACAAGTTTCAAATTAAGACCTAACATTTTTTTGGTAATGCACCTAGGTAATGTGTGATTTTACCAAGAGTTGAATCGCTCTGATACAACTAGTGGCGCACTCGAACCTCACGTGTGATTTGGTGGACGTTATGACAACAAGATGATGACATACGGATCACGCACCCCATTGCCAAGTACTTAGTGTGTGCAACAAGCAATAAGTGTGCATGAATAATAATCACAACGGAAATGTACAATTGGTAGTCAAACTAGGAACTAAAAATATTAAAATAGTACAAAAAAAATGTGAGGTCTCGTAATTTTATCGCTTTGTAATTTCATGTTTTATTTGTTTAAATTAATTTTAGAGCTATTAGTTGTTAAATATTATCTTTAGTTAATTCTATGTTTAAATATTGAGTTAATTCATTTTCTTTTATTATTTTATTGTGATGCATTTATTTTAATGCTTGAATTTAACCTCTTTATTTTATTATGCTAGTATTTAATTTAATGTGTTGACTTTTATTTTATTCTATTGTTTTTTGGGTGGGCTATTTTAGTTTAATTGCTTTGGGCTACTTGCTTTTGTTGTAGGTTGTTTTGAGTGGGTTTATTTTAGTTTTGGGCCTTGTTTTAAAGCCTTTGGAAGCCCAGCTCGTGGCCCATATGAACCCAACCCCTTTACTTACTAAAACGGCTCCCTTTTTGCTCAAGAGATTAATGAATCCTAAGCCTTCCTTCCTTCACGTGTGCCCTATTATTCTTCTTTTTCTCCTTCTTTTTTCTTCTTTCTTCTTCTTCCCCTGTTCCCGTCGATGTCTACCCGTGAGTTTAAGCCCAGATTTTGCAGCTTTCTTTCACTTCTTTTCAGCCACGCGTTGCACATTCTGTTGCCTAGGACATTGCTGAATATTTCCCCTTTGATTTTATCTTAGATCCTTGCTTCACGTGCTTAGAAACCCCTTATATTTTCTACGAAACCATAAACCAGCCCATGGGTTTTCACCCATGTTTTCGTCTGAAAAAGCTAAGCATATGGCCATGGCAGTGAGAAATCTTACCATGCTGTATTCGTGGGAAAATAAGTTTTCAGACTTCATTCCAGAAGAAATAGGTCGCCTAAATTCTTTGGTCAAGCTTGATCTTTCTCACAACCATTTAAAAGGTCGCATCCCTACTTCTACAGGAAATTTGAAAAATCTAAACTTTTTGTTTCTTTGGGGAAATAAGCTTTCTGATTCCATTCCCGAAAAAATAGGCTGCCTAAATTCTCTAAAACATCTTTTGCTTGAAGAAAACCAACTTCAAGGTCCGATTCCCTGTTTGTTTGCTAATTTGAGCAATTTAGAACAATTGTATCTTAATGATAACCAACTTTCTGGTCCCATCCCACAAGGAATCGGAGGTTCCATGAACATAGCAATTATGCAACTTGAAGACAACCAACTTACTGGCTCCTTGCCCAATAGTATTTGTCATGGTGGTTTACTTCAGAATTTTTCAATATCCAACAATGGTTTTAGAGGTAGAATTCCGCAAAGCCTAAAAAATTGCACGAGCTTAAAGAGAGGCTTCTTGGACAGAAACCAACTCACTAGAGATAAATCTCAAATCTTTGGTACCTATCCAAACTTGGTTATTATAGTTCTAAGCCACAATAACTTTTATGGCAAGATCTCAAGTAATTGGGGACTGAGTCTAAAATTAGGGACTCTAAAAATGAAGGGGAACAACATTAGTAGTAGCATACCATGGAGATTAGAAACTACATTCAACTACATGTGCTTTATTTTTCTGTAAATCATATAGTTGGGCAATTCCAAAGGAATTGGGAAAGTTGACTTCTCTAAAGAAGTTGTGGTTGAATGAGAATCATCTCTTAGGTGCTATACCTATGGAATTCGAGTCATTGACCTATCTCGAATTTCTAGATATATCATCAAACAAATTGTGCAAGTCACTTCCACGTAATTTCGGGAACGGCTTCTCAAAACTGAACTACTTGAATTTAAGTATTAACAATTTTAGTGAAGAACTTCCTATCTTGCTTATGAGTTTATTTCATCTCTCCATACTAGATTTAAGCTATAACTCTTTAACTAGAGAGATACCGTCAGAGAGCAGCAAAATGCAAAGCTTGGAGGAGATCAATCTCTCCCACAATCATCTTTCTGGCGGTATTTCGACTACGGTTGAAGAAATGCATGGTTTGTTGCATGTTGACATATCCTATAATGAGTTACATGGCCTCATTCCCAACAACAAAGCATTTTTAGATGCTCCCTTGAAAGCCTTGCAAGGTAACAAGGGATTGTGCACTAACATTAAAGGGTTATCCCCATGTAAACATTCATAAAAAAAGGGCCACATGAAAATCATGTTCGTTATCATTTTCCCTATTTAGGGATTAGTTTTGACTTTGTTTGTATTTTTCCAAGCTCTTTTAATTTGGAAAATAAGAAAGAAAGATCGATATCCCGAATTAGAACACAGTGACAACCATGAAGGAGGATCTCTTTTTGTGTCAAGCACTTTCAATGAAAGAAAAATATATGAGGAGATCATGCAAGCACCTAAAGCATTCAATGACATATTGCATTGAAAAGGGAGGATATGGAACAACATATCAAGTCATCAGGTGAAATGGTGGCTATGAAGAAACTCCCCCAATTACTTGATGATGAGAAAAGATCCCAAAAGGTGTTCTTAAATGAGATAAAGGCATTAACAAAAGTATGACATCGAAATATAGTCAAACTTCATTGCTTATGTTCACATGCTCAACATTCATTTTTGGTTTATGAATATCTCGAAAGGGGCAGTTTGGCAAGAATGTTGGAAGTTGAAAAAGATGCTAAAAATTGAAGTAGAGTAAGAGATTGAATATTGTCAAAGATGTGGCTTATGCCTTGTCTTACATGCACCATGATTACTCACCACCAATAATTCATCGAGATATCAAAAGTAACATCATCTTGTTGGATTCTCAATATGAGGCTCATGTTTCGAATTTTGGTACTGCTAAGATTCTAGAGCTCGATTCATCTAACTGGACTTCCCTTGTAGGCACATACAGATATATAGCACCAGGTAATAAATTTCATTGTCATTTTGTTTTGAGCTAACGTTGAAGACGTGCTTTTGATTTCAATTTTTTTCTTGGCAAAACTTGCTTATACTATGAAAATAATCAAAAATTGTGGTGTATATAGCTTTGGTGTGTTGGCATGAGAAGTATGGGAAAGCATCCGAGTGATTTCATCTCCTCAATTGAGATTGGTATTCAACTAAAGATGTGTTGGACCAACGCCTTCCACTTCCAACGCCCCAAGTTGAGGCCGAGCTTATAATGGTTGCATAGATTGCTACTGAATGTTTAAATGACCTTCCAGAATCCAAGCCGACCATGCACATGATCTCTAAACTGTTAGCGGCACCACAAGCCCCAAACTGTATTCTCAGGCCGACTAGATCAACCATCTTTTGAATGAGATTGCACCAAGAAAGTCGTGTTCAAGAAGACTTGCTAATTATATTTAGTGTGCTAGTTCAATATTTTCTATTTTCCCTTGCATCTTTTTTTGGAGTTTTGTTTTTCCTTACAAGAAATGTAGTTTCACTCGATTTTAATATCTTAACCCAATTTTTTCTTGTGTCGTGTTTAAGTCTTGAAATGTTGTGTACTTCTCAAGTGTTCCATTGAAAAAATCAAAAAAACAAAAAAAAAAAGAGGAAGAGATCTGCCCAACAGCTTTTGCTTGCTACCAAAGCCAACATGGTGTAGTTTTCGGATAGAGAAGACTTTCTCTATAAGTCGGGCTATTAGAGCACTAACAATGTAATCAATTTAGTTAGATTTTGGCCAAATTTTAACTAAGCTACATAAAAATGGACTACAATGGACTCATTGTAGTTAAAATGTTTTTAGTTAAATGTATTTTCACTATCAAAATCTGGCCAGCCCAAGTTGCTGACCAAATATTATTTTGGACTATTTTTTAATATCACGCTTCATACCCTTCCAAAGAAAGTCTCTTTTTGCACGCTGGTAAGTCTTTAAGTACCTTGATGGCTTGCCACTAGATCGCAACAAATAAAGTTTAAAACTTTACTTTTGAATGTTGAATTTGACACCAAAAATATCCTCCCTTTTTTTGTAATGATCCCCTACTGTAATTGGAATCCATTTAGGGTTTCTGAGCCACCCTTTAACTATAAAAGTAATTGTTGGGCCTTGTCTGAAGTGGTATAACTACTTTTTAGTTCCTCAACCCAATCTGGACTTGGAAAAGAAATCATTTCCAACTAAGCCTTGTTTGAGTCACTATCCTCCATTTGTTGTGACAATACATTGGCTACTTTATTCTCAATCCCTTTTTTGTAAATGATAGTGAAATCATAACCCAACAACTTTGTTAGTCATTTTTGTTGGGCTGCTATCCCCACACACTACTCAAGCAAAAATTTGAGAGCTTGTTGATTCATTTTTACGATGAAATAGTGACCCAATAAATACGAATCGGCCTTAACCCCTTCAGTCGAAATTACATGACCTAAATAGTCAATTTTTTCAACTCCAAATTGACGCTTCAAAATTTTGGCGAACAACTTGTTTTCTTGCAACATTGATAAAACCTTGCTCAAATTATGGCGAACAGACCTTCTCTCAATACCGCGTTTCCTCAAGTATGCAGCGCACCATTTGGAGTTAAGTGTACTTCATGCATTTAGTTTCCCTAAGTCCCTAATTCCAGAACATTTTACTTCATAGCTCCAATTCACACTTTTTCTCTTTGCTCAAAACACTTCTTAGTTCTAGGGTTTCAATGAATGTTGTCCCCCCCAACGCCGCCATGAGCCCTAGTTCTTTGTTGACCACCTAACACAAATCTTGCCTCAATCTATTTAGAACTCTCTTGCCCATTGCAAAACCCCTGGCACCCCTCCCCCAAATCCCTTCCCAACAAAACTTGTCCGACACCAATACCAATCCTGATTCTCTGAACAATTGTTCCTCCACTCTTCCTCACCACCTGAAAAACAAACACCAAAAGTTCTTAAAGTTGTGCTCTTTTCCGCTAAATGCATCATTATCATACGTTCATGCAACAAAGAAAAAAAAACAAAGATATTTCAACTTCAAACATAAATAATAGAACTTCATAAAGAGGAGAAAACAAAAAATAGATTATAAGCTGCTAATGGACTTAGTGCACCTCAATACACCCAAGAAAAATACAATTGTTGTACCCAAAAGGAGAATAGTTCTAATTGCGTTTGGGTCTAGAAGAATGTTAACCCAAGTTAATTATTGCCGAGAAAATCCAATTTTTGTTGTTGATATAAAAGTTAATATTTCCAAGTCTAAATTCCAAAGCCTTAATTGCATCCAAATCGTGCAGAAAAGCGAGACAAGCGACATATACAAATATATAAAGAATTCTAAAGAATTATGGGGTTGTATATATATTTCTATAAATGTCAAATACACAAAGGAGACCTATATGATGGAATAAGGCTAAATCCTGATAGGAGATAATTATAATATTATCCCTAATAATTACAATATATATTTATACACACTAACAACCCTCATAAAGGACATCATCTATGTGAAAGTCCTTAGCTTTGCTCTTGATGTTGAACACTTCTTGACCGATGTCCTGGGCCATGAAAGCTTTACCAAGTAATACAAAGCCAGGAATCTCATAATTACCCCAGAAAAGGGGAAAAAGCATACAAATTGAGAGAAGTGGCATTTCTTAAACAGTCTGGTACTGTACATTAAGCTGAACTTAGTTTGTGCAGAAGAGAAGAGATGGGGTGGCTTTTTCAACAAAAGATCAACAATCTGTTGAATCGTTCCTCCAGCTTTCCTAACACTGCCAAATATTTGTTTTTTGTGAATTAGATTAGTAAAAATTACTTCAATAAATTATTGATTTACAGCTAGAGAAGCATAATGGAAACTTCCCCTTTACACGATATTATAGAAATTTCATGTAATAAACTCTTGAAAAGCTAGGAAGAAAACACAGAATCTTAGTTAAATCCCATTACTGTTCTTGGATGCCATCCTCATGTTATTGTGCTTGGAAGCATTACTTGCTGCAATTTCCTGGAGCGGCATAAGTGAAGCACATACAAAGGCATCCGTAGATGGCTCAGTCGATATGGGCGTCAGTCGCAACGAAAATTCAGAGAAAAGAAAGAAAAGTAAATTTTATTAGCATATTGATGACCAGGGAGATGGAAAGAATGGGAAGAAACTAAAGAGTTTGAGGATTAATTGATCCCAAGCCAGGAATTCATTTTTTTACTGTACTAGGATGAATTTTATGCACTATTTTAGGGTTTATTGCAATATTTAATGTGGGAGATGTCATGTAGCAATAGGGGTGTAACCAGTCCAATTCGGTCCGGTTTTGACCAAAATATAGAATCGAACCAGTATCACCAATTTTGTAAAATACAAAGCCGGTTACAGCCCGATTACCCCCCCAAATTGTAGTACCGGTTTTACCGGTACCGATCCAGTTTTCCACTTTTAATCAATTGTAAATTTCTAAAAAACATATATGTTTTTTCCTCAAAAAATCTAATTTAAAAATCTATTTTATATTTAAAGTATATGATTGATTAAGTTTTCATGTATAAAATTAAATTTTTATTTTATAAATATTATAAAATTATTTAAATTTAATTATAATTATATATAATATAAAAATATATCATTTATGTAATATTTAAAAAATAATATTAAATATATAAGTAATATGACCGATCCAGTTTAGTCCGGTCCGATTCCAAATTGTCTAGAACTAGAACCGGACCAGTTCTTACTGGTTTTACATTTCTAGGAACCGATCCTGAACGAGACCGGTTCAAAATCAGTCTAACCAGTCCGGATCAGTTTTCCAGTTCTCCGATTTTTTGGAACACCCTTATGCAACAGGGATTTCAGAATGCAGTCCTGCATTTCAAAAATAATGTTAAAGGAGTTAGGGGGAAAATTGGTCCAGTTGACCCAACCCTACCCAAATGCGACCCGTACTAGGGTCTGTTCTAATCGGGTTGGCACGTTTTTGTTAACAAGTTGGGTCGGCCCTAAACCTAACTTTTACTGATCGGGTTGCAACCCTAAGACTTAAACCTTGCTTTTCTTAGAACTCGATCTCTCGTTGTCCCACAAACTTCATACGACAATCAAGTTTTACAAAAGCTAATTTCAATTTGTTCTTCAACTGTACAAAGAAATTTCACAGGGAAAAAATGAACCAAGACCACATAGAAAAATCAAATCTCAGAAACAAAAGTGAAACGTCTCAGAAACATGTATAATTAAAATGAAAAAAATCGATTTAATTCCAAAACAACAAGAGAAAACTAAGTAAGTTGCAAGAGTATAACTAAGGGTATTCATCTAGATTCCGGATTTGAGAATCCGGAACCCGAATTCGAAATTTCCTTAAACCTTTTTAAAAATATATCAAAAGTATTAATAAATAAATAAAATTTCAAACCAGACTGGGTACAACCCGGCCCGGATGAACAGGCTTAAGTATAACTGAATGAATTTACAGTCTATACATTTTGTTTCCTTTGGTGATGGAGAGAAGGAAATAATTGATGGAACAAAGAAAATCCCAATTTCTCGGTATTTTGTTCACACGTTTAGATAAAACCCAAAAGTATTGAGAAGAAGATTTTTTGTTTTGCTTCCTATCTTCATGATTAAGTTGAGAGAAAATAGCAGAAAAGAAACAGAGGAATTTGAAAGGAAAATGGAGAAAGGGAGATTGGGAAGCCACTTGGGATGCCATTTGTTGATCCATTTCACAGGATGTGCTAGGGGGCAACCCCTCACATGAACAATACAATTGTACTGTTCATGTGAGGGGCTGCCGGTGTGTAGGCTACCCCCTAGCATTTTTGCCATTTCACATGCCAAAATTGGGATGCCACATGGTGGGTTAGCATGATCCTATTTGCAATCCTGTTTCTTAAGGAGAAATGCTTTATCTCTCGAATTTTTGTTTCAAAAGATTCTCTCGAATGACAAAATAAATTATTTTTTAATACTTTTATTGAATGATTAAATAAGTATTTTTTAATGATGATGTGAATTTTTTAGTTTTTTCAAAAAATATTAAAAATACTAAAAAAATGAATGAAAATAAATTAAAAAATAAAAAAACTAGTTTGTCCAATTTGAGAGATTTTGGACTCCATCTCTCGAGATATAGCACCACTCCTATTTTGAGATAAACGGATGGCAAGAGAGGAGAAAAGAAACTAGAAAAATAAAAAGGTGTAAGTCCCTAAGGTACCATTAGCGGCTTCCCCTTTGTCAATTCTCACTTCTTCATTGTACGGAGCATATTGTGTCTACACTGTATTTGCAAAGTGCAAACTAATCCTAGACAGGCAGGTGGATGGGCCTTACGTGTTCTGTTCTATGAGTACTTTCTACAAGGGCATGCCCAGGCCAAGTAGGAAGCATCAACCTTTTAGAAAAGTGTGCCTCTTCTATACTGTCCGACTACGTTAAGGGGGAGTGCAGCCAACCAATAAAATTGCAATACGTCTTATATTTCACTAAAACAATATTACACTCGAGTGCATGAGATTATCTACATTTTCTTCATTATCTCAGATTCATGAGTACTTTCTCTCTCCCTCGCTCTCCATATTCTGATGTTCTCTCTGACCCTTTCCCTTTTCTGTTATTGAAAAAACTCAAATGCTCGAAAATAGAGTGAAGAATAAATAATCTAAATGATCTGGAGCGTTGAGCGTCGCTGGCGTTGTTCCTTTCTCCCCATACACCCGATTAGGTGTTCCGATAGTTTTCGGCGCTTTCCGTGGTTTCCGCTAGTTCGGTTATGGAGTTTGGCGCCCTTTGGGTTATTTTCAGCATGTACTGATGCATTGGGTGCACCCTGGTTTTAGTTCTTGATCTACAGCGCTATCTATGTCTTTCTTGGCTTCAAGCATCTCTGTCAGTGTTATCAGTGTCTTTCTCGGCTTCAAGCATGTTGAGAAATAGCTTGAATTAAAGTCATTGTCAGTATGCTTGCTCAAGTCTCACTCAGCATCCAGCTCGAGCGAGATTCCAACCCTTCGCTCGACCATCACTCGACATCCAACTCGAGCGAGAATCCAGGCAATGACTTCGCTCGAGGTCCCGCTCGAGCTAGATGTAACCCTAAATGTTCGCTCGAGCTCTCGTTTCGAGATAATGTTCTTTTACTAGGGTTTGCACTGTTTACAATAGTGTCTCGCTCGAGCGAATGTCACTTATATAAAGGCAACGGCGTTCATTTGAACGGGTGACTTGAGAAAACTCTGTTTTAAGTTTATGTTGTTATTTTGAGAGATTTTAGTGTATACACATGAGTTGAAAGTTATACACGTGAAGTTGAGTGATTCCTTTGTAGAATCTTGTGATTCAATCTCTGTACTCCATCTTTGTTCATTAGTAAAATTTTGAGACTGACCCCACAATGGACGTAGGCTTGGTTTAAGCCGAACCACTTATATTTATGTGTTCTGTGTGATTGTTTTACTTTCTCCTTGTTACATCCGTTGCGTTACTTCTTATTTAGCTTGTTGTTAACCTGTCTATTCCCAACAAAGCATCTCTGTCAATGCACTCTGGTTGTGGTTCTTGGGATTCATAACTAATTGTTCTCATACCCATAACTAATTGGGATTCAGTAGTGTAGATCAGCTTGGGACCTTTGGGTTTTGTAACAGATTCATGCATTTATGGTTCCTTTTATTCTAGACTTTGAATGAATGTGATTCATCCAATATTCTAATTCAAGGAGTTTTCATGGGTATTTCAAACTTTTCTTTTTTGTATGCCGATTCAAGGAAAGATATGCAACAACTAAAATTGATTTTATCTTTCTTCGCAAAACCCAAACGCCACTTTTAGTTTTCTTTTCGAACAACTTTTAGGTAAACCCTCCAGTAATTTCAATTTGGAGCTGGAGAAAGGGGGAGAAATCTGGAGAATGTTGGAACAATGGAAGCGACAAAATCTGTAAAGAAGGAAAGGGGAGAAGGAGAGAGGGGAAGCAACAGATCAAAAGGGGGGCGGTTTCGAAAGGGGGGCTAGATTTGAATGGGGACTAGATTTCATGTGGTGCTCGACCAAGGGAGTGCAAATGGAACGCCTATGAGGCATGAGATGATTGGGGGCTGCACTTAAGGGGTTTGCATATGGACCGGATAGAAAGTTTTTTCTTTAGATAATTAATTAAGTATCATTCTTTATAGTGTAAATTTGATTAAAAAAAATTTAATCCTGTCCCCCAACAAATTTTATTATTTATTATGATGACATTAGTAAACATCAACCTTTGATATTTTTTTTTAATGAAAAAAATAGAATTGTATCACGTTTAATTACATGGATAAATCCCCTAATTATATGCAGTAAAGTGTACTCCTGTGCCTTTTTGTCATCGTAAAATATTTATTTGATTATATAAAATTATCAATTGTCTCAAAATCTTGAATTTATGAAAGAGATACAATTATTTATATTATATTCTTAATACTTATCTTCATGTATGGGCATACTCAATCCTCCTCACGAAATAGTCTAATATATGAAATATTTAATTAAATAGATCAAGTGTAGAATCAATTAGTTGGAATTCAAGATCACTTTCACTCTAATATCATATAAATTAATCATTAACCCAAAAGATAAAAGCAGAAAGGCTTCAATGATGATTGATGACAAATAAGTGATAGACGTCGATGGTCGACAAATAAAGCCATAAATAGTAGCAAAGAACATCGAAGGTAAACAAATAAAGTCATTGATGATAGAATCAGAAGAATTTTCAAATTTGAGTCACTGTTATAGAAGTAGAAGAAGTCTAGAATGGGCACATACGGCACAGTGAGTAATATATATATATATATATATATATATATATATATACGCTTATAAAGGCCATTGGCGCTTAATAATAACGAGTGAGATTAAAGTACTTTTCAAGCTTGACTCTGTTTCATAAAATCCTATAAGAAATAGAATAAGGTAAAGCAATTGGTTGGGCACAGGATGGTGGTTATATGTGTTTACAGCCAAACCCAAAATGCCAAAATTTTTGGACAGAGAAGTACACCTTTTCTATGTCTCTAGTTGTAACCTTGTAATCTACAAATTGGACAGTGCTTTTGCTCTTCCCTTTAAAAGCTACAGCATGTAATGGTAAATATCTTACACATTGCAATTGTATCAAAATAGATGACGTTTTTTTTAAGAAAAAAAAAAAGAAATTCAGGAATTATTTCTAAAATAAAAATATAAGGAATCGGATGCTTAAAGGATGTATACGAGATGATGAAGCAACACATGAATGGAAATAAATCTCTACTTTAGAGAAGAAATTGCCATAATCCTTTTGTTTCAATTCTCTAATTTGCTAGTTAAGTAAGAAATGGTCATTTTGGTGAGGTGTGTGTGGTGTTCTCCTTTGAAGAAATTCAAAAATCTGCCCATCCTTTTATGTTCTCTTTGGTGATGAAATTCTTGCACCAGAGACCAAGTCTTGATGTGATCCATGCATTTGTGAGAAATAGATGGGGCTTGGAGAATCAACCTGTGATTTCAAGCATGAGGAAGCCGCGACATGTCTTTCTACGATTTTCAAAAGAGGCAGACTTCCTCAAGGCTTATTCCCGAGAGACCTGGGATATAGAGGGGATACCGTATAGAATCTTCCATTGGACTACAGATTTCACTGAAGAAGTGCAACTCTCCCATGTTCCTGTTTGGGTTTTCCTCCCTGGGCTACCCCTAAACTACTACCAAGTGGCATACCTCAGAAACTTGCTTGCATTGGTTGGAACCTTCATTCATTGGGACAACATTAATAGATGTGCCACACGGACTAATGGGGCCAGAGTATGTGTGGAGATGGATGCTGCGGTGGATCCCCTGCAAGGAATTTGGATCAATGCTCCTTGGCAGCCGAGTAGCAGGTTTCAATCAGTAGAGTATGAAACTTTACCTGCCTTTTCTATGTCTTGTAATATGCAAGGGCATAATAAATTTACTTGTAAGAAAGAATTGGCCAAAGAAAAAATTGAGGGGGGAAACCTAGATCGTGGCAAAGAGGGAATGGAGTGGGTCAAGGAAAATGTGGATGTTGGTAAAGAAAAAAAAAAGTTGCAGAGAAATGATATTACATTGAATTTGAAGACTGCTTTGGAAGAAGGGGAGATTGTGAGTGAAAACATTAAGGGGAAAGATGTTTTATTACTTAGGAATGATGCAGGCCAGGTCTTTCCTGTGAATGAAATTGTGCAAGGTTCCTCTTTAGAGAGGACAATGGTAACTTTGGATAATGGTGGTCCAGTAATTGTTTCTAATGTTAATGGGGTTACATTGACTTCAGGGAAGCTTTTGTGGATATTGTCTCTGCTGGGAAGGATAATGCTTCTTTTGGGGAGATTAATGTTGTCTCTGGGATGGTGATGAGTGCACAAAAATGCACTCTAAATACTCTATTTAAATGCTAAAAGAAATGAGAAAATAATGGATATTACTCATGTTATTAAAATTAATGGTCATTTATCTTGAGATAGATATAAGTATGATTTAATATATTGATGAGAATATAAAATACCATATTTTTCACTCTTAATGTTTAATATTTTATTCTTATTTGATGCCTAAATATACTCATTATTCTTATATTTTGATTTATGACACAAATAAAGGCATTAGGAGCAAATGAAGATAATTGTGGAATTTTAGACAGTTTTGACATCTTTTCGTAATATGGACATAATCTCTCATCCAATTTCCGATTGAGCTGATTCAAGATAATATAGAACCCAAGAGAAATATCTATAACTTTTATGTTTTATATTTTAAGAAATATCCGCTCAATCCAAGACAAAATCGACCATCAAGCGGACGCACCTGTAGAATCGACATACTTCAAAAATCACTTTTCACACTCTTCTAAATTTTTTGTTGATTTCGTTACTATTTTTCAATTTCTCAATCCATCTCCTTGTGGAATCGACACCCCAAAACTATACTGCAAACGACCGCATTATTCTTTAGGCGTAATTAAATTTTGGCGCCGTTGTCGGGAAGATGGTAGAAGAATTTGTAGTTTTTTTTAGCAGTTTGTAAAAAAAAAAAAAAAAAAAAAAAAAAGGAGGTAATTTCGTTCATTTTCTTTTTAGCTTTCTGCATCTTTATTTTATTTTTCTATTTTTTTTTGTAATAATTTTTTTTTTCAGTATTACACTTTTCTTTACTTTGCATGCGCTAGTACAGAAACGCTTTTGGACGGTTTGCTAGTAGACCCGTGCTAGAATCAGATTCAGAATCTAATTTTTCTAATCGCTTGTTTGATAATTCTTCCAATTCTGACGCAATGAGTAACACGCGGACCAACCTATTAGAACCCTCCAAGATTATTTTCATCCTGCACGAATAGCCACACCATCTTGTATTATGTTCTCACCTAATGCTCGTCATGTAGATTTCAAAACAGGAATGAAACAATTACTTCCGACTTTCCATGATTTAGAAAATGAAAACCCATATGTTCATATTAAGGGATTTGAGGAAGTAATTGCAACATTCCACAGTCAAAATACCACTGACGACACTGTAAGACTAAAGTTCTTTCCTTTTTCTTTGAAAGATAAAGCTAAAAGTTGGTTGTACTCACTAAGACTGCGGTCTATTGGAGCATGGAGTGAGATGACTCAAGTGTTTTTCAATAAATACTTTCTGCAACATAAGACCAATGCTTTAAAAAGACAAATCTCTACCTTTGCACAAAAGGATAATGAGACTTTATATCAGTCTTGGGAAAGATTTAAAGAATTGTTGAGTATGTGTCCTCATCATGAATATGAAAATTGGCGCTTAGCGAGTTATTTCTATGAAGGGCTTACGCCTAGGGAACGTCAATTTGTAGAAATGATGTGCAATGGAGAATTTTTACAGAAAAATCCTGATGAGGCCATAGAGTACCTCAATAAGCTACTGATAGCACAAACAGGTCACGACCTACAGGAAACCCGAGTGGTGGTATTTACCATCTAAGGGAAGAGGATAACCTTAAGGCTAAGGTTGAAATGCTCACCAGAGAATTAGAGTTATTGAAAACCAAAAACTCAAAATCAACACACATGGCTAATCATGCAGAATCTTTTGGGCCATGTGTTGTCTGTGGTGGGATAGATCATCATGCCCAAGAGTGTCCTACACATACTAACATGAATGATATGTATGAGGAACAAAGTAATGCTCTGGGTATGTACAAAAAGTCCTTCACACCTTACTCTGAAACCTACAATCCAGGATGGCATAATCATCCCAACTTCAGCTGGAAGTCTGAAAACCAGCAGCCTGCACAACCCTCTAGATCATATCCTGCACCATACCATGCACCTCAATCTTCTAGAAATTCTTTAGAAGATACTTTGCATACTTTTATTGAAATACAGGGTAAGACTAATCAGAAATTTGAATCTTTGATTACGCAGGTTGTCGAAGAAAATATGGAAATAAAGAACCAGGTGTCTAAAATAATGAATTCTTTGACTGTGAATGAGAAAGATAAGTTTCATTCTCAAGTTTAGTCTGTACCTCATGGTCAACATATGGCACAAGGAGATCTAAAGGACATAAACGCCATTGTGACACGAAGTAGTAAGTCTCTACGTGATCCAATAATCAACAAAACAAAGGATGTAGAGAAAGATCAAGATAGCAGCAGTCCTGAGCTTCCCAAAGAACTTGAGGTAACAAACCTGAGGAACATGAGGTAACAAAAAGTCCTATTAAGGTACCTTTTCCTCAAGCATTAAAGTTAAGCAAACAAACTCTGGATCATAACAATGATATTTTGGAAAATCTTAGACAGGTAAAAATTAATATTCCTCTTTTGCATATAATTAAACAAGTTCCTACTTATGCAAAAATTCTCAAATATTTGTGTACAGTTAAGAGGAAACATCGTGTGAAGAAGACAGTATTCTTGACTAAGCAAGTTAGTGCTCTAATTAAACAGCGGATTCCCCTTAAGTACAAGGATCCTGGATGTCCAACTTTCACATGTAATATTGGCAATCATGAGCTTGGACAGGCCTTGCTAGATTTAAGGGCTAGTGTAAATTTGATGCCATATTCTATTTATTCACAATTGGGATTGGGAGAAATCAAACCAACTTCTGTGGTATTGCAATTGGCTGATCATTCAGTCAAAGCACCACGGGGTGTGGTAGAGGATGTTTTCATTTAAGTTAACAAATTTTATTATCTTGTTGATTTCTTAATTTTATACACTAGTTTTGCTGTAGAAACCACCTCTAAAATTTCATTAATTTTAGGTAGACCTTTTCTTGGTACTTCTAATGCGCTTATCAATTGCAGAAATGGATTGATGAAACTCTCTTTTGGCAATATGACTCTTAAGGTAAATATTTTTCATATTGCAAAACAGCCAGAAGAGGATGTCGAGTGTCATCAGACATACATGATTGACTCACTCATAGAAAGGGAAGTTCTTACAACTCATGATTCAGATCCCCTTGAATACTTTATTGTTAATTCTGAATTTAATCTTATAATTAATTCATTTGATGTAGTTAACATTTGTGCTATTTTTGACAGAACTCATGATTATAGCACACAGGCATGGCAACCAAAGTTTGAGAAGTTGTCTGAAAAAAGAGAAAGATAGATTCATTCAAGTAGGGAAGCCCCTAAAGTTGAATTAAAATCCCTACCTAAGGGTTTAAAGCACGTTTTCCTTGGTCCAGGTGATACTTTTCCTGTTATTATTTCATCTGAATTATCTGAGTCCCAAGGTGAGAAATTAATTCAGATTTTATGCAAGTATAAATCAGCCCTAGGATGGAGTATTGCTGATATAAAAGGCATTAGTCCCCTGGTCTGTACTCATAAAATAAATTTAGAGGAAGGAACTAATCCTGGAAGAGACCCCCAGCGTAAACTTAATCCCACTATGAAAGAAGTTGTGAAAAATGAAGTATTGAAACTATTAGATGCAGGAATGATATATCCTATCGCGGATAGTAAATGGGTAAGTCCTACGCAGGTTGTTCCTAAAAAGCCAGGTGTAACTGTGATAAAAAATGACCTTGGAGAGTTAGTCCCTACAAAACTGGTGACTGGTTGGTGGATGTGCATTGATTACAGAAAATTAAATGCCGCCACACAAAAAGAGCATTTTTTGCTTCCTTTTATTGATCAAATTCTTGAGCGGGTGGCTAATCATCCTTTTTATTGCTTTCTAGATGGTTATTCTGGTTATTATCAAATTGAAATTGCATTAGAAGACCAGGATAAAAACCACTTTTACTTGTCCTTTCGGTACTTATGCTTTCCGCAGAATGCCATTTGGACTGTGTAATACTCCAGCTACTTTTCAACGTTGCATGATGAGTATTTTTAGTGATATGGTTGAAAAGTGCATGGAAGTTTTTATTGATAACTTGACTGTTTTTTGATCTTCTTTTGATGTATGCTTAATGAGTTTAGAAAGAGTAC
Organism: Platycarya longipes; assembly: GCA_036559045.1. Taxonomy (NCBI): domain Eukaryota; kingdom Viridiplantae; phylum Streptophyta; class Magnoliopsida; order Fagales; family Juglandaceae; genus Platycarya; species Platycarya longipes. Next base: position 2,684,178 of record CM071798.1, read on the forward strand.
TGACTCGTTGTGACGAAAAAGAATTGGTTTTAAATTGGGAAAAATGTCACTTTATGGTACCTTCAGGTATTATTTTAAGGCATATTATTTCTTCCAAAGGAATGGAGGTTGATCAATCAAAAGTTGAATTAATCTCTAAATTACCTACACTTAGGACAGTGAAAGATATAAGATCATTTCTTGGTCATGCGGGTTTTTATAGGAGATTCATACAGAATTTTTCCACCATATCTAGACCACTATGTAACCTCCTAATACTTTCAAAACATTATGGGTGCTGAAGTAAGCTTGCCAATTAATGCTTTCAAAACATTAATTGGCAAGCTTACTTCAGCACCCATAAGGCAACCACCTGATTGGAATTTACCTTTTGAATTATATGTGATGCTAGTGATTTTGTTGTAGGTGCTGTTCTTGGACAACGAAGAGAAGGGAAACCTTTTGTCATTTACTATGCTAGTAGAACTCTGAATAGTGCTCAAATGAATTACTCCACCACTGAAAAAAAGTTGCTAGCTGTAGTATTTGCTTTGAATAAATTCCGTGCTTATTTGATTGGTTCTCCTATTATTATCTTTACAGATCATGCAGCCCTTAAGTACCTTCTTACAAAGAATTATGCTAAGGCACGATTAATACGATGGATTTTGCTTTTACAGGAATTTGACATCACCATCAAGGACAAGAAATGAGTGGAAAACGTAGTGGCAAACCATCTCTCTAGACTCACATTTGAGGACACTTCTGACCACATGCCAATCAAAGATGATTTTCTCGATGAGCATTTACTTTCTATTACTTCTCTACCATGGTTTGCTCATATTGTAAACTATTTAGCTGCAGGTGAAATACCAAAGGATTTTAGCACCCAAGACAAAAGGAAATTCATGATTGAGGTACGAAAATTCTACTAGGATGACCCTTACCTTTTCAAATACTGCCTTGATCAAATTTTAAGGCGTTGCATCCCTGATGAAGAAATTGCAAGCGTTTTGGAATTTTGTCATTCCCAAGCTTGTGGTGGCCACTTTTCAATGAAGAAAACCGCTAAAAAATCCTGTAATGTGGATTTTATTGGCCCACCTTGTTTAAAGATACAAATATCTATTGTCACTCATGCGAAAGATGTCAAAAGTTAGGAGTTATGACCTATCGTAATATGATGCCCTTAAACCCCATTTTGGTAATTGAAATTTTTGACTGTTGGGGCATTGATTTTATGGGACCATTTCTTCCTTCTTTTGAATATTTATATATTATTGTGGCAGTAGATTATGTGTCAAAATGGGTAAAGGCAGCACCTTGCAGGACCAATGATAACAGGACGGTAATTAAGTTTCTCAAAGAAAATGTATTATCTCGATTTGATACCCCACGTGCTATCATTAGTGACGGAGGTAAGCAATTTTGCAACCGTTCTTTTGAAGCTTTAATGAAAAGATATGGAGTGATACATAAACTTTCTACTGCATACCACCCTTAGACAAGTGGACAAGTTGAACTTGCGAATAGGGAAATTAAACAAATTTTAGAAAAAATGGTCAACCCGGATCGGAAAAATTGGTCTTTAAGACTAACTGATACGCTTTGGGCTTACCGTACAGCTTTCAAAACTCCCTTAGGCATGTCACCTTATAGACTTGTTTTTGGAAAACCTTGTCACTTGCCCGTGGAGCTCGAGCATCGCGCATATGAGGCCATTAAACATTTTAATTTTGACTTGGAAAAAAAGGAAAACTTAGAAAATTCCAATTGACAGAATTAGAAGAATTGAGAAATGATGCTTATGAAAACTTCAATATCTATAAGGCTAAAATGAAAGCATTTCATGATAAAAATATTTTGAGAAAAACATTTAAACCTAATGATCGAGTATTTTTATATGATTCAAGACTCCATAAGCATTCAGGAAAACTTTGATCTAGATAGACCGGCCTTTTTATAGTAAAAAACATTTTAACAAATGGGGCGGTAGAAATAGAAAATCCAAAAGATGGATGTATCTTCAAAGTAAATGGTTAGCACCTCAAAATCTTAATTGATAGACAAATTTCGGAAGTGAAAGATATTCCACTTATGGACTCAGTATATCAATCTTGACCATCTCCAGGTATGTTTTTCTTTCATTTTCTTTTCGTTCATTTTATTTTTGTTTATTGTTTACTTTATTTTGTTATAGGTTAATTTTATTTTGACAAATACCATCTTTGATGCCAAGCAAGCCACCCACATCCCACATCAGGTGTATTCTACCCTGTTTAGTTATTCAATTCTGATTCTTAAACATTGAGGGCAATGTTCATTTAAGTTGGGGGGTGGGAATACAAATCTGTTATTTAAACTCTGTGGCATATTTCAATCAAAATATAAAAAATTGCCAAATTTTTTAAAAATTTACATCACACAGGCATCTTTTCACACATGATACTCATGCTCATTCATAACCATCTCGGTGAATTCAACATACCCACCTTAAATCATTTTGGTAAGGCATCCACAGAACCATTTATGCACTTATCCAAACTTTGTGATAATATGGTGATTTGACACATGTAACTAGAGAATTATTTTGCTTAAGTATTCATGTGAATTTTGGTAAGAATTGAGAGCTTACAAATACAGAAATTGTGATTAGTATCCATTGATCTGTTGAATTGGACACTTCTTTTGAGAATATCATTACATGGTTTGTGGTAATATGGTGGATATACTTGGGATATGACGAAAGTCAACTTAGGATTAACGTTTGAGCCTTTCAAGCTGACCATTTTCATCATAGACCCCTAGCAGCCAATTTTGAGCCAATATACACATATGGCATTTTCTTTTCATACCTATATCATCCATACCTCTCCACATTGGAGTATAGCTTATACACTAATTTTTTCTACCATTTTACTTCCAAGTATGTACTAGGTGTGAAATTATTATTTCAATAAAAAATAAATAAATAAATAAATAAAGACCATGACAAAAATGGCAAGAAAACTATGACAAAAATGGCATGGTGCTAGATGTGTCCATCAAATTATTCATGAAAGAGTTCATCAAATTGCGAAGACACCAATGACAAAAGAAGATGGAAAATTATTATTAGTAAAAAATCTGAAAAGTCGAAAAGTACATCAAAAGGATAGTATAGTCTACTGAGAAATTTAATAGATTCCCTTTTATGTATACTTGAAAGTTTTTGAATATCCTTCACCCTTTTCTTCTTATGAGCCCCAAAACCTAACCCACATTACAACCCTTTGTGTTGATTATTCCGATCCTAAGTATGCTTGTGGAAAGAATGGCAGAATTCTCAATTGTTATAATTCCTATCATAAGATAAATGTTTACTTATTGCTTATACATAATTACCTAATTTCCCATGAGAGTATGTGTACACTTTTGTCAACTCCATAGAGAGAATCCTTACATGAAACACTTCTATATCCGTGAGTTATAGAGTTGAACCTTTTACTTAAGATATTATAATGTTGCATGTGTCAAAACCTCTGATTTGATAAAAATAGTTTGGAACACATACACACTCCGTGGATTGCTATATTTGAATTACTTGTGAAAGGGTTATTGAATTCCTAATATTGTTTTGATATGAAAATGTGTCTTGATGGCCCCTATGTGTGATTTTCTTTAGTCTTTCTCATCATTTTGCATGAAAAATGCTAAGGACTAGCAATGAGTAAGTTGGGGGTGTGATGAGTGCACAAAAATGCACTCTAAATATTTTATTTAAATGCTAAAAGAAATGAGAAAAAATAGATATAACTCATGTTATTAAAATTAATGGTCATTTATCTTGAGATAGATATAAACATGATTTAATATATTGATGAGAATATAAAATGTCATATTTTTCTCTCTTAATGTTTAATATTTTATTCTTATTTGATGCCTAAATATACTCATTATTCTTATATTTTGATTTAGGACACAAATAGAGGCATTAGGAGCAAATGAAGATAATTGAGGAATTTAAGACAGTTTTGACGTTTTTTTGTAATATGGGCATAACTCTCTCATCCAATCTCCGTTTGAGCTAATTCAAGAAAATATAGAACCCCAAGAGAAATATCTATAACTTTTATGTTTTATATTTTAAGAGATATCCGCTCAATCCAAGACAAAATTGACCATCAAGCGGACGCACCTGCACTTGATGTTCCTGAATATTCTTCAGCCACTTGCATCAAATCCAAATGTCATCACAATATTTTCCAGCAAGTACTCCTACACCAATTTGAAAATTCAATGATCAACTCACATGCAAGATGAAGTGCACTCAAGTTTCTTCAAGACAAATTATTTGACCACAAGATATAAAGTCATACAAGGTAACTAATGGATAAAGAAGCAAAATTCAGCTCATGCATAGTGGGAAAACAAATGATCAAAATGACAACTCAAAAATCACTTGGATTCAAGAATGGCATGGCAAAGCAAGTTGAAATTGTGATGATTTTGTCATAACAACTTGCATGAAGGATGCTTATAAATAGAAGGGAGGGGTGTGTGTTCTAAGACCATACTTGGTGCTTGGATGCCTTGGAAGAGCTATTTTGAGAGCTTGAGAAAAGAAAAGAAAAACCAAATAAGAGAGAAAATGGCCGGCTCTTCCATATTTTTCCTTAGAGAATTTTCGTTACACATTTTCAATATGTGTAACTAAATTCTCTAGTAGAGTTAAGAATGAATTTGTATATATGATGGTATTTGTAATTGTTTTTTTTTATTCATATATGTGAGCTTCAAATATTAAACTCTTTTGTTTAGTCATTCGAAATTTATTATATATGTTTTCGTCACCAAATAATTTTAGAATTTATTTCATTTATAGATTCAGTCATGCTTTTTTCTATTGAATGGAATAATCCTTTGATTATATTTGGTTCAACTGGTTATCTATATTAATTTAATTCTCTACTGCAATATTACTCTACGAGTATATTGTCAACGTTGAATTTCCTTAATATCGATAACAATTCCCGTTCTTATATTGCGATAAATGATCTTTCGAAAAAATACATTTGATTTAAATCTGGTTATTAATGTTTTATCTTCCGATTGAAAATTTGGACATAGAATTTTCAATTGAGTTATTAATTAATCGAAAATAATTAAAATATCGATTATATACAAATGATTCTCAATGCTCTACTTTTCATTTCATTTTTATACTTTTCAAATTACTCGTTTAGTTTTAATTTATGTCATACTTCAAAAATCACTTTTCACACTCTTCTAAATCCTTTTGTTAATTTCGTTACTAATTTTCAATTTCTCAATCCATCTCCCTGTAGAATCGACACCCCAAAACTATACTGCAAACGACCGCGTTATTCTTTGGACGTAATCAAATGGCTAATGTTGAGAGTGTGTCTAGGCTTGACATACTTAATCAGATTAAGGAGGTGACTCAATTGATGGCAGAGGAAACTCAACTGGTGGTTCCTAGGCCAGTTGAGGTTCTTAACTCTCTAAAGGTGAATAAAGCAAATTCTGTGGAGATTGTTCATTCTCCTGTGGTGTCATGCACTGTGTTACCTGATTTGGGATTACCACATAGTGAGTTTGCTGATTTAGAAGTTTCGGTTAATGAATTCGATCGAAATCAGGGTACTATGGCAGAGCTGCTTGCTCGAGACTTGGGTGTTGATGAGTATGGTGGATTGAGTGGTAGCAAGAATGATCCTGTTGATCTGCATACCTGCTCAGAAACTGAATCAGAACGTGAGATTGAGCACATGGCTAAGGTAAAATCGGTGCTCTCAGATTCTGATATTCACAAAGGTCCTAACTTAAAGATGAAAAATGTTAAACTAAGGGAATCTGTGAGGATTAAAAGCAAACCCTCCCGTTTGAATTTATAATGATATCAATTCTCTATTGGAATTTGAGGGGCCTTGGCACCTCATATCGTAGATTGAAGAAACTGGTTTCTAAGTTGCGCCCTGTGATATTGGTTGTTGCTGAATCTATGTTGAATCATGCCAGACTAATGTTTTGGTGTGAGTTATTAAAGTTTGATCACTGTCTCTCAAATGATTTAGATGGAGGTAAATTATGGATGTTTTGGTCTAAGGACTTGGATTTATCTTTGGCTTGTATGGATGAACAATCTATTTCAGTTAGCTTCATTCATGATTGGAAAAAAATACTTGTCTCCTTTGTTATGCAAAATGTTATAACATGGATAGAAGAAGATTGTGGAATTCGATGCAAGATTTAAACCCCCAAAGTCTTCATTGGATTGTGTTGGGTGATTTTAACATTATCAGACAAGACAATGAGAGGAGAAGGGGAAGGCCGAGATTGGCCATGGCTATGAATGACTTTAATGATTGGTGAATGTTAGTGGCCTTGTTGAAATGAGCTTCTATGGTCAGGCACTTTCATGGTGTAATGGTCATGTGGGGCTTGCAAGAAGTTGGGCTCGTTTAGATCGCACCTTTTTTAATGCCTCAAACTTGGATTTCTTTCCGGAAGCTCACATGAATTATCTTAATAGGACTACTTCGGATCATGCTCCAATACAGATTTTATTGGAAGAGAAATTGGAGCAGTATGGGTTTCCTTCTTTCAAATTCCAACCTATGTGGGTTTCCCATGATCAGTTCTTTCATTGTGTTTCTCAAGCTTGGCAGGGTCATGAGGGAAGGGATTCTAAACTAGAAGAATTAGTGTTCAAATTCAAAAGACTCAAAGAGGCATTGCGTACATGGAACAAACAAGTTTTTGGTAAAACTGAATCTCATCTTGCAGAGTTGGAGGAGAGAATAAGGGGTCTAGAGGAAAGTTTGCAAAACTCTAACTCTGAGAATGTTGAGATGGATTTAGTAGTTTCTCAATTAGAGCTTTCAGTTTGGCAAGATAGTGAGGAACAGAGGCTTTCTCAGCTAGCTAAACAATCTTGGATTTAAAAGGGAGAAGCTTATGCTAATTTTTTTTTCGAGCAGCTAGTCGTTGCAGGCATCAAGTGGTCAAGGATATGCACCTTGAGGATGGTACTCGACTTACTACTCTTGAACAAATTTATGAAGGAGCAGTCAGGCATTTTCAACAGTTCTTGGAGGCCAAAAATCCTTGTGAATTACCTTGCTTAGATGGCTTAATTTATAATGTAATCTCTCAGTTGGATGATGAGGAGTTATGCAGAGCTCCTCTTTCACATGAAGTCTTTGATGCATTGATGTTGATCCCTATTGATAGCAACCCGTAACCTGATGAACTTGGATCAAAATTTTTTCTATCCTATTGGCATATTGTTGGCCCTGATGTTGTTGAAGCTATTGTTGAATTCTTTGTAAATACTCCTTTTCCAAGATTTTATACTGCCTCTTATTTGGTGCTAATTCGAAAATGGCTAATCTAACTAGTTTTGACAAATTTCGACCCATTAGCCTTTGTTCAGTATTCTATAAAATATGCTCTAAGATCTTGGGGAGGAGACTTGCACCATTGTTATCCCAAATAATTACTCCAGAGCAAGAGCTTTTATTCCGAGAAGGAACATCTTTGAGAATATCAGCTTGACGCAAGAAATGATTTATTCTATTAATAGGCCTTCTCATGGAGGAAATATTGTGTTGAAAATTGATATGGCAAAGGCATATGATAGCATTGACTGGGCCTTTCTCTTACATGTGTTGAAGTTGTATGGTTTCTTTGAAGGTTTCTGTAATCTTATCTGCCTCTGCATCTCTACAATGTGGTACTCTGTAGTTATGAATGGTATCCCTAAAGGTTTCTTTAAAGGAGGAAGAGGACTTCGTCAAGGTGATCTCCTATCCCCCTATTTATTCATTTTAGTGGAAGAAATTTTCTCTAGAATAATTAAGAAACAAGTTGAAATGGGTAAAATTATTCCTTTTTACCACACTCGAGGTACGCTGAGTATCACTCACTTACTTTATGCTGATGATATTTTTGTATTTTCTAATGGTGGTAAAACTTCACTGAGGGCTCTTATAAAGGTTTTGAAATTATATGAAAATTATTCCGAGCAAGTGGTTAATAAGAGAAAATCGTATATTTTTTTTTCTCTAAAAATGTTAATTCAGCTTGTAGGCACATGCTTATCAATTTGTTTGGTTTCACTGAAAGCAAATTTCCTTTTCAATACTTGGGAGTGTCTATTGTTTCTGGTAGACTGGTCAATGCTCACTTTGATGATTTAATTAATAAAGTTCATGGTAGATTGGAAGGTTGGCAAGCTCGACTCTTATCTTCTAGAGCTCAGCTTCTTCTTATCAAGCATGTATTACAAAGTATCCCTATGCATTGTCTCTCCATTATGTTGACTCCTATTTCTGTGATTCAGAAACTCATTTGTAATTTCTTTTGGGGGTTCTTTGAGGGGAAACCTAAGAAGAAGTGGTGCTCTTGGGAGACCATCTGTAAACCAGTTTCTAAGGGTGGTATAGGTCTTCGTAACCTTATGGAGGTTCAAAACTCGTTGAAAATGGAACTTTCTTGGAATTTGCTACAAGGCCCTTCTCAATAGTTGAAATTTTTCCTTGGTAAATATGTTGGTAGTCCGCACATTACTCTAGTTGCTACTAATATAGGTACTAAATTTTGAAGAATGATATTGAAACAAGTCCCCAATATTCAATCAAATTCAAGATGGAGAGTTAAGATGGCCGTTTATCCTTTTGGCATGATTATTGGTCGAGTTCTAAGCCAATTAGTAAGCAAATTCTAGTTTCAGAGTTGCCTAACTTGATGTTGGAAGATTGCAAATCTGGCACGACTTGGAATCTGGATCTTTTCACTTGACTTGTCGGGCAGGCTAAGGTAGAGGAATTAATCGAAAGTTTGGGCAATGTCAAGTCAGGGGATGATATTCTAATTTGGTTATCAAACTCAGATGGTTGTTTTACTACTCGAAGTTCTTGGAATTGCATTAGAGTAAAGGGACTAGAATTCCCATGGGCTAAATGGGTTTGGAACCCAGCTTTTCCTAAGAAGATTTCAGTTACTATGTGGAAAGTTATGCATGAATGTCTTCCTTTTAATGATTGAGTTAGAAGGATTGGTATTCAAATTGTTTCAGGATGTGATTGTTATACTAAAAAGGATTCTGAGGATATTGATCATGTTTTTGCTACAAGTGAATTTGAGGAAGCTACTTGGCACTTGTGTTCTAATCATATCGGCATCCCACACATGGTTGGTAGACCTTGGAAAGATAGAGTGCCTTGTTGGCATAAAAGAGCTAGAAGTGGTTCGAGTACTGGCCAATTGATTGGTATTTTGCCGTCTATTATTATTTGGCATTTATGGGTTCGTAGATGCAAAGCAAGAATGGAGGGTAAATTTGATTCGGTCAGCTCTGTCTGGCATTCCATCCACTACTAGATCTCTTGCGCAGCTTTGAAATTACATCCTGTTAAGAGACTTAGTAATATGGATGAAGCTATTTTGAAAGTTTTAAATTTGCCATTTCCTCCTATTAAAAATTCATTATCTATGCTGATTAAGTAGATGCCTCCACAAGTTGGTTGGCTCAAACTTAATATTGATAGATGTTCTTTGCGTAACGCGAGTGCAGCAGGGGCAAGAGGGGTTCTGAGGAATTATTGTGGGGAGTTTATTAATGGTTTTGCTGTCTCTCCAAGCCATCGAACAACAAATTTGATGAATTATTAGGACTCTTCTACGGTCTGATAATGGTTGACAGGTTGTGTTTGTCTAATATTGAGATTGAGCTTGACTCTATGCTTGTTATTCATTGGCTTAAGGTAAAAAGATGTGGTCTGTGATATTAGGAAGATTATTGGGAAGATATCCAACGAAGTCTTGAGGGGATTAACTTTAAGACTTCTCACTCCTTCAAAAAGGCTAACTCGGTTGCAGATGAATTAGCAAAACATGGGGCATGTGGTTGTAGCGGGTCTCGGTCTTCAACTTCGAAGCTTCCGAGTATTGTGAGAGGTCCTCTTTGATTTTATCGGGTGGCTTCCCTTATATTCAGCATCATAAGTGACAGTTTTTTGTCTAGGCTTTTGTTTATTCTCCTATAGGCTTTTTAGATTCCATAGGCATGTTTAGAATTTTTTTTTTTATTGCTACTGTTATTTATTTTATTTTAGGCTTGTTAGAATTTGGTTTGTTGTTGCTTTATTATTTGGTTTTAATGCATTGTTTTGACACTTGGGTTTGGATATTTAGCTCCTTAACTTGTAATCTCTCAAGCATAATGATGTTACTATAGTATTCATCCATCATAAATGAAGATTTTTATTAACAAAATTGGAATAGGGGCTACTACTAAACATATAATCCTGACTCTTTGCTAAAAAATATAAAAAATAAGAAATGATCATTAATTAATGCCTAATTAACTAAACATGTCCTCGTTCCTATAATATAATCCTTGGGATTTATGTTTCAGAATATTGATTATTATATTAATGAAGTGCACAAAAAATATGTAAAAGTGGGTGTACATAAAATTTATAAGAATGTAATTCTTTAGAGTCTTATATTTGACTAATACTAATGGACGCTAAGTCTGGGGACCACAAATAGGATTAATTTGACAAGCGAATTTGTTGTTAATTTGTTAATTGCTTCACTAGTTTTTGGGCGAAAGAAATCCATCTTCCCAATTGACGTTGATGACTTGATTCATCGAACGCCTTCGATTGCTACCTAGCCTCTTTGACAGTGCTACGGTGAAACTAAGGTCTCATCCTCCAACTTTTATTTATTATTTATTATGATGACATTAGTAAACATCAACTTTTCACTTTTTGAAAAGAAAATTGCAAAAAATGTAAAGGTATCACGTTTAATTGTAGGGACAAATGATTAAATCCCCTAATTATATGCAATAGGGTGTAATCTTGTGCCTTTTCGCCACCATAAAATATCTATTCATTTAACTATGTGAAATCATTACTTCTTTCATAATCTTAAATGGATTAAGAATTAGGTTGTAATTTTAATTATTTGTATCATATTTTTAATATTTTTCTTCATGTATTGGGGTCATATAGTATACTCTCACTTATCGAGCAATCCAGTAAAATATTTAATTAAATATATGAATTATAGAGAATTCAAAATTTAAATTAGAACTTCTGTTCTAATATTATATAAAATTTTTATTTATCCAAAAGCTGATATCACACTAATTATCTAGACAGAAATGATAACTTCACAAACAAACAAAAAAAATTAAGGCAAAGACCTGGATGATCATGACATGTGAAGTGATAGACGATGATGATCGACAAATAAAGCCATGTGCCATAGCAAAGAACGTCAAAATTCAGCAAAAAAGGACATTATTAACGCACGATAGCGGGATGTGATGAGACCCTATGAAGACTTTTGAAGCTTGAATCACTATGATGGAAGTAGAAGTGTAAAACGGACGCATACGGAAAATAAAGGCCCCTGCTTATAGTGTTTCTGTTCTTGGATTGACTTTTCAAAACATTGGTCATCATATTAGAATGATGGAGAATCTCACAAATTATATAATTATTTTGAAAAATACGGGATCATTACGTACACAAAAGTAATCTCTATACAACTTGATTATAATTATAAAGTTATTTTTATTATAAATTTAATTTAATTAATCACATTAAATTATATAAATTTATAAAATTACTTTTATATGATTTCTTTGTAGGGTGGCACTCCTCAGTTGTTTTTTTACATACTAATTTCCTCAAATTGGATTCGGCAAGTGAATTTTTTATAACTTAATTCGTTAATTGCATTGATCAGTTTTTAATTGGGCGAAATAGATCTTTCTTTCCAGTTGTTGATGTCTTGATTCATATCTCAAATGTACGTTTTCATTACCTGTTGGATAGTGCAACGGTGAAACTAAGGTCACCTAATAATTACGAATCAAGAGTTAAAAAACAAATAATATATAGATTTCATGTAATTTAATTAATTTCAGTAAGCTGAATTTTATATACTATATCATCATGATGCCGCTGATCTTATCTATTACGATGAGATGACATTAGCAAACATCTACATTTGTTTAAGTGCACGGACACACCCCCTAATTATTATAAGCAATAGATCAGTACTCTTATGCTTTTTAATCACATAAAATATCTATTCATTTAACCGGCCAAAAGAAAATAGGTACTGCATGAAGACTTCGATGGCCGATAAATGAAGGCATTATTACCGTCCGATAACATGATGTGAATAGAATCCAAAGACTTTTCATGCTTCGAGTCAATGTTATGGAAGTGGAAGCGCCGAACGGGCATATACAGCAGATCAGTGAGTAAGACATACGTAATAAAGGCCCTTGCTTATAATTATAATGAGTGAGATCCGCCAGCACGAGAGAATTCGCAAGACACACCTAGTTTGACTCAGTTGCGTATTTAAAATGGCAGGGAAAATAGAACAAGGGAAAGCGCGCGACAGCAGGGCGCAGATGGTGGTTATAAATAACGCCATTAACTAACAAACACTACACAGGACATGAAAAAAATGGCAACATCAACCTTCAAGAAAGTATGCACCCACTCTCATTTTTCTAGTTCGTTCTTCATGTGGTTTTATCATCAAATGCTGATTTTGCTTCTGCTTCAGAAGCTACTGCTATTCTCAAATGGAAAAATACACTGTCAAACCAAACCCAGTCTCCCCTATATTTAGGGGTATAACCGGTCCGATTCAGTCCAGTTTTGAACAAAATTAAGAATCGAACCGATACCATCAGTTTTGCATTTCTTAAAATCGATTACACCCCGATTATTTCTCAAAATCAATAGTACCGATTTTATCGGTTCGGTCTAGTTCCAATCCGGTTTTCCCGTTTTAGTAAAATGTAAATTTATAAAAACCAATATGTTTTTCTTAAAAAAAAAATTGGTTTGAAAATCTGTTTTAGTAAAAAGATTATAATCAATTACAAAAATATGTTTTAGTAAAAAGAACTCTGTTATATAAAAACATTGTATTAAAAAAACTGCTATAAAAAATTGCTATATAAAAAAAAAATCTGTTTTAGTAAAATTTGTTATAAAAAAAAATCTGCATTAAAAAATCTGTTATAAAATAAATAAAATTGTTCTATAAAAAATTTACATTTTCTCATATCTAATTATAATTTATATCATTATATATAGCATAGAACATATTATATAATAATACTAAAAAAATAGAAAATAAAATATATAAAACCGGTCCAGTTTGGTCCGGTCTGGTCTTAAAATGGACGGAACTGGAACCAGACCGATATTATCCGATTTTTCAATTATGAAACCGGTACGGACCAGAATGATCCTAAACTGGAATTTTCGGTCCGATCCGATTCGGTTTGGGCCAGTTCTCCGACTTTTCCGTTTAAATTTACACCCCTACCTACATTCATGGACTCTTCTTCCCAATGCTTCTGCAAACTCAAACCACAGTACAGATCATCCCTGCACTTAGTTTGGTATTTCTTGCAACCCTGCTGGAAGTGTTGTCAGAATCAACCTTAGTACCTCTGGCTTACGAGGTACACTTCATGGATTTTCTTTTTCGTCTTTTCCAAATCTTGTGTATCTTGATCTCTCTGTGAACTCTCTATTGGGGAACATTCCACATCAAATTAGCTACCTGTCCAAACTCATCCATCTTGATTTGTCCGTTAATTTCTTGTCAGGAAAAATCCCACCGAAAATTGGCCTTCTAACAAATCTTAACCGCCTCTACTTTCATGAAAACCAGTTAAAATGGATTTATTCCAGAAGAAGTAGGCCAGCTAAATGCTCTAATTGAGCTTTCCCTTTCACAAAACCGTTTAGAAGGTCCCATCCCTATTTCTTTGGGAAATTTGAAAAATCTTACTCATCTAAGGCCTTGTTTGTTTATTGGGATGAAATCAAAACTCTTAAATACATCTCAAACTCATCATTATACTTTTTCAAATCCTCATACAAAATATAATAAAAAATTTAACTTTTTCAAATTTCAAAACACTTTTTTCAAATCCCGAAACAAAACTAATATTAAAAAAATATATTACAACAATATTTTATTCTTTTTTTAACTTTTATCTCATCTCATCTCATCTCTAAAAACAAACCAAGCCTAAATCTCTCTCAAAATCAACTTTCTGGCTTCATTCTTAAAGAAATAGGCCGACTAAATTCTCTATTCATCCTTTTTCTTTACCAAAACCATGTACAAGGTCCCATCCCAACATCTTTGGGAAATTTGAGACATCTTAGCTATGTTTGTCTTAGTCAAAATCAACTTTCTCGCTTCATTTCTAAATAAATAGGTTGCCTATATTCTCTAGCCTTACTTAATCTTTCCCAAAACTGTTTAAAGGTCACATCCCTACTTTAGGAAATCTAAAAATTCTTACCCATATGCATATTTTGGAAAATAATCTTTCTAACTTCATTCCTAAAGAAATAGGTCACCTATATTCTCTAGCCTTGCTTGATCTTTCCCAAAACTATTTAGAAGGTCACATCCCTACTTCTTTAGGAAATCTAAAAAATCTTACCCATATGCATCTTTCAGAAAATAATATTTCCAGCTCCATTCCTAATGAAATAGGTAGTCTAAATTCTCTAGCCTTGCTTGATCTTTCCCAAAATCTTTTAGAAGGTCACATCCCTACTTCTTTAGGATATCTAAAAAATCTTACCCATATGTATCTTTGGAAAAATAATCTTTCTAACTCTAATCCTGACAAAATAGGCCATCTAAATTCTCTAACCCCTATTTATCTTTCCTAAAACAGTTTTGTAGGTTCCATTCCAACTTCTTTAAGAAATTTGAGAAATCTTATCCAATTGAGCAGCCTCTCTCAAAATCAAATTTCCAACTTCATTCCTAAATAAATGGGTTGCCTGAATTCTCTAAAACACCTTGCGCTTGATGAAAACCAACTTCAAGGTCTGATTCCCCAATCGTTTGCTAATTTGAGCAACTTACAAAAATTGCACCTTCGTGATAACTGGCTTTTTGGTCCCATCCCAAAAGGAATTGGAGGTTCCAAGAACATGGCAAGTTTCCAACTTAGCGAAAACCAATTTACTAGCTCCTTGCCCAATAGTATTTATCATGGCGGTTCACTTCAACATTTAACAATATCTCATAATGGTTTAGAGGTCAATTTTCGCAAAGCCTAAAAAACTACACGAGCTTAAAGAGAGTCTTCATGGAAGGAAACCAACTCACTGGAGATATATCTCAAGTCTTTGGTGCCTATCCAAACTTGACCATCATAAATCTAGCCACAATCACTTTTATGGCAAGATCTCAAGTAATTGGGGACAATGTCCAAAATTAGGGACTCTAAAAATGAGTGGGAATAACATTACTGGTAGCATATAGTTGGGTTAATTCCAAAGGAACTTGGAAAGTTAACTTCTCTGGAGAAGTTGTGGTTGAATGAAAATCATCTTTCTGGTGCTATACCTATAGAATTCGAGTCATTAACCAATCTCGAATTTGTAGACATATCATCAAACAAATTGTGCAAGTCACTTCCATGAATCTTGGAAACAGCTTTTCAAAACCAAACCACTTGAATTTAAGCCATAACAATTTCAAGGAAGGACTTCCTATCTTGCTTATGAGCTTACTTCATCTCTCCAAACTAGATCTAGCTATAACTCTTTAACTGGAGAGATACCGTTAGAAAGCAGCAAAATGCAAAGCTTGGAGATGCTCAATCTCTCTCACAATCATCTTTTTGGCATTATTCTGACTACCTTTGAAGATGCCTTGGTTGTTGCATGTTGACATATCTTGCAATGAGTAAATGGCCTCATTCCCAACAGCAAAGCATTTTTGGATGCTCCCTTGGAAGCCTTGCAAGGTAACAAGGGATTGTGCAGTAACATTAAAGGGTTGCCCCCATGCAAACATTTATCAAAAATGGGGCCACATGAAAGCCGTGTTCGCAATCCTTTCCCCTATTTTGGGATCACTTTTGGTTTTTTTAATTTTCTTCCTACTTCTTCTCATTTTGCAAAGAAGAAAGAAATATCGACATCCCCAATTAGAACAAAGCAACAAGAATGAAGGAGGATCTCTTTTTGTGTCAAGCACTTTCAATGGAAGAAAAATGTCTGAAGAGATCATAAGAGCGATCAAAGTGTTTAGTGACAAATATTGCTTTAAGAAGGAAGTATATGGAACAACATATCAAGCAAAATTGTCATCAGGTGATATGGTAGCTGTGAAGAAACTCCACCAACTAGTTGATGATGAGAAAAGATCCCAAAAGGCATTCTTAAATGAGATAAAGGCATTAACAGAAGTATGACATCGAAATATCATCAAACTTCATTGCTTATGTTCGCATGCTCAACCTTCATTTTTGGTTTACGAATATCTAGAAATGGGTAGTTTGGCAAGAATGTTGGAAATTGAAGAAGATGCTAAAGAATTAGAATGGAGTAAGAGATTGAGTATTGTCTAAGGTGTGGCTTATGCCTCGTCTTACATGCACCATGATTTCTCACCACCAATAATTCATCGATATATCAAAAGTAACATGTTGTTGGATTCTGAATATGAGGCTCACGTTTCGAACTTTGGTGCTGCTAAAATTCTAGAGCTCGATGCATCTGACTGGACTTCCCTTGCAGGCACATATGGATATAGAACACCAAGTAATAAATTTCATTGTCATTTTATCTAGCCTAACAATGAAGACGTGCTTTTGATTTTTTTTTTTTTTTTTTTTTTTTTTGGTAGAACTTGCTTATACAATGAAGATAATGGAGAAATGTGATTTATATAGCTTTGGTGTAATGTTAAGGACGTGTATCGCTCCCCTCCTGCAACCGTTCACCTGCAATAAATTGAAAAGAATTGGCGGTTTTCGCCTAGGAAAGCTCTGATGCCTAAATCAGTAATCTCACTAATTATTTTAAAAGTAGCTCGAGAACCAGAGAGAGAAGTCCCCCCCTTCATAGAGGGTTACCTGGTTTATATAGGCCTCGTGGTGATGCTTATCCTCTACAGTGATTTACGTTCATAAGTTATCTTTCTATAACTGACATGATCACGTATCTGCATGAAATCTCGCAGAAGATGGCGAGAATTAAGTATTAATTTATTTACATGACTCTGCAGAGCTCTACATTTATTCATCATCTTGGGTTAGTAATTGGGCCTACGGTGTTATTTTCCTCTTATATAGGCTCTCATTCTGATGGGCTTCCAGGCCTCTTGATTTAAATAGGCTCTATAACTACCCCGCAAATTCTCTTCGCCTCGAGGCATAGGGAATTCAATTTTTTTTGGCTTTTAAATGTTTAGGTTCCCTCCGTGAGATGCCTGGGTACTTGTTCTTTTCTGTGAACCATCAAGTGTCTGCCATCCTTCCATCTTCTCATCAGGCAACGTGGCAGCAGAGGGAAAGCTTTCGTGTGACGGTTGCTTTCCAGCTGACAGTTGTTCTTCGATCGTTGTGTCAAGTCATAATGCCCTCGTCTGTTGGCGTTCCATAATCGCTTTCCCTTTAAATACCTCGTCTTTTCCTTTTCCTCCTTTTTTTTTGTTCATTTTGCTTTCTGGTGTTTTCCCCGCTTTCTGTGTTCTTTTGTTCTTATCCCTTTCTTACTCCTGTTTCTTGTTCGCCCCATCCTTCCATTTACAACTCCATGGCTGACCAAGGTAGTGGATCAGTTCAACCTTTTGATATCCCTGAAGGCAAAACATTTGATGGATACACTTGGCGCTCGAGTGTTCAAGAAAAACATTTGGCTGAGATTCGGAAAGAGTTCAACATCTTAGATTCTGTTGTGATGAAAGTTCCTGAATCAAGATGTTGTGACGATGAGGGGTTCTCTGGTTGGGTGGTCATTCCTGTAGCCCTCTTATCTCATGGGTTGAAGCTTCCTTTTTGTTGCCCTCTTCGCGACATCTTGGATCTGCTGGAACTGGCCCCGATTCAACTTCACCCTTTTGCCTTAAGGGTTTATCTGTGTACCTGCATTGTCTTTCGGATGGTCCTAGAACCTCTCCGTGATCCTTACCTCAACATGACTGCTCAGGAGTTTTTGGCTTTCTACGACATGAGGGCGGCTACCCAGGGTTGTGTGGCCGGCTTTCGTAAGAAGGAGAAAGGGCAATCTTTGGCTATGTTTGAAGGCAGGTACTCTAATGCCAAAGCGTGGACTACGAGATCTTTTTTATCAGCGGGAATGGATGGGAATTTCCTAACCAAGAAGAGGTTTTCAGAGATTTTCCTATCAGGGCAATCTTGTGCCCTATCCCTGAAGGCCGACGTTTGTGGTCTCTTATGCCTCCATTATCCCGCCGAGAGTTGGCTCGGATAGATATTGTCCACGCCTGGGTTGCAGAGCACCCAGATGATCTCTGGACCGATAAACTGTTGTCCCCTGCTCATATAGATTGATTCTGTACGTCTCTCAATCGCTCATTTGTTCAGGAGCGCGACTTTATGATTACTGATGTCATTCCCACCCCCTTACAATATCCTTCTGGAAAAACCATGAGAGGCGCCCTCGTGGTGCATGAGAAGAAGGAAAAGCTAAGGAAAAAGGGGCAGTCCAAAACCAACACGGGTGAGGGAAAAAAAGAGAGAAGATCTAAGAAGTCAAACGATGAAGGTCAGAGAAAGAGTGCTCGTACTGAGGTTTCTTCTCAACTGCCTGCTCCAAAGAAACATTTGGCGTCCACCGAGGAAGATCTAGAGCAGGCGCCCACACTTCCAGTTTCAACGAGAAACTTGGCATCCTCGATAGACACCCATAAGCAGCCACCCCAAGAGACTAAGGCTAATTTGGGGGGTGGCCAGTCCAAGACGCCTACCTCGCCAACGACTTCTGCACCTGCTGTCTCAGGTGGTTCCTCCACAAGGCCACGATCCGTTGAATTGGAGAATAGGGAAGGAATGGCCAACATAGCTCTTTTTGAGATAACCGCCACTTTTCAAGTCCAAGCACCACTCCATACTGGTCCTCTGGCGTCTGCTCCTGTATTTGTTCCTCCCGCTACCAAAGGCCCGGTGAGAGGTGGTGACCTACCCACTAGTGTGGCGGTCGCCCCCCAATTGGATAGAATTATTAGTTCTGGTGTGCACCTGTCATCACCATTAGAAGCCGCTCCTAGGGAAGTGGAGGGAAGTTTGGTTGGTGCCCAGCTTTCCCGTCAAGAAGACTCCGGGACTCCTGCTGCTGAGGGCGCTTGCCCGTACCTGGTAGTTGGCCAGCCTGATTTGGAAACTCCCCTAACCACCATATCCGGAGGTAACACTCCATCTCTAGTCGGTAGTGGCAAGCGTCTCTCCTCAATCCCCTTTCCTGAGTCTTCTTTTGGTGGAGACCCTGACTCCCTTACTGATGAGGAGTTGGGTAATTTGCTTCAAGAGGGCGCCCATGTAACATGGAGGGAAACCACTTGCCCTATATCACTACTAGACTCTGGCCACTTGTCGGGTCAAGTGGCGAATGCGGCTCCTAAGCTTGTGAGGACTTTGGCGGCTGAGGAGATCAATTGTCATGTCGAGAACACTGGGGGTGATGGTAGCGAGGGTGCCTCTTCCTCGCCCATTCTTGCTTAGGCCGAGATTTTCACTGAGATGGCCAACCAGTTGAAGGACTGGTTTTCCACAGTATACTTATGCTTTATATTCTTGCTTTACTTTCTCTCTTCCTCCCCCTTTGTTTTTAATCAGATTCTTTTGTCTTCTTCGTAGGGCGTTGACAATTTGGTGGCACGAGTAGTGGCTGATTTCGTTCGGCGGGAGGAAGGAATTAAAGAGAAGTGGCAGGCTGACAAAGCTGAGCTGGAAGCCCTAGTCGAGAAAAATAGAGAGCTCGAACTTCGCTTGGACAGGCGGAAGGTTTTGTCAATTCTCTTCAAGGAGAACTAGAGCTACGTGACGGTGAGATCATTGAGTTTCGGGATGCTATTCTCCTTGCTCAAGAGGCAAAAATCATGGACGATTTTTCCCACCAGGTCTTGCAGTCTGAAAGGGATCTGGAGAAGGCACAGGTTTCCGAAGTTCAACTGACCTATAATGCTAAGTTGGCCCAATTGGACTCTAAGCTCGTCGCCTGCAGCGGAGAGTTAAACTCAGTCCGGGAGGAGCTTGCCAGTTCGCAGGAAAGGTGCGATGGTCTGACCAAGGATTTGCTATACGCCCTGGAGAAGACGCGCCTTACAGCTCAAGACCTTTCCGAGGCGCAAGGTTCTCTGGCTGAGCTTCAAGAGCATCACCAAAGGTATAAGGCAAGTCGTGCGAACATGGATGAGGAACTTAGGAAGGCCAACTTGGTTGCTCTGGCCAGGCACGAATAGCTAGCCAGGAAAGTAGACCAGTTGGCTGCTGCCCAGGCAGAAATTGCCCGTCTTCGAGCCCAATTGGCTATGATTCCTCAAGTCAGGGACACAGCCTTCACTTATGGTCACGGTGCTGGTATTGTACGCCTTAGGAACTGTCTCTTGGCTAATCCTGCTACAGACCTCCAAGCTCTCGATACGAGCTTGTTCTCCCCCGAGATGGCCGCATGCCGCCACGCTGATACTTTCGGGTGCGAAGAAATTCCTGACGCCTTTGTGGACGTGCCTCCATTGCCACCATCTAACGAAGGCGATGCCCCTCGATTTGAGGCTTCTATTCTTTATTTTATTTTATTCTTTTTGTAATTGCACATTGTTACCTCAATTTGTTACTAAATTCTCTTTCTTGTAACTAACATCAAGTACTTGCTTCAATATTGCACCCTTGACTCATAGTTTGATAATCTCAAGTATTTGTCTTAATTCCTGTTACTGTCTGTTTTTACTTTGCCTTTGCTTTTGTTTGAATCATTCTCTTTTTCTCTTATTTTGTTTTTCCCACCATCAATCATGCGGATCGCCTTCAACACACGAAAGGGCGACGCTTGTTGCTCTTTTGTAGGCCGTCTATAGAGGTTATTTCCTTGAAATGATGAAGTCCAACTGTGAAATCACTCCCTTGTATAAGTCTGAGTATGTTAGGAGTATGAGTCGTCATACTGTATCTTTTCGGTTGAAGTCGTGGGAGCTCAAATATTCCTTCCAATTAGCTACCCTGTTAATTCTCTTCGCCTTAGGGCGTGGGGAATTGAATGTACTACTAGAAGACCTGCTTTAACCGCCCCTAAACCTTCTTTTTACCTGGCACTGTGAGTGTTAAGACTTGTCATTGGTGTTTAAGGTTGGTGGGGTCTCTTGCCTCTGCGCCCCCTTTTTTTTTATGGCACCGCGAGTATTAAAACTCGTCATTGGTGTTTAAAGTTGGCAAGGTCACTTGCCTCTGTGCCCTTTTTTTTTTTTACATGGCACCACGAGTATTAAGACTCATTATTGGTGTTTAAGGTTGGTGGAGTCACTTGCATCTGCACCCCCCTTTTTTTTACATGGCATCACGAGTATTAAGACTTGTCATTGGTGTTTAAGGTTGGCGGGGTCTCTTGCCTCTGCGCCCCCCTTTTTTTTATGGCACCGCGAGTATTAAGACTCGTCATTGGTGTTTAAAGTTGGCAGGGTCACTTGCCTCTGCGCCCCCTTTTTTTTTACATGGCACAGCGAGTATTAAGACTCATTATTGGTGTTTAAGGTTGGCGGAGTCACTTGCCTCTGCACCCCCTTCTTTTTTACATGGCACCGAGAGTATTAAGACTCGTTATTGGTGTTTAAGGTTGGTTTGGGCGGTCCGTGACCTTTCCCTTAACCACGCAAGCTAGATAGCTCGTTGTGGCTCTTTATTAGCAAGGTGGTCCTCGACCTTTCCTTTAACCCCGCGAGCTGGATAGCTTGTTGTGGGTCTTTATTAGTAAGACAGGTCTTGACCTTTCTTTTAACCCCACAAGCTGGATAGCTCGTTGTGGGTCTTTATTAACAAGGCGGTCATCGACCTTTCATTTAACCCCGCGAGCTGGATAGCTTGTTGTGGGTCTTTATTAACAAAGTGGTCCTCGACCTTTCCTTTAATCCAGCGAGCTGGATAGCTCTTTGTGGGTCTTTATTAATATGGCATTCCTCGAGTGTGATAACTCGGTATCGGTGTTCAAGGGTGGCGTGGTCTGTTGACCACCGCGTGACCCCTCTTTCTTGTACATGATGCCACAAGTAATTACGAATACTTTATACAGGGCATGAAAATTAGTGGAGTTGAAAGTGGGCGAACACCAGGCTTCCCGAAATAATAAATATGAATGTGATAATTATGATCATTCAAGAATTCAACTGAAATGAGAATACTAAAACAAAAATTACTATAACGAGAAACCAACAATACTACTACTAAGGAAATATAAAAGTCATAAATGATGTGAAAGTACTGAAAATACTACTGGTAAAACTTCTTTAAGTGCTCTGCATTCCATAGATGAGGTAGTTCTTTTCCTTGACTATCTTTTAAACGGTATGACCCAGGCCTATTGTTTGCCACTACCAGGTAAGGTCCTTCCTATTGAGGTCCCATCTTCCCCTAGTTTTGGGTTGTTATCCCGCTTCTTTTTAAGACTAAATTCCCGATTTTGAAGGTCCTGGGCTTTACCCTCTTGTTGAAATATTGTTCGGTTTTGATTTTTCTTGTAACATTTTGGCTTCCGCAATTTCTCTCTCCTCTTCTAGCAGATCCAGATTTTCCTCCAGCTCGCTATCATTTTGGCGGGCTGAGTAATGGCTTATTCTATAGCTGGGCAATCCTAACTCAACTGGTGGTATCGCCTCAGTCCCATATGCTACCGTGAACGAGGACTCCCCGGTTGGTGTCTTGACTGTTGTTCTGTACGCCCAAAGTACTCCTGGGAGCTCGTCCGCCCAATCTCATTTCTTCTCCGTGACTCTCTTCTTTAGGATTGAGAGCAAAGTTTTGTTGGTTGATTCAGCTTACCCGTTAGTCTGGGGTGACCTAGTGAGGAATACTTGGCCTTAATTTTCAGTTCGGCACACCATTCTCGGCACTGGTTGGAGTCAAACTGTCGTCCGTTGTCGGTCACTATGCCGTGGGGGATCCTGAACCTGCAGACGACATTCTTCCATAAGAACCTTATCACCACTTTGCTGGTTATGGTTGCTAATGATTCCACTTCTACCCATTTGGTGAAATAGTTCACAGCTACTATCATGAATTTCACTCAGCCTTTCCCTGGTGGGAAAGGTCCTACCAGGTCCATGCCCCATTAGGCAAAAGGCCACGGCGCCATCAAGGAGGGTGTTACATGGACGCATACTCTTGACATTTGATGCATTTCTTAGTGAACTCTCGTGCATCCCTTAATGCATTGGGCCAATAATAACCTGCTCTAACCGCCTTCTGGGCCAGGGTCCTTCCCCCCGAGTGATTCCCACATATCCCTTCATGTATTTCTGCTAGGACATACTGTACTTCTTGGGGCGAAATGCATCGCAACAAAGGGGTAGAGAAACCTCCTTTGTAAAAAATCCCGTCGAGAAGTAGGAACCTTATCGTTTTCCTCCTTATTTTCCGTGCTTCTTCTCGCACCTCCTGTAGTCTGCCTTCCACCAGGTATTCTGCTACTTCACTTACCCATTCGGGGATATTAGAACTTAGCGTTACCACCTCCGTGCCAATGGTTGGTGTTTCAATAACTCTTCTTTCAACTTGCCAAGGAAGAGGCATTTCTTCCATTCCAGACACCGACCAGGCCAGTCTGTCCACCACTTCATTATTCGTCCGCGGTATCTGGGTTATAGTAAAATACGAAAAGAGATCACATACTTCCCAGACCCACTCCAGATATTTCTTTAATTTCTCACTTTTGGTGGTGTACAGGCCTAATACCTGGTTGACAATGATCTGTGAATCTGACCTGGCTTCTATCTTAGTTATCCTGATCTGGGCGGCTATAGAAAGCCCGGTTACTAGTGCTTCGTATTCGACCTCGTTATTTGTTACTTTAAACGTTAGCATAGCCATGTAATGCCTCTCTTCGTTATTGGGGCCTAGTAAATATATCCGTAGGCCACCTCCCGCCTTACAGGATGAACCATCTATGTGCATTACCCACGGCTTGCCCGTCGGTGCCGTTGCGGCTTCTTGGAAAAAATTTGAGAATTCTGCCATAAAATCTGCTAATTCCTGCCCTTTCACCGCCTTCCTTGGCTCGTACCTCAAGTCAAATTCACTCAACTCGATTGACCATCCTATCAACCTTCCTGTGCAGTTTGGTCTCCTCAAAATTTTTGTTAGTAGTGCTTCTGTAAGCACCCTTACTGTGTGAGCCTGAAAGTATAGGCGAAGCTTCCTGGCCGCTGTTAGCAAGGCAAAAGCTAGCAATTCAATTTTGGGATATCTTACTTCCGCTCCTTTGAAGGCTCGGCTTACGTAGTATACGGGATTCTGGATGAACACTCTTCTTCTTTTACCAAGACGGTTGATACAGCATGTGGGGAAACGGCTAGATACGTATAGAGTTCATCGTCATTTTTCGGTTGCTTTAAGAGGGGCGGGTTGACTAGGTATTGCTTTAATCTTGTGAACGCCTCATTACACTCTTCATTTCATGGATGTGTTTTGCGTAGCACATGGAAGAAGGGTATGCACTTATCTGTAGATCTTGCTATGAATCTACCCAGGGCGGCTACTTTTCCTGCTAACCGCTATGTTTCATGTAAGTTTTTTGGCGGCTTCATATTGATTATGGCCTCTATCTTTTTTGGGGAGGCTTCGATCCCTCTCTCAGACACAATGAACCCCAAGAACTTTCCTGACTCGACTCCAAAAGCACACTTTGCAGGGTTCAACTTCATCTTGTACTGACGTAGCACATTGAATGCTTCTCTCAAGTCGTGAACATGTTGGGCGGGTTCCTTGCTTTTTACCAAGAGATCATCCACATAGACTTCCATGGTCCTCCCCATCTGATTCACGGACATTCGATCGACTAGTCTTTGGTAGGTCGCCCCTGCATTCTTCAACCCAAACAGCATTACTTGATAATAATACAGCCTGCGATCTGTTATGAACACAGTATTTTCCTTATCCGTCGCATGCATCTGTATCTGGTTGTATCCTGAGTAGGCATCCACGAAACTCAATGTTCGGTGTCTCGCCATCGCGTCCACAATAAGATCGATACATGGTAGGGTGAAGCTATCCTTTGGACAAGTTTTGTTGAGGTCAGTGAATTCTACACACATCCTCCATTTTTCGTTTGCCTTCTTTACTAGGACTACATTAGATAGCCACTCTGGGTAGTGGGCTTCCTTGATAAAGCCTACGGCGAGTAGTCTTTCGACTTACAGACTGATGGCGGCATATTTTTCCGCGCTGAATGACCTCCTTTTTTGGCATACTAGTTTGTGTGCACGGTTTACTCCTAAGCGATGCTCAATGATAGCATTGTCCACGCCAGGCATTTCTTCATGACTCCATGCAAACATGTCTCTGTGTTCCAGCAATAGTTATTTCAGACTTTCTCTATCCGCCAGGGGAGCATTCGTGCCGATCCGTACGGTTGTTTCCCGGCGGCTAGGAAATAAAGTTATGAGCTCTAGAGACTCATTGACCTCGGCGTGCTGCTGACTCTGTTCGTCTCTGGTCTCTACGTCTTTTTCCTGGGCTTCCACAATGGGTGGTGGAAGAGGTGGTGCGAGCGTCTTTTTTGTCTCCTCCACGGCACAAATTTCGTTCTTGTTCTTCCTTAGTTCTTGCACATAACATTCCTGAGCCAATGCCTGCTCGCCTCTCAACTCTCCTACCCCACTATTGATTGGGAACTTCATCTTGAGGTGATATGTTGAGGTTACTGCCTTAAGATGGTTGAGTGTTAGTCTCCCCAGTATAACATTATAGGAAGATGGAGTTTTAACCACCAAGAAGTCGGTCATGGTAGTCGCCGTTTGTGTTCCAGTTCCGGCAGTTACTGGAAGCGTGATGGCCCCAACAGGCTGGATTGCTTCACCGAAAAATCCCTTCAACGGCGTCGGAAAAGGTCAAAATTAGTCAGCGTCGATCCCCATTTTGTTGAATACTTCCCAAAATAGTATGTCAACTGAACTTCCATTGTCAATCAACACCCTCCTGGTCACGTAATTGGCTATGATAAGGGTGACCACTAGGGCATCATCGTGTGGGTACAACACCCCTTCTCTATCCGCCTCTTCAAAGGATATCACTACCCGGTCATTGTTGAGCTTTTGTTGTTTGGGCGCCCTGTCCACTACATAGACTTTCTCATACCTTGCCTTTCGTGCATACGCCTTTCGACTGGATATGGACGTCCCACCTCCAGCAAAACCGCCTACTATTGTTCAGATTTCCCCAATAGGCGCTCTATTCCTGTCATCTCTTAGGGGTGATCTGTTCCTATCACCTCTTTGGGGCGATCTGCTCCTGTTGCCTCTCCTGAGTGCCCTATTTCTGTTCCCGTCTTTTTCTGTTGTTGCCCAGTTGCTATTGCTCTAGCGGCTGGTACCTCGATACCTTCTTTCGGGGCTAGTGCTTCTTTTACCTCCTCGCCCATACTTTTGTCGCCTTCTGGGTTTTGACCGTTCTGCCACCATCCGTTCCAATTCCCCAGTTCCCACCAGATCATTTACCCTTTTTTTCATGGTCATGCAGTCATTTGTCTAATGTGATCCCGTCTGGTGGTACTTGCAATACCGACCGTCTGTGTAGGGCAGGTGCCCTTCGTTCCCGTCTTTCTCCTCTTCTCTGACACTTAGGTTGTTATGTATCAGTCTAGTATTTTGATCTAGACGTCTTTCTTGCCTCTTTTCTCGCTGACTCGCTCCAACCCTTTTATCATCCCGTCTGCCTCTTCATTTGCCCCTTCTGTTTTCCTTTCGTGGATCTACTAGGGCCTATAACATATCCTCGACATCGACAAAAGTGTCCGCCTGATCCATGAATTCCCTAAGTGTGGAAGGTGTCTTCTTAGCTAGCTCAATCATGAACGGGCTTTGCGGCCAGATTCCGCCCAAGAGGGCGGCCAGAGTGATCTTCTCGTCTTAGTCGTCTGTCGTCAACCGCTCCTTGTTGAAGCGAGCAAGGTAGCTCTTGAGATCTTCATCTTCTTTCTGTTTGACTGTGAGTAAGTAGGCGGCTGGGCGCCGATGCCTTCTGCTGGGCATGAACTGGGTTATGAATTATTTGGCCAGGTTTTCGAAACTATTGATCGATCTTGGTTTGAGAGTCTCAAACCATCATCTTGTTGTGCCCTTTAAAGTTAGAGGAAAGGCCCGGCAAGTAATCTCGCCCGGGAAACCATAAAGCGTAATGTGGGCTTTAAAGTTCTCTAGATGGTCTACTGGATCCTTAGACCCATCGTACAGGTCTATCTGGGAAACTTTAAATTTCGATAGGAGTGGGACCTATATAATCCGCTCACTATATGGCAAGTCGGTCTAGTTCAGCAAGCAGTCAACCGACGAAGATCCTCCCATCTTTCTTGCTATTTCCTTGTATTTTCCCACAAGATCTTTCAATTCGTCATACATCTTTTGTTTCTCTGTGCGTTCCCGTTTGGCTTCAACGTTGCTATCCACTTCTTCTTCACCTGGCTCACTGTGAGCAGGTAGGGTGGCATCGTTGGTTTCAGCATTCCTCCGCCGTAACTTCTCGTTTTCTTTTTGCAACGCTTCCAGAGCGTTTGACGCCTTCTTCAGTCTCTCCTCGATTACTGCTAATCGTGCTTCCATGGGTGCTCCTATTGTTCGACTTGCTGCAGAACGAGTTACAGTTGGCATGCGAGAACCACGTTAATAGTCTGTAAACGAATCCCACAGACGGCACCAATGTTAATTACGTGTCTTGCTCCCCTCCTGCAACCGTTCACCTGCAATAATTTGAAAAGATCCAGCGGTCTTCGCCTAGGAAAGCTCTGATGCCTAAGTCAGTAATCTCGCTAATTATTTTAAAAGTAGCTCGATAACCAGAGAGAAGTCCCCCCTTCATGGAGGGTTACCTGGTTTATATAGGCCTCGTGATGATGCTTATCCTCTGCAGTGATTTCCGTTCATAAGTTATCTTCCTGTAACTGACATAATCACGTATCTGCATGAAATCCCACAGAAGATGGCGAGAATTAAGTATTAGTTTATTTACGTGACTCTACAAGGCTCTATATTTATTCATCCTCTTGGATTAGTAATTGGGCCCACGATGTTATTTCCTCTTATATAGACTCTCATTCTGATGGGCTTCTAGGCGTCTGATTTAAATAAGCCCTACAGGTTTGTTGGCATTAGAAGTGATACTGGGAAAGTATCTTGGTGATTTCATCTCTTTAAGTCATCATATGATCCATCAATTGAGATGGGTATTCAACTAAAAGAAGTGTTGGACCAATACCTTCCACATCCAACACCCCAAGTTGAGGCCAAGCTCATAAGGGTTGCAAAGATGGCTACTGAAAGCTTAAATGACCTTCCAGAATCCAGGCCAACTATGGACATGATTTCTAAAGTATTAGAAGTGGCCCAAGCCCCAAACTACAGTCTTAGGCCAACTAGAGTCATCTTTTAAATGAAATTGAACTAAGAAAGTCATGTTCAAGAAGACTTGTTAATTATATTTTGTGTGATGGTTCAATATTTTCTTTTTTCCTTGCAAGCATCTTTTTTTTTTCAGTGTTGTTTTTCCTACAAAAAAATGTTATTGACTCGATTTCAATATCTCAGCCCGATCTGTTTTAGTGTCATTTTTAAGTGAATTGTTGTGTAGTTTTCAAGTGTCCATCATATTTGAATGGTGGAGAATATCACAAGTTATATAATTATTTTGAAAAATATTATAACCATAAAGAGATTATGTATATAAAAATAATCTTACACATTGATATGACTTGATGTGATTTTTTAAATTATATAATTGTTTTTATTATAAAGTAAATCTAACAAATAACATTAAGTTTAATCAATTTATGAGATTATTTTTACGTAATCTCTTTGTGATTGTAGCATTTCTTCAATTATTTTTATATGTTACATTTTCTTATATTTTACTAATGGACTCTGGGGACCTCAAATAGGATTCGGCAAGTAAATTTTCTATTACTTCGTTATTTGATTTCACTTTTTGGGCGAAATAAATAATTCTTTCCAATTGTTGATGTATTGATTTATCAAGCGTCTTCCTTACCTGTTGGACAGTGCAACATCGATGAAACTAATATGAAATAAATATAATACATACATATACAACACATATTATTAGCTTTAAAACGAGAGCTCAAAGAGTTTATACAAACTTTATTTACAAATTATTTAAATTGAGTCGAGTCAAATTTATATGGATTTTAATAATTTAATATTCAAATATCGAGTCAATATTCATGTGTTTATGAATATCTTATCGATTAATTGAATTGAATTCAAACAGAGTATTTCATGTCAACCGAGTTTAAATTGTTCACGGATTACTCTATTCATTCATTTGCATGCAGTCCTAGATCATGAAAAAGAGTAACTTAAAGTTTCACTACTGTCCGTCGATCTCTCAAGAGACTTGTGAACAAATATATCCACACAAAACAAGGCAATGCATGAATTAAGTTTCCCACGTGACGCATAATGTGCGGCGATGAATCAAGGCAATCATCAACTATTTGTTAGTTGTCTACCCTTGTTGCATGGATCGCACATGTGGTGACGAAAGGATGGTTTAGCTGTCGCTTCGATAAATAGCTTGATTCAATGGGACTAGACCTAAGCTTGACTAACTGCCTACCTATCTGTCTGAATCTCTCCCGCTGACATGTCCTTGTCACGTGGCATTACCTCTTAAGGACGGCACCACCTCCATCTTCTTTTTAAAAGTACATTTAAATATCGAAATAAATGTAATTTAATTTAATTTAAAAAATATATAATTAAAATATTAGTTTTTAATATTATAAATGTATTAAAATTTTAAAAAATTAAATTATTTATTATATTTTATATAAAAATTTAAAAAAATTAAAAAATATATAATAATAAAATAAAATAAGATAAAGAGAATTTAATAATCAAATTGAGAGAGTTTGTGTGTGAGGAGATTTCTCATTTATTTGTTTGAAAATATTATTCAGTTTTTTAATATCCATTTAAAATATTTAATTTAAAATAATTAATTATTCCTCTTAAGTAATTCTGTAATATTTGTTTTAAAAGTTATAAAAAAAATAATGATATTTTTATAATTATTCTTCGATAAATTTATACGATAGTGGCACTTCATTAAGATTTTTGTATTACTTTTAAATTTAAATTTTTATAATTTCTACCAATCAAAAAAAAAAGCTATTTTTGAAAAATAAAGGAGGAAGTTGGTAGGGCTATTTCTGCCATCAAGAGGATAATTCTTGGGGCAAATATGCCACGTGGCAAGTCTTTGTCAACCTCAGTTAGTGACCACTTAGAACATTCTCTTTGTTAAAGCTAAAAGTTATTTTTTAAAAATTTAATTTTATATAAATATTAAAATAAAGTAGTATATTTGATTAAATATAATAATAAAATATGTAAGAAAAGATTTAAAAATTATTTTTATGAATAATAAAACTAAAATTTTATTCAAATGTTGTCAAATTTAATAATTGTTGGATAAAGTTCTAATTTTATTATTCACAAAAGCATTTTTTTAATTTTTTGTTTTTACATATTTCATTGTCATATTTGATTAAATATAATACTTTATTTTTTAATATTTATACAAAATTATATTTTCTAAAAGATAACTTTTAATTTTACCAATGAGAATGCTCTCATACGATTAGAGTTTTAAAGATGTAAAATGCTAAATCACTTTATAAAATCTCTCGATTAAATTTCTTGATACTATATTTTTATTTTTTTACTTAGTGAATAAATAAATATTTTTTAATAATATTATATTTTTTTCCTTTTTAAAATATATTTAAAAATAAAATATTAATAAAAATATATATATATATATTTCTCAAAACAAATTCGGGATGTAGCACTATTCCGTATAAATATATTTAGATTCCTTACATGACCACGCATACGATTGGAGTCCTTGAAATGTACCGGGTGCTCCTTTTCATTCAGTGTTTACCATAAATAATGTCCTTTTGGTTTCTACTAAGCCTATTTCCCGTCAATACTAAATTACGGTTCTGCCTTTTTGCTACAAACAAATTAATTTAAATGTTGGTTAATAAATTAATTTTTATTATAAAGTTAAAAAAGAAACTATTATTGTAAAAGAGAAATATATAATAAATTTTTCAAGAGCTCTTAATAACTGAAACTTTATTCTCTTTCTATATTTTCTTATGAATTTCATAATAACTGAAGTTCATATTTATAGACTTTGAAATTACTATACAAGTCATTATGCAAGATTTAAAATAATAATGGTGGGATCATTCACATAATTTTAATAGTGGGACAAGGGACGGCAGCCATCTCTCCAATCGATCTCTGTTTCATTACAATTTTATTATAATTTTGTTTTAATTAGAAATTTCATACATCCCATGAAATGTATAGTTTCTAGAGTGCCATATTTTATGGTCTAAAAATCAGAGTGGGGGCAACAGCACTATTAGACGCCATACCTTATCCAATTGGGCAAAGATTATTCCAATTATCTTCGATCGAGAGATTGGAGGAGAAAGTTCTTCTTCATAAACTAATTAACTCAATAAAGCAAATAATTTCAATGCTTTGAAAGATTTTGGTTCTGAACTTTCTTTTTAGCAATGCAAAGGGATAATAAAAAATACGGTACAGCTCAATAAATTAGGGTATTGTGTAGATTACAAAGTAGAAATCCCATAATTTGCAATATTCTAATTTATGACATTTATTTTTTTTTATAAATCAAAGTCTTCTATTCAAATAGATGGAAGATTGGGCATGTTTTGATAATTCTTTTGCTTATCCAAAATAATTTATAACATTTGCGCTAATATATAAATTCATGAATCAGGAAATATAATCATAATAATTGGTATTGATCACAATCAAATTACTAACTAATAGCACTACAAGATTTATTGGCTTCGGCGCCCAATTTAGTAGCTAATAGGTGACAAAACAGCCGCTGTTACCTATCCTAGGCGAAAATTATAACGCCGCTGGTTTGCCGGGATTGTCTGTTGGCTAAAATTCTGTGCCTACCAGTCCTACAAGATTTATTGGCTTTCTTGGGGTATTATTGTTTGTATTTCCATAGCATCCTACTTATTAGATGAACATCCTAATATCTGGTCCTTGCATGCCCAGCACTATGATATGCCACAAATTTAATATATAGCCAACTAATTAATATTATGCTATATATCCTGTTGCAAATTAATTCCAAATCTTCAAATATGCAAAATACCCAACAAATTCCAAAATAACATGTTGCGACATTAACAATTTGTGCATGAATATTTGTCTGCTAATGATACCTTCAGCCAAAATAACACTAGAGGACGCACAACCATCGAGTAATTATAAGTTCTAAACATTTTTAGCAAATACACAGATTAAAAAGCATCCATTATATATAGTTTGCAATCATCCCATTACATGAAAGGATTCGGCCTATAAGGCAGGTGCATTATACTACCAACATATTCAACAAATTGCTGAATACCAACAGGTGCATTAAACCAGCCAACATAAACAGCTCTTTTGCCACTTTCAAATTGCCAAATATCAACATCTAGTCATGTACTAATTTAGAAGGGGGGTCGGTAAAATATATATATATATATATATATTGCATTTCAACTTCAAAATAAAGTTGCTCATTCCAGCATCAATACCCATATTTGCTGTAACATCTTCCCTTTCAATCTCTGCATCAGTGAATGTGAGTGACCGCTGTAGTTTCCTGGAACAGAACACCACAACCAGTAATTTTTAAACAAATATATATATGTATTTATATACTGCTAACTTGTTAAATTTAAATTCACTATAAATGAAAGTTTTAATAACTACTATTGAAGAAATTAAACTTTCCTTTCATGGTATTCACTCAATTGGTTAAAATTCTTGTTTTGATAAGCAGAGGATTAAAATTTTTTCATGGTACTTCTCTGAACTGATCTCATATTTATATTAATATGAATAATATGAAGATTTATGTAATGTTGTGCATTGGTGATCCATACTCAACTAGCACATGGTAAATAAGAAAGCATGTTTTAATATGAATAATAGAAACCCCCCCCCCCCTTCTCTCTCTTTCTTCAGCCAAAATAACACTAGAGGATGCACAACCATCGAGTAATTATAAGTTCTAAACATTTTTAGCAAATACACAGATTAAAAAGCATCCATTATATATAGTTTGCAATCATCCCATTACATGAAAGGATTCGGCCTATAAGGCAGGTGCATTTTACTACCAACATATTCGACAAATTGCTGAATACCAACAGGTGCATTAAACCAGCCAACACAAACAGCTCTTTTGCCACTTTCAAATTGCCAAATATCAACATCTAGTCATGTACTAATTTAGAAGGGGGGGTCGGTAATATATATATATATTGCATGTCAACTTGAGAGTGAGTTCACAAATTTCTTTGTTAATTAAGTTAGTTGTATATTTCTGAAATTAAAATAAATTCACTCTATGTATAACCTCATTTGTGAACCCTTTTTTACGGTTAAACTAGTCTAAATTTCAGAAACATTAAGGCCTGGTTTGTTTTTAGGGATGAGATGAGATAAAAGTTAAAAAAAGAATAAAATATTGTTGTAATATATTTTTTTAATATTAGTTTTGTTTTGGGATTTGAAAAATGTGTTTTGAAATTTGAAAAAGTTAAATTTTTTATTATATTTTGTATGAGGATTTGAAAAAGTATAATGATCAATTTGAGATGTGTTTTGGAGTTTTGGTTTCATCTCAATAAACAAACTAGGCCTAAATTAGCTATGAGTTTGACGATATCTCTACAGTTTTACTGGAAATGGACTTCAAAACATTTCCACGAAAAACTAATGTTTATAATATTCTGAAAACTTTTATCATTCAAAGTAGTGTAAATTTTAGTGACATTAACTATACTAAGATATTTTGTCTAATCTCCATAGTTTTAATGTCATTTACTTAAAATCTGCTTATACTAAGATATTTTGTATAATCTCCACAGGTTAAGCGGACATGGTAAGCAGTTCAAAATATGCTTATACTCAGATGAATGTATATGAAGTAATGATTTCTATATAATCTTGATCTCTATTGTTAATTAAATATAATGAGAATACTATACAAATTAAGAGAACTCTAATCAGTTTGACGATCAACTCATACTCAGATGAAAAAGATAATATTTAATTCTCCCATGCGTTGACAATTAATATTTTAAAAATAATTTATATGTTAATTTGGAAACTATGAGCTGACTTCATATATATGTAGATCAAGCAGAGCTCCACATGACATAAATATAAACAATATAACATCAGCCAACCATAAACAATGATTTTCACAATATAACAACCATGCCGTGAATGTAACAATGTATACATCAGCCAACTCATATAACAATATAGCAATATATACATCAGCCAAGGGGGGAAGATGCAGAGGAAATGTAATTGCCAATCTGTAGGATCGATAGTAATTATGGCACTAGCAGGCAACTAGAAGTAGCTGGTCTGCAAGTTTACTTGTGAAGCATGTTTTGGGGTCCCTAGTTGTTGGGCTCACCTTGAGACTCTTCCTCTTAACCAGGATCTCCAATGATCTAAGCAAACAATTTACAAAATCACAAGTAGAAACCAAAAACAACAGTCAATTCCAAAGCCCCAACTGAGAGATATAAGTTAGAGAATAAGAAGCAAGGTCCCTAGAGTTAAGTTCAAAAACTTGATCTAGAGATAGGCACTTCTGGGTTTCAGCCTGAAGTTCAGGATAGTTCCTCTCACTATGCCTACACAAGAACCGCCCTCTTTAGTATATATTTGAATGCTTTATCTATGCCCGTGCATAAGTGCGTACAATAACATATATGAAAATCATAAACCCCAACAGGGAGAAGACAGGAAACTCTGTTACAAGAAATGTCACTTATTCTACGTATTCAAAAACATAATGTTGCATGTAACAGAAAAATATTCAGGATTAAGCCCGTTGGTTTGATAATAAACAATACATTCTTAACATAAACGGCATCTAAGAATTTCTGCCATCAAAATCTAGAATCCGAACCAAAAATTATCATAAACTCAAGCAATGCAACATGGAATTCAATTCTCAAGTAAATAAATAAAAAAATATGAGAGGAGAGAAAGGAATTGGATGGGCTATTCCTTGAGAAAACGAAAAAAAAACTAGAGAGAGACTCGTAGAGAGAAGGAATGAGAGCCGAACGGAGGGAGGATGGTGTTCGAACACGAACCACTTCAAGCCCCTTACCACCGAAACCCTAAAAACGCAAACTTTACCTCCATAGATCATCAAACTCGAAGATCTCTAACAAGTTGTAGCGCGATGATGTTCCTACGAAAGAGGGAAGCTACAGAGATGGAGACTAGAAGAGAGGGATTGAGTGAGTTTTGTAGCCTCGATCAAGAAAGAGAGTGAGAGACAGAGAAAAATTGATAACTAGAAACATAGAGACAACGGAGAGAGGGAGGGTGGAGAGAGAGCCTCGCCTTGGAAGCGAGGCGACAAGAGCGCGGCTACCAGAAGTCGGCGATGAGGATCAGAGGCTAGGTGAGCTTCGAATTTCGCAATCAGCATGAGAGGGTATTTGGCGCTGGGTGGGTTTATCGCGCATAGAGAGAGAGAGAGAGAGAGAGATTTTTTTTTTTTTTGGGTGGGGGTGGGGTGGGGGTGGGGGTGGGGGTGGGGGGGGGTTTATCATTTAAATTTTCAAAGACTATGTCCGGCGCTTCCATAGCGCCGGAAATGGTCATAAAATTCGCCACAAAAATCCAAACTAGGAATTTTCGCACGGTTAAAATTAAACAAAATGTCAGTGCTGCAATAAGCATCCTTTGCCATCATATTCAATTGCAGCACACTGAAAAATGCCCTTATAAGTGTTATTTCTTATGGTGAGCAAAACAACATTGCATGTAACGTATATATATGTGCGCGCGTATGTATATCAATTCTAATCTTCAGTGATGTACGGATGTTGACTTATAATTAGTGCTTCAAATAATGTATCACTACAACAAAACAGGATTTTTGCGACACAAGAATTCGCCACACCCCCTAAGTTCGCTGCAATTGATACGCTCTTAATAAAGTATGGGTAATAATTCATTGAGAGTGCATGATACCTGAAACATGTTAGGAGCCTTCACAAACTCCACAATTGCACGCAAAGCTTCCTCCTTGGCTTCACTAATTGTATATGCATTTTCACCAAAAAATTGTTTATAAAAAGTGAGATTCATGTATCTAATATAAGTAACAAACATGAATTAGATAAAGGTATCTAGAAGAAATATAACCCAACCTTAACAATAAGATAATGCATTTGTAATAAAGATTTTTAACACACTTTTAAATTAGTACCCTCATTAATACATACACTTCATGTTTATTGCATTGTTCCTTTACACTCCCATGTCCTCCTCCTCTACTTATTGCAACCAAAATAATCAGTATTTTTTGTTTATTTGAACCATGCCAAACTCAGTAATTCAGCAATCCAAATTCAGAATCTCAACAGCACCAAAAAAACCAATTCACTCTAAAAAACAGTCCTGGAGTTATAAACATCCAAATGGGTGATTTTATTACTTGATCAATTAATTAAAGGTGGAAAGTAAAGACAAAATAAAAGGGGCTGCTTTGTTTATTAAGTAAACATAACCATGATCAATTACAGGACTAGAGCCACTCTGATGATGATGATGATGAAGATCATGCATATAGTTGAAAGCTTATTTCTCAAATTTTGATTAAAAAGAAGACTAGGCTTTGGTAATGGTTACAGGGGCAAAAGTAGTAGTATTACAGGCACTACTGCAGTACTGCACTAACTTAAACTAATTGCTTGTACAGATTCTGCAGAAAGGTACAAGTCATTACAATTCTTCAATCCCCTGAATTCTCCACTTAAAATGTCGTCCACATATATACATGACAGGCCGATTGCTCAATCCCTAAAACTAAATATACACAAATATTACAGCCTCCAAAAGAATAAATAAAAATAAAACAGAGAGAGAGAAAAAAAAAGAACACACGCAAATGCGGCATCTAATTCTCATAAGCAAGCTACAAACTTTATAAAATTTATTCATCTTAAATTTTGTCAATATTCAACCATAAAGACTCAATGCGATCGACTTATAAATTATCTAAGTAACTATGATCTATATATCTAAGTAGTAAATATTTGGAGCCATTCAAAACATGTCACATTAGTAATTAAGTGTGACAAAAGATGAAAGATTCAAGATAAAAACTAGCATTAATCTTCTGAAATTATATATTTGTAATATTTTTCCATCACTAATATCACCATAATTATCCTAATTATATCTTTCTGAAGAAGGTGTTGAGTTGTATAGCTGCATGCTTCTCAAAGTTTTCAACATGCTTATGATGATGATCTCCACTCCTTGTACCCTCTCCATCTTCCAGTACTGCCGCACATCCAGCATAAACCTCATTAATTTTCAGTCCAAGAAAGACCTCCAAAGTCCAAACTCTAATTAGATTAGAACTTAATTTAAACAAAATTATCTTCCCCTCCTGACTACATTGATTTTGATATAGATCAGCTTTGGTAGTACTGAAATTAAGTGCTATATATATATAACAAGTAATTTCAGTACTACCTGTACATAGCTGGTCTATATATAATATACACGTTGGAAATTATTTAGTTGATTTAAAACTCTCTTTTTAAACCATTACTTTATGCAGGCAATGTTTTGCTTTGTCACTGGTTGGGACATTTTGTGGACAAGTGTTGGAACAATATTAATGATACTATAAAGAAACTTGGAGAGCTTCAATAATGTGGCTAGGTATAGATTCATTATACATGCAGGTCTTTTGGTTCTACCCAATTTATCAGTATGTGTTCAGCATTATCTTAACTTCTTAAGCAATATATGGTATCCCATATAGGTACTTCTATAAATATCATTGATGGTTTAAAGTTGGTAAGGATAGACAATTTTCATCTCATGTAATATGGGATTTGAGTTCTGTTGGTCATCTAGTCCCTTAACTCACGATACCATCCATAGAATAAAAAAGAGAATTAAGGGATTTGGGTTACTAATAATTTCTGTGTTTACTGATAATTCAAGTTTTTTGATAAGTACAAACGAACTTTTCTTGGTGTGGCTCTGGACAAAAGACATGTATTACTTCAAATCTAACTGTGCATTTTTGGCTGGTCTTGGTAATACCTCTTTAGTGGAGTGAATTGGTTAAATTAATTTTGTCAAGTACCTACTAGTTTGACATGGAGAAATTAACTGTCTTGTAGACATTGGATTAACGACTTAATGGAATGCAATACAAGACATTCAAAGTTGAGATAACAAAAAAAAAAGTAGCAGGAAGAATTCAAAAACATGTAAAGAGAAGCTTCTCTTATGTTGTTTACTTCTTATATAACCTAGAAACTGAATGTGTCAGGGGCTGAAGGGTCTCTTTTGAGTGGGGTTCGGAAGGAGAGTCCTAAGAATAATTTGATTTAATACTTAAAAAGTAATGTCTAGTCGATTACGAAAACAAAATATTTATGCATAGAAACAAAATATTTCTCCGTGGTTGAACAGAAAGAATATCCCTGCATCTTTCATTTAGTGAAAAATGAGAAACCATGCCTCATTTAGTTAGGCAACTTTTGTTTATTTTTTTTCTTTTACCCTCTACTAACTCCAATGACCAAAGTGCATGAATAACTAAAAAGAGGGAAATAAACTGAGAAGGAATTGGCAATAATCAAACAAGTTCAACCTTGCAGTTCTTACCCAATCCTACTGGCATCTAGTTTGTTGTTTGTTCACTAGATGTTTGTGAACTTAAAATGCAACTTAGTGATAAGTTTGAGTTTAGCTCATTCAAGTAAAAATTAAAAAAAAAAAAAACTTAAGGACCTCGGATTCAACTCGATTAGAAATTTAGAGGTCCAGTCATAATTCCAAACCACCTCTGCTTTCAAGACTAGGCTTAAACAGAGGTTCTGACCTAAACTATTTTACTAAACTTTCAATAAACAGAGTTCTTACCACAGAGGAATTATTTCAACTAGGTGGTCGCCGGACGGGGTTGAGGCCACTCAGAAAAACCCTTTGGCACCAGGAAATGGGTCACGCTGATCATAAAATTTAAAGTTTATTTAAATACAATACAAAGCTTTGGTTTTTGTGGAGTAAATCGCAGAATAAAAAGGAGGAGTGGACTGGTGTTTACCGTGCTATGGAAATCCGGCGAAAATTGCGAAAATTTGTCTGGCAAGTGCATGGAGGCAGCGAGACTGTGGAATGCCAACTTCGGTGGAGGAAATGAAAGCCGTTCAAGAACAGGGGTGGATGGGAGCGTTGATCGACTTAGTGGGTGGGTGCGCAGGTGATCGAGCCGAATTGCAGAGTGAAATGCTAGTTTGGGGAAAAAAGGGAAATCTGGAAGCGGAGGGCAATAAGGGTGCATGGGAGGTAAAATCGAAGAAAAAATGTTGAGGGAAGGTAACATTCATCCCACTCACTTATATAAATAATATAATATTATATTATTTATGTGAGCGAGAATGATGAGTAATAGTTTCTTCCAGCAGCACTCACCTTTCGGTGGGGGGGGAAATTAAAATATCTGCACCACTTGTTCATTAAAGTCATGCATTACAACGATTTTATTCGCCGTAACAAACCAAAGCATTATAACAGCAATTGAATTCGCTTTGAAAGACGCTAATCGCTACAAAATGCAAGCGTTCATTAAACACGCAATGACAGCGAAATAAATTCTTTTAAAAGCAAGAACAATATCCCGGCGATTTATTTCGCCGCTTAAGTAGATAAATTCGCTGGTAAAAATCACATCGTAAAATTAATGTGAAAAATCAGCAGCAAATTTTCAATCGCTGGTAATATGTCGTTTTGACGGCAATTCTATTTCTAGTACACACGAATTTGCCGGGAAAAGACGTTTTTATTGTAGTGAAAGTTGATTTTCCGAAAGATTTAGAAGGAAGAGATTTATTAAATTTTCTAAAGAAGTAGGGATGAGACATTGTAAACAGTTTTGGAAAAAATCTAGCAGGAATAGAGAATTTCGACGGCCCGTTTCTCATGAAATTGAGCCAGAAAGTTGATTTTCAAAGAGGTGAAAAATGATAAGATTTCTCAAATTTTTTAAAGAAGTAGGGATGAGACCTTAAGACAGTTTTGGGAAAATCGAAGCTCGGCTAGAGAGTTTAGACGGCCTCTTTCTGGTGGGATTTTTCCCAACAGTAGGTTCACTGACAAATAAAAATAGATGAATTTGGACAGGAAGCTAATTTGACGTGAAATGTTCCCAAATAAAGCGTTCAAAGAGAGATCAAGACATGCGAGATTTGGATAAGACGAAAAAGAAAATCCTTGAAGTGTACCTTGTAAACCAGAGTTAGTAAGGTTTATTCCGACAACACTTCCAGCCGGATTGCAAGAGATACCTAGCCAGGTACAAGGGTCTAGTGTACTATAGTTTGAATTTGTAAAAGGATTGGGAAGAGAAGTCCATGAACGTAGGCGAGATTGGGTTTGGTTTGAAAGGGTATTTTTTCATTGAGCAATGAATGACAGCCCCTATTGTTTGGGGACAGGTCAAAATATTTTAAAATATAAATAATATTTTTACTGTTTATGTCTCTAAAATATGAATAATAAAAATATTATTCATGTCTTTAGGACGTTTCGATTACTCCCAAGGGCTGTCAAAATTTATTGTTTTCGATTTGATGGGGCAGCCAAAATTTATTGTTCTCGATTTGAGAAGAGCAGTAACTTCTCCAGCAGAAGCAAAATCAGCATTTGACGATAAAACAACATGATGAACAAACGGGAACAAAGAGAATAGGGAGCATACTAATTTCTTGTAGGTTGATGTTGCCATTCTTATGTCGTGTAGCGTTTATTAATTAATAACTTAATAACGTTATTTATAACAACCATGATCTGCAGTACTGTACCTATCTTTTTTATCCCTTTAATTATTCTATTTTCCAAATTAGGACTTTATGCAACTGATCGACTCAAACTTGTAAAGTCTATATTTACGTACGTATTACTCTACCTTTGCCGTGTCGGCCCGTTCTACCATTCTACTTTGCTAATAGTCTATTTAATAGTGAGTCAAGCTTTCATGTACTCTTTCTTTGTCCACCATCGAAGTCTTCGTCTACTTTCTTTTTGGGTTAAATTATGAGTTAAAAACATAAGTACAGTAATAGATATTCTACTGCATATAATTAGGGGGTGATGATCTCTCGATGCACTAAAACAAATTATGTTAATGATGTTTGCATGCTAATGTCATCGCATCGTAATAGATAAGACCGGTTATAAAATGTTCTCTTGATAATATTAAGGTTAATTCAGGTTACGGAAATTAAATTAAATTAAATTAAATTACATGAAATTTATATAACATTATTTTTTTCTGATCTTGATTCGTAATTAATGAGTGGCCTTAATTAATTTCATTATCGCTAGCTGCACTGTCCTAAAGGTAATGATCAAAACGTTTGATATATTATGAATCAAGAGTCCATGATCAAGTACGTCAACTGGGAAAGAAATATTTATTTCGCCCAAAAACTGGATGCATTTAACAAAGTAATATATTATTGGATAATGCTACTGGCCGGACCGATGGTCTCAATTACCGATGGTGAACCGATGTACTGCATTTTTAGGTTTTTTTTTTAAATGTCTTTTTAAATATTTTTAAATACTTTTATATGAAAAACACATAATAAATTAAATAATATATATTTTCTTAATTACTAAGCAAAAAAATTTTTAATTAAAAAATAACATCAGTCAAGCTATATATTTATCGGTTCAATAAGCATTTTCCTTTTTTAGTATATTCAGTGGTATAATATTAAATATTTAAAAAATAAGACTAGATTTTTTCTTACTATGACAAATACTTAAACTAGGCATTAATATTAATATTGCTTTCATTAATGAACATTTCTTATAATTTACAACGCCAATTAAAGAAACCAAAAGGATTATGGTAGTTAATTTATTCTCTAAAGTAACGTAGGCCAAAGGGATTTATTTCCATTGTACCTGTACGTGTTGCTTCAATATCCCGTATACCTGCTTGAATTATTTCCTGATCATGGTCATTTTCGAGTATCCGTTGAGTTAATTCATTTTTACTAACAATGCATATGCTAGCTGAACTCCAATCACTAATTAATTTTCATGCTATACATCGATCGACCCTCGATCCGATCATATCCTTCCCGTCTCCTTTTTCTAGCTTTTCTCGCCCTGAACATTTTCTATGCATGCCCTGGACCTAATTATGCACGGGTATGATCTTCTTGGTGAAGAAGATGTAGGCCGGATCAGTCGTCCTCTTTGCACAGTACTTAAGTAATTATGCAATTGGATTTGTCATGTTTGCTTGCTGTGTTGAAGGGAATGTAAGATATATAACATTGGAAATTTATAAGCAGCCATAAACCAAAAACTCATTTATGAAAGAACGTACAAAAGATTCCTGCTTGGTTAATTTCCACATTCATAATTAAGATTTTGTTTTAATTGCGCTTCTGTCATCTGTGCATTACTCTACCTAATACATTCTGAAGCAGGCCTTTGCCCTCCACGGCATAATTTTATGTGCATTGGACACGACTTTAGGCAGTTATTTGCAAGGCTGCCTGAGATCCTTTTTGAGTGAGTGATGAACTCCGGTGGAAGATCTCCTGACAGAAAGTTGTTATCCAAGTACAGGATTCTCCATGAATGCTCTATTTTGTTTCCAAATTCTCTTGGTATTGGCCCAGCAAATTCATTACCTGCTAGATTAATGGCGGTTAAGTTCTGAATCGTGGTCAAATTGACAGGCAGAAGACCATGAAGATTGTTATTTTCTGCATCAAGAAACTGAAGTTGTCTCTCTTCCATCGAAAAGTTGGCCGCCTCTATTGCATTGAACTGGTTGTTCGAAACGTTAAGGTAAACCAACCGAGGAAATGAAAGAATTTCCTCGCCGATGATACCTGAAAGAAGGTTGTGACTTAGATCAAGCCGACTAAGGTTGCTGAGCATATTAACCGGAGAAATATGGCCGGTAAGTATATTATCGTTCAGAGACAGAGTTGTCAAACTGAAAGGAAAATATGGCAGATTTCCATAAAGCTGGTTGAAAGAAAAATCTAGGGTTTCTAGTTGCCATAATCCGGTGAGGTCCGGGATTGTGCCGGTGAGTGCGTTTGTTGCCATACGTAAATAGCTCAGATTTCGAAGTCTCGAAATATTGGTCGGAATTGAGCCTGAAAGAGTGTTTCCCGACATGTCTAGATATTTCAGATTTTTTAGCAAAGTGATTTCTGTCGGAATGGTGCCGGCGAGACAATTGTCGGCGAGAGATAGTTTGGTGAGTTTTGTGAGATTGGAGATGGATTCCGGTATCGTTCTTCGAAACTTGTTCTTGCTCAGATTAAGGGTGGTGAGCTCGGTTAGGTTTCCGATCGATGGTGTCAAAAACCCATCATATCCAACATCGTCGAGATCAATAGCTATGATCCTGCTCGGACTATTGTCGAGAGGAATACTACATAAGACTCCGAGGAAGTGTCGGCCAGTACTTCCGCAGGGATCGACCCTGAAATCCCAAGTATCAAGGAAAGAGTCGGAAGAGATAGACCTAGGATCAACGGAGTGCTTCACGTTTCGAAGGACTTCGATATCGGAGTCCAGGGTTGAAGAATGAATAAGCATTGGAATGAAACTTAAAAATAGAGAATGGAGACAAAGGAAGGAGATGAAATGCAGGATTAATGTAGCGGCGGCCATGAGTGGTTTGAGGGATTGTTGGTATATATGACGTTTGGTTTGTCAAAATGCTTCTTATAATTGGCCTTGAATCTCGGCTTGATGCATGCATGGAATCATGGCTGCAAATTATTAAGAAATATTTGTTGTTCATGCCAAGATCATGTTTTCTAAAATGCATGTTGATTTGGTTTCGTTTTTGATTAATCAATTCAGATTTCAACCTACCTTTCTTTTTTCAATGAGTTTCGATGGACAGAACATACAAGACAGATGAGCCATCTAAAAAGCATAAACACCGAAACAAGAGCA
The DNA here is from genome assembly GCA_036559045.1 of Platycarya longipes. Lineage (NCBI taxonomy): Eukaryota > Viridiplantae > Streptophyta > Magnoliopsida > Fagales > Juglandaceae > Platycarya > Platycarya longipes. The sequence continues at coordinate 2,728,353 of CM071798.1, forward strand.
AAAAATTTCAGCAAGATCAAACTGAATGTACAACTACGTTATATAAAAATATAAGAAAGCAGAGAACTCTATCAAGTACTTGGGCTTCGAGTTTTAAGAAACATTGCTTACGATCATCACAGGAGCAGAAAGAAGAGGAACAAAATTATACAAAAAAATAATAAATAAATAATAAAAAATAAAAACTTGACCGAAGATCAAAACGCACAGTTTTGGAAGATGGGTCGTCCATTTTCCACCCACTCTTTCTTGTCAAAGTTATCGCCAATAATTTATAACACTTCTCTGGTAGAATTATTAAGGGGCGTTCGAAGTGCATGTTATGATCATCATGGTATTTACAGTTTTAGATTTTATGACAAAAACCACCCAGCCTAGAACCGCATAATGAATTAATGGTAGGCTGGTAGCGATAAAATAAACTTTTAAGAATTCTCTGGTAGAAATTAATTAGTAAGTGGCATTCGAAGTGCATGTGATCATGATAGCTCTAGACTTGTTGGCAAAAACCACTCGGCCAAGAACCATATAATAAATTATTTAATGGTAATGATAATAAATTCATGTCATCAATTAAATTTCTATTACAATAAAAATAATTAATTTATAATCCAACAAAATACATATAATCAAGTCAGTTTTTGAGATTATTTTATAATAAATTAATGGTAATGATAAAATTAAGTTTTAATACTTCTTAGTAGAAATTATTAAGTGGCATTCAAAGTGCAAGTTATGATGGCCTCTACAACTTTAGGTTTCATGACAAAAACCACTCAATCGGGACAAGCCGCATAATAAATTAAGAGAAATATTAGAATGAAGCCATACTCAAGTGCACACATTCACATGAACAGTATTATAAAATACTGTTCATGGGAGTGTGTGCACTTGAGTGTAGCTTCTCTTCATCATTTCACATAAATTAATGGTAGTGATAATAAATTTATGTATGATCCGTTAGATTTATTTTATAATAAAAGTAATTTTACTAACGAATTATATGAAATTATTTCAGTTTGTAAAATTATTTTTATATAATTCATTTGTGATTAAAATATTTCTCAATAATAATAATAACTTTTAAGACTTCTTTTATAGAATTTATTAAGTGGCATTCGAAGTGCATGTTATAATGACTTTTACAGCTTTAAGTTTGATGACAAAAACCACTCAACCAACGACCGCATGATAAATTAATGATAGTATAAAATAACCTTATTCGATAAGGCAAGGTTGAACTAAAACATAAGTTTAGGCCACAGGTAAATTTAGGGGCTGCTTGGATTGGAAAGTGAGTTGAGATCATTATATTTTTATAATTTTTTATACAAAACATAAATTTCTATACACCTTTTTCAAATCCCAATACACCTTTTTCAAATCCCAATACACCTTTTTCAAATTCCAACACATCTTTTTCAAATCCCAAAATAATAATAATATTAAAAAATAAACCAAACTCATCTCAACTCATCTCATCTCCGAATCCAAGCGGGGCAGAGTTGAGATTATTTTAGATAAAAGTTAAAAATTAAATAAAATATTAATAGAATTCTTTGAGATTTGAAAAGGTTAAAACGAGATTTTAAAAAATTGAATTATTTATTATTTTATATAAAAATTTAAAAAAATTATAATAATAAAATTAGATAAAATAAATTAATGTGCATTTTAATTCCAAACCTGGACTAAGACTTCTAGCCGGGCATCAAGTGATGAGAGATTGTCCCATTGGGTTTCGTTTGCTTGGGGCCAGGGGCAGCCATGTGGCTCGTGGACTTCTGCTGTAAAGCATTATCATCCTTCAGCTTGAATAAGGCCTCAAAACCTCCCACAAACCTCAAAACCTCCCACAAAATAAATAATGATAAAAATAAAATACAATTAATCGTTTTTGTTTTCAAGCCATCTCTTCTTCTTAAGAAACATTTTAGTAATAAACTCATAAATTAATATAGATTAATACGGTACGTTAGAATTTTTTTTTCTTTTGGTAGAAGGAGGGCGACACCTCCAAATTTTATTGATAACTCATTTGTAACAAAAGAATATCGTGATACAAAATGTGATATATCAGGTTATAAAGTTATAACTTTTATTAAAAAATAAATTTTATGAAATTATATTAATTTGTATATTTATAATTTTTATTTTTATCAGTAATAATTCTGTTTTTACTGTTATAATCTAAATGATAAGAGGCAAATAGAATATGGCTTTTTTATCTTAGCCTGGCCATAGTAGCTACCTACCGGTTTAGAATTGAATAAAATGGGCCTAGATGGCTGGAACTCAGAGGCCCTACCTCTAATCAGATCTGAGCCATATCTTAGAACCCATTCTCCTCTAGAAAAGTTAATAAATCCTTTGGCAGCTAATATCCATAATTTAAAATGAGTTTATATTCTAATTTGGACTCAAAACTTAGTACACATCAAATTACATTTAGGTCTGATTTGTTGTTAAAATTGGGTTTTACTATTTATAATTCATTTCATACTTTCAACTTATCTCAACCACTCATTTTAAATTTTAATTCATCTCAATCACTCATGTTATTACTATTCATAACTCATTTCATCTCATCTCATCTCTAAATCTAAATAGACTTAATTAGCTTTGAAGTACAAATACATTAAATAAGCCTTGAATGTAGACTCATAGTATTCAATTTAAGACCCCGTTTAGATACTAAAGTAATTTGATAAAAATTAACCCACTTGAGATCCCATACTTCAGATGAAAAATACTTTAATCACAAAGAGATTTTATAAAAATAAATTTATAAACTGACATAATTTGATAAGATATATTATATTATAAAATTACTTTATTATAAAATATATCTAATATATCATATAAAATCATGTAAAAAAATAACTATAGTGCTTTTCACGATGAGATTAATCTCCCGAGCCAAATGGTTAAGATAACAAAAAGTACAGTCTAAATGGAGGGACTTGGCAAAACTAGGCGGGCCGTCACAGTACAAAAAAGATTAGAAAAAAACTATGAGCGTGAAATGAACGAACGAAATTTATCAGCCGCCCCTATCCCACCATTAAATTATGTGAATGACCCCACCACTATTATTTTAAATTCTGCATAGTGACTTGCATAGTAACTTGCATAGTAATTTCAAAGCCTATAAATAAGGGCTTCAGTTGTAATAAAATTCATAAGAAAATATAGAGAGAGAAAGAAAGTTTCAGTTCTTAAGAGTTTCAGAGAGAGAATTTCTTATTTCTCTTTTGCAATAGTAGTTCCTTTCTTTAAGTTTCATAACACGTTATCAGCACGACGGTTCTACCAATTCTGAAGCTAGTGGCCTTATTCCTCTGTAAGTTTTTCAATATATTATTTGAAATCTTTGATATATTTTATTGATGATTGTCTGTGTGAATTTATAACTATATTTTCTGAGATACACATATTTATTATTTATATGTGTAGAAAATGACAAATCTTACAAAATTGGAATTTATTGCTCTTGATATATCTGGGAAAAATTATTTATCCTGGATACTTGATGCTGAAATACATCTTGATGCAATGAACCTGGGAGAAACTATTAAAGAAGGAAATCAAGCATCCCTGCAGGAACGTGCTAAAGCAATGATTTTCCTTCGCCACCATCTTCATGAAGAATTGAAAACTGAATATCTCACAGTAAAAGATCCCTATATTTTGTGGAACAATTTAAGGGAGAGGTATGAACACCAGAAGACTGTCATCCTCCCAAGAGCTCGTTCTCAATGGATGCACCTGAGGTTGCAAGATTTTAAAAGTGTTAGTGAGTATAATTCCGCACTTTTTAAAATAAGCTCAGTATTAAAATTATGCGGTGAGAAAATCACCGATGAAGATATGCTAGAGAAGACTTTTACTACATTTCATGCCTCGAATGTGCTCCTGCAGCAGCAGTATCGAGAGAGAAAGTTCAAGAAATATTCTGAACTTATATCATGTCTTCTAGTAGCTGAGCAGAATAATGAGCTCTTATTAGAAATCCACCAGTCACGCCCTACTGGCTCAATATCATTCCCTGAAGTGAATGGTAATAGGTTTGCATCATTCTCAGAAGTGAATGGTGCATCCTTTAGAAGAAATCGGAGGCGTGGACGTGGTAGGAGAAATTATAGAAATGTTGGTCCCAGGAGTGACAACATTAAAAGGGATTATAATATACCATATCACCAGAAGTGGTACAATTCAGAAATGGGTAAAAATCCTCAGAATAATTCTTCAAAGAAAAGTGAATAGGTGTGCCATAGATGTGGAATGACTGGACATTGGTCACGTACCTGTCGTACGGCCAGGCACTTAGCTGATTTATATCAAGCTTCTATTAAAGGAAAGAATAAAGTGCATGAAACAAATTTAGTAGAACCATCAGATGATTTATTAGATTCAATAGATATAGACGTTACTCATCTTGATGTATCTGATTTCTTTAATCATCCTGATGGTAGTATTGAACACTTAATTGGAGATGGAAGTGTTCCACTTAATTAATGTATTTTCTTTCTATCAGTAATAAAAGTTTTGTATATTTTGTAGAATCATGGATCATATTGATGAGCTTTTTATCTCTGAGTTGAATGATAAAGATATATGTCTGGCTGACAGTGCTACAACTCACACAATTCTCAAAGAAAAGAAATATTTTCAAAATCTAACACTAAGTAAAGCCTATGTCCATACCATATCAGGTTCATCGGATTTAATTGAGGGCTCCGGAAGAGCTTATATTGTGTTGCCTAATGGCACCAAATTTTGTATTGATGATGCTCTATTCTCTTCACAATCCAGAAGAAATTTATTGAGTTTCAAAGATATACGTCGTAATGATTACCATATTGAAACGACCAATGAAGGCAGTAAAGAGCATCTTCTTATTACTAAAATAGTATCGGGCCAGAAGCTCGTATTAGAAAAACTGTCTGCTCTATGTTCTGGATTGTATTATACAAAAATGAGAACAATCGAATCATATGTGGTAATGCACCAGAAGTGCATTGACCCTAAAGTATTTATGACTTGGCATGATCGCCTTGGACATCCGGGTTCTATAATGATGAGACGAATTATTGAAAATTCGCATGGGCATCCCTTAAAGAATCAAAAGATATTTCTACCCAATGAATCTCCGTGCTCTGCATGTTCTCAAGGTAAGTTAATTATTAGACCATCTCCCTCAAAAGTCATTGTTGAATCTCCATCCTTTTTACAAAGGATTCACGGAGATATATGTGGGCCTATTCATCCATCAAGTGGACCATTTAGATATTTTATGGTTCTAATTGATGCATCTAGTCGATGGTCACATGTTTGTCTTCTTTCCACTAGAAATGTTGCATTTGCTAGACTTCTTGCTCAGATAATTAAACTACGAGCACAATTTCCTGAGTATCCGATTAAGACCATTCGATTGGATAATGCAGGTGAATTTTCATCTCAAGTTTTTGATGATTATTGCATGTCAATAGGAATAGATGTTGAACATCCTGTTGCCCATACACACACACAAAACGGTTTAGCAGAGTCTTTGATCAAAAGGCTTCAACTAATCGCTAGACCTTTACTTATGAAATCAAGACTACCTATTTCTGTTTGGGGACATGCTATACTTCATGCAGCATCTCTAATTCGCATTAGACCATCTGCATATCATAAATATTCTCCATTACAGCTTGCATTTGGTCAACAACCAAATATTTCTCATCTTTGTACTTTTGGATGTGCTGTATATGTTCCAATTGCACATCCACAACGTACAAAAATGGGCCCTCAACGTAGACTTAGGATATATGTTGGTTTTGATTCTCCATTCATTATTAGATACCTTGAACCCCTTACAGGGGATATGTTTAAAGCACGTTTTGAGGATTGTCATTTTGACGAATCAAATTTTCCGTTAATGGGTAAAGAAAAGTCGATGCCTGAAGCACGACAAGATATTACTTGGGATAATAAGACCATGTCTCATTTTGATCCTCCTACAAATGAATGTAAACGGGAAGTTCAAAGGATTGTTCATTTGCAAAATGTTGCAAATCAGTTACCGGATGTATTTACTGACACTAAAGGTGTAGTAAAATCTTATATTCCTGCTGTTAATACTCCAGCAAGGATTGAAGTCCCTGAAGGACAAATTGTCAAAGCAGCAATAGGTGAATCTAAAACACGCCTGAAGCGTGGAAGACCTATTGGTGCAAAAGATAAAATTTCCAGAAGGAAAAGAATACAAAATGAATTTGGTGTTCCTGAAGAACACGTACCCACAATACAGGCCACAAATATAATTGGTGCTCCTAAAGAGCTTAAATCTTCTATTCCAGAACCTCCTGAAGAGGAAACTCTTGAAGAGTATAAATCTCCTAAAAAGGGACCTCCTGAAGAGGTGTGTCATGAAATGTTTTCCCCTGAAGAGGAACAGGTACCTGAAAATAATGAGATCTCAATACATTTCATGAAAACTGGAGAAATTCTGGATAGAAATAAAACTGTTGTCGACAATATATTTTCATATAAAATGGCCCTTGACATTACCAGAAGTAATGAAGAAAGTGAGCCAAAAAGCGTCGAAGAATGTCGACGTAGAAATGATTGGCCAAAATGGAAAACAGCTATTGAAACTGAATTAAATTCGCTAGCAAAACGAGAAGTATTTGGACCTGTTGTCCAAACACCAAAGGGTGTAATGCCTGTTGGATATAAGTGGGTATTTGTACGAAAACGTAATGAGAAAAATGAAATTGTGCGATACAAAGCACGGCTTGTTGCACAAGGTTTCCTGCAGAAACCCGGGATTGATTATGAAGAAACATACTCTCATGTTATGAATGCAATCACATTTAGATTTTTGATTAGTCTGGTTGTTACAAAAGGATTAGAAATGCGGTTGATGGATGTGGTCACTGCATATTTATATGGATCCTTAGACCATGACATATATATGAAAATCCCTGAAGGATATAAGATGCCTGAAGCATCTACAAGTACATCTAGAAATATGTACTCAATCAGACTACAAAGATCTTTATATGGGTTGAAGCAATCCGGACGCATGTGGTATAATCGTTTAAGCGAATATCTATTGAAAGAAGGATTTGAGAATAATCCTATATGCCCATGTGTTTTTTATTAAAAAATCAGAATCCGGATTTGTCATTATTGCGGTTTATGTTGATGATTTAAATATTGTGGGAACTCCTGAAGAGATCTCAAAAACCGCTATATATTTAAAGAATGAATTTGAAATGAAAGATCTTGGCAAAACAAAACTTTGTCTCGGCCTGCAACTTGAGCACTTGCCAAATGGAATTTTTATTCATCAGTCCATGTATACTGAGAAAGTCCTAAAGCATTTTTATATGGACAAATCTCATCCTCTGAGTACTCCAATGATTGTTCGAACACTTGATGTGAAGAAAGATCCATTCCGTCCTTGTGATGACGATGAAGAAATTCTTGGTCCTGAAGTACCATATCTCAGTGCAATTGGAGCTTTGATGTATCTTGCAAATTGCACTCGACCAGATATTATATTCTCAGTTAATCTGCTTGCAAGATATAGTTCTGCACCAACTCGAAGGCATTGGAATGGCATTAAACATGTCCTTCGTTACCTTCATGGTACGGTTGATATGGGATTATTTTATCAACGTGGTTCAAGTCCAGAATTGATTGGGTATGCAGATGCAGGTTATCTTTCAGACCCACACAGAGGTAGATCTCAAACTGGATATTTATTTACTTATGGAGATACTGCCATATCATGGAGATCTGTTAAGCAGACACTATCTGCTACTTCTTCAAATCACTCAGAGATCATTGCTATTCATGAAGCAAGTCGAGAGTGTATTTGGTTGAGATCAGTTATTCAACATATCCAGGAAAAGTGTGGACTTCCCATGATCAATAATAGCCCAACAATCTTATATGAAGATAATACTGCTTGTATCACTCAAATCAGAGGAGGATATATCAAAGGTGACAGAACCAAACATATTTCACCGAAATTCTTTTATACTCATGAACTTCAAGAAAAATGTGAAATTGATGTCAAGCAGATACGATCTAGTGATAATCTGGCAGATTTATTCACAAAGGCGTTACCAACTTCCACATTCAAGAAGATTGTGCATAACATTGGAATGCGAAGACTCAAAGATCTTTTGTCATGCACTTTTCAGGGAGAGTAAATGTGCTGATTGTACTCTTTTTCCTTCGCTGAGGTTTTGTCCCACTGGGTTTTCCTCTACAAGGTTTTAATGAGGCAATCTTAAAGCACTTGTGGATACATAAGAAGACTGTACTCTTTTTCCTTCGCCATTGGTTTTTCTTCCCACTGGGTTTTTACTTGGCAAGGTTTTAACGAGGCAGATTCCTTATTGGCGGTCATTCAAGGGGTAGTGAAATGAACGAACGAAATTTATCAGCCGCCCCTGTCCCACCACTAAATTATGTGAATGACCCCACCACTATTATTTTAAATTCTGCATAGTGACTTGCATAGTGACTTGCATAGTAACTTGCATAGTAATTTCAAAGCCTATAAATAGGGGCTTCAGTTGTAATGAAATTCATAAGAAAATATAGAGAGAGAAAGAAAGTTTCAGTTCTTAAGAGTTTCAGAGAGAGAATTTCTTATTTCTCTTTTGCAATAGTAGTTCTTTTCTTTCAGTTTCATAACAGAGCGGACCATCCATCTAATTGAATGAAACGAAATTAATATTTGCCAACTATTCCAAAATGATATTATCAACAGATCAAAAGTGAAAATAAATACAAGTAGACACGGACAAAAATATATATATATATATATATGTGCATATATGACAAGAACACACTTAAAAGTGGACAGAGACGACAATCAATCTCTCCCACTTGACTGCCTGACTAATCTTTACAACTGTATGCACTTCAAATTCTGTTGACCTATGATGGATCAAATATTGACTACCGATTCTGTTGTAGCTCTATCATTCCAAGATAAGTACTGCTACAGTAACAAAAAAATTATACAAAAATAATTTTACAAACTGTCGTAGTTTCATGTAATCTGTTAGACTTACTTTACAATAAACATTTTACAATCTAACGAACCCCGTCATGCCACATTAATTTGTAAGATTACTTTTATGTAATCTTATATGGTTAGAGTATTTTCCTTCCAAGATTTGGTAATAATGCTGGTTGATGCTTATGTTATTTTGTAAGCCCTTCTTTCCAAGACACTGCCTTGCATCATTGCCACAAACTCATTATAATCAATGCGCCCATCCTGTAAAGAATACAAAGAGTAAATCTCACCAAAATATGATGAACTATCTTTGTACCCAAAAGAATCTGACCAAGCATTTGGTAGAAGTCATTTACGTTATCCTGGTCAACTTCACGAATTATATCTTCTAGCTGAGTGTCTTCTAAGCCAAACCGTTCACAGGCTTGTTGGAGTTCATCTTGAGTGATGTATCCACTCCCATCTTTGTCGAAGTATGAGAAGGCTGCATACAAATGATCCTTCCTCTGGATCTTATTTAGATGGAGCATTGCTGCTATGAACTCCCCATAGTCTATGGTACCACTGTTGTCAATATCTGCCTGAAATTTTACAAGAAAGGGAAAGATTTGTTCAGACAAATAGAGCACAGGATACTTGAACCATTGAGAATTTCAGTGACACGAGGCAAACACAAGGCATTCTATGTATCTTTTTGTACAAATAATCAGGCACTTTGGTCTTATGACTGCAGATACTCACTCAAACGGACCCTAATCATGGTCGAAGTCAACTAGAACTACTCAACTTGAACAGAGTACTGCGATGCTTTCCAACCCCAAAGATAAGGCAACAAAAGGAGGAGGGAATGCTTTTTAGGGACCAAAAGCCACATGCACAAGTAAAACTCTCAATGTGCATGCTAAAATAGCACTTACAGCTTGCATCAATCCACTAATTTCAGAATCCTTGAGAATGCATCCCACTCTATCCAAACTGTTTTTCAGTTCCTCTAGCGTGATTTGTCCACTGTTATCTGTGTCTATCATCTTGAACATTTCTTTCAGACCTGCAATTTCCTCTTCAGACAAACTTTCAGCAATGATCTACAAAATTAGCATACGTCACAAGTCAAACCTTAAGTACATATCAATCCTGGGATTGAAAAGATCGCCAGCACAAATCTTCAGATGCAATGATACTTAAAAGAGCCATAAATATTTACAAAATCGTTTCCTTTTTAGTTCTCAACTATATACAAAAGCCAAGATGTCTCATCATACCAGGAAAATGTAGATATTAGGGTGACAATATCTGACAACCCGTAAACCCAACACAACACAAAATTTGCAAGTTTGTATTTGATATAAATGGGTTTGGGTCAAAACGTGTTGAACCGTAAAACACAATTAATAAATAGGTAAATAACGATTAACCCGAAATCAACATGCAATAATCCATTTGAACTTTATTTCAAAATTACAATTATATTATTGTTGGATTATAATATTGGTATTCTCAATATGCTTATGTTTTTATGACTGAGATTATAATGCTTGATCTATGCAGCTGTGCTCATATATGTTATTGTCGGGTTTGTACTATTAGTTTTATTAGAGATTAAAATCTAAAAAATATTTATTTTTATTGTTAGTTGTTAGCAGGTAGTCTTATCCTTTTTTTTTTAGAGATATTGTGGCTACTAATAAATATAGATTTTAACTTTTATGTTAAATTATGTTAATCAAGTCAAATAGGTATACTGGTTATTTCAGTCCATTTACATGAAACAGGTTGAAAAATGAGTCATGCATGTTGATCCATTTCTAATTAATTATTAAACGAGTCAAAAAGGGTGACACGACATGTTAATTAAGTGGGTCGTGTTAGGGTTGACCCATATAGTCAAATGTCCATGACTTGACTTGAATTGACACAACGCAAACATGACCCGCAAACACGAATTGTCACCTTTAGACTACTAGATATTCAACAAAAACATCTTCTTGCAATTTCCGCAACGGATAATTTCATTAAAACCAAATGATGTCTTAATCATGAGTACCATCATGCACTTATGGTTTGTGATACAAAATATATTCAGAATGAAAACCAAGATGTGCCGACGTGCTATCCCTGAATTAGTGTCGAAAATGAAAAAGCACTCACTCTGATAGCCATTTTCTTTAACTTGTTCATGGCAGAGAATTGCTTCAAGCGAGTTAGAACTGCAGAATCAAGAGGCTTATCCGGAGCAACACCGTCAACCTGAGCCCAAGGGTGACCTGAAGAAGAACAAAGCATAAGTTAATGGGCTGTAAATCCTTAGGATTACAGAAAACAGAAAGAACATTCGTATGAGAGAATGAGATAGTTTAAATAATTATCTGATGCAGAGATTGATAGCCTTTTGACATAGATTTTCTTTTAAAAATACATTTACTGCTTGAAAAATACAATATTCATAAATCTTCTGATAATGCATTTAGAATATGTTAGGATGGCCTTTTGATTATCCTCTGTCCCCTAAATTATAGAAATACGAGAGTTATGAGCCACCTTCCTACCACCAGCTATCCAACTTGAAAGGAAATGATTTTAGAAAACAGAAATTCTTTACAGGATATGGGACTGCAATTATCTAGTCTAAGTTCTTGCACTCTCTTGATCGGACAGGGTAAAAACACATTTACCTTGAAAAATATTGAAGAGTTAAGTGGAGGAAAAGTTCAGGGATATGGGTCAAATGCTGATGGCTTCATTCATCATGCCACACAACCTCTTAGTCACACGAACATACATACCACGGGAGAATGTAGCGAGACCGCTATCACTTGTTTCACCATGCCTGAGGAAGACTAAAGATGATGGCTCAAATGATGATGGTTTGTTTAATCATCATGTCACACTGCCTCTTAGTCACACAAAGACACAAACTGCAGGGAAATATGGTGAGACCGTTACCACTTGCTTCACCATGCCTTCTCTTAAATTTCAAAAGATACCCTGAAAGTATTACAAGACTTTGTTTCTGCAATATATTATGGTAGGAACTGGGGACAGAAGGATATTGGAAGAGAGGAATGGTTGATGTTTGGGCTGTCCACTGTTATGGCTGTCTTACAAAATCATATTGAAAGAAGCTCGTAAGCATGATCAAATCTAGTTTTATGTTTTCAATATTCACTAATTTAAAAGACTTTCCAACAGTCTTTAGACCAAAAGGCATTTTGTCACAAAAACAACTTCAATTCTGTATTGATGCATGAGTGGTCTACCAATCCAAGGAAACTATTAGAATTATTTGTCATTTCCCTTGTTTCCATCTATAAATTTATACGACTCCCAAAGGCCTATGACTTGTACCCCAAAGGCAAAGATATCACCATCCGCCACCCATATTTGCGACTCTCCATGGTATTGTTGTATATGAAACATTTGACCAGTTTGATGTAGATTGTCCTCAAGCATCAAGATCAAGCATGATTGCTGAAAGACAAATGCACGCTTGCTTGTACTTTGCAGCAAAACAATATAACCCATCCAAAGAACTCAAATAGCAAACTCAAAATAGTACCATACAGCATAACTCACCATTTTCTTAAATATGAAGAACTTCCAATCATGCATCTTTAACAAAAGGATAAACAATTAGACAGTAAAGTCCTGCCATTATGTTAAAGATCAAGTCGTTAATATATGCATACTTACAAAGAACTTCATGGGCTGTCAGCCGATTCTTGGGATCTCTTACAAGCATTCTTTGAACCAGATCCTTTGCACTTTCTGATATACTAGGCCATGGTTCTGATATAAAGTCAAGTTCCCCTTTCAGGACTTGCTCAAAAATTCCTTGCTCTGTTTCTGGTATTTAACATAGCATAGGATACCAAAAAAATCAGACAAGATGTTTTACATATGCCGGTTAAATGCATATAGAATCTGGAAAGCTATGAACCATGAGACTCTCACCATCCCAGAATGGGGGGACACCACTTAGTAAGATGTAAATGATCACCCCTGCACTCCAAACATCACATTCTTGACCATAATGCTTCCGCAACACTTCCGGGGCCACATAATAAGGGCTTCCAACCACATCAGTGAAAGTTTCACCTGAGTGGATGAATTACATTCTCGAGATCAGACATGGAAGGGGACTATCTAAAAGAGTTTGCAGGAAAGCAATGAATATGTCAACAAGTACAAATTAAGCACAACCATAGTGAGACTGTATGTTAGCTACAAGAATATATCGCTTCCAAAATAGAACATCGGAGTTGTTAGTTGCAGGACATGCAATGGCTAACTATATGGCCATGGAATAGAAAAGCTAATCGGCCAATCAAGCCAACAATTTTCACCTTAGCATTTCCTATGTGTAAGGATTTGAATCGCTTGGTCCGTTCATTAACTAGATTTTGATGGTTTGCGGTGTGTACTTTTGTTATCAAATATTTGTGGACCAATATGCGGATTTTTTCATTCACAGGATAATTATCCAAATTCGTACAAACATAGAAAAACATAATTTTTCATATGTTATAGGGAGTAGATCTTTGTTGCCTATATGCATGATATTGTATGCTCAAACAACCAGCAGTAGTAGAAAGCTCTGAATCCTGATCTCTTATATAAACTACTAACATAATCAGCATATTACCAATCAAGAATGAATATACCTGGTCGAAAGAACACCGAAAGCCCAAAGTCTATTGTTTTAAGTGGCGACTCCTCTTCCTGGTTGATAAGGAGAAAATTCTCTGGTTTCAAGTCCCGATGCATAACACCCAAAGAATGGCACGCTTCCACAACACCAACTATTATCCTTGCAAGCTCAGCTGCTTTTCTCTCTGTATAATGCCCCTTCTGTATAATTCTATCAAAAAGCTCCCCACCTGCACAAAGCTCCATAACAACATGGACGGCCACAGCATCCTCGTAAGCACCCACAATTTGAATCACATTGGGGTGACCAGCCAAGTGGTGCATTATCTGAATCTCCCTTCTAACATCCTCAACATCCTCCTCCGTCGTCAGTTTTCTCTTTGCAATAGACTTGCAGGCAAACTCTTTATTTGTTCCTTTCTCTAAGCACAGAAAAGTCGTCCCAAACTGCCCTTGTCCGAGCTTCCGACCCAAAGTGTATTTCTCCTTTAAATTTTCCGTTTTCCTCCCCAACACAGATTCCATTTGAAGTCCCACGCTCGACGCCATCTTCATATGACTGGGTTTCTTTGGTTTCCCTGCATCCGCAGCATTATTCCCCTCCTCTTTGACCTCTTGCTTAACGGGGTTTTCCTCTACGCCTTGCTTAACGGATTTTTCCTGCACGTCTTGCTTAACGGGTTCTTCTGCTACATCTGGCTTAACGGGTTTTTCCTGTCCGTTTTGCTTAACCGGTTTTTCTGCTGCCTCTGGTTTTACGGGCTTTTCAAGTTCTTTTACTTTAGCTTGCTCATTGGCAATTTTAACCATCTCAGGTGGCGTGCTCTGAACTGGCATTGGAGCATCGGAGCCTTTAGCAGAAATGTCGGGTCCTGTCGGGGCGTCGGGACTTTTAGAGAAATCCAGAGTTGCCGGAGTTTTGCTACTGGCTTCAGCGCTCGGTGGGGGAAGCCGGCCGTCCTCTGGGGGCTGGGTTCGCCAGACGGCAGCCGACACAGATTGCAAGAATCCATTAGCACCAAGATTTGGACCTACACATGTGTTCCCCATGAAAATATAACAACCTCTCAAGTCCTTAGTAAATCCCTCTCTGGAATTCCCAACATCCTAATTGACCTAAATTCCTTAATCCCCTAAACTATAAAGACATTCAAGCTCCAGCTGTGTGTTCAGATCAGAGACCTTGAGTCAATTCATAAACCATTACCCAACAACGGTTTTTTTGGTTCCTGAAAACGTACGTTTGGAAATGCTAATGCCTAATTGCACCTAAGCTATCCTCCATAGGAATCAAACTCGTAGTTCACCGAAGTTTTCAAAAAAGCTACTACAATTTGTACAATGATCAGAAGAATTACTTTCAATGACGAAATGAAATGTCAGGAAGGTGTCTTAGATCCCAAAATCCGAAAACTAAGAAAATCTAATAAATCAGTCCAAATAATTACAACAAAATGATATGACAGAAAAAGGGAAATAAATTAATTAAAAGAATAGTTCGATCGAGATAGATGAGTTTGGGATAAGAAAACATCTTCAAGGAGTGAAATGAAATGGAGGAAAAAGAGAACAAGTACAGGATATGGACCTATTGAGATTGAAAGCGGGGGATGGAGTCGTTCTGAAGAAGAAGAAGACGACGCTGACCAAAATATCCGATACCCCGGAATTATCTTTATTCGAAGATGGAGAAGACGCCATGTCCAGGTTGTTTAGCTAATGCAGAGGAGAGAGGGAGAGAAAGATTGTCGCGAGAAAAACCATGTATTAAAAGCGAAGGAGAAATGATAGTGTATTATGGCCGTGATTCAATACATGCAAATACATGCATGCATGTTTTATTCGAGCCGGTGGTTTTAACGACGTCGTCGAGCATTGTACGGTACAATAGTTATCTTTTTTTCCCCGGCCGGTACACTAGTTATCTTTTGAGTGTCTTCAATATATCTATATTTTCCGCATGTCCCTTTGAAGATAATTTTTATTAGCAATTAATCAAAATCTAATATCTCGTTTGTATTCGAGAGTGAGTTCAGTTTATCTTAATTTATCTCAAATTTATTATTTTATTTTTTTATATTTTTATATAAAATATAAATTTTAATATAATTTTTTTAAATTTTAATACAACTTTTTTAATTTTTAATACAATTTTTTTAAATTCTAAAATAATAATAATATTAAAAAATAAATTCATTTCAATTAATCTAAATTCATCTCATTTCATCTTTAAATTTAAACAAGACCTTAATGCTAGAATAAAGATGGTTATCAAAGAATAATGCTTCTCTTCGTTTCATAAGAAAATAGATTATAAATGAAACGATTAAAACATTTATTGGTAGTAATAAATATTATCAATTTCAAGTGTTTTTTTGAAGATAATATTGTCATTAATTAATGGAATTCTAAAGGCCATTCCATGAGTCATTATATGATAGTCCATTTCAAGTTACGTTCGTTCTTGTTAATTTCTAACCATATATTATAAATAGAATTATTATATCGTAAGAAAAACAGTACACAATTTACATTATTTAAATAATAAGATTTGATTTATAATATTTAAATTTTAAAATTAATCTTCCAAAATAAACTATACCATGTATATATGGCACAGTAATATATAACACTGATCCCAAAATAATAAACTTAAATTTTATGTTTAACTATTGGTTTGGAAAATTTCTAAATACATTTACAAATTAAAGGAATTTTCTGGTCGTGATTTAACAAAATTATAACGTCATTTTTACTATACATTTTCCAATGCAGAAGGAACTTCTTAGTTCTTACCCCTTCTGTCAATTCTGTTTTTAATCTCGTACTTGACCAAATGTTTCTTCATATTTTTATGTTTTAATATATTTGATTTATTTGTAAGTTTGTTTTGAATGGGTCTTGATGTTCTTAAATTGCGAATAAAAACCTTTTGAAATTGACCATATCGCGTGAACCAATGGCTTGAAATTCTTTGATTATAAGATCACTTTTTAACTACTAATTACTATCGTGTAATCTGCTTAAAAAAAAAAACTATCATATAATCTAATTAAAAGAGAAATGCTATTTTCATGGAGATTTTAATAGTGGGATTTTAATTTTTTTTTTTTTTTTTTTTTTTACGTAGTAATTAAATATGTATATTTTAATTTTAGAAAAATATTAAAAATTATTAAAAAGAAGTTTTTTACTCCGGTGGCCATGCTCATTATCAAAAGCACACCTGAAGGAGGGGCCACACCCTTCTACCAAAAAGGCTAAAATGTCGGATTTGTGACGTTTGACTTCTATGTAAACAATCAAAAGTGACAGAAACTTCTGGATAATCTGAACTGCCTCCAAGTCAAGAAACGGAAAGAGGTGCATTTTCTTGGTATTGTTCTCGAAAATCAAACACCGTGTAAACTATTGGACTCTTTCGAGAACCAACCCTTCCTTCACGTTGAGTTTATATACGTTTGTATAAAATTATTATTATTTATTAACACTTATTTCACTTATAAACTATATTTCTTTTTAATTAATAAGCCAAATAAGTAAATATTTACTTAAATGAGGCGCAGAATATAGAGTTAGATTCGATCTCAAGATCTCTATTTTAAATTAATGTAAAATTATTACTTATTTTAAAATTTTAAACTGATGAAAAAATGTAGATTTTATTATATTCTAACGGTTGCATGAATTTGGTAAGCTTTATTTTGATACAATTGCCTAAACACACCCACAATACGAAACTAATATATTTTGAGAAAAATTCTTCTTTTACTAAAAGAACCTAAACAAGAAGAAACCCATATAATTGGAGGAATGACTTTGACTATGACTGAATTATCTTTTTCTTTATAATTTGATCACTTTCTCAAGTCTCAA
Organism: Platycarya longipes; assembly: GCA_036559045.1. NCBI lineage: Eukaryota > Viridiplantae > Streptophyta > Magnoliopsida > Fagales > Juglandaceae > Platycarya > Platycarya longipes. Next base: position 2,745,907 of record CM071798.1, read on the forward strand.
CTGCTACGTTAGCCTGCAAAATCTTACTGAAAACAGTCATCAATGGAGAAAAAAAAAAAAAAAAAGGAGCATTGGCGCCAACTCTTTCCATCCGTGCTTGGTTATAATGGTGTTAAATGTGTTTGAAAAATTAGCTCTTAAATTGAGAGAGGGGGGATCAGAGGGCGACAAATTGGACCTTATATATTTTTTTAACCTTGCATGGAGGTTTTGGTATAGGAGAATCAAGTGGCCGGAGTTTGAGCAGGTTAGCTTAATTATGTCCTCAGCATGTAATTAATCATGCTTTAGGACTACTTATGCACAGTTTTAAAGCTGTGAAACTTAAATCCCACCTGCAACTCAGATCTCATCTTGGTTGGAAACCTCCTCCTGAGGGGGCTTTGTTCATGTATTTGCAACAAGCTGGCATCTGATCTGTTCTAAGGGGTGAAGTTGGAAATGTTCTAGCTGCCAGTAAAGTGGAGGGTAGGAAATATGGTTGCTCATAAGTTAGCCCGTTATGCTTGAGGTATTCAGGATATTTAAATGTGGTGTGATTGTATTTTAGACTTCCTTTATCAAGTCATTTAGCTAGATAAATGTCTGTAATTGTTATCTCTAATGAAGTTGATTGGATTTGTTATTAAAAAAAAAAAAAACTCTAATTAAAAGATATTTATATACCGCTACCATAATTAATCAACCTTGTAAGTTAATATAGAAGATACACAATTGAGACATGACAATTGAGACATGACAATTGAGACATGATGTGTAAAAATAAAAATATTTTATTTTTTTATTTTTATTTTTTCAATGTCAACAATGTGAGTGTAATATTTTTTAATCAATAAATTATATACACCATGGGTAGTGATACCTTACAACTTTATTATTTCTTATTTACTACTTTTAAGTGTATTTTTTTCTTCTTTAAAAAAAAATTTTTTTTAAATATTTTTTTAATATCCTTAATTATTAAGAAATTTTTTAAAAAATATACAACTTAACTAATAATTATTTCTTTAATCATTAAATAAAAGACATTTTTAAAAAAATTAAAAAACTAAAAAAATAGTAAAAAAGTTATAAACTATTATTTTCCAAACACCATTATATATACCACTATTTTATTTTTATTCTATTATATAATATGTGGTATATTTATCATTATGGATGATTTTTTTTAAGATCCTTTCTTGGTGATAAATGTACTACATCTAATAAGATGAAGGGGCCGGCTCGGGTTTCCAAAACACCCACACGCACATACCAATATTCTGATAATGAAATTTCAATATTTTAGTTTAATAATTAAATAATGTATTTTTTAATATTATTATGATTTTAAAAATAAATATTTAAAATTATTTATAAAATACATTAAAAATGTTTTTTTACACTTGTGGGATCCCTTCGGAATCCCATGAGTGGCTGTATAGCTGCACGTTATCAAAAGCACACCTGAAAGAGGGGCCAGACTCTTCTACCAAAAAGGCCAGAACGTCGGATTTGTGTTTGACTTTGACCATATTAAACAACCAAAAGTGACAGAACCTTCTGAATAGTTTGAACTGCCTCCAGTCAAGAAACGAAAAGAGCTGCATTTTTATGATATTGTTCTGGAAAATCAAACTAAATAATAAATTTATCATGTTGATGTGATTATTAAGATCCTATTTATTTTTTAGAGATGAGATCAAATAAAAATTAAAAAAATAAAATATTTTGTAATATTTATTTTATTTTAAGATTTGAAAAAATAATTTTAAAATTAAAAAAAATTATTATATTTTACATAAAAATTTAAAAATATATATAATAAATTTTTAATTTTTAATTTTTTCTCTCAAAATAAATTTGGACTAAATTTTGATAGCGAGAGGAATAGAAAGTCAAACACTGTATTAACTATATATTGGACTCTTTTGAGAACCAGCCCTTGCGTCATGTTGAGTTTATGTACGTTCCAATTTGGCAGGCTTTATTTCGATACAATTGCCTACACTACACACACCCACAATATGAAACTAATATATTTTGATAAAAATTTCTTTTCTTTTTGAGATGGTAATCAGTGGTAACCCATCGAAGGAAGACGTTGATCTGACTCCTGAGATCTCTCTCTAGGGGCAATGTTGAGTTATAGTAAGTTGGTTATGAATAATAGTAAGTTAAGAAAATGAAATAAATTTTATAAAATTTATTTCAAATGAGTTTATATATATTTAGATGTTAATATGAGTTTAAATATATTTATGAAAAGTTAAAAAATATTATAGATTTATCGTTTGCATATAAAGAGATATTGAGTTAAAAAAAATTATAGATATAATTTGTAAAAAAAAAATGAAATAAAAGAAATTTGTAATTTAAAAATTAAATATTTAAAAGATTCAATTTAAAATTCCTCTTCTTAACTTTTCTAGTTCGACTGACCAGGTCTTGTTTTTAAACTTTTGATTACTTTCTCAAGTCTCAACTGCTACGTTAGCCGGCAAAGTCTACCGAGAACAGTCATCAGTGGACCCAAAAAAAAACCCTTGGAAGACTAATTCAGAGCAGACTCTAGATTTGTCGTTTTTCTTCCTCCTAAACGGTAAACAGACGTCACTCAATTTCACTCCCCACTCCCCAGCTCGTCTCCCTACCAATATAAATATAATATGGGACTTGTAAACCTGAAGGCAAAACCAGACTTCTTGATCTCTACTTCTGCAACTCAAGCTCATGAGCATCACAGTTCAAAAAGAAACCATGAATTCGATTGTTGAGAACCCTGTTTTGAGCTCCCAAATAAGATCAAAGCAATTGCAGGGTCCGAGGCCTGAAGCTCTGACAGTGAGCAAAAGTTCAACAAAGATGAAAAAGCCAATTACAAGTCAGAAAACTAGCCGTTCTCCAGTTATAACATATCTGCAATCTCCCGAGGTCATTCACGTTAGACCTGAGGAGTTTATGTTTACAGTGCAACGCCTTACAGGGAATCATCAAGCGCCAAGCGTTGTTGTTGCTGCTGCTGCTTCTTCTTCTTCTTCCTCGCATTCTTACTCTTCTACCTCTTGTGCGATGGCGGCCGATGAAACCATGGGCATGGGAAGCTCAAGCAGTGGCAAAGTAGAGATCAAATATAATGGTGGGTTAGCGATATGGTGTCGATGCAGCTCTTGATGTAGAAGATCTCTATAGCTTTATATTAATATGTCAACATAGATCTCTAAGCTAGCGATGTAGAAGAAGATTACAGTTCATGTAGTTGTCCAAATGTTACTGCTTAAAAAAGTATGACTCAGTCTATATAGGGAATCTGTGTGTATAATATTGGAGATCGACAGTATTTCCTTTAGTTTTTTAGGTCGGGGGCATGCCCTCTCCTTTGAAATGGGCAGTACAAATGGATCCAAAATCCACGTCAGAGCTCTCTCTCTCTCTCTCTCTCTCTCTCTCTCAGCCAACTCAAACGTCGTCAAACACGCCTTAAGGAGGCCAGGCGCCGGCGAACTCTTCCAGTACACTAGATGCATTGTTTACATGGCCGTATTCTTACGTACTGAATCCAAACATTTTAAAAGTCGTTAAAATAATAATGGAAGAAAGATTAGTAGAAGTTAATATAAGAAACACACAGTACGAAGTCTTCGTTCTTTTTGTGGTAATTTATGCGAAGTCAGCATTACTATTAAATTGTCTTAATGGCCTTAAAATGAGAAATTGTATAATATTCATTCATCTCCCAAAATGTAATTACAAGAGGCTATTTATAGTCAGCCTGTGTACAAAGTCCAGTACAATACTGATTTACTAAAACAGAAGCAAAAATATTATATTGACATAACAACACTTCTATGTACACGTGTAACATAAGAAATACATATTAAAAGCTTGTAAAGATTAATGTTAGGTTTGTATATTGAAAAGTGTTAAAAAAAGTTGTGAATAGTAGTAAAAGGTAATAATAAAATATTAAATAGTAATAAAAAAATAATGAATAATAATAATAAAGTAATAAATAGTAATAAAATATTATGAGAATATTTAAGAATGTCTTGCACGCCAAATATAGCCTAATACTCCCCCTCAAGATAGACTATATAAATTGACTAGTCTCATCTTACCAATTAAGTGATTGAACTGGTATAATTCAAGATATTTGGTCAAAATATCTGTTATTTGATTATTTGTTTTGACATGGAAAAGTTTGATGATACCAACCTGCAACTTCTCTCTTACCAAGTGATAATCTAATTCAATGTATTTTGTCCTTTCATGATATTGGATTAGAGGCTATGTGGATTGATGTCTGACTATCACAATATTCTAGTGCTACTTGTGAATGGTCAATTCCAAAATCAACTAATAAACTGTTCAACTATATCACTTCACAAACCGCAACAATGGCTTTGTATTCTGACTCAACAGATGACCTAGAAACAATGTACTGCTTCTTTGATTTCCAACCAACCAAATTATCACTCAAGAAAATAGTGTAACTAGTTACTGACCTTTTGGTATCAGGGCATGCTGCCCAATCCGAATCAGTATATATTTTGAGTTGAAAACTAGTTGAAGAAGAGGAGAAAAATAGGCCTAGTCCAATAGTATTTTTAATATATTGAACTATCATGTATGCTACTGTCAAATAGGGTTTTCTTAGCTCATGCATAAACTGACTTAACCTTTGAACAGAATAGGTAATTCCTGACCTTGTAATAGTTAAGTAAATCAGTCTTTCAATCAATCTTCTAAATTGGGAAGGGTCTTCTAATACATCACCATCTCTAGCATTAAGACTTCAGTTTTGTTTCATTGAGGAAATAGCTGGTTTATAGCCAATCATACTGCAGCCTTCAATAATTTCTAAGGAATACTTCATTTGATAGAGATGAATTTCCATGTTAGGTTTGGATGTTGAGAAGTAATGATAATAGTTGTGAATAGTAATAAAAAGTAGGTGAAAAGTAATAATAAAATATTAAATAGTAATAAAAAAGTAATGAATAGTAATAAAAATAGATGAAAAGTCACTACAACAAATAAGACTTTTTACTACGTTTTATTTAGCTAATAGTTAAATTTTATCGCAAATAGTAGCATTTACTACGTTTTCTCGCCGCAAATAGTATCATTGCCGCGAGAAATTAGGCATTTGCTGCGAAAAATTAGGCTTATTGTCACGCCCAAATAGCCGCGGTTAACCCGCGATCTTCAAAATGCGAAAAATGATTTTTTGTCGCGATTTTGAGTTTTTTGTGGCGATTTTGAGACTTTTTGTTGCGATTTTGAAATTTTTTGCGGCGACTTATCAAACGCCGCAAAAAGCCTTATGTGTTGTAGTGAGTAATAATAAAATAATTAATAGCAGTGAAGTATTTTGAGAATATTTGATAATGTCTTGCACGCCAAACGTAGCCTTAGAATTTCTTGCAGCCTCTAGACCCAAGAAATACTTTAATGGCCCTAAATCCTTCAATTTGAAATGAGTGTTCAAATAAACCTTTAAAGAATCCACTGCTGCAACATTATTACTAGCAATTAAAATGTCGTCAACATAGACTAAAAGCATGATGACTGAGTTGCCTTCAACTTTTCTAAATTGGGAGTCATCTGACTTTGACTGAGTGAAACCAGTAGCCAATAAAGTGGATGAAAATCTGGCAAACTATTGTCTTGATGCTTGTTTTAAGTCATACAAAGACTTCTAAAATTTGCAAACCAAACGAGACTCCCCCTTGTTGTCAAAACCAGATGGCAAAGACATGTAAACCTCACCTTGGAGGTCACCATTTAAAAAAGTATTATTCATATCCCTTTGAATAATATGTCAATGTTTGACAATAGCAATAAAGAGAAAAATTCTATTGGAAGTTTTGCTACTGGACTAAAAGTCTCGTAATAGTCAAAACTTTTCATTTAAGTGTACCATTTGGTCACCAATCTAGCTTTGCACCTTTTCACACTTCCATCTGACTTTAGTTTCAATTTGTATACCCATGTATAGCCGACTGGATGCTTACCAGCAGGAAGATAAACTAAGTCCTAGGTCTGATTTTCTTCAAGAGCTAAGATTTCTGCTTGCATAACAAATCTCCATTCAGGATAAGAAATAGCTTCAAAGTAGGTCTTTGGCTCAATCAAGATAAAGGTAGCAAAAACAATGGCTTCATGAGTAGAAGATAATTTGTCATAGGTAAGATAATTATTGAAAGGATGACAAGTACTTGAGGCAAGAAAACTAGCATCTTGTTGAGGAAAGGAATGAGTAGACTGCATTGTGGCTTGTTGACAGCGATAAGATTGGAGATATGTAGGAAGTTGCTTGGATCTAGTTGATCTCCTAAGAGTATCAACCTGAGGAGATGTCTCAGTAACTATATCAATAAGATTGGTGATTGAAACTGGAAGTGGAACAATGTTAGAATTAGGAGCAGAAACAACAAGCAAATAATTGATTTTAAAAATATCTATTGCAGGTAAAGGTGTAGAAAAAAAAGTATCAAAATGAAAAACTTCTTCATGGAATACTACATCTTTAGAAATTTAGCAAATCTGAGTTTTAAGGTTTAATAATTTGTATCCTTTAACACCATAAGAATAACCTAAAAACATAAATTTAATAGCTCTTGAAGCAAATTTTGAGAGAGAGTAGAACCAAAATACAAATAACCAAATACTCTTAAACGAGAGTATGAAGGAATTTTGTGATAAAGAAGTTCAAAAAGACTTTTATTGGAAAGACGTGGACTTTGAGTCTTATTAATTAGGCAGACAACAATTTGTATGTTGTCAGCCTAATAACAGAGAGGAATTTTTTAATGGGACATGAGTAACCTTGCCACAATGAGGATATGCTGGTGTTTATGCTCCAGAACAGAATTTTTTTGTGGAGTAACAACACAACTAAATTGATGAATGATACCCTTAGAGGCACAAAAATGCTTTAAAGAAAATTCAGATCCATTATCAGACCTGATAGCTTTAATTCTAACATAAAACTATGTTTCTACATGAGTGAAAAAAGATTGTAGAAAAATATCAGTTTCTGATTTAAATTTCATTTGATATATCCAAATAGCTCTAGAAAAACCGTCCACCATAGATAAAAAAATATCTGAATCCATTATTAGAAGGAGTAGACACAGGCTCCCATATATCACAGTGCACTAATTCAAATGAAGTGGTACATTTATTGTTGCTAACTGGAAATGACAATCTTTTATATTTAGCAATAAGGCATGTCATACAAGAATCAAATGTATAAGACAAAATTGGAATTTGTGTATGTAAAAGATGCATTCTAGAAGCTGAAGGATATCCTAACCTAAAGTGCCATAAGGCTACATCAGTTTGGACAAAAAAACAAGTAGAAGTAAATTGTTTACTCTGGATAGCAGAAAAGCTAGGCACTGTCAACTGGTACAAGCCATCCTACAACCTACCCATCCCAATCGTCTTCAAGGTTACTAGGTCTTGCAAAATTCATTTGGAAAGTTGAAGAATCAAACAACAATTTAAGGATTTGGTTATCTTGCTGATAGATAGAAGTTGAAGGTAAAGCTTAAAACACACAATACATTGGTTAAAATAAGGGCAGGTCTCAGAACAATATCACCAATGTGTATGACTTTGGCATAAGCACCATTGGGAAGCTTAACTGAACTATACACAACCATAGGAGAAGTTGTGTAAAGACTTGGTGAAGAAATCATATGATCCGAATCTCCACTATCAATTATCTAGGTATTCAAATCAATAGAAGTTGCAACAACACAAAAAGAGTTAGAAATACCTGAAAAATTTGGATGCCAAGGCTATATTGACAGAAGGAAAAACAATTTGTGGTCTGAGAATGACTAAAAGTTGTTGATATTGCCTCCACGATAAGAGGCAAGGCAGAAGAAGGCTTAATGAATGTAGCAGAGGCAGGGGATTGAACTGAATTAACAGAAGCAACTTTCTTATCCCTAAACTTATAGTTAAGAGGATAATCATGCAATTTGCAGCATCGATCTTTTGTGTGTCCAATAAGACCACAGTGGCTACAACTAAGCTTGTTGTGTATACTTCCTTTAGAATACTTAAAAGAATTATTAGATTTTGTAATCAAAGCTACAGATTCAACAGAAAGAACAAGATTATTTCAATTACTAACAAGTCGTTGTCTCTCTTCTTGTATAACAAGAGAGAAAGCCTTGTTAATCGAAGGTAGTGGATCCATCATCAAGATCTGATCTCTTACATTGTCAAAAACATCAATAAGTCCCATAAAACAGGTCATAACATATGCTTGATGATGATAAGTGGCAAATATCTTCGAAGAATCACAAGAACAACCATGACAAGTACAAGTAGATATAGGTTGATAATTGAAAAGTTCATCCCAAAGCACTTTCGATTTTGTAAAATACATACTCACATCGTTGTGTTCTTGTCATAGAGAAGAAATTGCAATCTTCAATTCCGAAATTCAAGGTCCATTACCTCATGAGAAGCGCTCCTTCAACTTTGTTCACATCGCAGAGGAAGAATTGATGTAGATAACACTTTGTGCAATCTTCGAATCCAAAGAATTGAGGAGACATGACAAAATGATTGTATTGCATTTATTCCAGGATTGGAATAGAGGATTCTTTTTATTTGGAATAGGAAGCGATTGATCGACAAAGCCTGGCTTATTCTTTCTTTCAAGAAAAAAAAAATAAGGATCTCGACCAAGAATGGTAATTGAAATTGTTAAACTTCTCAGTAACGAGAAGAATGTCAGGATGATCAGTAGTGGTTAAGAAGTAAGGGTTGCATGGATCGGCTTCAGTAGTGGGTTGAGATGAAGACGTCATAAGCGAAAGGAAAAGTGAGTGAAAGGGAAAGTAGAGGCAAAAACCTAATTTTCTTCTGATACCATGTTAAATTCTCTAAAATGTGTAATATTTATTCATCTCCCAAAATGTAATTACAAGAGGCTATTTATAGTAAGCATGTGTACAAAGTCCTGTACAATATTGGTTTACTAAAACAAAAGTAAAAAAATTACATTGACATAACAACACTTCTATGTACATGTGTAACATCATAAGAAATACATATTAAAAGCTTGTAAAGGCTAATAAATACGAATCAAGTTAATAACTTAATATCGTAGACTTTTGACTGATTTTATCTAAATATCAATGTTTGAATGTTAATTATTTCTGGGCAGAGAGTCGGCAAACTCTACCACTAGACCAGCAATCATTAATTTCAAAATAAAAAGGGCCAATCCAAACCAGACTAGATAAATCGACTTAGGGGTGGTTTAGATTTTGAGATGAGATAAGATGAATTATAAATAATAATAAAATGAGTGGTTGAGATGAGTTAAAATTTAAAATAAGTGGTTGAGATGAATTGAAAGTACAAAATGAATTTTTAATAATAAAACTCAGTTTATTAAACAAACCGACCCTTAATTTATTCTCTTCAAGCAAATCCGCTCAAATGTTTCTTTTGGATATTTTGTTTAGATGAGATAAATTAAGATAATTTATAATTATTAATAAAACTATTAAATTAGATGACACAAGTTAAATTTTAAAAATGTGTGTATTTGAATTTAAAAATGAGATAAAATGATTTTAATTTTTTTAAAATTTAATAATGATAGTTTCCACCAATATTATATAGTATTTATAACAATTGAAGATTATTTATAAATATATTTTATATTAACTTGTATTCTTAAATCTTTTTATAAAAATACCTATAAGAACCCCACCAATTATGAATATATTTTCATAAACTAATATCACTTTTTAAATAAAAGTAGTGCTTCAGTTCTTCAAGGATGTAGTACGACTGTACGAGTTTGTTTCGAAGAATATTAAAAACCACTTTTATTTTTTTATATTATATTTTTTATATTCTTAAATCTTTTTAAAAAAATATTAAAAATCACTTCAACGCATCTCTCTCTCTCTCTCTCTCCAATTCCCTCCCTTTTCCGAAACTGAAGATTACAATTTTTAGTCAAATTCACATTTCCCTTTATCATTTTAAACTCCTGCGACCCAAGCCCCTAAGATCTCCCTCCGTGCGGCCCAGCATCGCCGGGTATATATATCTCTCTCTGTGATCGTTCTGGACTTCCATTTGCGAATTTTTTGGATGGACCGAGTGCTTGGTTTGGATTTATGGATACCTTGCGCTGGATTTTTCGAATTTATGGATTGTGTTAGCACTTAGCATGCCTTCCGTTGTGTTGTAGTTACGCTCTGATTAACGGTCGTTAACCCCAGTGGCACACGGCGTTAGGCGGCTTGGGCCCAAAATTTTGGTTCAAAGTTCAAACCAAACCCAGTGCCACAAACTTTACCGCATTTTTCCCACATCTCTGTCTCTCTCCCTCCACTCGCAACTCGCATCTCGCATCTCTCTCGTCCTCTCTGCGGGTTTGCTACTGGTTTCTAACAGGAGGACAAATCGATTCGAAACCCTAGAATCTACAAATTCTTAGATCGGTCACGCCGACATTTTATTGGCCTTTCATCTCGATGCTTTTATCAGAAAGTGGTTATTCGCGCAAGTAAGTTATTCTTTTCTTAAATCTCATTGTTATCAATCATTTTGAGCTTTATACAATGTCTATAAGTTTTTGTTTACCTATTATATAGATTTGATACATCGGGAACTGGATTGCTTGTCCTCCACTTGTTTCCAAAGAAAGTAATCAGTTATTGTGATTTCTGTACGTATTTTCTATTGCAGGCGCTTTTAATGGAAATTTAAGTTGGAAAATGTAGCGGTAGGTGTCTTTGTGCTTGAAACTACATCTATTACCCGTGGCTACCTTTTTCCCAAAAGTTGATAAGGCTAAATTTGCGATAGAATACAGTTCAGTACATTGTGTGGTAGAATGAGATTTCCGTGCTGATGGATTTGCCACTGGTACGAGATAGGTTGAGAATGAGAGTGATGCGGGATGGATGAATGAACATTTAAGTTTTAGCGAGTCTATTTAAATGAACTATTGTCCATTGTTCTACAATGGAAACTATTTTAAAACTTCCCTGCATCAAAGAGCTTAGAGACTCACGCTTTACTATACAACTTCAAGAATATTCAAGTTGGTACTAGAAATTATTGGTTGGCCGTTGCTTTCATTTCATCACATAAGAGCCATTGCTCTTAAGTTTTAATGGTCATCATCATGAGTGCTTGAGAACAGTGTTATCTTTTGAAGACTTATTATATTTTGGCTCTGAACCCTTTGTAGGAGGTGAATTGAGTTTTCAAGGTGTCGCAGTCAGTTTTCTAACCCTACACCATGGCAAAGGTTGCTGCACCTGGTTCTTTAGCTTCTAGTTCTCTTCAAATTGGTGGAGGAGCTATGAAGGTTGGTGCGACGGTTAAAAGGAAGACGCCATCAGAACTGAGAGTAAGTTGCTGAACTGATGACCTTATTTTGATCAACGCTTGTGGTTTTCAGCTCAAATCATCATTTGCTATAATTTTTTTTTTTTAATTTTTTAATTTTTTATATCAGTAAAACAAACTTTATTATTCAATAGGCCTTGCCCAGTATACATACAAAACTACATGTTCTTGCTAGGAGGGCCCCATAGACTCATTTGCTGTAATATGTTGAGGATGGACAGTCTTTTGTCACTTAGATGGCTAAATTTTGGCTTGATCCTAACATGATAGTGGTGATGAGAAAACTGTGGCCTGGCAACATGTTTGTTAATTTTGGCTCCAGATCTTTCAATAACTTGTAACTCTTAGTGAGAATGATACTTTTTTATGTAAATAAACGGTATTAGTGATAGGAATAGGCAAAGTCCGAGTATACAAGATGGTATATAAGAGACAAGACCTATCTAATTTGTAGATGGTATACAAGATACGAGAAAATTATGTAAATTTAGGCCATTAAAATCTATAGCTATGGCCCAAAGAACTAGAGTACTGAAAAATAAAGCTCGAAGCTCCTCTAGTGTCAGCTCCTCGAAGCCACTCTTAGTGAGAATGATATGGAATCTACATATCAATGCTTTAGTGAGTTTCAACTCTACACCAAGTCATCTCTTTACACGAGACTTTCCATGCATATGGTTTATGGATGTATTCTATGGTTCATCATTGCTTTATGGTCTTTGGTTGGAATTGAGGATGTACTAGTAATTTTTTATTGACTAATCTACATTGAGAAAACTCAACGTCACTCAACAAAAAAAAATTGGCAAGCATACGGAGTGGGTAGTTTGGTTGTCAATTTTCTCAGGCAACAGTAACTGTACATCAATGCGTGGGATGGCTGTTTCATTTTTATGTGTAACTTCTGTGCGCATCTGCAAGCTTGTATAAACTTTAGATGTATGTTGTAGAAGATCTTCTAATTTGTCATTACTTTCTCTGTGAAATTAATGTTTCGAGCTTAGTGCTCTTAGGAGACAATTTGAATTCCATTTAGTTATAATTAAATTCTAGGAAGTCTCCTGTTCATACTAACAAGCACAAAGAAATTTTATAGAGAAACGACTCACTGTTCATTCATTGGTGAATGCATGACAGGGGGAGCAATTGAAGCAGGCGAATGCTACAGAGCTTGTAGATGAATCTCCAGCCTCTTTGCTTGGTACTTCAAAGTACGTGTTAACTTACACTGAATTATTATTATTATTCTGGGTATGTATCTCACCGAAACTTGTTCATTCTCAGCGATACTAATGAAGTGGATCATGGGCTCAGGAAGCCTGAACAATCAAGGAATCTAAGATACATTGACACCCGTATGGATGAAGTATTTCCAGTTAAAAAATCCAGGCTTAGAATGCCTTCTGGAAAAGAAAATGCAAAGGTTAATATATTTCCTTGTATATTAGATTAATTTAAATTTTTGTGTACCTTCTCAGTCTGGTTTAAACCTCTGAATCTAAATGTGATTGTTCCTATGTAAAATTAATTTTCTTTTGTTTTATTCAGGAAAGTAATTCAATTGAGCCAATTATCAGCCTCAAGAATATATCTCTACTTTCAAATTTGGCTGCCAAGAGACGGCACCAACTTTTATGGTATGCCTCCTGTATGGTCAACTATTTTGCGATAAAAGAGCATGTTTCTTCTATGTTTATGCTTTTATCTCTTGCAGTCCAGAAAGTTCTGTTGCTTCTGCTGAAGATGCCGAAGATGGTGTGGCACAAGCTTTTCAAACAATTGGAAAGTGTAGTCAAAGTACATTCCGTAGTGTTAGCGAGCTCTCATCAGGTGGTGATAGATCATCTGGCTTGGCAACAGTTGATATGGTATATACTCTATGCGGTTTCCTTTAAAAAATATTTAAGCTAAAAATTTGATATGAATAAGTCACCACTTCTTTTCATAGGATAAAGCATTAAAAGGACTGGCTGTCTGCGACCCTCCTGCCATTTCTGGTTTACCTTGTGATTCTTCCAAAAGACATGGAGATTCTACAACTTATTCAGGCAATTTCTGCTCTGAATGTCATATCCCTGGTGCAAAGGCTCCTTTAGATTTTACACTGAAAACTCATGTGCGGCTTGTGTCCTCTTACCCAGTGAACCGGTGAGTGTACATGCATATCTAAGTTCATCATGTTCTTAATAGTTTGGTTACTGCCAGTGATTGAATCATCCTATGGGCTGGATCATAGTGGGCATTAATTTTCCTGCATTGATGCTTTAGCTGGGATGGATGCTACTTATCTCACAATTTTCTTGTCATGCATTTTATTAATCAGAACACCATTTCCTTTCCTTTGCATGTACACAAAAAAGATATTTACTTGCATGTCTAATATCATATGGACTTGTTTTTGCAATATATTGACTTTGAAGATTGTAGAATCAAAGTGAGCTGCTTGAGAAATTTTTTCTGTCTTGGTTCTCGGATCTCGATAAAAAATTGATGAATTCAGAAGGAAGATTGTAGAATCAAAGTGAGCTGCTCGAGAAATTTTTTCTGTCTTGGTTCTCGGATCTTGATAAAAAATTGATGAAATTCAGAAACTTCTGATTGAGATATTTCCTAATCCTCGATTATGCATCTTTTAAAAACTTGAACTCAACATTTCTTCTTGCCAGTTTTTCTGTTGAGGGTTGTATCTTCAAACGCGTGAAGGGGTCAGCATGCATTCTTTTTGGGTCGACCTTTTTCTTGACTGTTATTTATTGGGCTTTCTTTCAGATCTGTCTGTTAATAAAAAGTCTACTTTGGTTTTTAATCTTTGACAAATGAGTCTTGCTACTAAGTACACAAAATAATGGTTATGTACTGATGGCATGATCATGGAAGACAAAAATCTTTTCCTTTTGTTATCTACTGTGAACTATACATTAATTGATGTGTTGTGATCATGCCAAGAGCATGTGATGTAATTCAAATATATTGCTCATTGTTTATCCATATGATAGACTGATTGGCTATTCCCATTGGTGAACTAACTTTATCTTGTTTTCTTGTAATAAGAATTCACAGGTCAATAATGTCAAGTACCATGCCACAGCTCCCATTCCATTTTGGTCATTTTGATGGTCAGAACAACAGCCATTGTTCAGCGAACACATCCACTTTGCATCCCTTAAATTCTAAAGTTATGCATTCTTGGGTTTATCCTCAATCTACCTTACCGCCTTCTCTCATCTCAGTGTTGACCTCGTCGGCGGCAGATGGAGGTGTGTCGAATAAATTTGTTTACTTTTCCACAAGCCGAAACACTCCCCCCCCCCAAGAAAAGCCATGGTCCTTAATGCTTTTCCCTTTTTTGCAGTGGAAATGGATTTTCTAAATAAACGACAACTTGCATGGGAAGACTCTTTTCGTAGTCTTTATTACATGCTTCGGAATAATTTTTGCAATCTCTTTTATGGTAATCAACTATTCTTACGCCAGTACAATTTATTTATCAAATCCTATCAAGTATGTTTGCATAGAGTACCTTCTGAGTTCAGATTAGAAGCAGTTAGTTATGCTCTACAGTAGCACCACAATGTGATCCCTTTGGAATTTTAAATCCTATATTTACAATTATATTATGCCTGAATAATTTTTATGAGTTGCAAGAATAAGGAACTGGATTTTTATTTTAATCTCTACAAAATCCTTTTTATGATAGTTGTCTATGGATAATGATTTCATATTGCACATACCAAAGGTTGTCTGGAAGAAAATATGCATGTATATGTTCATTGATGCTGTCTACTAAACTGTATACTGTATCTTAGACTCTATACTGTATCTTCCACCAGTTAAATCTCATTTTAGTGTGAAAATCTATGTTGATGGACTTATTTTATTGAAAACTTTGTAGTCTGTACTTCACACTTTGTGGTGATGTTCAACGGTGGTGAGAGGAGGACCAAGTGCTCATGCAGTGCCTATATCTCCCGTTCAACGAAAGGTTTGAGATCATTGTTGAGAGAACATGTAAGATGTACTCCTTCAGTTTTTTAGCTTTTTATTTGGAGCTTGTACTTGTTTTTTATTAAGCAAATATTTGTAGTCTTTTGTTTTCTCATTTATTGTGTAGTGCTTGGCTTAGAAGTAATTTTGCTTTTGATAGAACATGTTTGTAGGTCCAGAATCTGTGCCTCTGGGTTGGGTTTGTGTTTGGTCATATATGAGTCAATTTGATCAGCTGAGCATTCACATTGGATTGGTCATCCCTATCTTTAAAATTTGAAGGATTATTAACTTTTCACCTCTTAGCTAATCTCTCATAACTTGAAATCTACATTGGATTAACCATCACATTATCTTTAATAATAAAATATTATTATTTTTTATTATTTATCTTTATTTAATTAATTAATTATTTAATTTTCATTATCTTCAATAACCTCCAACAATCATATTTATATTCATTTTCATTTTCACAATCCAACAATCTATAAGTTAATCAAGTTGGTCATTGTTTGATATCACAAAGGATCAAAATGCAAGCAGAACTAGCAAATGGTGAGTCCCCTCTTGGAATCCTCAAGGTTTTCCTAACTTGGAAACCAGGTTTTTTCATTTCAATCTCTTTGTCTGTGGATCTGTAGCCCATCCAAAACCTGAACAATTTGAATCTCTACAAAAATGCAAACTATGAACACATATTGAGGAAAAATAACATCTTGATTCCATTCAAGAAATACATCCAAATATATATAGCACAGACAGGTTCAACTCTGTAGAAAACTCATGCTCAACTCTTTACATTTCAGGTGTAATAAAAAAATTGAACGGAACAGATTAATCTCCAACGAAATGCAATAAAAAAAAGCAAAACCAACTCTGTAGAAAACTCATCTTCCATTTATGTCTTTTGCAATGTATGAAATGGACACTTTTGCTGACTTGGAATTTCAAATTTATTCTGTCTAAGCAAGAGATCAGTGAAAAAAGCATGTCAGGACACTTCCATTTTCATGCCAATCCATCAAACAGTTCAATAGCCTCTTTAAGGTTATTAACAAATACCTTAACAGTGTTAGACAAAAAGTCTATAATTAATGAAGGTTAATTTCTTGGAATTTCTGTTGCATTTTGTGCTTGCTTTTCTGGATTGAGCAGTCCAAGCCAAGCTTCTGCATAGAAAACTCATGCTAATAAGGTTCAACTTTGTAGAAAACACATGCTGGCAATTCTGTACATTACAGGTCTAATAAAAAAAGAACATAACAGATTAATCTCCCCCATTGATGCAACAGATTGACAAAGAAAATTTAGTTCCCACTAAAGTAGTTCCAACTACTCTGGAGTACAAGTATAAGATGTGACTTGCAAGATGTTCCAACTCAGACATACAGGGTTTCAAATCCTAACATCTTAGTTAATCTACCAATAATACATGTGAACTAACGGCATTAATATCAAAGTTTTCAGGGCGTATATATAGCATCTAAACTTCTTCATGTTCCTGCAATATGGGTGCACTATGCACTCAGACAAATGATATGATGTGGTGCCAAAAACATTCATTCTGACCCGAGCCATTTTGAATCAGTTTACATTGACAAAAACTTGCTAAACAAGTTCCTGGAACCAAATGTGGGTTCCCCAAAATCAATCATATGAATAAATTTAATTATTTTTATTTATTTTTCTATATGATAAAAAATATCATAGATGTGTTAGATTGGAAGACAATCAAGAGAATGAATATACCAGTGGAAACATAACAGAAAATAAATACCTCAACAGATTAAAAAAACCCTCTAATAATATCCCCTTAGACATGCAGTCACTTTTAAACAATTCAGACAAACCGCTGCAGGTGAATTGTTGAACCTAGTGATTAAGATTCTAAGACCCCATCACAAATCATGGTGGAAGTATCTGACACATGAAATCAAGTTTCCCTCCAAAATTGAGATGCCACACAAGCAATATAAAAGATAACCAGAGGAAATGAAATAACTGCAGTAATAAGAACACAAGAACAGAGCATGTACTATAGCATTTTTGAAGAATAAAACTTCAAATTACAAATCTATCATGACAGGGTTAGTAAATAGCATGTTAAAGCTAACAAAGTATTTAGTTCTTGGCTGCTACAGGTATTTTAAGCCCTCAATTGAAAACCAAAAAAGTGGAAAAAAGAGCAAGGACCGTTACATGTACCATAAAATTTTTAAAGTAACTGTGCTATCAGGCATGGGCCAAGAAATTACAAAACAAAAGCTGGTATCCAACCGAAACATGGGTCTCTGTAAAAATGGGTCTCTCTTCAATGGAGTCCCGATTTCCAGAAACACCATTCAGTGTCCCATTCAAAATTACTACAAAAGCTTCAAATTTGACACAAGCACATTTAAACCAAGCAAAAATAAAACACTAGAGTCTAAAACGGTAAAGCATACGACGTGTATTTGGTTGTAGCCCCAATTTGTCGACTGAGGATAAACCACACAACCAAATAAAAACAAAGATGAAATCTGAAAAAATCAAAGCTTTCAAACTTCCAAAGGCACGATAGAGATGGTACCTGAAGAGAAAATCCCTGCTTGGAGTAGAGAAGACGATGGGAGACGACGACGGAAACCTCACTAGCAAGGGAGAGGAGCTGGTGATGGAGAGAAGCTGCCAACAGGGATGAGAAAATGATGGGGACGACTTGGAAATGAAAAATTTCCTGCTTGGAGAGAGAAAACTCATGGTCGCGAGAAGGAAATGCTGGAAGGAAAGACTTGGTCGCGGGAAGGGAAATCATAAAATAATCTGGATGAAAGAATTACTGTACTTTTCATATATGGAAAAGTAAAATGAATTTACTGTAACTAAAAACTTAGATGAAAAGTATTTCACTAATTTAATGTGGGCTCATTTTAGCTCATATTCTCTAAAATATGAAGAGCCCTGGCATTTGGCTAATCCAATGTTAGTGCTCTAAATGGGTCACACACCCTAACTCGAACACTACACAACCTGTCTATGTGGGCCATGGAGTTGACTAGACAATACATGACCTGATGTATCCCGTATAAGAAATTAGTTATTGAGCCCTGTTACAACACAACACTACAAGGTATGACCCATTCATTGCATAGTCATGAACAAGTAATCGGGTCGCTTGAGTTATCCTGAAGGGTACAAAGGTTGACCTAGCCGATTTATGCTCAATTTTAATCCTATCATTCTGTATCGCGTTCCCAGGTTGCTTCAAAGATTGCTATCACTTATTTTTGGCATTTCTTAGTGAAAGATTGTTTTATAATCCAAATGTTATGTTGATAACCCTAGATTCTATTTTCTTTATTCTTTTTTCTTGTACTTGTTGACACAAATTGAACTTGCCTTGTTTGAAGTTAGGATTTTACTGAGGTGGTGGTAGCAAAGTGCATAGATTTAAGGATTTTAGAGCTCTGACTTGAATTGTTAAATTTAATATAATATCTGATTTCTATCTACAAATGTGATTAATCTTTGAATTTAGTTCTACATTAGCAAATGCAAGTTTTGTCTTAGTTGTTGGAATTTGAAAACTTGTCAGCAGATCAAAAATATTCTAGTGTCTTCCATTTATAATTGGATATACCAGGAAAAGATTGTGGCAGGTTGATCATAATTTTATTTGCAATAACATTAGATGAATAACAACCCACATTGCTAGAATTATGTTTGGTTGTAGATTTAGGAGAGAGATAGATGTATGGATAAATGTATGATATATTTTGATCATCTAATGCTGTCTGAGATTGATATTGTTTGAAGAATTTGTAGAAATTACAGTATGTAAATTATGTATTGCTGAACTGTTGTTGTGATAGAATGTATTTATCGATTTCCACACCTTGTCCTATGTATATTATTCCTTTAAGATTTCTATATGTTCAATATTATCTGACATCTTATTATGTTGCAATTAATGTTTTCTAGGACGTTTGTTTCTCTATGCCTCTTTGTTATTCCGAAGTAGAGCAATCAACCACCGAAGATCTGGTTGAGCTCTCAGAGATCGTAAAGCATAATTTGGGCCAGGTTTAGATCTTTACCTTTTATAGTTGGCAATTTTCTTTCGCTTGACTTTTCTGAGTTCAGGCCTGAAATGGACCATGAGATAAATGTTACCCACTGTGTGGGACATTTATGATTATGTCCCAGTAAGGTGTTTATTCCAGTGCTGGAATTGCCTCTTTCTGACTTATTGACCAATTGAAATAACAAGGCTTTTGGTTAGTTTGAAAACCAAAAGGGCAACCTGACTAGTTTTAATATGGGATGATGTGGGTCTCCATTTGGCAAAGATATTGGTTGCAGCATGGTGAATGTGTATGTCATCCCTCTGAACTTATCACATATTTGGAAGGGCCAGGTCCATCTTATCTGCAAGGGAGTCTTGTTTATAATTAGCTATGTCTTATGTCATAGTTAGGGAATTGCCTACTACTTTTGATATCATTTCTTGTGCATTTAGTCATTGGACTTTCCTTTGAAATGCTATGCAGACTCGGCGCTTGAGTTCCTCATCTGACATCGATAATAGCTCCCAATCTTTGCTGGTTTTCAGTGGCAACAAGAGCGTACATGGTTTATATGATTTCTTGTTAAATTATAGGTTAGCACATTGTTAATTAAGTTTCTAAAAGATTACTATTTTAGCATCTTGGTTTTTCAAAAACAATATTATCAGTGTAAATGGCTTTCTTCATGCTTCTTATGTCCAGTATCACGTTGCCAAATTTCACTCATTTTTCTTGTGGTTTTCTCCAGATCTTTCTTGACCTTCTTAGCTGGTATGGATGCTCCTTTATTGTGTTCACCTGTGCCATTTAAGAACGCTGCTCTATCTGCTCCAGAGGTACGTATAAAATATGTAAACTAGCGGTTCCTCTGCCAATAAAGTTCAGCATGTAAGCATATAATAGGTGTTATGGAAGTTCAAAGCATGCTCAAACCATAATATTGAGTCATTCTCTCATCTAGATTGCCAACTCAGCATATCTAGTAGTTGCTTTATATCACACTTTTAGCTCTGCCCATGTCTGGTTTTGGTTCAAGCATAATTCTCCAAACCTATATTGCCATTGCAGATGCTAATTGTTGTAAAAAACCTGCATCGCTGCCTTTACTTTATGTTACCAGTAACTTATTGCCAATGCGATATCGCTTCTGCAGTACTACAGAAGTAGAAAGTTGTTTGACGTGAATGTTCTATTACTTGCATTTATTCAGTATACAAACATATAAATACTAGGAACACTTCTTTGAGTCAACAAATATATGTTAACAAAAAAAAAACAAAAACAAATATATGCTGTTATTGCTCATTGCTGTGAAACATATTGTTGAAATTTATTGTTTTAAAACATTTTTTCCTTTTGGTTTGCAGGTAAAGTGCATGGAGTGGAAAAGAGCAGATCCTATTGCTTGTCATCCTAAAGAATCCAGTGATGGTGGTGAGCATGTGCCCGGTACATCTGCTGGCCTCTGCTATAGCATTGAAATCAAGGATGCATATCTTCCACCATGGATTATATGTAGTATGTGTACAGTTATGGGTTCTGAAGGGAGAAGCTTCGAGGCAAGGTATCATAAGGGGTAGATTTTGTAACATGATACTGAGTTTTTGATGATTTTACATGCTTGAGCTATTCTTTCACTTCCTATAATATTGCTTGGTATTCTTTTCTTTGGGGGGTGGTGGTTGGTCTCACAGCTAGAGAGTGCCATCACTCTCAAACGAACAAAATTGAAGTGGGTAGGTTGAGAACCTATCAAGTATTTATCTTAAAGCGGGCAAACTTTTTGGTTATAAGCTTTGAGGTTTCTGTAGATTGATTTGGTTGATCAAGTTGCATGAATTAATGTTATGAAAGGTTACTCAATTTACCTATTTTTTCCTCCTTTCAAGGGCTGAACCCAGTGTATCCAATTTATCCTTGATGGTCTTAATTGCTTATTTTGCACCAGTCTAAGGCAGCCATAGATTATGTCGAGTTCTCAACGTTGTTTTACAAAATAGAGTTTCATGTGCATTTGGTTAATAAAATTAGTTTTAATTAAATGTGTGGAAATTATTAGACGATGGCTACTTATATTTTAGCACTTGCTGATCTTAATTTTGGTGCTGTTACAGTTTTATAACGGAACCTACCTCAGTCGGGTTGAATGTAGCTCTTGGTGCAGCTTGTAATAAATCTGATTCTCAAGCTTTAGAGGGTGAGGGCTTGCAAGAAAGCAGCTATGATTTTGGTATTCCAGATGCCATTATTACTCCGCACTTGTGCTCAGGTTTATTAAAAGGCTTGAAGTACTCTGATGGTTCTTATACGGCTTCACTTTCTCCTCTATGACATTCTGCTTTCAGGATGTTTGCCAGATGCAGCAATCTCCTGTTTTCACTACTTGTTGCTGATTTCTGGTCCTTTTAACCACCTGATTTTTCTCCTTTCTTTTTCGTTGCAATCCATATCAGTAACAATGTAACATTCTTGATTATTGCATTTGTAAAACTCGTTTAACTATCTTTTAATATTTCACCATTTTGATAAAGTGAAATTGGCCCGTGCATCCAGTAAGGTTAAATAAAAATGATAAAGGGTGATAGTTGTGATGAAACCTGGAAGGCTTGCTTCCTCATGTCTCAAATCTAGCATATATGGTAAGAACGGGATTTTTGGATTTACATGGTTGATGATATTTTGAGGGTGATGTTGGGCCGGTCCGGCTATCCATAGTATAAAGCGTAGTTCCCATAAAAACACATTAAAAAATTCTAAAAAATACAATAACATTTTTTAGAAAACACAATAAAAAAATTAAAAGGAAGAAAACATAATAAAAAATACAATAAAAAAATAAAATGAAGATGATTTGGTAGAGAGGCGTTTGGCTTTAGTCTAGCTCCCGTCGCCGTCGGCCATTGTGGGCGACATCGCCCATGCTATTGGGATCGCTTTCCTCTAGTGACCTCACCCTTGCGATGGTGATTCTAGCAACCTCTTACCTTCTCCTGATAGTCTTAAACTCGAAATGGATCCATCGCAAGGGTGAGGTTGTCAGAGGGAGGCAGTCTCGATGGCATGGACGGTGTCGTCTACGATAGCCAATAGCGACGGAGATTGCTTTTATTAGGGGGGTTGGTGACCGACCCAGGATATTCCTATTTTGATCGTGGGCTTGAGTGCCCATAGCTACAAACCACACTTTATAGAACTTAAAATGAAAGTGGAAAGGTAAGATAAAAATGAAGCATGTGAGTGAATATTCCTGTATTAACGCATCTGGTATAAATAGAGAAATTGGGATTCTCGATTTGTTCAAGGTTGACCACTCCCATCAAAAGTCATTGCTATTATGCTTTAAATGGATTGGTTGATGAGAAATGGTACTTGCAATCATGAATATGCAAGTGTTATATAATTATTTTGAAAAAAATGAGTAAATATGATATTCGGTATGTGTACTACTCTATGATGATATGTAATATTACTCTTAGCCGATATGCCTTAACAACTTGGCAAGTCCCATGTTGACACGTTGCCTTTCCAACACGAGCTTTCATTAGCAATGGTTTGGCTTCATATCAATATATGGAACTCTTTCTTTTCCTACAATAATGATCGGATGCGTTAAGAGTCAAGACAAGACTTGTAACTTGAAAGCATTTCTATTATTTTAAAAAATCGAAGTACAATGATGTCAATTATATCAAATTCAAAACTGTTTGAATGGTCCAAATCTAGGAAGTCAGAAACAACAACCGAGATTGTTATATCACAAAAAGTATGTTGTCACTCCAGACCATTCGCCTGGTTTGTGGAATCTACTGTCGTCTTCATATGTGCTTAGAAAGAGAACTTGAAAGCTCCCACCTTGGAATCTGTTACCGTGTCCCAAAAGGAGAGTTTTTGCTGTGCCTTTTTCTCCACCGCTTCCTGCACCAACTGCTCTAAGGTTCCAGGGAAAGAAGTTTCGATGGCATTCTTAAACTTGTCATACAAATTCACTCTGTCTCTTGTTCCAGATACCAGTGTGTTTGCGTTTGGCCTCTTAAGAAAATCCAAGACATTCAACAAATTTCTCCTGCAACATGTAAACCATATATAATTTTTTTTTCTCCCTTTTTGAGTTCTGTCCTATAAGATTGGATATTACAGACTTAACAAAAAGAAAAAGAAAAAGATTGGCTATTACAGAATAGGCATGCATGATAGTCAACAGAATAGTATATCAATTATTGTGAAACAACTACAAGAGAAATGCCATTAAACTGTATAAACAATTCCAGTTCTTTAAGTTGGGTGAAACATCAGGGGATGAAGCCAAGTTTCAACATGTAGTAACAACTGGAGAAGATTTACATGGACCTTAAGCCAAAAATCTTCATTTTTTTTTTTTTCAAATTGTTGTTCTGACTGGAGTGAAAATAATTTCTTTCCACAGATGAAATTCGCCACAAGCAGATAAGGGGGTTATTTAAAACCATAAAGACTAATAAATATCACAAGGATACCTGCTAACATAATTCTGTGTAATGGCAATGGATTCCTCTAGGTTAATCACTAAATGCCACCATCCATTAGGCACAAAGATCACCTCCCCAGCCCTACAGATGCACTCAATAGGTTTCTTTTTCCAAGTTTTTGTTGCACCATAGAAGTTCATGAACCACTCAATGATTGAAACAGGACATGCTACCTCTGCACCATCTGCGCTTGGGTGCACCCCAGGTGGAACCACATCAGGAGGAAACAAGATCCATTTCTTGGATCCCTTGATAATTGCATTCCAAGCTGATGTGGAATTGGGATCAATGTGGAACGATGAACCAGACCCAGCTGGTCCAATTATAATCCACCTATAATCTGGCCTCTCATTACCCAAAACATTGAACAAATCCTCCCCGAAGTACACTGGAACTTCATATTCTGAACCCAATTTTGGAACTTTTTCTGCAAATTTTGGGTCAAATAAATACAATGGCCTTTCTTCCCTCGTCTTATCCGAGTACTGAAAGTACTCCTCAAGCTTCATCTCCACTGGTCCAACTGCAAATCGAACATCACCACACAATCTAACCAAATAATCTCTGTCCCATTTTTTGGGTGCAACCCAATTATCCAAACACCCTTCCAGCAAAACTGGCTTATTTGGTTCCTCAAAGTTCAACACGAATTCTTCAACCGAAATGCCTTTCCTTCTTATTATATTATCTCTTTCAAGCCACTCAGGTTTCATTTCAAGATTAGCACAGAGCCAGCTCTGGAAAAGATAATCAGAATAAAAATCCCTCACCCTCAAACGGGAAACACAAATATCTGAACCCTCGAATGAAGGGTAAGAGGCGGCAATATAAGTAGATTTCCAAGACTCATTATAGGAAAAACCACCATTTAGATTTTCCAGAACAAGGTTCCTCCAGAGTGGTTCATGGTTTGTGAAAACATAGAAAGATTTACTAACCGTGGCCAAGACACCCAACTGGGTACCATCTAGGAGCCCTAGAATGTCAAGAACAAGCTCATCGGTAAGGGTTTGGAGGTTACCTAAGCCAGTATTTCTGGAGTTTACACAACCTGGGTTGAGGTAGAGATTGCCCAGTGGTTGAACCCCATGAGTGTGTGAAGAAGGAGCTGAGGTCTTAAGGCTAAAACCTTCCCCAGTATCTTCTTCATCTTCTTCTTCATACTCGTGGTAAGGCGATTCATTGTTTTTGGAAATGGAACTTTGCTTTCTGGAAACAGCTCTATTTGCAGCAATCTTGTTTCCGTTTTTGCGTTTATTCTTTTTCTTTTTCTTTATGGTTTGAGAAAGCATTGATCTGCAGCTCAGCATTGTTGGACGTTCTGAGCGACGATCCTCGTAGAGGCGGAGGGTTTAGCCATCGGTGGAGAAGCTGAAAGGTTTTTGTCGTTTCACATCATCCACCAAAGCCCCAGGCCCAACATAGATTGGGCTCAACCTGGGTGGGCTTAGACCAGCTGTCAAGGGCGTTACTTACAGGCCCAGACCAGCTAACGAGACCGGTTTTAAGCATTAGTGTCTCAAATTTCAATTTACTCGCACGGTAGAATTTATTGTGCATTACCAAACTTCAGCAAATGAGGCCTTACCTTATACTACGAATATTGATAGTTATAGACGATGGAGTGTTTGCTCTTACTCTTTTAAGCTTAGAGTGTTTTCACGGATAGATAAAATGAGATAAATTAAAAGTTAAATAAATATTATTAAATTATTTTTATTTTGAGATTTTAAAAAAATTAAATTATTTATTTTATTGTGTGGGAAATTATAATTGTTATAATAATTAGATGAGATGAGATAAAAATGATTGTAAAAACAATGAAACCTTAAAATCTTGTCATTTTATATTACTTGCTTATTTAACACATTTTAAATGCTTTCACATGTCAACTATTTAAATAAATTTGAATATATCTCAATTGCATTAATATAATTAGGGATGATAAAATCAAGATAATGAACAATATTATTCTCGAAATTTAGAACACAAAGGACAGTCATTTGCAAACCATGGGCTTGCTCTTTACCTTCTACATTGCAAAGTATTCATGAAGCCGAATCATTGTAATAAGAACAATAAAAATTTGTTCCATCATTCACTCGGCGAGATTTATTTTGAATAAAGGTAAAGGTAAGCCATTTTAGTCATACTACACGGTAGGCGTCCTTTTTGAGTAAGGTTTTGTATGAAGCCACTTGATTGTTGCCATCACATTCATCTACCAGCTGATATTGCAATTGTCTTTTTTTTTAAAAAAAAAAAAAAGAAAGAAAAAGATGGTAAATCATGCATCATGGACACAAGAATGTCATGAAGATTTTGACATTAGTCCTTCAAAACGAAGCTTCCTAGCTCTTTCATGGTTTTGGCGGGTTGAGAAGGAAACTGCACAAAAATCAGACAAGAAATACCACATATGCTCGACAACACCATTTATCTCTTATTCAGCCCAAAAATCAGAACAAAAAGGTGGGACAAATGTGGGGTTGTTCAATCCTGTAGAGAGAGAGATGACATAAAAAGGACCGAAAAAAAACCTTGTCTGAACGAGAGATTGTTCTTGAATCCTACAAGAATAGATACTGCATACTTTCGATGGTAAATCATACATGAGATCATGTGCTTGAATCCTCCAAGAATAGACACTATTTTTTTTTATGGAAATCATACATATGCAATATACAGGAGGATTGTCAAAAGAGTCCGGAGCTTAACTCCAAGTACACGAGCAGCCTTTACCCTATAAATGTTTCGTCAAACAAGGAGCAAAATACAGTCAAATCACAAGAAATGAAACAAAAGAATACCTCACAATTCAACCACTTTTGCAGCAACCAAGAAACCAGAAAAAGAATCTAAGCATGGAAATCGTAGTCAGGAATTCACAAGCCGTCCATAAGCACAAGGATAGACACCCAACGGAGACAGAAGAATTGAGAATGCATTTACACTTGCGTGCTTGTAAGACATCTCCACGGCCTCACGCGAGGGCCCTTGTCTAGAAGCATTAGCAAGCCCATAGTGCTGGTTGAGAGGCCACACATGTACCTGCAATATCATAAATGCAACAAATAAGAGACTAAACTACTTTTATCAATCCAGACTTAATCGCCACTACCAAGAGGCGAAGATCTCCAGCTCAAAAAAATGCATGTTGTTCCTGGGATAATCACAAAATTAATAACCACTCCAAATTGATTATAATTATCTTTGCATAGGGAAAAAAGTGTATAATCTCTTTTACTACAAAGGATTGTTTTCTCCCTTTCTGGGTTTTGGATCTTTTTCTCTAAATTCATTTTAAGCGCTAGCATTTAACATGTGTCTCACTGCATAGAGGGGGGTTTGCAGCTAAATACAATGTCATCTGTTGAAGAACAAGACACTTACTTGCTTCGACGAGATCTCCTTTTCCAGAAAATAAATGAGAAAATCCACTGAACACAAAACACAAAAGATAAAACAAAATATAAGTGCGAAAGCTAAAATAGTTTTTCCTCTTAGGAAAGCTGTATAATGCTAAGTTGATGGAAAATCAAAAGTTCCTGAAATAGCTATCACAGTTCCTGCTATAAAACAGCAAAACTATTTCAGGAACTTTTGATTTGCTATCACAGTTCCTGCTATAAAACAGCAAAACTATTCTAATGAGTTTGAGGTCGAATATAGGATCAAAGGATAATACTGTTCAATAAAATGCAATATTATTTCAGCTTCTAACATATAAAACTGTAAGCAAATGGTCAAATAAAGGAAAGAAACAAGAAGAAGAGATCAAACAAGAGCCATATTTTTGCAATTGGAAATATAGCTCAATAAGGATGCAAAGTAGCTATGGCACTGGGAACAAATAGCTGACAAGCTTCTTGCGTTAAGTACGATAACATTGACAAAACTGTTGTGAGCAAAATGAACGGGTGGAGGCAGATAAAGAAAAGAAAAGAGAGAGAAAAAAGTAGTCAACTAATCCGAATATGAAATGCGTGGCTTAGAAAGAGAGGAGCTGCAAGATGTTAATATCTCAAATGAAGCAAATATGAGAAGAATTCTCTACTTAAAATTCTAGTTCAATTGAGTAAATTTTAAAAACTGATTTTTTTTTTTTTTCCAACTTATAAATCCAGTTGGCATAAAGTTGTAACTGCTAATGATTCCAGCAATTGAAGATATTGATAAAAGGACAGAAAATGCACTGTGGCAATCATCCACATAATCGTATTTTGAGGCTAGAAGTTTTAGTAGAACAATGTAATTTCCCGTTGGTCAATACGAAAGAGTTTTCAGAATTACCTTAAAAACTGATACAAATGAAAAGCTTCCTAGAAGAGATGGCTTCTTTATAGTCATTTGCCTTTCTGGTGACATTTCCTTGCACAAATGTTGAGCTATTTCTTTCAGTAGTACCATTTGAGCTTTATCAGTTCGCATGGAAATGATTGCCTGCCTCATTGATTCCTTGTCTGCTTCAAGTGCCTGAAGCCTCAAATAGAGCTTCTTAATATCTGGATCCGCATGATCAGCTCGACTCAGTGACATTGGAGTGGTTACATATTCTTCAGAAATACCAACTCCAGCTTTGAGATTGGTAAAACCACCATTCGGTACTCCAATATGGACAGAGTCAATCGTATAAACTCTATCACTAATGTCATCTGCCATTTCAGATGCATTATCAAACTTTCTCAATTTAGCGTCGTCCTCTACCTGTGAGACATCCTCTGTATTAATGAAACTGCTAATGGGCCTCGGAGATTCTGTGGAAATATCTGGACCAGTTTCTTTAACCACCCCCATGAACGAACTTGGATCGTTGTAAAATCTACTGGAGTCTCTTAAACGCCTGGGAGAGTGACCAACTACCACCTTTTCTAGAATGTTCTTTGAACCAGAGAAATCCTCATCCAGCCAACTGTTACTGGGACTTCTCTCCATCTGGAAGACTCTATTTTCCAAGTTCTTCAGCTGGTCTTTAGCACAAGGGGTCTCACCAAATGCATATTTCTCAACATCATCTCCATTATTTTCTTCCTCCAAAGGAGCTTGGGTCTCATGTAATCTACATTTCAAAGGTGGGTAGTAATACATGGGGAGTTCGATTAGCGTATCAAACTCCACCATGCTAGAGTTATGGTTAAGCCCACTTCTCTCACCCTCCACCTCAACCTCAGTGAGCCCATAACTCATCATCCTATGCTTATAGGCCTGCACTTCACAAGTAAGCGAATGAATGACCTGCTCTCTCTTATATAACAAATCTTCCAAGGCCATAAGCTCCTGTTGGTCATGTGCCATCTTCTCCTCTGCAAAACGCTGGAATTGTCGGGCCTCCATCTGGATCTCCGCCTTCTCCCTTTGCAACCTCAATATCATCGACATGGCCTCATTTGTAGCTGATGAAGAGGCATTTCTCTCTTCCTCCAATTCTGTTTGCAAATCCTGAATTGCTTCCTGTTGACTACTAACCATCTCACGGAGCAGAGCACATTCGTTCTCAATCTGAATCCTAGCATTTGAGAAGAAATCGAACCCTGGTATGGAGAATCGGTTACGCTCCTCAAACTCATCATACTTTCGTTTTACAGACCGAAGCCAAGTACCGGAAGAGCTACTGATCAACGAACAGCTACACCCACAATTACAGCATTTCAACAAATCCCTTGACGAAGAAGATGCTTCCAAATCCATAAACCAATTTGCATTCAACCTCAAATATATCCTAGATCCAATTGCAAAAATGGATCGAACATATCAAGATATCAAGAATATATATGAGTGACAAATATAATTCTTGAGGTCTCAAATCCTGCCTCTTGAATGTAATCCTCCATCAATGATTCCTCCCTCTCCGCCCCAACCACTAGCTATTGTTCCTCTGAACCAACAAAATCACACGCAAGACTCCAGAAGAAACAAACAGCAAAATTGAAACTCCAAGAATCGACGAACCTTTTACAAAAAAAATAATATATATATATATATATATATGTATATGTTAGGAAATAACAGAGAGAAAATTTGCCCCAGAAAAGTATAGCTGTAATTCAAGGAGAATAAAAAGATGTTTCTTTTTCATGAGAGTAGTCAACGATGCACGATAAACTTTCCATGAGTCACAGGAAAAATCTCAACAAACAAAATCGAAGCTTTCCGTAGAAATCACTTTCCCGGAAGTTATCGACAAACAGATTTTAACTGGAACCAACAGAACCAGGCAGAAAGATACAAAGAGAGGGGAGTACCTTGGAATAGCTTGGAGAACCAAGTAGCAGAGGAAGTCGTTGTCGCCGAGAGCTAAAAATGGAGGTGAGAAATTCGAAGAGGAATAGAGAAAGATATTTCGAAACCCTAGATTTTTATTTATGTCCCTTGGCTGTAGTTGCTTTATTCGATTCGTTAAGGCCTTCTCGATTCTCGTGATCTCCTTCTCGATATGCAATGAAGAGAGAGGGAGACGGTCTGGGAAGAGAGACCCAGAACGAGCAGAAGACCGCAAACGGAGAAAAAGAAGGTGTAAGAGAGACGGAGAGACGGAGAGATGGACGGCTATTGATGAGTCAGATTGGATTTACGATATTTGGCAGTTGAGATGTAGGTATTACTGCTCTGGTGTATGAAAATTCGACGGGGTCAACTAATAACAGCTTTTTCACTGAACTTCTCTTTATTTTCTGTTTATGTTTTTTTTGTTTTTATTGTCAACCTTTTTCACTGGACTATCTCAACTGTTGTAGCACGAATGAGTTTGATTGTTGTCTGCCAACAGTCAAGATTTACTGCATCATATATTAATTATTACCTTAATGAATAGATCTGAACGGATGTTGTCATTTAATAAAAAAACTATATGTTATGTTAAGTGTACAATGTTATCATCTTAATGATAATTTAAGATCTGAACGGATGATGGCAAGATAGTACTTCTGAGTATATATTGACGATTATATATTTACAATTGTATGTAAAATTACTCTTAAAAATAATATATAAAAGTCATGTTATTATTGAGATGTGTGAATATGCCTTTCGGCAAAACACATTTCAATTTAGAATAATTCTTCTTGCAGTCCATATTTAAATTAGAGAAGCACTATAACCACAAAGTAATTGCATAAAAAATAATATTATAAATTAAAGTAGTTTTATGTGATCTATTTAATATGTTTTATTATAAAAATAATTTTACAATTTGATAATTAATTTACATCAAACCATGTCAATTTAAAAGATTATCTTTATGTATTCATTTTGTACTTGTTTTGTAATGATCCTTTGTACTTGTTTATGATTTCTTCATCTTTCAGTAAAAGGATGTTCATGTGCCCATCTCTTTGCTGGTGGCCAGTGACCAGTTACTTTTTCACTTCTTATTTGCAAATCACTCTTTCATTTGCTTCTGTTTCAAGCATCAGCGTTACCATCTCACTTCCAACTTCAGAGTCATTGGGACAGGTTAGGAGCTTTCTTGCCAAGTCATGAATTTCTCTTATATTTTTTAAGATAAGTGTCAACTTCAACTGGTCCTAATTCTTGATCCACTTTATCATCATCATCACCATTACCATCATTATCAATAGAATAGTTAGAAATATCCTCCAAAATGATAACAGCATCTCTTGCTTTATTGAATGATCCATTAATGGGGGGGTGGGGGTCTCGTTTCTTATCTGCTTCCAAGGCATTGAATAACAGAAAACATGTTTTCTAGGACTTGAAACCTCAAAAGGCAAAGCATGGAGCTTCTTCTAATCCATGGGACAGCTAAAGTAGGAAATGTTGAAAACCAACAAACAAATGTCAGAAAAGCGTGGACAACAAAATAAGAAAGATCACGACTCTACTTACCATAAATAACATCATTGCCGATTTTAAACGCACGCACTGACAAAAAGAAGTTGCGGCGGCAAACAAGACCCCATTATCTGAGATATAGAATGATTGTTATTTGTTTCTATATCTCATATCACTGTTGACTGTTGTTAACACAATCTGTCACGTGCTCCGCATGTTAAAATGTGCTCCAAATGTTAAAAATATGACACTATTATTTTAATATTATCTTATTAAATAAGATATAATATAATTGTATCGCGTCTTACTAGAGAAATTGAACTATTTTCTCGCTCGCCGTCTTTTTAGGGCCGCATGGCTTCCTTGTGTTTCTTTTTGTATATGTTGACCGTGGCTGCTCATATATAAAGTTAAAAAAATCCATTGGGCCCAGAGAATTCGTGATCGTGGGCCGGTTTTTGATTACAAGCCCGGTAACAATTACTAGAAGTACCCTATATGGTAAGGTGACAGTCGGTGTCAGTGAAGGCCATTTCTGTCAAACTAAAATTACAACGGCTATTTTCGAATTACGTAGCCGTTGGCACCATCCAAATCCAGCAGATCTTTCATGATTTCCCTTCCCAGAAGACACCAGCGAAGGAACTAAACCACCCTAGTTTTCTAGCGCATATAAAGCCTTCGTCGGTTTCCCCAGTAATCTAATCTCGCTCTCATTCTCTGCAAGCAACCCTAGCTTTTCCAACGCCATCACCAGCAAAGCTTCATCGTCAATCTCTCTCGCTCTCTCTCGCGCTCTCTCTCTCTCTGTGATTTTTATTTTTCAGTATATATTTTTGTTATCTACAATCTCACATTGCGTTTTGCAGGCTAGGTTCTTGTTTTTATTTTTATTTTCTTCTTCTTCTTTTTCTCCTCTCTCTCTCTCTCTATTTGCCGTTATGGATGCAGGATCTGTGGGTTCCATTTACAAGAGCTCGTCTCGGTGCCCTCTTCAAGAACAATTCCTTCAGAGAAAGAATAATCGTGAAAATGTAAGAATCCCTCATTTTTATTTATCAGTAATTTTTTGAGGTTTTGGATTTTCTTTTCTCCTCAAAATTCTATTCTTATTTTATTTTCGAGTATACGTTATGATGGGAATCGTCTGTTAATATTTTACTCCATACCCTTCTAAGAAAACGAAGGAAAAGAAGAAGAAGAAATAAAACAAATTCTGGGTTTTCCTTTATCTTTAAAACAAATTGGAAACGAAGTCATCAAGCAAGAACAGGGAAATGGCACAAAATTAAAAAACTTGATCAAGAAAGTTGCCTGTTATCTTTAGTTTCCAATCAATTTTTTGTGTTCTTGACAGTTGGATAGGTTCATTCCCAATCGCGCGGCTATGGACTTCGATTACGCCCATTACATGCTCACCGAGGCGAGGAAAGGCAAAGAGAACCCGGCTGTGAGCTCTCCCTCCAGAGACGCCTACCGGAAGAAACTTGCGGAGACCTTCAACATGAACCGAACTCGGATCTTGGCTTTCAAGAACAAGCCCCCAACAACAATCGACCCGATCCCACAGGAGTTGCTTTCATCGTACAATCCTCAGACCAAAATTACCAAGCCCCGGCGACACATTCGTCAGGTATAATTCCTCAGAATCTGTCAAGTCTTGAGTTTCTCAGAGAAAAGTAATTAATATTTCTTAAAAGTAGTGTTTGAAATAATTGGGGAATTTAGTGATTCGAATATAAGAAAACTTTCAAATCTGGTCTGTCTGAAACCTTGATATTTGGTTTCTTTTTAAGTAGTTTATTGTACTAATTTATACAGTCTGACTTGACAGAGTTGCGAGAGGACATTGGATGCTCCTGATATTGTGGATGATTTCTACTTAAATTTACTAGACTGGGGCAGCAACAACGTCCTCGCCATTGCACTCGAAAACACAGTCTACCTCTGGGATGCCTCAAATGGCTCTACCTCAGAACTCGTCACAATTGACGAAGAAAGTGGTCCTGTTACGAGTGTCAGTTGGGCTCCTGATGGCCGGCACATCGCCATTGGCTTAAACAATTCCCATGTCCAGCTTTGGGATTCTACTGCTAATAAACAGGTCCTCAAAAAAACTTTCTGATTGTTCTTTGTTCTAAATTTCAAATGTGAAGTTGCTGATGATTTAATATTTGATTTTTTCAATGCAGTTGAGAACATTGAGAGGCGGACACAGGCAAAGAGTCGGTTCACTTGCCTGGAACAATCACATCCTAACAACAGGAGGAATGGATGGCAAAATAATCAACAATGATGTGAGGGTGAGATCCCACATCGTTGAGTACTACAGGGGACACCAACAGGAGGTCTGTGGATTAAAATGGTCTGCCTCAGGGCAGCAATTGGCGAGTGGAGGAAACGATAATCTTCTGTATATATGGGACAGATCTGTGGCCTCTTCTAATGCACAAACACAGTGGATTCACAGGCTTGAGGAGCACTCAGCTGCAGTAAAGGCCCTGGCTTGGTGTCCATTTCAGGGTAATTTGTTAGCCTCTGGCGGTGGTGGAGGTGACCATTCGATTAAGTTCTGGAACACTCACACAGGCGCGTGCTTGAACTCGGTTAACACAGGTTCGCAGGTTTGTGCTCTACTATGGAACAAGAATGAGCGAGAATTGCTTAGCTCTCATGGGTTTTCCCAGAATCAGCTCATTCTTTGGAAATATCCTTCAATGCTGAAGATGGCGGAGCTCACTGGACATACCTCCAGAGTTCTTTATATGGCACAGGTACCAAGTTCATGAAATCCATAATCTAGAGTTCTTTTTCATTGTTTTGAAAAAGAATGAAATTCACTATTAAAATTTTAAAAGTGAATTCCATATTTAAAAACGATTATGCAGGGGTTATACAATTTACTGTTGCAAATTTATTTTCTCAATCTGGGAACAATATATGACCTTTTAGTTAGTTTATTATACAAGCAGGTTAATGGTGGGTGTGTTCTGTTTTTAGATTGTTACTAACTTTGTTGTTATGTATATATTTTCAGAGCCCGGATGGGTGCACAGTGGCATCTGCAGCAGGAGACGAAACTCTGAGATTTTGGAATGTGTTTGGGACCCCAGAAGTGGCTAAACCTGCACCTAAGGCGACAAATCCAGAGCCATTTGCTAACGTGAACCGTATCCGTTGAACATCCTTAGAAGGCGGTAATGGATTGTTGAGCTTTATTATGTGAAGAAGGTAGAACTTAATTTACATTTTTACAGTGTTTTTGGTTTGCTGTATAGATTATAGAGTATAAAGTTTTGGACTGGGATTCGGTCTAAATCATATCTTGATCGCTATCTATCTCAGATAATTGTTTTTGTACAACTTTTTAAGAAGAAATGAGATTGATTGATTACCCCATCAATGGACCAAAAGTTTTTTCTTCAACTTTAAATCTCTCGTGGCGATCAATTATCTTCTACCAACAACAACACTGATTGGGCAATGTTTTGTGTATATTTTGCAACTTGTTTGGTTGCTTCATTTGGATTAATATTATTTGTGCATTCTTATTAGATTGTTTAAAGTTATATTTTAAAAAGTATAAATTTACATATTTATAAAAAAAAATTGATCATATTTGAAAAAGTAGAATAAAAATACCTTCTTTAAATAATAAAACTAAAACTTTGTTCAACAAAAGTCAAATTAAAATTTTTTGATATATGTAATTTATACTTTTTGAATGATAGCTTTAGCTAATGAGAAATACTCTTATGTCAGTCTAAAATATTGCATATTTTGTGAAATTCTTGCTAAATATCCTCCAAATATAACTGATTTTTCAAGTAAAATTGATTAGCATTCAGAATTCATTACCTGATTATCATCTTATTTTTTTATTATTTTCTCATCATTTTATAATGTGACATTAAATTATTAAAAATAATTTATTATATTTTATTAATAGCATACCATCTAATGAGAGAATGATGAATAAAATATATTCGATTCGAATCAAAGTTGAAGAAAGTCCATTGCTCAAGACACGAAAAAGAAAATTCAAAGAAAAATGAAAAAGAAAAAGATGAATCCATTTTATTTTATCTAATATCAATCTCATTATTATAAACTTTTTCAAATTTATAATAAATAATACAATAAATAATATTTTAATAATATTTTATTTAATATTTTATCTTTTATCTAATTTATCTCTTCTAATCTCATTTTTGAATCCAAACAAAATCTAACAATGAAGCTTCTTGAAACTGCCCCCCTTCCCTAAAAAATTAACTTTTTTAAAACCATCAACAACTACCAGGTACCAACCCTTCTGAGGTTTTTAGAAGATGAGAATAAGCCTTTTAAAAAATCATGAACTATATATGATTTCTTAGATTTCCCCCCTTCCCTAAAAAATTAACTTTTTTAAAACCATCAACAACTACCAGGTACCAACCCTTCTGAGGTTTTTAGAAGATGAGAATAAGCCTTTTATAAAATCATGAACTATATATGATTTCTTAGATTTTCTCAGCAATCAAATAAGAAAACGAATTGAATTATGGGTCTATCTTTCTAGTTTCTTGTACATAGAAGATCATGAGAAATTATAGAACATTATTCTGTGATTTTAACAATAAAAGATCATGGAGATTATAAACCAACAATTATTCCCAAACTCAAAGAAACGACGACATTTTGATAGCAACCTACCTATAGGCTATCTATGGTTCTATATCTATCGATAATTCTCGTTAGGCGGAAAAGCCTACCTCCGCCCTTTTTTCCGTTCCTTCGTCCTGCTGCTTCTGCTGCCTACGACCTGGCATCGCCGAAACCCTGACCATTTTCTTGCACTTTCCCTCCTTTGCTCTCGTCTCTTAAGCACCTCTGAAATCCCAGCGCCCTTACCCTCCTTCATATTTATTTTATCTTTCGAGATTCCCTGTTGATTTTCTTTTTTCCATTTCGCTTCCCGCATCTCTATAAGGTAAATCTCTCGTCCACGATTCGCGAATAGATTTTTTGTATTTCTGCCTTTTCTATTTTCTATTTTTCGTATCTTGGACTCTTTGTATCATTTAGTTTTGTTTGAGGAGAAATTCGAGTTCTCTCTCTCTCTCTCTCAGTGTGTGTGTTGTGTGTGTTTGTCTGATATGTTAAGCATTCACTTTTTTTTTTATCTTTTGTTATATTGCTTTGTCAACGAAGAAATGCGCATGCTCATATAATTTTAACTGTGACCTCGTAATATTTTTTCATACAATTTCTACCTTGACCGAGAACCTCTGAAGGGGAAAAGGGACAACAACCGGAAGTAAGAAGCTGCGCGAGGAGACATATATATATATATATATATATATAAATGTTTAAATTAGTGTTCTTTAGGGTAGTTAGTGAACCATTTTGCCCTCACAAGTATCACCGTTTTTTTTTTCAATTAGAAAGCTAGGGATATTTGTCGTTTGTCTTTCGGGCTGCTTTTTGTTGGTTTGAATAGGGCTGAAACCTAAACCATGTAAGTTTGCAGAGTATCCTATCTTTGGCGTGCAACTATTGGCTGGAGATACAAAAGGTTTCCACTTGATTGGTTGTGCAACTTGTGTGAGAAGAGTATTTGCGTGGAAAAGTTGTAGGGATCGTAGTTTTCATGAGAATGGAAGTGGGATTGTTTTTATTTTTAATTTCACATAGGCTGGCTATGCTACAGTTCTCATTTTCGTCAACTGTGGTCATAGCTAGTTTTTGTGATAGTGTGGGAGAGAGATTGTTCCTAAATGAGGAAGAGAATTGGACAATATTGAATGGATTGAAGAAAGAGCGGTATGAATAGGTGTGCAACTGCAATCACACATGCTACACATCCTCCTATGACAGCGTGCTCTCAGATATTTTTTATTCACTCAGCTTTCTAAGTAAGAAACAAAATGGTGTTGTTGTGGGAGATTTTAGGTTGAAGTCCTTATAATCAAATGGAGTATTGTAGCAGTTCTCTGAGTGCAAGATCTCCTGTATAGAACTTAAATTGTAATTCCTGTCACAGGTACTCACTTCATTTGACTCATCATATGTTTCAGTTGAGCTTAATTGTACCTTATGTTTAAGTAAAAGGAGTGGAGTAAAAAAAAGGATGGAGAGGAATGCTCAATCTGGGTCCTATATCACGATGATATTTTGTGGAAAGGGTCTTGTAACTTGTTTTGTTGACATTCTGCAGTATTTTGTGCTCTGAATTTGTCCTGCTCAAAATAATTCTTTTTTGGTCCATTTGTTGCTCTGTTAGCATTTCCTGCATCTACTTGTTGGTTTGTTTTCGTTATTGATATCATTGCTAGTCATCATCTCGTTATATTCACTATTTGTGTGCTTTGCATAATGTAAATAACAAGAATATTACTCCAAGCAGATTCTCTACTGATGGTGGGAAAAAAGCAAAGACATCTTGTGGCAGTCCCTAGAAACAAGAATATTACTCCAAGTGGCCACCTTAACTCGTCAAAATCTAGTGATGATCTGGATGTTCAGGGAGAAGATAGTTGGGTGATTGTGAAAAAGCAGAGGGTCACCATTTTGGTGCCTCCTCTACCTGCTGCAAAAAATTTGAAGATTCAAAACCTAGGACCAAGTCAGCTGGAAGCCAGACCCCAAAAAACAAGTAACCAAATACAACCTCTAATTGATATATGTCCTAGAATATTGTCTGTTGATGAAGAAGGAAAGTCCATGTCATTTTCTCCTGAAAAGAGTATTCAGTTTGCGAGAAAATCTCCTTCTCAAGATCTGCCAACATTAGCTAAGCCACCAAGGGAAGATTTGAGAATGGACGCAGAAAATACAAATAAAGTTGGCGCCTCAAAAACTTGTGAAAGATTTGGGGTGTCTGATACCTCAAAAGCTATCAAGCGGCCTAGGCTATTACATTGCCCCAGTGGCTTGATTGATGGGGGAATGTTGCTAAGTCAAAAGCTGAGGGCATCAAATCTTGAGATCAAACTTAAAAGAGCTGGGGGGTTGAGCAGGTGGTTAACATCGCTTGGACTGGATCAGTTTGTGAGGATTTTCCAGAGGAAGAGTGTTAATAAATTTCAGTTGGTGAATTTAACAATGAAGAAGCTCAAAGATATGGGTGCAAATGCAGTGGGGCCAAGGAGGAAACTGATACATGCCATTGACTGTGTTTGTCAGTCCTATTGTTTTGAGGCCATCTGAATGTTCATTGGATCTTGAAGCAATTGGAAGATAGGAGGAAAGAGACTAGAATGAGAGAGGTCATGATAGATGGGTAGATGATATTATCCATTCCTTAAGGTCATTCAAACAAGAGAAATTCTATATACAACTGTGAGTGCGTAATTGTCACGTTAACTGTTTTGAAAAATAGTAAGGCCTACTATTAAAAAATTAACTTTTTTTTTTATGTAAGTTTCATATTTTATCTACTTTTTTCAAATGGATTATGTGGCGGTATTCCAACTCATGGTTGCATATATATTTTCGTTTCAAATAATGGCATGTATAAAAAATTTAATAAAACAAGAGACAATTTC
Source organism: Platycarya longipes (assembly GCA_036559045.1). Classification (NCBI taxonomy): domain Eukaryota; kingdom Viridiplantae; phylum Streptophyta; class Magnoliopsida; order Fagales; family Juglandaceae; genus Platycarya; species Platycarya longipes. Next base: position 2,785,153 of record CM071798.1, read on the forward strand.
ACTTATAAATGGTATTGAAAAGTTAAAAACCGCCGTATGAAGAAACAATACCAGACTGCAGAATCTCCAATTCGTGTTGGCTTATGATCCTTTCCCATCCTTTCGTGGGACCTTCAATTTTGAACCTTATGTTGCCACCACCCTATAAACAATTTCGGGTTACGTGGCTTGAATGGTTATATTTTTGGACGCGAGTAATGCTTCTGAGTTTAGCCCAATATTTTTTAATGGCAACAAGTTTCTCGAGTTGGACTTCAGCAATTGAGCAATAAAGAAAGGCGCTTCAGTTCCTTTCTACTCATTCGACAGGAACAGTTTCAAACGGCTCAAACCGTAGTTGTTGTTGGGACTGCCTTTCGCTTTGAGAACTGCCGGTCGAGTTTCTTGTCGTTTACTATTGCTGTGCTCTCCAGCTACTAATGCATGCTCCTCGCCTCTTATCGGTTCACGCATCGACTTTTTCCGTTCTTTCTTCCTTCCTTTCATGTTTGTCCCCAGATGCAGGTTTCGGAAAATAGTTTCTTGTATTTTATCATAATCATGGTAATCATGTTCCACATTTGAACCTTGTTTGTACCAAATTCCTGCTAATAAGGCATCTTGGGTACCCCTAAAACGTCAATTCAAACAAGCCTAACCCTATGGTTTAATTTGTCCTCTGATATGTATAGCAGCTAGCATTGGTGCATAGCTGGTTAGGCTCACAAATTTTCACTGTCTTCATGTAGTCAGTGAAAGGTATAAAGTCAGGTGCCAACCTGGTTTAGGACTTGACACCACTAAACTAATATCAGAGCATGGGCAGGATAGGTTACAGCCGAGACCTTAAAAGTTTTAGGTTGCATCAGATTAATAAGATGATTTCAGATATTTTATGAATAATAATGAAAAATTAATAAAAAAATACAAATATTATTAAAAAAATAGATAAAAATAATGAGATATTCTCGTAATATTTCACGACCCATTAACAAAGATACTATATATCAAACAGATTAGCTTAATCAGTCACTAATCTAAGATACCATATAGAGCATTGGGATTGGACTTTCAAAATATATTTAAACCATGCCGTCTTCCTAGTAATTTCCCCTTGAAAAGCATCTTGAATATGATAGTATTATTTGATGTGATGCATCTTTTTCAACCGAGAGAGACATATGGATGTTGAGAGCTAATGCTCTCTCCACTCAGTCACTCACTCACCCTGACATGAAAGATTCACTCTGCTTTTTAGGCCTTTGGCGTAGATTATGAAGTGCAAGCGAAAGTGAAAGTGAAAAGGGAAAAGGAGACATTGATTCTCAATTCTCTCTTTTTTTTCACTAGGGAAATGGCTAGAGATTTCATGTCTCTTGCAGTCTTTCTCGGACAAACCGTGACTACTACTTTATTTTGTGGATTTATAGCCACAAAATGTGTGTATTCATGGTATCTCTTAGATTTATGTCCCTGAAAATAGAGTTTACTGTTGGGGAGGGGCAACACTTGCTCGATAAAGACATGGATGATAGAAATTGAATGGTTTTTTTAGCTGCTTTTCCCCACTCCGATCTGTGAGAAACAATAGTAATACTACTTACACATACCGCCGCCCACACATACCAGTTCTTTTCTTTCTGGGCAGATCATACATCTAAGAGAAATACTCTATCTACCAAGCAGGCCGGCTAAGTTAGATGACTTAAAGTTTAAAATTTGATGAGGTTTTTTTTTTTTTAATAATGAAATAAAATAAAATAATTTTTATTTTTACATTAAATTTTTATTTAAAAATAATTCCTAGCATTTGTCGAATAAATTACTACTTATGATTTACACTAATTTTTTAATTAAAACTTTTAATTAATAATGATGTATATAATATCTATTTGGTATTTTTGATAATTAATATTTTTAATTAGATATTTTTTTTCCTTTTCAAAAAATTTCTACTTTATACTTTTTTTTTTTTTAATCTTAGGCTATTGTCTACCCGCTTGGATTCAAAGATGAGATGAGTTGAGATGAATTAAGATGAATTGAGTTTATTTTTTAATATTATTATTATTTTGATATTTGAAAAATGTGTATTGAAATTTGAAAAAGGTATATTAGAAATTGAAAAAGGTGTATAGGAATTTGTGTTTTATATAAAAAATTATAAAAATATAATGATAAAATGAAGATGAGTTGAGATGAGTTGAGCTCATCTTCGAATACAAACAGGGCAAAGTCGCCTAATGAAAGAGCCGGCTCTATTATAAAATGATTATATAAAAATAATCTCATTAATTAATATGATTTGATGTGATTTATCAAATTATAAAATTATTTTTGTTGTAAAATAGATCAAATAGATCACATAAAATAATATCAATTTATAAAATTATTTATATGTAATCAATTGCGACTATAATACGCCTCTACTCCTAATACCAATCCGCTAAAACAAATTATAGGTCAGTTTAAACAACGTATTATTCCCATTCTCGATCGATTCATGATCTTTTCACAATAATTTTAATGCAAAAACTTAACTCTAATTGAATCCATCTAGAAATCCACAACCCCTGTTCTTTTTTGATGGAACACAACCCCTGTTCTTAGTATTGGAGTGTCGTTTCACATTTGATTTCCAATAAAACGACAAAGACATTATTAAACCTACAAATCTGGCGTGAAAAAGTTGATATTGAGGATTAAGAGGTTTTTCCGCGTTGTGTTTTTAATGGCTGTTGGGCTATTCCCTCAAATCACATCAAGAAAAACACGACGAAGAAATTAAGAGGTTATAAAAATTCCGCTTGTTTATCCTTCATAGAACATGATTTAAGGACCTGTCACCTCATTTGGACTTCAAAATGCTCGTCTTTTAATCAAAATTTACTTCTTTTCGCGTTGTACTTACCCTTGATCGTAACTATATATACAAGAACAATGAGTATTCGCATTGAATCAGTTCTTTTGTTTCGTTTTATTTAACGTTAAGAAGGCAACGGGTATGAACAATGAACATGTATATAAGATTAATTCCTATTGTCTTTGAATGTCGAGTTGAATTGAATTGAGTTAAATAAATTTTTATTAGAATATTATTTTTTAATATTATAAGTATTTTAAGATTTTAAAAAAATTGAATGGTTTATCTTAATTTATATAAAATTTTGAGAAAGTATATAAAAATTTATAAAAATTGTAATGATGAGATAAATTGAGATATGTTTAGGCTCCAAACGGGAGACTTGGCTTCACATGCGATTAAAATTGTCACCTTCAACCACAAGAGTAAAATTCACCGATTCATTTTTTTTAAAATTTCAAAATGGCTTTTTCAATAGTTAATGGATTCGATATTTATCTTATCAACTAGTAGGCATGGCCAGTGAGTTATACTATTATAGGGTAACGCTTGCCCCCAAAAATATTAAATCCTTATCCTAACCGAGAATTTTAAGGAACTTTTCATAACTTGATCATTATAAGGTCACACATGCATGTTTGTTGCTTTCATTAATGCAAGAATAACCCTAGTTTTGTATCCAACTCAGACATACTTGGATTGCCTCCTAAGAGTATTTCTATCGGTCTCATCAAACCAATTATCAAATACAAATTTAATAATTTATATTAAAAATTACTTTACATTGATTTCATCAAACTCTATTTCTTAAACTATGAGTTACAGTAAAAGTAATTAAATCTTTCAAATTTGAAGAGTTACTATTCACTTTTCAATTCATTTGTTTAATATATTTTATTTTTCTTACATCTTTCCCTCATTTGTTTAAAATAGTGGAAAAAATTTAAAAGCATTCTTTTTAAAAAAAATATTATTATATTATTATTTTGATAAGTCTAATGATGAATCCAATGTGGAGTTATGATGAGTATGGTGTATGCATCTCATTAAATTTGTATTTCTCATTAAATTTTGATAATTTGTTTGATGAGACCAATATGAATACTCTAAAACTAATATTAAGTTGCGGAAAAAAAACAAAGAGCATCTTCCAGCAACCAAAAAATTGAGATTCTATTAGTTACAACTTGCATTTATTTATTTTAGTCAATACTTAAGTTCGGTTGAACTACTTATTAATTTCGTGAGTTATATTATTTGATATATATATATATATATATATATATATATATTATCATCAAGGTGATAGCTTAGTTGATAAAGATTAGGTGATCGTTTTTCCTTTCTTTATCCGAGATCACAAGGGAACCGGCCCTCCAACCAACTACTTAGCATTTCTCAAACCATAAATATCAACTTTGTGATATAATAAGCTATTTGCGAAGAAATCGGACGGGCCTCTTTCGCATGCTTCGTGTCTTTTTTATTTTCTTTTATTGTCTTTTTTTTTTTATGGAATATTTTCTTTTATTATCGTCTTGGCTAAACGCATGCTTTATATTGAAGTATTTTAATTTGAGTACTGTTAGAAAACAGACATATTTATAATATTTATCTTCATATAAATAATAATATATATTGTTTATGTTACTGTTTATGTGAAAATGCGTGCTCTGAAAATTATTTTAGTTTTAAGTTTTACACCTAATGCCCAATGGAACACACTCAGAGAATTAAAAAAAAAAAAAAAAAAAAAAAACGAGAAAAAGGAAAGGAGACTTGGTTCGGAATACGCAGCAAAGCCCATGAGTTGGAATTCAAAAGAGCTCTCAGGTAGCCTCTCCCGATCCTCGCATCACTCTCGATCACAAATGTACACACCAACGGCAAAAGGTAAAACACATACGTATGTATTGTATACAGTATACACACTTAACAACGTTAAAAAATTAGTAATTAGTAACAACAAAAGCAACTCCCACCGAGAGAAACTCTTGTGACTGGAAAGCCCCATAGAAACCAGTTCTTAAGTTTTCTAACTCCTCCTCCTCCTCTCATGTAACGCCAGCTCTAAACCCTAAACTCTTTCTCTCTAAACTCGGTCTCTCTTTCTTCTGGAAATGGCTGAAGCCGTTTTCTGCAAGCCCAGTACCATCTTCACGTCGAAACCATCTCCCTTATGCACCTTCCTCCTCCTCCTTGTCCTCTGCATTCTCGGCTTCTATACTCTACTTTACCCAAGCACTACACCATCTTCATCAAAGGCCCAAAATGCTCTCCACTTCCGCCAGATTTTTCTCTCCTCTGCCAACAACAACACCCTGGCCTCCTACCTCCGCTTCCTCACCCAACATCCTCACCTCGCCGGAACCAAAGCTTCCGATGACACCACCCATTACGTCCTCTCCCACTTCAAGGCCCTCGGACTCGAAACTCGCACCACCCAATACCGGGCCCTCCTCTCCTATCCTGCGCACTCCTCCCTTTCCGCGCATTTCATCAACGGCACTGTCCTTCGCCTGCCCTTGACGGAGTTCGCCCAGGCGACACCGGACGTTGTACCACCCTACCATGCGTACTCGCCGTCTGGGTCGGCGTACGCTAAGGTGGTGTTCGTTAATCACGGAACGGACGAGGACTATCGTGCGCTGGGGGTCTTGGGGGTGAACGTTAGCGGGTGTGTGGTGATTGCAAGGAAGGGTGATTTGCCCAGAGGGATTGTCGTCCAAAAGGCTGAGGCGCATGGGGCTGTGGCTATGCTACTGTACGCCGAGGGTGACAAGTTTAAAAAGGGTTTTGAGAGAGGGACCGTGATGAGGGGAGTGGGGGACCCACTCAGCCCCGGGTGGGCAGGGGTTGATGGTGGCGAGAGCTTGGACATGGAGGAGACTGAGGTTTTGAGAAGATTTCCTAAAATTCCGTCCATGCCCTTGTCCGCCGAGGCCGCCGGTATCATCTTAGGCTCTCTTGGGGGCGCGCCGTTTCCGCCGGAGTGGCGCATCGGGGTCGGATATGTTGGCCCGGGCCCCACAATTTTGAACTTCAGTTACCAGGTTGGTGCTATATATGATTGCGTAGCATATGTCAATATAAAGACATTCATAAAGCAGAAAACTGAGAAAGAAATCTAACCTGTGACGGCGAAATAAAATGGGAATTGAAGTCAAAGACTCGAATACCGTAGGAAAAGTATTTTGTGCTGGAATAAAACAGTGTTATAAAACAGTGTTTGACTTTTTGTGCTTTCTTTCTTTTGTTTCTGACTGGTGATTCGAGTAAAGTTTGATCAAAGTTTTTGGATATGGTCGTAGTGGGTACGATTGAATTGTGACGTGGTTAATTTGGTCGTGGATTGCGTACTTTTGAGATTGGATAGAAAGTTCTGTACATCATGTTGGGATTTTGGAAAGCTGGTCTTTTTTGTAGTCTTTATTTAGAGAGCCAACTCATTTTTTGGTCAAATATGGAGGTAGGTGGCAGTGTTGTTTCAGTTAAAAGTTTTGGAAGTGTTTCGGTTTGGCTGGTTATTTCAATCTTGGACTCACCCACAAAATAATTCATGACGCATGATTTTAAACCATAACTTTCGTGGACTGGCTGGTGAATGCCATTTCAGGAAAGCTTTCCAAACTAGATGCAGTTTTTGTCTTGGCTTGGTGCATGCATGGATGTTTGCCTGCGTGGTATATTTTAGGAGGTATCTGCCTATCTATAGTCATTTTTGGAAAGCAACAAAGCCAAAAATCTTTCGTAGCATCATCAAAAAGAGAAGTTGAGAGAGCAAAAATGTAGTAAGTAATTTTGTCTGAATCCCCCGTAAAACCATTGAAACTCTCAGTTATATATCTTGATGTAGTGAAATGATATTGGTCCTGTTAGAGAGAAGAGCATCCTCAGCTTTGCTTTTTATAAGCTTAAATGTGCTGTGTGTTTAATACGTATGTTGATTCTTATGTTTATAGTTTGCTTTTTTTGTTTTTTCTTTTTTATCCTAGGACTTTACTCAGATTCTATTCCCTTACCAATTTTGTCCTTGCTCTTTCCCAACTTCTCTTCCATTTCTTTTATGCAAACTTTCTTGTCACATTTTTAGGGGGAGGAAAGGGTAGCCATTATCCACAATGTTTTTGCTGTTATAAGGGGGCTGGAAGAGCCTGACCGCTATGTGCTACTTGGCAATCATAGAGATGCATGGACATATGGTGCTGTTGACCCCAACAGCGGAACTGCAGCCCTGCTTGACATTGCTCGTCGATATGCTCTTATGATGGGTTTGGGTTGGCAGCCTCGAAGGACAATAATTCTCTGCAGTTGGGATGCTGAAGAGTTTGGGATGGTAGGTAATGTTCCATTTCCATTGGTACCCTAGGTGTGGGTTTTTTTTTTGGGTTGGGGGGGGGGGGGGGGGGTTGGGGGGGATGAGAATTTATCTCATTGTTGTCATGAATTTTGGCTTTGCAAAGTGATTGAAAATAATTGTCTGACAAGACATCCTGTGTATGTTGTATCTAAATTAGATGTCTGATAATGTCTTATTTCTTAGGCATGTAGTTTTTTGCTGAGACAGATGACGCCGTAACAAATGAGAGTCCTACTTTATTAGCAGATTTAAAAAATATGCCCATCATATGCTTTCATTATTGCTATCTTTCAGCTTTATGTCTTCATAAACTTCTGTAATTGTCCTTTTAATTGGAGTTCCATATTATGAGGACACACACACTTGACACACCCAATCCTACAACAGGCTGGCAATTGCAATCATGTAAGACACAAACACTGAGTGCTCACTTATGTGAGAGATATTTGGCTATTAACTTTATGTTGACTACTATCCCCATTCTAATTGCCTTTCTGCCTATTGTCGCTAAAAGATTGTGATCGTTTAAAATCATTTAAAAACACAAAGATGGAAGGACGGAAACGACTCTTGTTAGTCTGCTTATGCATCTAGTTTATTGCTGTCTGCCTTGAAGAAACTTTTTTTTTTGATAAGCAAGCAAGTTTTATTAATCAAAGAATTAGCAAAATGCCTTGAAGATACTTCTTTTAGCCATTAAACTTATATTCGACAGATTCTGGTGTAATGGACATTCTAAATTTAATTCACATATTCATTTGTTCTTTCAGATAGGATCCACTGAGTGGGTTGAAGAAAACCTCCTAAATCTTGGCTCCAAAGCTGTTGCCTACCTCAATGTTGATTGTGCTGTTCAAGGTCCAGGTTTCTTTGTTGGAGCAACTCCCCAGCTAGACAATCTCCTTCGTGAGGTCACAAAGAAGGTGAAGTCTGGAAAAAGGAAAATAAAACAATTATTTCACGATCATTTCTACAGATGTGACTTGGTCTCGATGCTCAAGTATGAGCAATGTTACTCAATTCTCATATAATATGCAAACTGATATTTTTTAGGTCAATATGCAAACTGATTTTTTTTAGGTCAAGGATCCTGATTCAGAGGGTGCGACGGTGTATGAGAGGTGGGGTGCCACAAATATGGGCACAACTGTAAGTTTACCTAATATGTAGATTTGTTATGCTAAGTTTGAAACATGTCTAGGCCAGGGGCAGTCCCGAGTCATTTTTATCATCATTCATAAATTTTTTGTGCTGTAGATACAAAGGCTTAGTGGAGTTGATTCTGATTTTGCTCCATTCCTGCAACATGCGGGGGTTCCTTCTGTCGACATATACTATGGCAGAGGTAATCTCTCATAATGTACATCACAGGTTTTAAGATGGGAAAAATGAACCTTTAAGAAATATTGCATATCAAATGTTTGTGAGCAATTCTATGAAATTCCATATTTTCCACTAGCAGGAGAAAATGGGTTCTTAACTTTATTGAATCTGATTATTCCCATTTGAGGTATAAAATACTTTCATCATCTCCTTAACAGTTCGGTAAAGTAAATCTTATAAAAAAAAAAAACAGTTCGGTAAAGTAATGATCTTCATTCTTATTCAGGTTTCCCTGTGTTTTTTTTTTTTTTTTTTGAACAAACTCATTGTTGGAAAATTCGTTCTCATTCAGATTTTCCTGTATACCACACTGCTTTTGACTCCTATGACTGGATGACAAAGTATGGAGATCCAACGTTTCAGCGGCATGTGGCTGGTTAGCTTTCTTCTTCCCTAGCATAGTAGGGCGTGTGGATTTTTTCTTGCATTTTGTCAATGAAATATTTATGCCTCTTCAAGATACATTGTTTCTGTTTTGTGTTGCTTCAGTTGCAGGAATTTGGGGAATTGTAGCCCTTCACCTGGCTGATGATTCAATTCTCCCTTTCAATTACCTCTCTTATGCTGAACAGTTGCAGGTGCTCATGGAATCTTTTTTGGCCTTGTTAGGAATTTTTCTTTTTGTATATCTGGCATGTTTTGGGAAATTAATTAAGTTGTAAACGAAATTACTTCTAGAGAAGGATAAAAAAGAAAAAAAAGATGCGATTATAAGTCTATGCTGTGTTGTGTTGAGAAGTTTCCACTTAGTTGAAGTCAAATTGAAAATCTTAGTTTCATCTCCAGTATCGGCGACGGGTAACCTGGCCAGTTGATGCAATCATAACTTAATGTTTTGCATGGCCTGCTTCAAGATTAATTGTGAAACTTTGGTTGTGAAACCAAACGTACCTCCCGGGGTGTTCTGTTCTCTTGAGAGCACGTGAATATTTACACTTGGATACTAATTAAAGAACATCAAATGTGGTCACAAAAGAAAAACATGAAAAAGAGTTCTACCATTAGGCTTGTTCATGTGGGCTGGGTTTGGCCCGACCCGGCCCTGATTTAAAAAAAAAAAAAAAAGCTTTCTAATAATTTTGACACTTTCATTTAAGAGGTTCAAGAAAATTACTCATCTTTCGAATCCGGATTTCTAGATCTGGAATCCGGATGAACAGGCTTATCCACCATGTATCTGCAGTACAGTTTTTTGGTAGTGTAGCAATTTTTTCTTCCTTGATTTTCATGGTGAAAATAAATAAAACCATGTTTGAAAAAAGCCTGATTAACTTTGAAGGAGGATGGAGTAGCAGAGCTTGAGGCCATATGGCCATCATCAACAAAGCTTTTTTAGTTCAGTTTTGTTTGTTTGTTTAAAAAAATTCATCACCAGTAATTGAAATCCTAGAAAACTTTAGAAATATCTTTATTTTTTTGTACGGACTAAATACTGAACTTGTACTTTCTTCTTATGGGCAGGGGTATACAGATGTCTTGCGCAACCTGTTGGATGGTAGTGTATCTATTCATCCTTTGGTAGCATCAGTCGAAGAACTTACCTTTGCAGCTAAAGCAGCTCAGGATGAGGCAAAGGTAAATCAATAATTTATTTTGGGCATTTGAAATACTGGTGAAACCAACTATAGATCTCCTATGCAAAATCTCCCTCTTTGCTTGGTTTTCTGATTTTTATTTTGTACTTTTTGTTTCCCGCTTGTATTTAAAGAAAAGAAAAAAACTAATTGTAAGGCATTTCTTGTTTTGAAGAGCAGATACTGAGAGAGCAAGAATCAAGTGATGATTCTGTTTCTGTAGTGTTCCAAAAGCGAGCATTGAATGATCGGCTAATGCTTGCTGAAAGAGGGTTCTTGGATGCAGATGGGCTTCAAGGAAGGCAGTGGTTTAAGCATCTTGTAAGTGTTTTCCTTTTCCTTTTCCTTTACTCATTGGAGCTGATTCATTGTAACCGGTAACTCTGTGGTAGACCAAAAAAACCCATTAAATTCTGTTTCACAGCTACTCCTGAAGAGAACTTCCACTCAGATCTTTATTTTGGATTCACTTTACCTTTATGGTTATTATATTCTTAAAAAGTTATTATTTTTTTGGGAGTAGATTTATGGGCCTCCAAGTGACTATGAAAGTAAGCTGGTTTTCTTCCCTGGAGTAGCAGATGCTATTTCTGGATCTGCAAGAATGCGTAAAAAAGAAAGGCAAGCAACAATTCAGCATGAGATTTGGAGGGCTGCCAGAGCAATACAAAGAGCTACCAGAGCCATTAAAGGGGAACTAACCTGAAAGGGGAAAAAAAAAAGTGACGGGAAAATTCACACATGGAGAAGAAAGGGAGAGGGAAATGTCTCGACTTGTATTATTATTATTATGAGTGGGAGTCTCTCTTTTGCCGGTTTATCCTTTATGTGTAGAGTCTTATCAGTTGAAATTAAAGTATGTGAAAATGGGCAATTGTTTTATTCCCTCTTGTATATAATAATTAGACGGATTTATTGTATGGTTAAAGGAATGAAGCAAGCATCCTTTGCGTTTTCCATGAATTCAAATGGGTTCGTGTAGAGCTCTGGTTAAAGCCTGTGCATCCTCTGGTAATCGTTAGGAACTCTTTTGTCTTAATAATATGACAATATGCATTTGTCTTGCAATATTACTTTCATCTATATTCTAGGATTCCTTCCCTATATATATATATACATTGGAAACAATAGGAGTGGGATTTCCAAACTTGGATTTTCCATTAGAAAAATCAGGCTGTGTGCCATCAAAATATTAGGCTCTTGGCCTATATTTTAAGATTCCTTGATAGGGGGCAGAATATGTATGCTCTGCTCAGAGAAGATGAAGTAATAATAAAAAGAGAAGTAATCCACACAATACCATACACAACATTTTACAATACACTTTACAAAAGTGTTGAGTATTTTTATAATCTGCCTTATCAAATTAATCACTTTACAAAAATATCCTTATTTTTACAAAGTGTTTTATAAAATATTGTATAAAGTATTGTATGTATCATTTTTCATAATAGAAAACACATCGTCATTTTTTTTTGACTTCGTAATTTTTTTTTTTTAGGCTATCCTTGAAAACAGACACCGTGGCAGTTCCTGAATTTCTTTTGCTTCTCTGGCAAAAATGTCTGGTTTGTTTATTTATTGTTTTTTATCGAGATCAGTTTTTGGCTTTAGTACTGATTTTGGTCCAAAGAGAAAAAGAGAAAAGGAGAGAGGCACAGGAATAAAAATGAACGTGAAACAAAAATAACTATACCCAATATACATCTCGTCAAAATCTTCTTTATGTACTACCAAAATACACTGGAGCTGTATATGGAAAGCCACCCTCTCAAAAGGAAGTGACTTCAGTAAGAAAAATAAAATAAAATAAAATAAAATAAAATAAACAGGGTAGAGCACAAAGCAGGGCGCATCAAGAATAATATAACTGCGCTAAATCAAAAGGGAAAACCTCAAACCTTCCCCCACCCACCCAGATTGGAGAAAGAATATTACAACCTACAAACCAAAAGTCAAACCTGATGGAAGTAAAATCAATGTGAACTTTACTACTAATTCTTCAACCGTAACGATTGTTCTCATACCCTCCATTTCCACATATGCCATTGTGGCTTTGAAGGATGCTCGTACAGCTCATGTTCTGGTCAAAGATAATCACCTCTAACCTAGTTGTATATTTTAACTGGCTTCTCAAATGTGTGACGATTCTGCAAAATTTTGAGGCAAATTAATGAAAAGAGATGCAAGCATCTCCAGTTACACCCAATCCTAAGTGGTCTTGCTAAAATGGTTCCTGGCATCATTCTAAGTACCGATAAACAATCCTGCTATTATGGCAACAAGGACTAGTATTCAGGAACTTTACCTGATTTACTGAATAAGCCCTCTTTGGGGTATTATCAGAGTGTTCCAATCCAAGGTACTGCTCCCACGCCCCATAGACATCTCTTCTCTGAGGAAAAATAAATTAACATTAATGTAACAAAATAAACCATTCAATTATGATGCAAAGCCCAAACAACACCAATAAAAACAAATCGTGCTGCTGCTCAAACCCATCTTTCCACAACTAATATATGCATACCTGAAAACGGCTGGATACAATGTCAGAATCCTGCAGGTACTCTGGACGACCCATTGACAAAAAGGCAAACTTCCACTGAAAAAAAAAAATGTAATAACAGCTTAGAATCAATTATCAGTTGGATATGTAATCATGGTACAGAAATAAAGCAATAGCTGTTATAATGATGCTATACAAACAAAGCGCCAAAGAAACCAAAAATTGGTACCTTTCGAAACTCCTCATCTGGAACCTGCAACTTCTTTTGGATTCGCACTTTCACTTCCGCTAATGTCTCTGCTTCATGTATTACCAAGAAAAAGGGTTCCCCAAAATTTTGGACTTGCTGTTGAAAGAACAATAATGATAATCTTAGTAATACCCATCTATGGCTTAAATAACTAAACAGCTTGAAACAATGTAAAAAGGCTCCCGAGAATAAATAATTTAAATTGGAATACCATTTGGTTTTGTGCAGGCTCTTTGGTGAAATGATAAACATGGATCAAACGATCATGGGCGCCAAGATTTTTCTCCTCTTCAGGGATCTGAGACTCAAAAAGAAAGCAAGGTCAGCTTCAACTCAAGAACACTGGGAACTATGTATGCAGAGCATCAACCAAATCACAAAAAAAAATGCTTCCTTCTTCCACAACTCTCTTCCTCCCCACCCTTTCTCCCTCTCTGAGAGGTCCCTTACATGCACTGTTCATCCATCAGTTCTCTCCTTCCCCGCTTTCTCCTTCTATTCTTTCCTTGTTATCTAGATGTTACAAGTCAAATCCACCATAGACAACTCTTGGATCCATTTCATTGTATTTCTTTTTCTCACACAACATGAGCAGGTTTGACGTGTTTTTAGAGGTCAAACCCCTCCTTTGTATTTCAGTTGATTTATTCAGTCTAAAGTTATCTCTCCCCCCCCCCCCCCCCCCCCCCCCCAACAAAAAAAAGAAAGAAGTATGAACAGAAAACAAAATAAAGCACTAATTGTTAAAAAAGAAGCTAACGAACCCACAAACTGTCAACCCAAATAAGAGGGAAGAGGTGAAACTAAAAATAAATGAAATGAAATTAATGAGAAGAGAGAAACACTTAGATGGGACTTGCCTCCTCTGCACGCAATGTCCAGTACTGGTCATTTATATTCTCAATTTTTTCATGGAGTGGAAAAATCTGCAAGAAACAGATAGAACAATGATCCGCACATAAAACTGTACAACATACCACTGATGCAAATGGCATCCTTTCAGATATGTGCAGATATATAATACATTATTTTTATAGGTAGTGCAATATAACAAATATCATCCCTAGCACAAATTTGTTGCAGAAAATCGCTGATAAGACAGCCAGTTTCTAACTTCAATGATGAATTGAAGTCATTACCTTATAGATCTTGTGATAGAAAACTTCGAGTAGTCTAACTTCTGCATTTGGATGAGATACTTCTACCTGTCTCAAGCCACAACAGATAATTGATCACTGCAACTAAACATGTACTCACAAGAAGAAACACACTGCAATATGTAACTTAAGAGTCAAACTCAACACTATTGGATATAGTTTCCTTGAAGCATTTTTTTTAAGTACGCTGTGGAAGAATAAAACATGGCCTTAGTTCAGTGGGAATGGCAAAAATATACCTTTGTTTTCAGCACATTAATCACATCTCCAACCGTGCTCTGTTTAGGTAATCTGATATTATGAATTACCACCTGCACAATATAAACAAGATTATGAGGGGTGAAATGTACAAGCACTATCCCTGAATAAGAAAAGCAGGTGGAAGAGGGGATAGTCATAGCTTTCAGACGCACTTCATCCTTTGTAGCATGATGAAAAGCAACTTTCAGATTTTTAAGACCTTGCAATTCTGGCAGAGGGATGTCCAAAACTTCGTAGTACAATATATCAGAGGTCTGCTAAAAGAAAACGAGAATAATTTACACTCAATATATATCATTCAGTAGGAGTTAAGAGAACACTGTTAGAGCTCAACATATGCCACATAAACCTGATTGTAATGGACTAGCATATCTGATAAATGCTCTACTCCTCGATATTTAATAGGTTGGGGCTTTGGCTGCTGAGAATAGCAGTTGTGTGATGTAAGTCTAAGTTTGGAAGGATCATCCAAACCAATTCGCAGTGCCACTCTCTCCACAACATCATCATAGCTGTGTACCTTTGATCTAGAAAATAAAAAGAAACCAACGAACAATTAACCCCAATGATAATGCCCCAACGATGTGAAATTGTGGCATCATGTGGAAATACTTACAACTCTAGACAAAAGTCATCCTCCTTTGGTCTCTCCAAAGATCGAAAATGAACGACCTATGAGTTGGCATACCATAAAGAGGATAATTTTAATGTCTTGGCAAAAAGACCGCAATATTTCAATATTCCAAACAATCAATGAGAACCACAATAACAACTAAATATGAGCAAGACCATGCTTTAATACCATAATGATTATCTATAGCATATATAATTTTGAAAGGAGCTTAACTCCTGTTGAACCATGTGATCACGTCTTACATTAAATGAGCATAAAACTTTGTCAATTAAGTTTAAAATAAGATAAAGGTTATGTCAATATTGGACAATTTAGATTTGAAGTCCTGAATATTTCGTATTTTTTCCTCCATCGCTTCTTTGAACTCTATACAAAATTTCTTCTTTTTAACCCTATATCCAATCTATTACAGTTAGTAATCAAAGAATCTCACATTTAGAAAACTCAACAATCATGTTAAAAAAGAACAATTAAAAATTAACAATTTCCCTATGCATTGCACAGGTGCACAACGAGTTTCAATTAACAGCCAAAGCATAGAATTGGTCTTAGTATCAAAAGGAAACTATCTAAGATCTAAGCATAACCAAATCAACCAAAGTTTAGAATGCAGATTACTTACACTGTATAGTGACTGACAGATTACTGGTCACTAGTGCCTTTTTAAGGTTGGGGGAGCCATTGGGTGATGACTAAGATGCTTTTTGGTATGCTTGCATGCTGGAAAGGTAGGTTTGGTCATCAAAACTGTTGTAAGGTTTAATGTGCTATCCTATTTTACCTTACGAGACAATTTGGGATGAAAAAATTATTAGGCTTCCAATGGCTTTGAATAACTCCTATACACTCATAATATGTGTTAATCTCTTTTTAACATCATTGCATGACTGGACTACAGCTTTAGGAAGGTCCACTCTACTTCCTTTTGAACTTTTACAGTCTAGAAGGACATTTCTCTACTCGTGTATACATGTTTCTCTCCCATTTTCCACACCATGGAAGCCTTAGGATCCTTAAACATTATGGACATATAAATTAATAAGTACTTCAGTTCATCCAAACAATCATAGGCTAATATAAATCGGCCAACTTCAAACAAGGATAATCATGGCAGGGAGCTCCAACAGTAACCACTTGCATCAAATTCCACCTCACAGCTAGATAGTTGAAAGACTTCTATTACTAGCCAATGCACCTATTTTTCCAAAAATAAAAAAGCACCCCTTTGTAGATAATATGTAATTACATTGTTACTAGCGAATTCAAAATACAATAAACCTAAAATATGTCCTCATAAAATAAAACTTAAAATATATGAACAATATAAATTTATCAAATAGAAGAACGCCAATGATATAAATTCTTTAAGGTGTATTTTAACATTACCATTTTTCTTCTTTGACAAGATAAACCAGATACAACAGATATAGGCACTCCAACTTAGAAACATAAATGACTCATTCATCTCTACATATCAACCAGGAATACATTTCTATAACTTGTTAAGTCTCCTACAATTTGACAAATTTAGGTTTTTAGGTACTTTTTGCTGTGTTTGGATACAGGGATAAACTACCGAATCTTTAGTTGCTTTTCAGTTATTTGGTTTATCTCATCCCTATGACATAGCAGTTGTACGGAAGAATGAAGCACCAATCCATGATACACCTTATCTTATAGAGATCATATTTGGGTTAAATAATATCTTTATGCATCAAAATATCTTTATCTCCAAGCATGATGTGACAAAATAGAGCATTTCGTGATTAGGGTAAGAGAAAATCACTTGTTCTTATGCAAAATTGACATGGAACAATTTTGAAAGCTTACAATGGCTTATGCGACGAGCTTTAGGATTTGAGATATAGTTTACTAATTACAATTCCAGAAGAAAGGGTTTAGGTTTCAAATTAAGCTTAATGTTTGGAACTGTTTTATTTTTTATGGTTGAAATTGCAAAGTTTTTAGATTTTTTTGTTAGGTCTTGGCAACACCAAATATAAGGTTTCATAGGATTTCTAAGGTACAATTTCAAAGGTTGATCAATGGTTAAGTGCTCAGGGAATATAAGTGGACCTCCAGAGTTTTAATAGGAAGTCATAGGGTTTGAATGGGTTAAGTTATGGGCTAATGAAGACTTGAGAATAAAGTTACCTGAATCTGTGGGTTGTGAACAAAGCATGTGAATAGCAATTGGAAAATAGAGACCGGAGAATAGAGAGAGAGAGGAGAAGAAGAAGAAGAAGAAGAAGAAGAAAATACTCAATATCAATTAATCAAAAATGAAGATTACAAATGTATTTATAGCCACCGACTCTAACTTGAACGAACTAGGACTAGGATCAAAGAAAATACCGACTGCCATGAAACCTAGAAAACTCTAGGTTTGCATTAAAAAACAAAGATTTCTGTGCATGGTTTAAAGAAATCCCAGTACTGCCCATCCCAATAAAAACAAACATAACTCCTATACCAATGACTCCAAATAAAAAATAGACATAAAACCCTAAGACATTTGTAATATGACCTTCAAAACTCTTTCTTCATTCGGATGTTGAATGTAAGCTCCACAAATGAAAAGATCTTAAGTTGCCAAAACCAAAGCAACTTGATCCTTCTTCCAAAGCTGCATCACAATATCCTAAAAACTACACAAAGCTAACAAAATTTATAAACATTGGTGATCAAGTTTCAAAATTTTTGGCAGAATGACCTGACGGTTGTGTACATATTCCAAAAATGATGAAACATCCGGATATCGGCACTCTTCTTCACTTTCAGGTCGAGGAGACTTCTGGAAGCAGATAATGTCCCCGTCCTCAATCTATAACATAGCACCAAATACGTTAATTACTACTCATGACAGTTTTACAGTGTATTAAACATGCAATATACCTGACTCAATCGAAATGAGGTCCTCTTATCAAGGTGCTCGCACATGACACAGGGCTCAAACTTTATTTCCTAAACCACAGCAGATAAAATACATTGACTAAGAATTTTATTTTGAACAATATAGAGCACACACTAAGGACAAAACAACCTGACAGCACAAATATGTTGAGACAAACCTCGTAAAGTTCTATCTCCTCATCAGGGGAAAATCCAGCCATTTGGTTGAGTTTTTCTAATATTTCTATGGGCTTAGCAGAGCTCTTTACAAAAAGCCTACCAACATAACTGGCAACATGGAAGCAATTATGTCAGCAAGCATACCACAAACAAACTCTCAAACAAAGACGATGGCAAGGAAGCGATCATCAAATACCGTAATTCTCCTTTCTCGGGGTCATAAAGCTTGAAGAAAAGAAGAATATCTTCTTTAGCTTTGTCAGGAGGGTTTATAGGACGCAGATCCTGAAATAAAAGTATTTGAATCAGTAAAAAGTGTAGGAACAGATTTACTTCATAAGAACAACTATTACTTGCAATATTTACTCTAGCAGTGCAAATTTAAAGGCTTTTCAAACAAATTTGGACAAACAATGAAGTTAAATGGCAGTATCAGAAAGACAGCATTACCAGTCCAAGCTCTACTTCCAAAAACAATTTAAGTTCTGCATTGTGTGCCTTATTTGATACCTCCCTCAACTGTCCAACCTACAACCAGAAAACGGTTATCATTAACCTGCATTATACAAAAATTTCCTTATCCAAACAATGGTTGTTATCATTAAGCATGCCATATGACAGACTACAGAATTCCAGGATAACCCTTTAAAAGTATACCAAGGGCAAAGTAGTCAAGTGAGATATGAGGGAACTGGACTAATTCCCAATTTCCAAGAAAATTCGAGTTCAAAATCATCCACTAAATCAATACCAGAGAAAATGTAGAACATCCAGTAGACAACAAGAAGGAAAAAACCAAGTCCCAGATTTTTTACTGTACAATCTCATTAGAGCAGTACAGAGGGCTGCAACCCTAGGGTACAGGAAAAATACAGGAAAACCATTTAGGAGTAAAAACAAACAGCAGTAAAAAAAAAAAAAAAAGACCAGAAAGAAAAAGCATACATAAAAGCTAGTACAAATTATACCACATGAATTACAAGTACTTGGAATTTTATTTCTGACAAGAACATATTTAGAATACATTAACCGAAGTGAATCGGAAATACATGAATACAATATTTTGATTGGTACAGTACTTGCATAAAATTACGCATTCAAAATTGCAGAATTGGTTTTAATAGACATAAAAAACATAAAACAAAATCCAAATAGAAGCAAGCTAAAATGCAAAAGACAACATCTACAAATATTCAATATGATTCTCTATCAGAAATCTATGCTCAGAACTTTTTTTAAGTAAGAAACCTATGGTTTAAACTTTTTTTTTTTGCTAAGTAATAGATAGATTTCATTGAAACCTATGGTTTGAACTTTCATGAGAGGAAGATTTGATAATCATATTGGTGAGCCATATTGGGTACCTATGCTCTAATTATTGTAATAAAAAGACAATATCATGAAAACCAAAGTAAGACTTAATTGATTAATATCATCTTAAGGCGTAATTACAGATTGTGCTTCTTCCTGAGGGCTCAATGGTCGATTAGGACGATAGGTATGGTTTTGCCGCTTTGCCCAAATCCAAAACCGCTGAAATTGCACTGGTATGCCAAACTCTTTGGCAACATCCTCCTGTAAACCATCTCAGAAATAAAACATGAGAATGTAATGAATACAGCATATATGCAACAACGATATGAGGATCCAATACATCTAAATTTCTGATTCCCCATCACTTACAGAAAGAAAATAGTCAAAATTAACAAGTAGCTTAAACATCTCCGAAATCAATGATGCATTAGAAGAACAAAAGCTACTTCCACAACCAACACTACAAAGATCTCTCTTTAAAAAGTCAGAAATCTTTATTCAAAAGTGCCAGATGCACAACCCAAGTACGCAGGATGTACATAAGAGAGACATCTACCTAGAAGGAGACAAGGAAACAAGCAAATCATGAAATCTTTCACATTTTGTAAATTTCTATTTTGGATAAATTCATAATAGCCAATATAATATTTTAAACCAAATGTCTTGCTTTTCTTCTTGAAATGTCCCAGAACAAGTGTCCACTTTCCAAAAGATGAACCACTTATTTTATTTCATTTTCCTAACCTACCTTGCATTTTTTTTTTATAGGTAAAAAGAATTTTATTCCAAGTAAATAGGCATAGCCAAGTACACAGAAGTATACAAGTGAGTATACCTAAATAAAAGTAAGAGAAAAACAAAACTAAAACAAAGAAATCCAAGTATTTCCATCCCTTACAAGGTTCTTCACCCAAAAACTTTAAAGTACTATAGAAAAAATCCCTGAATCCCCCATTAAACGTTCAAAATCATCAAAACACCTCCCGTTTCTTTCTAACCATAAACACCAAAACAAACAAAGGGGGATCATATTCCAAATTTCTGCACTTCCTAACCTACCTTGCATTTAAAATATAACATAAAAAAGGTGACTTCTAATATGCATGTGGAGGGTAAAACAGAAGGATAACATTTTTTTTTGTTAATGTGGGTCCAAAAAAGTAATAAGAACAAAAATAATGCACGAAAACTTGCTAAAAGATCAACAGCACAATTTTCAAGAAGAATATAGATCAATCCTTCATCAAATATGATTCAAAAAGTCAAAAATACCTTGAAAAGACAAAAGGGTGTCTGTTTCTGAATACGGAAACTATGAACTTTGTCATGATCCACAAGGTCAAAATACAAATCCTTTCCAATCTGTTCTGTAAGGTCTTCATCTCGTGCAACCTGATCCATCAATCAGCTCCATCAATTAGTTCCATTAATCAAGAGTTCCGTAGAGGAGACACCTATGCTAGTCATTTCTAAACAGTTAAACATGAAAATGAGGAGATAAGGGTAAGAACCATAACCTTTATGATAGTGTACAAGTGGGCTTGAGCTTTATATTTTCTCTTGTCCTCCTTCTCTTCTTGTTCTTTCTTCAATCTTATCTGGAATAAGCAGTGTTAAGTCAGTATAAATCCACACATGCCTACACTTGAAAACTGGATATTAAAATTTAGATCATCTACAAATAAAACCAAGCATTTACCCTCAGGTGTTCGGCTATATCCTTCTCATCAACATTACAGATTATTTTCTCCTTGTCACTTTCACGTATATACACAAGCATGTAAGCATTCGAGTATTTTGTGAATTTAAAAGGAGTGTTATTGAAGCCAGGATTGGCTGGTGGCAACTGTTTGACATAGATGAAGGAAACATCAGTTCACAATCAAGATGAGAATTATGAAAAGAATTTGGGGTGGGGTGGGGGTGGGGGTTGGGGGGGGGGGGGGGGGGGATTTAGGCCTCTTTTTGGTTACACAGATAGATAAAATTAAAATTGAATAAAATTTTGTTAGAATCAAAATTTTGTTTTCGAATTTGAAAAGGTCGAATTGTTTATTGTATTTTGTGTGTGAGCTTGAGAAAATTGTAATTATTAAAAGAGATGAGATGGTTTGTGTAACCAAATGAAGCCTTATTGGTTCCCTTTTAGAGTACCTCTTCCTCACCACCATACTGCTCTTCTAATGCCCTCTTTACATCTTCTTTGGTCACCCGCTCGTCATCAAATTTGAACCTAAAACAACAAAGATTGGTCAGCAAAATTTAAACATTCTTAGCATACATGAAAATCACAAACCAAAAAAATAAACAAACAAGCACTAGATCTTTCCATGCAGTTGTAGGCAAAAAAACTGAAATGAGGAAATTCTGGACAGAAAGTTCAAGTGGAGGGGTGGGAGTGCATAATTTGAGAATTCTCAATAAAGCATTACTAGGGAAGTGGCTATGGAGATCTCACTTGGAGGGGGAATCATTGTGGAAGGAAGTTATTACGCAAATACGGTAGCGCATGGGGAGGGTGGTGTACCAATGTAGGGGGGGGGGGGTATGGTGTCGGGTTGTGGAAATATATCATGGGGTTGGCATTATTTCAAAAGCACCATCTATTTTGTGGTTGGAGTGGGTACCAGAATTCAATTCTAGCATGATGTTTGGTGTGGAGAGCAGCCCTTGGCGAGGACCTTCCCAATTCTTTATAGTATTGCAGCTAATTGGGAGGCCTCGGTGGCAGATTTGCCTGCCTTTTCTCAGGGATCCTACCAGTGGAATATCCTAATCTCCAGGGATATACATAATTGGGAGCTGTCTACAGTCAGTTTTTTAGTTTGATCTATTCCTCAGAAGTTAAAATGGCACAGAAGGAGATTCCATAAAGTTAACATACCACTGATCTGAGAGGGTTGGCCTGATATAAGCATAGTAGTGCCCACCATGCACCCCGCCACTATGGACCAAGACACTGCAAGAGAAAAGTTGAGCATGTGATGCATGCAAATCCGAAAAGAATACAGCAGTATCACCAGTCAGCACCAAAAGTATATCCATAGAATCTAATCTAATAATGAAGGATGGGAAATAAACAACAGTGATTGATACTGAAGCATGTTTTACCTAACTTCTAACTGGTTGGATTGGGGTATCAAAATTGTTTTTATTTATAAGTAATTGAAAATTTCATTGAAGAATGGAAAAGGCATAGTCTATGAACATAAAATGTAAACAAGAGACACCTAATTAGGAAAGGAGAAGACATTGTATTGGTAACATTAAAAGCGGAAGGAAAGCTCATCTCACATTATGCAATCCAGCTTGTTAAAGACCATTAAAAGGACACTTCCTTAACTACTTTCAATCAAAAGGAGGTCCACAACCTTGCAAGATAATAAAATGTCTTTGGACAGTATGGTGTAGCAGGGTAGCCACCAGTGAGGAAAATGGATGTAATCCAAATTGATGGAGCGAAAAGAGTAGAAGTAGTGCCTAATACTTGCTTAAATCTCTCTGACTCAAAAACCGCCCCCAACAATACTTGGTTTTCCTTTTTTGCCGATATTATGAATTTTTGTTCTCCTCCTTAATTGGAGGCTCTCATGTATAATCCTTGCATGCTAGAATTGCACCCCTAAGTGCTCTTTAATAAAATTGATTTTATTTATTTATTTTTTTTTATAGGTAATCAAAAGGATTTTATTAATAGGAAAAGGCTAAGCTCAGGTACACCGGGAGTATACCTGATAAAACTTAGCTAGAGGTTACAATAGAAAGAAGAAAATCATGGATACTAAGTCTGTTACAAATAGAGCCCGCCCAAGATAATAAAGTCCTATAGAAAATTGAATTTATATAATTTTAAAACAATTATATATTTTTATATATATTTTATTAATCATAAGAATAGGCAAAGCCCAAGTACACGGATCATATACAAGAGCAAATCAAAGGAGTGATGTTCTCGTGATACAAGAAAATCATGAATGGTCATGCCATTAAAATCAATTACAATCGAATACTGCAACAAGGTGTTAAAAAAGTAAGTTCTAAGTTCATCCAATGACTGCTCATTATCTTCGAAGTTTTGCTCGTTCCTCTCCCTTCAAAGACACCACCATAGACATATCGCTCGTGCCAAAAAAGTGTCTTCACCTCCCTCCATCCCATAGGGACTGAATAGACTCGGGTATAGAATTCAAAGATAACTTCCCAATCATGGACAGCAGGAATGTGACATTCCACTGGGGGTGCCATTAGAATAATGGAGGAGGTCTGCGATCGATGCTTCTTTCATGCTTGCTATACCAAAGAAGTCTAGATAGGCTTCCTTGAGTGTCCTATCACCACACCATATGCCATGCCAGAATTTGATATGGTAACCGTCACCTGCCTCAAAACGGATAAAACTAGAGCCCCACCCCATAGGATCCACTCACCTCATTTGAGCACCAACCTCCCCATGCTCTACCATTCTTTGAGTCTAAAATTGATCTCCACAAGGCTCGATGTTCTAAGGAATATCGCCATAGCCATTTACCCAACAATGCCTTGTTAAAAAGCTGCAAATTATGGATACCCAAGTCTCCTTGATAAGTTGGGGAACAAACGGTGGCCCATTTTACCAAATGAATTTGAACTCGTCATTCATCCCTCCCCATAGAAATCCCATTGTAGTTTCTCCATGCAGTAGGCTACCTGTGATTGAAGCGGAAAGAGAGGAAATAAATTGGTAGGTTGGATAGGATAATTTTAATGAGTGACTACCACCTTTGGATAAGTACATCCATTTCCAACTAGCGAGTTTCCGCTCCATCTTTTCTAGGACATCATTCCAAATGGATAATGATTTGTAGTGAGCACTCAAAGGAAGGCCAAGATGTTTTATTGGTAAATGAGATATCTTACATCCCAAGATAGAAGCCATACCATCCACATTTTGCACTTGCCCCACTGGAATTAAATCTAATTTGACCAAGTTCACCTTCAATCTAGAAATGATCTAAAAGCATAGAAGGAGAGCCCTCGGTGCACTGATATAAGTTTATTATGGGATGAGTTGGTTGGACTACGTAACATTTGGGATATGCCTTGGTGCATTGGGAGAGATTTTAATGTCACTAGGTTTTCGAGTGAAAGATAGGGTGGTTCCAGTACAACATAGCAATGGTAGACTTTTCTAACTTCATTTTTGACCAAGATCTATTGGATATCCCTCTTGAAGGTGGTTCCTACACTTGGTTGAGCAACTGTGAATTTCCTTCTTAGTCAAGGATTGATAGATTCTTGGTCTCCTTGGATTGGGAAACCCATTTTCCAAAACTAATCCAAAAGCATTTTCCCCAACGATGTTCAGACTACTTTCCCATCCTTCTTGACTGTGGGGAATATAGAAGGTTCAAGGATACAAGGTGGTCCAAGGTATTTCAAATTCGAAAACATATGGCTGAAATCTGAGGGCTTTATTGACCACATTCAACAATGGTGGACTTCCTATCATTTCCATGTAACCCCAAGTTACATTTTGGCATGTAAATTGAAGACATTGAAAAAAGATCTGAAGGGCTGGAATGAACAGATGTTTGGTAATGCAGAAAGCCAGAAGAAGACACTCTTGGAGGAACTTAAAGGTTTGGAGAATATATTGGCGGTAAGAAAAATGTTAGAAGTTGAAAGGGCTCGCAAAACTCGAGATTCTATAGCAAATCCCAATAGGATTAACAAACTAAAGGGCTTGCAAAACAAAGGAAGATGATAGAGATTATGTGATTCTAGATAGGATTAATAGAAATAATACTGTAGCAAATCCCAATAGGTTGATGAGGAGAAATAAAAAAAGGCCCCAAATTGGAAGGGATTAAAACTTAGTTAATTTAATTGAACAGTATGGCACAGTACAGTATGAACAATGCTGGGTGAAATGGTTCATGCAATGCAACAAAATTTCCTCTAGCAAGATTCATATATCACATTGATGATATAGACATGCAAGGCTAGAGAATATAAAGAAAGAGACCAAAACCACAAACAAAAACAGCAAGACAGACAGAACTAATAGAAGTTAACAGTGAGCACAAAGGCACAAAGACCTATCGCTACACATCAGATTAAATACGATCTTTATGATCAAGCAAGATGCTCATAGTCATTTAAATATATCACAAGCTTCTAGAAAACAATATATCTTTCAACTAAAAGTGAGAAATCACTAGAACCTATGCAGCGTGTAAAGGTTGCGAGCACTCTTATCTGCTTCAGGTGATAGATATTTTCCATTCTCCCTATCAAGATCAAGTTGTAGAGGAAATTCATAGCGATCATTTATCTGCAAAACCAGCATACTATCAATAAAGCAGAAATATTTTTTGTTTTTGATAAGTATCAATAAAGTGGAAACATTGACCAGCAAAAAAATTGCTTTTCATGAAAAGTGATAATTTAATAATTTGAAGATGTACCAACATATACAAACAAGTTTCCAACCATAAGGTAAAGAAAACACAATGTAGCTGATTTTTTACTAAAAAGAATTTATAGTAACTGATGTATTTCAATGCAATCTGCCTAAAACATTTATGGCGTACAGAGTTGATAACTACAATACAGAACAGATGGACAGTAGTGCAAGCACAAAACACAAAGATAAATAAAAGCAGTTTCAAAAACTGACCTTTACCATAGTGTCCCTCATGAAATCATATTCAAACCGCTTAAGCTGAAGTTGAAGAACTGGGGGAAAGTCAATAAACAAGACACCCTTCTTAGCTTCCTGAGATAAGCATCAATCAGTATAGGAGTTGAAAATAATATTCAGAAGTGTCACTACTTAACAAGAAATAAAATCTATCCACAAAAATGGCTTGAGCAGCAATTCTACAGGAGAGACATACTAAGCACCACAACCAATGAGAAGGTATAAAAAACATATTCACAACATATCTATACTTCAAATGCTTCATTAAACCCACAAAATACCTATTTCTACATTCCTCCTATAGAAGTTTATTATGCCTTTCATCAAGTGCTGAGCATATTCTCTCAACACCTTGTACAATTCAGAGAAAAAAAATTGATACATTTCTTGTGAAAGGAAAAGAGCATCAGCCCTGGTGGACACAGCCTAATCACACAATACAAAGCATTTTGCCAAAATGAGCATGCATATCAACATGTATGAGGTAGAAAGTTTGGTAAGTGATTTCTTTGTGCTTGATGTGGTGTATATGGAGGGAATATGGCACTCAGAACTTTGAAGATTGATAGAGGACAGTGCTAAAACTACAATACCCTATACACCTGGCTGAATCTCTAATTAGCTAGAATTCATGTCTCTTTGTCTCCTTCTTACCACTAGTCGGGGCTTTCCGGGTTTATTCTATGTACTTAGGCTACGCCCCTCTACATTTTAATAAATTACCTTAACAAAAAAAAAAAAAAAAAAAAATGATTAATTTAGATTGACAAACAAAAGGTAGGCCCTACCTTCAATAGTTAAAACTATCCAGTCAACCATTTTAACCAAGTTTTGGTTGTTTTCCTTCAAAGTTCCATAAAAAATGAATGAGTTTGCTGGACTATTACAATCCACCCAAAAGAGCTTCTAGATTTTCTTAATAAAATCAAGAACGTGGTTCATCTCAACCAATTTAGGTAGGAGTTATACAGATTTTATACGTCTGGTTCCCATGAAATAACACAGTAATTAACCTGCAAACCATGTTCTTCAGCATGGTATTTGTTATCACCCTCAAGTCGTTCAACTTCCACATACTTGTCAAAAGAAGCATAAACATCACGACAGCCTTTGACATCAAGCTGGAGGTCTGCCAAGTAAAAAACATATTTTGAAATCAAGCATTGTGATGATAATGATTTCTCAAACACCACAAAACTCAAATTTGCACCAAGAGTAAATACCATAAAATGATTCCTTTCTTGTAGATTTGTAGTCCACGTTGAGGCATTCAATGTAATTCATGTGGTGCCCTTCAAATAACTGTTGTATTGTCCCCTCCACAACAGTGCCCTGGATCAAGAGGACACGATTAGAACCATGAAACAAGCATACATGCTTCAGGCAAAATTTGTTAAACCTCCTATACCTTCATTTTATCTTCAAGCTTTTCACTCAAAACTCTATTGAGTTCTTGCACATCATGTTGCATGAAAGAATCATATGTATCCCATCCGAAAGACTTGGTCAATTCTTTAGTTGCCACACTGCTGTCATTATATTGAAGCTTATAGAACAGACTCTGTAATGCCAAAGGAATGCTTCCTGAAGGCATGTCATTTTCAGTAGTTGGCATATGGTACACAGCCTGGTGTCAATATACCATAAAAATGTTGTTCCATCTATATAAAATCATCAATTAAAACGATGGTGACTTCAGGGAAACATGGAACACACACTTACCTTTCTGAAGTAAGGAATATGGTAGAGAGTCTGTAGCAGAGAGTTCATGTAACATGTTGCTCCTTGGTTCTTAAGTCCAACATAACCAGTCTCCTTCTTTGAGTCATATGACCAGTAATCCAGCACCTTACGGACAGCAACCTCAGCTTCCACAACACATGTATCATTGACAAGGTAACCTCTAGTTGGGTCATAAAGATCACTGAGAGGCATGAATGATGTAAAACCCCAGTCGCTCTCTCTTGCAGTGAACTGGTGTTGGGTGTCTGCAAGAACCAAGCATCACGGGTTGAAACTTACATACCAAGGAAAAATGGAGTGTAATTCTGCCCAAATCCAACCCAAATTGTTTGATGCCAACATTAATTGCACTAATAAAATTCATCAAAAAAAAATTGACTAATAAAAATTGTACAAGCACAAGATCAAAGTATTATTAATATGCGATACTTTTCCCACACTCACTAACATGCATGGTTCCTATAGCACAGGCCAACCAATTGAGCACAGGTATATTGCTGCTCATTTTATAGACTCTTAACATTGATGTATGTTGCTGTTTCTGCATTATTAGATAATTTGTGAGGTTTGAACCCAATATGGTTATATTTAGTCACCAATTAATATTTTCACAAGTTACCCTAAAAGCTTAAGTTGAAAGAAGTGTAATTAATTAATTTATTTAAGTTCCAATAATAAATGGCAGGATATATTCATATCAAATACTATGAAATCTTGAATATTACAGCATGTGCATTGATTACAACCGTTAACATTACAATTATTTAACATACAGTATGAAAATGAATCATTGCAAAAGCATCCACAAGATAATGGAGGAACTATTTGCTCCATCGGGAGGAAAAATAAACACTTCCTTGGATGAAAAAACAACAAACACGGAAGTGACAACAGGACAAAAGGAACAGTGAAGGTATACCCTTTCTTATTGAGTACTTGCTCTGAACCTGATTAACCACAGCCAAACTGAATTGAGCGTATCTACTCCATCCATATGGCAATGCAGCAGAATCCGCGACATCTAAATACATTGACAAGTGGTCCACATTGTTCCCTTTTGGAAAGATAAGTATCCTCCTGATCCAACCAACCAAAGCCAGTCCAACACCAATCACAACACGTACATTAAAGCATGTTGCAAACGTATAGATAAGTTAACTAGAGGGAAACGTTGAAATACCATTTATAACTGCCAACAACAAAAACATCCGAGTAGTGCTTCTTGGTATTCAACCTAGTAAAATTCTCAATTGTCCACGTGAACTTCATAGATGGTGGGTCCTCCACTGGCTGATTCTCCACCGTACTTGCAGGCTCCACTTGTGCCACGACTAATTCCACAAATAAAAAACTTTAAGGCCAAAAATAGAAAGATAAAACCCTAGCGTCCTAACCGATAAAGTAACAAACACTTCCACACTGTACCAACGAAACTCATATAGGAAAAACTAATGATTCCGGATAGATTACTCGGATCAAAAGCCTCCGGATTATAAAATAAAAAGTATGAAATATGGGTTATGAATCGTAATGAATGTGAAAGACAAACCTTCCATAGGCTGAGGACCCTCGACTAAATCCGAATGCGGCACCAGCATCTCCTCCTCGTCTTGCTGAAAACACAAGTACGCAAATCAGAGCTCTGATCAAGTGCGACCTAACCCTACTGAGCTGAATCAAAACCCTAGGAACCAAACTTTAACGCAGTGAATTTCCAAAATTTGAGCTTTCCGAAGCATCTGAACAAAAACCTAAACCCTAGGGTATCAACTTGCACTTAAAAGAGTGACAACAAAACACCATGATAGATGTGCATGCGCGTGTGTGCCTATTTGTATATATATGGAGCGAGAGTTGGTGCATACATCTAACGCTGGAGGAGTCATCATGGTCATTGGTAGTGAGAGAGACGACCCGTCCGATCGGCGAATCTGAGAACCAGAGAGAAAGAGAGCGCCAAGCAGGAGTGGGCAACGAGGCAGAGTGCCGAGAGAAGTGGCTGAGAGCAAAGAGTCGGTGTCTTGCTTTGTGAGGGGTATTTGAGGGTTTTCGGAAAAGTATGAGGGTATTGGGGGGAACGAAAACGATGGCGCGTGGTGAGTAACGTGAGTTTCTGTCCGATACGATTGTGGGATTTTTGGTCAAGGACTAGTGTGAGGAGGGCACGTAGTCAAGTTCGATTTAGTGACGTACAGTTACATGACGTGGCGGCCACAAGGGGGTCACGTGCGTACTCCGGTGTTTGATGACTAGGTAAATCCTTTCCTAGCAGCGCACTACTACCATTGCTATTACTACTATTTTAAAATCTTTTTATATTTTTTATATTTAATTTTTAATTTTACTTATAATAAAAAAAATAAAAATATTTAAATACACTAATAAATTATAAACTAATAATAAAATGATAGTACTTATATCACTACTCTTTTTTGTTAGTATAATGCTACATATTTTTGTAAAAGGTATAAATATTGTGCAATTATTTTTTTATATATCTCATATTTATTTTATTTTTTTTAAATAATTATACAATACTTGCACATTCACAATTATAACTATTATTTCTGTTAAAAATAAAAACAAATAATTAATTACTATTTTAGTTCAAATCAAAACGCCAAGAAATGCTCCGATCGAGCAGTTTTCTTTTCATTTTGTATTATTCTGACTTTCACGTGTTGGTCAAATTATTGAAACTTTTAATTACCAAATAATTTATTTATAAAATAACAGATAGACAATTTTTTTATAATTTTTTACGTAATTATATTTTAAATAAAAAATATTTTGATAAAATAATTTATATAAATAACATTATTTTATAAAAAATTCACAAACAAGGCAGATCAACTTGTTTCCTTTTGTTCATTGGTGCATGGACGACAAGTGCCGCCATGTAATTTCGCTGCACCTAAAGCGAAGGTCAATCTTCATCATTACACGGCCTTTCATCCGAAACGAGTTTGGTTGAGATGGGCATGGCCGCATGGTAGGTACTCCTTGGTTCATGACGACTTCCCTGCTGGGCCCGGTGCAACTACTTTTCCTCGTGCCTATTAATTGTTTTTTCTTTGCTTGGGCAAGGATTGTTCAGATCAAGGCACTGAATGATGAGCCCGAACTTCGAAGTGGCAAGCAACCGAGTCCAATTGCAATAGAGAAATACTATTTCCACCGAAATAATATTTCGAAAATCTGTCCCGAATGCAAATATATATATAATAATTCAAAAAAATATTAATAATATTGTTATTTTTTCTTTAAAAAAAAACTAAAAAATAATATAAATAAATAAATAAAATTCATTTGCATATTTGAGTGATTTTCGGGCTATGTAGCAGTTAGCACCACTCATTGCAATATATCGTTAATTGATAATTTGGTACGATAACAAGAATTATGCTATTCAGAACCCACACTCGACACTTCACAGTTTTTAAATATATAATAAAAGAGGGTAAAAGAGTAAAACCACTTTTTTAAGTAGGTGTGCATAGTGTGAGATTATGTTTAGAATTTTTCCGATAACAAAACTATAAATACAGGTAAGGGTTGGTCGTTGTTTGGAGTATGGAAGTTCCTAAGGAGAAATACTTTCGATGAGTTAGAAGGCAAAATTAAAGATACATTTTTGAAATTGGCTCTGAATGTTCACCAACCTCGTCGACTTTGTTCTTCTTCTTCCCTTGTTTATAAAAAATTAGTATATTTGCCACCGCTTGGATCTTTTCCCTAATCGGAAACACAATCCAAAATCATGATAGAAGCAGGCAAGCAGGTCAACAGAACTGAACTGATGGTAGATTTAAATGATAAATCAAAGCTCCTTTTGCATCTTATCCCTGCACAGCCAAAAGGACAAGGGGCCCCCAAAATTATAAGAGACTAAGAGGCAAGAATAACCACCAAATGCCCCCAGATGGTCAAGTCTCAAATACAAAATAACAAACCTGTTGATTCATGAGAATTTCCACTGCCACATTCAGATCCCCATCAGCAGCTGCTAGTGCAACTTCTACCTGTGTCTGAAACAGACCCAAAATTAACCATGTCATTTTAGCGACGTTTTCAACAAATTTTGTAGGTTACAAAAAATCCCAAATGTTGCAAAAAAATCAAGACTGACAGAAAAGAGACAAATAACAATAAAATAAACTGAAACGGGCGAACCGTGAAAGAACATGCATATGGTGAAATGGATGATTAACAAGTAGGGTGAACTTTACCTTCTCAAAGCCCATTGATACAAGTTTTTGGATTTTTTCATCAGAAGCCAGTGAACCCTGTGTCCAATTGCCAGGTGAACCAAGAGGGATAGCCAAAGCAGATGAATCAGAACAGGGGTTTAAAAAAATCAAACACCTAGATTTACTAAATAGACCTGATGGCGTGCAGGGACTCCAGCTGCTGCATCATCTGCTACTTGCTGCCTAAAATTCCCAATAACAAAAAAGGGATGAACATCAGGGCACAAAAATGCAAAGAATGCATATGTTCACACCCCTTGATTACTTTTTCTTCTTAATCCATCACAACCATTGCCCTAACCGAACACGAACTGTTGTAGTTTGTACGTACTAAAAATAGTGGACCTCAACATGAACTGTTTATTGTCTAACCACACTTTTTTTTCTTTTTACTTTTTTTTGTTTTTTTTGGGGGGGGGGGGAGGGGCAGGAGGGGGCTCATGTACTTCAAAACTAAACACGTTCCACCAATGATTAAAAACCAAGTACTATATCATTCCAGCCCAGCATCAGGATAATCCGCGTAGAGCCAATTAGATCATTAAGCATGCATGGAAGTATTTTTCTAGTACCTCCCATCAGATAATTGTTGTCCTGTTCCAGTTGCCACCGCATCTGATGGATGATTTGGGTTGCTGTTATCCAAGAGTCTGGCCTGTAGGTTTGTATCTGAACTATCAGCAGAAACTATTTGACTTTGCCCAGATCCAAGTGTCCTCCCCCTCCCAAGAAATCTTTGACTGTCTTCAGTAGACTGCATGTAATTAAAATTATATTAAAAAAAAAAGCATATTAAATCTCTAAATTTTCATTACTTTCTTATGATGATTCAGGGTAGAGAATTCAAAGATGAAATAAGTATACAACAATACAAAAAAGTAAAGAAAAGAAATTGTTGGCTTAAACTGACAGAAGGACAAAACTTTGATCAGCATTCAGCGGTGCCCAATTTCTTTTGGGTTCAACTGTCACCCTATCTTATTTTCCACAATTTATTTGGCCTTTAGCCATAGTGAAGTGAACTTGGGGAAACCAGAAATTTGACCATTTTCTCCAGATCTATCTGCTACCACAGGTTGAGTTGATGTTGAATGATAACCATAAAATTCTCTCCAAAAATATCCTAACCTCTAAAGTCCTAATAATTGAGTAAGTTCTTTTTTATTGGCATCGGGTGTCTGGGAACAACGTCCCGACTAATCCCAGGAGGGCACAAGCCCTCAACAAGGAGTTTCCTGCAAGTGCACCTAGGGTAAATCAGAGAAAAATCTCTCAGTCCAATGGCTCCCAGAGATTGTTTGCACCTAGTGGGATTTGAATCTTGAACCTTGGAGGGAGCATACCACCAAGACCAAGGACTTTACCACTTGAGCCAACCTCTATTATTGAATAAGTGAACCTATGAAATAGAAGGAGATCACTCTATCTTAACAATAAAATACGTTGCTGAAAGCCACACTAGGGAAAAATCAGACCAAGAGTATGCCCCTTTAAAGATGAGATCTGTTATTGATTTGCCAGATCTGAGACTAGCAAAAATATACAAAACTAGTGTAGTAAGAAAAGAGAACCACCATTTATGTCATGAAAGAGGAACGTCTAAAAACTTATTGAACACTTTAAAAGATCCTGCAAAGGTGGTTCATTCAATACCTGAGCAGACGATTCCCTTTGTGGCATCCATGATGAAAAATTTCTCCAAATATTTCCAGAAAATAATCCACTGCTTAAGAAATAATATCAAGTTATGATTCTAGTTGGAGTGCCAATAATAAATGGCTGTGAAAGCATAAAATACCTAGAAGCTGTATTTTGGCTTGCATATGTTGGAATGTCACCCGCTGAATTTTCTCCAGTGCACAAAATAAATTTAGGCCGTCTCACGCAAGATGACTGAAAATCATATTAGGAAAGATCATATCCCGATGGCACCATATATAGCATGCCGCACTTAAGGTTACTACAGAGATAATGACATGAACAAGCACAAAGCAAAACAACCAAGGTGCAGAACAAAAACAATATAACATTGCTGGGCAAACAGAGATGCCAATCATGTGAATTTCGGGATTTCAAACTTGACATAAAAGCCAAAAAAACAAAAAAACCATAAAATATGAAAAGAAATGGGGAGAGTGGAACTTGACAGAGATTGATCCCCTCATTCCTACTTGAGGAAGAATGCAGTTTACTTGCCATTCAGGGCTAGGATCCTGTCGAGCTCCACCCTTGCACAAGAGTAAATGTACCCCAATTTATAGCTCATATGGAAGTAGAAGCATCCTTCTCCGCCTACACTTTTTTTTAAAAATAACCTGCTTTTGAACTTAAGGCTATACGAGCCATTGCTTGATCTTGCACTCTTGGCAATTGTCAATGAGCTAAAGTTGGTAGCTTAGCTGGCTTAGATAGAACCTGAATATCCTTTCCTTAGTTACCTGGCACATAACTCAGCCAAGAGGGACTGCCTGTTTCTCTAATAAGGTAATGGACTCCTAGCTCTAGTGGTTCAAAACCACATTTTCCCTCTACTCCAGTGGGAGTGATGGGAGGTAGTCCTCAAAATCAGCAATGCTGGCTGTCAAACGATTTTACATTATGGGACTCTGAAATCTAGAGACCTCATATTAGCAATAGGTAAGGACAAGTCGGGTGGACAAAATGCAGAGGTGAATTGAAAGATAAATCCATGCTTGATGGGAGGAAGATAAATGGTGTAGGCTTATCATCCACCCCTGTCCTCTCTAAAAGTTTTTTTTTTTTTTTATGTCGAGGAACCTCTCCAAGGCAGGGCCCTTCAGACCCAACCCTACAGAGTAAACCCCAGTCCCGTGCACCGCACCCTCGGAAGTTTCCCTATACGGAACTGGTTAATTCGCTAGCTTTTCACTAGGGGGTGTGGCCCCAAAGGATTGTTTGCACCCATGAGGTATTGAACCTTGGACCTTGAAGTGAACTTTAAGACCAAGGCCCTTACCACTTGAGCCAACCCCTTGGGGTTTCCTCTCTAAAAGTTACACGACCTTTGACAGCTGCTCAAACTCACTTGACACAACTTCAAGGAAGGAAGCAAATTATGAGACTTTTCCAAATAGTGTTGCTGTATCGAAAGCAGTATATTTATGATACTCACAAGCCAAGTGGAGGATTCGATGGTAGAATAAAATGATGTTCCAGGCATCAAGAAGTTGAATAAGCCATAAGTATCTGAAATTAAACAAAATTATAAATTTTAACTAAGTTCCTTACAAAATATGGTGGAATAAGATGGAGCCATTAGTAGGAGTGAGATGTATCAAACATGGAGGGAACTCACATGCAAATCCAGACAAAATGCCACATAAGTGGCCCAGTAATGAGACATTTTTCATAAGAAGCTGGAGCACAATCAGCAAGATCAATGCATACCTGCAACATATAATTCAAATAATCACATCCTAGTTTCAATAATTATATAAGAACAATATAAAGAAGATAATCGACATCAGATAAGCACTTACCATTTGGCAGGCACATTAAAGAGTCCGAAAATGCTGTAATATGAAAGCAAACAGTTAAAAATCAGAAGATCCCATAGTTGGGTGAAATTAAAAGAAACTATGCAATCTCTTTGGATGATAACAATATTGAGCCAACAGGACGTAGGCATACACACTATCATGAGCGTAAAATTTTGAATGCATTTGAAAATTTAGTTCTCCAAGATTAAATTATGTAATTATTGAAAAAATAATAATAGCTATGTCATATGTTGTAAAACTAATCATCATACTGACCAACCTCCTAGATTGGATTCCACTCAACCTCGTTTCAATCACAATCATAGAAAATATAATCCCTGAGAAGCCTATTGAGCACTCGTTCATAAGAAATAGATGAGCGCGAAAAGGATTATGTGCCACCACTAGTGCAATGAGAAGATGAAAGATAGCATTGCTTGTAGCCAATAGAATTATCATGTACAAGAAGCGAACAGATCCCATGATTCTCTCCAATTCAGAACCCAAAGGAATCAACGCCAACATGTTGAACAGAACATGAAGCAGTGAACCATGAAAAAAGATGGAGGTATAAATCCTGTAAACTGAAAGAAACAAAAAGAGTAAGGTCAATTGATAAGACAGGAACAATCTACATTCTGAAGACATGAGATAAACCATGAAAATACATATAAGAAAGAAAAAATTCATAGGTTGCAAAAGAGTCAAATCCAATATGCAAGGGTGTACCTTGGAAACGTGACAGAACTGCAGAGGGCAAGAAGCATATTTCAAAAAAGGAGTCATATCCAACCAAGAGACAGACCAAGTATATAATCCCACAAACAACCACCACAGCAGAAGTAAGGAATGGAATGCCATCCCACCATTGCCGCAACCTAGTAGGCAATCCTGCCTGTCACAACAACACAAAACCAATGTGAATCCAACAGCTCAAGAGTAAAAGAAAGAATTATATTCTGAATAGTAAACTTGCTATCCATTCAAGCCTTTAGCCTATGAGACAATGGCATTCTCAGTACTGAGGGACAAGTATGACCCTTTGTTTTGGATGGGGAAAAAAGGAAGGATTATTAGCACCACATATATCCCATTAGAATGAGGAGTCAAAATGATGACCAAGCTTGTCAGCAAAATTTCAAGGTGTGCGGAGGATACTTATGCTTTTTAAGTTCTAAACCCTCACTAATAAAAAATAGCAATTCTCCCTTCTGTTTCCTACTTTGATTTATACCTTTTTTTTTTATAAGTTAAATTTGTACCTTCTATATAGTACATACCTCAATACAATAAAGATTCAGGAAACGATTTCAATCAAAAGCCAAAAGTAGTTATATCAAAACATGGATGTCTTCTTTCCTGTAACAATTAATTTTATGGAACACGCCAACAACAGAAGGAAACAGCAAATACCTATTTCCACTTTATTCTATCTTTATGCCAGTTTCTCTGACATTACATATCAATTTAACAGACTATTTACTAATCGTGTAGACCCAATTAAAAGGAGGGTAAAAAAATTGTAATTACTTGGAACAAAGCCAAACATCACCAACCATCATTTTTATGCACTTCCACGCCCATGCCACTAAAATCACAAGCAAGTTGGGTGTACATCCTTAAATGTATCCTCTGGGAAAGGCGGATTTCCCCCACCAACCATCATTTTATGCACTTCCATGCCCATGCCACTAAAATCACAAGTTAGGTGTACATCCTTAGATGAATCCTCCAGGAAAGGCGAATTTCCCCCATGCCTAAAAATCTGTACTGGAGAAACTTCACCACCTGAAGCAACTACCTGCCACAAATACTCCTAACTGTAACGGAAAAGATTTAAGTAGCAGCCTAAACTTTGGGAATCCCAAACCTGATCCAACACACACGCGCAATTCAGATTGGAAAAGAAAGTAAAATCTAATTCCTCTAATTACTCAGAGAACAAAGCCAAAGAGAACAACCAGAATCTTCGCCTATACATAATTCCTACTTATTCGTTGCCAAAAAAGCAGAAAGTCAACCACACTAAGTCCAATGTGGTAGCTTATCACGATTTTGAACACAGTTATTTTGCTTTACCATGTCCTCTAAGACAGAAGCAAAGTTCAAGAATTTTGTTTTCGCATTTCCCAGTGTTTCTCAGCAACCAACCAGAGCTAAATTAAAGTTAGGGATTCCCAGACATCAGTAACAATGCATCACCAAAATTACGAACCAAAAAGAGGAGCTGCAAAGGAAGTAGTGGATCGGAATTTACCTCGGTAACAATGTTTGGCCTCATTTTCTGCGAATTTCCGTTCTCTGAGACTTTCTTTCTTTGATCTAGAATTTGGTACCAGTGACGAGCCGGCCAACTTTAAACGTAAGACATGCGCTCGACGGCTGGAGTTTTCGGAAGCCCAAAACCCAAACCGGGGTTAGGGCTAATATAGTAATATTTCTTTGATCTGACCCGGGTTCAACCGGTCTTTCTAAGTCTGAGTTTTGCTAATATTCATACAAATTGACTTCAGTTTATACTTTATATGTTCATGTAGTTGCAGGTTAGTGATACGACAATTCGTACGTTGCAACATCCTCCTGTTGTGTTGTCAACTGTTTTATTTTTGTTTTTGACTTTTTTTCACTCGAGGGGCTTGCAAATGACAGTTTGGAAAAAGCTAACTGGAAATATTATTGATCTAAAAGTCCTAAAATTATTAGAATACTAATTTGATTAAGGCCCGTTTGTCATCTATATCTTATTTCTATTTTAGTATTAAATTTTTTTTAATTTTTTTTATATAAAACATAAATTATTATGCATATTTTTTAAATCTCAATATAACTTTTTTAAATTTTAAAATAATAATAATATTAAAAAATAAATTAATTTCATCTCAACTCATCTCATCTCATCTCATCTCATCTCCGAATCCAAATAAAACCTAAGCCTTTGAACTCTCAACATCATAACAATCAACAAAATTGCAAATAAAACCATCACTTTTAAGAAAAGATTAATGGGTTCAGTTCCAGAGAACGAAATAAAAAAAGTAGAGAGAGAGAGAGAGAGAGAGAGCCAATAAAACGAAAAGTAGTGCTAGGGATTTTCGGGAAGAGATTCCCGCCGCGGCCACGTAGTGTAAATTTTTTTTACACTTTTTTTTTTTTTAATTTTTTTTTACAAAAATAATAAAATAACGTGTAGAGATAAAATATATGTATTTCTTTAATTTTTTTATTTTTTTTTTCTATTTAAAAACTCCCATGAGGCTGCGGCGGAGTTAAATTGCCGGGAATATAAAATTTTTTCCTATAACGAATTTCATTCTCTTAAATATTTGCTTCAGGATTGGGATAATTTACAAGTCCAACATTAACATCAAACTAACTTTGGTAAAGGGGTTGGGGTAGGGAAAACGCAGCAAAGTGTTTCGATTTCGAAATATAAGGTGGATGAACATATATATGAGATTCTGGATAGATCATTTATACTGCCATCCTGTAGCCTGAGTGCCCGACTGACATTCACTTTCATTGAAAAACCCGGTCCATATCATCCTTACGGCAGTGGGAATCTGGTAGGGAGGCATGATTCTTCAGTCACCCCCATCGATAACTCTGCAATCAAAAGCTCAACTGTCTGATTTAACAGAGCACGGAGACATTTTGCATTAAGTAATTCCATAAACTCGTGGATTATCAGAATTTGGTGTTCAGAAGTATGTCTGACAGACAAGAAAATCAAAGAAAACTATAGAGTGGCCATAGAATGTCTAACTGTGTAGATAAGTTTCAAATTGGAAGAATGACAACTTTTTTAAGAAAAAAAAAAAAAATCTAGTTATGAACTGTCAGGATGTTAAATTTAAGAGTTTTACTACTCATCATTCGTATACAGTACACACCATACATTTTTAATTTTTTTAATTTTTAATTTTAATTTTAATTTTTAGATTTATTCTTCTTAAACTAATTGAAGTCTTCTAGTCATTATTCATATACTAAACATTTGGTAAAAGAAAAAAAAAATTAAAATATATATATGATATGTGGTGTGTGGAGATGATGAATAGAAATTTTTTAAATTTAATAATATGGATCCTGTCCAAATTATGCGTAGTACTTATAAGTGTGTATGAGCAGGTGCATGTGTACATGCATAAAGTTTGTCAAAATGATCAGTTCTTTCAGGTTCTTAGTTTAGCATCACGTGGATCATAGTTTATGATCCATAATTTATGCATACCTAATTCTATTGCTCCCAACCTCCTAATCTATCTTTTGGGTCATAGTTTGTGAACAGCCGAAACTCATTTCCAAGTTTGCTAGAGTGCTGAGGCCGAAAACCACACGGATGCAAACCCATAAGCTCAGAAGCTCTGTCCTTCTGCACTTCTCCTGCAAGTAATCATAATGCAATATTTTAAATTTATCCTAGCTTAAAGGAAATGGCACAATCAATGCCCTGTGATGATAATAGATACTTCACTAAATCTCCTTCTATCCCATCGTTCTCACTGATGAAATAGTAATATGTCTACCTGTAAGTAGAAGCAAGTGAGGTTCTGCTGGTCGAGAAAGAAAGGAAATCGTTTTAGTGACTTTCTCCAAACACTCCATACTCTGCCATGATAATGCCATTATATAAGCTTGTCAATTTGTTTATCGCCATAAAAGAATATATAAATTTCACAACACAACAAGAAAAAGCTTTATTGGCACATATAGTGACCAGAAATAGACATCCCTAATAGGTATCTACCAAGGAGTTGTGACAAATAGGTTGAACCCACTGGCGACTTCTAATCCTTTGTACCACATGACAATCTCCAGGTAATTAGGTGTAATATTCTGCAAACCACATGACCCCTCTCAACTGCCCATCACTCACACTGGTATGACTGCTAATCACACTCCCTTCTCATCTATTCCCGAAGTTGGCTCAAGAAAGTCCTTTATGACCCCTCTCATACACTGCCATCTCTTCATCTACTTCTTTTTGACAATGGCGATATTCGTGCATTCTATATTTAACCGATGAGTTACATGGAATGCACAACAAATTGGCTTATAAGCACATTGGAAGGATCAAACATCAACTTGGTTTCACATAGTTGCTGTCACAGACTGGTTAAAAGAAAAACTAACCAAGATTGATGTCTTGAATTTTTTTTTTTCAATAAGATTAAAGATCTCATGGATGAAAGGCACATAGTAATTAACAAGTTCATTTACTTCTATAATTGATAACTTCACCGAATTATTAGCATGATAAACTTCATTATATGAAACATCACAGCAAACAAAGCATTCCCTGGGGCCTGTCTAGAGTTTTGTTAAGGCAATAAACAAATAGAAGAAATAAAGAGAGGGTAAAATCCTTCGTAAAGTGAAAGAAGAGTTGCTTTAAATAAATTTCTTAAAGGATGCGCGCTTGATAGCAGTACACAAGGCAATAACAAGACCAAATAAATAAGCTTACCAGGTAAGGAGGATCTGCAATCACAATGCCATAAGCATGCTTCAGCTCCAATGGCAGCTCTTCTGGTTGGTTGTAATCATAAAAGATGAAATCACTTCCATATTGTTCAAAACGTTTGTCATACTCAAGAAGTTGCACTGAGATCTTATGATCAAATTTCTGGAATCAATCAGATAAAGGGAAGGTGTAAGCTAACGCAAATAAGTACTTGTTATGCAGATGATCTTATACATGACATAGTTGATTTACTTGGGCAAGAGATGGGAGATTTATCAACAGTATTCCCATGTCAGAGGCAATACCAAACGCAGAACGTGCGCCTTGTTTCAAAAGATTGTTAATGATACCGATGACTGATACAAGCAGGCCATGCTTTTAGCAGACCTGGCTTGTTCCAGGCAATGCACTTTCTCAGTCGAAAAATTCTACCTATCATCCCTTATACCATACACCAATTTGTCATTTTTGTCATTCTATTTAAACACATACATCTTGATATGTAAATATGTGTGTTTAAATAGAAGGAAAAAATGACAAATTACATGTTGGTTTTTGGTGTGGGGATGATAATTAGCATTTCTCCTCTCAGGAAAGCTAACTTATTGTTTACCTTTCTACCGGGTTCTGTGATTGCTCTCAACTGAGAAACTTCCCTTAAAAAACTTAATGACAGAACCCCAATCATATTTAAAGTGAGATTTCCTAATTTAATTCTACTTATCATTTTCATTCTCGTGTGATACCTTACACTTAGCTCATTACAGAACAAGATAATGCCATGGGAATAACAGCATGCGATAACAAATTTAATACACTGCTAAAACCAAAAGCCTATTGTTTGCCCACATTTGCCATATTTTCATCCCCTCATTTGAATTGTCCCAGATTCCAGATACCAAAGCAGATGACCACAAAAGTCCAATTTCTTCAGCAAAACGCAAATTGGAAAATGTAAGAAAATAAGAGGAAATAAGAGGAAAAAATAAAATATTATCAACTACCTTGAGATAGGCGTAGAGAGTGGGACAAGCGATGCAAGCGACGGGAGAATCGGAGGCCTCGCAGAGAGTGAGGACCTCTTGGGCCACTGTCTCGGCGGTCTCGCGGTCGTACCAGAACTGGCTCATCCTCCAGTCCTCCGCAAGCAAAGCCACGTCCTTTTCCTTCCCCTCCGACTCTCCTTCATTGTCAATGTCTGGGTCAACACCGAGGGACTGGTTCTGCTCGGCCATGAACTCTCTGAGTGCCGCGAGGGTTTCGGAGCTCAGCATCGGCGGGAGGTCGTCATCAACGGCGTCCTTATGGGTGTCCGGGTAATTTCGTACCTCCTCCATTTCCTTGACTTCCTGTGACGGTGCAGTGAAGCTAGGAAATCGCGCCAAGCAACCGACCAATATAGATGATCCTTGTGCTCTTCGGCGGCTGCGTCACTTTTG
Organism: Platycarya longipes; assembly: GCA_036559045.1. Classification (NCBI taxonomy): domain Eukaryota; kingdom Viridiplantae; phylum Streptophyta; class Magnoliopsida; order Fagales; family Juglandaceae; genus Platycarya; species Platycarya longipes. Next base: position 2,827,584 of record CM071798.1, read on the forward strand.
GAGATCCCACATAATCTAAGGTTAGTACTCACTACTCAGTCAGTACAATCTTTAAAAACGTCGCCGTTTAAGCACATCTTGTGTCTATAGATTATTCCACGATTTCATACCATTGGGATAAATCATTGTTCATCAATCTTTACATTTATTCTTTAGAAAAATAAAAGAACATTTAAAGATGATAAAAGAACATTTACATGTAGAACAAATTGTTCATTAGGATAAATTTCAAGGGTTTAAAGCATAAAAACACCTGAAAATAATACTATTTATAGTCTGAATGTTCGCAACTTTCGATCCATTTGTTTTTCAGATTCAATTTTATTGTTCACAACTCATTTTAACTCATTTAAACTAATTTCAATTTTACTATTTGTAATTCATCTCATCTTATCTGATCTCATCTCTAAATCTAAACGAGCTCAAAGATGTAGTGAGGTAGAATTAAGCAACAATTATCAAAGACTCGGCAACATAAAACTCTAACCCATCCCCGTCTGCACAAGGCAATTGAATAAAGATGCATTTGTTTTGAGAAATTCTAAATATAAGTCCACATACCACATTATATATTTTTTATTTTTTATTTTAATTTTTTCTTATATAAAATATTTTGCATATAGATAATGAGTAGAAGAATTCATTATTTAAGAAGAATAAATCCGAAAAAAAAATAAATAAAAAAATATAATGTGTGGACTTATGTGTACCTCTCGTTGTTTTTAAAGTTTTGCCCACCACCTATATTTTCACCGCATGCCTTGACATAAAAAAGCAAAAAGTCATTGAAGCAAAATCAAAATCTATGCCATGGTAAGATAAATTGTGCAGCTTTGATCAGTTTGCGGATAACTATTATGACAACTCATTTAGCCCATTGGCAACAAATAAGGAGAACCACATCTATCTTTCCCAAATTGTTCCTAAAATTAACCCTAAAATGCTTCCAAAAGCTTCAGAATTGTTCTGAATTTATATCCAACATGTTGCTGCCGCTTGTTTTCTGATTACCGCTGTCCTCGAGCTCTGAAAGTCCACTAGTTTCTCCATTTCCAACTGGAGCATCCCCTCCCATCTCACCGAATGCAGACAAGATTGATTCACTATCACTAATACAATTCGACAAGCTGTCACAAACATCTGCAGAGACAATCTCCTTATCCCCGAGTAATCTGATAAATTCCTGTGCTCCCTCTACATCTCCTTTGCCTCTCAAGTATTCCAGACAGGCAGCCAAGCTTTCCTTGCTTGGCTTCCACCAAGGCCTACGGACCAGAATTGCTTCCTTCATTGCTTTGAGTCCCTTTTCAATTTGATTAATCTGAATGTACCCCATTGCCAAACAATAGTAGGTTCTTCCATTAGGTTCCACTCCTTTCACCCTTACCCGGTTTACAAGGGCTTCAGCCCTCTCCAGAAGACCTTTCCTGCAAAAACCACCAATCAAGAGGTTGGGTATCCTGATATCATAGGTTAACTCACTGGTTTCCCACTCATTATATATCTTCTCAGCACCATCAATGTCTTCAAACTTTAACAGTGAGCTTATGATACTCATATACCCGCCATTGTATATCCTCCCCTTCTTCAGCTTGTACACCTCCCAGAGCCTTACCACTTCCTCTTTCTTGCCTATTGCCGCGTATTGTGTGAGGAGGTAATCAAAAGCTGAACGTCTCCTTTTGGCAGTTACTAATTCCTCTGATTTCTTAAGCATTGCCAAAGCCTTCTCCCCCAGCCCAACTTTTTTGTACCCATTTGCCGCAACAGCATAGACAGTCGAATCCAAAAGACCAATAGGATTGGATTCAATCCTTCTTAGAGTCTCTTCAATTCCCTCAACATTAGAGGCAGCTGCATATGCACTAAGCCTAATGCCATATGTAAATTTGTCAAAACGAATTCCCTTTTCTTCCATTTCATGCACCAGACAGTCCAGCTTCTCGTGATTTCCGGTCTGATAATAAAGATTAAGCAAAACATTGAAAGTCATTACAGTCCTATCCAACCCCAATTCTCTCATCTTCTGCATAATGGCCTCTGCTTTCTCCACATGTTTTGCATAGGCATAGCAGTTGAGAAGTGCACTATAAACCTCAAGAACTCTTAACTTTGTCGGAACATTATTGAAATAATTTTCAGCTTGTTCTATCCCGTGAACTTTTGAAATCAAGTCTAGTCGGATGGCAATATCACGGGACGAAAGGTCAAAGTATCTTCTGTCAGTCATCCACATAGATACCTGGTTATAAAAATAACAAATATGAAAATCACAGTTTTGTTTCTCATATAATAAGTCAACTATCTTCACAATAACAGTTATGTTCTGGTTAATGATTATTCAGGATCCCACAACACGACATTAATTGAGAAAGTTATTTCAACCGTTTTCACCATCCTGAAGATGGATGATGTTAATTTGAGTCCGAGTAATAGATACAAAACAAGACACTAGTCCTTTGAAGAGGGCACCCAGATCCAGCTTGTTATGAGCTCTAGCTGCAGCAAATACGCTTGGAGACTGTTTTGTACATGTCAAAGAGCGCATTGGAGACATGTATCCAGTTATTTCTTTCTTTTTACCGGTAAAAGGGAAGATTTAAAATATCCAAAGCTATCCAGTTATTTCAGTAACAGATCAATCAGTGCCTCGATAATTGAGAGGCAAATAGCAATGCCGGTTTGCTAAATTAGAGAGAGCCTATTTGCTTGGGAACAACAAAACATGTTCAAATTCGGGAAATTATTCTTCTTTTAGTTTAAAAAATGAGATGAATTGAGGTGAATTTAATTTATTTTTTAATATTATTATTTTTTAAAATTTTGAAAAATATATATTGTAATTTGAAAAAAGTCTATTAAGATTTAAAAAATGTTTATATAAATTTATGTTTTATAAAAAAAATTTAAAAAGTATAATAATAAAATAAAATTAAATGAATTGAACTGAGTTGAGGTCAGTTTCGAATCCGAACTGGGACTTTAGTAACACAACCAAATGGCTTCAATGTACGATAAAAATCAAAATATTCAAACCCTGAGAGATCAAAAAGAAAGAAAAAGAAGTAATACGTCAAGGAATACCTCAAGGGCGTGGGAATATCGTTTGTAGCGTCTGAGCTCCTTGACGATGGCAAGTAGTGGTTCTCTGCTGACAGTTCGGCCTTCTTCGATCCATTGCTCGAGGATGGGAACGATGGAGACCCTGGGATCTCCGATGGGAGAAATCCGACGGTAGAGATCGTTCAGACAGGGGTTCCACGGTTTTCCCCATTGAGTTGGCACGGTTGAGGTTGAGTAGAGCGAAACGCCCCCTCCGTTTCGGAGGAAGAAACGAGCGCACAAGTTTCTTGCTGTAATCATTCGGGGGGAGCCGGTAGGGTTTAAGGTTAGAGAGAGAACTGAGGGTTTATGTCGCCGTGTGTTGAACTCTGAAGCGTTCGCTCGCAAATTAGATTAGATTAAATTTTAAAAAATTAGATTAAAAAAAAGACAATAATTTTATGTCGCTGTATGTACGGGCAGTAAGGTTAGATTAAAAAAAAAAACAATACTTTTAAATGAGATTTTTTTTAATAAATGAATTTAAATAAAATTTAAAATTTGAATAAATTATTATTTTTTAATATATTTAAAAAAATTAAATTATTTATTATATTTTATATAAAAATTTAAAATTATAATATTAAAATAAGATGAGATAAAATCGTTTCTATATAAATGATTTTTTTTTTTTTTAATTTGTCAATATCTACCACTATCCTAAGATTGAATATTGCAATTAAGCTAGTGGATTAAGGTTGAATATTGTTTCTTAAGTAATGTTAAGGACACTCCAAATGTATAAGTCTTGTATAAATTTTTTGTAATCAATAATAATATAGATCCCATCAAGAAAAAGTGAAATTTTCACACTTTCATTGTAGGATACACTTTTTTTTATAAATAGCTTTTGTGAGAATTGTGCATTTGAAAACTTATATATAATTTCTCTAGTTTATAGGTAGTGCTATCATGCCACTTCAGTTTACCTATTTGGTGCATACTCTGAAGTCTAAATTGCAATTTTCTTTTAAATATCTTCACACATAAAAAAATCAATACTCTAATAGTCTAATTGAGAGACTAATTTGGCGACATAATATCATCTTTCTTATCAAATTGCTAATTGAGTTTCGATTGTTAAAAACTGTAATGCAATTGGCCAAGAATATCTAGCAAAACATGGTAGCCGACATCACTCTGCTGTATAGCATGTTTCAACGGAAAAGATTGTTATAGCGCAAACTCTCTCAGGTTGCTCGTTAAGCATTATTCGCTAGTGTTGGTATTTTTTTTTAATAATTAGTAAGATTATTTTCTAAATATTACCGTTGTTAAGTAGTACTCAGTCAATGTGGTCATGATATGATAAATATCTTCAATATCTTTTAATCATTAACGTGGTCCGATCTGCATGCAAGCAGCAAGGCTATTAAGTTACCCGGTGTTCGACATTTCTCCAATAAAGAGCACGTGTGTTGAACTTGGTTCATGGTTTGTTGAGATAGCGTTGTACAGGCTTAATGGCTTTAAATAGGGTCGTCGTGTATTCACTAACAGCTAGCGCAATCAGCATCAAGTGGGAGGCTGTTGAAGACGAGGCCTTCTGAATGAGCCTTCAATTGTTTTTAGTGGGATTGAAATACATCAACACACAGCACTGACCGTAATCATGCTAAAAAACAATTGCAAGTAAACGTTTTTTAAAAGGTAAAATAAATTTCAAGCAAACATTTATCAATTGAAAGCTTAATCAATATTTATGAATAAAATGACAAGCTCCAAACAAAAATGAAGCAATTCCTCATCGCCCCAAAAAACCATTAACTACAATGTTCAAGAGTTCTAGAAACAATTTAAAGTACTATGAGATAACCAAACAAAACACTCCCAGGCAAAATCTCTTGTCTGATCCCTTAACGATTAGCCTTGGCAACTCTCTCGATCTCATCCTTCTTCTTTATTGCATAGCTGGACAACGAAAGCAAAATTCAGTAAGTTAATTTCATCAAGAGGCAAGGGACACTCCTACCCTCGTGGAGAGAAGGAAATAACCACGCAATTCTCAAGCTGAAGCAAGGGGTGAAGTGGAATAAGTAAATGCTTCTTTACCTGTTTGACGAGCCCTTGGCAGCATTGATAAGTTCATCTGCCAAACATTCTGCAATGGTTTTAATATTGCGGAATGCAGACTCCCGAGCTCCAGTGGTAAGAAGATAAATAGCCTGATTAACACGGCGCAAAGGGGAAATATCAACAGCCTGACGCCTAACCACTCCAGCAGAGCCAATTCGGGTTGCATCTTCACGAGGTCCACTGCAGTCACAGACGTTCAGAAGATTTTGTCACCAGAAATTTCATTTTAGAACATTTAAAAATATAAACTCACTATGAGCAAACACATCATTGGCATATGTTTGTATTATCAAATGCAACAGCTTTTAGCGTCTTCCTAATCTCCCCTCCCACTTTTGACAACTCATATTTTCCATTAGAAGATTTGATGATGCATGGATGAACCTCTGATATTCCTACATACAAGGGGAAAAATTATACTCATCCAGTGTACCTGTTCACAACAGCGTCAACAATAACTTGAATGGGATTCAGATCAGTTAGCAAATGAATAATTTCCATTGCATGCTTAATAATCCTGACAGCCATTAGTTTCTTTCCATTATTCCTGCCGTGCATCATCAGAGAGTTTGTAAGCCTCTCCACAATAGGACACTGAGCCTTACGAAATCTCTTGACAGAGTATCTTCCAGCAGTGTGAGGAACATAGGTAGCATGCTTGGCTGGTACCACTCCAACGTAATCAGCAAGTGAAATGTCACTGACCTGAATGGAAAAAAAAAAATTCAAAGCAAAATCACAATGGCGAAGGAGATAATAACTTATATGGACAAATTTAACTAAAAAGTTGCATGAGAAAAAACAACTAACAGATTTCAATTAAATTACATGAACATATCACACACAACATGGGACATGGCACAACGTAAAGAGGCAAATAAAAAGAAAAACATGGTCTCGAGGTATGATCAATTGGGGATGAGGAACCTCCCACAACAAGCAAGGAAATTCAAATGATCCTTAACAACTTATCAGAAGAATCTAGTTCAATCTAAAATTGGATCATCAGCCACTGCCAACTAGTAGGAGTTTAACCATGACAGGATGTAACCTCAAAAGAAAAGCATTACCAAGATCTCACGGGTATCACACAACAGGGAAAAAAACCAGTTTCATGGGAACAATTGTCTCATGCATCAACAGTTTGCATAATATCAAGTAGTGCTCCAAGGATGATAAAACCATATTTCAATCACAGATTGCCCCATTGTTTTAATAATCAACGTTGATGAATAAAATCATTCCACAGAAACTTAGAACGCAGTAGTTTATCCAAACAAGAAAGAGCCAGGATCAGTTTCAATGATGAATTGCTGTAATGAATCACAGATACAGTCAGGCTAAAATACAAATCATCATTTATTATCTTAGTAAAGGGCCGGGAGAAAGGTCAATATCTCCAAATCTCTGTCATTAATTCAAGCTAACAATGGAAGACAACTGAACAAGTATCAACAGGAAATGCAATGAGATCCAGCTATAGCAGCAAAAGCTACATAGCACCCATTAATAACCGCTAAACCTATTCGAACAAAAAATTGGAAAAACTAAAAAAAAAAAAAACACCAGTTAAGTAAATGCTAATGTACAAGAAAGAAACGGATCTGTCCAAAATGTCGCATAACATCAATCTGTTCGCGACTAAAACAAATAGCCGTCTTGCACTTATCTATATTTCATTTTTGGCCCGTTGAGGTTATGTTCTTAAAAACGAAACATAGAATAAAGTACTAAAGTTTAGTGAGAAAAACTAAAGCTTGAAAGATTTGGAAAGATATGGAAACCTGCACGTCATCAAAGCTCCAGCGGTTGAAAAGCTTCACATCGAGGTGAGGTTCCACTGGTTCCTGAGCTATCGCAACCTCCACATCAGCCATGGCTACGAGCTTTTGTGCTCTAAAGAGAGAGCGAAAACCCTAGATGTTGAGGCGCACTTGCTCGCGGGGCGACGATGAAGAGGGATAAATCGATAAACCCTAACTTTAATATTTATAGGGTGCCCTTAGGGCTAACGTAAGGTTTGTTATTATTCACTGCGTGGACGACCATTTTATCCTAATGAGCAGACCAGTAATCTTCCGCCGCGTCATAAAATAAATTACGATTGTTATATATAGTTATAGAATGTCCAAATATCACTTAATCTTTTTGAAAAAAATATAATATTTTATTAAAAAAATAAAATTTCGTATGGATCTTATATCTCTTTTATTTTAAGTGATTATATAATATTTACATATTTATTATTATAATTATTATTTCAAATAAAGTATTATATTAGCATGGCTGTGGTGTTGTTTATCTCACTCCACGGTAAAATAAGAACAACCTCTTTTTTAAAGTCTGTTTGGATATAAAAATTATTTTATTTTAGTTCATTTCATGATTATAATATTATAATATAAATATATAATAAACAATTTAATTTTTTCAAATCAAGAAATAATATTAATATTTTAATAATATTTTATAAAATTTTTATTTAAAATAATTTTATCTCATTTCACTACTTAAATTATATCTATAAAGGTCCATATATTTCAAAGTTTAGACAAAATATTTGTGGGAAACCAATATCCCTTATTATAAACCAATTTCTCCCTCCTCTTGGATTCCTAAATCAAGGATTCCATTTAATATTTATACAATAATTCCACAAATATGGAGAATCATTGTAAATCTAAATATTGTGTTTTTTCTGTTTAGTTCTTGTTGGTTCCGCATGAAACTCTCTAGACTGTTCATCATTTGTATAGGTCCTCTATTGCACTATTTGCCACCATTGATGGCAGCCTTCCGATTGGCACCTTTGGTAAGTCTTTGCCCTTTTCTCTTGCACAATATCCTAAGTAGAGTATAATTGGTATAATTTGATTTAATTTTTAAAAAAATTTAAAACCGAACCGATATATATTGGTATTGGAAAATTAAGAATTAATACGGATCGATTTCTCGTCGAAACTAAAACTTTTTATTTTCTGGTTTCGATCCAGTCCAATTCACATTTCTGATTTACCATTTATACATGTGACACTATATATGTTTAATCACGTAATTTTCTTGATACTAAAATTAATTGTGAGAATTTAGTATTTATTATTAACAATTACTACTTGATTAATGTTTAATTATACTAATATTATGCAATATTGTTGAAACTCATTGTGCTATTCATGATATTCAATCATCTGCCCATGATACGCAGGATCACAATACACAACCATCTATCCATGGCTCCAGGTCAGCAGCAAATGAAATGCATGCTCAAACAACAACTGCATCCCATGAAGGTTACATGTCTCGTACAAAACAGCATGCAGGGCATGCGTTACAATACCAACAAAAGGCACGCAGTAGCACATCAGTCCAAAATGCACAGCAGCTGTCGATTCTCTCAAATCACCCACTCTAGCAACGGCATTTGTTTTATTAGTTGTATATCCGTCTGTAAAGAATATTCTTATTTTGATACCTTTCCTTTTACATGTATAAAAGTAGAGGCTATGCCTCATTGTGCGTAAGCTCTTGAAATCAATATACGAGGAAATTTTAAAATTCTATCATGGTATCATAGAGCCACAAGGACTCATTGTCCCTTCTCGACCTCCATGTCTGACTCCTCAACCACCATGTCTTCCTCTATTCCCGCTTCTTCTCCTGCCCTCCCTTCTCCCAATCTTTCACATATCCTATCTCTAAAACTAACACTTGATAATTATCTACTCTAGAAAGTGCAACTAGTATCCTACTTGAAAGGCCAATGCCTCTACAAATATGTAGATGGCTCCTGTCCTACCCCTCTCGCTCAGTTACCAGATGAATCTCTCAACCTAGAATATGATACATGGATTCAACAAGATCAACTTGTTATGTCTGCATTAATATCTTCCCTATTCGACTCCATTATTGCAAATGTTATTGGTTGTGAATATGCTCGAGAAGTTTGGCTCTCATTATCCTCATCTTATGCTTCCTCTTCTCAAGCAAAAATAATGTAGACTCATTTGCAGTTAGCTTCCTTAAAAAAAGGAACAGACACCATCTTTGCATATTATCAACACGTCAAAATCTTGGCCGATACCATGGCTGCCGCTGGGCGCCCTCTTCCCTCCTCAGAGTTTATTCCATACCTCCTTGCAAGTCTTGGACCTGATTACGAACCTTTTGTTTCTTCTGTAACAACACAGTTGGATCCTATTTCAATAGAGGCACTCCTAGGCCATTTGCTTGCACATGAGGCTCGGCTCCAACACCATTCTTCCAATGGTTTGCTCTTCTCTCCTGAGGCCTCAGCAAACTTTATAGCTCGCAGTCCCTCACCAAATGGTCGTGGTCGAGGATATCGTGGTCGCAACAACCATGGTCGCGGTCATAACACTCGTGGAAGAGGCCCTCCAGCTCCAAACGGTTACTCAGGTAATCCCTCAAACAATGGTTTTTCTTCCTCAACTGACTCCAAACCCGTTTTCCAAGTCTGCAACAAGGTTGGCCACATTGCTCTTACCTGCTTGTATCGATTCAACCAAGCCTATATTTCAGTTGCCCCAGCCTCGGCTCATTACAGCTTCTCCAACTACCAAAATGATTCCACTTGGTATCCTGATACGACAACGACAAATCATATCACGAGCGAGCTTGCCAATCTCAACCTCCAATCTGCCGAATATAGTGGTGCTGACCAACTGAGAGTTGGTGATGGCTCTTCCATCCCAATATCTCACACTGGTTCTGCTCTTCTTTCTCACTCTTTTTCACATTTTCTTTTGACCACACTTCTTTGTGTTCCTTCATTCACAAAAAATCTACTTTCCGTTAAACAATTTTGTTCTGACAATAACGTTTATTTCCAATTCTTTGCAAATCATTTCTATGTGAAGGATTACATCACGGGGACAACATTGATTCAAGGGACAACAAGTAATGGACTTTATACACTTACACCACAGCCTCCTCAAACTCACTCTCTTCTATCTCTCAGTGGCATTCATGGCTTGGTCACCCATCCTTTAAAGTTGTTCATACTATTCTTCTTAACCGTGTTCTTCCTTTTAATAAGTTATCATCTATGTATTTCTGTAATGCTTGTACCATGGCCAAGCACCACCGTGTACCTGCACTTACTAGAAATACAAAGTCTATAGCTCCTTTTGATTTAATATTTAGGGACTTATGGGGTCCTTCACCTCACATATCTTCCGATGGTTTAAAATATTATATCTCATTTGTGGATGATAACTCTCGGTTTACATGGCTATGTCCACTTCAAACAAAATCTCAAGCTATATCCATTTATATTAAATTTAAAGCTTATGTTGAACTATAATTTAATACAAAAATAAAACAACTTCAAACAGATTGGAGTGGTGAGTTTAGACTCTTCACAGATTTTCTCTCAAACAATGGCATTATACATAGAGTTACTTGTCTCCATGCTCATACTCAAAAATGGAATAGTTGAGAGAAAACATAGGCACATTGTAGATTCGGGTCTTGCTTTAATGGCACACACCTCCATTCCCTTAACATTCTGGCCTTATGCATTTCAACATGCAGTAAAATTGATCAATATGTTGCCATCTTCCTCACTGAATAACTCTTCACCATACCAAATCCTCCACAACAAAGAGCCAGAGTACAACTCCCTTTTCATATTCGATTCGGCCTGTTGGCCTTTGACAAGGCCCTATAACAAACATAAGTTTGACTATAGAACCGTGAAATGTGTGTATTTGGGTCTCAACCCCGCTCACTGTGGGTCTATATGCTATCACATTCCTTCAAAGAGAATATATATTTCAAAAGACATCAAATTCAATGAAAAAGAATTCCCTTTCTGTGAACTGTCAAAACCCATCCTCCTAACACCGTTGCACTTCCATTCCTCTACCCCACACGACAAGCCCAATCAATTCTTGGACCCATTCTCACCTCCTCAACTTCACAAATACAAACACAAGCAGCAAGCCCAGTTCTTTCTCCATCGTCTTCCACCCTCTCTCAGACACAATCTCAAACACTTGCAGCACCACTTACCCAACAACGACACCCCATGAAAACACGCTCGCGTACTGATTCATCGCGTCCACGTCAACTCACTGATGGAACCATTCGCTGGCCACCATCACGCCAAGCTCATTTGACAACCACTTCCAATATCCTTGATACACCCACATGCTTCTCAACTGCGCAGAAATACAGAGAATATAGGGACGCCATGGCCAACGAGTTCAACGTCCTTTTAGCCAATCATACCTGGTCTCTTGTAACTGCATTTGAAGCCAAAAACCTGGTGTCTTGTAAATGGGTTTTCCGAACAAAGCAACGTGCAGATGGAATGATTGAAAGAAGAAAAGCCCGTTTAGTGGCTAAGGGATTTCTTCAACAAAGTGGGATTGATTACGATCAAAAGTTCAGTCCAGTAGTCAAAGCTACCACAATTCGACTAGCATTGGCTCTTTCAGTAACAAATGCTTGGCATGTGCAGTAGCACAACGTTCAAAATGCCTTTCTTCATGGCCCCTTGTCTGAAATAGTTTACATGACTCAGCGCACGGGATTTGCACATCCACAATTTCCCAGTCACGTTTGCAAATTCAGGAAAGCTGTTTATGGGTTGGAGCAATCACTTAGAGCCTGGTACTCTAGGCTAAGTCAAAAGCTCATTGATCTTAGTTTTACAATTTCATCCGCTGACTGTTCCCTCTTTGTTCGAATTCACTCCACTTCATGCCTATATGTATTGGTATATGTTGATAACTTGCTTGTCACAGGATCAAGCATGCAACTCATCAATGATCTACTTAATGCCCTTCGGATTGAATTTCCTATAACAGACCTTGGCAAGCTCCACTTTTTCTTGGGCATCAAAGCAAATTACAAATCAGATGGTTCTCTCTTGTTGACACATAAGAAATATATTGCTGACTTATTGGAGAAAACACACATGACTTTGGCAAAACCTGTCAAAACACCTATGTCAATCTCTGAAAAGCTCAGTCAACATGAAGGCAATTTGTTTGAAGACTCTTCTCTCTACCGTAGCACAATCGATTCCATCCAATACTTATCATTTACATGGCCAGATTTGGCATTTGCTGTGAGCAAAGTTTGTCAATTTATGCACTCCCCAAGGATTCCTCATTGGCAAGCGGTAAAAAGAATACTAAGTTACCTTCGACACACATCAGAGCTTGGTTTGTGCTTCTCAAAATCAACCTCAATGAACCTTACAACATTCTTAGATTCGGATTGGGCTGGATTCCCTGATGACCGACGCACAACTAGTGCATATTGTGTGTTCTCTGGCTGTAACCTTATTTCTTGGTCTTCAAGAAAACAACAAACAATTGCAAGGTCATTTACTGAAGCTGAGTTCAAGTCCGTAGCCAATGCAACAATTGAGATATCTGGATCCAACACTTGTGCCGTGACCTTGGCATCAACTTGAACACTGCCCCTGTGCTATATTATGATAATTTAGGGGCAACATACCTATCTTTTAATCCAGTCTTCCATGCTAGAACAAAGTATGTTGAAATAGACTTTCATTTTGTGAGAGATAGAGTATTAAACAAGTTCTTAAAACATTGCCTTCATTTCTGGGAAAGACCAAATTGCAGATGCTTTGACAAAACCTTTGTCATTTGTAAGGTTTCAACAACTTTGTGCAAGTCTGCGCTTATCTCCTTTGACGCTTGACTCGAGGGGGTTTGTTGAAGCTAACTGTGCTATTCATGATATTCAACCATCTGCCCATGATATGTAGGATCATAATACACAACCATCTATCCATGGCTCCAAGTCAGCAGCAAATGAACTGCATGCTCAGACAACACCTGCATCCCATGCAAGTTACATGTCTCGTACAGAGCAACATGCAGGGCATGCGTTGCAATACCAACAAAAGGCACGCAGCAGCACATCAGTCCAAAATGCACAGCAGCTGTCGATTCTCTCAAATCACCCACTCTAGCAACGGCATTTGTTTTATTAGTTATATATCCATCTGTAAAGAATATTCTTATTTTGATACCTTTCCTTTTGCATGTATAAAAACAGAGGCTTTGCCTCATTGTGCGTAAGCTCTTGAAATTAATATACGAGGAAATTTTAAAATTCTATCAAATATAAGTAGTGTCTAATTTATTAATGAGATTAATAAACTTGAATAATAAGATTAAAATTTCATGTTCTACTAATTAGAAATATAGCATATAATATATAATATTAATACAAAAGTTATAAATCATATAAAAAATTAAATATATATGTACCAGTCCAGTTTAGTTTAAACCAATTTCCAAAATATGAAAATTAGTATTTTACTGATTGAGGACTTGTTTCATTTTTAAAAATGCACCAGACCGATTACAAACCGAACTAAATCCATTGGTTTGATCTGATCCGATTCGATTCAATTCAGTTCAATCGACTTTTCAATAATCCTAGCACACTTGGAATCTCTTTTAAGTTTTTGTCATGGCTTTCCTCTAAAATAAATATTCGGCATGAGCTAGGGGCTTTTTTGTGATATGTATTAATTTGATCTTTGTGAGATGTAAATTGAAAACCCTGGCCAATACCATACGGTTGGATTTCATATTTTTCATCTTTGTGCCTGCGAGCTTCTCCAGAGTTTTCACGAATATGAGATTTTCCTATAGATTTCGAAATTACATTGAGGGAAACAATGATTTTTGGCTCTCGTTGTGGTTCTGAGATTTCCGTTGGGGGCCTTCGTGTGCACTGTGCACGAAACAAAATGGTTCGTTTCATCAAATGAAACGAAGCGCTTCTTTCATCTCAGATACGAAGCTTTCTTCCTCACATTTTGAGTGTCAACTACAAAAAGTGCCAACCTAACCACGCATACGCACTCTTGTCTCTCTATCTCCATGCATATGATTTTCAAAGCCTTTAATGACGACATGGTTGTCATTTCCTTGCTATAGGGTCGGTTTTTCTTTCTTTCTCTCTTTCTTTTACCTCTTTTGTTCGGTTTGTATATTATATTTTTGCTTTTTGTTTAAATATGTAGAGAGTTATGATACATTTGTTGCACATTTTTCCTCTCTTTTGGGTTTTGACGGACTGTAATTTTGTAGTCTTTCTTCCAATAATTATGGTAGAAAATTATGACATGTCTTGAGGTTTTCGCTTTTTGTTTGGCAAACATTTGTACCCACTTGGAAAAATTACAATGTAAAGTGGAATTCATAAGCAGTAAAATGCATGGTATTGCTTGGGATTTTTTTTTTTTTATATTTATTATTGGGATAATACTTATAACCTTTTGTTACGAAACCCTAACCCTTAGGGTCTTTGTCTTAAGGCATAAGAGGGCCGGGTCACCATCAATGGGCCGAGTGGATCATGGGCCACGTATTCATTTTATTGCTTAAATTATTTATTTTTGATTTAGTCAAAGCCTGTTATGAGTCATGGGCCATATTGGTCGAGTAAGTCAGTTGGGTTAGTTATCTCTAATCAGTGGGTTCTGTTATGTAATCGTGGGTTGTCTGCTAAGAGTCCGTTGGTCCCTATTTGACCAAGTCAGTTTCGTTTGTCTATTTATTCTGCAATTACGTTCAATGAAATTCAGTTCCAGTTTCAAGTTCAATCACATTGTATTTCACATAGGAGGCTCAAAGTGCCTATCAGTATTTACATATTAATTTTCCAGCTACCATAACACCTTTTGAGAAAATAACTTTGGGATTCTCGAAAACAGTTCTATTATTACGTGGTCGGCAGCCAGTGGAGGAAAAGATGACATCGACTGTGTCGGACGGAGCTCAGAAAGTGACCGACGGCAGTTGGAGTTTTACCCTGGGCCTGTCCTCTAGTCTGGACGAGAGATAAGATTGAGATATAAACACTACCCTTAAGGAGTGAAGACGAAAGTCCTGTTTGAATTTAGAAATCATCTCAATTTACTTTTATTTTATTATTATATTTTTATAATTTTGTATACAAAATATAAATTTCTATATACCTTTTTTAAATTCCAATACACATTTTTCAAATTTCAATACATATTTTTTAAATTTTAAAATAATAATAATATTAAAAAATAAATTAAACTCATCTCAACTCATCTTATCTCCGAATCTAAAGCGGAGCCGAACAAAATATTTTTGACACTCAATAAAATTATAGTGAAATTATTTAAACACCCTCTTCATGCAAACACAGGACTCCAATGAATACTGTACATAGCACACTCAAAAGTAAAATGCACAATATTAGAGCACTTTCATATTTTCCTTGAATGGGTTAAAAGTCATCTTTTAAAAGATATACTTGTGCATAAATATTAAAAAATAAGTGTCACAATTGATCAAATATGATAATAAAAATTATGAAAAAAAATTCAAAAAATACTTGAAGTAAATAATAAAATCAAACTAATTGTCAAAAAGTTAAAACAATTACCAAATTATTTGTGGATATTTATGCAAAAATACATTTGTTGAAGAATGACTTTTAACGAATCCAATGACTGTAATCTTAGGCCAATTTGATATTATTTTCTTTGTCGGACTATATATGCAAAGTTTCCTTGTTTATTGTCGTTCCTTGATGGAAGTTGCTGGCCATTTTCCTGATTGGTAACAGCTTACCATTTCTTGACTTGATGAGCTATCTTTGGATTGCTTGATCTTACGTTTAATGTTTATGCTGTGCGTAGCCCAATTCCCAGCACAACTAGCAATAGAAGCACCAAAACAAAGTTGAAGAAAAGTACCAGAAAACAATCTCAAAACGGAGGAAATAATTATCAAAATGGTTAAAAGAAAAAAAAAACAGAGACGGTTTGCTCTGTTTTTTTATTACAAATCCACAACCTTTTAGCACGGTCTTCAAAACTTAAGGCTTGTTATCCATCTCTACTATTTCGAACATTATTCTCGTATTAGTACTCAAAGTCAACGACTGCAAAATCATTCATCACAGGTAAGTTTCAAACCATTTTAGAGAGAGAAGTTTTTGATGGTTTTTGGCTCTCAACGCGTTTTTACATGCCTAACTCGTAGGAAAATTGTTTACAAAAAAGGAAAACTTGGACCATCAACTTCAGAGAAAAATGTATGCCAAATTATTATTAAAGTCTAGCTTAGATTCGAAAATAGGATGAATTAAGATGAGTTTAATTTATTTTTTAATATTATTATTATTTTAAAATTTGAAAAAGGTGTATTGAAAGTGAAAAAGATGTATTGAAATTTGAAAAACGTATATTGGAATTTGAAAAAAGTATATAAAAATTTGTGTTTTGTATAAAAAAATTATAAAAATATAATAATAAAATGGCCCAACTCACTTCTGAATCTAAATAGAATCTAAAAGTCAGAAAAAGAGCATCAACCCTTTCATGGAACAGGAAGAAAAGATAAATTCTTTAAAACCCAAGGTTCTTAATTTTTTTTTTCGAACGTTCTAGAAAAAACTTTGTCAAAAATCAAAAACCATCCTAAATAATTTAATTTCTTAAATTTTAAAATAAAAAATAACATTAAAAATATATATTTTAATATTATTTTTTCAATTTTTAATTTTAATTTTAATTCAACTCATCTCATAATTATTGTATGTGAAAATTAGGGCTGTTCAAAATGGCCGACCTTCCGTTCCGTCCGTTTTGCCGATCCAACCCGACCCGAAAAACTCGACTCGTTAAGCAAACAATCGGTATCGATTAGCCGATTTGATACCCGCTTCTGTGAATAGGAATAAGATTATTCACGAAAGTTGAAATCTTCACTGAGATTTTTCTAGGGGCGATGGTTCAATCGATACCCAATCCGGATCTTCTCAAGCCGGTTCATTTCAACTCACCTCGTATAATTTTCTCGGGAAACAAACACGCTGATTCTCCTAAGAACCGATACATCCACAAAACACAAAAACTCTTTACCGACGCCGGCATTGCAGAGGAACCAGAGGGGGGTTGAGCGACAGACGAATCCTTTCAGAAGATAGCGCCGATCGCAGGGAATCAGAGCTGCATGGCGAAGCGAGTGGAACGGAGCTGTTAGGTGGCTTCGAGCTTGAGGATCTATAGAGGCTACAGTTGCGATCTTTAGGGTTCGATAGAGAGACTCGAAGTGCAGAAGGGTATTCATCACTTGTGCCTCTATTTTTCGATGAGCATCCCTTAAATCCATCAGACGAAATAAGTGGATTGTTAGTTGAAATCGGGTTATCGGCTAATCGGTTAACAGGTATGCGGAAGGAAGACTCATTTCGGGTCGAGTCGGAAACTGGATTATCGGGTCGGGTCAGGTCGGCTGTGCAGCCCTAGTGAAAATAAAGCCACTTTTGAATTAAAGTGTAGAAATAGTCTAAAAAAAAGTGTAGTCTTCTGCGTAAGTGCGGATATGGTCTTTGACGATGACCACTGACCAGATACTAATCAGCTCCGAGTGAACGCGAGCGGAGGTGAATCATCCTAGAAAACGGGAAAAAGCATGAAGACAAAGTCCAGACTGTTAAGATGTCAAGTCTCCGAAGAGAAAGACTTATAAATTGCAGCATATCTCAAACAGCCGAGGTCCTCAAACAACAAGAAATACTACAATCCTCTCCCCTTCCAAAAGCTACCTTTTTCATTACCTTTCTCTGATCCTAAAATTAAGAACGTGATCATCGTCGATCTTAGCTGAAAAACCAACGCAATCATGACGAAGGTATCGGAATCGATTCATCATTCATAGCAACCAAAAACAAACTCAGTACTGCATATATATATATATATATAGCTTTATGCTGGTTGAAATTAAGCTAATTTGGCTCTTTTTTGCAGCAAACGGTGGTGATCAGAGTGTCCATGGATGGCCACAAGTCCTTTTTTGGTGAGCTGGATGTACAAAAAGTCCGCTCCAAAGCTTTGAAGATTGCAGTAGGCACGTCAGGTAACGAAAATACAACATTTTGGGTCGAAAAGATATCAAAATTAATTTATTAATACTGAAAATTTCAATATATTTTTCATTTTCTTTTTTTTGATGGATGTACATATATGTATGTGATGTTCAGGGGTGGTGTCGGCATCTTTAAAAGGAGACGCGAAGGACCAAATAGAAGTAAAAGGAGATAATATTGATACGGTGAAACTTACAAAATTACTGAGGAAGAAAGTGGGACATGCAGACATAATTACTGTGGCGGCAGAGGAGAAGAAAGAGGAGAAGAAAGAAGAACCCAAAGTAGAATACTTGTCGTGGCCTTATAATTTTACGCCTTCCCACTACTCTGGCTATCCATTCTATGCGCCCTCAGGGATTACATGTTACTATTCTTAATAGATCAGACAGGAGCGAGCTAGCTACTAGCAGTACTGGAGAGATTTCCGATGATAATATTGAGTTTTTGTTTTTTGATCTTTAATTTCAAATGCTTTGATGATCCCGAGGTGTGCGATGCAAATCTGGCATCATGATTCTGTTCTACATATATAGATATAAATCGATGGTTGTATAACTGTGTTCAGTTTCTCATCTCTAGCCCTTTTTTATTTTGGGAATAAGATTAAATTTATTATTATATTTGTTTTTTAAAATTCGATTTTTTTCAAATTTTCATATTACTTTTTTGAATCTTTATATAAAATTAATATTAAAAAATATTTTATAATAATATTTTATTTTTTTTTTTAAATTTTATTTTATTTCATCTTTAAAAATAAATAGAGCGTCCGAAATATAAATTATTATCTATCTACGGACAAGATCACGTACGAACGAATTGATGCACCGCTGAAAGGAATTGATTAGTCTGGTTCTGGTTTGCAATTTAAAATAAAATTACGAAATAGCGCCAATTTACGATCCAACTGGATCTCTACAACGAAAATGCAGCAAGTTGGATATATTATGAGTAATGCGTATAAGTAATATTATATATTTATATATATGCATCCATATATATAATTTATTGGTTGTTTTTATATTTTATATTTTAAATATAAATATTTTATTAAAATCTATCTTTTAACATTAATATTAGTATACAATGTTACTTACTTTTAGAGTTTTTCATAAATATATATATAAGACAATGATATGGGATCCTGTGATTGGATTTTTTGCATTTTTATAGTGCAAATTTTTTTTTATAATTTATTTTATTTTACAAAAATAATAAAAAATATATATATAAAAAATATATTTAATTTTCTTAATTATTTTTTTCTAATTAAAAAATCTTATAAGGACGTAAAGGGAACGAAGCCACGAACCACGGCCCCCACAGATATAATATATTTATATATATATATATATATATATGTTTGCCGGTTGGACCTGGATGACCACACCGGCCGATGCCACATATACACACGAGTCAACTGAAAGTCTTTGAAAATTTTATATTTTTTTATTGGATATTCTAATTTATAATAATGATAGTTTAATCAAATTTTTAAAATTTTTTTATCATTTTTTAATTTAAAGAAAAAACCTATTTAATAATTAAGAGAGTGATTATTAATAAAATTGTATATTTTAAAATCTTTTAATAATTAAAAATATTAAAAAATACTTTAAAATAAAATAAATAATAAATAATTTATGAGTGATAAAAATATTGATAAAAGAGACGTTAATCTATCATTACAGCCCAAAGCGGAATGGTGGAGGTCCTGGAGGATATATAATGATTGCCCTCCGTATAGTTTACAACAAGCAAAGTTTACTACCTGGAACTAAAAAAATATTAATTAATTGGCCCTGTTAAGTGTATGAACCTGAGGAATAATTCCAATTTCATTGCTGACAAAATGTTAACAACTCCTAAATAAAAAATTATACTTTTTAACATTATTGAAAAAGCATACAAGTTTTTAAAATTTAATTTTTGCCTTTTTGGTTTGAAATATCAATTCCTAAACGCTAGATAGTGTTGAGTGTAGCTTGAATATTGTTAAATAAGCATTTTAATTTAAGAGTTTCCTCGACACTCACTCGACATCTAGCTTGAGCGAGTCCAGATTTATGAATTCGATTAACTCTCGCTCGACTTCCAGCTTGAGCGAGATTTGCATAAAGAGTTCGTTCAACACTCACTCGCGTCCAACTTGAGCGAGATGCAAACCCCAGTAATCGCTCGAGTGAGATTTAACTCCGCTCAAGCAAGCTACCATTTTCTAAGGTTCCACGCCATTTTACTATAAATGCATGTTCTTTCATTATAATTTGTGAGATACTTTTGGAGAGTAGCCAAACAGAAAAATTCCTCTTGTTAACAATTTTAAAAGGACATTGGGTGTATTGAGGTTTTAGGATTGTGAGAATTTGTGAAACATCTTTTATACTCCATATTCGTTACAGTGAATTCATTCCGATGAACCCTAAATCTAGTGTTTTTGTGTGTGATTGTCGTATATTCTTTTGTGTTTTAAATTTCGTTACGATACTTCAAACTTACTATTCATTACGGTTTATTCCCAACAAACTAGCGCATCAAGATGAAGGCAATGCTGTGACAACAGGAATTTGCTAAGGTGCTAGACAGTAAGCTAGACTCTTCCGCACCTAAGAAGGAAGAAAAGGAAAAAGTACTTAGTGCTATTCTTTTGTCGTTATCTGATGGAGTTTTGAGGAAGGTTACTAATGTGAAAAAAATCAAGAATTTGTAAACTAACTCGAGAGCCTATGTATGATGAAATCACTCATCAACCGGTTATATCTGAAGCAGTGGTTATTCCTGCTCAAAATGAATGACGATACTCCTATCTTTGAACACTTCGATGAGTTTAATAAGATTATTATGGATATGATAAATATTGACATTAAGCTTGATGAGGAGGATCAAGTTTTAATTCTTTTATGTTCGTTGCCCATGTCATACAATAATTTTATCAATACCATACTTTATGGTAGATACACAATTTCTTTAGCCGATGTTAAATCTGTTTTGAATTCAAAAAATTTGAGAAATAAACTGAATGAAAAGGGTACCAAAAATCAAACCAGTGGTTCGTTTGTTAAAAGTTCATCTAGTAATGGCAGATCCAGTAAGAAGTTTAGAGAAAGGTAAGGGAAAATCCAAGGGCACGGTCCAAGGGTAGTAATAAGAAAAATGTCAAGTGTCGTTACTGTCACAAATTCGGTCATTACAAAAATGAATGTCCTAAATTGAAAAGTAAGGAGGAGGACTCTAGTTCCTCCAATGCCTTTAGCGTTACTGATAAAAAGTCTAACGGCTCAGACATTGTCCTAGCAATCAGCAATTCTAGTAGTCAGTTTAGTGACAAGTGAGTCATAGACTCAGTTTGTATGTTTCATATGTGTCCCAAGAGAGACTGATTCACTGCCTATGAGCCAATCAGCAATGGTTCTATTTTGATGAGGAATGATATAGTTTGTAAGATTGCTAAAGTTGGTTTAGTGAGAATTAAGATGTTTGATGAGATTATTAGGACATTGTCTAATGTCTGACACATATCAAATTTGAAGAATAATCTTATTTCCTCTGGCACTCTTAATATTTTGGGTTTTCGGTACATCGGCAAAAGTGGAGCCATTAGAGTTAGTAAGGGCTCTATGGTTGTAATGAGGGGAGATAAGACAGATGATTTTTATTTCCCCCAGGGCAGTACAGTGATAAGTGGAGTCGCAGTGCCTATTTCAGATGATCCAAACTTAGATATTACCCGTTTGTGGCACATGCGTTTGGGCTATATGAGTGAGAAATATATGTCTATTCTGAGTAAGCAATGTTTGTTGTGTGATCAGAAAATAGGAAAACTTGAATTTTGTGAACATTGTGTGTTTGGGAAGCAGTGCAAAGTTTAATTCACTACTGGGGTTCACGATAACAAAAGTACTGTGAACTATATTCATTCTGATATTTAGGGTCCCTCTTCTGATTCATCGAAAGGTGGAGCTCAACATTTGCTTACTTTTATTGATGATTACTGATACAAAATTTTGGTGTATTTTCTGAAATAAAAAAAATGAAGTTTTTGTTAACTTTAAATAGTGGAGGTTTTGATTGAGAATCAGATAGATACGAAGGTAAAGCGACTTCGAACTGATAATGGTATGGAATTTTACGGAGGTGAATTTGATAAATTTTGCAAAGAAGAAGGCATTGTCAGACACCGCGCAATTAGGCATACTCCATAACAAAATGGAGTAGCTGAGCGAATGAATCAGACTCTTCTAGAGAGAGCCCTGCTTTGATTCAAATGCCGGTTTGTCTAAGGATTTCTGGGCTGAAGCAGCCAACACAATTTACTATCTGGTTAACCACTCGATGGCTACTGTAATTGGTTTGAAGAGTCCAAAAGAGGTATGGTCTGGTACTCTTGCTTATTATTCTGATTTGAAAATATTTGGTTACTCTGCTTATTTCCATGTTAATAAGGAAAAATTAAAACCAAAGACAAAGAAGAGAATATTCATTGGATATGCTAACAAGACATTGGAAAGTAGTTTAATTTCTCTATAAAGCAGCCCAAGCAGCAAATCCTCCATAGTATGTTGTTGCACAACCTCCATTAATAACAGACAATCGGACTCAACTTGTATCTTTGCAATGTTCATACGCACGCACAACTGCAACATACCATGGAGCAGTTTTATAGTATAAAACTTTGATTCAAATATTGAAATTCAAAGTTTAAATTTGAAGAAAATTTTTGTTGAATCCAAGGCTTCAAGTTTCGTATCTACATGTAGATTTTGATGATAACAAATGAATTCAAGTCTCAAGTTCAAATTATCTACGCAATGGAGTGAAACGCACATCAAGCATAAAAGAACAAGTCTACAAATGAAGCTCATAGATTATTTTTGTACATCTCTTGATAAAATTGGATTAAGGCTTGTTGCCCAGATGACTAACACAAGAGGGGGGTGAATTGGGTTATATTAAAAAATTAATACTTATAAACTAAATATACAATATAAAATATAACCAAAATGTAAAGCAGTAGGAAATATAAAGAGTAGGGTAAGAGAAAGCAAACTCAGTATTTTTACGAGGTTCAGCCCCACTGCCTACGTCCTCGCCTCAAGCTACCCCTTGAGGATTCCCAAATCCACTATTCAATCTCCTTTAGGTGGAGATAGAAACCTATTACACCTTTGAGCAGCACCGCTCCAAAGAATCCGTGTAGAACACCCTCTACACTTCCAATCACCTCACACTTGGTGATTCAACTATTCCCTGTGTAGAACACCTTCTACACACACAAGGGTTATACGCACCCTCTTACTTCCAATCACCTCACACTTGGTGATTTAACTATTCCCCGTGTAGAACACCTTCTACACACACAAGGGTTATACACACCCTCTTACTGATACAAGAATTGATAGTGGGTAGGCTATCAGAAAACACTCCTCAATGAGTGAAATAAGAACAATACAGCACAAACTATATCTCTCTCAACAAGAACAAGAATTAAGGCTCAAAACTTTAGAAAAGAGAGAATGAGAGCTTTGAAAGAATGATGCAAAATTTAGCAATAGATGTGTAAGCTCTTGTTGTAATTTTTACAAAACTCAAGTGAGCTATTTATAGGCAAATGAGTCTTCAATTTCAAATTTGAAAAGATTCTCATGTCCAAGACATCATCATTCACTTTTCAAAAATTTCAAATCAAATCTTTTTAGTTTTTGCATGTGACAAAAGGAGCACACTTTACTTTTCAAAAATTTCAAACCTAATATTTTACTTTTTGCATATGACAAAAAGAGCACACTTTACTTTTCAAAATTTTCAAACAAAGACATCTACCTTTTGCATAAGTCAAGAAAAGCATCCACCACTTTTGAAAATATTCAAATAAAATATGCACATGTGAAAGATGACAATCAATCATCTTAATATTTTCAAAGTTCAAACCTTTAATCATATCATGCACATGTGAAAGATGACAATCAATCATCTTAATATTTTCAAAGTTAATTTTCAAAATATTCATGCACATGTGGAAAATGTATTTTAATGCTTTATGATAAAATATTTATTTTGAGCCTTAATCCTAATTTCGAATTTTTAAGAGATTTACAAAATTACTCTATGATTTTAATGTGAACTTATTCCCTTCTTGCTCATGCTTGGTTCCTTGATGTGCTTGATTGTATTGTGTAGACAACTTGAGCTTGAGACTCTTTTATTCTTTGAATTCATTTGTTATCATCAAAATCCATGTGTAGATTTACATGAACCTTGAAACCTTGAGTTCAACAATCTCCCCCTTTTTGATGATGACAAATACTTGATAGAACTTGAAACCTGTATGAATACTTAAGCTCCCCCTGAGAATGTGCGTTAGTTTTTCAAGCAAAAATATAAACATAATTCCAAGTATATATAACAAGTTTAGCAATTTAAACAATGTTAATGTTCTAGTCTAAAACTTCTCCCCCTTTTGGCATCATTAAAAAGGAATCATAATTATCTCAATAAGATATATTCCTACAATAACTAACAGACAAATAAAACGCTGCATTAGTAGAGACTGTAGAAGTTAGAACCACCCGTGTCCGACAAAACCTGCAAAGGTTGAAGCCGAATTTTATCATCTCGGTGCGAAAGAAGATTTAAATCCGCTTGATGTTATTGACGAATTAGATGTTCCAGAGATTTGAAGTTGAATAATTAAAATTATTCGTGTCCGACAAAGACAGTAAAAGCTGCAGGCTTAGCTCTGGTAATGCGGTGCGGAGCCACGCGTATTTGACAAAACCTGTAAAGGTTGGAGGCCTAGCTCTAGTAGTCGGTGCGAAAGCAGATTTAAATCAATCGCCTGATGTTGTTGACAAATGGGTTTGAAGGCTCTGAGTTTCTATAAAAAAAAATCATTTTCACCTATCGGATACCAAAAAAAAAATATCGCTTCTTGACCTAAGTTCTGTTTCTCCATAACGATAGAATGGCCGAACAATTCTCTTCCACTAATGTTCCAGACTTGAATCAGGAACCCTTGACGCATCAACCATCAATCTTCTCTCCTAAGGCCATCAATGCCATGATAGGAGCAGAGAACCGTTTTTCTAGTAAGAAAACTTTTGACAATGTGTGTCCAACATATCTTATATTTCTTTTGACTAATAAGATTTGAAGAGACAATAGTTTGTCTTGTTCTTTATGCTATCTCTATAAAATCAGTTTTAAAGTTCATCCGATTTGCATCAAATCTTATTCTCATCTCTATAACTCATCTGCATTCCTTCAATATTCTCGCTTTAAGTTTTCAATTCTTTTCTCAATGGCTCATTATTCTACATCTCAATCTCATGTCCTTTCTGCAGCTACCATTGGCGCCATGTTGCAGCAAGAGAACAATAGTTTGGCTAATAAGCCAGACTCCGATGCTATCTACGACTTGGTGAGTCTCGGTACTCGCTACTCATCCTCTATTGTTGCTTTTTCCCAACGGCTACAAGTCAAAAATCATGAGGTTGAAAAGCTTAAAGAACAAATTGTTGTACTTCAACGAATTGTTCAAGAGTCTCACATAAGGGAAGGAATCGTTCGACAGAAGAATAAACGGTTGAAATCACTATTGGATTCTTCATTCCGCTTGCCAGTTCCCATGGATAGGGAGGACATGATATTGTATGAAGAGAATGAGCGTCTCAAACATGAGGCTAAGAACCTCAAGTTTATGTAGGTCATTTGAGTTAATGGAATAAAAGTATCTAGCAGATATTCATGGCATGCATGCGTAGTCTATCTTTTGATAGGGGTTTTGTAAAAATGTCTGCCAATTGATCGTGTACTAGTGAATTCTAATGCAATATCGCCCTTCTGCACATGATTTCTAAGAAAATGATATCTAATATCAATATGTTTGGTCCGAGATTGTTGTATTGGATTATTTGAAAGATTTATAGCACTTGTATTATCACATTTGATTGGAATGTGATTGTACATACGTTTAAAATCCTCAAGTTGTTGCTTCATGTAAAGAACTTGGGCACAACAACTACCCGCAGCAACATATTCTGCCTCAGCAGTAGATAGTGCAACAGAATTTTGTTTTTTACTAAACCAGGAAACTAGTGCATGACCTAAGAAATGACATGTTCTACTAAAAATTTTTCGATCATCTTTGCAACTAGTATAATCGGTACCTAAATAACTAGTAAGATCGAAAGAAATGTGTTTAGGATACCATAACTCTAAGTCAAGGGTACTGGCAAAATATCTAAAAATCCGCTTGACTGCAATCAAATGAGATTGTTTCGGAAATGATTGAAAACGTGCACATAAACATATATTGAACATAATATCAAGTCTACTAGTTTATCAAATATAATAAACTACCAATCATACCTCGATATACCTTTGAGTCAACTGATTTACCGGATTCATCTTTATCAAGTTTAGTGGATGAGCTCATTGGTGTTCCAGTTTCCTTAGCACCTTCCATCCCAAACTTTTTGAGCAATTCCTTAATATATTTTGATTGATTGATGAATATTCCACTTTTTGCTTGCTTAATTTGCAATCCGAGAAAGAATGTAAGCTCTCCCATCATACTCATTTCAAATTCTTCCTGCATAGTCTTAGCAAAAACTTGGCACATATTTTCGTTAGTAGCACCGAACATAAATCTGAATCAAAAGAATATCATCATTTTCTAATTTAATGAAAAGAGTTGTATCAATTTTTCCTCTTGAAAAGCCTTTTTCAATCAAGAAACCACTGAGTCTCTCGTACCACGCTCTAGGAGCTTGTTTGAGTCCATATAGTGCTTTTGTGAGTTTGAAAACATGATTTGGAGAAATATGATTTTCAAAACCTGAAGGTTGCTCAACATATTTTACCTATTCCCACGATCTTCCCTTTCGAGTTGTCTTTAAATGTCATGTGTCCTTCTTCTTTAGATCTAAGATCAAAGAACTTAGTCTCTTCTCCCGTCATGTGTCTTGAACATCCACTATCTAAAAACCATTTATTTTTACATGTAGAATACTTCATGCATACCTACAAAAGCAATTAAAAACAATTCTTGGTACCCAAGTTCTTTGGGTCCTTTATTTATTAGTATTAGAATAAACAAGATTTTTAGGTACCCATATGGCCCTAATAGTCATTGTATGTTTTCTTCTAATAGGACAAGCATGATAATTATGACCATTGCTATTACAAAAATTACAAATAGCATGTGACATATATGAATAACTTGAGTGATTATAATAGTATCCTTTTTTAACAAAATTATTTTTATGAAAAGAATTTTGAATATTGAACTTTGATGTAGAAGGATTATCAAAGAAGTTTTTATAAGATTTGTATTTTTGTTTTGGCATATATCCCAAGCCTGCCTTGTCAAAAACACATCTTTGACTACCAAGAAGTTTTTCAAAATTTCTTTTTCCATTCGTAAAGTTTTCAATAATATTTTCTAAATCAGTTTTCTTTTTCTTCAACTCAAGATTTTCATCTTTCAAAACAATACTTTCTTTTCTT
This sequence comes from Platycarya longipes, assembly GCA_036559045.1. Classification (NCBI taxonomy): domain Eukaryota; kingdom Viridiplantae; phylum Streptophyta; class Magnoliopsida; order Fagales; family Juglandaceae; genus Platycarya; species Platycarya longipes. The sequence goes on from CM071798.1 coordinate 2,855,196, forward strand.
AAAATATCAATTTCGTTTGTTAAAGAAGAATTTTTCTTTTTCAAAGCAGTATACTTGATACCCAATTTTTCAAATTCCTCATATACCTCTTCTAAAACATTTTGCAATTCTTCATATGAAGGATCTTCAATATTATCAAAATTTGTTACCTCAATGTCATCTTTAGCCATAAGACAAAGATTTGCTGATTCTCCATTGCTTGCTTCACTATCTGAGCTACTTGAATCATCATTCCACGTAGCTTTCATTGCTTTTTTGCCTTTGTTTCGATCTTTCTTTAGCAGAGGACAATCTGGCTTGATATGACCAGGTTTATTGCATTTATAACAAATTAAAGTGTCATTTTTACCTGAATCTTTCTTGGAAAACTTATTGAAGGATTTCCTTGGAGGAGTTTTATTTTTCTTTAAGAACCTCTGAATTCTTCTTATTATCATCGCAACTTCTTCATCTTTGTCGTCATTTTCCTCATCTTCATCACTTTCACTTTCATGTGGAACAGCTTTAAGTGCCAAACTCTTCTTTGAATTTCCTTCTTCTTCTCCTCTTTTCAATGTATACTCATGGGTGATAAGTGACCCGATGAGTTCATTCACTTCGAGCTTCTTGAGGTCTCTAGCTTCAAGAATCGCTGTCACTTTTGACTCCCAACGTTTTGGTAGAGAGTTGAGAATTTTTCTTACTATCTCCACTTTGGAATAAACTTTGCCAAGAGCTGTCAAGCTGTTTATGATGTTAGTAAAACGAGTGTGCATACTAGAAATAGATTCATCATCATTCATCTTAAACATCTCATATTCATGAGTAAGAATATAAATTTTTGATTCCTTGACTTGAGAAGTTCCTTCATAAGTAACTTCCAAGTTATCCCAAATTTCCTTTGCTGTAGTGCAAGTCATTACTCTATTAAACTCATTACCATTAAGAGCATTATATAATAAATTCATAGCAGTTAAATTCAAAGTATAAAGTCTATCGTCTTCACGATCAAACTCTTCTTCTTCCTTTTTGACCTTTACTCCATCAATCACTTTTGTTGGAATATAAGGTCCATTTACAATGCATTTCCAGATTTCTCGACCTTGAGCCTGAAGGAATATTCTCATTCTAACTTTCCAGAATGAGTAATTGTCTCCACAAAAGAGTGGAGGCCGACTGCTGGATTGACCTTCACCAAATGAAGCTGCAATGTTAGCCATAAGATCTTAACTCAAAAGATAGTTAATCTTATAACAGAGCTCTAGCTCTGATACCAATTGTTGCCCAGATGACTAACACAAGAGGGGGGTGAATTGGGTTATATTAAAAAATTAATACTTATAAACTAAATATACAATATAAAATATAACCAAAATGTAAAGCAGTAGGAAATATAAAGAGTAGGGTAAGAGAAAGCAAACTCAGTATTTTTACGAGGTTCAGCCCCACTGCCTACGTCCTCGCCTCAAGCTACCCCTTGAGGATTCCCAAATCCACTATTCAATCTCCTTTAGGTGGAGATAGAAACCTATTACACCTTTGAGCAGCACCGCTCCAAAGAATCCGTGTAGAACACCCTCTACACTTCCAATCACCTCACACTTGGTGATTCAACTATTCCCTGTGTAGAACACCTTCTACACACACAAGGGTTATACGCACCCTCTTACTTCCAATCACCTCACACTTGGTGATTTAACTATTCCCCGTGTAGAACACCTTCTACACACACAAGGGTTATACACACCCTCTTACTGATACAAGAATTGATAGTGGGTAGGCTATCAGAAAACACTCCTCAATGAGTGAAATAAGAACAATACAGCACAAACTATATCTCTCTCAACAAGAACAAGAATTAAGGCTCAAAACTTTAGAAAAGAGAGAATGAGAGCTTTGAAAGAATGATGCAAAATTTAGCAATAGATGTGTAAGCTCTTGTTGTAATTTTTACAAAACTCAAGTGAGCTATTTATAGGCAAATGAGTCTTCAATTTCAAATTTGAAAAGATTCTCATGTCCAAGACATCATCATTCACTTTTCAAAAATTTCAAATCAAATCTTTTTAGTTTTTGCATGTGACAAAAGGAGCACACTTTACTTTTCAAAAATTTCAAACCTAATATTTTACTTTTTGCATATGACAAAAAGAGCACACTTTACTTTTCAAAATTTTCAAACAAAGACATCTACCTTTTGCATAAGTCAAGAAAAGCATCCACCACTTTTGAAAATATTCAAATAAAACATGCACATGTGAAAGATGACAATCAATCATCTTAATATTTTCAAAGTTCAAACCTTTAATCATATCATGCACATGTGAAAGATGACAATCAATCATCTTAATATTTTCAAAGTTAATTTTCAAAATATTCATGCACATGTGGAAAATGTATTTTAATGCTTTATGATAAAATATTTATTTTGACCCTTAATCCTAATTTCGAATTTTTAAGAGATTTACAAAATTACTCTATGATTTTAATGTGAACTTATTCCCTTCTTGCTCATGCTTGGTTCCTTGATGTGCTTGATTGTATTGTGTAGACAACTTGAGCTTGAGACTCTTTTATTCTTTGAATTCATTTGTTATCATCAAAATCCATGTGTAGATTTACATGAACCTTGAAACCTTGAGTTCAACAAGGCTCAAAAATTAATCTTTTCTCATAAAACATTAAATTGTATTTTTTTATATATGACATAAGCATGATATATGCATGACATAAAAAATGCTTTAATTTGAAAAATTATATTTTACATATGCATAACATATACAATGACTTCATTCAAAAATTTGAATTTTGAAAATTGAATGACATATGCAATGACTTCATCAAAATTTAAAATTTGAATTTGAAATATGATTGAGTGAGACTCATTTGCCTCTAAATAGCTCACTTGTGTTTTGCAAAAATCACAACAACAAGAGCTTGCACATCTATTGTTAAGTTTTGCATCATTTTTTCAAAACTCTCATTCTCTCTTTTCTAAAGTTTTGAGTTTTAATTCTTGTTCTTTTTTAGAGAGATATAGGCTGAGCTGTATTGTTTCTATCTCACTCATTGAGGAGTGTATTTTGATAGTCTACCTACTATCAACTTTTGTATTTGTAAGAGGGTGCGTATAACCCTTGTGTGTGTAGAAGGTACTCTACACAGAGAATAGTTAAATCACCAAGTGTGAGGTGATTGGAAGTGTAGAGAGTGTTCTACACGGATTCTTTAGAGCGGTGCTGCTCAAAAGTGTAATAGGTTTCTATCTCCACCTAAAGGAGATTGACTAGTGAATTCGGGATCCTCAAGGGGTAGCTTGAGGCGAGGACGTAGGCAGTGGGGCTGAACCTCGTAAAAATACTGCATTTGTTTTTTTTTACCCTATTCTTTACATTTTTTACTGCTTTATATTCTGTTTATATTTTATATTGTGTATTTGATTTATAAGTGTTAATTTTTATAATATAACCCAATTCACTCCCCCTCTTGTGTTAGCCATCTGGGCAATAATTGGTATCAGAGCAAGGGGTCTATTATAAGATTAATTATCTATTGAGTTAAGATTATATGGCTAACATTACAGCTACATTCGCTGAAGGTCAATCCAGTAGTCGGCCTCTGCTATTTTGTGGAGACAATTATACTTTCTGGAAAGCTAAAATGAGAATATTCCTTCAGTCTCATGGTCGTGAAATCTGGAAATATATTGTAAATGGGCCTTATATTCCAACAAAAACTGTTGATGGAGTAAAGGTCAAAAAGGAAGAGGAAATTTTTGATCGCGAAGACGATAGACTTTATACTGTGAATGTAATGGCTATGAATTTTCTATATAATGCTCTCAATGATAATAAATTTAACAAAATAATGATTTGCAGGACAGCAAAGAAAATTTGGGACAACTTGGAAGTAACCTATGAAGGAACTTCGCAAGTCAAAGAATTAAAAATTTATATTCTTACGCATGAAATATGAAATGTTCAAAATGAACGATGATGAATCTATCTCCTCTATGTATACTCATTTTACTAATATTATAAATAGTTTGACATCTCTTGATAAAGTTTATTCCAGCTTGCAGATAGTAAGGAAAATTCTCAACTCCTTGCCAAAACGTTGGGAATCAAAAGTAACGGCGATTCTTGAAACTAGAGATCTTAAAAAACTCAAAGTAAATTAACTCATTGGGTCACTTATTACCCATGAGTACACATTGAAAAGAGGAGAAGAAAAAGGAAAGCTAAAGAAGAGCTTGGCACTCAAAGCCGTTTCTCATGAAAGTGAAAGCGATGAAGATGAAGAAAGCGATGACGAAAAAATTACAACGATCACTAGAAGATTAAAGGGATTCTTGAAAAATAAAGCTCCTCCAAGGAAACCTTTCAAAAAATCTTCCAACAAAGATAAAGGTAAAAATGATTTATTAATTTGTTATAAATATAAAAAGCCTGGACATATCAAAGCAGATTGTCTCCTGTTAAAGAAAGGTCGATACAAAGGCAAGAAAGCAATGAAAGTTACATGTGATCATGATTCAAGTAGCTCAGACAGCGACGCAAGCAATGAAGAATCTACAAATCTTTGTCTCATAGCTAAAGATGATCTTGAGGTAACAAATCTTAAAAATTCCTCTTATGAAGAATTGTAAAATGCTTTGGAAGAGGTAAATGAGGAATTTGAAAAATTGGGTATTAAGTATATCGCTTTGAAAAAGAAAAATTCTCATTTAATAAATGAAATTGATGTTTTAAGAAAAGAAAATATAGTTTCAAAAGATGAAAATGATGAACTGAAAAAGAAAGTAGCTGATTTAGAAAAGATTGTTGAAAATTTCACAAATGGAAAAAGAAATTTCGAAAAACTTCTTGGTAATCAAAGATGTGTTTTTGATAAGGTAGACTTGGGATACATGCCAAAAGAAAAACTCAAAACCCTATAAAAATTTATTTGATAAACCCATTAAATCAAAACCAGATTTTCAAAATTTTTTTCCTAAAAAGAAATTTGTCAAAGAAAGACATTATTACAATAACTCAAGTTCTTCAAGTATGTTACATGTTATTTGTAATTTTTACAATAGAAATGGTCATAACTATCATGATTGTCCTATTAAAAGAAAACATACAATAACTTTTAAGGCCATATGGGTACCAAATAATCTTATTTCTTCTAATACTAATAAATAAAAGATCCAAAGAACATGAGTACCAAGAAAAATCATTTTAATTGTTTTTGTACGTATGCATGAAGTCTTCCATAAGTAAAATAAGATGGTTTTTAGATAGCGGATGCTCAAGACACATGACAGGAGATAAAATTAAGTTCATTGATCTCACTCCTAAAGAAGAAGGACACGTGACATTTGGAGACAATTCAAAAGGGAAGATCGTGGGAATAGGTAAAATTGGTAATAAGTCTTCTCTCATAATTGAAGATGTTCTACTTGTTGAAGGTCTAAAACATAATCTTTTAAGTATAAGTCAATTATGTGATAAAGGATTTACAGTTACCTTCAAAAAGGATAAGTACATTATTTTGAATAATTATGATTGCAATGTTTGTTTTATTGCTCTTAGAATCAATAATGTTTATACAATTGAATTTGAAGAAATTACCTCACAAGATACTATTTGTTTATCAGTTCAACATGAAAATAGTTGGTTATGGCATAAAATGTTAGGTTATGCAAACATGGAACTTATTTCCAAACTTTCAAAAAATGATATTGTAAGAGGTTTGCCAAAAGTAAACTTTTTTAAAGACAAAATCTGTGATGCATACCAGTTTGGTAAACAAACAAAAATTTCTTTCAAAATCAAGAAACATATTTCCATTACTAGATCTTTGCAACTAATACATATGAATCTTTTTGGACCAAACAGAGTTGTGAGTCTGAGAGGAAAATATTATGCATTTGTTATTGTTGATAATTTCTCTAGATATACTTGGGTCATCTTTCTCGCTCATAAGGATGAGGTATTTAATGCTTTTACCAAGTTATGCAAGAGAATTCAAAATGAAAATGATTATACTATTTCAAACATCCGAAGTGACAGGGGGAAAGAGTTTGTCAATAAAGATATTGAGTCTTTTTGTGATGAAAATGGTTTTATACATAATTTCTCTGTTCCTCGAACTCCTCAACAAAATGGGGTAGTAGAGAAGAAGAATAGATCTCTTCAAGAAATGGCACGAACAATGCTTAATGAAAATAATTTACCTAGTTATTTTTGGGCCGAAGCGGTAAGTACTGCATGTTATGTTATAAATAGAGTTATGTTAAGGTCTAAATTAGATAAAACCCATTATGAGTTTTAGAATGAGAAAAAGCCCAACATTGGTTACTTTTATGTATTTGGATGCAAATGTTTTATACTCAATGATAGAGATAATTTAGGAAAGTTTGATGCAAAATCTGATGAAAGTATATTTCTTGGGTATTCAACAAATAGTAAAGCTTATAGAGTATTCAATAAAAAGATTTTGACTGTACAAGAATCTATGCATGTAGTATTTGATGAATCTAACCCTCTACTCTCCAAGAAATCTATTGATGAAGAATCAGAAAGTACAAATAACACAAATAGTCTTAATATCGACAAATAGAATACTATGGAAGATGTCCAACATGGAGACATAAGGAAAGATCATCAAGAGTTAGTACAAGATGGAACAAAATAGTGGAAACATATGAAAGATCATCCAGTGGAACAAATTCTGGGAGAACCTTCACGAGGTGTAAGTACTCGATCATCTCTTAGAAATATTTGTAATCACACTACTTTTTTATCTCAAATTGAACCCAAAAATATTGATGAAGCACTTATTGATGAATCATGGATTCTAGCTATGCAAGAAGAGCTAAATCAATTTGAAAGAAATAATGTATGGACACTTATTCCTAGACCCAAAAATCATGCTATTATTGGAACAAAATGGGTTTTTAGAAATAAAAAGACGAGTCTGGAATCATCACTAGAAACAAGGCTCGACTTGTAGCCCAATGTTTCAATCAAGAGGAAGGAATCGATTATGATGAAACGTATGCACCTGTTGCAAGATTAGAAGCTATTCGAATATTACTTGCATATGCATGTTATAAAAATTTCAAAATTTTTCAAATAGATGTTAAAAGTACTTTCTTAAATGGTTTTATAAATGAGAGGTATATGTTGAGCAACCTCCAGGTTTTGAAAATCATATTTCTCCTAATCATGTTTTTAACATCACAAAAGCATTATATGGACTCAAACAAGCTCCTAGAACTTGGTATGAGAGGTTTAGTGGTTTCTTGATTGAGAAAAGTTTTTCTAGAGGAAAGATCGATACAACTCTTTTTATCAAATACGAACAGGATGATATTCTTCTAGTTTAAATTTATGTTGATGATATGATATTTGATGCTACTAATGAAAATATGTGCCAAGATTTTGCTAAGAGCATGCAGGAAGAATTTGAAATGAGCATGATGGGAGAACTTAATTTCTTTCTTGGATTGTAAATCAAGCAAGCAAAAAGTGGAACATTAATTAATCAGTCAAAATATATCAAAGAGTTACTTAAAAAGTTTGAGATGAAAGGTGCGAAGGTAATTGGAACACTAATGAGTTCAACCACCAAACTTGATAAAGATGAAAACGGTAAGCCAGTTGACTCAAAGGTATATCGATGTATGATTGGTAGTTTATTATATTTGACAGCTAGTAGACCTAATATTATGTTCAGTGTATGCTTATGTGCACGTTTTCAATCATCTTCAAAGCAATCTCATTTGATTGTAGTCAAGCGTATTTTTAAATATCTTGCCGGTACCATTGACCTAGGGTTATGGCATCCTAAGCACACTTCTTTCGATCTTATCAGTTATTCAGGTGCGGATTATGTTGGTTGCAAAGTTGATCGAAAAAGTACTAGTGGAACATGTCATTTTTTAGGTCATGCACTTGTTTCATGGTTTAGTAAAAAAGAAAATTCTGTTGCGTTATCTACTGCTGAGGCAGAATATGTTGCTGCAGGTAGTTGTTGTGCTCAAGTTCTTTATATGAAGCAACAACTTGAGGATTTTAAACTTATGTACAATCATATTCCTATTAAATGTGATAATACTAGTACTATAAATCTTTCAAAGAATCCAATACAACATTCTAGGACCAAGCATATTGAAATTAAATATCATTTTCTTAGAGATCATGTGTAGAAGGGCGATATTATATTAGAATTCACTAGCACACATGATCAATTGGCAGACATTTTCACAAAACCCCTACCAGAAGATAGATTATGCATAATTGGAAGAGAAATAGGAATGATGCATGCCATGAATATCTGCTAGATACTTTTATTCCATTATCTCAAATGACCTACAGAAACTTAAGACGTTTAGCCTCATCATTCAAATGCATTTGCTCCTCATAAATCTTCATGCCATCCTTGTCTAAAGGATTAGGCAATCGAAATGAAGAGGCAAGCAATGATTTTAAATCCTTATTCTGTTGCTTTAACTCTACTTCTTTTTTGTTAGACTCTTGAACAAGTCGTTGAAGAACATCGATCTTCTCATTAAGCTTCTCTATCTCGCGAGTTTTGGACTGCAACCGAGCGAAAAAAGCAACAATAGAAGATGAGTATCGAGTCCCAAGACTTACAAGCTCGTAAATGGCATCATGATTTGATTTATTAGCCAAATCAGTATTTTGCTGCTTCATGTTACTTACGACAGATGCAGAAATAGATTGATCACGATAAGCACTGAAGGAAAATTGATGAGTCATGAAGATGAACTATAGAAATGAGAAAAATATTTGATGCAGATTAGATAAAGCTAAGGATTACTTTTATAAAGATGGAAATAAGTAGAAGACAAACTGTCATCTCTTCAAATCTTACTTAGTCAAGCTTACAAGATATGCTGGATGCATATTGTCAAAAGTTACTGAACTAAGCCAGAGAGATTAATTACAATTGTCTCTGTTTCTCTCGTGAAATGCTGCCATTATCTGCTGATGTTGACTCTGTGCTTGAACTCTCACTCGTTCCGATTCCCTATTCGAAGTTTCAGAACACGAGCTAATCCTGTCAAATCTTTATTTTCTTACTTTAACCTCTTATTTTTTCTACCTTTATTTGCAAGCTTTTGATGCAGAACAGATATTTGATTGTTAAGTCGATCAACCTCATTTGCCCTCGCTAGCAATCTCCGAGACATGGTCGTAACAGAGGCAGCATATTGAACACTGAGAGTTCTTGATGCTGCAACAACCTCAGAATCAGTCCTATCAGAAAAATGCATCTATGCTTCTATCATGGTGTTGACAATCTCATGAGATAAAATGACTGGTTGAGACGGTTCCTGATTCAAATCCGGAATATTAGACGAAATTTTTTCCGCCATTCTATCGTTTTGAATAAACAGAAACTGAATCAATGAGTGGTGTGAAAGTTTATTTGAGTATCCGACAGGTGAAAATGGTCTTTTAAAATGACTGTTTCCACACCGACTGCTAGAACTAGGCCTTCAACCTTTGCAGGTTTTGTCGGACACGCGTGATTCCGTACTGAATTGCCAGAGTTAGATCTCAAACCTTTGCTGCCTTTGTCAGACACAGATAACTTCACTTATTCAACTTCAAATCTCTGCAACATCTAATTTGTTAATAACATCAAACAAATTGAAATCTTCTTTCGCACCGAGACAATAAAGTTCGACTTTAACCTTTGCAGTTTTTCTCGGGCACGGGTGGTTCCTGCACCGTTTTATTTGGTTATCGCTTATTGCAAAAAAAAAAAAAAAAAAAAAACCCTTTTTAATGATGCCAAAAAGAGGAGAAGCTTTAGATGTAAATATTTAGATTTTTAACTATGTTATATATGTTGGAATTATGTTTATCTATTGCTTGAAAAACTAACACATATTCTCAGGGGGAACTTAAGCATTACTGCAAGTCTCAAAATTCTACTAAGTATTTGTCATCATAAAAAAGGGGGAGCTTATTGAATCCAAGGTTTCAAGTTTCGTATCTACGTGTAGATTTTGATGATAACAAATGAATTCAAGTCTCAAGCTCAAATTATCTAAGCAATGGAGCGAAGCGCACATTAAGCATAAAAGAACAAGTCTACAAATGAAACTTATAGATTATTTTTGTACATCTCTTGATAAAATTGGATTAAAACTCAAAAATTAATCTTTTCTAATAAAGTATTAAATTGCATTTTTTTTATACATGACATAAGCATGATATATGCATGACATAAAAAATGCTTTAATTTGAAAAATTATATTTTACATGTGCATGACATATGCAATAACTTCATTCAAAAATTTGAATTTTGAAAATTGAATGACATATGCAATGACTTCATCAAAATTTGAATTTTGAATTTGAAAGATGATTGAGTGGGACTCATTTGCCTATAAATAGCTCACTTGTGTTTTGCAAAAATCACAACAACAAGAGCTTGCACATCTATTGTTAAGTTTTGCATCATTCTTTCAAAACTCTCATTCTCTCTTTTCTAAAGTTTTGAGTCTTAATTCTTATTCTTTTTTAGAGAGATATAGGTTGAGCTGTATTGTTTCTATCTCACTTATTGATGAGTGTACTTTGATAGTCTACCTACTATCAACTCTTGTATTTGTAAGAGGGTGCGTATAACCCTTGTGTGTGTAGAAGGTGCTCTACACGGGAAATAGTTAAATCACCAAGTGTGAGGTGATTGGAAGTGTATAGGGTGTTTTACACGGATTCTTTGGAGCGGTGCTGCTCAAAAGTGTAATAGGTTTCTATCTCCACCTAAAGGAGATTGACTAGTGAATTCGGGATTCTCAAGGGGTACCTTGAGGCGAGGACGTAGGCATTGGGGCTGAACCTCGTAAAAATACTGAGTTTGTTTTTTTTTACCCTACTCTTTACATTTCTTACTGCTTTATATTTTGTTTATATTTTATATTGTGTATTTGATTTATAAGTGTTAGTTTTTATAATATAACCCAATTCACTCCCCCTCTTGTGTTAGTCATCTGGGCAATAATTTTGAATTTATTATTCACTTTTGAAGAATAAAAATACTTTTATTTTATTTTTCTAATTTTTTCTCTCAATTTTTGATCAAATATGACAAGAGTTTTTGATATGTATGCAAATTTATATTTTTTTTAAAAATTTTTTTAGTCAATCTAATGCTAATGCTCTAAATCTCGAAAAACAACCATTAGTTCTATAGCTTTTGGATCCTCAACTTCATTCTCGAGCATGCTAGCAGCCATTTGGAACTTTTCCCTTATTAAAATTCAATAAAATATATTTAACTAGTCAAACCATTTTTTATTATTATTTATAAATTATTTTATTATTTTTCACAAATAATTTAAAATATTTTTATTATCCAAACGAATCCTAAGAAAAGTGCCACATTTATAAAAAAAAATGTTACAAAAAAAATGTATAGACTGAAATGATTCTATATAATATGTTAAATTTTAGTAGTTCTAGCAGAACACTAGTTGATATACTGTGTTTTAAATAATTTTTTTTATTTAAAAATCAATTCATAAAATAATTTATAATGTGTTAGTGACTAAACATAAAAAATAAAAATAAAAAGTGACATTAATTTATTATTCGTCTAAATAAAGCCACTTTTTATTTGAGTAAAAATAAAGCCACTTTTGTATTAAAGTGTATAAGTCGTCTTCTGCGTAAGCGCGGGGATGATAAGATAATTATAAGCTCCGAGTGAACGCGAGCCGAGGTGAATCATCCTAGAAAACGCGAAAAAGCACAAAGACAATGTCTCCGAAGAGAAACAGACCTATAAATTGCAGCATATCTCAGACAGCCTAGTACCTCAAACAACAAGAAATACCACAATCTCTTCCCTTCCAAAATCTACCTTTTTCATTACCTTTCTCTGATCCTAAAATTAAGAACGTGATCATCGATCTTAGCTGAAAAACCAACGCAATCATGACGAAGGTATCGGAATCGATTCATCATTCATAGCAACCAAATTCAGTATTATATATATAGTTTTTTGGCTGGTTGAAATTAAGTTAATTTGGCTCTTTTTTGCAGCAAACGGTGGTGATCAGAGTGTCCATGGATGGCCACAAGTCCTTTTTTGGTGAGCTGGATGTACAAAAAGTCCGCTCCAAAGCTTTGAAGATTGCAGTAGGCATGTCAGGTAACGAAAATACAACATTTTGGGTCGATGAGATATCAAAATTAATTTATTAATACTGAAAATTTCAATATATTTTTCATTTTCTTTTTTTTGATGGATGTACATATATGTATGTGATGTTCAGGGGTGGTGTCGGCATCTTTAAAAGGAGACGAGAAGGACCAAATAGAAGTAAAAGGAGATATGATTGATACGGTGAAACTTACAAAATTACTGAGGAAGAAAGTGGGACATGCAGACATAATTACTGTGGCGGCAGAGGAGAAGAAAGAGGAGAAGAAAGAAGAACCCAAAGTAGAATACTTGTCGTGGCCTTATAATTTTACGCCTTCCCACTACTCCGGCTATCCATTCTATGCGCCCTCCGGGATTACACGTTACTATTCTTAATAGATCAGACAGGAGCGAGCTAGCTACTAGCAGTACTGGAGAGATTTCCATATATAATATTGAGTTTTTGTTTTTTGATCTTTAATTTCAAATGCTTTGATGATCCCGAGGTGTGCGATGCAAATCTGGCATCATGATTCTGTTCTATATATATAGATATAAATCGATGGTTGTATAACTGTGTTCAGTTTCTCATCTCTAGCCCTTTTTTATTTTGGGAATAAGATTAAATTTATTATTATATTTGTTTTTTAAAATTCTATTTTTAAAAATTTTCATATTACTTTTTTGAATCTTTATATAAAATTTATATTAAAAAATATTTTATGATAATATTTTATTCTTTTTAAAATTTTTATTTTATTTCATCTTTAAAAATAAATGGATTGTCCGAAATATAAATTATTATCTATCTACGGACAAGATCACGTACGAACGAATTGATGCTTCGCTGAAAGGAATTGATTAGTCTGGTTCTGGTTTGCAATTTAAAATAAAATTACGAAATAGCGCCAATTTACGATCCAACTGGATCTCTACAACGAAAAGACATGCAGCAAGTTGGATGTATTATGAGTAATGCGTATAAGTAATATTATATATATATATATATATGCATCCATATATATAATTTATTGATTGTTTTTATATTTTATATTTTAAAAATAAATATTTTATTATAATCTATCTTTTAACATTAATACTAGTATATGTAAGACAATGATATGGGATCCTGTAATTGGATTCTTTTGCGCTTTTTTAGTGCAAGTTTTTTTAATAATTTTTAACAATTTATTTTATTTTACAAAAATAATAAATATATATAAAAATAAAACATATTTAATTTTCTTATTTTTTTAATTAAAAAATCTCATAGGAGCGTAAAGGATACGAAGCCACGAACCACGGCCCCCACAGATATAATATATATATATATATATATATATATATATATATATCTGTTTACTGGTTGGACCTGGGTGACCACACCGGCCGATGCCACATATATACAAGAGTCAACTGAAAGTCTTTGAAAATTTTATATTTTTTTTATTGGATATTCTAATTCACTACAAGATTAAATGCGTATACCAGCGCTGGGTTTAGTGGCTAAAAGCATGCATTTCTGCCGGAAAATGGTATCCTTGGAGATTACTGCAGTGCTGGTCACTCGCAGGTATAATAGGCCAGGTAAATGTCTATCGTGGACATGAGTTCAATACGTCGCTGTTGTTTATTATTTGCGGCGAATTGTTGCCGCAGCAAAGGGCCCTAAATACGTCACAGATAGTCTGTTAACCATGGTTAACAATTGGCATAAAAACTTTTTTGTTGCGAATCCAGTTCGCCGCAAATAGTGTTAAAGTTAAATATATATATATATAATTGGCTACAAACTATTGCTTTCATACTGCAAACGAAGCTGTTATTATGCCAATACATCTTCAACAAAATACAGAGTTTGAATTCAAATATAACCAATTATAATCAAGAATGCAATTATTTGATGAGATTTGATGGAAGGTGAGAGTCTTTCAAGACCATCTAAACCACACAACTTCAACGATAAGAGTACAATTTGACAAACAAAATTTTAAAAGGAACTCCATGCTAATGGGGTTCCATCTCATTGAAAATAAACCATCAATATAGCCAAGTTATTCTACCATATAATTTCTCAGAGTACATTATAGGACAGAGCAGCAAAAAAAAATGTATTTTCATATTCTAATGACAAACTTTTTTGAATACTAGAAAATTACCAATGACTTTAAGTGCTCCCCAAGTAGACTAAGATAAGTCACCATTCATTTATACACAAATGAAGTACCAGACAGATAAAATGTTTGATGGGATTATTAGGACATTGTCTAATGTCTGACACTTCCCAAATTTGAAGAAGAATCTTATTTTCTTGGGCACTCTTGATACTTTGGGTTTCCAGTACACCAGTGAAGGTGAAGCCATTAGAGTTAGTAATGACTCTATGGTTGTAATGATGGGAGATAAGACAAATGACCTTTATTTCTCTCAGGGCAGTACAGCGACAGGTGCAGTCGCAATGCCTGTTTCAGATGATCCAGGCTCATATATTATCCAGGCTCATATATTATCCGTTTGTGGCACATGCGTTTGGGCCATATGAGTGATAAATGGATGTGTATTCTGAGTAAACAATGTTTGTTGTGTAATCAGAAAATAGAAAAACTTGAATTTTGTGAACACTGTGTGTTTGGGAAGCAATGCAGAGTTCAATTTACTACTGGGGTTCATGGTATCAAAAGCACTGTGGACTATATTTATTCTGATCTTTGGGGTCCCTCTTCTGTTTCATCGAAAGGTGGAACTCAGTATTTGCTTACTTTTATTGATAAATACTCACACAAAATTTGGTACTATGAAGCAGAAAAGTGAAGCAAAAAAGTGTATTTTTGTTAACTTTAAACAGTTAAGGTTGATTGAGAATCAGACAAATAAAAAGGTAAAACGACTTCGAATTGACA
Organism: Platycarya longipes; assembly: GCA_036559045.1. Lineage (NCBI taxonomy): Eukaryota > Viridiplantae > Streptophyta > Magnoliopsida > Fagales > Juglandaceae > Platycarya > Platycarya longipes. The sequence goes on from CM071798.1 coordinate 2,870,252, forward strand.
ACGATATAGAATTTTGGAGAGGTGAATTTGATGAATTCTGCAAAGAAGAAGGTATTGTCAAACACTGCACAGTTATACATACTTCATAGCAAAATGGAGTAACTGAGCGGATGAACCGGACTCTTCTAAAGAGAGCCCTGCTTTGATTCAAATGCTGGCTTGTCTAAGGATTTCTGGGCTGAAGCAGCCAACACAACTTACTATCTGATTAACTGCTCGCTGACCACTGCAATTGGTTTGAAGACTCCAAATAAGGTATGGTCTGGTGCTCTTGCTTATTATTCTAATTTGAAAATATTTGGTTGCGTTGCTTATTTCTATGTTAATGAGGAAAAAATTGGAACTAAAGGCAAAGAAGAGCATATTCATTGGATATGCCAACGGGGTGAGGGGATTCGGAATTTGGTGTATTGATCCTAAGTCACCTAAGTTTATAGTTAGTAGTGATGTAGTATTTGATGAACAATTTATGCTTAATCCGAGAAAGAAGTTTACTGTTTCTATAGGAAATGTGTAGGATAATAGCAAGGAGGTGGAGCTAGAACTTGAAGCTCCACAGAGGGTGCCAGCATGCTCCTAAGATTATGCTATTGTTGATGAGCATGATTCTGATGATAGCGCACATAATGAGTAAAGTTACAACGTAGCAGTTGGTAGACAGAGAGGCAAGTTTGGCCACCTCTCAGATATGCTCATGCAGATATGGCTCATGCAGATATGGTGATGTATGCTCTTACTATGGCATATGACATTATTAGTTAGGAACCTTCCAATTATTTAAAAGCTATCAAGAGCAAGGAATCTACACAGTGGTGTGCTATAATGAGTGAGGAGATTGAGTCTCTTTACAAGAACCAAACATATGAGTTGGTTAAGTTTCCTAGGAAGACGAAGACTGTTGGTTGCAAATGGGTCTTTAAGAGGAAAGAAGGAATCTAGGGCGTTACTGATGCAAGGTAAAAGGCACGTTTAATTGCTAAGGGTTATAGTAAAAAATAAGGCATCGACTTCAATGAAGTTTTCTCTCCAGTAGTGAAATATAATTTAATCCGGGTGTTACTTGCTATGGTAGCACTGTATGATCTAGAGCTACAACAACTTGATGTTAAACGACGTTCCTACATGGAGAGCTCAATGAGACCATTTATATGCATTAGCCAGATGGATTCATTGTTGAGAGTAGGAAAGATTTTGTTTGCATTTTAATGAAGTCTTTGTATGGTTTGAAATAGTCTTCGAGGTAATGGTATAAACATTTTGGTTCTTTTATGATTGATTATGCCTATGTGATAAGTAGTTATGACAGTTGCTTTTGTCATAGGCAGTTATTTGATGGATCTTTCATTTATCTGTTACTCTATGTTGATGATATGATAATTGCTGCTAAATGTGTGTCTAATATTGATTTGTTGAAAAATCAGCTTAGTAATGAGTTTGAAATGAAAGATCTAGGTGCTGCAATGAAGATTTTGGGGATGTAGATACATAGGGATAGGAAAGCTGGGAAGCTATTATTATCTCAAGGAAAGTATTTGGAGAAAGTCCATGAGAGGTTTGGAATGATCAATTCTAAACCAGTAAGCACACCGCTTGCTTTACACTTTAAACTTTTAGCTTCCCTACCTCCCAAAACAGATGAAGATAAGCAGTTTATGACGGGTGTTTTGTATTCCAGTGCAGTTGGCAGTATTATATATGCGATGGTTTGTACCCGCGATATTTCACAAGCAGTGAGTATTGTTAACAGGTAAAAGGCAAATTTAGGAAAAACTCACTGGCAGGTTATAAAGTGGATACTCATATATTTGAGAGGAATCTTAAACTATGGACTGATTTTTGATAGAGATGTTAATTTCAGTTCCAGAGTTGTTGGCTATGTTGATTCTAATTATGCTGGGGACTTAGACAAAAGGAGATCATTGATAGGGTACGTTTTCACACTGTGTGGCTTTGCTATTAGTTGGAAAGCAATATTACAATCCATTGTTGCTTTATCAACTACTGAGACAGAGTACATGGCAGTAGTTGAGGCTGTTAAGGAAGCCATTTGGTTGAAAGTTTTGATCAGAGACTTGGGACTACAACAAGGTTATTTTAGTATTTTGTGATAGTCAGAGTGCAATACATTTGACCAAAAATCAAATGTATTAGGAGAGGACAAAACACATTGATTTCAGGTATTATTTTTCAGAGATATTGTTACAGAAGGTGTTCTTGAGATCTTGAAGATTGCTACCATTGAGAATCCCGCAGACATGTTGACAAAGCCAATTGCAATTTACAAGGAACTTGATTGGTGTTTGAGGATCTTAATTCCCTTAGGGGATTTGAAGGGGGTTAGTCTTTGGTGAAGAATAAATTTTGTAAGACTTGATAGAATTCAATCTAAGGTGGAGATTTGTTGCGTGTGGTTTGAATATTGTTGAATAAACGTCTCAACCCAAGAGTTTGCTCGACATTCGCTTGACATCCAGCTCGAGCGAGTCCAGATCTGTGAGCTCGCTAGACTCTCGCTCGACTTCCAGTTCGAGCGAGATTTGTACAGAGAGTTCGCTCGACACTCGCTCGATGTCCAGCTTGAGCGAGATGCAAACCCTAGTAGTGATTCGAGTGAGATTTAACTCTGCTTGAGCGAGCTGCTGTCCTATAGGATTCCGCATTGTTTCACTATAATTGCATATTCTTTCATTGTAATTTGTGAGAGACACTTTTGGAGAGCAGCCAAACACTTGTGAGAGAGATTCCTCTTGTTAACAATCCTGAGAGTACATTGGGTGTATTGAGATTTTGTGGTTGTGAGGATTTGTGAAACATCTCTTATACTTCATCTTCGTTATAGTGAATTTATTCCGATCAACCCCAACAGTGGATGTAGACTCACATTGAGCTGAATCACTTAAATTTAGTGTTTCTGTGTGTGATTGTCGCATATTCTTTTATGTTTTAAATTTCGTTACGATACTTCAAACTTACCATTCGTTACGATTTATCCCCAACAGTTAGAGATACATGAATCCCTTGAAAATTTCTTACCGATTGAATTTAAGTAAAAAGAAAAGGGAAGCCGCAACATTTATTAAATGATCAGGAGTCGAAGAACAGAAACAAAAGGTGACAAACTCGAATCCAAGCATATAGAGACAGAAGATTTTTATTGTTTTTTGCACTCAACTCCTAAAATAATGCATGCCCATCCCAGAGGAAATTAACTTTAAAACAAAAATCGACCAATAACTAAGAGAAAAAGGCTAAATTATTACTACCAATTATTAGTCAAAAGCAAAGCACTAAACTAGTGTTCATGGATCTTGGGATGACAGCATCGGTCACAGTTTAATCTTGCTCATAGTAGGGCAATAGATTAAATGGAATAGCTGTAGAAGTCCAGTGTGTAGATATAAAGATAGTTGGGCTCAATTTCCTAATTGTAAAGAGGTGATAAGCAATGTTTGGCAAGGGCATGAAAGTAACTAACAAGGACTAGTAGACTTCACAAATAAATTGCAGGGTTGCTTACAAGTGTTAAAGCAATGGAGTTTTAAAAAAGAAGTTGAGTCTTGAGCTAGCATAAAGAGGAAAAGAGAGACACTGCAACTCTTACAACAGTCTGTTCAAGTAGAATCTGTGCAACAACTAAAAGAGTTACAAACAAAAATAGATGGTCAACTTGAAAGAGAACACGTGAAATGGAAGCAAAGGGCAAGAGAAAATTGGTTGCATAAAGGAGATAGAAACACTCAATTTTTTCATATGTGTGCATCACATCTATTTATCTATATAAAAGCCGAATCATTTAATCTGATTTGGCACTCAAAGTATAAAATGCGGTTACAAATTTGACACGGAAGATGTTAATCTACCGATTTAAAACTCAGTTAAAACGGTTGATCACAGAAACTCGGTTAATGAAGCACATTTTGCGACACGTTATGACAGAAACCAATCAATTTGCAACACGTTATCAACTTGCGACAACCGCAACTTTACATTATCACATAAACCAGTAGAAAATCGCAACCCTTCTTTCTCACTTTCGGAAATTCTGCCCAAACACTCTCCCCTCTCGCACCCTTCGTTCCTCCTATGTTCCTTTCTGCAATTTCTGGGAGTTCCCTGTTTTGGCTGCCGAAGATGACGTCGATCGCCGGTAAGAGTCTCTCTCTCTCTCTCTCTCTCTCTCTCTCGCGCGCGCACGCGCGCTGTTTTTTCCCCATGAAACACATTAATCTGAGTCTTTCCCCTCTTCCGCGATTTGTCAGTGATTTCGGGCATTAGAGTGTGTCATTTCCTTGGATCGGTGTCGCCTTCAATCCCTCGCCGGATTTTAGTGTACGGGCCATTTTCTCTTGTAGGTGCCCCTAGCGTTTCTCCTCTCGGTATTTACTCAAAATCTTATATATTTCTTTTTCTTAGATCTACTATATTCTAGAGTCCAAGCGAAGTATCATTTGGTGCGTCATTCTATCTTACCCTATATGGCCAAGCATAGCATGCCATTTATATGAATCTAAATTATCAGATGTAGAAAGAAAAGAAATAGACTTATTCATATTTGAATAATCCAAATCCATTATCATAAAACCGTCTTGAAGAAAAATATTGTCATAAAACACATGGCCCAAATAAAAGGAAACATAATTGTTTTCAAATACAATTCGAAAATCAAGTCTTAAAAGAGTGACTTTAGAAAGTAAATTTAGTCGGATTTCGGGAGCGTATAGCATATTGTGGAGGAAAAGAGTGCGGCCACCCCGCAAGTCCAGCTTGTAGGTACCAAGTCCTAGCACCTCTACGCTAGTTCCATTCCCCACCTTGATATCACGGCTTTTAGCTTGAATCCGGCGATACTCCATAAATCTGACTCTATCTCGCGCTATGTGTTCGGTCGCTCCTGAATCAACAGTCCACACAGGTTAGGAGTGAGTAACCATCACATGGCTAGTTATAAAAACAATACGAGAAAAGTCAGAGTGTACCTTCTTCGGCTCAATGCAGTCACGAGCGAAGTGGCCTTTCTTTCCTTAGTTAAAACACTCTAATTTGGACTTGTTCTTCCCGCGCTTGCCCCTCTTGCTGCGCTGAGAAGTTCCTGACTCATTTTTAACTTGTCCAGCAGCCACCCCATTCTTGGACTTACTGCGCTTAGGCCTTGATGCCTTGTGCGAACCAGAATCAGCCACATAGGCCGAATGATTGGGCTTAGCAGCCTCTAGGCGCTCAGCCTCCAATTCCAAGTGACACGAGACATCATCAAAATTTTTGATATTCTCGTTATACGTCAGGTTCTGGCTCATATTCTCCCAAGAACTTGGTAGTGATCTTATCACTGCCTGGAATTGTTGTTCATCAATCAGGTCGTTTCCTGCCATCTTAAGTTGTTCATCAATCAGGTCGACATAGCTTTAAGATGCTGCTTCATCGTGTGATCAGAGCGCATCTTATAGGAGTCAAACCTCATGGTTAATCCACGCAACCTGGTGGCCGAAGTTTCACCAAACTTCAACTCCAAAGCCTCCGACATGCTTTGGGCAGTGTCATAGGTCTCGAACTCACATATTAGGTCATTGTGCATGTTACTTAACATTATTATGCGCGCGTACCGATTTTTCTTGGCCCATTCATTATAGGCTAACTCATCTAACTTGTGTTGTTCTGAGTCCCCTTCCTTGGGCTTAGTTAGGGAGTGAGATAAGGCCTCTACGACCTCTTACTCATCTAAGACATACTGGATCTTGCGATGCCATATGTCATAGTTCTCCCCATCCAATCTCTCTCATTTGTTTAAATCGGCAACTATATTCTTGGATGCCATTTCAGTACAAAATGCAAAAGAGGGATATTATACACACACCTAAGAAATCTGCCGCGTCCATCCAAGTTAGAAAAGAAATAATTTAGACAAGTTGCAAGATCGAAAAATCCTTAGGCTTCAGAATCATCTCTTGCGCCACAATGTCCAATTATTAAATTTCTACCCTAATTCCCGTGCAAATTTAAAAAACATGAGAGATTTAATCATAAATCTCAACCATATTCCCACTATCTAAAGTAGTCACCTAGTCTTAGTCATGCGTAAAGACAGATCCTACTAAAATCGCAGTAACATGTTGGACCAGTCTACAAAGACAGCTACACCAACCACAACAGCCTGTTGGGTCAGTCTACAAAGATGGTTCATATAAGACCATTACAGTCCATTTTTCTTATTCCATCAGTGCATTTACAGTTCTTACTGGGGCTACCATAGTGTTGTCGCTATACAGTGCATTTACAGTTCTTACTAGGGTCACTGCAATTCTTTCAGCCTATCAATCTACACTGACAACTCTAACTTAGACTACTTAGTGGAAATAAATATATTTTATCACTAGAATAAATTAAGGCTAATGACTAATCATTCAAGCCTAACATTCGTACATGATAAATAATAACACATCCACATGTAGTATACATACATGTTATCACATTTAATCTAAAACATTAAACATACTATCACATGTAATATAACATTATGGAATTCATCAATAAAAAAACATGAATATCACCATATATTCACATATAGTCACATTTAATCTAAAAAATTAAATAAAAGATTACATGTTATCACAAGAAATATATTTAAGCATATATTAAAACATGCCAATATATATATATATATATATTATATATATATATATATATATATATTAATAAATAAACGAATAAAACAAATAATAAAAGCACCACCTAGATCAAAAAACACCCACGTCCTAGTGGTGGGCATTGGTCTTACTCATCTTGTGATCCTGGGTTTGAAACCCACGGCCGGCACCTTTTTTTTTTTTTTTTAACAGAAGGAGCTGGGCCTTGTAAAGGCCCAGCCCAAAACAAATTGTTTTGTTTTTTTAAAAAGAAGGCAATGGGTCGAAGCCCAAGCCCAGCCAAACACAGATGACTTAAGTCATCTTCTTCCTTCGACCAGTTACTGTTCACGTGAATAGTAGCCAAAACACAGCAACCATGAACAGTCACCACAGGCATCCATTTATGTCGGAAAATGCCGCCCCATCGTCGGAAGGGAAGAATTGGTGCCGCCGCTGCACCACCAGGTGCGCACTGCACCTACGGTGGTGCTGTGCGCTGCATAGGTGCAACGCTGCACCTCACATATTTTTTTAAAAAAAAAATACAGATGAAAAAAAATACCAGATATTACTCAAGCAATTAAAAAAAATGGAAGCAATTACATGAGCTCTGATACCAATATTAGAAAACACAACGGAAAAAATTACCTCAAGCTTAGCTTAATAAATTGCTCCACAAGTTTCTTCAGACTGACAAATCACCAGCGTTTTTTCTTAGTGGTTAGTACACTACGTAGTATAAAACTAGAGTGACATTAAATAAATCCACAGTCTAAAAACTATATCAAGAGAGGACAAAAAGAGAGAGATTTTCTTATTTTTTAGATGGTGCCAAAAACCAAACTGATGGGGACTATTTATAGTCTACCCACATACGGCTGGCCTTAAAGGCCAGCCATTACACTGCAATTAAATTGCAGTTACAATATTGTAACAGCTTGTAACGTATGACATTTAAATGCCATACGTCACTAGCAAAGGGAGGGGGGCAGCCCACTTGGGCGCCCTTCCTGTTTACATGTTTATATGGCGTGCTTGTCAAGATGCTCTTCCAACAAAGAAAAATCTATGCAAAAGGAAAGTTGCCTCTGAGCCTCTATGTCCAATATGTAAGTTACAAGAAGAAACTCCTCATATCCTATGGTGCTGTCCATCAGCATAGGATGTGTAGTTGTTAAGGGATAAACAAATTCAAAAAGCAGTGATCACAGATGATGACTTTGGCTCAATATTTATGTAGATGCTCCAGATGATTGGTCCAATAGACATCATCATGTTTGCACAAGTGGCTAGAGGATTGTGGATTAGAAGGAATAAGTGAGTGTTTGAAGACTCCTTTATGTCCCCTTCAATTTTAATGAGGAATGCAACTCAAGCAGATCTGGATTTCAAGCAGGTCAATAGCAAGTAGCAGAATTCCAAGAATGAAAATAATCAAAGAGTGTTCACTCATTGGGAACGTCTTGAAATCACTACATAAAGATGAATTGGGATGTGACTGTGAGAAAGGAAGGCTACATAGTGGGAATTATTATTGTTGTTAGGGATTGTGAGGGAGAGCTCCTAATGTCTGCAATGCAACTGATGATATTTCGCTCACAACCTACTTTGGCTGAAGCTAGAGGTCTGATCTCAGCTGCCAAGTTATGTAGAGACTTGGGTTTCAGAAAGTTGATTTTTGAAAGGGATTCAAGTCAAGTAGTGCAAGTTGTGAAGAAATAAACTCAGCAAAATAGTGTATTGGGATGTCTGGTGGAGGATACTTACACTATTTTAATTGATATTGTAAGAGTTTTATTTAAACTATGTGTCCCACACACCCTTCTTATCAGTTTGAAATAGTTCAAAATCTTATTGGATAATATTTGAGTTATAAAGGGATAAGAATTATTCCTAAGAGATAAGATTAAACTCTATATCTCTAATTATAGTCAGAAACAAACTCTTAGATTTCTTGATGGTCGGAAGTCTATAAATAGTACTGGGAGGTTCAAGGGTTCTCACCTACAACATTATAGTGCCTCTAGTCATCGGGAGACACTTATGAGACAAAGTTGTTAAGACGATCCTTCTCCCATAGTCAGATCAATTTTTCATCAATCAGATGGAGAAATGTACGTTTTTCATATTGTTATTTACTATTATTGTAGATCATAAGAAATTGAAGATCCATTTATTAATGTCATGTTAATATATTTAACATTTGGTATCAGAGCATTAGGTTGTAGATTTTTTATGATCTCGATAAATTTACAATAATGTATATTATGTTTTATCATGTCACAAAAGACTGAAAATACGTCTTTTAATCTGACGATTAAATTCATGATGTAAACGTCGATTATGTGTTTGTGAAAGAGTAATATACTGCATTCATTAATTTACTTCGGTTTGAAGCGTGTTTATTTCTCCCTTTATGGTACTGCACATCTACTTGTTATTTCATATTCGCCTCGTCTGTTATATATTGTTGTGATATTGTAAAGGGAAAGTTGATGGTGTCAGTAGAAAAACACCATTTGAGCCGCTGCATATTAAGCCTTCGATTGTTTGGAAAGCCGCAGTGAGTATAGCCTTGTATAGTGTGGCTGCCGTGTAAGATGGTGGTTTCTGGCTGGTGGCTGTAAAGGAATGGCCTTGAAGGGCTGCTCAACGGGGCTGTCAAGCTGTAAATGTGCTCTGCCCTGGCCCGATTAAAGTTCTCATCGGACTAAGGTGAGGTCAGCGTTGGGAGGAGGAGAGGAAGCCCTCCGCGACGCCACTGTAACAGCGGCAGAGGGCGCTAAAGCCCACTGCTGCGGCAGTTCACTAATTAGAAAAAAAAAGTACAGTAACTTGACCTGAAGTCGCTGACGGAAGGAGGACGGTGACACGTTGCCTCACCGGCGATGCCATTAGTTGTAGTCACAGGTTCAAGTTGCGTTGGCTGAAGGTTGGAGAATAGGAGTCGGCGGCTGCATGGTGTCTAGAGGTTGAAGATGGAAACAATTATGGGCCGGGTCATGAGCGGTGGCCTAGTTAGGGTTAATGCTGAAAGAACACAAGGGCTGATGGGCCACTGTTGTGGCCCAGCCAAAAAAAAAAGGCTGATGGGCCACTATTGTGGCCCATCCCGAAAAAAAAAAGAGCAGTAGCCCAAATCTGAAGCGGGTCTCGACCCATCGTTCTGGTTCCGACCCAAATGGGTCAGAATAAAATAATAATATTTATTATTATTATTTTATTTATAGATATTTATTTCAAAAAAAAAAAAATTTTTGTTAGAATAATATTCTCTTTGATATGCATATTTTAATGTTATATGCATACATTTAAATTATATACATGTTATTACGATTATCTATACGTATGTATGAAATGTTTATTTAATTTTCTATACATGTTATTATTGGTCTAAACATGTATATAAGTTTATTTTCCATGCATATTTTATTGTTATGAACATGTATAAAATTTTATTAAAGTTATATACATGTTATTGAAGTTATGTACATGTATATATGAAAAGTTTATTAAATGTTATATACATGTGATTATTGTTACTTACATGTACGAAAAGTTTATTAAATTTTATATATGTTATTATTGTGATTTTCTTGTAAAATCAAAATTTGGTTTAAAATGAAAAATTTTATGGACTTTTTCTGTGGGAGTATGGATTTGAACAAACTAAGGCAGTTCTGTTTAGGAGATTGGAAATTCTAAGTGTGTCCGTTGTGACCCTCCAATATTTCCTATGAATCTTGAAGTCCTGTCTTAGGAAAAATTAATCTTTATTGGGAACTTACTTAGCAGTATTATTCATATATGCAGTAAAATTCATCAAGGCATTGAAATGTTTATTCATGTTGAAAGGTTTTAGTTAAAGTTAATTTTCCATGCATGCTTTATTGTTATTCAAATGTGTGGAAATTTTATTAAATTATACAGATGTTATTATTGTAACCTACATGTATGAAGATTTCATTAAATTATATACATGTCATTATTGTCAACTACATGTATGAAGATTTTATTAAAGTTATATACATATGATTATTATTAAACATGTATGAATTGTTTATTTTGGCTCTTATTATCATATTATTTATCCAATATAGTACAAATTATTTACGTCAAAATTAAGAAAAGATCAGTTGCCCAAATGTACAAGATTTTCTTGATTTTGATGACAAATCATTTAATAAGGTAGATATGATAGAGGAAACACCTTGTGTGTCAAGATCTACTCCCAAAGGAGGGTCTTGATGACACTACTAGTTTATCCATCAAAAGTAAGGTTGGAGGGAACACTTTGTATGTCAGAGTTTACTTCCAAAGGATAATTCTGATGATACAACTAGTTCATTCACAGAATTTAATATCAGAGGGAACACTTTGTGTATCAAGATCTATTCCCAAATTAGGGTTTTGATGACATTACTAGTTCATCCATAATTGTTTAAATTCTGATTATATTTTATAAGTGTTTAACTCAAAGCATTGTATGATAAATATTATTGCCATGTTACAAACCCTGGAAATGAAAGTAGAAAAGTCTTTCGTTGTTCAATTTATTCTAAACTCATTGCCACCTCAATATAGTCAATTCCAGATGCATTACAATGCTATTAAAGATTTATGGAATATGAATGAGTTGGCAAGTAATGTAGTTCAGAGAAGGCTAAATTGAAACAACAAGAACATTACTCTGTTAATTTTGTGAATAAAGAAGCTAGAAAGAAAATGCACTATTATGGTAAAAAGAAACGAACTAGACTACTGAAAAGAAAGAAACCTGTGAAAGTCAATCAGGTTCAGCATAATAGTAGCAAATGATAAATTTGTGGGAACTATTGGATACTTGAAAGCTGAGTGTCATAAATGTAAGGCTTGATTTGAAAAGAAGGGTAAGCCACGTACCTTTATATGTCTTCAATCAAACATTGTAAATGTTCCCACTAATTCTTGGTGGCTAGATTCAGGTGCTAATGTTCATGTTTCCATAACCATGAAGGATGATACCTGACAAGCTAAACACTAAACTCCATTGAGCATTTATCTTTATAGAAAATAAAAATAAGGTTGAAGTTTTAGCCATTGGAGATTTTTATTTAGTTTTGAGTACTGGTCAATCTTAGACCTTCATAAATGTGTTTTCAATGAGGCATGATTTGATTTCTCTATCCAGATTAGAATTGATGGTTATTCATTTTCGTTCCATGATAGTAGTCTAAGTTCGTTTTAAAATAATTTTTCTATTGGTTCTGAGTTTTTTCTCTAATGGTTTTTATTGATTCTGTCTCGATAGTACGTTTATTAAAAATACTTACTCCCAATACCATGAATTTTTTTTTTTTTTGGAACTAAAAGAAATTTGATGACTTGTGGGCACAAAAGATTGGGGTACATCTCCAAAGAAAGGTTGCATAGATTAGTAAAAGAATGGATTCTTGCGCATTTTGATTCTACTAATCTTGAAATGTGTGTGGATTGCATAAAAGGAAAGCAAACCAAACATACTAAGAAAGGCGCCACAAGAAGTAAAGAGCTTATTGAAATAATTTATACAGATATATGTGAACCATCCTTTATAAAATGTTTTGGTGGAGAAAAGTATTTCGTCACCTTTATAGATGATTTTTCACATTTTGAATATATCTATCTGTTACATGAGAAATCTCAAGCTGTATAGGTGCTTGAGGTATTTCTCATGGAGGTGGAAAGATAGTTAGATAGAAAAGTGAAAATCATTAGGTCGGATAGAGGTAGAAAATACTATGCAAAGTATGTTGAATCGGGCCGTAATCCTAGCCCATTCGCCAAACTTTTTGAACAGCGTGGCATTATTGCACAGTATACGATGCCTGGAACGCTACAGCAGAACGGAGTTGCTAAAAGGCGTAATCGGACCTCATTGGATATGGTCAGAAGTATGGTAAGTCATTCTATCTTACCCAAATCATTGTGTGGTGAAGCCATTAAGACGGCAATGTATATCTTAAACTGAGTTCCCTGTAAGGCAATTCCAAAAACTCTTTTTAAGTTATGGACTAGTAGGAAATCAAGTTTGAGACATATGCATGTTTGGGATTGCCCAGCCGAAGCCAGACTTTACAACCCACATGTAAAGAAATTGGATCCTAGAACAGTAAGTGAGTATTTTATTGGTTACCCAGAGAGATCCAAAGGGTACAGATTTTACTGTCCTAATCACAGTCCGAGAATGGTGAAAACAGGAAATGCCAAATTCATTGAACTTGAAGAGATCAGTGGGAGAATTGAACCTAGAGATGTGATCATTGAGGAAATACGGGTAGATGTCCCTATACCTACATCCTCAGAAAAGATAATGGTTCCTCTAATCGATCATCACGATGATACTGTGGAACAAGTAAATGATCACCCATCTCAGAATGATAATACCATTGATGAACCAAATTTGGAGTCACCAGAACAGATTATTTTACGCAGATCTCAGAGAGATCGGAGACCCGCCATTTTGACAGATTATGTGGTGTATCTCTAGGAATCTGAATTTAACATTGGGACAAGTAAAGATCCACTAACGTTTTTACAAGCCATAGAGGGAAGTGATTCTAATAAATGGATCGATGCCATGAAAGAAGAGTTGAAATCCATGGATCAAAATCAAGTCTGGGATCTTGTTGAGTTGCCTGAAGGGATTAAAATAGTCGGGTGTAAATGGGTCTTTAAGACTAAATGCAACTCGAAAGGTAACATTGAACAACATAAGGACAGACTTGTTACTAAGGGTTTTACTCAGAAAGAAAACATTGATTACAAAGAGACATTTTCTCTAGTATCTAAAAAAGACTCATTTAGAATCATTATGGCATTAATGTCTTATTATGATTTAGAGTTACATCAGATGAATGTGAAAACAGCTTTTTTAAATGAAAGTTTGGATGAAGCGGTCTACATGGAGCAGCTAGAGGGCTTCTCAGAAAGGGGCAAAGATCACCTAGTATGTAGGCTTAAGAAATCGATATACGGGCTTAAGCAAGCTTCCCGATAATGGTACTTAAAGTTCAACGATACCATTACTGCCTTTGGTTTTAAAGAGAACATCGTTGATCGATGTATATAACTAAAGGTCAGTGGGAGTAAGTTCATAATTTTGATCCTGTATGTTGATGAGATCTTGTTGGCTAGTAGTGATTTTGGCTTACTTTATACAATAAAGGGTTTTCTCTCTAAGAACTTTGAAATGAAAAATATGAGTGAGGCATCCTTTGTGATCGGAATCGAAATTTTTCGAGATCGAAAATAAGAACAGTTGGAATTGTCTTAGAAAAATTATATAGAAAGAGTTCTTGAGAAATTTGGCATGAAAAGTTGTTCATTACTAGAAAGTCTTAAAGAGCATATTAAAGTACTTGTAAGGAACTAATGATTACCAGCTTACTTTCAGTAGAACTGATAGTTTGGAAGTAACTGGATACTCAGACTCTGAATTTGTGGCATGCTTTGAGGTCACAATATATAGTTTATGGCTGATGAAATTTATCTTAGGACTTGGAATTGTCGACTTATAGCCAAGCCGCTAAAAACGTATGTCCTCAGAGTATTTTTTTCCGAATGATAAGTATTTAATGAAATTTTAAATACCTAAATGTTAAGGACAAAGTACATAAACAAATATGTTCATAACAATTGTATGTTATTGATTACACTTTAAAATGACATGTTAAAAAGATGGGTTGTATGTTTATACCCATAATGTGAACATGATGAAGTGATAATTGATACAATGAGTATTTTGTTATTAGATATTAAAAGATATCTATTACGGTTGTTTTTGTTTTCTTGTCTTTCCATTTTATATGTACATTGAATAGTATGGATGAATGATGACAAGATAATGTCTATGTTAGACATGAATTGGAATCCAAAGGCATTACAGTCTTAGCCTTAATTATCCCAATTAAAGATCGTGTGTTAAATTTAGTTACTGGTGTTGTGGTACATGGAAGAGAATCTGTTGATTATATAATAGAGGATCGCCATGACTCGCATTGGTAGTTAATTTGACATTGATATTATGGAACTCACGAAATGTATTTTGAGCTATGAAAGATTCAGGAAATAAATTTGTGCAGTATGGTTAATTTCCTGTGATAAGCTTATAAACAAAAAGTATTATTTAATGGGCGTATAGGCCAAGTAGGAGAATGTAAGAGTTTTATTTAAACTATGTGTCCCACACACCCATCTTATCAGTTTGAAATAGTTCAAAATCTTATTGGATAATATTTGAATTATGAAGGGATAAGAATTACTCCTAAAAGATAAGATTAAACTCTATATCTTTAATTATAGTCAGACACAAACTCTTAAATTTCTTGATGGTCGGAAGTCTATAAATAGTACTGGGAGGTTCAAAGGTTCTTACCTACAACATTAGAGTGCCTCTAGCCATCGAGAGACACTTATGAGATAAAGTTGTTAGAACGATCATTCTCCTATAGTCAGATCAATTCTTCATCAATCAGATGGAGAAATGTACGTTTCTCATATTATTATTTACTATTATTGTAGATAATAAGAAATTGAAGATCTATTTATTAATATTATGTTAAAATATTTAATAGATATCAGCTGGCAAATCAGGCATGTTAAGAGAGAAGCCAATCAAATAGCACACAAGCTAGCTAAGCAAGCACTACTGAAAAGTCGAGAGCTTATAGAGATCGATTTCATCAACCCATGCATAGCATAATAAGTGAGCATAGAACAACAGTTTTCAAGAGACATGGTTTGATATTGTTTATAGACTATGGAACTATAAATGGCTGTAGACCAATGAAATGTAAGGGCTACAGGTCATCGTGATGTAGTGGCAATTTGCCATTCTAATGTTTGATGAAAGGAATCCATGATGCTTTTAAAAAAAAAAAAAGTCCTCCGTTGGGCCTTTGTGTGCACTGTGCACGAAACAAAACGGTTGTTTCATCAAATGAAACGAAGCAGTTCTTTCATCTCATATATGAAGCTTTCTTCCTCACGTTTTGAGTGTTAACTACAAAAAGTGCCAACCCACCCACGTGTACGCACACTCTTGTCTCTCTATCTCTATGCATGTGATTTCCAAAGTCTCTAATGACATTACTGTCATTTTCTTGCTCTAGGATTTTCTCTCTTTCTTTCTTTTACCTCTTTTATTTGGTTTGTATATTATATTTCTGCTTTTCGTTTAAATATGAACAGAATTATGACACATTTGTTGCACATTTCTCCTCTCTTTTGGGTTTTGATGGATTGTAATTTTGTAGTCTTTCTTCTTATCATTATGGTGGAAAGTTATGATATGCCTTGAGGTTTTCGTTTTTTGTTGGCAAACATTTGTACCCACTTGGAAAAATTACAAGGTGGAGTGGAATTCATGAGTGGTCAAATGCATGGTATTGTTTGAGTTTTTATTTTTATTTTTATTTTTATATTGAGATAATATTTGTAACCTTTTGAGAGAATAATATACGAAATTCTTGAGAACAGTTCGATTATTATATCATTGCGTTTCAAAGATTAGAAAAGTACTTTTAAGCAGTTAAAAACATTTTAAAAAATGACATGTTTGATAACTTTATAAAAAGTGATTTAATTGGTTAAAAAAGTTAAAAAATAGTTTTTTTAAAAAGTATCAAATTAGTACTTTTATCAAAAAATTCTTGCAGATAACTGTATATTTTGAAAAAAATTATTATAACTAACTTTAAAAGTAATTTAAATATGTTTACCAAACACTAAACAACTTTTGAAGTGTAGAGTTTATTATTTAAGTTATAAACTATAAACCTAAAATTATAAATTATATTTTTTTTATCACAATCTCAAACATGCACTTAAAATCCTCTTCATGCACGGACGGGTCTCTAATAGAGACTATACATAGCACAACTCAAAAGTAAGCATGTTCATTTGGATTCTGAATCTAGGAATTTGAGTTTAAAAGATGAGTAATTTTCTTAAATTTCTTAAACAAAAATGCTAAAATTATTAAAAAATAGAGAAAATTTTAGGGCCAATCCAGGCGGATGAACAGGCATACTCAAAAATAAAATACATAATATTAGGCCAATTTGATATTATTTTCTTTTACGTGCTATGCAAAGTTTCGATTAACGCCGTATCTCTCTTGCCTACTTGTAAATTTCTTTACAGGCACCATCGTTGTTAACTGTCGTTCCCTGGTGGAAGTTGCCCGCCATTTTCTTCGTCGGTTACCGCTCACCATTTCTTGACTGTGGCCAAGTCACTTGATCAGCTATCCTTAGATTGCTTGTGCGTAGCCCAATTCCCAGCACAACTAGCAATAGAAGCACCAAAACAAAGTTCAAGAAAAGTACCAGAAAACAATCTCAAAACGGAGGAAATAATTATCAAAATAGTAAAAAAAAAAAAAAAAAAAAAAAAAACAGAGGCGGTTTGCTCCGTTTTTTTATTACAAATCCACAACCTTTTAGCACGGTCTCCAAAACTTCAGGCTTGTTATCCATCTCTAGTATTCCGAACATTATTCTCGTATTAGTACTCAAAGTCAACGACTGCAAAATAATTCATCACAGGTAAGTTTCAAACCTTTTTAGAGAGAGAAGTTTTTGATGGATTTTTGCTCTCAACGCGTTTTTGCATGCCTAACTCGTAGGAAAATTGTTTACAAAAAAGGAAAACTTGGACCCTGAACTTCAGAGAAAAAGGTTTGTCAAATTACTATTAAGTCAGAAACAGAGCATCAACGCTTCCATGCATCAAGAAGAGAAGCTAAATTCTTTAAAACCCAAGGTTCTTAATTTCTTTTTTTTTTGTTGACCAGTCACATTCGAACGTTCTAAAAATACTTTGTCAAAAATCAAAAACCATCCTAAATAATTTAATTTTAAAATAAAAATAATATTAAAAATATATTTTTTAATATTATTTTCTTCAATTTTTAATTTCAATATTAACTCATCTTATATCATAATTCTTATATGTCAAAATAAACTAGACCAAAGCCATCAAGAATATGTCTAGTGAAATCATTTGAACTTTTTTTTACTAGTGATTAACTAAATATTTTTTTAATAATATTATAATTATTATTTTTAAATATTTAATGATATAGAAAAATTGTATACCGTACATCCTCCATGGATGTACCAAAACTCTTAAAATTAAGAGCTTTAGATACTGTCTAATTTTTTGAATTTCTTTGTAGTCCAAATTTGGAATAGACAAAACAACCCTCACTTTATCATATACTTGATCAAAAAACCCATAAATCAAAACACCTCAAACTTGACGAAGCCTTTGCAGTCCAATTTAGTCTCCTGTGTTTGCTTCTGTGTCTGCGTGCATCAGTCTACTCCTCTCTGCCTCTACCATCAACGATAAAGATGCAGTTCTTGTCATCACAAGTAAGTTTTATGTACATTTATTTGGTGGATTATTGAATATAGGCAATACTATCAAAACTGGAAGATTACATCTTGGGGTGCTCCTCTTATAAATCTGTGTAGAGATACAAAAATATGTTTTATCTATGTTTTCGTTTAGAGTTACAAAAAATAATTGGTTTCTATAAAAGCAGGGGAGGTTTCAAAATTGCAGGGGAGGTTTCAAAATGAAAACGAGAAAATTTATAAGAAAGAAGAACAAGAATCAAAATCTCCATGATGACATAAATCACTTTCAGGGGAAGTTTCTATAAAAGTAAGGGAGGTTTCAAAATTGTCCATCTCCCCCAATAAACATCCAATGACCAAAATTCATTGGTTCCTGGGAGAATCTTAGCATATTTGGAGACTCTCCAACAAGACAAAGTTGCACCAAACAAGGGCGTGTAATATTATATTAGTGAAGTAGAGTTTGTTGTCTCTCGGCAACTCGAATTCAACCCATGAAAGCTCATTGTTCAAATGGATTTAAAAGTGAAACCCCCCCAAACGCATCTCACTTGCGTGTTCTTCAAACTATTTGAGTAAACTAAGCCTATTAATTGTGTACTTCAATGAACACTTTCTTGAGAGATGGCGACATGAGTGCTTGACGAAGATAGTCCTTGGCGAAGTGGTATTCGACGAAGATGGTCCTTGGCAAAGGAGACGACGACGTCCGATGATGGCTATGACAACGGATGGCGAGAGGGCGAGGATGAGCGGGCGACATGCATCACGGGACTTCCTTGGCCTTGACTGCTCTAGGCAAATCAGGAGAAATGATAATGAGATGCGCATAAGGGTAGGGGCCTTGATGGGAATTTCTACACAACTTCAGAAAACAAGGTATGTCAAATTACTATTAAGTCAGAAAAAGAGCAACAATCCTTTCATGGATCAAGAAGAGAGGATAAATTCTTTAAAACCCAAGGTTCTTAATTTTTTTTTTAATTTTTTCGAACGTCTCTAGAAAAACTTTGTCAAAAATCAAAAACCATCCTAAATAATTTAATTTCTTAAGTTTTAAAATAAAAATAATATTAAAAAAATATATTTTAATATTATTTTTTTCAATTTTTAATTTTAATTTTAATTCAACTCACATCTCGTAATTCTTGTATGTGAAAATAAACTAGACCAAAGTCATCAAGAATATGTCTAGTGAAATCTTTTGACATTTTTTTTTTAATTTAGTGATTAAGTAATTATTTTTTTAATAATCTAATAATTCTTTAAATATTTAATGATATAGAAAAAATGTATAATTTAAAAAAAAAAGAACATTTGATCTTCTCGAAAGAATTCATCAGCTATACCATAAACCCTCCATGGATGTACCAAGAGTCTTAAAATTAAGGAGACTAGGAGTCAACGGACTCCATGTGTGTTGATGTGTCCTACTAATGTAGCCAAAGATTTATAATGGTCTGTGTGAAAACAATTTAATAATCCGGACCACTTCAAACAACTATTCTGATGGAGGCCTACGAACCTTCAAATGGTTGGTGATACCCATCAATTTTCAACGACTGAAAAATAGACCGACTTGTTCAACATTTGCCATTTTTTGCCTCATTATTTAGTCACTTCTTTCTCTGCCCTTGTTGACTTATGAAAAATATTCTTATTTATATTAGTCGAATACAAAATATTTTTTAATTATAAATATTCAATATTTTTTAATTATTATATTTTTTTCAAACTTTCAAATAAACATAAAAAAAAACAATGTTTTCAATTTCCAAAACAAAAGTAATATTAAAAATTATATATATATTTTTATCAAAATCCAATAAAATGTCTATAACTCAATTAATTATTTTTATTATTATTCACAAATTATTTCACTATTATTAATAATTAATTTAAAATAATTTTAATATCCAAATGAATCTTAAAAAAATGCCAAATCCATAAAAAAAATTTTACAAAATTTTTTTACAATATACTACTAAAACATCATATAATATGTTAAATTTTAATAGTTCAAAGATTACTGGTTGATGTACTGTGTTTTAAATGAATTTTTATATTTAAAGATCAATTCATAAAATAATTTATAATGTGATAGTGACTAAAAAAAAAATATTAATTTATTATTCGTCTACATAAAGCCACTTTGTTTTTTTTTTTTAGTAAAAATAAAGCCACTTTTGTATTAAAGTGTAGAAGTAGTCTTCTGCGTAAGTGCGGGGATGATCTTTGACGATGACCAGATACTGATCACCTCCGAGTGAACGCGAGCCGAGGTGAATCATCCTAGAAAACGCGATGAAGCATGGAGACAAAGTCCAGGCTGTTAAGATGTCAAGTCTCCGAAGAGAGAGACCTATAAATTGCAGCATATCTCAAACAGCCGAGTACCTCAAACAACAAGAAATACTACAATCCTCTCCCCTTCCAAAAGCTACCTTTTTCATTACCTTTCTCTGATCCTAAAATTAAGAACGTGATCATCATCGATCTTAGCTGAAAAACCAACACAATCATGACGAAGGTATCGGAATCGATTCATCATTCATAGCAACCAAAAACAAATTCAGTACTGCACACACACACACACACACATATATATATAGCTTTTTGCTGGTTGAAATTAAGTTAATTTGGCTCTTTTTTGCAGCAAACGGTGGTGATCAGAGTGTCCATGGATGGCCACAAGTCCTTTTTTGGTGAGCTGGATGTACAAAAAGTCCGCTCCAAAGCTTTGAAGATTGCAGTAGGCACGTCAGGTAACGAAAATACAACATTTTGGGTCGAAAAGATATCAAAATTAATTTATTAATACTGAAAATTTCAATATATTTTTCATTTTCTTTTTTTTGATGGATGTACATATATGTATGTGATGTTCAGGGGTGGTGTCGGCATCTTTAAAAGGAGACGAGAAGGACCAAATAGAAGTAAAAGGAGATAATATTGATACGGTGAAACTTACAAAATTACTGAGGAAGAAAGTGGGACATGCAGACATAATTACTGTGGCGGCAGAGGAGAAGAAAGAGGAGAAGAAAGAAGAACCCAAAGTAGAATACTTGTCGTGGCCTTATAATTTTACGCCTTCCCACTACTCTGGCTATCCATTCTATGCGCCCTCAGGGATTACATGTTACTATTCTTAATAGATCAGACAGGAGCGAGCTAGCTACTAGCAGTACTGGACAGATTTCCGATGATAATATTGAGTTTTTGTTTTTTGATCTTTAATTTCAAATGCTTTGATGATCCTGAGGTGTGCGATGCAAATCTGGCATCATGATTCTGCTCTACATATATAGATATAAATTGATGGTTGTGTTCAGTTTCTCATCTCTAGCCCTTTTTTATTTTGGGAATAAGATTAAATTTATTATTATATTTGTTTTTTAAAATTCGATTTTTTTCAAATTTTCATATTACTTTTTTGAATCTTTATATAAAATTTATATTAAAAAATATTTTATAAAAATATTTTATTCTTTTTAAAATTTTTATTTTATTTCATCTTTAAAAATAAATAGAGGGTCCAAAATATAAATTATTATCTATCTACGGACAAGATCACGTACGAACGAATTGATGCACCGCTGAAAGGAATTGATTAGTCTGGTTCTGGTTTGCAATTTAAAATAAAATTACGAAATAGCGCCAATTTACGATCCAACTGGATCTCTACAACGAAAAGACATGCAGCAAGTTGGATGTATTATGAGTAATGCGTATAAGTAATATTATATATTTATATATATGCATCCATATATATAATTTATTGATTGTTTTTATATTTTATATTTTAAAAATAAATATTTTATTATAATCTATCTTTTAACATTAATACTTGTATATATAAGACAATGATATCGGATCCTGTAATTGGATTCTTTTGCGCTTTTTTAGTGCAAATTTTTTTAATAATTTATAACAATTTATTTTATTTTACAAAAATAATAAATATATATAAAAATAAAACATATTTAATTTTCTTATTTTTTTAATTAAAAAATCTCATAGGAGCGTAAAGGGTACGAAGCCACGAACCACGGCCCCCACAGATATAATATATATATATATATATATATATATCTGTTTACTGGTTGGACCTGGATGACCACACCGGCCGATGCCACATATATACAAGAGTCAACTGAAAGTCTTTGAAAATTTTATATTTTTTTTATTGGATATTGTAATTCACTACAAGATTAAATGCCTATACCAGCGCTGGGTTTAGTGGCTAAAAGCATGCATTTCTGCCGGAAAATGGTATCCTTGGAGATTACTGTAGTGCTGGTCACTTGCAGGTATAATAGGCCAGGTAAATGTCTATCGTGGACATGAGTTCAATACGTCGCTGTTGTCATTATTTGCGGCGAATTGTTGCCGCAGCAAAGGGCCCTAAATACGTCACATATAGTCTGTTAACCATGGTTAACAATTGGCATAAAAACTTTTTTGTTGCGAATCCAGTTCGCCGCAAATAGTGTTAAAGTTAAAATATATATATATATATATAATTGGCTACAAACTATTGCTTTCATACTGCAAACGAAGCTGTTATTATGCCAATACATCTTCAACAAAATACAGAGTTTGAATTCAAATATAACCAATTATAATCAAGAATGCAATTATTTGATGAGATTTGATGGAAGGTGAGAGTCTTTCAAGACCACCTAAACCACACAACTTCAAAGATAAGAGTACAATTTGACAAACAAAATTTTAAAAGGAACTCCATGCTAATGGGATTCCATCTCATTGAAAATAAACCATCAATATAGCCAAGTTATTCTACCATATAACTTCTCAGAGTACATCATAGGACAGAGCAGCAAAAAAAACTTTTTTGAATACTACAAAATTACCAATGACTTTAAGTGCTCCCTAAGTAGACTAAGATAAGTCACCATTCATTTATACACAAATGAAGTACCAGACAGATAAAAATTTCAGCACTTATTAGCTAACCGCTGCTATCGGAATCAAAGTAACTTGAGCAAATACCTCATCTGTGTGAGCTTCAGCCTGCAAAACCAAATGTTATAACTGAAGTCAGCCCCTATTTTCAATTGCATTCAGTTTGCCCACTGTCACCAATACTATGATTTTGACCCTAAAATAAATAACAAAAATAGTTGAAGAATGATAACTAAAGTTTATCCAACTAAAAATCCAAAAACATCATGCAGGGCAATTAGAAATCCTTTGAGTTCACATTCCAACACAAGAACCCTGCTATGTCCACATAAAGTAATCAACTAAATAACCAAAAATAGCAACAATTGATACATTCTCGGACTTGAAGAAAACTATAATGAAGAAAAAAAATACCTCGACAATTTAATGAAAGATTTGAAGATTTCGCTCACAGCATAGGCCTGCAATTACTTCACAAGAATGCATTTTCCGGCAGAAATGCATGCTTTAGCCACTAAACCCAGTGCTGGTATGGGCATTTAATCCTTAAAGTTTTGCTAATATAGGGTAACGTCACACTACTATTCTTCACGTTGCTAATAACTAAAGATTCTTACTTGTTTTAGAAACCATGAATGGTATTCTTGAAGCTGGTACTCTTTACACCGAACATGTCATACAACATCCTCGTTTTCACTGAATCCCCTGTTTTTGTCATAGCATTCACCAAAAACTAGCATATAAACTAATATATATATATATATATATAATACTATTAATTTTAAAAGAAGAATGATCACAATAGAGACGAAATATATAATAAAATCTTCCTACAAAAAACGAATGATCCAAACAAAATTGGAGCATACATGGAGCAGATCAAGGTCCCCTCAGTTTGGGTAAGAAATTAGGGGGATCTTTTTAGATATGAATTAGGGATCACCCCAACCAAATAAATTCAGGGCTGCGTATGAGCATTCGATATGTCAGAACACGCCATTTTGAAATATTTACTTCTTTAGTTGTAAGAAAACATACCAAGCCATACTCAAATCATCATTCATACATGTATAACACCTATTTACTTGATTTCTATCTTAAATGTGATTATCCCCTTAGAGAATATTCCAATAAGTAGCTTTCAACGAAAATTCAAATCTCAATAGGCATACGGCCATATTTAGATTGAAAACTGTAATGTTAACATTCAAACTTATACATTACCAACCAGAGCAAAATATAGAATAACATAACAGTGTTATTGTAGAAAAATATAAATTCTATGAAAAAAAATTTATGAAGTCCTAACAAAGGTTATCCAAAATTATGACAAATCACTTCGGCTTCACATATACTTACGCCATTACAGTGAATACCAAAATTCCCACCAAAACGAAGCACAATATAATCAGGTACTGCAAGAGAAGTGCCAAGGTCTGCCCCTGAGAGTATGTAGCTGTTTTTGAGTGCACATATACTCATTTTTTAAAGGATACAATCCACAAGAGTATGTAGCTGTTTTTGAGTGCACCAAAAAACCCGATTATAGTTCTGAAGTTACAGAAAACAGAAACATGAATGTGAATGTGTAGAGAATAAAGTGTAGGGAAAAGAATTAGAGTATGTGAATGTGTCAGCGTCCATTAACAAAGAAAGAAAAACTTACATGATAAAGATAAAAGCACCAAGTCCTAAAACAGGGAGAGTGAGGGACCTTCGATCACAGCCATCGTAATGAGTGCTCATCCATATTCCAAAAATTATGACAGCCACAGATAAAAGCTGTACAATGAGAACAGATCAAACCCCATATTAAACTTGTCAAAAGGCACATGATTTACTTAGTTTGCTTTGATTTTTCAAGTTATTCACTTCTATTAACCATCAATGAGAGTTGTCCATATCTTTTTGGAAATATTAAATAAAATTTAAAATATAAATGGATAGCGAGCTAAAAATATGGCGTACCGCTACATCATAATCCAAAAACCATGAAGAAGAATCCGCAGAATCTGGATTTAGAGAGCTGATTGAAAAGTAGGAAATCAGATTTAGAGCGAATGATGGATAAAATCGATATCCCTGAAGTGGAACAAGCAGACGTTAAAGAGAACTAACAATAGAACCCACCACATAAGAGAAAGCAACAAATCGAGCACGCTTAAAGGATCAAACTTTTTAAAATGTACAAAAAGGATCAACTTTCGAAGTGAAAAAAATCAGGTAGATTAAAAACAAAATAGAAGGAAATGAAGAGCACAAAGCTTACCATGTATCACTCTGTGTGTGTGTGTGAGAGAGAGAGAGAGATAGAGAGAGAGAGAGAGGGATTGGGGAAAATGAGGTATCGTTGCATTTAAAATTTAAAACACTATTTACGGAGCTTTCATAGCGCCGGAAATAGCACAAAATTCGCCACAAAAACTGATTCTTACGAATCTCCGCCCGGTTAAGATTGGAATTTGCCAAACTCAATTTTAATTAGTGCCGCTGTAAGCATCTATTGCCGTCATTTCTAACTGCGGCAAACTTAAAAACGCCCCTGCAAGAGTTAATTCTTGTAGTGATAATAATGATAGTTTAATCAAATTTAAATTTTTTTTTTTATCATCTTTTAATTTTTTAAAAAAGAAACTATTTAATAATTGAGAGAGTGATTATTAATAAAATTGTATATTTTAAATTTTTTTAATAATTAAAAATATTAAAAAATACTTTAAAATAAAATAAATAATAAATAATTTATGAGTGATAAAAATATTGATAAAGAGACGTTAATCTATCCTTACAGTCCAAAGCGGAATGGTGGAGGATATATAATGATTGCCCTCCGTATAGTTTACAACCAGCAAAGTTTAGTATCTGGAACTAAAAATATATTAATTAATTGGCCCTGTTAAGGGTATGAACCTGAGGAATCATTCCAATTTCATTGCTGACAAAATGTTAACAGCACCTAAATAAAAAATTATACTTTTTATCATTATTGAAAAAACGTACAAGTTATTGAAATTTAAATTTGCCATTTTGGTTTGAAATATAAATTTCTAAACACTCGCTCGACATCTAGTTTGAGCGAGTCCAGATTTATGAGTTCAATTAACTCGCGCTCGACTTCTAACTTGAACGAGATTTGCATAGAGAGTTCGTTCCACACTCACTCGACGTCTAATTTGAGCGAGATGCAAACCCTAATAATCGCTTGAGTGAGATTTAACCCCGCTCAAGTGAGCTACCGTTTTCTAAGGTTCCACGCCATTTCACTATAAACGCATGTTCTTTCATTGTAATTTGTCAGATACTTTTGGAGAGTAACCAAATACTTATGAGAGAAAAATTCATCTTGTTAACAATTTTAAGAGTACATTGGGTTTATTGAGGTTTTAGGATTGTGAGAATTTGTGAAACATCTCTTATACTCCATATTCGTTATAGTGAATTCATTCTGATGAACCCTAAATCTAGTGTTTTTGTGTGTGATTTTCGTATATTCTTTTGTGTTTTAAATTCCGCTACGATACTTCAAACTTACTATTCATTACGATTTTTCCCCAACAAACTAGCGCATCAAGATGAAGGCGATGCTGCGACAACAGGAGTTTGCTAAGGTGCTAGACAGTAAGCTAGACTCTTCCGCACCTAAGAAGGAAGAAAAGGAAAAAACACATAATGCTATTCTTTTGTCGTTATTTGATGGAGTTTTGAGGAAGGTTACTAATGTGGAAAAAATCAAGAATTTGTGGACCATACTCGAGAGCCTATGTATGATGAAATCACTCATCAATCGGTTATATCTGAAGCAATGGTTACACCTGCTCAAAATGAAGGACGATACTCCTATCTTTGAACACTTAGATGAATTTAATAAGATTATTATGGATATGATAAATATTGATATTAAACTTGATGAGGAGGATCAAGTTTTAATTATTTTATGTTCGTTGCCCATGTCATACGATAATTTTATCAATACCATACTTTATGGTAGATACACAATTTCTTTAGTTAGTGTTAAATCTATTTTGAATTCAAAAGAATTGAGAAATAAACTGAATGAAAATGGTAGTAAAAATCAAACTAGTGGTTCGTTTGTTAAAGGTTCCTCTAGTAATGGCAAATCCAATAAGAAGTTCAAATAAAGGTAAGGAAAAATCCAAGGGCACGGTCCAATGGTAGTAATAAGAAAAATGTCAAGTGCCATTACGGTCACAAATTTGGCCATTACAAAAATGAATGTCCTAAATTGAAAAGTAAGGAGGAGGACTTTAGTTCCTCCAATGCCTTTAGCGTTACTGGTAAAAAGTCTAACGGCTCAGACATTGTCCTAGCAATCAGCAATTCTAGTAGTCAGTTCAGTGATAAGTGAGTCATGGTTTCAGCTTGTACGTTTCATATGTGTCTCAAGAGAGACTGATTCATTACCTATGAACCAGTCAGCGGTGGTTCCATTTTGATGGGGAATGATATGGTTTGTAAGATTGCTGAAGTTGGTTTAGTGAGAATTAAAATGTTTGATAAGATTATTAGGACATTGTCTAATGTCTGATACATCTCAAATTTGAAGAATAATCTTATTTCCTCTGGCACTCTTGATACTTTGGGTCTCCGGTACATCAACAAAAGTAGAGCCATTAGAGTTAGTAAAGGCTCTATGGTTGTAATGAGGGGAGAAAGACAGATAATCTTTATTTCCCTTAGGGCAGTACAGTGATAGGTA
The DNA here is from genome assembly GCA_036559045.1 of Platycarya longipes. NCBI lineage: Eukaryota > Viridiplantae > Streptophyta > Magnoliopsida > Fagales > Juglandaceae > Platycarya > Platycarya longipes. The sequence continues at coordinate 2,897,908 of CM071798.1, forward strand.
GAGTTGCAGTGTCTATTTCAGATGATCCAAACTCAGATATTACTCGTTTGTGGCATATGCGTTTGGGCTATATGAGTGAAAAATGGATGTCTATTCTGAGTAAGCAATGTTTGTTGTGTGATCAGAAAATAGGAAAACTTGAATTTTGTGAACATTGTATGTTTGGGAAGCAGTGCAGAGTTTAATTCACTACTGGGGTTCACGGTAACAAAAGTATTGTGGACTATATTCATTCTGATCTTTGGGGTCCCTCTTCTGATTCATCGAAAGGTAGAGCTCAGCATTTGCCTACTTTTATTGATGATTACTCACACAAAGTTTTGGTGTATTTTCTAAAATAAAAAAATGAAGTTTTTGTTAACTTTAAACAGTGGAGGTTTTGATTGAGAATCAGATAGATACGAAGGTAAAGCGACTTCCAACCGATAATGGTATGAAATTTTGCGGAGGTGAATTTGATAAATTTTGCAAAGAAGAAGGCATTGTTAGACACCGCGCAATTAGGCATACTCCACAACAAAATGGAGTAGCTGAGCGAATAAACTGGACTCTTCTAAAGAGAGCCCTGCTTTGATTCAAATGCTGGTTTGTCTAAGGATTTCTGGGCTGAAGCAACCAACACAACTTACTATCTGGTTAACCACTCGACGGCTACTGTAATTGGTTTGAAGACTCCAAATGAGGTATGGTCTGGTACTCTTGCTTATTATTCTGATTTGAAAATATTTGGTTACTCTACTTATTTTCTTGTTAATAAGAAAAAATTAAAACCAAAGACAAAGAAGAGAATATTCATTGGATATGCTAACAAGACATTGGAAAGTAGTTTAATTTCTCTATAAAGCAGCCCAAGCAGCAAATCCTCCATAGTATGTTGTTGCACAACCTCCATTAATAACAGACAATCGGACTCAACTTGTATCTTTGCAATGCCAGTACCCACGCACAACTGCAACATACTATGGAGCAGTTTTATAGTATAAAACTTTGATTTAAATATTGAAATTTAAAGTTTAAATTTGAAGAAAATTTTGAATTTATTATTTATTTTTAAAGAGTAAAAGTATTTTTATTTTATTTTTCCAATTTTTTCTCCTAACTTTTGATCAAATATGACAAGATTTTTTGATATGTATGCAAATTTAAATTTTTTTAGAAAAAATTTAGTCAATCTAATGCTAATGCTCTAAGTCTCAAAAAACAACCATTAGTTCTATAGCTTTTGGATTCTCAACTTCATCTCCAGCATGCTAGCAGCCATTTGGAACTTTTCCCTTATTAAAATTCAATAAAATATTTTTAACTCAAACGATTTTTTATTATTATTTATAAATTATTTTATTATTTTTCACAAATAATTTAAAATATTTTTATTATCGAAACGAATCCTAAGAAAAGTGCCACATTTATAAAAAAAAAAAATGTTACAAAAAAAATGTATAGACAGAAATGATTCTATATAATATGTTAAATTTTAGTAGTTCTAGCAGAACACTAGTTGATGTACTGTGTTTTAAATAATTTTTTTTATTTAAAAATCAATTCATAAAATAATTTATAATGTGTTAGTGACTAAACATAAAAAATAAAAATAAAAAGTAACATTAATTTATTATTCGTCTAAATAAAGCCACTTTTTATTTGAGTAAAAATAAAGCCACTTTTGTATTGAAGTGTATAAGTCGTCTTCTGCGTAAGCGCGGGGATGATAAGATAATTATAAGCTCCGAGTGAACGCGAGCCGAGGTGAATCATCCTAGAAAACGCGAAAAAGCATAAAGACAATGTCTCCGAAGAGAAACAGACCTATAAATTGCAGCATATCTCAGACAGCCTAGTACCTCAAACAACAAGAAATACTACAATCTCTTCCCTTCCAAAATCTACCTTTTTCATTACCTTTCTCTGATCCTAAAATTAAGAACGTGATCATCGATCTTAGCTGAAAAACCAACGCAATCATGACGAAGGAATCGGAATCGATTCATCATTCATAGCAACCAAATTCAGTATTATATATATAGTTTTTTGGCTGGTTGAAATTAAGTTGATTTGTCTTTTTTTTTTTTTGCAGCAAACGGTGGTGATCAGAGTGTCCATGGATGGCCACAAGTCCTTTTTTGGTGAGCTGGATGTACAAAAAGCCGCTCCAAAGCTTTCGGTCGATGAGATATCAAAATTAATTTATTCATACTGAAAATTTCAATATATTTTTCATTTTCTTTTTTTTGATGGATGTACATATATGTATGTGATGTTCAGGGGTGGTATCGGCATCTTTAAAAGGAGACGAGAAGGACCAAATAGAAGTAAAAGGAGATATGATTGATACGGTGAAACTTACAAAATTACTAAGGAAGAAAGTGGGACATGCAGACATAATTACTGTGGCGGCAGAGGAGAAGAAAGAGGAGAAGAAAGAAGAACCCAAAGTAGAATACTTGCAATCGTGGCCTTATAATTCTACGCCATCCTACTATTCCTATGATCCATTCAATGCGCCCTCATGGATTACATGTTACTGTTCTCAGTAGATCAGAGTACAGCTGCCGAGCGAGCTAGCGATGGAGAGATTTTCGATGATAATATTGAGTTTTTGTGTTTTGATATTTTCAAATGCTTTCCCAAGGTGTGCGATGCAAATTTGGCATCATGATTCTGTTCTACAATATAGATATAAATCAATGGTCGTGTTCAGTTTAATTCTCACCTCTAAGATATGATTTTAGTTTTGGAATCTTTTCTTCTGATGATACTTCGTAAAGATCATTATTGCATTTCATGCGTGAACGTCCAGCTTATGAATTATTATCGATCTACGTACAAGATCACGTAGGAACGAATTAATGCTCTGCTGAAAGGAATTGATTAGTCTGGTTCTGGTTTGCAATTAAAAATAATATTACGAAATAGTGCCAATTTACGATCCAACTGGATCTCTACAACGAAAAGGCAGCATGTTATATATATATATAGGAAAATGATTATTATACACGCCTTTGCGGACACCCCCACCACGTGGCAAATTAAATGAAATGGTGTGTTTCATTTTAAACACGTTGGTTTCCTTCTTTTCACAAATTAAATGTATTTTAACCCATTTATTCAAGGACGCTGCTAAAGAAACTTGGGAGATAAGGCACATTTCACCTAGGAGCCATAGTGAAGCTTCAAGCTTGCTTTCCCTTTCACTAACAAACCAGGCAACCTTCAGAGCTCTCCGATTGAGTGATTAGTTCTTCATCCGTTGGGTGAAATCGAAATCCAGGAGGCAAGTGGGCTTGACCGTTATCAATATAGCACTAGGACTCCATGGAAAGAAAGCTAAGCTAAGAATTTGATGAGCTTTGCGAGGGTTATAAAGGACCTAGGCGAGAATATGGCTTCCGAACCTTCAAAAATCGGTGAAAATCAAATGAGAGGACGACAGGGGTTTCTGAATTAGTTTGGTTTGGTTTGGTTGAGAAAGAGATTGTTATATGGGTTTTTCACAAATATTATTTGATTAATTGGAGTGATGTATATGTCTAAGGGAGTGGGCTTGGGGTTCTGATTTGAGGATGCCTGCGTGCATGAGAAAATTTGCAGGTATTCCTCTGTCAATTGAAGAAAATGGAGGGAAGGAATCAAAAAGTAGTTTACTGAGAATAGAGAGAGGATCTCTTCATGTGAGAGAAAAAGAAAGGTAGAGACTTTAACACATTTCTTCATGTATATTCCGGCAATGGTAGCTCTTTGCGATTTCGATGGGCGACGGCAGCTCCTACAAGGACGACAACATCTTTCTCTCGTCTTTTTGTCTCCCCGCGTGAATGTCTCTTGTCTCTCTAGTCGGCAAATGGCCTCTTTTTCTCTCTTGATTTAATTTTTTTTTAATAATATATGTGTTGACGTGGCATCAGCGTGTACGCAATAGGTACACCACCACGTGGTACCTATCACTACTCATATATATATATATATATATATATATATATATTATGGGTAATGCTTATGTATTTATATATACGCATTCATATATATAATTTATTTGGTTGTTTTTAGATTTTATATTTTAAATATAAATATTTTATTAAAATCTATCTTTTAACATTAATATTAGTGCACAATATTTCTTATATTTAGAGTTTTTCATAAATATATATATTATATATATCTGTTAACTGGTTGGACCTGGATGACCACAGCGGCCGATGCCCAATATATACAAGAGTCAACCGAAAGTCTTTGAAAATTTTATATTTTTTTGATTGGATATTCTAATAATGATAGTTTAATCAATTCTTTGTTACTTTTTTTTTTTTATCATTTTTAATTTTTTTTAGAAAAATTATTGAATAATTAAGGGAGTGATTATTGATAAAATTGTATATTTTCAAAATTTTTAAAAAATATTAAAAAAATACTTTAAAAAAAAATAAAAAATAAATAATTTATGAGTGATATTGATGAAAGATACGTTAATCTATCATTACAGGTCAAAGCGGAATGGTGGAGGCCAGTTATATACTGATTGCGCTACGAATAGTTTACAACCAGCAAAGTATACTATCTGAAACTAAAAAAATATTAATTAATTAGCCATGTTAAGTGTATGAACAAGAGTAGTCATTCCAATTTCATTCCTGACAAAATGTTAACAACTCCTAAATAAAAAATTATACTTTTTAACATTATTTAATAAACAGACAGGTTTTTGAAATTTAATTTTTGCCTTTTCGGTTTGAAATATCAAAACAATAGTTAGTGTTGAGTGTAGCTTGAATATTGTTGAATAAATGCCTCATTCCTAGAGTTCAGTCGATACTTGCTCGACATCCAGCCCGAGCGAGTCCAGGTCCGTGAGTTCGCTCGACTCTCGCTGTACTTCCAGCTCGAGCGAGATTTGCATAGAGAGTTAGCTTGACACTCACTTGATGTCTAACTTGAGCGAGATGCAAACCCTAGTAGTCGCTCGAGTGAGATTTAACTTCGCTCAAGCGACCTGCCGTTTTCTAAGATTTCACATCATTTCACTATAAATGCATGTTCTTTCATTGTAATTTGTGAGAAACACTTTTGGAGAGTAGCCAAACACTTGTGAGAGAGATTCTTCTTGGTAACAATCCTAAGAGAACATTGGATGTATTGAGACTTTAGAATTGTGAGAATTTGTGAAACATCTCTTATACTCCATTTTCATTACAGTAAATTCATTCTGACCAACCCTAAATTTGGTGTTTCTATATGTGATTGTCGTATATTCTTTTGTGTTTTAAATTCCGTTGCGATACTTCAAACTTATCATTCATTACGGTTTATCCCCAACAAACTGGTATCAAAGCTTAGGCTCTGTGTTAAATCCATAAGGGATGGCCTCTATGGGAAATTTTGAAGTGAAGAAATCCGATGGTCAGAACAGTTTCAGTTTGTGGCGCATCAAAATGAAAGCGATGCTGCGACAACAGGAGTTGGCTAAGATGCTAAACAGTAAGCTAGACTCTTCTGCACCTAAGAAGGAAGAAGAGGAGAAAGAACATAGTGCTATTCTTTTGTTGTTATCTGATGGAGTTTTGAGGGAGGTTGCCAATGTGGAGAAAGCAAAAAATTTGTGGACCAAATTCGAGAGTCTGTATATGACGAAATCACTCACCAACCGGTTATATCTGAAGCAACGATTATACATGCTCAAAATGAAGGACGATGCTCCTATCTCTGAACACTTAGATGAATTTAATAAGATTATTATGGATCTAATAAATATTGACATTAAACTTGATGAGGAGGATCAAGCTTTAATTATTTTGTGTTCGTTGCCCATGTCGTACGATAATTTTGTCAATATCATGTTTTATGTTAGAGATACAATTTTTTTAGCCGATATTCAATCTGCTTTGAATTCAAAAGAATTAAGAAATAAACTTAATGAAAAGGGTACCAAAAATCAAACTAGTGGTTCGTTTGTTAAAGGTTCCTCTAGTAAAGGCAGATCCAGTGAGAAATTCAGAGAAAAGTAAGGGAAAATCTAAAGGCACAGTCCAAGGGTAGTAATTTCAAGTGCCATTACTATCAAATAAGTGGCCATTACTATCACTAGTTCGTCCAATGCCATTAGCGCTATTGATGAAAAGTCTAACGGCTTGGACATTGTCCTAACAATCAGTGATTCTAGTAGTCGTTTTAGTGACAAGTGAGTCATAGACTCAGCTTGTAAGTTTCATATGTGTCCCAAGAGCGACTGGTTCGCTACCTATGAGCCAGTCAACAGTGGTTCTGTTTTGATGGGAAATGATATGGTCTGTAAGATTGCTGGGGTTGATTCAATGAGAATTAAGATGTTTGATGAGATTATTAGGACATTGTCTAATGTCTAACACATCTCAAATTTGAAGAAGAATCTTATTTCCTTGGACACTCTTGATACTTTGGGTCTCCAGTACATTAGTGAAGGTGGAGCCATTAGAGTTAGTAATGACTCTATGGTTGTAATGAGGGGAGAGAAGACAAATGACCTTTATTTCTCTTAGGGCATTAGTGACAAGTGCAGTCATAATGCCTGTTTCAGATGATCCATACTCATATATTATCCGTTTGTGGCACATACGTTTGGGTCATATGAGTGATAAATGGATGTCTATTCTGAGAAAACAATGTTTGTTGTGTAATTAGAAAATAGAAAAACTTGAATTTTGTGAACACTGTGTGTTTGGGAAGCAATGCAGAGTTCAATTCACTACTGGGGTTCACGGTATCAAAAGCACTGTGGACTATATTTATTCTGATTTTTGGAGTCCCTCTTTTATTTCATCGAAAGGTGGAACTCAGTATTTGCTTACTTTTATTGATAATTACTCACACAAAATTTGGTACTATGAAGCAGAAAAGTGAAGCAAAAAAGTGAATTTTTGTTAACTTTAAACAGTTAAGGTTGATTGAGAATCAGACAAATAAAAAGGTAAAGCGACTTCGAATTGACAATGATATAGAATTTTGCAGAGGTGAATTTGATGAATTCTACAAAGAAGAAGGTATTGTCAAACACCGCACAGTTATACATACTTCATAGCAAAATAGAGTAGCTGAGCGGATGAACCTGACTCTTCTAAAGAGAGCCCTGCTTTGATTCAAATGCTGGCTTGTCTAAGGATTTCTGGGCTGAAGCAGCCAACACAACTTACTATCCGGTTAACTGCTCGCCGACCACTGCAATTGGTTTGAAGACTCCAAATAAGTTATGGTCTGGTACTCTTGCTTATTATTCTAATTTGAAAATATTTGGTTGCCTTGCTTATTTCTATGTTAATGAGGAAAATTGGAACTAAGGGCAAAGAAGAGCGTATTCATTGGATATGCCAACGGGGAGAGGGGATTCCGAATTTGGTGTATTGATCCTAAGTCACCTAAGTTTATAACTAGTAGCGATGTAGTATTTGATGAACAGTTTATGCTTAATTTGAGAAAGAAGTTTACTATTTCTATAGGAAATGTGTAGAATAATAGCAAGGAGGTGGAGCTAGAACTTGAAACTCCACAGAGGGTGTTAGCCGGCTCCTAAGATTATGCTATTGTTGATGAGCATGATTCTGATGACAGCGCATATAATGAGTAAAGCTACAACGTAAAAGTTGGTAGACAAAGGAAGCAAGTTTGGCCACCTTTCAAATATGCTCATGCAGATATGGTGATGTATGCTCTTACTACGACATATGACATTATTAGTCAGAAACCTTCCAATTATTTAAAAGCTGTCTAGAGCAAGGAATCTGCATAGTGGTGCACTGTAATGAGTGAGGAGATTGAGTCTCTTTACAAGAACCAAACATATAATTTGGTTAAGTTGCCTAGGAAGACAAAAACTGTTGGTTGCAAATGGGTCTTTAAGAGGAAAGAAGGAATCTAGGGCGTTCTGATGCAAGGTAAAAGTCACGTTTGGTTGCTAAGGGTTATAGTAAAAAAGAAGGCATCGACTTCAATGAAGTTTTCTCTCCAGTGGTGAAATACAATTCAATCCGGGTGTTACTTGCTATGGTAGCACTGTATGATCAAGAGCTACAACAACTTGATGTTAAACGACGTTCCTACATGGAGAGCTCAATGAGACCATTTATATGCATTAGCCAAATGGATTCATTGTTGAGAGTAAGAAAGTTTTTGTTTGCATTTTAATGAAGTCTTTGTATGGTTTCAAATAGTCTTCGAGGTAATGGTATAAACGTTTTGGTTCTTTTATGATTGAGTATGCCTATGTGAGAAGTAGTTATGACAGTTGCATTTGTCATAGGCAGTTATCTGATGGATCTTTCATTTATCTGTTACTCTATGTTGATGATATGATAATTGCTGCTAAATGTGTGTCTAATATTAATTTGTTGAAAAATCAGCTTAGTAATGAGTTTGAAATGAAAGATCTAGGTGCTGTAATGAAGATTTTGGGGATGTACATCCATAGGGATAGGAAAGCTGGGAAGCTATTATTATCTCAAGGAAAGTATTTGGAGAAAGTCCATGAGAGGTTTGGAATGATTAATTCTAAACCAGTAAGCACACCGCTTGCTTTACACTTTAAACTTTCAGCTTCTCTATCTCCCAAAACAGATGAAGATAAGTAGTTTATGAGTCTATGATGGGTGTTTCGTATTCCAATGCAATTGGCAGTATTATATATGCGATGGTTTGTACCCGCGATATTTTACAGGCAGTGAGTGTTGTTAATAGGTAAAAGGCTAATTTAGGGAAAACTCACTGACAGGTTGTAAAGTGGATACTCATGTATTTGAGAGGAATCTTAAACTATGGACTGGTTTTTGATAGAGATGTTGATTTCAGTTCCAGAGTTGTTGGCTATATTGATTTTAATTATGCTGGGGACTTAGACAAAAGGAGATCATTGACAAGGTACATTTTCACACTGTGTGGCTCTGCTATTAGTTGGAAAGCAATATTACAATCCATTGTTGCTTTATCAACTACTGAGGCAGAGTACATGGCAGTAGTGAGGCTGTTAAGGAAGCCATTTGGTTGAAAGTTTTGATCAGTGACTTGGGACTACAACAAGGTTATTTTAGTATTTTGTTATAGTCAGAGTGTAATACATTTGACCAAAAATCAAATGTATCAGGAGAGGACAAAACACATTGACGTCAGGTATTATTTTTTAGAGATATTGTTACAGAAGGTGTTTTTGAGATCTTGAAGATTGCTACTGTTGAGAATCCCGCAGACATGTTGACAAAGCCAATTGCAGTTTACAAGGAACTTGATTGGTGTTTGAGGATCTTAATTTCCTTAGGGATTTGAAGGGGGTTAGTCTTTGGTGAAGAATAAATTTTGTAAGACTTGATAGAATTCAATCCAAGGTGGAGATTTGTTGCGTGTGGTTTGAATATTGTTGAATAAACGTCTCAATCCGAGAGTTTGCTCGACATTCGCTTAACATTCAGATCGAGCAAGTCCAGATTTGTTAGTTCGCTCGACACTCGCTCAATGTCCAGCTTGAGCGAGATGCAAACCCTAGTAGTGATTCGAGTGAGATTTAACTCTGCTTGAGCGAGCTACTGTCCTCTAGGATTCCGCATTGTTTCACTATAAATGCATATTCTTTTATTGTAATTTGTGAGAGACACTTTTGGAGAGCAACCAAACACTTGTGAGAGAGATTCCTCTTGTTAACAATCTTGAGAATACATTGGGTGTATTGAGATTTTGGGATTGTGAGGATTTGTAAAACATCTCTTATACTTCATCTTCGTTATAGTGAATTTATTCTGATCAACCCTAATAGTGGACGTAGGCTCACATTGAGCTGAATCACTTAAATTTGGCGTTTCTGTGTGTGATTGTCGCATATTCTATTATGTTTTAAATTTCGTTGCGATACTTCAAACTTACCATTCGTTACGATTTATCCCCAACAGTTAGAGATACATCAATCCCTTGAAAATTTCTTACCAATTGAATTTAAGTAAAAAGAAAAGGGAAGCCGCAACATTTATTAAATGATCAAGAGTCGAAGAACAGAAACAAAAGGTGACAAACTCGAATCCAAGCATATAGAGACAGAAGATTTTTATTGTTTTTTGCACTCAACTCCTAAAATAATGCATGCCCAACCCAGAGGAAATTAACTTTAAAACAAAAATCGACCAATAACTAAGAGAATAGGGCTAAATTATTACAACCAATTATTAGTCAAAAGCAAAGCACTAAACTAGTGTTCATGGATCAAGAGGTTGGGATGACAGCATCGGATCACAGTTTAATCTTGCTCACAGTAGGGCAATAGATTAAATGGAATAGCTGTAGAAGTCTAGTGTGTAGATATGAAGATTGTTGGGCTCAATTTCCTAATTGTAAAGAGGTGATAAGCAATGTTTGGCAAGGGCATGAAAGTAACCAACAAGGACTAGCAGACTTCACAAATAAATTGCAGGGTTGCTTACAAGTGTTAAAGCAATGGAGTTTTAAAAAAGAAGTTGAGTCTTGAGCTAGCATAAAGAGGAAAAGAGAGACACTGCAACTCTCACAACAATCTGTTCAAACAAAATCTGTGCAATAACTAAAACAGTTACAAACAGAATTAGATGGTCAACTTGAAAGAGAACACGTGAAATGGAAGCAAAGGGCAAGAGAATATTGGTTGCATAAAGGAGATAGAAACACTTAATTTTTTCATATGTGTGCATCACATCTATTTATCTATATAAAAGCCGAATCATTTAATCTGATTTGGCACTCAAAGTATAAAATGCGATTAAAAATTTGACACGGAAGATGTTAATCTACCGATTTAAAACTTAGTTAAAACGGTTGATCACATAAACTCGGTTAATGAAGCACATTTTGCGACACGTTATCACAGAAACCAATCAATTTGCAACACGTTATCAACTTGCGACAATCGCAACTTTACGTTATCACATAAACCAGTCGAAAATTGCAACCCTTTGTTCTCACTTTCGAAAATTCTGCCCAAACACTCTCCCCTCTCGCACCCTTCATTCCTCCTGTGTTCCTTTCTGCAATTTCTGGGAGTTCTCTGTTTTGGCTGCCGGAGACGACGTCGATCGCCGGTAAGAGTCTCTCTGTCTCTCTCTCTCTCTCGCGAGCACCCTGTTTTTTCCCCATGAAACACATCAATCTGAGTCTTTTCCCTCTTCCGCAAATTGTCAGTGATTTCGGGCATTAGAGTGCATCATTTTCTTGGATCGGTGTCGCCTTCAATCCTTGCCGGATTTTAGTGTACGGGCCCTTTTCTCCTGTAGGTGTCCCTAGCGTTTCTCCTCTCGGTATTTACTCAAAATCTTATATATTTCTTTTTCTTAGATCTACTATATTCTAGAGTCCAAGCGAAGTATTATTTGGTGCGTCATTCTATCTTGCCCTATATGGCCAAGCCTAGCATGCCATTTATATGAATCTAAATTATCAGATGTAGAAATAAAAGAAATAGACTCATTCATATTTGAATAATCCAAATCCATTATCATAAAACCGTCTTGAAGAAAAATATTTCCATAAAACACATGGCCCAAATAAACAGAAACATAATTGTTTTCAAATATAATCCGAAAACCAAGTCTTAAAAGAGTAACTACAAAAAGTAAATTTCGTCAGATTTTGGGAGCGTATAACATATTCTGGAGGAAAAGAGTGTGGCCACCCCGCAAGTCCAGCTTGTAGGTACCAAGTTCTAGCACCTCCATGCTTGCTCCATTCCCCACCTTGATATCACGGCTCCCAGCTGGAATCTGGCGATACTCCACAAATTTGACTCTATCTCGCGCTATGTGTTTGGTCGCTCCTGAATCAACAGTCCACACAGGATAGGAGTGAGCAACCATCACATGGCTAGTTATAAAAACAATACGAGAAAAGTCAGAGTGTACCTTCTTCAGCTCAGTGCAGTCACGAGCGAAGTGGCCTTTCTTTCCTCAGTTGAAACACTCTAATTTGGACTTGTTCTTCCCGCGCTTGGCCCTCTTGCTGCGCTGAGAAGTTCTTGACTCCTTCTTAACTTGTCCAGCAGCTACCCCATTCTTGGACTTCCTGCGCTTAGGCCTTGATGCCTTGTGCGAACCAGAATCAGCCACATAGGCCGAATGATTGGGCTTAGCAGCCTCTAGGCACTCAGCCTCCAATTCCAAATGACGCGAGACATCATCAAAATTTTTGATATTCTCGTTATGCATCAGGTTCTGGCTCATATTCTCCCAAAAACTTAGTAGTGATCTTATCACTGTCTGGACTTGTTGTTCATTAGTCAGGTCGTTTCCTGCCGTCTTAAGTTTGCGGATCATTGTCGATATAGCCCTAAGATGCTACTTCATTGTGTGATCAGAGCGTATCTTATAGGAGTCAAACCTTATGGTTAATCCACGCAACCTGGTGGACAAAGTTGCACCAAACTTCAACTCCAAAGCCTCCCACATGCTTTGGGCTATAAGCCTCCCACGCAACCTGGTGGACGAAGTTGCACCAAACTTCAACTTCAAAGCCTCCCACATGTCATAGGTCTCGAACTCACACATTAGAACATTGTGCATGCTACTTAACATTATTATGCGCGCGCACCGATTTTTCATAGCCCATTCATTATAGGCTAATTCATCTAACTTGTGTTGTTTCGAGTCCCCTTCCTTGGGCTTAGTCAGGGAGTGAGATAAGGCCTCTACGATCTCTTGCTCATCTAAGACATACTGGATATTGCGATGCCATATGTCATAGTTCTCCCCATCCAATTTCTCCCATTTGTTTAAATCGGCAACTATATTCTTGGATGCCATTTCACTACAAAACGTAAAGAGGGATATTATACACACACCTAAGAAATCTGCCGCGTCCATCCAAGCTAGAAAAGAAATAATTTAGACATGTCGTAAGATCGAAAAATTGCTAGGCTTCAGAATCATCTCTTGCGCCACAATGTCTAATTATTAAATTTCTAACCTAATTCCCTTGCAACTTTAAAAAATATGGGAGATTTAATCATAAATCTCAACCATACTCCCACTATCTAAAGTAGTCACCTAGTCCTAATCATGTGTAAAGATAGATTCTACTAAAATCGCAGTAACCTGTTGGGCCAGTCTACAAGGACAGCTACACCAATCACAGCAGCCTGTTGGGCCAGTCTACAAAGATGGTTTATATAAGACTATTACAGTCTATTTTTCTTATTCCATCAGTGCATTTACAGTTCTTACTGGGGCTACCATGGTGTTGTCGCTGTACAGTGCATTTACAGCTCTTACTGGAGTCACTGCAATTCTTTTAGCCTATCAATCTACACTGACAACTCTAACTTAGACTACTTAGTGGGAATAAATCTATTTTATCACTAGAATAAATTAAGGCTAATGACTAATCATTCAAGCCTAACATTTGTACATGATAAAATAATAACACATCCACGTGTAGTATACATACATGTTATCACATTTAATCTAAAACATTAAACATACTATCACATGTAATATAACATTATAGAATTCATCAATAAAAAAACATGAATATCACCATATATTCACATGTAGTCACATTTAATCTAAAAAATTAAATAAAAGATCACATATTATCACAGGAAATATATTTAAGCATATATTAAAACATGCATATATATATATATATATATTTTAATAAAAAAACAAATAAAACAAATAATAAAAGCCCCACCTAGATCAAAAAACACCCACGTCCTAGTGGTGGGCATTGGTCTTACTCATCATGTGATCCTGGGTTCAAAACCTACGACCGGCACCTTTTTTTTTAAACAAAAGGAGCTGGGCCGTGTAAAGGCCCAACCCAAAACAGATTGTTTAAAAAAAAACGAAGAAGGCAATGGGTCGAAGCCCAAGCCCAACCAAACACAAATGACTTAAGTCATCTTCTTCCTTCGGTCAGCTACTGTTCACGTGAACAGTAGCCATAACACAGCAACCATGAACAGTCACCATAGGCATCCATTTATGCCTAAAAACGCTGCCCCATTGTCGGAAGGGAAGAATTGGTGCCACCATGCACCACTAGGTGCGCACGGCACCTCGCGGTCGAGTGCGTGGCATCATGCGGTGGTGCACATTGCACCATTGTGGTGCACGCTGCACAAGTGCAACGCTGCACCTCACATTTTTTTTTTAAAAAAAACACAGATGAAAAAAAATACCAGATATTACTCAAGCAATTAAAAAAAAACTGGAAGCAATTACATGAGCTCTGATACCAATGTTAGAAAATATAGCGGAAAAAATTACCTCAAGCTTAGCTTAATAAATTGCTCTACAAGTTTCTTCAGACTAATAAATCACCAGCGTTTTTTCTTAGTGGTTAGTACACTACGTAGTATAAAACTAGAGTGACATTAAATAAATCCACAGTCTAAGAACTATCTCAAGAGAGGACAAAAAGAGAGAGATTTTTTTATTTTTTTAGATGGTGCCAAAAACCAAATTGATGGGGACTACTTATAGTCTACCCACATACGGTTGGCCTTAAAGGCCAGCCATTACACTGCAATTAAATAGCAGTTACAATAAAACCATACGTTACAAGCCATGTAACGTATGGCATTTAAATGCCATACATTACTGGCAAAAGGAGGGGGGCAGCCCACTTGGGCACCCTTCCTGTTAAAATGTTTATATGGTGTGCCTGTCAAGATGCTCTTCCAACAAAGAAAAATCTATACAAAAGGAAAGTTGCCTCTGAGCCTCTATGTCCAATATGTAAGTTACAAGAAGAAACTCCTCATATCCTATGGTGTTGTCCATCAGCATAGGATGTGTGGTTGTTAAGGGATAAACAAATTCAAAAAGCAGTGATCACAGATGATGACTTTGGCTCGATATTTATGCAGATGCTCCAGATGATTGGTCCAATAGACATCATCATGTTTGCACAAGTGGCTAGAGGATTGTGGATTAGAAGGAATAAGTGAGTGTTTGAAGACTCCTTTATGTCCCCTTCAATTTTAATGAGGAATGCAACTCAAGCAGATCTGGATTTCAAGCAGGTCAATAGCAAGTAGCAGAATTCCAAGAATGAAAAAAAATCAAAGAGTGTTCACTCATTGGGAACATCTTGAAATCACTACATAAAGATAAATTGGGATGTGACTGTGAGAGAGGAAGGCAACATAGTGGGAATTATCATTGTTGTTAGGGATTGTGAGGGAGAGCTCCTAATGTCTGCAATGCAACCAATGATATTTCGCTCACAAGCTACTCTGGCTGAAGCTAGAGGTCTGATCTCAGCTACCAAGTTATGTAGAGACTTGGGTTTCAGAAAGTTGATTTTTGAAAGGGATTCAAGTCAAGTAGTGCAAGTTGTGAAGAAATAAACTCAGCAAAATAGTGTATTGGGATGTCTGGTGGAGGATACTTACACTATTTTAATTAATATTGTAAGAGTTTTATTTAAACTATGTGTCCCACACACACATCTTATCAGTTTGAAGTAGTTCAAAATCTTTTTGGATAATATATGAGTTATGAAGGGATAATAATTACTCCTAAGAGATAAGATTAAATTCTATATCTCTAATTATAGTCAGACACAAACTCTTAGATTTCTTGATGGTCGGAAGTCTATAAATAGCACTGGGAGGTTCAAAGGTTCTCATCTACAACATTAGAGTGCCTCTAGCTATCGGGAGACACTTATGAGGCAAAGTTGTTAGGGCGATCCTTTTCCCATAGTCAGATCAATTCTTCATCAATCAGATGGAGAAATGTACGTTTCTGATATTGTTATTTACTATTATTGTAGATCATAAGAAATTGAAAATCCATTTATTAATGTCATGTTAAAATATTTAACATGTGGTATTAGAGCATTAAGTTGTAGATTTTTTATAATCTCGATAAATTTACAATAATGTATATTATGTTTTATCATGTCACAAAAGACTGAAAATACGTCTTTTAATCTGACGATTAAATTCATGATGTAAACGTCGATTATGTGTTTGTGAAAGAGTAATATACTGCATTCATTATTTACTTCGGTTTGAAGCGTGTTTATTTCTCCCTTTATGGTATTGCCCATCTACTTGTTATTTCATATTTGCCTCCTCTGTTATATATTGTTGTGATATTGTAAAGGGAAAGTTGATGGTGTCAGTAGAAAAATAGCATTTGAGCCGCTGCATATTAAGCCTTCAATTGTTTGGAAAGCCACTGTGAGTATAGCCTTGTATAGTGTGGCAGCCGTTAAGATGGTGGTTTCTGGCTGGTGGCTGTAAAGAAATGGCCCTGAAGGGCGGCTCAACGGGGCTGTCAAGCTGTAAATGGGCTCTGCCCCGGCCTGATTAAAGTTCTCATCGGACTAAGGTGAGGTCAGCACTGGGAGGAGGCGAGGAAGCCCTCCGCGACGCCACTGTAACGGCGGCAGAGGGCGCTAAAGCCCATTGCCACTGCAGTTCACTAATTAGAAAAAAAAGGTACAGTAACTTGACCTGAAGTCACTGACGGAAGGAAGACGGTGACATATTGCCTCACCGGCGATGCCATTAGTTGTAGTCACAGGTTCAAGTTGCGGTGGCTGAAGGTTGGAGAATAGGAGTCGGGTCATGAGCAATGGCCTAGTTAGGGCTGATGGGCCACTGTTGTGGCCCAGCCCAAAAAAAAGGGCAGATGGGCCATTATTGTGGCCCAGCCAAAAAAAAAAAAAGAGAGAGAGAGCAGTAGCCCAAGTCTGAAGCGAGTCTCGACCCATCATTCTGGTTCTGACCCAAATGGGTCAGAATAAAATAATAATATTTATTATTATTATTTTATTTATAGATATTTATTTCCAAAAAAAAATGTATATTTTTGTTAGAATAATATTCTCTTTTATATGCATACTTTAATGTTATATGCATACATTTAAATTATATACATGTTATTACGATTATCTATATGTATGTATGAAATGTTTATTTAATTTTCTATACATGTTATTATTAGTCTAAACATGTATATAAGTTTATTTTCCATGCATATTTTATTGTTATGAACATGTATAAAATCTTATTAAAGTTATATACATGTTATTAAAGTTATGTACATGTATATATGAAAAGTTTATTAAATGTTATATACATGTTATTATTATTACTTACATGTATGAAAAGTTTATTAGATTTTATATATGTTATTATTGTGATTTTCTTGTAAAATCAAAATTTGGTTTAAAATGAAAAATTTTATGGACTTTTTCTGTGGGAGTATGGATTTGTACAAACTAAGACGGTTCTGTCTAGAAGATTGGAGTTTCTAAGTGTGTCCGTTGTGACCCTCCAATCTTTCCTGGAAAGTATGGATTTGTACAAATTAAGACGGTTCTGTCTAGGAGCTTGGAGATTCTAAGTGTGTTCGTTGTGACCCTCTAATCTTTCCTGGGAATCTTGAAGTTATATTTAGAAAAAATTAATCTTTATTGGGAACTTACTTAGCAGTATTATTCATATATGCAGTATAATTCATCAAGGCATTGAAAGGTTTATTCATGTTGAAAGGTTTTAATTAAAGTTAATTTTCCATGCATGCTTTATTGTTATTCAAATGTGTGGAAATTTTATTAAATTATACACATGTTATTATTGTAACCTACATGTATGAAAATTTCATTAAATTATATACATGTCATTATTGTCATCTACATGTATGAAGATTTTATTAAAGTTATATACATATGATTATTGTTAAACATGTATGATATGTTTATTTTGGCTCTTATTATCATATTATTTATCCAATATAGGACAAATGATTTACATCAAAATCAAGAAAAGATTGGTTGCCTAAAGGTACAAGATTTTCTTAATTTTGATGACAAATCATTAAACTCATAATAAGGTGGATATAATGGAGGGAACACCTTGTGTGTCAAGATCTACTCCTAAAGGAGGGTCTTAATGACACTACTAGTTTTTTTTTATTAAAAGTAAGGTTGGAGGGAACACTTTGTATGTCAGAGTTTACTCCCAAAAAAGAATTATGATGATACAACTAGTTCATTCACAGAATTTAATATTGGAGGGAACACTTTGTGTGTCAAGATCTATTCCCAAAGGAGGGTTTTGATGACATTATTAGTTCATCCATAATTGTTTAAATTCTGATTATAGTTTATAAGTGTTTAACTCAAAGCATTATATAATAAATATTATTGCCATGTTACAAACCCTGGAAATGAAAGTAGAAAAGTCTTTCGTTATTCAATTTATTCTAAACTCTTTGCCACCTCAGTATAGTCCATTTCAGATGTATTACAATGTTATTAAATATTTATGGAATATGAATGAGTTGGCAAGTAATGTAATTCAGAGAAGGCTAAATTGAAACAACAAGAACATTACTCTGTTAATTTTGTGAATAAAGAAGCTAGAAAGAAAATGCATCATTATGGTAAAAAGAAACGAACTAGACTATTGAAAAGAAATAAACCTGTAAAAGTCAATCATGTGCAGCATAATAGTAGCAAATGATAAATTTGTGGGAACTATTGGACACATAAAAGCTGAGTGTCATAAATGTAAGGCTTGATTTGAAAAGAAGGGTAAGCACTTACCTTTATATGTCTTCAATCAAACCTTGTAAATGTTTCCACTAATTCTTGGTGGCTAGATTCAGGTGCTAATGTTCATGTTTTCATAACCAGGAAAGATGATACCTTACAAGCTAAACATTAAACTCCATTGAGCATTTATCTTTATAGGAAATAAAAATAAGGTTGAAATTTTAGCCATTGGAGATTTTTATTTAGTTTTGAGTACCGGTCAATCTTAGACCTTCATAAATGTGTTTTCAGTGAGGCATGATTTGATTTCTCTATCCAGGTTAGAATTGATGGTTATTCGTTTTCGTTCCATGATAGTAGTCTAAGTTCGTTTTAAAATAATTTTTCTATTGGTTCTGAGTTTTTTCTCTAATAGTTTTTATCGATTATGTCTTGATAGTTCGTTTATTAAAAATACTTACTCCCAGTACCATGTATTTTTTTTTTTTTGGAATTAAAAGAAATTTGATGACTTGTGGCACAAAAGATTGGGGTACATCTCCAAAGAAAGGTTGCATAGGTTAGTAAAAGAATGGATTCTTCCGCATTTTGATTCTACTAATCTTGAAAAGTGTGTGGTTTGCATAAAAGGAAAGCAAACCAAACATACTAAGAAAGGCGCCACAAGAAGTAAAGAGTTTCTTGAAATAATTTATATAGATAAATGTGAACCATTCTCCATAGAATGTTTTGGTGAAGAAAAGTATTTCATCACCTTTATAGATGATTTTTCACATTTTGGATATATTTATCTGTTACATGAGAAATCTCAAGCTGTATAGGTGCTTGAGATATTTCTCATGGAGGTGGAAAGATAGTTAGATAGAAAAGTGAAAATCATCAGGTCGAATAGAGGTGGAAAATACTATGGAAAGTATGTTGAATCGGGCCGTAATCCTGGCCCATTTGCCAATTTTTTTGAACAGCGTGGCATTATTGCACAGTATACGATGCCTGGAATGCCACAGCAGAACGGAGTTGCTAAAAGGCGTAATCGGACCTCATTGGATGTGGTCAGAAGTTTGGTAAATAATTTTATCTTACCCAAATCATTGTGGGGTGAAGCCATTAAGACAGTAATGTATATCTTAAACCGAGTTCTCAGTAAGGCAATTCCAAAAACTCCTTTCGAGTTATGGACTAGTATGAAATCAAGTTTGAGACATATGCATGTTTGAGGTTGCCCAGCCGAAGCTAGACTATACAACCCACATGAAAAAAAATTAGATCATAGAACAGTAAGCAGATATTTTATTGGTTACCCAGAGAGATCCAAAGGGTATAGATTTTACTGTCCTAATCACAGTTTGAGAATGGATGAAACAGGAAATGCCAAATTCATTGAACTTGACGAGATCAGTGAGAGAATTGAACCTAGAGATGTGATTATTGAGGAAATACGGGTAGATGTCCCTATACCTACATCCTCAGAAAAGATAATGATTCCTCTAATCGATCATCACGATGATACCGTAGAACAAGTAAATAATCACCCATCTCAGAATGATAATACCATTGATGAACCAAGTTTGGAGTCACCAGAACAGATTGTTTTACGCAGATCTCAGTGAGATCGAAGACCTGCCATTTTGATAGATTATGTGGTATATTTTCAGGAATCTGAATTTGACATTGGGACAAGTAAAGATCTATTAACGTTTTTACAAGCCATAGAGGGAAGTGATTCTAGTAAATGGATCGATACCATGAAAGAAAAGTTGAAATCCATAAATCAAAATCAAGTCTGGGATCTTGTTGAGTTGCCTGAAGGGATTAAAAAAGTCGGGTGTAAATGGGTCTTTAAGACTAAATGCGACTCGAAAGGTAACATCGAACGACATAAGGATAGACTTATTGCTAAGAGTTTTACTCAGAAAGAAAGCATTGATTACAACGAGACATTTTCTCCAGTATCTAAAAAGAATTCATTTAGAATCATTATGGCATTAGTGGCTCATTATGATTTAGAGTTACATCAGATGAATGTGAAAACAGCTTTTTAAATGAAAATTTGGATCAAGTGGTCTACATGGAGCAGCCAGAGGGCTTCTCAAAAAGGGGTAAAGATCACCTAGTATGTAAGCTTAAGAAATCGATATACGGGCTTAAGCAAGCTTCCCGACAATGGTACTTAAAGTTCAATGATACCATTACTGCCTTTGGTTTTAAAGAGAACATCGTTGATCGATGTATATACCTAAAGGTCAGTGGGAGTAAGTTCATAATTTTGATCCTATATGTTGATGATATCTTGTTGGCTAGTAGTGGTCTTGGCTTACTTTATAAAATAAAGGGTTCTCTCTAAGAACTTTGAAATGAAAAATACGAGTGAGGCATCCTTTGTGATCAGAATCGAAATTTTTCGAGATCGAAAACAAGAATAGTTGGATTTGTCTCAGAAAAATTACATAGAAAAAGTTCTTGAGAAATTTGGCATGAAAAGTTGTTCATTGCTGGAAAGTCTTAAAAAGCATATTAAAGTACCTATAAGGAACTAATGATTACCAGCTTACCTTCAGTAGAACTGATAGTTTGGAAGTAACTAGATACTCAGACTCTGAGTTTGTGGCGTGCTTTGAGGTTACAATATATGGTTTATGACTGAGGAAATTTATCTTAGGACTTGGAATTGTCGACTTATAGCCAAGCCGTTAAAAACGTATGTCCTTAGAGTATTTTTTCTCCGAATGATAACCATTTAATGAAATTTCAAATACCTAAATGTTAAGGAGAAAGTATATAAATAAATATGTTCATAACAATTGTATGTTATTGATTACACTTTAAAATGACATGTTGAAAAGATGGGTTGTATGTTTATACCCATAATGTGAACATGATGAAGTGATAATTGATACAATGAGTATTTTGTTATTAGATAGTAAAAGATATCTATTACAGTTGTTTTTGTTTTCTTGCCTCTCCATTTTATATATACATTGAATGGTATGGATGAATGATGACAAGATAATGTCTATGTTAGACATGAATTGGAACCCAAAGGCATTACAGTCTTAGCCTTAATTATCTAAATTAAAGATCGTGTGTTAAATTTAATTACTGGTGTTATAGTACATGAAAGGGAATCTGTTGATTATATAATAAAGGACCGTCATGACTCGCATTGGTAGTTAATTTGACATTGATATTATGGAACTCATGCAATGTGTTTTGAGTTATGAAAGGTTCAGGAAATAAATTTGCGCAATATGGTTAATTTCCTGTGATAAGCTTATAAACGAAAAGTATTATTTTATGGGCGTATAGGCCAAGTGGGAGAATGTAAGAGTTTTGTTTAAACTATGTGTCTCACACATCCATTTTATCAGTTTGAAATAGTATAAAATCCTATTGGATAATATTTGAGTTATGAAGGAATAAGAATTACTCCTAAGAGATAAGATTAAACTCTATATCTCTAATTATTGTCAGACACAAACTCTTAAATTTTTTGATGGTCAGAAGTCTATAAATAATATTGGGAGGTTCAAGGGTTCTCACCTACAACATTAGAGTGCCTCTAGCCATCGGGAGACACTTATGAGGCAAAGTTGTTAGAGCGATCATTCTCCCATAGTCAGATCAATTCTTCATCAATCAGATGGAGAAAAATATGTATCTCATATTGTTATTTACTATTAATGTAGATCATAAGAAATTAAAGATCTATTTATTAATGTCATGTTAAAATATTTAATAGATATCAGCTGACAAATCAGGCATGTTAAGAGAGAAGCCAATCAAATAGCACACAAGCTACCTAAGCAAGCCCTACAGAAAAGTCGAGAGCTTACAGAGATCCATTTTATCAACCCATGCATAGCCTAATAAGTAAGCATAGAACAACAGTTTTCAAGAGACATGGTTTGTTATTGTTTATAGACTATGGAACTATAATGGCTGTAGACCAATGAAATGTAAGGGCTTCAGGTCATCGTGATGTAGTGGCAATTTGCCATTCTAATGTTTGATGAAATGAATCCATGATGCTTTTTTGGAAAAAAAAAAAAAGTCCTCCGTTGGGGCCTTTGTGTGCACTGTGCACGAAACAAAACGGTTGTTTCATCAAATGAAACGAAGCAGTTCTTTCATCTCATATATGAAGCTTTCTTCCTCACGTTTTGATTGTTAACTACAAAAAGGGCCAATCCACCCACGTGTACCCACACTCTTCTCTCTATCTCTATGCATATGATTTCCAAAGTCTCTAACGACATGACTGTCATTTTCTTGCTCTAGGGTTTATCTTTTTATCTTTCTTTCTTTTACCTCTTTTATTTGATTTGTATATTATATTTCTGCTTTTCGTTTAAATATGAACAGAATTATGGCACATTTGTTGCACATTTCTCCTCTCTTTTGGGTTTTGATGGATTGTAATTTTGTAGTCTTTCTTCTTATCATTATGGTGGAAAGTTATGATACGCCTTGAGGTTTTCGTTTTTTGTTGGCAAACATTTGTACCCACTTGGAAAAATTACAAGGTGGAGTGCAATTCATGAGTGGTCAAATGCATGGTATTGTTTGAGTTTTTATTTTTATTTTTGTTTTTATATTGACATAATATTTGCAACCTTTTGGGAGAATAATATACGAAATTCTTGATAATAGTTCGATTATTATATCGTTGCGTTTCAAAGATTAGAAAAGTACTTTTAAGCAGTTAAAAATATTGTAAAAAATGACATGCTTGATAACTTTATAAAAAGTGATTTAATCGATTAAAAAAGTTAAAAAATAATTTTTTTTAAAAAGTACCAAATTAGTACTTTTATCAAAAAATTCTTACAGACAACTGTATATTTTGAAAAAAATTATTGTAACTAACTTTAAAAGTAATTTAAATATATGTTTACCAAACACTAAATAACTTTTGAAGTGTAGAGTTTATTATTTAAATTATAAACTATAAACCCTAAAATTATAAATTTTTTTTTTTTTTTCACAATCTCAAACACGCACTTAAAATCCTCTTCATGCACAGACTGGTCTCTAATAGAGACTATACATAGCACAACTCAAAAGTAAGCATGTTCATTTGGATTCTGAATCTAGGAATTTGAGTTTGAAAGATGAGTAATTTTTTTAAATTTATTAAACAAAAATGCTAAAATTATTAAAAAATAAAGAAAATTTTAGGGCCAATCCAAGCAGATGAACAGGCCTACTCAAAAATAAAATACATAATATTAGGCCAATTTGATATTATTTTCTTTTACGTGCTATGCAAAGTTTCGATTAACGCCGTATCTCTCTTGCCTACTTGTAAATTTATTTACAGGCACCATCGTTGTTAACTGTCGTTCCTTGGTGGAAGTTGCCCGCCATTTTCTTCGTCGGTTACCGCTCACCATTTCTTGACTGTGGCCAAGTCACTTGATCAGCTATCCTTAGACTGCTTGTGCGTAGCCCAATTCCCAGCACAACTAGCAATAGAAGCACCAAAACAAAGTTCAAGAAAAGTACCAGAAAACAATCTCAAAACGGAGGAAATAATTATGAAAATAGTAAAAAAAAAAAAAAAAAAAAAAAAACAGAGGCGGTTTGCTCTGTTTTTTTTTTATTACAAATTCACAACCTTTTAGCACGCTCTCCAAAACTTCAGGCTTGTTATCCATCTCTAGTATTCCGAACATTATTCTCGTACTAATACTCAAAGTCAACGACTGCAAAATAATTCATCACAGGTAAGTTTCAAACCTTTTTAGAGAGAGAAGTTTTTGATGGATTTTTGCTCTCAACGCGTTTTTGCATGCCTAACTCGTAGGAAAATTGTTTACAAAAAAGGAAAACTTGGACCCTCAACTTCAGAGAAAAAGGTTTGTCAAATTACTATTAAGTCAGAAAGAGAGCATCAACGCTTCCATGCATCAAGAAGAGAAGCTAAATTCTTTAAAACCCAAGGTTCTTAATTTCTTTTTTTTTGTTGACCAGTCACATTCGAACGTTCTAAAAATACTTTGTCAAAAATCAAAAACCATCCTAAATAATTTAATTTTAAAATAAAAATAATATTAAAAATATATTTTTTAATATTATTTTCTTCAATTTTTAATTTCAATATTAACTCATCTTATATCATAATTCTTATATGTCAAAATAAACTAGACCAAAGCCATCAAGAATATGTCTAGTGAAATCATTTGAACTTTTTTTTACTAGTGATTAACTAAATATTTTTTTAATAATATTATAATTATTATTTTTAAATATTTAATGATATAGAAAAATTATATACCGTACATCCTCCATGGATGTACCAAAACTCTTAAAATTAAGAGCTTTAGATACTGTCTAATTTTTTGAATTTCTTTGTAGTCAAAATTTGGAATAGACAAAACAACCCTCACTTTATCATATACTTGATCAAAAAACCCATAAATCAAAACACCTCAAACTTGACGAAGCCTTTGCAATCCAATTTAGTCTCCCGTGTTTGCTTCTGTGTCTGCGTGCATTAGTCTACTCCTCTCTGCCTCTACCATCAACGATAAAGATGCAGTTCTTGTCATCACAAGTAAGTTTTATGTACGTTTATTTGGTGGATTATTGAATATAGGCAATACTATCAAAACTGGAAGATTACATCTTGGGGTGCTCCTCTTATAAATCTGTGTAGAGATACAAAAATATGTTTTATCTATATTTTCGTTTAGAGTTACAAAAAATAATTGGTTTCTATAAAAGCAGGGGAGGTTTCGAAATTGCAGGAGAGGTTTCAAAATGAAAACGAGAAAATTTATGAGAAAGAAGAACAAGAATCAAAATCTCCATGATGACATAAATCACTTTCAGGGGAAGTTTCTATAAAAGTAAGGGAGGTTTCAAAATTGTCCATCTCCCCCAATAAACATCCAATGACCAAAATTCATTGGTTCCTGGGAGAATCTTAGCATATTTGGAGACTCTCCAACATGACAAAGTTGCACCAAACAAGTGCGTGTAATATTATATCAGTGAAGCAGAGTTTGTTGTCTCTCGGCAACTCGAATTCAACCTATGAAAGCTCATTGTTCAAATAGATTTAAAAGTGAAACCCCCCCAAACGCATCTCACTTGCGTGTTCTTCAAACTATTTGAGTAAACTAAGCCTATTAATTGTGTACTTCAATGAACACTTTCTTGAGAGATGGCGACATGAGTGCTTGACGAAGATAGTCCTTGGCGAAGTGGTATTCGACGAAGATGGTCCTTGGCAAAGGAGACGATGACGTCCGATGATGGCTATGACAACGGATGGCGAGAGGGCGAGGATGAGGGGGCGACGTGCATCACGGGACTTCCTTGGCCTTGACTGCTCTAGGCAAATCAAGAGAAATGATAATGAGATGCGCATAAGGGTAGGGGCCTTGATGGGAATTTCTACACAATTTCATAGGAAAAGGTATGTCAAATTACTATTAAGTCAGAAAAAGAGCAACAATCCTTTCATGGATCAAGAAGAGAGGATAAATTCTTTAAAACCCAAGGTTCTTAATTTTTTTTATAATTTTTTCGAACGTTCTAGAAAAACTTTGTCAAAAATCAAAAACCATCCTAAATAATTTAATTTCTTAAGTTTTAAAATAAAAAAATAATATTAAAAAAATATATTTTAATATTATTTTTTTCAATTTTTAATTTTAATTTTAACTCAACTCATATCATAATTCTTGTCTGTGAAAATAAACTAGACCAAAGTCATCAAGAATATGTCTAGTGAAATCTTTTGACATTTTTTTTTAATTTAGTGATTAAGTAATTATTTTTTTAATAATCTAATAATTCTTTAAATATTTAATGATATAGAAAAAATGTATAATTTAAAAAAAAAGAACATTTGATCTTCTCGAAAGAATTCATCAGCTATACCATAAACCCTCCATGGATGTACCAAGAGTCTTAAAATTAAGGAGACTAGGAGTCAACGGACTCCATGTGTGTTGATGTGTCCTACTAATGTAGCCAAAGATTTATAATGGTCTGTGTGAAAACAATTTAATAATCCGGACCACTTCAAACAACTATTCTGATGGAGGCCTACGAACCTTCAAATGGTTGGTGATACCCATCAATTTTCAACGACCGAAAAATAGACCACTGACTTGTTCAACATTTGCCATTTTTTGCCTCATTATTTAGTCACTTCTTTCTCTGCCCTTGTTGACTTATGAAAAATATTCTTATTTATATTAGTCGAATACAAAATATTTTTTAATTATAAATATTCAATATTTTTTAATTATTATAATTTTTTCAAACTTTCAAATAAACATAAAAAAAAAACAATGTTTTCAATTTCCAAAACAAAAGTAATATTAAAAATTATATATATATTTTTATCAAAATCCAATAAAATGTCTTTAACTCAATTAATTATTTTTTATTATTATTCACAAATTATTTCACTATTATTAATAAATAATTTAAAATAATTTTAATATCCAAACAAATCTTAAAAAAATGCCAAATCCATAAAAAAAAATTTACAAAATTTTTTTACAATATACTACTAAAACACCATATAATATGTTAAATTTTAATAGTTCAAAGATTACTGGTTGATGTACTGTGTTTTAAATGAATTTTTATATTTAAAGATCAATTCATAAAATAATTTATAATGTGATAGTGACTAAAAAAAAAATATTAATTTATTATTCGTCTACATAAAGCCACTTTGTTTTTTTTTTTTAGTAAAAATAAAGCCACTTTTGTATTAAAGTGTAGAAGTAGTCTTCTGCGTAAGTGCGGGGATGATCTTTGACGATGACCAGATACTGATCACCTCCGAGTGAACGCGAGCCGAGGTGAATCATCCTAGAAAACGCGATGAAGCATGAAGACAAAGTCCAGGCTGTTAAGATGTCAAGTCTCCGAAGAGAGAGACCTATAAATTGCAGCATATCTCAAACAGCCGAGTACCTCAAACAACAAGAAATACTACAATCCTCTCCCCTTCCAAAAGCTACCTTTTTCATTACCTTTCTCTGATCCTAAAATTAAGAACGTGATCATCATCGATCTTAGCTGAAAAACCAACACAATCATGACGAAGGTATCGGAATCCATTCATCATTCATAGCAACCAAAAACAAATTCAGTACTGCACACACACACACACACACATATATATAGCTTTTTGCTGGTTGAAATTAAGTTAATTTGGCTCTTTTTTGCAGCAAACGGTGGTGATCAGAGTGTCCATGGATGGCCACAAGTCCTTTTTTGGTGAGCTGGATGTACAAAAAGTCCGCTCCAAAGCTTTGAAGATTGCAGTAGGCACGTCAGGTAACGAAAATACAACATTTTGGGTCGAAAAGATATCAAAATTAATTTATTAATACTGAAAATTTCAATATATTTTTCATTTTCTTTTTTTTGATGGATGTACATATATGTTTGTGATGTTCAGGGGTGGTGTCGGCATCTTTAAAAGGAGACGAGAAGGACCAAATAGAAGTAAAAGGAGATAATATTGATACGGTGAAACTTACAAAATTACTGAGGAAGAAAGTGGGACATGCAGACATAATTACTGTGGCGGCAGAGGAGAAGAAAGAGGAGAAGAAAGAAGAACCCAAAGTAGAATACTTGTCGTGGCCTTATAATTTTACGCCTTCCCACTACTCTGGCTATCCATTCTATGCGCCCTCAGGGATTACATGTTACTATTCTTAATAGATCAGACAGGAGCGAGATAGCTACAAGCAGTACTGGAGAGATTTCCGATGATAATATTGAGTTTTTGTTTTTTGATCTTTGATTTCAAATGCTTTGATGATCCCGAGGTGTGCGATGCAATTCTGGCATCATGATTCTGTTCTACATATATAGATATAAATCGATGGTTGTGTTCAGTTTCTCATCTCTAGCCTGTTTTATTTTTTATTTTTATTTTGGGAATAAGATTAAAAATTTAAAATATATTTTAAATTTATTATTTCATTTGTTTTTAAAAATTTTATTTTTTAAAATTCTCATATTACTTTTTTAAATCTTTATATAAAATTAATATTAAAAAATATTTTATAATAATATATATTTTTTAAAATTTTTATTTTATCTCACCTTTAAAAATAAATAGAGCGTCCGAAATATAAATTATTATCTATCTACGGACAAGATCACGTACGAACGAATTGATGCACCGATGAAAGGAATTGATTAGTCTGGTTCTGGTTTGCAATTTAAAATAAAATTACGAAATAGCGCCAATTTACGATCCACCTGGATCTCTACAACGAAAATGCAGCAAGTTGGATATATTATGAGTAATGCGTATAAGTAATATTATATATTTATATATATGCATCCATATATATAATTTATTGGTTGTTTTTATATTTTATATTTTAAATATAAATATTTTAGTAAAATCTATCTTTTAACATTAATATTAGTATACAATATTACTTACCTTTAGAGTTTATCATAAATATATATAAGGCAATGATATGGGATCTTGTGATTGGATTTTTTGCACTTTTATAGTGCAAAATTTTTTTTATAATTTATTCTATTTTACAAAAATAATAAAAAAATATATAAAAAAATATATTTAATTTTCGTAATTATTTTTTTCTAATTAAAAAATCTTATAAGGGCGTAAAGGGGACGAAGCCACGAACCACAGCCCCCAAAGATGTAATATATATATATATATATATAGAGTAATGCTAGAAAGCAACCACACTCACATGAATAGTAGTACGCTGTTTATGTGAGTGTGTGCACTTGAGTGTGGTTGCTCTCCATCATTTTTGATATATATATATATATATATATATATTTATATATTTGTTTCCTGGTTGGACCTGGATGACCACACCCGCCGATGCCACATATATACAAGAGTCAACTGAAGTCTTTGAAAATTTTATATTTTTTTATTGGATATTCTAATTTATAATAATGATAGTTTAATCAAATTTTTAAAATATTTTTTTCTCATTTTTTAATTTAAAGAAAAAACTATTTAATAATTAAAAATATTAAAAAATACTTTAAAATAAAATAAATAATAAATAATTTATGAGTGATAAAAATATTGATAAAAGAGACGTTAATCTATCATTACAGCCCAAAGCGGAATGGTGGAGGATATATAGTGATTACCCTCCGTATAGTTTACAACCAGCAAAGTTTAATATCTGGAATTAAAAAAATATTAATTAATTGGCCCTGTTAAGTGTATGAACCTGAGGAATCATTCCAATTTCATTGCTGACAAAATGTTAACAACTCCTAAATAGAAAATTATACTTTTTAACATTATTGAAAAAGCAGACAAGTTTTTGAAATTTAGTTTTTGCCTTTTTGGTTTGAAATATCAATTCCAAAACACTAGATAGTGTTGAGTGTAGCTTGAATATTCTTGAATAAGCGTTTCAATTTAAGAGTTCCCTCGACACTCACTCGACATCTAGCTTGAGCAAGTCCAGATTTATGAGTTCGATTGACTCTCGCTCGACTGCCAGCTTGAGCGAGATTTGCATAAAGAGTTTGTTCGACATTCACTCAACGTCCAACTTGAGCGAAATGCAAACCCTAGTAATCGCTCGAGTGAGATTTAACTCCGCTCAAGCAAGCTACCATTTTACTGGTTGGACCTGGATGACCACACCGGCCGATGCCACATATATACAAGAGTCAACTGAAAGTCTTTGAAAATTTTATATATTTTTTATTGGATATTCTAATTTACTACAAGATTAAATGCCTATACCAGCGCTGGGTTTAGTGGCTAAAAGCATGCATTTCTGCCGGAAAATGGTATCCTTGGAGATTACTGCAGTGCTGGTCACTCGCAGGTATAATAGGCCAGGTAAATGTCTATCGTGGACATGAGTTCAATACGTCGCTGTTGTTTATTATTTCCGGCGAATTGTTGCCGCAGCAAAGGGCCCTAAATACGTCACATTAGTCTGTTAACCATGGTTAACAATTGGCATAAAAACTTTTTTGTTGCGAATCCAGTTCGCCGCAAATAGTGTTAAAGTTAATATATATATATATATATATATATAATTGGCTACAAACTATTGCTTTCATACTGCAAACGAAGCTGTTATTATGCCAATACATCTTCAACAAAATACAGAGTTTGAATTCAAATATAACCAATTATAATCAAGAATGCAATTATTTGATGAGATTTGATGGAAGGTAAGAGTCTTTCAAGACCATCTAAACCACACAACTTCAAAGATAAGAGTACAATTTGACAAACAAAATTTTAAAAGGAACTCCATGCTAATGGGATTCCATCTCATTGAAAATAAACCATCAATATAGCCAAGTTATTCTACCATATAATTTCTCAGAGTACATTATAGGACAGAGCAGCAAAAAAAAAATGTATTTTCATATTCTAATGACAAACTTTTTTGAATACTACAAAATTACCAATGACTTTAAGTGCTCCCCAAGTAGACTAAGATAAGTCACCATCCATTTATACACAAATGAAGTACCAGACAGATAAAATGTTTGATGGGATTATTAGGACATTGTCTAATGTCTGACACTTCCCAAATTTGAAGAAGAATCTTATTTTCTTGGGCACTCTTGATACTTTGGGTTTCCAATACACCAGTGAAGATGAAGCCATTAGAGTTAGTAATGACTCTATGGTTGTAATGATGGGAGATAAGACAAATGACCTTTATTTCTCTCAAGGCAGTACAGCGACAGGTGCAGTCGCAATGCCTGTTTCAGATGATCCAGGCTCATATATTATCCAGGCTCATATATTATCCGTTTGTGGCACATGCGTTTGGGCCATATGAGTGATAAATGGATGTGTATTCTGAGTAAACAATGTTTGTTGTGTAATCAAAAAATAGAAAAACTTGAATTTTGTGAACACTGTGTGTTTAGGAAGCAATGCAGAGTTCAATTTACTACTGGGGTTCATGGTAACAAAAGCACTGTGGACTATATTTATTCTGATCTTTGGGGTCCCTCTTCTGTTTCATCAAAAGGTGGAACTCAGTATTTGCTTACTTTTATTGATAAATACTCACACAAAATTTGGTACTATGAAGCATAAAAGTGAAGCAAAAAAGTGTATTTTTGTTAACTTTAAACAGTTAAGGTTGATTGAGAATCAGACAAATAAAAAGGTAAAACGACTTCGAATTGACAACGATATAGAATTTTGGAGAGGTGAATTTGATAAATTCTACAAAGAAGAAGGTATTGTCAAAGACTGCACAGTTATACATACTTCATAGCAAAATGGAGTAGCTGAGCGGATGAACCGGACTCTTCTAAAGAGAGCCCTGCTTTGATTCAAATGCTGGCTTGTCTAAGGATTTCTGGGCTGAAGCAGCCAACACAACTTACTATCTGATTAACTGCTCGCTGACCACTGCAATTGGTTTGAAGACTCCAAATAAGGTATGGTCTGGTGCTCTTGCTTATTATTCTAATTTGAAAATATTTGGTTGCCAGAGGAGGTCTGGTCTATTAAGAATAGTAAAAAAAGAAGGCATCGACTTCAATGAAGTTTTCTCTCCGGTAGTGAAATATAATTCAATCCGGGTGTTACTTGCTATGGTAGCACTGTATGATCTAGAGCTACAACAACTTGATGTTAAACGACGTTCCTACATGGAGAGCTCAATGAGACCATTTATATGCATTAGCCAGATGGATTCATTGTTGAGAGTAGGAAAGATTTTGTTTGCATTTTAATGAAGTCTTTGTATGGTTTGAAATAGTCTTCGAGGTAATGGTATAAACGTTTTGGTTCTTTTATGATTGATTATGCCTATGTGATAAGTAGTTATGACAGTTGCTTTTGTCATAGGCAGTTATCTGATGGATCTTTCATTTATCTGTTACTCTATGTTAATGATATGATAATTGCTGCTAAATGTGTGTCTAATATTGATTTGTTGAAAAATCAGCTTAGTAATGAATTTGAAATGAAAGATCTAGGTGCTGCAATGAAGATTTTGGGGATGTAGATACATAGGGATAGGAAAGCTGGAAAGCTATTATTATCTCAAGGAAAGTATTTGGAGAAAGTCCATGAGAGGTTTGGAACGATCAATTCTAAACCAGTAAGCACACCGCTTGCTTTACATTTTAAACTTTTAGCTTCCCTACCTCCCAAAACAGATGAAGATAAGCAGTTTATGACGGGTGTTTCGTATTCCAGTGCAGTTGACAGTATTATATATGCGATGGTTTGTACCCGCGATATTTCACAGGTAGTGAGTATTGTTAACAGGTAAAAGACAAATTTAGGAAAAACTCACTGGCGGGTTATAAAGTGGATACTCATATATTTGAGAGGAATCTTAAACTATGGACTGATTTTTGATAGAGATGTTAATTTCAATTCCAGAGTTGTTGGCTATGTTGATTCTAATTATACTGGGGACTTAGACAAAAGGAGATCATTGATAGGGTACGTTTTCACACTGTGTGGCTTTGCTATTAGTTGGAAAGCAATATTACAATCCATTGTTGCTTTATCAACTACTGAGACAGAGTACATGGCAGTAGTTGAGACTGTTAAGGAAGCCATTTGGTTGAAAGTTTTGATCAGTGACTTGGGACTACAACAAGGTTATTTTAGTATTTTGTGATAGTCAGAGTGCAATATATTTGACCAAAAATCAAATGTATTAGGAGAGGACAAAACACATTGATGTCAGGTATTATTTTTCAGAGATATTGTTACAGAAGGTGTTCTTGAGATCTTGAAGATTGCTACCGTTGAGAATCTCGCAGACATGTTGACAAAGCCAATTGCAATTTACAAGGAACTTGATTGGTGTTTGAGGATCTTAATTCCCTTAGGGGATTTGAAGGGGGTTAGTCTTTGGTGAAGAATAAATTTTGTAAGACTTGATAGAATTCAATCTAAGGTGGAGATTTGTTGCGTGTGGTTTGAATATTGTTGAATAAACGTCTCAACCCAAGAGTTTGCTCGACATTCGTTTGACATCCAGCTCGAGCGAGTCCAGATCTGTGAGCTCGCTAGACTCTCGCTCGACTTCCAGTTCGAGTGAGATTTGTACAGAGAATTCGCTCGACACTCGCTCGATGTCCAGCTTGAGCGAGATGCAAACCCTAGTAGTGATTCGAGTGAGAAGTAACTCTGCTTGAGCGAGCTGCTGTCCTATAGGATTCCGCATTGTTTCACCATAAATGCATATTCTTTCATTGTAATTTGTGAGAGACACTTTTGGAGAGCAGCCAAACACTTGTGAGAGAGATTCCTTTTGTTAACAATCCTGAGAGTACATTGGGTGTATTGAGATTTTGTGGTTGTGAGGATTTGTGAAACATCTCTTATACTTTATCTTTGTTATAGTGAATTTATTCCGATCAACCCCAACAGTGGATGTAGGCTCATATTGAGCTGAATCACTTAAATTTAGTATTTCTGTGTGTGATTGTCGCATATTCTTTTATGTTTTAAATTTCGTTACGATACTTCAAACTTACCATTCTTTACGATTTATCCCCAACAGTTAGAGATACATGAATCCTTTGAAAATTTCTTACTGATTGAATTTAAGTAAAAAGAAAAGGGAAGCTGCAACATTTATTAAATGATCAGGAGTCGAAGAATAGAAACAAAAGGTGACAAACTCGAATCCAAGCATATAGAGACAGAAGATTTTTATTGTTTTTTGCAAGCATCTGTGCGAGCTTCAGCCTGCAAAACCAAATGTTATAACTGAAGTCGGCCCCTATTTTCAATTGCATTCAGTTTGCCCACTGTCACCAATACTATGATTTTGACCCTTAAATAAATAACAAAAATAGTTGAAGAATGATAACTAAAGTTTATCCAACTAAAAATCCAAAAACATCATGCAGGGCAATTGGAAATCCTTTGAGTTCACATTCCAACACAAGAACCCTACTATGTCCACATAAAGTAATCAACTAAATAACCAAAAATTGCAACAATTGATACATTCTTGGACTTGAAGAAAACTATAATGAAGAAAAAAAATACCTCGACAATTTAATGAAAGATTTGAAGATTTCGCTCACAGCATAGGCCTGCAATTACTTCACAAGAACGCATTTTCCGGCAGAAATGCATGCTTTAGCCACTAAACCCAGTGCTGGTATGGGCATTTAATCCTTAAAGTTTTGCTAATATAGGGTAACGTCACACTACTATTCTTCACGTTGCTAATAACTAAAGATTCTTACTTGTTTTAGAAACCATGAATGGTATTCTTGAAGCTGGTACTCTTTACACCGAACATGTCATACAACATCCTCGTTTTCACTCAATCCCCTGTTTTTGTCATAGCATTCACCAAAAACTAGCATATAAACTAATATATATATATATATATATATATATATAATACTATTAATTTTAAAAGAAGAATGATCACAATAGAGACGAAATATATAATAAAATCTTCCTACAAAAAACGAATGATCCAAACAAAATTGGAGCATACATGGAGCAGATCAAGGTCCCCTCAGTTTGGGTAAGAAATTAGGGGGATCTTTTTAGATATGAATTAGGGATCACCCCAACCAAATAAATTCAGGGCTTCGTATGAGCATTCGATATGTCAGAACATGCCATTTTGAAATATTTACTTCTTTAGTTGTAAGAAAACATACCAAGCCATACTCAAATCATCATTCATACATGTATAACACCTATTTACTTGATTTCTATCTTAAATGTGATTATCCCCTTAGAGAATATTCCAATAAGTAGCTTTCAACGAAAATTCAAATCTCAATAGGCATACGGGCATATTTAGATTGAAAACTGTAATGTTAACATTCAAACTTATACATTACCAACCAGAGCAAAATATAGAATAACATAACAGTGTTATTGTAGAAAAATATAAATTCTATGAAAAAAAATTTATGAAGTCCTAACAAAGGTTATCCAAAATTATGACAAATCACTTCGGCTTCACATATACTTGCGCCATTACAGTGAATACCAAAATTCCCACCAAAACGAAGCACAATATAATCAGGTACTGCAAGAGAAGTGTCAAGGTCTACCCCTGAGAGTATGTAGCTGTTTTTGAGTGCACATATACTCATTTTTTAAAGGATACAATCCACAAGAGTATGTAGCTGTTTTTGAGTGCACCAAAAAACCCGATTATAGTTCTGAAGTTACAGAAAACAGAAACATGAATGTGAATGTGTAGAGAATAAAGTGTAGGGAAAAGAATTAGAGTATGTGAATGTGTCAGCGTCCATTAACAAAGAAAGAAAAACTTACATGATAAAGATAAAAGCACCAAGTCCTAAAACAGGGAGAGTGAGGGACCTTCGATCACAGCCATCGTAATGAGTGCTCATCCATATTCCAAAAATTATGACAGCCACAGATAAAAGCTGTACAATGAGAACAGATCAAACCCCATATTAAACTTGTCAAAAGGCACATGATTTACTTAGTTTGCTTTGATTTTTCAAGTTATTCACTTCTATTAACCATCAATGAGAGTTGTCCATATCTTTTTGGAAATATTAAATAAAATTTAAAATATAAATGGATAGCGAGCTAAAAATATGGCGTACCGCTACATCATAATCCAAAAACCATGAAGAAGAATCCGCAGAATCTGGATTTAGAGAGCTGATTGAAAAGTAGGAAATCAGATTTAGAGCGAATGATGGATAAAATCGATGTCCCTGAAGTGGAACAAGCAGACGTTAAAGAGAACTAAAAATAGAACCCACCACATAAGAGAAAGCAACAAATCGAGCACGCTTAAAGGATCAAACTTTTTAAAATGTACAAAAAGGATCAACTTTCGAAGTGAAAAAAATCAGGTAGATTAAAAACAAAATAGAAGGAAATGAAGAGCACAAAGCTTACCATGTATCACTCTGTGTGTGTGTGTGTGAGAGAGAGAGAGAGAGATAGAGAGAGAGAGAGAGGAGGGATTGGGGGAAAATGGCCCCCTAGGGGGTATTCGCGCGCTGTGAGAGAGAGAGAGAGAGAGAGGGATTGGGGAAAATGAGGTATCGTTGCATTTAAAATTTAAAACACTATTTATGGAGCTTTCATAGCGCCGGAAATAGCACAAAATTCGCCACAAAAACTGATTCTTACGAATCTATGCCCGGTTAATATTGGAATTTGCCAAACTCAATTTTAATTAGTGCCGCTATAAGCATCTATTGCCGTCATTTCTAACTGCGGCAAACTTAAAAACGCCCCTGCAAGAGTTAATTCTTGTAGTGATAATAATGATAGTTTAATCAATTTTAAATTTTTTTTTTATCATTTTAAATTTTTTTTAAAAAGAAACTATTTAATAATTAAGAGAGTGATTATTAATAAAATTGTATATTTTAAAATTTTTTTAATAATTAAAAATATTACAAAATACTTTAAAATAAAATAAATAATAAATAATTTATGAGTGATAAAAATATTGATAAAGAGACGTTAATCTATCCTTGCAGTCCAAAGCGGAATGGTGGAGGATATATGATGATTGCCCTCCGTATAGTTTACAACCAGCAAAGTTTACTATCTGGAACTAAAAATATATTAATTAATTGGCCCTGTTAAGTGTATGAACCTGAGGAATCATTCCAATTTCATTGCTGACAAAATGTTAACAACACCTAAATAAAAAATTATACTTTTTATCATTATTGAAAAAACATACAAGTTTTTGAAATTTAATTTTGCCTTTTTGGTTTGAAATATAAATTCTTAAACACTCGCTCGACATCTAGCTTGAGCGAGTCCAAATTTATGAGTTCAATTGACTCTCGCTTGACTTCTAGCTTGAACGAGATTTGCATAGAGAGTTCGTTCGACACTCACTTGACGTCCAACTTGAGCGAGATGCAAACCCTAATAATCGCTCGAGTGAGATTTAACCCCGCTCAAGTGAGCTACCGTTTTCTAAGGTTCCACACTATTTCACTATAAACGCGTGTTCTTTCATTGTAATTTATCAGATACTTTTGGAGAGTAACTAAACACTTATGAGAGAAAAATTCATCTTGTTAACAATTGTAAGAGTACATTGGGTTTATTGAGGTTTTAGGATTGTGAGAATTTGTGAAACATCTCTTATACTCCATATTCGTTATAGTGAATTCATTCTGATGAATCCTAAATCTAGTGTTTTTGTGTGTGATTGTCGTATATTCTTTTGTGTTTTAAATTCCGCTACGATACTTCAAACTTACTATTCATTACGATTTTTCCCCAACAAACTAGCGCATCAAGATGAAGGCGATGCTGCGACAACAGGAGTTTGCTAAGGTGCTAGACAGTAAGCTAGACTCTTCCGCACCTAAGAAGGAAGAAAAGGAAAAAGCACATAGTGCTATTCTTTTGTCGTTATCTGATGGAGTTTTGAGGAAGATTACTAATGTGGAAAAAATCAAGAATATGTGAACCATACTCGAGAGCCTATGTATGATGAAATCACTCATCAATCGGTTATATCTGAAGCAATGGTTACACCTGCTCAAAATGAAGGACGATACTCCTATCTTTGAACACTTAGATGAATTTAATAAGATTATTATGGAAATGATAAATATTGATATTAAACTTGATGAGGAGGATCAAGTTTTAATTATTTTATGTTCGTTGCCCATGTCATACGATAATTTTATCAATACCATACTTTATGGTAGATACACAATTTCTTTAGCTAGTGTTAAATCTGTTTTGAATTCAAAAGAATTGAGAAATAAACTGAATGAAAATGATACTAAAAATCAAACCAGTGATTCGTTTGTTAAAGGTTCCTCTAGTAATGACAGATCCAATAAGAAGTTCAAATAAAGGTAAGGGAAAATCCAAGGGCACGGTCCAAGGGTAGTAATAAGAAAAATGTCAAGTGCCATTACTGTCACAAATTTGGCCATTATAAAAATGAATGTCCTAAATTGAAAAGTAAGGAAGAGGACTTTAGTTCCTCCAATGCCTTTAGCGTTACTAGAAAAAAGTCTAACGGCTCAGACATTGTCCTAGCAATCAGCAATTCTAGTAGTCAGTTCAGTGATAAGTGAGTCATGGTTTCAGCATGTTCATATGTTTCCCAAGAGAGACTGATTCACTACCTATGAACCAGTCAGCGGTGGTTCCATTTTGATGGGGAATGATATGGTTTGTAAGATTGCTGAAGTTGGTTTAGTGAGAATTAAAATGTTTGATGAGATTATTAGGACATTGTCTAATGTCTGATACATCTCAAATTTGAAGAATAATCTTCTTTCCTCTGGCACTCTTGATACTTTGGGACTCCGGTACATCAACGAAAGTAGAGCCATTAGAGTTAGTAAGGGCTCTATGGTTGTAATGAGGGGAGAAAGACAGATAATCTTTATTTCCCTTAGGGCAGTACAGTGATAGGTGGAGTTGCAGTGTCTATTTCAGATGATCCAAACTCAGATATTACTCGTTTGTGGCACATGCGTTTGGGCTATATGAGTGAAAAATGGATGTCTATTCTGAGTAAGCAATGTTTGTTGTGTGATCAGAAAACAGGAAAACTTGAATTTTGTGAACATTGTGTGTTTGGGAAGCAGTGCAGAGTTTAATTCACTACTGGGGTTCACGGTAACAAAAGTACTGTGGACTATATTCATTCTGATCTTTGGGGTCCCTCTTTTGGTTCATCGAAAGGTAGAGCTCAGCATTTGCCAACTTTTATTGATGATTACTCACACAAAGTTTTGGTGTATTTTCTAAAATAAAAAAAATGAAGTTTTTGTTAACTTTAAACAGTGGAGGTTTTGATTGAGAATTAGATAGATACGAAGGGAAAGCGACTTCGAACTGATAATGGTATGAAATTTTGCGAAGGTGAATTTGATAAATTTTGCAAAGAAGAAGGCATTGTTAGACACCGCGCAATTAGGCATACTCCACAACAAAATGGAGTAGCTGAGCGAATAAACCGGACTCTTCTAAAGAGAGCCCTGCTTTGATTCCAATGCTGGTTTGTCTAAGGATTTCTGGGCTGAAGCAACCAACACAACTTACTATCTGGTTAACCACTCGACGGCTACTGTAATTGGTTTGAAGACTTCAAATGAGGTATGGTTTGGTACTCTTGTTTATTATTATGATTTGAAAGTATTTGGTTACTCTGCTTATTTCCATGTTAATAAGGAAAAATTAAAATCAAAGACAAAGAAGAGAATATTCATTGGATATGCTAACAAGACATTGGAAAATAGTTTAATTTCTCTATAAAGTAGCCCAAGCAGCAAATCCTCCATAGTATGTTGTTGCACAACCTCCATTAACAACAGACAATCGGACTCAACTTGTATCTTTGCAATGCCCATATCCACGCACAACTGCAACATACTATGGAGCAGTTTTATAGTATAAAACTTTGATTAAAATATTGAAATTCAAAGTTCAAATTTGAAGAAAATTTTGAATTTATTATTTACTTTTGAAGAGTAAAAGTATTATTATTTTATTTTTCCAATTTTTTCTCCTAACTTTTGATCAAATATGATAAGATTTTTTGATATGTATGCAAATTTATATTTTTTTTTAAAAAAATTTAGCCAATCTAATGTTAATGCTCTAAGTCTCAAAAAACAACCATTAGTTCTATAGCTTTTGGATCCTCAACTTCATCTCGAGCATGCTAGCAGCCATTTGGAACTTTTCTCTTATTAAAATTCAATAAAACATTATCAACTCAAACGATTTTTTATTATTATTTATAAATTATTTTATTATTTTTCACAAATAATTTAAAATATTTTTATTATCCAAATGAATCCTAAGAAAAGTGCCACATTTATAAAAAAAAATGTTACAAAAAAAATGTATAGACGGAAATGATTCTATATAATATGTTAAATTTTAGTAGTTCTAGCAGAACACTAGTTGATGTACTGTGTTTTAAATAATTTTTTTTATTTAAAAATAAATTCATAAAATAATTTATAATGTGTTAGTGACTAAACATAAAAAATAAAAATAAAAAGTAACATTAATTTATTATTCGTCTAAATAAAGCCACTTTTTATTTGAGTAAAAATAAAGCCACTTTTGTATTAAAGTGTATAAGTCGTCTTCTGCGTAAGCGCGGGGATGATAAGATAATTATAAGCTCCGAGGGAACGCGAGCCGAGGTGAATCATCCTAGAAAACGCGAAAAAGCATAAAGACAATGTCTCCGGAGAGAAACAGACCTATAAATTGCAGCATATCTCAGACAGCCTAGTACCTCAAACAACAAGAAATACTACAATCTCTTCCCTTCCAAAATCTACCTTTTTCATTACCTTTCTCTGATCCTAAAATTAAGAACGTGATCATCGATCTTAGCTGAAAAACCAACGCAATCATGACGAAGGAATCGGAATCGATTCATCATTCATAGCAACCAAATTCAGTATTATATATATAGTTTTTTGGCTGGTTGAAATTAAGTTGATTTGTCTTTTTTTTTTTTTGCGGCAAACGGTGGTGATCAGAGAGTCCATGGATGGCCACAAGTCCTTTTTTGGTGAGCTGGATGTACAAAAAGTCCGCTCCAAAGCTTTGAAGATTGCAGTAGGCATGTCAGGTAACGAAAATACAACATTTTGGGACGATGAGATATCAAAATTAATTTATTAATACTGAAAATTCAATATATTTTTCATTTTCTTTTTTTTGATGGATGTACATATATGTATGTGATGTTCAGGGGTGGTATCGGCATCTTTTAAAGGAGACGAGAAGGACCAAATAGAAGTAAAAGGAGATATGATTGATACGGTGAAACTTACAAAATTACTAAGGAAGAAAGTGGGACATGCAGACATAATTACTGTGGCGGCAGAGGAGAAGAAAGAGGAGAAGAAAGAAGAACCCAAAGTAGAATACTTGCAATCGTGGCCTTATAATTCTACGCCATCCTACTATTCCTATGATCCATTCAATGCACCCTCATGGATTACATGTTACTGTTCTCAGTAGATCAGAGTACAGCTGCCGAGCGAGCTAGCGGTGGAGAGATTTTCGATGATAATATTGAGTTTTTGTGTTTTGATATTTTCAAATGCTTTCCCAAGGTGTGCGATGCAAATTTGGCATCATGATTCTGTTCTACAATATAGATATAAATCAATGGTCGTGTTCAGTTTAATTCTCACCTCTAAGATATGATTTTAGTTTTGGAATCTTTTCTTCTGATAATACTTCGTAAAGATCATTATTGCATTAACGTCCAACTTATGAATTATTATCGATCTACGTACAAGATCACGTAGGAACGAATTAATGCTTTGCTGAAAGGAAATGATTAGTCTGGTTTGCAATTAAAAATAATATTACGAAATAGTGCCAATTTACGATCCAACTGGATCTCTACAACGAAAAGGCAGCATGTTATATATATATATATAGCAAAATGATTATTATACACGCCTTTGCGGACACCCCACCACGTGGCAAATTAAATGAAATGGTGTGTTTCATTTTAAACACGTTGGCTTCCTTCTTTTCGCAAATTAAATGTATTTTAATCCATTTATTCAAGGACGCTGCTAAAGAAACTTGGGAGATAAGGCGCATTTCACCTAGGAGCCATAGTGAAACTTCAAGCTTGCTTTCCCTTTCACTAACAAACCAGGCAACCTTCAGAGCTCTCCGATTGGGTGATTAGTTCTTTATCCGTTGGGTGAAATCGAAATCCAGGAGGCAAGTGGGCTTGACCGTTATCAATATAGCACTAGGACTCCATGGAAAGAAAGCTAAGCTAAGAATTTGATGAGCTTTGCGAGGGTTATAAAGGACCTAGGTGAGATTATGGCTTCCGAACCTTCAACAATCGGTGAAAATCAAATGAGAGGACGACAGGGGTTACTGAATTGGTTTGGTTTGGTTTGGTTGAGAAAGAGATTGTTATATGGGCTTTTCACAAATATTATTTGATGAATCGGAGTGATGTATATGTCTAAGGGAGTGGGCTTGGGGTTCTGATTTGAGTATGCGTGCGTGCGTGAGAAAATTTGCAGGTATTCCTCTGTCAATTGAAGAAAATGGAGGGAAGGAAACAAAAAGTAGTTTATTGAGAATAGAGAGAGGATCTCTTCATGTGAGAGAAAAAGAAAGGAAGAGACTTTCACACATTTCTCCATGTATATTCCGGCAATGGCAGCTCTTTGCGATTTCGATGGGCGACGGCCGCTCCTACAAGGACGACGACATCTTTCTCTCGTCTCTTTGTCTCCCCGCGTGAATGTCTCTGGTCTCTCTAGTCGGCAAATGGCCTCTTTTTCTCTCTTGATTTAATTTTTTTTTAATAATATATGTGTTGACGTGGCATCAGCCTGTACACAATAGGTACACCACCACGTGGTACCTATCACTACTCATATATATATATATATATAATGGGTAATGCTTATGTATTTATACATACGCATTCATATATATAATTTATTTGGTTGTTTTTATATTTTATATTTTAAATATAAATATTTTATTAAAATCTATCTTTTAACATTAATATTAGTGCACAATATTTCTTATATTTAGAGTTTTTCATAAATATATATATTATATATATCTGTTAACTGGTTGGACCTGGATGACCACAGCGGCCGATGCCCAATATATACCAGAGTCAACCGAAAGTCTTTGAAAATTTTATATTTTTTTGATTGGATATTCTAATAATGATAGTTTAATCAATTCTTTGTTACTTTTTTTTTTTATCATTTTTAATTTTTTTTAGAAAAATTATTGAATAATTAAGGGAGTGATTATTAATAAAATTGTATATTTTCAAATTT
Source organism: Platycarya longipes (assembly GCA_036559045.1). NCBI lineage: Eukaryota > Viridiplantae > Streptophyta > Magnoliopsida > Fagales > Juglandaceae > Platycarya > Platycarya longipes. Next base: position 2,941,165 of record CM071798.1, read on the forward strand.
TTTAAAAATTAAAAATATTAAAAAAATACTTTAAAATAAAATAAAAAATAAATAATTTATGAGTGATAAAATATTGATGAAAGATACGTTAATCTATCATTACAGGTCAAAGCGGAATGGTGGAGGCCAGTTATATACTGATTGCGCTACGAATAGTTTACAACCAGCAAAGTATACTATCTGAAACTAAAAAAATATTAATTAATTAGCCCTGTTAAGTGTATGAACAAGAGTAGTCATTCCAATTTCATTCCTGACAAAATGTTAACAACTCCTAAATAAAAAATTATACTTTTTAACATTATTTAATAAACAGACAGGTTTTTGAAATTTAATTTTTGCCTTTTCGGTTTGAAATATCAATTCCTAAACAATAGTTAGTGTCGAGTGTAGCTTGAATATTGTTGAATAAATGCCTCATTCCTAGAGTTCAGTCGATACTTGCTCGACATCTAGCCCGAGCGAGTCCAGGTCCGTGAGTTTGCTCGACTCTCGCTGTATTTCCAGCTCGAGCGAGATTTGCACAGAGAGTTCGCTTGACACTCACTTGATATCCAACTTGAGCGAGATGCAAATCCTAGTAGTCGCTCGAGTGAGATTTAACTTCACTCAAGCGACCTGCCGTTTTCTAAGATTTCACGTCATTTCACTATAAATGCATGTTCTTTCATTGTAATTTGTGAGAAACACTTTTGGAGAGTAGCCAAACACTTGTGAGAGAGATTTTTCTTGGTAACAATCCTAAGAGTACATTGGATGTATTGAGACTTTAGGATTGTGAGAATTTGTGAAACATCTCTTATACTCCATTTTCATTACAGTAAATTCATTCTGACCAACCCTAAATTTGGTGTTTCTATGTGTGATTGTCGTATATTCTTTTGTGTTTTAAATTCCGTTGCGATACTTTAAACTTATCATTCATTACGGTTTATCCCAACAAACTGGTATCAAAGCTTAGGCTCTATGTTAGATCCATAAGGGATGGCCTCTATGAGAAATTTTGAAGTGAAGAAATTCGATGGTCAGAACAGTTTCAGTTTGTGGCGCATCAAAATGAAAGCGATGCTGCGACAACAGGAGTTGGCTAAGGTGCTAAACAGTAAGCTAGACTCTCTTGCACCTAAGAAGGAATAAGAGGAGAAAGCACATAGTGCTATTCTTTTGTTGTTATCTGATGGAGTTTTGAGGGAGGTTGCCAATGTGGAGAAAGCAAAAAATTTGTGGACCAAACTCGAGAGTCTGTATATGACGAAATTACTCACCAACCGGTTATATCTGAAGCAACGATTATACATGCTCAAAATGAAGGACGATACTCCTATCTCTGAACACTTAGATGAATTTAATAAGATTATTATGGATCTAATAAATATTGACATTAAACTTGATGAGGAGGATCAAGCTTTAATTATTTTGTGTTTGTTGCCCATGTCGTACGATAATTTTGTCAATATCATGTTTTATGTTAGAGACACAATTTTTTTAGCCGATATTCAATCTGCTTTGAATTCAAAAGAATTAAGAAATAAACTTAATGAAAAGGGTACCAAAAATCAAGCTAGTGGTTCGTTTGTTAAAGGTTCCTATAGTAAAGGCAGATCCAGTGAGAAATTTAGAGAAAGGTAAGGGAAAATCTAAAGGCACGGTCCAAGGGTAGTAATTTCAAGTGCCATTACTATCACATATTTGGCCATTACAAAAATAAGTGTCCTAAACTGAAAAGTAAGGAGGAAGGCTCTAGTTCGTCCAATGCCATTAGCGTTATTGATGAAAAGTCTAACGGCTTGGAAATTGTCCTAACAATCAGTGATTCTAGTAGTCGTTTTAGTGACAAGTGAGTCATAGACTCAGCTTGTACGTTTCATATGTGTCCCAAGAGCGACTGGTTCGCTACCTATGAGCCAATCAACAGTGGTTCTGTTTTAATGGGAAATTATATGGTCTGTAAGATTGCTGGGGTTGATTTAGTGATAATTAAGATGTTTGATGGGATTATTAGGACATTGTCTAATGTCTAACACATCTCAAATTTGAAGAAGAATCTTATTTCCTTGGACACTCTTGATACTTTGGGTCTCCAGTACACCAGTGAAGGTGGAGCCATTAGAGTTAGTAATGACTCTATGGTTGTAATGAGGGGAGATAAGACAAATGACCTTTATTTCTCTTAGGGCAGTAGTGACAAGTGCAGTCATAATGCCTGTTTCAGATGATCCATACTCATATATTATCCGTTTGTGGCACATACGTTTGGGTCATATGAGTGATAAATGGATGTCTATTATGAGAAAACAATGTTTGTTGTGTAATTAAAAAATAGAAAAACTTGAATTTTGTGAACACTGTGTGTTTGGGAAGCAATGCAGAGTTCAATTCACTAGTAGGGTTCACGGTATCAAAAGCACAGTGGACTATATTTATTCTGATTTTTGGGGTCCCTCTTCTATTTCATCGAAAGGTGGAACTCAGTATTTGCTTACTTTTATTGATAATTACTCACACAAAATTTGGTACTATGAAGCAGAAAAGTGAAGCAAAAAAGTGAATTTTTGTTAACTTTAAACAGTTAAGGTTGATTGAGAATCAACAAATAAAAAGGTAAAGCACTTCGAATTGACATTGATATAGAATTTTGCAGAGGTAAATTTGATGAATTCTACAAAGAAGAAGGTATTGTCAAACACCGGACAGTTATACATACTTCATAGCAAAATAGAGTAGCTGAGCGGATGAACCTGACTCTTCTAAAGAGAGCCCTGCTTTGATTCAAATGCTGGCTTGTCTAAGGATTTCTGGGTTGAAGCAGCCAGCACAACTTACTATCCGGTTAACTGCTCGCCGACCACTGCAATTGGTTTGAAGACTCCAAATAAGTTATGGTCTGGTACTCTTGCTTATTATTCTAATTTGAAAATATTTGGTTGCCTTGCTTATTTCTATGTTAATGAGAAAAATTGGAACTAAGGGCAAAGAAGAGCGTATTCATTGGATATGCCAACGGGGTGAGGGGATTCCGAATTTGGTGTATTGATCCTAAGTCGCCTAAGTTTATAACTAGTAGTGATGTAGTATTTGATGAACATTTTATGCTTAATTTGAGAAAGAAGTTTACTATTTCTATAGGAAATGTGTAGGATAATAGCAAGGAGGTGGAGCTAGAACTTGAAACTCCACAGAGGGTGTCAGCCGGCTCCTAAGATTATGCTATTGTTGATGAGCATGATTCTAATGATAGCGCACATAATGAGTAAAGCTACAACGTAAAAGTTGGTAGACAAAGGAAGCAAGTTTGGCCACCTTTCAAATATGCTCATGCAGATATGGTGATGTATGCTCTTACTACGACATATGACATTATTAGTCAGGAACCTTCCAATTATTTAAAAGCTGTCTAGAGCAAGGAATCTGCACAGTGGTGCACTGTAATGAGTGAGGAGATTGAGTCTCTTTACAAGAACCAAACATATGATTTGGTTAAGTTGCCTAGGAGGACAAAGACTGTTGGTTGCAAATGGGTCTTTTAGAGGAAAGAAGGAATCTAAGGCGTTACTGATGCAAGGTAAAAGGCACGTTTGGTTGCTAAGGGTTATAGTCAAAAAGAAGGCATCGACTTCAATGAAGTTTTCTCTCCAGTGGTGAAATACAATTCAATCTGGGTGTTACTTGCTATGGTAGCACTGTATGATCTAGAGCTACAACAACTTGATGTTAAACGACGTTCCTACATGGAGAGCTCAATGAGACCATTTATATGCATTAGCCAGATGGATTCATTGTTGAGAGTAAGAAAGATTTTGTTTGCATTTTAATGAAGTCTTTGTATGGTTTCAAATAGTCTTCGAGGTAATGGTATAAACGTTTTGGTTCTTTTATGATTGAGTATGCCTATGTGAGAAGTAGTTATGACAGTTGCATTTGTCATAGGCAATTATCTGATGGATCTTTCATTTATCTATTACTCTATGTTGATGATATGATAATTGCTGCTAAATGTGTGTCTGATATTGATTTGTTGAAAAATCAGCTTAGTAATGAGTTTGAAATGAAAGATCTAGGTGCTGTAATGAAGATTTTGGGGATGTAGATCCATAGGGATAGGAAAGCTGGGAAGCTATTATTATCTCAAGGAAAGTATTTGGAGAAAGTCCATGAGAGGTTTGGAATGATCAATTCTAAACCAGTAAGCACACCACTTGCTTTATACTTTAAACTTTTAGCTTCTCTATCTTCCAAAACAGATGAAGATAAGTAGTTTATGAGTCTATGATGGGTGTTTCGTATTCCAATGCAGTTGGCAGTATTATATATGCGATGGTTTGTACCTACGATATTTCACAGGCAGTGAGTGTTGTTAATAGGTAAAAGGCTAATTTAGGAAAAACTCACTGGCAGGTTGTAAAGTGGATACTCATGTATTTGAGAGGAATCTTAAACTATGGACTGGTTTTTGATAGAGATGTTGATTTCAGTTCCAGAGTTGTTGGCTATATTGATTTTAATTATGCTGGGGACTTAGACAAAAGGAGATCATTGACAAGGTACGTTTTCACACTGTGTGGCTCTGCTATTAGTTGGAAAGCAATATTACAATCCATTGTTGCTTTATCAACTACTGAGGCAGAGTACATGGCAGTAGTGAGGCTGTTAAGGAAGCCATTTGGTTGAAAGTTTTGATCAGTGACTTGGGACTACAACAAGGTTATTTTAGTATTTTGTTATAGTCAGAGTGCAATACATTTGACCAAAAATCAAATGTATCAGGAGAGGACAAAACACATTGACGTCAGGTATTATTTTTCAGAGATATTGTTACAGAAGGTGTTCTTGAGATTTTGAAGATTGCTACTGTTGAGAATCCCGCAGACATGTTGACAAAGCCAATTGCAGTTTACAAGGAACTTGATTGGTGTTTGAGGATCTTAATTCCCTTAGGGATTTGAAGAGGGTTAGTCTTTGGTGAAGAATAAATTTTGTAAGACTTGATAGAATTCAATCCAAGGTGGAGATTTTTTGCGTGTGGTTTGAATATTGTTGAATAAACTTCTCAATCCGAGAGTTTGCTCGACATTCGCTTAAAATTCAGATCGAGCAAGTTCACATTTGTTAGTTCGCTCGACACTCGCTCAATGTCCAGCTTGAGCGAGATGCAAACCCTAGTAGTGATTCGAGTGAGATTTAACTCTGCTTGAGCGAGCTACTGTCCTCTAGGATTCCGCATTGTTTCACTATAAATGCATATTCTCTCATTGTAATTTGTGAAAGACACTTTTGAAGAGCAACCAAACACTTGTGAGAGAGATTCATCTTGTTAACAATCTTGAGAATACATTGGCTGTATTGGGATTTTGGAATTGTGAGGATTTTTGAAATATCTCTTATACTTCATCTTCGTTATAGTGAATTTATTCCGATCAACCTTAATAGTAGACGTAGGCTCACATTGAGCTGAATCACTTAAATTTGGTGTTTCTGTGTGTGATTGTCGCATATTCTTTTATGTTTTAAATTTCGTTACGATACTTCAAACTTACCATTCGTTACGATTTATCCCCAACAGTTAGAGATACATGAATCCCTTGAAAATTTCTTACCAATTGAATTTAAGTAAAAAGAAAAGGGAAGCTGCAACATTTATTAAATGATCAAGAGTCGAAGAACAGAAACAAAAGGTGACAAACTCGAATCCAAGCATATAGAGACAGAAGATTTTTATTGTTTTTTGCACTCAACTCCTAAAATAATGCATGCCCAACCCAGAGGAAATTAACTTTAAAACAAAAATCGACCAATAACTAAGAGAAAAGGGCTAAATTATTACTACCAATTATTAGTCAAAAGAAAAGCACTAAACTAGTGTTCATGGATCAAGAGGTTGGGATGACAACATCGGATCACAGTTTAATCTTGCTCACAGTAGGGCAATAGATTAAATGGAATAGCTGTAGAAGTCTAGTGTGTAGATATGAAGATAGTTGGGCTCAATTTCCTAATTGTAAAGAGGTGATAAGCAATGTTTGGCAAGGGCATGAAAGTAACCAACAAGGACTAGCAGACTTCACAAATAAATTGCAGGGTTGCTTACAAGTGTTAAAGCAATGGAGTTTTAAAAAAGAAGTTGAGTCTTGAGCTAGCATAAAGAGGAAAAGAGAGACACTGCAACTCTTACAACAGTCTGTTCAAACAAAATCTGTGCAACAACTAAAAGAGTTACAAACAGAATTAGATGGTCAACTTGAAAGAGAACACGTGAAATGGAAGCAAAGGGCAAGAGAATATTGGTTGCATAAAGGAGATAGAAACACTTAATTTTTTCATATGTGTGCATCACATCTATTTATCTATATAAAAGCCGAATCATTTAATCTGATTTGGCACTCAAAGTATAAAATGCGATTAAAAATTTGACACGGAAGATGTTAATCTACCGATTTAAAACTCAGTTAAAACGGTTGATCACATAAACTCGGTTAATGAAGCACATTTTGCGACACGTTATCACAGAAACCAATCAATTTGCAACACGTTATCAACTTGCGACAATCGCAACTTTACATTATCACATAAACCAGTCGAAAATTGCAACCCTTCGTTCTCACTTTCGAAAATTCCGCCCAAACACTCTCCCCTCTCGCACCCTTCGTTCCTCCTGTGTTCCTTTCTGCAATTTCTGGGAGTTCTCTGTTTTGGTTGCCGGAGATGACATCGATCGCCGGTAAGAGTCTCTCTCTCTCTCTCTCTCTCGCGCGCGCGCGCACCCTGTTTTTTCCCCATGAAACACATGAATCTGAGTCTTTTCCCTCTTTCGCAATTTGTCAGTGATTTCGGGCATTAGAGTGCGTCATTTTCTTGGATTGGTGTCGCCTTCAATCCCTGCCGGATTTTAGTGTACGGGCCCTTTTCTCCTATAGGTGTCCCTAGCGTTTCTCCTCTCGGTATTTACTCAAAATCTTATATATTTCTTTTTCTTAGATCTACTCTATTCTAGAGTCCAAGCGAAGTATCATTTGGTGCGTCATTCTATCTTGCCCTATATGGTCAAGCCTAGCATGCCATTTATATGAATCTAAATTATCAGATGTAGAAATAAAAGAAATAGACTCGTTCATATTTGAATAATCCAAATCCATTATCATAAAACCGTCTTGAAGAAAAATATTTCCATAAAACACATGGCCCAAATAAACAGAAACATAATTGTTTTCAAATATAATCCGAAAACCAAGTCTTAAAAGAGTAACTACAAAAAGTAAATTTCGTCAGATTTTGGGAGCGTATAACATATTGTGGAGGAAAAAAGTGTGGCCACCCTGCAAGTCCAGCTTGTAGGTACCAAGTTCTAGCACCTCCATGCTAGCTCCATTCCCCACCTTGATATCACGGCTCCCAGCTGGAATCCGGCGATACTCCACAAATTTGACTCTATCTCGCGCTATGTGTTTGGTCGCTCCTGAATCAACAGTCCACACAGGATAGGAGTGAGCAACCATCACATGGCTAGTTATAAAAACAATACGAGAAAAGTCAGAGTGTACCTTCTTCAGCTCAGTGCAGTCACGAGCGAAGTGGCATTTCTTTCCTTAGTTGAAACACTCTAATTTGGACTTGTTCTTCCCGCGCTTGCCCCTCTTGCTGCGCTGAGAAATTCTTGACTCCTTTTTAACTTGTCCAGCAGCTACCCCATTCTTGGACTTCCTGCGCTTAGGCCTTGATGCCTTGTGCGAACCAGAATCAGCCACATAGGCCGAATGATTGGGCTTAACAGCCTCTAGGCGCTCAGCCTCCAATTTCAAATGACGCGAGACATCATCAAAATTTTTGATATTCTTGTTATGCATCAGGTTCTGGCTCATATTCTTCCAAGAACTTGGTAGTGATCTTATCACTGCCTGGACTTGTTGTTCATTAGTCAGGTCGTTTCCTGCCGTCTTAAGTTCGCGGATCATTGTCAATATAGCCCTAAGATGCTACTTCATTGTGTGATCAGAGCGTATCTTATAGGAGTCAAACCTTATGGTTAATCCACGCAACCTGGTGGCCGAAGTTGCACCAAACTTCAACTTCAAATCCTCCCACATGCTTTGGGCGATGTCATAGGTCTCGAACTCACACATTAGAACATTGTGTAATCTACTTAACATTATTATGCGCGTGCACCGATTTTTCATAGCCCATTCATTATAGGCTAATTCATCTAACTTGTGTTGTTCCGAGTCCCCTTCCTTGGGCTTAGTCAGGGAGTGAGATAAGGCCTCTACGATCTTTTGCTCATCTAAGACATATTGGATATTGCGATGCCATATGTCATAGTTCTCCCCATCCAATTTCTCCCATTTGTTTAAATCGGCAGCTATATTCTTGGATGTCATTTTACTACAAAACGTAAAGAGGGATATTATACACACACTTAAGAAATCTGCCGCGTCCATCCAAGCTAGAAAAGAAATAATTTAGATATGTCGTAAGATCGAAAAATTGCTAGGCTTCAGAATCATCTCTTGCGCCACAATGTCTAATTATTAAATTTTTAACCTAATTCCCGTGCAAATTTAAAAAATATGGGAGATTTAATCATAAATCTCAACCATACTCCTACTATCTAAAGTAGTCACCTAGTCCTAATCATGCGTAAAGACAGATCCTACTAAAATTGCAGTAACCTGTTCGGCCAATCTACAAGGACAGCTACACCAATCACAGCAGCCTGCTGAGCCAGTTTACAAAGATGGTTTATATAAGACCATTACAGTCTATTTTTCTTATTCTATCAGTGCATTTACAGTTCTTACTGGGGCTACCATGGTGTTGTCGCTGTACAGTGCATTTATAGCTCTTACTGGAGTCACTGCAATTCTTTCAGCCTATCAATCTACACTGACAACTCTAACTTAGACTACTTAGTGGGAATAAATCTATTTTATCACTAGAATAAATTAAGGCTAATGACTAATCATTCAAGCCTAACATTTGTACATGATAAAATAATAACACATCCACGTGTAGTATACATACATGTTATCACATTTAATCTAAAACATTAAACATACTATCACATGTAATATAACATTATAGAATTCATCAATAAAAAAACATGAATATCACCATATATTCATATGTAGTCACATTTAATCTAAAAAATTAAATAAAAGATCACATGTTATCACAGGAAATATATTTAAGCATATATTAAAACATGCATATATATATATATATATATTTTAATAAAAAAACAAATAAAACAAATAATAAAAGCCCCACCTAGATCAAAAAACACCCACGTCCTAGTGGTGGGCATTGGTCTTACTCATCATGTGATCCTGGGTTCGAAACCTATGGCCGGCACCTTTTTTTTTTAAACAAAAGGAGCTGGGCCGTGTAAAGGCCCAGCCCAAAACAGATTGTTAAAAAAAAAAAACGAAGAAGGCAATGGGTCGAAGCCCAAGCCCAACCAAACACAAATGACTTAAGTCATCTTCTTCCTTCGGTCAGCTACTATTCACGTGAACAGTAGCCATAACACAGCAACCATGAACAGTCACCATAGGCATCCATTTATGCCTAAAAACGCTGCCCCATCGTCGGAAGGGAAGAATTGGTGCCGCCGCTGCACCACTAGGTGCGCACGGCACCTCGCGGTCGTGTGCGTGGCATCATGCGGTGGTGCACATAGCACCATTGTGGTGCGCGCTGCACAAGTGCAATGCTGCACCTCACATTTAAAAAAAAAAAACACAGATGAAAAAAAATACCAGATATTACTCAAGCAATTAAAAAAAAACTGGAAGCAATTACATGAACTCTGATACCAATGATAGAAAATATAGCGGAAAAAATTACCTCAAGCTTAGCTTAATAAATTGCTCTACAAGTTTCTTCAGACTGATAAATCACCAGCGTTTTTTCTTAGTGGTTAGTGCACTACGTAGTATAAAACTAGAGTGACATTAAATAAATCCACAGCCTAAGAACTATCTCAAGAGAGGACAAAAAGAGAGATATTTTCTTATTTTTTTAGATGGTGCCACAAACCAAACTGATGGGGACTACTTATAGTCTACCCACATATGGTTGGCCTTAAAGGCCAACCATTACACTGCAATTAAATTGCAGTTACAATAAAGCCATACGTTACAAGCCATGTAACTTATGGCATTTAAATGCCATACGTTACTGGCAAAAGGAGGGGGGCAGCCCACTTGGGCGCCCCTCCTGTTTACATGTTTATATGGTGTGCCTGTCAAGATGCTCTTCCAACAAAGAAGAATCTATACAAAAGGAAAGTTGCCTCTGAGCCTCTATGTCCAATATGTAAGTTACAAGAAGAAACTCCTCATATCCTATGGTGCCGTCCATCAGCATAGGATGTGTGGTTGTTAAGGAATAAACAAATTCAAAAAGCAGTGATCACAGATGATGACTTTGGCTCAATATTTATGCAGATGCTCCAGATGATTGGTCCAATAGACATCATCATGTTTGCACAAGTGGCTAGAGGATTGTGGATTAGAAGGAATAAGTGAGTGTTTGAAAACTCCTTCATGTCCCCTTCAATTTTAATGAGGAATGCAACTCAAGCAGATCTGGATTTCAAGCAGGTCAATAGCAAGTAGCAGAACTCCAAGAATGAAAATAATCAAAGAGTGTTCACTCATTGGGAACGTCTTGAAATCATTGCATAAAGATAAATTGGGATGTGACTGTGAGAGAGGAAGGCAACATAGTGGGAATTATCATTGTTGTTAGGGATTGTGAGGGAGAGCTCCTAATGTCTGCAATGCAACCAATGATATTTCGCTCACAAGCTACTCTGGCTGAAGCTAGAGTTCTTATCTCAGCTACCAAGTTATGTAGAGACTTGGATTTCAGAAAGTTGATTTTTGAAAGGGATTCAAGTCAAGTAGTGCAAGTTGTGAAGAAATAAACTCAGCAAAATAGTGTATTGGGATGTCTGGAAGAGGATACTTACACTATTTTAATTAATATTGTAAGAGTTTAGTTAAACTATGTGTCCCACACACCCATCTTATCAGTTTGAAGTAGTTCAAAATCTTATTAGATAATATATGAGTTATGAAGGGATAAGAATTATTCCTAAGAGATAAGATTAAACTCTATATCTCTAATTACAGTCAAACACAAACTCTTAGATTTCTTGATGGTTGGAAGTCTATAAATAGCACTGGGAGGTTCAAGGGTTCTCATATACAACATTAGAGTGCCTCTAGCTATCGGGAGACACCTATGAGGCAAAGTTGTTAGGGCGATCCTTTTCCCATAGTCAGATCAATTCTTCATCAATCAGATGGAGAAATGTACGTTTCTTATATTGTTGTTTACTATTATTGTAGATCATAAGAAATTGAAAATCCATTTATTAATGTCATGTTAAAATATTTAACATGTGGTATTAGAGCATTAGGTTGTAGATTTTTTATGATCTCGATAAAGTTACAATAATGTATATTATGTTTTATCATGTCACAAAAGACTGAAAATACGTCTTTTAATCTGACGATTAAATTCATGATGTAAACGTCGATTATGTGTTTGTGAAAGAGTAATATACTGCATTCATTATTTACTTCGGTTTGAAGCGTGTTTATTTCTCCCTTTATTGTATTGCCCATCTACTTGTTATTTCATATTTACCTCCTCTGTTATATATTGTTGTGATATTGTAAAGGGAAAGTTGATGGTGTCAGTAGAAAAATAGCATTTGAGCCGCTGCATATTAAGCCTTCAATTGTTTGGAAAGCCACTATGAGTATAGCCTTGTATAGTGTGGCAGCCGTTAAGATGGTGGTTTCTGGCTGGTGGCTGTAAAGGAATGGCTCTGAAGGGCGGCTCAATGGGGCTGTCAAGATGTAAATGGGCTCTGCCCCGGCCCGATTAAAGTTCTCATCGGACTAAGGTGAGGTCAGCGCTGGGAGGAGGCGAGGAAGCCCTCCGCGACGCCACTGTAACGGCGGCAGAGGGCGCTAAAGCCCATTGCCGCTGCAGTTCACTAATTAGAAAAAAAAGGTACAGTAACTTGACCTAAAGTCACCGACGGAAGGCGGACGGTGACATATTGCCTCACCGGCGATGCCATTAGTTGTAGTCACAGGTTCAAGTTGTGGTGGCTGAAGGTTGGAGAATAGGAGTCGGGTCATGAGTAGTGGCCTAGTTAGGGCTGATGGGCCACTGTTGTGGCCCAGCCCAAAAAAAAGGGCAGATGGGCCATTATTGTGGCCCAGCCAAAAAAAAGAAAAGAGAGAGAGAGCAGTAGCCCAAATCTGAAGCGGGTCTCGACCCATCGTTCTGGTTCTGACCCAAATGGGTCAGAATAAAATAATAATATTTTTTATTATTATTTTATTTATAGATATTTATTTCCAAAAAAAAAAAAAGTATATTTTTGTTAGAATAATATTCTCTTTTATATGCATACTTTAATGTTATATGCATACATTTAAATTATATACATGTTATTACGATTATCTATATGTATGTATGAAATGTTTATTTAATTTTTTATACATGTTATTATTAGTCTAAACATGTATATAAGTTTATTTTCCATGCATATTTTATTGTTATGAACATGTATAAAATCTTATTAAAGTTATATACATGTTATTAAAGTTATGTACATGTATATATGAAAAGTTTATTAAATGTTATATACATGTTATTATTATTACTTACATGTATGAAAAGTTTATTAGATTTTATATATGTTATTATTGTGATTTTCTTGTAAAATCAAAATTTGGTTTAAAATGAAAAATTTTATGGACTTTTTCTGTGGGAGTATGGATTTGTACAAATTAAGGCGGTTCTGTCTAGAAGATTGGAGATTCTAAGTGTGTTCATTGTGACCCTCTAATCTTTCCTGGGAATCTTGAAGTTCTGTTTAGGAAAAATTAATCTTTCCTGAGAACTTACTTAGCAGTATTATTCATATATGCAGTCTAATTCATCAAGGCATTGAAAGGATTATTCATGTTGAAAGGTTTTAATTAAAGTTAATTTTCCATGCATGCTTTATTGTTATTCAAATGTGTGGAAATTTTATTAAATTATACACATGTTATTATTGTAACCTATATGTATGAAGATTTCATTAAATTATATACATGTCATTATTGTCATCTACATGTATGAAGATTTTATTAAAGTTATATACATATGATTATTGTCAAACATGTATGATATGTTTATTTTGGCTCTTATTATCATATTATTTATCCAATATAGGACAAATGATTTACATCAAAATTAAGAAAAGATTGGTTGCCTAAAAGTACAAGATTTTCTTAATTTTGATGACAAATCATTAAACTCATAATAAGGTAGATATGATGGAGGGAACACCTTGTGTGTCAAGATCTACTCCCAAAGGAGGGTCTTAATGACACTACTAGTTTTTTTTTTATTAAAAGTGAGGTTGGAGGGAACACTTTATATGTTAGAGTTTACTCCCAAAAGAGAATTCTGATGATACAACTAGTTCATTCACAGAATTTAATATTGGAGGGAACACTTTGTGTGTCAAGATCTATTCCCAAAGGAGGGTTTTGATGACATTATTAGTTCATCCATAATTGTTTAAATTCTGATTATAGTTTATAAGTGTTTAACTCAAAGCATTATATAATAAATATTATTGCCATGTTACAAACCCTGGAAATGAAAGTAGAAAAGTCTTTCGTTGTTCAATTTATTCTGAACTAATTGCCACCTCAGTATAGTCCATTTCAGATGCATTACAATGCTATTAAATATTTATGGAATATGAATGAGTTGGCAAGTAATGTAATTCAGAGAAGGCTAAATTGAAACAACAAGAACATTACTCTATTAATTTTGTGAATAAAGAAGCTAGAAAGAAAATGCACCATTATGGTAAAAAGAAACGAACTAGACTACTGAAAAGAAAGAAACCTGTAAAAGTCAATCATGTGCAGCATAATAGTAGCAAATGATAAATTTGTGGGAACTATTGGACACATAAAAGCTGAGTGTCACAAGTGTAAGGCTTGATTTGAAAAGAAGGGTAAGCACTTACCTTTATATATCTTCAATCAAACCTTGTAAATGTTTCCACTAATTCTTGGTGGCTAGATTCAGGTGCTAATGTTCATATTTCCATAACCATGAAAGATGATACCTTACAAGCTAAACATTAAACTCCATTGAGCATTTATCTTTATAGAAAATAAAAATAAGGTTGAAATTTTAGCCATTGGAGATTTTTATTTAGTTTTGAGTACCGGTCAATCTTAGACCTTCATAAATGTGTTTTCAGTGAGGCATGATTTGATTTCTCTATCCAGATTAGAATTGATGGTTATTCGTTTTCGTTCCATGATAGTAGTCTAAGTTCGTTTTAAAATAATTTTTCTATTGGTTCTGAGTTTTTTCTCTAATAGTTTTTATCGATTCTGTCTCGATAGTTCGTTTATTAAAAATACTTACTCCTAGTACCATGAAATTTTTTTTTTGGAACTAAAAGAAATTTGATGACTTGTGGCACAAAAGATTGGGGTACATCTCCAAAGAAAGGTTGCATAGATTAGTAAAAGAATGGATTCTTTCGCATTTTGATTCTACTAATCTTGAAAAGTGTGTGGTTTGCATAAAAGGAAAGCAAACCAAACATACTAAGAAAGGCGCCACAAGAAGTAAAGAGTTTCTTGAAATAATTTATACAGATATATGTGAACCATTCTCCATAGAATGTTTTGGTGAAGAAAAGTATTTCATCACCTTTATAAATGATTTTTCACATTTTGGATATATTTATCTGTTACATGAGAAATCTCAAGCTGTATAGGTGCTTGAGATATTTCTCATGGAGGTGGAAAGATAGTTAGATAGAAAAGTAAAAATCATCAGGTCGAATAGAGGTGGAAAATACTATGGAAAGTATGTTGAATCGGGCCGTAATCCTGGCCCATTTGCCAATTTTTTTGAACAGCGTGGCATTATTGCACAGTATACGATGCCCGGAATGCCACAGCAGAATGGACTTGCTAAAAGGCATAATCGGACCTCATTGGATGTGGTCAGAAGTATGGTAAATAATTCTATCTTACCCAAATCATTGTGGGGTGAAGCCATTAAGACGGTAATGTATATCTTAAACCGAGTTCTCAGTAAGGCAATTCCAAAAACTCTTTTCGAGTTATGGACTAGTATGAAATCAAGTTTGAGACATATGCATGTTTGAGGTTGCCCAGCCGAAGCCAGACTTTACAACCCACATGAAAAGAAATTGAACCTAGAGATGTGATTATTGAGGAAACACGGGTAGATGTCCCTATACCTACATCCTCAGAAAAGATAATGGTTCCTCTAATCGATCATCACGATGATACCGTGGAACAAGTAAATAATCACCCATCTCAGAATGATAATACCATTGATGAACCAAGTTTGGAGTCACCAGAATAAATTGTTTTACGCAGATCTCAGTGAGATCGGAGACCTGCCATTTTGACCGATTATGTGGTATATTTTCAGGAATCTGAATTTGACATTGGGACAAGTAAAGATCCATTAATGTTTTTACAAGCCATAAAGGGAAGTGATTCTAGTAAATGGATCGATACCATGAAAGAAAAGTTGAAATCCATGGATCAAAATCAAGTCTGGGATCTTGTTGAGTTGCCTGAAGGGATTAAAAGAGTTGGGTGTAAATGGGTCTTTAAGACTAAACGCGACTCGAAAGGTAACATCGAACGACATAAGGATAGACTTATTACTAAGAGTTTTACTCAGAAAGAAATCATTGATTACAAAGAGACATTTTTTCCAGTATCTATAAAGAACTCATTTAGAATCATTATGGCATTAGTGACTCATTATGATTTAGAGTTACATCAGATGAATGTGAAAACAGCTTTTTAAATGAAAATTTGGATCAAGTGGTCTACATGGAGTAGCCAGAGGGCTTCTCAGAAAGGGGCAAAGATCACCTAGTATGTAAGCTTAAGAAATCGATATACGGGCTAAAGCAAGCTTCCCGACAATGGTACTTAAAGTTCAATGATACCATTACACCCTTTGGTTTTAAAGAGAACATCGTTGATCGATGTATATACCTAAAGGTCAGTGGGAGTAAGTTCATAATTTTGATCCTATATGTTGATGATATCTTGTTGGCTAGTAGTGATCTTGACTTACTTTATAAAATAAAGGGTTTTCTCTCTAAGAACTTTGAAATGAAAAATATGAGTGAGGTATCCTTTGTGATCGGAATTGAAATTTTTCGAGATTGAAAATAAGAATAGTTGGATTTGTCTCAGAAAAATTACATAGAAAAAGTTCTTGAGAAATTTGGCATGAAAAGTTGTTCATTGCTGGAAAGTCTTAAAAAGCATATTAAAGTGCCTATAAGGAACTAATGATTACCAGCTTACCTTCAGTAGAACTGATAGTTTGGAAGTAACTAGATACTCAGACTCTGAGTTTGTGGCGTGCTTTGAGGTTACAATATATGGTTTATGACTGAAGAAATTTATCTTAGGACTTGGAACTGTCGACTTATAGCCAAGCCGTTAAAAACGTATGTCCTTAGAGTATTTTTTCTCCGAATGATAACCATTTAATGAAATTTCAAATACCTAAATGTTAAGGAGAAAGTATATAAATAAATATGTTCATAACAATTGTATGTTATTGATTACACTTTAAAATGACATGTTGAAAAGATGGGTTGTATGTTTATACCCATAATGTAAACATGATGAAGTGATAATTGATACAATGAGTATTTTGTTATTAGATAGTAAAAGATATCTATTACGGTTGTTTTTGTTTTCTTGCCTTTCCGTTTTATATATACATTGAATGGTATGGATGAATGATGACAAGATAATGTCTATGTTAGACATGAATTGGAACCCAAAGGCATTACAGTCTTAGCCTTAATTATTCAAATTAAAGATCGTGTGTTAAATTTAATTACTGGTGTTATAGTACATGAAAGGGAATCTGTTGATTATATAATAGAGGACCGTCATGAGTCGCATTGGTAGTTAATTTAACATTGATATTATGGAACTCATGCAATGTGTTTTAAGTTATGAAAGGTTAAGGAAATAAATTTACGTAATATGGTTAATTTCCTGTGATAAGCCTATAAACGAAAAATATTATTTTATGGGCGTATGAGCCAAGTGGGAGAATGTAAGAGTTTTATTTAAACTATGTGTCCCACACATCCATTTTATCAGTTTGAAATAGTACAAAATTCTATTGGATAATAGTTGAGTTATGAAGGGATAAGAATTACTCCTAAGAGATAATATTAAACTCTATATCTCTAATTATAGTTAGACATAAACTCTTAGATTTTTTGATGGTCAGAAGTCTATAAATAATATTTGGAGGTTCAAGGGTTCTCACCTATAACATTAGAGTGTCTCTAGCCATCGGGAGACACTTATGAGGCAAAGTTGTTAGAGCGATCATTCTCCCATAGTCAGATTAATTCTTCATCAATCAGATGGAGAAAGATACGTATCTCATATTGTTATTTACTATTAATGTAGATCATAAGAAACTGAAGATCTATTTATTAATGTTATGTTAAAATATTTAACATATATCAGCTGACAAATCAGGCATGTTAAGAGAGAAGCCAATCAAATAGCACACAAGCTACCTAAGCAAGCACTACAGAAAAGTCGAGAGCTTATAGAGATCGATTTTATCAACCCATGCATAGCATAATAGGTGAGCATATAACAACAGTTTTCAAGAGACATGGTTTGTTATTGTTTATAGACTATGGAACTATAATGGCTGTAGACCAATGAAATGTAAGGGCTTCAGGTCATCGTGATGTAGTGGCAATTTGCCATTCT
The DNA here is from genome assembly GCA_036559045.1 of Platycarya longipes. Taxonomy (NCBI): domain Eukaryota; kingdom Viridiplantae; phylum Streptophyta; class Magnoliopsida; order Fagales; family Juglandaceae; genus Platycarya; species Platycarya longipes. Next base: position 2,959,020 of record CM071798.1, read on the forward strand.
AATGTTTGATGAAATGAATCCATGATGCTTTTTAAAAAAAAAAAAAAAGTCCTCCGTTGGGGCCTTTGTGTGAACTGTGCACGAAACAAAACGGTCGTTTCATCAAATGAAACGAAGCAGTTCTTTCATCTCATATATGAAGCTTTCTTCCTCACGTTTTGAGTGTTAACTACAAAAAGTGCCTACCCCCCCACGTGTACGCACACTCTTGTCTCTCTATCTCTATGCATAGGATTTCCAAAGTCTCTAACGACATGACTGTCAATTTCTTGCTCTAGGGTTTATCTTTTTATCTTTCTTTTACCTCTTTTATTTGATTTGTATATTATATTTCTGCTTTTCGTTTAAGTATGAACAGAATTATGGCACATTTGTTGCACATTTCTCCTCTCTTTTGGGTTTTGATGGATTGTAATTTTGTAGTCTTTCTTCTTATCATTATGGTGGAAAGTTATGATACGCCTTGAGGTTTTCGTTTTTTGTTGGCAAACATTTGTACCCACTTGGAAAAATTACAAGGTGGAGTGCAATTCATGAGTGGTCAAATGCATGGTATTGTTTGAGTTTTTATTTTTATTTTTATATTGACATAATATTTGCAACCTTTTGAGAGAATAATATACGAAATTCTTGAGAACAGTTCGATTATTATATCGTTGCATTTCAAAGATTAGAAAAGTACTTTTAAGCAGTTAAAAATATTATAAAAAATGACATGTTTGATAACTTTATAAAAAGTGATTTAATCGATTAAAAAAGTTCAAAAATAATTTTTTTTAAAAAGTACCAAATTAGTACTTTTATCAAAAAATTCTTATAACAACTGTATATTTTGAAAAAAATTATTGTAACTAACTTTAAAAATAATTTAAATATATGTTTACCAAACACTAAACAACTTTTGAAGTGTAGAGTTTAATATTTAAGTTATAAACTATAAACCCTAAAATTATAAATTATATTTTTTTATCATAATCTCAAACGTGCACTTAAAATCCTCTTCATGCACAGACGGGTCTCTAATAGAGACTATACATTGCACAACTCAAAAGTAAGCATGTTTCATTTGGATTCTGAATCTAGGAATTTGAGTTTGAAAGATAAGTAATTTTCTTAAATTTCTTAAACAAAAATGTTAAAATTATTAAAAAATAGAGAAAATTTTAGGGCCAATCTAAGCGGATGAACAGGCATACTCAAAAATAAAATACATAATATTAGGCCAATTTGATATTATTTTCTTTTACGTGCTATGCAAAGTTTCGATTAACGCCGTATCTCTCTTGCCTACTTGTAAATTTCTTTACAGGCACCATCGTTGTTAACTGTCGTTCCCTGGTGGAAGTTGCCCGCCATTTTCTTCGTCGGTTACCGCTCACCATTTCTTGACTGTGGCCAAGTCACTTGATCAGCTATCCTTAGATTGCTTGTGCGTAGCCCAATTCCCAGCACAACTAGCAATAGAAGCACCAAAACAAAGTTCAAGAAAAGTACCAGAAAACAATCTCAAAACGGAGGAAATAATTATGAAAATAGTAAAAAAAAAGAAAAAAAAAAGAAAACAGAGGCGGTTTGCTCTGTTTTTTTTTTATTACAAATTCACAACCTTTTAGCACGCTCTCCAAAACTTCAGGCTTGTTATCCATCTCTAGTATTCCGAACATTATTCTCGTACTAATACTCAAAGTCAACGACTGCAAAATAATTCATCACAGGTAAGTTTCAAACCTTTTTAGAGAGAGAAGTTTTTGATGGATTTTTGCTCTCAACCCGTTTTTGCATGCCTAACTCGTAGGAAAATTGTTTACAAAAAAGGAAAACTTGGACCCTCAACTTCAGAGAAAAAGGTTTGTCAAATTACTATTAAGTCAGAAAGAGAGCATCAACGCTTCCATGCATCAAGAAGAGAAGCTAAATTCTTTAAAACCCAAGGTTCTTAATTTCTTTTTTTTTGTTGACCAGTCACATTCGAACGTTCTAAAAATACTTTGTCAAAAATCAAAAACCATCCTAAATAATTTAAATTTAAAATAAAAATAATATTAAAAATATATTTTTTAATATTATTTTCTTCAATTTTTAATTTCAATATTAACATCTTATATCATAATTCTTATATGTGAAAATAAACTAGACCAAAGCCATCAAGAATATGTCTAGTGAAATCATTTGAACTTTTTTTTACTAGTGATTAATTAATTATTTTTTTAATAATATTATAATTATTATTTTTAAATATTTAATGATATAGAAAAATTGTATACCGTACATCCTCCATGAATGTACCAAAACTCTTAAAATTAAGAGCTCTAGATACTGTCTAATTTTTTGGATTTCTTTGTAGTCCAAATTTGGAATAGACAAAACAACCCTCACTTTATCATATACTTGATCAAAAAACCCATAAATCAAAACACCTCAAACTTGACAAAGCCTTTGCAGTCCAATTCAGTCTCCCGTGTTTGCTTCTGTGTCTGCGTGTATCAGTCTACTCCTCTCTGCCTCTACCATCAACGATAAAGATGCAGTTCTTGTCCTCACAAGTAAGTTTTATGTACGTTTATTTGGTGGAATATTGAATATAGGCAATACTATCAAAACTGGAAGATTACATCTTGGGGTGCCCTTCTTATAAATCTGTGTAGAGATACAAAAATATGTTTTATCTATGTTTTCGTTTAAAGTTACAAAAAATAATTGGTTTCTATAAAAGTATGGGAGGTTTCAAAATTGCAGGGGAGGTTTCAAAATGAAAACGAGAATTTATAAGAAAGAAGAAGAAGAATCAAAATCTCCATGATGACATAAATCACTTTTAGGAGAAGTTTCTATAAAAGTAGGGGAGGTTTCAAAATTGCCCATCTCCCCCAATAAACATCTAATGACCAAAATTCATTAGTTCCTGGAAGAATCTTAGCAAAGGAGATGGCGACGTCCAATGATGGCTATGACAATGGATGGCGAGAGGGCGAAGATGAAGGGGCGACGTGCATCCCGGGACTTCCTTGGCCTTGACTGCTCTAGGCATATAAGGAGAAATGATAATGAGATGCGGGTAAGGGTAGGGCCTTGATGGGGATTTCTACACAACTTCAGAGAAAAAGTATGTCAAATTACTATTAAGTCACAAAAAGAGCATCAACCCTTTCATGGATCAAGAAGAGAAGATAAATTCTTTAAAACCCAAGGTTCTTAATTTTTTTTTAATTTTTTCGAACATTCTAGAAAAACTTTGTCAAAAATCAAAAACCATCCTAAATAATTTAATTTCTTAAATTTTAAAATAAAAAATAATATTAAAAATATATATTTTAATATTATTTTTTTCAATTTTTAATTTTAATTTTAACTCAACTCATTTCATAATTCTTATATGTGAAAATAAACTAGACCAAAGTCATCAAGAATATGTCTAGTGAAATCTTTTGACATTTTTTTTAATTTAGTGATTAAGTAATTATTTTTTTAATAATCTAATAATTCTTTAAATATTTAATGATATAGAAAAAATGTATAATTTAAAAAAAAAAAATTGATCTTCTCGAAAGAATTCATCAGCTATACCATACACCCTCCATGGATGTACCAACAGTCTTAAAATTAAGGAGTCTAGGAGTCAACGGACTCCATGTGTGTTGATGTGTCCTACTAATGTAGCCAAAGATTTATGATGGCCTGTGTGAAAGAAAACAATTTAATAATCCGGACCACTTCAAACAACTATTCTGATGGAGGCCTACGAACCTTCAAATGGTTAGTGATACCCATCAATTTCAACGACTGAAAAATAGACCACTGATCGTCAGTGTAAATCCATTGGGTCGTGCCTACGACTTGTTCAACATTGCCATTTTTTGCCTCATTATTTAGTCACTTCTTTCTCTGCCCTTGTTGACTTATGAAAAACATTCTTATTTATATTAGTCGAATACAAAATATCTTTTAATTATAAATATTCAATATTTTTTAATTATTATAATTTTTTCAAACTTTTAAATAAACATAAAAAACAAAACAATGTTTTCAATTTTCAAAACAAAAGTAATATTAAAAATTATATATATATTTCTATCAAAATCCAATAAAATATCTTTAACTCAATTAATTATTTTTTATTATTATTCACAAATTATTTCACTATTATTAATAAATAATTTAAAATAATTTTAATATCCAAACGAATCTTTAAAAAAATGCCAAATCCATAAAAAAAATTTTACAAAAAAATTTTACTATATACTACTAAACATCATATAATATGTTAAATTTTAATAGTTCAAAGATCACTGGTTGATGTACTGTGTTTTAAATGAATTTTTATATTTAAAGATCAATTCATAAAATAATTTATAATGTGATAGTGACTAAAAAAAAAAAATATTAATTTATTATTCGTCTAAATAAAGCCACTTTGTTTTTTTTTTTTAGTAAAAATAAAGCCACTTTTGTATTAAAGTGTAGAAGTAGTCTTCTGCGTAAGTGCGGGGATGATCTTTGACGATGACCAGATACTAATCAGCTCCGAGTGAACGCGAGCCGAGGTGAATCATCCTAGAAAACGCGAAAAAGCATGAAGACAAAGTCCAGATTGTTAAGATGTCAAGTCTCAGAAGAGAAAGACCTATAAATTGCAGCATATCTCAAACAGCCGAGTACCTCAAACAACAAGAAATACTACAATCCTCTCCCCTTCCAAAAGCTACCTTTTTCATTACCTTTCTCTGATCCTAAAATTAAGAACGTGATCATCATCGATCTTAGCTGAAAAACCAACACAATCATGACGAAGGTATCGGAATCGATTCATCATTCATAGCAACCAAAAACAAATTCAGTACTGCGCGCGCGCGCACACACACACACACACATATATATAGCTTTTTGCTGGTTGAAATTAAGTTAATTTGGCTCTTTTTTGCAGCAAACGGTGGTGATCAGAGTGTCCATGGATGGCCACAAGTCCTTTTTTGGTGAACTGGATGTACAAAAAGTCCGCTCCAAAGCCTTGAAGATTGCAGTCGGCATGTCAGGTAACGAAAATACAATATTTTGGGTCGATGAGATATCAAAATTAATTTATTAATACTGAAAATTTCAATATATTTTTCATTTTCTTTTTTTTGATGGATGTACGTATATGTATGTGATGTTCAGGGGTGGTGTCGGGATCTTTAAAAGGAGACGAGAAGGACCAAATAGAAGTAAAAGGAGATAATATTGATACGGTGAAACTTACAAAATTACTGAGGAAGAAAGTGGGACATGCAGACATAATTACTGTGGCGGCAGAGGAGAAGAAAGAGGAGAAGAAAGAAGAGGCGAAAGTAGAATACTTGTCGTGGCCTTATAATTATATTCCTTCCTACTCCTCCTATCCATTCTATGCGCCCTCAGGGATTACATGTTACTATTCTTAATGGATCAGACAGGAGCGAGCTAGCTACTAGCAGTATTGGAGAGATTTTCGATGATAATATTGAGTTTTTGTTTTTTGATATTTTCAAATGCTTCCCGAGGTGTGCGATGGAAATCATTAATCATGATTCTGTTTGACATAGATATAAATCGATGGTGTTCAGTTTCTTACCTCTAAGATATGATTTTAGTTTAAGAATCTTTTCTTCTGATAATACTTCGTACAGATCATTATTGCACTTCACGCGTGGAACGTCGAAATATGAATTATTGTCGATCTACGTACAAGATCACGTACGAACGAATTAATGCTGTGGTGAAAGGAATTGGTTAGTCTGGTTCTGGTTTGCAGTTAAAAATAAAATTATGAAACAGCGCCAATTTACGATCCAACTGGATCTCTACAACGAAAAAGCAGCATGTTTGAAATGGTCATACATATATTATATATGTATGGGGGTAATGATAGTGTGAGGGAGGCCCATCTAGATTAGAGCAGTCCAGGCTATTGGTCAGGTCAATCTGGGTTCTGCCCATGCAAATTAGGTCGACCGGAAACGGTACCCGGCCTAGGAAGGATAGGATACCCACGGCAAAAAGGAAGATCCAGATGTGAAGAGATATTAATTAACGTGCTTGATGCCGCATTAAATGTCGAGCAGACTAGAATCACACGAAGTACCACGTTGCATTAAATATCGCACAGGTTAAAACCACAACAAATACCATACCACATTAAATGTCGAGCAGGTCATATTAAATGCAAGTCAAAAATTTCAAACTCATGACAACCAAAAACAAGGAACCAATGTAGCACAGATGTGATGTTTGCACCGTCAAGCAAATAATGATTGAGCAAGTAGGTTAGACATTTTCATCATCACTGCCCAGCAAGTAGCATTCGAGAAATTCTATAAATAGCACGACACCCACCAGAATCACAGTTATGTAATCTAAACTATAGCTATTATACTTCATTTCATCATCACCCATTTCCTCAACTAAATTTACCATCAGAGTGGTCTCGGAGTTCGATCTCCTATTTCCATATTATTTGTTTTGTAGGTTTAGTCAGTTTGGGTCATTGTTGAGTAGTTCAGGCTGCAAAACACAACATCAATATATTGACTTATATTTCTTTTACCACCAATTTACTACTCATAATATTTTTTTTCTATTTTTTTAAAGTATTTTTTTAGCATATTTAATCATTAAAAATAATTAAAAAATATATAATTTCACTAATAATCACTTTCTTCACCATTAAAAAAATTTAAAAATTAATAATTAAAAAAACAATAAAATAATGATAGATGAAATGTAAGCCTATCTTTATATATTCATATTTATATATCTGTTTACTGGTTGGACCTGAATGACCACACCGGCCGATGCCAATTGCCACAGATATACAAGAGTCAACTGAAAGTCTTTGAATTTTTTTTTTCTTTTCGGATGGGAATCGGGATATTCCGGAGCCAAGGCGGAAAGGTGGAGGATATATAATGATTGCACTTCGAATAGTTTACTACCAGCAAAGTATATATGCTATCTGAAACTAAAAAATATATTAATTAATGAAAAATGATATTTTGCTTATTAATTTGATAATTTATCTATTTTAAATTTTAAAAATGTTTTTTACTTAATAATTAAAAATGATTATTAGTGTATTAATATATATATAATTTTTAAAATATTTTAAAATAATAAAGAAAAAAGAATGAAAGAATGAAAAAATGAAAAAATGAAAAAATAAAATAAAAGCACAAACTTTACCCTAGCGGTCGAGGCGGCATGCTTGCAGCTTCCTTAATTAATTGGCCCTGTTAAGCGTACGGACAAGATTAATTATTCCAATTTCATTGCTGACAAAATGTTAACAACTCCTATATAAAAAATTATTATTTTTAATATTATTGAAGAAACAGAAGTTTTTAAAATATAGGCCTACTTTATTTTGAGAAACAAAATAAAAAATTTTAAAATTTTCTTAAGTTCATTATTATATTTTTTTAGATTTTCATATAAAATATAATAATTTTTTTTTTTAAATTTCAAAATCACTTTTTCAAATCTCAAAACAAAATTAATATTAAAAAAATATTTTATAATAATATTTTATTCTTTTTTTAACTTTTATCTCATCTCATCTCATTTCTAAAAATAAACTAGGCATATTTTGACATTTCGATTTAGAATATCAATTTCTAAATACTTTTTTTTTTTTTTTTTTTGAGAAATCCTATACACTAGTTAGAGCACTCTCATTGGCTTAGCCAAATGAGGTGCTTGGCTAAAATTTAAAAGATTTTAACAATAATAAAAAAAGACTACATTGGGTTAGTCAAGTTCAAAAATATTTAGTTAATGTGAATAGTAGTTCTCCAAAGATGGAAAATGAATAGTTGCTTAACTAAAAATTAAAATATTATTATTCTATCTAATAAAACATTAGAATACCTTGAATTCAAATTAAAATATTATTATTTTATTCAATAAAGGTGAAAGAATATTAACTTAATAATATTTTATTATTATATAGAAAATAAATAGCTAATCTAATGTACACCTTAAATTTAAATTGATTAGACAAATGTAAAATAGTAGGATATTAGCTAAAATAGTAGGATATTTGCTAAAATTTGAAGATAAATTTACCTAAGCTAATGAAAGTACTCTTAGAGATACATGAATCCCTTCAAAATTTCTTACTGATTGAATTTAAATAAAAAGAAAAGGGAAGCTGCCACAATTATAATTGATCAAGAGTCGAAGAACAGAAACAAAAGATGACAAACTCGAATCCAAACATATATAGAGAGAAGATATTTATTGTTTTTTTACTCAACTCCTAAAATTATGCATGCCCAACCCAGAGGAAATGAACTTTAAAACAAAAACCCACTAATAATTAAGGCTTGATTTGTTTTCATAGATAAAATTAGATAAAAATTTAAAATTAAATAAAATATTATTATAAAATATTTTTTTAATATTAATTTTGTTTTAAAATTTGAAAAAATTATTTTATAATTTGAAAATTTTGAATTGTTTGTTTTATTTTGTATGAGAATATGAAAAAATAATATTAATAAGATGAGATGAGATAAAAGTATTTGTTAAAACGAAGGGAATAGAAGAACATGGGCTAAATTATTACTTCCAATTATTCGTCAGAAGCAGAGTATTAAACTAGTGTTCATGGATCAAGAATCTGGGATGACACATCAACTACTAAAATGATGGCATGCAACGAGAAGGAGAGGCAAATGAATGAATTGAGTTTGTAAAGAGTAAAATTAATTTTTATTTAATAAAAATGTTTTTTTTATAACAAACGAAATTTCCATTAATAAAAAGAAGATAACAAACAATCACAAGCCAAATGATCTGAGAAAGAAAGTTTGGATTGCAATCCTACCAAACACAAATATCATCAACTTGCTTGGCATAACGAGCTAAATAGTGCGCTATCCTATTTCCTTCCCTATGTGCATAAACAAAATTACAATCAAGAAAATGAGAAGAAAGTATTTATCAACCTAGATGCATTATACATCAACTTACTTATATGGTGACATCACAACAAAAAGCTTTAGTCGAAAGAAACACCAACACATTTTAAATGTCACAAGAACTCTAAAATTTTAGTTCCATCTTCTCACAAAGTATTATAATGATTTTATATTAACAACACTTTACTCAATCAATCGGACACCAACACCACTCTTCAATTACAAATCATCCAATTTGGCAGCCATTCACATAATTGCAAATTCCATTTTTCATGAACCAACGAAACATATCGAACTAGATTGTCCTCTAGTCCAAGACAAAATAACCGATGAACAAGTCAAAAGAGCTCATGTGCCTTCGCAACTTCAACTTGCAAACCTACTAAGTAAACCTCTATACTCTACTACATTTACTCGACTTCTATCTGAGATGTGAGTAATCAACATTTATTCTCCATCATGCGAAGAGATATTGGAATTATCTCAAGCAGACTCAAGTTTTCCTTCCGAGTCCTTCAGACAAGTTGGTTACAGATGAATCGCCAACAAATTAGTGGAATATCTTTATGTTATTTGTATTCATTCATTTTAGTATTTCAGTATTTCATTCATTTGTTGTCTATATATATATATATATATAAACACATTCGAATACACTGAATATAAGATTACATTCTCCTTTTTGCCTCTGCAATAGCCTTCTCTGTTTTTTCTGCAAACCACGTCCTCTGCGCCATCTCCATTACAAAGTATTAATGATCTAGTCTTCTAGAAGTACTACTACTACTTGCAACTTTAATTAACTCCCGGCCCAGCTAGCTGGCTGGACGAGGAATATTTCTCACGACCTGGTCGTGCGCCAAGTAATTAGTGTTTAGTTAGGTAGCTTTATGTCTCCCTTGTGTATATGTTCACACTGAATATTCCTACAGGTCTTTGGGATGGTAATTTAAAATTAAATCAACGAGCTAGTCAGCGCGCGGACTAATGTAGCCAGCCGAAGATACCGACATGGTCATTGTGGAAACTTTTTAATAATCCGACCACCACAAACGACTAGTCCTAATTAAAGAAGATTGTAATCGGAACAGCCTTTTAATTTAAAAGAAAAGTATTATATACATAAAGAGAACACACATAAATAAATTTAAATTTATTTTATAATAAAAATAATTAATCTACAATCTTAATCTAATGTAATGCATCACGTGATTATATTAATTATAAAATTATTTTTAATTAATCTTTTTGTATTTAAAATATTTCTCTAAATTTAATATCTAACATGCATGTACATTTTGTTCTCCCCAACGGCTGAAAAATAAACTTCTTACTCACATTGGGTTGTGCTGATCATGATCTGTCTTTCCCTTGATCAACGATTTATATATTGCCAGTCCCACTCACTATTTTTTTTTTTTTTTAAATTTGAAAAGTCCCACTCGCTATTTGGTCACTTCTTTCTTTCTCTATTGGCTCATGAGAGCTAAAACGACATTTTTTTTTATAATTAAAATAGTTAATAATTAATCAAAGTCGACCTCTCAAACCAGTTGATATACATTGAAAAGACTAGGTTTGGAAATAAAATATTCTCAAATATTTATTATTTTATTATTACTTTTCATCTAATTTTAATATTATTCATTACTTTTTTATTATTATTCAATATTTTATTATTATTTTTTACCTATTTTTATTATTATTTACAAACACTCTCAAAACAACAAAGAAATTGTTAATATCTCCCCTATCTATATATAACCAGTGTACCTTCAAATTTTGAGCACCCCTGTGCATATTTGTCTCCCTAAAAGTCGTGAGGGTTTTAATTACTCATTAATCTTCATCACCTTAGCTGAAAAACCAAGACGATTATGAAGGTATATTAGCGGAAATAGCTAGCTAGGAGTACGTGCTGCATGTGAGGAAAATCAGACCGATCGTAGATATATGTAGCTTTTTGCTAATATAAAGTTGCGTTGGTTAATTTTGCAGCAAACGGTGCTGATCAGGGTGTCCATGGATGGCCACAAGTGCTGCCTTTTTAGCAGGCTGGATGGACGGAAAGTCCGGACCAAAGCCTTGAAGATTGCTGTTAGCGTTTCAGGTACGTACGTAATGGATCAATACAACATTTATATATATATATATATAAACCACCGCTGTTAAAAGAGTTAGTCTAACTACAATCTCCCCAGTCGGAGACAGCTTACACAAGATTTGACAGTACTTATCTTTAACTTTTTTTTTTCCATTTAATGAAACACATCGTAAACGCAGTTTTCAATAGGAACTGCAAATAGAATTTTTCCTGATAATATATCATTTTATTAATACTGAAATTATATATATATTCCATATCTGTTTTTGATGGGTGTCCATATATATCATGTGATGTTCATCAGGGGTGGTATCAGCATCTTTAAAAGGGGATGAAAAGGACCAAATAGAAGTAAAAGGGGATATGATTGATACAGTGGAACTTACAACGTTACTGAGGAAGAAAGTGGGACCTGCACACATAATTACTGTGGCGGAAGAGAAGAAAGAAGAGAAGAAAGTCGAGTGCGCTACCTGGTCTTATGGTCCTTCCTGCTACTCCATGGAGGTCAGGGATTGCCATGAGAGCTCTAACCCTTGCTCCATCATGTAACTCATGTAGGTTTATCAGTAGATCTAGACAGCAGTTGAATACGTAATAAATTTCAAGATATATGTATGGTTATAGTTTTTCTCTTTTCAAATGCTTTCCCGAGGTGAGTGATCAGCATGCATGCAGATGATCATGATCCGGAATTGAATCATCGCTTGTTATCAATAAAAATTGTTGGTTTGTTGAGTTTCTCATTACCTCCTAAGATATCATTTTTTGAATCTTTATTTTGATGGTTTATAACTTTATGATATGAAGATGATGAAATTAGTTTGAATACTCCAACAAAACTGATCAATAACAACATGTGTCTGCCGATCGCGATAATTCTGCTTGTGGGTGATTAACTTCATTAATGTACTGCAAGAGCACAAACAAATTAATGCTCTGATTGAAGGAATTAATTGAAGTCTGTGTTAGAATAATTTCAAATATGAGCTACTATTGATTGCATGCTTTATAAAAATGGGTTAGATATAAATAGCTCATAATGATACTTTGGTTAAACCCACTAAGTTAAAGTGATCATTATGGGGTTTATTGCAGCTTAGTAAAATAGGATTATATCCTATTTTAAAAATGTGGTTTATCGTATGTAGGCCTAGAAGTTCAAGGATCTTATTCTTTTTAGACTCATTGGGATTTAGAGTTTTTAATGGGAGGACTCCACATAAGACTTCTATATATATGGCTAAGTCCCCTCTCCGCTTCGTGTGTGTCCATTGGCTTGCCCTATTGATAGCTAATACTTTTGTGAGGAGAATGAGAGGAAGATTTGGCCACTCATATATTATTAGTGGGATTTTAATATTGCTTTCAAGATGGCTTCCACAAGTATGATTTCTATATTTTATAATCTTTTTGTCGATTAAGATTCTTCTCTTTAGCATGTGTTTCTAGTAATTTACATTGGGTATCAGAGCCGGTCATGCTAGGATTAGAATCTTTCCTATATATTATTCATCAGATATTATCATTTTGTCTTTTCGTTTGTTCCGAATCAATATTTTATGAAAGCAATATTATTTGTATATTACTTTGCTTCTTCGTGGGTTTTCATTTTCATAGTCGGTCGAAAAGTCAAATGATATCACAATATTTCTTCTTTTTCGTATTACTCCTGTCGCTGTTATTATTATTTGTAAATTTTTTTTTTTGAAAAACTAAGGTTATACTGATTACATTTGATTTGTAATTTTTTTTTATATATACCCATTATTTTAAAACACTATATATGTGTTTTTCGGGTATTCCTTTTTGTTTCCCCTAAATTAATTTTATTTTTTGATCCAAGAATTGCAAGAAATGGAGAAAAATCCATTTGAAAACCCTTTTAACCCGATTTCAGACCCGCGACCCGTTTATGACCCGGCTGGAGGTAGAAGATGAATTCTCCTCTAGCCTTGACAACGCCCACTCGCACCAAGTGGAGCGTGCGGCGCGTGAGTAACCAAAAACAAAGATTTTTGGTCGTTTCTTTTTTCAGTATTCTTTCACTCGCCCTATTTATTTTTTCTATATTTTTAATTATTTTTTTTGTACGACCATAAGACACTGTTTTATAATTTAGAGCATTATTTACACGTTTTTGAGGGACTACAGTGTGCTGAAAATTGTGATATATTTTCTGGTGAATGCACAATGCTTTATAAGATCTGTGCATATGTGTACTCTCTCTAAGCATGAATGTGGATGCATGTTAATTTTGTAACACTGATAAACATTCTTTTGTGAATATATGCTTTTCAGGTTCATATTTAATTTTAGACATATCTACTGTCCTATATGCTTGATCTGTTTATATTATTTTTGTCTATCAATCACATTTAAATTCTGACTTTGATTATGTCTAGTTAATGTTTATGATTATCATTTTGTGACTGAATTTTCATGGGCATTATGATTATCCTTGTTTTTTCTTTAAGAGAAATCTTTTGAATTTTTTGTGGATGGTAGCCGCCAAAGTGGTATACTCATTGATTTTGTAAAAAAAAAAAAGGTCTAATTTATTGCACATAATATCTTGCCCAAAGGTTTTATTGTGTGTGATATTTTAGAAAATTGTGAGAAGTAGTTAATGAGATTGCATTAGTCTAGAAATTTCCTTCTGCCTAAAGGTGATGATATTTCGAAAACTGGTGTGATTTTATTAATTTGTTTTCATGATATGTTTTAAGAGTACCTTATAGCATGTTGTTTAGTTAGCCTAAAGGTGACTTTACAATGATGCACCAAGGCTCTTACCGATATGTTTTAAGAGTACCTTATAGTATATTGTTTAGTCAGCCCAAATGTGACTTTACAATGGTACACCAAGGCTCTTATCGTAATGAAGCTCATATGGTTCTGAGCTTATTTTCGAGCTGTCTAATTAATAGCACATATTAATTAGATAGATTTGTTATCATCCATTGACTGCATGCTTTTAGGTTTGGATGATATTTAAATAATATATATTATTTCATGTTTCCACAGTTTTGAGTGCCTCCTCTATTTCAAGTCAACTATCTGCTATTGAAACTCTTACTGAAAATAATTATGTGAGATGGAAAAGAGATGTAGAAATTGCACTTGGTCTTTTGGGTTTGGATTTTGCTTTGGAAGAGCAGCCTTCAAAACCTACTGATAAAAGCACTGCTGAATATGTGGTTGAGTATCAAAAGTGGAAAAACGCTAATAGGCTTTGTTAAAAAATCATCAAACATTCTATATCTGATTTCATTATGAGAGCTATTCCAGACAATGACAATGCTAAAAACTTTTTGGGTGTCATAGGACAAAGGTTTGTTGAATCTGATAAAGCTGAAACTTGAGACTTGATGGATAGACTAATGAGTATGAAATATGAAGATTCAAGTGGAGTTAGGGAATACATTATGAAAATGATACATATATCCTCAAAGCTAGAAGCCCTTAAAATTCCCATTGCAGAGCCTTTTCTGGTTGATCATGTTCTTAATAGCCTTACTAGCCAGTTTAATCAGTTAAATGTTGCTTATAATGCTCAGCGGGATAAATGGGATTTAAATGATTTAATTGTAGTATGTGCCTAAGAGAAGTATAGGATGCATCGTGAGACTGTTGAAATTGTGCAATTGGCTTTTCAGCCACAACAAAACAGGGGATCTTCTCATAATCATAAGCCTAAGTTTCAAAAAGGTAATAAGTTACACCGAAATGAGCACAATAAGAGGTTTGGAGGTCAGACTTCTGATGGTTCTAAAGAAATTATAAGGAAAAATGATCAGTGCAAGTTTTGTAAAAAGAAAGGACATTGGCAAAAAGAGTGTCTTAAGTTTAAGGCATGGCTCGAGAAAAAGAAGAAGAAGGACTCGGCAGGTATCTCCTTGGCCTTAGTTTGTTTTGAGTCTTCTTTGGTTGATGTACCTTTAAATTCTTGGTGGATAGACTCAGATGCAAGTATTCATATTGCAAATTCGTTGCAGGGGTTCGTAAGCAAAAGGAGGCCAAGTGAGAATGAAGTGAGCTTGTGTGTTGGGAATGGAGTTCATGTGAAGGTTGAGTTTATAGGAGTAATAAAATTATCTTTGGATTTTGGTTTTTCTCTTGTTTTGGAGAACATAGTTTTTGTACTGACAATGAGACGGAATTTGATTTCTATATCAAAACTTGATGATTCTGGTTTTTCTTTTAAGTTTGGTAATGGAAAAGTTGAATTGTTTTATGATTCTCGTCTGGTTGGAAATGGTCTCTTATGTGATGGTTTATATAGAATGTCTTTTAACTCTTTTGGTGAAGTCTCTTGTGTTACCAATGTAGCGAAGAAAAGACCTTTAATCCGTGAATCATCTTCTATGTTGTGGCACAAGAGATTAGGGCACGTTTCAAAGGATAGAATGGAGAGATTAATAAAAGCTGACATACTTCCCTATCTAGATTTTTCAGATTTTAACACTTGTGTGGACTGTATAAGAGGAAAGTTGACTAAATCTACAAGGAAGGATTCTACTAGGAGTGACATTATTTTGGACTTAATACATACTGATATCAGTGGACCTTGACCTTCTACTATATGTGGAAATAAGTACTTCATAACTTTTATTGATGATTTCTCTCGATATGGATATGTCTATCTGATTAATGATAAATCTCTTGCTCTTGAGAAATTTAAGATATTCAAAATAGAAATAGAGAAACAATGTGGGAAAAATATTAAAGTTGTAAGATCTGACCGTGGTGATGAATATTATAGGAAGTATGATGAATCTGGTCAAAATATGGGTGATTTTGCAAAATTTTTACAAGGATGTGGAATAGTGCCTCAATACACTATGCCTGGGACACCTGAGAAGAATGGTGTTTCTGAAAGACGTAATCGGACTCTGAAAGATATGGTTAGGAGTATGATGAGCTGAACAAATTTACCAGAATATCTATTGGGTGAAGCCTTGAAAACTGTCATGTACATTTTAAACAGGGTTTCCAGTAAAGTAGTTTCAAAAACTCCTTTTGAATTGTGGACAGGCCGTAAGCCAAGTTTATCTCATTTCAAAGTTTGGGGATGTCCAGCTGAGAATAGGATTTATAATCCTCTTGAAAATAAATTAGACCCAAAATCTACTCCTGGTTATTTTGTTGGGTATCCTGATAGATCAAAAGGATATAAGTTCTATTGTCCTAATCGTGGTACCAGAATTGTTGAGTCCATTACTGCTAAATTTTTGGAAAATGATGTTGGTGACAGTAGCAGTTCTATGTTGAAAGAACTTTTTATTGAACCAAATCCAGTTATTGTTCCAGTTCCTGTTATACAGGAAAGAGTTGTTTCTCAGTGTTAGTGAAGAATTTGGGCAACAAGAAGAACTTCCAACAGTGATTGAGTCAGTTTATGAGCCACAAGTGAGAAGATCGCAAAGGGAAAGAAGGTCTGCATTGCCTATTGATTACATTGTATATTTGTCAGAAAGTGATTTTAATATTGGGCATATAGTTGATCCTGTTACTTTTAAGCAAGCCTTGACATGTCTTGAGTCAGATAAATGGTTAAGTGCTATGGAAGATGAAATGAATTCTATAGAGAAGAATAGAGTCTGGGAATTTGTTGAACTTCCTCCTGATGCTAAGGCTATAGACAACAAGTGGATTTTCAAAAGCAAACTGGACTCAAAAGGGAATGTTGAACGAAAGAAGGCAAGATTAGTTGCAAAAGGATTTACTCAACGAGAAGGCATTGACTATACTGAAACATTTTCACCAGTTTCATTAAAAGATTCTTTTAGAATTATTATGGCACTTGTGGCACATTATGATTTGGAGCTTCATCAGATGGATGTGAAGACAGCATTTTTGAATGTGAATCTTTATGAAGAGGTTTATATGAGACAACCTGAAGGTTTTATTGAGAATGGAAAAGAAAACTTGGTATGTAAGTTAAATAATCCTTATATGGCCTCAAGTAAGCATCTCGACAGTAGTATTTGAAGTTTGATGAGATTGTAACTTCTCTCGGTTTTGTTGAAAATAAAGTTTGTGAGATCCTAGATTTAAGCGTATTTTTATACATTATTTTATTTTCGGTATTAATTATTTTATTGTAATTTAATAATATTATTAGTCATATTTTATTTATTTAAGATATTTATTTGAACTATTAATTAGTTAATATTGAGTTACGTTACTTTTCTTATTTATTTTACTGAGTTAATTATTTTAATGAGTGGAATTAAATTCCTTTATTTTATTATGTGATTTTATTTGATGTATTTTATTTATTTAATTAAATGTGTTTTGGAATGAGTTTTTTTTTTGTGCATATATTTATGTTGTGATTTTAAGTGTTTTTGTGATCCAAGTGATGGGAATTGGACTATATTTCTTTTCCTTCCTTTTTCCTTTTTCCTCTCTTTTTCTTTTCTTTTTCTTTCTTTTTCCCCAGTTTTTCCCCTGCTTCCCAGCCATGCGTGCCAGCCCCTCCCCTGCCTCCTCTCCCTCTCGCTCGTCCCTTCTCCCTCAACCCAGGGCCGCTGTTGGCTACCCACCGGCGACACCGCCTACACCGCCAGCCTCCCCACACGCCGACGACCTACTCTCCACCGGTGGTACACCTCACGGCAGCCCCTAGCCGGCGCATGAGTCCCTACCCGAAATGACCATTTTAGCTTCCCTTGCATTTTTGGCCACCGCCGGCCACCCCTTGGCCTCCGACCACCACCACTAGACTCCCCACCCTCCAGCGAGTATAACCCACCGTCGGTTACCCCTCCACCCAAAATGGGTCCTAAAACGGGTTGTTCTTCGCCGCGCCGCCGTTCGACCACCGTAGGCCTCACCACCGCCACCAAAAGACTCCCCTTGCCCAGCCGGTCAACCCCCTAGCTCAGTTTTCCCAACCGTTGCCTCACCTTCCCGGTACAACCTCAAACCCGAAAATGGGTTTTCACCCATTTTGAGCCCGATCCGCCACCTTCCGGTGGTTGTGCCGCCACACCATCACCTCCAGGAGATTCCCCACCCTTCAATGAGTATCTCCCTAAATTTTGGTGTCAAACCGAGCATTTTAGCCTAACGTACATGTGACCGCTACAAATGTTGCAGATTAGCATTGTTTAAGGATTTGCGTTTTTACCCGCTGTAAGTACTTTCCAAACGAGTTTTAAGATTTAAATATATTTTTGGCATCAACAGTTATTGTGTTTGATTATTGTTGCTATGTGTTGGTTGATGTTGGTATTTGTTGGTTGATTGGATTAATTAAATGTTGGATATTTGCTGCATGGTTGTCTGCATTGTGTATTTACGCGCATGCTCATGAAAATATTTGGAAATTGGATTTTTACATGATTTCAAATATTCATGTGTTGGAAATGGAAACTGGGTTTTAAATTGAGTTTAATGGATTTTAATAGTTTTGGGCTGAGTTATAATGGGGAAGGTGATACGTAACGCCCGTTGTGATCAGCGTGTGTGTGTAGATGACATAACGGGGACGGCGATACGTAATGCTGTTATGGTCATTGGGTGTGCATTTCATATCGGAGACGGCGATACGTAACGCCTGGTATGAAATGAGTGTGTGTGAATCGTAATGGGGACGGCGATACGTAACGCCCATTATGATTTCGAGTGTGTGTGTATATCATATCGGGGACGGCGATAAGTAACGCCCGGTATGATTGGTTTTGAAGATATTATTTTATGGAAAATGATGGATGATTTTATTGAAATTTTATCGTGGACCAATGAGATTTTGGCATGTGTGATTATTTTATTGATTTTGAGGAAAATGATTTTAAGCCTCATGCATATAGTAATTTGTTTATGGTTGTTGATGTGGCATTAATGTATTTCTGTCTTTTGGTTTGGTTGGATTGTACTTACCTGCGATGCCATCTTGGCGTCGTAGTTTTTTAGATGCAGATTATGAAGAGGCTGAGTCTGAGGAGACGGCTCCGCTGTTGAGGTGATATTATTAGTAATTGTTATCTCGGGGAATTTATTTTCCCCTTTTTATAAATATGTATTTGTTTAATTTAATTTTCAGATGACTGTATTAAATCTCTTGTTGGAGAATTTATATTAAAATGGTTTGTAAAATATTTCAAAAAAATTCTGCTTCTTAGATAACGATTTATTTATCCGCTGCGACCTATATTTTATGTATGTCACGTGTGCACACACGTTTGGCACTTGTCGTTGGGATGTGTGCCCCGTGTTGCCAGTATCCTGACGCCTCGATTCCCATGTTATTTTAAGGAGAATTTGGGGGGCGTCACAAAGTTGACTAGTGCATATATCGAAAGACCAGTGGGAGAAATTTTATTTTTCTCATTCTATATGTTGATGATATTTTGCTTGCTAGCAGTAACTTGGGATTACTTCATTAAACAAAGAAAATGTTATCTGCTAATTTTTAAATGAAAGATCTTGGAGAAGCCTCTTTTGTGCTTGACATTGAAATTTGTCGTGATAGAGCTCGTGGTTTGTTGGGACTTTCTCAGAAAGCTTATATACGACATGTACTACAGAGGTTTGAAATGCAAAACTGTGCACCCAGTGATGTACCCATCATAAAAGGAGATAAGTTTAACAAAACTCAGTATCCTAGAAATGAGCTCGAAAAAGAATCTATGAAGAATATTCCGTATGCTAGTGCTATAGGGAATTTGATGTATGCTCAAGTTTGTACTAGACCAGATATTGCCTATGCAGATGGTGTTCTTAGTAGGTTTCAGTCAAATCCAGGGCAAGAGCATTGGAAAGCAGCTAAGAAAGTTATGAGATACTTGAAGAAGACTAAATGTTATATGCTTACTTTCCAGCGTTCAAATCACCTTGAGGTGGTAGGCTACTCAGATTCTGATTTTGCTGGATGTCAAGATTATTTGAAATCAACCTCTGGTTATGTTTTTATGTTAGCTGTGGGTGTTATTTCTTGGAAAAGTGTTAAGCAAACTCTGATGGCGTCTTCTACTATGCAAGCTGAATTTGTAGCATGTTATGGAGCTACTATCCAAGCTGAATTTGTAGCATTTAGTCCAGAAATTTTATTTCTGGACTAAATGTTGTTGATTCCATCTCGAGGCCTATTATTATTTATCGTGATAATAGTGCAGCAATGTTCTTTTCAAAGAATAATAAAAGCTCTAGTGGGTCCAAGCACATTGACATCAAGTATTTGGTGGTTAGAGACAGAGTTAAGGAAGGACAGACAAAGATAAAGCGTATAAACACAAAGGCGATGATTGCAGATCCTTTGACTAAGGGACTTGCTCCTAAAATTTTTAAAACACATGTTGCTAATATGGGTATTGTGGAAACATTTGATGTTTTTGGTTAGTGGGAGTTACTTATGTAAAAAGAACTACATTTTGGCTTGATCCCTTTACGGGGTACGTAGGCAACCCATATGTTATTTGGGTACAGCTTCTTTCAATAATAATATATATCTCCCCCTATCCATAAACTATGTTTTGAGCATGCATATGGCTTATGTCTTTTATTATGATGTTATTGAAATCTCGAGATACTATAGATAAAGACATAAGATGAGTCTCTTTAAAAGACATGTGGCTTCATTTTTGAAGCATTATGAGGACTGATATGAATTAACACAGCTTTTGATCACATTGGTGCTAAGTTCATACTACATACTACCACATTTGGTAGGAGGATGAGGATCCATGTCGATGAGGATATTAGCATTTGTAACTGTGGAGTGGTCTTACATCGTTTAAGGGGTGTAACGACTTCCATGTTCAATGTTGATATTCTTGTTGAACCGGATCGTATTTTCTAAGGTGATATCATTTGAGCTATTTTGTGGCCACCTATGTTGTCTAACCCAAGAGTCTTTTTCAAAACAAGTTTTTATAGCAATCAATATTCGCCCAAGCGGGAGAATGTTAGAATAATTTCAAATATGGGCTACTATTAATTGCATGCTTTATAAAAATGGGTTAGATATAAATAGCTCATAATGGTACTTTGGTTAAACCCACTAAGTTAAAGTGATCATTATGGGGTTTATTGCACCTTGGTAAAATAGAATTATATCCTATTTTAAAAATGTGGTTTATTGTATGTAGGCTTAGAAGTTCAAGGGTCTTATTCTTTTTAGACCCATTGGGATTTGGAGTTTTTAATGGGAGGACTCCACATAAGACTTCTATATATATAGCTAAATCCCCTCTCCTTTCCGTGTGTGTCCATTGGCTTGCCCCATTGCTAGCTATTACTTTTGTGAGGAGAATGAGAGGAAGATTTGGCCACTAATATATTATTAGTGAGATTTTAATAATGCTTTCAAGATGGCTTCCGCAGGTATGATTTCTATATTTTATAATCTTTTTGTCGATTAAGATTCTTCTCTTTAGCATGTGTTTCTAGTGATTTACAGTCTGGCCTACAATATTTGTCAACAATAATTCCATATCAGAGCAGGCCGGCTAAATAAGTTAGGTGAGTAAGATAAAATTTTTTATTGAGCCATATTCTTTTTTATTAAAGTAAAATTAAATTAATTAATTTTAATTTTTACATTATATTTTTATTTAAAAATAATGTCTATCGTTCACCAAATAAAATTATTAATTAAAATTTATTCTACCTTTAAACTAATAACTAACTTAATCTTTATTAAAAAATCGATTTAGAAAAGATTTATCAAACCTAGCTAGTTTTATAAAACGTGCTCTCGAGTTTTAGGGATCGTTTAAGAACACAACTATTTTTATGTATTCTCACATATTTTCAAATTCAACTTTTTTTTTTCTCATTCAAAACCCAATGAAACATCTTAATTCAAATTATTTCACTATTATACTAGATATTTTGAGATATTCTTACTATCTAAAAGAGACTTAGAAGCAATCAAAATAATCATTATCAATAAAGTTTTATAAAAAAATGGACCATTATCTCTTCAAATGATCATACGAATTTTTTTTATGAACATTCAAAAATTAGATTTTGTTATTTATAATTCTCACATTATATATTAAACTAATAATGATAAAAAAATAAATGTATTCTTATAAAGAAAATACTTGAAATAATTAGTATATGAAATATTTTTAAAACTAATAATGACATATAATATCTATTTAATATATTTTTTTTTATCTCTTATTAGATTAATTAATTTTTTTAATTGATTTGTTTTTTTTTTTTAAATGATACTTTAAACTTTTTGAGAATGTGCCTTTTGCTACCAGGGGCCTTAGGCTATTGCCTAATTTGCCTAAGACAAAAGCCGGTTGTGGATCAGAATCTCGCCACTACAACGTCTCACTGCAATAGCAAGAATTCAAATTCAAAAAACATTGAAGACTAGATACGATCATGTTCTGTTATTCAATTTAAATTCAAGTTTTGTATCACATTTAAATTCAAGTTTTGTATTTTATCCTCAACTACTTGTAACAGATCCTTATCTATAAATTTTGGAGATGAGAAAGAGAATCTGAAAATGAATCAAGACTTTGAGACATATGAAAATACTGTTTTTAAGAAGATATTTGCCAATACTCGTTTAAAGTTTACTAATGGGTTTCAAGCAAATCGTCTTTAAAATACAACAACGTCTTTGAACTCCACAAATAGTAATTTTGGAGAGTTTCTAGAGTTTCTATTGAGAATGACAAAGAACAAAAAAAATGAAGGATTTTTTGTGTCTTAATAAGTTTGACACAACACTATTTATAAAGTTTGAAAATGTATATATAAAAAATCACGTCATTTTTCAATTTAACCGTTTCTTGCTCGAGCGGGGTGTTGAGAGAGGATCGAGCGAGATCACTGTCTAGGTCTTCGCTCGAACAACACGTCAAGCAATGATTGAGCAAGATCACTGCTCGATATCTCACTCGAGCGACACATCGAGCGAGTAACAATTAATGCAAAACACTTCGATTAGGACGCATTTCTTCTTTAAACGTTGTACAGATTCGGATCCCAATAGTTTCGCGCTCGAGCGATATATTGAGCAAAGCTCGAAAGAGATCACTGTCTGGACTCTCGCTCGAGCGATACGTCAAGCAACAGTTGAGCAAGAGCTCGGCCTGCATAAAACTCTCAATAATTTTTCACAAGTTTTCTTCCTTCAACTTTTAAATATATATATTACAACATATTCCAACACCTGCTCCTATTGTGTCTCATTCAGGTTGCAAATATTATATTTCCTTTTTAGATGCTTTCAGTCGTTACACTTGGCTATATCCAATCTCTGTGAAGAGTGATGTTTATAATATTTTCATTAAATTCCAAGCCAATGTTGAACGTTACTTTAACTGCAAAATAAAATCATTTCAATCCGATTGGAGTGGTGAATACCATTCTCTTCACAAATTTTTCCATCAAATTGGCATTAATCATCGTATCTCATGTCCTTATACTCACCAACAAAATGGTGCAATTGAACGAAAGTTTCGTCACATCATTGAAACCGGTCTTGCTTTATTGTCTCATGCTTCTCTTCCTCAAAATTTCTGGGATGATGCCTTTAGCACGACATGCTATTTAATAAATCGTATTCCCACCCATCACTTGCAAAATTCATCCCTATACAAAACTCTTTTTCAAAATTCATCCCCATATGAAATAACTCAATATTCAAACATAGGAATATCTAAATGATAATAATATCAAACTAATATATCCAATATAATTTCAACAAGCAATATAGATAATATATATAAAGGCGATAAAATATCGGGATCTCACAACTATGAAGAAACTCCACCAACTACATGATGATGAGGAAAGATCAAAATGTATTCTTAAATGAGATAAAGACATTAACAGAAGTACGACTTTGAAATATCGTCAAACTTCATTGCTTCTGTTCGAATGCTCAACATTTATTTTTGGTTTACGAATATCTAGAAAGGGGCAGTTTGGTAAGAGTGTTTGAAATTGAAGAAGATGCTAAAGAATTGGAGTGGAGTAAGAGATTGAATATTGTCAAAGGTGAGACTTATGCCTTGTCTTACATACACAATGATTGTCACCACCAATAATTCATTGGGATATCAAAAGTAACATCTTGTTGGATTCTCAATACGATATCCATGTTTCAGATTTTGGCACTACTAAGATTTTGGAGCTAGATTCATCCAATTGGACTTCTCCCAGCTTGCAGGCACATACAGATTTATAGCACCAGGTAATTTATTTTATTCTTGTTTTGTTCTAATATTAACATCGAAGTCGTGCAAAAGAGTTCAATTTTGTTCTTTTTTCTTTTTGGCAGAACTTGCTTATACAATTGTATGTGTGATTGTTGGGTGTATACGTAAAAAGGGTTACCAAAATGTATTTGTTAGATAATTAGGTTGAGGAAAAAAATAATTGGAGAATAATACTTCTAAGTAAAAATTAAATTATTAATTAATATATGGAGTGTATTTGTAAAATAAAAATATATAAAAATATATTATTAAAATATATAATATTATATTATTATTTT
Organism: Platycarya longipes; assembly: GCA_036559045.1. Lineage (NCBI taxonomy): Eukaryota > Viridiplantae > Streptophyta > Magnoliopsida > Fagales > Juglandaceae > Platycarya > Platycarya longipes. Next base: position 2,983,537 of record CM071798.1, read on the forward strand.
GATTTATTTTGGAATGGCTAGTCCATTGTGGATTAATTTCTTCAAAGATTTGACTTAACCAAATTTCTTCAAAGATTAATTTCTCCAATGTGGATTAATATTAAATGCTATTTCGTGTTCTATGAGTACTTTCTATTCAAGGACAGGCCAGGTAGGAAGCCCCCAGTATTATTCTTTATAATGTAAACTTGTTAAAAAAGAAAAATTAATCCGGTCCCCAAAAGAAAGTTTAATTATTTATTATGATGACATTAGTAAACATCAACCATTGAGTTTTTTAAAAGAAAATTGATAAAAAAGAAAAGAAAGGAATTTTATCATGTTTAATTGCAGTGACATATCCCCTAATTATATGCACTTGTAAAGTGTACTCTTGATTTTTTGGAAATATAACTTGATCTCGTGGTGGAAGAGAATGAGATGTGCGGTGTGGTACTGGCAGTATTTTTTGGATAAAATCATTGCTATCATGGTGGATTCAATGGTTTGCATTGTGCGGCATGTTTATAGAGAGGGAAATAAGGCTGCAGATTGGCTTGCAAAGAGTGGTGTTGTTGCTCTTAAAATGGCTTGGAATAATCTTGGGGAAGTTCCTCGGCAGGTTATGGGTTTAATCCATTTGGATAAATTGGGTCTGCCATCTCTGTGTATCTGCTAGAGTTTTTGGTTTTTTAAATTCTACTAGTTTGAGCTTCCTTTGTCATGCGTTGCAGCTGGCCGTTTAGTCATCAGTCCTCTGTGTTTTGCTCTTGTTGGTATTTGTAAGGCTCTTTTGTTCTGCCATTTGGCTTTCCTACTTGTATTCGGTAACAAACGAGTATATCGTTTGATGTTTTTTATGATTGATTTTATTAGGCTGGATTGAGTTGATGTTATCATGGTATTTTTTTACCACGAGGGTTATTAATAAAATTTTGAAGGTGATGCCCTCCTTCTTTCCCACCAAAAAAAAAAATTGTACTGATCTTGTGCCTTTTCATCATCATGATAATATTTATTTAAATAATTACTTGTCTTGAAATCCTAAATTTATGAAAAAAATAAATAAATTTAATTATTTGTATTATATTTTTTAACACTCATCTTCATGTATGGGTCATATTCGATCTCTCTCACGAAGTGATCCAACGCAAGAAATATTTGATTAAATTAGAGATCGTTAATTAGTTTTATTCGAAGATCATGTGAATTAATCACCACTTATTTTAAAATTTTAATTTTTAAAACAAGCTATGTTTCACAAACCAAAAAGATACAAGGGGAAGACCTCGATGATGACAATTAAGTGATAGACGTTGATGGTCGACAAATAAAGCCATAAACAGTAGGAAAGAACGTCGATGGTAAACAAATGAAGTCATTAACGAGAATAAGATGTGATGAGAATCTAATGACTTTTCAAATTTGAGTCACTGTTATAGAACTGGCCCATACGGCAGAGTGAGTAATATATACGGCACTAATAAAGGCCATTGCTTAATAATAACGAGTGAGATTTAAAATACTTTTCAAGCTTGATTCTGTTGCATAAAAATCCTATAAGAACTAGCTAAACAAGGGAAAGCGATTGGTTGGGCACAGGATGGTGGTTATTATTCTGCCAAACCCAAAATGGAGAAGTTTTTGGACAGAGAAGACCTTAATTTCTATGAGTCCGGCTGTAACCTTGTAACCAAATTGGACGGTACTGCTTTTGCTCTTCCCTTTAAAAGTTACAGCATGTACGTAATAGTAAATATCTTACATATTGTAATTGTATCAAATTAGTTGTTTTTTTCTAAATTTAGCATAAAGAAAAAAAAAAGAGAAAATAAGGAATTAATTCTAAAATATAAATATAAGGAATCGGATGCTTAATTAAAGGATATATACGGGATGATCAAGCAGCACATGAATGGAAATAAATCCCTACGTCAGAGAAGAAATTGCCTTAATCCTTTTGGTTTAATTCTCCGATTGTCTTTCAACAAAATTCTCTGATTGGCTATAGTTAACTAAGAAATGATCATTAATTAATGCCTACGTCCTCAATCGTATAATATAATCCTTGCAGTACGTTTACCTTTCAAAATATTGATTATTACATTAATGAAATACGCAAAGAGTACAGTACTCATAGAATTTTTGATAATATAATCCTATGGAGTCTAATATTTTACTAGTACTAATGGACTATCGAGACCACACTGCAACGGTGAAACTAAGGTCTCCCCTTAGTTACAAATTAAGAGAAAAAGAAATAATATATGAACTTCATATAATTTAAGGTTATCCATAAGTTGTATTAACTATTAACCTTATAATTATCAAAGAATATTTGTATACCATATCACCCTCCCACTTTTATTTATTATCTATTAAGATCACATTAGTAAACATCAACGACCATTGATTTTTAATCATCATATAAAATAAAGAATCAAGGGTTGGAGCTCTCATGGCAATCCCTGACCTCACAGATTGGATAGGAGTAGTAGGAATTCACTACAACAAAACAGGATTTTTGCGGCGCTAAAAATCGCTGCAAAAAGTTCCTTTTTTCGCCGCAATCACTCATTCCCAGTGTTTGCATCTGCTGCCTTTTCGTCGTTATTAACAAGCTGCTTATAAGTTTATGTGGCGAATACGTAAAATTGCCGCAATTAAAGTTTCAATTGCAGCGAAAAAAATTGCTGCAAATAAGAAAAAAAGCACAATTAAGCTCCCCCATTCAGACAAAAATCGCGTGGAAAACTTTTTTGTGACGAAATGTTCTTTTTTGCGGCGGGTTTAAGTCGCCACAAATAGTCGTTTGAAAAATTTTAAAAACAAATTACTGCAGTTTCACTATTAATTTGTTACAAAAATATGATAAATATATTTTTATTATAAAATAAATCTAATATTTTATATGAAGTCCTGTCAGTTTAAATATACATTTACTTTTGTAGGTTAATCTCTTTGACTAATAATTCTGGAAGGATTTTCTAGTACTCCCTGAGTTTCACATCTACAAATAAAATTGATCTATAGAACTAATTCCTTCACAAAAACACAGCAAAAGAGGAGAGATCATAAGAACAGACTCAGAAGCCCCAAAAAGGGATCATTATATAATTAATGCTTGAACATAAAAAAAACAGCAAAGGAAAAAGAGCCTTCATTCACATAATATTCATCATCAGAATAAGAACAATATCAGAATATTTTCTATAACTCCCGGCCTCGTTGTTCACATATATTGAAAATAATGGAAGTTGGTCCAACTGACAAATTAATCTCCCATGAAGTACAGAACGTCCATTGATATAGAAGCTTTTGAGTACCCTATCTAGTACAGACCAAAGGCAACATCTCATCCAAAACAACCTTGTTATCAGGTCCACGTGCTCTTGGATAAACATAATTAAAAAAAAAAAAAACACACCCACACACACTTTTTCTAAACCATGTCATAGGCAGAAAACAGAACAGAAAATTTATGCCTTATTTCGCCATTAATGTAAATGAAAACATCATTCAGACACTGCCTCAAAAACTTGAAAAGCTTCTCCGACACAACAATCACTTAGAAGTCACAATACGTCGAAAAAGGCTAATTGGGAGAAAGAAATTTCAAACTAACAAGCTAAACAGATTGAAGAACTACAACTCCGCGGAAAAAAAATTATTACAATAACAACTTGTGGTTAAGCATGACAACTTGCATTAAATCATAATATACTACTACAAATCATAATAGTCAGCGACTCATGATTGTAGTTTTATATAATTACATTCATAATCAATATATATCTTTCCAGTTTTAAGGCCAAAATCACGATCAGTACCAGAATTGAACTTCAATAATTAAGATCAGCAAGTTCATATTCCCACGAATGAAAAAGTTGGAAAAAGGAATACATACACGACATTAATGTTGGGAAATAGCCAAAGAAACAAAACAATAAAGATATGAAATAAACCGCAGCAGATGCAACAATAAGAAATAAAACAGTAAACACAGAAAGAACACAGCGATTTAAGTGGTTCAGCTCAAAATGAGCTTACATCCACTGTGGGGTTGGTTTCAAAGCTTCACTAGATCAAATAGAGGTTACAGAGAGAGAATCAGAAGATTCTTACAACAGAGAACACTCACCTCACGTGTATACACTCAATCCTCACAAGTTTCATTCAGAATAGTGGAGAAATGGAGAATAAATGATCTAGGAGGAAGCTAAGCTCGTCGGTGCCAAAAACAGAGGTCTGCGTCGTCTTCGTCGTCTGCTGCGCGAAATGCCTTCGCGATATTTATATTATGCAATCTCGCTTGAGCGAGATTTAAACTCGCTCGAGCGAGGACTTCTAGGTCAGATTCGCTCAACTAGAAAACGGACACCTGGCAACACGTGGCATCTCGCTCGAGCGGGAGGTCGAGCGAAGTCACTGCCTGATCCTCGCTCGAGCTGGAGGTCGAGCGAGGGTCGAGCGAAGTCTCGGATTGGAAAGTCTGGAAGTCTCGCTCGAGCGAGGGTCGAGCGAGACAGGTCTAGGCATGTATTCCTAAGCCATACTCAACAAATCTCCACCTTGGCTTGAATACCTAAAAGCCTCATAAAATCCAGATCAACCCAAGAATGTAAAATGCAGCAACTAAGAAAACCAACCCCATCTGAGTTCCCTAAGGAACCTGGAAACCCCGAACCCCTATCAAGTCGAAACAAAATTTGAACTTGAATACTGCAACTGGCTTGGTCATTACATCTGCTGGATTCTCTGAAGTAGCAATCTTCTGAATACTAACTGTACCATCTGACACTACTCCTCTGATAAAATAATACCTGACGTCAATGTGCTTTGTCATCTCATGATACATTTGATTTTTGGTCAAATGTATAGCACTCTGGTTGTCACAAAACACTGTCATCTCTGTCTGCTGAAGACCCAGGTCACTGATTAGCCCCTTCACCCAAATGGCCTCCTTAACAGCCTCAGCTGCTGCCATGTATTCTGCCTCTGTAGTTGATAAAGCAACAGTTGATTGAAGTGTTGCTTTCCAACTAATAGCAGAACCACACAATGTGAAAATGTAGCCTGTCAATGATCTTCTCTTGTCTAAATCCCCAGCATAGTTAGAATCAACAAAACCAACAACAATAGAACTGAGATCTACATCTCTATCAAATATCAAGCCCACATACGAGGTTCCCTTCAAGTACCTCAAAATCCATTTCACGGCTTGCCAATGAGTTCTACCAGGCTTAGCCATATATCTGCTAACCACACTCACTGCCTGTGAAATATATGGACGGGTACACACCATGGCATACATAATGCTACCTACAGCATTAGAGTAAGGAACATTTGCCATGGACTGTTCCTCCTCATCTGTCTGGGGGGATAGGGAAGCTGAAAGTTTAAAATGCGACCCCAGCGACGTGCTGACAGGTTTGGAGTAAGACATTCCAAACATGTCTAGAACCTTCTCTATATACTTTCTCTGGGACAAGTATAGCTTCCCAGCTTTTCTATCCCTGTGGATATCCATCCCCAGTATTTTCTTAGCATCACCTAAATCTTTCATCTCAAACTCATCTTTAAGTTGAGTTTTCAACAAATCAACATCAACCATGCTTTTAGCAGTTATAAGCATGTCATCAACATAAAGCAATAAGTGAATGAAAGACTTATCAGGCAATTGTTTATGATATACACAACAGTCATAATTACTTCTCAAATAATCATGATCATTCATAAACAAATCAAAGCGTTTATACCATTGTCTAGGTGACTGCTTCAACCCATACAAAGACCTCTTCAGTCTGCATACACGGTCTTCTTTACCTTCAACTGTGAACCCCTTTGGCTGACGCATATAGGTAGTTTCTTCAAACTCACCATGTAAGAACGCTGTCTTCACATCAAGCTGCTGAAGCTCCAGATCATACAAAGCCGTGATGGCAAGTAAAACTCGGATTGAACTGTGCTTTACTACTGGAGAGAACACTTCAATGAAGTCGATCCCCTCTCTCTGACTGTAGCCTTTAGCAACTAGACGAGCTTTGTATCTTGCATCAGACTGGATTCCCTCTTTTCTCTTGAAAACCCATTTGTAGCCCACAACTCTGGTCTTCGCTAGTAACTTAACCAAATCTCAAGTTTGGTTCTTGTGAAGAGACTCAATCTCTTCAGTCATCGCTGAACACCAATGTGCAGACTCAGTACTCTTCACAGCTTTTGAGTAACTGAAAGGCTCCTGCCCTACAATTTCTTCCGCTGTAGCGAGTGCATAACTGATCATATATGCATGAGCATATCTCTGAGGTGGTCTGATCTGCCTCTTCTGTCTACTAGCAGCTATACTGTATTGCTCCTCAGCTAGTGTCTCAATCTCTGACTCAGAATCAAGCTCCTCAGCTATAGCATGGTCCTGAGTTGCTGGTGGTGTCTCAAGTGAAGCCTGCAGCTCCACCTTCTTCCCCGATTAGGTGTCTTCAACTCAATAGCTGTGGCTGGAGAGCGGTTCATCAGAAAACAAGCTGTATTGACTGCTTCTGCCCAAAAGTCCTTAGACAGGCCGACATTGGAGAGCATACTGCGTGCTCGTTCTAGGAGGGTCCGGTTCATGCGTTCAGCCACTCCATTTTGCTGTGGAGTGTACTGACTGTACGGTGTCTGACAATTCCTTCGTTCTTAAGGAACTCATCGAAGTCATTGCCGCAAAATTTCATCCCGTTGTCAGTCCGAAGTCGTTTCACCTTCTTACCGGTCTGATTCTCTATCAGAACTTTCCACTGCTTGAAGTTCTTGAAGACTTCACTTTTCTTTTGTTCTGTGGACCCCAGTTGCAAACTAAACCCTGCTCTGCTTGCCGAATACACAGTACTCATACAGGTCTAGCTTGCCCAAATTCTGATTCCCTAACAACCCTTGCTTACTGAGGATAGACATCATCTTCTCACTCATATGGCCCAATCTCATGTGCCATAGACGAGTAACATCTGACTCTGACTGATCAGATACTGAAACTGCAGCTTCACCGCTGATAGTACTGCCCTGGAGGAAATAGAGACCATCTTTCAGGTCTCCCTTCATAATGATCATGGAGCCTTTACTGACCTTCAGAGCTCCACCTTGTCCTGTGTACTTCAAACCCAAAGAATCAAGGGCCCCCATGGAGATAAGATTCTTTTTAAGTCTGGAATGTGCCGGACGTTAGTCAATGTCCTAACCATCCCATCAAACATCTTGATCTTCACAGAACCCATTCACGCAATCTTGCAAGCTGTGTCGTTCCCCAACAGAACAGAACCACTGTTGACTAATTCATAAGACATGAACCAGTCCCTTCTGGGACACATATGGAACGTGCAAGCTAAGTCCATCACCCACTTATCACTGAACCGACTGTTTGAATCACTAATTACAAGAACTACATCAGAGCCGTAAGATTTATCAGCAGCACTGACGGCATTAGAGGAACTCGTAGATTCCTCCTTCTTCTTCAGCTTCGTACACTCACTCTTATAGTGTCTAAACTTCTGACAATAATAGCATTTTACATTCTTCTTATTGGACTTGGACTTTGATTTCCCCCGGGACTTTCCTCTGCCCTTCTCTGAACCCTTCTGAGTGGATCTTCCTCTGTCGGAGGTATCTTTGACAAACAAACCACTGGCCTGTGCTTCACCACCCTTATCATACTTAGTCCTCAACTCCTTCGAGTTCAAAGCTGACTTCACATCTGCTAAGGAGATAGTATCTCTACCATACAGCATAGAATTTACAAAATTCTTAAATGAGGCAGGTAATGAACACAACACAATTAAAGCTTGATCTTCCTCATCAAGCTTGATGTCAACATTTCTAAGATCCATAACAATCTTATTAAACTCATCTAGGTGTTCAGTAACTGACGAACCCTCAGTCATTTTGAGTGTATACAACCGTTGTTTTAAATACAACCGGTTTGTGAGAGACTTCTTAATGTACAAGCTCTCAAACTTGTTCCAGAGACCCTTAGCGGTCTCCTCCTCTGCCACCTCTCTCAACACTCCATCAGATAATGATAATAGAATAGTACTATGTACCTTTTCTTCATCGTCCTTAGACGGTACAGGAGAATCTGCCGTCCTTTCCTCTAGAACTTTGAATAACCCCTGCTGGCGCAACAATGCCCTCATCTTCAGGCGCCACAAGCTGAAACTATTCTGACCGTCAAATTTCTCAACTTCAAATCTTGTTGTAGCCATCCCTTCAAATATTCACAGAGCCTGAAAACGCTCTGATACCAGTTTGTTGGGAAATAGCCAAAGAAACAAAACAACAAAGATATGAAATAAACCGCAGCGGATGTAACAATGAGAAATAAAACAATAAACACAGAAAGAACACAGCGATTTAAGTGGTTCAGCTCAAAATGAGCTTACATCCACTGTGGGGTTGGTTTCAAAGCTTCACTAGATCAAATGGAGGTTACAGAGAGAGAATCAGAAGATTCTTACAACAGAGAACACTCACCTCACGTGTATACACTCAATCCTCACAAGTTTCACTCAGAATAGTGGAGAAATGGAGAATAAATGATCTAGGAGGAAGCTGAGCTCATCGGTGCCAAAAACAGAGGTCTGCGTCGTCTTCGTCATCTGCTGCGCAAAATGCCTTCGCGATATTTATATTATGCAATCTCGCTCGAGCGAGATTTAAACTCGCTCGAGCGAGGACTTCTAGGTCAGATTCGCTCAACTAGAAAACGGACACCTGGCAACACGTGGCATCTCGCTCGAGCGGGAGGTCGAGCGAGGGTCGAGCGAAATCACTGCCTGATCCTCGCTCGAGCTGGAGGTCGAGCGAGAGTCGAGCGAAGTCTCAGGTTGGAAAGTCTGGAAGTCTCGCTCGAGCGAGGGTCGAGCGAGACAGGTCTGGGTATGTATTCCTAAGCCATACTCAACAATTAAACTGGCCGTAAGCTGCCCAAACTAAACCCTAGACACTATCGAACTCTCAATCTGTTTATACCGTAATTAAATAAAAAGCTCTAAGTTATTAGAATAGATTCAAAGCTAAAACAAAACTCTTACACTAAATTTGGCTGGGGCCAATGCAGTGGAGACAAGGTGCTGGAGGAGGCGATTTTATAAAACTAGTATATGCTATGAAATATCATCTTGAGCCTGTAGTGAAATAGAGGATTAGGAATGAAAAAAGGTGGAGAATCGGAAAATTTCTATAAATCATCCTCAAATTAACAAAATTGAGTGTACATCAAATACCTTTTGGGGAATGCCTTGAAATGTAGAAACTCACGATTAAAGGAAGCCCACGAGTTGTAGTGGTGAGCTCGCCGTTGAGGGAAGACAGAGGGAAGGCATGGGTCTACGCAATTCACCGCGAGGAAGGTTTTTTAGGTGTTGGGTTCGTCGGAGTTCTATCACTGTTTGGGGGGAAAAGTCGAAGGAATTGGAAGAAATAAGGGACTTCGTTGGCGGGAGACGTTAAATTTATGTTTTCCAGCGAAATATAATCGCTGAAAAAAGGCAAGGTTCCGTTTAATTCAAAATTTAATTGAAAATCGCCGTTGTTGGATACTTAAATCGCTGCTATAAGTGTCGTGGCTAATTTAATTGAAATTAACGCAGCGAAAGTGAAATCACTACTAATACCTTGATTTTGCAGCGATTTTCCTTGCGGGGAATGTAAAATCGCCGGGTAAACCAATATCTCTTGTAGTAGAAATTCTATTTGCCGTCCTAAATAGAAGATTGCATGTACAGTTCCATTGATATATGAGGGCAAAAGCAAAAAAATATACAATTTAAAAAATGATATTATTATAATTTTTAAAAAAAATATAGAGTTAAGATTTGAATTTAGACCTCTATTCGAATATCATATGAAACCCTTACTTCACACAAATTATGTTAAAAGCATATAAAATCACCATTATTCACGTACAATTTATCGACAAATTGTGATTTAACCAAACCAAAAGATAGAAGGTGAAGACTTTGATACTGAATTACTGATAATTAAGTGTACCGATGGTCAACACAAATAAAGCCATAAACGTCGATAGCATAGTACGTTGATGATCAACCAATAAAGCCGATAGCAAAGAACATCGATGATCAACCAATAAAGCCATTAAAGATAGCAAGAAGTGTTTGAGAATCCAAACACGTTTGAAGCTTGAGTCATTGTTATGGAAGTAGAAGCGCACGTAAAACGTGTACATAGGGCAGAGTGAGTAGAACATACAATCGAGTGAGAATATTCCACGAGAATCCAAAAGACTTTTCAAGCTTGACCCGGTTGCATAAAGTCCTACGAAAAATAAAAATAGAATAACGGAGAGCGATTGATGATCAGTACTAGGCGCAAGGTAGCAAGGAATTAAATCCCCAAAATTAAATATTATTCTTTACAATACAAAATTTATTAAAAAAGTTACCCTCACCCCAAAAGAATATTTTATTATTTATTATGATGGTATTAGTAAACATCAACCTTTGTTTTTTTTTTTTAAATGATAAAAAATGGAATTGTATCACGTTTAATTGCAGGGACAGAAGTGTACTCTTGTGCCTTTTCTTCATTATAAAATATTTATTTAATCATGTAAAATCATTGCTTAAAATTTTAAATTTATTAGGAGAGATAAATTTAATTATTTATATTATATTGTTAACACTTTTCTTCATGTATATATGGATCCTACTCGATCTTCCTCACGGAGTGATCCACTGCATGCATGAAATATTTGATAAATATGTAAGATATAGAATCAGGTTAATTCGAAATCAAGATTACTTCTACTCCATTATCATATGAATTAGTTATCACTTATTTTAAAAACTTTATTTTTGAGAACAAACGCTATTGCACAAACCCAAAAGATCATACAAGAAGAAGACTTCGATGATGACAATTAAGTGATAGACGCGCGTCGATGATCATGCACTACAAAGAAATTGACCTTTTACGGCAATTTTAAATTTGTTGGCCAAAAAACTGCCGAAATTAATAACTATTAGATTCGAATTATTAATCGCCGTACAATTATTAAATGTGTATTACACTTTGGTCTTTAGCAGCGAAATAAATATCTATAGTGGCGAATTAATTCGCTACAAAAAAATTTAGGAATATTTTAGCGATTAAATAATCGCTGCGAACAATCTTTCAGTGTCCTAATTAGACAATCGTTGTTACGACGTTATAATGCGCCGTAATTATATTATTTTGTACATTATTCCAGCGAATTAAGTCGCTGAAATGAAAATGGAACATTTAGCAGCGACTTAAATCGCTGTAAAAGGTTGTTTTATAAAAACCCCGCGTTTCCTTTTCTATTCCCCCGGCTCGAATGTTCCCCCACAACTCCCTTGCGCTTTCGAAAACCCCCCGAATCGCACACCGGTGAAGAGAGGTCGAAGTTCCTCCCTTTGGCTTTCGAAAAACTCTCGAATCGTATAGTTCGCTTCGAGCTTGACGTTCGAGTTCTCCGGCCATCTCATTTCCAGCCTCGACGGTTCTCCTAGTCAAAGGTATGATTTTTCCTCCCATTTTCTTACATTTACCTTTATGTAAGTTTACCCATGGTGAGGAAGGGGTATAGGAAGGTTGTGTGTGTGACTATATATATATGTAGAGGAAGGGGTAGAAATCGGAGTTAAAATGAATTTGGGTCTTGTTTCGGATTTGGGGAGGCCGTTCACAACTGCTGAGATTGGTTTCTGGACTTTCCTTGTGTTTAAGCCTTCTTCATGTGTTATATTAGTATATTTTGAGACATTTAAATACTGCGTGGTTAGGGTTTCCATGGACCCTCTGTTTCTTTCGTTTTGCTGAACATGCATTCCCTTTTCATTTTTCTTTCCAAAAACTCAAATCAGGCTGAAAAAGCATCTCTGACACTTGAAATGTAGTACGGCACAAATTAAGAACAATAATTTGAAAAGAAAATCTATGTAGGTACAACCAACACAAAAATGGACGCCTGAGAAGCAAGTAAATTAAAACCATTAGCTTCAGGACCATCAACACAAGGATATTGTACGTAACCAAAGATAACAACGTATCTTTTTTTTTATTTTTATTCACGTATGCAAAGATAACAGACTCATTATTGTTTTGGTTTTCAAGTATATATAATCATGATGGTTCAATATAAGTACAGGCTAGGAAAAAAATTACATCAGCCAGAACAAGTTCGCTTCATTTTTGTGATATCACGAAATCAGTCCATATAGTCACATATAATTCTACCTGCCACCTTATATAGTAACAATGTAAACAACATTTCGGAAAAACATCATCAACTCAGGCCTACTGCATGTATACGTTATTCTGCTCATCCTCCAGCATAGGATAAGCCACCACAAGAGGCGCATCTTGTGCTCCAATATAAAGCGAGTTATAAATCCCAAATTACACCTCCATAACCTTTGGAGCAGGATGAAACAACCCCTGAAAGCAGTAGTTTAGCACAACAGAAGCACCCAAATCCACCCTCATTCCTTCAATGGCTTCCATTACAACATTTATCACATGTGGAGATGTCTCAAATATGTTTGGCCACACATAGTTGAGCAAGTGGACTAAGACATCCTTGCAAACCAAACCAGCAACCCCCGATGCCATGTGCTTAACATGGTGTCATAATGTCTGCCTGTGAACCAAATCCCCATCCGTTAAGGCATCCTCAATTAATGAGGTCACAGCATATATGTAGTCTTTTCCCATTTCCCCAATATACTCGAATAGAAAAACTCAACTTTTCTATTTATATATTTTGGGGAATTCTAATTTTGTGACAACTATTAGATCCTGTCATCTAGTCAAATTTTTCCTTGTTTCAATCCCAAGATACCAAATAATCGCCGGAAAAGGTCAATTTCCTTGTAGTGCAATATTAATATATCATGCATGAACTGAAACATTGTTATTAATTAACTATTGTTTTATCGTCTCATGAAAACAAATAATCCACAAATAATTGAAAGGAAACTAATAGTATTTTAATTTATAATAAAGAGTAAATCTAATATTTTTAAGTCTTATTTCTTCATACACCTAGCACATGATCTCTGATGTCAAAATAAGTGCATGCTATTATACTAAAACATGTTTAGTACTTCAATTGTCTTTTTTTTTTTTAAGTTATAATATGTCTCACTATAAATGGTGTGTGAAGCAAACTTATAAATGATAAAACATAAGAGAATGATAAGATGATGATAATGACATTAAGAGCCATTAATTATGACTGCAAGTACTGATTATGAGTACATGATGAAGCTAGAATAAGTAAAATTTTGTAAACTATATATACTTAGATCACGAGCCGGCCAATATACTCATGAGTCACGCATATATATATATATATATATATTTATATATACAATCCTCCAAATCCAATTGAAATTCATCCATATTGTTGTTTTGGATATGTAAATGTGTGGGGCCATCAAATCTTTCCGGAGCTGAAAACATGCAATACAATTGCTTTGTTTTCAAATCAGAATCTTAATCTTGTATGCAAATTGTTATCTTTGTCAGATGATTAGAACCTAACCACTCTTACATCTCTTCAATTTGTTGTAATGGAAATGTATTCATAATGCTGGATTTGGTTTTCATGATTAGGGAATTTAGAGAGAACCAACCACCATTAAACATATATAATAAACTAATACTACTATATTGTGCTTTATGAACTATACTCTATCATCATAAATTTAAATCATTATTATTTTCTCATATTATCCCATAATATGATATTAAATTATTAACAAACTATTTGTAATGATTTACCTAACTTTTTTATTGCATTAATTAGTAGAATATGAAAAATGAATATGAGACCTTAATAGCAAATCCTTTATAGGAGGGGTCATCTTTGTCATACCAATAACATTGACATGCATGCCTTGAGAGCTCCTAGGATAGATCCCAAAACCTCAGGATACTCCTCTCCCAGATACTTGTACAGTACAACACCAAGGTGGAGGTAAGGTTTCACGTTCTGTCCAAGTGCATTCACAACGGCACCAAAACCATTAAGCATCACGTTGGCTTCATCATTGGTCTGCTCTTGGAAAGCGTAAAGGATTCCATCAATCAGAAGTTCCTCCAACCGAGCATCGATATCAGATGCACCCAAGTTGGCAACTACCTTCTCAATGGTCTCCATAACCATTCCTCTGTAAGGCTCACTCTCATCTTTAAGATCCTTCACAATTGTCCCTACTATACTGGCAACACCGACCTTGTTTGCTATCTCCATGGTAGTATCCACGACCTGCCTATAGTTTCTCCTATCCAAAGCCATCCTCCTGACCTAGAAATTTGATGAAGAACTCCGGAAGCATGTATACGTTGCGAGTGTAATCACCATGTATACGTTGCGAATGTAATCACCCTCCACACCCTACATGCTCACACACTGCTTCACCACCTTCAGATCATTATACTATAGGAAAAAATGAACTCAAAGATATAAGAAATGCATTGTCCATGAGAGTCATAAATCAAATAACAATCAAAACCATAAAACACAATGATGAAAGACACATGCATCCAAAGTACTGTAATTCAATGGAACCATGCAACTAAATAAGGCAAATCTCCAACAGCTAAAAATATTTATTTAACCAAAAATGACCAAAAATGATCAAACTTATCGCTGCTCTTTGTTGAGGAAATGAATGAACAAATTTAAGTTCACGCTGGCTTAATTAACTCAAGCATGTTTAGAGCAGATAATTCTCAGAACAACAAACCTGCAACTGGTTGAATGGGCTACACTTTGGATGTGCTTGAACCAGTTTCATTTGATGATCTAGGTTGTTCTTTTAGCTTTGAACATAAACTAAAAGTGGCGAATGCCCAAAGCATACACAATAGAATCATACACTTGCAAACACACAGCGGATCGTAGGGATTACTTCCCTGATTGGAGCTGATGTAGTTGGAGATATGTTAATTTCTTAATTATGCCTAATTAAGAAATATCCTTATGAGGTCTTTATGACAGAAATGACCCAATATATATGATCCACTATGACGTCCCACAATTTACATTTCTCCATTTACATCAGCTTTGGTAAATGGAGAAATATTAACAAAAACAAGCAATTTAGCCCAAAGTAATAACTTGCCTTGCTCCCCCAGTGGTAATTAATATGCTTTTGATATCAAATACTGGGTCATTGGGTCTAGTGTAATATTAAAGGTTGTGCTTAATCATTTTTTCATTGCTGTTGTATGGATCTAAACAGGTTGATGATCTTGTATATGTTTCAAAGCAACTTCATTTTTTGTAGGTTAATCCAAAAGCTGGCTGGTGCAGTTGGGATGATTCTTTGCAATGCTAAGGCCGATGGTAATGAAATCACTGCGGATCCTCACGTGCTAAGGCCGATGTACATATTAACTACAAAGATGGTCATGCTGTCTTTGCCTACATCGATTCCACTCAGTATATATATCTCTCTAAACAGCCTTTTCACATATAATTTTGGAGGGATAAACGTGGCATAATCGCTTTAAAAAAAGTAAGATCTATTAATAAAAAAATAATTTTTTTTTTCATTTGAGTCCTGTATTGACTTTTTTATTTTTTCAAGAGATTATGCGGGGCTTACTCACTTCACGTTAGGAAATTTTTACATCAGAAATTACACCTAATACAGAGACTATAGAAGTGATTGGTAGAGGGTGCAATTTGTTTGGCATTTGTTAGGTGCAGTAGAGGTAAATGACAAATGTGCAGTGCTGCATGATTTGCATGCGGTACGTGAGGAGATGCAGCAGTGAGTGGTGGCCCTATTTTGTCATCTGCTTGATTCGTTAATGCATGGCTGGCATGCTCATCATCTTCATGGCTTGCTGGAGCATGGCTCTGGCTTGCTGGTGCATGGCTCGCATGAGATGCTTGAACACTCCACAACTGCCTAGGTCAGGGATTGCCATGAGAGCTCCAACCCTTGCTACATCATGTAACTCATGTAGGCTTATCAATGGATCTAGACAGCATTTGAGTACGTAATTAATTTCAACATATATGTATAATTATAGTTTTTCTCTTTTCAAATGCTTTCCCGAGGTGAGTGATCAGCATGCAGATGATCATGATCTGGAATTGAATCATCGCTTATTATCAATAAAAATTGTTGGTTTGTTGAGTTTCTCATTACCTCCTAAGATATCATTTTTTGAATCTTTATTTTGATGGTTTGTAACTTTATGATATGAAGATGATGAAACTGATCAAGAACAACATGTGTCTGTCGATCGCGACTGGCGATCGCTATAATTCTGTTCGTGGGTGATTAACTTCATTAATGTATTGCAAGAGCACAAACTAATTAATGCTCTGATCGATGGAAGTAA
This sequence comes from Platycarya longipes, assembly GCA_036559045.1. Classification (NCBI taxonomy): domain Eukaryota; kingdom Viridiplantae; phylum Streptophyta; class Magnoliopsida; order Fagales; family Juglandaceae; genus Platycarya; species Platycarya longipes. The sequence goes on from CM071798.1 coordinate 2,999,893, forward strand.
TTGAAGTTTGACCTACAATATTTGTCAACAATTATTCTAGATCAAAGTCCCATGCCATTACAACGTCTAACTACGACAGCAAGAATTCAAATTCAAAAGACACTAAAGACTAGATACGATCATGTTCTGTTACTCAATTTAGATTAAAGTTTTGTATCACATTAAAATTCAAGTTTTGTATCTTATCCTCAACGACTTGTAACAGATTCTTATCTACAAATATATCGGACCAACTCTGAAAGAGGCAGACAAATATTTCCACAAACATTTGATTTTCTACATGGTATCGGCCAGAAATTGACCAACGTCTATTCGATCCCCAAAATGGCCTCATCTTCTTCCTCATCCACATCTACACTCACCAACCGGCCTTGTTACTCCCTCCTTTGTCACCCCTCATCCATACATCACAATCAAACTCACAAGGGACAATTATCTTCTTTGGAAAGCACAACTCAGCTTCCACAACTCAAATAACTGAACCACTTACTCTTATTTACAATGATGTATGAGGCCCTGCTCCTATTGTGTCTCGTCCAGGTTGCAATTATTATGTTTTCTTTTTAGATGCTTTTAGTCGTTACACTTGGCTATATCCAATCTCTGTGAAAAGTGATGTTTATAATGTTTTCATTAAATTCCAAGCCTATGTTGAACGTTACTTTAACTGCAAAATAAAATTCATTCAATCCGATTGAGGTGGTAATTACCGTTCTCTTCACAAAATTTTCAATTAAATTGGCATTAATCATTGTATCTCATATCCTCATACTCACCAACAAAATGGTGCAATTAAACGAAAGCATCGTCGCATCGTTAAAACCGGTCTTACTTTATTATCTCATGCTTCTCTTCCTCAACATTTTTTGGATGATGCCTTTAGCACGGCATATTTTTTAATAAATTGTATGCCCACCCATCACTTGCAAAATTCATCCCTATATGAAACTCTTTTTCACCATCCTCCAGATTACTCTCTTTTAAAGATTTTTGGTTGTGCTCGTTGGCCAGATTTGCGTCTATAACTCAAATAAATTCGAACCTCGTTCTCTTTGTTGTGTTTTCTTAGTATATAGTTCTCACCACAGAGGTTACAAAGGTTTATATTTAACCACTGGTATAACTTATATTTCAAGAGATGTCATATTTGAGGAACACGTTTTTCCCTTTGAAAACACACATTCCTCATATTCCTCTGATCACCCTAGAGTCAAACTCCTCTTATTTTGTCAAGTCCATTATTACTTATGCCTGTGACAAACCCCTTCCCTGCACCTTGGCTACCCACCTCGCCAACACCTTAAACATCTCACCAACTTCTTCCATACCCTCACCTCTCACCCAGATTGCACCCATTACTCAAAATTCTTCCACACCAAATCCTATTGACCCTCGTAATCCCACTTCTGATCTCATGAAAACACACTCCAAAAATAATATTACAAAACCTAAGACTCACACAGATGACACCATAAAATATCCCATTCCCCATGCCTTATTTGCAGCCACCACAAATTTACCATCTGAACCCGCCTGCTATACTTCAGCTGTCAAAGACCCACTATGGCGCCAAGCCATGAGCTTTGAATTTAATGCCTTACTCAAAAACCAAACCTTGATCCTTGTCCTTCCATCTCGAGCCCCTAATATTGTAGGATGTAAATGGGTATTTCGCATTAAGCGAAAAGCAGATGGCTCTATTGAGCGGTACAAAGCTCGCTTAGTCGTCAAAGGATTCCATCAACTACCTCGCATTGATTATGGCGACACTTACAACCCTGTGGTCAAACCGACTATCGTTTGCCTCATTCTTTCATTCGCCATCTCACTTGGCCGGCCTCTTCATCAAATTGATATAAAAAATGTCTTTCTTCATGGGAAATTATTAGAGGATGTTTATATGACTCAACCACCAGGTTTTCAGCACCCTCAATTTCCAAACCATCTTTTCAAACTTCAGAAAGCCTTGTATGGGCTTAAACAAGCCCCACGGGCTTAGTTTTCACACTTTAGCAACAAGCTTTTGGCTTCAAAAGCACTCGGTCTAATTCATCTCCTTTTGTGTATAATTCAAATGGAACTGTTATCTACATTCTCATCTACGTAGATGATATCATCACTACAAGTTCCAAACAAGCTGCTATTGATGATCTTCTATCTTTTTTAAAGAATGATTTTGTTGTTAAGAACCTTGGTAGCTTAAGCTTTTTTCTTGGCATTGAGGCTATTCAAACACCATCAAGTCTTCATCTATCTCAACAAAGACACATTGTAGACATTCTTAAGCGCACCAACATGCTGGAAGCAAAGCCTGTTAGCTCTCCCATGGCATCTACAAATGATCTTTCTACTTTCATTGAAGAGCCCTTTACTGATCAGACCTTGTACCGCAACACACTTGGTGCACTTCAATACTTGTGCATAACACATCCAGACATTGCCTTCTCAATCAACAATCTCTCTCAATTTCTTCAAAATCCTACAAGTCTCCATTAGCAAGTTGTTAAAAGACTCCTAAGATACCTCAACCATACCATCACACTTGGTCTTCATATTAAGCCTTCCAAAAATCAAAATCACCTTATACAAGAGTACTTTGATGCGGACTGAGCTGGGGAACAAAGATGATCGGCGGTCCACAAGAGGTCTTTGTGTCTTTCTTGGTGATAATCTCATTTTTTGGAGCTGCAAAAAACAAGCTACAGTAGCTTGCTCAAGCACTGAAGCTGAGTACAAAATGCTTGCCAACACAGATGTTGAAATTTCATGCATCTCCACTCTCCTAACAGAAATTGGTTTACAATGTTATTAGGCTCCGACTCTATGGTACGATAACATCGGCGCCACTTGTCTCTCCTCTAATCCCATCTTTCATGTCAGAACAAAACACATTAAAATTGAGTTTTATTTTTGTTGGTTTTTGGAAAAATAGATTGCAGAAAAATGATGAAAAACAGAGGAGAAAACAGAGGAGAACTTCAACCAATAATTCTTTGATTGATTCTGATGTTCTACTAAATTCAGATGGAGCAATACATTACATATATGCAGCATTGAAAATTACAGAATATTAATAATCATACTGTCCCAAGATGCACGATAACAGAGTTTATCTAGAATAGCAAAAGACTAATAATAGTCTTTATTGAAAAACTGCATCATAAATAGACGTTAGCTTCAATACTCCTCCTTGATGCATTTTTCTGACACTCCAAGTTTGAGCCTCAACATCTGGAACTTGTCTCTTGGAAGTGCCTTTGTAAAAATATCAGCAACTTGTTCTTCAGACTTGCAAAACTTCAGCTTCACATCTCCTTTTGCCTCTACTTCCCTCAAGTAATGATACTTGATTGCAATATGTTTAGTTCTACTATGAAAGACAAGATTCTTTGACATAGCTATTGCTGATTTATTATCACAATAAATCACAATTGGTAGCTGCTGTTTTGCACCCATATCTTCAAGAATCTTACTAAGCTAAATAGCTGGATTTGTAGCTCCAGCAGCAGCCACATACTCTGCTTCAGCTGTGGATTGTGCTACAGATCCTTGCTTCTTTGATCCCCAGGAAAACACACCAGTTCCAAGATTAAAACAATACCCGAATGTGCTTCTCATATCATCCATAGAACCAGCCCAATCACTATCAGTAAAACCAATCAAAGTTGAACAAGAACTTGGTTTATACCAAATGCCGAAATCCTTTGTACCTTGAATATATCTCAGCACTCTTTTAGCAGCCCCAAAATGGATTTGACTTGGACATTGCATGAATCTTGAGAGAAGGCTGATTGCATACATGATGTCAGGCCTAGTGGCAGCCAAGTAGAGTAAACTTCCAATTAAACTCCTATATGCTGCTGCATCGGCTTCTTTTGCACCATCTTCCTTCTTCAATTTCTCATTTGCTATCAAAGGAGTGGCTACTGATTTGCATTCACCCATATTGAACTTGTTAAGCAAATCAAGAGCATATTTTCTTTGTGAAATAAAAATGCCTCCTTCTTGATATACTTCCATTCCAAGGAAGTAATGCATTAGTCCTATGTCACTCATTTCAAATGTTTTCATCATCTCTTGTTTGAATGATTCAATCATAACCGAATTATTTCCTGTTATAATTAAATCATCAACATAAAGTGAGACAATGAGCAAACTTTCACCTTTGAGCTGGACATAAAGTGTAGGTTCACTAACACTTCTCTTGAAGCCATGATCACAAAAATACCCATCTATTTTGCTGTACCAAGCTCGAGGTGCTTGTTTAAGCCCTTAAAGAGTCTTTTTTAACTTCAATACTTTCCCTTCTTCCTTCATAAAACCTTCGGATTGCTGTACATACACTTCCTCTTCGAGATCTCCATTAAGAAAAGCTGATTTTACATCAAGTTGTGAGATCTTCCAACTTCTTTGAGCTGCAAGTGCAACTACTGTTCTGATGGTATCCAACCTAGCTACGGGTGCATAGGTTTCATTGAAATCTATTCCAGCCTGTTGTGAATAGCCCTTTGCAACCAATCTTGCTTTACACTTGTTTAAAGAACCATCTGGGTTGAGCTTTGTTTTGTATATCCACTTAACTCCGATAACATCCTTGCTGTCAGGATATGCAACCAGCTCCCATGTATTATTTTTCTCAATCATTCTAATCTCCTCCTTCATTGCATTTACCCAAATTTGTTCTTTAGAAGTTGCTGCATAATTTTCAGACTCTATGGAAGTGAAGTTGCAAGATTCATAGATCTCATTCAATGCCCTGTATCTTCTTGGAGAAGCCTCGGGTGATGAAGATGCTGAACTTCTAGAGTTGCTATCACTTCCTGAAACTGAGATAGGTGATGAAGGTTGATCATTTGGAGCTGATGTTTCTAGCCTCTCTTCAACTTGCTCGATAACTGGAACATGGAGAGTCAGATCTGGTTCATGCTCTTCTTCCCATTTCCAGGTTGAATGCTCATCAAACTGAACATCTCTACTTGTGACTAGCTGCTGAGTTTTGAGATTGAAGATCCGATATCCCTTGGATTGAGAGCTATACCCAAGAAAAATTCCTTTCTCTGATTTTTCTTCAAGTTTGTGCCTCTTTTGTTCAGGTACATGAATGTAACACAAACATTCAAATACTTTGAAGTGATTAACAGTTGGCTTGTGTCCACTCCATGCTTCGATTGGAGTCATATCCTTCACTGCCTTTGTGGGGCATCTATTTAACACATATACTACTGTATTAACAGCCTCAGCCCAGAATTTTTTTGGAATGCCCTTTGCCATTAACATGGACCTAGCCATCTCCATAACAGTCATATTCTTCCTTTCCGAGACTCCATTTTGTTGTGGAGTGTAGGCAACTGTCAGTTGGTGTTCCAACCCTTCTTCTTGACAAAATTCATTAAACTTACTTGAGTTGAATTCACCCCTCTATCACTTCTCAAGATCTTCATCTTTCGACCACTTTGATTTTCAACCAGCAATTTAAAGTTTTTAAAAACGCTAAAAGCCTCTGATTTTTCTTTAAGAAAGTAGACCCAAGTCATTCTTGAAAAATCATCAATGAAGAGCATAAAGTACCTGTTTTGGCTTTGAGAGAGTGTTCTCATGGGACCACACAGATCAGTATGCACTAGCTCAAGTACTGATTTAGCTCTCCAAGCTTTTCCTGATGGAAATGGCTGCCTATGTTGCTTTCCCATCATACACCCTTCACAAGTAGGCATGTTTTGGTCCAGCAAAGGCATATCTCTTATCATGTTCTTCTGATATAACATCCTTAAAGCATTTAGGTTGTAATGACCAAACCTTTGATGCCAAAGAGTTGTTTCATCATATTTGACCATCATTGCTCTTGGGTACTGCCAAGTAATGGGAAAATTTCTCTCATTTCCCATTTTAACTTCTGCCACAACTTGGTTGTTTTTCTTTAAATCAAGAATGACGCATAGCTCTCCCTCAAAGTGAAGTGAGTAGCCATTTTGCATTATTTGCCCAATACTTAGCAAACTTTGATCAAGGCTAGGAACATGAAGAACATCTTTTATGAATCTAGTTACTCTCTTGGTTTCCATGGCAATCGTACCTTTGCCACTTGCCTCCACCAAATCTCCATTTCCAAGCTTCACTTTAACACATACTGATTTATCGATTTGAGAAAATAAGCTCTCATCTGGTGTCATATGGTTGCTACACCCACTATCTAGAAACCACTCTCTTTTTTGTTCAGCTGCAACATGACAAACATAGAACAATTGCTCTTCCATGTCCTCGATGAAATTTGTTTGCTGATTTTTGTTCTTGAATCGACAGTCTTTCTCTTCATGTCCAAACTTCTTGCAATTTGAGCATTGTGGCTTGCCCCGGTGGTAACAATCTTTCTCCAAATGATTAGTCTTCTTACAAACACCACAAGGTGAAAATTCTCCCTTCTTCTTTTGAGAATTTTCTCCTCCTTTTGCTGTGCCCTTGAACTTTTTATTGAAGTCCTTTTGTTTTTGATTCTTTAGACTAACTTTGGATTGAAATGCATTTTTCAAAGACACCTTATTCCTTCTGCCAATCCGTTGTTCATGAGCATAAAGTGAGCCCATTAACTCAGTGACAGAAAGTGAAGAGAGATCTTTAGCTTCTTCAATGGCAGCCACAACATGGTCATATTTTTCAGTCAAGCTTATGAGGATTTTCTGAACAATCCTTTCATTTGAAATATTTTCATCATAAGCCTTCATTTGATTTACTACTTCAATGACTCTAGAGCAATACTCTTTGATATTCTCATATTCTTTCATTTTGAGATTTTCAAATTCCCTTCTTAGCCCTTGAAGTTTGAAAATTTTAACTTTGGTATTACCTTGAAATTCTTGTTGCAGGATCTCCCAAGCTTGCTGAGAAGAAGAAGCCCTCATCAACCTTGGAAAGATGGACTCATTCACAGCCTGCTGCAGAATAAACAAAGCTTTTGCATCCCTTTGCTTATCAGACTTGACTCGGGTAAGATCAGAAGTTCCTTTAGATGTGCCTTCAGAAACAGAAGAGACTCCATCTTCAACAACATCCCATAGATCAAGAGATAGGAAAAGGGTTTTCATTTTATGCTCCAATAATCATAGTTTTCACCAGAAAAAATGGGAAGAGTTGCAGATGAACCAAGCATAGCCATCATATCCCAAAGAGATCGAAACCTGCTCTGATACCAAATGTTGGTTTTTGGAAAAATAGATTGCAGAAAAATAATGAAAAACAGAGGAGAAAACAGAGGAGAACTTCAACCAATAATTCTTTGATTGATTCTGATGTTCTACTAAATTCAGATGGAGCAATACATTACATATATGCAGCATTGAAAATTACAGAATATTAATGATCATACTGTCCCAAGATGCACGATAACAGAGTTTATCTAGAATAGCAAAAGACTAATAATAGCCTTTATTGAAAAACTGCATCATAAATAGACGTTAGCTTCAATAATTTTGTCCGTGACATGATTGCTCGTGGATCTCTCAACATCAAGTTTATTTACAGCAAAGACCAATTAGTTGACATCCTAATGAAACCACTCATGTCTTCCTCACGGTTTCCTCTCTTAAGGGACAAGCTTCTTCAACCACTCATCTTCAAATTTTAAAATATAAATAATATTAAAACCATTTTTAAGCAATTTTTTAATTTTATAATATTTTTATTTACTTTTTTCTCACTTATCAAAATCTAATAAAATATTTTTATAAACTCAAGTAATTTCATCACTATTCACAAACTATTCTCCTACTATTCATAAGTATTTTAAAATATTTTTAATATCCAAACAAACTCTAAAAGAAGTCACGACACATCCATAAAAGAGGTTCTACAAAATAAATCTATAAATTGATACAGCTTCATATAATATGTTAAATTTTAACAATTCCAGCGTATCACTAGCTAATTGATATATTGTGTTTAAATAATTGTTTATTTAAAGATCGATGCATAAAATAATTTATAATGTGTTAGCTGACCAGGTGATCAGCTCCGAGTGAACAAGAGGTCATGAATCATCGTAGAAAACGCAAAAAAGCATGGAGACAAAATATAGACCGCTGGACATGTAAAGTCTCCGAAGAGAAAGAGACTATAAATGGCAGCATATCTCAAACAGCCGAGTACCTCAAAACAACAAGAAATACTAGGTTGATCTGGTTCCTATACTAGCTCAATACTCATCGTCGATCTTAGCTGAAAAACCAACACAATCATGATGAAGGTATCGGAATCGATTTATCATTCATAGAAAAAAAATTCAGTACTACTGCGTATATATATATAATATATATATATATATATAGTTTTTTGCTGGTTGAAATTAAGTTGATTTGGCTGTCGCTTTTTTTTTTTTTAATCTCAGCAAACGGTGGTGATCAAGGTGTCCATGGATGGCCACAAGTGCCTTTTTGGTGAGCTGGATGGACAAAAAGTCCGCTCCAAAGCCTTGAAGATTGCAGTCAGCATGCCAGGTAAAGAAAATACAACAGTTTTATTTGGGTCGATAAGATATTAAATTAATTTATTAATACTGAAAATTACATTATATTTTTCAAATTTTCAGGGGTGGTATCGGCATCTTTAAAAGGAGACCAAAAGGACCAAATAGAAGTAAAAGGAGATATGATTGATACAGTGAAACTTACAAAATTACTGAGGAAGAAAGTGGGGCATGCAGACATAATTACCGTGGCGGCAGAGGAGAAGAAAGCGGAGAAGAAAGAAGAAGCGAAAGTAGAATACTTGTCGTGGCCTTATAACTATATTCCTTCCTACTACTCCTATCCATGCTATGCGCCCTCAGGGACTACATGTCATTGTTCTAAGTAGAGACACAAGCGAGCTAGCAGTGGAGAAAGTTCAACATGTTCATGATCATCAGTATTTTTCTTTTGATCTTTTCTTGAAATGCTTTAATTCCCGAGGCGTGCGATGCCATTGATCTGTTATCATGATTACGTTCTATATTTAAATCAATGGTGTACGTTCAGTTTCTCATGACCTCTAAGATATCATTTTTGGAACCTTTTCTTCTGATCATACTTCGTACTCTTAAATCTGAATTATTATCGATCTACGTAGTACTACTCGTTTGTGGATGATAAATTAGTGATTATAATGAACTTCAATGATCCAGTACCACGTCTACAAGATCACGAACGAGTTAATGCTCTGCTTAGGGGAAATGATTAATTAGTCTGGTTCTGGTTTGCAATTAAAAGTAAAATTACGAAACAGCAATTTAATTACAACCCAACTCGATCTCTACAACCGAAAAGCGCAATGCATGTTTGAAATTGTTACCTACATATATATATATATATATATTTATATATATAAAGTGGCTATCTAACAGAAAATCTTGTTTTAATGAAAAATTTTATTTTTTTGTTAAAGTTAACACTTTCCATCCATTTTTGTTAAAATAAATACTACATTTAATAAAAAATATTATTTTAAATACAATCTATTAATTTTATTAATCACTAAAATAATATTCTTGACATTAAATTTAATTACACCACTTCAATTTTTTATAACGATAAACTTTTCATTTAAAACTTTTTTTTATGTAAAATAAATATAGAATAATAATAATAATATAGAATGACATAATAATAGTATAGAATATATAACAATATATATAAATAAACCGTTCATAACAATATAACAATGTAATTCTCACTTAGAGATGTTAATTTGTACGTGAAAGAGTTTAATTTTATTCATGAAAATTTATTCCTATTATATGATTAATAATTTCATTCTTTAAAAATTATTTTATAATTTTAAAATTAATGTTTTTTTTTTTTTTTGAGATGATAAAAATATGGTATATACAATTAACTATAATTATATTAAATTGGTAATAATAGCCAATAAATATAATTAATATAATTGCTAAAATTTAAATTTATAATTTTAGTTTCGTAATAATGAGTTAATAAAAAATATTGGGTTTTTTAAAATTATGTAAATACATTATTATTTTTTTTTTCCATAGGAGCATCGACCATAGATCAAAAATATTGTGGACAAATTAGCAAAAAAAAAGTGGAAGATACAAGTTTATGGAGATCCAGAGAAAATGAAGGAAAAGAAATATAGACACTTTAATGTTCTCGCTATTGAGGAAATACAAGATGAGGAAAATGCTGGATCGTCATCCTAGATAAATCATCCTACAATAAATATTAGCTCAATCAGATTTCATAAAACTATGTTTATTTATCTGACTATATTATTATTTTTATTAATACTCTTCTTTTATAATATATGAGTGTTTCTCAATTTTAGGTCACAAATTATTTTTACTTAAACCAAAATCACCAACACGTCGTTATTAATCAAAAATTAATCCAATATAAATTAATTAAGCAAATTAAGTTAACGTGCTTTGCACGATGTGTTCACCTAGTGTGTGTATATATATATATGATCTGTCTACTAGTTGGACCTGGATCATGCCCATCCTGGCCGATGTAACAATTATTAAATCAAGAGGCGAGAAGAACAGAAACAAAAGGTGACAAACTTGAGTTCACATATAGGCCGGAGAGAAGCTTTTGATGGATTTTCGCACTCAACTCCTAAAATAATGCATGCCCAACCCAGAGGGAATTATCTATAAAAAAAAAAAAACGATCAACAACTGAGAAAGCGGGGATAAATTATTAATTACTACCAATTATTAGTCAGAACTAGCGTGTTCAAGAAGCTGGGATGATAAATCAACTACTAAATGATGATGGCATGAATCAATTGAGTTCGTAAAGAGTAATCTCAATTTTTCTTTAATAAAAATGTTATTGGGTCGTGAAGTAATAGATCAGGATCAAAGTGCATTTTGATGGCTTTGATCAGTACGGAAGATAAATAAAATTTGTGAGAATTTCTTGATGAAGTTCATCATAAGAGTGACGTGTACATGCATGCATGATATATGCAGATCACGTATATATATATATATATATAGAAATTACCCAGAAAATAAAATAAATTACGTACCCAAAGTAAAAACCTAATTTGAAATTTTTTTTCTTTGACCAATCACAATATTCTTCATTAATTCTCGATTAATATATTTTTCAGAAAAAATCAATATTAAACAAAGTCCTATTAATGATCTAGAAGTACAGCAACTTAACTCGCCTAGGTAGTTGGCTGGACGAGGAATATTCAATATTGTTTCTCACGACCTGGTCGTGATAGGTAGTTAGTGCGTGATAGGTAGCTACCGTAGCTTTGTCTCCCTTGTACGTTCACATTGAATATTCTTCCTACAGGTCTTTGGATGGTAATTTAAAATTAAATCAACGAGCTAGTCAGCGCGCGGACTAATGTAGCCAGCGCCCAAAGATACATACGTTCTTGTCTTTGTGGAAACTTTAATTTAATAATCCGACCACCACAAACGACTAGTCCTAATTAAAGAAGATTGCAATCGGAACAACCTTTTAATTTAAATAAAAAGTATTATATACAAAGAGAATACATATAAATAAATTCATAAATTATTGTGATTTATTTAATCTATTTTATAATAAAAATAATTGATTTACAATCTCAATCTTACGTAATGCAACAAGTTATCATATTAATTTATAAATTTATTTTTATATAATTTTTTTATGTCTAAAATATTTCTCTAAATTTAGATATTAAATTTATTAATATATTAATAATTATTTTCTTAATTATTAAATAAAATTAAAAATTAAAATTAAAATTAAAATATAGAAAATATCAGATTAAGATATATTCAAAATAAGAGTGCATAGTAACATTACCCAACTGTTTTTGTTATATTGGTCCTCTGTCTTAATTCCCTTAATCAACGATTTAAATATATCCAGTCTGCCCACTCGCTATTTCTTTTTTCGAAAAAGTCTGATCACTCGCTATTTGGTCACGTCTTTCTCTCTCTATTGGCTCATGAGAGCTAATGTTATACGCAACTTTTTATTTTTATTTTATTGCAAATAGATAATAATTAATCAAAGTCTCTCTCTCTCAAATAAGTCGATATATACATGAGTACATTGAAAAGTAAGCCACGACGAAGTAATCTTCGGTAGTATTTGATGATGACGTACGAGGGCTCCGAATGGACACGAGCTCATGAAATGTCATGAATACCCGTAGAAAATGCAAGAGCATGCAGACAAAGTGTGCATTGTTCGATAGGTCAGCCTTTCGAAGAGAAAGAGACCTATATATATACCGAGTAATGCCACTTTTCTAATTTTTACACATTATTATTATTATTATTATTATTATTATTTTGAATTTATTCTTTTTAAACTAATTTAATTTTTTTTTTTATATATCAAATATTTGATAAAAATAATAATAATAATAAAAAATAAATGTGGTGTGTAGAAATTATGTGAGTAATAAACAATTCATGTATAGATTTTTTCTATATATACCACTAGAGTACCTCAAAACAACAACTAGAACTTGCAGTTAAATATCTCCCCAAGCTATATATATATATATACCATTCTTATACCTTCAACTTTTAAGCACCCTGGCCTGTGCATATTTCTCTCCATTAAAGACGGGAGGCTTTACGGCTACGTTTGACGTACAAAATCTTCTCAAATATTCTTAAAATATTTTATTATTATTTATTATTATTTTTTATATATTTTTATTATTATTTATTATTATTCAATATTTTATTATTATTTTTATCTACTTTTTATCACTATTCACAAACACTCTCAAACATTCTTAATATCAAAAGCTAACCTACATCCAACTCTCAATACTCATCATTTTTGCTGAAAAACGAAGACAGTTATGAAGGTATATTAATGGAAATAGCTAGCAGCTAGGAGTACTACTACGTGCTAGCTGCATGTGAGAAAAATCAGACCTGCAATCGAAGATAAATGTAGCTTTTTCTAATATAAAGTTGCATTGGTTAATTTTGCAGCAAACGGTGCTGATCAGGGTGTCCATGGATGGCCACAAGTACTGTTGCCTTTTTTGCAGGCTGGATGGACGGAAAGTCCGGACCAAAGCCTTGAAGTTTGCTGTTAGCGTTTCAGGTACGTACGTAATGGATCAATACAACATGTATGTATATATAAACCACAAGTCTAACTACAATCTCCCCAATCGGAGACTGGTCACACAAATTTAGACAATTAATTTAACTCTAATTTTATTTATTTATTTTTTAAAAATTATAATAATATTCCTTTTAAAATAGTGTTTTTTTCCATTTAATGAAACACATCAATAAGTCTTTAGATACAGTTTTCATATCAATTAAGGACTACATATAGAATTTCTCCTAGTAATATTTCATTTTATTAATACTGAAAATTATATATATATATATATATATCTATATATATTCCATATATATCTGTTTTTGATGGGTGCCGACCATATATATGTGATGTTCGATCAGGGGTGGTATCAGCATCTTTAAAAGGGGATGAAAAGGACCAAATAGAAGTAAAAGGGGATATGATTGATACAGTGGAACTTACAACGTCACTGAGGAAGAAAGTGGGACCTGCACACATAATTACAGTGAAGGAAGAGAAGAAGGAAGAGAAGAAAGAAGAGAAGAAAGTAGAGTGCGTTACCTGGTCTTATGGTCCTTCCTACTACTCCTATCCAATCTGTGAGGTCAGGGATTGCCATGAGAGCTCCAACCCTTGCTCCATCATGTAACTGTACTACGTTTTTATTAGTAGATCATCTAGACAGCAGTTGATCTGGAATTGAGTCATGTCTTGTTATCAATAAAAATTGGTCGTAATTTGTTGAGTTTCTCATGACCTGTTAGATATCGTTTTTTGAATCTTTATTTTGATGGCTTATGATATGAAGATGATTGATTTATGATATCTTTATTTTGATGGTTTGACTTTCAAAATTATTTTAGGTGGCATCTTCTTAGTGGGATTGATAGAAACCACAATTGTGACTCAAAAACCGTTTTTTTTTTAATGTTTATTGTGTCTTTGTATGTTTTGAGACGATTATTAGGGAATCTCATCCTATTGATATCGTGAGTATTAGGTAATCTTCTAGTTTTATTTATGCTTGCCTTAAAAATAATATCACTTTTTCAAATTTTAAATATAAATCACATTAAAAATTATTTATAAATATTTTTTTAATTTTATAATATTTGATTCAATTTTTTTTCTCATTTATCAAAAGCTAATAAAATATCTTTAATTCAAACAATTTCATCATTATTCAGAAATTATTCGACTACTATTAATAGATATGTTAAAATATTTTTAATATTCCAACAAGCTTGTGTCACATTTATAAAGAAATGAGAAATGATAGAATTACAACTCTTTTTATATGATCATGTTATAAATGAGGGACATATTTGTAAAGTGATGTAGCTTTTGATATAACAGATTTATATAACATGGTCGTATAAAATATTGTAAAAAAAGTTGTATGTGTATCATTACTCAAAAGGAATTATACAAAATAAATTTACAAACTAATACAATTTTATATAATATGTTAAATTTTAAGTTAAAATATTTTTAATATTCAAACAAGCTTGTGTCACATTTATAAAGAAATTAAACAAAATAAATTTAAAAATTGATACGGTTTTATATAATATGTTAAATTTTAATAGTTCTATTAGTTGTTGTACTTTGTTTTAAATAATTTTTTATTTAGAGATCGATTCATAAGAAAATTTATAATGTTTTAGTGACTAAAAACAACAAAAATAAAAAAAAAAATTGATTTATTATTCGTCTAAATAAAGCCACTTTTGGTTTTTTTTTTTTTTTTTTCATGGAAAGCCAATTTTGTATTAAAGTCATATTGAACGAGTCTTCTGCGTTGGTGCGGGCCGGATGATAGTTGACAATGACCAGATGATCATCAGCTCCGAGTGAACGCAAGGTACTGAATCATCCTAGAAAATGCAAATTAAAAAGCATCCATGAAGACAAATTATAGATTGTTGGACATGTAAAGTACTCTCCGAAGAGAAAGAGACCCTGTAAATGGCAGCATATCTCAAACAGCCAAGTGCCTCAGAACAAAAAGAAATATTGCTATATCTTTCCCTTTCCAAACCAAACCTTTTTTATCAGTACCTTTCTCTGATCCTAAAAGATGGTGATCAGGCTTGATCTGGTTCCTATACTCAATATTCTTCACCGATCTTATCTTTCTTATTGATTTTGGTGTCTCTCATTTCGATCATTTCACTTTACGTTGTGACAATCAATTTGCTTTCTACATTGCACACAATCATGTGTTTTTCTGAGCATATAAAATATATTGAGATTGATTGTTACATCGTTCTAATAAGATTCTCTCCGATCTCCTCCAAGCTATTTATACTTCTTCATATGAACAAGTTGTCGACATTTTCATTAAAGTTTTAAGCTATGATCTTTTCCATCACTTTTCACACAAATTGGACATTACGAATCTTCATAGGCCAACTTAAGAGAGAGCATTGACAACTATGTATATATTCATATTCCAAAAAATCAACAAATTATTATCTTTATTCTAGAAATTAGTCCAATTAGCTCAATTACCACATGTATTTACTTTCATACTTAGCCATTATGAAGTCTATTTATTCTGTAAATCAATACAAAGATAAATAGTAGTTTAGTACAAATTTCTTCTCTGGCGGCCTCTAGTCTAGTCTTAACAAATAGTTCCAACAAATCACTAGTTGATGTACTATGTTTTAAATAATTTTTTTAAAGATCGATTTATAAAATAATATATAATGTGTTAGTGACTAAAAACAATAAAAATAAAAATGATCATTAATTTATTATTCGTCTAAATAAAGCCACTTTTGTATTAAGTAAAGGGTAGAAGTAATAGTCTTCTGCGTTATCGCGGGGATGCTATTTGACGATGAACAGAGAATCAGCTCCGAGTGAACGCGAGCCGAGGTGAATCATTCTAGAAAACGCAAAAAAGCATGTAGATAAAGTATAGACTGTTGAACATGTAAAATCTCCGAAGAGAAGAGACTATAAATGCAGCATATAATCTCAAACAGCTCATGAGTACCTCAAAACAAGAAGAAATTCTAGATCTCTCCCCTTCCAAACTACCTTTCTTCACTATCTTTCTCTGATTCTAAAATTACAACGTGATCAGGCTTGATTTGGTTCCTCTACTCAATACCCATCATCGAGCTTAGCTGAAAAACTAACACAATCATGCTGCATGGTGAAGGCATCGGAATCGATTCATCATTCATAGCCAAAAAAATTAAGTTGAAATTAAGTTGATTTGGCTTCCTTTTTTTTTTTTTTTGTCAGCAAACGGTGGTGATCAAATATTATTTATATTTATACATACTACACACTTAGTTGATTATCCATTCAAATACCAAATTCTAGTTCCGCATCTACATATCGTGGCCTTATAATTATATGCCTTCCTTCTCCTCCTATCCATTCTATGGGCCCTCAGGGATTATTACATCATGTTACTATTCTCAGTATACGTAGATCAGACACGATCGAGCAAGCTAGCAAGCAGTGGAGAAAGTTAAATATGTCCATCATGATCAGTATTTGTTTTTTGATCTTTTCAAATGCTTTCCCGAGGTGTGCGATGCAAATGATATGTTATCATGATTTTGTTCTATATATATAGATTTAAATCTATGGTGTTCAATTTTTTACCTCTAAGATATCATTTTTGGAACCTAATTTTCTTCTGATCATACTTCGGAAAGATCATGAATTCATGCGTAGAACGTCGTGACGTCCCAAATTATATGAATTAATAATATCGATCTACGTACTCGACGTTTGTGGGTGATTAGTGATTATTAGTCTGGTCCTGGTTTGCAATTAAAAAAAAAATTACGAAACAACATTAATTTATGATTCCAACTCGATCTCTACAACGAAAAAGCAGGCTAAGCAGCATCTTTGAAATGGTTATTGTTGTGACGATTGAATATACGAAATAATCAGGAAAAAAAAAAGTAAGAAAAAAATAATATATATTTATGTAGTTTGACAATATGCTTACATTTACAGAAACGAACGACGGTAATTTTACTACCATTTAAAATAGGATTACATCATATATATTTATACTAATTCTAGATATACGAACGTATTTAAAAAACTTTATAAAAATATTCCAGTCGCTTATCCGCTCGTTTTTTCATCTGTCACTTGCCATTGTATATATATTCATCACATATGAGTCATATATATATATATATATATATAAGAGTCAATTGAAACTCTTTGAAAATTTTATATTTTTTGGGTGGAATATTCCGGAGCCGAGGCGGAATGGTGGAGGGGTCGATATATAATGATTGCACTCCTAGTAGTTTATAACCAGTAAGTTTGCAACCTGGAACTAAAAAAATATTAATTAACTGGCCTTGTTAAGTGTATGAACAAGAGTAATCGTTCCAATTTATTACTAACAATCGTTAATCAGAATTAAGCACTAGAGCATCAAAGTGTTCATGGATCAAGAAGCTGGGATGACCAATAAATTACTACTAAAATGACCAATAAATTACTACTAAACGAGGGCATGCAACACTAGAAGGAGAGGGCAAATTAATGAATAAATTGAGTTTGTAAATAATAAAATCAACTTTTATTTAATAAAAATGTCATTGGGTCGGGTCGGGTCGGGAAGTAGAGGATCAATGTGCACTTTGATCTTGATCTTGATCATGATATGAAGACAAGAGAAACCCAATTTGATTTTTTTTTTTTTTCTTTAACCAATCAGAATATTCTTCATTCTCGATTAATATATTTCTCAGAAAAAATTAATCTTAATTAAAGTATTAATGATCTAGAAGTACTACTAGTAGTAGCAACTTAACTCGGCATGGCCGGACGCGCACGGAATGACTCCCTAGTCCCTTGTACGCTCACATTGAATATTCTTCCTACACGAGGTCTTTGGGATGGTAATTTAAAAAGTAAATCAACGAGCTAGTCAGCGGACTAACGTAGCCAGCCAAAGATACATACATTTGTGCTTCACGCGGAAACTTTGTAATTATCCGACCACCACAAACGACTAGTCCTAATAAAAACAATCGGAACAACCTTTGAAATCTTCCAACGAAGAAAAATGAAATTTCTTACTCTAGTTTGTACTTTATGCCTTTCTCTTGATCAACCATTTATGAAAGATCCAATTTTTTTAATTTAAAATATATTGTTAATAATTAATTAAAGTGTCTCTCTCTCAAATCTGTGATCGATATACATTGAATAGTCAAGTCATGACGCTATCAACAAAAAAAACTAAGAAAAAAAAAAGAATAGTCAAGTCGAAGTAAAATCTTCAGTATTACTATTTGATGATGACGTACGAGTGCCGCGTAGAAAACGCAAAAGCATGAGAGAAAATGTACATACACTGTTCGGTAGGGACAGACTGACAGCCTTTCGAAGAAAAAGAGATTTACAAATAAAGAGCTGTGCTAAGGAGAGCTCAGCAGCCGACAGCTCCCTCAAAAAAAAAAAAAAAAAACAATAAAAACGTGTTAAGCACGTACCTGTGCAAGTTTCTTTCCCTAAAAGACAAATATGAAGGTATATTGGAAGTTAATAGCTAGGAGTACGTTGCTGAATGTGAGACATATATCAGACCAAAGATATATTATATTGTTTTTGCTAATTATATAAAGTGGCATTTGTTTTTGTAGCAAACGATGCTGATCAGGGTGTCCATGGATGGCCACAAGTGCTGCCTTTTTTTCAGGCTGGATGGACAGAAAGTCCGGACCAAAGCCTTGAAGATTGCAGTTACCGTTCCAGGTACTTAACGGATCAAATACAACTTTTATGTATAAAAATATAGCATTTTATTAATACTGAAAATTACATATATATAAAAAATAAAAATAAAAACAACCAACAACTAGAGAGAAAGAGGGGGTAAATTATTACTAACAATCATTAATCAGAATTAAGCACTAGAGCATCAAAAGTACTGTTCATGGATCAAGAAGCTGGGATGACCAATAAACTACTAAACGAGGGCATGCAACGCGAGAAGGAGAGGGCAAATTAATGAATAAATTTTGTTTGTAAATAATAAAATCAACTTTTATTTAATAAAAATGTCATTGGGTCGGGAAGTAGAGGATCAATGTGCACTTTGATCTTGATCTTGATCATGATATGAAGACAAGAGAAACCCAATTTGATTTTTTTTTTTTTCTTTAACCAAGCAGAATATTCTTCATTCTCGATTAATATATTTCTCAGAAAAAATTAATCTTAATTAAAGTATTAATGATCTAGAAGTACTACTAGTAGTAGCAACTTAACTCGGCTTGGCCGGACGCGCGGAATGACTCCCTAGTCCCTTGTACGTTCACATTGAATATTCTTCCTACAATATGGGTTTGTAACATAGCCAGCCAAAGATACATACATTTGTGTTTCACGTGGAAACTTTGTAATTATCCGACCACCACAAAGGACTAGTCCTAATTAAGGACGAAAGCAATCGGAACAACCTTTGAAGTCTTCCAACGACAGGAAAATAAAATTTCTTACTTTAGTTTGTAGTTTCTTTTTTTTTTTTGAAATCCCTAATTTGTAGTTTGTACTTTATGTCTTGCTTGAATTTAGAGATAAATTATAAATAATAATAAAATGAGTGATTAAAATGAGTTGAATAAATTAATAAAGAGTTGAGATAAATTAAAAATATAAAATAAATTATGAATAATAAAAATAAATTTTAAAAATAAATCAACTCTTTCTTTTGATCAATCATTTATGAAAAATCTAATTTTTTTTAATTTAAAATATATCGTTAATAATTAATTAAAGTGTCTCTCTCTCAAATTTGTGATCGATTTACATTGAATGGTCAAGTTATTAGACTTGTTCATTCGAGTCGGGTTGTACCTGACTCGATTTAAAATTTAAATTTTTTTTTAAAATATTTAAAAAAATTTTGAATTCAAATTCTAAATTTTCAAATCTAAAATTCGAATGAGCACTCTGCAAGTCATGAAGCTGTCAACAAAAACAAAACTAAGAAAAAAAAAAAAATAATCAAGTCATGACGAAGTAAATATCTTCAGTATCTGATAATGACGTACGAGTGCCGCGTAGAAAACGCAAAAGCATGAGAGAAAATGTACATACACTGTTCGGTAGGGACAGACTGACAGCCTTTTGAAGAAAAAGAGGTCTACAAATAAATAGGTGGGAGTAGTATGGATCAGAGTACCTCAAAACAAGGCAATAAGGAATTGTTAAAGCACGTACCCTGTGCATGTTTCTTTCCCCGAAAGACAAATATGAAGGTATATTGGAAGTTAATAGCTAGGAGTACGTTGCTGAATGTGAGACATATATCAGACCAAAGATATATTATATAGTTTTTGGTAATTATATAAAGTAGCATTTGTTTTTGCAGCAAACGATGCTGATCAGGGTGTCCATGGATGGCCACAAGTGCTGCCTTTTTTTCAGGCTGGATGGACAGAAAGTCCGGACCAAAGCCTTGAAGATTGCAGTTACCGTTCCAGGTACTTAACGGATCAAATACAACTTTTATGTATAAAAATATAGCATTTTATTAATACTGAAAATTACATATATATATATATATATTCCATTTATGTTTTTTATGGGTGCCCGTATATATGTGCTGTTCGATCAGGGGTGGAATCAGCATCTTTAAAAGGGGATGAAAAGAACGAAATAGAAGTAAAAGGGAATATGATTGATACAGTGAAACTTACAACGTTACTGAGGAAGAAAGTGGGACCTGCACACATAATTACTGTGAAGGAAGAGAAGAAAGAAGAGAAGAAGAAAGAAGAACCGAAGGTAGTAGTAGATCAGTGCGTTTCCTGGCCTTATGGTGGTGGTTTTCCTTCCTACTACCCTTATCCAATCTGTGAGGTCAGGGATTATTGCCATGAGAGTTCCAACCCTTGCGCCATCATGTAACTGTGTAGGTTTGTCAGTACTAGATCTAGACAGCAGTCGAGGACGTAGTTTCTTCAACATATGAGTTTTTGTTTTTTTTTCTCTTTTCAAATGCTTTCCCAGTGTGAGCATGCAGATCCGAATTTAAAAAATCGCTTGTCATCAATAAAAACCGTTGGTTTTTGAGTTTCTGACCTCTTAGATATCATTTTTTTAATCTTTATTTTGATGGTTTATGATATGAAGATGATGACACTGATCGAAGAACAACATATACAGGGATTAGAATTTGGTGTTTGGGGGCATCAACTAATAAAATTATATAAAAAAATATATGTTTATAAATTATTTTATAAAATGAAGTTTATTATACTCATTTATTTCTTATAAAATGTTAAAGTACCGATCAATATATCTTATACAAAATCAATGAATTTATTATACTCATTTATTTCTTATGAAATATTAAAAGTACTGACCGATATATTTTATACTGAATTAATAATTTTTTTTATCAATAATCCATTCACTAAAAGAAAATTAATAATTCGATAAAAGAAACTGAATACTATTTTTTTTAAAAAAATTAGAAACTTAATAGTATTATATGTGAATCATTTAAAAGAAAATTAACCATATTCAACATCATTGCAAACTTGCATCAATACAAAAAAATTAGAAAAAAAAAAGCCCAAATATAAATCAAATATTTATATAGAAAGATTAGAAAACCTGTTGAATCTTGGTTGTTGAAAGTAGAGACTCAAAGGAGGCGTTGACGACAAGCTTCAAACTCCAAAGTCCAAGAGTCCAACGGCCTAAAATCTTGAGAGAAACCGAAAAAATAAATGGGCAGTGATATGGGATCCTGGCGTTGGCCCCTTTGCATCCTTATAGTACAAAATTTTTTTACACTTTTTTATAATTTATTTTTTTATAAAAATAATAAAATAAAATATATGTAAATAAAATATATTTAGTTTTTTAATTTTTAATTTTTTTTTCTATTTAAAAAACTTTATAGGAGTGCAAAGGGGCCTCAATACCGAAGTCCCAAAACATTTCTCAAAATAAATTAAAGAGGAAAACAACAGAGAAAATAAACAAAGAAAATAAATTAAAGGCTTACCCGAGACAAATGATATGAACCCAAATAAATTCTAAACTCCATTTCACGTTTAGGAGTACATAGGAATTAGTGGATGCCTCGGCCAACTTTTTCCACTCCATTCCTTTTTCTTCATGAAAAATGCTAGAAGTACGAATACTTTACGCGAAATGTTTTACGCACTGATACCGCGATGCATTTTTTCAAAATAAAAGAGGCCAAGCGTCTTGACTCTAGAGTCCAGAGTCCCAGACCTTTAACTAGGATACTTTTGTCTTCTCAATTTTTATAATAATATTAAATATAATTTTAAAATATATAAAATAATATTAAACATAGATATAATTTTAAAGTGTGCAAATATTATGAGTACAAAATAAAATTATATTTGTTATACTTGCAGGTTGAAAGGAATAAAAACATGATATTTATAATTTTAAAATGTTCAACATAAGTCTTGTACATTCTCTTTAGAAAAAAAAAATCTAAAAGTACTCAAAGAAAAATTAATTTTAAAAATAGATTTGACTTATTTTCAAATATATATATATACATATATATAATTTACACACCTTAAGACTCTATATATTATTACTAAAAAAATTTATATATAATCTGAAAAATTAAAAATAATAAAAATGAGAGAATCCAAATTGTTAAAAAAGAAATTGGGCTGCAATTGCAAATGAAATTGAGTTTTTGTTGCAAATCACATAATGCCACGACAGTGCGTAAAATGCAATGCGTAAAAGTCTGCGTACATGTACCAGCCCTCTTTCTTCATTTCCTCCATCAACTCTCTCACATGCAACACACAGCAGCAATGCTTTACATCTTCTAGGCATCTAGTACTCCTCACTTTCGCAGCAACACAGCAAGTCGGCAATAGCTTCTAGGCTGGCAGCAATGCTTTTCTTATTCACTGTCACAGCAAAAATGTAAGAAAGTAACTAGAGATCAGTTGTGTCCAACGATACAAGCTGGAGATCAGCTGCGTCCAATAGTACATGACTTGAGTCCAACGGATGAATTCTGTAGAAATTTTGGAAGCTCAAGTACCTTGTGGGGGCTAATTTCAATTCTTGGGGGGCTAATTTGAGTAAAAAGCTTATACGTAGGAGAAAATTTTTACAAATCTATCTACTATCTGGATGTTTTTTAAAAAATTGGGGGGAGGGGGGGTAGCCCCCTAAGGTGCATGTAGTTCCGCCCCGAAACATATAATATAAGATTCGGACAAACAAATTAATGCTCTGCTTAAAGGAATTAATTGAATAAGTCTGACATACAATCATTACAATAAAATTGTCAAAACTATAAAACGTCTCACGATCTAACTCGACAAAAAGCTTCTGTGAAATGGTTAACGTTGATATCGTATTTCGCAAAACTGGGTAATGTCATATCTCTAGTTATCTGTTTCTGTGTGCACAGAAACTGAGAAATGTGGTTTAAAGAGTCGTGGTTCCTCCAATACCTAAGCCAGTATAAGAAATGAAAATTCAAATAATAAAAAGCTAGAGAATGTAAAGATTAGAGAACGCATCTATGAAGTGTGAGGAATTTATTTATACTTGTAAAGAAATCTTCTGACAGGAGAGTTCGGGGGTGTTGTCTATACCTTAGTTCGAACTCCTATGTCGATCTGCTATTTGACGATAGCTTTTCATGTCATGTTGTGCCATGTTCTGCTTACCATGCATTAAATGTGATGTGATGTGATGTTCATTTAATATGACGTGGTCATTTTTGACAGAATCGTATTGGCCGGGGTCGTCCCACCATTGATACTCGAGTGTTTGAGCAATTTTGCGTTGGCCGACTCTACACAGTTGCTGATTTCCATGGGATGTGTGGGTCTGGCATTCCCGATGGGCCTTCCTGTCCCAACCCCCAAATAGTGGTCTGGGTCCCAAGCTTCAAGGTAACTTGGCCCAGGGAAGGGGTCGGCCTAGAGGGCCCAAGACTTTCCCCCACACAGTACCATCATGCATGCAAGTTCCTAGCATATGGATATAGTAAGAATTTAATTTCCAAGTTTGGATGGGCTGACTCTTCCTTGAATTTTGGCATGCAATTGTCCTAAGTCGAGAGGGGTCAACCCAGAGGGCCCAAGACTTTCCCCAACACAATTAATATCAGTCTTATGGTTTGAACTAAATGACTCCCTCGATACTTACCACGAAAGAGCCAACAAAATTCCTTGAAAATCAAGACAGTTATGAAGGTATATTAATGGAAATAGCTAGCAGCTAGGAGTACGTGCTAGCTGCATGTGAGAAAAATCAGACCAATCGAAGATAAATGTAGCTTTTTCTAATATAAAGTTGCATTGGTTAATTTTGCAGCAAACGGTGCTGATCAGGGTGTCCATGGATGGCCACAAGTACTGCTGCCTTTTTTGCAGGCTACATGGACGGAAAGTCCGGACCAAAGCCTTGAAGATTGCTGTTAGCGTTTCAGGTTCGGACGTAATGGATCAATTAATACAACATGTATGTATGTATGTGTATATATATATATATATATATAAACCACAAGTCTAACTACAATCTCCCCAATCGGAGACTGGTCACACAAATTTAGACAATTAATTTATCTCTAATTTTATCTTCTTCTTTTTTTTTAATTATAATAATATTCCTTTTAAAATAGTGTTTTTTTCCATTTAATGAAACACATCAATAAGTCTTTAGATACAGTTTTCATATCAATTAAGGACTACATATAGAATTTCTCCTAGTAATATTTCATTTTATTGATACTGAAAATTATATAAATATTTTCCATATATCTGTTTTTGATGGGTGCCGGCCATATATATGTGATATTGTTCAATCAGGGGTGGTATCAGCATCTTTCAAAGGGGATGAAAAGGACCAAATAGAAGTAAAAGGCCGGGATATGATTGATACAGTGGAACTTACAACGTTACTGAGGAAGAAAGTGGGACCTGCACACATAATTACAGTGAAAGAAGAGAAGAAAGTAGAGTGCGTTACCTGGTCTTATATATGGTCCTTCCTACCACTCCTATCCAATCTGTGAGGTCAGGGATTGCCATGAGAGCTCCAACCCTTGCTCCATCATGTAACTGTACTACGTTTTTATTAGTAGATCATCTAGACAGCAGTTGAGTACGTAATTATTTCAACATATGAGTTTTTGTTTTTCTCTTTTCAAATTCTTGATTCCCGGTGTGAGCATGCAGATCTGGAATTGAGTCATGTCTTGTTATCAATAAAAATTGGTCGTAATTTGTTGAGTTTCTCATGACCTGTTAGCTAGATATCGTTTTCTGAATCTTTATTTTGATGGTTTATGATATGAAGGTGATGGTTTATCATGATATATCTTTATTTTGATGGTTTGACTTTTAGTCATAGTGAAATAGTTTGTTCATCATACTAATATTTTAAAATTATTTTAGACGACATTCCCTTAATGAGATTGGTGAGAGCCACACTTGTGACTCCAAACCGTTTTTTATTTTCAATGTTTATTGTGTCTTTGTATATTTTGAGACGATTATTAAGAAATCTCACCTTACTAAAATCAGTATTATGTAATCGCCTAGTTTTATTTATGCTTGCCTTAAAAATAATATCACTTTTTCAAATTTTCAAATAAAAATTACGTTAAAAATTATTTTTAAATGTTTTTTTAATTTTATAATATTTTATTCAATTTTTTTCTCATTTATCAAAACGTAATAAAATATCTTTAATTCAAACAATTTCACCACTAGTAACAAATTATTCGACTACTATTAATAGATATGTTAAAATATTTTTAATATTTCTATAAGATTGTTTCACGTTTATAAAGAAATGAGAAATGATAGAATTATAACTCTTTTTACAACTTTTTATACAATTATGTTATAAAAGAGGGACAATACATCACTTTACAAAAATGTCCC
Source organism: Platycarya longipes (assembly GCA_036559045.1). Taxonomy (NCBI): domain Eukaryota; kingdom Viridiplantae; phylum Streptophyta; class Magnoliopsida; order Fagales; family Juglandaceae; genus Platycarya; species Platycarya longipes. The sequence continues at coordinate 3,025,880 of CM071798.1, forward strand.
TCATTTATAACATTATAATATAAAAGATTGTAAAATAAGTTGTATGTGTATCATTACTCGAAAAGAATTATACAAAATAAATTTACAAACTGATACAATTGTATATAATATGTTAAATTTTAAATTAAAATTAATATTCAAACAAGCTTGTGTCACATTTATAAAGAAATTAAACAAAATAAATTTAAAATCCGTTATGGTGTTATATAATATGTTAAATTTTAATAGTTCTAGTAGTACTAGATCATTAGTTGATGTACTATGTTTTAAATAATTTTTTATTTAGAGATCGATTCATAGAAAATTTATAATGTTTTAGTGACTAAAAGCAACAAAAATAAAATAAAAAAACATTAATTATTATTGGTCTAAATAATGTTTTGTGTCTTTGTATGTTTTGAGACGATTATTAGGAAATCTCATCCTACTGAAATCATGAGTAGTATGTAATCTTCTAGTTTTATTTATGCTTGCCTTAAAAATAATATCACTTTTTCAAAATTTCAAATATAAATCACATTAAAAATTATTTTTAAACAATTTTTTAATTTTATAATATTTTATTCAATTTTTTTCTCATTTATCAAAAGTTAATAAAATATCTTTAATTCAAACAATTTCATTACTATTCACAAATTATTCGACTACTATTAATAGATATGTTAAAATATTTTAAATATTCCAACAAGCTTGTGTCACATTTATAAAGAAATGAGAAATGATAGAGTTACAACTCTTTTTACAATTTTATATATAACCATGTCATAAATGAGGGACATTTTTATAAAGTGACGTAGCTTTTGATATAACAGATTTATATAACATGGTTGTATAAAAGATTGTAAAAAATGTTGTATGTGTATTATTACTCGAAATGAATTATACAAAATAAATTTACAAACTGATACGATTGTATATAATATGTTAGATTTTAAGTTAAAATATTTTTAATATTCAAACAAGCTTGTGTCACATTTATAAAGAAATTAAACAAAATAAATTTTAAAATTGATATGGTTTTATATAATATTTTAAATTTTAATAGTTCTAAAAGTAGATCATTAGTTGATGTACTATGTTTTAAATAATTTTTTATTTAGAGATCGATTCATAAGAAAATTTATAATGTTTTAGTGACTAAAACAACAAAAATAAAATATTAAATATTAATTTATTATTCGTCTAAATAAAGCCACTTTTGGTTTTTTTTTTTTTTTCATGAAAAGCCACTTTTGTATTAAGGTCATGTTGAATGAGTCTTCTGCGTTTTCCGGATGCGTTTTCCGGATGATAGTTGACAATGACCAGATGATCATCAGCTCCGAGTGAACGCAAGGTACTGAATCATCCTAGAAAATGCAAATTAAAAAGCATGCATGAAGACAAATTATAGATTGATGGACATGTAAAGTACTCTCCGAAGAGAAAGAGGCCCTATAAATGGCAGCATATCTCAAACAGCCGAGTAACTCAAAACAAGAAGAAATATTGCTATATCTTTCCCTTTCCAAAAGCTACCTTTTATATCAGTACCTTTCTCTGATCCTAAAAGGAAGTGATCAGGCTTGATCTGGTTCCTATACTCAATATTCTTCATCGGTCTTATCTTTCTTATTAATTTTGGTGTCTCTCATTCCAAATATTTTACCTAATATTTTACCTTACGTTGTGACAATTAATTTATTTTTTACATTATACACAATCTTGTATTCCATAAGTATATCAAATATATTAAGATTGATTATTACAACGTTCTAATAAGATTCGCTCCAGTCTCCTCCAAGCGATTTATACTTCTTCATATAAACAAGTTATCGGCATTTTTATTAAAGCCGTAGGCTATGATCTTTTCCATCACTTTTCATACAAATTGAATATCATGGATCTCTATTCATCAACTTAAGAGGGAGTATATATTGACAACTATGTATATATTCAAATTCCAGAAAATTAACAAATATTATCTTTATTCTAGAAATTAGTCCAATTAGCTCAATTACCACATGTATTTACTTTTATACTTAGCCATTATAAAGTCTATTTATTTTGTAAATCAATACAAAGAAAAACGATAGTTTAGTACAAATTTCTTCTCCGGCGGCCTCTAGTCTAGTCTTAACAAATAGTTCCAACAAATCACTAGTTGATGTACTATGTTTTAAATAATTTTTTAAAGATCAATTCATAAAATAATATATAATGTGTTAGTGACTAAAAACAATAAAAATAAAAATAAAAATTATCATTAATTTATTAATCGTCTAAATAAAGCCACTTTTGTATTAAATAAAGTTTAGGAGTAGTAGTCTTCTGCGTTATCGCGGGGATGCTATTTGACGATGAATATTAGAGAATCAGCTCCAAGTGAACGCGAGCCGAGGTGAATCATCCTAGAAAACGCAAAAAAGCATGTAGATAAAGTATAGACTGTTGAACATGTAAAATCTCCGAAGAGAAGAGACTATAAATGCAGCATATAATCTCAAACAGCTCATGAGTACCTCAAAACAAGAAGAAATTCTAGATCTCTCCCCTTCCAAACTACCTTTCTTCACTACCTTTCTCTGATTGATCAAGGCTTGATTTGGTTCCTCTACTCAATACCCAGCATCGAGCTTAGCTGAAAAACCAACACAATCATGCTCCATTTTTAAAATGGTTATTGTTGTAATGATGCAGTAATTATGATGAATATATGAAATAATAAAAAATAATAATAATGATATAAAAATTTACGTGATTCGACAATATGTCTATATTTATAGAAACGAACAATGGTAATTTTATTATCATATGTATTTATATTAATCTTAGATATACAAACGTATTTAAGAAAATTTATAAAAATACTATCGTTACTCGCTCGCTCATTCTACCATCTATCACTTATCACTGTATATATATTTATCAGATATAGGCCACATACTCAAACAATTATATATATATATATATAAAACAGTCAACTGAAGTCTTTGAAAATTTTATATTTTCTGGATGGAATATTCCGGAGCCGACGCGGAATGCCGAGGGGTCGATATAGAATGATTGCACTCCGATCAAATAGCTTACAACCAGTAAGTTTGCAACCTGGAACTAAAAAAATATTAATTAATTGGCCTTGTTAAGTGTATGAACAAGAGTAATCTTCCAATTTCATTGCTGACAAAATATTAAAAATTTCTAGAAGAAATTATTGTTTTTAACATTATTGAAAAAAACAAACAAGTTAGAAATTTTCTCTTTTCGGTTTGGAATATCAATTCCTAAACACTAGCTAGAGATACATGAATCCCTTCAATAATATGAATTTTTAAGGGCTCGCTTGGATTCAAAAGTGAGTTAAACTCATCTCAACTCACTTTCATTTCATTATTATATTTTTATAATTTTTTATACAAAACATAAATTTCTATATACCTTTTTTTAAATTCCAATACACATTTTTCAAATTTCAATACACTTTTTTAAAATTCTAATATATTTTTTTAAAATTTTAAAATAATAATAATATTAAAAAATAAATTAAACTCATCTCAATTTATTTCATCTCTAAATTTAAACAGGACCTAAATTTTTTACTGAATGAATTTAAATAAAAAAAAAAATAGGAAAGCTGCAACAATTATTAAATCAAGAGTCGAGAAGAACAAAAGGTGACAAACTCCTAAAATAATGCACGCCCAGCGGCCCAACCAATAGGGAATTAACTTTAAAAAAAAAAAACAACCAACAACTAGAGAGAAAGAGGGGGTAAATAATTACTAACAATCATTAATCAGAATTAAGCACTAGAGCATCAAAAGTACTGTTCATGGATCAAGAAGCTGGGATGACCAATAAACTACTAAACGAGGGCATGCAACCCGAGAAGGAGAGGGCAAATTAATGAATAAATTGAGTTTGTAAATAATAAAATCAACTTTTATTTAATAAAAATGTCATTGGGTCGGGAAGTAGAGGATCAATGTGCACTTTGATCTTGATTTTGATCATGATATAAAGACAAGGAAACCCAATTTGATTTTTTTTTTCTTTAACCAATCAGAATATTCTTCATTCTCGATTAATATATTTCTCAGAAAAAATTAATCAAAGTATTAATGATCTAGACGTACTACTACTCGTAGCAACTTAACTCGGCATATTGGCCGGACGCGGAATGACTCCCTTGTCCGTTCACATTGAATATTCTTCCTACATGAGGTCTTTGTTGGGAGAAATTTAATCCGCGAAAAAATTATTTTTATAATCAACGAACGAAATTTATCAGCCGCCCCTGTCCCACCACTAAATTATGTGAATGACCCCACCACTATTATTTTAAATTCTGCATAGTGACTTGCATAGTGACTTGCATAGTAACTTGTATAGTAATTTCAAAGCCTATAAATAGGGGCTTCAGTTGTAATGAAATTCATAAGAAAAAATAGAGAGAGAAAGAAAGTTTCAGTCCTTAAGAGTTTCAGAGAGAATTTCTTATTTCTCTTTTGCAATAGTAGTTCCTTTCTTTAAGTTTCATAACACGTTATCAGCACGACGGTTCTACTTATTCTGAAACTAGTGGCCTTATTCCTCTAATCATGGATCACATTGATGAGCTTTTTATCTCTGAGTTGAATGATAAAGATATATGTCTGGCTGACAGTGCTACAACTCACACAATTCTCAAAGAAAAGAAATATTTTCAAAATCTAACACTAAGTAAAGCCTATGTCCATACCATATCAGGTTCATCGGATTTAATTGAGGGCTCCGGAAGAGCTTGTATTGTGTTGCCTAATGGCACCAAATTTTGTATTGATGATGCTCTATTCTCTTCACAATCCAGAAGAAATTTATTGAGTTTCAAAGATATACGTCGTAATGATTACCATATTGAAACGACCAATGAAGGCAGAAAAGAGCATATTCTTATTACTAAAACAATATCGGGCCAGAAGCTCGTATTAGAAAAACTGCATGTTCTATGTTCTGGATTGTATTATACAAAAATGAGAACAATTGAATCATGTGTGGTAATGCACCAGAAGTGCATTGACCCTAAAGTATTTATGACTTGGCATGATCGCCTTGGACATCCGGGTTCTATAATGATGAGACGAATTATTGAAAATTCGCATGGGCATCCCTTAAAGAATCAAAAGATATTTCTACCCAATGAATCTCCGTGCTCTGCATGTTCTCAAGGTAAGTTAATTATTAGACCATCTCCCTCAAAAGTCATTGTTGAATCTCCATCCTTTTTACAAAGGATTCACGGAGATATATGTGGGCCTATTCATCCATCAAGTGGACCATTTAGATATTTTATGGTTCTAATTGATGCATCTAGTCGATGGTCACATGTTTGTCTTCTTTCCACTAGAAATGTTGCATTTGCTAGACTTCTTGCTCAGATAATTAAACTACGAGCACAATTTCCTGAATATCCAATTAAGACCATTCGATTGGATAATGCAGGTGAATTTTCATCTCAAGTTTTTGATGATTATTGCATGTCAATAGGAATAGATGTTGAACATCATGTTGCCCATACACACACACAAAACGGTTTAGCAGAGTCTTTGATCAAAAGGCTTCAACTAATCGCTAGACCTTTACTTATGAAATCAAGACTACCTATTTCTGTTTGGGGACATGCTATACTTCATGCAGCATCTCTAATTCGCATTAGACCATCTGCATATCATAAATATTCTCCATTACAGCTTGCATATGGTCAACAACCAAATATTTCTCATCTTCGTACTTTTGGATGTGCTGTATATGTTCCAATTGCACCTCCACAACGTACAAAAATGGGCCCTCAACGTAGACTTGGGATATATGTTGGTTTTGATTCTCCATCCATTATTAGATACCTTGAACCCCTTACAGGGGATATGTTTAAAGCACGTTTTGAAGATTGTCATTTTGACGAATCAAATTTTCCGTTAATGGGTAAAGAAAAGTCGGTGCCTGAAGCACGACAAGATATTACTTGGGATAATAAGACCCTGTCTCATTTTGATCCTCCTACAAATGAATGTAAACGGGAAGTTCAAAGGATTATTCATTTGCAAAATGTTGCAAATCAGTTACCGGATGTATTTACTGACACTAAAGGTATAGTAAAATCTTATATTCCTGCTGTTAATACTCCAGCAAGGATTGAAGTCCCTGAAGGACAAATTGTCAAAGCAGCAATAGATGAATCTAAAATACGCCTGAAGCGTGGAAGACCTATTGGTGCAAAAGACAAAATTCCCAGAAGGAAAAGAATACAAAATGAATTTGGTGTTCCTGAAGAACACGTACCCACAATACAGGCCACAAATATAATTGGTGCTCCTAAAGAGCTTAAATCTTCTATTCCAGAACCTCCTGAAGAGGAAACTCTTGAAGAGTATAAATCTTCTAAAAATGGACCTCCTGAAGAGGTGTGTCATGAAATGTTTTCCCCTGAAGAGGAACAGGTACCTGAAAATAATGAGATCTCAATACATTTCATGAAAACTGGAGAAATTCTGGATAGAAATAAAACTGTTGTCGACAACATATTTTCATATAAAATGGCCCTTGACATTACCAGAAGTAATGAAGAAAGTGAGCCAAAAAGCGTCGAAGAATGTCGACGTAGAAATGATTGGCCAAAATGGAAAACAGCTATTGAAGCTGAATTAAATTCGCTAGCAAAACGAGAAGTATTTGGACCTGTTGTCCAAACACCAAAGGGTGTAATGCCTGTTGGATATAAGTGGGTATTTGTACGAAAACGTAATGAGAAAAATGAAATTGTGCGATACAAAGCACGGCTTGTTGCACAAGGTTTCCTGCAGAAACTCGGGATTGATTATGAAGAAACATACTCTCCCGTTATGGATGCAATCACATTTAGATTTTTGATTAGTCTGGTTGTTACAAAAGGATTAGAAATGCGGTTAATGGATGTGGTCACTGCATATTTATATGGATCCTTAGACCATGACATATATATGAAAATCCCTGAAGGATATAAGATGCCTGAAGCATCTACAAGTACATCTAGAAATATGTACTCAATCAGACTACAAAGATCTTTATATGGGTTGAAGCAATCCGGACGCATGTGGTATAATCGTTTAAGCGAATATCTATTGAAAGAAGGATTTGAGAATAATCCTATATGCCCATGTGTTTTTATTAAGAAATCAGAATCCGGATTTGTCATTATTGCGGTTTATGTTGATGATTTAAATATTGTGGGAACTCCTGAAGAGATCTCAAAAACCGCTATATATTTAAAGAATGAATTTGAAATGAAAGATCTTGACAAAACAAAACTTTGTCTCGGCCTGCAGCTTGAGCACTTGCCAAATGGAATTTTTATTCATCAATCCATGTATACTGAGAAAGTCCTAAAGCATTTTTATATGGACAAATCTCATCCTCTGAGTACTCCAATGATTGTTCGAATATTTGATGTGAAGAAAGATCCATTCCGTCCTTGTGATGACGATGAAGAAATTCTCGGTCCTGAAGTACCATATCTCAGTGCAATTGGAGCTTTAATGTATCTTGCAAATTGCACTCGACCAGATATTACATTCTCAGTTAATCTGCTTGCAAGATATAGTTCTGCACCAACTCGAAGGCATTGGAATGGCATTAAACATGTCCTTCGTTACCTTCATGGTACGGTTGATATGGGATTATTTTATCAACGTGGTTCAAGTCCAGAATTGATTGGGTATGCAGATGCAGGTTATCTTTCAGATCCATACAGAGGTAGATCTCAAACTGGATATTTATTTACTTATGGAAATACTGCCATATCATGGAGATCTGTTAAGCAAACACTATCTGCTACTTCTTCAAATCACTCAGAGATCATTGCTATTCATGAAGCAAGTCGAGAGTGTATTTGGTTGAGATCAGTTATTCAACATATCCAGGAAAAGTGTGGACTTCCCATGATCAATAATAGCCCAACAATCTTATATGAAGATAATACTGCTTATATCACTCAAATCAGAGGAGGATATATCAAAGGTGACAGAACCAAACATATTTCACCGAAATTCTTTTATACTCATGAACTTCAAGAAAAAGGTGAAATTGATGTCAAGCAGATACGATCTAGTGATAATCTGGCAGATTTATTCACAAAGGCGTTACCAACTTCCACATTCAAGAAGATTGTGCATAACATTGGAATGCGAAAACTCAAAGATCTTTTGTCATGCACTTTTCAGGGGGAGTAAATGTGCTGATTGTACTCTTTTTCCTTCGCTGAGGTTTTGTCCCACTGGGTTTTCCTCTGCAAGGTTTTAATGAGGCAATCTTAAAGCACTTGTGGATACATAAGAAGACTGTACTCTTTTTCCTTCGCCATTGATTTTTCTTCCCACTGGGTTTTTACTTGGCAAGGTTTTAACGAGGCAGATTTCTTATTGGCGGTCATTCAAGGAGGAGTATAATGAACGAACGAAATTTATCAGCCGCCCATGTCCCACCACTAAATTATGTGAATGACCCCACCACTATTATTTTAAATTCTGCATAGTGACTTGCATAGTGACTTGCATAGTAACTTGCATAGTAATTTCAAAGCCTATAAATAGGGGCTTCAGTTGTAATGAAATTCATAAGAAAAAATAGAGAGAGAAAGAAAGTTTCAGTCCTTAAGAGTTTCAGAGAGAATTTCTTATTTCTCTTTTGCAATAGTAGTTCCTTTCTTTAAGTTTCATAACAATTTTTCATTTTCTGTTAACTTGTTATTTTCTGTTAACTTGTTAGGAAATAATTGAATAGAGAATAATATAAAAAAAAACACACGTACAAAAAGTCAAGTTTTTACGTGAAAAATCCTCCAATGCAAAGGAAAAAATCACGGAACCTAGTCCAGTTAAAACTTCTACTATCAATAATATTTGTGTACACAAATATTCTCTCTAGATAACATTAGAGGCATACAATCAACAATAATTTCAAGAAAAATACTTTCTTTGCAACCAAACAATGTGATTAGGAAAGCTTACCAAAAATTGCGTTACTGTTTACGACATCGAATACCAGAAATAATGCTCCAAATTTGATCTCCACCTTTTAGATTGTAGAGCCTTGAGTTGTGAACGTTTCTACAAAATTTCAGCGCAATCGAACCACATAAGACTTAGATTGGAGCTTTCAAAGATGTGTTACTGTTCATAATCTCGAGCACCAAAATACATTACTGTTCACGAACTCGAGCACCATAAATACTGCTCAAAATCTGATCTCCACCGTTCAGATTGTAGAGTCTTAAGTTGTGAACGTTCATGCAAAATCTCAGCTCAATCGAATCACAGATAACTTAAATCGAAACTTTCGATTGAAACTAGATTAGAGTTATTTCCTCTCCCCTTCTCACACGTTTTGCTCCTCTTCTTTTCACTCTCTCTATCTCTATTTGCACACTTTTCCTTTGACTGATACGCATATATGAGTATATATTAGTTGGATGTTAGCCAACGAGCTATAGTCAGCGGACTGACGTAGCCAGCCAGCCAGCCAATTAATTTACATACATTGTCACGTTTCACGTGGAAACTTTGTAATTATCCGATCACCACAAACGACTAGTCCTAGCTAATTAAGGAAGAAAGCAATCGGGCGACCTTTTAAGTCTTCCGATCACGACTGGAAAATGGAGTTTCAACCTTATGTCTTTCTCTTGATCAACCATTTATGAAAAATCCATTTTTTAATTTAAAATATATAGTTAATAATTAATTAAAGTCTCTGTCTCAAATCTGTGATCGATATAACACTGAATAGTCAAGTCATGACGAGATAAGGTTCTATTTGTATTCGAAGAGAAAGAGACCTATAAATGGGAGTGGTATCTCAAGCAGCTGATCAGAGTACCTCGAAACAAGGCAATAAGAAATTGTTAAGCACCTACCCCTGTGCATATTTCTTTCCCTAAAAGACAAATATGAAGGTATATTGGAAGTTAATAGCTAGGAGTACGTTGCTGAATGTGAGACATATATCAGACCAAAGATATATTATATTGTTTTTGCTAATTATATAAAGTGGCATTTGTTTTTGTAGCAAACGATGCTGATCAGGGTGTCCATGGATGGCCACAAGTGCTGCCCTTTTTTCAGGCTGGATAGACAGAAAGTCCGCTCCAAAGCTTTGAAGATTGCAGTCGGCATGTCAGGTAACGAAAATACAACATTTTGGGTCGATGAGATATCAAAGTTAATTTATTAATACTGAAAATTTCAATATATTTTTCATTTTTTTTTTTTTGATGGATGTACATATATGTATGTGATGTTCAGGGGTGGTGTCGGCATCTTTAAAAGGAGACGAGGAGGACCAAATAGAAGTAAAAGGAGATAAGATTGATACGGTGAAACTTACAAAATTACTGAGGAAGAAAGTGGGACATGCAGACATAATTACAGTGGCGCCAGAGGAGAAGAAAGAGGAGAAGAAAGAAGAGAAGACAGAAGAAGAGAAAGTAGTAGATCAGTGCGTTTCCTGGCCTTATGGTGGTGGTTTTCCTTCCTACTACCCTTATCCAATCTGTGAGGTCAGGGATTATTGCCATGAGAGTTCCAACCCTTGCGCCATCATGTAACTGTGTAGGTTTATCAGTACTAGATCTAGACAGCAGTCGAGGACGTAGTTTCTTCAACATATGAGTTTTTGGTTTTTTTCTCTTTTCAAATGCTTTCCCAGTGTGAGCATGCAGATCCGAATTTAAAAAATCGCTTGTCATCAATAAAAACCGTTGGTTTTTGAGTTTCTGACCTCTTAGATATCATTTTTTTAATCTTTATTTTGATGGTTTATGATATGAAGATGATGACACTGATCGACAAACAACATATACTATAGGATTTGGACAAACAAATTAATGCTCTGCTCGAAGGAATTATAAATTGAATAAGTCTGGCAGACGATCGTTACAATAAAACTGTCAAACTATAAAAAAAGGTCTCACGATCAAACTCGACAAACAGCTTGTTTTAAATGGTTAATGTTGATATCGTATTTCGCAAGACTGATAATGACATATCTCAAATGTTCTTTCGTTTTTCTATGTGCATAGAAAGTGAGAAGGGTGGTTTGGAGAGTCGTGATTCATCCGATACTTAAGTTAATATGAGAAATGAAAATTCAAATAATAAAAAGCTAGAGAAAGGTAAAGATTAGAGAGCGCTTGTGTGTCGTGTTAAGGAATTTATTTATATTTGTGAGATAATCTTTTGACAGAGTTCAGGGTGTTGTATGTACCTTATAACAAACTCTTGCGTCGATCTGCTATTTGACGGTAGCTTTTCATGTTATGTTGTGTCATATGTTCTGCTTACCATACATTAAATGTGATGTAGTGTTCATTTAATGCGCCATAGTCGTTTCTGACAGAATCGTACTGGCCGGTCCCATCATTGATACTTGAGTGCTTGAGCAATTCTGCGTTGGCCAACTCTACGTGATTGCTGATTTTCGTGCGATGTGTGGGTCTAATACTCCCCATGGGCCTTCCTGTCTCAACCCCCAAATAGTAGTCTGGGCCTCAAGCTTCAAGGTAAGTTGGCCCGGGGGAGGGATCGGCCTAGAGGGTCCAAGACTTTTTCCCATACAGTACTATGCAAGCTCCTAACATACAGATATAGTGAGAATTTAATTTTCAAGTTTGGATGGGCTAACTCTTCCTTGAGTTTTGGTGATTGAGAGGAGTCAACCCAGAGGGCCCAAGACTTTTCTGCAATCGACACTTTTAGCGTATAACTGTAACGTTCTAATTTCTAAAAGTTACTTCTCTGCATTCGACATTTTTACAGTAATTTCTGTGCAGCCACCTTAGAGTATTTTTTATTGATCTCATTTTTTTTATTATAAAAAGTATACTTTTTATACAAATATAAAAAAAAATATCATATTTAATCAAATATAATTAAAATAAAATATAATAAATAACATAAAAGTTTTTACATATTTTTTATTTAATTTTTAAATAATAAATCATCAAATTTAATAATTTACTATTCAAAAATTAAGTAAAAAGTATCTTTATGGTATTCTCTATATTTTTTTTTAATTATATTTGATCAAATATGATATTTTTTTGAGTACTTATATAAAAAGTATATTTTAATGATAAAAAAAAAAAGATAAAATTAATGTGAATGCTCTTACCGTATTTTAAACTTTCAAATCACTTCTCTACACTTTTTCTATTTGAAACATCACATCATTTCATTTAAATTAATAAATAAATAAGTTTATTATACTCATTTAATTTAATACATATTTTTGTCATCTTATATATTTTATTTTTTAATTAATAATTAAAAAAGTAATTATTAATATATGAGTATATTTTATATTTTTTAAATGATAAAAAAAAAGTTTTAAACTAGATGGTAAACTCTAGTGATCAATTCTAGGCGGCTGGCGTGATTTGGATTCAGAGTAAAGATGAACTATATATCTATTTATCTTTAATTCATTATTATATTTTTAAATCTTAATTCAATTTTTTTAAATTTTAATATAGTTTTTTTTAATTTTAAAATAATAATAATATTAAAATTTAATATTTTTATAATATTTTATTTAATTTTTAAAATTTATTTAAATTTATCTCACTTCTAAATTCAAAAACTCGTTTAATTTTATCTCAGAACATTTATAATAGCACGCCCCTTAGTGTATAGGTTGTACTGACTATTGACTACTCTAACCCATTTTGGTCCTCTCATAATTTTAATTGTCTTATTTTTATATTTTTCTTCATCTATGAATTATTTTAAATAAAATTTTAGTCTTATTTTTTTTGTCCCTGTTTGCACTTTTATTTTTTAATAATAGTTTTACTTTATTTTCATATTTATATATTATTAAATATATATATAGTATAAGAATAATAAGTAAAAGAATTAATTTAACTATTTTTTTTAAAATCTAGTATAATTTATTCATATGTAAATTATTTCAAAACAATATATCGATATTGAAATATTTTATTTTAATATTTCGATAAAAAGGATCTTTAAAACAATATTCAAAACATTAGTCTAAATATCTTAAATCTTAAAAATTATAAATGTTTTATTAACATGCGATATCTAGGACACACCTTAGTAAAATGTCAAACTTATACAATTTACTTTTAAAATAAGTCTAAATATTTAAATATTACAAATTAAATCTTATCATTTATCTAATATAAAACGATTTAAAAATATAACTAAAAAATTATAACATAAGTTCAAACCAATGTTTTAAATTTCGTACCGTACCGGCAAGTACATACCGTACCGGAGCAGTGACCGGTACAGAAATAGGGCCTGTTTCGTATCGGCCCAGATTTCGGCCGTACCGTCCATGTGTACCGGCTGGTACCGGATTTGACAATTTTTTTTTTCATTTCTTCCTATTTTTTTATCCTAATTTAGACTAGATTATTTACATATATATTAATATATATAATTGATTCATATATTGACTATTATTTTGAAATATAATTTACATAAATTTTTATATATATAATTTTTTTTTTTTTTATGTATAGACTATTCCGAAACGATACACGAAACGGTACCGGTACCAAAATATTTCGTTCCAGTGCCTTGACCGGTACGCTCACCGGTACGGTATTCAAAACATTGGTTCAAACTAAAATTTGCTTATTAACGTTTAAATTTTTTTTTTAATTAACATGCGAAATCTAGGACACACCTTAGTAGAATATTTGATATATATAATTTAATTTTAAAATAGATTTTAAAATTTAAATATTACACATTAAATTTATCATTTAACTAATATAAAACGATTTAAAGAAATAACTAAAAAATTATAACACAATTTCAAGCTAGAACGTCTTGTTTATTAATGTTAAAAAAAAAGTTCGAGCTGAGATTTAAGTTGTGTTTAAATAGTAAGATGATTTTATATTTATTTTTAATAATAATGAATAATTAATAATAGAATATTAAATAGTATTAAATAATAATTAAAAATAAATAATAAAATGATAAATAATAATAAGATATTCTCTTCTCAAAATACTCCACTCTTAATCGATGCACAAGCCATATGAACTCATGCACATTATATTAACAATTCACGGAGGATTTATCGAGTAAATGTACATATTTAGCTTGTTAAAGACTTGTCTTGCTCCTGTCTTGCAACTATTCACCTGCAATAAATTTAAGAGATCCGGCGATCTTCGTCTGGGAAAATTTCGATGTCTAAGTTAGTAATCTTGCTAATTATTTAAAAGTAGCTCGAAAGCCAATGAGAGTAGTCTTTCCATATAGGGTTATCTGATTTATATAGGCATAGTGTTGGTCCTTATCCTTTGATATGATTTCCGTTTATAAGTTATCTTCCCGTAACTGATGTGGTATCTGCATGAAATCCCATAGAATGTGCTGAAAATTTGAATATTAGTTTATGTGCGTGATTCTGCAGAATTCTATCCTTATTCACCTTTCTGAATAAGTTATTGGACCCATGGTATTAACTTTCTTCTATTCGGGCTTTCATACTGGTTGGCTTCCAGGCCCCTTGATTTAAATAGGCCCTACACAACCCAACAACAATAGAAAAATAGTTTAAAACAAGTGAAAAACTGACCGAAAAGTATCCTGAAAATTTGTCCTGGATGCAAAAAGAATAATAATAATAATAATAATAATATTTTTTTTACTTAATGATTTTAAAATTATTTTTTAATAATGTTGTAAATTTTTTTATTTTTAAAAAATATTTAAAAACACTAAAAACTGGAGGAAAATAAATAATAATAAAAATTTATTTGCCTATTTGGATAATCTTTGGACTACAACACCACTCTTAAAATAAACTGGACAAAAAAAGTGGGGTGGAATTCAACCGTCGAAGTGTTAAACTACAGTAATTTTATGGGCCCTGTGGTTTTTAATTTTTTTTATTTTGATTTTATTATTTTAAAATATTTTCAAAAAATATGAAAAAAATATCAATGTATTAATAATCACTTCTTTAATCATTAAATAAAAAAAATTAAATTAAATGCATGAAGTGTAAAAAAAAAAATGTTAAACTTAGTCCGGTTTGGATTGCAAGATGAGTTCAACTCATGATCTCAACTTATCTTCATTTCATCATCACATCTTTTCACTTTCTCATATAAAATACAAATCTCAATACACATTTTTCAAATTTTAATATGCATATTTCAAATCTCAATATACTTTTTTTCAAATTCCAAAATAATAATAATATTAAAAAATAAACTAAACTCATTTCAACTTATCTCATCTCTGAATCTAAATAAAACTTTAGTGAACAAACTAACAATTTTTCTTAAAACAAACTAGATAAAAGAAGTGGGTGAAATTCAACCGTCAAAGTGTTTAAACTATAACTCACATCTTCTTTAAGGACTTTATTGCACAAATCTCAACCCGTCACAAAGGGTAGCATCACAATATAACACCCATTCTACAACTTACCTTCCAAAGGAGTAATGTTTAGGTGTCAGACGAGGAACACGAGATATTTTAAATTTCAATCGAGTTCAACAACCAATATTAAAGTTATACCCAAGTTAAAAGTTCAAAGAGTATTAGATCCCAAGTGCAAAATCAAACTAAGTATTTCCAACAAAGAAAATTTCAACATCTTCCCTCAAAATTCAACCACACCGATACAAATAGGTACCATTTACTAATTACTGCTTGAAGAAAGTAGTAACATTTGAGGTGGTGAACCAATGTGTCCATTATTGCAATCTTCTCGCTTCTCTTTCAAACTCGAGTAAGGTAAGGATGTCACCTTCCCTCACTAGTCCCTTGACATTCCTCATAATGAACCGGTTCTAATCATCCAAAAATTTGACTCTCACTTGAGTCACTTTACCCTTGGATCCAGTTCGACCCATAACTTTCACCACCACAGCATGCTTCACTTGAGATTTCATCCTGTAAACTGCAAAGGCAACCAATAGAATTATAAGATATAACCATTGTCTAAAATGGGCTGGAAAACATGGGCATATGTGTAAATTCCTCAAACAACATAACATTTTATTGAAAAAAACATAAAAATATAAGCACATTTAGAACTTATAAACGTAAGTTCCTAGTCACATGGAATCTAAAATGAAGCGAGATCATGTCAATGAAGCTTTTAAAGAAGGGGGTAGGATACTGCAGAAACAACCATTCTAGGAAAAAGGTGTGCAGAATGGTTTTAACTTCTCAAGTACCTTCTTTAAGACGGGCGAACTTTACTTTTCTCTCTGGTGATTTTCGTTCCCTAGGGTTTCAAAATCTCCGCCGTCGGCTGAGGGAGGGCTGGAGCTGAGGCTCCTCCCTCCCTCCCTCTTTCCTTTCCGTCTCCCTCATTCCTCTCTCTCTTCTCTTTTTCGTGTCTGTTTGTTTTTGTGTGTTTTTCTCGAGTTTTGCAGGCAGAGATGGTTTGTTTGGAGTCGGGACACTCTACGGTGGTCTTCGACCAGCACGTGTGCCACCACGGGTTTCAACAGCCACCGATGTTCTAGACTGTCGAAGGCCTCGCCGAGTATAGCGGCACGTCGGCTACACTCGTGGGTCAAAGTTTAGGAAGTTGCATCCACGCGTCTCCTACTGTGAGCTCCATCGCCTCCACGCGCGGTGGTTCTAGATCCTGCGCCGTCGGTAGTTACTGGGATGGTGGTTTTGTACACTCCAAAGTGGCGCATGTTCCTCACGCGTCACATCCGTTTCTCTGCCCTACCTTTTGTTCCGAACCGAATCCTGTTGATCTGTGTTTCGATTCATTTGTATTGTTGTTGTTCTTTTATTTCCTGTTTTGTTTGAATGTTTGCAATAATAAATAGGAATAGACTTCCTTGTTGGGCTCCACTCCTCCTATGAAGGATGTGGTTGATTTTCCTCATTCTCCTTAAAGAATGAAGGTGGTGATCTCCTCCCATCTTTGAGAGGTGGGAGTTTGGTTACCCCAGAACTCTCTCAGACAAACCATATTTATGTGGACATGTCTTCTGAAAGATTAGAAGTTAAGACAAAATCCATCACTTTGTGTGCGGGGATGCTATAGATCAGCGTTTAGTTAGGCTTGCAATACAGGACTTCCTGTTTTTATCAAGCTCAGCTGTAAACTTCATTTTATAGAATGAATTGTGATCTTTCCTTTCAAAAAAGGAAAAAATGTGTGCAAAATCAACATAAGCTTGGAAATCTATCCCAAATACCAACATGCAGTCAATCCAAGATGAATGATACCAACCAATTTTTTTAGGGTTCAGTAAATCCTGATGTTGTACCTTTCGATGTACAAAAATTGTAGAGGTGTTTGTAAACTCAGCACCATGTTTAATTTTTTGTTAGCATTATAAAGCCAACACCAACTTAGGACTGATAATGATAAACAGTAAGCAATCATTAAGCAGACAATTCTATTTTACCAGTGAGTATAATAACTATCAATATGCCTATCACAGAGCATCATAGTTTAGTAAGGGGGAAAATAAGAGAAGTTCCATGGGAACAGATGCTTCGACATCAGTACTAGGAAAGTATTTAGTAGTACACCAACGATAAATTAATGAAACCCTCCTTCAATCAAGGGATAGGTTTTATCTCAAGGATATAAGGTGGAAAAACAAAAATTATTCCATGGAAATTCAGAATTCATTAAGGGAATAACCTAGTAATTATTCCAAATAACAAAACACCCAAGATCCATTTAAAAAAACTTGTTGTAATGAATCGCAGAGCGAAAGCTAAAATGCAAATTAACATTTACGATCTTAGGAAAGTGAACAGAAGCTTAACATATCGGAATCGGAGTCATTAATTAACTCAGAATCTACACAGCAAAGCCCAATTAACAACTTATGGTCCAAGTTTTACAATTACAAGTCGAATGACTCTATTGACATATTGTGTTTAACTAATAAAGTTCGAATTTTCTCAAGTTATGCATATATGAACGCACACCAAAACTTTAGCAAATGATAAATTACTCATTAACAATGAAGGATTAACACACTAAACTTCTTTGCCAAGCAAATAATAATAAAAAATATAGCTAAGCAACCACTAGTGTAAAGGAAAAAAGGGACCTGCAAAAGATATCACATAAATATCAATCTGTACGCAATTACAACAACTAATTGTCCTAATCTTTTAAGCCCCTGTTAGTGTAGAAGCAGATTGAATAGGGAAATCCGATAAGCCCAGGCCACGACCACATGGCGAAGAACCCGTAATCCATAGAGTCGACCTAAGTCCAGACCTAGATAAAAGCCATGAGATAGGACCTAGTGGATCTTGACTGTCACTTCACTGGAAAGGCGAACCCAAGTAATCTCGGCTTTAATAAAGTGACCGGAGGTATCAAGATGCTGGGCCTGTACCTCCCTTCGTCACATCAATCTTGACATTAACGACAGTAAGACAATATTTCACCTACCAGAGGGCTCCATTGAATGCAAGGTCAGTTTGGATGTATTGCATTAATTGCTAGGAATGGATGGAGTGTGTTGTATTAAATGTGGGATCAGGATTCAGTCCTGCCAATCCTTGATTGGGGAGATTAATACAGCTGAGACACGACGGAATGTGCCAAACCATCATTTGTCGAGTGACGACTGGACAATGTCACCGAACATCATCGGCAATACTCACCAACAAGTTGGACGTAAGAGCGTTTATAAATAACCCCCATCTAGACAAAGATCTGTTTATATTCTACGTTCTCTCGCTTATGCAATTCCATCTTAAGCTATTCATATCGGAACTAACTTTACCATCGGAGAGGTCCCAGACCTCGACTCTGACCCCTTTATTTCCTATACCTTGCAGGATAAAGTCTGTTGAGCCACCTCGGAAGGTTTGGATGCGAAATACGTCTTGAACACAGATAATTGTGTTTCAGCCATTAATATGATGAATATAAGAAACATTTAAATACTTGAGAGATCCACAAAATGAACTTTCAATGAAGAATAATCAACACCAAGAACGACCATTGGGAAGGAAAACATAACAAACTTGAATCGAGCAAGAGTTGAAGTTGAGAGGATTTGCAGTGGCCGCAATTGTTCTACGTTCTAGTCTTATAAATGGAATATAAGCCATGATAAAACCCTAGCCATGGGATATATAAGAAGTCATGAAAACTAAATAGCGGATTTACCCCCCAAGAGTTTAGTATATGGTTAGATTATTATAGTCATCTAGCCATTATAGAGTATTTAGATATATAATTATGAAAAAATATTTATGTAATCGTGAATTAGTTAACTGTCGCGTAATTTTTGAAGAAAGTGAATAAAATATAAGATTTATATAAAATAAATTACCTTTTTAATAATAAATTTTACTATTTTTTAAAATGATTAAGAATTTCAATAATTATATATAAAATTACTCCTTCATTGTAATATTTGTCTTATTCTTGAATCTCGAGGGGGATGTAGCTCAAACGGTAGAGCGCTTTCTTTGCATGCGAGAGGCACGGGGTTGGATTACCCCGCATCTCCACTTTCTAACTTTTTATTCCGTTTCGGCGTCCACCAATTGGTCGCCGTTAAAAGCTCGGTGGAAAGTGGAGTCGAAAATTTGAAGCCCTGGTGAAGAGTGACCCCACTGCGGGACTGTTGCTCGCTTCTCATCCCCAATCTCTCTCTGTTTCGCTCTGCATGGAGCTCTCATGCTCTCCTTCCTCTTCACTTCGAATCCAAGCCATAACCCCTCTTTGTAAAGCACCCTTTCATCATACCACCATACCCGCCAAGTCCACCGGCAAATCTCTTCATTCTCTCTTACAATGCCAACCGAGATTGCCTTCTTTTGGGCTGTACGCTCTCACCAGCTACTCAAAATCCGCCTCGAGTAGACAGCACAGGCTGAGTTCCATCAGGGTATTTTTCATTCGATTAGTGGTTTTCTCTTCTTTCGTTTGCGTATTTCTGTTTTGCAAGAAATATAGATTTTAGTTACTGAAAACTAAGGGATTGGTATCTAGATATGTCGAGACCAGTTCTTTTTTCTTTTTTTCTTTTTTTTTTTAATAATTTGGGAATCTGTTGTATCTCTTGGGTTAGTAGAATTTATGGACCATCTCGATTGCATTGCACTTTGCCCAATTTATTTTTGT
This sequence comes from Platycarya longipes, assembly GCA_036559045.1. Classification (NCBI taxonomy): domain Eukaryota; kingdom Viridiplantae; phylum Streptophyta; class Magnoliopsida; order Fagales; family Juglandaceae; genus Platycarya; species Platycarya longipes. The sequence goes on from CM071798.1 coordinate 3,046,004, forward strand.
TCATAAAAAGATTTTTTTTTTGTTTGGAAATCGATGCCATCTGAAGTGGCGAGCTCAGGATACTACCGGACCATCCAAGTGTGATTTGATTCGAGCCTACATCCCAAGCAATTTAAACTTGTGAGCTGCATTTTTTCCCTTTTGTATCATTATTCGAGGGTGCTGTTACTAACTTCAAGAAAATATCAAGCTTTGAAGGCATATCGGCATCATACTGACTGTGGGGATCCGATGTCATCGACAATTTTTTAGAACTTGCTTTGGTTCATTCTGGAAAAGTTGGAATACTGACATTGTTAACGAGATTATTGGCTCTTTGTTCGGCACTAATATAAAATGAATGCTGCCAGGCATGTACTCAAATTGGGGCAGCTGGGGCAGCCGGGTCTGATCCAATGCTGAATAGAATTTCAGATTTTAAAGATGCGTGCTGGAGATTTCTTAGGCCCCATACAATAAGAGGAACAACTCTAGGGTCCATGTAAGTAATTACTGCAAGCACAAATTGGTTAACGCTGGATTACATCTTTCTCCACATAATTACATCGTAGACTGGACTAAGCTTCATGTCTAATATGTTTGCAGTGCTTTGGTGGCAAGAGCATTGATTGAGAACTCTCATTTGATAAAGTGGTCTCTGCTATTGAAGGCATTCTCTGGTCTGTTTGCTTTACTATGTGGTAATGGCTATATAGTAGGCATCAATCAGATATACGATATTGGAATTGACAAGTAAGCTCTGAATATGTACACGGATTTTTATGTGAATTATATATTGGACATAAGCACCAATTTATGTAGCTGGCCCCTCATGTTAAACTCAAGTACAATGATGAGATTTACAACACTTTTTTGTGGTTGAGACCTGGTGCAACCGTGCAAGAACGGCTTACACTGCCGTTAATTCTGAGAACCATTGCAATGGAATATAAAGACTGACTTAGAGGCTGTTTGGGCTTGAATAGTGGTTTTGGTATAGCTAGATGGACTTGATGGGATGGTTTAAGCTCCCCTCCACTCCCTCTATATTTTATTTGTTGCTACAATTGATATTCTCGATGGCATTGTTTTCCTTAAGAAGTCTCAATCCAATATTTAAAAGCCACAAGTATAAATTACCTACACATGGATTTTAAATCTTTTTTTTTTGATGAGTAAGACATAATTATTATTGATATGAATGTAAAAGGTCTATCCCGTGTATACATGAAGTATACAACAGAATACTTAATTACAATCTAAGAGCTGGAAAAAAAAAGACAAGAAATCATGAACATTGTTTCCATTTAATACAATGGTTGAGAACCACAACGTTAAAGTGTGAAAGAAAAATTTTTGTAGCTCCGCTATTAACCGCTCCTTATCTTCAAAGTAACGTTCATTCATTTCCGACCAAATACACCACATAATGCACAACGGGACCATCTTCCACACTATTGCCACTTGAGGACAACCTTGCACCTTTCTCCAACTACCCAACAAGTCCACCACCCTTGTTGGCATAACCCAAGCCACATCAACCCTTCGAAAAATCTCATCCCACAATGTCCTTGCAACCTCACAATGCAATACTAGGTGGTCCATTGATTCCCCGCTCTTTTTGCACATGTAGTACCAATTCAACACAATGCATCCCCTCTTCCTCAAATTGTTCGTTGTCAAAATCTTTTTGAGAGCGGAAGTCCACACAAAGAATGCTACTTTAGAAGGTACGCCTGACCTCCAAATGTTCTTCCATGGGAAGGGAGTATGATCTTGTGTTAATAAAAGTTTATAATAAGCCTTTACCGTACACCTTCTGTGATCATTGGATCTCCATTTCATTCTCTCTTCCTGTAGGATAGGAATCCTTGTAACATATATTAATCCGAAAAAATCTGAGACCATGAGCAACTCCCAATCATGGAGATCCGATTAAAGAGGATGTTCCAATGATGAGAGTCATGAGAGAATGACCGCATATCTGCCACTGAAGCTTCCCTATTAGTTGCAATGCGATACAAGGCTGGAAAAGCTCTATCTAGTGTGACGTCACTACACCACAAATCCCTCCAAAATCTGACTCTAGTGCCCTCTCCGACCACAAACCGGATATGACTATCAAGCTGTGACCACCCTCTCTTAATAAACTTCCATTCACCCACACCATAACCCCCTTGTACTTCGTTGGAGCACCACACCCCCCCAAGCTACTCCATGTCTCAAATCAATGATCTTCTTCCACAAAGCCCCCTCTTCCAAGTGATATCTCCGTAACCATTTTCCCAATAAAACTGTGTTGAATGTTCTCAAGTTACAAACACCCAGTCCCCCAACTGGAATTGGAGAACAGATTGTTTTTCAATTAACCAGATAGTGTTTTTTCTCCTCCCCCATGCCCTCCCATAAGAAGGCCTTGAAGAGCTTCTCCATCCTGCGTGCCACCCCTGCAGGCAAAGGAAATAGAGACAAAAAATAGGTGGGTAGATTAGTCAACGTGCTCTTAATAAGGGTAAGTCGTCCCCTTTTAGATAAGTACACCTGTTTCCACCCAGCTGGTCTTCTCTCTATCTTCTCTACCACCCCATCCCAAATGGCTCGAGCCTTGAATGTTGCGCCCAACGAAAGACCCAAATACTTCATTGGCAAAGAAGAAACCGTACAGTCCAGAAGGCTAGCTAACCTGGAGACATGAGGAACCTCTCCCACCGCCACTAATTCAGACTTATCAAGATTCACCTTAAGCCCTGACACTGCTTCAAAACAAAGTAACAGTACTCGCAAAGTTTGGATTTGGCTCTCCTCCGCTTCACAGACGAGAAGAGTATCATCTGCAAATAAAATGTGTGATATTTTGACAGAACCACTTGTGCCATTGCCCACCTGGAAGTCAGACAGGAATCCGCCATCAATAGCAGCCTTCACCATCCCACTCATTGCCTTCATTACTATAACAAACAAGAGAGGAGAAAGAGGATCTCCTTGCCTCAAACCCCTGGAGCTCTCAAAAAAACCAGCCGGTGTGCCATTAACTAGAACCGAAAAACGAACTGAAGAGATACAATGTCGCATCCAAGAAATCCACTTCTCCCCAAAGCCACACCTCCCAAGTATAAAAGAAATTCCCAGTTTACATAGTCATATGCCTTTTCCATGTCTAACTTGCAAAGTACACCCGATTCGCCCTCCTGCAATTTATGATCAATACATTCATTTGCAATGAGAACTGAATCAAGTATTTGTCTCCCACGTATGAAAGCGTTCTGAGGCTTGGAGATAATAAGTTCCATAACAGGACTTAACCGGTTAGCGAGCACCTTTGAGATGATCTTGTAGACACTACTAACCAAACTTATGGGACGGAACTCCTCAATAGCAGAAGCCCCTTGTTTCTTTGGTATGAGAGCAATAAAAGTCGCATTAAAAGATCTCTCAAATTTCTGATAAGAGTGAAACTCGCTAAATACCTCTATAACATCACCTTTTACAATGTCTCAACAAGCTTGAAAAAACCCCATCGAGAAGCCATCTGGTCTTGGTGCTTTGTCTTTTGCCATAGCTGAAATAACCTTATGAATTTCCTCTTCATCAAAAGGTCTCTCCAAGGAGCTCACGCTCTGTGAATCGATCGCCTCAAAAGACAACCCATCTAACTTCGGTCTCCAACCAACCGGTTCTGACAGAAGGTTTTTGTAAAACTGAACAATGTGATTTTCTATCTCAAGGGGGGAAGAGAGTACCTGAGAACCTGAATGTAACGACTCAATAGCATTACTACGGCGATGAGAATTTGCCACTTTGTGAAATAATTTTGTACATTTATTGCCTTCTTTCAACCAAAGGGCCCTTGATTTCTGTCGCCATGAGATCTCCTCAGATAAAAGAACCCTCTCCAAATCAGCCACAACTGCACCTTTTCTCACCAACTCATCCTCTGAACTGTCCCCCAAAAGTTCCTTTCCTTCAAGCTCTTGTAATTTTGCCAGAAGGGTTGACTTTTGATTATCAATGTGCCCAAAAACCTCAAGGTTCTACTTCTTCAGGTCTTGCTTCAAAGACTTTAGTTTACCTGCAAGAATGAAACTAGGGGTGCCAGTAACCTGATAAGATGCCCACCATGCTCGTACCAACTCAACAAAACCATTTGCCGCTAGCCACATATTTTCAAACTTAAAGTACCGACGTCTCCGATGAATACCCCCGCAATCAAGCAGAAGAGGAAAGTGATCCGAACAAACACTAGCCAATCGCTTCTGAAAAAACTTAGGATAGTGGGCTTCCCAAGCTGGAGAGACTAGAAAGCGATCCAGCTTTGACCAAACCCTTCCATTTGACCAAGTGAACTCTCTCCCAATAAGAGGGATATCCATAAGACCGAGCTCAAAAAATGAACTCAGAAAATTCTTCTATAGCCACCAAATTCCGATAATTCCTCGAACGCTCGCTGGGAAAACGAGTGGTGTTGAAATCACCTCCTATGCACCAAGGCACCTTCCAAATGGAGTGCACACCGGCCAACTCCTCCCATAGACCTTTCTTGATCCTATCATCACATGGCCCATAAATGGCTGCAAAAGCCCACTCCCAACCGTCTACCACATTTTTAAAGAGATTGGCTACTGAAAAATCACCAATACACTCCTCCACCGCCTCAACTATTCTTTTATCCCACATTACTAACACTCCACCCGAGGCATCCATGGCAGCTAAATAAGACCAGCCCACATACGAACATCCCCATAAACTCCGAATAATTCTTCTATCCATAACCCGCAGCTTCGTTTCCTGCAAACACACCACATCAACCTTCCACATTTGCAATAATGATTTAATACGGAGACGTTTATTGCGATCATTGAGCCCCCGCACATTCCATGAAAGGATCTTAGGCTTCATGGAAATAAAGAGGAACCCCTCCCTTTTGATCTCTCCCTTCCACCTCTCCTTTTCTTCCCGTCATGATTAATATAACAAGTAAGCCGTTTTAGTTCTCTACTTGGCTTTGTCGTTGTCTTCAAGCGTCCAGCTTCCATAGCAACAATGAGGGCTTGGAATTGTTCTGCATAGCCTTCATAAGAAAGCCCAAAAATTGTTTTTAGCTCTTCCACCTTCTTAAATATCCAATTTGGAGGACTTGGAGGAATTGTTCGTAAAGGAGTTAGCTCAACCTTCTCCCCTACAGAAACTTCTTGAGCGCACACAGCCAGTTGCATATTTTGAGAAGCCTCGGCATCTACTCTGGAATCCCCTGCCGCGACCTCCTCACCAACCTCTAGCACCTCCCCTTCTTCACTGATCTCTACCTCCCCCTCCAACAACTGCTCATCCAACCTTGAATCCTGAGAAGGAGAAGACCCAGACGCGACCTCCTCAACGGTCTCAAAAGCTTTCCCTTCTTCGCTAATCTCAGCCTCCGCCAGTCGTGATGGCTCTGTCGGTCCACCAAGAATATCGCCTAGGGGGGTGGTGACACGTTCTGTGTCAGAAAATGGTTCGTCCGATCACCCTCCGGCGACATGGGAGCCTCTTGAAACTCTTGAACCGCGGCGTGGCTTGTATCGGGAATTCCCGATTTCGTTCCTTCCAAACCGGGTTTGGGCTTGAAGGCTGGCCCATCCCACCCGACTTATCAGACCGGCCAACCTTAATAGCAGGCCCAGCCCACGAGATGCTTACCTTCCCCTTTACGCACTGTTTTAACCATGAGACCTTTTCAGATAAATCGGCCAGCTGCTCCTCCATCTCGCTCAGCGTCTGCAGGATACTTACCTGATTCATCCCAACAAAACTGTCACCTCCTCCGACGCTTGTCCTTTGTCCGAAACAGAAAGGTTTCCTGCTACACGCAAGTCAGGTTTCTCGGCCCGGTTTGCTGCTCTAGGCACCTCGAGCACCTCTTTGTACGAGCGAGAGAGGTTCAAACGCTGGAGCTCACCTCCACCTCCACCTCCACCCTTTCCCCTAGAATTCTTGTTGGAAAGAGCTGAGAGTTCCCTCAGCGTTTCAATGAAGTACCTCTATCCTTGCCCTTCTCGCCCTTCTGGAATCACAAGAAGGCCTCTTCTTTGTGCATGTCCGAACTCTGCCAAAGACAAATATCGGCCATGGGAGTTATGTCGTCTCTAAACTATATGAACGTGACTCCCACTTCTCTTGGTTCTAATGAACTGAGATGAATCCACATAAGTTGTGCATTCCTCTATTACTGTAGCCAACCATCCCAACGCTTGGTAGTCGATGAAGATATATTTCACCACCCGAATACTCCTTTCTGTTATCCTTAACCACCGTTGGTCTTCCTTGCTGAACACAAAGCTTTTATGCTCAATGAAAATATTTCTGTTTGATACCATCATAACCAATAACAAAAAATCACCATGAATATGATTTTTCGCAAGTGTACAGAGAGAAAAAAAAACATCAAAAGAGTTCTTTGTGTCGTACCAGATTTTAGATCTCTGAGATCTTAGATCCCATATTCATCTTAGTATGTCTTTCCAGGGAAGTACACATGTAAAATTCTTAATTAGCATATTTTTGCTTCATTTGCAGAGTAAACAAACCTTATTTACCGATAGCTGCGGGGGATCTTTCAGTTCAGTCTGCATGGTTTTTGGTGATATTTTTTGCAGTGACTGGCCTGTTGATTGTTGGATTCAACTTTGGCCCGTTCATTACATCGCTTTACTGTCTTGGTCTTTTTCTTGGCACCATCTATTCAGTTCCTCCATTTAGATTGAAGAGATTTGCTGTTGCAGCATTTCTTATAATTGCCACGGTATGTCTTCTCTTACCCACCCATACTTTCAGCAATTTATGACCACGCAAGACCAAATGGTTTGATATCAGGGAAAAAGTCAAACACATGATTGATCACAAGCGGATGTTGGAGAGACTTAAAAGCTTTCTTTGTCAATACTTTGTTCCTTTCGGTAGCTTCTATATATCAGAATGGGCCGAGTTTCCATGAATTTCTTGTCCCTTTTCCTATTATTAATTAAGTGTTTCTCTTTTATGCTACTTATGTACTTGGGCTACGTTTTTTGTGTTTGATAAATAAAATCTTTGATTACTTATAAGCAAAAATTCAGTTTAACCATTCTCAATTTTGCCAAATTGATGAAGTTGGAAAAAAAAAAGGTTCTTGCTTTACAACTTAAAATGAGCAAGATTTAGGTTGTTTATGATATAAAAGACACCTTTATGTAATAGAAATACAAAGTGGCTCATTTTAATCCAGGGCCATGAAGTTGATTAGGGTCAATTCACATTCTAAGATGACCTAGTCTACTAAGTTAGAGGCAAACAATTATTATTATTATTCTTTTGTAAATGAGGTAAACAATTATATATGTGTGATGTATGGCATCCATATATAGTGTATGTGTTTCTATGAATGAAGTAGTTGATTTTAGAGGTCATGAAGAGCCAAATCAAGTGGATTTAAGTTCTGAGAAAGGAAAGATTGTTGTCAGGTTTCCAGGTGGAGCACAACTTTATGGAGATTGTTGTATTCATTGATGTTGCTGTTTTGGCTGTATAAGCACAATTATTCATAATTACCTTTAATTTGTAAGATAAAACTCTGCAACACACTGGAATTAACCACCAAATAACTTCTGCAGGTGCGTGGTTTTCTTCTTAACTTTGGTGTATATTATGCAACTAGAGCTGCACTTGGACTTCCTTTTGAGTGGAGGTGGGCTGTTGTTTTATCATGTATAATCCATTTGCAGTTGTGCCAGGAGAAACTGTAGGTCACATGTTTCATCTGGGGTGCAAAGAGATGGGCTTCCTAAATCAGTAGTCTGGGAACTTTTATGTCGGTGCCTTTTTTAACCTACAACAAGAAGTGTTCAAATAATTGATTCTTGTGACAGATACTGGTTCAAGACACCCACCCACTCAGATATAAACTTTTTTTTTTTTGATAAGTCACTCAGATATAAACTTCTGACAAATAATTGAAAAGGAAAAGGGAAAAACAAGATAAATAAGTTGCTTTGTAATGTGCTTTCATTACCCTTACGCATGCTTAATAATAGTTGGGCTTCTGTGTTATTTATGGGCATCCATTTATCCAATTATGAATATCTTTTTGGGATAAGTATTTATCCAACCAGGATTATTTTTTTTTAAAGTAATTTATCCAACCAGGAATCTGATTATTAGTGACTGGCCATGTGTCCTATTTCCATTTCTTTTAGTTGCAATCAGTGCCTAACTTGAGGCATGAATTAGAGCTTGAGATTTTACGTATTGGAACCTTCATGAACTCTACCAAATTAAAAGTAGCCTAGTAGATAATGTTGAATTCTCATCTACAGGATGGGCTACAATGGTAACATAATATCTATTTTTGTTATTTGAAATTGGAACCTCTATATGATGTTTCAGCATATACATCTCAATTTTTGAGAGAGCAATTTTCCTGCAGCTCATCTGTGGCTTTCATCACTGCATTTGTAACATTGTTTGCACTGGTCATTGCCATAACAAAAGATCTTCCAGATGTAGAGGGTGATCGCAAGTAAGTTCCATGGTTCACATTTCCAGACCTAACCTAGCTGGTTATTTTTCCCCAGAAGTTTGGTGTCCCTTGTTCAAATGATTAACTATGGTCTAAGTTTCAGTTTGATCTATCATTACTACAGGTTTCAGATATCGACCTTGGCAACAAAGCTTGGAGTCAGGAACATCGCGTTCCTTGGTTCTGGGCTTTTGATGGTAAACTATGTTGCTTCTGTACTGGCAGCAATTTATATGCCTCAGGTGAACGTTTCCATGATTTGTTCTTACATTTTTTTCTTCACAGCTTATGCATCTATGTATTTATTCTTAATAGTCTCCAGCAAAGATGAATCCAAAATGAAGTCCTTCAATTGCATGTGTGCAGGCTTTCAACCGTAGGTTAATGATACCCGCTCATGTAATCTTGGGATCAATGTTGATCTTCCAGGTTTGTTTCTTGGAATTTATAACTCTTCTTATGACCATGGTAACCAGGAGCCATTTTTCTGTGAGTATTTTAGGTTAAAAACTTCCTAATTTGATTCCACTCCACTCCATTTCATCTCCAATCTCTTTGTTTTACACTGTTCTGCGATTGGCATTAATTGTGTTTTTTGTTATAAGAAAGTAACTGCAATGACTGGTTGTTGGCATATAACATATTAGAAAGCCGCATTTCTGCATGGAGGTTTGATGGTGTTGACCTAAGAGGCTATTTCAGCCAACTTCTAGCTAAGATCATGATCAAGACCATGCATATGCGAGCTGTTACCCTAGCCGTGAGGACTAAGATTACGACCAACCGCAACACCTCCCAATGGTTTTGAATATCTTACTGAACTGCCAGATCTGACCCCCTAACCTGCTACATATAATGTTCTAATCAAACCCACTTACACCTATTGAAAGACTGCCTGAACCTGGGTCCACCCATGGGTTCGTTTGACAGCTTCATCATCTCTGAAATAAAACACCTCCTCCCTGCCTACCCCCCAGCATCTTTGAACGCCCTTCTCCATCCTGTTAACTGTCTGCTATGATCCCCAATTACCAACACAGCCAAATCTTTGATCACCTCCGCATCCAGCAAGTCATCACCACAGCCATCAAGCCCACCCCTTGCCTGTCAAACACAACGGACCAACTTGTTCGGGGTAAGAGACTCAGAGGTTGTTTCTAGAATCTGTGTAAAAACTTTGGTTTATCCGTTAAACAATGGAATGATGTTGCTTTAGACTCCTATTCATGATGGATTCTACTTTGCAAACTTCAACAATGTCCATGCAAGGAAATAATTAATAAGCTGGATAAATATGATATTTACATGCATATCCTGGTGCAGTGAGTCTGTTTTGCCCCCTGCAGCCCTCTTATGTTCATGCATATGTATATCATATGGAAGCCAGTTTGCTGATTGTTAATTGTTTTCACACAAACATACCTGCTTTCATGCAAGTATTTCACAATCTTGAAAACTCTGACTTACATTTAATTTTTGTGATATCAGGCATGGGCATTAGAACAAGCAAATTACACCAAGGTAAATTATGGTTGCTTTTTTTTACCAGTGGAGATTTTTTAGAATGCACATTTCATGACTTTTCAAGAAAAGAACAAAGGAAAAGAATAGGTAAATACAACTGGGGATGCATTTTAAGAGGATTTTGGGTCTTCATGTTCCTATTTAGCAAAACATTTCTTTATTTTTGGTACAAATGAAGTTGTCAAGCGGACTACTTGGACGTGTGTCATCCAATTGTAAGCAACGTGACACCCATTAGAGCATTCGATTATATTTTTTGACCTAGAAAAATATGATTCCATTTAATTGCAGGCACAATATCTGAACATAACTTGTACTCACTTTTCTATTGGCAGTATTAAATAACTCCACTTGTGTTTTCTTTTTTTCTTTTCCTGAGGGTCAACCGAAGTGAGCCAATCCATAGGGTTCAACAAATATGTCAGCCACATGTCTTGATAGCCATACAGCACTCACCAGACTGCACTTGTTTTCGAGTCTATAGGTATTATGTAGGGATTGTGCCTTTTTTTAATGGGAAGTGCAGACTGGAATAATCATATCTCCATAATTGTTGTAACAAACCAAGCCACACTTTATTCAGATGCACATGAGCAATTTCACCCCTTTGTGTTGCCGAACTATTATTTTAATATGTAAAATAATGACTCAAAACTCTTTTACATTAGTAAAATTGGGTTGCAGGTCATGTGATTCTCTTGTCTTCCTGATCAAAGTAATACTTATCGGAAGCTAATAATGCAGCAGGGGATATGAATAGAAAAATATATAAAAATCTTCAATAGAGGGGGAAAAAACAGAATTCACTTTTGGCTTCTGATCTCAAGTTTGATCGCATTGTGCAGGAAGCAATCTCCGGGTTCTATCGATTTATATGGAATCTCTTCTATGCTGAGTACATCATATTTCCTTTCATCTAGCAAATTATTCTTTAGTTCTCCTGACCTTCTATTAGAGAGAGAGAAGTGAAAAGAGAGAGTTGGTGTACATTATAATTAGTTGTACATATCAGCAAATGCTCTCAGATTTTGCTATCCTGTGTATTATTATTAGGGAAAAAATCCCTCTTTTACCAAATTGTATTCCTTTGGAAAACACAAGTAACATGTAATTTGGTATGATTCCCACTTCCCAGAACTACAAAAATTGGAAACTGAAAGCACTGATGGATAATTGATGACTTTGGGTTTGCTGGTCAAGTGTGTGTGATACTGCAATGCTGAACTTTATATTCAAGTCTTCACAAGGGCTTGGCAATATTCTTGATTCACCACCTGTGAATAAGACATCATTTCCTATTCCTAAGTTAGAATTTTTTTTTTGTAGTGTAATCTGCAAAATGTTACACTGTTAACTTTTTTTTTTTTAAATCTCACTCAAAACAAAAGACGAAACACTTTCTATCTCAGTGATGATTTATGGTCTTCTGTTTTTTGATTTCGGTATATCATGACAGGCAATTGAAAGAATTGAAATGGGTCTCCTTTTAGATTGAAGGGTGCAAAACCCTGTCAGTCCGATTCTAATTCCACCATAATCTATCAAACACATGTACAGGAAGAATGCAAAAGAATTCGTATATCGTGATTCCTACCCTATAATGATACAATCGATTCATTTTGTATTGTGGTTTCATCTAAACTTAGTGTCTGCAGTTGTTTCTCTACACAAAGAAGTTGAAATTAGAACCTTTGGGCTCAAGTGGGTTGAGGTCCGGGGGGATCCATTAACACTTCTTGATCTTGGAGACAAATTCGCTTGCTCTAAAACCTGGAACTGAAGCTCAGAAGGATAGTCTCTCATGCAACCAATCCGTGGCCCGACTCCGGTTGCCCATCTACTCGATAATTGTCGAGCCAACTGATATGACTTCATTCCTTTATGAGAATCTATCCTCTGCATGATTTTTTCCTTTGGAATGGGCAGTTCATCTTCTTCTCCATCTCCGTGAAACAAGTTCAGTTTAGGAACCATGAAATCTTCCTCTGACAAAAACGATTCTTTTACTGTCTCGTAACCATCTTCTAAAGGGTGAGTGTGGCAACTTTGTTGAAGTGATTCCTTCTCCAGAATGTGAAATACATTTTGTCGGTTTGGTATTTCAAGTCTGACTATTTTTGAGCCTAATTCTTGAGGCAATCTTGACATGAATGGTTCTGGATTTTCAGCAACATTAGAAGCCTGATCTCCTGAATCTACGCACTTTTGACTGTTTTGAGCCAAGAAGTATTCACTCATTGGTTCAGTATCCTGATATAAATTTGCTTCTGTTAGACTTCTTTGGAAGCAGAAGTCGTCGGTCTTGTTGGTAGGGACTTCTTCTTGCTCTTCACATGGGCTTTTCTGTTGTACAGAAAGAAAGAAGAGTATTAGAAAGTTTAAACTCAGGAGTCAGGATAACAAAGATGTCAACTCCATGAAAAACATGAGAAGCAAATTCAGTATGTACGTTCTACCTTTACACTGGTGAGATCTACATTGTTTTCCTTCAGAAACAACATTAATTCCTGAAAATTTTCTTCTGTTGGTAGATAATGCCCACTGTGAGGCCAAACTGCCTGTTGAGTTGACAGAAACCCTTTCAGTATGTCCCTTTCAGTATGTCAAACAAGTTTCACAAGAGGGTAATGTTACATACAGTCGTGGACTTGTAAACGGCGTGCAGTCGCTTTAGAAAAAAAGTTTCACGTGGGTCCCATATATATTCATTTTTTTCTAAAGCGAGTGCACGCCGCTTGCAACTCCATGACTGCATCTATCATTTCTTTTCTTACTTACTCTACTGATGTGATTAGCCAAATCTATTATTTTAGATTAAAAAAAACGTAAAGCAGCCAAAGATTTTCTTAAAAATCTCCTCATTTTTCTTTCTTTTATACCTTCAGAGTGCCATCTTCCACGATCAATCTTCCAGCAGACAATGTGGCTCCACCTGCCAAGAAACTGGAGTGTTGAAATGCGCCCTTGTTCTTCAACCCAACATACAATATCTTGGATGTGCTAAGGACAAAGATCCACTTCGCATCTTTGGGTCCTCCTGTGGTATCTAGGAGTTTCCCACTCTGCTTGTAGATAAATTTCCCATCCTGCACCACAACTTCATAATCCTTTCTTTCTGCCTGCAAAATGTAACATTTGGCAGAATATAAAAATCCCAATAGCTCTTCTAAACCTGGATTTGGTTTAAGAGCTTTGCTATTTATCATATTGTATTTTTTAATTTTTAATTTTTAAAAATATTTTTGGATTTCTTCTTTTTAAATTAATTAAATTCGTCTACTAGTCTTTATCCATATATTAAATATTTGGTAAAAAAAAAAAATGGTGTGTGGTGTGTAGGGACGTGATTAGGCTTACTGGACCAAGATATTTGATGCACTGTCGCTGAAGCTTTGAACGAGGACATCTCTCAAGATTGATGTCTTTTCCTTCTCCAATATCGAGCCTGTATTATTTTTCCACGTTCAAATGTTGAAGGGAGAAAAAATATTTTCCTTGTCAACCAAAAGTCAATCTGAAGAATTTTCTTGGGTCCAAAGATTTCTTACCAGTAGAAGAAGGGCTGTTTACTCTCACAATGGAGCCATTTCACATAATAAAATTGAAGATTATGGCCATATCGATGGCGGGGATCAATCTGTTTACGAGAAGGGAAAAGACTGAGAAATAGCCACAAATGAAAGATGGTAGTTTGATTCAAAGATACTTTCAGCATATGACTTACTGCTTCAAGCCAATGTTGTAAAGCAAGTTCACGAGCCTTTTCAGCCTTTGATAATCCTTTCCCGACCTGAGAAAAAGAAAACCAAAAGAATTGAGAATGTTAAATATAGAATAAATAATAATCTACATTTTTCTATAAATTTAAAATTTTAAAATAAATAATATTAATTTTATATAATATCAAAATAGAGATACTATATTTGAATAATGATTGTCCACTCTATCTCGTTTAATGAAATATTCTTAAGGGGCTGCTTGGATTCGGAAGTGGGTTGAGCTCATCTCAACTCACTTCTATTTCATCATTATATTTTTATAATTTTTTATACAAAACACAAATTCATATACACCTTTTTCAAATCTCAATACACATTTTTCAAATCCCAATACACCTTTTTCAAATTCCAACACACATTTTTCAAATCCCAAAATAATAATAATATTAAAAAATAAACCAAACTCATCACAATTCATCTTATCTCCGAATCCAAGCGAGGCCTAAATGTTGAATCTCTCATGGAGTGATAGTTTAGCAGCCCACACGTAAAGACGAGAATTAATATATAAAATAAATAACAAAATTTACTTCCTCTCATAACTTAAACTAATTTTGGTGTAATGATATTTAACAGATAACCATATAAAACTAAACAGTATCATATTAATATAGCATGGATCAAACTGATTTAAACCTACCTTGGCAGCTCTAGTCCTTGCCCTTAACCAACGTGAAGACACAGTCTCAGGTTTCTCGATGTCGAAAAATGATACAGAGCTCCGCTTCAGTTCAGCAAAATCGAGCAACTTCCACCTACAAAACGCTTGGTGAGTTAAAATTTATGATTCTTTGCTTCAAAAATATATGAGGAATAATTAAATGGATATTAGCCATAAAAACTTAAAACAAACCATCTCTGCTCCACAAGAACTGCACAATCTGCAAGCTGTCTTCTAGTTCGGAAACTCCTGTACACTTTCTGCAACTTCAATGCAGCCTGGCACTTGAGTTTCTTCGGATGCGGCGACAATGGTGATTGGTATTTTTCCTCAGACAAGTTATCTAATCTTGGCAATTGGTGTGTAGAATAATTGGTCATGGAGCTCATACATCTACGAAAGACTTTGATTTTTTCTCGACCAAACACCATCTTTCTCGATCTAGATGATCTTTTCATGGTGGCCGAGGCTGAATCATGGCCATTAAAACTAAGTGACCGCAATGGATTTCTCGCATGTCTGCCCCGAAAACGGACTGAGTTTAGAAGAAAAGCTTCGAAGTGACGATCCTCATCACCAGGGTCTGAGGATGGACTATACAATGATATCCCCATCTAACAAACTCGTATTTACGACAGAGTCGTCCTTCTGTTTTCGGTGTCTGAGCTAATTGTTATCCATGAATCATTGAATATATATATATATATATATATATACATACCAGAGAGGAGAGAGGAGAGAGGAGAGATGGGAGAGATAGATCGGCGGTGGTCTCCAAGACTCCAAGTTCCAACCACGTCTTTTTTTTTTTTTACTACGAATGGAAAGTTTTCATTCTTTATCCAATATTGGAGAAATAATCTTTTTTTTCTTTTAAACAAACACATTCTAAATAAATAGAAGCAAATGATACTCCGTACCCTATACGGCAAAATAAAATTTATTATCACTTGCGAACGAAAGTGCTAATCACGCGCCTTTAAAAGGAATTTAGATTAGATTAATGAATGAAAGCACCAAAGTCAAAACGCATGTCTGTGGCCAGTCCTGCCCTGTCATTGCCAACTGTCCTTTCAGTATAAGAAACCAGTTACGGTACTGTATTCCGTACATACTTCAAGAATACGTATAACTTATCTAACAAGTAATTATTAAACTTTGTAAGTGACTTCAATTCATTTTAAATTTATTATTATATATATTTTTTATAAAATATAAATTTTAATATAAATTTTTTAATTTTTAAAATATTTTTTTTAAATTTAAAATAATAATAATATTAAAAAATAAATTTATATCAACTCGTTTAAATTCATCACGTCTTTAAATCCAAACGTGATCCTTTTTTTTTTCTCTATTATTCTTTAATTTGATACCCATATAAACAATATGATTTATACATTCTTAATAGTTTAAAGGTCATATTAACTTATGTTTTGGTGTTAAAATGATCTCAAATAATTTGAAACGATATGTAAATGATAATATTTTCTAAATTTTATTGAGATTTTTTTTGAATATATAAGTTAAAATATGTATTTGAATATATAAATTAAATTGACATATGTTTAGTTTAAATTTTACACACTGATATACTTTATTATATATAATTCATTAGATTATAAAAACTTTATTATAAAATCAATTTAACAATGTAACATATTATATTTATATATAAATTTATTTGCATATATTTAACATTTTTAGGACCAAAAAGGCGCTGAAGTTGACAAAATAAGAGGAAATCCAAGCTCCACCTTTTCCTTAGAATCCAACTATTTCCATGTCAAAATCTAACGAAATATGACCGTCCTTTTCCTTTATCGTCCAACACGGCCAATATGTGAGCCGAGGTATTACTTGTCGGTGCTTGGACTGGACTCATACTCCTTGACGACTTCCGCGACAAATTCAAAGCATTTCAATCTTTTAATTTGTATTTTCAGAAACATTATATATATATAGTATATACAGTTTTTATTTTATGGATTTTTACAATAATTTTAGGTTCGGTTTGGATTAAGATATGAGATGAATTGAGATGAATTTTGAAAGTTAAATATAATATTATTTTTTAATATTATTATTATTTTAATATTTAAAAAAACTGTATTAAAATTTGAAAAAACTATATTAAATTTGTATTTTGTATGAAAATTTGAAAAAATATAATAATAAATTTGAGATTAGATTGTCTGATTTCAACTCTTAATCCAAATCGGGTCTAAGTTTCTAGTTTAAGATAAATTAATTGCATACGCTGGATCGTTTTTTGCAATTCATATCTTTGATAAGGGATTATGGGACACGCACGTATATAGAACGGGTCATTAACATTAAAGAATCACCTCCACATCTAGCGTAGAGATAATAGTCTAAATAGATAATAAAGCGCAGAATTTAAGAATTTTAAAGGTAGTTTATTTGGATGTTTAGAATATCCTAAATTATTAATAAATATTAGTGAAATAATTTATAAATAATAGTAATATTAATGAACTATTTATGAATATTAATAAAATAAATTAGGATAATCTAAACTCCCAAACACAGCTTGAGTACTTAATTTAGATGTTAAGAATATCTCATATTATTTGTATGGTGGTGAAATAATAATAAATAATTTATAAAGAGTAATAAATTCCTTTAGTACGTTTGGCAACGAGTATTCTCAAAATATTTTATTACTATTCATTATACTTCTCAAATCACGAGTTTCGCTTATATACGTCCGTATGTGATATATAACGAGAAATATATAGGTAAGTTTTGAATGCACAAATCTTGTATAAATATTAAAAAAAATTATTTATTTACGGTCAGTTATTTTTAATTAAAATGAATCTATTTTCATCACGAATAAGAATTTTCTTGTATTATTATTATTTTTTTATAAAAGTGAATTTCACTATAAAAAAAGTATGAATTTTTTTTTTATTTTTTATAATAAGACCTACATTATTATAAAAAAAAATTGTATAAAACTTATACATTTAAAATTTGTACCTAATATTCCTCAATATATAATAGGGAGAAACTTCTGCATAAGAAAATGTTATTATATACATTATAATTTATTTGTATCGTATAGCCAAAACCAGAGGCAGGAAGGCAGGGAAAGAAAGAAAAAAGGATTAAAAAAATAGTTAGTCGTATTTTATGGAGAAAAAATTTGAAAAAATATATAAAAAAAATTTAGTCATACTTTGGATTTTAATTTATTTTTCTGATTTTTAAGAATATTCTAGTGCTCACCAACTTCGTCCAAACTTAACGGGGAAGAAAGGGATATTTTCAAAGGTCTAATATCAGGAGTACTTGTTCAAACTTCATACCCCATTTTCCAGTTCAAAGCCTATCTATGAGGAAAAATGATTTATAAAATCTCTAAAAATATGTCATCTTATTTTCTTTATTTTCTTCCAAATAAAAGAAAAAAAAAAAGAGAGCGTAAAGACGTTGATTTTTTCATAACGGTCTCCTACTCATTTTTATCTATCATATCATATGTCCCGATCTCCATTTTACAGTCAAAACTACGTAAATTGCCCAGCAAGCACTCAAAAAGGAAGTTAATTAAAGACCAGCAAATTAATTATATAATAAAGTCTTTGAGGTACCTTCTGCAAGTTTTCTTGAGTACTGCCTTTTCCTTCTAGCGTGAAGGAATTATTCTCAATGTGGTTTTTTCCACATTGACCTGGTCACTAATTTTGTTAGTCTTAACGTCATTGGCTAAATTATAAATCAATGTGGACCATATATACACGCAAGGAATGTAGTTCAGTCGACCGACAGGATTTCGAACTTCAGTTCAGGACATTAAAGTCATTAACAACATTTCTAAGATAATCCAACGTACACACCTAGTGGTTTTGCTGCAGAAGATAGGTACAGAAATATTGTGTCTATTGATCATGGGCGTCCCCGTATGTCCGAGTTTTGTTATTTGTAAGAACAATGATATATATATATATATATATATATATATATACAATCCTCAACCTTATAAGCTTCATACAGAGATTATATATATATATCAACAGTCTAGCTATCGTGGCCTCCAACTCAGACTTGAAGTCAAGCAAAAGAGCCACCTCAGCTTCACAACTAGACAACAAGCAAGCTCAATACAAGTCTCGAAATGATTCTGGAAAATAACTGATTGCATTTATTTTGTTTATTTGAATATTCTGATGTATCAAGGAAATGCTTTTCTGTTTTCTGTTTTAACACACCTACACTGCTAGCTCTAAGTCATGCACTCCACATGCTTGTAAAAATGCCAAAATGAATTCGGCAATTGTAAGCCTATAAATAGGACTCCGTACAAACCAGAAATTGAGGCAATGAAATTCTTTTGTGCATCATCTTTTACATGGCATTAGAGCATCCGTAGACAAGCATCTTCAATGGCGAAGGAAATTCTCAAAAATACGCCTCCTCCTCCTCCTCCCCCTCCTCCCCCTCCCCCTCTCTCGCCAAATTTCTCCTCCTCCTTTGCTTCCCCATCTTAATCATTTTGTATCTGTCAAATTAAACAATGACAACTTTCTTCTCTGGCGAGCTCAGATGATTCCATATTTGAAAGGCCAAAGATTATTTCACTTTGTTAACGGTTCTAGCAAACCGCCTCCTCTCTTTCTCCCAAACTCTATAGAACCCAATCCCGATTTTGTAAGCTTGACCCAAACAGACCAAATTATCTTGAGTGTGCTCATTTTTTCACTATCTAATAATCTTATAGCCCAAATGGTTGGATATTCTACCGCATGAGAGGTTTGGGCAGCCATTGAAAAACTTTTCACATCTCAGTCTCATGCTTAAGTCATCCAGCTCCGTTATCAACTTGCCATGGTTGCAAAAGGATCCGACTCTGTGATTGACTATTTTCACAAAGTCAAGCATTTATCTGATACAATGAGCGCAGCAGGGACACCTCTCTCCCCTACTGAGTTCATTTCATATCTTCTTGTCGGCTTGAATAGCGAATATGATGCTCTGGTTACTACCGTTACTGCTCATGTCGAACCGATGTCATCTAAGGAACTCTATGGTTTACTGCTTACCCATGAGAATTGCATCGCTCATTCCTCCCATCTCCCTCATACCATTAACCTTTTTGCCAACTACACGACCTCTACTCGTGGCCATGGTAACCATCATAGTGACAACCGTGGAGGTTATCGAGGTCGTGGTAGATGCCGAACCAACCCTTCTAACCCCCCATCCTCACCCAATCAACCACCTTCAAACTTCTCCCCCCTTCTCCATAACAAACCAACCTGCCAAGTTTGTGGCAAAGTCAGCCACCTAGCTCTCAAGTGTTACTACAGATTTGATCAATCCTACCAGAGTGACCCACCCCGCTCCCTTACCACCAACTACACATCCTCCGCCCCCACCCCTAATCAGTCCTAGTACCCTGATACCGCTGCCACCAACCACCTTACCTCAGACTTATCACAACTCAACCTTAACTCAGCTCCTTACAGTGGTACAGATCAGATTCAAGTTGGAAATGGCAATGCACTACCGAAAACAAACATTGGGGACTCTGTCTTAAATTTCTCTTCTCGTTCATTTGTGTTAAATAATCTTTTACATGTTCCAAAAATAACAAAAAATCTTGTCTTTGTCAAACAATTTTGTTAAGATAATTCAGTTTTCCTTGAGTTTCATAATTCTCATTTCCTTATGAAGGATTCTAAGACGGGAACAATCCTCCTTCGTGACCCCGTGCATGAAAGACTACACTTTTCCAGCTCCTCCTCAACCTCAAGTTCTTGTTGGTGCACGCACTTCTTCTACTCAGTGGCACTCCAGACTTGGGCATCCTTCTCTCCAACTTGTTCACCAAATCATCTTCAATCAGTCTCTTCCAGTGTCTACCCGTGACTCCACCACCATCTGTCCAGCTTGCTGTGAAGCCAAGAGCTCTCAACAACTATATCGTGTTTCTCATCAACACCCTACTTCTCCTTTACAGCTTATTTACAGTGATGGGCCCCTGCCCCAGTGTTATCCCGAGAGGGTTTTTGTTATTATGTTACTTTCTTAGATGACTTTACGAGATACACTTGGTGGTTTCCTTTAATAAATAAATCGGATGTTATTTCTATCTTTACTCAATTCCAAAAACATGTTGAATTATTCTTCCATTGCAAAATTAAATCACTTCAAAGTGATTAGGGTGGAGAGCATCGTTCTCTTCACACCCTACTTCAATCTCAAGGAATTTTTCATAGAATTTTATATCCCCACACCCATCAACAAAATGGAGCAGTAGAACGCAAACATCGGCATATCGTAGAAACCAGACTCGCCCTTATGGCCCATGCTTCTTTACCACAAAAATTTTGGGCTAGTTCTTTTCATACCGCCATACACTTAATAAATCGACTTTCCACTCCTTTTCTTAACTTCAAATCCCTATTTGAAAAACTCTTCTCCAAACCTCCTGATTATACAACTCTTAAGAGTATTTGGGTCAACTTGTTGGCCTCATTTGAGGCCCTATAACCATCACAAACTTGATTTTCGCTCTGCTCTGTGTCTCTTTTTGGGCTATAGTGACTCTCACAAGGGTTACAAATGCCTTCACCTTCCCACAAATTGGCTCTACATATCTCATGATGTTATCTTTGATGAAAACTTATTTCCCTTTCAATCCAATTCTTCTCCCACCCCTCGGCCCAATCCTATGTCTCTGCCCTCTATACTTGGCCCAATTCCGATCTCACCCATACCCAATTCTACTTCCTTAGTTCCCAGACCATCCTCTCCACCTATTGCACCTCGGCCCACAAATACTTGCCGCCCACACTTGCGTTCACCTTCCTCTCAATCTTAGCCCATACACATGTCTTACCCAGAACCGTCTCTTAACTCCACATTCCCTTCTCTTAGTAATGCTCCACCTACTCATGATACCTCTCTCTCTAGGCCCATTACAAACCCTAGCTCATCTATCACTTTTCATCTTCTTCTCCATCACCTGTTCATCTTGAAAATAAAATCGTCACTCGCTCGCAGACTAGTTCTCTTTGCTCTCTACAGTTCACTAATGGGACAATGCTTTGGCCAGCTCCACGAAGCTATCTTACCACCACAAATAACCCTCCCGATGATCCCACCTCCATCATAGAAGCTGCGAAATACCAATAATGGCGAAAAGCCATGGCAGATGAATTTCAAGCCCTTTTACAAACCAACACCTGGACTTTGGTACCTCCCACAGGAATCTCCAACCTTGTCGGTTGCAAATGGGTATTCAAAATCAAGAAGAACTCAGATGGCAGAGTCCAACGACACAAAACTCGGCTTGTGGCAAAAAGCTTCCACCAAATGGAAGGGTATTGATTTCTCAGAAACTTTTAGCCCCGTAGTTAAGCCCACCACTATTCCAACAATTCTTTCCATTGCTGTCACCAATGGTTGGTCCCTTCGACAGTTATTTTCTAGAATCATTTTGAGACTTGTATTGAGCTGGCTTGTTGTCTAGTTGTGAAGCTGAGGTGGTTGTTTTGCTTGACTTCAAGTCTGAGTTGGAGGCCACGATAGCTAGATTGTTGACAATATATATAAATACATGTCACAATGAAAAAATGTAAAAAATTCATTTTTTTTTTTAATTATAAAAAGTTTGTGTGAAACTTGTGCATTTAAAACTTATCCCCACATTATTCATTTATTATTATTATTAGAAGACTCACTTTAATTAATAGCATGTTGGCAAAAACATACTTGTAATTAAATTTTTCAATGCTTATACTACTGTTTTATACCCTCGCTAGTAACCTAGCTGATCAAATTTTTATGGCCAACTAGTATGTACATTAGTAAATCTTATGTAAAGAAAGTAAACTCATAAATTAATGTGATTTCATATAATATATAAGAACTACTCTACAATAGGAAATAATTTTATAATCTAATGTACTACATCAAAACACGTCAAAATGTGAGTTTGTTTTTGTATAACTTCTTTGTGGCTAAAACATTTTCCTAAAAGACAATTGCACAAGATACATCATATCATTTAACTTATAAGATAATTTTTCAAAATCTGAAGTGGATCAAATATTTTCCAAGATAAATATGTCCTAAATATTGCATCAGCCAAAGTTCTAATCTCTAATATATATATATATTTTTTGGGTTGGCCCGATGCCCATCAAAACTGAACAGAAAACTATAGACGAATTAGAAGATCCCCATCCAAGAGAAACTATAATAGAAGTAATACTAAAGAAAAATACAAAGAGATTACACAAAGTAATCTCACAAACTGACATGACTCATCAGATTATAAGATTGTTTTTATTGTAAAATAAATCTAATAGATGAGATGCACTTACATTAATTTTGTAAAATTATTTTTATGTAATAAATTTGGGGCTCTGACATTTAAATTCTTAAGAGTACTTCTACTTCATGATGAATAGGATTCTCTGTGTACACAAGAAAAAAAAGAACAGAATGCATACTTGCAATTTATAAAAACTTTTTAACTCTCAGCTTTGCTTGAGGTATATGCCAGATTTGATGTCTCCATTCTCTCTTGATTATCTTTGTTCTTGATGTGGGCTTCGTCTAAGCCATTTGCTGCATTTGAAATCTCCACATTCTTTTTAATATCCTTGTTCATGATGTGGACTTCGAATGGCCCCCCCCCTTGCGTCGATGTCCTTGACTTTGGATGTTAAAGATCTCAGATCTCGAGCTTCTGCTAGCTGACTAGATGATGCTGCCTGGCACAAAGCATGACAAATATTATATAAAAGGGAGCAGCTTTGATCTCAATGTTATTTTCGCAAGTTACACGCTTCTGAGCATTTCAATTCTAATCCCATTTGCGATCATACAAGCAAGGATGCATAAAATAGTTTAACATAAAAATGTTTTAACTCGTGGCAAGGCAAGGCAATGCCCATTAAAACTTTTGAAGTGTTAACTTTTCCCTGCCTTATAGTTTCACAAGTTCAATCGAGTGTAGTTTTCAAGTATAAGCTTGTTTTATGGAAAAATTTGTCACAAAACCAAGCAGATAAAGACAGATGAATGGAAAGTTTTAGAAGGTCTTAACATTGCTATAGGAAGCCATCGAAAAGAAGTTTGTCTTTGTATCCTAATAGACCTTAAAGCTCACCTTTTCTAGTTGCTCTGCCCGTCGTTTCAGATCCTCCATAGATGCTTCTTTGTGAACGCCTTGAAGAATATATAGCAAGTGTGAAGTGAGGGTATCTGAACAATGTTCTTCGATCATACAGTGAGGTATGGTTGATTGACAACCCACTGCATAAAAAGGGCAGTTCACAAGTTTCATTGGACAGACAGTTATGCAATGCCTATCCATCTTGCATCTGATGATCCTGTCTGAGCACTTCTGCTCACATTGAATTATCTTGAAGGGACAAACTGAATCATGCTTGTCCAAGTGATGCGCACAAAATCTGGCATCACAACCCTCATTTGTGCAGGTCATAGATCTAAAGCTGCATTGGTGAACATGTGCATCGAATTCTTCAGAAGAGTTGAATTTCATGTTGCAGTGAAATGCATTCTTGAAGTCAACATTCTTGAGCAAAGTCTGTGCAATTGCTTCCCTCCCATCCAACAACCAAAACCCATTTATTTCCATCTCTTGAATAAAATCATCTACCTTGTCTTCTCTCTTTTCACTCAGTAGCCATCCTGAAACCTGACTAAACAAGTTCCTCTTTGAACTTGAAAAGTCATCAACAAAATCGGAAATAATATCTAAGGGATAGTCAGATGCTTCTGCCTCTGGACCACCGTTTAAGATAATAAATTCAGTGACGAAGTTTCCACTTCTCTGAGTAAGATAGTCCACCAGTTCTTTTCTGGTATCAACAGCTACAGAAGCGGGGCTCCTGAACATATCACCTGTTGTGTTGTCAATACAAGCTGTAGCTAATCCTAGGATGAACACTTGAGCTATCTTGTGAACTATTTCTGTGTCATAGAGATCGCACTTGAACAATGGGCTTCCTCTTGCTCGTCTTCAATTATCTCTGATACATGTTCAACAGTAGTTGTAGGAAGATCCATGCCCTAATACACCTAGAAACAAACTTCAGATTCATAAAATGATTGCATAGGAGAAATTAAAATATGCTTTACAGCAACTAGCTAGGAAGAACATCACAAAAAGAAAAAGAACATTATACAAATCCAATCATCCATCAACGACCAGGGAGCATACCTTTCATAATTGATTAATTTTCTGGTTTCTACGTGCTTCTAGTGTTACCTATAGATATACCTCTGAAGAATGTGATTTGTATTTGGTGTGTGGCCTATGTATGAGTAGAGTGAACTGACCTGGTTATTGATGCCTTAGTTGTTTCTCTATCGTGAACTTTTTTTGTGTCTGATGTGCAAAGTTGCTAGTTTATGAGTGTTTTCGTTATGTGCCAATTGGCTGTGTTACTCTAATCAAGTTTTTATCAGGTTTATATTTCTGGATTATCTTCTCTTCCATGCTAGTTTTACATATTCTAATATTCAGGGTTCTCCAGACTTGAAAGCTGCCAGAGAGGTGGCAGATTATCTTGGAACTCGTCATCATGAATTACTCGTCATCATGAATTTCACTTCACTGTTCAGGTAATCCCTTATATTTTTCTCTGGAGAAGACAGATCTATCGAGTGCATTTGAGTATTTAAAGATTAAGTGCCTTTTCTCTGTAGCATATCAGGAAGGCATTACTTGGGAAATGGTTGTGGAGGCATCATCAAGAAAGGGAAGCTTTATGGAGGATTGTCGTTTATGCTAATTTTGGGAGCATTTGTCGAGGTTGGAGCGCAAATGAAGTGACAGCAGTGTATGGTGTGGGAGTATGGAAATTTATATGGAATGGATGGGTGGACTTCATTAGCAATTTCAGATTTGTGGTGGGTCAAGGAACCAGGGTCAGATTTTGGCATGATGTTTGGTGAGGAGATGTTGCTTTAAAGGATGCCTATGCTTGTTTTTTCAGGCATGCATTGAATAAGATAGCTTCTGTAGAAGATTACATGGACAATTCAAATGGCTTGGTGCAGTGGAATGTGAGGTTCATTAGAGCTGTTCAAGATTGGAAAGTGGGGGACATTTCTGAT
Organism: Platycarya longipes; assembly: GCA_036559045.1. Lineage (NCBI taxonomy): Eukaryota > Viridiplantae > Streptophyta > Magnoliopsida > Fagales > Juglandaceae > Platycarya > Platycarya longipes. The sequence continues at coordinate 3,071,604 of CM071798.1, forward strand.
TTTTACAGCACCTTGTATGCATTGAACTTGGAGTGTGGTGAGGATAAAATGCTGTGGATTCACCCTGGGAATAAGAAATTCTCAGTTGAATCCCCGTACAGAATTATGTCAACCCATTTATCTAGTTTTGTCCCTTGAAAGTGCATTTGGAAAAGTAAAGTGCCTTTATAGGTTGCTTTTTTCTGTTGATTGGCCTTTGAGATATTTGGATAAACATTTCGGGCTTCTAACAGGATCTGTCCAAGACAAATAAATAAGATGATAAACTAAGATATATTGAAAGAAAATTAAATATGTAACAGCAATGAGACAGAACTAATGTGAAGATCTACCAATCGACCAAGTCAGAAATTACTTAAAGATGCACAATTATCCCCATCTACCCAGCCCCAAAGAAATCCTTTTTGTTCTTTCTTTTTTCTTTTCCTCTTTTCTTTCCTTTTTTTTTGGGGGGGACTGCATAGGATGACAGTTCCAAAACAACTAAGAAAGCATAACTGACTATACTAGAAATGAGGATACATGAAGAGTCAACAAACAAATGAATTTATTGTCATAAGCCCTATGACTAGAACATCATATTATGTACTCATGTAACAGTAATTTAACAATAATTTCTGTTGGCAGTACCTTTTCTTCTAGACCTTTCAAGTAGTCCACTTTCTTTCCAATCTTATTCACCAGCCTAAGTCACAACGCCTGTGAAGATCGACAGCAAAATTAACATGATTGGATAAAAGAAATATTATGGGGTTCTTTAGTACGTTTATGGTTATGTTTATGTGACAGAGAGGGACAAAGAGAGATCTATAATTGTAAACTATGATTGATCCTAAAGGGTAAAAGAAGAGGAGAGTTTGATGTGATTGCATTGTTTTAGTCATTTTTATTGGAAGAACATAATCTACTAGGAATGTGAGAAGCACCCAAGCTGGAGTTGAAAGAAGCAATGTTTTGACTACCGTACCGGTGGGCGTACCGGTCAAGACACTAGAACGAAATATTTCGGTACTGGTACCGTTTCGTTTACCGTTTTGGAATAATCTATATATAAATACATATATAAATTATATTTTAAAATAATAGTCAATATACGAATAAATTATATATATAAATATATATGTAAATATTTTAGTCTGAATTGGGGTAAAAAAATAGCAAGAAATGAAAAAACAAAAAACAAAATCTGGTACGGCCGAAATATTGGCCGGTACAGCCGAAATACTGGCTGGTACGGCTGAAATATTTGTCGAAACGAAACAGCAGTATTTCTGTACTGGATTACTGGCCGGTACGGCATATTTCGACTGTACCAACCGGTACAGTACGAAATTAAAAACTATGGAAAGAAGTTGAATTTAAATGGTGACTCTAGGCATATAGGTATGTCATGAACACATGTACATTGATTTTCATTTGGGTCTGCAGGAATGCAGAGAGATAAGTATTTATATAGAATCAAACCATAACTACAGCTGACTTTGAGAGTTTTGACATGTTTCACAACATAAGTTGTTGAAAGAATGACTATAATTTTTTCAAATAAGCATCTGGGTCAGCTTGGAGATATCACTTTGAAGGTTATGCGTTCCAAAAGCATCCTAAAGAGCATGAAAAATTTGCAGTGTCAATCAATAAAAGAAAATGTATGCTTACAGATCATGGTAAACTTGATCATCCCCCCCCCCCCCCAACAAAATACACAAATCACTTATCAAATCTACACTTTCCCCAAATTAATCCTCTTCATTCATAATTTTAACCAGCCTTAAAATTCCTTGTGGTTCTCCAAATTCCTAGATAATGGAATAAGAAGTTCCGCCTGGAAAATGCGAGAGAATTTCTATTGCAATCAAGGGTTTCGCATTTTCATGCAGTTAACTAGCATATATTTGCCAGAATTTCTCCAAAATCTTCTTTAAGAAATTGTAAATTCCCGCGTTACTGTAAATCAAATAGAATTCAGAGAAACTTAATAAAAAAAAAAAAAAAAGAAGAAAAAAAAAAAAACCTGATGGCGACAATGCCGACATTCAGGAACCAAACATCACACTGCCTGAAAATTAAGAAACTAATCACATATACGTGGCAGCAATGATCAGGCGCCGAGAGAAAATCGATTGAATCGAACGTATTCACTCATTTGATTGAAAGGAAAAGTATGTAGGAGCATTTCCCCAAAATAATAGAAGACAAATAGTTAAGGAACAGGAATTTATACTTTCTTACATATCGTAAATTTATATTTCTTAAAAAAAAATGTTGTAAAATTATTTTTATAGTAAAAAGATATAATAAAGAGATACCAGACGAGAAATTCTTATATTCTTCACACCACTTAAACATGTGATTTAATTTTTTTTTGCTCTACACTTAAAAAATTCTTCACATCACTGTGTATAAAAATATTTGATTCATAACTCATATTAGCCTGCTTTGGAATTAAAAATGAGTTCAATTCATCTTAATTTATTTTTATTTTATTGTTATATTTTTTTAATTTTTCATATCAAGCATAAATCCTAATATAATTTTTTTAAATTCAAATATATAATTTTCAAATTCCAATTTAATTTTTTTAAAATTTTAAATAATAATAATATTAAAAAATAAACTAAACTCGTCTCAATTCATCTCATCTCTGAATTTAAACGAAGCCTAAATATAATCATGAACAGTATAAGCATTACGCACTTTTAAAAAAAAAAAAAAAGAGTAAAATTTATTATTAAAAAATTAATTTTTTTCATATATATCTCATATTTATTAATTTTAAAAAAAAATGTGCGACATTTATATCTTACAATTATAAGTATCATTTTTCTATAATAAATCACATAAAAATTTTGTGAATTTATATTAACATAATCCGTCTTTTTTTTCTCGTCTTTAATATAATAGGTCCGTATGTAACACTATTTTTAGGTTTGTTTGTTAGGTTGGATAAATGTTTTTCAGAGAAAAATTGTATTCATCATTCTACAAATCACACATTATATTTTTTAATTATCTTTTTACTTACCAAATATTTGATATATAAATAAAAAAATAGAAGAATTTGATTAATTTAAGAAGAAAAAATCTAAATTTTTTTTGGAAAAATAAAAAATATATAATATGTGGTGTGAAAGATGATGAATTATTTCCTAAAACTGATATGGGTTAGTAGTATTGTTAATGTTTGGGTCTTGCATTTGAGCTATTATACCATATCATCCATTTAATGAGTTCGGCGTACTGTTAATAGTCCGGCCTTCAACATTGATGGGCCTTGTTAAAACGTGTAAACCACGCGATCTGTATAACGGACGGCTGGAGTTCAGCTAGTGCCATGACGCACTACCTCGCGCACACAATGACAAACCTCTCTTGAGAAGAAGCTTCTCGAATAGAATCTTTATAAAGGCTTCTTGTTTGTTTGAGGTTACACAGAGAGGAAGGGTCGAGAAGATATAGAGGTTCAAATTCCCTTCTGTTGTCCGTGAAAAACAGGGCTGTTCCGTGCAAATCAGGATCGTTTGTTCATTTCTTCTCAGGTCTCTCTCTCTCTCTCTCTCTCTGACGATTTGAAATCGATTTATCAGATCTTACACGGTTGCTCGTATTTTTTCTGTTTTTTGAAGAATTATTTGATTTACACTGTATATCTGTTGGCTTATATGTTGATATTTGCTATGGATGCCTCTTTGTTTTTTTCTCAAATTTTCGTTATTGTTGTTATTTGTAGTTGCTGCTGCTGTTAGGTTTAATTGTTGTTTCTCTTTTGGTTTCTTGTCCGATTCTTTGTATTCGTTGGGTTTATGGTGACGCAATCGATTTATAATATCGCTTGGAGGAAAGAAAGTAAAGAAAATATAAAAGGAATTAGTTTACTCGATTTGATATAATTTGTAATTTTATGTCCTTTTCGCAAAATAAAATGTAATTTCTCTGTTCAAGATACTGTGTTGTGATGCAAGGAATTGAGATTTTTTATTTTATCTTTCTTGTACTGTGGATTACTTGCAATAGTGTGGGTGTTTTTAGCATTGTTATTTTTCTCGCATCTTGTATCATAATTTTTCTTACAATTACGATGGATAAAATAACTCTGAAAATCGGTGGAAACGAGTACAATGGACAGTCTGCGTGTTTTGGTTGTACAAAACGAATGTGTGTGCGTGCGTGTTTTTGTGTGAATATCTAAGTGAGCACTGAAAACGCATGTGCGCTGTATATATCTCGACCTCAGTTTATGAGCAATGTGCTGTGATCTGCCACCGAGAGGGTTGTTTTGTACTTGGATCTGCCCCCATTTTATTTTATTTTTCCATGTCATGGACATAATGGTTTGTTACAATTGAATATTAATTTCTGGCCACAGTAAAGTGAAATGAGGGGTAGAAGCTACAGCTACAGTCCTTCGCCACCAAGGGGTTACAGCCGAAGACGTCGTAGCCCCAGCCCCAGGGGTCACTATGGTGGTCGTAGTAGAGATCTTCCAACAAGCCTTCTAGTTCGCAACCTTCGTCATGACTGCAGGTTTATTCTGTTGAATTTTTTTGTTTGTACAACAGGATGAAAATGGTCAATAATTAATGGAACTAGGGAGTGGATTCTGTATATTACTTATTTGTGTTTCAAACCTTGAAAAACCATAGCATCGGGGCAGTGGCGGAGCCAGAAATTTGCGATAAAGGGGGCCAAGTAAAGTTAAAATAAAATATAGAAAATATTTTTTTGTTTTATTTATATACAATTTTTATGTGGTATAGAATAATTTGATAGTAAGATCTACAATAAAAATAAAATATGTTTCATACAACTTATGTATTAAAAACATATATAATATGATAAGAACATGGTATTATAATAAAAATATATTAAAAATATATTAGAAATCATCAAACTTCTTTTTTATTCTTATTTTTATTTATAATAAAAATATGTCATTATGTTAATATATCATTTTATTTTATAAGAGATGTATTTTATTTTTAAATTAGATTAATTTTGTAGAAGGAAACCAAGATAATTTTTAGAGAGGGCGCTAACACAATACAAGATAAAATTAATATTATCTTATAAAATCATAAAAAAATAAACATATTTTTATTTTTTTTCTTTAAACAAAATATATTAATTTTTTCATTTTTTTTAAGGGTAGGGGTGGAGCCCGTGGGGAGGCCCCCCCCCCCCCCCTGCCCCACCCCCAACGTGGCTCTGCCACTACATGGGGGATTATATCAACTTTTTTCCCTCACAAGGCTGGCAAAATTTGCAGCTGGCTAATGTTGTTTGGGGACTTGTTAAAAACTGTAGGGTTAAGTGGTTTCTACTGCAGTTCATCCGAGCAAATTGTGCAATAATTCTCCTATTTATTGTTGCAGCAACTGCTATTTGTTACCAATAGCTTAACAGGGAAAGCATTGGTTTTCTTTCATTATTATCCCAGCATTAAACATCAGAAGAGCTCTTAAAAAAGTGGCAGATGTGTTTCTTATTTAGAAAATAAGGTTTTATTTCTTATCAATAAGCAGTTATGGATGTGTTTATTTGTCGATCAAAACACATTTCCTGTTACGGGAGCTGTGATAGCCAAATGGATTGAGCATTGGGGCTACAAGCAGATCAATAAGTTCAATATTTTACTTTTGCTCATGATTTTGTTAATTTTTGCAACCAAAACATTTCCTCTGTTATGGTTTTCAGGTCTGAAGATCTACGAGGGCCATTTGGCCAGTTTGGTCCTCTTAAGGACATTTACTTGCCTCGAGATTATCACACTGGGTAAGTTTGCAGTGTTTGCCACTTATGGCTTTCAATATCTGAATAGTTTTTTTTTAGGGAAAAAAAATTGCTTTTACTTTTGTAGTGGGTTTAGTTGAACTTCCATGTTTGGAAATTGCCCAATTGTTTGTCTTCACATTCTCTTGGATGTGTTGGGGGATATTTTTCCCTTTTTAATTAATTATATGCAATTGGTTCATGGGTATTTGGTTGTTTTTATTGAAAGTGTTGAAGACACCAATGAAGTAATAAGAGTACTATGTTGAAGACAACAATGAAGTAATAAGAGTGTTGTGTTGAAGAGACCAATCAAGTAAGTAAGACTACAGTTCAGGATGGTCTTAGTGTACATGAAGATTCGAAGGAAGTTGGTTTTGAATACATAGAGAGGAAGTTCAAGGGTTGAAGAATTTCATCTCAATTTTTACTTTGGCTTCAGCAAGGTTAGCAGCCACTTGGTGTTTTCAGTTGTATTGTTTGTAGCAGATATTTTTGCTTGTCTTAATCTTTGCAATGATACTGAGTTTGAGGTTATAGCTGTAACTTTTCCTATCAACGTGCTTTTTTGGATTTCATGAATTATATGTATCCCATCTTTGTGATGCTTACAAAATGGTCATGGTGCAGGGAGCCACGTGGCTTTGGGTTTGTACAGTTTGTAGACCCGGCTGATGCAGCAGATGCCAAATATCATATGGATGGTCAAATTCTTCTTGGTCGTGAATTGACTGTTGTATTTGCTGAGGAGAACAGAAAGAAGCCTGCAGAAATGAGGGCCAGAGAACGTTATAGGTATGTATTCTGTCATCAGGGGTAATGAATTACGAACGGTCAATTTACTACAGGGATGCTTGCCTTCATTTGATGCTACTATGATTGATGCAAAAGGTTTCCAAAAGTTTTACGATGCATAATCAACATTTCCAAAAGGTTTACCAAGTCAATGTGTTTTATAAATGCTCCCTGTTTATTGGGAGAGGAATACAGGGAGAGGAATGATCAAGTCAAGGCGGCTTTTCATATGATTTAAGGGGTTTGCTTTATGTTGTTTTCATGTTTAATTTATTTAAGATTTGAGGCTAACGCACCATAATGAATCAATTCAGCCAGTCTTATTTTTCCAATGCCAAGAGTATTTGAAAATATTTGTTTTAGGTGTTTTGCATCAAAAGTCTGACATATGCGTGTTCTTCTGTATGTTATGATGTGTCTTTTTTTTTTTTTTTCTTTCTGTTAGGGGTCAGTCATATGAACGTAGTCGGTCTCCTGTTCGCTATTCTCGATCATCACGCTATGCGCAGAGTTATTCTCGCAGTCCTCATTATTATTCCCCTTCCCCAAGGAGGCATTACTCAAGGTTCATATAAGACTTCAGTTTCCATCTTTTATTAAAATTTTCTCCAATATAGTAGACCCTAAATGTTTCTTACTATTTATGCAGGTCGATTTCGCCTAGAAACGGGAGGTACAGGGAGAGATCATATTCGAGGTCGCCTTATGCGTCAAGGAGCCCTAGCCGCAGCTTTAGTAGGAGCCGCAGTCGAAGCTTGGATTACTCTGGTTGACTGGTTAATAGAGGAGTTTCCAGACCTTAGTATTTTTATCAAAAGTAGTAAGCGTCTGTGTTAGAAGTTTTAATTTCGAGTACGTGCCTTGATGCACTGATAATAAGTATCTCAGGAGTTTCTAAAGAAGATCCGACTTTCTAGGCTGGTGTAGACTATAGCCATCTTGCTGTACAGAGTAGTAATGTTTTCATTGTACCGATGGGGGTATTTCTGGGGGTTATAATTCATCAGGTATGAGTAACTGAACGTCTTGCTAGTGGGTTACCCCTCATTTAAGTTCATGTTTTCAGGACTTATTTTACTACCCATTGGCGCATATTAGCATGGCATGGTTATTTCATTAGGCAAACTTTGACTAATAGTTTACTTTTTACCTTTTGATTATCCTACTTTAAGTCTAATTCTATATTCTTTTCATATTTTATATTTTTATTAATGGTCATAGCAAAAATTTCTATTTTAATGTTTAATTAGAATTCTAACTATTATAATCTTAAATAGTAATATTTTATTACTTGATCTGGGTACACTTTCTAGTTGTGTATGTCTACCGTACACTTGGATAAAATAAAATAGAAAATGAAAGTCTATTATATAAAAAGAAAAAATTACTTTTTACTTTCGGCAATAGTTGGATTCGGCCCAACCTCGGCAAAATGTAACTTAATTTTTATTAGATCGAACCATACAAGAACCTTTTGTGTTTTTGCAAATTAAATAAATAAGCAAATCTTTTATTGGCCGTAAAAATGAATGATGCATGCGATCGCTAAATCCCAAATAGAAGGAAATTTGCTAATCAGTATCGGGTTGGGATAAACATTATAATAAAAGATGTAATGACTGGGCTACATTGGTCTCCAGATAGAAGGAAATGTTAGTTTCATGTAAAGGCTTGGATGAATTAACATACCTTAAGCAAATGCAGGCCTATTTTAGGCATTTGCAAAGTGATTCAATTAGTTCTTTTTATAAGAAAAAAAAAGGAAGAAAAGGCACTTGCTTTTATCATTTTGAAAATATCATTCCCTTCATTTAGGCAATCATCTTTGAAATCGTTTTGATGTTGCAGCGAGATGAGTCAAAAGTTCTTCGCTCCAAAAATAATAATGATAAGAAGAAAAATAAAGGTTCGATCTCTATTTTATGATTATCTAAGGATTGTCGAAGGTAGAGAAGATGCCCTTAAATTAATTCAAGACAAGTAGAGCTTCTAGTTCTACAGACTACAACCTTGGTAAAGTAAGTAATTATACAATATAATATACAAGCAGCAGTGCATCGGGTTTGTGTTTGACGCATTCGATAACACACAAACGCTTAGATCTCCACGTGGCAGCCTGATTGCACAAGTCCCATGAACTCGTCTGGGACTTCTATCCTCTCCAGTTTACCGTTTTGCCCTTCCGCTAGAAAGAACCCTTGCGGTCCACCTTGGTAAGCCGACCCGGACAAAAAGTTCCTCCGACCCAACTGGATCCCACACACTCCGACTCTTACTTCCGAATTCGACTCGGCCCAGCAAAACATCTTACCATCTTTTCCTACTCCAACGCACGATTTAGGGCATTGACTCGCCTTCCAGGCGTGTTCGACCCGCTTCCACTGACCCGTCCCGAGATCATACGACTCGGCGCTTTCTTCGAAGCCTCCTTGGTTCTCCGTTCTGTACCCGCTCACCACCACGAACTCGGACCCAATTACGACCCCTTCACACTCGTCTCGCTCCTGACTCATTGGAGCCAACTCCGCCCATTCGTCCCTCCTCACGTCGTAAACCCAGGCCGAGCTCAGCGCGTTCTTACTCTCGTCGTGTCCACCCGCGATGAAAACCCGTCCATCCAACTCACCAGCGGCGAAGAATGACCGATTCTGCGGCATGTCCTTGCCTTTCCTCCACCGCCGAGTCGTGAAATCGTACACGAACACGTCCTTTACCGGCTCGTAACTCACCGGATCCCACCCTGCCATGACCACGAGTTTGCCCTCCGAGCTCGTCACCTGACAGAACAACGGAAATCCATTCGGGTACTTGGGAACTGGGTCAATCCGATCCCAAATCCCACTCATCGGGTCAAATACAGACACCCCATAAGCTGGGGGTCCAACTGGCTTGGTCTCATCGGAACCAGACCGAATCGGGAGTGACTGAACCAAGCAAGCTGCTTTACGGGCATGCCCAGTCTGCTTTCTGTGGTAGTAGAAGTCCTTACTATGAAGAAGCTCTCGCCAGCGGCGACAGACTCTGGCAGCGACTCCATGAGTAGAGAAGTGCAGACGACTCAAGCACTCAAGCGCGAGTTCTACCGGTAAGCCAGGAATCAACTCGATAGATTCAGAAATATACATTTAAGTGTTTGAAGAAAGTTCCGTGAGAGACTTTTATCAGATTGTAACCTCTAGAACTCCGAGATTGATATTTATAGCCCGAATGGCCGCACACAGAGTCGAGTCACTACGATGTTCGCTCGGAGAGAATGGGGGGTTTGACTGGCTGTTTAGGAGTTCCAGGCGGATATCGGATAAGGGAAAGGGATAGACATTTGGCGTCTGAAGGGTCCCACAATGTGCAGAGATTGGAAAAAGCGATTGATACAACAGCAAGATAGGCGCAAACGTGGCCCTCAATTGGATAAAACATGTGTCTTGCTCCATAGACTCATCGTCGAGTCCTGATAGTCTGATAGATATGCAGCATATGCCGGTGGATACTTTGTGATTTTGGTTGTTTATTCCTTTTGGATAAAATCAAAGGGAGGGCCAGACCCCATGTGATTCTTATAACTTTTTAACCATTTATTGGTGTTTCCACTTCCTTTGTTTTAGACCCTTATTTTTTTGTAATTTATTTAAAAAAACTCAATTTCTAAATCGAATTTATATGACTTGATAAATTCAAGAAAATTTTAAAAATACAAGCATGTTGAGAGCATATTAGAAGAGGGACGGTTTCAGTAGAATCTAGACTCGGAGAAGTTAATTATGAAGCATGTTCGGCAATAACATGGCAGCACAAGGATGTTTAAAAATAATATTAAAGTTCACAATGAATAATAACTTGTATATACATTATAAGAAAAATAAGTTTTTGAAGTTAGTTATATGTTATGAACATGACTATTTAAGATAAAAATAATATTATTTTTATCTCAAATAATCATATTCGTAACATATAACTGGTCTCAAAAATTTATTTTTCTTGTAGTTATACCAACTTCCAAATAGTAAAACTAAGTACAATCACAATTTGTAAATCAAGTTTACAAACGATTTATTTTTATCCTATCAAATTGCATCTATTTGTAAGTTATTTTTTAGATCTTATAATTAAATAAGATGAGATTAGATATTTGTAAATAATAATAAAATAATTTATGAATTATAATAACATTAATTGAGTTAATATGTTGTATGAGATTAAGGGTGTTCATTCGGGCCGGGTTGTATCCAGCCCGGTTTAAAATTTTATTTATTTCTTAACATTTTTGAATTTTTGTTTTAAATATTTAAGGAAATTATGAATCCGGATTCCGGATTTGGGAATCCGGAACTCGGATGAACACCCCTAATGAGATTTTAAGAAATTAAAATGAAAAAATTGAATAAAAATATTATAAAATTAAAATATTATTAAGATTTGATAATTCGTTATGATTGATGCAATGTCAGCGATATTAATTAATAATTAATACTAAACTTGAATATTAGGTATAATAGAATTATTTATTTTAACAATCTCTTAGCTCTTTGATTTGTATCCCTATATATAATTCAAGGGGAGAATATTATTAATTTGTTTCGTCGTTTATGAATATAATAATAATCAATCATTATAATGGTGGGATTTCGTCGGGAGTGGAGTAGAGTCCAAAGGCTTTTGGCCATGGATTATTTCGGCTCCCACTGTAATTTTCCGTTATCCAAGGATTTTATTTCCACAGAACTTCAGCAATAAGGAAGATCCACTTGACGGCATTAACGGCAATTGACCTCTTTTATTTTATTTATTTATTTATTCGGAATAAATAATCCAATATTTGAGTCTAAGTTGTTCAGCATCGAAGTTCAATAGAACTTGTGGGCTACACACCTTTCCCTCTACATCCTTTTTACTACTAGAGGTATTTTTTGAAGCAAAAAAAGGAGATTTTGAACAGTTAAAAAGATGGGTCTTCATAGAGGAAGTGCCATTCTTGTAGTGGCACTTGTATTCCTTACCACACCAATTGCACTTGGCTTTTGGGTCATCGAGATCAATAGGTTCAACTTTAGTAAAGTTATCCCAAGCTATTGATTTGTTACTATGTGCTTTTTTGGATTTTTTTGGTATAGGTGGGATGGAACTAGTAGGATTTTGTGTATGTGTGGATGAAAGGGTTGGACGACTCCCACGTTCCTCCACATCCACTGGAGTAGAAGAATCACTACCAAACCATTGAGTTGTACCGACATTACAACTCACAGAATCTTCTTCCATCTGTTATTGAATAATCACAAACACAAAACAGGAAAAACAAAGCGTTTACTATACAATTTTTAAATGAACATGCAATATTGATATTTCAAATGTAAAGTGTAATATGAAAAAAAATGGGGAAGATGGGATTACAAAATAATCCAATATTTTCCTCCTCCTCCTCAACTTATTGCAACCAAAATAATCAGGTTTTTATTTATTTTGAACTAAAGATATTTCAGGGGCAGGTGCTTTGGCAGTAGCTAGTGATGGAGGTCAGTTGCTGGTTTATCTGCAAATTCTGCATGCTGAACATTAAACATTTTTCAAATTAACAGGCTGAAATGCTGACCCCTAGGGGGTTGTCTCAAGTGGAGAGTGTTTTGGTCTTGTTGGTATGCTTGAAGTTCGAACCCTTGAGTGCAAACAATTTCATTTCTAGGAACCACATTTTGGTGACATGTTGTGTGATGGTCCTTGGAATTTAACTAGGTTAAAGACATATTTACAGAACATTTAGAGTAAAGTTTCAGAGAAACAACGGATCATCTATCTAGGTGCAGAAATAAATCAACTTGGACAACTGCATCAGAACAAGTTCAACATCCTGAACTCCATTAGTCCTATAACTAAAGCAATAACATAAACATTAATTTCCAAAGACAAAACTCTTGTTCTCAAAGTTTCAATCATGTTATATATGTTTGAACAAAACAGTACTGACTTGTATATAAACTAGATGTTTTTCCCACTTTTTATTATGTTTGGTTTAATTTTTGTAAATGTATGGCCTCCTTTAAATCTGTTTGAAATCTATTGATTTTTTTTTTTTTTTTACTTTCTCATTTATCATTTACTATTATTATTATTTTTCAACAGGACACGTTGTACCCTTCCTAGTGTGCATGTGTGTGTGGTTGATTAAAGTGGTCAAGAACATATATACAACAATGCATCATGAATTTGATCTACAAAATCATCAACTATAAGCAACGATTTGTGGCGGTTTTTCTTCGCTACATGCCTACAAGTGAGAGTTTATTAATAAAATTAGGATAGAGATTATTATTGGACATATAGTCCCGATTCTTTAAAAAAAAACTATAAGCAACGATTTGTTTAGTTTGCATGATGAAAATTGATATCCATATATATATAGTTATTTATGAGGCCCTGCAGCTTGGATAAAGAAGGAAACTAAGATACAGGCAATACCAATAAATTATGGTTCAATTTTTTTCTGTTTCGGTCTAATTTTCTACGGTTCGGTTTTATTCTCTTCAACAAATCCGAGTGCTCAAACTAATTTCTTGATCATGATCGTTTTGAATGAATGCATAGCCTGCTACGCAGACTTTGACGAAATGAGCATAATGTATAAATCCACAATACAAAACAGGAAAAACAAGTTAATCCAAATCATCTCTAGATGGTTAAGCAAAAACAGCACAAAAAATCCATTGATAGTAACTAAGCAGCAGAAAATAAAGAAGGAAGTACCTGATCCTCTTTTCCTTCTATATATAGCAAGAGCACTAACGATGGGAGTTTGAAATCGACCGAAATATATAGCAAGACCCGAAGCAGCTCTGGGAGTTTGAAATCGACCGAAATATATAGCAAGACCCGAAGCAGCTCTGGGAGTTTGAAATCGACCGAAATATAGAGAACTAGTGACCTATGGCACGACGACAGATGACGAGGGAGGGGGAGAAGTAGCTCTAGAAGGATGGGGGACTAAGGATCGATTGAGAATGGGATGCGAAGGCTAGGGTTTAGAGCTTCGAGCGACAGAGGATAGGGATTTCGAGGCTTCGAGCGATAGGGATTTCGAGGCTGAGAGAGAGAGAGAGAGAGAGAGAGAGAGAGAGAGAGAGAGAGAGAGAGAGAGAGAGAGAGTGGGAAATGGAGAAATGAAATCCGGGTACCGGATGTTAGATCCGGTACCGGATTTCAATGGATAATATCCGGATCATATAAAATCCGGTCCGGATAAATTAAAATGCGGTTTCGGAATTGAATTAATCCGGATCCGGGATCCGGAACCGGAATCTGGATATCCGGTTTTCAAACCGGACCGGAAAAAAAACCGGTCCGGATGAACACCCTTATTTATTCCTCACTTTCCCCTTACGTACTTTGTAAGAAGAAGCAAAACAAATAAATAAGTGTATAAATAAGGATTGTACAAATTCCGATCTGCCGTTGTTGCTTAAGAAGGCATTAAATAATAAATTATATATTTTAAAATTAGTTATACTAATTTTTTCAGATTTTTTTTATATAAAAATTTTTATTTGGTGTTTTTTGAAAAAAATTAACTTTCATATTTTTTAATAGATTAAAATACTTTTTATAAAATTATAAAATATATCAATTTTTTTTAAAATACTTTTAGCTACTTAAAATCATTTTTCAATATTAGAAATATAATTTCAAACAGACTCTAGATGGAATTTGTAGAAAAGTAGAGTAAAGATATACACACAAAAAGAGAGATTTTTTTTTTTCAAACTTATGTTTTGATGGAAATAAAGATATTCTTATGAATATTTGTCAAACTATATTTGTCAAAGCATGTAGCTAGCCTATGGTGTGTTTCTTCGCACGAACAAAAATAATCCATTAATGAGCTAAAGATGTATTTTATAATTGAGTTTTGTTAAATATAATTATTCTCATGAGTTGTGCAAATTTCATGTATTTATCATTTTGAAAAATAGAAAAATAAAGTCTAACGTTAAAAAAAAATTAATTTTTTTCATAAGTACTATTGCAGATTTAGGTCTGGTTTGAATTCAAATATGAGTTTAACTCATCTCACTTTTATCATTATGATTTTTTCAAATCCTCATATAAAAATAATAAATAATTCAAATTTTGTAAATTTTAAAATAATGATAATATTAAAAAATAATATTTTAATAATATTTAATTTATTTAACTTTCAGAACTTATCTCATCTCTGAATTAAATCCAAACGAGACCAATTACTCAGTTTTATTCAAATGGAATGATAGAGACTTGCATACTACTGCAATATATTTATCTTTTTAATTTTCTTAAAGGGATTAAAGTTAAAGGTGATGCTGTGGGCCGGTCTGGCTGCCTCCAGTGTAAAGAGTAGCCTCCATAAAAATATAATAAAAAAATAAAATTTAAAAAACGCAATAAAAAACACAATAAAATATAAAAGGAAGAAAATAAAATATAAAAATAAAATGAAGATGATTTGGTAGAGAGACATTTGGCTTTAGCCCAGCCCCCGTTGCCGTCGCCACCGTAGGCGACACCGCTCATACGGTCGGGACTATCTAACAGATTTATTTCGGATTTAAAACTGCCGGCGGAAGGTTGTCGTCGCAGGGGTGAGATCGCCGGAAGGAAGCGATCTTGATAGCATAGACGGTGTCGTCGCTAATAGCCAGTGGAGACGGGAGCTGCTTTTATTAGGGAGGTCAGTCCGCAGAATATTCCTAAAGTTAATTAGGATTAGGAGAGTGTTGGTAACACGGATTTGTTACGTGTGTATGTTGGTAATTGTATTTCATGTAACAGTAACATTAATTTACAATTCCAACTTTAACACTTTGTATTGAATTGCTTCCATCCTCGGTGGAGTATTGAACTTCAATTGTTTTTATAAAAAATTATTTATTTATAATTACTAAATAGTCATAAATAGTCTATTTTAATTATTATTAATTTATTTTAATCATAAATAATTATTTTGATCATAAATAATCACTAATATCTAATTTTCTTGTGTCGTATGTTTTTCAGCCATAAATAAACCGTAAACGGGCTTATGCCATCTGCCGAGAGGCCCAACTAAGAATACTGCGGACCATGATGTATTACGTACTCGGTACTAACTTGTGGTTAAAGTATTTTTTATAATAAACAAAGCTTTAATTTTTGGGCAACTGTTAGATTTAATTACTTAAATAACTTATTTAATATTTTATCTTCTATGTGGATTAGATTCTTTTTCAAAAAAAGAGGTGATTACCACGTATATTATGTATTTAACTAAACGATCAGGAGTATGCATATAGAATAGAATTTGTTAGAGATAGCTGCTGTTCCAGGACTCCTCTTGCACCAGATTCAGCCGAATCAAGTCAAACTGATTTTGTTGTTTAATTTGTTATTCATTTAGTCTGTTTAGTCTATTATCCTTTTTCAAATTTCTGTTTAGATGCTTAGTTAGATATTTAAACATTTGAATTCTTGATCTTATCTGCAAATG
Organism: Platycarya longipes; assembly: GCA_036559045.1. Classification (NCBI taxonomy): domain Eukaryota; kingdom Viridiplantae; phylum Streptophyta; class Magnoliopsida; order Fagales; family Juglandaceae; genus Platycarya; species Platycarya longipes. Next base: position 3,087,649 of record CM071798.1, read on the forward strand.
TAATTCAAACCTCCTGTACACGTCTATATATATCAATATACATGAGAGTGCTGGTAACACAGAAAACCAGACTTATTTTCATTCTGACTTGGTATCAGAGCCTCCATTGCTCACGCAAATTGATCCATATGGCCTCATACAATTCCACTCCTGCTTCCGCTTTCATTATTCCAAATGTTACCTCACTAGTTTCTGTCAAACTCGATGGAACAAATTACTTGAATTGGATCACCCAATTCACCCCTGTGCTTAGAAGCCATGACTTGCTAGGCATTGTTGATGGGTCTGAAAAATGCCCTATTCAATATCTTGTTGATTCCACTGGGAAATCTACCTCTGATCTCAATCCAGATTATCTGGTTTGGCAGAAGAAAGATCAATTTATTTTGGCATGGTTAAACGCCACTCTCAGTGAAAAAATTCTGTCCACAGTTTATGGGCTTACAACCTCTAAGATGGTTTGGAACACCCTAGCCACCAGATTTGCTCCTCAATCCAGATCTCGCATTTCACACCTCAAAAGACAGCTTCAAACCCTGCAACAGGGTACTCGATCCTGTTCTGATTATTTACTTCTGGCCAAGAGTTGGTCTGACCAGCTTACAGCAGCAGGTAAGCCTGTAGATGAGGAAGACTTAATTTCTTATGTTATTGGTGGTCTCAACTCTGCCTATAACCCCTTTATTACCTCTCTCAATTTTGCCACTAGAGACAAACCCATATCTTTTGATGACTTCCAAACTGAATTACTCAACTTTGAGCAGCTGCTTGAATCTCAGACCAAAACACTTCCCAGTGATGGCACTCAATTTGCCTTTTTCACCAACAAACCAAAGGTTCCATATGGCAAGAAACCAAAATACTCCAACCAGCAAGCCAAGCCTTCCTCATACTCTCAACCCACCTCCAACTCCAATTCTGGCCAAAACTCTTCCAAACCACCATCCTCTGGCAGTCCCTTCTCTTCCAATAAATTCCCACCGTGTCAAATCTGTGGTAAGACCAACCATCAGGCATTAGATTGCTATCATAGAATGGATTTCACTTATCAAGGTCGACATCCACCAGCTCAACTAGCAGCCATGGCAGCACATACTCATGGCACACAAGAAGTCGAACAACCATGGTACCTTGACAGTGGAGCAAACAATCATATCACATCTCAACTAGACAATCTGACTTTACAGCAGCAGCCCTATCAAGGCAATGACAAGGTCACAGTAGGGAATGGAGGAGGCTTGGTCATCACAAACACTGGTTCTTCTATGCTTCTAAACTTTAACAAACAATTCCTTTTGCATAATATCTTACACTGCCCTCATGCATCCTCAAATCTGTTGTCCATACAAAAATTTTGCAGTGACAATAGCTGCTACTTTGTCCTAACAGCTTCTCATTTCTTTGTCAAGGACCTACAGACCAGGAAAATTCTCCTTCAAGGGCAGAGTGAAGCTGGCTTATATCCTATGTATCTCAAGCAGATGAAGCTCAACACATCAATTCCAAAAGCTGCGCACATTTCATCCTTCACTGCATTACAAGGGGTCAGAGCTCCAATCCATATCTGGCATTCCAGACTTGCTCATGCCTCGGAGTCTATAGTGTCTAGAGTTGTTAGAGAGTCTCTTCTTCCTATTTCTGGTCCTGTAAAGCACAATAATGTTTGTGAATCGTGCCAAGTTGCCAAAAGTCACAAACTCTCTTTTCCCGAGTCCAATAACAGATCAAAACATCCTCTTGAGTTAATACACTCAGATGTTTGGATTTCCCCTGTTTCCTCAGTCAGTGGTTGTAAACTTTATGTTTTATTCATTGATGATTTTTCAAGATTTACATGGCTGTTTCCCTTAAAGCATAAATCTGATGTATTCTCTTGTTTCATCAAGTTTAAACAGTTAGTTGAAAACCAGTTCTCTCAAAATATCAAACAATTACTCACTGATAATGGTGGAGAATACATTTCCACTGCATTCCAAAGTTTTCTGTCAGCCAATGGCATTCTCCATAAGCAAACTTGCCCTCACACATCGGAGCAAAATGGAATTTCTGAAAGAAAACACAGACATATCACTGAAACAGGTCTATCTCTCTTAGCTCAATCTCAACTTCCATCTTGTTACTGGGTTGATTCTTTCCTCACAGCAGTGTATGTCATCAATAGACTTCCTACACCAGTACTAAGCAATCAATCTCCCTTTTTCACTTTGTTTAACAAGCAACCCGATTACACATTCCTCAAGACTTTTGGTTGCACCTGTTATCCTCTACTCAGACCATATAATCCCCACAAATTAATCTTTAGGAGCACCAAGTGTGTCTTTCTCGGGTATAGCTCAAATCAAAAGGGTTATCGTTGTCTGGACTTAAAAACAAAGAAGGTTTATATCTCTAGGCATGTTATATTTGATGAAATGAGCTTCCCTGCTTCTGCTACACAGGATCAAGCTGCTGCCACTTCCACCTTGCAGGGAAATTCTCACTCTTCTATCAATCCTCCACAATCAGGTTCATCTTCCAATCCCTTACCACCTATTTCAGTTCCTTCATTTATTAATTGTGAAACCCCAAACTTTTCCACTGCTGTCTTACCTACATCAACATTATCTGAACCTGTTCCCTCACATTTTAGCCCACTTCCCGTGATCAATACACCCACTTCTAATACACCATCTGAGCCAAATCCTAGTGAATCATCCCAGCTATTTCCTACTTCACATCCTTCCACAACCACACCTATCCCTGACCTCTCCTCAAATCAAATTATTACACGCTCCAAAACCAATTCCTCCAAACCAAAACAGTTTCCAGATTATCAACTATACTATTCTACCAAATACCCATTACAAGCCCTTTCTGCCATTACATTACCTCTTGAACCAAAAACCTATAAAGAAGCAGTGAAGGACCAGCGATGGTTTGATGCTATGCAAGCTGAATACCAGGCTTTACTAGACAATCAAACTTGGACTTTATGTCCTCGGCCTTTACACAAGAAAGTTGTGAGAAATAAGTGGGTGTTTAAACTGAAACAGAAATCAGATGGGACTATTGATCGATACAAGGCCAGACTAGTGGCTAAAGGCTTTGATCAAATTGATGGGGTGGATTTCACCGAGACCTTTAGTCCTGTCATTAAACCAGCAACAATTAGATTAGTGTTGGCCCTAGCTGTCCATCACAATTGGTCTATTAGACAACTTGATATCTCTAATGCCTTTTTGCATGGTTATCTTGAAGAGGAGGTGTATATGGAGCAGCCTAAAGGGTTTGAGGATCCTAATTTTCCTAATCATGTGTGCAGATTACACAAGTCCATCTATGGACTAAAGCAAGCTCCTCGAGCTTGGTTCTTGAGATTGTCCCAAGCATTACTTGCTCTCGGGTTCAATGGCTCAAAGATTGATTCATCACTTTTCACATTTCACCACAACAACATTTCTATTTTTGTGCTTCTCTATGTTGATGATATCATACTTGTAAGCAACACAGCCTCATCCATTGATCATCTCATCAATCACCTTGGTGCTGACTTTGCTGTGAAGGATCTCGGACCTTTATCTTATTTTCTAGGCATTCAGGTCACCAGCACCTCAGAAGGGCTCCATCTCAGTCAAGCAAAATATGCTATTGACTTATTACATCGCACCAAAATGGCTGGGGCTAAACCAGCTCCTACACCTTGCACCTCTGGAGCTAAACTCTCAAGATTTTCAGGGGACCCTCTCACTGATCCCACGGAGTACAGAACATTGGTGGGTTCCTTACAATATCTCACGCTTACTCGACCTGATCTCTCATATAGTGTGAATCAACTTTGTCAATTTCTCCATTGTCCAACCACTGACCATTTGGTGGCAGCTAAACGAGTCTTGAGATACATAAAGGGTACTTTACACTTTGGCCTCAAACTCAGCAAGGGCACACTTCATCTTAATGGTTTTTGTGACTCCGATTGGGCTGGTTCCCCCGATGATAGGAAGTCTACCTCTGGCTACTGTATATATCTTGGACCATGTCTCATATCCTGGTCAGCTAAGAAACAACCAGTGGTAGCCAGGTCGAGCACAGAAGCAGAGTACAGATCGATGGCTTTCACAGTAGCTGAACTTTACTGGCTCAGGATGCTTCTACGGGAACTTCACATTCCAATCATGACGACTCCCTGTTTATGGGTGGACAATGTTGGGGCTTTGGCGCTCTCTTCCAATCCAGTCTTCCATGCTCGTACTAAACACATTGAAGTAGACTACCACTTCATTCGAGAAAAGGTTTTCAATAGAGATATCCAAGCTCGATATATTTCTACAGCTGCACAACCGTCTGATATCTTCACCAAAGGCTTAACTTCATCTCGGTTCCTGTTCCTTCGTGACAAGTTGATGCTTTGTGACCTCCCCATCAACTTGAAGGGGGATGTTAGAGATAGCTGCTGTTCCAGGACTCCTCTTGCACCAGATTCAGCCGAATCAAGTCAAACTGATTTTGTTGTTTAATTTGTTATTCATTTAGTCTGTTTAGTCTATTATCCTTTTTCAAATTTCTGTTTAGATGCTTAGTTAGATATTTAAACATTTGAATTCTTGATCTTATCTGCAAATGTAATTCAAACCTCCTGTACACGTCTATATATATCAATATACATGAGAGTGCTGGTAACACAGAAAACCAGACTTATTTTCATTCTGACTGAATTAAGGTTCAAACTCTAGACGACTTTGATATAATTTTATATCATGATCACTTGCATCCTAAAAATATATACTAGTCACCGATAAAAAAAAAAAAGATTTAATTATTTGAATTATATCTTAAAGCAAAGAATTAATTAACCCAATTGATTATATGTTTGGCAAAACAAGAATTCAATAACCAGGAATTGTTAGCAAATGGACACTCCAATTCTTAAATGTATTGATTTTTTATTTGAGAAGAGTATCAAATTTTTAGAATCAATACGAGAAAAACGGGTTTTTAAGATCAATTATATATTTACAATGAAAAAATTATTTACGATTCATTTTAACTGTAAATAATTATTTTATTAAAATTAATTGATTACAAATAAACGGTTTTCTTATAATAAATATATAAAAAGTTTTATACTTGCTGAGATGGTTGCCTTCAAGAACCCTATGATTCAGCTTTTAGGTTGAGATTAGAACGCAATATATGAATATGATGAACACTGGACAAATTTTATGGGGGTAGTGTTTGTTCCTACCCAAACAAATCGTGCCACGTGTACAAGTCTAGTAAGATTTGTTGTTGTTACTCCACCAAATTAATTAGCTAGATGCAACAATCACAATATTTTCTGGATCATCATCTGAAAAAATCAAAGTTGCATTAATGATATCTATAAGCTAGGCCAGAATTAATTTCAAAACCAAAGCAGGAAGGGAGCAGTAAACAATGAATATCCCAGTTTTTGTAGTACCAAACTACCAGAAAAGCCATAATTGCAAGTAGGACAGGATGTGAACTCGTCACCTTCCTTCTCGATCTTCATATTCTTTGCCTCCCTTAAAAGCTCGGCCTTCTTCGTATCCTAACCAGATGTAGAGAGGTAGACAAACTATATAGTACTTATCCCACGCGCCTTCGGCAAGCATGTAAAAATAGTCACTTCTTTGTGGGACTAAAAGTCGGGTCTGTATTTCAAAGTTTATCGTGATCTTCTTGATCAAGAATCGTATCTATTCATAATATATATATAATTAAAAAACCCCCATCATGCATACATGATATTTGATGATCAGATCAACTTAATGCATGTTATAGTTTTCTATTAGAAACTAGGCTAATATCGGATCGACCAACTGATCATCATCAAAAAGCTGCATGCATATAAGAGTGATCAATTTGTATTTGCGGGTGCAGATTGGTAAAAATCAGCTCATGTTAACCTAGTTCATTAATGCCACCATCATTATATATATAGGCTTTTTAATAATTTCAAATGTAGAAATAATCTGATCTATGTCTTTTGTAAAAATATTGGTACTCATGTAATATATCAAGAAAAAGTTATTTTTTTACGTTCTTTTCTATAGTGGAATCATGACTTAAAGAATTCTGTCTTGTGCATTTCAGCCTTGTATATATATATATATATATATTCTATTATATTATATATCCTTTTTATTAAAAATGGTGTCTTGATAAGAAAAATAAGAAAGAAATTAAATAGCAAAAATATAAGGATCGGAAAGCTGGGGGCCGAGGCGAACTAGTTTTTCATGTGCCCGGCCACCACCCGGTCGGCCAGTACGTACCTCATCAACTTTCTCACAAAAGAATTGTACGTGAGCGTTTCATCGTGCTAATTGCATGCAAGCTTTTTTAGAGGGGAGGGGAATTAAAATGTATTTTTTCTAGAAGATCGGAGGAGAGAGAGGCCATACGAGATGTTTCTCCACATGAAAAAGTTAAAAATGTCACAAAACATGATTAAACTCATCACATCCCTAAGATGGCATTCATTAGTACTAAGAAACTTTTGGGTGGAGTCACAGATCATGTTGTCATCTGTGAAATGATATTTATTTATACTTATTCGATGTGTAACCCTAATTTCATTCTTTTTTGGTCTGTGTATTATTGAGAGAGAGAGAGAGCTTGAGAGGGTGATCTAGAGTTTCTACCTAGAGTTTCACGAAGAGAGAAAATCTGTTCAATTTTCTGGTATGTGAGAGAGGGTTTTTTAAGCTAGTTGATTTTTGAGGTTTCTCTGTGAAGGACATTGCTCATCAGTAAAGATTTGAGGCCATTCTTATCGTGAACGTAGATTATTAAGGTCGAACCACATAAATCGATTGTATTTTTTCTTTACTTTCTTTATTTTTGTTCATTGCTTTATATTCTTGTTAATTTCTTGGTTATTTTGTGATATGGTTTATTTCATTAGCTTGTTGGATCAATGAGTGTTTTTGGTATCAAACTTTTATTCTTGAGTTCTGTTTATCAAAGAGGGACTCGAGGTTGTTCTTTAACAGTAATTAATAAAGAAGATAAAAACAAAAAACCTTGAAAATAAACATGATCAATTCACTTGTGTGTTGGGTATACAAAAATAACTGTAATATTTAACCGATTGATATTGCAGTGGTTCAAAAGCATTATGAAATGCATTGGTTGTTTTGATTCATGTGGTGGCCGGGTTAAACCTTATTGCACAATATTCCAAAGTGCTAGAGAGCTTCGTTTCCGCAGTCTCATGATCAAGATTAATTATGCAACTCCTAGGCTCCAAGGATCTAGAAAGATAGCTAGATGGACCAAACAATATGGATAGGATTTTAGGCATGCACCCACAAGTATTGTACAGAATGGATATGTGTGAATTAGTTGAATATGAGATTAGGGAGTGGTGATTAGATAAATCTTCAAAATTGAGAGACAGATATGAAATTTGGGTAGCATGGTATAAACTCAAATGATAGATCAATCTTCAACTATAAAAAAGTAAAATCTCATAGAATATCAAAAGTTCTGTTTTCCTCACAAATAATAATAATCTTCATTGCCATTAATTAGTTATAAATATCAATTTTTTTTTTTTTTTATAGTAAAGCGAAAAGATATTGTTGTTATGCCTTATGGAAAATGAGAAAAGGAGGGGCTCTACAATCACATATGAGAAGACAATAATTTTTTAAAACATTTTTCATGTATTTTTTTTTAATAATTTTATAATATAATTTAAAAATATTTACTTAATTCTTAAATAAAAAGTTCTAAATATACATGTGTCCTTTATCATTTCTAAAACAAAAAAACATGGCATATACACGCGCCCCAGCGCGCGCATGATGTGCGGAAAGTGCATTAATCCGACAGTCGACAGGGACTCCACGAGCAGCCTTCGGTTCATTCATTTTCTTTCGTTCGCTCGAGAATGCTTCATTACTGTCTCCCTTTCATCCTTTCCTCTGTATCTCTTTCTGATCTTCTATTCCCCCAAAAGCAAAAGCAAAAGCAAAGGCTGAGATGAGTCGACTTGCACCATTATCAGAGGAGCCCATCAACGGAGAAGACGATGGCACGAACAGCTCAAAGAAAGGAAGAGGTCTGACATGGAGGAGCTGGATTAAGACCCACCTCTCCCTCGTCTTCAACAAGAAATCTGACCTCAGGCTCCTCCTCAGCGTTCTGGGTTGTCCTCTCTTCCCCATCCCACTCCATCCCAAACAGTCCCTTATCAACGAGGTAGAGTACCGACTCGACATATTTTAGTCTTTTTTTCTTCCCTTAATTTTTTCTTTCATTTGAGTTAGTCACAGCAAAGGCATGAGATATGTTAGTGTTAGTGATAGTTTGCTAGCTGCTTTGGTTGGGATTCTTTCATCTTCCTAGCTGAGAATACAATTTTTTTCCCAACTTTTCCAAAGTATAACTTACTATCCGGCCGGAAAATGTTGGGTTTTATTTAATTTTTGTTTATACTTCGATATTTTCGGCCTTTTCCAATGGTATGACAGGTATGCATCAATAACTTAATTTAGCACTTCCACCGGCCACTACACTTCATTATTTGCATTAAGTATGATATGCAGTATCCAAGTTGCACATCATGATAGAAGGAAAAGTAAAAGAAGGAAATCAACCATTCCTCAATGAAACAATGCATGGATAAAAATAAAATGATAAAATGATTTTTATCCTTGGATTGACAGGTGTGTTCCTCAGCCCAATATATCGTACAACACTTCACGGCGGCGACGGGCTGCCGGAAATTAGAGGGGAGGGTGAAGAACATTTTCGCGACCGGAAAGTTAACGATGGCCATGGTGGATGAGCTAGGTTCTGGTGCCGGCTCGGCTTCGGGAGCCCCCGGAGTTTCAGAAAAAGGATGCTTTGTAATATGGCAGATGGTCCCCAATAAGTGGCTGATTGAGCTAGTTGTGGGTGGTCACAAGGTTGTAGCCGGAAGTGATGGCAATGTGGCATGGCGTCACACTCCCTGGGTCGGCGCTCATGCAGCCAGAGGTGGTGTTCGCCCTCTCCGGCGAGCTCTTCAGGTAACTCATCTGGTAATATCTTTAAATGTTACGCAACATTTTTTGGATAAAAGGATAAAAAGGGCTTGCTTTTCGAATAAGTATTCATTCAAGTATTAACGATCCTGTGACCAAATTGGGTGTTTCTTTTTTGCATGTGCGTTTTTGTTGATATATAGATAATGCTAATTATTTTTCGAGAAAATATTTTAGCCAACGAACATTATATAAAAATAGTTTTATAAATTAACGTGATTTGATCGTTAAATTATAAATTATAAATTTATTTTAATTATAAAATAAATTTAATAAATCAGATAAAATTATGTTAATTTATAAAATTATTTTTATAAAATTATTTTATAAAGATAATAGTACTGATACATTTGAATAGTAATAACTGTTAAGAAAAGTTGTGAATATTAGAGAAAAAATAAAAATAAAAAAATAAAAAAATAATAAATAATAATAAAATATTTTAAAAATACTTAAAAATACTATGCATGATAAACATATCATAATTTTCATTTCCATTGTTCTCTTTGATAAGGAAAATCGAGGTGGTCTTGACACCAATGCAGTGTTATTTGTTATTCCAATCCCTGCTTACGACACTAACGCAATCATGTGCTGATAGGAAACCTCGTAAAAATATTTGTAGGGACTAGATCCTCTGGCAATAGCGGCTGTATTTTCCTCAGCCAGTTACTGGGGAGAAAAGCGAATCTCAGGCGTCGATTGTTTTGCATTGAAATTGTCAGCAGATCAAACGGACCTGGCCGAACGTGGCGATAACACGGCGGAAATGATAAAGCACATTATGTACGGACACTTTAGCCAAAGGAGCGGGCTCCTCGCACACTTGGAGGACTCTTACTTGATGAGGATACAATCCCCTGGGGTCCATCCCATGTATTGGGAGACCACCATGTCCACCAGAATCGAGGACTATCGGACGGTGGAGGGCGTGATGATCGCCCACGCTGGCCAATCGATCGTGACCATTACACGGTTCGGAGACAACTTGAAGGCGGCCGGCCCCGCAGCCACACGGATGGAGGAGACGTGGGCCATCGACGATGTTGCGTTCAACGTCCCCGGCCTCTCCGTTGATTGCTTTATTCCTCCTGCCGAAGTAGTAGCGCCAATGGAAGAGGATCTCGTTTGGAGGTCACCGTTTGGTCATTGATCATGATTTTGATCCTGCGGTACTGCTCCTTTCGATTTTTCATATGATTGTTCTTTTACATTTTTTTTTTCCAATACTATAAGAAAAATAGACAAAAATAACTAATTTAATATAATCAAAATGACTATTTTTATTGAAAATAATTTTTTATGATATTTTTTCTTATTTTTTATGATGAAATTGATATCGTAAAATTAGGCCTGTTCATTCAGGCTGGGTTGTACCCGACCCGGTTTGAAATTTTAATATATTTATTAATATTTTGAATTTTTTTTTAAAAAAATTGAAGAAAATTTTAAATTCGGATTCTGGATTTGGAAATCTGAAACCCAGATGAACACCCTTACATAAAAGATCTATTTTCGTGTAGAGATGATATGAAACAAATTCCATTAATAGAAACAATTAGGAATGAAAATCAGAACAATTGGCTTGAGCAGTAAAATCTGGATAGGAATCCCACCAAATATTAATATCATCAACATTCCAAATATTGTAAGTTGTACGTCTACAATATCTTCATGTTCAAAATCTGGATGGGAATCCATTCCCACCAAATATTAAGAAGAGAATCACTTTTTACACAATAAGTTCTTGCATGAATCCCATATCATTATAAAAAAATTATTTATTTAAAACTAGTTAATTTTAATAAAATAATTATTTACAGCTAAAATTAATTATAAATAATTTTTTCATTATAATTAATTAGTCACAAAAAATAGTTCTAGGATGGAGAAGATTTCCTTGTTTCCAGGGATGGAGAACAATGATCATACAACAACAAATTTAAGGCAATTAATATTGTTTCTTTGTGCATTATTAAGTAATATATGGGTTAATCTTTAGAATATATTAGGAGGAAACGGATCAATTTTGATCTCATTTATCTAGGAAGTTTACCGATCGATCCGAAAGCTAGTAAGCAATATTAAGACACTATAATTTACACAAAGATAATTGGCAAGAGTTTGGGGGAAAATGAAGAATATGGTAATTATATGGGGCCCCCTGCTTGAGGTTTCTTTGCGATTCCGTAAGCTTATTTTATTTTGTACTTCTTCACATGGAAAAAGCTACAGACAGTCAACTGGTGCAAACGCGAGACAAACGCGGGCTGACGTGGCAAAATATGAAAACGCACCGTTTGACCCCAGATCTTTCTCCCCCCTTCCCTCCGGACACTCCCTCCCTTCCACAGTTTCATTTCCCTCTACGTTTCCAAAGCCTTCGAGTTCTCCCTCCCTCGAAGATGACCCACATGAAGCCTTCTTCCCTCAACGCTGCCCTCCCTCCCTCAGCTTCGGGATGAAACTCTGAGACGACCCGCTCGAAGCGTCCTCCAAAACCTCCTTCCCTCCTCCCACATAGCTTCCCTCCCTTCGCCTTCTTCTTCCTCCTCTTCCCACAAAGCCTCCATTCGTCCTTGCGGTTTACCCTTCCTCAGGTATAGATCTCGAAACCCTAACCCTAACCTAGCCCCTTCAAGTTTCTTCAAAGTTTTTGAAATATGCTTTTCCTTCTTCAAATTTTAAGAAGCTATTTTCATTTTTATCTTTTTTCTTTCTGCTTACATACGCTGTTAGCTGTTAGCTAGTAATTAGGATCTGTTTGCTGTTTGCTGTTTGTTGCTTACATACATTGTTAGGATGCTTGTTTCTATTAGGATGCTTGATGCTGTTAACTGTTAGATGGTAATTTGGATGCTTGATGCTTACATACACTAATCTTTCTGGATGCTTGTTAGCTAGTAAATAAGCTTCAAGATGCTGGTTGCTTGTTTTTTTTTTTTTTTTTTCTCATGCTTGATGCTTACATATGCATTACTAACAACAATAAGTGCTCAGTAACCCTTTGTTCCAGAGTAATGAATTATTTTTCTAAATATCAATCAAGGTCTATGACAGTAGAATTCTGTCTATGAGAGTAGGATTTAGTCAATAAGTGCAAAGAACCCCCACTTGGCTTGCTCGTAAGATAAATGTAAACAATCACCTTTGAGTTGCAATCTTTCATACATGAGAATTACAACTAAATCACATACAACTTCCTATTTTGGAACTACATGTCATTTACTAGCAGATGACTTTCATATTTGCTTGGTGGCAATGTCCTCCTGTAGATTTACACATTCTTGAGAACAAGTACTCCTATTAATAATGAATACATCACCAGAACAGCAGTGGAATACACAACAGCCATTAATCAGGCTCTACTTATAAAAAAAATAATTTCCATTTATCTGAGTTCAGTCTCCACTTTTTGGGTTGCAGCCCGTTTCTCCCCTGAAGACAGATACTCAAGGCAAAGATTTCTTCTAAAGAAGCGTTTTGGATTGTTGCCAACCCAGCACCCACCTCAGAAGTTGATTCAACTGATATACTGTCCTGTTTTGGATTTGATCTGAATTTGAAGCCTCTTGCATGAAAAAAATGTTCTAGTTTGCTATGATTTATTTAGTTTTTGGATAGGCAAAATATATTGTAGTTTTTCTGCAACCTTGTAATCAACTTTAAATGTTTAGTGATGTTAAAAAACTTACTTTCAGACATTTGAATTCACTTATAGTGAGGGATGAGAGAGGATGGTTGTGTTGAAAGCTCCTTTGTTTTTTGCAATTCAAGTGATTCATCAAATTGAGTAATTAGGCATTCATATATTAAGGACATGCAGTATTCTCATCCTGTCATGGGATGTTATCGGCTAAAATTGATGCTTGCACCAGCATTTTGAATTACATATTGTGTTGTGCCTCCTTTTTCCCTTTGCTTTCCTGCGTTTCTAAGTCATATGAAACACGGGAATGCCACTTCTCACGCCTTTCATGCTTCTCTTGTTTCTTCTCTTCGTGCCTTCTTTTGTTTCAACTACTTTGATCATCAGATTCCTTCTCCTGAATGTTACTTAGTTACTGATCGACCAGAGCCAGTTTTGCTGCTTCAGGTGAGACATCCTCCACTGTAGGTTGAAGAGAATTTGTTTCTTCCCAAGGACGGGGTGCTCTGCAGTAAGTGAAAGGACTTCACTTAAAGGGAGAATTAAAAAAGAGGAAGAGAAGAGGAGAAAGAAGAAGTAAGAAAAGAAAACAAACAAAGAAACGAAATGAAACAAAAGGCAGCGCATTGGTTGGGAACCTTCACGTCTTCCCAACTAAACTCTGTGCATCACAAGCAGAGAACCAAAAATTAACAGGAGATCCAAATGGGAAGTTCTGAATATATTAAAGTTGAAAGAAACTGAGTTGTATTAATTTTTTTTTAGGATTATGTTTCAAGGATGCAGATTTTCTCAAATTATATGATTACCCAAGTTTAAATTAGATAAATACAATAATTAGGGGTATAATCGGTCGGGTTCAGTCCGATTTTGGACAAAATTTAGAACCATATTACCGGTTTTGTATTTTTTAAAATTGATTACGCACCGGTTACACTCTAAAACCGGTAGTACCGGTTTCGGTCCGGTTTTCCGGTTTAAAATTAATATATTTTAGTCTATTAAATTATTAGTATTAGTTATAGTGATTCGAATAATTATATATTAGTATTTCTTATAGTAAGTTCAATTTTTTATAACTATATCATTGATAGTGATAGTATTAATATAATACTAATAATATTAGTATTACTTCTTATAAAAAAATATTAATATTATTATATCATTATTTTATAGGTAATTATTTAGTATAATAATTTATATATAGACTTAAAATATATTACTAATAGTAATATAGTATTAGACTATTAGTATTAGATTATCAAATGTAAATTTTAACTAATTTACATTATATATTAATGTATAAAATGTTATATATAATATAAAAAATATTATTTTATATTATATATAATATTAAAAAGTTTGATATAAAATATGTATTATATTGAACCGGTCCGGTCCGGTTCTAAGAAGTTTATAACCGAAACCGAACCGGTATCCACCGATTTGGATATTACGGGAACCGATTCCGGACCGGTATCGAATCAAAACGGGACCGATTTCACCGGTTTGGACCGGTCTAGTTCGATTTTTTGATTTTCTCTTACACCCCTAACAATAATGAGTAGACACACCATCATTTGATGATGAATGTGAAATTATACGACTACTCTCTCTCTCTCTACTATAACAAAGATACAATCACATATTTGGAAAGCATGAGTTTTTTATCCCAATGATTTCAAGGGATCATGACAAAAGCCCCTCAAGAGTTAGTTGATAGAGCATGACTGTAATACAATTGTAAGTTAATATTTCAATAAAATTTAAGGATTTTGAATCAGCTTATGAAGTTTGATTGTCAAACCACATGGTAGTAAATTTTAACTCATTTTCTTTTTAATATCTTAACCAGTTTTTTTTTTTTCTATTTTCCAACATAAAGTTAATGTATTCTATTCAAAACATTCACTTTTCTAGGGATTGATCATAAAGTTTAACTCAATTCATACTGAGAAAAGTAGTAAAGTTCATCAATTTAACCACATTTCCTCTTTGAGCTCCATTATATTTTTAACAACAGATACATTTTCTAGATAGAGAATGTTTGGATCAGCTTCCCTAGGTTAAGAAGAAACATCGTTGAATTTTAAAATGAACAGATGCCTAATTTATTGACTTGCATTCATGTGTAATAGGAATGATGGGTTTGTTGATCATCTTTTAAAGGTACTCTACAGACAAACTGTACAGATCAGAAAGCAAGACCAAAATCTACAGACCAAAACCATTTTCTTGCTACATTCAAGATCCATCAATCATGGAACAAAAGCAAGTAAAAAAAAAAAAAGCTTCACCATAACGAAGAAGAAGACCAATTCAGTGGCTCTTACGGTTTCTTGAAGATGATCTAAACGAAGATCTGTGACCCACGAAAATACCTGCACAGATCCACTTCAAGATTTGAAGATCTCAGTGCCGATGATGAGCTTCAGTAGCAGACGACACCACGAAGCCAAAAATGGAGACCAAAGCACGAACAAACCGAAAACGGAGACCAGTAGCATACGACAACACGAAGCCAAAAATGGAGACCAAAGCACCACGAATACCAAAATGGAGAAGCATGAACAAGCGGGAAATGGTCCAGACGAAAGCTTTGTTTTCCTTTTGATTTCTTTTTCTTTTTTAATAAATTAAAAAGCAGCTGACGTGGCAGCCGTTTGCAAGCAGTTTGTAGCTCGCGTTTGTCCGTAGCAAAACTCTCATTCAATTAAGGATGATCTCAATCCTAGTGGGGCATCGGCTAGACTTGTACTTGAAGATAAAACGGAAGCCGCAAGTTGCACTCGAGTAAAAAATTCAAAACGTACCGTATGGTTGAATTCCATTTGGACTGGAGATTAAGGTTGTGTTTTTTTTTTCTCTAAGCAGATTAAGGTTGTGTTTGAGTGTTGAGAAATATTAAAAATATTTATGAATAATAATAAAAAGTAGATAAAAAATAATAACAAAATATTAAATAATAATAAAAAGTAATAAATAGTAATAAAAATAAATAATAAATAATAGTGAAGAATGTTAAAAAGTATTGACAAAGTTTGATTTGCCAAACCTAGCCTCAAATGCATAATATAAAATGGATGAGAAAGAGTGGAGAGGAGAGGAGCGTCGCATACGGGAGAAAGAGAACAGAAAAATAGATTAGAAAGCCGAGAGGCAATTGAGCAGTGCATTGAAAATTTTTCTTTCGGATTTTTCTGAGGAGGATGATTTGGATAATAAAGGTAAGAGCTGTATGTTTCATCAACCGATTCTGTCGAAGAACACAAGTTTTATTTGTTTTCTTTTAATTAATTTTATCATGAACTAAATTTTATTTTCTAGATCTTTGATATAGTCTAGTATTGATCACAATTTATATTTTAAGTTATTTTATTTATAATATTTTTATGATTGAGTGTTTAATTTTTAATCTTAATACTTACAATTTTTTAGGAATTATTGTTTGATCAATTGAATTACAATGAGACCGAGAGGTGATTTGTTATTTTAGTTCTATAATTAAATACCATTAGTTGAGCGAAAATAGATATATTTTATTGTGACTAGTGTGATTTTTCAAAAAATTTAAAGAACGTAATGAGTTTCTAATTAATTAAATTCGTATAGAGATATGGAGTTGTTACTTAAAGATATTTTTAATATTATTCGAGAGAAAATATTGAATAGTTAAAGAATTTTTAATCATCAACATGAAATTTTTGGAATTTAATCAATTAGGAAGAATAAATTGTGTGAGATTTGCTAGGTGAAATTAAATGCTCTAAATCCATTCTTTTTATATTTTTATAATCTTATATTTTAAGCTTTGTTACTTTTTATTTGTAAATTTATTTTTGTTAAATAGTTTAATTTAATTTAGATAGTAGAAACATTCTATTTATTTTTGATTTTTCAAATAATAATTAATTTAATAAATTTTGGTATTCGGTAATATAATTAATTCTTGTGGATTCGACATTTATTTTATTTAAGAACACTTTACTACTTGTTACGATTCTGTGCATTTGTAGATAATTTAGCACTGAACAGGCCCGGCTTTTCTACCACATGCAAAGATTAGTCATGTTAACAGAAGACAAACCATTGATAAAAGGAGAAACTACCCACAAGAATTAAGTATCATGTGAGGGTAACCAATGTGTCCAAGCCTGAATTAATGCATCTTGTCTCCAAGAAACTACGTTAAAAAATGAAATAAGTTCAAAGAAACTTTCCAGGCAATGGCCATGCCAAAAACCAAGTTGTTACCCCTGGCTTAGAATGCAATAAATGTAATAAACCAGCCACCATAATTAACTCAATATAACTTCTTTGAGCAAGGAAATAATTTTCAAGTAATCTTGTTGAATCTAAGGGCATATGCCTACCTTTCATAGTGAATCTAAAGTCAAGCATGTTAATATTTTCATGTGTTTTATTTAGTATTGAAATGCTATGATCTAATGTATCTAAAGTCAAGCATTAACCAAGGTCGTCAAAAATTAAATTTGTGACATGTTTACCGATTGCAGATGCAGCAAGCATTTTTCTTAATTGGAAGAAAAGAAGGCCTAGCATGAGAGACAAGCGACTGTCAGCCTAGCCAAGTTGACTTGCCTGCCCCAAACCTTATTTAAGGATCGTGCATGAGAAATATACACATGCATGCATATATAATTTGAAATTGTCCTCAACATCAGGATGTACGAGGCAAGTCATCCTTGGCTACCAAACAAAAACTCTCTTATCTACATGTAAGACCTCTCTTCCTCTTGGTTTCATACTCCATTCTGATCGACGATGCCATTTAACACATTTTGGAAGTCTCTATTTATAGCCCTCAAAAAGATTAACAGAGACTAGAATCAGATACCCCCTCCCCTCATATGAGTCTCTTATTGATTTTGCCAGCTTTGCACATGATTTTTATATGGATAATGTTACATACAATCCAAAAAATTAGACTCATTTGCAGTCTAAGCAAGGGCAAAACTAAAAAATCTAGTTTGTGAGAGTCAATTTACAAAACAAAATTTAGGGAGAGATAAATATTAATTTTTTATATAATCTATTTCATAAAAATACATTTCAAAATTTGATTTTTATCAAGTTATAAAAATTTTGGAGGGCCAAAGCCCCTCAAGTTAAAGGGTGGTTATGCCCCTGAGTCAAAGTAATAAACAAATATAGAAATTTTCATTTTAAAATAAAATTAATTATAAAATTAAAAATCTGAAAATTTTATTTCATTTAGTCATAAAATTGAAACGTTTCTATAAAAAGAATTATTCTTTCAATATATCTACGACAGATGATTTGCAACTTGATGATTCCTTTCCAAGATGCTTATTAATTTAGTCGGCCCTTCATTGAATGAATGGCCTTAAGAACTGTAGCAAATAAATGCTTGTATTAATAGCTGTCCCCCTTTTTAATGGTGATCTTTGGATTTAGTTGAAGTTGAGCTCAACCTATTCTAAATAGCTTTTAATTCCAAAAAGTACTCAAGGTGATCAAATTTTAGGGCCTCAAAGTTCTGCATTTAATGTTAAATTGTAGTCTAATATAGCTGTTTCATTTCACAAAAAATGCATTAATGATCAAGCATCCGAGCACCCAAATAATTTGTAGAAGTCTTCCATAGAAATTTAGCTTGAGACTCCATGCATAAACGACTTTGATAATTAATCAATATGATCTACTCATATTTAAGCTGTTAAATCGATAATTGCTTACTAAACTTGGTCAAGCCCTATCTATTTCGACAAGTCCAGTACTGACAATTTACTAAGGTTAAAGACCTCCATTAACATATATAAAGCAAAGATCTCAGCCATGGCTAGCTTAGCTTAAGGTTCCTGTCGTGACGTACGTGCATGTTTCTTCTCTTTATCCTATATATCCTCATGTATTAATTTATGCTCCTCTCAGACCTCATGATTTTCCTTTTGACTAATTTATTTGACTTTTTATTCCTTATAATCTGATAGAAAAGAAGCAAAGAATACGATGAAGATGCTGTTTTTTATATCATGACTACTGTTGGGAGGTCATTGCACTACGTGCATGTAAGACTTTGGTGATATATAGAATCTAATCCAACTGATGATCAATTTGTTTCTCCTAATTTACCTCTTTTTCAAATCCTTTAGTATCTCATCCATCGGGACCCATTACATGAGCATCAAACCATTTGAGATATATCCCTTCCAAGAAGTCAATGCCTTCTCCACTAATTATCTTATAAAGATTTCATTCTGATGGCCGCCTAGTGCATTAAGCTTATAGCCCCCATTTATGGCTTCCGTTTTTCATATTCTTTTCTTGTACTGGTGCAGCTAGCTGGTATTTCAAAAACAATTTAGACAGTCTCATGATCTCTAACAAAAATATATACTTGTTCTATGAAAAGATCTTATAATTAAAGAAATTAAACCTTAAAACATAAGACATAGCCAGATATGATACATCAAATTGTAAATCATTTTTTTATTATAAAAAAATTGGCATATCATATTAAGTACGTAAGGTGGGGAAAGAAAGAAGAGACGCGAGGGAAGAGAATTAAGGAAAATTAAGATTTTGGAAAAATAGATCCTAACCCTACATTTGGGATTGATTTAAATCCAACGGTCTAGATAAATCTAATTGAAATAAAAGATAATATAAAGTAAAGAGTAGAAATTATAAGGGCAAGGGAAATATATCATGTGCCTTTGAAAAAGTGCTAGTATTTATCTTCAAACTATTTTTTGCGATTCATTCTTACCGCAACATCTAATAAAGTTGGCATTTTTGGACCTTTTTCCGGCAGACTTATTTGCAAGGACAAAAAGTCGCTCAAAAACGCATTTTTATTGGCGAATTTTTGATCGTCAAACCTGATCTCGCTGCAATTGTCTAATTTATTTTTCACGCACATCTTTTGTGTGATCAGTCTTGTATTTTCTACCATGGTGTGCTTTGAAAAAAGAAATCGCAGGGAAAGACTAAAGTTTGATTATTTTCAGAGATGAGATAAAATAAGATAAAAGTTAAAAAAATAATAAAAATATTATTTTAATATATTTTTTTAATATTAATTTTGTATGAGGATTTGAAAAAATGGTTTTGAAATTTGAAAAAATAGAATTTTTTATTATATTTTGTATGAAAATTTTAAAAAATGTAATGATAAGTTTAAAATAAGTTTGAAGTTTTTAGTTTATCCCCAAAACAAATCGACCCTAAATTTATTGTGTAGTGAACCATGTATACATTCACCTTTTTTTTTGGGAGGGAGGGGGGTGGGGAATGAAATTTATGGTCTAACTCATTTCATAAAATTGGTTGATTAATAAAAGAGATTTACACATTACTTATAAGTATGTCTAAGACCTTGTCCATATGTAATATGGAATTATTCCTTAACATTCTCCATCACGTGCATGCTAGTATTTTTTTTAATCCTTATCACAAGATAAGTAATGTGGGCCCCTATTTGTTTTATAGCAGACTCTGATATCATGATAAAATTTATATATCCAACTCATCTTATAAAACTAGTTTAACAAGTAAAATTTATACATTATTTATAAGTATGCCTAAGACCTTATCTATAAATAATATAAGATTATTCGTCAAGAAGAGAGACACTAGTTGCTATTAGCTAGGAAATTTGACTTCAAATCAAATCATATGTTGTACAGTGCTGCAGGAGGCCAGGGCTGCTCATGTGATTGGAGAATGAGACCGTCGCTTTCATTTTTCGTTACAAACGGATATAGTTCGATAATTTGTTGATAACCAATTCAAAAGACCGTTAAAAACACACAAGAAGGCCAGGTATAAAAGGAAACGATTTGTACAAGTTTCAAATAAAAAAAGCCTAATACAAACCCTTGTAAAAGAGTATACTCCAGCTAAGAAAGTGCTAAAAAAATTATTCTTTATTAGTGAGGCTTACTATTTTACAAAAGAGAAATGTTAAAGTCACAATTCAAAATCATATTTTGCTAATTTTTTTGCTTTTTTCACTTAAAGATTAATTAAGTATTTTTTAAGATGTTGTGATTTAAAAAAAAAAATAGTATTAAAACTGTTAAAAAATATATGGAAAAAAATCATAAAAAAAATATCAGAAAACCTTTAGTCGAAATCACAGGAGTGGTTGTAGCGACACTTTTTACAAAAAACTTGTATGAAATTTGTCTAGATATTTGAGATTTGACTATTTCTAGACTTGTACTTAACATTACTTTATAAAGAGAAAATTGGGATGAGTCCATTTTCTTTAAAAATAGAAGGTAAAAAGGAGTAATGACAAACTAGTCATGGAAAGCTGCATTCAACATCTGTTCCGTTGTCTTTAGAAATAGATCAATAAAAGCCACGTACGCCTAAGCTCACAGCCAAGCCAACCCCTTTTTATCACAACCTTTCTTCGCCAACGTTATAGACAAAAGTTATGCATCAAAGAAGTGGAAGAAAGAGAATTCCCCCTTAAATATTGGTGGGAGGTGTGAAGTGGTGGCGAAAGAGCCGTTATATGAACCTATTACGCAAAGCAGAGTATCCAAATTTGTCCAACCCTCATCTATCTCTTCAAAAACCGAACCACACCCATATCTTATCGTCCAAAACTTACTAATTCACATGTAGCAATAAAGTCTGATCCAAATTACAAATCATTGTAGTTTTGAAAAAGAAAAACCAATAGCAAAATAATAACCTAAAGTGACCCGTCCATGTTACATAAGAAGTCTAATTGGAAGAATCACAAGATCAAGTACTGGAGTACACCGTAGAGGGGATAAAATATCCAAGGGCCAAATAAAAAGTCCAAACCACCAAAAGGCCCTATTAGAAGACAATAGAAAGAGAGAAAGAATAAAGAAAGAGACAAAAGTTGATGAAGGAAAGTGTGTCAGGAAGAAAAATTGAGATGTGATGTAAATAAGAAAAAATGTGACATAAAGTAAGCAAGAAGTAGAAGATAAAGAAGGGGGACCAGACCACTTTAGAAAGACTTAAGCTTCTTTAATCTTGTTGAGATGTGGCTTGAATAAAGCACATCAGATTGCACTTCGAGTCTCAACCCGTAACTTCGCTCGACCCTCGCTCGAGCGGCGCTCAAGCGAGACATCAGACAGAGGCAGAGACTTCGCTTGACTCTCGCTCGACCTTCCGCTCGAGCGAGAATCAATCTTAGGGTTGTATCGCTTCTAGGAATTAGGGTTAGCGCCGTCTGGAATAGTATTTTGCTCGAGCTAGAAGGTCTCGCTCGAGCGAGATACTGCTTATATAAGGATCGCGTGCATTTGAACGGTAGAAGGCTATGAGGAGCTGAAGATTCCGCTCGAGCGAGAAGACGAACACAGCAGCGTCTATTTTTTTTTTCCTCTTGTTTGATTTTGTAGATTTGAGAGCCATTTAGCAAGGGTTTGAGAGCTTTGTGAGAGAGAGAGCTTTGTAACCTCTAAAGTGTACTCCATCTTCTGATATTATAGTGATTCAAACCGACTCAACAGTGGATGTAGGCTCAGTTTAAGCTGAATCACTTCAAATCTTGGTGTCTATTACTATTCTGTATCTTTTAGTTTCATTTCTCTTTGTTGCATCCGCTGCGTGGCTCTATATTTATTGTTTGTTGTCCGGCTCATCCCCAACAAATTGGTATCAGAGCGTTCTTGAGCTCTGTGAAGATCTGAAAGGATGGCCTCAGTAAATTTTGGAGTAGAGAAATTCGACGGATATAACAGCTTCAGTTTATGGCGCTTGAAGATGAAGGCTTTGTTGCGTCAGCAGGGTCTGTTCAAAGTTGTAGAAGGAGTGACTGGTGAGTCTCCTGCATCGTCAAAGTATGAGGAAGAACTGGCTCACAGTACTATTCTACTGTCACTATCAGATGAAGTTTTGAGGAAAGTTGCAAAGGAGGAGACCGCGGTTGATCTGTGGAACAAGTTGGAGAGCTTGTACTTGAAGAAATCTCTCACTAACCGGTTGTATTTGAAACAACGGTTATACACTCTCAAAATGGTTGAATGTACTTCTATTTCTGCACATCTAGATGAATTTAATAAGATTATTATAGATCTGAGGAACATAGACATTAAGATCGATGAGGAAGATCAAGCCTTAATTGTTTTGTGTTCATTACCTATTTCGTTTGATAATTTATAAACTCAATGTTGTATGGTAGAAATACAATCTCCTTAGTAGATGTCAAGTCTGCTTTGAATTCTAAGGAATTGAGAACAAAGTTTGGGGGTTTAGGCATTAACGATCAAGCCGAGGGTTTGTTTGTGAAATGTTCATCTGGTGATAGATCCGGAAAAGGATGTTCAGGGAAGAATAGAGGTAGTTCCAGTTCCAGTAGCTCTAGATCTAACAAGAGAAAAGTGAAGTGTTACCACTGCCATAAGTTGGGTCATTACAAAAGTGAGTGTCCTCAATTGAAAAATATGGAGGAAGAGGAAAGTTCCTCTAGTAGTGATGACAGTGAAGAAGATGACAGTTAGTCTCTACTTCCTTGAGGGCAGTATGGTAACAAGGTGGAATATCCTCACATGCTCCAGATTCAGATATCATTCGCATATGTCACATGCGAGTGTGCCAGACATGATGGTCATTTATGAGTCGGCAACTTTTGCTTGGTGTGATCAGAAGATAGTAATCTTAGTTTTTTGTTTGCATTGTATTCTTGGGAAGCAGTGTAGAATCATGGTTCCTGCAGTATTTTTGATCAGGATTCATCTTGTGTAAAGTCTTGTTTTGTATTAAACTCATATTTGTTTCAATAATCATTGAAGAGTTTGGTTTTGTTTATTTGATTTTGAGAAGACAAATGATCTACAGACAAGAAGGTAGAGCGTTACTCAGACCATACAGTTTTGTTTCACTCCACAGAGTAACTGAATGGAATGAGGTCGGTTTTGAGCGACAGAGTTTACAGTTTGCTTTTAGTTTGCCAGGCTTGTCTATAGATCGAAAGTGAAGCATACAACGCATCTTGCTATTTGATGAACATTCTCTTCTTTTATTCCACAGGAAATGAGAGAGAGTTATAGCAAGAAGGTGGAGTTGCAGAGAGCTTCATAGATGAGTATAGGTAGTACTCTAGTTTATTGGCATTAGTGCACAGTGAGAGCAGGTCTACAGTTGGTAGATAGATGAGGCAGTTTAGCCACCTTTTGTGTATGCTCATGCAGGCTTTTGTTGGTTCTTACTTTGGCAGAAGAATATTTGGTTGTCTTCATTTGTATTCAGAAGCCGTTTGTTCAAGTAAGCAGTCTGTAATGTGGTGTATTGCCGTTTGTGTGAAGATAGTGAATCTTCAGATGTCGTCTATGGTGTTGAAGACTTTTGCGTGGAAATTGAGTTCTTCAAAGATAGACTTCATATTTCGTGTTGGGTATTCCTTCTGTGATTGAAGGATTTGTGGGTCTTAAGAATGAATTTTGTGGGGCTTGTGACAATTCAAGCCAAGGTGGAGATTTGTTGAGATGTGGCTTGAATAAAGTACATCAGATTTCACTTCGAGTCTCAACCCGTAACTTCGCTTGACCCTTGCTCGAGCGCCGCTTGAGCGAGACATAGACAGAGAGTTCGATCCAGGCAGAGACTTCGCTCGACTCTCGCTCGACCTCCCGCTCGAGCGAGAATCAATCCTAGGGTTGCATCGCTTCTAGGAATTAGGGTTAGCACCGTCTAGAATAATATTCCGCTCGAGCTAGAAGGTCTCGCTCGAGCGAGATACCTCTTATATAAGGATCGCGTGCATTTGAATGGTAGAGGGCTGTGAGGAGCTAAAGATTCCGTTCGAGCGAGAAGACGAACACAACAGCGTCCGTTTTTTTTTCCTCTTGTTTGATTTTGTAGATCTGAGAGCCATTTAGCAAGGGTTTGAGAGTTTTGTGAGAGAGAGAGTTTTGTAACCTCTAAAGTGTACTCCATCTTCTGATATTATAGTGATTCAGACCGACCCAACAATAGATGTAGGCTTAGTTTGAGCTGAACTACTTCAAATCTTGATGTTCATTACTGTTCTGTGTCTTTTAGTTTCATTTCTTTTTGTTGCATCCGCTGTGTAGCTCCATATTTATTGTTTGTTGTCCGGCTCATCCCCAACAAATCTCACGACATGGATTCCTACGACGAGATCTCTCTAGAAAATAAAACTCCTATCTTTATTGTACAACGAGAATGAGCGACTATAAAACAAATATGTTATAGTGGATTTACTTTCCCAAACAATCTGTGAATGTAGGTCTAGTGTCAAACCATATAAATATGTGTGTCTCACTCTCATTTTTTTTCTATATATATTTACTAATCACTATTATAGATGAATGCATAGACCTCGTATAGCCGCACCGAACCACTGACCGGTACTCCATACAGCGTACAGATCAGGGCATTCATTTAGTGAATAATTGCTAGAGAGCTTCGTTTCCTTAGTCTCATGAGAACGATTCTGCAACTCTTGGTTCCAATTGAAACCAAACAACATGGATAGGATTTTAGGCACTCACCAAGTTTTGTAGCAGAATGTAGCGCATAATTAAGTGTCATGTGAAGTTGAAAATGACAATAAGAGTAGTCCAAATGAATAGAAAACTCGGGATTGTGGTGCGGATGACTAGCTATAAGAGGCATGAAGTGTGAGACCCACGTGTCATCTTATTGAAGTTCAATTGGCTAAAAACTAAAGATAGACAGTTGATTGATCTGAGATGTTGTTATGGAATATCATCATGTGTAGCTAGATGGAGAAACTCTCTTCCCCTCTTTGCAGTTTATATTTAGTGGACTACATTGTAGTCTTCATTGAAACCCTGCTATTTTATGAATAAATAAAATATTTTTTTGAAGTTTTAGAGTTTTTAATTTATAAATAAAGATATTTTAATCAATTTTATTTCAAATTAGGATTTTGCTAATCATAATTTGAGGAGGGTTACATTGAACATGTAATTCGACTCTTTATCCAAAAGAAAAAAGAAAATCCACAAAAGAAAAATATGACGTTAAATTATGATTTTACTAATCATTGATCAGCTACAGCCCACAGGCCGCATCAGTACTGCTTATAATTGAGATTGCCACTTTTTAAGTTTTCAAATATGCGAAAATAATTTGCGCATATCATGTAAAGGCTTGTTATGGGCTAAAATTGGGTTGCACTCGATCGGGGCCGGCTCCTTTTTCTCATATATATATATATAATATATAACTTTAGCTTAAAAGTGGAATGAAATAAATATGAAAGTGGAATGAAATGAGCTCTGGAAAACAAGTGAATTATGGAGATCATCTTTTTTAGTTACTATATTTTATTCTCTTCTAACGTGAACTTAAATGATTAAATGATTATAAACAAGCAGAATACTTATCATATGACTGCTCTGCATTTGGACTGCCTCAATTAATTAACCATGCTTTCATTTTCAGCGTTATTTGTGCAAGAAGAGAAGGTCTGTTATAGCAGATCAGATAAAGGCATTTGTTCAAATATCTCATATGTAATTCTTACTAACCATGTCATTTTGAGTTCTCCTCCAGATGCCCAACATTCCTGAACCAGGAAAGGTGTTATAGTTTGTCAACATTCCTAGATTCCCGTACTAGGAAAATGTTTCTGGAACTGCAAAGGAAATGGATTAACCATGCAAAATCGTCTGTCAACATTAAATGTAGCTTTGTTAATGAACTTGGGACCGCAGAGAAAAGGGTGTTCTAGTTTACTTTCCCCCATTTTGTATCACAAACATCTCTGGCAACATTTGAAAAGAGGAGTAACAAGTTAGTCGAATGTAAAGCTGAAACACAAGATGTAGCTTTGTGGTATAATAGAGTTCTTGGTTTCCATGTTGAAGGTGAAGTAACTGAACTCATTGCAGCAATTTGAAACATTTATTTCCTGTATTGTCAATAGCCATTTTCTGACAACTTTTCTGTTCTGTAGGAGTAAAATTTATTTTTAAGAGCATTATGATGAACAATACGGAATAATCGAAAAGAAAGTAAGAGAGAAATAACACAGAGATTTATGTGGTTCAGCGACGTGCCTATATCCACTGGAGCGAGCGGCAAATTTCACTATATTCAAAATTAGGGTTACAACATATATATTTATACCAAACCCTTGGTGTACGGACGTACTTAAGAAAAATTAAAAAAATACCTCCGCCATCTGCCACTTGCTACTGTATCCTCATCAAATATGAGCCACATACTCCAATAACCTCCACATTGGCGAGTATCCACCCCTTAGGAGAAAAAGAAAGTATAACTAAGAACTCCACCTGGGACGGAGTTGGGACGCCTTCCATCTAGCAACTGAAGACATTAATCAAGTCCAAGCAGTGCTTGAACTTATCTGTAGTAACAATCTTTGCCAACATGTCTGCTGTATTCTCAGAAGTGTAAACTTTCTCAAGTAGTAATTCACCAGAAGAAACCAACTCCTTGATCTTATGAAACCTCACATCTATGTGCTTGGTCCTCGCATGATACACATGGTTTTTCACCAAATAGATGGCACTCTGATTGTCACAATGCATCTGAACTCCACCTTCCTAGACACCCAGCTCTTTGACCAACCCCGGAAGTCACAGAGCTTCCTTGACAGCCTCAGCCACTGCCATATACTCTGATTCAATAGTAGATAGTGCAACTAGAGGCTGTACCATAGACTTCCAACAAATAGGCCCTCCCACAAGAGTGAATACATATAATGTGGTAGACCTTCTGTCATCCAAGTTCCCTGCATAGTATGCATCCACATATCCCACAACTAAGGGATCACTTTGTTGTTCGCTACTAGTGATAAGTGCAAAGAAACCAAATCCTCAAAATTGTACCTGGTGGGTGGCCGGATAGTGCATCTGGGCCTGTCTGTGGCTATAATGTGATGCTCATGACTCTTTGAGCTAGCACCCTCTGAATCATGTGCATTGTCATCTCTATCATGGGTTTCTAACTCCACCTGCACCACATGCTCATCACTGTTGCAATTTTCTGGCATATGTTTCTATTCTCCTTGAGTACGCTGTAACATGATTTTTTCATCAAAAACCACATCTCTACTGATCACCACCTTGTTTGCCTCCAAATCCCACAGCTTGAAGCCTTTCACCCCTTTCTGATAACCTAGAAAGATACACTATCTAGACTTTGCATCAAGTTTTGATCTGTCCTCACTAGAAATATGCATCTAGGCTGGACATCCAAATACTCTCAACTCAGAGTAGTCTACTGCACTGCCTGTCCACATCTCCTCTGATACTCTCCCATCTAGTGCTGCCCTTGGTGATCTGTTAATAAAGAAACATGTCATATTCACTACCTCTACCCAGAAGTTCTTTGCAAGCACTGCATTCAGCCTGAGACACTGAGCTTTTTCAGCTATTGTTTTGTTCATCCTTTCTACTATACTATTTTGCTGTGGTGTCTTGCGAACTGTGAAGTATCTCTTAATCTCATGCTGCTCACACAACTCCTGGAATTTCAAATCTGTATACTTAATACCGTTGTCTGATCTGAGGCATTTAATCTTCCTCTCTGTCTGGTTTTCTACTTTAGCTTTCCACAACTTGAACTTGGCAAACGTTTTTGACTTGTGTTGCATGAGGTACACCTAGACCTTTCGTGAGTAGTCATCAATAAAACTCACGAAATACAGATGTCCTCCTTGTGATGCTACACTGATTGGTCCCCAAAGATCTGTATGAACATAGTCAAGAATTCCTCCTATCTTGTGTGTGGTTGTCCTGAACTGCACCCTGTTCTGTTTTCCAAGAATACAATACTGCAAAAATTGAGCTTGCATGTCTTGACATCCTTCAATAAATTTCTCTTATGAAACTCCATCATCCCACGCTCACCCATATGACCCAGCCGCATATGCCACAAGACTGTACTATTTGACTCAGACTTTATAGCAGCAACTCCACCTACAATTGTGGTACCTAGCAATCTATAAATATTTCCTGCTAGTTTCTGCCCCTTCATCACTGTTAGCACACCTTTACTCACTTTCATTACTCCACTTACAGATTTGTAACTATAGCCATTACAATCTAAAGTGCCTAATGAAATCAAATTCTTTCTTAGATTCGTTACATGTCCAAAATCACACAACGTTCTAACCACACCATCAAACATCTTAATTTTGATATTCCCTATTCCAACAACTTTGCAGGATGCATCGTTACCTATCAGAACAGAACCAGAATTTACTGACCTGTAGGTGTCAAACCAATTTTTGTTCAGTGTCATGTGATAGGAGCGTGCTGAATCCATAATCCACGAATCTGCCAGATGATCTGAACTGGATGAAACAGAAAGCATATCACCATCATCGCTTCTGAATCTTCTTCTTCCATTACGTTTGCAGACTTTGATGGACCCTCTTTGTTTTCTGCATTCGCTTTCTTTTTCTCTAGACACTCCCGTTTAATGTGCCCCTTTTTCCCGCATTTGTAACACATGATATCCTTTTTCTTCCTTGATTTGGACCGGGCTTTATTGTTACCTGATCCATTCTGAGTCTTGCTTCTTCCACATTTTTGGTTACCTCTCACCACAAGTCCTTCACCTTGTGAAGTCTCATCACTGCCTAACAAAGCACATGTGACATCCTCCAACTCAAGGCTTTCTTTCCTCAACATCAGAGTCATAACCAAATTCTCAAATGTAGGAGATGCCGGTAGGGAATTCAGCAATATCAATGCCTTATCTTCGTCTTCGAACCTCACTTTAACTCACTTCAAGTCGCTAATGATCTGATTGAACACGTTGATATGCAGGCTCAGATCCGAGCCCTTTGACATCTTAAGGCTAACCAACTTCTGCTTAAGATAAAGCTTGTTCGTCAACGACTTGAACATATATTGACTTTCCAGTTTCAGCCAAATTGTTGCCGGTGATTCCTCATCCATGATGTGATACATCATGTCATTAGCCAAACAAAGCCTGATAGTTGCCACAACCTTCGCTTCCAATTCGTTCCATTTTGTTTTCTCCATACCTTCCAATTTCTTTTCGCATAACGCCTTCACCATGCCCTGCTGCACTAACAAATCCTTAACCATGATCATATCGAATTTCGCAGATGAAACCCCAAACATTGTAATCTGAGCTCTTGATACCAGTTGTTGTGATCGTGTGGCAATTATGATGAACAATAGGAGCGAGTGGCAATTATGTGGCAATTTCGCAGATGAATAATCAAAAAGAAAGTAAGAGAGAAATAATACAGAGATTTACATGGTTCGGCGATGTGCCTATATCCATAGGAGCGAGCGAAAAATTTCACTATATTCAGAATTAGGGTTACAACATACGTATTTATACCAAACCCTGGGTGTACGGACGTACTTAAGAAAAATTACAAAAATACCCCCATATCGTACTGCGAGGGCATTGCCCCTGCACCCCCAACTTTATTGTCACTCACCCGCTCGCTCTGACATCTACCACTTGCCACTGTATTCTCATCAAATATGAGCCACATACTCCAACAGACCCAAATGAGAAGTACTCTTTCAACATTCGATATGCATATGATGCTTACACCTATAAGTAATTCTTTCCCATTATTGTTCATGTTTTAAAATTAAATATATTCCATCAATTTTGATTTCAAGGTGCTGTATATTGTCTGTTATGTAGGCACTTGATAAATGCATGTACCTTGGGAGAAGTTTATGAAGCAAGCCTTACTGAAAATGGCTGGAATTATCTATCACAACTACAATGTCATTTTGAAAGATAGGCGCAAATGAGATTTTTTTTTAATGCTATTAACTATTCATCTTAGTTGTGTTTACCTCTTAATGGAATCACTATTCATTTAATAGACCTGCATTATATTCCATATGATAACATGATAATGAAATTTTGTCTTTTCAATATTCTTGGTAGGCATGCATAGTTTTGTTGTTGCGTTGGGTTATGTTGATTGCCTTGGGAAAGTGTTAATTGCTGGAAACCGACCATGCTGATTTAAATTTCATATTGTAATGTAGCATATGATGGTTGAGCGTTGAATGAGATAGAACCTGAATAAATAAATGATCCCATGGTTGGCACGGTTGTGCATTTGTAGGTTTGAGCTCTTATTTTAAGATCCCAAGGATTCGGATTAATTAGCTCATGGCATAGGTAGGTCAGACAAGAATGCTCCAGCAAACTATGTAGAATGAACTTCTTGAAATTGTATGCTTTGAACTCTTAAGTGTTAGATGGATACATTGATGATTTTTGGATTTTGTGTACTGGACAAGAGAAATCATGTTTAATGTAAATATAGGTCCTTGTTGGTGATATTTACTGTCCAAAATGTGTCTTTCCAGCAATTTGAATTGTAGCAAGAAAAACGTAATTCCAATGTTAGCATGAGTTTTTTAGATATATTCTTGTCGCAGGAAATAGCCAATTCCGGCACATCAAAATGCCAGAAAACACATTTCCCGCCAAAACAGGTACCAGAATAACTTATATTGATCGAATGCCATGCAGCTCATAACACTTATTCTGGTGAAATTTTTTTTTTCTTGGGATTCGGTAGTGCCAGAAATAGTGACCATTTCGGACACTTCAGTAAATGGCTGGAATTGATAGTTTTTTGGGTTAATTATTTCTGGCCATCTTGCTGCGAATAGAAAATGCCTGAAATAGTCATTTCTGGCAGTAAAATAGGCTATTTGGGGACCAAATCTCTCTCGGGAAAAAATGATTTTCCTTGTAGTCACACCCTCCCTCACGTGCAGACCACTAGTATTTTTTTATAGTCCTTGTTCACTGGATAAGTAGTGTGGGTCCTCATTTTTTTTTTGTGGCAAGTTCTGATACTATGAAAAAATTTATGGGGTTAGCTAACTCATCTCATAAAACTGGTTCAATAAAAGATGATTACTCATTCCATATAAACATACCTATGACCTTGTCCACATATAATGGGAGATTATTCCTCAAAAATGTTGAAGGAAGTCAAACAAACGACAATGAACTCGAGCTTCATAATTATATGAAACACTGTCGCATAATGATTGATAAATTAATGGTTGTTTTTGGTCCTTCCAGAAAAGGGATAGAAGTGTCAATTCAAGGTTTTTGAGAGAGAAGATTATTTTAAATGAGTTGATTAGGTTTGGGGAGTTTTGGAATGAGAATAAGTCTTATAAGGGTAAAAGAGTATGAAAGGAGCATAAGCATAGGTTATGGGAGCTAATCCAAGAGAGAGAGAGAGAGAGAGAGAGAGAGAGTTTGGTGGATTTCAAATGATGTATTGCTGGCGAAGATGGTCTTATGGTTTCTCTGGACAATATATTGACAACTTCCATCATTTTTTTTCTTTGACAATTGTCTTAATAATTGTTCTAATAAAAAAACTATTGTTTTTGCATGTAATTCTTTTAACCTCATAATGTTAAAAGTTACGACCAGGATAGGCATGACTTACATGATTTACACGTAAATAGCGTTCTGCAGGTTGGTACGTAGGATCGATCCATAAGGCTCCTTGGAATACTGTAAACCCCCCCCCCCCCCCCCCAACCCAAAGTTTCCATGGCCCTTGGATGAAGATTTTTGGAAGTTCATTTGTTACGAAAAAGAAAACACCATGTGTAAGCAAACATCACACGTGAATAGTTGGTGTTAGTGGAGTACTCCATTCTTTTTTAAAGCATTTGCACAGTATTTGCGCATTCCACAACTGTATGTGATATTATTATATATGTGATAAATTTGTCAGCAAAGGTAGCAAGAGGCCAGTGCGAATGAGATGCGGACACCACCACCACCACTTAAAGTTTTGCCTTGAAAAGTTTTTTTCTTTCATTTTAGTTTGGGTTGTGTATGAAACAATGATTTTTTTTTTGCTTGATACATTAAACTGAAATATGAGTGGTTATGCTAAGACTCATGGTACATTTTGCTTATGATGGATTTTTTTGATATGAAGTATCACTTGCTATATGAGATCTTTGCTGGTGGTTTGGTTAGTTATTTTGCTGGTTTATATCACATTCATTCGATATATTTTTTTTGTCATCAATCACTCAAAGAAGGAGACTGTACATGTAATTTATGTTTGGCTAGGATTAGATGAGTCTGTATTTAAACTCAATTATGCGTGAATGTAATTTTAACTATGACTCTAGCATTGCATCCGATAAAGATGAGTATTTGAATAGAAGTTATCTGATAAGGATAAGTGTTTGAATTATAACTCTTATCAAATCTTGTTTAAATAATAAGATAAGACTCTATAAAAATCCTATATATGTTTCGAGTTTAAAAGTCAGTTGAAGAAATAAAAACACAAGTTTTATTGAAAAAACTGAAGCAGATTTGAACTCGATACAATTCAGATAAAGTGATCCAGTCCGAAATGTTCGCAAATCATTAGCAATGTATCTGACTAAAATTCTGGATAAACTCGTCAGTAGAGTCCTTCGAATCAATCATTGTATTGCTTATTTATAGAGGAGTCGACTGAGGAGTTTAATCAACACTTCAACAGCACACATTCATAAACATTGAAAGTTTGAAGATCTGGGTAGAGCTTGATCAAGAGATTGTGTGAGAGAAAATCTTTGGGAAAATTTTTCCAAAAAGCTCAATCCATGAGATTGAGTGAGAGAATACTCCAAGGGAGAGTTGCCATATTTGTGATCAACCACTAGAGGTTCTAGTAGAAAAGACAAAAATTGGAGAGCGTCAGAGATTTTGGTTATTTACTGCGGTAGAGGACAAACAGGTCGTGTCTTAGGTAAACATGTTTAGTTATAAAAGTTTTGTAAACGTTTTACTTATAATAATCTCAATCAATAAAATTGACTTTTTTGAGTTTAGTTGCCCAGTAGGTTTTTACTTTCAAGGAGTTTTTCAAAAGGTTTCCCTTCATAACTAAATAATTGTGTTAATGCTTTTTAATATTTTACGTTGATTAGTAATCAGTCCTAATAGCTTTTGTTTAGCATTAACGTGCATAACCAAGGGTATATAAGGAACTTCAATTGGCATCAGAGCCAGGTTCATTCAATTTGAGTGTGATCCGTTCCCTTGGAAGATCACGACGACACTATCATCACTACCACAATTCAATGGTGATTACTATGCCTACTAGAAGGTAAGGATGAGAGCATTTTTAAAGTCGTTTGATGAGAGAGTCCGGATAACTGTGGAGTCAAGATGGACAAGACCCACAACACCGATAGAAGATTGGACAAAAGAACAATCAAGCATTTGTAATTGGAACAACAAATGTCTTAATGTCATTTTCATGACAGTTTCCCCTAATGAATTCAAGAGAATTTTCATGTGTGAGAAACTTAAGGATGCTTAGGATATTTGGGAAACTACACATGAATGGACCAAAACGATAAAAAATTTCAAATTACAATTATTGACCTCAAAATTTAAGGAGATGAAAATGCTGGATGATGAGACTTTTAATGAGTTTTATGCTAAACTAAATGATATTGTTAATTCTAGGTACAATCTCGGTGAGAAAGTGGGGAGGCACGAGTTGTGAGAAAAATCCTGAGATCCTTACCTGAAAAGTTTCAACCAAAAGTGTTTTTTTTTTCTTTTTGCAAAGAACCAATAGTCACCCTCATAACGATCCCATCCCAAATTTATTAATGAATCCCTTACTTATAGCGGAAGAATACCGTGGTAACATCATTACACTTGGGGGCTTACAAACATAAACTCTATAATCTAACCCAAATCCAAGTGTCAAACCAACCAACTAGCTTAGAAAAAACCAACTAAATAAAACAAATCTAACAAGCTTGTGAGAATTATTAGTGCAAAAGACCACTTATTGCAACCAAATGACAATAACCAATGACCCAAACTAGGACTGACGTAAATTAGGTAAATACAAATAATCAGTTCTTAACAAGCCTCTAAGAAATTTCGGAACCTGTACAGCAAATCGCCAAGCTCGCGTAAAACCATCCGCACCCATCTTAGCCAAAAAGTCAGCCAGCATGTTTCCTTCACGAAGAATATGATGAATGGAAAAATTTCCATTATCAAAAAGATTAATCACTTCCACCCAAAAATCTTCCAAGTACCATATTCCAAACCTTTGATGAACAATCGAATTAACACAAACCAAAGAATTAGAGTCCATGTCAACCATATTAAAGCCCAAATCACGGTAGTACTTCAAACCTGTAGACAAAGCTTTTAACTAAGCAAAGTTATTGGTTCCCTCACCCAAAAAACAAGAAAAAGCCAGCAATAATTTCCTTTGTGCATTCCAAATAGCACCACCAGCTCCACTTCTACCAGGATTACCCCGACTACACCCATCAACATTAAGTTTAACGCTATCATATCTCTGCTTCTCCTAGTACACAAACTGACATCTCAGCATTGCAATAGGAAGAACTGATAAGCCCAGCTCTTTTAGCCTACTCACATTGGCAGCTGTCAATTTAGAAAATTTTTAAGGTTCTCTTGAACTCTTAGTAACCAAAAACATATAGATCTCCAAATATTTTCAACAGTAATTTTATTGTCTTCCATGCGAGCTTTACATCTTTTATGCCAAAGTAGCCAAGAAATAATACATGGCAACAAACCCATGATTTTACCAACTTAAGAGGAACGACTTGCCGACACCACAATGTCATTACGTCTCTCCATCTTCTATTTGAATCAAAAGGACTACCCAAAATTGAAGAAGCTTTCTACCAAATAATCGAAGCAAACTCACTAGAAGCAAGAACATGAGATAAGTCTTCATAATTCCCATCCTCACAACAGTCACATTTAGAGGTAATAGGAATTCCAATTCTTCTCAGTCTATCATCAACACTTAACCCATTATGGAAAGCTTTCCACAGAAAAATAGAGACTTTTTTCGGAAGAGCCTCATACCATATCCACTGAGCCCAATCAACTTTTAGACTAATAACTCTAACACAATGCCAAGCCGATTTAGTCGAGAAGGAACCATCTTTCTTTTCCATCCATACAAGCACATCATTACCATTTTTTTGGGTTGCCAAAGCATTACAAATTTCTTCTAATTTGGCCTCTCCAACTAGTCTCTCTAGCAACTCCAAGTCCCAGCCATCATCAATTTTCACTTTAGCCAGTTTTAAGTTGGGTAACTCTACAATAGGCAAAGAGTCTACAATCGGCCCACTATCCAACCATCTATCCCTCCAAAAAGAAATGTTACCATCACGCACCCGCCATTTAACAATCATCTTCCAAAATCTGGACCCCTTGCTCTGATTTAACAAAGATACATGCTTGTCTCCCACATATTTTGCATGGAAAAAGCTCGCCCAAATATCCTGACCTATCAACACCTTTCAAGCATATTTCATATGCAAAGAAGTCTGGATATCATCAAGATCTCTAATGCCAATACCCTCCTCCTCCGTAGGCTTACACATACTTCTCCAAGCAACCCACTTTTTCTTGGACTTGCCTTCCATCTCACCCCAAAAAAAGAACTAAACAATCTATTAATACTCTTTAGCACAGCATGAGGAAAATTAATAATTGACATCAAATGAATAGGCAAACTAGATAAGACATGCTTTAAGAGAACAAGTTTGCCCCTAGCTGATAAACATTTCATCTTCCACCCTCCCAGTTTTCTATTCACTTTATTTAAAAAAGGCTCGAAGTGAACTCAAGTGAGTTTACTTGAAAGAATGGGTGCATTCAGATAAGTAAAAGGAAAATGGCATTTAGAAACTCCATGATCCTTAGTAATTTAGCCTTTTTGCTTGGCAAAAAAACCTTAGCAAAAAATATCGAGGACTTCTCCTTACTCATGCGTTGCCTCGACCACATTTCATAAGTGGCAATAACATCCATCAATTATTTACTAGACTTTTTGCAACCATTCAAGAAGATCAACACATCATCTGCATAAAGAAGGTGAGAGACAAGGGGATACCCTCTAGGACGAGAAAAACATTTAATTTTCCCCTCAAAATATTTTTCCTCAAGAGTCTTGTGAATAGTTCCTCCAAAATAATAAAAAGGTAGGGCGAGAGCGGATCTTCTTGACGAAGACCTCTTCTCCTTTGGAAAAAATCCATCAGCATGCCATTCATCAAAACTGAATACCAAGGCATGGAAATGCAGTTTTTTATAAGCCCACACACTGTAGGAGAGAAACTGAAGGCTGCCAAAACATGTAATAGGAAGTCACATTCCACCCTGTCATAAGCTTTAGTCATGTCAAGTTTAAAAATAACATTACCCCCCATGACCTTCTTGTTAATGGAGTTAACCATTTCCTACGTCAAACTAATGTTATAAAAAATGCTTCTTCTCAAAATAAAAGCACTTTGCTCAGTCGAGATCAAAGCAGATAACAGAGCAGTAATCCTTGCCACTAAAACCTTTGTGCAAATCTTGTAAAAGACTGAGCAAAGGCTAATAGGGCGGAACTTATCAAAGCCCATTGGCTGCTCCATTTTAGGAATAAGAACCACAAACGAAGTGAAATAAAATCTAGGCAAAGAACTACCCCCCAAAAGAATTCCTAACTGCCTTTACAACATCCTCC
The DNA here is from genome assembly GCA_036559045.1 of Platycarya longipes. Taxonomy (NCBI): domain Eukaryota; kingdom Viridiplantae; phylum Streptophyta; class Magnoliopsida; order Fagales; family Juglandaceae; genus Platycarya; species Platycarya longipes. Next base: position 3,124,862 of record CM071798.1, read on the forward strand.
TGAACTATCTCCCAACAAGCACAATAGAAACTAGAACCGAAACCATTAGGACCCGGGCTACTCTCAGTTGCAATACTAAAAATAGCTTGCTTAATCTCTTCCTCTGAAGGAACTGAGGACAATCAAATATTATCCTCATTCGAAATGTACTGAGACAACAAATCCCCCAAATCTGGAAGCGAAACAATAGAAGACTGGCCCAAGAAATCAGAAATATACCTGACTGCACCTTCATGAACCTCCTGGGGAGACTTCAAAATCAAACCATCAGAGAACTTCATTTCAACCACTTTAGCCTACTTCCTTTTGTTGAGAAGACCATGAAAATATTGGGAATTGTTATGCCCAAATTTCTACCAGCGGACCTTTGTACACTGAGATAACTGAACCTCCTCTGGTGTAACCATGTATCTAGTTCAGCTTTAGAAGCTAAAAGATCTGGTCTTGTAACTTAGTCTCTAACTCATTAATCCGGTTTTTCAAATTTTGAATATGATTACCTGTCCAGCCAAACATAGATAAATTCCAACCCTTAAGCTCCTTTTTAAGCCTTTTAAGCTTCATTGCTAGCTTAAAAAGACTAGAACCAAAAGCCTCATCTGCCAAGACATGTGCACACAATTAAGAAAAATTGGATGTTCCACCCACATTTGTTGCAACCAGAAAGGAGACGGACCATAAGCATCTTCATTTTTACACAGAGAAATGACCATTGGTGCATGGTCTGAGGTCGTACGCGGTAAGTATCTCATCACAGAATCCAGGAACCCTATTAGAAAATTCTAGTCCACTAAAATTTTGTCCAGTCTTGCCAAATTGTGAGCTCTACTAGATTGCCCATTACACCAAGATAAACTCTTTCCTAAGAAAGACATTTCCAAAAGCCCACATGAGTGAATCTAGTTATTAAGCTCTTCCATGAGCATTGCAGGCCTAGGCCTACCACCTATTCTCTCAGAGTCAGAAGATATTATGTTAAAATCCCTTGTAATAATCCATGGACAGCTTGGATAATTTTCATTTTCTATATTATTCCACAGACTCCTTCTCTGAGTATATTGACATCTTGCATAGATAAAAGACACCTTGCAAACAAGCCAGCTATCATAAATCGCAGCATAAATGTTGTTTACCAAAACTCAATCCAGTCAAAACAATGTCATTCATCCAGGATAACCATAATTTACCATCATATTTCTCATTAGAAACACCACTATCAAACCCAAGAAGCTTTCTAAATACATCAACCTGAGCATTGTCTAAGAAAGGTTCAGTAGTAGCCAAGACTTTTGGTTTATACAACGAAACCAATTTTTTTAGCCTACTACGCGAGGATCTTAAGCCCCTCACATTCCAATACATGATTGGACTAATCATAGGTTCAAGTTAGAGGATCGGTTTTTCACTCGTTTACTGCTACGAACCTGTAAAACCACTTCCTTTCCTTTCTTGTTAGGTGTATGTCTCACTTCAGAATCAGAAACCACCTCTTTTTCCAAGTTATTATAAGCCATATGAAGATTCTAATTCGAGTAACTCCCTTTTAAAGTCCCATCACCATCCACCGAACCTCCCACCATATCAGCAAATAGAGCCTCCTTCTCAGGCATCTAAACATCCTCCACACCCTTTTGAGGTACTTCAGATTGGCAATTCTCAACACATATGTTCTCCTCCAAATTTAGATGATGAATAGGACCAATATTAACTCCCTGTTCAGGAAGGATTAGATATAGATTCTCATTCATCTTACATAAAACATTCTCACATGAAGAAACCAACTAAGAACTCCCTAGAGGAACAACAATCTCCCCCTTCTCAGTGTCACCTTTTTCAATACTTCCCTCATTATTTTCATTACTCGCCTGCCCTGCTTCCATTTGAACCAAAGGAATCAATTCCACAGTGTTAGGCCCAAGAACCTGTTTCTTCACCTCCCGATATTCCACATGAGCCATTTTCTTATCTTTGTTCTTGTCTACTTTCCCCTTCTTACAAGTCTTAAGATTATGACCTTGCATTTTGCAAGAAACGAAAAATGCTAGTAGAGTTTCATAAACCACTTCCTGCAACTGACTACATGGAGCAAAAGCCACCCTAATCTAAAAAGACATCAAATAAGGATCAGCTACATCCAGTTCAACACAAACCCTTGCCCCATCAGTTTTGGTGGCACATCTTGTGGCATTATCGCAACAAATATATGTACCAATAGGAGCTACAACCGAAATCAGCATGGAAGGATTACAGAAATTAGGAGCCAAACCTAGTTGGAAAACTCAAATAGGAACAATCGAAGGCTCTTCTTCCTTAATAAAATCAGGGGACCAATGAAACGGCCTATAACCCACCCCGTTAATGTCACAAATCTCCCTCGATAACGCCTTATTGAAATCTTCCTCCGATGTTAAGCGGATGAATACATTCCTCAGAAATCTCATAGCCGAAACCACAACACTGCCAGACAATCCCTATCGATTTTGAATGAATAACCTTATCGCATCAAGAGATGGTCTCTGTCGTAGGAACTTCAACACTAAAGAAAAACAAAAATGCTCTGCTAATTTTTGAATTTCTTCCTTGGAGAAAAGTACATACCTCTCCATCCATCAACTTTGGTGCCTTAGTAGGAAGATTACCTCCGGAATGGGTTACGGGATCACTGCAAGAAGCTTTGCAAAAGACCAGTGAGGGCCGTCGGCTTATCGCTGATGACCCCCTCAATAGCCATAAGAACGTAAAAACCCTAGAGATCACCCGAATCACCTAATTGCCTAATTGCTAGGTCACCCTCTAAGAGAAAATATAATTCAAGCCAGTTGTTTATAGAATTTTTGTAAAAATAATTCATTGGAAATTGTGTTGTAACAACCAAAAGTGACAGCCATAGAAGAAAGTAAGGATTTAGACATAATTCGAGTAGAAGAACTAGTAAGCTCTTTGCAAACTAATGAATCTACTCTTCTACAATAAAAGAAAGGTAAGTTTATCACACTTAAAACTGTTAAGGAAGAATATCAGTTTGATGATTGAGGTTTGTGCAATGATGACTTAGCTCTTGTGGCCAGAAAACTAAAAAAAAAAAAATCATGTTTAATAAAAAGAATTCTGGTAAGATGAAAAAATGTAAGAATTCCATTAAAAAGAATGAATCTGAAAAGTGGAATAAAGACAAAATTGAGTCTAAAGATAAAGTCCAATGTCATGAATGCTCTAGTTTTGATCACATAAGAATGGAATGTCCAAATTTTAAAAGAAATACAAAAGTTTTGAATACTACTCTGAATGATGATTCTGACTCTGAAAGTTCAGATATATCTTCTGATAATGAAACCACCTTTATTGCTTTTCCTGCCTCGGTTACTGACTGTGCTAACACGAGTAAACAATGTGCTGGCATGAGCAAATAATATGCTAATGATAGTGTGTCTGTTTATGATACTGATTCTGATGTTGCCACAGATGTTGCTGACCAAGAATTACATGTGCAGGAAGCATATGAGAACTTATATGAAAAGTATATGAAATTCCAAAAGGCAAATAAAAAGATGTACAAAAACCTAAACACCATAGACCATAGAGAATGAGTAGAACAAGTTGGTGGAAGTATTTAGATTGATGGAAATAGAAGTGACAAGGTTACATGTACAGAAAGAGGTGCTGGAAAAGAAGTTAGCAGCTTGCTAGGAAGTCAAAGAAAAGACTCCCACCCAAAAACCCAACGAACTACTGAAAGTTCAAAAAGGAAGTTTCGATCGCACAGGGCAGAGATACAATACTTTCAAAGATCCACATCGTAAAACATCCGCTGCCCCTACATCCAAAGGTTATCACCTTCGTAAAAAGAAGTAATGTTGAAAATGTCCCAAAGAAACTTGTGAACAAAGGCAAGTCAACAATGACTTCTCCAGGTAAGTCCAAAGGTATGTTTGTCCCTACTTATTATTTTTGTGAAATAATTGGACACATTTGGACTAATTGCTTTAGACTTAGAAAAGAGAAAGAAAAATGGAAATAAGAATAAGTCTTCAAGCAAGGCTACAAACCTAGAAATTAAGGTGGACAAATTGAACAATCAAATAAACACCCTAGGTAAGAAAATTGGTGAACTATCCGAATTGTGTTTTCCTAAAATCATGAATAATGCGAATAAAAAGACCAAGTAGGTATTAAAAGAAAAGGTTGTATGTCTAGTAACACACACAACACTCAAAGCTATGGACACTAGCATGTGGTATTTGGAAAGTGCTTATTCTAGACATATGTCAGGAGACAAAAGGTTGTTAAAGAAAATTGAGTCCACTAGTAGAGGATCCATAACTTTCAGTGATAGAAGTACAGCAACAGTGGAAGGAAAGGGAAGTGCAGATGTTCCTGGTTTATCTACTCTTCATAAGAATCTTTTTGTTAATACCTCTAGACCAATCTGTTAAATATTAGTAAGTTTTGTGGTGATCATCTTTCTGTGTAGTTCTCAAAGGATGAATACAAAATCTATAATAGCGCTGGAAAATGGATCTTGAAGGGCACCAGAGCTACTGACAACTGCTATGCAGTCTCTCCAACAAACACAATACGTTGACACAAAGTAGAGCTGGATGAAACTGAGTTATGGCACCATCTTCTAGGCCATATCAACTATAGGGATATGCAAAAGATCTCTAAAAAAGAAGTTGTACATAGACTATCCAAACTGTTGAAAAACAAGAAGATGGTGTGCAGAGCTTGTCAGGAAGGAACGCAAATCAAGGCACAACACAATAGGATAGTTGATATTATGACATCAAGAGCACTTGAGTCATTACACATGGATTTAATGGGTCCTACTCAAAATGAAAGTCTCGGCGAGAAGAAGTATAAAATGGTCATCGTGGATGACTACTCAAGATACACATGGATCATTTTGTTGAGAGACAAAACTGAAACCTTCGACCTTACAAAGAAACTGTTTAGACGGCTACAAATAGAGAAGAGTTCCTCTCTCTCTTGTATTTGTAGTGATCATGGTAGAGAATTTAAAAATACTAATTTTTCTTCTTTCTGTCATGAACAGGGGATACATCAAGAGTTTTCAGCCCCAATCACTCCACAATAAAATAGAATTGTGGAGAGGAAAAATAAAGCAATACAAGAGATGACTTGCACCATGCTGAGTAGCAAAAAACTGGCGTTATACTTCTGGGAAGAAGCTGTCAACACTGCTAGACACATCTTGAACTACGTAGTTTTTGGTCTAGGCATCAAGCTCACACCCTATGAGTTATGAAATGGAAATAAACTCACGATAAAGTATTTTAAAGTGTTCAGGGGTACTTACTACATTTTGAGAGATAGAGAAAATGCCCACAAATTTGATAACAAGAGTAATGAAGGAATCTTCTTCGAATATTCATCAAATAGCAAAGCCCACAGGGTTTACAATCTAGGGACCAAGATAGTGATGGAGTCAGTCAATGTAATTGTGGACGCCAACTCTAAAGAGATGACCAAGAAGGAACTTGACAACCTTACCGGACAGATTGAAGAAAGCTCAACTGATCAAGAGAACATAGATCTAGTGGAACCTGCTGCACTAAACTCAGTTTCACATCATGAAAAAAAGCTCTCTACAAGGAACAGTCACAATCATCCAAAGGAGAACATTCTTGGAGAATTAGATGAAGGTTTGAGATTAAGAAGACGTGTTTTAAATCAAGTCTCATATGTTTCTTATTTGTCTCAAGTTGAACAAAAATGTGGTGCCCACGACTCCCCCTGGGATTTAGAAGGCCTCGCTACACCGAAATGATGATCACACGGATCAATCACCCTATCGACAAGTGCTCTAAGAGAGTGTGTGCATAATGCATATGGTGTACAATTAAAATTAATCGTAGTGAAAAATAAAAAAGTCATTTTTTCCAGTACCAAAAATTTAAATTCTATAACCCCAATAAAAAATCCTTACAAAATTATTACCATTATCCAACTAACCAATAAAGTGAAAACCAAATCTCAAACTCACAATTACAACACTCGAAAACTTCTATTCTCGTACGGAGTCGGTCCAATGCTCACACTCGACCTCTACAACAAAAACTATGATTCCATAAAACAGAATCGTAGGTGGACTAGATACACCGCATGAGACGTAAATCTTAGCAAGTAAGCAACCTAACATAACCAAGAGTTTAAAACACATTCATATAACCAACACAATTCACAAACATCCAAGAATACATGCACTAATAAATCTGTCCATTTTTCCCGGAAAGGGACAGATTAACACAAGTAAGAATAATTCCGTCATTTTCCACGAAAAGGACGCGATAACACACTAAACTGTCATTTCCCAGTAATGAACTCAACGCGCGCACCCCCGTCCTTTCCCAGAAAGGAACGCAACACAACTAACCGTTATTTTCCAAAAAGGACCTCATTAATAAACCATCATTTTCCAGAAAGGAATTAATCAACGAACCGTCCTTTCTCATAAAAGAATGCATTCAGAGCTGCCCTTTCCTAGAAAGGACGCATCAACAAACCCGTTAAAAACCCAATTTTTGGTTCACAACACAATTTCAGTTTATTTATTAGCCGTATACCATAGTCTTCCCTAGGAACCATCCATACGTCCTGACTCTTTTCGTCACACCATGAGTAATGACCGTGCATGTGACTTCGAAACGAGTGATGTCCAGTTAACTGCTTCCAAAGAGTACCATGACTAGATATCCTATAGCCCCCGCCAGCAGAGGTGTGGTGCCCACGACTCCCCTGGAATTTAGAGGGGCTTGCGAAACCAGGATGATCATCATATGTGTCAATCATCCCCTCACTTAGTGCTTTACGAGTGTGTGAAGTATGCGTAAGTATACAATTAAAGTATTCGCAGTAAAAAAAAAGTACAAAGTGGTCATTCATTCTAATGCCAGAAAATTTAATTCTCCAATTGGAGATTATACAGTCATCCCAAATAGAAAAGCAACTAAATACATTAATAGCATCTGTGATTATTATCCCTTTATTATCATCAAGTAAAACTACTCATCTGGTGGAGTCTGCCACTCAGGCTTATCCTCTGCATCAAAAACTAAAATTCCATAAAATGAAATCGTAGTGGACCCCGATACACTGTGTGAGACGTAAATATCAATAAGTAGCAATCATCACACAAACAAATAAACACAAATAACGATATGCATAAATAAATTTTAAACAAACAAATAAATTCACACACAACTTTTTTTCCCAGAAAGGAAGTTTCACAAGTACACCCAACTGCCCTTTCCTAGAAAGGGGTGAAACATAACTAACTGTCAGTTTTCGAAAAGGAACGCAACACCAAAAACCGTCCTTTCCCAGAAAGGACATCATCAATAAATCACCATTTTCTAGAAAAGAATTCATCAATGGACTGTCATTTCTCAAAAAGGAACACATCCACAACCATCATTTCCCAAAAAAAAATGCAACTCATTAACTCGCCAAAAATCCAATTTCTGGCTCACCATACATTTTCATTTTTATTAACCAGCCGTATACCATGGTCTCCCCCAGGGACAATCCATATGTCCAGGTTCTCTTTGTTACACCACGGATAACGATCATGCAAGTAACTTCATAACAGAAGATGCCCAGCTAACTGGGCCCAGCGCGTCCCTGACCAGACATCTCCAAACTCCCACCAGCAAATGAGCCATAAATTCGGCACGAGAGCATTATTATCTCGTCCGATCCCGTTGTCGCCCAGCGGCAACCCAAGAAACGTCATATCAGTATATCTCACTTCCGAGTGACCAAAGGAGCTCCATCGAGATAATGCATCATCTCGACTTGGGGTCGTGATACACACGCACCCACCAATTACACTAGACTAGACCAAAAACCACCCAACAACACAACCTCAGAACACCTTACCATTTCTAATAAACCCAGCAAGTAAGAAATAATATATATACATAATAAACCGAAAGTGGATGGCATGATAATATTGAGCGACTAAAATCATCCAATCCAGCATTTATAAATTCAACCATTAATCCATACATTCAACATAAAACTTTCACAAATATATTCAAGCCTAAATGAATTCCAACTACAGGGTGATCCCATCTTCCATTTAATGGCTTCAGATTCAACCAACCTATTTTCATATTTATATTATTAAAATTAATCAATTACGAAACACTTCGAAGCTGTCAAGAGAGTTAGTACAAATAAATAAATAAATAATTTAGTAAATCATAATTTAATTCGACTACTACTTACTACACACTCGTTCCGAACTTTGAATGATTGAGAAAAAACCAAAATGTACACCTGTTCCACAAACCGCGAGTACGTTGCTAAGACACGCCCATCGCATCAATGTAAAAATATCAACATTAATAAAACAACACTAATAAAACAATTTAAACACTTAAATGTAAATAAATAAATAAAATACAATTATTATTTAACTAAGTTAAACACTTGAACATAAATAAATAAAGCCACATAAATAAATTAAACAACATATAAATAAACTAAACATTAAAACAATTGAAAAGGCTTGTCGAGGATATTGTAAAGCGATAAAAAATGGTGACCAAACGACAAAAAAATGCCATCTAAATTGACCACCAAAATTTTTGGATTCAAAAGGGTTTTGAAGAGGGCTAACTCAAGTCTGAGTTGAGAAGAAGAAATGATCTAAAAGAAATGTTAAGAACTCGATTTTATATAGGAAAATAGGACTTCAGCTCGAGTTTTGCAAGGGAGTCGACGGACCCTATTATAGGCTGAAAAGCATAGATTTTGGGTGCACAAAAATCACGTGTGACACACCAAGATAAAGTAGAGCCGCCATGGAAGAGATTCTCTACCTTTTTAAGACGAAAACAAAGAAGAAAAATAATGGGAAGCTCATCGTTTTGGAGCGGTTTTGAGCGTAGATTCTGAGCACGTAAAGCACGGATCTACAACGAACATGGAGGGAAAATAATTATCTATGTACTGGCCAGGGTGTTTGATAGAGCAACGCATGGTTGAAATGAGTGAAGGAACAGCTGCGATTTTGGACTAAAAGACCACGGGCTAACATCGACAGACACATGGGAAGGAAAAGAACAGAAAGACGGAGAAAAGAAAAAAGAATCGGGGAAGAAGCTCTCGCGTGAAGGCCTGGCATCTGATTTAAAACTGGACGCCAAACGGTGCCATTTTGGGAAAACAAGGGAGCTGGTTTAATGCTTCATGGGCCGGCCTAACAAACGGGCTTGGGGCTGGGCTTGGCATTAAACTCACAAACAAAGCAACATGAAAAACCCAAACCAACAACACTTAACTATAAGCCCACCGAAAAATCAACTAAAACAAAATAAATAAAACATATTAAATTAAAATAAAATAATTTACAACACTTTAATTTAAATACCAACATAATAAAATAAGGAGATTAAATTCAAGAATTAAAATAAATGCATCACAATAAAACAATAAGAAAAAATAAATTAAATCACTATTTGACTTAGAACTAATTAAAAGATGATGAAATAACTAAATATTTAAACATAAGTACAATAAAATAATATTAATAGCAACCAAATCACAACATCTAATATTTATATTAACAAGCAATACACATAAAATATTAAAATATAAAGAAGATAAAATTACAGGACCTCACAAGAGGAGTCACGGAGTTGGCACGAGAGTGTTACTATCTCATCCGATTTCGTTGTCATCCAGCGACAATTCAGGAGACGTCACGTTAGTATATTCCACTCCCGAGTGACCAGACGAACTCCACCAAGATAATGTCCCATCTCGACTTGGGGTTGTGATATACACGCACCCACAAGTTACGACCAAACCCAACTAAACCAGAAACCACCCAAAAATACCTTTCACCATAACACAGCACAGCTTAAATAATCACAACAAATAAAAGACGATGTATGCATGATAAGCAGATATTGGATGTCATGGCAATATCACACAAGTAAAAAATCATTCAACCAAACATTTATAAATTCAACAATTAATTTCACCAAATCAATCATAAATAATCCAACTTCGGGATGATCCCATCCTTCATTTAATGGTCTCGGGTCCAAGCAACCTATTCCCAATTTTTATTAATATTATTAAACAATTTACCAAACACTTCAAAGCTGCAAATAAAAGAGTTTAGAAGATTACTTACAGCACATAAGCGAATGCCTTGATAATTGAACTCACTTCAATCCATGATCTTGTGACTAAACGAGCTCGTACGTCACAACTCAAACAAACACACACACACACACACAAATACGAGAGAGAGAGAGAGAGAGAGAGAGAGAGTGAGTGAGAGAGAGTTATACCATAATGGATAAACCCGTACGTTATTCATCTCCTGGAATGGCTAGTGGCAGTTTGGGTTAGGGTACTCAATTTGATACCGAAAGCTAGAGAAAATACTCATTGGAGGAAGTGGAATCTCATGACGTTGGTGGTGAGGCGAAGCAACCACCAAAAGGTGGTGGATCTACACAAAAGTGCAACCCATGCATAGATAAGTGAGGAAAAGTGAGAGGTGGTGGTGGCTCGATAGGAGGAGTGACATTAGGGAGAAGGTCGCCCGAGGTGGCGGAGCATGAAGGTGGTGGCGGTGACGCTGGACGGTGGCTAGTGGCGGCATGGGTTTGCTCAACCCATGGGCTACAACACCCGTATCAAGGGCTATTGGTGGTGGGTAATGCTTGTTGGAGTAAAGGGAGGCTGGCCTGAGTGGTGGTGGCCGAAGAGGCCAGTGATGGTGCCGAAAAATGGGTGAAAACCCATGAAACTCATTTCGGATTTGGGCTCGCCAGTGGGAAGTGGGGCTGCTATGGTGGTCATCGACAGCATGGATGAGGTCATCGACGAGAAGGGGTGCAGGTGGTGTGGGCGGTAAGGGCTGGTAGTCGGTGGTGGAGGTTGGGCAAAGCTAAGGCCAAACGGCCATTAAAGGGCTATTGCGCACGGGAGAGAAAGAAGAGGAGGAGAGAGAGAAAAAGAAAAATGAGGGGTTTGGGCTTCCTTTACGGCTATTTATAGGCCCTACACTTTGGAGTCTTTAAACTGATGAACTGAGAGTTTAAAACATTGATCTGAGAATACGTAAAATCAATTTAATTTAAAAATACTCAGAGGAATTAAAATAAAATATTATTTCAATTTAATTTCAGTTCATAACATAATATTCTCCATCATTAATTAAAATGATGAAGCTTACTAATTATTTAAAAGAGTAAAGCCATATATTTAAATCAGATATTTAAAACACATTTAAAATCTCATAATACTTTAAATAACTAAAACCAGGATAGTAAAATGATCTTGTACAATTATAATATTTGTAACTCTTCAAAATGCCACCAAACAAAATAAAATAAAAATAATAAGACCTAATACTTTGATAAATTAAAATCATTGAACCGATCCAAAAAGGTCCAATAAAATAAAATGTTCATTGAAACAAAATAAACATTAAGAATGATAATTATTCAATTGAAAGAACCAATAATAATAATTAAATAAAATAACTAGAAACACTAAAATTAGAGATCTCACAAACTACCAATAACCATAATAAATAAAACAATAAAAATAAAACCACTAAACCAAAAATAATAATAATACAATCCAAAATGAAAGGATAAAAAATAATATTTAAATAAACCAACATGATCCATAATTACCAGCAACATAAATCACCAACAATAAGGATAAAATCAATAAACAATTAATACTAATAAAAATAATACGTTGAGTATATAAAACCTAGAGTCTCATAAAAAAAGGTTGAATAAGCCTTACAAAATGAAAGTTGGGTCAACACAATGCACGAGGAATTGCACCAATTCACTCGGAACCAAGTATGGAAGCTAGTTCCAAGACCTAAGGATCACAACATCATTGGAACAAAGTAGATCTTCATAAATAAGTCGGACGAACATGGAACTATTGTTCAAAAGAAGGCTAGGTTGGTAGTACAAGGATACACCCAAGTTGAATGAATTGATTTGACGAGACTTTTGCACCAGTAGGTCGTTTGGAATCTATTCACATATTGCTAGCAATAACAAGCCATTTTAAATTCAAGTTTTATCAAATGGATGTTAAAAGTGCTTTATCAAATTTCAAACTTTATCAAATTGCATATGTTAAACAACCAAAGAGATTTACTGATCACTTATTTCCTGACTATGTTTTTAGGTTGAAGAAAGCCCTTTTATGGATTGAAGCAAACACCTCGGACATGGTATGAGAGACTAACAAAATACTTGCTTGAAAATGGCTTCGTAAGACGTCAAGCTGACCGAACTCTTTTCTTAAGGAAATTTGGTAAGCATATTCTTATTACTCAAATCTATGTAGATGACATTGTGTTCAGTCCCACTCTTGATAAACTCTCACATGACTTTTGCAAAGAAATGAGAAATGAGTTTAAAATGAGTATGATTGGAGAATTAAATTTCTTCCTTGAAATTCAAATCAAACAAACTAAAAGAGGGATTTTTATTTCACAATCTAAATATACAAAAGATCTTGTTAAGAGATTGGCATGGAAGGAAAGATACATGCTCACACTCCAATGAGCACATCGATTCAAATTTTCTCGGATTCCACAGGTAAGAGCATTAATCCTATTCTGTACAGAAGCATGATAGGAAGTCTTCTCTATATTATTGTTAGTAGACATGACATTGCTTTTAGTGTAGGTGTTTGTGCACGATTTCAGGCTAATCCCAAAAAATCATACCTCACAGCAGTAAAAATAATCTTAAAATACCTAAGTGCTACTATAGACTATATAGCATGTGATATTCAAAAGATTCAAATTTGAGTCTAGTTGGCTATTATGATATTGATCAGGTTGGTAATGCTGATGATAGAAAAAACAGCACTGGTGGTTGTTTTTATGTTGGTAGCAATTTGGTAGCATGGATGAGAAAGAAGCAAAATTTCATCTCTTTGTCCACTGCTAAAGTCGAATACATTGCGGCTGGCAATTGCTACACTTAGCTTCTTTGGATGAAAAAGATGCTTGAGAATTATGAGTTCTTTCAAGATACTATAAATGTCTACTATTGATAATTCTAGTGCAATTAGTATTTCGAAGAACACTGTGCAACAATTAAAAACCAAGCACATAGACATAAGACATCACTTCATAAGAGACTTGGTTGAAACAAAAGTAGTGTCTCCGGAACACGTTGATACTAAACACCAATTGGCCGATTTGCTCACAAAACCTTTAGATGGTCTAAGGTCTGATTTTTTAAGGAAGACCATTAGTGTGTGTGGCATGCCCTAATTTCTTTTTGCTTTTAAAATTAAAAAAAAAAAAAATTTTTCTTATTTTCTTTGCTTGTTTATTCAAAAATTTCATGTTGTTGTCATTTTGTAAGGTACAAGCTTAATCAGTACATCTGCTCTTTGAGCATTGTGACTCCACCAATTCGCCTTTTTGTTTTTCCAAAGAGCCAGTAGTCATATGTATAATAGTAGTCTCATCCTAAATTTATTAAAAAACCCTCACTTATGACAAAGGAATACCATGGTCACAAGCCAAGCATTATGGAGTTACAATTAAAAAATAAAAAACCTGCCCAACACAAACCAACACAAAATAGAAATGAAAGCGACAATTCTAAACAAGCCTATTAAAAGCAAAAACTTCAAACAAGCATGTGAGAAAGCACATAAATCTAAACATGCATATAAGAGCCAAACAAAAGAAACACAAAAACACTCCTACCTTCTAAAGGCCGGAATCCCCATTTTGTCAATCCGAATAATATCCTTTAACCTTTTCGTCACATTCTGGGGTTTATCATATATTATGTTAGAACCAACTCCTTGTTTAGCAAGGAAATCCACAGCTTGATTTGCCTCCCTGTATTGATGAATAACTTTAAAAATGACCCCTTGAAGTTCAGAGAGAAGCTGGTCCTAAAAATCCCAAAGATACCACAAAGAACATTTTCTTGCTCGAATCTTGTCCACAATAATTTTCGAGTCACTTTCAATGATCACTCTAAATAAGCCAAACTTTTGCACATTTGGACCCCATCAATAATAGCCTTTAATTTAGCCCGATTATTAGTACCAATGTCATAGTGGCTAGAAAAAGCACCCTTCATATTGCCTTCTGCATCCCTGACAATGCCCCCTCCTCTTGAGCTTCCTGGTTACCATGACAGCTACCGTCACAGTTCAATTTGACCCACCTAGTCGGCGGTTTGGCCTAGGCAACTAGTTGTTGGTTTCTCTTGCTAACAACCGGATGGCTTATCTGCAAAACAACAAGAATATGTAAAGCATGAGTATCAAGAGGGTGAGAAATAGAGATATCACCTATAAGTCGCCTTAGCCACACCCTAACCGATCTCCAAACTTGGTCCGTGCTCTTTTCCACTCATTCCATGTGCGCCTTGCATCTTATATTCCACAACCTTTAATTAATAAGGCATGGTAAAATGCCAGTAAGAACACAAGAAACAAATGCTTTCCTTGCACAAGTGAACCATGCAATCATTATGGCCATCCAAGATCTATGTCGCATGCAGGGAATACCCAACAAACAGCTACCATGATCCCAAATCTCTTTGGCAATATTTCCCAAAGCTAACACATGATCAATGTTTTCCATAGCTTTCAAGGAACAGCAATTACACATAGAAGCAAATAGGACACCCCTACGCTGTACTCTCTCATCCACTGGGAAAGCATTGAACTAAGCTTTCCAAACACAGATGGAAATCCTCTACGGTAAAATATTATTCCAGAACCAATCGTGCCATGGCAGCAGCTCTTCCTTTTTCTGAGTCCCCTCCTAGGAAATTGCAGTTGAGAAATTACCATCTAGGGATGGTTCCATACATATACATCCGGTCCCTCACGACTGATAGACTTGGTTTGAGTGATTTCATCTATCACTGTATCTCTCACCAAGTCTTTTAGCAAATCAACATCCCACGTTAGATCTCTCCAGCAGTCATTAATACGAAGGTTGTTATTCTGAATATCATCCACTCTAACTGACAAAGGACCCGAAGCCAACCATTGGTCATGTCAAAAAAAGGAGTTGCCACCTCTTATAAAAATTTGGACATTATTCATCACCTCCCGGATAGTGGATAAAATCTACTTCCACAACCTGGAATCAATTGACCTTCTAGTATATTGAGAAAAGTGACCCCCTTTTAAGTCTTTTGCTCTAAAGAAATTAGTCCACAAACTATCAGCCGTCAAGAGATGAAAAGCAAATTTCATACATAGAGAGCGTTGAACTTCCTTCAAGTCTCTCTGACCCAATCCCCCTTCCTTGGTAGGTTTACAGACTTTAGACTAGGCACGCCAATGCACTTTCTTTTTACCATCCACTTTCCCCCATAAAAATTAGCCAAAATAAAGTTTATACGAGACTAGATAGCTACTAGAATATTGCACACCGATAGAAGATGAAGAGGCACACTAGACAAAACATGTCGTAGAAGGATCAAATCACCTCCTTGAGATAGTAATTTAGATTTCCAACCTGCCACTTTATTGCGGATTTTATCGACTAGAGGCTTAAAAACATGAGAAGTCAATCTACCTGAGACCAAAGGAGTATCCAAATAAGTGATTGGAAAGATACCTTCCTTAAAACCCATAAACCTCAACAAACCATGCTTCCGGGAAAGATTAATAGACTTTGACGGGAACAAAGCCAACCATTTTTCGTAAGTCTCAAGAGTGTCTATAAGGCTTTTAAACGATTTATTCCCACCATTAGCAAAAATCAAGATGTTGTCTGCATATAATAAGTGAGATATTATTAGAGTTCCACCAGGCAGATGAAAATTACTAATCCGTCCATTCTCAAAATTTTTCTTAAACAAG
Source organism: Platycarya longipes (assembly GCA_036559045.1). NCBI lineage: Eukaryota > Viridiplantae > Streptophyta > Magnoliopsida > Fagales > Juglandaceae > Platycarya > Platycarya longipes. The sequence continues at coordinate 3,140,741 of CM071798.1, forward strand.
CGAGTCAAAACTTCCTCCATAATAATAAACAGATATGGAGATAACAGGTCCCCTTGTCATAGACCCCGCGAGGATTGAAAAAATCTTTTGAAAGTCCCATTCATCATCACTGAGAACCTAGAGGATTTTACACATTCACCAATTAAACTGCAAAAATTATTGATAAAACTTGGACATTATTTGATGTGATTTTCTTCCAAAGGTTTTCCCAAGTTTCTAATTCAATTTTAGTCACCAAATAATTTGCCTCAATCTCTTCCAATTACCCCAGCTGAAGTTTGTTTTCTAGAGATTCCAACCTCCCCTCGAGGGCTCGGATATTACCCTCTACCAGACCAAAAACATTTTTGTTCCAAGCTCGTAAGGCTAACTTCGTCCTTTTCAATCTAATAGCCAGTTCCTGAAGGCCCAAAGCCAAATACTATCTATGCCAAGCTTCCTTCACACAAGGTAAGAACTTCTCAAGCGACAACCACATGTTAAGAAATCTGAAAGAAGCCAGACCATAAGAGGAAAACTGTCTATCCAAGTGAACAACCATCGATCAATGATTCGAAGACTCATGTCTCAAATAAGATAACTAAGTTGACACAAATTGACCAAAGAAAGCATTGTTAATAACCACTCTATCCAATTTGGCCCAGCTTCTAGCCACCCTGTCACAACCATTACACCAAGACATTTATATGATTAATAGAAAGATCAAACAAACCACAGTTATCAAGACAATCCTTGAATTCAGACATCAAAATAGGGGTTGAGAATTGCCACCAATCCTTCCTGAATCCGAGCAGATAGTGTTGAAATCTCCCAAGACTATCCAAGATTGATCATGTACCTGTGTTGCCTCTAATTCTCTCTAAAGGCCCTGTCTTTCCATGTACGTACATTTAGCATAAACAAAAGTAACCAAAATCTGTTGATTCATAAAAGAGAACCAACCAGTCACCAATTGAGAGGTAGAAAACCAGGCTTGAAACAGATTAACATATTTCAAAAAAATCCACAACTTACCACCTTGCATTTCATTTGAACTGAAAAAATTAAAATTCAGAAATCTACCGAGAGAAATCATACAATCCTCCCTAACAAAAGGCTCTGCAATAGCAAACAAGTTAACATTGTGTTTGTGAATAAACTTTTTCAATATGCTTCTAGAACGACCCAAGCCTCTAATGTCCCAAAAAAAATGGTGTCAATCATAGATTTAATTTTTGAGAGTGAGTGCGAACCCTTTGTGACTACCACACTGCTATATCTACCTTTAAATATGTGTTTCCAATCTTCAACCGAAGATCCCCTTCAAAATCAGAAGCTTTTTCTTTTCCCATAGATGGGGAGATTTCTCCTTCCTCTTGCTCCGACAAGAAACCTAAAGCTAGCTCCCCATGGTGTCTCCCATCAGGAGGATCCTTTGTTAGATTATTCGAAAACACCTCATTAATCGTCTCCTCAGTTTTCTCTTGAGGTATGTTATGATTTAGCTCCAGTTCCTCCTCTTGCCATGCGTCCTCACATTCATCATCACTTGTATCGGCTAGGATTTCTTCACCACTACCATTTTCTTGGTTCGGTATATCAACAACATAATCCCCTCCCTTCACCTTTTTTTTTTTATACCGTTTGAAACATCCTGATTTGAATTACCCGCAGTTGCTTCAATAACATTTTTTTGAAGTTGCTCAATATTTCCAGGAGTAGTATCAGTTTGATTGTTATTTTCCTTGGGAACCACTTGATCCATATGAGATTTTTCAAATGACACATCCGTCACCTCTGCCAACTTCTTCGACCCCGAAGTCTCTCCCACTACTTTAGTGGCTTTCTGCTGCCATATATTTTTGTCTTTCAGTTTACCTTCTTCCTTACGCTTCTCATCCATTCTACAAACAATCACTGTATGCCCTTGACGGAAACACTTTTGGCAGTGAAATCCTAGTTTTTCATACCTAGCCTCTGGCCACAAACAGGATGTCGGAGAAACATTATAGGAAAACCCTTAATTGGTTTTAAAGTTAAATCAACCTCCACACATATTCTAGCCCTCGTCGCTCTCGTGCGATCCAGCGTAGCATTATCAGTGCCCAGATAATGGCCAAACTGAGTTGCAAAGATTTGTAGAAAACCTTGTCGATAAAAGTGCATTGGTAAGCCTGGCAAAAATATCCATTGCAGAGCCAAAGGTGACTGCTTCTGCGTATCAAACTCTCTAGACCATTTAAAAAGCCTGAAAGAAACCCCTTACATGGTTCGGCCCTCTCGTGCCCAGCCATGCATGAAGTCGCGTTCATTCTTCATGTGGATCAAAACGTGGTAGTCATCCATGTAGCTTATCGTAGGAATCTCTAACAAGCCCCATTTTTTCACCATCGTCAATCATATAATATCAATGGATGGTCTAAGTTTCATGGATTTCATCGCCAAAGCAAACTTCATGTCTTCCGTAGCCTTCATCATCTCTGGTTCAAAGAAAATAAATCCCAGTTCACCATCACTATCTACCGGATACCGCATGGGAACTTTGATGGAAGGAGACTCTGTATTTTTTTGAAACCACATAGGCATAGGAATTAATCATTGGAGCACTAGAGACAGCGTTCCCCGCCAACGGCAAGGCCATCAGAGGGGCAGCTAACGCCATCGAGCAGCAACCCTAGAAGCCAAGATAAAAAAAAATCCCAGAAAAGGTAACCTGAAATCAACGGACTAACCAAAATAGAGCACACATGCAACAACTCACAGAATCGCCTCAGGCCCTCCGACTCCACCAATTCGCATTGATGGGATTGAAGTAGACCTTATCTGATATGTGTTTTTTTCTTTTGATGCACAAATTTTAAAGAAGACCACACATGAATTCTATTATCTACACTGTGAGGAGTTAAAATCCGACATCATAACAATTTGGTGACAACATGCATATACTCATACAATGCACAAAGAAAGAGAAAGTTTATGCCTTGAATTGATTAAAACTAGTTGAACCTAGTATTAAATCAAAAAAATTCTCCTCTTGCCATGCATTAAAGTCGATCCTTATAGAAAAAAGTCGAGTATTCAAAAGTTATTGTGGAAAAAGACGAACACACATGCATGGATTTAAGCTTTAAAAGTCATTCTAGAAAAAATTGTTGCCTCAATCATTGTAAAAAAAGATGAGCAACACAAAATAAACATAGAATAAATATGTCTTTGTGTTTGGAGAGAGTTGTTTTTTTTAGTATCTAGGCCTTAGTATAAAGTTTGACTTTCAAGAAAAGTACACCTTTTTTTTTGGAGCAAAAAAAAAAAAAAAATAAAGAAAAGGGGTGTACATAAAAGAAAAGAAGGAATAAAAATATCTTGGAGTGATTTGTTTCCTCACTCACACACACGAATCCCTGACAGGTCATTAAACAAGAAAAGTAATCAATTGTGAAGACTGACCAATAAAGAATGCATCTCCTAACTTAGTGAAAAAGTGTTGAATGCAATAAAGATTGGATAAGGAAATTACTCAAAAGGCACAAGCTTTGTGGATGAAAAATACATGATTTTTCTCTGATTCTTTAAAATTATTTTTCTTTTGGTTCTTTACAATTTTTCCCTTTCAAAAATTGAAAATAAAGAAGAAGGGGCATGTATTACTAAAACCGAAGTGAGGGATTACCTCTAACACACGTTCCACATGTTGGGAAAGAAGGGCCCGTGTGCATGGCACGTTCCAGGCGTGGGCAGGAACAAAAAAAGCTGCTATGCAGCATTAGCCCTTTATCACCATCAATCTATCGATTCTCTCTCCCATTCCCTCTGGTTTGTCTTCTTCGATACGATTTTAGAGAGAAACAGTTGAACTCCAGGTCTTACTCTCACATATTCGGTGTTTGTTCCATACACAAACTCAAGATATGTTTCCTCATTTCGAACTGTGGTTTTTGAGTTCGTGTTGGTTTAGAACTCTAGTTAGGGTTTACACTGCTTTTGATTACTTGAAAGTTTGAAAACCTTAATAGATTAGACACCTTTTCCTTTTAGGTTTTGAGAATCTGGTTGAGGAGGGTTAAATAATGCCGTAATAAGCATCCTTGAGGGTTTTGCGTGAAAGGTAACGAATAAAGGCTGCATGTGAGACTGTTTGGCTATTTTCTCAAATGTCCTCATCTTCCACCTTTTGTGATGGTCCTGTGCTTAGGTCTAGATATTTTCCTCGTCTGAAAAGAATCACTGAACATGTATGTGCTTTCTGGTTAAATTCTAGAAACATGTGTGATTAGACTATTTTTTGAGGATTTATCTGCATGTTCTTGGCCCTGTTACGTCGATATCTTGGGAAAAATGTGAATCTGGCTGCTTTGGTACAATGTGTATTTATCATGCTTAAAAAGGATTTTTCTTTTTGTTGCAGATGAAATAAAAGTCAGTTGCCAATAAGGCAAAATTTGATCGGAAAGCACTTCCAATAAACTTTTCCAGTGAGGAAGAATCGAACCCTTAAGAGAAATCTCGAAAGAGCCTCCTAAAAATCTAAGGTGGCATATAAAGGATCTGTCCCGTCTAAAGGAGTGGGGAGCACATCTAAGCCTTCCCCCAAAGGGTCAAAGCCCCCAAGGTTTGTGAGCGAAGAAGCAGAGACAGCTTACAAGACAATGTTCTACAAGACAAGGTTTGTGAGTCAACACTCTTGGAGAACGAGAGGTAACTCTAAATGAAGTGAATGACCCTGCTTTTGAATTCATTGTTCACATCTTTGTTGACAGAAGATGGGTGAAAATTACTAAGGGGGCCCCTACCCCATATATTGAAATTGTGAGGGAATTTTATGCCAATGCTTTATTGAGTGTTGACAATAATTTCATTACATCTACTGTTAAGGGTGTTGACATGACATAACTCTCGAGACTGTTAATGAGTTCTACGAACTCCCGAATGTGGAAAACTCAACTTTTCCATACAAGGGGTATGGGGACCCCATCCAAGGCCCAAATGAAAGATCTATTTTGTGGGCCCAATGCACCTGCATGGCCCCCAAAGTCTCATAGACTCTCTATAAAGGCAATGCTCCCTAAATTTAGATTCTTGGCAAAAATTGTCTTTACAAATCTCTAGCCAATAACTAGGCATACCAAGCTGACAATTGAGAAGACCTAGTTTATGTATGCTTTAGTTAAAGGTGTTCCCATGGATCTTTTCTCCCAAATTATTGATGTTATCTCTAAGGCAAGAATCGATATGACAGACAAAGAGAATCTGCAATTTGGAGATCTCAAAGCCGGCTTCAATTGCTAAAGTTCCCTTAAGGAACACCGAGGTCATAGTGAAAATGTATGGGAAGATCTCCTCTCAAACTATCACGAAGTCAAAAGCTATAGTGAGTGGAAAAGAAAAAGGCCATGTTAAGACATCCACATCTTCCCATCCTGCCCAAGGACAATCCACCAAAGTGCTTGAACTACTTCAAATTTTGTAGTCAAAATTTGATTCTTTTGTGGAGAAGTGGGAAGAGAGATTGAGAAAAATTGAACAAATGCTAGGAGGCCACCAGGAAGAGATAGAGAAGGTAAATGATAGGCTACAGCAAATGGTTCTAGATGTGGATCAACTGCTGAAGGCAGTGAATCCACCTGAAGATGAAGAAAAACTAGACTCTGACTGATCTACTGATAGAACATAGGGGGAGACATGGGATGAATTTGTTAGCAAAAGGAGTAAGAGGCTAGTGCGAATGAGATGCGGACACCACCACCCCCACTTAAAATTTTTTTCTTGAAACTTTTTTTCTTTCATTTCAGTTTGGGTTGTATATGAAACAATGATTTGCTTTTCTTATTTTGCTTGAAACATTAAACTGAAATATGAGTGGTTATGCTAAGACTCATGATGATACTTCATACATTTTGCTTATGATGGATTTTTCTGATATGAAGCATAACTTGCTATATGAGATATTTGCTGGTGGTTTGCTTAGTTATTTTGTAGGTTTAAATCACATTCATCCGATATAGGCTTTTGTCATCAATCAGCCAAAGAGAAAGATTGTAAATGTAATTTATGTTTGGTTAGGATTAGATGAGTCAGTATTTAAATTCTAATTATGGATGAATATAATTTTAAGTATGACTCTAGGATTGCATCCGATAAGGATGAATATTTGAATAGTAGTTCTCCGGTAAGGACAAGTGTTTGAATTGTAATTTTTATCAAATATTATTTAAATTATAAGATAAGAATCTATAAAAGTTTTATGTATGTTTTGAGTTTAAGAGTCAGTTGAAGAGATAAAGATACAAGCTTTATTGAAGAAACTGAAGCTGATTTGGACTTGATACAATCCAAATGAAGTGATTCAATTTGAGATGTTCGCAAATCGTTAGCAACGTATCTTATTGAGATTATAAATAAACCTATCAGCAGAGTCCTTCCCCAAATCAATCACTGTATTGCTTATTTATAGAAGAGTCGGCTGAGGGGTTTAATCAACATTTCAACAGCACATATTCATAAACATTGAGAGCTTCAAGATCTGGGTAGAGCTTCAAGAGATTGTGTGAGAGAAAATCTTTGAGAAAAATATTTTTCGAAAAGCTCAATCTGTGGGATTGAATGAGAGTATACTCGAAGGTGGAGTTGCTGTATTTGTAATCAACTACTGAAAGTTTCAGTAGGAAATACAAAAATTGGAGAGCGTTAAAGGTTTTGGCTACGTACTCCAGTATAAAACAAGCGGGTCACGTATTTTGGGTAAACGTGTTTAGTTATAAAGGTTTTGTAAACGTTTTACTTGTAATACTCTCAATCAATAAAATTGATTTTCTTGCGTTTGGTTGCTTTATAAGATTTTATCTTTGAGGAATTTTTCAAAAGGTTTCTTTCGTAATCAAATAATCGTGTTAATGCTTTTAATATTTTAAATTTGTTACTAATCAATACTAATAACTGTTGCTTAGCAACGTGCATATCTAGAGGTATATAGAGAATTTTAATTTGTATCGATCTTGGATTACTCAAGATCTCTATCGATCGTACTTTAGAATATTAGCGTGTAGGTTTGACGTTATTTTTATTGTTATTTTTATTTTTTACTCTTCATTTTTTATTATTTATTTTCACTTGTGATGAACAGTTTACGTTAATGGAAGAGCCACTGCGCGTGCGCAGAGGAGAGATCATGGTAGGAGACAATTGCACTCATCGTGAAACCCCTGCAAGTCCCTACGCTACTTTGGACATTGGGCAGTGCTACGTACAAGCACTCTGCGCAACAATTGCGCAAGCAATATTTACTTGGGCCCACTTAATTTTTTTTTTTTTTACAAAGGCAGAAACTTACCTTTCATTTTCTCCGAGTCGCAGACATCTTCGTCTTCCAAGCTCCCACGCATTCATGGTCACTGGTTTTCTCCTTCGTCTTTCTTCCCAAGCTCAAGCGATAGAACAGAAGCAAATCTCTGTCATCGCATCTTGATCTCTAATAACTATTCTTAACCCTAGTCCTCGCCCTCGTTTTACTCTTGAAGATTTTTAGATCTAAGAGATAGGGTAAACTCTTTAATCTCTCTCAAATTTATTAAATTGAAAACCGGTAAATAAGGTTTCGTAGTAGATTAGAATCGAGATTGGCTTGTTTAGTGTCTCATATCCTCACTTCCTCTCGGTGCAGTTTATTTCCTGAGCAGATGGTTTCCTCAATAGCCATTATTTATGAACTCGATCCTAATTTTTTCTTCAAAAAAGGGCTGAAGGTTTCAGATTTTGAATACCATGATCAAGATATATGCACGTATATGTCTAGGAAATCTCTGCTTCTCTGCATCTGTGCCAGTAGAGAAAATTGAAGCGTTGGAAAAGGAAATCGCTACTTCTCTACAAATTCTTCCCCTCAGTAAAAAATTGAATATTACTTCATATAGTTGCAAAGAGAATTATTTCTTGGCTTGAAGACTTGAAGAAAATAGAAATCTTGACACCGTAAATAGCGCCCACCTCAGATTAAGAAAAGATTATGATAGTTTACGTGAGCCAAAATGATACACAGGAACCATTTCATCCAACGGTGAAACAGAGTTCGCTTTGGATTCCGTAGAAGATTTTAAAAATGAGAAACGATAAACCTATAAGACCATTTACAATAATTTATATAATATGTGTAGTAAAATAAGGATATTTATGTAAAATATTCTTATTTTATAATTTATGTTGTGAAATATGTTGTGTTTGTATCACTTTTAAAAAAAAATAAAGGACTGACTCGGAGGAGGGAAGAATTGGCTTGGAAAGGTGTGAAGTTTTAACTATGCATGGTCTCTTCTTCAAGGAAAAATAGTACTTCTTTAATTCTTACTTTCGTGACATGGAATTCGGATAAAATTAATGATAAATATCAGCCATATATAACGTGTTGTTTCAAATGATGTATTACTTGTGAAGATGGTCTTATGGTTTATCTGGCCGATAATATATTGACAGTTTCAATCATCTGTTTACTTCATGAAAATTATTTATTTATAATCAATTATTTTTCACACAACTTATTATTTTTTATTAAAATAAAAATATTTAAATTGCAAACAATTATTTTTATCACAAATAATTTGTCGTAAATATTTATTTTTTTATAGTGAATTTTCTTAGACAACATTATTGTGAAGATGGTCTTATGGTTTATTTGGCCGACAATATATTGACAGCTTTCATCATTTTTTTATTAAATAAAAATTATTTATTTATAATCAGTTATTTCTCTTACAAATTATTATTTTTTGGCTAAAATGAGAGTGTTTAGGTCACAAATAGTTATTTTTATCACAAATAATCCGTTATAAATACTTATTTTTGTTTATATTGAGTATTTCTCCGACAATATTGTCTTAAAATCATGTGTTCTGATCAAAAACTACTGTTTTTGCTTGTAATTCTTTTCAACTTCATAATATTCTGATTCAAAAAGCTAACTTTCATATATATAAATTACAACCGGGATAGGCATGACTTACGTACATCTACACGTATACAGCGTTATGCAGGCCGTTGGTAGGATCATAAGGGCATGCACCTCGGAATACTGTAGCTCTCCAGTTTCCATGGCCTTGAATATAGATTTTTGGCAGTTCATTTATTAAGAAATAATAATAAGAAAAACACCAATCAATCATGTGCATGCTTTTAGACAATAAAAAATATTATATATAGTCGTAGAATTACATATATGATCTACTATTAAAAAAGATAATTTTTCTTTTTATGTAAATCTCATATATATTCACTTTATTTTAAAGTGACTGCATATCGCTTACAAATTCATAATTATATCTATCATTTATCTTAGACAATATAGTAAGGCAGGCGCGCGCTCTAGTCATCCCGAAGGTTGTTGGCTAGTTATGGTTTCTAAACACCTATATATAAAATCTATAATCTCTATCATATGATCTATATATAATAATAAAAATGTGCACGTAATTAAGTGTGAATAGACGTTGTTTAAATTAATGGTGGAGTCAATTGCTGTTTTAGCATTTAATTAAGGTTCTGCGGGCCTAATTAGCTGGTAGCTAGCTTTCTTGAAAAAATCCTTGCTATAAAAAAAGTGTGACGCTTTAATGACTATATATATACGTGTGTGATCTTTTATTGGTATATAATTAATTGGCGGGCACCGATCACGAATTCCTTATTTATAACTTTAACAATTAATAATGTGGGTCACAAAACAGGATATATAATGTTTTTTAATTAAGTGGGACTCAAATTAATAGGAAAATGTTTAATTTTTAATTAAGTGGGCGCCATTGGATTCTCTACCTAGCTAGCTAATTAGATCGATCTCCGAGACCAATTCGATAAGTTAGAAGCTCAAATACTAAAATTTTGATTGAGATTTTTTTTAAAATTAGTTAAATATTTTTATTTTTATTTTTATTTTTTTATTAGATTTTATTTAAGAATAATTCTTATCTTTTACCAAGTAAATTACTATTTAAGATTTCATACTACATTTTCGACTATCATTTTTAATTAATAGTGACATATATAATATCTATTTGATACTTTTAATATTTTCTTATTGAATTAATTAATATTTTTAGTTGGATATTTTTTTTCTTTTTTAAAAAGATTCTACTTTAAACTTTTTTTTTGGAGCTTTCTTTCATTAGGGGACCTTAATTGCCTAATTTGCCTAATAAAAGAGTTGACACTATCGATCTCTCAAATAAGTAATCATTATAATAATTAAGTTTGCTATATGGGAGAGGTGATGTGAGTGCTCTAAGTAAAATAATTGGACACATAAGATCAGTCAGGACTACTGAGGTTTCTTTATAAATTTTTCCTAAATTTTAACCAAAACTCTCATTCCCCATAACTTTTCCCTAAATTTTAACCATCTTAAAAAAATCTCTCACATCCCATCTCCTAAATTTTTTTTCATATATTAAAATAACATTCTTTTATTATCTTTTATTACTTTTTTCTCTCACCTCTATTTCCATTCTTAACAACTTACTCTTTTATCTTATTATCCTCTTCTCAAATATCACATTCTATAATATTTGTTAAAAACTTATATAATAATTTTTTTTCCAATATTATTTTTTACCACAAAATTTTTATTAAAAATAATATTATTTTGGTTTGCTTGAATTTAACAAATTTGAAGTTTGAATTGGTCTAACGGTAACATTTTTTAATATGATCGCAACGGACACATTTTAACTGCTGTCTCGAATGGACACTTTTTTTTCCTCTCTCTAACAGACATTTTTTTATCCTCTCTCCAACGGACACATTTTTTTGTCCCCATCTCCAATGGACACATTAACGGTAACTTTTGGGAGGATATAAATTGGCTCGTCCTTGTTCCAATCATTCACACACCCTTTCACCCACTATTGCCTCTCATTTGTGTCTTTGAGTTTAGCACTACTTGTGAGGCATTGTTCTTCACCCAATGGCTCGTTCTTTCTTTCGAAGGATGCTAAAATACTTATCGTCCTCCGATGATGAGTTTTGTCCAATGCATAACTTTGAGCGCGGGAAACAGTCATCCAGGCGTCGTTCAAAGTGGGGAAAAATGCAAGTACATTCAACGGGATCATCTACAAGGCCAGTAGTGCCTCTTTGCCTATTACTTTGTAGAAAATCTAACATATCCCGACTTACTCTTTCGTAGGAACTCTAGAATGCGCCGTCCCCTATTTCTTCATATCTTAAACGAGGTGGAAGCAAACAAGTTGTACTTTGTGTAGAGACGGGATAATGCCGAGAAACTCGGATCGACTCCAGCAGAAGGTAACTATAGCAGTCCAAATGTTGGCATATGGGACCACTACATATTTCATGGATGAGTATATCCGCATCGGTGAATCCACCGCTATGGAGAGCCTGAAGAAATTCTATGCAACAATTGTTCAAGTTTATTCCGCTAAATATTTGTGCTCTCCGATTGCCACAGATACTACTTGATTGCTTGCAGTAGGAGAACAACGCAGTTTCCTTAGCATGCTCAGTAGCATCGACTGCATGCATTGGCGATAGAAGAATTGTCTAGCTGCATGGAAGGGTGTGTACTCTGGCCATATACTTGAACCAACTATCATTTTAGAAGCAGTTGCTTTGTACGACCTATGGATATGGCATGCTTTCTTCGATTTGTTGGGTTCGCATAACGATATAAATATTTTGGAACGATCAAATGTTTTCACTGAACTACACCGAGGCCATGCTCCTAAAGTGAATTATACCATAAATGGCCATAACTACGATGGGATATTACCTTGCTGATGGTATTTACCCCAAGTGGGTAACGTTTGTGAAGACTATTCAACATTCGCAAGTGAACAAGAAGAAAAATTTTACAGCTCTGCGTAGGAACCAGCTTGCAAAGACGTTGAGCGTGCGTTCGGTGTACTTCAAGCATGCTTTGCAATTATTCATGGACCTTCACAGATGTTTAAGGTCGGTGACCTTACAAATATAATGATTGTTTGCTTTGTTTTACACAACATGATAATTAAGGACGAGCGGGATGAAAGCAAGGGTTCGAATATGGACTATGAACAAATTGATACATCGATGCTAGAAATGACTCGAGAACCAACAGATGAATATTTAACTTTCATTCAGTGTCATAATGAAGTCCATGACACTACGGCACGTCATCAATTGCAAGCAGATTTGATTGAACATCAGTAGTAGCTATATGGCCAATAGTAGGGGCCATCAACCAAATCTTCCAGATTTTCTAAAGTTCTATCTCTCTTTCTCATTCCAAGTTAATTGACGAAAATGATCGAAAATGTGACGCCCCCAAATTCTCCTTAAAATAACACGGGAATTGAGACGACGGGATGATGATAACACGAGTCACACATCCCCAAACGTCAAGTGCTAAGTGTGTAGACACGTGACATGCATAAATAAAAGCAGCGGATAATTAAAGTCAATATCTAAGTACTAGAATTTTTTAAAAATATTTTACAAACTATTTTAACACAAATTCTCCAACAGAAGATTTAATACAGTCATCCGAAATACAAATTATATAAATACATATTTATAAAAAGGGGAAAACAATTTTCCAAGATAACAAATTATAATATAAATACTTCAACATCAGAGCCACCTACTCAGGCTAGCCTCCTCGACATCTATATCCAAAAATCTACGATGCTAAAAATGACATCACAGGTAAGTACAACCCAAACAAACCATAAGATCAAAATACATTCATGCAACAACAAAACACATGAACGTGACACAATATGCATGAAACTCAAAATCTTCCTCAAAATAAATAAAATAAACATACGCCAAAATCCCATTTTGGCCCAAGATAAACTCCAATAAAAACATTCATTATTTTCCCTGAAAATGATACACGTAAATTCTTTAAAACCACAACCATTTTTTTAGAAAATGGTCCAAGTAAAATTAATAATCAAAACCCGCCACTTTTCTAGAAATTAGCCTAAACATCCATTTTATTAATCATATGCACCATGATCTCCCTTAGGGACCATCCGCACACCCTGACTCTCATCATCACACCAAAGGTAACGACCACGCATGTGATTTCGAAATTAGCGATGCCTAGCTAACTGCACCCAGCACGTACCATGACCAGGCATCCCCTAGCTCTCGCCAACAAAAGAGCCACAGAGTCGGCACGAGAGTGTTACCATCCCGTCCGATCCCATTGTCGCCCGGCGACAACCCAAGGGACGTCATTCAGTATGTTCCGCTCCCAAGTGACTAGAGGAGCTCCACCGGGATAATGCCTGATCCCGGCTTGGGGTCGTGATACATTCGCACCTGAAAGCCATTAACACATTTGAAAATTCAATTTTCAAATCCAACATATGAACATGCGTGCAATTACACAATGCAATACATATGACAATACACAAAATAACCAACAACCAATAAATTTCACTAATATTTGTTATTGAAAAATATATTTAAATTTTAAAGTTTATTTGAAAAATACTTACAGTGGGTAAAAACATGGATCCTTGAGCAAGCGCTAGCCCACAACGCTATTAGCGGTCACTTTGTACGTTGGGCGAGAGTGCTCGGTTTGATACCAAAATTTAGGAAAATACTCAATGAAGAGTGGGGAATCTCATGAAGGTGGTAGTGTGGCGGTGCAACCACCGGAAGGTGGCGGATCGGGCTCAAAATGGGTGGAAACCCATTTTCAGATTTATGCTCATACACTGGAGGTGGGGCCACGGATGGGAAAACTGAGCTAGGGGGGTGGTCGGCTGAAGTGGGGGAACGTTTTGGTGGTAGAGGTGAGACCCACGGTGGCCGGACGGCGGTGTGGCGAAGGGAAACCCATTTGAAGACCCATTTCGGGTGGAGGAGGAGGGGAGGAGTTGGAGGGTCGCCAGAGGTGACTGGAGGGTCGCCGGAGAGTGGGAAATAAGGTGGGGGTGGTCGGAGGCCAAGGTGGCCAGTGATAGTACCGAAAAATTGGTGAAGCCCAATAAACCCATTTTTGAATGTGAAGTTGTGAGAGGAAGGTGGGGCCGCCGTGGAGCACACTGACGGTAAGGGAAGCTCGCCAGCATGCGGTGGTGGTGGTGGGCTGGGCGGTGTCACCGGAGGGTGGCCGATAGCGGCGCTGGGTGGTGATGGGAGAAACGGGCGGGAGAGAGAGGAAGCAGGGGACGCACGGGCTGAGAGATGGGAAATAAGGAAGAAAGAAAGAAAAAGAAAGAAAAAGAGAAAAGAAAAGAGAAAAAGAAAAAGGGAAGGAAATAAACGAGATCCAGTCCTCACAACTCATTTCACAAAGTTGATCCAATAAAAAGAATTTCAAAACAGAGAGCTGGATAAATTAATTTAAACGCAGAGACTACTTAAGATAAAATAATAAATAAAAATACAACAAATAAACTCATAATAAAATAAAAGAAATTAAATTCCAATCATTAAAATAATTATCTCACATTTAAATTAATAAGGAAAATAACGTAACTCAATATTTCAATATAAAAACAACGTAAGACTAATATTAACTAATTAATAGTTCAAATAATAATTTTAAACAAATAAAACACAACCAATAATATTATTAAAATAAATTAAAATAATCAACAATAAGAATAAAACAATATGCAAAAAAATACATGTAAATCTGGGAACTCACAGAAAAAGTTCACCACGATTTCTTATAGAGTGGATTAGAGGATGAATCAAAGTTCCACTTAATCAGGTGGGACAGGGTGTGTAAGCCATTATCTTCATACGGATTGGGCATAAAAAATATAAAAATCTTCAACCGGACCTTGCTTGGAAAATGGTTATGGAGGTATAATACGGAACCGAACGCTCTTTGTAAAATGGTGGTAGATTGCAAGCATGGAGGAATGTGGGGGGTTTGGTGTACCAATGAGGTGAATGAGGTGCATGGAATGGGGCTATAGAAAGTACATCATGATGTTAAACACATCATATTATCCATCTAGGTGTATTGAAGGCTGTTGTAGTGAGCAGTTAACCACATGGACTTTTTAAATGTCCTACTGCAGTGGTCATTTGCTTGTCCTAAAACAAGAAGATGGAGAGAAATAAAATGGGAGCTCATAATGTTTGTCCATTTTTACGCTATGGGTGATTATCAAAATATAAATATCTTTGTTGTTATGCTATGGAAAAAACAAGCACGAAAAGAATTGAAAGGGAAAAGGTATGGAATACTCTTTGGGATAAACATAACAAAATGACAATCGGCCATGAGGAACAAACCACAACAATCACAAACCAAGAATTGAAAGGGACAGGATATCGAGAGAGGAAAATAAAATGGGAACCCACAACAATTTATTCCAATAGGATGGCAATCGGCCAAGAGGAGCAAACTACAACAATCACAAACCAAGAATTGAAAGGGACACGGTCTCGAGAGAGGCAAATAAAATGGGAGCGCTAAAGTGAATCTGTTCCAATAGGATGGCAATCAGCAGCAACAAACCACAACAATTAGCACAGGTATGATCATCCTACCACATCCATAGCAAGGTAAAATGAATTCACAAGACCAAATCGAAATCAACAAGCCAGAATCCTTAGTTTCAAGAATGACAGGACAATATAGGGATTTAAATCAATCAACAGATGCAAACCTATATCAGATTTCAGGGTCAAGTATGAACCCATGGTCCCGACATCATAGATCCACAAAATCCACAACAGTAATAGCCAAAATCCACAACAAGATCAACCCAATTCACAAGGGAACATGCCAAAATGGAAGAGACCTAAAAAATCCCTATAAATGGAGGAGCTCGATAACTCCAAAATCAACCCAATCAACAATAATATCAACCCTAGAACAAACGAAAATCAACATTGTTAAAGGAATGGTAGGGTTCGGCATAACCCTAGAGAGAGGACTCGAAAATAGCATAGGGTCGAATATGGGGTTGCTTTGATCTCATCGGCACGAAATCGACTAGAAGTGAGGAAGAAATCCCCGGCAATAGAGCACTGGAACGGAGACGAGGAGATGCTTGCGACAAGAGTGGTCTTTGGGCTAGAGAGAGAAATCGAGATGGCGCAGGGGATAGAGTCATTGCTCTTAACTATGAATAGTCGTCTCCCATATATGAGAGACGGCTATAGCAAAGGCAAGATGCCTGGTTAAAATGGGAGACCGGATGTGGATGCTAAAATGCTTAAAAACCAATTTAGTCCCTAAATAATAACCCAACCATTATTACGAGAGATCGGATGAATGCTCTTTACTTATTTCAGTTATTTTACTTATTTATCCAGTGGTGTAAACTACTAGCCTTATATATAGCTGCTTAATTTAGACTTATAATAAAAATGTACTATATTTACAAAAAAAAAATAAAAATATAAATAAATATTATAAATAACTAACGCAACGATATGATATTTGAAATTTTAAATTTCTTTTATTGTAAGATGAATCTGAGATACCACATCAAATAGTACTCATATTATAAGTTGTACTAAATCGATATTTTTTTTTTGTTTTTTGTTTTTTTTATAATTATCTTTGTCAACCAAGCATTGCTCTTCCAACAAACCTATAACTGGTTCAGGTATATATGAAATATTGCAGCCTACCAATAGGTGATATTGGCAACTCTATAAACTAATAAGTAAATACCGGACAACACCTCAAGAAGTGGTTGATAAATTCAACTAGATAGGGCCCGGTGGCTCCGCAATTTTTTTCAAATTTTATTTGTATTTTTAATATTTAAAAAAAATAAAAATTACCATATTATTAAAAAAAAAAAACTGTCCTAATTACGAAGCCAAAAACTACTAAATAAAATAAAAAATACCAGCGGCATGAGCCACTAGGGGAGCCACCAGCGGGAAGAGACGTAGCATTATCCATTCAACTGGTTCATGACGTGTACGTTACCTACCAACTAGGGAATGATTGGTTCATCAATTCGAGAGTGATTGGTTCATCCTCTTTTTGGCAAACATCAACTTATATATATATATATATATATGTATGTATATATGTATATATGTATATGTATATATGTATATATATCTGTATATCAGAACGCAAACAATATTCTCAGTTATCTAGCTGGGTACTCATGGAGTCAGCTTTATGCCCAAGCTCTTTTCCTCTAGTATGCAGAAAAGTAGAGACAATCATGTCGACTGAGATCAAGCATGCAGACTGTTGCTCGGTGAAGATCAGGAATGCAACAAAATCTGGTACTAAAACTTTTTCCATCTCTTCGGAAAGATTTGGAATGATCAAAAGAAGAAAACAGTACGGTAATACTGTAATTGCTTCGGTAAATGTACTTGGAAGTTTAGATTCAAACCCTAATTACAAAAAGATCCAAGGAGATGGTTCTGTGAAGGATACGTCGATGCCTTATGGTGGATCAAACTCTACCACTAATTTTGTGAAGATGAATGAAGGCATTGGAGTCGTAAATTTTATTAGAGGGAAGAATTTCTTCATTACGGGTGCTACTGGATTCCTAGCGAAAGGTACGGTATAGTACTTCAGGATTCTTCTATAATATATACGATATTTCTGCATAGACCTTGGTTCTTCAGATAAAATAGTGTTGCTTTCGTGCACTTTTACTGTACAATATTATCTATTCTTATTTATTATTCGTCAATCGCTTTATTTGCTTATTTACTTTGACCAATCATCGATCGATGGTTATATATACAAATATAAATGCAGTGCTTGTTGAGAAGATTCTACGGGCAGTGCCAAATGTGGGTAAGATATATCTTTTGATCAAGGCGGAAAACAAGGAAGCTGCAAATGAAAGATTGAAAAGCGAAGTATGTGTTCGATCAAATCATGATATATATCTTTGAAACTTACCGATCGTTCGAGTCTTTTTCTTTTTGTCACAATTTTGAACAATGTTTGTCATGTTCAGATAATAAAATCTGAGCTTTTCAAGTGTCTTCGACAAATTCATGGGAATTCCTACGAAGACTTCATGTTGAGCAAACTGGTTAGTGTTGTTGGAAATGTCCGCAAGCCTAATCTTGGCTTAGGAGTAGACGTGGCTAATGTGATTCGAAAAGAAGTCAATATTATTGTGAATTCTGCAGCGACTACAAACTTTCGTGAAAGGTTATACAATATATATATATATATATACAGCTTCGTAATTACAATTGTTACTTCGAAAAAGGTATATATACTAGCTATTGGTTTTTTTTTTTTTGGAAAAGCAGATATGATGTTGCTATTGATATAAATACAAGAGGACCTTATCTGCTTATGAGCTTTGCGAAGAAGTGCGAGAAACTCGAGCTGCTTTTGCATGTATCAACAGGTGTATTATTATAGAATGATGTTGTTATATATGGAGAATTGATATATCTTACTTGCAGTACATTTGTGGCATTTATGTTCTGTAGATTTGGTTTGATTAGAAATTATGAGCAAAACGCACCCAAAAACAGCTGAATATAATATATGACTATGATCCTGTTTATTTTTAGTTATGAGATGAGATAATTATAAGTAAAATATATATATATATTATTGTAAGATATTTTTATAATATTAATTTTATATAAAGATTTGAGAAAGTGGTATGAGAATTTAAAAAAGTTAACTTTTTATTATATTTTATATAAAAATTTAAAAAAATCGATAAATTTAAGATGTATTTTAAAATTTTGATCTCATACTCCAAAATAAACAACGCCTATAGGATTTCTCAAGATCTATATAGTTTGTTTTTTAGAATATTTTATGGGTTTGTTATTTTTCATTTTTCATGATTTGTCACTTCTGCACAGCTTACGCTAATGGACTAGGACAAGGAAGATTTATGGAAGAACCAATATTGCGCATGCGCAGAGAAGAGAACATGGCAGGAGACAATTGCATTAATCATGAAACCTCTGCAAGTCCCTACCGGACTTTGGACATTCACAGTGAAATCAAGTTCGCCTTGGATTCCGTAAAAGATTTTAAAAGTAAAGGACTGACTCAGAAAATGAAAGAATTGGGCTTGGAAAGGTGTGAAGTTTCTTAACTATGGTCTCTTCTTTAGGGAAAATACTTTTTTAATTCTTACTTTCGTGAAACAAAATTCAGGAAAAAAATAATAATAATAATGAATAGCATACATATTTTAGCGTGAACAAATTTCTCGCGTCTTATTTTTTTAAAAAATAATGGGATCTGCAATTTAAAAATATTTTTCATGTAGATTATAGATTTTTTTAATTGTTTTTTTCAAAACAAGTACGGGAAGCTTGCGCATCCTAACTAGCTACCAATTACCAATTGTCCTACGTACTGAATATTCCAACACCCTCATGTATGGCTACAAAACCCGTGACTGCACTCCTCTGATGATATTTAGAATTTCCATAATTATCAGAGCACGAAAACATGGGTGGCAAGATTGTTACACCTTGACCAAGGCTATGGGAGAAATGCTAATCGAAGAAGATAAAGGAGACATACCAATAGTCATTGTTCGACCTAGTGTTGTTGAGAGCTCCTACAGAGAGCCATTTCCTGGATGGATAGAAGAAACTAGGTATGCATTTATCCAACCTCTAATTCTGGGTCATTAAAGGCATGCAATTACTATAGTACGACGTTATTAGAAGTCCAAAACATGGAGATAACAATCTGATCATTTCCTTTCCTTTAAAAGAATGGTGGATCCAGTAATTTTATCCTATGGAAATGGAGAGATCATGGGGTTTCCATATGACCCAACTCTGGCCCTTGACATAGTGAGTAATTAATATTCCCAACAAATATATATATATATATATGTATTTATATACTTTCTAAATTGTTTCTTTTTGGATTAATTAATCTTAATGGGGCTAATTGCATGCATGCAGATCCCAGTTGACATGGTTGTGAATGCTATGTTGGCAGCCATGACATGGCATGGAATGGCTGGAAAAGGGGATGTTAATGTCTACCATATTGCCACTTCAGTAGCTAACCCATTACTCCTAAAGGATCTTGTATCATTTTTCCGTGATCACTTCATTTCAACCCCTTGGATCGACTTCGAGGGCAATCCAATCAATGTACAACCCTTCAAGACGTTTAGCTCTATGGATGAATTTTCCGCCAACATTTGGGCACATGTAAGTCAGAAAAATGGATCCGCGACAACTAGAGTTGTTTCCAACGAGAAGTTGCCTAAAAAAATTGAGAATGTTTGTAGAAAATTGGTTGAGAAAGCGAAGTACATGGCCGATATATATGAGCCATACACCTTCTACGCTGGAACGTACGTATGATCAAAAGATATAATTTTAAGGTTTCTTTTGAATGCTTAAAGCCGGCGTGCATCCTATGAAGTAATGCATGCTTACTAGCTATTACGTACGTATAATAAATCAATTCAGCACTATCATGCAGGTTTGATAACTGCAATTCTCAGAGATTGATGGAAAGCTTGTCTGAGGAAGAAAAGAAGATGTTTGGATTTGATGTGAAGAGCATTGATTGGAAGGACTACATCGTTAACGTCCATATACCTGGCCTAAGGACGCATGTCATGAAGGGTAAAGGAATGCCTAAGAACTAAGTGAAGTACCATATGAATCTTCTTCCGTAGAGTTGCTGGATTTATACAAATCAATGTTTGCTGCCTCTTTTATTTTGAATAATTTCTGTGCCGACAGAAATTAAAGCACTGATTTTTTTTTTTTTTCCAATTATAAAGTATTATTTCTCGTTTCAATTAATATAGGCTTTATAGGCTAAATTAGACGTTCGAAGCTCATAAAATCCAACTACAGAAGGTGGCATCGAAATTCTTTGGAATTTTTATTCGTGACATTATTATGCTGATAGCACATGCTTGTCTGTGCGCAATTGACAATTTTGGGATAAGAAGGTTTTTTTTTATTTTTTTTAGAAAAGAGTCAGAGTCATATGTCTATGAATAACTCCTCCCCAATTTTATTAGTAGCCCTCACAAGCGAAGGAATACTGTGGTACTTACAACCTGACACTTGGGGTTAGAAGAATTGGAAAAAAAAAAACAAACAAACCCAAGCATCCAAAACACCTAAAAAAACAAACTACTGCAAGAAATAAACAAAATACAACAAAATAAGAGAACCAAACCCTGCAAAAAACCTGAAAGACGAAATAGAGTTGCTAACAAAAACAAAGAAATCATGGACAAACCAAATAGTAGCTGGCCTTAACACATTATAACAAATAAGACTTTTTGCAGCGACTTAAATTCACCACAAAAGTATGAAAATGGTGGCAAAAACTCAAATGTTGTGTTTTGAAGGTCGCATGTAAGCTGCTGGTATTTGACCTTGACATAAACCCAAATTCTCGTTGCAATATTCCTCTGCAAATGTAGATGTTGTTTGCCGCGGCCAAAATCAAAACTTTTTACGGCGAGTTGAGTTTGCCGCAAATAATAATAGAATTTTTATAAAAATAATAATAGAATTTTTATAAATATAATAATCGGCTACACCAAAAAAGGGGAAAATGACCCCTTAAAAGATTTTAAAAAAATGTTGTTGAACAGGATCACGAAATCTCGTTATATATATTTTCACATCAACATAAAACACAAAATTTACAAACATTAGCATCTCACTTCTCTTAGAAGTATTAAAAAGTTATAAAACAAAGTATAAATAGAAAAAAGGCTTAAATTGAAGAGTTATTAACAATAAAAAGCATGAATGATAATGGTGTTTACCCTAAGTGAAATTTACTGATTAGTAATATATGAATACAATTACAAGCATTAGTGGCATGTCAACCATAAAATCTTTCAAATCACACACAAATACATAAAAAAAGAATAAATGAAATGTTTCCATAATTCTAAATGACAATGCTCTTGCTGATCTCTCACAGCTTCATTGAACCAAGAGTTCTAGGAATGATAACTTTGTTATTTGTAAATAGGAACCTAGACAAAAATGTCAAAACAACCAACATCTCACTTAGTTAGAAAACACCAAGATCAATTTCAAAGAAGCAAATATTTAAAAGAGATAAATAAACTAGATAAATAAATGCATCTATTTATAAATAAATAAAATTGTAAATGCATCAAGCCAGTACATTATACCATATATAGTCCCAGCTAGGAAAGAATAGGAAAAATTAAGCTAGAGTTGCATGAACTTTATGCATATGATCCATCAATCAGCTTACTATTATTGTATGCATTACTCTAGTCCTCTGGTATTACACTAAATAACCAAAATAGTTGCAGTCCCCCTAACCTCAGTCCTTTTTTGCATCTTCCATTACATATTTCATAAAATAAATGGCACAAGAAACATAAACAAAGGAATTCCATATATAATTCCAGAACGTTATAAATAAACATGCTATCATGTAATCATCTTCCATCCACGTATACTTCATACAACATTAATAGTACAATTACCATCAAATATAAAGCTAATATGTGTGTAATTTGTAGATAAACATAATGAGGGTTTTATAGGTGTGCAGGAAGCTGGAACTTGAGGTGCAGTATTTTAGTCAGTTCATATGATATATATACATATATACATATATATTAGGTACTATATATATAAATATATATATGTAATATAGTTAATTGAAAGTTAAAATTAATTAGAATAAATGAGAGTGGTTGGCCACTTTCAAATAAGCTAGGGGTCATATCAATAGAACCAGAGAAGGGCATATATTTTTTAAGTTGAGACAGTCTTAGAAACATCCTTTAGCTTGAAATAATCCCATTCTTTGTCCATAATGGCTATACAAAAACTTGAATGCAACCAATACCTTTCTTTGCATAACTACATTTGGAGCGTTCTTGCCCGTATGGTCAAAAGCCCCAGTGTGCAGACCATATTCAGTGCTCAATGCAAGATAATTGACCTAATGCCCATGATCCTAAAACAAATAGGAAAAGAGCAAGTTGGTTAAAAAAAAAACAGAATAAATGAAAAAGAATTATTAGCAATACAAAGGACAACAACAGTAGATGAGAAATCATAACATTAGGGGACAATAACTAAAGATATAAGATGACATTACAATGGCCTATTTACGTTCAGAAACCCAATAAGCCAACATCATGCATTTGGTCAAATTTCACCAATTTCTCAAGCATTACATAATATTCACCTAACAAAAATAAATAAACAAAAAGTCACAATAAGAGCAAACCACAAACCTGCAACATATGCATTAGCCTTCACAGTTTGCTTTTTGGTAGCCTGTGATAAAGGCAAATATAGGCATTAACCCTTGAAGAAGAATCCAGTAATCTGATTTACACCCCTCACAGATAAAAATCTAACTAGATATAAATGCAACTCAGTGCCAGAATAGAAATATTGGAATCATAAATAGTAGAAAAGCTGAAATATTTTCAACCCTAAAGTAGCACAATTTAGTAATGTCTAAATGTATGAATAGCATGAAAGCTTCTTTAAGATTTTTAAAGCAAATCACCTTAGACATAGCAAGTCTTGTAACATATGTGTCTCCATCAACAGATTTATCATATAGTATCTGTCTACAACTCCACCTAAGATGGAACCTGTTCTAGCATTGGAGGAGAGGAAGAAATCACTACCATAGGACAAAACAGATTAAGAACCACCAGATTTGTTAGGATCGTAGTTCTAAAATAGTTATTTTTCCTTAATTTATTGTATCTTATTTACTTATGAAAAAATCATTGTGTTTTATTAAGTTGTATACGGAGGTGACAACCATAGTAGTGCAACACCATGAGACACTAAAAAAAGTGGAGGATTCTCATTGAGACTTTCTGAAACTTTTGCAGCTTGATAGACAAGTGGAAGTTTTGATTGACCTAGGCAAAAACAAACTCCAGACCATAAAAATAAATGAAGCAAATTGTTTGCATGTCTATCCTAAAATTTACAGTTGATCCTTTTTATGTGAAACAACTAACATATCATTTGGCCCAAAAAACTCCCTCCACTATAAAATTTCTAACCATTTTCATAAAAATAATAGATTATGCATGTTAAAGCTTGAATGAATTAATAAGATAAATGAGGTACCATAGACCATTTATCATGGAGATTAATCATTCCTCAATGTGACCCTGAGCAAAGTCTTTTAGAGTTTAGTCAATTATAAAAAATAATTCCCAATAGCAGTAGCAAAGTTAGCAAACCAATGATAGATAGGTGAATTAAAACACGTTTTCCACTACCATGTCAGTCCACACTACCTCTATGCGACAAACCACAGATATCACAGCTCGAAAATTTAAAGAAATGCGAAGCATATTCCATAAAATCAAAATAAAGAAACATACAGGTAGATGCAAGGCCTCACCTGAATGTTGTGTATTGTTGCAATGCGGCTCCAGCTCTCTGGGGAACCTGTTTTCACAGGGACAGTAGAATTGGTAGAATAACATTTACTGGGAAACCTGCCAAGAATAAGAAACAAGCAGAGAAGAATGCAACTATGGCAGCTTGGTCATTTTCAAAACAATTGGCAAAAGATGTTGCAAATTCTTCATTTGAAATAGAGAACAATGAAGAGTTGGAATAGATCACAATAGCAATGGCTTTATTAAATTAGCGTTTACAGGAGAAAATTGCAATGGCTAACCCCAATGCCCCAATACCATTTCCAAAGAAGTTCTCCATTCAGAGCGTCAGACCACGCAGCCCACAACCTCCCTCCACGACCACATCAAAGATCCTCCCCCTAATTTTCCAAACAGCTCCTCGAAACAGACGTCCATCAACAACGACGAATGAGAGCCAGTTGCATTTAAAAAATATATATATAAAAAAAACACTCCAACAAAATCCCATCAAAAATTAAAAAGAACCTAAAATTATCAAGGAGACACCAAACAACACTACAATAAACTAATAGTAATCCTAATCCCCTGTTTTCATGAACCCTAATAGAAAAAATCTCTCAAACTTGCTAAATCAATATAGTCAATGTATAAGCATTTCTATTGTATAGAATGAGACTGATAAACACAAGAATTCATGAAAAATAAACTTAGAAGGATAATCACTAGAGAGAGAGGCAAACAGAGAGAGACAGCGAGACGAATCGAGACAAAGCACGAGAGAGAGACGAATGGGTGAAGACAAAACACGAGTGAGAGATGAATGGAGAAAGAGAGAGAGAATCACCTGCTAGGCCAGGCAATGACGGCGTGGTAGGGCACAGAGAGGGAGGAGGCAGTAGTCTGCAACGTGAGGGAGGCCAGGCGACACAAAAATGGGGAAAGAATTATCAAGATTTCGGGGGAGGGGAAGAAATATAAGGGGGGTAATTTTAAACTTATTGCAACGACTTAATATTGTTGTAACACACTAATAACACACATGAAAACTTTTAACGGCGATCTAACTCGCCATAACAACAAAAAGGCACTGCTACGTTTATTACGATGAAAAAAGTGTCGCAATAAGGATTGAAGTCGCGATAACAAGTTGATCAGCGAATTCAAACAAATATTTCCCTAAATGAGCGCTAGAATCCAACAGCGATAGGAAAATAAGCCGAAAATAACAACAATTTGCGATGAGAAGTGTATCATTAGCAGCAAGTCCAATTTGGATTGACGAATCACAGATTATGGAAGAGTACCAATTGAAATTACCTGTGGTTTACTATTTATGACATTCAAAAGCGCAGCAAAATGTGTCATATGTTGTAGTGACATCTCATATATGGAAGACCCGATATGTCCATTCTCGAGATCCCTTTAAGTAGATGAGGTATCTCGTTTCCACACCCCGAAAAGATTCCCAGAAGCCATATGAGCAAGGTAGTCCACCCCTGAGTTACATTCCTTGAAGATATGCTTAAAAACGACTTGCATCCCTGCCAACATTTCACAAATCTCCTCTCAATAATCTTCTAAATACCATATACCACATCACCCCTTCTCAAACAACCTAACTATTAAAAGAGAATCTATCTCAACTTCCACATTAAGGAGACCCAAGTCTCTACAATGTTTCAGATCATGATAAAGAGTAAAAACTTCAGCCGAATTATTTGTCCCTTAGCCTAAAAATCTTGCAAATTAAAGATAGCTTCAATCTCCCCTAATCATTCCGGACAACACCACCTATCCCTGTATCACTCGAATTTCACAAACAATTGCCATCCACATTTAGCCTGACCGATCCATAAGATGGTGTCGCCAATGAACAAGATGAACTTGCCTTCTTTTCAATGGCCTAAAGGGAATAGACAAAGCTTGCAGGAGAACTTCATCACCAATGTTGCATTTGTTTCCAGTGCGAATTTGTATCTCCACCCAAGCAATGGCCCTTTTATCAACAAACATAGGGACTCGATTGAATTTCGTTTACCTTCCATATGATCACTACACCGCCAAATCCAAAGTGACCAAGTTATAATCACCGAAACAAAACCAAGAAGATGACTAGCTTTAGATGATTTATTAGCTCATCTAAGCCATAATCCCATCTTCTCTTGGCTAGCGAACCAGTAGCAAGAACACGATCCTGATCTTTTAAACACCCCTCCACACAACATTCACACTTTTAAATAATTGGAATACCTAGATCACCAAGCCGTATATATCAACCATCATTAAGTCTACATTCTCTAACTTCCAATGCTAGGTACTCAGAGATAGGAACCACATCAAATAGTGCCCTATAGTTCAACCATTTATCTCTCGATAATGAGACATTTTCATCTCTAAAATGCCAAGTGGAATGACAAGTTTTGGAATCACGGCCATAATACCACGCCAAAATGGAGAACCTTTCTTTGGGTCACCAAAGAAATATGTTAGTCTTTGATGTATTTTGCTTTGACAAAATTAGACCATGGAGAGCTTTGGGTTAACAATTTCCAGCCAATTTTCATGAATATTGAAACTTGCACTTCCTCTAAATTTCTCAAGCCAATACCACCCTCCTCATGAGTCGGTTTGCATAACCGATAAAAATAGCTCATAATCCAGTTGAGAGAACTGAATACCTTATTAGGTGCTTGCACAACAAAAGACAGGTGGATTGGAATACTAGCCACTACATGCCAAAGCAAAAGAAGTCTTGCCCCATTTGATAACAGTTTTGATTGTCAACCTCCCAACCAAGCTCTAATACATCCCAACAAATCATCGAAGTGTAGCACTCTCATTCAACCAGAAACTAAAGGAGCCCCCAAGTATTTAACTGGAAAAAATCCTTCCAAAAATGTGGATGCTAGCCATAGCAAATTTCTTCTACTACTCAAAGACATATGTTTAGAGAAGAAAATGGCAGACTTTTCTTTACTAACTAGACCACCACTCATATTGATGAAAAAAATCAGAGATCATTTTAATCATTGACTTGCCTCCATTAGAAAGACAATTACATCATCAACATATAATAAGTGAGAAATAAGAGACGTACCTCGAGGATGGGAAAAAGGAACAATTTTTGGACTTTAAAAAGTATGCTTCAACATCCGAGATGGTATCTCCTCCACCAAAATAAATAAGTATGGAGAAAAAGGATCCTCTTGGCGTAGACCACAAACACTCCAAAAAAAATCTTTAGTCTTATCATTTATAACTATCGAAAATCAAGAAGTGGATATACATTGTCTAATCAACTCACAAACCGACGAAGAGAATCCAAAAGACTTGATCATCACATGAAGCAAAAAAATCCTAGTCAATGCAATGATATGCTTTAGCTATGTTCACTTTAATGAAAGCATTTCCACCATGAGATGACTAATTAATCATATGAATAATTTCTTATGCCAGTGCAATATTCTTATACATGCTTCTTCCCTGTAGAAAAGAACCTTTATCTAGGGAGTTAATTTGACTCAAAATGGAAGACAACCTTTTAACAAAAATCTTAGAGACCACCTTATAAATTACAGAACAAAGACTTATAGGATGGAATTTATCAAATTCTATCAGATGCGGCATTTTAGGAATTAACACAATATATGAGGCCGAATAAAATCGTGGTAGGGGAGCTCCACAAAATAAGTTTTTTATTGACTCCACCACATTTGCATTTACACAATTTTCTATTAATATATTTAAACTCATTCTAACATCCAAACATATTTTAAACTTATTTAAATGGGTCTCACAAAACTCACTTAACGTCTATCTCAACTCACTACTATTCATTATAAAGAAGTGAGATCACACTACAAGAATTTAGGCCTAAAACAGCATTTTGAAGTTGCCGCAACAGATAATAACGTGAATGGTAGACTTATATATTAAGCTGAAATTGGAAACGCCGATGTCTAAATTGCACAAAATCCCGCGAGTTAACGGTCAACACTTTTTACCGTCAAAAGGTTACTTATTACGGTAAATGTGTCATCGCAAAAGGTAGTAAACTTGTTGCAGCGTCTTCATTCAACGAGAAGGTGACTTATTACAATGCATTTTTTCTATCTGCTGCAATTAGTCATTTCACTTTACATTTTCCCCATGAAAATGTTTTGTGTGTGTTCCTTCTCATTATTTATGTTGCCTCTCTTCCACTAGTTTCCAACGTACCCATATAACCCGTTTCATATCTTCAATTGTCCCACGTTGATTTCTAGTCGCGAAGCACCACTCAAGATCAAGTAAACGGTGGCTTGTAAACGATGTAGACTCCAACAATTTTCAGAACAAAGGTACAGTTATTTCAACAAAGAAAACTAGGAATTGGACACAACTACATAATCGTAGATTTTAGAAATTGTTATTATTTAAATTTTTTAGTTTCTTATTGAAACGTTGGACTTCCTCTCATTAGTCAATGAAATCTACACGAGTGACTTAGGTAATTTCTCCTTAATTGAGTTGATTAATTTAACTCAATTTGATATCCAAACACAATCTAAGACTTTAGTGGTTCAACTTAAACAAAATTAGATCATATATTGGTAGAGACTATCTCAAAGAAACTTGCTAATTAAAACATGAACTATATATAAAGAGTGATGTTAGGGAATAATTAACATTCATTGCATCCATTTCATATAAATAGTGTTATAAACAGTACAAGTTACTGTTTATGTGAGATAGATGCAATAAATATTAGCTATCCTCACTCATTTTCCATATATAAACGGTGATAACAAATCGCTGGAGTAAATCTCAATACACCAGCTGAATCTCTCGCTTACTTCCAAAATAGGAGTTCTTCAGAAAAATGTCCCAAAGTTTTCTCTGAACTCTTCACACGTGAGATTTAAAAAAATATTATTTGGTTATATTGTGGTTTTAGTAGGGGCGGCCGCAATTTAAAGTAGGGCGTAAGGCAAAACATTTACACGTAAGCACTAAGCAGCAACGTCGTGCAGGTTGGTAGGAACATGAGGCCGGCACCTGACATAATTGGAATACTGTAGCTGATCTCCAGTTTTCATGGCCCCAATTGAATAATGAAGATTTTTGGCAGTTCATTTATTAAGTAATAATAATAAAAAAACCACCAATGAAGCCAAACATCACGCCCTAATTAACAAAGCATCAATGTGCATGCTTTTAGACATACAACATAGGGCAGGCGCTCTAGTCATTCCGAAGGTGTTGGCTAGATTTGGTTTCTAAAAACCTATAATCTATAATCTCTATCTATATCTGTATATAATATAATATAATATAATATAATATATATGTGCACGTAATTAAGTGTGAATAGTTGTTTAAATTGGTGGAGTCAATTGCTTTTTTAGCCTTTAATTAAAGGTTGATCTGCGGGCCTATGCTGGTGGCTAGCTTTGCTGGCAAAATCCAGCTTGCTACAAAAAGAAGTGACACCTTACTATTTATGAAAGATCAGGAAGAATGTTAACAGTTTATAAGCATTATAAAGTACAGGATTGCGTGGTGGTTATGCTACCTAGACTTCCGATATCTTCTTTTCTTGCAAAAATGCGTTCATGACTATAATGACCATATACGTGTGTGCTCTTTTGTTGGTATATAATTAATTGGGCACCGATCGAATCTCTTATTTATAACTTAAACAATTAATTTTTGTAATAGGACCAACAATATTGTTTTTAATTGATCCTCCTAGCTAGCTAGCTAATTAGATCGATCTCTCAAATAATTAATCATTATAATAAGTAGCGTGAACTTTGCTGTATTTATATATCTCTGATCATCACTTATTGTAAGAATTTATTTCAGAGAGATAAGATAATTATGAAGAAACCTCAGTCCTCATACGTGTCCAGTTATATATTTTATTTATTTTTAATATTTTGAATACCGAATCGATATCGGTATCGATCAAATCACTAAAATAAAATATTTCGATATAGATATCGTTTCGTATACCGTTTCGAAATAATTTATACATAAATAAATTATATATATATATATAAATACATATATAAATTATATAGATAAATATATATATGTAATTAATTTAGTCTAAACTGAGATTAAAATATAATAAAAAAAAATGGAAGGCCGAAATCCGATTGGTTGGTAATACCGATCGGTACGGTACGGTACGGTATTTAAAATTGTGTTTATTCCACTTATTTTACTTAGTTATCTAGTGGTATAAAGACTGTAAACTACTAGCCTCATAGCTCATGGTTAGTTTAGACTATAATAAAAATGTACTATATTTACAACTTGATCTGATATATTTTCAAATTTTAAATTTTTTTAATTATAAGGTGGATCTAACACATTACATCAATTATATATACTCATATTTTAAGTTGTAAATCAATATTTTTTTATAATTATCTTTGTCAACCAAGCAATATTGCTCTTTCAACAAACCTATATATTGGTTGAGGCCGTATATATATTAATTGCAGTCTACCCAAGGTGATATTGGTAATTAACTCTTTAAATGAATAAACTAGTAGTACTGGACAGTACCTCAATTGGTTGATATATTCAACCATGGGGGCCATGACTCTACTGCTGGGAGCTCCCGCTAGATGGGGGCTCGCTTAAGGACTGTCATTGGCATTTTGTTGTATTTTTTATATATATATTTTTTAACATTTTTAAATATTTTTTAAAAAAATTAAAAAATTCACAAAATTATTAAAAAAATACGAAATAAACAAAAAATTCCAACAGTCTAGCTAGTAGCCTCCAGCGGGAGCCACTAGCAGGAAGATCAGTACTAGCATTTTCCATTCAACTGGCCGTTCATGAGGTGTACGTTGCTTACCAACTAGAAAGTGATTGGTTCATCCTCTTTTTGGCAAGAGTGGGGATATATGTACAATCACTTTTATAATATTTTTATAATTTTGTGTGTATTTGAATTTTTTTTATTATTTTCTTTTAAGTATTTTTTAAATATTTTTAATCATTAAGAAAAAATAAAATATATATATAATTTTATTAATATCTACATTCTTAATTATTAAATAAATTTAAAAATTAAATAAAAAATAAAATAAAATAATTATAAATAGATAGTACAAATATCATTTCCCATTTGGCAAATATCAACCTCTATATATTATAAGTACGCAAACAGGGTAATGACAAAATACTTTCCCCGGCCTGCCTTTATACAAAAATTACGCAAACTGCATTCTCAGTTATCTAGCTGGGTACTCATGGATCGAGTCTTTATGCCCAAGCTGTACGAGACAAATCATGATTATAATGCTAATGAACAGTTAAAATTCTTCGTCTTTATTTCATAAATAGTTAAGTGCCACACTTTTTTTCACATGTAGCTAGCAAGGATTAAGCGACGTTCAGCTTATGTAGAACCTTGAAGGCTAAAAATTAAAGCAATTGACTCGGCCACCAATTTACGCACTTTTTAATTTTTATAGTATACATATAGATTGAGACGATTATAGAATATGAGCAATGTTAAGAATTTTTATTTTGGAATTTTTACTTTGGAATTTTTACTTTTGTTCTTTATTAAATAGAAATTTTTTTATTTTTAAGTTTACATGATTTTTATATAAATATTTTTAAATAATATTATGATTTTTTTATATTTTTAAAAAATATTTTAAAATGTTAAAAAACTCATATAAATAGATATAGGTGTTAAAAAAAAAATAAATAAATAACACCATCGGGCCGGACCAGATAACTAGCGCCTGCCGCCTTTGTCTTTTCTTAAAGGGCATAATTAACTGATCTTTTCTTAAGGACGTGATGTTTGGCTACATTGAAAACTGGCCGAAAGCTACAGTACTACTTCAAGGTGCCCTTGTGTTCCTACTGCCATAACGCTGTTTACGTGTAAATCATGCCTATCCCAGTCGAAACTTCTATTATATATAAAAGGGAGCGTTGTGAATCAGAATATTGTGAGTTTAAAAAGAGTCGCATGCAAAAACAACTGTTTCTTGATCGGGTTACATACTGTTTGAGAAAATGGTGATGGAAGTCGATATCTTGTCCAAAGAAATCATTAGACCATCTTCACCAGCAGTTCATCATTTGAAATCTACAAAACTCTCTCTCTTGGATCAGCTCACTCCTACAACCTATGCTCCACTCATACTTTTTTACCCGAATAAAAGTACTCATGATCTTCATTTCAAAACTCCCCAAACCTTATCAACTCACTTAAAACATTCTCTCTCAGAAACCTTGAATTCCTTCTATCCCTTTGCTGGAAGGACCAAAAACAACCTCTGTATCGATCATTACGATGAAGGTGTTCCATACAATGAAGCTCGAGTTCGTTGTCGTATGTTTGACTTCCTTCAACGTCCTGAAACTGAGTCGTTGAACCAGTTTCTTCCATGCCATCCATTTCGCAAAGAACCAAATCCTACAGAAGCGGCCCAATTAGCAGTTCAAGTGAACATATTTGATTGTGGTGGAATAGCAATCGGCATGTGCATGTCACACAAGATCATCGATGGAGCCACCGCACGTGCTTTCATCAACTATTGGGCGACCACCACAAGTAGTACTGGGGCTTCTAAAAAACTAGTACAGCCTGATTTTTCTGAAGCATCATCGCCATTACGCTTTCCTCCACAAGAAGATCCTTTATTGCCTCAAAGTTTGGCATCCGTAGTTGAGAGTCTTTGGTTCAAAGAGGGCAAGTACAAGACAAGGAGATTCGTTTTTAGTGACAAGGCTATATCTACTTTAAGGGCTAAAGCAAAGAGTAAAAGAGTTGATAACCCATCTCGAATTGAATCACTGTCTGCTTTTATTTCTGCACATGCCATGGCTACTTCTTCAGGCTTTGCGAGGCCAACAATACTAGCCCAAGCAGTAAACATCCGGCGACGAACGAAACCACGCTTTTTAGATTCTTCTATGGGGAATCTCTTTTTGTTGTCATTGGCAACATGTGATCAGAACTCAGACTCGGTAACGATGGAGATAAAACTGCCTAGATTGGTGGCAGCACTAAGAGAGGCCGTGGGGAAAATCAATGGCGATTATATTAGATCTTTGCAAGGTGATGGAGATTCTCTAGCCAATTGTGAGTACCTAAACAAGATAGCTGCAATGGTTTTTAACCCCAAGGAATGTCAAGACATTTTCTTATTCACAAGTTGGATCACATTTGGTTTTAATGAAATCGATTTTGGATGGGGGAAGCCCATTTGGGTTGGGGTTCTGGGTGGAGTTGGTCCGGCATTGAAACTCACAATTTTCAACAAATTCAAACATGGCAATGGAATTGAGGCTTGGGCGACCTTAGATGAAAAAGAGATGGACATATTGGAGAATGATCCTGAATTCCTTGCCTTTGCTACCCTGAACCCGAGCGCTTTAGGTCAATAGGGCTACATCTTTAATTATAGTTCCTTTTTTTTTTTTTGAAAATACCTCGATGGTAAAGAAATTTCATAAAAGTAAACTTATAAATTGGCAAGATTTGGTGTAATATGTCAGATTATTATAAGTGTCTTTATTATAAAATTTATTGAATGTATGGCATGAAACCATGCCAATTTATTAGTTTATTTTGTTAAATTTTATAACACTACTTTTCTAGCCTTTTACTTGCAAATAATATATATTGGGTACCATATTGGATGCGTCTGTACTATTTGTATTTCAATAAAGGTCATTTGTGAGCTATATCCTAGTGTGATAAATAAGTTGCAAGCACGAATGCAATCCATTGTGTTGATCATCACTGGCCATACGAAAATGATAGGGAAAATAAAATGTCACTACTTTTACTATTTCATTTGCTTTTGATAAAGGAGAGATTCATATCTACACGATCAAATTTTACAAAAGTGTTTTTACACGATTATATATATTTAATAATAATTTTTAAGTTTTAATTATTTAATTAACTTTAATCCAACCAAAACTAGTCATGTCAGTACTAACTTAATTACATTTTTAAAAAGTCTTAGGCTACATCTTGCAAGTGAAGTATTCTCAAGTATTCTTAAAATTTTTTATTATAAGTTATTATTTTATTATTATTTTTATCTATTTTTTATTACTATTCATTATTTTCTACTATTATTTAATATTCTCTTATTATTTTATTATTATTATTCACAACTTTTCTTAATTGGAATTCCTAGAAGACTTCATGTTGAGCATACTGGTTACTTTACGTAATTGCCAAAGCGGGCAAGTTTGATTGGTTTTCAGCTTTTTTGTTCAAATTAATGAGGTGGTAGGGGGTAAGGTGTGGCTTCTGTTGCAGGATGATTTTGTAGCGCCTAATATTGTTGATATGACGGACCAGATATTTTTGATTGGATGTGCTGAACATATGAATCAGAAGTTGTAATTAACTTTTGTATCTGCGAAATGCAATTACTTAGAGAGAAGGGAACCATGGCAAGCGCTGGAAGGTCATAATGGGAATGATAGTGTGGACTCGATATGGCTTTCGATTAAATTCTGGTTGCAACAAATTTCGAGTAAGCTGTCGAAGGTGGGTTCTTTATCAAACCGGGAATGTTGTGGGCTCTCGGAATTGGAAGTTTTTATGCGGAAAATTTCGGTAAGGAGGCCGAAGCTTAATTTCGTGGTCTAGGCCAAGGCCAGGATGGGTGAAATCAAATGTGAAGGGATCTTGAAGAGGCCACCTAGGCAGTTGTGAAGGGGGTGGGATTTTGAGGGATAGAAGAAAATTTTTGGCGGCCTTTTCTACTAAATTCGGCTTTAGAATTAATAATAAAGCAGAATTAAGAGCTCTCACTTGTGGTTTATTGCTTGTAAGGAGTTGGGCTTTCATTACACGGTGTCTCATCAATTTAGGGAAATGAAGTGACCGATTTTTTAGCAAGACGGGGAGGAGGGTTCAAATTATACATATATGATTTCTAGGGGTGTTCATCCGGATTTTGGATTCTCAAATCCGAAACCCGAATTTAAAATTTTCTTCAATCTTTTAAAAAAATAAAAACTAAAATATTAAAAAATATATTAAAATTTCAAAACGGGCCAGGGACAATCCGGCCCAGATGAACAGGCCTAATGACTTCCGATGAGTTACCCCTTCAAGTAAGTACTTACATGACAAGTTTTAGTAATTAAAGTTAATTAAATTAAAAACAAAAAAGAATTATTAATATTTATTCGTATAAAAGCAAATGAAATAGTACAAATGACATTTTATTTTCGATATTTTCGTATGCCGGGTTAATAGTATGGATTGCATGCGTTAATACTTGCAACTTGTTTATCACATGACTAGGCTCTAGCTCACTAATGACGTTTATTGAATACACAGATAGTACATATGCAATAATATGATTTGCGTGTAAAAAGATTAATAATTTGTGAAGTGTTATAGCTAGAAAACAAATTTAATTAACAAAATAAATTCACAAATTGACTAAGTTTTAATGTGTTATATATTTACAGTAATTTTTTTTGTTATTAAAACATTTCTAATAAAAGAGGGCGATAAATATTAAAGATATACCCCTACAGACCTAAAGGAATTCAGCATCATTATCCAATATTTCTATCTCTTTTTAATCTAGAGTCGCCCAAGCATCGATTACATTGCCACCTTGGGCTGTGTTGAAAATTGTGAGTTTCCTGATCAATGGCGGACTAACTCCGCCCACAACCCCAACACAAATGGGCTTCCCCCATCCAAAATCGATGTCGTTAAAACTAAACTTGATCGGCCAGCTGGTGAATTTGAAAATTTGTCTTGACATTCCTTGGAGCAAAATACATTGCAGTCTTCTTGTTTAGGTATTCGCAATTGGCTAGAAATGCTTCATCACCTTGCATAGATCTAAGATAACCGCCATTGATTTTCTTCACGGCTCTCTCTTAGTGCTGCCGCCAATCCAGGCAATTTTATTTCCAATCACACCCTGCCAACGCCCAGAAAAAATCTTCACAACCTCTTATTATTCACACAACCTTCACACACAACACTTTTATTTTATTTTATTTTTTATTAAATATTTGATATTTGAACAATAAATAAAATATATAGTTGGCGTAGAACATCCCTCCAAAAGAATAGCCCATAAAAGAATATGAAAAAGCATAGTTTTTTTAGTCGCCGGATGTTTAGTACTGCTTGGGCTAAGTATAGTTGGCGTTGCGCCCATCACTACAAGAAATAAGATTTTTTGTGGCGACTGTAATTCATCGTAAAAAGCCTTAAAATCGCGGCAAATAGCCTTTTGTGTAGCGCCAATTTTTCGCCGCTTAAGTCGGGAGGGTACCGATGTTGGGAGACTTCTTGTGGCGTATTTAAGCTGCCGCAAAAATTTTATATTCGCCACAAAAAGTCTTTTAACCTTGGTTACAGAAGATGGGATAAAACTTTTTGCAGCGAGTGAAAGTTTTGCAGCAGCTTTAACTAGCCGCAAAAAGTCTTTTACAAAAATTAAAAAAAAAAGTAGTCAACCAATTTCATTTGTTTCACTCGTATTTTGTTAAAATACAATATTATAAACTCTCCTGTAATATCTAATGACTATTATAAATAATGAGTACCAAAACAATATCCAATTAAAAATATTATCACATAAAAAGCTCAAAAATTCCATCTATGCTTAAAAAGCTCAAAAAAAATATCCTATATATGAAGGATGCTCAAACCTTACTATACTGATAAAATAAATTAATATTAGAACTAGAAGATAAATAAACAAGATAAGACTGCTCACAGTCACATGGATATTAAAAACTAAGAACTCAAAATAATAACCATTCACAAGTCCGAATCTATTATTCTTACACAATGATTGTAGTATAAGTACATTCATATAAACCATGAATGTTGAAGCATATGCAACTAATCGACCATACACATTACGCAACACAATACATTAAAGTCCACATTAGACATGCATTAAAGTCTCCATGCAATTTAATTAGAAAGAGAGAGAAGCATATGACAGACAATTACCAAGCAAATGACATTCTTCGAGGAAAAAAGAACACAGAATATTGCACACTAACGCACCTGCATTATAACTACCTCCCTGTCTCAAAGACTTTGGCAAGTCACCTTCAATAAAGCACTAATTTGTCTCTCATTCAACCTTTTCAAGTACCTCTACCCTTAACAATCTATTAGCATCCATGTAGTCACATCCATATAATATACAGAAGACTATCCATTAAAAGTAAATCACCGTTATTTAAGGAATGAATCGAATCATAGTTATAATTAGGTTGTTACCTCCATAGGTGATAATATGGTTGTTGCCCAAATGGCTAACATAAGAGGGGGCCGGGGTGAATTGGGTTATATTAAAAAAATTAGAACTTATAACCAAATACACAATATAAAATATAAACAAAATATGAAGTAGCAGAAAATATAAAGAGTAAGGGCAAGAAGAAGCAAACTTAGTATTTTAACAAGGTTCAGCCCCATTACTTATGTCCTCGCCTCAAATTATCTATTGAGGATCCCAAATTCACTATTCAATCTCCTTCAGGTAGAGATAGAAACCTATTACACCTTTGAACAACACCGCTATAAATAATCCATGTAGAACACCCTTTACACTTGCAATCACCTCACACTTGATGATTCAACTATTTTCTGTGTAGAACACTTTCTACACACACAAGGGTTATACGTACCCTCTTACAAATACAAGAGCTGATAGTGGGTAGATTATCAGAGTACACTCCTGAATGAATTAAATAAGAACAATACAGCGCAACCTATATCTCTCTCAAAATGAATGAGGATTAAGGTACAAAATTTAGAGAAAAGAAAATGAGGACTTTGAAAGAATAATGCAAAACTTAGCAATTGATGTGTAAGCTCTTGTTGTGATTTTTGTAAAATTCAAGTGAGCTATTTATAGGCAAATAAGTCTTCATATTCAAATTTGAAAAGGTTCACATGTCAAATAAGAGTACTATTCACTTTTTAAAAGATTCAAATAAAAATATCTCATTTTTATATTTGTTAAAGACAACTCAATTTATTTTTTAAAGAAATCAAACCTAATCTTTACTTTTCATACATGAAAAAATGAGCATGATTTATTTTTCAAACCAAATCATCTTCTTTTTACATATGTCAAAAAAACATACAACCACCCTTCAAGATTTTCAAACAAAATCATCTATCTTTTGCATTTATCAAAAAAATACACAACGACCTTTCAACATTTTCAAACAACACAGGCACATGTCAAAGATGACAATTAATCATCTTACAAATTCAAATCTTTATACTTACGTGAAAAAAAAAATTCGAAATTAAATCTTTTAATAAAGTTATGCAAATGTAAAAAATGCAATTTGATACTTTATGAAAAAATATTAATTTTGAACCTTAATCCAATTTCAGATTTTAAAAGATGTACAAAATTACTCTATGAGTTTCATTTGTAGACTTGTTATTCTTCTTGCTCGTACTTGATTTCTTGATGTGCTTAGCTCTCTTCATGCGTAGACAACTTGAGCTTGAGTCTTGAATTTATTTATTATCATCAAAATCTATATGTAGATACGAAGTTTGAAATCTTGGGTTCTACAATCTCCCATTTTTTGATGATGACAAATATTTAGTAGAAATTTGCGACCTGCAATAATACTTAAGCTCTCCCTGAAAATATGCGTTGATTTTTAAGTAAAATATAAACATGATTCTAGCATATATAACAGGATAGTATAATAGTAGTATAAGACTTCTCCCCCTTTTGGCATAATTAAAAAAGAATCGCAATTGATTTTAGTAAAATTTCTTCCCCCGTCCGTGTCCGACAAAAGCTGTAAAGGCTGAGACCTAACTTTATCGTCTCGGTGCAGAGATTCGCTTGATGTTGTTGACAGATGAAATATTATCGAGATTTGGTGCAGAAGGAGATTTCTTCCCGCGTACGTGTCCGACAAAACCTGCAAAGGCTGGAGGCCTAGCTCTGGCAATTTGGTGCGGAAAGAGATTTTGTAGAGAGTTGAATAATTAGAGTTACCAGTGTCCGACAAAACCTGCAAAGGCTGGAGGCCTAGCTCTGGCAATTCGGTGCAGAAGAAGATTCAAGTCCGCTTGATGTTGTTGACAAATGAGATTTTGTAGAGATTTAAAAACTTTCGATTTCAGTTTAATGACCATTTTCACCCATCGAATACTCACAAGAAAATTCTTACATTTCTCATTGATCTAGTATCTGTTTATCCAAAACGACAGAATGACGAAGAAAATTTCTTCTAGTAATCTTTCAAATTTGAACCAAGTACCGTCTCAATCAGTCATCTCACCTGTCTCATCCAGCATATCTTGTAAGTTTGACTAAATAAGATTTGAAGAGATGATAGTGTTTCTTGTTCTTATTTCTGTCTCTATAAGAACAATCATTAGCTTTATCTAATTCGTATCAAATATTCTTCTCATCTTTGCAATTCGCCTGCATTCTCATTCTACAAATTTTTCATGGCTCGTCAATTTTCCTTCAATACTTCTCGTGATCAATCTATTTCTACATCTGTCATAGGTGTCATGAAGCAACAAGAGACTAATTTGGCTAATAAATCAATTCATGACGCCATTTATGAGCTTGTAGGTCTCGAAACTTGATACTCATCATCCATTGTTGCATTTTCTGCTCGGTTACAGTCCAAAACTCACGAAATTGAGAAGTTTAGCGAAACAGTCTCTGTACTTCAACAACTTGTTTATGAGTCATATAGAAAAATAATTGAGTTAAAGCAACAGAATAAGGATTTAAAATCCTTGCTTGCCTCTTCATTTCGACTGCCTAATCCTTTAGGCGGTAATTATATGTCGATCTATGAAGAGAAAATGCAGTTGAAAGATTAGGCTAGAAGTCTCAAGTTTTTATTAGTCATTTGAGATAATGGAATAAAAAATGTTTAATAGATATTCATGACATGCATCATTCATATTTCTCTTCTAATCATGCATAATCTATCTTCTGATAGGGGTTTTGTGAAAATATCCGCCAATTGATCATGTGTGCTTGGAAATTCTAGTATAATATCACATTTCTGCACATGATCTCTAAGAAAATTATATATAATTTCAATATGCTTAGTCCTAGAATGCTGTATTGGATTCTTTGAAAGATTTATAGCACTAGTATTATCACATTTAATAGAAATATGATTGTACATAAGTTTAAAATCCTCAATTTGTTGCTTCATGTAAAGAACTTGAGCAGAACAACTACCTGCAGCAACATACTCTGCTTCAGCAGTAGATAATGTAATAGAATTTTACTTTTTACTAAACCATGAAACAAGTGCATAACTTAAGAAATGACATGTTCTACTAGTGCTTTTTCGATAAACTTTGCAACTAGTATAATTTGCATCTGAATAACTAATAAGATTGAAAGAAGTGTACTTAGAATATAATCCTAGATCAATAATACTGGCAAGATATCTAAAAATACGCTTGACTGCAATCAAATGAGATTACTTTGGAGATGATTGAAAACGTGCATATAAACATACACTGAACATAATATCAGGTCTACTATCTGTCAAATATAATAAACTACCAATCATATCTCGATATACTTTTGAGTCAACTGGCTTACTGCTTTCATCTTTATCAAGTTTGATGGTTAGACTCATTGGTGTTCTAATTACTTTCGCACCTTCCATCTCAAACTTTTTGAATAACTCTTTGATATATTTTGACTGATTAATGAATTTTTCACTTTTTGTTTGCTTGATTTGCAATCCGAGAAAGAAATTAAGTTCTCTCATTATGCTCATTTCAAATTTTTCCTGTATACTTTTAGCAAAATCTTGACACATATTTTCATTAATAGCACTAAATATTATATCATCCACATAGATTTAAACTAGAAGAATATCATCCGGTTCATATTTGATGAAAAGAGTTGTATCAAATTCTCTTCTTGAAAAACCTTTTTCAATCAAGAAACCACTAAGTCTTTTATACCAAGCTCTAGGAGCTTGTTTGAGTCCATATAAAGTTTTTGTGAGTTTAAAAACATGATTATAAGAGATATGATTTTCAAAATCTAGAAGTTGCTCAACATATAACTCTTCAGTTATAAAACCATTTAAGAAATCACTTTTAACATCCATTTGAAAAAGTTTGAAATCGTTATAATATGCATATGCAAGTAACATTCGAATAGCTTCTAATCTTGTGACAGGTGCATACGTCTCATCATAATCAATTACTTCCTCTTGATTGAAACTTTGGGCTACAAGTCGAGTCTTATTTCTAGTGATGATTCTGGACTCATCCTTCTTATTTCTAAAAATCCATTTTGTTCAAATAAAGACATGATTTTTGGGTCTAGAAATAAGTGTCCATACATCATTTCTTTCAAATTGATTTAACTCTTTTTGCATAACTAGAATCCATTATTCATCAATAAGTGCTTCATTAATATTTTTGGTTTCAATTTGAGATAGAAAAGCAGTGTGATTACAAATATTTCTAAGAGATGATCGAGTACTTACACCTCGTGAAGGTTCTCCTAGAATTTGTTCCATTGGATGATCTTTTACATGTTTCCAATATTTGGTTGCATCTTGTACTAAGTCTTGATGATCTTTCCAGATATCTCCATATTGGACTTCTTCCATTGTATTATCTTTGTTGAGATTGAGATTATTTGTGTTATTTGTACCTTCTGATTCTTCATCAATAGATTTCTTGGAGAGTAGA
Organism: Platycarya longipes; assembly: GCA_036559045.1. NCBI lineage: Eukaryota > Viridiplantae > Streptophyta > Magnoliopsida > Fagales > Juglandaceae > Platycarya > Platycarya longipes. The sequence continues at coordinate 3,182,735 of CM071798.1, forward strand.
GGGTTAGATTCATCAAATACTACATGCATAGATTCTTATACAGTCAAAGTCTTTTTTCAAGAAAGATATATTCATCAGATTTTGCATCAAACTTCCTAAATTATCTCTATTATTGAGTATAAAATATTTGCAACCAAATACATGAAAGTAACAAATGTTGGGTTTTTTCTCATTTCAAAACTCATAAGGGGTTTTATCTAATTTAGACCTTAACATAACTCTATTTATAACATAACATGCAGTACTTACCGGTTTGGCCCAAAAATAACTAGGTAAATTATTCTCATTAAGCATTGTTCTTGCATTTCTTGAAGAGATCTATTATTCCTCTCTACTACCTCATTTTGTTGAGTAATTCGAGGAGCAGAGAAATTATGCATAAAATCATTTTCATCACAAAAAAATTCAATATCTTTATTGACAAACTCTTTCCCCTTGTCATTTCAGATGTTTGAAATAGTATAGTCATTTTCATTTTGAATTCTCTTGTTTGGTAAAAGAATTATATACCTCATCTTTATAAGCGAGAAATATGACCCAAGTATATCTAGAGAAATAATCAACAATAACAAATGCATAATATTTTCCTTCCAGACTTGCAACTCTGTTTGGTCCAAAAAAGTCTATGTGTATCAGTTGCAATGGTCTAGTGGTGGAAATATGTTTCTTGATTTTGAAAAAAGTTTTTGTTTGTTTACCAAACTGGCATGCATCACATATTTTGTTTTTAAAAAAGTTTGCTTTTGGCAAACCTCTCACAAGATCATTTTTTGAAAGTTTGGAAATAAGTTTCATGTTTCCATGACCTAACTTTTTATGCCATAACTAACTATTTTCATGCTGGGCTGATAACAAATAGTATATTGTGAGCCAATTTCTTCAAATTTGATTGTATAAATATTATTGTTTTTAAGAGCAATAAAACAAACATTGCAATCATGATTATTCAAAATAATGCATTTATCATTTTTTAAAGTAACTGTAAATCCTTTATCACATAATTAACTTATATTCAAAATATTATACTTTAAACCATCAACAAGTAGAACATTTTTAATTATGAGAGAAAGCTACTTACCAACTTTACCTATTCCCATGATCTTCCATTTTGAATTGTTTTCAAATGTCACGCCTCCTTCTTCTTTAGAAGTAAAATCAATAAACTTAATTTTATCTCCTGTCATGTGTCTTGAGTATCCGCTGTCTAAAAACCATTTACTTTTACCTGTAGAGGACTTCATGCATACTTACAAAAGTAATTAAAATAATTTTTCTTGGCACCCAAGTTCTTTGGATCCTTTATTTATTAGTATTAGGAGAAACAAGATTCTTTAGTACCCATATGGCCCTAATAGTCATTGTATGTCTTCTTCCAATAGGACAAGCATGATAATTATGACCATTTCTATTGCAAAAATTACAAATAACATGTGACATATTTGAAAATCTTAAGTGATTATAATAATATTTTTCTTTAAAAAATTTTATTTTTATGAAAAGAATTTTGAAAATTTGATTTTGATTTAGTCACTTTATCAAAAAATAATTTATAGGGTTTGAATTTTTCTTTTGGCATGTATCCCAAACCTACCTTATCAAAAACACATCTTTGACTTCCAAGAAATTTTTCAAAGTTTCTTTTTCCATTTGTAAAGTTTTCAATAATTTTTCTAAATCAGTCATTTTTTTTTTCAACTCATCATTTTCATCTTTTGAAACTATGTTTTCTTTTCTTAAAACATCATTTTCATTTATTAAAGAAGCATTTTTCTTTTTCAAAGTGGTATTCTTGATACCCAATTTTTCAAATTCCTCATATACCTCTTCCAAAGTATTTTGCAATTCTTCATAAGAAGGATTTTCAATATTTTCAGAATTTGTTACCTCAAGATCATCATTGTCTGAGTTACTTGAATCATCATCTCATGTAGCTTTCATTGCCTTCTTGCCTTTGTATCGATCTTTATTTAGCATGGGATAATCTGCCTTAATATGTCCTGACTTTTTGCATTTATAACAAGTTAATGAGTCATTTTTACCTGTATTTTTATTGGAAAACTTTTTGAAATATTACCTTGGATGAGCTTTATTTTTCTTTAAGAATCTTTGAAATCTTCTTGTGATCATTGGAATTTTTTCATTTTTGTTATCGCTTTCTTCATTTTCATCGTTTTCACTTTCATGGGGAATAGCTTTGAGTGCCAAGATTTTCTTTTACTTTCCTTCTTTTTCTCCTCTTTTCAATGTCTGCTCATGAGCAATAAGTGAGTCAATGAATTTATTTACTTTGATTTTTTTGAGATCTTTAGCTTCAAGAATCGCCGTCACTTTTGATTCCCAACATTTTGACAAAGAGTTGAGAATTTGTCTTATTATCTCCAAGCTAGAATAAATTTTTCAAGAGCTGTCAAGTTATCTATAATGTTAGTAAAATGAGTATACATAAAGGAAATAGATTCATCATGAATATAAATTTTTGATTTTTTGTCTTGCGAAGTTCGTTCATAAGTTATTTCCAAGTTATCCCAGATATCCTTTATTGTCATGTAAGTCATTATTCTGTTAAATTATTGTTATTGAGAGTATTATATAGAAGATTCATAGCCATTACATTCACTGTATAAAGTCTATCATCTTCATGATCAAACTCTTCTTCTTCCTTGTTGACCTTTACTCCATCAATAATTTTTGTTGGAATATAAGGCCCATTAACAATACATTTCCAGATTTTTCGACCTTGAAACTGAAGAAATATTCTCATTTTAGTTTTTAAGAAAGTATAATTGTCTCCACAAAATAGCAGAAGCCGACTACTAGATTGACTTTTAGCGAATGTAGCTGCAATATTAACCATATGATCTTAACTCAACAAATAATTAATCTTATAATAGAGCCCTTACTCTGATACCAATTGTTGCCCAGATGACTAACACAAGAGTGGGCCGGGGTAAATTGGGTTATATTAAAAAAATTAGCCCTTATAACCAAATACACAATATAAATATAAATAAAATATGAAATAGCAGGAAATATAAAGAGTAAGGGTAATGTCACGCCCCGATTTTTCGCATTGATTACAACGCAAATCGACGCATCCGGACAAGCAACACAAGGCTACTTATCCTACGTAAATGTAAAAAGCAGCATGCATGCATCTAAACTTACTAATGAAATGCAATGCCGATCGCAGCTGGAAGAAGTAAATTACCAATATGAGCAAAGAGATCTAACTCTCGCATCAATAGACCACATGGCATACTATAATTACACTTCTCATAACATTGTATTTACAACAATATTCTGTATTTACTCTTACATAACCCAGTTAGTTTTCTCTAAACAAAACTCATATCCTACCCTCATGCAATACTCTTACTTCTTCACTTGATCACGTACATGGGGTCATCTCAACCGGAGAGGAGCATTCCATAGGACCCTCAGGGTACCTCAGAATCTCCAGTGCTGATCGGGTCTCAATGCAATTTATCTATCCCTGCAACAACATCTATCATTCCATAAGGAATGATAGATAAAATAGATAAAACATAAAAGAGTGAGATTTACAAGAAATCTCAGCAAGTACACAGTTAACGAAATAAAGCATAGATAACCTCAACTATCACCATACATAGTCATACTCATCAACGTATCACTTACAAGAATACCTTATGGAACTTATACACATCAATTACCCATCTTACCATACGAACTTAAATCTTAGCTAGACCCATCATCACATACAACCTTAGATCTTAGCTAGACCCATCATCACATACAAACTTAGATCTTATCTATACCCATCATCACATACTTAATACTTATACTTTCCACTTTACTTATTAACCTCATAAGTTTCTTTTATTTCAAAATCTCGACAGGCGTTACGTATCGCCGTCCCTGTCGGCACGTCAGTCATACGGGCGTTACGTATCGCCGTCCCCGTCATGACGTGACTAACTCATCAATCATACTCATCAATCATCCGGGCGTTACGTATCGCCGTCCCCGTTATGATGAGTCTCGTGTCAATCGTCCGGGCGTTACGTATCGCCGTCCCCGTCATGACACGGAACATATTATTATATCACGACAGGCGTTACGTATCGCCGTCCCTGCCGGCACGTCAGTCATACGGGCGTTACGTATCGCCGTCCCCGTCATGACGTGACTAACTCATCAATCATACTCATCAATCATCCGGGCGTTACGTATCGCCGTCCCCGTTATGATGAGTCTCGTGTCAATCGTCCGGGCGTTACGTCTCGCCGTCCCCGTCATGACACGGAACATATTATTATATCACGACAGGCGTTACGTATCGCCGTCCCTGTCGGCACGTCAGTCATACGGGCGTTACGTATCGCCGTCCCCGTCATGACGTGACTAACTTATCAATCATACTCATCAATCATCCGGGCGTTACGTATCGCCGTCCCCGTTATGATGAGTCTCGTGTCAATCGTCCGGGCGTTACGTCTCGCCGTCCCCGTCATGACACGGAACATATTATTATATCAATTATTTTCTTTCTTTTTGTTTCTCTCTTATTCATATGAGTTATTTTCACCTATAACTCTACCCATTTGAAACACCACTGCTATTCTAAGAAAACCCTAAATCTAAGCAAAACAGGGTATCTCGCTCGAGCGGGTGTCGAGCGAGTGTCGAGCGAAGTCACGGGTTGGAACTCGCTCGAGTGGGGTATCAAGCGACAGTCAAGCGAGATCACGGCTCAAGGGGTTTTTCAACCTAAATCAAGCAATCTTCTCACATAAACCTTATTTTTTTCTTATTAAAACATAAATCTAGGTCCTTATAATTTTCCTAGCATTTTACCATCACCAAATCATATCCAAAACACCATAGATTCCAAACACATCATACAAGCCTAATTCAAGCTCCAACCAACAACAAACTTAATTCCATCAATAATCTACCTAATCTATGCTAAGATTAAGTTAAATTGTATACTTACAAGTTTCTCCAAAGCTTGGTTGAATGATCCAACTAGTCCTTGCAACATTTCTCCTCAAAGCACTCACTTAGCTCACTTAGGAGAAGTTTGGAGGTTCAAGGGTTAGGGAGGCTTTTTCTTTGGCTTCCTTTCCAAGTGTACGTGACTTCCTCCTCCCAAAAGGTCTCCTATGATCTGAAGATAGCTATATATATAGGGGAATGGATGGCTTGGGGAAGAAGAGAAGGAAACAAACCAAAGCAATGGGTTAACCCAAACCGTGTAAGGGTATGGCATGTGCTGTCCAGCTTTGCCTAATCCAATGATCATCCATATCTCTCATGATCTCCAAAGATATTCATCCTATGGCTATGCTTCTTCCTCATCTAAAATCATTTTAGATCAATGGCCCCAAATAATCACCAAATATAGATATACAAGTAAACTCCAAAAAGTCTAAAATACCCAAGATGAGCTTAGCTGGCTATTGGTCTTCCTTGCATCCTCAAGACTTCTAGAACATTTTCCTCACCTTTTGCCCCACGTCCAAGACTCCCTTAGCACCCTTAGAGTGGCTGGAAAATATCTCATCACCTAATTCCCAAGGTTTGGTTACCAATTGGTTGGAAACAAAGGGGATAGTTGACTGTTTTGGCTAATCAGATTAGTCCTTCACTCTTGTTTGGTTCTAAGCTAATTATTCTTCTAGAAGCTCTTTCTCCACCTAACACATGCTCTCATACATGTATCTAGCAGATAACCATGAGGAGAACCAATCAAATTCGAACATCTAAGGTGAGGTGGTGAAGTGATTCATTTTCGGGCTCCAGTTTGCACTTAAAACAGATCAGTCCCATTCCAGCCCAATTAATCCATTGATACACTTCGATTCTCTAAAACCTTAAATCATAAAAGTTATAGATCTATGTCTTAAGGTTCTATAGGAACTGGAATCACTTCATTTGGAGTTCTTATGACCAAGTTATGATTTTTCTAATAAAACTAGACAGATAAACCCGAGAACACCAATCCGGGTACACCAAGTGTTGGATAGATGATTCATCTTATTTCACACGAAATTCACTAAATAAAATCTCCTCATTTTCCACATCTCTACACACTTGTCCAGATCTTAGGATAATTGAGAAAATAATCCAATGGCTTAATCTTATCCAATGTTCTTAGTCAACTTCAAGTCAATACTCATCTATCTCCAATTCAGACCTAATACTTCAATCTCTATTTCTTATTTGATTAAGTCCATATCTCTTAAACCTCAAAACATAAAAGTTGTAGATATTCATCTTAGCTTTCCATAGCCTCTTGAATCACTCAAATCCGACCTCAAATGAGCAAGTTATGACCATTCTACTAAAAGACGTCTGTCTGTCCCTGTATTTCGCTCGAGCCATACATCAAGCGAGAGTTGAGCGAGATCTCGGGTCTAGGCACTTTTTCACCTTAACACAAGTCACATTTATACTCAACCTTATTCCCAACCTTTCAATATAAGAATCTTATACATATATTCCAAAATTCCTAAAAATAGTCTTGGAGAGACATAATCATCCCACACATGAAAATTAAGCGGATATCTAAAAATCCGAGTTGTCACAGGTAAGAAGAAGCAAATTCAGTATTTTAACGAGGTTCAGCCCCATTGTCTACGTCCTCGTCTCAAGCTACCCATTGAGGATCCCAAATTCATTATTCAATCTCCTTTAGGTGGAGATAGAAATTTATTATACCTTTGAGCAACACCGCTACAAAGAATCCATGTAGAACACCCTCTACACTTGCAATCACCTCACACTTGGTGATTCAACTATTTCCTGTGTAGAACACCTTCTACACACACAAGAGTTATACGCACCCTCTTACAAATATAAGAGCTGATAATGAGTATATTATCAGAGTACACTCATCAATGAGTGAAATAAGAATAATACAACGCAACCTATATCTTTCTAAAAATGAATAAGGATTAAGGCACAAACTTAGAGAATAGAGAATAAGGGCTTTGAAAGAATAATGCAAAACTTAGCAATTGATGTATAAGTTTTTGTTGTGATTTTTACAAAATTAAAGTGAGCTATTTATAGGCAAATGAGTTTTCATATTCAAATTTGAAAATGTTCACATGTCAAATAAGAGCACTATTCACTTTTCAAAATATTCAAATAAAAACATCTCATTTTTATGTTTGTTAAAGACAACTCCATTCATTTTTCAAAAAAATCAAACTTAATCTTTTACTTTTCATACATGACAAAATAAGCATGATTTATTTTCAAACCAAATCATTTTATTTTTGTATATGTCAAAAAAACACACAACTACCCTTCAAGATTTTCAAACAAAATCATCTATCTTTTGCATTTGTCAAAAAAATACACAACCACCTTTCAAAAATTTCAAACAATACATGCATATATCAAAGATGACAATCAATCATCTTACAAATTCAAATCTTTCTACTTATGTGAAAAAAAAAATCGAAATTAAATATTTTAATAAAGTTATACAAATGTAAAAAATGCAATTTGATGCTTTATGAGAAAATATTAATTTTGAGCCTTAATCTAATTTCAAATTTTAAGAGATGTACAAAATCACTCTATGAGTTTCATTTGTAGATTTGTTATTCTTCTTGCTCATGCTTGATTTCTTGATGTGCTTAGCTCTCTTCATGCGTAGACAACTTGAGTTTGAGTTTTGAATTTATTTGTTATCATCAAAATCTACATATAGATACGAGACTTGAAATATTGGGTTCTCCAATGGTCTGTGTTGGTTACACACTTGTAGACATGGCCATTGTGAATGTTGAATAACAAAATCATAAGTTTCGAAAAAGTATTCAACAACTGATTTGAGTGTATCCATTTCATCAATTGGAAACCTTGAATAAACAAGATAGATGAAAGTGGAAACCTTGAAACCTGAATTTTCTTTTGGTTCTTCTCATCATCTGCTCACAATGGACTGGAAATTAGAGGTTTCTTTAAGAAGATAGCACTTGCATACAAGATGTTATCACTGGTGATATCATGGGTAACTTTAAAGAAACAATTATCTTGTGCTATCATCAATGCCCCCCCGGATAATCTAATGACGATGGAAATAAACTTAAATGGTAAATACAATATATAATAAGATAGCATTCTATCTTATATAAGTTTAGGTACATGATGAGATCTGAAAAGTCAAACTCAAAAGAATAAAGAACCCTAACTCAAGGAAAGTAGCAGAGGAATTAGTAATGGATCTGGAAGCACAAAAGTTAATGGCTATTGACATCTAAATATATAGATATAGGTCGTTCACAAGACCCAACCGCTCATGATCTCCACATCAAGAACAACATTTATTGCCAAATATACATATATATATATATATATATCCAGATCTATCTCAAACTGTTTTATAGAACTTCTATCCAAATCAATACATCTTCAAAAACACAAAGCCAAGCAAATTAAAGCAGTGTAGATATATTATAACATTCAACACACAGAAAAGAGAGACAGAGGGCTCATTATCATTATTCTATTACAGCTAGAGCAACCACACATACCAAAACATACCAAAACATACCAAATATGGTGTATTCGTTTTTGTCCAACTCCTTCAATCTAGCTTAAGCAGAGCCACAATCACATCTACCCGAGACTCCATTGCATATATATATTTAAGATGAAACTAATAGAAATGGCTTAAATGTGTAAGAGACACGAGGGGGTAAGGGTAAAGAAATTCAATGAAATACGTCTGCACAAAAATACCTTTGAAATACATTTGTTAAAAAGCATTGAAATTAAAGCTAAAGTTTCCAAAAATTACAATGGAATATGTCTGGGCAAAAATGCATTTTTGCAGCACCCCACAAAAATGTCAATTTTGTCTTTCTTACTTGTCCCCCGTACATCAAGCTCTGCTTCACAAAATCAGCCCTTTATCCAATTCTACAATCAGCATATTTGGATGATAGTTGTGCCAAAAATTACAAAATTAAGATCAGAAGAACAATCGCACTAGATATGCCCCATAAACCCTAATTATTTCTTCACCTATTGAAAACATGAATGGAAGGAGATAGGGCTCAAGATTACTGTAACCTTACCTTAGGATTCGGGGAACAAACCTTCAGGAGTCAAATTGGTAGAGGGTGCATTCGATTTGGGAAGGGATTATCGAAAGCTTTAGCATAGGGGCAAGATTATGTAAGTTGGGAAGCAGCATTTGAAATGTTTTGGGGGGGAAACGATTGAGGGGATAGAATATATATTGGGGTTTCCACGGCGTATTAGTTCAAGTCACTATTATAAACCCTCATCCGCGAGGAAAAAAGCTAACGAAAAAGCTTGTCCTCTGTTGCGACGACACATTCGACGTAATATATCTCAATATTGCCGTAAAGGTTTTTAACCGTGATCTTCTGGCATTTTAAGACATGCGCATTTTTCTTCTACAGCGACTTCAAAATAGTCGCAAAAAAGGACTTTAAGCGACACGTTCTATTAAGTAGGCATGGCATATGCAAAAATAAAAGCAGACAATGATTTAGCTCGACTTGGGTTGTCAACTCTTTTACTCTTTGCTTTAGCCCTTAAAAGTATATATAGCCTTCTCGCCAAAGATGAATCTCCTTGTATCATACTTGCTCTCGTTGAACCAAAGACTTTTATAACTAAATATGCCAAACTTTGAAGCAATAAAGGATCATCTTCGAGAGAAAAGCATAATGGTGATGATGCCTTAAAAAATTCAGGGTGTACTAGTTTTTTAAAAGGCCTAGTACCTGTGGTGGCCGCCCAAGAGTTAAGGAAAGCACTCGTGGTGGTTCCATTTGTGATCTTGTGTGACATGCACGTGGCGACTGCTATTCCACAACAATCAAATATGTTCACTTGATCTGCTAATTTAGCAGCTTTTCCAGGGTTTGGTTCTTTGCAAAATGGATGGCATGGAAGAAATTGGTTCAACGTCTATTTCAGGATGTTGAAGGAAGTCAAACATAGGACAACAAACTCGACCTTCCTTGTATGGAATTGTAGAATAATGAAGCATGTAGAGAAATGAAATTTGGCAATATGGTGACATTATTATGAGGGTATTTATTACACAAGTTGGTGATAGACAAAGAGAATTGAGTGAGTTCAATTGTGCACCAATGATCCCTATTTATAGGCCATAATGCACTGATTGATAATGACACAACTATTGATAGTCCAATAATTGGCAAATGACACAACCTTAACAAGTGACACAATATTTTGACTAAATCAAAAAATTGTGACTTTTAAGACTTCACAACTGGCAGTAAAATGGTTGTATCTCTTAACATTTCCATAACCATCACCCCATGGGAATCATTACCATGGAGAATGTGTCATTTCAAATGGTACACTATTTGGTGATCACATCTCTCAGAATTACGTCTCCCACTTAATCACAAAAAATGATGATGATCCAGTTGAATATTTTATTTTGGTATAAATATAAGCTTTCAACTACTCAACTCTAATTTACACACTCTTGTAAATCAGTGTCAAAGGATTACAAGTGTAATACCAAGGCCTACAAAGGGGCCCAAGGCCACGAGTTAGTTGAGCCCGTGAGGGCACTATTTCTAATTAGTCAAAGACACTTAGGCCTGGTTTGTTTATACAAACCATCTCATTTTATCTCATCTCATCTCAAACTCATTATTATATTTTTTCAAATTTCTATATAGAATAAAATAAACAATTCAATTTTTTCAAATCCCAAAATCAATTTTTCAAATCCCAAAATCAATTTTTCAAATCTCAAAACAAAATTAATATTAAAACAATATATTACAATAATATTTTATTCTGTTTTAAACTTTTATCTCATCTCATCTCAACTCTAAAAATAAACCAGGCCTTAAACAACACCATTTTGAGTATGTAATATTTTTGCTTTCAGTTGTTCCACTTCCGACTTCTTCTTTTCAGTTTTCCCCCTAAATCTGAAAATTTCTCACCATGATGCTCTCCCTCCATCACGTCTGTGAGATCCCAGATTTACGTGTATTTTTACACATTATTTTATTCTCGTTACTAATTATTTTAATTTATTTTAATAATTATTATTGGTGGTGTTTTATTTGTTTAAAATATTTATTTGATCTATTAGTTAGCTAATATTAGTCTTACATTGTTTTATGTTTATATTGATTTATGTTGCTTTTCTTATTTATTTTAATATGAGATAACTAATTTAATTATTGGAATTAAATTACTTTATTTTATTATGCGAGTTTATTTGATGTGTTTTCTTAATAATAATTAGTGTTTTATATTTAATATTGTTTTTCAAATTAAATTGGTTTATTGTTGGACTTTAAATATTTTATTTGATTGATATTAAATTGTAATATTTCAAGTCAGCTTTTATTTAATTTATTGTGTTTTTCTTCTAGTTGGTTTTTATTTTTTTTCTCTCTTTTTCTTTTCTTTTTATTTTTTCTTTTTTTTCTTCTTCTTTCTTCTTTTCTTTCTTCCCCTACTTCCCCCCCCCCCCAAGACCCGCGCGCCAACCCCCCCTTCCCCTCTGTTTCCGTCGGCTGTCAAGCCCAGCCACCGACCCCGACGCTAGTCAGCCTCTCTCACTGCCCCCACCACTAGGATAGCCACCTGCCAGCCGGCTTACCTGTGATGCCCCCAATTTACGTATAGGATTTAACGTAAATTAAGGTGTCTGGATAAGTAACACTTGGCTACTCACCCTTGTACTTAACAAGAATAAAACGCATATATCATGTAATTCGCAGCGGATCTGGTTTTAGATATAAAACTTTCTAAAAATCACATGGAAAATATACTCACAACATTCATGTCATTCATTAATAGCTTAACATTGTACTTTTTTACATATACAAGGCCCAAATGGTAGCAAGTTAGCAAAAAAACATACTACATTCTTCCAAAAGACTCTCATTCACCTCACTCATTTTGTTTCGTGACCTCGGGGAATTCTCTTCCATAGCGAAACCTATCCATACTAACACTAAAGTCTCGCTGGAGCTGTTGTCCCTGTGGAATCACGTAAACCCCACACATGGACAACGAGCCATCTAGTTCTAATATTAAACAGCATCCTGTGTGTCGCCTCTCCTTAGCAAAAGTGGATACGTCAAGGCTCCAAACTCCTGTAGGTTGATTACTGATAGAAGGTCCAAAGAAAACAAAAGAAATGTTCATATAAGGACTATAGTCGAAGAGTCCCTTAGGATTCCCCAAAGTCTCCTGCTTCATCAGGACTTTCCCCTTGCTGGTCATTGAATCCTGTATATAGTTGATATGCACAAAAAATATAGAACCACAAAAGAGTGAGATTTCCTTTGAAATCTCAGTAAGTACATAAGCAGTTTAAAAGAAATAGGGAAAAAACAACCATGATATTATCACCACTGAATGACTAGGGAAATCTACCCTAAAATATACATCATAAGACCACTGTCTAACTGGTATTTTTCTTGATTCAACCGAATATGTAATCTTATATAGAATTACACCATTTCCTTAAAAGTTCTTATTCTTTCTTATCACTGATGGGCGTTACGTCTCGCCATCCCCATCACATATACTCATCAATCATCCAGGCGTTACGTCTCGCCATCCCCGTTGTGATGAGTCTCGTGTCAATCTTCCAGGCGTTACGTCTTGCCGTCCCCGTCTTGACACAAAACATATACATATATCACTGCGGGCGTTACGTATCTCCGTCTCCGCTATTCAGATTAGTCTCACGGGTGTTACGTATTGCCGTTCCCGTGAAGACCACACACTCTTATAACACGATAGGCATTACGTATCGCCGTCCCTGTCGGCACGTCAGTCATCTGGGCGTTACGTCTCGCCGTCCCCGTCACGACGTGACTAACTTATTCTTATACATTGTTTTCTTTTTAGTAGTTCTTTTCTTATTCATACGAGTTTTTCACTTATAACCCTTTTCATTTGGAACAATGATTTTATTCCAAGAAAACCCTGAGTCTAAGCAAAACAGGGTATCTCGCTCGAACGGGTGTCGAGCGATCATCAAGTGAAGTCACGGGTTGGAACTTGCTCGAGCGGAGTATCAAGCGATACTCTAACGAGGGGTCATATTTTGCCTTCGCTCGACCCACAGATCGAGTGATGGTCGAACGAGATCACGGCTCTAGGAGTTTTTCTACTCAGAACATGCCAATCTTTTTACTATACTTTATTTGGCTTCTTAAAAACTTAAATCTAAGTTCTTAAAATTTTATTGAACATTTTTACAATACAATTTAAATCCAACCTTGCTCATATGCTACTTTGTCACTTAATCATGTTCTTAAGAGTTCAATACTAGTAAACATAGTTCAATCACTTCAATAAACCATTTCCATGCTTACGTTAAGCTAGAATATAGACTTACAAATTCTTCAAAGTTCAAGAGAATTGATCCAACCAACTTCTTGCAAGCTTTTCCCTAAACTCAATCACTTAACTCACAAGGAAATCTTTAAGGGTTTTGGGAGGGTTTTTCTGGAGTTATCTTCCAAAGGGAATGTGTTCTCTCCTTTTAAAGGAGCTTAGAAATCTCCCAAGGGTCTATTTATAGGATGGTGGTCGACCAACATGAGGGGGAGAAGAGGGAAAAACCCTAAGGTGCACTAGTTGTCTGTTTGCATGGGTGATGAGGTGTCCACCTAAGTATATCTTATGATGAGGGTTAAGCCTCCCAAATCCTAGGCTTTGCAGCTGGATTAGTCATCCAAGGGCTCACATTTGAGATATTTTTGTTAATAATTTTGATCCATGGCTGAGGAGTGAGCTAAAGGGATAAGAGGTGAGGTGGCATTTCACCTAACCATACATGCACCTCCCATCTCCAGCCCTCTCCTTGTGTCACACGCCCCTCTCCAGATTTTTTCACTCATTTGGTTACTTCCTAACTCCCTTAAGTCTCCATTTAACAAGTTCTAGAAGGCCACTTCTTAGTTTAGTTAGGGTAGAGCCAAATCTGACCCACTTAGTCATCCTTCAACTAGATTCTGGCTCCCCATGTGTTTCCATCACACTAACTAACCAATTAGCTTCCAAATCAACTTTCCATCCATTTCCAACTATCCCTACACATGTCCTAATCCCAGAAAATCTCAAAACCAATTGCCTAATTAGTTACGTGCCTCAAATTAGTTCACTTCATCCAACTCGAGTTCCATTTAAGCCCATTCCAGAACTGCCCACTTGCTTCCCAAATAAGTTATTGATTCCTTCCGAATATCGAAAAACTTAAAACATATAAGTTTTATATCTATCTCTCAAGGTTGTATACCAATTTGAATCACCTCATTTGGACCTCACATGAATAACTTATGACCATTTCACTAAAACTCGACAGATTAATCCGAGAATGCATAATTCCCAATATCAAGTGTTATCTCATATTCCTCAATTAAATACCCACTCTATTTTCCTAGAAATTAAATGCATCAAATAAATTTCCTTAAAGTAATTTTCATAAAATAATTTACCTTAGAAAATTTGGGCTATTACATTACCCCAGTGATCCTAGTCCCGAACCTCCTCCCATCTCCCTCACACGGCCACATACCCAAAAATGGGTTTAATGGGTTTTCACCCATTTTCCAATGCCGTCGCTGGTCACCTTGGCCTCTGACTACCACCACTAGACTCCCCACCCTCCGGCGAGCATAACCCACCGTCGGTAGCCACCCCAACTCCTCCCTCTCTTTTCCACTCGAAATGGATCCTTAAATGAGTCTATCTTCGCTGCCCTGCCGTCCAGCCACCCTGTGTCTCACCTCTGCCACCAAAAGACTCCCCTACCTCAGCCGACCAACCCCCTAGCTTAGTTTTCCCAACCGCTGCCTCACCTTCCCTATACGACCCCAAACCCAAAGAGCCTGATCCGCCACCTTCTGGTGGTTGTGCCGCCACACCACCACCTCCATAAGATTCCCCACCTTCCAAAGAGTATCTCCCTAAATTTTTGTGTCAAATAGAGCACTCTAACCTAACGTACAAGTGACCGTTACGAACGCAGTGGATTGACGTTCGCTCAAAGGATTTACGTTTTTAACCGCTGCAAGTATTTTCCAAATAAACTTTAAGATTTAAATATATTTTTGGCATCAACAGATATTGTGCTTGGTCATTGTTGGAATTTATTAATTGTTGGCTATTTGGTGCTTGATTGTCTACATTGTGGATTTACGCCCATATTCATGTGTTGGAAATGAAAACTGAGTTTTCATTTGTTTATGGTTTTCGGGTACGTGTGTATCACGACCCCAAGCTGGGATGGGGCATTATCCTAGTGGAGCTCCTCTGGTCACTCGGGAGTGAAATATACTGAGTAACGTCCCCTGGGTCATTGCCTGGCGACGACGGGATCCGACGGGATGGTAACGCTCTCGTGCCGACTCCTTAGCTCCTCTGCTGGCGAGGCCTAAGGGATGCCTGGTCATGATATGTCCTGGGTGTGGTTAGCTAGGCATTGCCCATTCTGAAGTCACATGCGTGGTCGTTACCTTCGGTGTGATGATGAAAGTCAGGGTGTGCGGATGGTCCCTAGGAGAGATCATGGTGCATACAGTTAATAAAATGGATGTTTAGGCTATTTTCTAGGAAAGTGACGGCTTTTAATGATTGGTTTTACGTGGACCATTTTCTGGAAAAATGGTTGTAATTTTATTGGATTTATGGACATCATTTTCGGGGAAAATGATGGATGATTTTATTGGAGTTTTATTTTGGGCCAAATTGGGATTTGGGTGTGTGTGATTATTTTACTTATTTTGAGGATGTTGATTTTAAGCTTCATGCATACGGTGTCCTGTTTATGTGTGAGGTTGTTGTTGTGCATGAATATATTTTATATCTTGTAGTTTGTTTGGATTATACTTACCTGCGATGCCATTTTTTTTTTGCGTCGTAGATTTTGGATGCAGATGTCGATGAGGCTAAGTCTGAGGAGGCGACTTCGTTGTTAGAACGTTTATTTACAATTTGTTATATCGGGAAGTGTTTTCTCATTTTCATAAATATATATTTTTATGATTTATCTTTCGGATGAATGTATTAAATCTCCTATTGGAGAATTTATGTTATAATAGTTTGTAAAATATTTCTAAAAATTATGGTACCTAGATATTCACCTCAAATATTCGTTACTTTTATTTATACATATCACGTGTTCACACACTTAGCACTTGACGTTGGGGTGCGTGACCCGTGTTTTCAGCATCCCGATACCTCGATTCTCGTGTTTATTTTAAGGAGAATTTGGGGGCGTCACAGGTGATATTAGAGCAATTCGACTCTTAGTAAATCCACAAGTTACCTAGGAATTGTATCAGAAAATTTTTTTGTTTTAAATTTGTTTGTTTATTTGTTTGGTTATTTTATTTTATTTTATTATTCTAATCTTTATCTAAGTTATTCATACTATGTTGTATTGTAAGATTTTAAATAATTGTTTCGGTGTGTTGTGCTTTTTTATTTTGATATGCCTTTTGTTTATTATTTCCAGATTTATCTTAGCTCTAGATGGTTGAATTGTTTTGCTTTATTTTATTATAATATTTGGTCATTAATATAAATTTGGGTAGTAGTTAAGATTTTAGTTAGTTCATCATATTTAGTTAAGTTGTTGAGCATTTATTTAATTATTTATTTTATATATATGCCTTTGTTTTTGTTTAAATTGGAATTTGGATATTTCGGATTAGATTATTATTTTAAATTAATCTTTTTATTGAATCTTATATTTTAAATAATTGTGTTATGGAATTCTTTATTTTAAAGTTTATTTCTTTTGTTGTGGGTTATGTTGTTTTCTTAAGCTTTTATTCAATTATCATCAAAATTTGATTTTAATTTTAGTTTATAGGTTTCTTACAAGATAGTTTTGGATTTTGTTTATTATCTTTTTATTTTAATTATGGCTTTTGTCTTTTATATATTTCTAGAAGTTCAAAATTTATTTAGACAAAAATTTAAAGAAAATTGCTACTATGTTTTCTTTTTAGGGACATGCCTCGAAGTAAGTTTTAAAATTTATTATATTTCCACCTTTTCGCTTGTTTTATTTTAAAAGTTTATCTATTTATTTTGACGAGTGGGTTTGTTTTGGCAACTTGTTGCTATTTATTTATTAATTTATTAATTTTATTATGTTTCGTTTTTTTTAAAGGTTTTAAGTACTGGAGATTTCTACAATAAATTTTTTTAAGAGTTGGGTTTTGTGGAGAATTTCAAAATTTTATTTGTCATTTTATTTCTCCATTCTTCTTTTAATTCAACTTCTTTGTTTTATTTAATAAAAACTTTTGGTGATTTGTGTTTACCAAAGGATGTGGTCTTGTTTTCTTAAATGAATGGATTTTACTTATTTGTTTATTAGATCTTTTCCCCGTTGTGTTTTTATATAATATTTATGTGAATTACTTAAGTTTTATTTGGTGTGTATGTTATTATATATTTGCGAGATGGATTTGTTTTGATAAATTATTGGTATTTATGTAATTATGTTTCTTTGTTGATATTTCCCATGTTGTTTATATGTATTAGCTGAGTCTCACTGAGTGCTAGAGTTTCTAAATTCTAATTTTATTTCTGGGAGATTGTTGGAATTATATTTTAGATAAACTCTTCTTGTGAGTGTGGAATTGTTGGTCATTGATATATTGTTATGGAATCTGTTTTAGCAATGCTTATGATAATAGGAGATTATTTGTCTCCTTGTTGAAGTTTTGATTTTGTATGTGGATGCTTAAAGATTGATGTATAATAATTGTGTGTGTAAATTTTGGAGAGTATTTATCTTTGGCTTGTGTTTAACTTGGGAGAAGTTGTTGTGGTAACTGATGGATGTTGAATCGATGTGATGGTATTAAATTCAAATGATTTAAATTTTAGGTTTCTGGGCGAGTTGTTTGGAGGTGGATAACTTAAGTATGATATTTGGAGAATTTAATGGTTGCCTTTGCCGAAGTATCTTAAGGAATTAGTTGTGACTTGAGGTCACATAAGAATTTAAATATTTGAGACTAATCTTTCCCTTGGGTATTGTAGGTCCAGATGAATGAGAGAATTATGTGTATCATGGTTACCTTGCTAATTAATTTGAGCAGAGTTGATATGATTTTTATGTGAAGTACGTTGGAGCTTAAGTATCAACCATGGTGGTATAATCGGAATTATGAGATATTAAGACTTTAGGATTTGGAGGTGTGGTATAAAATTTCTTATTAATAGGTATTGAGCAAGCTTCTACTTGATGGTGATAATTTATGATGACTTAATTTTATGCATTTAGTGAGTTCTTAAAGTGCGCGCGGAAGCGGGATGTCTTGCAATGTAATTGGAGGTTCAAGTTTCGTGTTGATTTCCATAAATTAGTGATGACTTGAGATTTGGGATGATACTTGCAAGTGGAGATTTATCTTTTGATTAGGTAAATTATGTTTATTGATGGTTAACTTTGGAAGATAAACTTGGGAGTTATTTGAAGGTGGCACAAAGTGTTGTAAGGACTTAGTGAACATTAGGATTTTGGGAGATTGTATTAAGGTCCTTGTACATATGGAGTTCATATTAATTGGCTATCTCAGGAGTCTTAGAGATGAAATATTATTTGGAGACTATACGATTATGATGGAATAACATTCATTTGTGTTTGAGGAAAATAGATGATTGTGCTAATGCTTGGAATGAGTATTGGGTTATGTGGTAGGTGAACTATTGGAGTTTCTATCAGTTGCAGCCGAGCAAATTTCGGGGATGAAATTCTTTTTAAAGGGGGGAGAATGTGAAATCCCAGATTTACTTGTATTTTTACATATTATTTTATTCTCGTTGTTAATTATTGTAATAATACTATTGGTGGTGTTTTATTTGTTTAAAATATTTATTTGATCTTTTAGTTAGTTAATATCAGTCTTACGTTATTTTATGTTTATATTGAGTTACATTACTTTTTTTATTTATTTTAATTTGAGATAACTATTTTAATTATTGGAATTAAATTACTTTATTCTATTATGCGAGTTTATTTGATGTGCTTTCTTAATAATAATTAGTATTTTATACTTAATATTGTTTTTCAAATTAAATTGGTTTATTTTTGGACTTTAAATACTTTATTTTATTAATATTAAATTGTAGTATTTCAAGTCGATTTTTATCTAATTTATTATACTTTTCTTTTAGTTGGTTTTTATTTCTTTTTCTCTCTTTTTCTTTTCTTTTTCTTTTTTCTTTTTTTTCTTCTTCTTTCTTCTTTCTTTTCTTTCTTCCCCTGCTTCCCCTTCCCCCCCCCCCCCCCCCCGAGGGGCCTGCGCGCCAGCCCCCCCTTCCCCTCTGTTTCCGTCAGCTGTCAAGCCCAGCCACCACCCCCGCCACCGGTCAGCCTCTCTCACCGCCCCCACCACTAGGACTGCCACCTGCTGGCCGGCATACCCCAGTGATCCTAGCCCCAGACCTCCTCCCACCTCCCTCACACGGCCACATACCCAAAAATGGGTTTAATGGATTTTCACCCATTTTCCGATGCCGTCGCCGGTCACCTTGGCCTCCGACCACCACCACTAGACTCCCCACCCTCCGATGAGCATAACCCACCGTAGGTAGCCACCTCAACTCCTCTTTCTCTCCTCCACCTGAAATGGGTCCTTAAATGAGTCTATCATCTCCGTGCCGCCGTCCAGCCGCCGTGTGTCTCACCTCCGCCAACAAAAGACTCCCCTATCTCAGCCGACCAACCCCCTATCTCAGTTTCCCCAACCACTGACCCACCTTCCCTATACGACCCCAAACCCGAAAATGGGTTTCCACCCATTTTAAGCCCGATCCGCCACCTTTCGGTGGTTGTGCCGCCACATTACCACCTCCATGAGATTCCCCACATTCCAAAGAGTATCTCCCTAAATTTGTTGTCAAACCGAGCATTCTAACCTAACGTACAAGTGACCGCTACAAACGCAGTGGATTAACGTTCATTCAAAAGATTTACGTTTTTAACCGCTGTAAGTATTTTCCAAATAAACTTTAAAATTTAAATATATTTTTGGCATCAACAAATATTATGTTTGGTCATTGTTGGAATTTATTAATTGTTGGCTATTTGGTGCTTGATTGTCTATATTGTGTATTTACGCCCCTATTCATGTGTTGGAAATGAAAACTGAGTTTTCATTTGTTTATGATTTTCGGGTGCGTGTGTATCACGATCCCAAGTTGGGATTGGGCATTATCCCGGTGGAACTCTTCTGGTCACTCGGGAGCGGAATATACTGAGTGATGTCCCCTGGGTCGTCGCCGGGCGACGATGGGATCGGACGGGATAGTAATGCTCTGGTGCTGACTCCATGGCTCCTCTGCTGTCGGGGGCTAAGGGATGCCTGGTCATGATAAGTGCTAGGCGCGGTTAGCTAAGCATCGCCCATTCCGAAGTCACATGCATGGTCGTTACCTTCGATATGATGATGAAAGCCAAGGTGTGTGGATGGTCCCTAGGGGAGATCATGATGCATACAGTTAATAAAATGGATGTTTATGCCATTTTTCGAAAAAATGGCAGGTTTTAATGATTGGTTTTACGTGGAGCATTTTTTGGAAAAATGATTATGATTTTATTGGATTTATAGACATCGTTTTTTGGAAAAATGATGGATGATTTTATTGAAATTTTATTTTGGGCCAAATTGGGATTTTGGCGTGTGTGGTTATTTTATTTATTTTGAGGAAGTTGATTTTAAGTTTCATGCATACGATGTCCTGTTTATGTGTGAGGTTGTTGTTGTGCATAAGTATATTTTATATCTTGTGGTTTGTTTGGGTTGTACTTACCTATGATGCCATTTTTTTTTTGCGTCGTAGATTTTAGATGTAGATGTCGAGGAGGCTAAGCCTAACGAGGCGGCTTCGTTGTTGGAACATTTATTTATAATTTGTTATATCGGGAAGTGTTTTCCCATTTTCCTAAATATGTAATTTTATTATTTATTTTTCAGATGACTGTATTAAATCTCCTGTTGGAGAATTTATGTTATAATAGTTTGTAAAATATTTTTAAAAAATTCTGGTACTTAGATATTGACCTCAAATATCTGCTACTTTTATTTATGCATGTCACGTGTTCACACACTTAGCACTTGACGTTGAGGGTGCGTAACCCGTGTTGTCAGCATCCCGACGCATCGATTCCCGTGTTTATTTTAGGGGAATTTGGGGACATCACAACTTCTCTCCAAGTTTTGTTTGGTTTCCGGCATCAAAAACTTTCTATCACTTGGTAGAATCACTCGCATCTACTCACCCCTCCTCTCAAGCTTTTGTTTTGCCCCTTTTGCTGCCGCGAGCTCGTGAGATCTAAAGGTTCACTGCCGCCAACTGGATTACACGCAGGTGAGCA
The DNA here is from genome assembly GCA_036559045.1 of Platycarya longipes. Taxonomy (NCBI): domain Eukaryota; kingdom Viridiplantae; phylum Streptophyta; class Magnoliopsida; order Fagales; family Juglandaceae; genus Platycarya; species Platycarya longipes. The sequence continues at coordinate 3,204,129 of CM071798.1, forward strand.
ACTCTTTCTCCTCTCTCTTTACCTCTTGGTTTCCGACAAATTCATGATTTTTCTTTGGGAATCTTCACTTTGTAGCAGCTTGTGGGGGGTTTCGAAATTGGTGGAAGTCGTAGTTGAGCTTTGTATCACTGAAGGTGTTGAACACTAGGATTTTAATTTAGGCTCTATTTGTTTTCAGAGATGAGATGAGATAAAAGTCAAAAAAAGAATAAAATATAATTGTAATATATTTTTTTAATATTAGTTTTGTTTTGGGATTTGAAAAAGAGATTTTGGAATTTGAAAACTTGAATTTTTTATTATATTTTTTATGGAGATTTGAAAAAGTGCAATGATGAGTTTGAGAAGAGTTTGAAATTTTTTATTTTGTTTCCCAAAGAAAACTAGGCCTTAGCCTTTAACAGCTGCGCTGTTATCGATATCTCTCTCTCAGTAACAGATCTTGGGTAAGGAATTTCAAACTTTGGGTTTCAAGATTTTACTATTTATTTTCGAAAATCTTATGCATGAAGGAGGCAAGGAGAAAATGGTGTATATGTTTTTATGATGAGTTTTCAAGGATATATATATATTTCTGAATCTATGTGATTTCTTTTTAGAATGACCTACGGAAATATTGTTTTGGCTACTTGGGGGGAGAAGTAATGAAATGTTGAACCAATATGAAGCCACACGAGTATAATAATTTTGTAGTCGGTGGCTGTCCGGTGTCTTTTGGTGTATTATCATTCATTTTGCGGGCTGTATTTAAAGTCTATCCATGTTGATAAGGTGGATTTGATAAGCGTTAATATTGATTTGTTAAGTTGCTCGGAGTAGTGGATAAGCGACTTCCATATTGTTTGTTTAGTTGATGTTTTGGTTCTTGAGTATTTGATTTTAGGAGCAAAAAGATTTACTAAGAGGGATAAATGTCTTTCCTGATTTAGGTGGTGATATTGTTATAGTTCAGATTCAAGGCGTAAATATTGCACGAAAATCAGGTAAGTGGGTTCATCTACTAGCTTTGCACTAAAAGAAATGAAAATGTGGTAGACTTGAAAACATGAATTTTATTCTCAAGGTAAAGCTGAAAAATGACCTTCATTATTTGTTTTGCATATGCATAAAAGTTATATAAAAAGGAAGTATTTTTTGGCATGAATAGAGTAGACATGGGCTTTATTTAGTGGATTTATTTCTGAATGGTACAAGGCAAAAGAGTTTTTGAAAAGCTTTGTTTTGATGGATTAAAAATGTTCAAAGATATGAGACTTAAAGGTTTTACTGTAAATAAATGAGGTTTGTTGTTCCTGATTTCCCAGCATGCGAAATGATATAGAGTTGGTATATTTTTAGATGATATGGTAACTGAAAGCTTTGGCATGAGTTTTAATGTGGTGGTTCCTAATGAAGGTGATTATGATGTCTATTCTGTTTCTAATACAGTCCCACCATAGATATAATAGTGGCAAATGGCCTCGTCATAGGTACCCAACATGGGTATAATAGTGACATACAGTCCCACCATGGTATAATAGTGGCATATGGCCTGACTACGGGTATAATGTGGCACAACTCTACCACGGGGTTAAACATGACATTTGTTTTGATATGTTGTGTTTTGGAAAAGTTTATCTTTTTATCTAAGAGATTTTCAATTTGATGTTTTTCAACAAGTTTATTTGTGCATTTTGGAAGTAAAAGAAATGTTTATTCTTTTCGAAAGAAAATGTTTTGTTCCGCTTGATGAAGTTATAAAAGCTCAAATTTTTACACACTCGCACAAGTGCTTTGTTTACTGAGTTATTAGTAACTCACCCCTCATTTTCCTAACATTTTTCAGATGAGTTGATGGGTTAGCGGATGATCAGAGATAGAGTTCTAGGAAAGACTAGTTGGGTGCTACTTCATTTTCGTAGATGTTTTTAGATAATATTTGGTGGTTATAAAAGCTTTTGTAAACCATATTTCAGTGGTTATGTTTTGTTAGACATATGGATATATTTCGTTTATTTCGTTTGGCTTACTATGTTAGAGATCTGAAAAATGCTTTATGTTGGAAACTTTATGTCTATTTGGAGATTTTGGAATTAAATGATTGATGTTGGAAAGCTCTTAGATTGGTTAAAGTTGATTATCAAGTGATTAGAGATAACTCTCCGAATCTTTTGTGAACAGGGCGTTACAACAAACCTCTATATGAGCACGTTTTTGTCATTACCTTATCTAAATATACCCTCCACCACATGTGCTCCCACTGATAATATGTAAATGGTGATATCATTTCACTAAAAAATTTAGTGAATGATATCAATTCTTCGTAATTGAATCTATAATTAATATATCTGTCACAATTGATGACTTTAGCTGAATATGTGACATATATATCAATTTGTGTTGAATTTTCATTAAATACTTCCTCTAGAGGCTTTCCCTAATCACTTTATCAATGACTTTACAAATTATCAATCAATTATTTGGTTAATCAATCTGTACTAAAATTTCCTTAAATACTTACCTTATGGTCATTCTTGAAGTTTTCTTTAATCACCTTTTTACAAAATCGTTTTTGGATATTATCATTAGATAATGAAAAATTTACCATCATCCTGCTACCATTTACTACTCATTTCATTTTTTTTTTACTTTTTTACTTTTTTATTTTACTTGATGGTTAAGGAAATAAATATTAGTGGAATAGTATATATATTTTTTAATTTTTTTCTTAATGATTAAGGATGTTAAAAGATATTTAAAAGAAAATCATAAAAAAAATAATACGCTATGGAGTAGTAAAAGGGTGGAAAGGGGGTAGTAAGCTCATCATTATCCATTACCAAAATTCCATTTTTCTAGACATCTCCAGACTTTTCTGAGTTTTGCATGTCAACCATGAGATTGTTTCACCTAGGTTTCTCTCGATAACATCTTAGTCACATGTTCTCTGAATTTCTTCTGAGACAATCTTTTGGTTATCGAATCTGCTACCATCTCAGTTAAGGTAATAAAATTATCTCCGACCTCATATCTTCCTAGTAGATCTAAAAGATAGTGATAACACACATCAATATGCTCCCTTGTAACTATGTATTCCATTTATTATCAATGAGATGACAAACTAATTATCATAAAACACAATAATTAGTTCTGTAGATGTACTCAAATTTAAGCGTTCACCAAAGTGTTTTATCTACACCGCATTACACATTGCAGTACCACAAGAAATATATATTATTCCACAAAATAGAAATATATATCAAATTGTAGATTTTCTATCATCTACAATTGTTCCAAAATTAGAATCACTATAACTAATCAATTTATTCTAGATCGTTGTTCTCAAAACAAAATTTCAAGTCTTAATTAGTACCTTATAAATATCTTAATATACAATTCAATGTTCCTTATCTGGATTAGACTAATATCTACTTAACAACCTTACTGCATGATAAATATATTGCCTAGTATTTTTCATTGCATACAAGAGACTTCTCATAGCTTGAGCATAGAGAACTTTAAGCATTTCTCTAATTTCCTCCTCATGTTTTGAGCACATACTCTTATTTAAAATATGACCTTTGCAAATAGACATACTTAAAGGTTTACAATTTTCCATACCAAATCTTTTAAACACTTTTTTAAAATATTTTTTTGAACTAATTACAATAGATTTGAATTTCTATCTCTAGAAATTCTTATACTAAAAACATAGGCGGCTTCACCCATATCCTTCATTTCAAACTTTGATTTCAAAGATTTTTTTGTTTCATTCATCATATCTAGGTAACTACCTGCCAGTAATATAACATCAACATACAATGATAATAATATTATCATTTTTCTATATGTATATACAGTGATTTAGTGGACTCATATTATACCCTATTTTCAAAATGACTTGGTAAAACTTCAAGTACTAATGTCTTGAAGATTGATTAAGTCTATACAATGACTTCTTCAACTTACAGACATTTTCTTCATGTCCTTTAATTTAGAATATTTCTGGTTAAATCATATATATATCATCTTTTAATTCACCATTGAGAAAAGTTATTTTTGCATCTAATTGATACAATCTAAATTCATCCTGGCAATAATAGATATGATGATCCTAGATGTGAACTTTCCCACATACGTATATACAAAGTCTACACCTGGTTGTTGAATAACTTTGCTTTATATCTTTTCAAACTACCATCAATTTAATTTTCTTTTAAAAACCTATTTTCAACCAATAGTTCTTTTACCTTTTGAAACATTTGTTAACTCCCAAGCATTATTTTTGTTTATTTATTTTGTTTCATCTTTCATAGCATGAAGCCATTTATCTGAATCAATAATATTGGTTGCTTTAGAAAAATTTTAGGATCATTTTCTAAATTTTCCAAACAGGTATCTAGTGCATAATGATCTTGAAATTATATTAACGGTCGTCTAATTCTTTACTCTAACGGTCTCCAACATCAATACTTGGAAATTGATTTTCATCTGATTTTTTATTTTTATTATTTTCTATTTGAATAATGTTAGAATTTATACTGTCAAACTTTGTGGAGATTTGTTAATTTTTTAAATTATTTAATAAATCTATCTAATCAACTGGAATAATACGATTTGTATTTTCTAAAAAAATGGCATCTTTACTTTCTATCAATCCTCTTTCATAATCATAAAATTTGTAGTCACTCCTGTTTTCTACATATTTAATAAACTGCATACATCCCAAATTTTACTTTTCAATTTATCTCTTAGTGGCCTTGGAGTAAGCACTTGGCCCTTATAATCCCACACTTTGAGCTTGTCTAAGTCTGGTTTATGTCCTGTCTATATCACGTTAGATGTAAGAGATTTTACTTTGGTTTCAACTCTATTTAATATATATGAAGCAATCGATAGTGCTTCACTCCAAAAATATGTTAGTAGATCAGTATATGTCATCATTAATAGCATTATATTCAATAGAGTTCTATTTTTTCTTTCTGCAATACTATTTTGTTGAGACTTATATGACATACTATAACCGTATACCATTTAGTTTGTAGAAATCATCCAAAATCACAAATTCACCTCGTCTGTCACTATTCAAACTTTTAATGGGCCTCCTTATCTAGGTTTCTACTTCTATTTTATATTCTTTAAATTTCTCAATTACTTCAGATTTATGTTTAAGTATATATGTCCATCTCTTGAATAGTCATCAGTGAAAATAATAAAGTACTTCATTTATTTATGGGTTTTCATTTTAAAAGGTCCACAAACATCAAAATGTATAATTTCAAGTAAATCTATAGATTTTCAATTTTTTTGAAAATGATTAACTACTCATTGATACATGGTGCACATATAACAAAGTTATCTCAGTTTATTTGTGGTATTAATATATTTTTATACATTTTGATCATTTTATTTTTATTTATAAGGTTTAATCTTAAATGCCATAAATATGCATGATAGAGGTATTAGCCTAAAGTCATTTTTATGAATCAATATTATTGGTTGCCTTAGAAGGTTTTTAGGATCATTTTCTAAATTTTCCAAACTGGTATTTAGTTCATAATGATCTTTTAATAATATTAACGGTCGTTTGGTTCTTTTAATCCAATTGCCTCCAACATCAATATTTGAAAATTGATTTTCATCTTATTTTTATTTTTCTTATTTTGTATTTGAATAATGTTAGAATTTGTATTGTCAAACTTTGTGGAGATCTATTGATTTTTAAATTATTTAATAAATCTATTTGATCAATTGGAGTAATATGATTTGTATTTTTTAAGAAAACGATATCCTTACTTTTTAGGGGTGTACAAAAAATCGATCACCCAACTAGAATTGCTGGAAATCGAGCTCCAACACAGGAACCGGCCGTTGTCGACGAAGAACCAGTCGAAAGGCGGTTCAAAATATTGAAAATCACCGTCGGCCAATGTCGATAGCAATTCAAGCCTATATCGAACCATTGAACCAACCAATAGCCTATCTCCTTTTTATATATTATACAAACGATGTCCTTTCATTTAAAATGAAACGGCATCGTTTGTATATCAATCAATGTACTCCCTCCCTTCCCTTTTTCTTGTTCTCAAATCCTCTAGGATTTTCACTTTAGTCTTTTGCCATCTGTCTCTTCTTCCTCTAGGGCTCTCTTAAGCCGCCTACCCCTCGCTACTCGCCAGCCACCAGCTAGTGCAGTCACGACTCTGCAATTCCTCTCAAAGTAATCATAGGTGCAAACACTTAAGAGTTACTACCGCCGTTTACCGGGACTTCCATTCAAAGCTTATAACACTTCGCAATCTTGTCATCACTCTCCATATGCTTTACCCAGTTAAGCCATTCCTTTTGAGGTTTTGGCCATCTTATCATAATCACATAATTCGACTGGAATATAATGAGCTCTATTGTAAATATTTCAACTAATTCATGGACTTTAGGATATTATTTATAGTTATAAGTTATGTCAATGTTTGAACTTTGAACAATTAATGTTCAAATTAATTAGTTGAAATGATTCCAAAAGTTTGTTTTTTAAATAATATATATGCAGAGATCGATGGATCCCTCTGATCCAGCTTGAACTTCGTTTTTTATGTACGTAGGAATACTAGGTATTAGTTTTTTTATGACTATAATAGGTATAAGTTGATCATTTCTGGCCATATATATATATATATAAGGGTGTAAGAAGACCAAACCAGACCGGACCGCATGGACCAAATCAGACTGCATGGACCAGATCAGGACCGGACTGGACCGCATGGAATTCGGTCCGGTCCGGTCCATTTTTTGCATGGACCAAACATTTTCGGTCCGGTCTCGGTCCATGGCATTTCTCCCCTGGACCAGATCGGATCGGACCGAATCACTTTATATATATATATATATATGTATGTATATATAAATAATAGTATATAAATTATAATATTAATACTAATATATATTAAGAGTGGTAGTATAATATATTAATATATAATATATAAGAGTATACTCTTATAATATTAACATATTATAATTTATAGTAGTTAACTAGTTGTAGAATAAACATTATAATTTATAATTTTTTTTTTACTTTTTTATTTAGATTATTTTTTCTTTTTCAAATTGTTTTAAGAGTAAGTTTTTTTTTTAATATTGTTTGGCTTAAATCCATAATGAATACGTAAATTAGGTTGAAAATAATTAAATTTGGGCTAAAAATCATTTTTCATCATTGCAAGATTTTGGATTAAATTTAATCCATTAAATCATATTAGGTGCCCATGGACCAGACCAAACCGCCCCTGAACCGAATTGGACCAGTTCAGTATGGACCAAATAAGAGTTCGGTCTGGTCCAGGGTGAAAAGAATTTTGGACCGAATGGAACCAATCCACATTTTTCCCGGAACAGATTGGACCATTTACACCCCTATTAATATATTAATGTATTAGTTTTTTATGACTATATTAAGTATAAACTGTGTATTATATCTTGATACAAAAACAACGTATTTTATATATATATATGTAATTATTGATATGTAAAAACTGTGCATATTATTTGTAATTAATTATTGTATTTGATTACTGGTTTATAGATAATTCTTATATTTGATTCCTGGTTTATAATATAAATGTTTATATTATTGATATGTAAACTGTGTATTATAAATATTTATATTGTTGATATGTAAATTGTGTATTATAAACTAAGGCATTTATTCCATTTCTTGATTTGTTGATCCGCTAGGGAATTAATGAGAATAATTATTCTATATTTGCAAGGATTGCACGAGATTTATTAGCCATGCATGTTTCTACTGTAGCCTTATAGTTGGAATTAAATAGATGAGGGTGTGTACTCGATCCTTTTCGAAGTTTATTGGCTCCAAAATAGTTGAAGCACTTATTTGTACTCAGATTGTTTGCGACATCCATCAACAGCAATTCATATTCGAGAGGCCATGGATAATATGGAGAGTTTTGTGGTAGAATCTTATAATGTTTTTCTCATTCAATATTCATTTATTTTTTTAAATTTTTTATTTTATTTTTCATTATCCAAATTTATTAATTTTTTTTCATTTCTTTATAGAGTTGAGAGAACAATCAGGCGTCACAAGTATTGAAGATTAATAAGTGAAGATTGAAGACTCTTTTCGACTTTTGGGCCTTTGGCATAATTTTATTTTATTTGTTAGTTGCTTATTACTTCAAACAATTTGTGTTACCATGTTGGTTTGTATTTGTAATGTGTAATTGTATTAAACATCTACTCATCTAGTAGATAATAGGATATTTTTATTGTTTACTTAATGTTAAGAATTAGAAGTTAGAATTTAGTAGTTATTAACTTATTAGTTAGTGGTTACTAATTAGTTTTATTATTTTTAGTTTTATTGTTCTGTACTTCTATTTATTAATTACTAGTTTTTATTATTTTTAGTAACAAATTTTAAAAATATAAGAAGAAAAGTTTAAAATATTGTGAATATTGACTAATAGAATAGATGAGTAAAAAAAAAAGTCCCAACAAAATTAACAAATACAAGCTCTAGACAAAAAAAAAACCCAACTGAATAGCCGGCCCAAAAGAAGGCCCAAATCGATTGCATCGAACACCGCCTGCCGACACCAACGTTGCACAGCTACTGCGAGCTTGGCGAAGATCGGCTGAAAAGCCCATTCTAAAGGTTGGTGGGGCGTCGATTTGGTGGCAAAGCTAACACCGGCACCAACTTTATACACCCCTACTACTTTCTATCAATCCTCTTTCTTAATGATAAAATTTGTAGTCACTCCCGTTTTCTACATACCTAATAAACCTACATCTCCAAATTTTACTTTCAATTTATTTCTTAGTGGCCTTGGAATAAGCATTTAGACCTTACAACCCCACACTTTAAACTTACTTAAGTCTAGTTTATGTCATGTCCATAACACGTAAGGTGTAAAATGTTTTGCTTTGTTTTCAACTCTATTTAATATATATGTAGCAGTTGATAATGCTTCACCCAAAAATGTGTTGGTAGATCAGTATATGTCATCATTAATCGCACTATATCTAATAGAGTTCTATTATTTCTTCTTTCTATAATACAATTTTGTTGAGACTTATATGACATACTATAAATATGTCGTATACCATTCAGTTTGCAAAAATCAACCAAAGTCATAAATTCACCTCCTTTGCCACTATTCAAATCTTTAATGGGTCTACTTAACTGGATTTCTACGTATCAATCGCCCATATCTTGAATAGTCATCAGTGAAAATAATAAAGTACGTCATTTCTTTAAGGGTTTTCGTTTTAAAAGGTCTACAAACATCAGAAGATATGATTTCAAGTAAACTTGTAGAATTTTAATTTTTTTAAAGATTAACTACCATTTTTCCTTTGATACATAAAATAAAATTATTTGAGTTAATTTGTGGTATTAATCAACTTTTACACATTTTGATCATCTTATTTTTATTTATAAGGCCTAATCTTAAATGTGATAAATATGCACAATTAGTAGACACATTCAAATAATCAGAAAAATATACATTATTAAGATCAATATCTAATACATACATATCGTGATGTTTCATGTCTCTCACTAATACATTTCTCTTAGTTATTATAACGTTCCATACTTAAATTCAATTGTATAGTCTGTTCTGATATAGTACAAGTACTGATACTAATTTTCTTCGAATACTAGGTACATATAACATATCACTAAGTAAAATTGCGGAAACATTCACTTTAAACTTACATGTACCTGGCCCCAAGAAATCACAATGTGTTGCTGCCCATATACACCATGTGCTCTCCTGTTTATTTTTCTTCAAGTTTGATTAACAAATTTGTGTTCTAGCATAAATGTCTTGTTACTACAAAGACAGGTTACTGCAAAGTCAGCTGGCCATGAATCTAACAGTAGTTTCACGAGTATTACTTCTGAGACTATCATCATAATTTTGTTGCGTTCATTATATTTTTTTTCTTATCTGGACACTATGATTTATAATGCCCTTTCTTTTGAAACTTAAAACAGTTTCTCGTAAATATTTTACTTTTCTTCTTTCTCAACCATTTCTTTTTCTTAAAATATTTTAACTTCATCTTATTCTGTGTAGAATGCTTCTTGGGCCATCAATAAATTGGATGATTCACTATCTCTATTCATCACATTCATCATTTATCCTTCAAATACTAAAAGTACTAAAAACGATGTCATTGTTATTTCATTTTTACTATAGGTTAGAAGTAACAATGTGATCCCAAGATGAATGAATGATATTTGGTATAGTTGTAACTTGCATTTTATTAGTGAAAAAATGTCCATCATCATGTAATTTTTTGGCAATTAACTTAATTTGAAGTACACAATTGCCAATATCAGCATTCTCTTTCATACAAGTTTGGTTATGTTTATCCAATAATAATAGTATATGAGTATTGGACTTTAAACCATATTTTGACTCAATTGATTCATTTATTTCTTTAACAGTTTCATAGTATTCAAATAAAGGAATAATATTATCATTTATACAATGCAAAATCACAAGTATTGTTCATGCATTGCGTTTTTCCCATTTATCTTTAATTGAAACACTACTCCCACTTTCGTTTGTTTCTATTTCTACAATTTCTGATAGGTGTAGTGTTGTTTGTGTATATAAAGTCTTTTCATGGATTAGAAGAAAGGTTATATGACTTTTTCAAGCACGAAAATTCCTTTCATTCAATACTTTTTCTATCCGTGAGAGATCATTAATTTTTTCGGTGCCATAAATGATATTTTTAAAATTAACAACAGGTCGAAGAATGTAGAAATAATATATGTGTACTATTAAATACAATAGTTTAACTGTGAAAATAAAATTATTACAAACTTAATGGTAATAAGAATTGTTGGATTTATTCCAACATCGTGACAGCCTTGAAATTCTCATATTATATTTTAAATAAGTAGAACAATGAATGTGATGCCCCAATCGCGATTTTTGAACGACTCGAAAATCCAAAACTGCCCCAAACCTGTTCAGAAAACCGACTCAGCCAATTCCTTTGGTTCAAACCGGAGCTAGGAGAAGAAAACTAGCAGCTGCACAATATATTCATGACTTCCATCTTCTTTTTCTCAGATCATAATATTGTCTTAATATCGGTTCTGATCAAGAAACTATTGTTGTTGCTTGTAATTCTTTTTTTTTAGTTAAATACACAGTAAAATAATAAGAATTACATCAAGTGCACAACAATATAATAAGAATTACAATAAAATAATATTCAAACGACATCAATTTAAATGAGGCATGCATGGAAATATCGCTTTCTTTAAGAAGATTCAAGCCCTCTGCGGTTTACAAAATCTTATATTAACAGATGCAATAGAACATCTCTTGACCTGACTCCTCTAGGATATAACAGCCCAACTGATCGTTATATGGCTCAAACCAACCCTGCAATTAAAAGTGAATGAGTCCAAAACTCCACAAAAAAAAAAACACATTTCTTTTATCTGATTATACTCAAAAAATAAACAATAAACAAGCCAGGCCGAATATATATTGGACTTAACGGGAAAAAACCTGCACTAAACCAACCACTTTTAATAACTCTCTAAAATGCCAACGGCAACAACTCAAATAAGCCTTCAAGCCATGTTAATAACTTCCCAATATTAACACTCTAAACTGAAAAATAAAGTAGCCACCAACATATAAAACAATCCAAATGTACTGGCCGATAGTGTGCAAAAAATTAAAGAGAAAGTTAATGAAAAGATAACGTTTTTCAAGAAACGGTAAAACCAATCAACATCCACATTTTAAAAGTAAAAAACCGACTACGTCCTTATTAGAGTATGAATAAAAAATAACAGCTGCAATTCAAAGTAATGACAGTGCATTCAAATAAAAAATTCGATGCATTATACTCAACATTCAATTTAAATATATCATCACAAACATCGCTATCGCCCATAACTCCATTTTTTGTTATCAAAAATTTGTTGGATTCAATAATTTGTTTGAGACACATTTTGTTGAGTAAAATACTCAACATCAAATTCTTTCTCATATATGGTGTATAAAGCACGTCTTTTAGTGTCAATATACACCCACAAGTGAATTTTAATTCAACCTCACAATTCTCAACAATCTTAATTCTACTCAAATCACCAAGTATAATTTCTTTTTCTACTTCAAAGAGAGTATAGTTTATGAATAAACCTTTATAATAGCATAATAAGTTTCAAGAAAACCTTATTTATTCAACAATCACATAGCAACTAAAATCCTAAAATAATAAATTTATAAAATATATAAACAAAATACTAAAGTTAGGTTATAGTTGCACTTACACATTGTATACGACCACGCATAAAAATATTCAACAATCCACAAACCCAAACATTAAATAATCTCACAACAAAACTCCGTTCACCAATCTAACCGACCTCCAAACTCCTCGGACTCAGTCTGGTACAACCAACCAAAATCAAATATTTGTTAATGTGACGCCCCCAAATTCTCCTTAAAATAGACACGGGAATCGAGGCATCGGGATGATGACAACACGGGTCACGCACCCCCAACGTCAAGTGCTAAGTGTGTGAACACGTGATATGCATAAATAAAAGTAGCAGATAAATTAAGTCTATCTAAGTACCAGAATTTTTAGAAATATATTACAAACCAGTTTAACATAAATTCTCCAACAGGAGATTTAATACAATCACCCGAAAGATAAATCATAAAATACGTATTTATAAAAATGAAAAAAAACATATTCCCAAATATCAATTTATATAACAATACATCAATGGCGGAGCCGTCTCTTCAGGCTCAGCCTCTTCAAAATCTGCATCCAAAGACTACGACGCTAAAAATGGCATCGCAGGTAAGTACAACCCAAACAAACCACAAGATATAAAATATACTAATGTAACAACTTAACATAAGAACGCGACACCATATGCATGAGGCTTAAAATCATCATCCTCAAAATAAATAAATAAATCACATACTTCAAAATCTCAAGATAAACCTCCAATAAAATCATCCATCATTTTTCCAAAAACTGATGACCGTAAATCCATTAAAACCACAACCATTTTTCCAGAAAATTATCCATGTTAAACTAATAATTAAAACTCGTCACTTTCCTAGAAAATGACCTAAACATCCATTTTATTAACCGTATGCACCATGATCTCCCCTAGGGACCATCCGCACACATTGGGTCTCATCAGCACATCGAAGGTAACGACCACGCATGTGACTTCGGAACGGGCGATGCCTAACTAACCGCGCCCAGCACGTACCATGACCAGGCATCCCCTAGCTCCCGCCAGCAGAGGAGCCATGGAGTCGGCACGAGAGCGTTACCATCCCGTTCGATCCCGTCATCGCCCGGCGACAACCCAGGGGATGTCACTCAGTATATTCTGCTCCCGAGTGACCAGAAGAGTTCTACCGAGATAATGTCTCATCTCGGCTTGGGGTCGTGAAACACACGCACCCGAAAACCATAAACACAATAAAAATCTAGTTTTTATTTCCAACACATGAATATGTGCGTAAATAAACAATGCAGACGACCATGCACTAAATAGCCAACAATTAATAAATTCCAACAATAACCAAACACAATATCTGTTGATGCCAAAAATATATTGAAATCTCAAAGTTTATTTGGAAAATACTTACAGTGAGTAAAAACGTAAATCCTTGAGCAAACGTCAATCCGGAGCACTCGTAGCAGTCAGTTGTACGTTAGGCTAAATTTAGGGAAACACTCAATGGAAGGTGGGAAATCTCATGGAGGTGGTGGTGTGGCGGCGCAACCACCGGAAGGTGGCAGATCGGGCTCAAAATGGGTGAAAACTCATTTTCGGGTTTGGGGTTGTATAGGGAAAGTGGGGCCACGGATGGGGAAACTGAGCTAGGGGGTTGGTCGGCTGAGCAAGGGGAGTCTTTTGGAAGCAGAGGTGAGACACACGGCGGCCGGACGGCAGCACGGCGAGGATAGACTCATTTAAGGACCCATTTCGGGTGGAGGAGAGAGAGAGGAGTTGGGGTGGCTACCGACGGTGGGTTATCCTCGCCGAAAGGTGGGGAGTCTAGTGGTGGTAGTTCGAGGCCAAGGTGACCGGCGACAGCGTCGAAAAATGGGTGAAAACCCATTAAACCTATTTTCGGGTATGTGGCCGTGTAAGGAAGGTGGGGTGACCGAAGGTGACACCTTCGGTATCAGTGGACTCGCCGGCGTGAGGAGGTGCGGATGGCATGGGCGGTGACCGGTAGTGACTAGCGGTGGGTGGCTAGGCTTGCTTGAACCGAAAGAGAACCGGAAGGGAGGGGGTCTGGACCACGCGAGCTGGGGCCGAAAATGAAGGGAAAAAAGAAAAGGAAAAAAGAAAGAAAAAGAAAAAGAAGTCCAACTAGAAAAAGCACAACAAATAAAATCACATAATAAAATAAATGAATTTAATTCCAATCATTAAAATAATTATCTCACATTAAAATAAATAAGAAAAGCAATGTATTCAATATAAATATAAAACAACGTAAAACTGATATTAACTAACTAATAGATCAAATAAATATTTTTAACAAATAAAACACAACCAATAATATTATTAAAATAAATTAAAATAATTAACACCGAGAATAAAATAATATGAAAAAATACACATAAATCTGGGATCTCACATTCTCCCCCTTAAAAAGAATTTCGTCCCTGAAATTCGCTCGGCTGCAACTTATAGAAACTCCAATAGCTCACTTACCACATCACTCAATACTCACTCCAAGCATTAGCACAATCATCTATTTTCCTCAAACACAAATGGATGTTATTCCATCATAATCGTATAGTATCCAAATAATATTTCATCTCTAAGATTCCTGAGGTAGCCAATTAATCTAAACTTTATATGTACTAGAACCTTAGCACAACCTCTCAAAATTTTAATGTTCTCTGATCACTTATTTGTAAGATTCATTTCAAACAGACGAGATTATTATAAATTAAGAAACCTCAGTCCTGATCTTATGTGTCCAATTATTTTACTTATTCTATCTAACAAAATATTTAGCTAATGTGAACAGTAACAAAATATTTATTGTAAATGGTCATTCTCGTTGCAAATATTATGTCATAAATACTTATTTTAATTCTTGTAGTCAATCCGAAAGGTGTTGGCTAGATTTGGTTTCTAAACACCTATAATCTATAATCTATTACCTGATCTATCTATATCGGTATATAATACATATGTGCACGTAATTAAGTGTGAATAGTTGTTTAAATTGGTGGAGTCAATTGCTTTTTTTAGCCTTCAATTAAGGTTGATCGGCGGGCCTAAGCTGGTAGCCAGCTTTCTTGGCAAAATCCAGCTTGCTACAAAAAAAGTGTGACACTTTACTATTTATGAAAGATCAGGAAGAATGTTAACCGTTCATAAGCATTATAAACAGGATTGCGTGGTGGTTATGCTAGCTAGACTTCAGATATCTACTTTTCTTGCAAAAATGCATTAACTACAATGACTATATTATATACGTTTGTGATCTTTTGTTGGTATATCTATTTTGTGTCCCACTTAATTAATTGTTTTGAGTTAAAATAAGAGATTCGATCCGTGCCCAGCTCTCTAAAAGTTTTTGGAGACGAAATATCACCAACCCATTCCAATCCGTTCGGACATGCATTTTTTTAGACAAAAGTTTTTAATCTCTTAAACCTGCTCAAATGCTATTGTTTATTGTTTGAACCGACAAACACCATTCAAACGGATAATTTTTTTATTCGAACAGATTGCCAAATTTTATACCGTCCAAATGAGCTCAGCGTCCAAACAGATCTTATCAGTTTGATTAAATAAATTAATTACAATCATTTTCATTCGAACAGGGTTGCATGTTGTTCGAATAATGTTTGAACGGACTATTTTTTTCACTTCTTGTTCGAATGACTTTTATTTCATTTGGATAAATTTTTAAATTGTAATGTACCATCCGAACAAAATATTTTTTGTTTGAACAGTACTGCTACACAGGTTCAAATTTAATTAAAAAGGGAGTACTAATATTATGAAAATGTAATTTTTGCATAGTAATTGTTCAAATATTGTTGTTGAACTGTATAATAAAAAGACAATTAATAAAAAAATAATATATGATCGTGGTGGTGGTATAGAATTTTAAGACATCCTATTCTATTCTTTGAATATTGTTCGGGCCATCGACTCCATTCTCTCTTCTATCTCTAACTCCATTGTTCCATCTAATCGGGTGAGCAACTCTTGTTCCGTGAACTTCAATTCTATCTCAAGTTATGCTGCCTCTAACTCCTTAATCTTATTGTAATTAGATATGGCTTTAGAAGAAGTTGATGAACTTAAGGATGACTTCACGCAACGCACTAAGCCCCTTAAAAATCCAAAACGTGATTCAAGAGTTTGAGCTAGGATCTGAGCATCATTGACAAATGATTCATCGGATGGATCTGTAGCAGCTTCCTTTAAAGATTTCATCTTCTCCTAAAAAAACACACTAAAATTAGTATAAGTAATAAGAATATTATATTTATCCAAAAAAACAAGAATATTGTATTAGACTTAACTTAAATAACTTAAACTTAAACTTACATAATTTGTCTCAGCTTTGGGACTGATCCAAACACCATCATGTTTTTATGTGCTTTAGCATATAATTGAATTAGATCAAAGTTTCCAAAATTTTTAGCTTACTGCAAAATGAAAGATATATTAAAACTCGAATGAGAAAAGTGCATATTTAATATCAGATCGGGACTAGTAGCACTAACCATTTTTTGTGCAAACCATGAAAACATCAAGAACCCACATGATGGTGTATTTTTAAATTTAATTTATTTTTTTTGTTCACAATACTCCGTTACTAAACAAAATATATTATAAGTTGCAAATTCTAATTCATCTATCATTTACTATTAAAAAAGGATAAATGCGATATTACCTTATAAATAGGATCTTCAAACAAATCATAAATCTTCTCTCACTCGTTTAGTGGCATTACTTGGAATGGATTTTGGTGTGCCTTTGTCGTAGTGTGAAACTTCACGTAGTGTGCATAGCACGACCTTTGTACATCTACAATGCATTCAACATCAGTTCCTCAACCACTACTCGATCCTCTCGCAAACTAAAATCAAAATCAAACTAATCATTCAAAAGATTATAAATAATTAGTATAAAAAAGACAATTAGCTTCAAATTAAATTTATACTTGATTTCTTGGGATTTAGCTCATTACCACTCCATCAACAGTACTATGTAATCATCTTGCTTAATTGTAAGGATAGATTTATGAATGAAATCAAATTCTTTTGACATTTTTATTCATCTCATTAGTATGAATATAGCGCATGCTAGCTTGTTTGTATCCAATTGACAATTTTGGGAATAGAAAGTGTTGAAGATAATATCAAAACAATATTATCTAGTTTGATTATCATGATTTGATTTTCATATTTATTAAATCACTTTGATTTGATTTGATCTTGATTTTATTTTCATATTGTTTAATATATTTACCTTATTTTATCTCAATGTAATTAATTTCCTATAAATAGAGATATATGCATTGTATTCGATAACACAATTCGATTGCAAAGCAAATATGTTGCCCTCGAAGTCTGTTGCCCTCTTTTCTAGTCTTTATCTTTTTTAATATTATATTATATTTTTCTACCATGGTATCAAAATCATTGGCTAACGCTAGACTCGATCTTGGTTCAATTATGTATTGTCTCAAATCAATGCACTCGAAGTATCTATTAGATGTGAGACATTTATTTATCGGGTTTTGATACATTGTTTGAAGCTCCAAATCTAATTTTGGCCTTTTGATTTTGGTTCAATACTTGACCAATGCCATAAATAGTCTATTGGTGGCCACATTTCCATATTTGATATTCCAATTATAAGCCTTTTCATTACCAATATTATCATCTCATCGACTACTAATTAATGAAAATAGGAAGACTACTACTTTTAAATTTCAAATTCAAGCTTCTAAAATTTTCTACTAGCTTGAGTTTGAGGGAGAATATTGAAGATAATATCAAATCAATATTATCTTAATTTGGTATATCCTGATTTGATTTTTATATTTATCAAATTACTTTGATTTGATTTGGTTTTCTTATTTAGTCTCTTTAGAAAGTTTCTTTCGTAGGGGCCTTCTAATATAAATTTTTTCCCAAATAGTTTTAATACTTTAGAAGTGTCAACAATATGTCTGTAAAGGGTATATCTATAATTTTGTTCATTCATGTATTTGTATCTAAAGGCCAATGAAGTGGCCATGTGATTTAATCTGGTCCATTGGATATTTGCAATCGTGTGGTCATTTTAAAGACCACATGGTGTAATCTCGGATGCGCTAAGGTTATTTTATACCAGTTGTATAAATAGCTTACGATGGACACTGTACAGACAAGAGTGTGAGGATATTTTCGATGCATTTGAGAGCGACGATTAGGGCATAGAGCGATAGAGAGAAACCTTGTGATTCAGAACGAAGAGAGGTTGAAATCTTGGGAAGATTTGCATCTTGTAATTTGCTACTGTGTGATTCAAAGCTTAATAAAGATCCCTGGCCAGTTCCCTGCTGTGGATGTAGATCCGAAAGGATCGAACCACGTTAAACTTGTGTGTTCTTTCAAGGTTTTTGATTTCTGTTATTTTTCTCGATCTTGTTAATTTCTTGATCGATACTTAATGTTGTTGTGATTTTCTTTGGTTGTTTAATTGAAACCCTAGATTTAACAACTACCATGCAATATAATATCTTAATTAGGAATTTAAGGACTTCTGGTTTTTAGTAGAGTCCATTAATTCTTTTTTTCTCAGAAGGCTAGCCTTATTAAAGTAGTGAGGGACGAACTTAGATAATTGCCTAATTTGTCCTGGCATTGAGCCGGTACTCGTGTGCGCTAGTATATATAGACCAAAAGAGCTGATCAAGCTTTCTTCTCTATGATGTATCTTGCGACCAACATGCTCAAACCTCCCCCCTCTTTTTTTTTTTCTTTACTTTTAAGATCGATACACACCTTCTATACTGTGATGGTAAAGCGTGTGGTGTAGGTTCATTTTTTTTTTCTCTCAGAAATTATAAAAGAGGGTATGTAGACAAAATATATTTAAATTTTTTTTAATATTTTTTTTGTTCTAATTAAAAAAAGCCCGTAGAGGTGCAAAGGAACTCCAACCGCAGAGCCCATAGAATTATTGCTTTTTTTTTTCTTCTTTATTCTTAAGATGCATTTGCACCTTCTATACTATGATGGTAAAGCGTGTGGTGTAGTATAATGATAGGTAGCATTCTTCTTTATTAAAAGCAAATGAAATAGTACAATTGGTGACATTTTCTTTTCCACATAATTTTCATATGGCCAATGAATACAATGGAGCAAGATTCGTGCTTGCAACTTATTTATCACACCAGGCCATAATTAAGAAATGACCTTGATTTATTGAAATACAAATAGTACACACGCATATGGTACCTAATATATATGATTTGCATGTAAAAAGATAGATCAGTATTATAGTTACAAAAAGATTTAACAAAATAAGCTCATATAGATTGACAGATATCGTCAATTTGTAAGTTTATTTTATAAAATTCTTTTGTAATTAAAGTAATTTTCTTTTTAAAAAAGACTACAATTAAATTAGATCATGTAGCCCTACTTACCTAAAGCGCTCGGGTTCAGGGTAGCAAAGGCAAGGAATTCAGGATCGTTCTCCAATATGTCCATCTCTTTTTCATCTAAGGTTGCCCAAGCCTCAATCCCATTGCCACCATTGACTTTGTTGAAAATTGTGAGTTTCCTTAATGCCGGACCAACTCCACCCAGAACCCCAAACCATATGGGCTTCCCCCATCCAAAATCAATTTCATTATAACCAAAATGGATCCAACTAGTAAAAGAGAAAATATCTTGATATTTCTTGGGGCGAAATGTCATTGTAGCTATCTTGTTTAGGTATTCGCAATCGGCTACTGCTAGAATACCTCCATGAGCTCGCAAAGATCTATTTATTTTCCTCACGGCCTCTCTTTGTGCTGTCACCAATCGCGGGAGTTGTATCTCCGTCGTTACTGAGTCTGAGTTCTGATCACATGCTGCCAATGCCCACAAAAAGAGATTGCCCATAGAAGAATCTGAAAAACATGGCTTTGTTAGTTGCCGGATGTTTACTGCTTGGGCTAGTATAGTTGGCCTCGGAAAACCTGAAGAAGTAGCCATGGCACTTGCAGAAATAAAAGCAGATAGTGATTCGACTCGACTTGGATTATCAACTCCTTTGCTTTTTGCTTTGGCCTTTAAACAGATATAGCCTTGTCACTAAGGACGAATCTCCTTGTCTTGTACTTGCCCTCGTTGAACCAAAGACTCTTAACTAAGGATGCCAAAATTTGACGCAATAAAGGATTCTCTGTTGGAGGAAAGTCATGTAATGGCGATGATGCTTCAGAAAAATCAGGTTGTACTAGTTTTTCAGAAGGCCCAGTACCTGTGGTAGCTGCCCAAGAGTTGAGGAAAGCACTCATGGTGGTTCCATCGGTAATCTTGTGTGACATGCACACGCCGATTGCTATCCCACCACAATCAAAGACGTTCACTTGAATTGCTAATTGAGCCGCTTCTTCAGGGTTTGGTTCTTTGCAAAATGGATGGCATGGAAGAAACTGGTTCAAAGACTGTTTCAAGATGTTGAAGGAAGTCAAACATATGACAACGAACTCGAGCTTCATTGTATGGAACACCTTCATCGTAATGATCGATAAAGAGGTTGTTTTTGGTCCTTCCAGAAAAGGGATAGAAGCAATTCAAGGTTTCTGAGAGAGAATGTTTTAAGTGAGTTGATAAGTTTTGGGGAGTTTTGAAATGAGGATGATGAGTCTTATTAGGGTAAAAGAGTATGAGTGGAACATCGGTTGTGGGAGTGAGTTGATCCAAGAGAGAGAGTTTGGTAGATTTCAAATGATGAACTGCTGGTGAAGATGGTCTAATGATTTCTTTGGACAAGATGCCGACTTCCATCATCATTTCTTCTGTAAGATACTATGTTTTATGTTTGAAGTATATTCATGATTTCTCCTTGAGAATAAGTTTATACAACAATGCTCTGTATATAGAGCTGAAGGTGCCGATGGTGATCTGGCATTTACACAAGCATGTGATCATCACGTGCGTGATACCTATAATATTGCTGTAGCCATGCAGTGGGTCATGGTTGAGCTGGATTTATTTGGTTTATGCGTGCAGTCATGGTCAAACAGATGCAATCTACGTAAGAGTTTTATTTAAACTCTGTAGGTCCCACACATCCATCTTATCAATTTAAAATAATTTAAAACCTTATCGATTAATATTTGAGTTATGAAGAGATAAGAATTACTTCTAAGAGAACTCACATTAGATTGGCTAAAAGCCATCTTTCAAAAAGTGTACTTTTGCACATTATCCGTACATGTTGCCGCCCGTATATCATTTAACATGTCATCCATATTATCAACAAAACCTCTGGCTCTTTCATTATTGATACCAACGTTACTATCTGACAAACTCGCAGTCCAGCTTTCAGCCTCCCCATGAAAGATCCATTATGTATAACTTGGATCAATACTTGTAGTGAATAGATGGTCCTCGACTTCTAGGATTGCTAGGAATAGGTTATTATGGCATCTCTGACATGGACACCGAATGATAGTACTTGTAGGTGCATGGACATTTGTCATAGTCAAAAGTTTATTAATCCCTTCACTATATTTAGGAGACGTAAACCTATTTGGCACGTTCATCCAGCCTTTGTCCATCTAAACTAACATACACGAAATCTCGTCCCCATGTCGTAGCAAAAAATGAAACAATATAGTAGATGAGAGGGCATACAGTATTGCAACGTACACAAGCTATAATTATTTATAGGTGCTCACTCTATTTTGCTAACATGATGTATGCCACCTAAAATTAGTTTGTATTTATAGAAACACCCCAAGGGCAAAGGTGTATACAACATGAAATGATATACCACTTAGTCATAAAGTAAGACTATATGGTTTTTCCCCTTGCAAGCAACACTTTTTACTAACATGACAAAGTTTGCAATTGAGATGGAACAATTCAACTTGTACTATATTATGTAATATATATAATATAACTATTGGCAGGATAAAAATGTTCTTCTTCATCACAAACAGGGTCTTAATTTCTATAATCATTATTAATTGTAGTAGTTTCTTATTTAACAATAAGAAGCCCATGATACTGGTGAAAGGTTGGAAGTGCTTACCTCTTCTAACAAGGTAAGCGTTAATGGTTGATGAATTGGATGATATTGCTTGAAAAGTAGCAATACAATATAATTTGAGAGAAGAAAGAATACAAGGAAATATAAGCATATACAATTGGTCAAAACTGAATAGAAGTCTTAGGGAAAAAATTCATAAATCAGCATTCAACAAGCATTAACCAAACCCATCGAATTAGCATTCTGTCTACATCCAAGTAGGTTATAAGTAGATAACTAGTGACTCATATATGGCTCATGTTAATATATTGCCTAACTGCACTTCTACGTTGAAGGCTATAACAACCATCTCAACTCAATCCCGATTAATTGATACCCGTAATCTTTTAGTTAAGGATATATTTGTAAACACTTTGAACTACATATATCCTCCTTGAGATATGTAGCATCTAATTAAGATTATTCCTTTGTGACAAAAAATGCTCACAAAGGAAAGCTGATGCTTTTGGACAAAATTAAGCTTAAAGTTGCAATAACACAATATAGAAATGGATGGAATTCATTCTTTACCAGCAAAATTAGAAAATATAAAGTACTTATCAGATTTACCCGAAACAAAGAATTATTCTATCACTGAGAAGGAAACTTACCGCAAAGGTTATCCCTATCACTTTCAGATGCTGTTCAATTCCACATTAAAGCTGGGAGCTGCCGTAGGGGAAGGCTAGGGTAGAATCGGTTGGGGAGAGAAAGGGAGGGATCAGGAGTAGGGCCGTCGTGACACTTAATTATTGCCGAGATATTAAATTGAATGAAATGTAGGCTGAAAATCACTCCAAATTACCGGTGAGAGCTACGATCAAAGCCTAGCGGCAAGATCCCTTCATGAAACCTTTCGACGGCAATTTACAGCTCAGGGAACTATGTATAATGTTTTGAATACAATATTGGTGAGCGTACCGGTCAAGATACTGGAACAAAATATTTTGGTACCAGTTCGTTTTGGAATAATCTATACATAAAAAATTATATATATAAACACATATCTAAATTATATTTCAAAATAATAGTCAATATATAAATAAATTATACATATAATATATATGTAAATAATCTAGTCTAAATTAAAATAAATAAAAAATTAAAAAAAATCTAAAATTCGATACAGCCCAATACACATGATCCATACGGCCTAAGTACTTCGATCGGAAAGAATGTTTACAGTTCATAAGCATTATAAAGTACAGGATTGCGTGGTGGTTATGCTACCTAGACTTCCGATATCTTCTTTTCTTGCAAAAATTCATTGACTATAATGACTATACATATACGTGTGTGATCTTTCGTTGTTATATAATTAATTGGGCACCGATTGAATCTCTTATTTATAACTTGACACAAATTTAGGATGTGTTCTTTAATTAAGTGGCGGCCATTTATCCTCCTAGTTAGCTAGCTAATTAGATTCATCTCTAGAGTCGGCTCAGTAGGTTAAGAAGCCTAAGATTAAAATTATAATTGAGAAAAAATTAAATAAATTTATTTTTATTTTTATTTTAAATTAAATTTTTTATATAAAAAAATTCTTATCATTTGTCAAGTAAATTATAATTTAAGATTTTATACTATCTTCTCAACTAATATTTTTAATTAATAATGACATTATATAATATATACCTATTTGGTACTTTTAATTTTTTTATTGAATTAATTAAGACCTTTAATTAAACGTTTTTTTGAAAAAAAATTACTTTAAACATTTTTTTGGAACCCTTTTTCGATCCTGATCTTAAACAATTGTCTAAGATCGCCTAATAAAAGAGCGGCCGGCACTATCATCTCTCAAATAATTTATCATTATAATATAATTAAGTAGCGTGAACTTTGCCGTATTTATATATTTCTGATCACTTATTTGTAAGATTCATTTAAGAGAGACGAGATTATTATAAATTAAGAAACCTCAGTCCTGATCTTACGTGTCCAGTTATTTTACTTATTCAATCTAACAAAATATTTAGTTAATGTGAATAGTAATTCTTTAAAGATGAAAAAGTGAATAATTGCTTGACTAAAAATTAAAATATTATTATTCTATCTAACAAAATATTTAGCTAATGTAAATATATAGTAACAAAATATTTATTATAAATTGTCATTCTCGTTGTAAATATTATGTCATAAATACTTATTTTAATTCTTGTAGTCATTCCGAAAGGTGTTGGCTAGATTCGGTTTCTAAACACCTATAATCTATAATCTATAACCTGATCTATCTATATCGGTATATAATACATATGTGCACGTAATTAAGTGTGAATAGTTGTTTAAATTGGTGGAGTCAATTGCTTTTTTAGCCTTCAATTAAGGTTGATCAGCGGGCCTGAGCTGGTAGTTAGCTTTCTTGGCAAAATCCAGCTTCCTACGAAAAAAAGTGTGACACTTTACTATTTATGAAAGATCAGGAAGAATGTCAACCGTTCGTAAGCATTATAAACAGGATTGCGTGGTGGTTATGCTAGCTAGACTTCCGATATCTACTTTTATTGCAAAAATGCATTGACTACAATGACTATATTATATATATACGTGTGTGATCTTTTGTTGGTATATCTATTTTGTGTCCCACTTAATTAATTGTTTTAAGTTAAAATAAGAGATTCGATCGGTGCCCGGCTCTCTTAAAAGTTTTTGGAGACCAAATATCACCGACCCGTTTCAATCCGTTCGGACGGGCATTTTTTTAGACAAAAGTTTTTCATCTCTGAAACCTGTTCAAATGCTATTGTTTATTGTTTGAACCGATAGACACCGTTCAAACGGATAATTTTTTTAATCGAATAGATTGTCAAATTTGATACCGTCCAAATGAGCTCAACGCCAAATAGATCTTATCGATTCGAATAAATAAATTAATTAATATCATTCTCATTCAAACAAGGTTGCATGTTGTTCGAATAATGTTTGAACGGACTATTTTTTCACTTCTTGTTCGAATGACTTTTATTTCATTCGGATGAATTTTTAATTTGTAATGTACCATCCAAACAATATATTTCATGTTTGAATAGTACTACTACACAGGTTCACATTTAATTAAAAAGGCAATACTAATATTATGAAAATGTATTTTTTGCATCGTAATTGTTCAAATATTGTTGTTGAATTGCATAATAAAAAGACAATTAATAAAGAAAAATTATGATCGTGGTGGTGGTATAGAATTTTGAGACATCCTATTCTATTCTTTAAATATAGTTCAGGTCTTCGACTCCATTCTCTCTTCTTTCTCTAACTCTGTTGTTTCATCTAATCGGGTGAGCAACTTTTGTTCCGTGAACTTCAATTCTATCTCAAGTTATGTTGCCTCTAACTCGTTAATCTTATTGTCATTAGATATGGCTTTAGAAGAAGTTGATGAACTTAAGGATGACTTCATGCAACGCACTAAACCCCTCAAATATCCAAAACGTAATCCAAGAGTTTGAGATAGGATCTGAACATCATTGACAAAAGATTAATCGGATGCTAAAAAAAACACTAAAATTAGTATAAGTAACAAGAATATTGTATTTATAAAAAAAAAAACAAGAATATTGTATTAGATTTGACTTAATAAACTTAAACTTAAATGTACATAATTTGTTTCAGCTTTGGGACTGATCCAAACACCATCACGATTTTTATGTGCTTTAGCATATAATTGAGTTAGATCAAAGTTTCTAGAACTTTCAGCTTACTGCAAAAGGAAAGCTATATTAAAACTCGAAAGAAAAAAGTACATATTTAATATGAGATCGGGACTAGTAGCACTAACTATTTTTGGTGCAAACCATGAAAACATCAAGAACTCACATGATGGTGTATCTTTAAATTTAATTTATTTGTTTTGTTCACAGTACTCCATTACTAAACAAAATATATTATAAGTTGCAAATTTTAATTCATCTATCATTTACTATTAAAATAAGATAAATACGATATTACCTTATAAATAGGATCTTCAAACAAAACACAAATCTTCTCTCACTCGTTTGGTGGCATTACTTGGAATGGATTTTGTGTGCCTTTGTGATAGTACTAAACTTCACGTAGTGTGCATAGCACGACCTTTGTACATCTAGAATGCATTCGACATCAGTTCCTCAACCACTACTTGATCCTATCGCCGACTAAAATCAAAATCAAACTAATCCTTAAAAAGATTATAAATAATTAGTTTAAAAAAGATAATTAGCTTTAAATTAAATTTATACTTAGTTTCTTGGGATATAGCTCATTACCATGCAATGATTTTTTATGTGATCTTTCACATCTTGGAGAACATTAGACCAATAGGATGCAGACATCAAAGCATACGCCCGAGTGCGGACACCGCCGCACCAACATAGGTAGAAAGTCAAGCTATTGAATCACTAGACCCACCGATGTGACCTTCTAAAATATCAATTATAATTTTACTAATTTTCCTTACCTTCTCTATGCAGACATCCCTCATAGTGCCCCGCTCTTGATGCTGACTTACAACAATTACATGCACAGCCATTAAAACAGATGTATATAATTTGGTAAATATATTATTTACTCACTAACATGTGTTAAATGTGGTATCTAATTTGATAATATGCCTGGTTCTAGATCTGGTGATATTGGCCCACTGTTGATGGCTGATGAACCACATGTAGGGGAGTCGGCAATAGGTGGGGGTAGGAATGGCGCACACGCTGCTTTGTGTTTGTAAGGACCCATAATTTTACATCATTTGTAATATAATATTTTAATAATTTACGTGTATTGTTTGTTAATATAAATATTGGATGTTAGGAGTTGGTTGATATTAATTTTATTGTGCTTGTGTTTAAATATTTAGACATTTCATCTTTTAAAAATTATTTCCATGAGTAATTGTGAGCTAATTTATTATGTTGCTTTTATTTTAATGCTTGAATTAAATTTCTTCATTTTATTATGTTAGTATTTAAATTAAAGTGTTGTAATTTATTTTATTTGAATTGATGGATTTGAATTTATTTATTTTAGGCGACCTTCGGATTTGGGCTTATACACACACACACACACACACACACACATATATATATATATATGTAGTTATTATGGATTTGGGTTTTAATTTAGTTGGGTCCGTTTTATTGAAGCCTAGCCTCCATTTGCTTTAAACAACGCCATTCGGCGTCTTTGTGAAGTGAAATTCCAGCCCCTTTTATTTCATGCAATGGCTCCCTCCTTTGAGGCAAAACGTTGACATTTGAGTTAATGTATATGTGAAATCCGGCCCTTCTTTGGCACGACTCGGACGTTACATCTTCTTCTTTTCTTCTTCTTCATTTCTTCTTATTTTCTTTTCCCCTGTTCTTCTGTTGTTAACCCATGATGAAGTTTGAATCTTTGCAGCTTTCCCCCATCTTGTTTCACACATGCGTTGCTTTTCAGGTGCATAGGACATTTCCCCTCTCTTTTTATCTTAAATATGTGTATCACCTACTCCAATCGACCATTTTCTTTTCAGCAATCAGCCCTGTTTTCATCTAATTTCATCTGAGAAAAATGGTGAATCTTTTTCATGGAATCTCGTGCTTCTTTTGGCCCCATTTTGTTGTGTTTCAAGTGAATTTTCCTGCCTAAAAAATCCGGTGTAGTGCTTCGTTTCAACCTATAAATAGGCTGTCGTGACCCTTGTTTCCTCTATAAAATCCGAACGTTACACACCTCTATTGATCATTTCTTCTTCTCATCTTAAACTTGAGTTAGCCCTCTTCAAAACCCCTTTGAATCCGAAAATTATAGTTGTGTTTTATTGGGTGTTTTCTCGCCGTAAGATCACCGTTTTACATCGCTTACAATATTCTCGATAAGCACTTTCTATTATTTTAGTGATTAATTTATTTATGGATTTATATTAATTTAATTACGTGGCATTACTTTATTTATGATCAAGTGCTTAATTTAGTTAAATAATAATAGCATTTTATTTATTTACATTTAAGTGTTTAAATTATTCTGCTCATTATATTTATGTTTATTCTCGGAGTTGTTTTATTTAAATTGTTAATGATATTTATTGTTATATTTATGTTGCTTTATTACCGTTGATATGATGGACGGGTGTAGCAACGTGTTCGCTGGTAGAGGCTTGGGATCGCTTTTTGGCAATTTCGCTATCTTCGAAAATTATTATCGAGCGTATAATAAGTATTTTCCAAATGAATTTTAAGATTTAAATATATTTTTGCATCGACCAATATTGTATTTGTTTGACGTTAGAATTTATTGGTTGATGTTGGAATTTATTAATTGTTGGTTACTTTGCGTTTTGTGGAATACATTGCATAATGCACGGTTGTTGTGTATACTTGGTACTTTGATTTTAATGTGAGCCGTAATTGTTGGATTTATGGATTTATGGATTTTATTAGTTTTTGACTGAGTCATAACGGGGACGGCGATACGTAACATCCGTTATGATCAGTGGGTGTGAATGACATAACGAGGACGGCGATACGTAACGCCCACTATGAAATGAGTGTGTATGAGTCATAATGGAGACGGCAATACGTAACGCCCATTATGATTGGTGATGTATGGATGTCATGACGGGGACGGCGATACGTAACGCCAGTATAACTGGCATGCATATGGGGGTATGCAGGGATTGTGGTAGAGTCCAGCCTGCGATACTCGTCTATTATGTTAATTGGTTTTACGTGGATCATTTTCTGGGAAAATGGTTGTTGTTTTAATGGTTTTACGGACATCATTTTCTGAGAAAATGATGGATGTTTTTATTGGAGTTTTATCGTAGACCAAAATGGGATTTGGTATATGGTTATTTTATTTATTTTGAGGAAGATGATTTTTAAGCTTCCTGTATATGGTGTCATGTTCATGCGTATTGTTGTTGTATGAGTATATTTTATATTTTGTAGTTTGTTTGGGTTGTACTTATCTGCAATGCCATTTCTGGCATCATAGATTTTGGATGCAGATGTCGAGGAGGCTAAGCCTGAGGAGGCGGCTTCGTTGTTTGAACATTTATTTATAATTTGTTATATTGGGAAGTATTTCCCCATTTTTATAAATATGTATTTGTACAATTTGTATTTCGGATGACTGTATTAAATCTCCTATTGGAGAATTTGTGTTAAAATAGTTTGTAAAATAATTCTAAAAAATTCTAGTACTTAGATATTGACTTTATTTATCTACTACTTTTATTTGTGCATGTCACGTGTTCACACACTTAGCACTTGACGTTGGGAGTGCGTGATCCATGTTGTCAGCATTCCGACGCCTCGATTCCCTTGTTTCCGTAAGTGGGAGTTGGGGGCGTCACAGTGTTTGTGAAACATATCTATACGCACTTCCAACCTACACAAATATTAGATTCATTCACTATTAGTTTTGCTGGACCCGTCACCCTCATCCTCACTAGATACATCAGTAGATTCATGTTCTTTCGAAATTCTATCCTCAATCACTTTTGGTTCAACGTCTTCTCTACACAATGGGACCATGTCATATTGACTAAGATCAACAAATAGATTGATCCATGATTCTTTTTCTTGATATACTTCTTCGTTTATCAAACCATCAAATTATTAATGTAGTTTGTCTACCTCTTGAATATAAGCATATACATTTCTTGGTACAAACATCTCCACCACTGGCCATAAGTTCTCATACTAGGTCCAGGATATATTCACATTAATAAATTTTTTATCTTTACGCACTCCCAACCTAGAATTTGAAACATCCCATCAACACACTTTAACCCTATAATATCTTCTACAATTTCGTAGAAGTCAATATTATCATCTACATGGCTCCTTCCAACTGCAGCCCCACAATTCTAAGACTTTTTATATCTTTCTCTGTCACACATGTAAAATCTATATCCATGCACAAACATCTCGGGTATTGGGTGGCCTGCCGGCCCAGATCATACGCCAATGCATAAAATTCTGGTGAGATTTCTTCATAATTTTCAGCATATTTTAATAGAACCTACATCAATAATTATATTTAGTTATATATGAAATATGAATAGACAAAACTTAATTTTACAATAATATTGTATGTTCAAACCACGACGTAAATTCCTCTTCATACTTCTTTTCTAGGTCAGTTACACCACTAACACGAAGTAGTTGTAAATATTCGCTATGCATTTTCATGTAAACTATTAATTTCTACCAAGTTATACTATATCATAGGACTTGAATATGCAAGACTATATTGATACATAGATTCATTACTAGTATCAAGTAGTACTCAATTTCTGTACAATTATTCAATACATACCATTGAACTTTATCAAAGTCTCGTCCACACGAGTCATAGCCCCCTTGTGCGCCCATGGGAAATACAGTTTGAAAAATGATGATGAGACACACATTTTTTACCTTTATAATTTCAATCTAGTCTCATAAATCTGGTAGCAACCTCACAAAAATATATTAAACAAAAAGTATGTCATTTGTTATCAATGTATGACTCTGTAATCAAACCTTCTAGATAAGCCTTAAGTTTTTGTAAAAAATCGTTCAATAAGATGCATCCATCTATATTGAACAGGGTCAGCAACAAAAAACCTTGCGATATAGGTGAACAGTAAAATGAGCCATCACATCAAAGAAGTAAGGCAAGTACAAGCTTTCTAATTTGCATAATATCACTACGACGTCAGCTTCTATTTTTAACAATACCTCAACTTTCAGCGTCATACTACAAATGCCCCTAAAAAATGCCCCTAACTCTGTGAGAGTTGTACAAATATCTCGAGTAAGCTTTCCACGTACACCAACTGCCAGCAGACGTTATAGAAATATATAACAGTCATGATTTTTAAGACCAGTTATCTTCCAGTCATGCGTTCGCACACATCTTGACATATTCGAAGCATACCCATTAGGTAATTGATTGTTAAGAACCAATCACAGAAATTCTTTCTCTCATCACTTGATAGTATATACCATCCGAGGGGTATATAAGCTCGAGACCCTTATTGTAAATGCAACTCCAATCTTATCCCCCAACTACTTTAAATCCTTACAAGAGTTAGTTGTATCTTTTTTTTTTCCTTCTATTAACATAAGAGTGCAAAAAAAAATAACACATATATTTTTCTCAATGTCCATGAAGTCTAGATTATAACGAATAGTCAACGTAGACCAGTATGCCAACTCGAAGAAAATAGATTTTTTCGTCCAACTGAATTTTACTGCTTGTCGTTTCCTCTTTTGGACTCTTATATCCTTCCCAAATCTATTTTTCAAAACCTTTACTAGTTGTGTAAGAATATCATCGCCAAATAGTTCTTGCAGTGATGACCGCTGCTCAATCTTTCCATCAAACAATGCTCTATTCGAATGGCATCTATGATTATTAGATAAATATAAACAGTGTTTCATGAAACGTAATTTTCTCCCATTTGTTAACCACTGCGATTGTGTATCTTTATTGCAAACTGGACAAGCCATTTTATCTTTTATACTTCATCCAGATAAATTCTCGTATGCTGAAAAATCATTTATTGTCTATAGAACTGCAACATGCATCTTGAAATCTTGCGACAAAGCCGCATCATATTTAGTCACACCATATTCCCATAACTCTTTCAACTCTGTTATCAGTGGCTACAAATATACATCTATCTCGTTTTCTGGTGACCTTGGCGATGGGATTAAAGAGCCAAAATGAACCAAGAATCCTCCATACACTTCCATGGTGGCAAACTATAAAACATTAATATCGTAGGTCATGTACTATGAGAAATGTTCATATTGCCAAATGGATTAAAATAATCAATTGCCAATCCAAGACGTACGTTCTAAGACTCTTTGACAAACCATGGATACTTTCCGTCAAAATTCTTTCATTATAATAAATTTGTCATATGTGAAAGAACTTGATCATTACAAACTCTTTCAACATTATGCCAAGTCATATCCTTTACAATCACCCAAAAAGTAAACAATCGTTGAAGTCAATAGGTTAAAGAAAAATGTCTTAACACTTTATTCGATACATTATGCTTATCTTCTGTTCATATTGCCAAATGGATTAAAATAATCAATTGCCAATCCAAGACGTACGTTCTAAGACTCTTTGACAAACCATGGATACTTTCCGTCAAACTTCTTTCATTATAATAAATTTGTCATATGTGAAAGAACTTGATCATTACAAACTCTTTCAACATTATGCCAAGTCATATCTTTTACAATCACCCAAAAAGTAAACAATCGTTGAAGTCAATAGGTTAAAGAAAAATGCCTTAACACTTTATTCGATACATTATGCTTATCTTATGTCCATCTTGACTCATGTCACATTGCATATGAATCAAATTCAGCATATTGCTCCCAAAAGAGTACACAGTCATTCTTATATGCGTGGATGACATTATAATCATATCCTAACCCTCGCTTCAATTTCTTCGCCTGTAAAAGTTATGAGGCACTACGTTATCTTGTATGAGAACCTTTTTAAATAACTCTAGTAGCATGTCAATGACCTTTGTAGAAATCAGCATATTGACTTGATATAGAGCAATATCATCGTAAATAACAACTTGCTATAACGGGTACACCCTTAATTCATTTCATAAACACCATCAATAATACTCTATTTACATTCTCATAGCACTACTTTGATAAGGTAGATAGTCATATTTCATTTGAGAGACTATCATCTATATCCTGTATATACTCAATCTAAAATTCTAATATTAGTCAAGGTTTTGACAGCATTTCCCTAAAATTTTCTAAGTATACTAGTCACGATAAGTCACCGACCACATTATGAACTGCATTCCTAGAGAATGTAAGAAAACGCACACCAAAATTTTATAAACTAGCACAAGAGTTTTAACTAAATATATCTACCATATAGATGATAGAATCTCAAACTGTCCACTTTGGACAATTCAAGAGTTGTACCCAATCATTTTTTAAGAAAATACTTGGCCAGAGTTCTCAAATGGGTCTAACATTCAATTTAACATAAAATTAGCTCTGACATTCAAATCCTACATATAATAGTAAAGCAAGCTACTAGATCATTAGTAACACACATATATTTAAATTCTTAGACAAAACATCGATCAATCTTGTTATTTTCCATCCAAATGGGTGTTACACATCCAAACAGATGAACATACTGTAACGCCCCAATGGAAGGCCCAAACCACATGGCCTATACTCCAAAAGGACTAGTCAATGATACAATTGGAGCCCTATTGGAACCTTATAAAGAGCTAGAACTTCTCCTTCCCAAGCAATGTGGGATCCCATACACCACCTATCTTATCATTCTCATATGGGGTATCACAATCTACCCCCCTTAAATGCCCGACGTCCTCGTCGGGTCTGTCCATTGTAGGTGGCACGGCTCAAGTCCCACATTTCTGGTTGGGATAGGCTCTGATACCATTTGTAACGCCCCAATGGAAGGCCCAAACCACATGGCCTATACTCCAAAAGGACTAGTCAATGATACAATTGGAGCCCTATTGGAACCTTATAAAGAGCTAGAACTTCTCCTTCCCAAGCAATGTGGGATCTCATACACCACCTATCTTATCATTCTCATATGGGGTATCACAATTTTGTAACGCCCCAATGGAAGGCCCAAACCACATGGCCTATACTCCAAAAGGACTAGTCAATGATACAATTGGAGCCCTATTGGAACCTTATAAAGAGCTAGAACTTCTCCTTCCCAAGCAATGTGGGATCCCATACACCACCTATCTTATCATTCTCATATGGGGTATCACACATACCATTCAAATGGGACTCTAGTTTGAACAATACTCAAGAGAAACTAGAGTCCCATTCGGACGTTGAAATGTCTGTTCAAACGAGTATCATGCAGATAGAATACTCAAAACTCATCCTCAACTCCAAGCAACAAATACCCAAATAAGCAAATTATATTCAAACACTATGGAAAATTCTCAAATAAACAAATCCACAAACTCTATGAAAAACCACTAAACATTCAAACTTTCTAAAATTTAAAAATCTAACCTCAATTCTTGCACTTTCAATAACAAATTCCATTTCGACACCTACACAATATGAGAAAACTCCCAATCAGTTTTAATGAAAAAAAATAATAGTAGAAGTCAAAATACACACACAAAAAAATGCTTAAAAATAAAACTTGCCTCTTCTCTCACAAGAATCATTCCTCTCTCTCACCCTAGAATCCTCCTACACTCTCTATTTGTTCTCTGCCTCTCTCAATCTTCCTCTCTCAAAAATAGCTCAGTCTCGCATGAAAATGAACTAAAAATTCAGGTATTTAAATTTTCGAAATTGCGTTCGAATAAGAAATTTATTCGTCCCAATGAAAAAATTTCAAATTGTTGCATAATTTTCCTGCGAGAAATTTTAACTTTATCCGTCCGAACAAGAAGATTTTTAACTTTATCCGTCCGAACAAGAAGATTTTCATGTTCAGACGCAATATTCTAAGCATATACTGAGTATTTACTGTTCAAGCGGGTGCTTTACCAATATGAGTAAATATCATGAGTATTTGGCGCAAAGTTTTCCTCTAAATTTCAAACACAAACTACGAGATAAAGTACGTTCGAACTACACTAGATTATAGTTCTAACGAGTACTTAATATTAATAGACTAAGGAATATATTAGTAATATTATATCATTAGGTAATTTTAAACTAGTATTATAATACTAAAAATATTAAGTAATATTAAATTAATATTATATTAGTTTATATTATTCAATCAGTATTATAATAGTAGGATAATGATATATTGAGTAATATATATTAGAAGTTATATATATTGATAAACGAGTTATGACACTACTAATTCCCTAAGTAATCTATATAAGTATCATCTAAATCTTACGTGTAAATAGTATAATTCTTATGTACTAAGTAATCTATACTAGTACAGAATAGTACAAGTACTTAGTATATACGAAGTACTAACTAGTATAAGAATTATATATAACACTCTCATCTTAGTGATATGTATAGTATGTCAATATATTATATGAAAGATATTAGTATTTTTTTTTTTACTAAGTACTTTATAATACTATTAGTGTCATGTAGTTCATATTAGTATCATCATAACCACTCGAACTAATACTAGTCTAAAACTCAAAACCCAAACTCTCCAATTGTCATTCGAACAACTACCCTACCCGTCTGAACGTATAACCTTTTCGTTCGAACATGTAAGAATGGATCATATAACAATTACTATATTAATCATTATAAGTATTATAAATATACTATAATTAATTTAAGCATAAGAAATTAATAATATTATTAAATAATACGTTATATAGTTACAATTATAATACATGATAGAATTAAATGTGGCAATATGTTACACGACCAATCTCATCGAGTTATGTCGAACACAATACAATTATAGCGGGTTAGAATTTTTATTGTTTGGATTGTAATTTTCTAACATTATAGTTTGTTTTATAACTTTGTAATACTATTGTGATACTATAGATATAATTAGTTTTATTGTTTGCATGTCTTGACACAAAACAAACACGAGCACCGATGTCACAATTTGACAGCTCTGGATTGAATATTACAGCAACTTGTTTGGACGCTAATATAAACGTTCGGACAAGACAAATAGTTACAAAACTCATTCCGACAACCACTTGCCCATCCAAATGAGTATCAGGGTATATAATACCCAAAACCTCTGAACGAGTTCATTTTTACATCGAACGAGAAATTCTCAAAACAACTCCCAATGCGCCGTCAATCGTCCTAGACGACGCGGCATTTCATCTTTACAGTAAAATCTCAAAGGTATGGACCTTCCAACACCCTCTATTGGTTGGAAATGGATTATGAACACCCATTTTCGTAGGGGTTGGATTTCAAATCAAATTCGACCCATTTTTCGTAATGTTGATTTGATCCGAATAAATGTGAGTTTTGTTGGGAATCGAGAAAAGACTTAATCGACTCAGCCATTTCTCTTCGGCAAAGTTTTTTGTTTAGACAGAAATAAACCTCATCCAAACGAAACATACACTACAAGAAAAATAGGAAATAGTAACCCAATATTAGCGACGAAAATGACTATTAACGACTAAAATAGATTATCAACGACTAAAATAGACTATTAGCAACTAATGAAAATGCAGCAAATAAGTAATTTTCTTATAGTGATAGAAGATGACCCATTAGTGTTCAAATAAATAACTTACTTGTTCGAACGAGTTATTTTTCATCCAGACGAGTAAATGGCAAACATTGCTGTAGTTTTTTCTTTTATTCATGTATTTTGAATAATTAAAACCTATCTAACTTCTTTAATCACTCATTTGTTGAACAATTTACATATGGCAAGCAGAGGAAGAAAGTGTAAAGAAGAGCAAATGATTGTACCTAGCGGCACACGACCACCTATTGGCTTAATAATTAATACTGCTCCAGTCCACGCTACCCCACTAGCTGCAGCCCATACTGCCCCTATTACCCATATTGCCCCTGTTGACGATGCTCTTGCTGATAGGCTTGTCCTTGTAGAGCGGCTTGTATTGTTAGATAACTTCCAGGATTTGGCCTGCGAAGAACACAACATCCATCAGATCTTCGCTCAGCAAGAATGGACGCCGATATGCACGTAGATCGGGCTTACACATCTTGATATGGTAGACGAGTTCTACCATGCCATGGAAGAGTAGCAAGGAAAATTGCTCCACTATGTTTTGATAGTGCGCGGATTCACTGTAGCTTTCAACCCTCAAATTATTGTGGACTATCTAGACATCCCGCGCAAGACGAACGCATATCCCGCACCGTCTCCAGCTGTAGTGACTCCTCATACCAGGGCGGACACATGCCGGATCTCCATCGCTAGCGGCAAACTTCAATAATGATGAGCTACTTGACAGTTCAGATACTGAGAGCGATGAGAAGTACGTATTTAATGATGGTCTCACAGACGATCAAGTACGTGCCATACTACAACATCTTGAAACTCTGCCATATGACGATGGGAAGGTGATTCGACAGGTCAACTGCACTCCATTCTTTAGGATGCTTAATCTGATAGTCGGGTACAACTTGGACCTGAAAAAACACAATACAAATTTTGGGATGGATCGGGCCAAACTTCTATTGTGGGTAGCGTGAGAGAACCCGATTGATCTGGCCCTGTATATCTTCTTTCACATCAAACTAGAGTCACGATATAGGAGTGGAGGCATGAGTTTACCACTTGGACTGTTAATATTTGGCCTCCTACTCCGAACTGGATTATAGAGCTAGTGGGTGAGAAAAAAAACCCTATAGATGGGACATCTCAACAAGATCACCCTCAACAAGAGCAAGAGTCACCTTAGTGCAAAAACTCCAGCCTCGATCGTTGCTACTACTAGTACTACTGCTCGGCACGCTGAGAACGAGTCCCCTGGATTTACATTAAAACAGTTGGAGGTAGTAACAGAGAGAGTGACACGACGCTGGGTAGTGGAGGCTCATGCACCCATCTTGGAAAGATTAGAGGATTTAGAGACTAGGATGAAATCAATGCAAGAATATATTGATTTGATGAAGTAAAATTAACTTTTATTTCATATTTTGCTTTTACATGTTATATCGAACAATATTATATATGTAATGTAATTAATATGTGATTTTTATTTTGTGTTCATAACAATGTTTATTTCTTCTTCTTCTTTTTTTTCATTTTACTTATCGCTCGTGATAAAATAAATAATTTTTTGAAGTTAATTACGAAAATTTAATTTGTGCGTTTATAAATATTTTAAAGGCACCATAAGTCATGATATATAATATAGACACATTTTTTATACTGTGAAAATGATAAAATGAAATTAATGAAAAAAATATTTACCCAAATTAATGATAATGAACATTAATTCAATTCTCAATTTGTTTACTCGTTTGAACAATATTTTTTCTATCCGGACAATCTTACAAGTTTCCTTCCAGATTTACAGCCAAATATATCCCGTTCGAACAATTAATTATCTGTTTGAATGGTTTTTCATTTTTCAAGATGATTTTTTCAAACAAATTTTGAACCTCGACCAACTTTTGAGATGAAATTTACAATTTATTGTTAAAAATCATTTTTAAGAATGAAATTTAGTTTGGCTTTAATAAATTTCATCTTTAAAAGTAAAATTTCTTGTAACGTGTATTTATATATCTCTGATCCTCACTTGTCGGCTCTATCTCTGATCACTTATTTGTAAAATTTATATCAGAGAGATGAGACAATTATAAAGAAAACTCAGTCCTCTTATGCGTCTAGTTATTGTACTTATTTATCTAGTGGTGTAATTAACTACTAGCCTTACAGCTGGTTAATTTAGACTTATGATAAAAATGTACTGTGTTTACAAAAAAATATATATATAAAAATAAATATTATAAATTATCACAAACGCAACTTGATCTAATATTTTGAATTTTAAATCTTTTTATTATTATAAGATAATCTGACACGCCACAACTAGTACTCAAGTTGTAATTAAATCAATATTTTTTTTAATAATCATCTTTGTCAAGCATTGCTCTTTCAACAAACCTATAAATATTGGTTGAGGTATATATTGCAGTCTACCAAGGTGATATTGGTAAGTACTCTATAAATTTATAACTAATACTGGACAACACCTCAAGTGGTTGATATTTTCAACTGGGGTGACTCTACAGCTAATAGCTACCGTTCACATGAGTCCCCGCTGTGGGGCTCCCGCTAGTGTTATTTTTTTTTTTTTTTTTTTTTTGCATTTTCTTATATTTATTTTTTAAAACTTATATATATATATATTTTTTTTACTTAAAAAAATCCAAAATTTTATTTAAAAATAATTTCTTAATTACTTAAAAAAAATCAAGTGAGGAAAACCTTTTTTCAAAATTTTTGTAAAGTAGTTTTGACAAAAAAAATTGATGATGGAAGTCTAGGCCATCCCCTCTCCAAGTCAAGTTCGGTACTGTGTAAGTATATTAGAATATTCTTGTTGTTTTCTTTTTAGAGATAACTTGGTGTTCAGTTTGGTCCAGCAGAGACTGGGTGAAATCGAATTTCTTTATTTTTATTATATTTTTTATTATATTTTATTTATTTTATTATTTTATTATATATTTTTTATTTTGTTTTCTAAATTTTATTTTTTTATTATATTTTTTAATATTTATTATAGTATTTTTATACAAATTATAAGAGTTTAGAGAGTAAGCTGCATTCAAGCTGGGGTATAGCCCGACCACACCCTAACATTTCCCTTCTTTTTAAAGTATTAAACGCATTCTGATTGAGATTTTTTTTAAAGCATGCATATTATTATAGCACAATAACTCCACTTTGGTGTACCCGACGATGAGGACATACGTGACAACCTTGTGGCGATCGGGCATGGAAGACGAGGGAAACTTGGGCACTTTAAGACACGCTCATTTCATTTACTTATATTTTACTATAAGCTATTTTTTTTTTAAGTTGTTTTAAGCATGTACACTTTGGTTGATTTTCAATAAGTGTTTTCAACAACTATTTCCTCAATATTTTCCTAGTTTTGTTTTAATTAAGATTAGTATTTTTATTACTTTTAAATCTTGAGGACCAGTTTTTTTTTAAAGGGATAGTTTGTATCATCCCAATCCAAAATTTGAATTTATTTAAAATTATTGTTATTATTATTTTATTATTCTTCCTTCTAATTTTTTTGGATTTTATTATTATTGTATATTATTATTATTTTAAATTATGTGTTAAAGATAAGTTTTAAGATATCAAAGCCCCGCTTGGATTCGGAGATGAGATGAGTTGAGATGAGTTTGGTTTATTTTTTAATATTAATATTATTTTGGGATTTGAAAAAAGTGTGTTGGAATTTGAAAAAGGTGTATTGGGATTTGAAAAAGGTGTATAGAAATTTATGTTTTGTATAAAAAATTATAAAAATATAATGATGAAATGGAAGTGAGTTGAGATAAGCTCAACCCACTTCCCAATCCAAGCAGCCCGTGCTAATATTTTATTTTGATTTTTCCTATCTAGCCGCATATTGTTAAGAGTCCTAGTGAAACCGAAACCAAAATCCATGCCTTATATTCCCTCGACCATCCTTTATTCCTAATTGCATGGTGTCCGCTTATCTTCCCAATATTCTAGCATATCAGATTTCAAAAAAAAAAAAATCAAAATCAATTTCAAACTACACAGCAAAACACAACCTCCTTCCCCATGCTTGCACGTGCTTGCACGTCTCTTGTTTTAGGGTCCCATGGAAATCTATAAATACAGGCATGCATATACACGTCTAACACCCCTCATGGCCATCTCTTCCAGCCCTCACATCCCCCATGCAGAACCAACCACCTTGCCGTAGCAGCCAACCTCACAACCCAGAAAACCTCCACACGGCAGCAACGTGCCTCAATTACTCCTCCCACGCCAATGCCAAAGCTCCTCCCGATTTTTACCCACTGTCATGCAACCGAAAACCACCACATACAGCCCCTGTTTTCCATACCCGAAACGGAGCAAGAAAACACCACCTCCCTTCCTCCTTCAAGCTCACTGCATATAGCCACCGACGAAATAAAGCCGCAACATCACAGTCACCTCCTAGCCTTCGGGCACCTTGAGAATTTGCTCAGCCCCTCTCACCACCCACGGCACCAGGCCGAGAAGCCCATTGCTTGGCCACAAACCACCATGAAAGCCCCTGTTTAAATACACCAAAAACAGAGCACGGCGAGCTCTTTCTCTTCCCTGAACCAAGACCCACTTCTCGCCAGAAACACCACCCCAGTGCCCGGCAACTGCCGACCAGACTGTCCCCGACAAAGTCCGGAGCCGCTGTCGTTCTTCTTCCTCCACTCGGTAAGCCTCCACTGTCACGCCGAGCCCTCTAATTCTTCCCTCTGTTTTTTTGGTTCCTCCTGAATGCTTATAGACTACCGCTTATATTTAATCCCTTTATCTCTTTATGTTTCGTGCTTCGTTTTGAGGCCCATCAACCAAATTTCGTAATTATAAATCATGTCATTGACCCTTATGGTACAAACCGAACCCCAGCCTCCTCTCTAAGTCTTTGGGCTTTTACATCTTTATTAAATTGGGCTTGGTTTTATTTTAAAGGGACGTGTGTTTTAAAATTGGGTATGAGCCCAAAACTTTTTATTTCCTACCAAATACTAAAGTTAAAATTAGGTACTTTTAAAGTATATTTTAATATTTTATTAAATTATTTCAATTGTTTTGATTTTATGTAATTAGAAGGCTATGATAAGTTTATTTTAGAAAATTAGTGACATTTAGTATTTTGTATAAGTTACGAGTTACAACATGAAATCAGAAAGCCACACTAAGAAGTAAATAACATGATCATACTTTTCACGCATGTACGGTAAACATGTTTTATAACAGTACTACGCATGTATGGCCATCATTTGGAAACCCTTTTTTATATACCCAAGTCATACAAAAAAATTATGAAAATTCATATGCATGATTTATGAAAAGTTTGCGCATTAAGATATTATGAAATCTCATGTTTTATGCATTAAAATTCTTTATAGTCATGATTTTATGTGGGAGTGCATAAAATTATTTATAAAAGATCATAAATTTATGTGAGAAAGCATGCATCACGACATGTTACGAAAGTATGCGATTTCTTTTGAAATCTATGATATAATAAGTATGCAAGTATGATAAGATATGTAAGTGGCCTATGTATGATATGAAGTCGATACCTATATATGGGCATATTGCATTATCAGGTTGTACATGTTAGTAGTACATCCAGTATGTATTCCTTATGTATGGATTCCATAATCCGCGGCCACAGACGGAATCAAAATCTTTTCGATTCGCTAACCCTAACTCACAGGGGTCAAGTGAGTAACAGCCTATGATATAAAACGATAAGATATGATATGATATGATAAGCAAGATCATTTTTTTTATGAAAAGCTCATAATTTATGAAAGCTCATGTTTTCAACATTTATAACAAATTCAAATTTATAAAGATTTGTGAAAAGCTCATATTAAGCATTTATGAAAAGATACATGTTCTACATTTATGAAAATAGCATGTTCATATTATTATGTATGTATCTATAAGTATGCATGAAAATCGATGATTATTATTTTTACCGTATGATGTGTTGCTTATTGAGTATTCGACTCATTTTATTTTTATTTTTATATTTCTATGTTTTCTATTAAAAACCATCAGTGATGAGGATACACAGCTGACAGGATTTGATTCAGAGAGGCGATGCAGAGACCTAGGCAGTGCATTAGTTTTATTTTATGGTTTTCAATGAATAAAGTATTTGTTGTAAACAAGTGAGATTTCAACTTTTTTTTAATTAAATACTTCCGCCGACTCTCTTTAAATTTTTGAAATACTGTTTCATTTATTATAAAACATTCGTATCTAGTGCGTTTTGTAAAAAACAAATTTAGCAGCACGCTGACTCCCTAAAATATTTTAAAAAAACAACATTTGGGAATATTGTAACACCCTGCTCCCAAATATACCATTTTCAAAACATTTTTGGAATCCAGTGTGCTACTATAAATTTTCTTTACAAAAACGTACCAGATACAGACATTTTCTAGAAATGAAATAATCTTTATAAAAAATAAAAAAAGTCACCGGAAGCATTTAATTAAAAACATTGAAATTTCATGTGTTGACAACAAATATTTTATTCATTGAAAACCATAAAATAAAACTAATACACCGCCTAGGCCTCTGCATCACCTTCCTGAGTCAAATCCTACCAGTTGTGCATCATTATCACCTGGAATGGTTTTTAAAAGAAAAACATAGAAACATAGAAATAAAATGAGTCGAATACTCAATAAGTAACACATAATACGATAAAAGTAATATTCATCGGTTC
Source organism: Platycarya longipes (assembly GCA_036559045.1). Taxonomy (NCBI): domain Eukaryota; kingdom Viridiplantae; phylum Streptophyta; class Magnoliopsida; order Fagales; family Juglandaceae; genus Platycarya; species Platycarya longipes. The sequence continues at coordinate 3,247,343 of CM071798.1, forward strand.
TCTCAAAACATGCATACTCGTAGATACATACGTAATGGCGTGAACATGGATTTTTCATAAACGCTGAACGTGACTTTTTCATAGATACTAAAAACATGAGAATTTTCATAAAAACATGATCTTGCTTATCATATCATATCATATCATATCATATCGTTTTATATCATAGGTCGTTGCCTACTGTTGACCCCCGTGAGTTAGGGTTAACGAATCTAAAAAGATTCTAATTCCATCCGTGGTCGCGGGTTGTGGAATCCATACATAAGGAAGACATACTGGGTGCACTACTAACATCTATGACCTGGCAATGCAATATGCACAAACATGGTACCAATCCCATATCATACATAGGCCGCTTATAGATCTTATCATACTTGCATATTTATCATAACATAAATTTCAAAAGAAATCGCATACTTTCATAACATGTCGTGATGCATGATTCCTCACATGAATCCATGATCTTTCAAAAATAATTTTTATACACTCTCACATAAACCATGACTTTTCATAAATAACTTTAATGCATAAAATTATGATGTTTCACAAATATCTTAATGCATAACTCTCTTATACAAATCATGACGTTTCATAAATGTTTTTAATGTATAAACCATCTCATAAATCATACATGAATTTTCATAATTTTTGTATCATGACTGAGTACATAAAAAAGGGTTTCCAAATAATGTCCATACATACATAATATTTTATAAAACAAGTTGACCGTACATGCGTGAAAAGTATGATAATGCTACTTACTTCTTAAGCATTGCGTCGTGGTTTCACTTCGTAACTCGTAACCTATACGAAGTACTAATGGTCATTATTTTTCTAAAAACGTATCGTAACCTTCTAATTACATAAAATCATAACAAATAATTTAATAGAAGATTAAAAAAAATATTCCTTAAACTTTAAATACTTTGCAAGAAAAATAAATCTTTGGGCTTATACTAAATTTTAAAACACAATTTCATGCAAAATAAGCCCAATTAATCCAGGAAGAACAGTTTCTTAAACAAAACTAGAATTGGGCCCATCAAAACATTTAAACTTAAATGGAAGATTAATCCAAAGCCTCTGGAGAAAGGCTTTAAGGCCCATGGCCCAAGCCCACTTTAAATACAAAAGCGGATGAAAATGGTATAGAAACACACGGGTTGCGAAACAGAGGCTCAATAGACTGAAATAAAACACCAGAGAAAAATAAGCAGGGCAGTTCGGCTAAACAAAGAATTTACCAAGGAGGAATGAGATCGGCGGCGCTCTGGGCTTCGTCGGAGGAGGCCGGCGGTGTCTGGGTAGGCAGCACCGTTGAGGTGGGCTGGTTTGATTCTCTTGGTGGCTGGTTCTTTGCTGCAGCTTCACGGTGTAGTGGGTGGTTTGATGGCCATGTGAGGGCTAGAAGAACTGTGGGTTGGGTTTTATCTGGGTAAAGGATGATGGCTGCTGAGACTCGGGTGATATTTTTATAGACGAAAGAGGAGGGAGAAAACGTGTTTGATTAGAAGATTGGCTTTGAGTTGGAGTTGGATCAAGGCTAGATTTTGAAATTTGAGTATGTTAAAGAGACTCACTACTATGGGTAGGAGTTTGATTTGAATTATAGATGACTTCTAAAGGGTTTGAATTTGAACGTTTGAGTTGAGATATGGTTTGAAGTGAATTCGAAACAGAGGTTGGTGACCAAAGGAAAGCTTGGGTGGTTAAAAATAAATAAATGAAGCATCTGCGAGATCACTGATCTCAACATATTTTGTGTTGAGAAACGTTCGGATTAACAGGAATATCCAATGAGAACTTAAAATCAATCTTAAAAACATATCTTAAACTAATGATAATAATAGTAATAATTATTATTATTATTAAATTCAAATAAAATAAATTTTTGGGTCGGAATGTTACAAATTTCTTAATTACTAAAGAAAAAAAATCACTAAGTTTGGATTAGGAGTTGAAATCAGACGAGTTTTGAAAGTAAAATAAAATATTATTATTATTATTTTAAAATTTTAAAAAGTTGAATTGAAATTTTAAAAAGTTTCATTAGGATTTGAAAAAATTGTATTCAGATTTATATTTTATATGAAAATTTATAAAAGTGTAATGATAAATTTGAAATGAGTTGAGATATCGTCTTCGAATCGAAACGAAACCTAAATAAAATAAAAGACCCTAGCAGTAGCCACCAATTCAGGAAGAAATATAAATAGCATTTTCCATTCAACTGGTTGATCATCATCGTGAGGTGTACTTTGCCTACCAATAAGAGAGTGAGTGGTTCATCCTCCTTCCAACAAACATCAACTCTCTCTATCTCTCTCTCTATATATATGAGAAATACTTATTAAACTAATTATTGATCCATAGTTGAGATGTCGTCTTCGAATCGAAACGAAACCTAAGTAAAATAAAAGACCCTAGCAGTAGCCACCAATTCAAGAAGAAATATATATAGCATTTTCCATTCAACTGGTTGATCATCATCGTGAGGTGTACTTTGCCTACCAATAAGAGAGTGAGTGGTTTATCCTCCTTCCAACAAACATCAACTCTCTCTCTCTCTCTCTCTCTCTCTCTCTCTCTCTATATGTATGAGAAATACTTATTAAACTAATTATTGATCCATAGTTGAAGAGGAATGCGCTATATGCACTGCATCGACATGAAATCAATAGTGTAGTTTTCATTAATGCAATGTAATCGATATCGATATGAAATCGGTTGAAACTATCGGTCCAGTAGCATTGTCCTATATATACAACGACAGAACTATATAGGGCAGCGCCTCCCCCCTATGATTTTGAAAATATATATTAATTTTGAAAAAAATATATATTTTGTTGAGGACGTGTCTCGCCGGCTTCCTGCTCCCGTTACCTGCAAGAAGAATTAAGGGAAGATGGTGGCTTTCCACCCGAGATAACTCCGACGCTCAAGTTAGTGATCACGTATTTACGGGAAAAATTCTTAATCTACATAGTTGAGGTTTACCTGGTCTATTTATTAGCCTCTGGGGCGATGCATGTCCCTTGTAACGCCTTCCGTAATCATCGTGATTGCGTATCTGCATGATATATCTTTCTGAGTTTGTTGATATTTCGTATCTACTTAAAATCCCGATAAAGGTGGCGACAGGTTTGATATATATTTTGGATTCTGTAGAGTTGGGCCCTTAGTATACTTTCCCTTCCTGGTGGGCTTCCATCGCTGTTGGGCCTTTGGGCCAAATCTGATCCCACAATTACCCCGCAAATTTTCTTCGCCTTGAGGCGTAGGAAATTTAAAACTCTTTTTTTTTTTTTTCGCGCAGGCAAACTTGGGAATTCGTTCCTTTTCCTATCCTTTGCTGTCGCGTGCTTGTGCTTGTTACTGTGTGCGTCTTCTGTCTGTTTTAAGGTGGCGTGGTCATTTGGGTCCGTGCCCCTTTAATTTATTTGAAGGTGGCGTGGTCATTTGACTATGCGCCTCTTTACTTTGTCTGAAGGTGGCGTGGTCATTTGACTCTGTGCCCCTTTGCTTTGTCTGAAGGTAGCGTGGTCATTTGACTCTGCGCCCCTTTGCTTTTTTTGAAGGTGGCGTGGTCATTTGACTCTGCGCCCCTTTGCTTTGTCTGAAGGTGGCGTGGTCAATTGACTCTGCGCCCCTTTGCTTTGTTTGAAGGTGGCGTGGTCATTTGACTCTGCGCCCCTTTGCTTTGTCTGAAGAGGCGTGGTCATTTGACTCTGCGCCCCTTTACTTTGTCTGAAGAGGTGTGGTCATTTGACTCTGCGCCCCTTTCCTTTGTTTGAAGGTGGCGTGGTCATTTGACTCTGCGCCCCTTTCCTTTGTTTGAAGGTGGCGTGGTCGCTTGACTCTGCACCCCTTTGCTCTGTTTGAAGGTGGCGTGGTCATTTGACTCTGCGCCCCTTTACTCTATTTGAAGGTGGCGTGGTCATTTGACTCTGCGCCCCTTTACTCTGTTTGAAGGTGGCGTGGTCATTTGACTCTGCGCCCCTTTCCTTTGTTTGAAGGTGGCGTGGTCATTTGACTCTGCGCCCCTTTGCTTTGTTTGAAGGTGGCGTGGTCATTTGACTCTGCGCCCCTTTCCTTTGTTTGAAGGTGGCGTGGTCACTTGACTCTGCGCCCCTTTGCTTTGTTTGAAGGTGGCGTGGTCATTTGACTCTGCGTCCCTTTACTCTGTTTGAAGGTGGTGTGGTCATTTGACTCTGCGCCCCTTTACTCTGTCTGAAGGTGGCGTGGTCATTTGACTCTGCGCCCCTTTACTTTGTTTGAAGGTGGCGCGGTCATTTGACTCTGCGCCCCTTTATTTCGCTTGAGGTAGCGTGATCTTTGATAAAATGCGATTGGGCGAAAATTCAGAAAAAATATAGCAGGAATGACTACTGGTAAATGCAGATTTAGGAAACATTAAATAAAAAGCAAATCTGAAATGACTATGAGATTTCTACAAGTAAAACTTCTTCAGGTGTTCTGCGTTCCATGGTCGATGTAGCTCTTTCTCTTGACAGTCCTTTAGCCGATACGATCCTCCTATACTGTTTGTTACCATTATATAAGGCCCTTCCCATTGAGGTTCCAATTTTCCAGGACTTTGGGTGGTCACCCCGCATTTCCTTAGAATCAGGTCTCCGACCTTGAAGGTCCGGGGCTTGACTCTTTTATTCAAATATCGCTCGGTCTTGGCCTTTTCTTGCAACAGTCTGGCTTCTGCCTTTTCCCTTTCTTCCTCCACTAAATCCAGATTTTCTTCAAGCTTGCTGTTGTTTTGGTTAACCGAGAAGTGACTTGTTCCGTGACTGGGCAGCCCTACCTTCACCGACGGTATGGCCTCTGTTCCGTACGCTAGGGTGAATGGGGATTCCCCGGTCGGCGTTTTGACTGACGTCCTGTACGCCCAAAGTACTCCCGGAAGCTCGTCTGCCCAATCCCCTTTCTTCTCTGTGACTTTCTTTTTTAGGATGGAGAGTAGAGCCTTGTTGGTTGATTCGGCTTGTCCATTAGCTTGGGGGTGGCCTGGTAAGGAATACTTGGGTCTAATTCGTAGCTCGACACACCATTCTCGGTATTAGTTGGAGTCGAACTGCCGCCCATTGTCTGTTATTATACTGTGGGGAATTCCGAATCGGCAAATTACGTTCTTCCATAGAAACCGTGTTACCGCTTTGCTGGTAATCGTCGCCAGGGGTTCGGCTTCCGCCCACTTGGTGAAGTAGTCTACGGCTACTATCATGAACTTGACGCCGCATTTGCCTGGTGGGAAAGGTCCCACTATGTCCACGCCCCACTGGGCAAAAAGCCAGGGTGCCGTGATGGAGGTCAATTCCTCTGGCGGGGCGTGAGGTATAGGCGCATATTCCTGGCACTTGAGGCATTTTCTTGAAAATTCGTGCGCATCCTTTATTGCATTGGGCCAGTAATAGCCCGCTCTGATTGCCTTCCTAGCCAGGGCTCTTCCCCCTGAATGGTTCCCACAGATTCCTTCATGTATCTCGGTGAGGACATACTGCGCTTCCTGTGGCGAGACGCATCGCAGCAGGGGGGCGAATAGTCCTCTCTTGTAAAGGATCCCTTCGATAAGCACAAATCTCGTCGCTTTCCTTCTTACTTTCCTTGCTTCATCTCGTTCCTCCGGAAGTTTGCCCGACGTCAGATATTCCACTATTGTGTTTGCCCATTCGGGAGAGCTACGGTCTATTGTTGCTACTTCTGCGCCCACGGCGGGTATCTCAATGACTCTTCTTTCTACTTGCCAGGGAAGGGGTGCCATTTCCGTTCCCGAAGCCGCCCTGGCCAGCTTATCCGCCACTTCATTGTCAGCTCGCGGGACCTGGGTTATGGTAAAATATGAGAAAAGGTCTCGTACTTCCCACACCCGATCCAAATACTTCTTCAGCTTTACGCTCTTGGTGGCGTACAGTCCCAAGACTTGGTTGACAACGACTTGTGAATCTAATTTGGCTTCAACTTCTGTCACTCCAATCTAGGTGGCTATTGAGAGACCGGTGATCAGTGCTTCGTATTTCGCTTCATTATTCGTCACTTTGAATGCAAGCGTAGCGATGTAGTGTCTTTTTTCACCGCTGGGGCTTATGAGGTGTATTCCCAGGCCGCCGCCGGTCTTGCAGGAGTACCCATCTATGTGCATTACCCATGGTGCTCTTGTTTGCGTCGTGGCGGCGTTTTGAGCTTCCTGGGGGAAACGTGTAAACTCGGCTACGAAGTCTGCCAGTGCTTGTCCTTCCACTGCCTTTCTGGGTTCGTACTTCAGGTCGAATTCGCTCAATTCGATTGACCATCCTATCAGTCTTCCCGTGCAGTCTGGTTTCCTTAGGGTTTTTGCCAGCGGTGCTTCTGTCAGTACCCTTATTGTGTGGGCTTGGAAATATGGCCGTAATTTCTTGGCCGCCATTACCAAAGCAAAGGCTAGCATTTCAATCTTAGGATACCTTACTTCTGCTCCTCTGAGGGCTCAGCTTACGTAATATACGGGATGTTGCTCGGCTCTGTCTTCTTTTATCAGGACGGCGGACACCGCATGCGGGGAGGCGGCTAGATAAGCGCAGAGCACGTCACCTCTCTCGGGCTGCTTCAGGAGCGGTGGGTTGGCCAAGTATTGCTTCAGGTTTCTGAATGCTTCGTCACACGCCTCATTCTAAGGGTATGATTTACGCAATACGTGAAAGAAAGGCATACACTTGTCGGTTGACCTAGCTATGAACCTTCCCAGGGTGGCCACTTTCCCTGCTAACCGTTGGGTCTCGTGCAGGTTCTTTGGCGGCTTTATATTGATTATAGCCTCTATCTTCTCGGGGGAAGCCTTGATTCCTCTCTCTGATACAATGAATCCCAGAAATTTCCCCGGCTCGACGCCAAAGGCGCATTTGGCTGGGTTCAGCTTCATCTTATACTGACGCAACACTTCGAATGCTTCTCTTAGGTCAACGATGTGTTGGGAAGGCTCCTTGCTTTTTACTAAGAGGTCGTCTATGTAGACTTCCATGGTCTGCCCCATTTGCTTCGCGAACATTCGGTTGACTAACCTTTGGTAAGTTGCTCCTGCGTTCTTTAATCCGAATGGCATTACTTGATAGCAATATAACCCCCGGTCGGTTTTAAACGCCATCTTTTCCCTGTCCACTGAGTGCATTTGTATTTGATTGTATCCTGAGTATGCGTCCATGAAGCTGAGCGTTCTGTGTCCTGCTGTTGCATCCACGACGAGGTCGATGCGTGGCAGGGGGAAACTATCTTTTGGGCAGGCTTTGTTGAGGTCGGTAAAATCTACGCACATCCTCCACTTCCCATTGGTTTTCTTCACCATGACGACGTTAGATAACCATTCCGGGTAGTGGACCTCCTTGATAAAACCGGCGGCGAGCAGCTTCTCGACCTCCAAGCTAATGGCGACGTATTTTTCCACACTGAAAGACCTCTTTTTTTGGCGCACAGGTTTATGCGCTGGGTTCACGCCCAATCTATGTTCAATGATGGTGCGGTCTATCCCTGGCATTTCTTCGTGGCTCCAGGCAAAAATGTCTCTATGCTCTACCAGCAGCCGTTTCAGACTCTCTCTATCCGCAGGGGAAGAGTTTGTTCCTACGCGCACGGTTGTCCCTGGGCGGTCTGCGAACAGTGTTATAAGTTCTAAGGGTTCGTTGACCTCAGCATGCTGCTGAATTGGTTCGTTTCCGACCTGTATTTCCCCTTGCAAGGCCTCGACCATGGCGGGGGGAAGTGGCGGGAGGAAGGCTTCTTCCGATTCCTCCATTGCGCAAACTTCGTTTCCAATTTTCTTCAACTCCTGTACATAGCACTCCCTAGCCAGTGCCTGCTCTCCTTTTAATTCTCCTACCCCGCTGTCGGTTGGGAATTTCATCTTGAGGTGGTACGTGGAAGTTATTGCTTTGAGGCGGTTGAGGGTTGGTCTCCCTGCCCGTCGACAGGCGGCACTGCTGTGTTGCTGGATTCAACGTTCCTTTGTCGCAGGGTCTCGTTTTCTTTTTGAAGTGCTTCCAAGGCTTCCAATGTTGTTCCCAGTCTTTCCTCCGCCGCTGCTAACCGTGCTTCCATCGATGCTCCTATCATTCGGCTTGCTACGGAACGTGTCACAGTTGGCATGCGAGAACCACGTTAATCGTCTGTAAAGTCGAATCCCACAGACGGCGCCAATGTTGAGGACGTGTCTCGCCGGCCTCCTGCTCCCGTTACCTGCAAGAAGAATTAAAGGAAGATGGTGGCTTTCCACCCGAGATAACTCCGACGCTCAAGTTAGTGATCACGTATTTACGGGAAAAATTCTTAATCTACATAGTTGAGGTTTACCTGGTCTATTTATAAGCCTCTGGGGCGATGCATGTCCCTTGTAACGCCTTCCGTAATCATCGTGATTGCGTATCTGCATGATATATCTTTCTAAGTTTGTTGATATTTCGTATCTACTTAAAATCCCGATAAAGGTGGCGACAGGCTTGATATATATTTTGGATTCTGCAGAGTTGGGCCCTTAGTATGCTTTTCCTTCCTGGTGGGCTTCTATCGCTGTTGGGCCTTTGGGCCCAATCTAATCCCATATATTTATATATATGTTTTTTTTAATAATTTGATAAGATAGTATTAATCTTATTTTGTGTTGGCATCCTTCTAAAACTTTATCTTGCTCCCTTCTCTACAAAATTATTTTGATCTTATAGATTAATTATTTACAAGTCTAATTTAAAAATAAAATTAATTCGATATTTAAAAAATTTTTAAAAATATATATCTCACATAAAATAAAATAAATTAATAACATTATGGCACGTTGAACATTGTTAAAATAAGACTTCGCAACAAAATTGAATATGGATTTTTAGCAAATAATTTAGTTGTCTATATTGAAAAAGAAATAGCTAAGAATTTTGATTCAAATTCAATATTTGATGATTTTGCTTCTTTGAAAGAATGTAAATTACAATTTTAGGCATTGTGTTATTTTTATTTGATATATTTATGAGTATTTTTATGTTATTTCAATAATATAATATTCTTGACATATCATATACTTTTTTAATACATATGTTGTATCAAATGTATTTTATTTTTATTTTAGATCTTATATATAACGCATGAAAAACTATATAAAAATTAAACAAAAAATATTTTTTTATAGTTTTATCTTTTTTTTATTCCTCTAAAATAAATTCCGCCACAATATTCTCATGGAGTCAGCTTTATGCCCAAGCTCTTTCCCTTTAGCATGCAAAAAAGTAGTCAGTACAGTCATGTCGACTGAGATGAAGCATGCAGACCGTTGCTTGTTGAAGAGGAATGCAACAAAATGTTGTACTAGAACTTTTTCCGCCATCTCCTCGGAAAGATTTGCAATGAAAAGAAGAAAACACGGCAATACTCATGTAATTGCTAATTCGGTAAATATACTTGGAAGTATAGATTCAAACCCTAATTACAAAAAGATCCAAGGAGATGGCCGTTCTGTGAAGGATACGGTGCCTTATGGTGGATCAAACTCTACTACTAATTTTATGAAGATGAATGAAGGCATTGGAATCGTAAATTTTATTAGAGGGAAGAGTTTATTCATTACGTGTGCTACTGGATTCTTAGCCAAAGGTATAGTACTTCAACATATATGATATTTCTATAATATATTATATGATATTTCTGCATGGACCATAATGCCATATATATATATATATATAATAAGCTATTAAATATTTTCTGCAGTTTGCCGTATACCTTTGGATGATCATGCTCCAACTATCAAAATTATACGTGTTCTTTTTTTCATCGATTTTATTAGTCACGTTTGAACAAAGATTGAAATTACAAAAAAGAAAAGAAAATTAAAGGTAGTTTGGGATTCAATTTTTTTTTTTTTTTTAAATGCTGGTTTCGGAGTTCAAGATTTACTTTTGCCATAATAGTACATTTTAATGATCAGCTCAATGCATACCTTTTTCCCTTAATGGTTTAGATCAAACAGTGTTGCTTTCGTGCAGTACTACTTTTACTATGAATTATCTATGGACCGTGCTGCAATGCCGTCTGAAACTTACGGCTCCACTAGAGTATAACTGCTAGACCTAATTCATATTCTTTCTATTTTTTTTTTATTCATATCTTTTTATTATTTTAAAACGTTTTTAAAAAATATGAAAAAATATCAATACATTAATAATTACTTTGACTAATCATCGATGGTTATATATAAATATAAATGCAGTACTTGTTGAGAAGATTTTACGGGCAGTGCCAGATGTTGGTAAGATATATCTTTTGATCAAGACCGAAAACAAGGAAGCTGCAACTGAAAGATTGAAAAGCGAAGTATGCGTACTTCGATGAAATCATATATATCTTTGAAAGTCCTTACCGAATATCGATCGAGTCTTTTTCTTTTTGTCACAATTTTGAACAATGATTGTCTTCAGATAATAAATTCTGAGCTTTTCGAGTGTCTTCGACAAATTCATAGGAATTCCTACGAAGACTTCATGATGAGCAAATTGATTAGTATACGTAGATGTTGCTATTGATATAAACACAAGAGGACCTTATTTGCTTATGAGCTTTGCGAAAAGTGCAAGAAACTCGAGCTGCTCTTGCATGTATCAACAGGTATATTAAATAAAACGTACTGGTTGAATAGAGATTTGAAATAAGATGAATTAAAATGAAATTTAAAAATTGAATTAAATGTTGTTAGAATATGACTTTTTATAATATTATGATTATTTTGAAATTAGAAAAAAATAAATTATTTATTATATTTTTGTGTGAGAATTTGATAAAATTACAAGCATGATGAGATAATATGATATATGATAATATACAATACTTCCCGTATCCAAACGAGATAAGTTTTAGGATGTGTGAGTTTCTGGCATCTAATTTTTTTAAAAATAGTCCGGCCTCCTATTAAAAAATATTATTTTCATTTAGATTATCGATTTATCTTCTTTTCTAAAAAAAAAAAACAAGTGTGAGAAGCTTGTACATCCTAAGTAACTACTAATCACCAATAGTCCTCTATGAGTATTCCAACACACTTTATGGATATAAAACACGTGACTACGCGCTGCTGATGATATTTAAGTTTGGTTTGTTTTCATTCATAAGATAAAATAAAATGTATAAAAATTAAAAAATGAATAAAATATTATTATAAAATATTTTATTTATAATATTAATTTTATTTTGAAATTTACAAAAAATTATTTTAAGATTTAAAAAAGTTAAATTGTTTATTTTATTTTATATGAAAATTTAAGAAAATAGTAATTATGAAATGAGATAAAATCAAATAAGATAAAATGTGAAAATAAACAATTTTATAAATAAAATATTAAAAAGTTAAATTTTATTTTGTTCTCACGTATGCAACAGATATACTAAGTCGATAGTTAAATACCAGAATTTTAAAATATTACAAACCGGTTTAACACAAATTCTCTAATAAGAGATTTAATACAGTCATCCTAAAATTAATACATATAGATACATAATTATCAAAAATGGGAAAGACATTTCCTACTAAATAATAAACTACATCAAACTACTCCAATAGCGGAGCCACTTCCTTAGGCTCAGCCTTCTCGTCATCTGCATCAAAATCTACGATATCAAAAATGGTATCACAGACAAGTAAAATCTCAAATAAACCACAAGATTAAAATACATTCATGCAATAACAAAAATGCATGATCATGGTACCATATGCATGAGGTTCAAAAAGAATAATCTTTTCCCAAAAATGAATAGTTTTTCACACACGCCAAAATCTCATTTCCATTGAAAACATCTATCATTTTTCCAGAAAAATAATTCACAAATCCATTTATCAAAACCAGTCATTTTCCCAAAAAATGGCTCCCAAATCCAATCAATTAACACTGTAATCGCAGGCGAGACTCTACCACCATCTCTGCTTTCCACCATCCCTACCGCATGCACCGTAAGCAGCAATCATAAGCGAGACTCTACTACCATCCATGCTTACCACCATCCCTACCGTATGCACCGTAGACGTGAATCACAGACGAGACTCTACCATCATCCCTACTTACCCCCATATTCATGCCAGTCATACGGGCGTTACATATCGTCGTCTCCGTAATTATATAAACACTCCAATCATAGCGGACGTTACGTCTCGCCGTCTTCATCATGACTTACACACTCTGATCATAGCCGGCGTTATGTCTCGCTATCCTCATTATGACAAACACATACCAATCATAGCGGGAGTTACGTATCGCCGTCCCCCGTTATGATACACACACTCATTCAAAACTGTTAAAATCCACAAATCCAATAATGCTACAGGCGGGAATCACAAGCGGGACTATACCACTATTCCTACAATACCTCACTTTTAAAACCATTCAACCAAATCAATTCAATATACCAAAAATCAAGTCTCACATTAAAATTTCAAATATCAAATATACACACGAACAAGCGTACAATTACACAATGCGTACTACCATGTACAAAAATATCGAACATTCAATAAATATAACATCAACCAAACATAGAATTGTTAATGCAAAATATATTTAAATCTCAAAATTTATTTAGAAAATACTTACAATACGCTCGCTAAAAACTCCAAATGTTAGTGAAGATACTGAACAATAACCTTGCGCTTTCACCCACAAACTCGCCGCTAAAGTCGCGCCAACGTATATAAACATCATAAATAAATAAATATAAATAAAGCAACATCAATAAAAACAACAAATAACATTAACAAAATAATTAAAACAGTTAACGTAGATAAAACGATATTCATTTATATATAATCAACTCAAATAACAATCCCAATTATTATAAACAAAATAAATTAATCATTTTAATGTAGATAAATAAAAAAAATTCGATTATTATCTAACTAAACTGAAGACTTAATCATAAATTAAATCATATCACGAAAATAAATTATGATCAACACATAAATAAATTAATCACTTAAACTAAAGAAAATGTTTATCAAGAGTGTCGTAAGCCACGTAAAATAGTGATCTTACAGCGAGAAAATATCCCATCAAACACCATTATAATTTTCAGATTACAAGAAGTTTTGAAGAAGGCTGACTCAAGTCTGAGTTAAAAAGAAAAGAGCTATAAAAAGATGACTAAAGGTGAAAGAAGCATTTTCAGTGTGGGTTGATGCTAGGGTCGACGGACCCATTTTATAGGCTGGAATGGGCACAGTAACGTGGGTTTCTAAGTGAGAAAAATTCACGTGACATTGCACAAGAATCAAACCAAGACAAGCAAGCTAACAAAAGAGGAGAAATGCTCAATTTTTCGGGTGAAAACGGAGGTAAAAACAGAGCTTGACAGTCACGATTTCGTAGCATATTCCGGGCACGTGGTTCACGGATTGACTGTGAAAATGAAGGGGAAATACTCATCAAGATTCTAGACAACTGAAAGAGGGACGCGTGGTTGAAGAAAAGATGAAATAAGCTGCAAAAATCAGAGCTTGGTCACGGGTTTATAGCAACGTCGAAACCGGGGAGAAAAGTGAAGAAGAAAGAAAAGAAAAGGGAAGAAGAAAGAAAGGAGGAGAAGGCTACGCGTGCCTGATCGAGAGGCCAGGAAACTCACTTAAATCAGGATGCCAAACGGCGCCGTTTCAAGCAAAATAAAGGGGCGTACGCATGAAAGAGGAAGCTGCCTGGGCTTACAAGTTTAATAGATTAAACGGCAACATTTATGAAATGCAAAGGGCTGGGCTTGCAACGGGCTGGGCTTGGGGCAATTTATATAACTTAAAACCCAACTCATATATATATATATATATACATATATAATTATAAGCTTAAGCCCAATCCGAAAACACATAACATAAATTAATTAAAACACATTAAATCAAAATAAAATAATTGCAACACTTTAATTTAAATACCATCATAATAAAATAATGAAATTAAATTCAAGCATTAAATTAAGTGCATCACAATAAATTAATAAGAGGAAATAAATTAACTTATAATCAATACACATGAAAATAATCTTTAAATGGAGATGAAACATCTAAATATTTTAAAGTACACAAGCACACTAAAATATTATTAATATCAACTAACTCATAACACACAATATTTATTTTAACAAACAACACATGTAATATTAAATTATAAAAGAAGTAAAATTATAGATCCTCACAATAAGATAAGATAAGATGAAAATATTTGTAAAAGTAAACCAGATTTTAGAATTTTCATAATCATCAGGTCACGAAAACATGGGTGGCAAGATGCTTACACCTTTACCAAGGCTATGGGAGAAATGCTAATTGAAGAAAATAAAGGAGACATACCGGTAGTCATTATTCGACCTAGTGTTGTTGAGAGCACCTATAGAGAGCCATTTCATGGATGGATAGAAAAAATAAGGTAAGCCTTTATTCAACTTCTTAATTCTGAGCCATTATTAAATGCATGACTGATAATTATAAATTGGGATAACAATCTAGCTAGTTTCTTTTGCTTTAAAAGAATGGTGGATCCAGTGATTTTATCCTACGGAAAAGGAGAGCTTAACGGGATTCCATATGACCCAAATGTGTTTCTTGACATTGTGAGTAATTAATATTCCCAATATATATATATATAGATATATAGATATGCACACACACACACACTATCGTAAATTACTTCTTTTTGAACTTATATATTGTAATCTAAATGTGGCAAATTGCACGCAGATACCAGTTGACATGGTTTTGAATGCTACGTTGGCAGCCATGGCATGGCATGGAATGTCTGGAATAGGGGACCTTAATGTCTACCATATTGCCAGTTATCTAGCTAACCCATTACTGCAACATGACCTTACGTCATTTGTCCATGATCACTTCATTTCAACCCCTTGGATCGACTTCGAGGGTAGGCCAATCCATTTACAGCCCTTCAAGATGTTTAGCTCCACGGATGAATTTTCCGCCGACATTTGGGGACATGTAGTTCAGCAAAATGGATCCGCGACTAGAGTACTTGCGGCCAATGCAAAGTTGCCTCAGAAAATTGAGTGTGTTTACAAAAAAATAGTTGAGAAAGCGAAATACTTGGCTGACATATATGAGCCATACATCTTCTATGCTGGAAGGTTTGGTTCTTGTGTACGTGACATGCACACGCCGATTGCTATTCCACCACAATCAAAGACGTTCACTTGAATTGCTAATTGGGCTGCTTCTTCAAGGTTTGGTTCTTTGCAAACTGGATGGCATGGATGAAACTGGCTTAGGATGTTGGAGGAAGTCAAAGATACGACAACGAACTCGAGCTTCATTGTATGAAACACTTTTGTCGTAATGATGGATAAAGTGGCTGTTTAATTTTGGTCCTTCCAGACAAGGGACAGAAGCGATTCAATGTTTTTGAGAGATCAGAACACGATTTTAAATGAGTTGATGAGGTTTGGGGAGTTTTGGAATGAGAATGAGTCTTATAAGGGTAAAAGATCATCAGTATGAAAGGAGCATAAGCGCCATGGGTTGTGGGAGTGAGGTGATCCAAGAGAGAGAGTTTGATGGATTTCAAATGATGTATTGATGGTGAAGATGGTCTTATGGTTTCTCTGGACAATATATATATATGGACTTCCATCATCTTTTTCACAGACATTATTGTCTTAATACGTGTTCTGATCAAGAAACCATTATTTTTGCTTGCAACTCTTTTTAACCTCACACAATATTCTGATTCACAATGCTACGTGTAACGGCTTGGTCTCGAAGGTCTAGAGAGTTAGCTCCCTTTTCTTGAATCAACTCAAATAACATCAATTCATATCTTCCAAAATTCTCCAATAGCCAACTATTATTAAAAAGGCAATCCATAGTTACTTAGCGAATATCCATGATACTCTCCAAGAAAAACTAAATATAAACTTTAATAAAATTAAATGACTTCAAATATTTGCAACAATTCAAAACTTGACATACTAAAATAACCAACAAAGATATATTTTATTAAGACTCTAATAAAACTTGTATCCTCGAGCACTTATTCTCATGTGATCACCATGCCTCTCTAGTAGTGACTACCCTTGTTAAGACTGCAACTGAACCAACTCAAATATCTAAAAAAGTTATTAGATAAGGGGTGAGTTTAACCACAATTCAGTAAGCAGAGAACATATACTAGTGTGTAAACATGAGCATTTACTAAATTCAGAATGCAGTACAAAAATATTTCTTATTTTCAAAATGCGAAAACAGATCATGTAGTCAAAAATCAGAACGAAAGTTTAGTATTAACAAAATCAAAAATCTTTTTGACATAGCATACTGAAACATCTTATTAGAACAGAAATACCATATTTAACCCCCGTGGTAGGGTTGTGCAAATCCCGGCGGCCAACCGAACAGAAACAAAATGTGAATCTTCCACTTATTATTCTCGGAGTCCCGAGTATGCACACAAGAAAAACCACGCAGAAAATCACTTTGCAACCAAAGTGGGTGCACCGGAAACATAATAGTTGGTACCAACCTAGAACAGAATAGAACAGAGCAGAACAAAACCAGAATGTCATGCCAAAGATTTTAGAAATCATATCAAATTATATCAGAGTATAGAAATTTTCCAAAACAGAACAGAATCATATCAGAAATATCATTTATGCAAAAACTTTCATATTTGTTCTCTTTCAATTCAGAAAATAAAATGCAGCAAAATTAACTCATGTCTACACTAGCTCATGCCAAAAATATTTTATGCGTTCTTATACAGAATTTTATGCATATGGGAAACAAAAACTGAGGTAATTTCAAAGTTTCTTTTTGTAACTAAAACATGCATATTTTTCAAAATAAACCTTAATTCATTTTTTTAATGCAAAGTTTAGCATAGGAATCCCGCTTACCTAAACTCCTTAGTTTTTCAGAACTTCTCCACAATTCTGAACAAAATCAATCATCATTTAAAAAAAAATCATGCAGTTTCCATAAATTTCTTATTTAAAAAATATCTCAATATTAAAACCTAGAGTACTTTAGAAATCGTCTTATTCTAATTCCTCCAAATCCTCGAGAATTGTCATAATCTAAAATTTCTGTCATCTTCCATAATCATCAATATTCACTTAAAGTACTTAACTCAAATACCAACTCAAATAGTCTCCTTCAGAAACCAAAAAGTCAACTTACTAAATAATGCCACACCCATGACCCGCTCTAAAATATTTTAGAAGTCAATCCCAAAAATAAGTTAAACTCATAGTCTAAACCCCAAGATATCTTAACTTCAAAATTAACTTCAAAGGCACCTGAAAAACAAAAGCAACCCAAAATAACGAAAGTCCAAGCAACTCAAAGCAAAAACGATCAAACAAACAAATAAATAGAAATCGATTTAAATCCAACTGGCCAAGTCTGGTAAGATATAACTTGAAAACACATTCCTTGCTTTAAAACCAAGAGGGCAAGGTTGAGAAATCTAGACCATCTTCTAAAAAAAACTTTACGTAACTTATGCAAAAACAAGAAGTTAGCTTTACGGGAAAAACAAATATAGACCCAGAATTCAAAAACACATCTTATGGAGGCTCATCGAGCGAAGGCTGTGAATTGGCAGAGTCACAGGCGGAGCTGGACGAATGACTGTGAGAGAAAGAGAGAGAGAGAGAGAGAGAAGATCACGGTGAGAGAGAGTGGTCTGCGAAACAAAAGAGACGTAAAGGGAGATTGCCGAAAGATTAAACTAGATCAAACTATAACCTTAGATGACAGGAGTGCCTGGCGACAACATCTGTGTAGGTGGCGACAAAGTGGAAGAGTTTTGACGCCAAATGGGTGGTTTCCGGTGGGTGTA
The DNA here is from genome assembly GCA_036559045.1 of Platycarya longipes. NCBI lineage: Eukaryota > Viridiplantae > Streptophyta > Magnoliopsida > Fagales > Juglandaceae > Platycarya > Platycarya longipes. Next base: position 3,265,177 of record CM071798.1, read on the forward strand.
TGGCTCTCGGTTGATATGGTTGCAAGATGGGACAACACGTTGATGAGTGCTATGTTTCAAGAATCAAAAACAGGGAATGCTTTTGGTGATGGCTAAGGGCTGGTTTCCTCCGTCGTGGGTTCAAAGTTGCTAAGGTTGGGTGAGGCTGAGCTATGCGAAGACTTTCAGTGGCTGAGCACGGTTATTCACAGTTCGATCGCTGGTATGGAGGCTGCTACATGATACGGGGTGTAGTGTCAAGCTAGAGGAGGGGCTTTGGCTTTGATGGGAAGATTCTGTACGTAGAAGACTGCGGCTTGGGGCTTCAGGAGGATGAATACATCTATAAATAGAGGCTTGAGAACCCTAAAGAGTAAGCGATGGGAAGAGGCGCGTTTGCAGAAGGGAAGGACGCGAGGGATGGAATGAACCGATCCTATCAAAATATAATTCCAAAAAGAGAAGATTCGGCTTCTAGCATATGAGTGCAGTGAACAAACATGGTATCTAAAGATATGGGAAGATCCGAATCATGCATGCATGGCTGATAGTATACAACCCCCGTGAGGTTAAAGGGACATAATCGAAAAGGGAAGTCGATGATAATGTTGAAAATGGCAAGATTAAACTCACAAGAAGGAAACATGAAATAAGGATATATATATATATAGTTGACTGGAAAACCTAAGGAGAAAGAGGGGGGGCGTTTAAGTGTTTTGAATCTATTGAGAAGAAGAAATAAAATAAAAACGTGTGCGGACGTGAGTGCCGCCGCATAACTCGAAGATCTAAGATTGCTCCTCACGATGTCTGATTCTTTGAGATATGGAAATAGTGAGTTAGAAAGGAAACTAACAGAAGAGGCAAATGTCTGAGTATAGAAGGAAATGTGAAAATAAAATCAACCAAGAAGGAAGGAAATTTAAATCATGAAATATAAAACAGAGAATCTGCTGGAATTAAACAAAGATTTAAAAAAATCACACATTAAAATTATACCTTAAAAAAAATTAACTCCTCTGAGTGTCACACTAAGTACCTTTGATATATAGAAGTTAAGACCGGGATAGGCATGACTTACATTTACGTACGTAAACAGCGTTATGCAGCTTGGTAGGAACTTAAGGGCACAATGGAAGTTGGAATACGGGTGCTTTCCAGCTGTTTCCATGGCCCTTGAATGAAGATTTTTGGAAGTTCATTTATTAAGAAAAAAAAAACACCAATTTAGCCCAACATCCCACGTGAATAGTTGGTTTTATCTATTAAGAAAACATCAATGTGCATGCTTTTAGACAAGAAAAATAATAGACACACAACAACTTCCACAATAATTTATACACCACGAGATAAAGTTAAGGGTATTTTTGTAAACTGTTGTTAAAATTAATAATAGTTTACAAAAATAACCCCATCTTTATGCTTGTGTTGTGTAAATTATTGTGTAAAGTATTATGTATGTATCACCTCTCTTTAGACATGTGATAACCCGGATTTTTAGATATTCGCTTAATTTTCGTATGTGGGATGATTATGTTTCACCAAAACCATTTTTAGGAATTTTTGGGATATATGTATAAGATTCTTATATTGAAAGGTTGGAAATAAGGTTGGGTATAAATGTGACTTGTGTTAAGGTGAAAAAGTGCCTAGACCCGAGATCTCGCTCAACTCTCGCTTGATGTATGGCTCGAGCGAAATACAGGGACAGACAGACGTCTTTTAGTAGAATGGTCATAACTTGCTCATTTGATGTCGGATTTGAGTGATTCAAGGGGCTATGAAAAGATAAGAGGAATATCTACAACTTTTATGTTTTGAGGTTTAAGAGATATGGACTTAATAAAATAAGAAATAGAGATTGAAGTACCAGGTCTGAATTGGAGATAGATGAGCATTGACTTGAAGTTGACTAAGAACATTGGATAAGATTAGGCCTTTGGATTATTTTCTTAGTTATCCTAAGATCTGGACAAGTGTGTAGAGATATGGAAAATGAGGAGATTTTATTTAGTGAATTTCGTGTGAAATAAGATGAATCATCTATCCAACACTTGGTGTGCCCGGATTGGTGTTCTCGGGCTTATCTGTCGAGTTTTATTAGAAAAATCATAACTTGGTCATATGAACTCCAAATGAAGTGATTCCAGTTCCTATAGAACCTTAAGACATAGATATATAACTTTTATGACTGGAGGTTTTATATAATCTAAGTGTATCAATGGATTATGTGGGCTGGAATGGGACTGATCTGTTTTAAGTGCAAACTGGAGCTCGAAAATAAATCACTCCACCACCTCACCTTAGATGTTCGAATTTGATTGGTTATCCTCATGGTTATCTGCTAGATACATGTATGAGAGCATGTGTTAGGTGGAGAAAGAGCTTCTAGAAGAATAATTAGTTTAGAACCAAACAAGAGTGAAGGACTAATCTGATTAGCCAAAACAGTCAACTATCCCCTTTGTTTCCAACCAATTGGTAACCAAACCTTGGGAATTAGGTGATGAGATATATTCCAGCCACTATAAGGGTACTAAGGAGGTCTGGGACGTGTGGCCAAAGAGGAAGAAAAGGTTCTAGAAGTCTTGAGGATGCAAGGAAGGCCAATAGCCAGCTAAGCTCATCTTGGACATTTTAGACTTTTTGGAGTTTACTTTTATATCTATATTTGGTAATTATTTGGGGCCATTGATCTAAGATAATTTTAGATGAGGAAGAAGCTTAGCCATAGGATGAATATCCTTGGAGATCATGGGAGATATGGATGAGGATTAGACTAACCAAGGTTGAACAACTCACCATACCCCTTACACGGTTTGAGATTAACCCATTGCCTTGGTTGTTTTCCTTCTCTTTTTCCCCAAGCCATCTATTTCTATATATATATAACCATCTTCAGATCATAGGAGACCTTTTGGGAGAAGCCTCCCACGTTCACTTAGAGAGGAAGCCAAAGAAAAAGCCTCCTTAACCCTTGAACCTCCAAACATCTCCTAAGTGAGCTAAGTGAGTGCTTTGAGGAGAAATGTTGCAAGGACTAGTTGGATCATTCAACCAAGCTTTGGAGAAACTTGTAAGTATACAATTTAACTTAATCTTAGCATAGAATAGGTAGATTGTTGATGGAATTAAGTTTGTTGTTAGTTGGAGCTTGAATTAGGCTTATATGATGTGTTTGGAATCTATGGTGTTTTGGATATGATTTGGTGAGGGTAAAATGCTAGGAAAATTATAAGGACCTAGAACTATGGTTTAATAAGTAAAAATAAGGTTGATGTGAAAAGATTGCTGGGTTTAGGTTGAAAAACCCCATGAGCCGTGATCTCGCTCGACTGTCGCTCGACAGGCGAGTCGAGCGAAGGCAAATTGTGAACCCCCGCTTGACTGTCGCTCGATACCCCACTCGAGCGAGTTCCAACCCGTGACTTCGCTCGACTGTCGCTCGACACCCGCTCGAGCGAAATGCCTTGTTTTGCTTAGATTCAGGGTTTTTCCTGGAAGAAAATTAGTGTCTCAAAGGGAAGGAGTTTTAGGTGATAAACTCATAAGAACAAGAAAAGATATGGCATGGCCCGACCACGGGTAATAATGATGGCATGGCCTGACTACTAATAATAATAGTGATATGGCCCGACCACGGGTGATAATAGTGGATATTAGTAATGACTTGTGAGAATAAAGGTTTTAAGATAAGAATGAAAAGCATATGCATGAACATGTTAGTCACGTCATGACGGGGACGGTGATACGTAACGCCCGTATGACTGACGTGCCGACAGGGACGGCGATACGTAACGCCTGTCGTGATATAATAATATGTTTTGTGTCATAACGGGGACGGCGAGACGTAACGCCCGGATGATTGACACTAGACTCATCATAACGGGGACGGCGATACGTAACGCCCGGATGATTGATGAGTGTATATAGCGGGGACGGCGAGACGTAACGCCCGCTATGATAAGAATGCTTACGTCATTTCGGGGACGGCGATACGTAACGCCCGTATGACTGACGTGCCGACAGGGACGGCGATACGTAACGCCTGTCGTAAGAATAAGAATTATGTCATGACGGGGACGGCGATACGTAACGCCCGTAAGATTGACATGATTAGCGGGGACGGCTATACGTAACGCCCGCTATGATAAGAATGCTTACGTCATTTCGGGGACGGCGATACGTAACGCCCGAATGACTGGTAAGTTGACGGGGACGCCTGTCATATATGTGAAATATGTTCCGTGTCATGACGGGGACGGCGATACGTAACGCCCGGAAGATTGACACGAGACTCATCATAACGGGGACGGCGATACGTAACGCCGGGATGATTGATGAGTGTATGTATGATTGATGAGTTAGTCACGTCATGACGGGGACGGTGATACGTAACGCCCGTATGACTGACGTGCCGACAGGGACGACGATACGTAACGCCTGTCGAGGTTATGCATTAAGTAGATCCCGATGGGGACGGCGATACGTAACGCCCATCGAGGATAAGAAATAAAAGAAACCTAGAAGGTTAAGAAGTAAAGTGAAAAGTATAAGTGTATGTGATGAGGGGTCTAGCTAAGATCTAAGGTTGTATGTGGTGATGGGTCTAGCTAAGATTTAAGTTTGTATGGTAAGATGAGTATTTGACTTGTGATGTTCCACAAAGTATTCTTATAAGTGATATGTTGGTGAGTATGATTATGTATGATGATAGTTGAGGTTATCCATGCTTTATTTCGTTAACTGTGTACTTACTGAGATTTCTTGTAAATCTCACTCTTTTATGTTTTATCTATTTTATCTATCATTCCTTATGGAATGATAGATGTTGTTGCAGGGATAGATAAATTGCATTGAGACTCGATCAGCACGGGAGATTCTGAGGTACCCTGAGGGTCCTATGGAATGCTCCTCTCCGGTTGAGATGATCCCATGTACGTGATCAAGTGAAGAAGTAAGAGTACTGGATGATGGTAGGATATGAGATTTTGTTTAGAGAAAACTAACTGGGTTATGTAAGAGTAAATACAGAATGTTATTGTAAATACAATGTTATAAGAAGTGTAATTATAGTATGCCATGTGATCTATTGATGCGAGAGTTAGATCTCTTTGCACATATTGGGAATTTACTTTTTCCAGCTGCGATCGGCATTGCATTTCATTAGTAAGCTTAGATGCATGCATGCTGCTTTTTATGTTTACGTAGGATAAGTAGCCTTGTGTTGCTTGTCCGGATGCGTCGATTTGCATTGTAATCAATGCGAAAAATCGGGGCGTCACAAGACAATATAGGGCCAGCGCTCTAGTAGTCATCCCGAGGGTGTTAGCTAGATTTGGTTTCTAAGCTAAGTTAAGACAAAGCAAAGTTTTAGGGGTGTACTCCGACCCGACCCGATAACAAGTATTCCGATCCAATAGTAAATCATCTCATTAGGTCGAATACCTGACCCGACAACTTATTGGATATTCCGTCAATTAAGCCCTTTTTTGTTCTTTTGCCTTCTTTGTGGTTACTTTTAACTTTTTAGAAAAGCGTCTTGCATAATGTCCAAAATTATAAAATCATTTTCTTTTATTTCTATTCCTTCATTTTCAAATTATAAAAAATAATAATTATTATTTGCACAAATTTTTCATTTATTTCTTAATATTTACCTTTTTCTCAACTAGGCAAGTCGAGCATATGTATTTGCATGCAGATTGTTTGTATTTGCACCGAAATGATATTTTTACTTACAAGTCAATGCACTCTAACGTTTCCCTTTAAAATTTAAAATTTCAATATAAAAAAACTGATAAAACAAGCTAATCTTATATGTAAAATTGTAAATAAAGAAACGAAGAAAAGAACCCATGATAAAGATAAGGTATGAGCCCCTTGAATTTAATGATCATAAAATCCAGCTACATCAGATCATTTAGGTGTCACGTGTCCTAAAATGAATTGTACATATACAAAAGGAAAAAGAACCCATGCTCACATCCAAATTCCAATACCATGAATTTTCTTTCTTTCTCTGAGCAGAATCGATCCGGCCAGCTGCATGAGAATTAAATCTTTTGTATTTCACCTTGAATGACAAAATATATCTTTAAGATAATTAATTATTACTTGCAGAGAATTACGAGGGAAATGCAATTACTATATAAATATTTTATATATATATATATTATATTCATCAAGCTATCGGGCTACTGATCATCAATGATCATCTCGCTTTCTCTTAGATCTCAATGCAGCATTATGTCCTTTGTGGGATTTTGTTGCATGGGTTTGTGTCATTTTACATACCCTAATATTTGATGAATAATACATGTACAAGAATAATACTACTCAATATTAGTGAATAATAACAAGGACGTGACAGTTCTTTCTAGTTTTTTGGGTCTGTACAAAACAAAGTAATGATCAAATTCAGCATTAGATATTATCCTAAATAAACTAGTTGCACTAGCATTTTCATTATTACCAACCGTATTTTTTTTTCATTATACTTAGCAGGTCCAACAGTTGAACTGATAGTTGTACCATCCACTCTCGTCTTCCTAGCACCAGTCTCTTTTAATTGGGGGTCATCCATTCTAGTCTCAATAGCGGCATGCAAGGCTTTGCATTTTTCAATATGGTACTTCAAAAATGAAGTACCTTGTTTTTTAGGATGACATAATAAAACCTTATCACAATAATCGCATGTGGCTATAGGCTCATTGGGATCCTCATCATTCCTCGTAAAGTGTCACCATATATCTTATCTGCTCATTTTTCTTGGGATAGGAGGGCGAACTTGAGGACTAGTTGCTCGGTGAGAGCTATCCGAAGATGTAGGTAGAATACTATCCAAATGAATGGGTACTGATTCAAACCCGGATGAACGCATAGAAGCACTAGATTTCATAGGATTCAACTGCAAAAAAAAAAAATGATAAGTTGAAAACCTAATAAAAAAAAAATAACAATCTCATTAGATGATATATATATAACCAGAAAAATGATTCCAAGGAACCACCCAATTTCATCAATCACATAACAAAGAAGAATCCACTTCGATATTAGACACCATAGGGGAGAAAATAGAGGCAGCCATTTCAATGCAAGAAGTGGAACAGTTCATCCATTAACATTTTCAATCTGTGATTATCTTTGTACACCTTACCCAATTCAACTAATCAAAGTGACAATCATGTCAATTAATGGACCCTATTCTAGTGCTACATTATTGAATGTGAACAATTTTCAGCTTAAGAAAGTAAATTTCATCCAGCAGCAATTACAACAGAGTTTGATGTGTGCAATAAGAATATTAACGTAATGACATGCAGAATATGAATACCTTAATAACCACCTTAAAAAATTCTTACAAAATACCTTAACAACCTTATGTGGTAAGAGAATCTTAAGGTGTTTTATGTACCATGCCATTTAGGAATGTTCATGTCAGCATCCCGACGTCTCGATTCCCGTATTTATTTTAAGAAGAATTTGGGGACGTCACAGTTCATATAACAACCTTATGTGGTAAAAGAAACTCCAGAGAGGCGAACACCACTAGGATAGAAAAGCTTTTCATATATACCAACTAGTCAAACTAGAAAAGTGAATCTCCGACCAAAAGAAAAAAAAATACTACCAGAGTATTATAACAACACAGCCTGTAATAATACTCTATTGTAATAAGAATATAATTACAACAGAATATAAAAAAAAAAACAAACTAAACATCAAACATAATGACATGCAGGATTAATGCAGGAAATATTCTGCAAAGCATTTAAGAAACTAATTAAAGTCAGCAATTAACGTATAGAATTATGCAAACATCATGCTTGATGTGTTTATGCTAAAAATAAGCTTATAGCATTCAGGAATCTGGAATGTGTACTACTAATATCTATGGTTCCCCTGTTTTCTTAAGCCTGAAAATGGGCTTTTCTTTATTTGCCTTCTTATTTCTTGACCCAAATTCAAGATCAATATCCAAACCAACAATTTATGAAATTGAAAAGGTCTTAATCCTACGAGAATGCAAAGAGAAAAAGAAAATAATACAGAGAAATGTAAAATGAAAACCAAAGTTCAACAACTTAGGAATGGTCCGAATGGATGCCCAAATCTAAGATACACTACAAGATGTTCAAAAATGAAACAAACAAAACCGAAATCTAAGATAAATAATGGGTTTATCTTCACTTAGATGAACAAATCTACATAGCCGAATCTTCACATGAGAAAATAAATCAAGTCTTAACCCTAAAACGAGCAATGGTCTGCTGCGAGAGTGAGAGGAGATTCGACAAGACAAACCTGGGAATCTGTGAGGAATGATCGGCATCGACGAGAAAGAGCAGAAATCTGCGTCAGCGAGAGATGGGAGCGATCGGAGTCGGCGAGAGAGATGGGCAATCTTCGTCGGCGAGAGAGGGAAAACTATGAACCGAGTGAGAGAAATGAAAATGGGGCAGAAATGAGTGTTTGGATCAAGCGGGTTATCAGGTATTCTGTTTGAAACCCAAATGAGTCAGTAATGGGTATCGGAAGGTGGGCTTCCGTTTACATGCCTTTCAGGTCGAGCTATCAGGTCGGCAAAACGGTAATTTTGTTCACTCCTAAAGCTAACTAATTAAAAATAATTACAGGGTGGTCTTTCCTACTATGAAAACCCAGTCAGAGTTGAAAATCACTTCAGACTTCGACTTCGAAATGGAGTTGGAATTCGACTCTGATCGAAATTGAAGTTCGATCGGAGTTCCGATCAGAAGTCAAAACTCTGACCTCCAATCCGAACTTTGAATTAATTAGGCCCATTTCAAAACCAAATGAGCCCAATTGGATCATTCTGATTCTAAATGGGTCCAACTGAGTCCATTTTCAGATTTAAGCTCTCCCAACTTTCAAATTTCACTATTTCACATATAAATTAGTAAATTAGTCTTAAATAGTTAAACAAATAATACAAATTAGTGAATTACAATGCTAATAGCCTAATAAAAAAATAGTCTAGACTGAATAATACAAATTAAACCATTAACTAGGACCTGAGCAAATCAAGAAAAAGAAAAAAAAACTGCTGTAGTAGAGTGGTTTGTAAGTTGTAGCTTTGTCGTTGCCCGTTGGTCATACCTGAGGTTAAGATAAAATTAAAAAGTATTAGTATCAATAAAAATTAAAATGAACCAAACAAGTAATCATAAATTAGAGAAAAAATATATGCAACCGTAAATTGTTTCACCAGTCATCGGCAACTATGCTAGGTTGATAACTACATCTATGAAATCATAGACAGTATAAGTTAAATATATTTATGAACTCATAAAAAAATTATTGAAATAAGTAAATAATTATATAAACTTTGTTACTTTAATCATAAAAAAATAAGTAAACAAATTAATTTAATTTTACCTGACTCCAGCCTATAGCTCTCAGCATTGATGCCAATGCTCTCTAGTCCAAAAGGCATATCACCGATCCAATTCTATGTGCAAATGATTACTTCAACGGTTGATGGTAAAAATGAATTCCGGTAAGCATCCTACACTCGACTTCCAGTACTAAATACCGACTTAGATGCAACTGTAGTAATAGGAACGGCTAGCACATCTCAAGCAATACGGGAGAGGATCGGATACTTGATGGAATTAGCTCTCCACCAAATCAATATTTGAAACTCAACACTAGGTCCCTCGACCTCTACCAATAAATATCGCTCAACCTCATTCGTACACTACAGCGCATTTCTCATCGACCGTTCATGAAACGACGTCATAATCTTGAATCCTCGAGATCGACTAGGTGCACGGGCCTAACGACTATGGACATTGAAAGGTCTCGAGCTCGAGCTCGAGCTCGAGCTCGAGTGTGAGGTACCTGTGGCTGCTAAGGATGAAGTATGGCCAGTGGTGCTGTAGTGGGTGTATAAGTCACCCAGATCTGCCTTAAGCGCTGTGATAAACGTTGCAGCCTTCACTGTCCCTAGAACCTCAATTGCCCACCGTTCTATCACTGCCAACTTTAATCAGGGGTCGAGGATTGACCCTATGAACAATAATCTATTTATCTTCTCAACTTGCCTCCAATATTTATCATATTTTAATTGCATCTATAATGTCATACTAGATAACAGTCCGCTCGGATCATCACAGCCTTCTTTCAAGTGGTGGTGTAGCATCAAGACCTCATTGAAGCACATGTTTCCCATCACATATACGGATCCAGATACCCGCATAGTGATGTCATAGAATATTTGTAAAAGACTGACAAACTCCCCCACATGTTGCCAATCCATACTATCAAGCGAACCAAGCCCCCTTCCTGCAAACTCCAGCAGGGCATACCTCAGACCCCCATCCTCGACCTCCAACTGCTTGAACGCATTTTGATACTGCTGTGCCACATTCAACATCAGATATGTAAAGTTATATCGAGTCGAAACATCTAGCCACAACATCTGAGAACACTCAACCCAACCATGTTGCCTATCCTTGTCAGGCAAATCAAGCCCCCTTCCTGCAGACTCCAGTAGGGCATACCTTAAACCCCCATCCTCGATCGCCAAACTCTTGAACGCATTTTGGTACTGTGTGCCACATCAGACATCAAATATGTAGAGTTCCATTGAGTCGAAACATCTAGCCATAGCGTCCGAGAACACTCAACCTCAACATGTGCTGCTATTGCCTTGAACTTCTACAGCCTTTGGAGATAAGTCATCGCGTACCAGACAACGTTGTGGACTTTGGTGATGAATCATGCACATCTTTCAACCCCTCACCGGTTTGATCATTGAAAAATACCCAATTATCATAACAATATAAAAAATATCCTAATTTTTGAAGATTTTAATCATAAATTATTAAAATATAAAATTCAAAACCAAAACCAAAAGGCTCACCATCAATAAGGTTAATTATGTGAGCAGTGCATTAAACGTAGATATACTGGTGGTTTTTAATCACATATTCTCTCACCCTCGTATTCCGCATAAACCATTCGATTGCGGTCTCATTGACACCGGCATTATCAACTATAATGCATAATCTTTTTTGGATGCCCCAATCCATTAAACAATCATCCATCTTTGTCGCTATCGATGCACCCTTATAATCAACTACTCTTTTTAAGATTCTACTCACTGTCAATGTAGTATGCTGTGATACACATGTGCGAAGTATTATGTAAGGACATCCATGTGTCGGTCGTAAATGAAACTCTCTAGTCAGTAGTGATAAATATTTTCTTCATCTCTACCTTCTCCCTCAAATACATCTTCATACAATTGTGCATCACTGTATACTGTGATGGCGGTGGAAATCTTGGCTCAAGCAGTTTCACAAAGTTTCGAAACCCTCTCTTATCAATCATGGTAAAAGACATCTCATCCTCTATAACCATCTATGCAAGTGCCTCATGGTACACATTCTCACTGTATTGAGGGATGACCAGGTTCCTCGTCTGTGTTCTTGTTCCATCAATGGCTGTAAAAGTCTCGTAACTAAGATTAGTCTGAGACTGAGCTGTGGCTACTTTTAATAGTTTATTATTAACATTAATTTTAAGTGGAAGTTAAATGGGATTAAATGAACACATCAAGTAGCATACATATGGGATTAGTCTGACACTAACCTCTTGATGCCAACCCCTTCGCTATTTGGTACCTTTAGCAACCGTTCAAATGTGATGACAAATAAGCAGTGTCTTGTATTTTTGAATTACACCCAACTCTAGTGTCACAATAGTTGCACTCAGCCCACGGTTGCTGGGGATATCCACCCTCGACCTTGGTGAATGTTCCCATGTCCACGATCTTTTTTTATTTGATCATGGATGTGGTTGTAAGATCCTATTATTTTGCCTTTGTAACTTCATATGTATACCTTGTTAAAATTAGTATTGGATCTATTATCTTGTTATTATTATTATTTGGATATTTATATGTCTAATCGATGGGTTATTTCATCTTCTTTTTATTATTTTATTGTGGTACCTATTTTAAATGTTTGGATTTAAAATCTTTTATTTTATTACATGGGAATTATTTTAATGTTTGGTATTAACATCCTTTTTATTTTATTGTATCATGTGCGTTTTTAATTTAAAGTGTTAGGTTGTTGTTGTATGTTAATTTCGGGTGGGCTAGTTGTGTTTTGCATGTTGTTAGGTTTTCCTATGTTGCGTGGGCCTTGTTTTGAACTAAGGGGAGCCCAGCCCGTGACCCTAAAGAAGCTCGGCCCCTGCACCCCTAAAACGATGCCGTTTGGCGTTTGGACTTAAAGAAACCCTTAGGGTTTCATCTTATTCCTTCATGCGTCGACCCCTTATTCTTCTTCCTTTCTTCTTCTTCTAGCATTTTTTTTCATTTCCTCTGCACTTTGGCTCTCAAACTCGTGAACTCCCAACCCGACACCACCCATCTCGGCCCCTCTCCTTGCACCATGCGTCGCACAACAAGTAGCACATGGCATCCCCGAACCCTCTATCTCTGATTTCACCTCCATCCTACCAGTCACGCGCCCTAAAATCCTCTCTCATTCCACCCAAAACTGTGAGCTTGCCAAAGGTTTTCCTCCCTTGTTTTCGTCTGCAAAAGCTGGGGATCCCAGCCATGGCAGCCAATCCATGCTCCAACACGATTGTGGGATGCCACACGGTGGCATTTGTGACGCCCCCAAATTCCCCTTAAAAATAAACATGGGAATCGAGGCGTCGGGATGCTGACAACACGGGTCACGCACCCCCAACGTCAAGTGCTAAGTGTGTGAACACGTGACATGCATAAATAAAAGCAGCGGGTATTTGAGGTCAATATCTAAGTACCAGAATTTTTAAAAATTATTTTACAAACTAATTTAACACACATTCTCCAATAAGAGATTTAATACAGTCATCCGAAATACAAATTTAACAAATGCATATTTATAAAAATTGGAAAACAATTTCTCAAGATAACAATTTGTAATAAGAATACTTCAACAGCGGAGTCACCTCATCGGGCCCAGCCTCCGCAAAACTCTGCATCCAAAAAACTACGACGCCAAAATGGCACGCAGGTAAGTACAACCCAACCAAACCACAAGATATAAAATATACTCGTGCAACAACCATACGCATCACTCATGAACATGATACCGTATGCATGAAGCTTAAAATCATCTTCCTCAAAATAAATAAAATAATCACACACGCTAAAATCTCATTTTAATCACAATAAAATTCCAATAAAAAATATCCATCATTTCCCAGAAAATAATATTTGTAAATCCAATCATATCGGGCGTTACGTATCGTCGTCCCTAATATGACATACACACATCACCAATCATAATGGGCGTTACGTATCGACGTCTCCATTATGAAATACACACACAATGACCATAATGAGCATTACGTATCGCCGTCCCCAAATGTCATCCACACACTATCAATCATAATGGGCATTACGTATCGCCGTCCCCAATATGATTCCTACACATTCATTTCATACCGGGCGTTACGTATTGCCATCCCCGATATGAAATACATACAATGATCATAACGGGCGATATGTATCGCCGTCCCTGCTATGTCATTCACACCCACTGATTATAACGGGCGTTACGTATCGCCGTCTCCGATATGACTCAGTCAAATACCATTAAAATTCATAAACCCAATAATACTGTTTCTCACTTATAAAACCCTTCAAACAGATCATTTTAATATACCATAACTCAGGTTTTACATAACAACTTCAAATATCATATATATACATGAACGACCGTGCAATTTCACATTGCATATCACCATGTACAAAATATCCAATAATCAATAAACTCAATCAACCAACAAATACCAATGTCAACCAACACATAGATGTTAATGCAAAAATATATTTAAATTTTAAAAGTTCCTTTGGAAAGTACTTACAGCGGATAAAAATGTAAATTCTTGAGCAAACGTCAATCCGCAACGCTCGTAGCGGTTACTTGTACATTAGACTAAAGTGCTCGGTTTGACCCCAAAATTTAAGAAATACTCAATGGAAGGTGGGGAATCTCATGGAGGTAGTGGTGTGGCAGCGCAACTACCGGAAGGTGGCGGATCGGGCTCAAAATGGGTGGAAACTCATTTTCAGGTTTGGACTTGCACAAGGAAGGTGGGGCCACGAATGGAGGAGCTGAGCTAGGAGGTGGTCGGCTGGGGTGGAGGAACGTTTTGGTGGTGGAGGTGACGTCGAAAGGTGGCGGACGGCAGTGGCACAAGGTGAAACCCGTGGATTTCACACTCATTTCGGGTGGAAGGAAGAGAAGGAGATGGGGGCTCGTCGGCAGTGGGCAATGCTCGGTGGTGAAGGGGAAGGGTGCCACGAGGTTGCCAGAACCATGGGTGGCCGGAGGTGGCGGCAACGTGGCCTGAAAATGCAAGAGACCCATTTCGGGCCTAGCTTGCACTGAGGAGATGGGGGTGGTTTGGGGAGCTGCCAACGGCAAGGTAAGGTCGCCGGAGTGAAGGGAGACTGATGGTGGAGGCGATGACTGGTGGCTCACGGCGGAGCTACGGCGGTTGGAAACTTGGAAAACCCATTTCGGGTTGGGTAGCTCACGCGTACAATAAGGCTGCCGTGAGGTGACACCGTCGGTGGGGAAAGGCTCGCCAGCGGTTGGTGGTCCCGGAATGAACGGCGGTGAGGGCTAGTGGCAGACGGTGGGCGGCGGTTATGGTTAGAACCGAGACTGCCAACAGGGGAAAGGGGTGCGCGGGCTAGGGGGGGAATGCAGGGGAAAGAAGAAGAAAAAGAAGGAAAAATGAAAGAAGAAAAGAAAAAGAAAAAGAAACAAAATAAAGAGGAAAGAAAAAGAAGGAAAAAGAAATGCAGTCCAACTAGAAAAAGAACACACTAAAATAAATAAAAACCAACTGAAAATGCTACAGTTCAATATCAATAAAATAAAATATTTAAAACCCAACAATAAATTAATTTAAATATGAAACATTAATTAATATAAAGAAAGCACATCAATCTAAATTCCACAACTTAAAATAAAATACAAATAAAATAATGAAAAACACATTTAGTTTAAAACAACAGAACCATTAATTATAATAATTTAAATAATTCTTCAATAAAAATACACGTAAATACGAGGTATCACATCCTCCCCCCTTAAAAGAGAATTTCGTTCCCGAAATTCATACAAGAGATCCGAAAAGGAAAACATTTACTGGCTTTCAAACAAATATAGGTATTACTCCCTCAAAACAAAACCCACTTGAAAACACCAAAATCCAACAGAAAGTAAAGCATCCAAAAGCAAGTTAAGGCTCAATCCAAAATACATAAAATTAAATATAGCACAATATATAATAGAGTAAAATAATAAGACCTCAAAAACCTTAATGAGCTAAAATAAAGGTATTAGTCTCGAAAAGCCCAATTAAAATAAAATGCTCATTAAACAAAAGAATACAACAATTGAAGCTATAGTAAAACTAAAATAATAATGATAGTCATTCAAATGATAGATCCGCCTATAAATAAAATAACTAAAACCATAAAATTAAAGATCTCAAGAAATAACCATTATCAATAATAAATAAGATGTAATCTGAAATAGCAATGAATAGGATAAACCATTAATAAAATTATTAAAGTATATTAAAACGGTCAACGATAAAATAAAGCCATATTTCAATATGGACAAAATCTGGGGTCTCACATCTTTACAAGGTCCCTAACACAATCTCTCAAAGGTCATAATCTCATTAGCTCCATACAACAAATCGTGTTATCCTCAAATAACTTCTAAGTTTAATTTCTCAATGTTAATATTTTTCTCCACCTTAGAGACCCATCAATCACTTTCCAGGTTAACCATCAAAATATAATTTTGCAAAACTAAGATCAATCCCCAAAGAAAATATAGTCTCCCAATATCAGGTCACCCCACTAATCTTCTCAAAATCATCCTAGAATTTGGACTCCCAAATACTTAATTTCTTCAACTAATACGTCATGACTAAAGCCTCAACGCACATCTTGCAATTCGAAAATCAAATCCACTAAGCACCAAGTACTACACTCCCAAACCTTAATGCTTTATCAACTCATAAATCTAGTTATGTCACCCTAATGTTGACGCCTAAAATTCCAACTCCCGACTAGACATTCAATCTCCAAATAAAATAAAATAAAAATAGCCTCAAATATTTAAATTTCTATTTGGTCTCAAGTCATAACTAATTCCTGAAGATAACCTCAATCAAGGCTACTAACCATTACATTCGCCAAGTATCATGCTTAGAGTGTACACTCCAATTAACTCTCCTAAAAGTCTAAGGCTTAGATCTTTTAAATTTAATATTAATTCATCAAATTAATATTCAATGCCTAACAAAACCCCTCTCCCAAACCAAAAACAAAACAAAGACATGCATTCTCCAAAATTTATACTCACAATTATTACACATAAGTCTCCAAGCGTCCACAAACAAAACCGAAACTCCATCAAGGAATGAGATTATCATCTACTTCCATAAACACACCAAAAACAATTCATAACAGTATAATGAACGAAAATGATTCAACACTTACAAGAATCACCTGAAGAATAATTCCAACAGTCTTTCCCAAACAACATTAGAATTTAGAAACCCAAGCACTAAATGAGACCCAATCAAAGCATGATAGATAGTATATAGATACACCAATGAAGAAATATGAATAAATAAGTAGATACCAACAATTATCAAGACAAATCTACCTCGAAACAATATTAAAACATACCCAAACACTAAGTGAAACCCAAGCAATACACATAAATAGCATATAAAACATCAATAAAGAAGCACAATTACATAAACACCCATGATTATCAAAACGAATATATCTCATAAAGACATAATAATATACCCAAACACCAAATAAAACTTAAGTAATTCACATAAATATTATATAAAAATAGAAAGGGGGAAAAGATTACATAAATAAATAAATACCATAAATGCCAACGATTCAAGAAAACAAGTCCACCTCCTTTAATAAACACAAAGTCACCAAAAACTTTTATTAAATATAACAGAGAGATTGAATTAAAAGAAGAACGGAGAAATAAAATGGCAAATAAAGTTTTGAAATTCTCCTCAAGTCAAACTCTAACAAGTTTTTAATAGAAATCTCTAAGATTTAAAACCTTTAAAAGAATTGAACCAAAGTAAAATAGAAATAAATAAGTTAATGAATATATTCTAACAAGTCGCCAAAACAACATTTGTCAAAATAAATACATAACTTTTAAAATAAAACATTGGGAAATGTGAAAAAATAATAAATTTAAAAACTTACCTCAAAGTACGTCTCTAAAAGGAATACACAAGTAGCGATTTCTCTTAAATCTTTGCCTTAGGAAAATGCAAAGCTTCAGAAATATTTAAGAGACAAAAGTCGTAATTAAAATAAAAGAATAGTAAACAAAATTCAAAACCATCTTGTAAAAAACTCATGAAATGAAATTAAAACAACACCAAATCCATATGATAGTTGCATCAAAAGCTTAATAAAACAAAACAACTCACAACAAAATAATAAACTTTAAAACTAGGGATTCCATAATACAATTATTTAAAATAAAGGATTCGATAAAATGAATGATATAAAATAATAATCTAATCCGAAAGACCCAAATCTCAAATTAAACAAAACAAATGCATATATAAAAATAAATAAATACTCACAACTTAACTAAATATGCTCAACTAACTAAAATCTTAACTACTACCCAAATTTATATTAATGAACAAATATTATAATGAAATAAAGTAAAACAATTCAACCATCCAAAACTAAGATAAATCTGGAAATAATAAACAAAAGGCACATTAAAATAAAAAGCACAACACACCGAAATAATTATTTAAAATCTTACAATACAACATAGTATGAATAACTTAGAAAACGATTAGAATAATAAAATAAAGTAAAATAACCAAACAATAAGACAAACAAATTTTAAAACAACCAACTTTTATGGTACTGTCCCTGGGAAATCTGTGGATTTACCCAGAGTCGAATTGTTCTGATACCACCTGTAACGCCCTTAAATTTTTCGTAAAATAAACACGAGAATCGTGGCGTCGGGATGCTAACAAGACCGGTCACGCACCCCTAACGTCAAGTGCTAAGTGTGTGAACACGTGACATATATAAATAAAAGTAGTGGGTATTTGAGGTCAATATCTAAGTACCAGAATTTTTAGAAATTATTTTACAAACTAATTTAACACACATTCTCCAACAAAAGATTTAATACAGTCATCCGAAATCCAAATCTAACAAATACATATTTATAAAAAGGGGAAAGCAATTTCCCAAGATAACAATTTGTAATAAGAATACTTCAACAATGAGTCGCCTCCTCAGACTCAGCCTCCGTAAAACTCTGCATCCAAAAACTATGGCGCCAAAATGGCATCGCAGGTAAATACAACCCAACCAAACCACAAGATATAAAATATACTCATGCAACAACAATACGCATCACTCATAAACATGATACCGTATGCATGAAGCTTAAAATCATCTTCCTCAAAATAAATAAAATAACCACACACGCTAAAATCTCATTTTAATCACAATAAAAGCTATCCATCATTTTTCAGAAAATAATATCCGTAAATCCAATCATACCAGGCGTTATGTATCACCGTCCCCGATATGACATACAAACATTACCAATCATAATGGGCGTTACGTATCGCCGTCCTCATTATGAAATACACATACAATGACCATAATGGGCGTTACATATCGCCGTCCCAATATGTCATCCACACACTATCAATCATAATGGGCGTTACGTATCGCCGTCCTCAATATGACTCCTACACACTCATTTCATACTGGGCGTTATGTATCGCCGTCCCCGATATGAAATACACACAATGATCATAACGGGCATTACGTATCGTCATCCCCGCTATGTTATTCACATCCACTGATCATAACGGGCGTTACGTATCGCCATCCCCGATATGACTCAGTCAAAAACCATTAAAATCCGTATCGCCATCCGCAGGCAGTTGGTGGTCCCGGGATCAACGACGGTGAGGGCTGGTGGCAGACGGTGGCTGACGGTGGCTGGCGGTAATGGTTAGAACCGAGACTGCCAAAAGGGGAAGGGGGTGCTCGGGCTGGGGGGGAATGCAGGGGAAAAAAGAAGAAAAAGAAGGAAAAATGAAAGAAGAAAAAGAAAAAAAAAAAAAAGAAAAGAAAAAGAAGGAAAAAGAAATGCAATCCAACTAGAAAAAGAGTACACCGAAATAAATAAAAACCAACTGAAAATGCTACAGTTCAATATCAATAAAATAAAATATTTAAAACCCAACAATAAATTAATTTAAATACAAAACATTAATTAATATAAAGAAAACACATCAATCTAAATTCCACAACTTAAAATAAAATACAAATAAAATAACGAAAGATACATTTAATTTAAAACAACAGAACCATTAATTATAATAATTTAAATAATTCTTCAATAAAAATACACGTAAATACGAGGCATCACAGCATTCCTCGCCCTATTGCGAGGTTCGAGAGGCCCCGCACAGCCTATAAATAGGCCATGTGACCCTTTGAGAAATCCACCCCTAAATCAAGTTCGGCACTCCCCTTAGAGTAGATTCACGTTTTTCCCACCCCTTAAAATCCCAAATAGAAACCTTGAGGGGTGTTTTTGGCCGTCCACCGTCGTGTGCCTGGCTGTTCCCAGCCATCAACTGCCTTCCCCTTAAGTGTCACAATCCAACCCGAGCCCAAACATGAACCCTAGTCCATCCTAAGCCCTTCAGTCGGCCCAAACCGCAATTTTGATGCCCGATTGTTGTTGATGTTCCCCTTGCACAACAACTGCCATTTCACTGCACCGTCATCGTTGACGACTTCTCGGTGAGTCGTTTTACTCGTGTGGTCATTTGCCTAATAAATATTTTTAGTATTTAATTATTCTAAATAGTATATTTTATTTAGGATATTTTAATTAACGCTTATTGATTCTTGCGCGGAGTAGCGACATGCGCGCTCGAAGTTAGCCAAAGTAACTTTTTGGCACTCTCATGTTCTTCTAGAATTTTACCCGACCGCATAGTAAGTAGCCATCCAACGTGACTTGAGGTTT
Source organism: Platycarya longipes (assembly GCA_036559045.1). Classification (NCBI taxonomy): domain Eukaryota; kingdom Viridiplantae; phylum Streptophyta; class Magnoliopsida; order Fagales; family Juglandaceae; genus Platycarya; species Platycarya longipes. The sequence goes on from CM071798.1 coordinate 3,285,306, forward strand.
TAGTTGATTAATAATTATGCGCTAACTCTTGCACTTGCAGCTTTGAAGTGTTGGTAATTGTTATTAATAATAAATACAATGGGAGTAGGTTGGTTAGGTCCGAGGTCGTTAAATAGAGGATGGGATCACTTCGTAATTGGTTGGTTGTGAACTGGTCTTTTATTGATGTAATTATGATGAATCTATGGTTGTTGGTTGTCGTTGTCATGTCATCCAATAACTGTTCATCATGCACGTGCATTTTCAATTAATTATTGCAACTATATAACTGTGCTGTGTTGCTATGTTGTCATGATAGTAACTTTAATAACATGTGGGTGCGTGTCTGTATCATGACCCTGAGCCAAGATGGTATATTATCTCGGTGGAGCTCCTCTGATCACTCAAGAGTGAAATAAACTGATGTGACAACTGAGTTATCGTTGGGCGACAACGAGATCGGACAAGACGGTAACACTCTCGTGTCAACTCCGTGGCCCCTCTACTGGTGAGGGTTGAATGATATCTGGTCACGGTACGCGTCGGGCGTGGAGCTGGGCATCACTCATTATGAAGTCACTCGCACAGTTGTTATCAGTAGAGTGATGAAAGGAGCCAAAGTGTATGGATGGTCCCTAGAGAAAACCATGGTATACATTTAATAAACTGATTATATGGTTTGTATCGTAGGCCAAAAATCAAATTTTTGGCATACACGATTAAGTACACCCCTTTTTGGGAAAGGACGTATCAATCTTGTTTATTTATGACGAGTTGAGAACATGTTGTCTGCCTTGTGTGTTGCTTTCTATACTGTCTTGAGTGCCTTTGGTTGCTACCTATTGGGATTTCAATGTCTCATGGTGTTTTTCTCTCACCTGCGATTCTGTGTTATGGAATCGTAGACTTTGACGCAAAGGAAGAGGATGAGCCCGAGGGACAGGCTCCGTCAGAAGAATGATAGGATGACGACTCTGTGGTTGTGGGATTCATATCCCCTAATGTTATCGTTTATTTCTTTATTTTCCTGTTTCCTTTATTGGATGACTGTATAATCTCCTCTCGAAGAATTATTTGCTTTGGGATTTGTAAACCTTTTAAATTTTCAAGTATTAGACTTTATGCCATTTTTTTTCTTTTTTTTTCACTGCAAATATTATTTGTACGCTAATTGCATGTTACACACACTTGGAGTACGCAACAATGGGGTGAATGACCCGAGTGCTCATCATCCCAGTGTCTCGAGTCTCACATTTTCTCTAGTGGGAGTCGGGGCGCCATAGGGGTGGCCTCACAGGTGGTAGTGGTACATCTGGATCGTCCCCAATACCCATCTCCTCTTCCTCATTAAACTGATCGGAATTTTTCATTTCCAATTCTATGTCGATTGGAAGTGGGAATTCACTACTAGAACACAAGGTTTGTGCTCTGAAGGTGGGTAGCCAACTTCGACTTCGACTCGGTGCTACTGCTTGGGACGAAGTTGTGGCATCCGAAATCTCATGTGAAGTCAGAGTCCCACTAGGTGGAGGCGTGACTTGAGGGATCCATCTGTTTTGAAGCCTGAAATTCAAATAAAATAGAAGGAAAATATCAATAAAGATAATGAATTGTTAGTAAAAAGCATAATAAACAAAAGTTAATTGAATACACTCTAAGTTCTAACCATACATCATGCCTCATGAAGTATATAAAGAAATACACAATAATAAATATGGACTAATGACTAATCCCACTAATTAAAAATTAAAACTTGTTAAAATTGGTTGTTTTTTATGTAAAATATTAGAAATACACAATAAATTTACTTTCTAAAAACCTCACTACAATAAACAAAGAATGTCAAACTCAAAGAGCTGCATTAAAAGTGGTGGAAAAAGTAACTAGGCATAGAAACTAGGCATAGAAAGGAATACCACATCTGTGACAGAAAGGAAAGCTCATGTTTCTAAATAGTAACTAGGCATAGAAATAGTGATGCTTATGATGTTTGAAAGGGTTAGGAAGGTTTTGGATGATCTTCCCAATTTATAGTTTAATTTATCGTTTCTTTCGTGTGGAAACTTTCTTGAATAATTGAATTGAAATGTAATTGTTTTACATAGTTTAGTAGTGATTACCAAAATTGGCTTCCTTAGAAGTATAATTGAGAAGGAGATTTCTATATATTTTCTCGCTCCATTTTTTAATCTCTTTGTCCCCCCTCTTTTTCCTCTTTGCATATCTCTCATTTTCTCTCTTCCTTATCATCTCCCAAGTTTGCACATGTTTGGATAGAGATGATCACATATTTAATTATAGCAAAGTTATTTTTATCTACAGTACTACATAGAAATTTATTAATTTCTTTCCAAACATACACAATTCTTCGATCTCAATTTATTTTACTTTTGTTAGACTTACCAGCTCTCCTAACTTAGCATACAAGACCGATTCTTTAGCTGGATCATCCACAACAGAAGGAGGATATACAGCACCATTCAATTTCAAATATATATATATATATATATATATATATTAACGATGTTATTTGTTATATACCGCCCTCAAATAGGAATTGTAATGCAAGCCTAGTAACTAGGCATAGAAATAGTGATGGTTAAACCTAGCATAGATAACCCATTTCAATATTATTTTTGAAAATCACTTATAAATTAATGCAATAATATTGCCACATAGATAACCATTTTAGTTTAATAGCATGTGAGCCTAAACCTACCTTTCACATAAAAAATACATCGACGTAAACAGCCCAAGCCCAAGTAGACATGAGTAAATATTTTCAGACACAAACCAAATACAAATCGCAAAGCTAAGGCTGCCATAGGCTATAACTCACAAGGCTGCCATATGTTTTTCAAATCATGTATCCTTCTAAGTTCTACCTTGAAAGGGATTAGAAATATCTACTGCACCTCAACAGTACAAAAGTAGACAAGATTTGACTAGGGGTGATGGGGACTATCAGGAAAATAAAGAAAGAGATAGGAAAAAAGCAGGGAAGTGATAGACGCATGACATGAGTTCGACTGACACACGCAAAGTAAAATATCTGACTGCACAGACCAAAATTTAGATATAAAAGTACTCGAACAGATGAAAGAAAGGGATCTGGAAACTCTCTCTCGCCGAAACAATTTAGGCCGCATCTCCTTCTCCAACATCAGCTTCTCCAACCTTCCCCGAGAGCTTCAACTGGTAGATTTTATTCACATATTTATGTATATTTTTCCTGTACAGAGTGAGCTATGAGAGACTGTAAAAACTCTCATTATAGTGAATTCTCATCCCCAAATATCCGTGGACGTAGGCACTTGCCGAACTACGTAAAATTGTGTGTCCATCTCTATTTATTTCATCTACTATTTAAGCATGTACAGCCATGCCGGGACCTCACTGGGAGCCCCCAAACGATCCCAAATGAAGCCCAACTCACACTAGTGGATTGGAAATAATTCTTTCTTTCGCCCCGACGTGTTGGCCGATTTTTATGGCTTCAACACCACCGACGTGTTGCTAAAGTGTCTTTTAATACAAGTAATTAAACATGTACCTATCTCACCAGTCACCACACGGTACACAAAAGGGGAAGAATGCAATTACAATTTGCATCAATTCCTCTCTTTCTAAATTAACTAGTTAGAATGTTAATTTACAAACATGGCAAGCATGCACATTGCTAGAAACAAGTGTATTGCCAAGTTAAATTTTTAATATTAAAAAACTAATTTTTTTTTCACAGAGACATTCCCTCAAACACGTTGCACACATTGTTCAAGCACACACAATATCAAATCTCAACAATCATTTCGAATTTTCCTCACTATAAAAGCCTATACAATAAAAAATTAATACAATCTAAAATCAAAGAATAAAAAAATAACATTTTTAATTAGTTATACCTAAAATCCCTAATTTTAAAACTTAAAACCCTAAAATGAAAAATCAATTACTAATTGACAATTAAGTTCCTCTCGGCAATAGATTGGGGGGCCGTAATAAACGCAGACGACGGCGTGAGAGCTCGTGATGGAATCGAGGGACGAAGGCTAGTAGAGGTGGAGAGCTGCAGAGAAGAGAAAAATGAAGAAAGAAGGAAATAAGCTTGAGGCTTCAATGGAGACTTAAACAACGTCATTCCTATTTAAATGGAACAGTGTTGTTTAGACTAAGCTTAAACAAAAACACAAAGATGCAAAATGACATAGTTTCGTATCTTTCTTTTTTTTTTTGAAGTTGGAGTTCGGAGTCGAAACTCTAAACCCTAGTGCGCTTCGGTTCCGATTTCGAACTCTAATTTTGAAGTCGGAATTATTCTAACTCTAAATCCGACTTCCGATTTCTGATTTCAATTAGAATTGAAATCGAAGCAGAAGTTGAACGGAATTCGAAAATCAAAAAATTTGGCGTCGGGCATGTGCCATTGTGGGGCCAAGGTCACTTGAGTTTAGTTGAAAGTGTATCAAATTTTGTGTTTAGATGTCAAACTCATTTTAAAGTGTAATAAATTAAGGAGAGTTTGTGTTCCAAATAGAGCCTAAGAATATTAGCATTAGATCTATCATTAGATTTATCAAATACAAATTTGATGATTTTACCTAAAATAATTATACATTAGACTCATCAAAATTTACCAACTCAAACTTTGAACTACAGTACTTTAGCATTATCTGTCATATTTGGAGGATTACTATTAGAACTGTAAAAAGACCAAACCGGACCGGTAGACCGGACTGGACCAGGACCGGACCGGTTGGAGTTCGGTCTGGTCCGGTCCAAAATATATATGGACCGAATGATTCTGGTCCGATCCCGGTCTAGGGGATTTCTCCCCCTGGACCGGACCAGACCGAACCCCTAAACTTTTTTTTTTAATATATGTATATATAAATAATAGTATATAAATTTTAATATTAATATTAATATAGATTAATATAATAACATATTAATATATAATATATATTAACATATTAATATATAATATATACTCTTATAATATTAACATATTATAATTTGTAGTAATTGACTAGTTGTAGTATAAAAATATAAATTATAGTATATTTATATAGAGTATTAGTAATAACTTATAAATAATAAGTGTATTATTATTATTTATATATTATTACTAATTCATCATTATTTACTAACATATAAATATATAATACACTAATATAATTGTGTTATTAGTTATAGTTTACTAATATACTTAATATATAATATATACTCTTATAATATACTAAGAGTAAGTATTTTTAATATTTTTTAACTTAAATATGTGATAAATACGTAAATGGGACTGAAAATATTTAAATTTGGGCCAAAAAAATATTTGATCATTACAGAATTTTAAATTAAATTTAGTCCAATAAATCATATGGGGTACCCCTAGACCGAACTAGACCACCCCTGGACCGAATTGGACCGGACCGGTATGGACTAAATAGGAGTTCGGTCCAGTTCAGGGTGAGAGAATTTTTAGACCAAATGAAATCGCTCCACCAATTTCTCGGACCGGACCGAACTATTTACACCCCTAATTACTATCCATCCATCAAAATATTTTTTATTATCTTTTAATATGTTTATTGAATAAATAAATTATAATTGTATTTGTTGGTTTCATAAATTATATATTATATTATTATTTTAATGAATCTAATGATCATAAATTCAATATTAAATTATGAATGTGAAAATATTAATTTTCTATTAAATTTTTACTTTTCATTAAATTTTTTTAAAAAAATAATATAACTAATATCAATATCCTAATATGCACAAATGTCCCACTAGAGTGACTCTAGATATCCCACTAGAGTGGGATATCTAGAGTTATCCCACTAGAGATGATGTACTTATCATTAATTTATAACTTGTTTATCATCCTAAATAAATTTATTTTTTTTAATTTTATTTTAAATATTTATTTAATATTTTTAATCATTAAAAAATAAAAAAAAATGATAAAATGGTGATAACTAAAGAAAAACTGTTGCGTGTTTCGAAGTGAGAGAACCGAGGGGTTCCCCAAAGCAAAAAAAACAAAAAGTGCTGCCTGCTCTGCACAATTGTTGAAGACGCCTGCACAGAGAGAAAAAAATGCTGTCCCTTTCTTCCAGCTTGTTGGACCTTGCGTGTGGAATCGTTCACCTTCCACGCCGAATACCATAAATTCTGCAGCTCTGCATCCCTTAAAAACCCCCAACCGACAGCTAAAAACAATCAAACAACCCAACTGAATAACAATTAAAATGCTACAGCCACTTTTTGAATAACAATTAATACCGACAAGCGTATCAGAATTAAAATGCTACAGTCACTTTTTGAATAACAATTAATGCCGCTTCCAATCTTTTTCTCTTTTCAATTTTTTCTTTTTTTTTTATTCAGTGTGCATACATTTTATTTTTTAGAATAAAATTAAATATGATAATATATTACACGACCCATTAATCTAACACAAACACGATACGATAATAACAGATTAAAATTTAGCTTCAATGGATTTCAAATCAAAATGGATAAACCTATAACGACACTATTTTTTTATGGATTAATAACGGGTAACATGTTTTGACCCGGTACGACAAATTATGATACGTTAAAAAGTTAAAATTACAATTATACTTTTATACTTAAAAGTAAAATTAATAGAATTTTGATTTCGATATCTTTATTGTTTAGATTGTAATTTAGATTTGTAGTTAGTGTTAGAATTTTTATAGATATTGTGATTTTAACATTTATATAAAATTATGTTAAATTTAATTAAGTCAAACGGTTTAATTTTGGACATATTCAACACATTTACATAAACAAATTGAAACGGATAATATTGTGTTGTATTAATTTATTTCGTAATATTTACTAATAGCCGATCCTAACAGGTTAACACGACACGTACATTATATTAACGGATCGTATTAGGGTTTGAGATTTTAACACGATAAACTTAACGGGTCGGGTTAGTGTTGACCTATATAATATAATATATATATCTTAACACGATACGAACACGACCCGTTGACACGATTTGATACCCTTAAATAAAACTAAGAAGTAAGAAGCCTACCACACTACTGCTACAATTAAAAAGTCTTTCTTTTTATCTTTTCTTTTTTATTCTTTTTCTTTTGAATCCAACAAAACCAACACAGCTTCAGAGCTTCTATTTTTTGTTTTTCTATTTTTTAAACATGACTTATATAAAGAAGAAATAAAAAAATAAAATAAAATAAAATATCAAAAATGTGTTGTGCATGTGAAAAAATATTGTTCAATTAAATCACAAGTTATAAAATCTAGCATAAATCATGCTATTAATAAATTTTAATCACAACTTGAATTTACATCTCATAACTATTTTTTCATCTAAAAGTAATAATAATTTCATGTAATAATCAAAAAATATATTAGTTCTTAATATATAAAATATGCAATAATTCAGCTTAATTAACTGGCACCCATATTTTCTGCAAATTCTGCTTAGATGGGAGACCCTCATAAAATACTCTTCAAGCAAAAATCTTGACCTTATTTGGCACATTCATTTTCCAAATTTCTTTTCAAAGAGAATGGTCCCTAGGAGTTATAGAACTTCCTGCACTCTCTTGGACTGAAATAGATCTCAAAAGCCTATATGCACTTCTAATTGAATAATTTCCACTTCTGTTATGCCACCATATCTACTTATCATGAAAGCAACCATGACTTAGAGGAATCTTAAGAATATTTGAGGCTAATCCATCCAGCTAATCTTGGATGGAAGAGACTTCTAATAATATTAACATTCCACCAACCTGAGGTGTGATCAATAGGAGAAGCAACACTCAAATCCTCATTACCCAAGGCATTGTCACATAATTCAGCATTTAGAGCTTGATGGCTAGGTATCCAAACATCCCTCCACACATTAATTGAAATACCATTTCCAATTCTCCATTGGCACCTCTTAAGCAACAACTTCTTAGATTCCCAAATGCTCTGCCAAGTAAATGAAGGGTTAACACCCAATTTTGATTCAAAGAAAATGGAGTTAGGAAAATACCTCGCTTTGTAAACCTGAAACAGGAGAGGATTGGCTTGAGTTAGAAGTTTCCATTACTGCTTTGCAAGCAAAGCTACATTAAAAAGCTTGAGGTCCCAGAAACCCAATCCACCTTTGAACTTAGAATCACAGAGTTTGTCCCATTTAACCCAATGGATTCTTCTTTCATTATATTTTTTGCCCCACCAAAACCTAGCCATCATTTTCTCCAAATATTTACACAAAGTGCTAGGTAACCTAACACAATTCATAGCATAGGCGGGTATGGATAAAGTTATAGCTTTGAGTAATACCTCTTTGCCCCCTTAAAATAACAATCTCTCCTTTCAACACTGTAATTTCTTCCAAACTCTAGATTTCATTTCAACAAACACGGTTGTTTTTGCATTACCAATCATTGGAGGGAGACCCAAGTACTTTTCATATTGTTGAGTAGTGCTGCCACCCCCACATTGCTGTAATTTGCTACCTAGTGTGTTCAGAGACATTAGAGCTAAAAACCATGGCTATTTTGCTGAGATTTATTTTTTGTCACAAGGCTAACTCATACGTTGAAAATATATCTTGCATGGCCTGAGAAGTAATAGTATCGCCTTACAAAAAAGCATGGAATCATCAACAAAAAGCATATAATTAACTCTAGGGACACCTTGACAAGCCTGAACACCAGCCACTATTTATTGCATTTCAACATCTTTGAGAAAGCTAATTAGCTATTTTGTGCATAAGAGAAAAAGGTAAGGAGATAATGGATCCCATTGCCTAATTCCTCTTGAATGCACCAAATTTTCAGATGAAATTCTATTGATCATAATTGAAAAGGTGACACTAGTTACACAATTCATAATGAGTCTCACCAAGCTGAAAGTAAATCTCAATTTCAATAGTATTTTTTTTAAGAAGTCTCATATGACCCTGTCATAGGCCTTAGACATGTCCAATTTAAGCAACATTAACCCCTTCTTCTCGTATCTCTTATTTTTCAGAAAATGGACCAGTTCATATGTAATTAAAACATTGTCCGTAATGAGGCGACCTAGCACAAAAGCACTAATTTGTGTATCAGGAATAATAGAGGGGAGGACCCCTTTTAGTCTATTGGTAATAACTTTATAAATTAGATTGTAAATGACATTGCACAAACTAATTAGTCTAAAATCACAAACCAAAGTAAGAGACTTCTTTTTGAGAATTGGATTAACTTTTGAGGGAACACACCTGAATTCAAATTCTCAAGAACAGCATAAGAGACTTTTGTACCAATAATATGCCAATATTTTTTTATAAAATATTGAAGACATACCATCGGATTTGGGTGCTTTTGTTTCAAAGTTAAAAGGACTTCATCAACAGTGAAAGGTTGGCAGAGAGTCTCATTCATTTATGGAGTAACCCAAGAGTCCACCCTGTCTAGTATATCTATAGCCTCTCTCTCAAATGACTAGCTGTGAACAAAGATTGAAAACACCCAAATATATGCTGGTCTTTTTGAATGCCTTGCAGCCAGACACCCCTATCATCCTGGAATTTAAAATTCTGGTTTCTCTTCTATCGATGGAAAGCTTTGGAGTGGAAATATCTTGTGTTCTGATCTCCTCCACTATGCAACCATAACACCTTGGACCTCTGCTGTCAAAGTAACACCTTGAGCCATTTTAAATGCATGCATGATTGCTATAGTACATTATTATAAATCGAGATAACAATCTCTTTATTTTTTCCCTTAAAAGAATGATGGATCCAGTGATTGTCTCCTACGAAAAAGGAGAGCTCAAGGGGTTTCCATACGACCCAAATGTAGTCTTTGACATAGTGAGTAACTAATATTCCCAACAAATATATAAATATATATATATATTTATACTTTTGTAAATTACTTCTTTTTGGACTTATATATTGTAATCTTAATGTGACTAAATATTGCACGCACAGATCCCAGTGGACATGGTTGTGAATGCTACTTTGGCTGCCATTAGATGGCATGGAATGGCTGGAAAAGGGGGCCTTATAAATGGAGTTGCTTGATTTCTAAGAAATCAATATTGTTTGATGCCTCTTTTATTTCGAATAATTTCTGTGTGGACAGAAAAGCACTAAACCTTTTCTTTTCAATTATAAAATAATATTTCTCGTTTCAATTAATATAGGCTATATATAGCCTAAACTAGTTTGAAGCTCATAAATCCAACTACAGAAGGTGGAAAGGACTCCCACTCCATCAACGGTACTATGTAATCATCTTAATTACTTAATTGTAAGGATAAATTTATGAATGAAATCGAATTCTTTTGACATTTTTATTCATCTCATTAGTATGAATATAACACATGCTAGCTTGTTTGTATCCAATTGACAATTTTGGGATTAGAAAGTGTTGAAGATAATATCAAAACAATATTATCTAATTTGATTATCATGATTTGATTTTCATATTTATTAAATCAAGTTGATTTGATTTGATCTTGATTTGATTTTTATATTGTTTAAAATATTTACCTTATTTTATCTCAATGTAATTAATTTCTTATAAATAAGGATATATGCATTATATTCGATAACACAATTCGATCGCAAAGCAAATATGTAGCCCTCGAAGTCTATTGCCCTCTTTTCTAGTCTTTATCTTTTTTAATATTGTATTTTATCTTTCTATTATGGTATCAAAATTCTTGGCTAACGCTAGACTCGATCTTGGTTCAATTATGTGTTGTCTCAAATCAATGCACTCAAGTATCTATTAGCTATGAGACATTTTTTTTATTGAGTTTTGATACATTGTTTGAAGCTCCAAATCTAATTTTGGCCTTTTGATTTTGGTTCAATAATTGACCAATGCCATAAATAGTCTATTGGTGGCCACATTTCCATATTTGATATTCCAATTGCAAGTCACTTTATTATCAATATTATCATCTCATCAACTACTAATCAATGAAAATATGAAAATTACGACTTTCAAATTTCAAATTCAAGCTTCTAAAATTTTCTACTAGCTTGAGTTTGAGGGAGCATATTAAAAATAATATCAAATCAATATTATCTTAATTTGGTATATCTTAATTTGATTTTTATATTTATCAAATTACTTTGATTTGATTTGATTTTCTTATTTATATAGTCTCTTTAGAAAGTTTCTTTCGTAGGGGTCTTCTAATATAAATTGTTTCCTCAATAGTAGTTTTAATACCATGCAATATAATTTCTTAATTAGGAATTTAAGAACTTCTAGTTTTTAGTAGAGTCCATTAATTCTTTTTTGTCTCAGAAGGCTGGCCTTATTAAAGTAGTGAGGGACGGACTTAGATAATTGCCTAATTTGTCCTGGCATTGAGCCGGTACTCGTGTGCGCTAGTATAGACCAAAAGAGCTGATCAAGCTTTCTTCCCTATGATGTATCTCGCGAACCAACATGCTCAAACCTCCCCTCTTTTTTTTTTCTTCTTTACTCTTAAGATCGATACACACCTTCTATACTGTGATGGTAAAGCGTCTGGTGTAGGTTTTTTTTTTTTCTCTCAGAAATGATCAAAGAAGCTATGTAGACAAAATATATTTAATATTTTTTTGTTCTAATTAAAAAAGTCCGTGGAGGTGCAAAGGGACCCTAACCACAGGGCCCATAAAATTATTGCTTTTTTTTCTTCTTTATTCTTAAGATGCATTCACACCTTCTATATTGTGATGGTAAAGCGTATGGTGTAGGATAATGATGAGTAGCATTATTCTTTATTAAAAGCAAATGAAATAGTACAATTAGTGACATTTTATTTTCCATATAATTTGCAAATGGCTAATGAATACAATGGAGCAATATTCGTGCTTGCAACTTATTTATCACACTAGGCCATAATTAAGAAATGACCTTAATTTATTGAAATACAAATAGTACACACACATATGGTACCTAATATATATGATTTGCATGTAAAAAGATAGATAAGTATAGTTACAAAAAGATTTAACAAAATAAGTTCACAGATTGACGTGTTCAAATTTATAATAAAATTACTTTGTAATAATCTGAAGTACAATATTAGACATCGTCAATTTGTAAGTTTATTTTATGAAATTTTTTTGTAACTAAAGTTTTTTTTTTTTTTTTTTAAACTACAATTAAATTAGATCATGTAGCCCTACTTACCTAAAGCGCTCGGGTTCAGGGTAGCAAAGGCAAGGAATTCAGGATCGTTCTCCAATATGTCCATCTCTTTTTCATCTAAGGTTGCCCAAGCCTCAATCCCATTGCCACCATTGACTTTGTTGAAAATTGTGAGTTTCCTTAATGCCGGACCAACTCCACCCAGAACCCCAACCCATATGGGCTTCCCCCATCCAAAATCAATTTCATTATAACCAAAATGGATCCAACTAGTAAAAGAGAAAATATCTTGATATTTCTTGGGGCGAAATGTCATTGTAGCTATCTTGTTTAGGTATTCGCAATCGGCTACTGCTAGAATACCACCATGAGCTCGCAAAGATCTATTTATTTTCCTCACGGCCTCTCTTTGTGCTGTCACCAATCGAGGGAGTTGTATCTCCGTCGTTACTGAGTCTGAGTTCTGATCACATGCTGCCAATGCCCACAAAAAGAGATTGCCCATAGAAGAATCTGAAAAACATGGCTTTGTTAGTTGCCGGATGTTTACTGCTTGGGCTAGTGTAGTTGGCCTCGGAAAACCTGAAGAAGTAGCCATGGCACTTGCAGAAATAAAAGCAGATAGTGATTCGACTCGACTTGGATTATCAACTCCTTTACTTTTTGCTTTGGTCTTTAAAGCAGATATAGCCTTGTCACTAAAGACGAATCTCCTTGTCTTGTACTTGCCCTCGTTGAACCAAAGACTCTCAACTAAGGATGCCAAAATTTGACGCAATAAAGGATTCTCTGTTGGAGGAAAGTCATGTAATGGCGATGATGCTTCAGAAAAATCAGGTTGTACTAGTTTTTCAGAAGGCCGGCCAGTACCTGTGGTGGCCGCCCAAGAGTTGAGGAAAGCACTCATGGTGGTTCCATCAGTAATCTTGTGTGACATGCACACGCCGATTGCTATCCCACCACAATCAAAGACGTTCACTTGAATTGCTAATTGAGCCGCTTCTTCAGGGTTTGGTTCTTTGCGAAATGGATGGCATGGAAGAAACTGGTTCAAAGACTCTGTTTCAGGATGTTGAAGGAAGTCAAACATATGACAACGAACTCGAGCTTCATTGTATGGAACACCTTCATCGTAATGATCGATAAAGAGGTTGTTTTTGGTCCTTCCAGAAAAGGGATAGAAGGAATTCAAGGTTTCTGAGAGAGAATGTTTTAAGTGAGTTGATAAGTTTTGGGGAGTTTTGAAATGAGGATGATGAGTCTTATTAGGGTAAAAAAGTATGAGTGGAACATAGGTTGTGGGAGTGAGTTGATCCAAGAGAGAGAGTTTGGTAGATTTCAAATGATGAACTGCTGGTGAAGATGGTCTAACGATTTCTTTGGACAAGATGCCGACTTCCATCATCATTTCTTCTGTAAGATACTAAGTTTGAAGTATATTCGTGATTTCTCCTTGAGAATAAGTGTATACAACAATGCTCTGTATATAGAGCTGAAGGTGCCGATAGTGATCTGGCATTTACACAAGCATGTGATCATCACGTGTTGAGCCTTCAAACCTGTCCAAAAATCACACAAGACGATTTTAACGTGGTTCAGCAATTTGCCTACATCCACAGGTGCCAAATTTACTATAATTTCTGAGATTTACAAATCACTCAAAAATTTCTCACGTAACTCTCAAATGCACACACCACTTCTCTCTGCTCTCCACTGCTATTCTTCTGCACACTTATTTCGAATATCAGAGCTCTCCTTTTATAGGAGAGGATTGCCAACAACTCCCGCAGCTAAAGAGGACTATGGGATGGTAGGTGCAGCCAATCTAGAAAACTCTGCATTGAGGTGTGTGGTGCAGCCATTGTTGAAGGAGGGTGGACGGTGCAGCCAAGGATGACTACAAATGCTGCAAATGGTTTCACACTTTAGTTGCCTTTTCAACATCACGTGCGTGATTACCTATAATATTGCTATAGCTGTGCAGTGGGTCATGGTTGATCTGGATTTACTTGGTTTGCGCGCGCTCTCATTGTCAAACAGATGCAATCCGATCAATAAATGGTTGTTTTTGCATGTTCTTCTTTTTAACCTCACAATATTATGATTCACTGCGCTACCTTTTATATATAGAAGTTACGACTGGGATAGGCCGGCATGATTAATAATTTATATCTATGTACTATGTATTAACTGCAATATTATAGGTTCGATAACATGCATGAGCATTAATACAATGATGAGATATTAATATTGGAGGACGCGCATGATGTCTGAAGAAGAGAAGAGGAAATTAATTAATTTGGATTAATTTAATGTGGCCGACAGCATATATAGATTGGAGAATATGATGATGATCTAGAAGTTCATGATATATCTCGTGCAAAGTTCAAACCATGCATGGCTTTGTACGATGAAGCGTCTGCTCGGCTAATCATAGTACTACTGTATACACGGAAAAGATTAGGTCATGTGGGCGTACGTACAGGACGGATATAGGAGCAAGGGAGCATAGAACGGCGCCGTACGGGTAGTAGCTGGCTAGCGCCCCTTCTTTCAGTGAAATTTATTTCATTTCTTACATCTACCGACCATAATGTTAGAAATCAACACACACACGTAAATGAAGACTGGAGGCTTCTGGAAGGTGAAGGTAGGCACCGAATAGATGCAGCTGGAAGGTCGGCGCCGCCTGAAAATGTCAGCCGCCGTCTGAAAATGTAGGCCGCCGGAATTTCGGTTTTCACCGTCATTACACGTTCACATTATTTATTTCTCCTATAAATACATGTAAGATTGTAATGAGAAGCTATGAGCGTGATGTGAGGTCCGTTGGAGGCAGTGAGAGTGAGGGAAACCATTGTAAATAATTGGTTTGTTGTTTAATACAAAATTCTCCTCTCTGTGGGTGTGGACGTAGGCCAAATTGGCCGAACCACGTTAAAATCTGGTCTCCATAAAATTTGTGAGCTTCCGCATTATTAGAAATCAACACACACACGTAAATGAAGACTGGAGGCTTCTGGAAGGTGAAGGTAGGCACCGAATAGATGCAGCTGGAAGGTCGGCGCCGCCTGAAAATGTCAGCCGCCGCCTGAAAATGTAGGCCGCCGGAATTTCGGTTTTCACCGTCATTACACGTTCACATTATTTATTTCTCCTATAAATACATGTAAGATTGTAATGAGAAGCTATGAGCGTGAGGTGAGGTCCGTTGGAGGCAGTGAGAGTTGAGGGAAACCATTGTAAATAATTGGTTTGTTGTTTAATACAAATTCTCCTCTCTGTGGGTGTGGACGTAGGCCAAATTGGCCGAACCACGTTAAATTCTGGTCTCCATATTATTTGTGAGCTTCCGCCGATCCCAACAAGTGGTATCAGAGCCGGTAGGAGGCCGGATTTGTAAATTTTCGTGAGAGGCCCATTTTTAAACTTGATCGAAATCAAGTTTGGAGGATACCATCGGATTCCTCAGGTCAAGAAGAAAATTCTGGTGAAAATTTCGTCTCAAACGGACACCGGACGAAGCTACACGCTCCGCACGCGCCAACTCGGCGACGGCCACGCGCCGGCAACGGGCTCCACGCGCCACACGCGCACACCAGGGAAGAAGACAAGCTCCGACCCGGACCCATCACCGACCCGGTTCGCAACCCGCTCCAGCAACCCATCGGTGATAGAATATTCCGGTACCGGTGAGAATATTCCGGTGGACGATGGGGAATATTCCGGCAGACAAAGGAATATTCCGGTGACGTCAGGGAATATTCCGTTTCAGAAGGAATATTCCATTTTTCTTATTTTTCAGGTTTTCGGCGCAATTTTGATCGTTTTGGAATGAGACAAGAGTCGTTTCCAAGGTTTTCCACCGTTCCGGACGCAACGGTGAGCTCCGTTTGTTGAGATTCGACTCCAAACGTTAAGAAAAGGTCAGTCAAATCAAAGATTAAAGCCGAACTGATGGAGGATTCGGGAGCAGGTGCGATGATTAAGCTAACATCTACAAATTACGCACTATGGAGACCTCGAATGGAAGATCTCCTGAATTGTAAAGATCTCTTCGATCCAATTGAAGAGAAAAGCGTAAAGCCAGATGATGTAGCGGAAAAAGACTGGCATAAGATGAATAAGAAAACTATTGGTCAGATCCGGCAGTGGATTGATCATAGTGTGTTTCATCATGTTACACAGGAAACGGATGCCTATCAGCTGTGGAAAAAGCTGGAAAACATGTACCAGGCAAAAACTGCTCGGAACAAGGCATTACTAATGAGACGCCTTGTCAACTTGAAACTCAAAAGCGGCATCTCAGTGGCCGCACACACCAACGAGTTTCAGAATCTTGTAAATCAGCTTGCATCCGTAGACTTTAAGCTCGGAGATGAAGAGCAGGCTCTACTACTTCTCAGTTCCCTACCAGATAGTTGGGAAACGCTAGTGGTCTCACTCAGTAATTCAGCTCCAGATGGAAAGCTCGCCATGTCAATGGTGATAGACGCCTTGTTTAATGAAGAGGCTAGACGAAAGGAGATTGGAGGAGACGAGACAGATGTCTTTGTAACAGAAGGAAGGCATCAAAGAAATAGTAGAGGAAGAAGTCGAGAAAGGAACAGGAGTCAAAGCAAAGGGAGGTCCCAAAGTCGCGGTAAACAGCGAAAGAAGGGAAAATGCTTTTATTGTGGTATTGAAGGCCACTTTAAAAGGGAATGCCGAAAGCTGCAGAAGGAGCAGAATCAGCCAAGCAATCAGTCAAAGCACGAAGAAGGCGAAGCTGCAGTGACGCTTTCTGGAGATTGTGTACTCCTTTCCGCCGGTGAAGAATCTTGCTTGCACGTTTCAAGCGAGGAGACCGAGTGGGTAATAGATACAGCAGCATCTTATCATGCTACTCCTTGTAAGGATTTCTTCAGTACTTACAAGGCAGGAGACTTCGGTACAGTCAAGATGGGAAATTCGAGTTTCTCAAAGATCGTGGGCATTGGAGATGTTAGAATAAAAACTAGTGTTGGCTGTACTATGGTGCTAAATGACGTTCGGCACGTACCCGATCTCCGACTCAACCTGATTTCAATAAGAACCCTTGATCAACAGGGTTACGAGAGTATCTTCAGCAACAATGCCTGGAAATTGAAGAAAGGAGCAATGGTCTTTGCACGGGGACATGTCTGTGGCACTTTGTACAAATCAAGTGCTAAGATATGTGCAAACAGTCTCAACATAGCTGAAGATGATACATCACCAAACTTGTGGCATCGGAGACTTGGCCACATGGGAGAAAAATGGGTGTTTATGCTTGCAAAGAAAGCATTGATTACAGTAAACAAAGGTATTGCTCTCAACCCTTGTGAATACTGTTTATTTGGGAAACAGCATAGAGTTTCATTCCAGACATCTACTGGAAAAAGATCAGAGTTATTGAGTTTGGTACACTCTGATGTTTGCGGCCCTTTTGAAGTTGAATCACTTGGAGGTAACAAATATTTTGTTACTTTTATTGATGATGCTTCACGAAAAGTGTGGGTGTATTTCCTAAAAAGGAAAGATCAAGTTTTTGAGCAATTCAAAAACTTCCATGCCATGGTAGAAAGAGAAACAGGCAAGAAGCTGAAATGCCTCCGGACAGACAATGGAGGTGAATACACTTCTCGAGAGTTCAGGGAATACTGCTCCAGACATGGCATCAGACACGAGAGGACTGTCCCCTACACCCCACAACACAATGGAGTAGCAGAACGGATGAACCGGACCATTGTGGAGCGAACCAGATGCATGCTGAGTATGGCAAAGTTGCCTAAGCCATTCTGGGGTGAAGCAGTAAGAGCATCCTGTTACCTGATCAACAGAACACCATCAGTTCCACTGCAGTTCGAAGTCCCAGAGATGGTGTGGTCAGGCCGCAAGATTTCATACTCTCATCTAAGAGTATTTGGGTGCAAAGCATTTGCACATGTATCCAAGGAGAAAAGACAGAAACTTGATGAAAAGTCTACTCCGTGTTATTTCATCGGCTATGGAGATGAAGAGTTTGGATACAGATTATGGGATCCAAAAGCGAAGAAGGTCATCAGAAGCAGGGACGTTGTGTTCCATGAAGACCAGATGTTTGGATCAGAACAAACAACTCCATGTGCTCCAGAACCAGCTCCGAGTTCACTACCACTTCAGTCTGCCTCAAACACTGAAGATAGACAGGAAGTTTTCCCAGAAGAATAAGAGGATGCTGACAACAGAGAAACCACTACTGAGCAGGGGGAGCAGTTTCCTTCTCCATCAGAAACTGCAGAGTTTCCACGGTTGTCAGGTGATCAACCTCAGCAGGACAGATCCTCTAGAGGGCGATTGTTGATTCCGTCTCGAAGATATCCGGAATCAGATTATATTCTTCTTACAGATGAGGGGGAGCCAGAAAACTTCCAGGAGGCAATATCTCATCCAGATAGCAAGAGATGGATGCAGGCTATGCAGGATGAGATGAACTCGTTACAGAAGAATCAGACTTATGAGCTGATGGAACTTCCAAACGATAAGAGAGCACTGAGAAACAAATGGGTGTTCAAGCTGAAAAATGATGGCAAGCAGGTGAAGCACAAAGCTCGCTTGGTCGTCAAAGGATTCCAGCAGAAGAAAGGAATCGACTTTGATGAGGTATTTTCACCTGTTGTAAAGATGACTTCAATTCGAGTGGTACTCGGATTGGTGGCAAGTCTTGACTTGGAGCTTGAACAGATGGATGTGAAGACAGCATTTCTTCACGGCAACCTTGATGAGGAGATTTACATGGAGCAGCCAGAAGGCTTCCAAGTTCCTGGAAAGGAACATTTGGTCTGCAAGTTGGAAAAGAGTCTTTACGGTTTGAAGCAGGCTCCCAGACAGTGGTATAAGAAGTTTGACTCATTCATGATGAGTCATGACTACAAGAAAACTGCTGCAGATCAGTGCGTTTACATCCGAAGATTTTCAGAAGGTGACTTCGTGATGTTACTGCTCTATGTTGACGACATGCTGATTATTGGAAAAGATCCATCCATTATCAGGAAGCTAAAGACGGATCTCTCCAAAGTCTTTGAGATGAAAGACTTAGGACCTGCCCAGCAGATTTTGGGCATGAGGATCACTCGTGACAGGAAGAAAAAGAAGCTATGGCTGTCACAGGAAAAGTATGTTGAACAAATACTACGAAGGTTCAACATGGAGAAAGCAAAGCCAGTCAATACTCCACTGGCTAATCACTTCAAATTGAGCAAGAGCTCATGTCCGTCATCACCGGAAAAGGTTCAAGAAATGGCTACAGTACCGTACTCCTCAGCAGTAGGAAGTTTAATGTATGCCATGGTTTGTACAAGACCTGACATCGCTCACGCTGTTGGAGTTGTGAGCCGCTTTCTTTCAAATCCAGGGAAAGAACACTGGAAAGCAGTATAGTGGATTCTCAGGTACCTTAAGGGTACATCAAAGTTGTGCTTGTGCTACGGGGGAGCTAACCCAATCTTGGATGGCTATACAGATGCTGATATGGCAGGTGATCTTGATAGAAGAAAATCTACATCAGGATATATTTACACATTTGCAGGTGGAGCTGTATCATGGCAGCCCAAACTGCAGAAATGTGTGGCTTTATCTACAACAGAAGCAGAGTATATTGCTATGACAGAAGCAGGAAAGGAAATGTTGTGGCTAAAGCGGTTCCTCCAAGAAATGGGAGTTAGTCAAAAAGAGTACAGAATCTATTGTGATAGTCAAAGTGCTCTTGATCTGAGTAAAAACTCGATGTACCACTCCCGAACAAAGCACATCGATATTCGGTATCATTGGATACGTGAAGTAATGGAGCAACAGCTGTTGAAGCTTGTAAAGATCCATACAAAGGAGAATCCAGCGGACATGCTAACGAAGGTAGTCACATACGAAAAACTTGAGCTATGTAGAGACATAGCCAGGTTAAGTACCTTGAATTAAAATGTGACAGGATATCCTCCGTTTGGTGTTGAGGGGGAGATTGTTAGAAATCAACACACACACGTAAATGAAGACTGGAGGCTTCTGGAAGGTGAAGGTAGGCACCGAATAGATGCAGCTGGAAGGTCGGTGCCGCCTGAAAATGTCAGCCGCCGCCTGAAAATGTAGGCCGCCGGAATTTCGGTTTTCACCGTCATTACACATTCACATTATTTATTTCTCCTATAAATACATGTAAGATTGTAATGAGAAGCTATGAGCGTGAGGTGAGGTCCGTTGGAGGCAGTGAGAGTTGAGGGAAACCATTGTAAATAATTGGTTTGTTGTTTAATACAAATTCTCCTCTCTGTGGGTGTGGACGTAGGCCAAATTGGCCGAACCACGTTAAATTCTGGTCTCCATATTATTTGTGAGCTTCCGCCGATCCCAACACATAAGTACTCTAAAACCTGGTCACAGGGCTCGCTAACTGCAACCAGGCCATGCATGATCTCTAAAAAGTTGGTGATGGGCAAAACATGTGTTCAGGGGGATTAATAGATCAGACACAAAAGCTATACAAGTACGTTGTACGTACGTACTTGAGTGAGCATCAATCTAACATACTTCTCTTATTTATGATGATTTATAACTGATTAATATGTAACCAGTTTGATGTTAATTATCCATCTACAATAACAATATATTGTATGTTTACATAAATTATATACAAATATATACATATAATATGATAATATATATCAACACGATTCATATATATTTCTCACATCTAGTATATAAAATTATTAAATTTTATTGACTAACTATTGTATAAATTATAAAATATAATTATGAAATATATTCAACAATTAGGCCCAAGTGAATAGGCTAAGTAATTAGGTTATACGCTATATATATGACTATAAAAGATGAAATGCTTTATATCATTAACTAATCTATGTACATATGTATATATCAAGTTGAATTAACGAGTTGACTTGAGTATAAACGAGTGAGCTTAGTTTAATGAGTTTTAACTGAGTCGAGTCGACTTTAGTGATCAGGTATGTACTGTTATTTAATAATTGAGCAAGTATTTGTTTTCATGGAAGAATTTTTTTTTCACTAATCGAGTTTAATTCGAATTTAATTGGTCGAGTATCAAGTTAGCTATCAAACAGACTAATTCATTTATAGCGCTCTCTCTCTCCCCAACCCCCCCCCCCCCAATTAAGGAGATGTCAAACTGGTCGTAATGAGAGCTCTTTCCGAGGAGATATCTTCAAGGTGGGGGCTCCCTAATTCTGTTAGAATTACTCCTCATGACTCAGCATGCAAGGCCGAATATTCAACACATGAAGATCTTCCATAACAGAAACCTGATATACAACAATATTCAAATTCAAATCTTATGTATAGATAACATCAGGTCAAATGTAAATAGTTTAAATAGTAAATGATAACATTTGTAACTTCTATATATAGTGACATACATTATTCAGTTTTGGCATTGAGAACAAAAGCAATTCCATACACTTTGTGTTATCTTTCATGGAATTAGTTACACTTTAAGCTCACGCTTTTCCAATCGATCTTTATGGCATCTTCCTCTTCCACTCCCTTCACTTTTCCTTATAATGTTGCTAATCAGCTTGGTATTATCAAGCTTGATGGTTCCAAATATCTTAGTTGGATCTCTCATACTCACTACAACATATAAAGTTTTTTACTGCGTTTTATTTAGTTGCGAGTTAAATTATGCCGCAAATAGTAACATTACTGCATTTTCTAGTCACAAATAGTAGCATTGCGGTGAAAAATTAGACTTATGTCATGCCCAAATAGTCGCAGTTAACCCGCGATCTTCAAAACGCGGCAAATGACATTTTGTCGCGATTTTGAGACTTTTTGCAACGACTTTCAGTTGTCGTAAAAAAATCTTTTATATTGTAGTGACTATTTCAGTCCTTCGCACTTATGACTTGAAGGGTATCGTGATGACTTTCTAGCATGCAACAATCGTTACAGCACTGAGGAGATTGAAATCGGCTTAACTCCACTTTAAAATGAAAATGTATCACTGCTACAAAATCTCAATAATTAATCTTCATCATAGAAAGATTAATTATAAGGTAGAATAGTGAATACCAATTTCAGGTGATCAAATCAATGTTTTTTAATTTCGTATTGTACCAGTCGGTATAATTAAAATATGTTATACAAGCCGATTGTCAGGCACAGGAAAGTCATGTTTCGTACTGACCAAAATATTAGTTGTATCGGCCAGTACACGATATTTCGACCGATATTCATGTTTTGGCTGTGTCGGATTTCAAGCTTCCACCTTTTTTTTCTTTTTTGTTTACCTTAATTTAGACTAAACTAATTATATATATAGTTATATATATAATTTATTTATATATTAATTATTATTTTGAAATATTATTTATATATGTATTTATATATAATTTATTTATATATAATTTATTTTAAAATAATATCAATATTAAAATATATCATTCTAATATCACGACCGATAAACCAACCAATATACCATACAATACATCGGATCAAATACACTTACAAATGGGTGTGGCGCCGCTGAACATATAACTGAACGAGGATGTAAGGACTGGGCAAGAAAAAAAAAAAAACTCTTTATGGCTTAATTTATTGGCTCATCAGTGCTCAGCCTGTTAGTCGATGCAATGGCCTATAAATTGTGCAATAGAGTTGCCGAGTTGGGTCTCGAAAAGGCAAATGTTGTAGTTCAGATGGAGCATCGGTGCCGGTGTTCCAAAACTACGGGCTTAGGTTATGGGCCTCTTTTGAAGTTTTAATCAGCCTGCAAATCTCAGAAAGGCCACGGAACAAAATATCAACGAAAATAAAAACAGTTATTTAAATTTTGGAACCCACTTAAGGTTTTAACTAGAATTTCACACATACTATTTTTTTAGTCAACATTATTGTTAGGTATGGAATGAGTCAAGCCCTGCCCATTGCGACGGTTTTGTCCCCAATGTTTCAAACATTCTTTTTATTTAATGATTAAATTTTTTTTAATGAATTGTGAATTTTTTTTTATAAAGAAATATTAAAAAAATTACTCGGGACAACTCGTGCTATATCTACTATTCATTACCAAAAGAAGCAGAGCAAGAGAAAGAAAAGACAAAGATTGTGAAGGGGAAAAGTGAGTCGACATAAAGCTAACAATAGATCAACCACTTGTCTAGAAAATGGGATTTTTTTTATACATACAACTAACATGATCTTCTTCCTCAAGGCAACAGGGGCTTCTTCATCCTCAGGTTGAAAGGAAAAAATAGTCTTCTCTAGCTTCCATTTAACTAAGATATACGTGAGGTAAGTGACTGTAAAACTCAAAAAAAAAAAAAGTGACTGTAAAACTCGTCAAATATGGTGGATTTGTCTCCAAACATTTATAGATTTATAGACTTTTATGGTGAACTACATAAACCTATAGCCTTTTTTTTATTAAAAAATGATATACACACAATATAAATATATAACATATCTTACAATAATATTAAATGAAAAGTAATTCTATAAAATGTTGTATTTGTATAAAATATTTTATAAAATTATCTTTCATTTAATATCTGTTATAAAATCTATTGTATAATTATGTTATATGTGTATCATTTTCTTTATGTGCCATTCATTTACTTATACCAAAAAAAATCATCCACAATTTACAATTATACTTATTTGCCATAATCGTCAAACTTCAATCTTCAATAAACGCGTTAACTTTGACTACAGATCTGTCTTCAACTTTCTACAACATCCACACACTAATTTTGAATCAGATTAGTCAACGAAGTACAACGCCCACTAAGTTATCAGAGTCTTTATGGTTTTATTATTCATCATTTATTTCTGACGTGTATAATATATATATATGTGTGTGTGTGTGTGTGTGTCATGTAGAAATTAGAATATTCTTCAAGGTTTTGCTGGCTTTTTTGCCTTTGGTGCGCCAGCCTAATGCCAGCGAACCAAATTGCTAAAACATAAAGAATAAAAAACTACCAAAAATAATGCTCTTAAGAATTGGAAAATATATAATTAGTGATTTAAAGGCTTACAGCGCAATGCGCATAAAGATAGATAAAATAAAGACCAAGGTCCAAGACTCAAAAGTCCTGCCGCTAGTTTTCCTTTTTTTTTTTTTTTTTTTTTTTTTTTACTTTCTCTCTTTGTGTTCTGCGTCTCTCATTGTTTCTTTTCTACGATCCCTTTTGAGAAAGAGGGTAATCAGAGAGATACAGAGAGACAAACATGGAAAGCATAGCAGCATGGCAAGGAGCGACTCTGTGTGGAATCGTGGCATGGATTGTGATGGCTTCACACCTCAATATAACCCGCAAACTTAGATCTTTCTTCCAACCATGGGTGGCTCGTCATGTTATTAACGGGACCCCTCTCCTCCTTCAGATCCAGGTTCCAGTCAATTTCTGCTACTAAATATGAAGCCCATATGATCATTCTTGGTGAATTATATGTACATATGGTTTCTTTTACGACTTAATTCATTTTTTGGGTCGGTTTTGCAGAAATATGAACACAGGTTTCTGGATGCTCTGTTTTCTGGGTTGTCCTGTGTTGTGTCTGTGCCCTTTTACACTGCCTTTCTTCCTCTGCTCTTCTGGGTATGTTCTGCCTCTCTATAATGTGGTTACTCTTGGAATCTGAGTTGGGTTTTTGTTGTGTTATATGGATTTTGGTGCAGTCGTGTTTACCAACATTTGAATAATTCAAATTCATTGACATTTTGGGTAATATTTTAGAGCGGGCATGGCAGATTGGCGAGGCAAATGACCCTTTTGATGGCCTTTTGTGATTATTTAGGGAATTGTGTGAAGGTACCTACTTTTTTCGCTCGCCTGATTATTCTAAGTTTTTTGTTAGTTTCTATGTGATTTAGTGCTTATTTGTGAATATACCCATGTGTGGTGTTTAGGATGTTGTATCAGCTCCAAGACCCAGTTCACCACCTGTTAGGAGAATAACTGCCACAAAAGACGAGGAAGATAACGCAATGGAATATGGATTGCCCTCTTCTCACACTCTTAACACGGTTTGCTTATCTGGGTACGAGATTTCTGTCCCTTATCTGGCCTTTTTTCCCCCTGTTATATGTAGGTAGTGGTAGTCTAGGCAAATTTAGCAGGGCGATGAGTAGGTTCTTTTTTAAGGGAATTTGGGGCATAAGTGTGCATGATATATTAAAGGTCTTGCTCTTTCATGTGGCATCTAATGTATCTAATGCATGTTCAGAGGTTTTACAAATCATGCCCCATGATCAATGCTGCAAGCTTCTTTAACCAGGCCCATGTTCAGTTCGTACTTTTCTAGGTTTATCAACATACTAGCTGTATTCACATCAATCAATTAGAGCATGGCTTGAAAGATTCATGCATATATTTAGGAAAGCTGGCTTTATGATTTGTATTTTGTTCAATGGAGGGCTTTTCCTCACCTTTGAATATTAGAATAACGTCTCTATTGGTCTAACTGTAGTCCTCTTGCACTGGGTTTCCAGATACCTTTTGCACTATCTCATGTCTTACCCTCAGTATGAAGATGCCTCCATCAAATGTTTTTTGCTTGCCCTAGTTTGCTTGGTTGTGGGCCTTATTGGTTTGGGTAAGTTTGTATCTATTTAGTAAGTTGTTGGAAGATTTTTAGTTTTTTGATGCCCAAACTGAAATTTGGTTTACTTGCTAGGTAGAATTTACCTCGGCATGCACAGTTTGATCGATGTCATTGCTGGTCTCACCATTGGACTGATGATCCTTTCATTCTGGCTTACAGTTCATGAATATGTTGACTTTTTTATAGTCTTGGGACCAAACGGTATGGATACTTCTGTTCTTACATTATTGGTTACACATTTTGCATAGATGTAGACTTTAGAAGAACTTGATTAAGGTAAGAAGTAGCTCAGAAGAGGCTTCAAACAACGCAGTTTTGTAAGAGTAGATATTTTGATGAACTGAAGGTAGAATCTAGTCCTGTTTTAGCTTCATGGATATTATGGATTTAAAAAGAAATAGGACATGCATTTTCAAATTCAGCAACTTGGCTTTGTGTTTTCATTTAGTGTATGCACTCTACTGTTGCAGTTACTTCATTTTGGGCCGCCCTAGGCCTCTTGTTGCTGTTTGCTTATCCAACCCCCGAGTTTCCAACACCAAGTTTTGAGTACCACGCAGCCTTTAATGGTGTTGCATTTGGAATTGTAAGCAAATCTTCACCCATTTAAGATAGAATTAATGCTATGTTTGGTTGTCAACTTCCTTCTGCTATGGCCTAATGAATGTTTCAGCATGTGGATGCAAAAGGAATCAAAGAATCTCCTTTTCCTTTTTCAATATATCGTTTACATTATCGGGATAGGACCAAACTAAATTTTTTGTTCTTAATTTTATGCAATTCTGTTTAGGTAGCCGGGATCCAGCAAACATACCATCAGTTTCACCATGAAGGAGTTCCACGTATATTTACCCCACAACTCACAATCCCTACCTTTGTAGGAAGAGTGCTACTTGGGATACCAACGATACTAATTGTGAAATTCTGTAGCAAGGCTCTCGCAAAATGGATTATTCCCGTTGTATCCAACACATTGGGGATCCCAATTAAATCAACCAGCTATATCCCAAATCTAAATGGAAATGGGAAAAAATCAGACCAGATCAAACATTCTGGTCATATCCAAAAGCTGTTCTTTTTCAACCGAACGGCATTTGATGTTGATACAGGTATAAGATTCCTCCAATATGCAGGTCTTGCGTGGTCGGTGGTGGATCTTGTCCCGACCCTCTTCTCTTATGTGAGCTTATGATGCTTCTGTATAAATATGATTAGTAATACGCCATACGCTCATTTGTATATCATAGACCCTACTAAGAGAACCATCCATTTTTCCCATCTTAGTATAGATTATTCTGTAATATGATTTTGCTAATTACTCATGTTTTTCGTAGTAAAGCATGAACGTTTGCAGTGGATGAAAATATAAATTCTCCTGTGGGATTTTTCATAAGCGATTATATTTTTAGGTAGTAGTGAAAAATCGACCACCCATTTATAACTCGATTTGTTTCTCTTCTAACATTATCAACGATGCCAATGCCCGACAATGCGGGAAACTTTTTGTCGATGAATCTTTGATCTTGGAACAGCAGAAGGGGAAAAATATATACATGCCCATGTCTTATATATCATAACTTTTGTCTTCAGATGGGAACCATTTATCCCATTTTTACCATAGCCAATCGGATCCGTCGCACCATTCCCATCCCTTCCCCTTATTCCTCTTTTCACGTAGGAAAAACGTCTTATTACCGGTATTTCCATCTTTCTTGTTGAAGATTAATTTGGTGGAGAAAACAGAGGAAGCAAGCCATCCTCAAAAAACAATCCCATTCATCCTAATCGAGGCCGAAAGGGGTGGGAGGCTCATAAAAATGGGGAAAAAAGGCAATCTCCATTCTCCACATTTCAGCTGGAAATAATACACATTCCGAATGTCTCAGTTACACACTCTCTACAACTGCCAGCATTGTTTGAAATGTGTGACTCATAATGATATCTTCCTCGGCTCCTGCAACCACCAGAAGTGCATGGGCGAGGAAAAATTCATACATTTTAGATCTCCCATACAAAGGTGCACACCTACCTGACAACCATTAGCAGGAAAGCAGAGTAACAAGAATACATGTTCTGCTAGAAGAAATAACTGTTGATCATTAGGGAACGAAGGCAGCTGTTTTATAGGAAATAATCCGGCGTTCGGCGGGTAACATCTGGTTCTCCTCTTCTAGGAGCTGGCTCAAACTGCAACATGAGACACATCTTAAAGTAAACAGCATGTACACAAGATGCAAACAGGCACCAACTATCTACATCAACACGTATATGTTGTATAAATCATGCGTGAATTAAAAATGTGTGAGATAGAAGAGACCTGGATGAACGTGTGGCTCTTGCAATCATCAACTTCCAAGATTGAAGCCATGTTCCCACAGCGATAACAATAATTGGGTGCACTAAATATAGTCACCACCTTTTGTTCCTGTCCCAACACAAATAATTTTAACATCAAAATATTTCACCCCATAATTCTAAACAAGTAAAAGCTAGAAGTAAAATTTCATATTATGTGAGGATGACAAGTACATGGGCCCAGTTAAATCCATCCATAACCAATTGATGAGCTCTAGCAATCAACTTTAAGTTGTTTGTGTTGTTGAATTGTTCAGATATATCCTGCAAAAAAAAGTGAAATCAGAGATAATAGAGGAGACACAGAATGAACAATTAAAACTCCAAAAGTGTGCATTTCTAATAGGATACACCCCTCAATCATATCGAGGCAATCGGATAGATGTTGAAGACACCTGGCAGGCAATCACATGTTTGTAGTTACCTGGCCAAAAGTATATCCAGCACCACGCGGTGAAATACCCCATCCACACCGGTCATCTGGGTCAGACCATAACAAATCACACATGGGTCCTTCATGAGGAACCTCTTGAACACGATCAAAATTCCTGATGCTATCTAGGGTTTCAATTGAAGGAGACAGTCCACCATGCAGACAAAATATTTCTGACTCAACCTAAAAGAGATAATAGGATGTAAACATTGATTATTAGCAACAAAAAATTAAAATCCCACTTCCATCACTTCCCCTTCAGTAATTTGGCAAGCCACACTGGAGATTTTTTTTTTTAATCAGTAAGCATAACAAAGCCAGGAGTCAGCCAAAAGAATCGGGAAAACCCTATCTTCTCTCCCTCACTCATTAGAGGTAAATCTCTCTCCACATTTACTTTTCCTATCACATTAGTATACTTGCAAGCATTGATAGTGAGCACCAATTGGAAAAAGTATACTGACCAAAGCAGTCAACGGGAAAAAATCAAAAAGGTCTGTGAAGATCTTCCACACATTAGCATTGCCATACCTGTGAATTATCATCAAGAAAGATAGAAAGAAAAAAGAAAAATCATATACATACACATATTTCTGCATAAGTTGACCTTAGTGTCTACCACCAATGTGAATCCAATTGACTCCTAAAGTATATACCAATATCATATAACCTTGTACCTACAATACCCACCAGGTGCATCCCTTAAAAAAAAAAAAATCGCCTAGCCTTTTCTTTTTCTTTTTTGTCAAAGATTTCCGCCATTCATAAAAATGTCAACGCTTTCTACTCGGTTGTCACGAAAAATTATATTCTATCAGCATCATGCCTCGATAAGTTGGAAGCCCACATACCCATCAATTTGAAAATCTTCTAAAGCCGAGTTCTCCAGCAGGAATGCTTAGAATAGTATTCTTACCTACCTTTACTTTACATATATACAAAAAAAAAAATGTATTCTTACAAACATAGGTTTTTTTTATGAAAAAATATATGTGAACATAGGTTTCTTACAAAAAAATGTGAACAGTAAAAATAATATTCATATGCATGGGTGTGCGCACAGGCCTGCTTGCACCCAACACTACTCTTTTTTTATAAGCACCAACATCAGTAGATGAAATTCATTATCTACTCATCAGGTTCAAAAACTAAATTACGACTATCTAAAATAAAGTATTAAAGGGAAAACGAAAAATATCATCATGTAAAAGATAATATAAATTACTATAAGTATGACCTCTACCAAGGTAATGTATAGATACTCACTTCCGCAGGCATTCATCATAAAACCCATAAACTTGAGTAATCTGCCAAAGGGACAAACAAAAAGATAAGAAATTATTAGCTCAAAGAAAGAAGAAGAATACTATGTAATCTTTGTAATGAAACTATCATCATCACTTGCTGCAATCAACATGAAAGCCTCGTCATCATTATAAACAAAAAAAAAAAAAAATCATAAAAATTAGATTGCAAATTTATACCTGACGACTTTCGTGGTTCCCTCTAAGAATAGTAATCCGCTGAGGGTGACGCACTTTCAGGGCCACCAAGAGCTGCATGAATGAACTAATCAGCAAAACCAATAATGTCAAATGTAGGCCCAAAGAAAAAATTCACGCATACTAAACAAGAGGGTAAATTTACAGACTACTCCCCAAATCTGTCCTCATCCCAAAAAAAAAATAACAAAAATAAAGCCAACAAATCAAACCAGAAACAGAAAAAATGAAAATAATAATAATAATAATAATAATAATAAAAACTGAAGGCCAATTATATCAATTATGGCGACATAATGAATGTTTGGATAGTCAACTCAAGTCGGATCCTTTTCTCTCTCTCTGTCTCTCTCTCTCTCTCTATTTCCTTTCAAATTTCAAATCTATGTCTTCGACGTCACCCACTCCATACCGGTGAGTGACCCTTTACCGCCGGCACAGACGAGGTCGACGGTCCCCGGCAACTTCGCCGAGGGTCATCCAGCAGTGGTCAACTCTCCGACGACCTGACTTTTTAGCAAGATATCTCTGCTGAAGCGTTTTCTTATTTAGACATTCTGTGTCGCCAGAGAACTGTGACCTCTAATCTTGGTGCTCCGGTGGGTTTGGCGTCGAAAGTGGCCATAGAATCCAAGTGTTTCACGATAGCTAAAGATGGGTATCTGCTTCGCGTTACCAAGAAGAGATGGAAATTCGAGCAATCGATTGTTCTGGGCCCTTCGTTGGTCAAATGGCTCATGGAGGTTTTGGATGAAAGTCTGAGAGCAAGGAAGCTGTTGGAGATTTATTCGACTAACAGGGAGGGTTACCTGAGCTTCATAGCCCAGTGGTGTTGGAATCGGCGAGGTCGCTTTGTAGCCCTGTCCGAATAGAACCAGGGAGGGAGGCGATCTCTTCTATGCTTTCCAGAAGGAGAGGTTGGAGGAAAATAAGGAAGCTATTGTTGTAGGCAGTTTCGAAGGAGAACAGGGGAACCTTTCCGCTATGCACTTAGGCGGAAATGTCGGAGAGGAAAGTAGGGGTAGACAGTCCTATTGATGCGCAGATGGATAAGGGGAAAGGGGTGGTCCGACGTTCGTATCGAGAGGTGGCAACGGCAGCGGACCATGTTTAGAGCAACGAAGGTCTTCGGACCGCTGGTTCAAGTCGCATTATCCCTGAGTCACAAAATGTTGCTTTGAGCCTCCCACTTGTCAATGTACCAGCGGCAAATCAGGAATTGTGGGACATGCGAAAGTTGTTGTTAGACTTGGAGGGGCAATTACAGTCGCTGCAGACGGACATGACAAAGATGTTGAACTATGTTGGTCTGTTAAAGGAAAGTGAAGTTGATAGGGGAAGGGGAAAAAGGGGCTTTGGGCCTAGGCACAGCAAGCCCATACAGAGTGGGCGTAAGAGGGGACCCTTTTGGCGCAAACTGGATAGGCCTAAGCCCAGGAAGTCTCCACTCCTACTCTTTAATTCTCAGACAGAGGCCCAACCTGCTAAGTTGGAAAAGGGCAAAGCTGCTGAGGTTGGTCCTTCTATTGGGGCCATTGAGGCAGAGAATGGGCCTGGGCAATCCCAGTCTACGGCCCAGCAAGTTTTCAGTTTAGATTCGAAAAGCATCGAGTTTGGGTTTGGATCCTCCCAACGCGAACCTGCAGCCGGCCAAGGTGAAAGTCTTTCGCGAGAAAGAGGTGCTAAGAGCCCAACCTCTGTGACAACGGGGACGGCAATGACAAGGGAGGTACTAACCACCCGGTAGTGGTTGAGGAGACCATCGACGACCGTGCACCGGCGAACGAGATTATCGCTACAAAGGGTGGATTGGGATTTCTGTCGTCGTTTCTGAAGGAGGGTAGACAGAAAACACCGATAAGCCTTGGAAGGGTGGTTGGGGTGCCGATGTGCTAGGAAATACAACCTTTTGTAGACATGAACAAGGAGAGTTCAGAGGTTGAGGAGTTTTCCATTCCTGAGGTTGGGGGCCAGTTGGGTTTAGAGGATATTTTAGTTGGGGATGAGTTTCAGGTAATCCCCGAGAATTCCAAGACAGCTTCATGGCTGAAAATTGAGATGAACAATGCGACAGATGTGGTGTGTACAACATCCACAGAGCAAATGGCAGTTTTGGGAGAGGGCTTGTCGTTGGTGCCTTGCAAGAAGCTGGCGTTGGGATCTATGTCGGGAGAAGCTAATGCTGGATTTTCACCAGATTGGATTTTGCAAAAGGCTAATGAGATTCAGCATGTCATGGGAATCTCACATAGAGGATGTGAAGAACAGTTCAATGCACTACTCACTACCATTGAGGAGGGCCACTCACAAGATACCAAATCAAGATTTCAAAATAGCAGGGAGCTGCAACGTCTATCTTGGGGAATCAACTACGATAGTTTATGTCGAGAGAAAACGAAAGGGAGGAGATCTTGAAAACGTTATCTTTGTGGGTGTTTTGGGAGGTTATTAGTCTATGGGAACTATGGGTTAGGGTTTAGGAGGTGAGTTGTATTCCATGGGTATTTTGGGCTTGGGTTTTTGGGTATTTTTATGGGATAGGTGTTTTCATGTATTCATGGGGTAGGTGTTTGCTTGTATACAACCAGTGTACTTGTTTACTCCTATTAATATATATTAGACGTTTACTTATCAAAAAAAAAAATAATGGCGACATAAATCCTGAGTTAAGCTGCAACATTACAATTTACATGCCAAGTTGAAGTGTTTCCAAAGTTGCCGGAGGGGCTCAAGAATGATAAACAAAGAGCAGCTACCTTGTAAATCAAACTTCCAAGTTACAGAAAAATCTCAGTATGATGAATACCTCTCCAAAACCTATCACTTGAACAGGTTATCAAATACTGCTTGAACATATATAGTATGCATGTTGGAAGCGGTAAAGTAGTAAATATAAGATGAACCCTAGTATATACATGATCAAACTTTAAGGGACATTCTTTTTCTCAAACAAGGTTAAATCTGGTCAGGAGGGTTATCACTCGGAGTAATTCATCCTAAACACAGAATGTGATCCAGTGCATATATATAGCATTACGTACCCATGCAAACCTTACTCTAAAAACAACTCCCCCTCCCCCCGGGAGAAAAAACAAAGAGAGAGAGAGCACAATAAAAATCAACAACTAGATGTACCCATCTCATTAAGGGGAAAAAAAAAGCATATCACGGCCAATTGGTCCTTCGTTCTTTTTTTTTTTTATTTAAGTAATGGCTGACTGGTCCTTTGTACCTGTCATGTTCTAGACAAACATAGAAACAGAACTAAAATCTAGAACAAACACAATGATACTGATACAGTGATACTTGAAGCCATTTCAAGTGATTTTTTTTTCATCTAGGAAAGGGAAAATCCGATTTCTTGATACAAATTTCACATACCGTCACGGTTTCAACAGAATAATACCCTCGATCTACATAATCCCCCATGAAGAGGTAATTGGTGTCTGGGCACTGTCAATGAAAAAAAAAGTTTAGATATAAATTCAACAAGAATATTTTGTAATTTAGATCTAAACTTAATAAGAAACATACATTAAGAAATGAGGAACCAATGAAATGTTTTCTTTCGTAAAGAATTTCATGAGTATTAGATGATGGAAACAAAACTAAGTTAAAGCTGCATTGACCTGGCACTAATTATGAAAGCAGTTTCTAATTGAATTAAGTTAAATAGACAAATTCACATTTAACTTAAAGAACATGATTGAAGCAGAAACCTTTTCACAAAAGCAAATGAGACATACAGTAGTTACCAATCATCAAAGTTTGCTTCAAGGAAAAAGAGGTCAATAGAAAGAGCAGAATAATCACTGTGAACTGAATTAAAAACCAACAATGCAGTGAAATAAAATAACAGTTCCCTGACTAGTGGCAATTTACTCCACAATACCTTTGGGGCACTTCAATCTTCAAAAGCATTTCTTTGACAGGTCTCAATTAGTTAATTTAGACATTCCCCAGCTGAAACACAGGTGTTGAATTTGAATACAAAAAGTATGTCATGGTTAGGACTGATACCTTCCCTCCAATTCGGAATAGTTCAGCAAGATCATGAAATTGCCCATGAATATCACCACAAATTGTTACGGGGCTTTTCACAGGCTGTGAGACAGGAACGATATAAAAATAAATTAATATTTTCCTTTTTAAGATGAAAATTTTGAAATTACAAAAATATACTCAGTAAAACATAAAAATAAAATATGATCAATAGCAGCAAATAATCATATTTCACTTGAAGTTTGAAAACAAATTGATACTGTCCATGATATAATTTCTTTGGAAAAAGAGCTTGGTTCTCAAAATCGGTCTAAAAGCCACTGCAAGCATGGTTATTATTTCTTTCTCTTTCTAGCGGCATAAATATATCCATTGAAGATAAGGTGAAGGGTAAGAAGTTGCACCTGGACATTACTTTCTTCCATTAATATCTCCCTAGCCTTCTCGCATAACGCTCTGACCTACAACAAAACCAGATACTATCAGATCACTAAAATTTAACAATTTGAAAACTTCTGATTCATAATTTTTTTTTCTCTCAGCATCCAAACAGGTCCTAAACTTAATTTTTTAAAAATGCCTATACAAATAATGGAACCTGTTGCTCCGAGATTGGCTTGCACTCCATGAGCTGTGCGATCTGCTCATCGAGGTCGTTGCTCGATTCCGACGGTAAGGAATCGACGCCCATCTTGCTCCTTTACCGTATCCAAATTAGCGATAACCCCAACCCTAGAATTGAGGTTTTCTCGTGTCCTCGCTCGGGCAACCGAGTCGAAATGGGACAGCGCGTGGAGGAGGGACTTGAACGCGCAGCAATTGCGTTTATACTTTGTCTCTCTGTTTTTTTTTTTAACCAAAATATAATCGAAAATTTATAATAACCATCTTTTTATCTATATATTTATAAATAATAGTCATATAGTTAATCATTTTTCGATTATAAATAATATAATCTAAAATAATTTTATTATTAATTAATGAAATTTAATGTATTTATAAATAATTGTAAAATAATTTTAATTAAGATTTTTTATTATATTTTGAAAGAGAAAAAAATTGAATAAAATATTATCAAGTTAAAAAAAATTTCATAGTTAATTTCAAATTTAAAAAAGTAATATTATTTTTTATATTTTATAAAAAAAATAAAAACTATAATGATTAAGTAATTATTAGATTAAAAATTAAATATTTGAAATTAAAAATTGTTTTTATTTAAATAATATTTGAGAATAGAATGACTAAAAGTACTCTATAAAATAATTATATAAACTAACGAATCTAGATTTGGATGTTAAGAAGTATTGAGAAAAATTGTGAATAGTAATAAAAAGTAGGTAAAAAATAATAATAGAATATTAAATAGTAATAATAAATAATAAATAGTAATAAAAGTAGTTATAAATTAATAATAAAATAATAAATAATTATGAAATATTTAAAAATATTTGAGAAGTTTTTTCCTTTATTAGTAAGAGAGGCTCTCAACAACTATTCCAAAACAAAAATATTATAAAGGAAAAAATATCGAAAAATCATATCTAATATTTGGTCTAGTCCCATGCTTAGCCGCTGCAATAGTAATTGTTGGCACAATCTAATAAATGAAGTGCTTTAATGTGAGTAAATCGTCTATTGGGAGAGGTTTTTGTTATAGTAATGTTAGTAATGTGAGTATTGACTGTGAGTATGTCAAGACATTAGTTGAAAACTTTTCAATCCATTTCTAGAAAGGTTCAGGTGGGCAAAAGAGGTTTGATAAGGGTTTTTTGCAAAGAGGTGACTAGAGGAGTTTATATTAATTTTTAATTTATTTAACCTTATTTAATTTAATTATTATAATTTTTAAAGAAATTTAATACATAAAAAAAAACCAGCTTATTAAACTTTTAAAACAAAAATTATATTAAAAAATTATATTATGACAATATTTTATTTAATTTTTAAATTTCATTTCATCTCAATTTGACCCAATATCTAAACTTCCTCTAAACATTTTAGACCTCGTTTGATTGTTAAAATGTATTAGTATATTTTATTTCTATTTTATTTTATTATCTAAATACATAAATTTAACTCAATTCAGATTAAAATTTGGTAAAATCAACATTACCATGGCAGTACTATAGCTACAATATTCAGATGGACCCAAAATAGCTTTTTGATTTGACACTTTTTTTTTTTTTGTATGCTACTCTCCCCCTCTATCTCTCTATCCGGTCGAATGTCAGATACAATAAAAAGTATTTAATACTTTCTTACTTCAATTTTGCAAATCATGCGCGCATAGGAAACAAATGACAGATCATAAATTTTATAAATTTAAATATTTTATAAATTTATATAAACTTATTTAATTATTTAAATATATTTTAAACTCATTTAAATAAGTCTCACAAAACTCACTCAATTATCTTAATTTATTATTATTCATAAAGAATTCCATTCAACTCATTTCAATATTTAAATACAGTCTTATTCATTAGACATTAAAATAAATTTTATTATTTTAAACAAAATTTCTTATTTTTATTTTATTATGTTATTCTATCATCCATAACTTTTAATTTTTCATATATTAGAAAGTTTTTTTTTTTAAATAGAGAATATATGGATGCGTGCGTGCGTATATAAATTTGTCATATATGAAAAAGAAAAATAATACAATACACAATAAATTTTATAATATATTTCATAACATATGTTATAAAATAAAATTATTTTAATTTTATAAGCTAGCTTATGAAAATACTCTTCTATTTAAAATATTATTATATAAAATATTATGAAAATAACGTGTGTTTATCATTTTCTTAAAAAAATGCTAACGTTGTCCGCCACGTGAAGAAAACTTAGAAAAGAAGTGCGAAACTCTCAACATTAAGCTATGGAAAAAGCTAACGTGTTTCGGCACGTGAATAAAACTTAGAAAAGAAGTTCGAAACTCTCAAGTCTCAACAGTTCTCGTTAAGCTTTGTATAAAGTGAAATCAGACAGATACTTTCGCTCCATGTCCGATTGTCTTCCTGAACAAGCTGGGATTTCATTCTCTGATCCAGATTCTCCAAATCACTGCCCTTCATTCTCTGTACTCGTTACGCTATTTTCGTTTCCGCTCTTCTTTATCTCGCACTGTTTTTCTGTGTCTCGAAGCTAGGTATAGAGCTCGTTGTCTCTTTCTTCTTCTACTTTTTTTTCTTTCGTGCTGTGGGTCCTTCGATGTCTGTGTATTTTATAATTCGTTGTTCAGCTGCGTGCTCATTATTATTACGGAAAATTCCGATTTTGTCACTGCCTTTGTCGAATCTGTGTGTTTGCTCGTAATTTATGTTATATTGACGGTATTCCAGCAAGTCTCTAATTTGATATGTTTGCTTGGCTGATTGGGATTTCTAACCTTAGTCATATTGTTGTTCTAATTTTCGACGAATCTTGAGTTTGAAACTGTTTTTATTACTACTCTTTCATATGAGTTTTGACCCTATCTGATTCTTCATCCTGAGAGTTTGTTATGTTATATAATTTTGTTTCCGTTGTATTTGTACCATCTCCATAGTTGCGACAACTTTATTTATTGGCATAATTGTGAATTTTTTCTTCATTCTTGTCCTTTTTTTGTTTGTAGTTTTGGAAATATCATGTTGATTCCGTTTTTTGGCTTGATTGTACTTGAGCGATAAAGTTATTGATCTACTAGGTTATTTATAGGGAAAGACCCAGGAAGAAAACTTGAGTAGGAGCCAAAGTTTCGCTTTTTGTATTTTGATGGAATAGGGTTTTGCTTGTGGTGTGGACGGCTCTATTTGTATTAGTAAGGGGAAAGAGCAATACATCTTGCAATTATGAGAACTTTGTGGGCAGATTCTGTAGATGACTCTGCATCTGAGAATGCAGCCACTGCTGCTTCTGATAGTAGTGGCTTAAAACGCCCTACCCGATCAACCTATGTTCCACCGCATTTCCGTAATAGGCAACATCCTCCAACAGGTCCCCCTGATCCATTACACTCTGTTCCTTCACCAGCTAATGGCCGGGTTGGCTTAGTTGGACCCACAACTCGATTGTGCTGGGCTGGAGGTTCTAGGCCTGACTTGAGGCGTGCAGCACATTATGGTTCTGGTGATGGTCGAGGGGGTAGTAGTGGTTGGATTAGTAGGAATGGGGGGTGGGACCGAGGGAGGAAGCACGAGGCAAACCCCTTTGTTGATGATGACAATGCAGAGCAAGTGATTAGCGAACAAGAAAATACGGGTATTAACTTTGAGGCTTATGATGATATTCCGGTGGAGACAAGTGGGGACAATGTGCCACCCCCTGTGAATACTTTTGCAGAGATTGACTTGGGGGATGCATTAAATCAAAATATTCGGAGGTGCAAGTATGTGAAACCAACACCTGTTCAGCGTTATTCTATACCAATTTCTCTTGCAGGACGAGACTTAATGTCTTGTGCTCAGACTGGGTCAGGGAAGACTGCTGCCTTTTGCTTTCCAATTATCAGTGGAATCATGCGAGAGCAGTATGTTCAGAGACCATGTGGAGCACGGACTGCATACCCTCTTGCTCTAATTCTTTCGCCTACCAGGGAGTTAACATGCCAGGTCAGATTCCCATGTATACTGCTATATCATTCTTGATGTGCACCCTGAGAGCTTTGCAAATTATCTATTTATGTATTTTATTTTTCTAATTTTTGTTTCCATTTTGATTGAATTGTAGATACATGATGAGGCAAAAAAGTTTTCATATCAAACTGGTGTCAAGGTGGTTGTTATTTATGGAGGAGCACCAATCAACCAACAGGTTTTCATTATATTGACAATCTTTTTGCGTAAAAGTTTTCTGATACATTGGCCTCTTTGTTTGCATTTATTATACTATTTGGTTTATTATCTTCGTAAGTTAACCTATCAAAAACATTATCTTCCTGAATTATCAACATCTTGACATCTATATTTGGCAGGGATGCAGATAAGCTTATGTGGACTTGCTTATTTGTGCATGTCATTTAACTGATGTCTTTTTTCTTTTATTCTGATGGAAGAAGGCTCGCTATAGAGAGTTGTTTTTCCTTTTTTGGATTTACACAATAGCGTTGGACTTGTTGCTTTTCCTATATATCGGAATTGCTTTAATTTAGATTTGACTGGTGCAGAGTGCAGCTGTTTAAGTATTTGAATCTGTTTAAGTTTGATACACCTTGCCTTTGAAATAATATCCACACCATCCTGTAAGTAAAAA
Source organism: Platycarya longipes (assembly GCA_036559045.1). Classification (NCBI taxonomy): domain Eukaryota; kingdom Viridiplantae; phylum Streptophyta; class Magnoliopsida; order Fagales; family Juglandaceae; genus Platycarya; species Platycarya longipes. The sequence continues at coordinate 3,324,584 of CM071798.1, forward strand.
ATGTCAGTGGCTTTTTTTTTTTCTGGCAAATATTGCTCATGAGGTTTGGACTCATGAGGATGGTTAAGATTTTGTGGGGGTAATATATAAAGACATTTACTTTTTGGGGGAAGGCCCTGCGCGGGGGGGTGGGGCGTTGTTGGGAGATGAGTGTAATACTTCTCATTTTCAGCTTGGTTGACCTTTTAGTGAATATCTACTGTCTACTTTTGTTGTATTGATAATTAATTATGTGTTTTGCGGGCAGTTGCGGGAGCTTGAGAGAGGAGTTGATATCCTTGTGGCAACCCCGGGACGATTGGTTGATTTGCTTGAGAGAGCAAGAGTCTCATTGCAGATGATCAGATATTTGGCTCTTGATGAAGCCGATCGGATGCTGGATATGGGTTTTGAGCCTCAAATCCGAAAGATAGTGGAACAAATGGACATGCCTCCACCAGGTGTGAGACAGACAATGTTGTTTAGCGCCACCTTCCCTAAAGAGATACAGGCAAGTATTAGTTGTCATGTTTTACTGTTTCTTGAGTTGCTTAATTGCATCGTGCATTTTATGTGTCCATCGTTGTGTCATGGTGCTTTTTTTTGTTAGAAGAAGAATAAGAAGTCATACCTTTGAGTCTTCACATATCAGTGTGTTATACCTATCAAAAAAACGCATTGATGTGTGCATTTTTGCATGTGTGAACTTCGAATTTGTAATGCAAGGTACTTGAGTGGTCTATATGTGATATCGGGTCTGTATGTGATATTGTGTGCATTATCATGAAAGTCCATGGCAATGGACTAAGTACATGTTCTATAAAAGAAAACAATGAGCTACTTCATTGATCTCTTTGTCTTCAAAAGTCTTCTCCTTACGCTCCTGCCATAAGCATCACATGATATAAAGGGGAATTATCTTCCAAACTGTTTTAATTTGTCTTGTACCTTGAAGAGATGTCCAACACGCCATAGCTGCCACCACTATTTCTAGCATGACCGAAGCTAAATTCATCTTCTAAAAACATCGTTCCATAGAGCCCTAGCTGTTTCGCAATGCAAGAGTAGATGATTCAATGATTCACTGATTCACCCCCCTTGCAGCACAACATACAATACCAGTCCGCAATGATGACCCGCCTTTTTCTCAAATTGTCCTTAATGAGAATCTTGCCTAATGCAGTTGTCCACACAAAGAAAGATGCTTTTGGGGGTGCTTGATGGCACCACAGTTTTCTCTAGGGAAATTGTGTTTCAAAACTTTGTGAAAGAACCTTATAAAAGGATCTAATGGTGAAGATTTCTCTCCCCTCATATGCCCACAAGCCATCGTCATTCTGGAAGTTTGGTCTTTGAGCATATATGAGATTGTAGAATTCCACGAAGCTATCCAACTCACAGTCTTGCATCGCTCAAATAAAAGTAATATTCCAATGAATCCGCCCCCTTCTAACTCCACTGCTTCTGCCACAATGAGATTCTGATCACTCGCAATCTAATATAATGCGAGGAACAAATCCTTAAGTGCCCTGCCTCCACACCAGGCATCCTTCCAAAGTATGATTCCAATACCAGCACCCAGATTGATCCTCATATACTACTAGAAAACCCCTCACCCTCTTCTAATGTTCTTCCATACCTCCACCCCACAAGCCCCCTAACTTCATTTGTGCTCCAACCCCCCAGTCACCCCCATATTTATGTTCAATCATCGTTTTCCACATAACCTCAGGTTCCTATTGATAACGCCACAGCCATTGGCCAAGTAACGCTCGGTTGAATATCCTTAAGTTTTGAATACCCAATTCGCCACTGGAGATAGGACGACAAACTTTCTCCCACTTGACTTGATGGTACTTGAATTCCTCTCTCAGACCACCCCACAAAAAGTCTAGTTGTAGCTTCTCAAGTCAACCGGCCACTCTTGCTGGTATAGGAAAAAGAGAGAAGAAATACGTGGGTAAATTGGAGAGGGTGCTCTTGATCAATGTGACATGGCCCCCTTTGGACAGATATATCATCTTCCATCCTACTAGTTTCCTCTCAACTTTCCTTATAAATGAGTCCCAAATTGCAGCTGCCCTTGAGGTTGATCCCAGAGGAAGTCCCAGATACGTCATAGGAAGTAAGGCAATCTTGCACCCGAGATTTCCGGCCAACTCTCGCATATTACAAACATTTTCGATCGGCACCATCTCAGATTTGTCGTAGTTCACTTTCAAGCACAACACTGCTTCAAAACAGAGAAGTGAGGCCTTCAAAACTCGCACCTGGTCTCGATCAGCTTCACTTAAGATAAGCGTGTCATCTGCAAACAACAAATGAGATATATTAGTAAAGCCTCTTGTTAAGGTTCCAATAGGAAACCCTTCTATAAATCTATTATCCACTAAGGCCAAAAGCATCCTGCTTAGAGCTTCCATGACTATAACGAACAACAACAGAGATAACGGGTCTTTTTGTCTCAGGCCATGAGAGCTTAAAAAGAATCATTTAGGACTACCGTTAAATAGCACTGAAAATCTTGCAGTAGATATACACCACCTAATCCAAGACCTCCACCTTTCCTCAAAACCACACCTACCAAGAAGATACGTGAGGAAATCCCAATTAACGTGGTCGTACGCCTTTTCCATATCAAGTTTGCACAAAACTCCTGTACTTCTTGCTTTCAAATCCATTGGCTATAAGAACCGTATCAAGGATTTGTCTACCCTTCACAAAATCATTCTAAGGCTTAGTGATAAGCTTTCCAATAACCCCACCAAGTCTATTAGAAAGTACTTTCGCAATAATCTTATAAACCCCACTCACTTAGCTGATAGGTCAAAAGTCCTTGATTTCTATAGCCCCGACCTTTTTGGGAACAAGAGCAAGAAATGTGGTATTGAGACTTTTTTCAAACTTCCCAAAAGTGTATAGTTCCTGAAACACCCTCATGAGGTCTTCTTTAATCACCTCCCAACAGTCTTGGAAGAAACCTATAGAGAATCCATCCGGCCCAAGCGCTTTATCTTTAACCATATTACGTATCACATTGACCGCTTCTTCTTCCTCAAATGCCCTCTCCAAAAGAGCCACATCACTTGAATCTAAGGTGTCAAAGAGCAAACCATCAAGGTTGGGTCTCCAATCCTCTTGCTCCGAGAGTAGATTTTCATAGAAGTTGACAATATGATTTTGAATTACCCTTTCATCAGTGCATTCAATTCCCTCAATCTTTAACACCTCAATGTTGTTATTCCTTCAATAAGAGTTTGCCACACAATGAAAAAATTGTGTACTACGGTCTCTTTCCCTTAACCATAAGGCTCTTGATTTTTGCCGCCAAGATACTTCCTCCTGTAGTATTACCCGCTCAAGATCCACTTCCCGTGAAGTTTTCTGCACTAGTTCCTCCTGATTGAGTGGTCTTCCCTCTTGCACCCTTTCCAGCTCCTAGATATTCCTTAGAATAGCATTCTTGTTCTCCCCTAGGTTGCCGAAGGACTGAGTGTTACATAATTTCAAATCACTCTTTAAAGCTCTTCTATATGTTCTCCCCTAGGAAGTAATTTCAAATCACTCTTTAAAGCATTCATGTTGTCCCCTAGGAAGTACTTTCTTTATTGCAGTAGGAAGAGTCAATCTCTTCTATATGTTTATTTTACATGCACTGTTTATGAATCACCATTTTTAATACGCAACAAGGCTAACAATAAAAACTTTGCTGAGAAGAGTCACCTCAAATTGCATCTATCTGATAGCAATCTTGCGATTTTGATTTGGCATGCAGAGATTGGCATCTGATTTCCTTTCAAATTACATATTTTTGGCTGTTGGAAGGGTTGGTTCAAGTACCGATTTGATCGCTCAAAGAGTTGAATTTGTTCATGAGTCTGACAAGAGAAGCCATCTCATGGATCTTATTCATGCTCAGAAAGAAAGTGGAATGCAGGGAAAGGTAACATGAGACATGCTCCGCATTCTTCAATTTAGACTTGTCTATGAAGTTCCTATCTGTTTTATTTGATGGTTTTATTTATATTTAATTACTCGACTTTTTCAAATCCAAAAATAAAAAATTACTTGTCTTTTGAATTTGCAGCAATCTTTAACTTTAGTTTTTGTGGAGACAAAGAAGAAAGCCGACTCATTGGAGCATTGGTTGTATGTTAATGGTTTTCCTGCAACTACCATTCATGGTGATAGAACACAACAGGTAAACTTTACTCTTTGCTTTCAGTTTTTAAATGTGTTCTTTCCTTTGGACCTGTTATTAGTGTTGACCATTCCATCGGCAGCCGTAGTTTCGACAATATCATCATATCATCTCAACCTTATCATTTATGATTTTGTTTGCAGGAAAGAGAGAAGGCATTGAGATCGTTCAAGAGTGGAAAGACACCAATTTTAGTGGCAACAGATATAGCGGCGCGTGGTCTGGATATTCCCCATGTAGCGCATGTGGTCAACTTCGATCTCCCCAATGACATTGATGATTACGTTCACCGGATAGGACGGACAGGGCGGGCCGGCAAAACAGGATTAGCAACGGCCTTCTTTAATGAGGGTAATTCATCACTGGCAAGACCACTGGCTGATCTAATGCAAGAAGCAAATCAAGAAGTACCTGCTTGGCTTATACGATATGCATCAAGGACTTCTCATGGTGGTGGTGGTGGCGGCGGCAGAAATCGGCGGTCTTGGGGAGGCCGATTTGGCAGCCGTGATTTTAGGAGGGAGAATTCATTTAATAGAGCTATGGACTACCGTGGTGGAGCAAAAGGCAGTAGTGGATATGGGTATTCTGGTGGTTATGGTGGAGGATATGGTCCGGGTGTGACCAGTGCTTGGGATTAGTCTGAATTTGTCTCATGTTTTCTGTGAATATATAGAATTGACGGGTGTATAGTGTATTAGTCGATGGCCTTCTGTAGGGCTTGGATATGTTGCCCCAAAGATAGCGAAAAACTTGCGTGGGGACCGGCACTAATGATATTGTAGTTACCTATAGTGATTCCTGGGCATGATACTAATGCCCATAAAGCAGTTATTAAAATATATTCATTTCCTCAAGCATTCAGGTTTTCTAAATCGTTTATTCATTTTATGTGCCTGACGAAGAAAAATAAGGGAAAAAATGGAGAATTTAACCAAATTGGGCAGCGGGAGAATAAATGTGTTTAGAATTTATTTATTCATGCTCCGTCAAAAGACTCAAATCAGGTTTTTTCGCTATAAATGTCCGAAGGATCACGAATTAAAAAGACTTGAGGAAAGAAATGGATTCCACGGCGCCTTAAATCAAAAGTTATGTGCCTTAAATCGCAACTCAAGTAGAATTCTAAACCGACCGTTCATATAGCCATCCAAATTTATGCCTCAATGCTTTATCGTCATTCTTGTCTTTCTTTGTACCTTTTCTTTAAAAAAGAAAAGAGAAACAAATTCACATTTATATTAATAAAAAGGCAACTGTAACTAAACCTACGGAAATATGAGGAACCAAAAGACAAAAGGAGGGCATAAAATTACAAGCCACTAAATGCGGGGATGATAAGTTATTTCGAGCCGGTGAAAATTTCTAATGAAATTTCTATTAGTAAAATAAATAAAAAAGAAAGGTAATTGAATACGGGAAAATCACAATTTTTTTTTTCTATAAGACAGGTTAAGATAATACAAAGGAGATCGTAGAAAGGATCCCTACAAGGAGATACCTGAGTAAGACACGGGCATATGATCTACAATTTCTAACAATAGCTTTTATCTTTATCCAACAACTTCTTTGGGCGTCTCCATTCCTGACCTACAACCATTGAGGTTGATGTTAACACAATAACCACATAAAGGAGACCATGTACAGCAACAACACATTATGAATTCAGTGCCAGCAATCTGGCCAAGAATGTTAGGTGTTTCTTCCTACATGATTTGCCCCAGACCTTAATCATTTGTGAGTATGCAATGTTTTGAACCGTTGCAACAAAGAATCTACCATGCACATAACAGACTAAACCATGCATACCATTTGTGTATTAGAGCCACAACAATCTTCGAACTCACCAAGTAGATATAGTAATTTGGACTTGATAATCAGTTTCTGTCCTAAAGTTATCTTTGTTATTATAATAAGCAAAAATTATGCCCTGAAGTTGTGGGATGTAGGAAATACAGAAGTGTAAACTAAAACAATTGTGTTTAGAAAAGTTTTGCAGGCTTTCTGAAAAATTTTGAGCAATATGTGATCATGGTTCCTAGTTCTTCCTTTTTTCTCCACTAAGTAGTCTTAAGTTCAGGAAATATATTCTAAAGGAGAAACAACGGGAGCTGATTTTCCATGTGGGTAGATCAGTAAATGTCTTTTTCATTGCCTGCATCTTCCTTATAAGACTACTCCATTGTAGTTAGAAGCAAGTTTTGTTCTACATCTGATCTGTCCAAAACACCAACGTTTTCTTGGTTTCCCTCAGACAGACCAGACACGAAAGGCTTAACAAAGTGACAAATAATCAGATGCTAGGGATCACCAATAGAGAAAAGAGTATAATTCATCAGAGGATACACCTGCTTACTTGTGCTTTTTTGATCGAATAACATTTTTATTGCTAATAAAATAAAACAAAGATGATGTACATGAATTATCAATATAATACTAAAAACGATAAAATCCGTGTATTTAAGAGCACATCAACCAGCTTACAAAAAAAAATGATAAAAAATATATATATCTTGCAAGCAAATGAGCAAACAAATTAATTAGATTATATATTTATAATAATTGCTTACCCTGAAGTGTCAACGTCTACCTCTAGGCATGCAGCGAAATTCAGCTAAGAGTGCTATATGATCAGACGACCACTCTGGAGAAGGAAGCGCAGTGTCCTTCCTCAAGCTCTCCTCATCCACGAGCTCCAATAAAGATTCTACCATCAAAGAGTCCGCTGAAACCACAACCCAGATATCTTAACATTTAAATGAAGTTTTTAAAAAATCATAAATTAACTGATAAAAAGTGTGTTGCACAATTTCACCTGTGTAGAATATATAATCTAGTGTGCCAATAAAATCTCTAGTGCAATTTGTAAATAAGGGTTCATTTGTTGTGGGGTCCAATCTCCTTTTCTGCTGTCCCAAACTAAGACCAACCCCCATTCTTGCAAAGGATGAGTAAGCACTCACCTGAAAATGCACATCAATTATACCCAGCATCAGCCTTAAACCAGAAAAGTATAACCTCCTCCCCATCTCTTTTTTCCCACCTTTTTCATTTTAACCAGGAGTCTAGTGAGTAGAAAAAGGTTCATCAACAATTGAGTATGGCATGTACAATAAGAAAACATGCATTACCAGTGGCAACTGATGCACCAACTTGCTGTTTGGACGCAAGATACCAAGAGGATCTGCTGCCAAGTCTGGATGTAAGGGATCCACCTTCCCCATAGCAAGAAGTGAATGAGGAGCACTGCAACAAAATACAGCACTACCTCGATGCATAAACCAATACTTGTGATATATTACTTAAAAGTCCTACATCAGCTGGAGCATATCAGCTTAGCAAAATATGTCAAAAGAAATATACGAAAATATTATCATATCAATGAACAGACCTTCCAGGAGCTGAATTAAAGTCCCCACAAACCAGCATAGGAATATCAGCACTGGCAGCTATTTTCTCCAATCCTTTCAGAAGAGTATGAACCTAAGTTGACAAACAAGCAGTCACCAAAATTTATATGGGTTTTGATGATTGAAACAAGTATAAGGCTTACATATAAATGCCAAATAAAACAAATGTTACCTGCCAGAGCTTTACATCCTTTAAATCTTGGTGAACATTTACGTGTGTATTTGCCTGTAGCCACAAGGACAAAAAAATTGTGGTTAGAATATACCATGACAAGCCACAGTGCAAGGGCAACCAGGAGTATTGAAAACGACAAGGAATCATATCTCAACCTTCACATAATGACCTAATTCAATAAAATGAGAAAGAAGCCACAACAGTGCATGCATAAGGGAACGACTTGATATATTAATGACAACTGAGAAAGACCAATACTTGGGCCTGGACTGAAGCTGGCTCATGGCCACTCCTCAACATCCAACTACTGCTCACAGAAAGCAGCTTGCCTGATCGCACACAAAGCAGGAAACCATACCCATATGCAAATAGCACAAAAAAGGGTTCCATGTCTAATAATTTTAGTATAGAGGATGTGGGGAAGGAAGAAAGGAAAAAACACCGTGAGAGAGAGAGAGTATTAACAAAAATAAAAATTCCTACCACACAAAGAAGCTGGCGTTTTCCATGATTATCAACTCCCTGATTACTGAATTTTGCTTCCAAAACCATTATCAGAGCAACATTATCCTATATATATAAATAAATAAAACCTCACATGAGCATTTCTCAGGCCAAGAGAAACTGCACAACATCTGGGAACAAGATGCAGGAAAAATATAAATTACACTGAACCACCTTAAACAACCGGTTTAAAGCAGTTTTCTTCTGAGCACTCGGCAATTGACTATCAGTCCAAGACTGTGCAGCCTTATTAAATTCAACCTGCACCCGAGCAAAAACTTCGATAAAATGACAAAAGAACCATGGAGTGCTACAACTAAAGCAAGAAAGTTCCTCGCCTCATATTTTTTAACATGTGAAAATCTGTCTCTCCGGTAAAATGTTGCACACCCATCAATCGTATTGGTATTTCCAATGTGAACCTGCAACAAGATCAATAATATAAAGAGCTTCAAAATCTAACCAAAAGGAACAAGTTTATATATATATATATCTATATGTATGTATGTATGTAAAAGGAGCAAGAAGTTTTCAAACGACCTCATTCGTTTTTCTCTTATATAAACCAAGATAGCCATGTTTATCCAGTTCTGGAGCAAAAAACTCCTCGTAGTGATCATTTTGAACCTGGAAGGAAGAATAAAATACATTAGGTCATACTAAGGCATTATCCACGTTAGGTTTTTGAATTTCAAATTCAATCCAAAAACCTTTTAACCACCAAAAAAGAAATTCTAATCTCAAATACATGTTTCACCAATCATTTGCCTAAGATTTTGTTAAAAAAACACAAAACTCAAAACAACTTTTACAAAACCTCACAAAAATTGTCCAAACAACTTTTCAATTCTACATATCTAATTTCAAAAACTCCAAATTACTTCTTGATTTGATTACCTATAAAAAAAATAAAAATTAAATTAAAAAAATATTCACAAACCCCAATACAAATACATCTCAAAACTTTTTTGACCTAAACAAGCTCCCACCTACCCACTTTCACAAAATTCAATACAAAACAAATCTGAATTCTTTTTAAAGAAATCTCTTTCATTAACCAAACATGCCCTTTCTCAAATTATAAGTTTTCAATAATGAGTAAACCATAGAAAATGAAACTCCCAATCCAAGTTCTGCCGCATCATGATTGTTAATTCAGAAGAACGCTGTAATATAGCATAGGAGGATCATGTCTTCCTATCGCATGCAGCATTGATAATTTAGAAGAACACAGTAACAGCAGCAAACGCATTACTCATAAAAAATAACATATATAAAAAGAAGCAAATGAATCCTTCAAAACATGCATGTCACTTCAAAAATACCAAATAAATCCCACATTTATAGATTTAATTCAGGGAACCCAAAACTAAATCTCAGCTTCAGCATTAGCAAAAAACGTTAAAAACCTAAGAGTCAATTTGGGTCTTTAAAATGGTAGGTCAATTTGGGTATTTAAAAATGGTCAGATTCATAAATAAGCACTCAAGATTTTGTAGCTAAAAGTGAAAAACAGAGATCTAAAATCACATCTCAAAACACCGAATATTAGTAATTTTAGCTTCCTTACGCCTCCATTGAGTACAACAGCTTCGCTAAAAAATATACTTTTAACCTGAAATTTGCAAAATTTCTACCACAGCACCACTGGTCAAACCCAAATATTTCTCACCATACAATTACTGAAATTCGGTTTCAATACCTCCTGAAGACAAACAATATCTGCACGGTAGCCAACTATTTCTCTTAATAAATTTTGTCTGCGGTAAGGCCAGGAAAGAGCCCAAGAGGGGCAGTAACTGTATATATCGTTTGTAGCATAAGCATCACACAAAATGTTGTATGAGAGCACAGTAAAAGTTCCAGAGGACGAAACACAGCCATCTGAATCTAGATGCCCCATCAGATCAGCTCCATTCACGGGGATTAAACCACGTGGACTAGGCGAGGGAGCTGGAATTACACGGGAAGTTAATATAGTGTTGGCATGCCCCACAGGAAGTTTTGTTTCAGCATCTACTACAACACATTCGAACTTAAGAACATGGCCAATATCATCAGCTGTTGGTGTATATTTTTTATAACATCCAACCTCAAACCAAGTTTCACCACCACTCCTCTGTGTAACAGCAGCAGGATACAAAGGTGCTGAACCATTAGTCAAGCTAGGAGTTGATGCATAACCAGATAAGCTAACAGCAGATCCTGAACTATTGAAGCGCCCAAACAACTCTTCCTCTTCATTTCCATTTTCATTTACAGCACTTGCAGCACGGTCATGTAAAACACGATGATGTTGCCATGCATTTGAGAAGCACTTAGGAGAGCAATGATAACTTTTGCCAACAGGAATTTTGGCCTTAACACAACCGAGGCACTGCAGTGTGGCTTGCACAGATGGATGTATGCTACAGACAGCAACTTTTTTATCACTTTGTATACGATACCTGCAAACAAGCCCAAAATTGGTTTCAATAATTACAGCCTGAACCAGAAAATGTAATATATCAGGCAAAAAAATAAATATCCATATCAATAATATCTTGCAAGGCAACATCTAACTATGATAGATGATATAAAATAATCCACAATTTAAATCTTGATACATAATCTCAATGGGGTGCTAACGTGTATCAATAGACATGATCATGTGAGTATGTTAGAAAATAATTTGTTACATTCTTTGATACCAAAGCCATCAGTCATCTCTGGACATTACAAATCCAAGTACCATAATATTACAATGAATTTCATGGTTTCTTCCCAGTCTTCCACGTTTTTGTCACCTTCTCTTAAGTATGTCTGTTCAATAAGTGATGTGTCTATATGAAATCCATCCCGAGACTTCAAAAATTCGTCACCTTGATCAACACATCGGTGTGAAAGATTATTACTATTGCTATTCTTATTGTAGTTATAATTTTTATAAGTATTATTATCATTATTTGATAGGAGTATTATTTTTTAAGTGTGGCTGGCATGAGTTATGCCTGGGAGGGTAGTTGAACTTTTTACCAGTTGGAAAGTCTACACGGCAACCCGAAAATTGTCATATTATGGAATTTTTTTTAGGTGTTCGGGAACAGTGTCTTGACTAATCTCGGGGGCGCACAAGTCCTCAGCAAGGAGTTTCTAGCAAGTGCACCACAAGGGAAAAAAAAAAATCCCCCAATCCGATGGCCCCTAGAAGTTTTGTTTGCACCCAAGGAAATTTGAACTTTAGACCTAATGGAGCATACCCCAAGCCCAAGGCACCCAAGCGGTTCCCATATGTCTACCATGGTTCATCTGGAGGGAAAATCATGATTGAAACTTTGAATACAAGGAACGCTCATTGGATGGACTTAGACATTTGTCTTTGATACATTAATGTCACGGGCAATTATAACCCCTAAGGATTGGCTCAAGTGGTAAAACCGTAAAGGCCTTGGGGTTAGGGGTATTCTTCCCTTAGGTCTAAAGTTCAAATCTCCTTAGATGCAACCAATCTCTAGAGACCATCGGACTAGAGAATTTTTCTTTTAAATTAATTGAAGTGCACTTGCAGAAGATTCATTGTCGAGGGCCTGTGCACCTTCGAAATTAGTTGGAAAGTTGTTTCGGACACCAAGCGCCAATAAAAAAAAAATGTCATGGGCAATTGCTATTGCAACGTCCTAATAGAAGGCTCAGACCATATGACTTATACTCCAAAATGACTAGTTAATAATATAATTGAAACCCCATTAAAACCATATAAAGAGCAAGAATTTCTCATTCCCAACAATATGATATCTTTTTTTTTTATATAAAAGATTTCATACATCACATACCCTTATTCTTATCATATGGGATATCACACATCTAAACAAGCTCAGTTTTCATGACTTTCTTGTGTCTATTTCTAGTTATTGACTAGGTGTTTTCCCTTTTATACATCTTATGTACTTGGGATACGTCTATTTTCATTTCTATTAACAAGTTTTCTTTAATCTATAAATAAAATAAAATAAAATAAAATTATAAGATAAAATTTAATTGAATCAAGCAAATAGGGGTTACCCGAGCATTTGATAAAAGTATTCTTGTTAATTATTACCTTTTCAGATTAAGATCTCTTTCTGGTTACTTGAACTTTCTTATCGAGATCTCTCCAAACCCAAGGCATCCGTATGGAGCCAACATCAAGTATAGGCATAGCAGTGGTTGGAGTTGCTAACTTGTGACTATAGGTGGATCAGCTTTTCATTGTCACACCCCAGGCCTATCCATACCAAACTCCATTGTTATTGTCAAGCTTGGACATACTAACACGAATTGGCTCCCTAGATCTTCTGCCCCCTTTTTTGGGGAAGCACTTTCTTTTGATAAGTAGATATATTTTCTATGTTTGACTGCCTTATTCAACTCCTAGCTTCGTGCATTCCTTTTTCCTTTTTAAACAAGAAGCCTCCAAAAATTTATCATGAAGAACATCTTTCCATTCCATGTGAGATCTCAATGTCTCCTCTAGTTATAAAATAAAGAATTATTTATTTATCAAGAAAAGCCACTGCCTGGTGCATTTTAGGACTATCAAGCAGTTGAAGACAACCCAGTGGTTCATTTTCTGACAACCATATCAGCAAAAATCTTAAGTTAAAATAGTATCTAAATCTTCCTTCCCAGGAACCTAGTTAGGAAAGTATCTGAGTCTCCCCACCCAAGAACCTAATTAATAGCAAAATTAAAAAATATTAATTAACCATGCATGAGAAAAGCACACCTATGCTCTCTCCCTAGAAAATTTTATCGCACTACAACTACACACACCATTAAACAAAAAAGTGAACCATGAAATATCAATACTAACTCCAACCTGTTGCAATACTGACAATAGCATTGTCATTAATTTTAAATTTAGAAATCAAATGTCTTTGAATGCGTGATCTTTCTATAAGTACGGAACACATGATCCAACACGTGGATCACAAGGTACAGTTGCATATTTGGCATACCTCTTGGTCCATGCAAAAAAATACACTTCAGAAAATTACCTTCTCATAAATAAGTCAAATCAATTTATCAAGATCTTTAAAAATGAATATACTATATCTAATTGCACTATCAAAGAGAAAAGCAACAACTAGGAAAAAAACCAAATTCAAATTATGATAAAATTCCAACTCTAAATTTGTATAACATTTTTGTATCGTTAGCTCTACATTTGTGTAACAAAAACTAACATAGAGAAGTAACCTTTAATTCATGCAGACATGAATTAAGCTCACGAAGATTGAAGACTACCGTCTACACAAGCACGTAAATAACAAAAATTATCCAATTAGAAGCACCAAAAAAGATTATCCAAATCAAACGCAATAAAGTTCGTCTTTAACAGAGACTGTACAGAAAAGCTTGGCTCAAATGCCCAACAACCAACCAGATTCAGTTCAGCCAACAGCAGAAACAAAAAACCAAAAGTCAACAATAGCAATAGATGGTGGGGCTTTCTATCACTTACCACTTGTACCTCAAGAAATGGCCTTCAAGTGGAGCAAACTCGAGCACATCGTCGGTGGTGACGGTCTTGTCAGGACGGCAAAGGAGAACGTAAGGCGTTAGCTCGCAGCCTACAATGGGGATATCAGAAGGGAGGTGCACACGCAGCACACTTAGCATGCTTTTTTTCTTCCTACCGTTTTTTTTTTCCAGTCAGTAATTGTCGCAGCTCTTTAACCCTATTAACGGCAATCGAACAAAGCGGGACCCGCAAGGACAGAGACAGAAGAAACAAGTCCGGAAGCTTCTTCGGGAAGACCACGCGTGCGGAGGAGGACGGAAACCTGGCGGATCCGCCATTTACTTAACGCGAATACCCGCCAGCCTTGACGGACCACAAAGCGAACCCTAAAATATCATAGAATCCAACGAAGGCCGCCACGGATCTTGCACGAAGAGTGATGTATTTCAGGTCAGACAGAGGGAGATAAATGGTTAGGTTTCGAAAAGCGATTGAAGTGGATCGATTGAGAAGAGAGGGATTGAAGATTCTAGGGAGGAAGCGATCGATAATTAGGGTTTTACGGAGGCAGTGAGAACAGTAAATTAAGTGATCGACCGTGCTGCAGAAAGAGAGAGAGAAAGAGAGCCAATTAGCCGAACACAAACGGCTTCTATAGGGCCTCGGTTTCTCTCTCTTCTGTTACGGTTTCAGCCCGTTTGTGTTTGGTTTTCTCACGCCACCCCCTCTCTCTCGTTTGCCGTGTTCATGCCTTCTGTTTTTAAAATCTGTACACGGGGTGCGAATAAACTGAGCGGCTCGTGGGTGGTTCGTGTTTTGACTTTTGAGCCCTGATTTAAATAGTAATTGATATGAGATGGAAATTAAAAATTAAATAAACTATTATTATAATTTTTATTTTAGAAATTTTAAATAATTATATTATTTATTAAATTTTTTTAAGAATTTATAAAATTTATAATAATTAAATTATATAAATTGAGATTGTTTCAGTATTCAAATCATATACTCATTCAAGCTCAATTCATTTAGGTCTTTTAGGATAAATTAGGATGAGATGGTCTTTGATTTTGTGAATAGACTGAATAGTAATAAAATAATTTATAAATAATGGTAAAATATTTTAAGTTGAAATATTTATGAAATTTAAAAAAATTAGAGAGAAAAGATTAAATAAAAATATTTCAAAATTAAAATATTGTTGGAATATAACTTTTAAATCTAATTTTTATTTTGAAATTTGAAAAAATTAAATGATTTTTGTATTTTGTTTAGAATATTTGTTATGATTATATGAACTAATTAAATATTTGAAATTGAAAAAGTGTTTGTATTTGTAGTGTTTAAGTATTAAGATGAGATAAGATTATATTATTATTCAAATCACGCCTTAAAAGATAAGATGTTCATAAATATTCATATTGATTTAAATATTAAATGAGTAAAACTCAAATTAATTTAAGTTTGTAAATAAAATTTATGTAGGATGTTTAAATTCATATAAGCTCATGAGCAAAACTTATATAAACTCGACTCGACTCGATTTAAATAAGATACGAGTACTTACACCAATCGAACAAAAATCAAATGCCAAATATTTATAGGAAAGTATTTACTAAGCCACCTGTGTAATGCTACATTTTGAATGTTGAGGTAATATTAAATAATCTAAATTGATTTATAAATATTAATATTTTGTAGGTTCTATTGATATACGTTTAGATATAATATATTAATATATGTGATTGAATATATGAAATATGCTGAAATGAGTTTTAACTTTTTCATAAGAAGGTAAAAATGTAGTGAATTTTATTAATGATTGGTTTGAAATAAATTAAATTCACTCCAACAACTAAACACATCATAAGTTAACCATCCTAAGAGTATTTGTATTTAGTGCCCTAAAAAGGCATTTCCTTTATAATTTGGAAGAAAGTTTGGGATTTTCATCACAAATCTTCCCTCGTCCATTTCTCTATTTTTATAGTGAATGGATGTGGATGCTACATTGAATCCCCACATTTGGAGATCCAATATGGGGATCTATTGTTTATCTCCATTTACGTGTTGTTGCATTGATATGTGCTATGTCATGACTCATTGCTATATACGGTTTCATTACTCTATGTTGTTGGATTGGTTTGTGCAGACCCATTATTATAGGGCAGTTTCACTACTATGTAATGTTTAGTTCGTATGTGTTATTTCATTGCTATATGTTGTGTTATTACTATGTGTAGTTTCATTACTCTATGTTATTAGGTTGATCTATGCAGATCCATTGTCATTGGATAATTTCACTACTTTGTGCTCTTTAATTCATCGGTGATGTTTTATTGCTATGTTTTGTGTCATTACTATTTGTAGTTTCATTGTTATGTGATGTTGGGTTTGCAAACCCATTGTCATAGGACAGTTTTACCACTCTGCGCTGTTTAATTCATCTATATTGTTTCATTACTCTGTGTAGTATCATTTATATGCGCGGTTTCATTGTTTTATTCCATTTCATCACAAGTGGGCAATTTCATTACTCTGTTCAATTTAATTGCAAGTGAGCAATTTCATTGCTCTATACAGTTTCATTATAACTTGTTATATTTCATTGCTCAAAGCCATGAATTGCTTAGTGATGTTTCATTACTATGTGAAATTTCATTGTTATATGTAGATTCATTGCTCTGTGTAGTTTCATTTCTCTGGACAGTTTCATTGCTCTGTGCAATTTAATTGCTCTGAACAATTTAATTGCTTCGAAAAAAATAATTGCTCTGTTATGTTTAATTGGTCTATATTGTGAATTGCTCTGTTATGTCTAATTGGTCTATTTTATGAATTGCTCTATGCACTTTTATTGCTCTATTATGTTTAATTGGTTTGGAAAGTTTCCTTGTTTTGTGCACTTTCATTGCTCTGTTATCCTTGATCATGTTTATCTTTCTTTCCATCCTGAATCGGTTTGTGTTGTTGGGTCCTGTTAAACACAAGGTTTCAAGTCTCGTATCTACGTATAGATTTTGATAATAACAAATAATGTTTAAAACTCAAACTCAAGTTGTCTACGCATGAAAAGAGCTAAACACATTAAGAAATCAAACATGAGCGAGAAGAAGAACAAGTCTACAAATGAAACTCATAGAGTAATTTTGTACATCTTTTGATAAAATTTGAAATTGGATTAAAACTCAAAATTAATCTTCTCTTACAAAGTATCAAATTTCTTTTGTCACATGTTCATGACATCGTCAAAAGGTTTAGTTTCGAAAATTATATTTTACATGTGCATGACATATGCATTACATCATTAAAATGTTTAATTTCAAAAATTATATTTTACATGTGCATGACATATGCAATAACATCATCACAAGTTTAAATTTAAAAATTATATTTTACATATGCATGACATATGCAATGATACCATCAACAATTTGAATTTTGAATTTGGAAGATGATTGAGTGTCATCTTTTGACATGTGCATGTGTTGTTTGAATGTTTTGAAATATGGATGATGTTGTCTTGAAAAGAGATGATTTTATTTGAATATTTTGAAATATGCATAATGTTTTCAAATTTGCTAATATTTGAGATTGAAGACTTATTTGTCTATAAATAACTCATTTGAATTTTACAAAATTACAACAATAAGAGTCTGCACATCAATTGTAAAACTTTGCATAATTTTTTCAAAACTTTCATTCTCTATTTTTTAAGTTTTGTACTTTAATCCTTATTCATTTTAAGAGAGATATAGGTTGCATTGTATTGTTCTTATTTCACTCATTGAGGAGTGTACTCTGATAATCTACTTACTATCAGCTCTTGTATCAATAAGAGTGTGCGTATTACCCTTGTTTATAGAAGGTATTTTACACAGGGAATAGTTGAATCACCAAGTATGAGATGATTGCAAGTGTGGAGGGTGTTCTATACGGATTCTTTGTAGCAATGTTGCTTAAAAGTGTAATAGGTTTCTATCTTCACCTGAAAGAGATTGAATATTGAATTTTGGAATACTCAAGGGGTAACTTGAGATAAGGACGTAAGCAGTGGGACTGAAGCTCGTTAAAATATTAAGTTTACTTCTTCTTATCCTTACTATTTATATTTCACATTATTTCGTATTTTGTTTATATTTTATATTGTGTATTTGGTTTATAAGTGTTAATTTTTTAATATAACCCAATTCACCTCCCTCTTGTATTAGTCATTTGGGCAACAATTGGTATTAGAGCAAGGACTCTGTTATAAGATTAATTATCTGTTGAGTTAAGATCATATGGCTAATATTGCAGCTACATTCGCTGAAGGTCAATCTAGTAGTACGACCTCTGCTATTTTGTAGAGATAATTATAATTTCTGAAAAGTTAAAATGAGAATATTTTTTCAGTCTCAAGATCGATAAATCTGGAAATGCATTGTAAATGAGTTTTATATTCCAACAAAAATTATTGATAAAATAAAGGTCAACAAGGAAGAAGAAGAGTTTGATCGTGAAAATGATAGACTTTATATAGTGAATGTAATGACTATGAATTTTCTATATAATACTCACAATGACAATAAATTTAACAGAATAATAACTTGCAGGATAGCAAATGAAATATGAGATAATTTGAAAGTAACTTATGAAAGAATTTTGCAAGTCAAAAAATTAAAAATTTATATTCTTACGCATGAATATGAAATGTTTAAAATGAATGATGATGAATCTATTTCTTTTATGTTTTCTCGTTTCGCTAATATTATAAATAGCTTGACAGCTATTGGTAAAATTTATTCCAGTTTAGAGATAGTAAGGAAAATTCTCAACTCTCTGCCAAAATGTTGGGAATCAAAAGTGACGACGATTCTTAAAGTTAGGGATCTTAAAAAATTTGAAATAAATGAACTTATTGGATCACTTATTACTCATGAGTACACATTGAAAAGAGGAGAAGAAGAACGAAAGCAAAAGAAGAGTTTGACACTCAAAGTTGTTTCCCATGAAAGTGAAAGCGATGAAAATGGGGAAAACGATAATAAAGATGAAAAATTTACAATAATCACAATAAGATTTAAGAGGATCTTAAAAAATAAAACTCATTCGAGAAAATCTTTCAAAAAGTCTTCCAACAAATATACAGGTAAAAATGATTCATTAATTTGTTATAAATGTAAAAAGCCTAAACATATTAAAGCAGATTATCTCCTGCTAAAATAAGATCGATACAAATGTAAGAAAGTAATGAAAACTACATGGGATGATGATTCAAGTAGCACAGACAGTGACGCAAGTAATGAAAAATCTGCAAATTTTTATCTTATGGCTAAAGATGATCTTAAGGTAACAAATTTTGAAAATATTGAAAATCCTTCTTATGAAGAACTGCAAAATATTTTGGAAGAGATATATGAGGAACTTGATAAATTGAGTATCAATAATACAGTTTTGAAAAAGAAAAATTATTCTTTAACAAATGAAATTGATATTTTAAGAAAAGAAAAAAAAGTTCAAAAGTGAAAATGATAAGCTGAAAAATAAAGTGACTGATTTAGAAAAAGTTGTTGGAAACTTTACAAATGGAGAAAAGAAATTTTGAAAAATTTCTTGGTAGTCAAAAACTTGTTTTTGATAAGATAGGTTTGGGATACGTGGCAAAAAAAAACTTAAACCTTATAAACAAAT
Source organism: Platycarya longipes (assembly GCA_036559045.1). NCBI lineage: Eukaryota > Viridiplantae > Streptophyta > Magnoliopsida > Fagales > Juglandaceae > Platycarya > Platycarya longipes. The sequence goes on from CM071798.1 coordinate 3,344,008, forward strand.
TTCTTTGATAAACCGACTAAATCAAAATCAAATTTTCAAAATTTTTTTCAAAAAAATAAAATTTTTAAAGAAAAATATTATTACAATCACTCAAAATTTTTAAATATGTCACTTGTTATTTGTAATTTTGTAATAGAAATGGTCATAACTATTATATTTGTCTTATTAGAAGAAAACATATAATGACTATTAGAGTCATATGAGTACTAAAGGATATTGTTTCTTCTAATACTAATAAATAAATGACTTAAAGAACTTGGGTACCGAGAAAAATTATTTTAATTACTTTTGTAGGTATGCATAAAGTCCTTCATAGATAAAAGTAAATGGTTTTTAGACAGTGGATGCTCAAGACACATGACAGGAGACAAAACTAAATTTATTGACCTCACTTCTAAGAAAAATGACACGTGATATTTAAAGACAATTCAAAAGGGAAGATCATGGGAATAGGTAAAATTAGTAACGAATCTTCTCTCATAATTGAATATATTCTACTTGTTAATGGTTTAAAGTATGATCTTTTGAGTTTAAATCAATTATGTGATAAAATATTTACAGTTACTTTAAAAAATGATAAGTGCATTATTTTAAATAATCATGATTGCAATGTTTGTTTTCTTACTCTTTGAAATAATAATGTTTATACAATCGAATTTGAAGAAATTGCCTCACAAGATGCTATTTATTTATCAGTTCAATATGAAAATAATTGATTATGGCACAGAAGGTTAGGTCATGCACGCAAGGAACTTATTTCCAAACTTTCAAAAAATGATATTGTGAAAGATTTGCCAAAACGAACTTTTTTTAAGGATAAAATCTGTGATGCATGCCAGTTTGGTAAACAAATAAAAACTTTTTTCAAAATGAAGAAACATATTTTCACTACTAGACCATTGCAACTAATATACATAGACTTTTTTGGACCAAACAGAGTTGCGAGTCTGGGAGGAGAATATTATGCATTTGTTATTGTTGATGATTTCTCTAGATATATTTGAGTCATCTTTCTCGCTCATAAAGATGAGCTATATAATGTCTTTATCAAGTTATGCAACAGAACTCAAAATGAAAAGGGTTATACTATTTCAAACATCCGAAGTGACAAGAGAAAATAGTTTGTCAATAAAGATATTGAATCTTTTTGTGATGAAAATGGTTTTCTACATAATTTCTCTGCTCCTCGAACTCCTCAACAAAATGGGGTAGTAGAAATGAAGAATAGATCTATTCAAAAAATAGTAAGAACAATGCTTAATGAGAATAATTTACCTAGTTATTTTTAGGCCGAAGCGGTAAGTACTGCATGTTATGTTATAAATAGAGTTATGTTAAAGTATAAATTAGATAAAACCCCTTATGAGCTTTGGAATGAGAAAAAGCCCAACATTAGTTACTTCCATGTATTTGGATGCAAATATTTTATTCTCAATGACAGGGATAATTTAGGAAACTTTGATACAAAATCTGATGAATATATCTTTCTTGGGTATTCAACAAATAGTTAAACTTATTGAGTATTCAATAAAAATAATTTGACTGTACAAGAATCTATGCATGTAGTATATAATGAGTCTAACACTCTACTCTCCAAGAAATTTAATAATGAAGAATCAGAAGGTACAAATAATATCAATAGTCTCAATCTCAACAAAGAGAATACAATAGAAGAAGTTCAGCATGGAGACATCAGAAAAGATGATCAAGACTTAGTACAAAATGTAACTAAATAGTAAAAAATGTGAAAGATCATCCGGTAAAATAAATTTTAGGAGAACCTTCACGAGGTATAAATACTCGATCATCTCTTAAAAATATTTGTAATCACATTACTTTTCTATCTCAAATTGAACCCAAAAATTATTGATGAAGTACTTATTGATGAATCATGGATTCTAGTTATGCAAGAAGAGTTAAATCAATTTGAAAGAAATGATATCTTGACACTTATTCCTAAACTTAAAAATTATACAATTATTGAAACAAAATGAGTTTTTAGAAATAAGAAAGATGAGTATGAAATTATCACTAAAAGCAAGGCTCGACTTATAGCCTAAAGTTTCAACTAAGAGGAAGAAATCGATTATGATAAGACGTATGCACCTGTCGCAAGATTAGAAACTATTCGAATGTTACTTACATATGCATGTTGTAAAGATTTCGAATTTTTTCAAATTGATGTTAAAAGTGTTTTCTTAAATGGTTTTATAAATGAATAGGTATATGTTAAGCAACCTCCAAATTTTGAAAATCATATATCTCTCAATTATGTTTTTAAGCTCACAAAAGTATTCTATGAACTATAACAAGCTCTTAGAGCTTGGTATGATAGATTTAGTGATTTTTTGATTGAAAATGGTTTTTCAAGAGTAAAGATCGAAAAAACTATTTTCATCAAATATGAATAAGATGATATTCTTTTAATTCAAATTTATGTGGATGATATAATATTTGGTACTACTAATAAAAATATGTGTCAAGATTTTGCTAAGAATATGTATGAAGAATTTAAAATAAGCATGATGGGAGAACTTATTCTTTCTTAAATTGCAAATCAAGCAAACAAAAAGTGAAACATTCATTAATAAGTCAAAATATATCAAAGAGTTACTCAAAAAATTTGAGATGGAAGGTCCGAAGGTAATTAAAACACCAATGAGTCTAACCACCAAACTTGATAAAGATGAAAACGGTAAGCCAATTGACTCAAAAATATATCGATGTATGATTGGTAGTTTATTATATTTGATAGATAGTCGACCTAATATTATATTCAGTGTATGTTTATGTACACGTTTTCAATCATCTCCAAAGCAATTTCATTTGATTGCAGTCATTAGATATTTTATCGGTACCATTGACTTAGGGTTATGGTATCCTAAGCACACTTTTTTTTTATCTTATCAGTTATTCAGATACAGATTATGTTGGTTGCAAAGTTGATCGAAAAAATATTAGTAGAACATGTAATTTCTTAGGTCATGCATTTGTTTCATAGTTTAGTAAAATATAAAATTCTGTTGCATTATCTACTGCTAAGGTAGAATATGTTATTGCAGGCAGTTATTGTGCTCAAGTTCTTTACATGAAGCAATAGTTTGAGGATTTTTAACTTATGTACAATGATATTTCTATTAAATGTGATAATACTAGTGTTATAAATCTTTCAAAGAACCCTATACAACATTCTAGAACTAAACATATTGAAATTAGATATCATTTCTTAGAAATCATGTGCAGAATGACAATATTGTATTAGAATTCACAAGCACACACGATCAATTGACAGACATTTTCACAAAATCTCTATTAGAAGATAGACTATGCATGATTAAAAGAGAAATAGGAATGATGCATGCCATGAATATCTATTGAATATTTTTATTCCATTATCTTAAATGACTTACAAAAACTTGAGACTTATAACCCCATCATTCAAATGCATTTGCTCTTCATAGATCAACATGTCATACTTATTTAAAGGATTAGACAATCAAAATGAATAGGCATATAAGGATTTTAAATTCTTATTATATTGTTTTAACTCTACTTGTTTTCTATTTGACTTATAAACAAGTCGTTGAAGTATAGAGACCGTTTCGCTAAATTTCTCAATTTCGCGAGTTTTAGATTACAACCGAGCGGAAAAAGCAACAATGGGTGATAAGTATCGATTTTCGAGACTCACAAGCTCATAAATGACATCATGATCTGATTTATTAATCAAATCAGTCTCTTGTTGTTTCATGACACCTACGATAGATGCAGAAATAGATTGTGACTGAGGTGAAAAATACCTTATATCTTGATCACGAGAAGTACTGAAGGGAAATTGATGAGCTATTGAAAATTTATAGAATAAGAATGCATACGAATTGCAAAGATGAGAAGAAGATTTGATGTGAAATAGATAAAACTAATAATTGCTCTTATAGAGATGAAAATAAGAATAAGACAAACTATCATCTCTTCAAATCTTATTTAGTCAAACTTACAAGATATGCTAGATGTATATTGTCAAAAGTTACTTAGCTAAGCCAGTGAGCTTAATTACAATTGTCCATATTTTCCTCATAAACGCTAAAATGCTGTCATGATTTGTTGATATTGACTTTGTGTTTAAGCTCTCACTCATTCCAGCTCCTCTATTCGTAGTTTCAGAATACGAGTTAATTCCGTCAAATCCTTATTTTCTTACTTTAACTTTTTTTCTTTCTTTCTACCTTTATTTGCAAGCTTTTTATGCAGTATAGATATTGGATTGTTAAGTCGATCAACCTCATTTGCCCTCGCTATTAATCTCCGAGACATGGTCATAACAGATGCAGCATATTAAGTACTGGGAGTTCTTGATCCTGCGACAACTCAGTCCTACCAGAAAAATGTATTTCTTCTTCTATCATGGTATTGACAACCTCAAGAGACAAAATGACCGATTGAGAAAGTTCTTGATTCAAATTTGGAAGATTACCAGAAGAAATTTTCTTAGCCATTCTATCAACAGAAACTGGATCAATGAGAAATGTAAGATTTTTCTTTGAGTATACGATGGGTGAAAAGGGTCATTTAAACAGCAACTTAAAACTTTCAAATTTTGGTAATATCTAATTTGTCAACAATATCAAGCGGATTTCAAATATCTGCACCGAGACGATAGAGTTAGGCCTCAGCCTTTGCAGCTTTTATCGGACACGGGTGACTCCAATTATTCAACCCTCTATAGTTTCTACTAATGCACCGTTTTATTTGTTTATTGGTTATTGCAAGAAGAAATCTTACTGAATTCAATCGCGGTTCTTTTTTAATGATACCAAAAGGGTGAGAAGTCTTATACTAGTATTAGTGGGGCCCCATCAATGTGGCAGAGTAATCCTCTCTTGTATGTCCATATTGCAGTTTGTGGTAGTTTTCACAAAGGATAATTGGACTTTGGGTAAGGTTTTGCTATCATTAGATGATGGGCTCATCGCTTACGTATGATAGACAAACCATTACGAGTTCCATTTATTTATACCTTCAATATAGGGCACTTGATACAAATGCACTTATTTAGGATTATTGTTTCTGCAATTTTGCATGTTGTTTGGATTTGTTTTGTGTTATGTTGTGAATTGGTAAGTGTTGTTTCATTATTTTGTACCGTTTTATTGGTTTGTATGATGTTATGATAGAGAAGTAAGATGTAAATTAAAACCCCTCGGCTATGATAATGATAGATCCTTATGGATATGCAAGAAATTTAGTTCATACCTCAATGACTAAGTAATTTGAACGGTTAACAAATAGTAGCAATCAATTGTTGCAACCATTTGAGGGTGTCAAATTTCCTAGATGTTATCATTCGATTCTTAAGCTGACGATGGATAAATCATTCTCTCCATTTTCTCCATTTGGTATGATAGTTGTTGTTGACCCTCTCGACTATCGTGGTTGAAAATGCCACTGTTTGTCTACAAACTTGAAGCATACCAAAAGATAATACTACCTAATACCTGAGTCAAGTAGTAGAATTATCAATATCTCACGCTCAACAAACTATCATCAGTATGAATACCTATTATGTTATTGTGGTATTAAAACATTTTGACGAACTGCTCATATTGAGAATACTAAAGGTTGCCGTTATTTTGTATACTAAACTACAAGGCAATTTTCCAAATTAGTGATGATATGCATTTTTATATTATTATTGTCATGCAGGCTGAACAATTTTGCAGGTTTTGTGGATGGTATAATCTTAAAATTTCATCATATGGCCAGAAGACAATTCATCAATTAAAAACTTACCTTTATAAGATATAAGCCCTAATGGATATTTAAACCACTAGAGATCGATACGAGATAATTATAAGGCGTAGTTTGATTATTATGATTTTGATGTCGTAGTTATTTGTTTTTGTAATAAATTTTCAAAGATTTAAAATAATTTTATATTGACATGTAATAGACTTATGGAGTTGGAATTCTCGTCATTGTCAATGCATGTAATTTTATTTTATTTTCTTTCACATCACATCACATGTAATTTGTGTTTTAGACTACCGTGAATGAGAAATAATAGTACATTATATATGCCTTTCATAATGTCTGTGAAAAATATGACGCGTTTTTATTATGGGAAAACCATTGCAACTATTGTCATTTAATATTGATTATAAATAAAATACACTTTAAAATGATGAATATTAATTATTATTAAAATCATAATATTTCTGTCACTATTCTCATATTGGTTTTCAAAAATATAATCTCCATATTCAATAATTAAATTTATGTAGAAGTTGATATTACTCAATCTAGAACAAAAAAAGCAAAATAAATAGTTTTTAAGACTGTAAAAAGTGAGAGATAAAATAATAAAAAAAAAACAAATAGAGAAATAGTATTTTAAAGAATGAGGGATTTTTAAGAAATGAAATGTAGGAGCCTTTTGAAAGATTAGTAAAATTTAGGATAAGATTTATAGAATAATATATTTTAATAAAATTTAAACTTTTGTTGTTTTTGTTTTTTTTTTTATGTAGAAAATGAGATGGGAATGCTCTAAAAGCATTCTTATTAGCTTGGCTAAAATAGAAACTCAACTAAATACAAGACACTTCAATTCAAAGTTTCAAACACCCCACATTGAATTAAGCATATCTTAATAAATTTAAACTTTAGATATAGTATTCACCAAATACGTGGATGAATAGTAACTTAGTCAAATACTATATTATTTATTTCTCAATCCTCTATGTGTTTTTTATAATTAAAAATATTGGTTCTATTTATTATTATTATTAAATATAAAAAATGATAAAAATAAATTAATATTTATTATTAATTAGAATATTAATTATTAATTTAATTAGAATATAATTATTATTAACATTTAATTGGTAGAATAACAAATATGATAAAACTAAATTAAATAAAAAAATTAATAAATTAATAAAATTTTATTATTATATTAAGAGTAAATAGATAATTCAATGTATAAATTATATTTGAATGAAATAGGCAAATGAAAATTTATGTGATATTTGGCTAAAATTTTGTTTTGCATTTAGTCAATTCAATTCAATTCAATGACATCGTAGCTAGCTTTAGTGGTAGTTCAAGTCTATGTTACCGAGCCAAATCACTTTTTTCTCCCCTGCATGAGAGACTCCCCCTAAGCTTTCCTCGGAAAGCCTAGTCGCCCCTCTTAGTTTCCCTGGATCTTGAGAGAAACTCCCTCCTGCTTCACACGCTGCCCTAGTTTGCCACTCACAGTTTCACTAGTACAACGACATAGAGGAAGATCTAGTCAACTTGTGTGAAGTCCTAAAGCTCACGGAATCCGAAAGAGATGAGATCGCCTTCTTGGAAGAGGAAACACATCTTTCGAAAGAAGCTAACAAGGTTTGCCTTGCTGCTCTAGTGATCGCAGAGAAAGAGGTGAATAAAGGTGCTTTTAAAAGTCCTATGGCAAAAACTTGGAAACTTACCAACCGGGTAACCATTAAAGACATTGGAATTAACAGATTTCTAGTGGAATATCAAACTATCGAAGAGAAAAACAGAATAAACCAAGGTCGACATTGGTCTTTCGACAAGTTTCTTGTGTGCATTCAGACTTGTGAGGACCATGTAGCGTCCAGGGAACTGTCATTTGCCTTTGAACGTTTTTGGGTTCAATTTCATGATGTTCCATTTGCTAGATTAAACAAAAGAATTTGAGAAAAGATGGGGGAATCGATCGGCAAGGTGTTGTTGCTGGATGTGGACTCCACGACAGAGCATGGGGAAGCTTTATCCGAGCTAAAATCTTGATCGACATCACAAAATTGCTGGCTAGGGGACAGGTGCTCAACTTAGAGGGAACCCGGAGATGGATCTCCTACCATAGTTTTGAATTTCGTTCCGTTCTGGTGCCTCAACCAGTGCACCATACCTCCTTGTTTCATTCCGGTCCAAATTCCAGCCTGTTCCAGTTTGTTCCAGTTATTCTGGTCGAATTCCGGCCGTTCCGGTCCAAATTCTGGTCATTCCGGTCCATATTCCGGTTTAGACTATTATGTAACTTTTTTGTGTTTGAGTGACATTTTTTTTAAAATTTTAAATTTAGATGGTATTTAATTAATTCTATAATATAAATATATTTATATACTTTGTAATTTTAAATACGTATTTTTTTTAAATATCATTATTTTTTAATATTTTATCTATTTATTTATTTTATTTTATTTATTTTTGTATCTCAACTCAAGTTTGTATTTTTTCAACTTATAATCATTTTATAAATTTTCAATTCTTCAAATACGTACACATATACATGGTACACACTTACATATATGTGTCTTTATTCTATTAGTTGTTGGTTTATATATAAATATTTATTATAATATATAATTAATCCCAAAACGACACACCGAAACGAACCGGTACCAAAATATTCCGTTCCAGTGCCTCAACTAGAACGATCATCAAAACGGAATTCAAAACTTTGTAGACTCCTACAAATATGAATGCTTACCCAACCTCTGCTTCCACTGTGGGATGATTCGGCACTCGGCTTCAGATTGCCCCAATGCCTTAGCGAACGACAGAACCAAGGATTTCTAGCACCTACAAATTTACAATATGGACCTTGGATGAGAGTCGGCGTTCTAGCGAAAATGGAAACCTCACCAGCCCCTTCGAGTAGCAGGAATTTGGAGGAAGTCAAACCCACCGGACGACATGCACACATCGATGAACACACCACTGAGGGAGGGGATTCACACAAAGGACCAGCTAGGGACCAAAATCCCATAGTCCATCCCTTTACCCGGTCCGAAATAGGGGAAATGATTGGATATAAATGAAAGTGCCGTTGGTGATAGCTTAGACCAGATAAAAACGTTAGGGATCCCTTACCCCTTTGAATCACGTAACAGCTTTCACTCAACACCTAAGAGGAGTACACTGCAGTTGGACAACCTACTAGATAGAGCCGCTACAGAACTGAAAGTGCTGCCCAGACCACTCTTTCTTGGAGCTTCGACAGGCACAAATGACAAAGAAGGCCTTGACCAAGTCATGACCAATGCCGAGGCACCCCTCCAGGTAAGTCCCCTCTCCTATCAAACGGACATTGGCCAAAGGATTGCAACCAAGCAACCCCTTGCCTCATCGTGGAAATGCCGGGCCAGGGGAAAGGTTACGAGGTTTCCTAAACCCCTACTGCAGTCACCCTCAAAATTGGGCTTAAAAAACGCCTGGTTAGCCCAAATGAGAATATCCTCAAGAGTTAAAAAAAACTCAAACAAACCGAATTGGTAGCGGTTGCGGGACAGCCCTGCCACTCACCATGAAAATCCTATGTTGGAATTGTCGAGATTTGGGGAATCCTCAGACAGTTCGCGAGCTCCACCTCCTAGTGAGAGAAAAATCCCCGGACTTTGTTTTCCTGATTGAAACAAAATGTAGAAGGGCTAAAATGGAAGTAATCCAGAATAAACTTGGTTTTGATTGTATTTTTATTGTTGACTGTATCGGTAGGAGTAGAGGGCTTGCAATTCTTTGGTCCAAAAACCCTGACTTTCAATTGTTATCTTATTCTCTTATACATATTTATCTTAAATGTGATGTTGGTCTCCTGAATGGTCACGGAATAATAACTGGTTTCTATGGCCATCCCGTGGCCTCTAAAAGAAAGGAAGGTTGGAGTCTGCTTAAAATGCTCAAGCCCGATCCTAACACCCCCTGGTTATGTATGAGTGACTTCAAAGAGATTATCTCGCAAGATGAAACCACCAGTAAATGTCTCAGGCCCCCACGACAAATGGCAGATTTTCTGAACACTCTTGTAGAATGCGACCTTGGCAACCTCGATTTTGAATGAAGTAATTTCGGTGCAACAATAGGCCAGGCTCGAAATTCACAAAGGAAATATTAGACAGGTCCTTTCAAACAATGCATGGAATAACGTCTTCCCGATAAACTCGGTCCGAGTATTACATGTACAACGTTCAGATCACTGCCCTCTCTTTACAGGTAGTTGCAATTTCGACCCGAGACCCCATGTCACCCGGAAGTTATTTAGATTTGAGGCAGCATATTCTAAATATCCAAAGTGCATTGAAGTGGTCAAAAAGGCCTGGAATGGGGCTCTTCAAATGGGTTCATAGACTGAAATCACTACAAGAGGAATTGAGAGATGTGGTCACCAACTGAAGGAATGGTACCAAGAGGAAAGAAACTCCAAAAAGCATAGGATTCAAGACAAGAGAGAAGAACTAAGGCTCCTCCAAGTTGGTAATTCAGTTCAGAACTCCAAAAGAATTCATGCATTGCAAATGGAATTAGATACAACTCTTGAAAAGGAAGAAACCATTTGGAAATAGAGAGCAAAGCATATATGGTTACATGAGGGAGATAAAAACACTACCTATTTTCACAAGTGTGCCACTCAAAGAAAACAACAGAACACAATCCGCAAAATCAGCGATGATAGGGGAAATACATGGCACTCACCTGAAGACATAGCCCAGAACTTCCAGAGCTTCTACAACTAGTTGTTCACGACTACTCACCCACCGGCCTAGACCGCTACATGGCAAACCTCTCGCCCACTGTTACTCCTGACATGAATAGAGACCTAACCAAATAATACTCCAGGGAGGAAGTCAAATTAGCTATTATGAGCATGAATCCACCTGGTTCCCCTAGCCCGGACAGACTGCCAGCAATTTTCTATCAAAATCATTGGCCAATTGTTGGGGAGAAAGTCATCGCTACAGTTCTTGAATTCCTCAGTTCCAAATCGGACTTCAAAGGTATCAACCAAACATTCATTTCTCTGATCCCGAAACAGAATGCCCCCAAATTGGTGTCAAATTATAGACCTATTAGCCTGTGCAACGTACTCTATAAGATTATCACCAAAGTGATCTCCAATAGGCTCAAAAGGATCCTTCTCCAGCTAATACATACTACTCAAAGCGCCTTCGTCCCAGGCAGATTAATTTTCGACAACATCCTGGTGGCATATGAACTCCTCCACTCAATACAAAACAAACTCAAAAGCAAAAAGGAAGGCTACATGACCTTGAAACTTGACCTGAGTAAGGCATATGATAGGGTAGAGTGGTGTTTTTTGAAAGCTGCATTGACAAGAATGAGTTTCGACTCTGAGGTGGTTAAACTTATAATGAAATGTGTGGAGATGGTGTCTTACTCTATCCTTATCAACGGGACACCCCAAGCCCCTATTCAACCATCTAGAGGCATCAAATAGGGAGACCCTCTTTCCCTTTATCTTTTATTTTATGCTCAGAAATTCTCAGTCAAGCCCTTATTAAAGTAGAGCAAGATGGTTTAATTTCTGGTCTCCCTATTTTGAAAAATTCTTTATCCGTTAATCATTTATTCTTTGTTGACGATAGTTTGGTGTTTTGCAAGGCCCTCCCAACTGAATGGAACAGGTTGCATGGGATCCTAAATGATTATGAATTGGCGTCAGGACAGAGACTTAATTTGGCAAAAACCTCGATCATGTTCAACAAGAATACAAAGGTGGAAGTGCAACAAACCATTTTGACTACAGCTAACAGCAGGGATCAAAGCTATAGGACCTTTTGAAAAATACTTGGGTCTCCCACCTTTTATTGGTCAACACCGAGCATGTGCCTTCAACTTTACTTTGAAAATGATAAACTCTCAAATGAACAACTGGAAAACAAACTTCCTGTCCTGTGCCAGAAAATAGATCATTTTCAAAACAGTTATACAAGCACTCCCTACATATAGTATGAGAATTTTTAAAATTCCAAAAGGCATAATCAAAAGTATCAACAAGCTAATGGAAGACTTCTGGTGGGGGCAAAAAGACAACAGATCAAAATTACACTGGCTTAGCTGGAAAGGCATGAGAGTTGCAAAACAACAAATGGCATTGGGTTTAGAGATTTTGAGGCATTCAATTTAGCCTTATTAGCCAAGCAAGGATGGCGCTTACTACAATCATCTACCTTCCTAGTGGCTAGAGTGTTACAAGCAAAATACTACAATGAAAAAGACTTTCTAGATGTCGAAGTCAAGAAAGAGGACTCCTTTGTGTGGTAAAGCATCATGGCAGCAAAACCCCTACTCAGTGAAGGGCTTTTGTGGAAGATAGGCAACGAAAAGACAGTCGGTATTTGGCATGACAAATGGGTACTAATTCACTCCACCTACAAAATCCAATCTCCCCCTTTGGCCTTATCTCCTGATGCCAAAGTGGAAGCTCTCATCAACTCAGGCACCAAAATGTAGAAGGCTCAACTAATTCAAGACCTGTTCAGTGTTGAGGAGGCAGCGGCAATATTGCAGAGCCCGATTAGCCTTTATGGCAGCGCATACCAGCTCACATGGAGATGCTCATCAAATGGAAAATTCTCTGTAAAGTTAGCCTATCATCTACAATGCAGTCTCAATGAAAATAAAACAGGCTAACCATCTGAGCCTCTTGTGCCCCATGAAATCTGGGCCAATATCTGGAAGTTAAAATTTCCCCATGGTATACGCACTTTCCTTTGGCGTGCTGTGAAAGATATTTTACCCACTAAAGTTAGTTTGGCCAAAAGAAGAGTCATTGATTCTCCAAACTGCCCTATATGTGTCCATCAGGCTGAAACTACTACACACATTTTTTGATCATGCCCAGTGGCACAAGATGTTTGGAATATGTGTTCCAAAAAGTTTCAAAAGTTCTCCACAAAAGAGGGAGCCTTTACTGATAGTGTCTTTGATTTTCTCTACAGGAATCGAGTCAATCATGGCAGAAGCAGCTTACGTCTTCAAACACCTATGGCAAGAGAGGAATAGGATGGTCTTTGACTCCCTATTCCACTTCCCGACGCAGGTGATTTAGCAAGTGCAGGCAAGCTTAGCAAACCTAGAAATATATATGGTTGGCTCATGTAGATTGAAGACCCTAGAGCAGCATGCTGAGACACCGCTACAATGGAAAAAGCCCCCCACGAACCATGTCAAGGTAAATTGGGATGCGGCGATCGACAAAATAAACTGCAAGATTGGTATTGGGGTGATAGTCTGGAAATCGTGTGGCATGGTCCTAGCCACCCTCCAAGCTTCCCGGGCGCTATTTCCATACCCCCTCCTAGGGGAAGCTGTTGCGGTAATGCGAGCTATTTTTCTCTGTTTGGAACTAGGCTTCGGGTCCAATGTGATTTTGGAAGGGGACTCCAAACTTGTAGTGGATGGCTTAAACAGTACATAAGACAATTGGAGCACAACGGGTCTCCTTATTCGAGATGCTAGGAAATTGCTTAGAAATTTTAGAACTTGTTCTATTGTCCATATTCCAAGGTTGGCAAACACTACGGCCCATGTATTGGCCCAAAATGTCCTGAATCTTGATAAGGAATGTATTTTCTTCAATCAAAATGAAAGATACGTGGCTACCAAGGTCTTCTCTCTTCTTCAGCAGTCTTCCTAGCTACAATCCTTTAAGAAAGATTATGTAATATATAATATATATGCGAAGAATTTCTTTTATATTCTTATATATATTACAAGTCGGATCATGCAGATTGACGAGAGAGAGTCTAGTTAGTCTGATTAGTATAAATCTCAGATTGCAATCAATCACCTCGCTAGGATAGAAAGTCTAGCCATATTGAGAAGCCCCATCGGAGGATAGAACTATAATACAAATCGGGATAGCCGGGCCTGAGGTATAAGTCAATCAATTTACGGGAAGTTCTCATTACAGGGGAGGTGATACTTAGATAGAGAAGAGGAAGATGACTCACTCTATTTATCTTTATATCTGCCCCAGCTTTAAGAATGATTTGGGATCATTCACGAGGGAGTTGTAACATAAGAACAGATTTACTATGAGTGTACTAAATTTTTTTTTAGATTGGGACATGAAAATGAGAAGATTCAAACGGATAGAAGAGCAAAGGCTAGAAAGGACAAGGCCCATAAAGCTTTGGAGACCCTTCAACGTTTAGAATTATTTCCTCCTTGTATTAGCACCTTACTTTGATTTTAATGTTATGCCGAGATATTCTTTAAAAAAATAAAAAATTAGTAACATCGTATTAGCTCCATTGACTGCTGATGCAATTTTACATAATTATCCTTTATTTTATATATATAGTTGAAATTATAAGAGGATGGTAAGTTAATCATTTTCTATAAAAATAAAATGGCTGTAACAACTGAATATAAAGATATTGATCAGCTATAGCTCATAACGAAGACGTTTTATCGGATGATAGCTTAATTTTACATTGCACCACATTTAACTAAACCAATAAATACTGGTAATTTCACGGACAGAGTCGTCTGGTCAGAGCAACAGCGTGTAGTTTAGGCCTTATTTATATAGATGGACAGATAAAATAAAAATAATTTTTTATTTATAATAATTTTATTATTTTGATTGATTATTTCGAATTTTTTTAATATAAAAGATAAAAAAAAATTAAATATAAATATTATAAAAATAAGATATTATTAGAGAATAATTTTTATTTGAGAATTGAGAAAAATTATAAAATTTAAAATTAAGAAATATTTATATTTAAATAATATTTAAATGTGGCGATAAATTAATATGGGTGAGATTAAGGCCCAGTTTGAGTGTGCGGGCGTGCTTGAGCTAAAAAGTAGATGGGGACGAGAGAGGTTTACGAAGAGAGGCTAAGGAACGGCAATCTCTTCCACGATCCAACCATCAACCCTGGCCTCGGCTCCGCACGCTGCCCTCGCTGTCTCTCCCTCTTAATCCCTAATTCGGTAAGCCTTTAAAACGCACTCTCTGTCTCCGGCCTTTTTTTTTTTAATCGCAATGTCCATTACGTGTTTGGTGATTTTACTCTTCCTTAAGTTTTGTGTACTTTTTTCTGCTGATGATCCAGGAAATGGGTGAATGGACCATCGCTCCCGTTCTCCACGACGCCACTGCTGTGGTCAGTTTCTTCTCTTATATCCTCAATCTGTAAGTTGTATTAGTCTGTGTTTATTTTGGAAGCTGACTTTCGGTTGATTTGTTGTTGGTTTGCGTTAAGTCTTCGAATAAAGAATTATGAATTACTAAACGCTAATTGGTTTCATAGAATTATGAGATTTTCTTATTTTTGCGCTTGCGCATGGTATCCTTGGCGTCTTCACATGTTAAACTTTCTAGAGCACTATTGCTGTTAAGTTAAGTGCTCTTGCTCAACTCTTCCTGCTTTCTTCTTCTAACTAGGCTGGGACTGGTATTGGTGCAATGCTTAGTGCAGTTCACGCTTTCAATGCAGGTATATTCGTGTTCCTTTATCTTCCCAAACTATTTACTTTTGTATGCAAATTTTTATATTTTTGATCGGTTACTTTTGTATACAAATTAAGTGCTTAGTAATTTCTTTTTATTTCAGGGATCCCGTATCTTCAAAATCTCATGAAGGGACCAAAGTGGCTTCCTTTTGTGGTTGGGGTAGATCTCATATACTTTTTCTTTGCAATTGTTTCGTTTTTTAAGTTGATTTTCCAGTTATTCTCAATTTAGCTTGGAAGATTGGTAGGATAAATTGCATGTAATTCTGCTTAGCTTACCTTCACTGTCTTTCTTCTCCACAGCTTCCCCCACTGCTACTCTTTTCAGGTGCCAGTGCTGCATTTGGAGGTATGGTTATCCCCTCTTTCTCTAGCAAAAAAGTGCATTAAATTTCAATTTAATTCCTTTCTTGAAATTGGCGCTCAAATTTCCTTCAGTTTTATGCACAACATAATATGTTTCACTTGCTGATCTGGTCTGTTAACAATTTTTTCAAGTATTAAAGTAAAAGGTCCTTTATCTCTTAATGCCCGATGATCTAAGTTCTGTGTATTTGGTTTTCAAAGAACATATTCCATCTTGGAATATTGTTGATTTGGTTGCTTAGGTAACCAAAGCAGTCTCTGAAATGCTGGTTTCCCACAAATTCAACTCACTCAACGAGTTAGCTGCAATCATTTAGGGAAAGAGGCTAGCTCAATCCGCAAGGAGCTTGGTACATATATACTGGAGTGGGGTTGGTTGGAGATATTTGATCGTGTGTTTTTTTTTTTAATCATATATTAAATCATTTTGTGAAAGTGGATTCCCTTCCATTTATTTCAAAATGTTACAATACAATCCCTTCGGGGAGGTTGTTACAATATGCTATGATGAGCCTTCAGGGAGTATAGGCTTATAGAATCTGAGATCAAAGGAAAGAATTTTCAGACATATATTGGAGTAGAGGCTTTGACTGGTGAAGGCACAAAGTGCTGATAGTAGATTTTTCTAATGACCCTAATCTGTAGAAGGATTGTTAACATATGAGATTATTGACATTTGTTTTATTACTTACAACTTGAAGCATCATTGAAGTTTTTATAAAACTCTAAATTATCATTTACAGGTTGTAGGGCTCTTATAACGGTTTGGTATTAGTTGCTCTTGTATCTGAGGATTGATTTATGATTACCAATAAGGTTGGAGTGAGAAAAACAAGTGAAAATTTTAATAGGAGTGATTCAGGGAAGGTGGGTGTAGGGCTTTTGGGTATGCAACATTAACCAATGGAAAAACATAGTCACTGCCTATCTTGGCACAACTTTCTCTAGAGAAAAAAATGTTGTTCTTGGGGTTCTAAGCTGTGTTTTTAGGAAAATTTGAGGTTATGCATGTACAAAAATTGAACTGGCTGTTAATATGTTGCAGGTTATACACTTCCAAAGTTTGCTCAACTTACAGTGACATCGTATTATGCTGCCTCGAGTGCCTCCCATTATGGAATTTCACTTCTCACGCGACGTATTGAAGAGGCCCACGCTACCCAGACTCGGCAAGAAAGGGTTGGATGATTTCTTGCAGGTGTACATATTTTGAGGTCTAATTTGCTTTTGCCAATTTGTAAGCAACTATGAACATGTGGTCAGTGAGGCATGGAATTTAGGTGTTTAGCGTTGTTCTTCCCTTATTTGCCTCTTTATTTTATACCTTCTATTATAAATTATCGCTTCACTTTGCTGTAGATCATCTCATAATAAAGAAGATAGTAATTTCACCAAGATGATTTTGTAAGGTTTTAACTTTTTTTTTTTGAAAGGATTAAGGTTTTAACTCAAGAGTTGGTAAAATGGTTGGAAACATTGTTCTTTTAAGCTGGGTGATGTAAGGTTGATGATAACCACTACTGAGTATTTTATCTATGAACTGCTCTATCACATTCAGTATGACTCGACTTTGGGAACGAAGCAGATCAGAGTGACAAGACTGTACCTTTTTGTTCTTCAATAAAGTGGACACAAAAAAATTTTACAAGGATACTAATCAAGTATATCCTATGATCTAGTTTGTGTATTCTAGACGGGAGCCAACTCAATGTTCAGTTCATAATCGTCTACCATTTATGTGTGTGTTATTTTGCTATGAGGAAATTCTGTTATGTATATATATATATATATGAGCCTTGTTACCCAGAAGTTCCATATTTTTGCACACCCTGTAGTGACATGGCACTGTTCTACTTAAAAAAAATATAAAATATACAATACTTCAACCTACAAAAAAAAAAAAAAAAAAAAATCCCAAAATGGCCCAGAAGTTCATCTTTGAGTTTTATTTGTTTCCTTCTTTGTTGATAAGTCTTTTACATAGAATTCCCTGTAACAGAGTCATTTTCTTGGAATGAGAGGAAACTTGGATCCTCTGGAACCATACTATCTTTTATAGAGGTCATTGTAAATCTTATCAAGATTCTCTCAGGTAACTGAAAATGGAAGGGGCTGCTTCTAACATCCGCTACTGCATCCGCCTTATTTGTTTTGTAGAGAGCATAACTGTTATAAATAAATTCTTTGGTCCAGTTATGTTTGTTTGTCTTTTTTTTTTTAAATTTTATGATTGATTGTTTTGATTTTTAGGTCTTTATCTACTTAGAAGTTCTTCTGCTGCCTCTAAGGATGAAAAGTCTTATGATCGCTAGAGCATGAGAGAGTTTTAGAGATGGAAAGT
Source organism: Platycarya longipes (assembly GCA_036559045.1). Classification (NCBI taxonomy): domain Eukaryota; kingdom Viridiplantae; phylum Streptophyta; class Magnoliopsida; order Fagales; family Juglandaceae; genus Platycarya; species Platycarya longipes. Next base: position 3,361,997 of record CM071798.1, read on the forward strand.
CATGGGGCTTTTTAAAAGAAGGTAAAAAAGTAATATTACATGTTTAAGTGGATGTGCAATGAGTGTGCAGGATGCTAGGATGTAAGGTTCTCTTTAGAATTTCTCTATGGAAAAGTCTTCTTTCATGCACTTTTGTGCACCGAAGCGCGCAAAAGCTGAGGTGGAATCTGATTTAATAAAACGGTGCGCATGAGTGAGGTGGGGATGTTGGGAATTTGGAATCTGATTTAATAAAACGGTGCGCATGAGTGAGGCTAGGCCTCCTTTTATAACCACATGGGCTTGCCCCCTCATCAAATCCCACTGATGTGGGACTCCAAAAGGAGTAAACCCAACGATCTCTACCTTGCGACTTTGGCTGATCCCACAGCCACGCTCCACCGCAATGAAGATCTTCATAGCTTCTACTATCATGCTCCATCATAAAAGCAGAACCACTCAGAATAAATCAATTCCAAGCATTTCACTTCGGCCCATGTCGAAAATAACCTTGCTGAAAAATTATGGTGCAACTTTCACATTTGGCTTTCCTGGAAGTTCATCAGCCATCGACATGAATTTCCACCACATACCCTGCATCAATGCCAAATCAATGTCCGTGTGCAAACTTGTGGAACAACTAACATTAACATATCCTCTATCATGGCAATTTTGGGATTAGCGACATGCCATGAGGATGTACATGTCCCTTTTTCTATGGAGAGAGACACAACGTTAGCTTCATACCAGTATATCCATTTACTGAATTGGAACTATTTGCCGAACCGGCTCCAATGTTTGTTGACAACTTTTCTTGACGTGCCAGGTTGTCCACACCTCCAGCAAATTACTGACTTCATGGATTGGTCTGCTTTTGTGTAATTGATGGAATCAAAATATCCCTGACTTGCACTTGCCACAAGTCAAAATTGATTCTCTCATCAACTTTCTCTACCTCCATTCTTGATATTGCCTCGATAAATTTTATCCAAAAAATGAATAGTACCCACTAAATAAGTTCCTAGGAAAGATTGGAGGGTCACAACGGACACACTTAAAATTTTCAATCTCCTAAGCAGAATTTCCTTAGACCGTACGTATCCACACTACTACACCAAAGCTCCATCCTGCAAAAAGAACCTAGTGCTCTGATATCACTTGTTGGGAATCTGAACCACCCAAATTCTCCCCACTAGGATATACTTTTGACAGAATAATTAGAAAAAATAGAGAAATAAATACAACACAAGAATTTACGTAGAAAACTCCTAAACCAGGAGAAAAACCATCAGACCCAGAGAAGAAAATACACTATGTGAAAAATTGTTACAATCACACAATTTTTCTTCTCACCCCAATGACACCCACAAAAACTTCTCCCACTAGTAAAATTTTAACTTTCACTTCTATTCTTTTTTACATATAAAAAAGGACCACAGAGGAATTTTATTAAAGTAAAAAATTATTAGATAAGTTTCTGACTGGTGTAATTAACTAAGGAGGCTAGACTTTCTTTTATAACCACATGGGCTTGCCCCCTCATCAAATCCCACCGATGTGGGACTCCAAAAGGAGCAAACCCAACAATCTCCACCTTGCGACTTTGGCTGATCCCACAGCTACGCTCCACCGCAATGAAGATCTTCATAGCTTCCACTATCACGCTTTACCAGAAAAGCAGAACCACTCAGAATAAACCAATTCCAAGCATTTCACTTCGGCCCATGTCGAAAATAACTTTGCTGAAAAATTATGACGCAACTTCCACATTTGGCTTTCCTGGAAGTTCATCAGCTATCGACATGAATTTCCACCACACACCCTGCATCAATGCAAAATCAATGCTCGTGTGCAAACTTGTGGAATAACTAACATTAACATATCCTCTATCATGGCAACTTTGTAATTAGCGACATGCCATGAGGATGTACATGTCCATTTTTCCATGGAGAATGACACAACGTTAGCTTCATACCAGTATTTCCATTTACTGAATTGGAACTATTTGCCGAACCGGCTCCAATGTTTATTGACTTCATGGGTTGGTCTGCTCTTGTGTAATTGATGGAATCAAAATATTCCTGACTTGCACTTGCCACAAGTCAAAATTGATTCTCCCATCAACTTTCTCTACCTCCATTCTTGACATTGCCTCAATAAATTTTATCCAAAAAATGAATAGTACCCACTAAGTAAGTTCCTAGGAAAGATTAGAGGGTCATAACGGACACACTTAAAATTTTCAATCTCTTAGGCAGAACTTCCTTAGATCGTACGTATCCACACTACCACACCAAAGCTCCATCCTGCAAAAAGAACCTAGTGGCTCTGATACCACTTGTTGGGAATCTGGACCACCCAAATTCTCCCCTCCAGGATCTACTTTTGACAGAATAACAAGAAAAAATAGAGAAATAAACACAACACAAGAATTTACGTAGAAAACTCCTAAATCAGGAGAAAAACCATCAGACCCAGAGAAGAAAATACACTATGTAAAAAATTGTTACAATCACACAATTTTTCTTCTCACCTCAATGACACCCATAAAAACTTCTCCCACTAGTAAAATTTTAACTTTCACCTCTCTTCTTTTTTACATACAAAAAAAGATAACAGAGAATTTTACTAAAATAAAAAATTATTAGATAAGTTTCTGACTGGTGTAATTAACTAAAGAGGCTAGACCTCCCTTTATAACCATATGGGCTTGCCCCCTTATCAAATCCCACTGATGTGGGACTCCAAAAAGAGCAAACCCAATAGGGGAAGATGAAATTTGAAGTGGTTTGAAGGAAGATATCGAAATGGGACGTTTTTATTTTTAGGTGAGAAATGGTGTTTGGATGCTGAGAAAGGACTTCCTCAACCTCCATAATGACGTTGCTCGAGAATCTTCAACGTTGCTCGCCTGAGAGAAAAATTAGATTTTGTTTGCTGGCTTACGTTGTTTTCTGTTTTGTTTGTCTCTAAGTTGATTTCTTTTGTCCTTTTCGATGATTTAAAGAACTCATTTTGTTATATAAAAATGGCTGAAATTTCAGCATTTTTCATTAATGTTGATCCAACACAGCTTTCACAAAACTTTGTTGTCTGCTTTTATGGTATGAACTTTTGCTCTGCTCACATATAAATATATAATACGAGCGTAGCAGAGGAAGAGTATGAATAATGGTATTCCAGTTCTAAATAACTTATGTTGGCGTTATTTTGTCTCAACTTGCTTTAAATTGAATCTTCAATAAGGATGGAATTAACTTTTGCAGTTTTAAAAATGTGTTTGGTTGGTAAGAAAATACTGTAAAAGGATAGCAACTGTCTGAAAGTTGGAAGAAAATACATAGGTGTAAGTTAGTAATTATTCAAACAGTAATAAATTTAAAGTAACCATAAATTCAAGTAAATTTGGGAAATAAAGCATCATGTTTAAAATCCATATTACAGTTTGTTTCTTAAGATAAAATATGATGCTTTTGTTTTCTTTGCCATTGAAAAAAAAAAAAGAATAAATTCATTATCCACAAGATTACAAAACTCATAAGAGACCAAATCTACCGTCCAAAGTTAAAACCCATTGACCATTTCAGCATATCATTCAGAAACTGTGAAACTATTAGAAGACAGAGCATATGTATTCAAAAATAGCATAACCCACATCAAATATTCATTTTAAATTTAAAATAGCAGGAACAATTTCAAAATAATTGCCCCATTTCCAAAGTTACATGTAGCCTCACGCCAAACCTTGTCTCCTGGCACACAAAGTCAAAAACAGAAATTTTCCCAACTGAACCTAGCTCTAAATAAAAAATTAAACATTCATTCATTATACCTTACTTTCAACTAAAATAGATTACATTTCTAAACTATACATTACTTTCAAGCAAAATAGATTACGCTTCTAAACTTCCATCTTGTTATCACAAGAAGACAAATAAGTCGAAGTGACAAACTTAGAAAAAAAATAAAAGCATAAACCTAAACATTTCAAACTTAAAAAATAGAACTACTTGTTTTTTTAAAAGAATTGTGGAGAAGTAACAATCACATAAAAATATGAATAGAAACTAAACTATAATCCAAAGTCGTTGCATAAAAAAAAATCACCTAAATCAAAATAATTAAACTAAGCAAATAGTAGTATTTGAGAAGTTATTCAACATAGTGTTAGTAACTTAGTACTGGTTTACAAGCTGAGAGTTTATGCTATGTAAATTGATAGAAAGCTTCTACTGGCATACACTATACAATCCGCACAAGCTGGAAATCCTTAGAGATTTAAAGTTGGAAAAAACACTTTTAGATGGAAGCATCTTTAACAAAATATACAATTCCAACAAAATATATAAAAGAAAAATAACATAGCAACTTCTCAAAATACACAAATGCAACCAAATATACATAAAAATAAAAAAAACATAGCAACTTGTTTATCCAATAAAAACAAATTAAAACTAAACATTCTCTTCATTGTGACATACAACTTCACATCAAAGTTAAGTAGAAGCTATGGACATTTCAGAAAACAAACAATCAAATTTGAGTAATTAAACTATAAAAATATGTAAAAAAAAAAAACCAATCCAAAGTCGCTAGACAAAAAAACTACCAAGTTCGATCAATTAAATTAAAAAATGACAAAACGAATAAAACAATATCATACAAACAGAAAAGAGAGAGAGGGGGGGTTGGGGGAGCTACTTTCTTTAAAATAATCATTCAAAGTGAGTCATGCTCAAGCATTTAGGAACATAACTCCAACAAAAGTGTAGCAAGCAATCAGTCTGTAGAACAAATAAAAATACAAGGAGCTCCTAGTTGCCGACCATTTACATATTACAAAAAGCCAAAAAAAAACAAAAAATTATGTTTGGTTGCTTGTGACTTTTGCAAGTCTTCAAAACATTCTATTGGAGAATGTGTTATGCTTCCTAGCTGGAAATGCATCCCAAAACATGATTTTTAAATGAAGTTAAAGCTGTTGAAGATTTTTTGTCCCTACAAAGATACCTCATTACTGAGATAAATGAGCTAAAGAAGAAGTTTAGGATCTGCATTGTGGTCCAAATTAATAAGTGGACAGATTTCATAATCAAGATTAATTTCATGCAAATAGCTGGAGTTCTGGCATATACGATCATCGAAATATTGCAGGTGGTTTGTAGTTGGCTAACCAAATATATGACTGGAATCAAGTAGCCTACATATATATATGTACATGTATACTAAATATGAATTACATACGTACAATCTACATACTAATTTTCCAACGACCTAATAACTTTAAGAAACCTGGCATCCTTTTCAAGACCTTAAAATATATTAAGTTCAGATCTATATATATATATATACACACACATATATATAAAAATATGGTTCCACTACCCCCTTAAATTAATAATATGAGGAAATTGACATCTCTCACTAATCTAATTAATTTTGTATTAAAATATTGGTACTGCTCGATTAGAAGATGAAACTTGATGAAATTATAAGATTTAATTAGGAAGATGTCAAATTTACTATAAAAATCATGCAACTTTTATATGTTCAATGGTAACACATCAGCAATATTTTATTACATATGCATGGTTTGGCTTAATTTTGAGTTTATAAGGCTACGCGGTTAAAGTTATAGTACCTGATCTAACAACATTATTACTCTTTCTATGTTATTACTCTTTCTATAATATTACAACAATAGGCCTACTGGTTTTATATAGTCTTTTAGTTAAAACCTAATCAATTTTAGTTGAAACCAACATGAGAAGAAAAAGTTTCATATGATCTACAAACAGGTTCTAGTTAAGCCAAGTTTTTCATACACTCATAAAGCCAAGTTCAAATAAAGATTTTTTCAATTAATATAGGAAATCAATTGAGCTGAGGCATGATCACTTGTTGAAGTTGCATTAAAACATTTACTATATGACTTCAGGATTTTATCTTCACATCTGAGTAGAGTTTACGTGCATTGATTACCTCTAACAACATGATTCGGCAACATATTTTTTTTCTGCTCCATAGATCTCATCTTGAATTCAAGATGCTAACATGGTTTAAGTCAAAACCATGTAAGCCTAAAGTTAAATGATCTGAACAAGTTTCATCCCAATTTAACTGGAGTTCAATCTAAGGATCACTTTCCAACCAATTAATAAATATTTATGAACAGGTCACCTCTTTTTTTTTTTTGTCTTATGTAAATTGCAATAAATAAAGAGAAACTCCATGCAAATAAAGAGAAAAGAGTTGGTGAAAAAACATGAAGACCACAAATGTATATATGTATGTATAAAGTTTAGATTATGGTGTAATAAACCAAATCAAAATGCATAAGCAAATTCTGTAATAAACCTAATCAGTATAAAGGTAAAATAAAATACAGAAGAAAGTATATCAATGTCTCAAGTCCACCTTTTCTCTCTTTATTATTAAAAAATTATTTATAATTTAGTTATTTGTAAATAATCTATGTTTTTTTACAAATTGAGGCCTGTTTATTTAGTAAAATAAACCGATTTGAAAAATGAAAGACTTTAGAACTACTTCTAAACTTACTCCTAAACTCAACCTAAGGTATACATGGTAAACATAGAAGAATCATCATATCTGATTCTTTTTAGAACTATTTTCACAATTTATTTTAATATTGTGAAATAATGTCCTATCATGTGTAAAAAGAAATATCGATACTTTTATTATATTTTACTAATCTATTTTTTGGCATCCTGTTCATCCGATTTTATTTATGGGGTCTCCTCAAGAGGAGCTTTTTCCCCAAACCTATATCCAAAATATCCTTTGAGCTGACTTTGAAATCGTAAGTAGATTAAGATTAAGATTGTGTTCACAAATATTTTATTGTTATGGGTGTTCTTTTATGGTTCTTATCTTTGCTTGTTTCTATTTGGGTATTTTTTCCTTCTTCTTGTTTTGTTGTCTCTTCGTTAATTTGAAGTTTTTTTTAATCATATGTTTAGAGTTCAGGTCTAAATAGAAAAATGCATGTCGAAGTGAAGAGAAATAAATAAATAAATAAAAACTGAACATGTACATCACACCAAAGAGAACTAACAATTCTATAAAAAAAATAGAATACAAAAAAAAATTCTTTAGATCTGAAAGTATGCTGTCAGATTTGATGGAAGAAAGACTAAAATAGAAGCAAGAACAAAAAACTCAAAAAAAAAAACAAAAAACAAAAACAAAACAAAACCATATAATAAACAAATAGAGTTTGTTTGCTCTCTTTGTTAATTTAAATTGATGACTAATTGATTTTACTCTCAAAATTAATGTGACATTCAACCATTGCATTTATCTAGAAATAATTGATAAGTCACAAATAAAGTTTTTGCTATAACTAACCCACATTATGTCATACGAAGACAATCAAAACTTCATTACAATTTAAGAGTCCAAATAATGCAAGCATTGAAAATGAAATATAAAAAAAAAAATGTGACACCAATGTGGATGTAGAGTTTCTAAAAAGTAGCTTGTATTAGGTTTTAGGACAAGCTAGGGCTAGGATTTTGACATGTAAAGGACTAAGGATTTGAGGTTCAGATTGTGTAAGAGAAGCATTCAATTTAGAGATGATAGAAAGAGCAAAAACCTTAGATTTGGATGATGGATAGACAAAAAAAAAAAAAAAATACTCCCTTTATTTAATCTCCTCACACTGAAACAATAAAACAGAGTAATACAAAATCTGTATTAATTTGAAGAAATTAATCAAACACAGAAAATAAAAAAAAAAATTAATTTGAAGAAATTAAAAAACAGAAGAACATACAAAATTTGTTTTTCTAAGGAAAAAAATAATAAAACTGAGGATGAAGTAAACAACAAATTAAGAAAAATGAAAACAAATAACGAGATTTCAAAAAATAACAAAACAGATTAATATAGATTAATTCCTTATACCCAAATAAATCTGAGTACCTTCCAACAACACAAAGATGAATAAAATCCGAAACTAAAATAGAGGATTTTCTAAGGAAGACATAACAAAACAGAAGATGAAGTAAACAAAAAATTAACAAAACAGAAGACAAAAAACCAGATTTGAAGAAATAACAAAACAGATTAATACCTTCAACCCAAGTAAATCTAAGTGGCTTCCAACAGCACCAAGATCATCACAATCTGAAGTAAAAATAGAGAAATAATTTTATTTTGAGATTTTGAACATAAAAGATAAGTACGGTAAAAAATAAGAGACCCGAATTTAAAATTCATATATTAAAAAAAGGAACAAAAACATATATTAAGAGTGCACTTGCCTGCAGAACAAAACAAATCAAATCAAATATGTGAGATTCCAGATTACGTGTATTTTTATATATTGTTTTATTTTTGTTGTTGATTGTTTTAATTTATTTTAATAATATTATTAGTTGTGTTTTATTTGTTTAAAATTATTATTTGAACTATTAATTAATTAATATTAGTTTTACGTTGTTTTATGTTAATATGGAGTTATGCTGTTTTTCTTATTAATTTAAATGTGAGATAATTATTTTAATGATTGGAATTTAATTTCCTTTATATTATTATGTAAGTTTATTTGATGTGCTTTTTTTATATTAATTATTGTTTTGTAATCAAATTGCACTTTGGTTTAATTTATTTTATTGATTGGACTTTAAATATTTTATTGATTGATATTGAATTGTGGTATTTTCAGTCGGCTTTTATATAATTTGTTGTACTCTTTTTTTAGTTGGACTTTTTTTTTTCTTCTTTTCTTTTCTTTCTTTTTCTTCTTATTTTCTTCTCGTTTTTCCCCTTAGCCCCGTGCAACACCAGGTTCTAGCCCTCCTGTGTCCAACTCGGTTCTCAGCCCTAATGGCGCCACCGCCTGCCGCCAGCCCTCACCGCCCACGTCGCCTGCCTCCCTACCCTCAGGCTAGTTCCCCTGCACCGGTGGTGCACCTCCGGCAGCCCCTACCCTACGCGTGCACCCCAAGACCCGAAATGGGTCTCCCATGTTTCCCCTCTGTTTTTGACGCCGCCGTCGGCCACCATGGTCACCACCACCTCAGGTTAGCTTCCCCTCACCACTAGGGACATACCCCGACCACCTTGGCCCCTCCTTCCTCCTCCCTTGGCCGGAATACGTGACCCACGAAGTGGGTTTTAAAATCGACGAGTTTCTCCACCTAGCACAGCCATTGACCACCACCTGACCTCACCGCCGACACCAAAAGATTCCCCCACCTCAGCCGACCACTCTCATAACTCAGCTCCTCAAACCACGACCCCACCTTCCTTGTACAACCTCAAACTCGAAAATGGATTTCCACCCATTTTGAGCCTGATCCGTCACCTTCCGGTGGTTGCACCGTCACACCACTACTTTCATGAGATTTTCTACCCTCCAATAAGTATTTTCCTAAACTTTGGTGTCAAACCGAGCACTCTAGCCCAACGAACAAAGTGACCACTACGAGCGCTGTGGACTGGCATTTGCTCAAGGATCCATATTTTTACCCGCTGTAAATATTTTCCAAATGAATTTTAAGATTTAAATATATTTTTGTATCGACAGATATTATGTTTGGTTATTGTTGGGATTTATTGGTTATTGAATATTTTGTGCATGGTCGTCTGCATTGTGTATTTATGCACATGTTCATGGTTATATTTAGAAACTGGATTTTAGCATGATATTGGATGTTCATGTGTTGGAAATGGAAACTAGGTTTTCATGTGTTTATGGTTTTCGGGTGCGTGTGTATCACGACCCCAAGCCGGGATGAGACATTATTCCGGTGGAGCTCTTCTAGTCACTCGGAAGTGGAATATATTGAGTGACGTCCCCTGGGTTGTCGCCGGGCGACAACAGGATCGGATGGGATGGTAATGCTCTCGTGCCGACTTTGTGGCTCCTCTGTTGGCGAGAACTAGGGGATGCCTGGTCATGGTATGTGCTGGGTACAGTTAGTTAGGCATCGCCTATTCCGAAGTCACATGCGTGGTCATTACCTTTGGTGTGATGATGAGAGCCAAGGTGTGCGGATGGTCCCTAGAGGAGATCACAATGTATACAGTTAATAAAATGGATGTTTAGGCCATTTTCTGAGAAAGTTGTGAGTTTTGATTATTGGTGTTTGTGGACCATTTTCTGGGAAAATGGTTGTTGTTTTAATAGTTTTACAGACATCGTTTTCTGGGAAAATGATGGATATTTTTATTGGAGTTTTATCGTGGACCAAAATGGGATTTTGGTATGTGGTTATTTTATTTATTTTGAGGAAGATGATTTTAAGTTTCATGCATATGGTGTCATGTTCATGAGTATTGTTGTTGCATGAGTATATTTTATATCTTGTGATTTGTTTGGGTTGTACTTACCTGCGATGCCATTTTTGGTGTCATAGATTTTAGATGTAGAGATCGAGGAGGTTGAGCCTGAGGAGACAGCTCTACTGTTAAAGTAATTGTGTTATAATTTATTATCTTGGGAAATGTTCCCTTTTGATGGAAGTATTTTATGTTTTGATTTTCAGATGACTGTATTAAATCTCCTGCTGGAGAATTTATATTAAACTGGTTTGTAAAATATTTCTAAAAAATTCTAATACTTAGATATTGATTTTAATTATCCGCTGCTTTTATATTTATGCATGTCACGTGTTCACACACTTAGCACTTGACGATTGGGGATGTGTGACCTGTGTTGTCATCATCCCGATGTCTCGATTCCCGTGTTATTTTAAGGAAAATTTGGGGGCGTCACAAGATATGAATTGTTTTAATGTAAAAAATGAGAAAAAGAAGGAAAAAAGGATTCTTTTTACATGACTTTAAATTTTTTATTAATGGTAAATAATGAGGAATGAGATAGCCTGTTCACCATCATTCACAATATATATGATAATATCTTGCATGTCTTTCTTAAATTTTTTAATTGAGTTTTACGTTGAGAATGGAAGAGGCACAAACTGTAGAAGTTTTAATTGAGAATATGTGATGATAGTTACAGATTCATGATAGGTTTTAATCAGATTTATTGGTCTTTTTGTTTCTCATATTTATTATTTCACAACTACTAATGAGACACAAACTATATTTAAGTTTATTTTGCACAAAGGAGTATAATGGTATCATCAAAGCCTGCATTCCCAATACAAATGTTACATTAATGTCCTTATCAGGCGTACTCCCAAGACTCCTAAGATAAATGGTATTAATGTTATTGTGCGCAGATAAGTACAATGAATATTACACTGTATGCATTCCCAATACAAATTTTGTAATAAACAGGAAATATATGCTATAATAAATGCTATGAATAAATGGATGTGAATAGATGCATACAGACGAAAATGCTGTGATGATGCCCATTCATTACTCAAGCTTTTAGTAATTTTCTTTCACAGCAACCAATGAGACAAATAAAAGGAATTTCATAGTGACATATTGCTATTTTCTATTTGTTAATTTGGCCATATGTAGATCAGACAAAAACCAAAAACTCAACTAAGAAAAAAAAAAACTCAACTGACATAAGAGAATGTAAAAATCAAACTTACAAAACTTTGAGGTTAGACAGGTTGATGAGCTGCCGTGCAATTGACTCTTTTAGCTTGTTGTTGCTTAACTGCTTGTATCATTAATTCAAACCATATCAAACATAATAATCATGCAAAAATAAAAATAAAAAATTATGAAATTCTAAATCTTCCACCTAGTCAATAGAAAAATATACTGGTACTTACAGAAATCTGAATAACTTCAAGTTGGATAGGCAATAAGAGAAAAAAACTAAGAGCAAATCCAGGCGAGATTTCCTATGAATACTTTTTTCCTTCCTTGGTTATGCTATGAACAATACTTAACTTACCTAAATAAATACATGAATGAAAACTATTTCATCATTTTAACTATAACAATAATAATGACCACGACAACAACAGTATCATCAACAACAACAACATCAATAATAGCACCAAGAACACAAAACTCAATTGTCTCTTGACCATAAGTTATGATGCCACCCACCATACATGTTTAGCATATACAATAAATGTCCTTCCTCAACTGAATGAAACAAGTTTAAAATGCTTCCTTATCTGTTTTATGAAAAGAAAATCATGCTCATGTTCATCGAATCATATTCAGTTTAAAACTTGTTAGATAACAATTTACATTCTAGTTTTCTTTTCCTTTATTTTTTAAATAGCGAAGTTAACAAACATAAACATAAGCATAAGGTTTACATCTTGTAAATCATGCATAGCACAACTTACATCCTAGATAACAAGTACCTAATTCTTCTCCAAGTCAAATTCATATAACCCAAAGTAACACAGTCATCAAATGTAAACATAAGATTTTGCTACCTTTAAAGCCCATATAAAATAGAGCTTAAATAAGTGAAGCAAACGATAACAAACCCAAAGGCAGGAAACCATCAGAGGGCACTCTAATAGAAGAATTTGCACAGCACAAATTGAAATATATATACAAATTAAACCCAATATAATAAACCCTCAATTTGACTTGAGAAGTTAAACAAAAAAAAAATCTCCATATAGAGGGTTGGCTCCTAGCTACTTGAATTTGTCAATGATATTACTTATATTTTGGAAAGAGACATCTACTTTAATGATAGTCCTTTGAGAATAAAAAATCTAGCAATTTGTATCAAGTTTTGTTATAATTACGTATAAAGTGAATGGACATTTGAGCACATCATTATGCCCACCAACATGTAGGGGAGATATGACATTAAAATCATCAAAGCAATTTCACGAACATTGGAATGTCTGAAAGCAAATAGAATGGGAGATTCATAACAGTGTGATGCCTTATTAGTCTCCAATTATAAATAAGGTATGAAATCTGACCTTCATGTCATAACAATTAATCTATACCTATTATTCAAAATAGACCCTACCTTTTAAAAGTTAAGATCTTAAGAACATATGATGTCACAAGTCCCGCCTGCAATGAAATATTTTAGCATGATTTTCCTACAGATATATGCAAAACTAATTATTGGCATATTCATTAATACAGAGAAAATTAAGAACACATTATCTAGTATTGTGCAATAACTACAACACCAATGATTATTTAAAAATTTTACATAACGTAGTTCCAGATGGTGTGTTTTGGATTCTGGATTAGCAAGATTGGCAGGCAGGTAGAGAAAAACTCATAAGGTTTATGGCCATAACTCATTAGTCTGCCAATGCCCAACAAAGATAATCACATAGCAGCAATTATCAACCGCAAGATATCATTTATGTAGAAAAATGGTCCAACAGACTCATGAAATCTGCAACTGCAGAGTAGACAAAAAGCACAAGCATCTTGAGTGTTTGGTAACATTTTCTTTTTCAAGTACTTTGAAAAAATGTTATATTTAAAAACATAAACAAGCAAAGCAAAAAAATTCTGCTGCAAAAAAATAATAAGTTCTTGTTCAACATTATAATATAGAGTGCATCTAATTAGTTACTTAAGGTGTACACATAGCTGCTTTCAAGTAATTAATCACTTAATATTTGTAATGGACACTATTAGATCAGCCATAAAATTGTTTCTTATCATATAGGATCTACTCTCCTAAGTCCTACCACCCAAGAAACCCAGTTACTACACACATGTACATATATACAAAATTTCTATGTTAGTTTTTCAAGAAACCTAAAAAAATAACTACTCTCTAGGCCAAGAATAGAAACATAATACATGTTCAAAGTACAATAACATACAATATAAAAAGATGGAGTTGCAACACCTTTTCTTCATAAGCTAGATTTCCAATCTTTTCATTTTCTTCTTGCAATGTTCTACATTTAGCCATCAACATCTTACCCATCTTACTTTATGTAGTGAAATTGAGTGAAAAAATGGTACCTTGTTTCTCCTTCAACTCTTTCTCATTCTCCTTGAGCAAATTCTAGAATTACAGCATCACAAAAAAACATAAACATGATCAAACTTATCTAGGTACAAATCGCATGCATATAGCCACCTTGGGAGTGCACAAAAGTAATGGCATAAAAAAAATGGTAACTCTAAAGTATAATCTTAAAACCATTATAAAACAATGTGCCAAAATGTTGGTTTAAAAATATTTCGCTCCATAGTAGTAAAGCTAAATGTGGTAATTAATAATCAGAGGTCAATACGTACACCACAACAAGCATAACTTGATTTAAAATCTATACACAAACACTCAACAAACAATTCTTTTGCTATATTAGTCAAATATCCTCAATTAAAAAATAAAAAAAATAAAACAACTTTATGATTAAGTTGTGCCAAGCTCTATAAACCCTCATCAACTAATCAAAATATGTATATCAATCTAAAATCATATCGGCTTTCCCTATTTATCACATCCTTCTACTTTTTTTTATAAGTCACATCCTTCTACTTTAAAAAGAATAAATAGCAATAGTAACACAAGCATATTCTTCTACACCACATCTATCATCTCTTCATCACATTCTTCTTGATTCAAAACTGGGTTTTAAACCTAACTAATTCGATTTACAAATCAAGTTCTAAATAGTTCAAAATTAACATATATTGAATTTTTTATGCATGTAGAGGCAGTATATGAAGCAAATGCCACTCAAATAAATACTTAGATATATTTTAAAAAAAAAATAAGCGCTATAGTTTAATGGTTCTACCACGTGCTGTACAAGTTATGCTATAAATTAAATAATCCAAAAGATTTAGGATTTACGAAAAAGATATGATGAGACAAATAGAGAATTGATCATTTCCGTCAAGAGTGATGTTGTCTTTAGTAGCACAAAAGTAAAATAAAAATAAAAACAAGAACCTAGCCTACAAAACGCAAAGTGAGATTATAAATAACAAAAATATATACAAAAAAATAAAAAATCCAAAAAACCCAAAAAATAGTTCAGAATTAACATATATTAAATTTTCTATGCCTATAGAGGCAATATATGAAGCAAATGGCACTCAAATAAATACTCAGATATATTTTTAAAAAAATAATAAGCGCTATAGTTTAATGGTTCTACCACGTGCTGCACAGATTGTGCTATAGATTAAATAATCCAAAAGATCTAGGATTTACGAGAAAAATAGGATGAGAGAAATAGATAACTGACCATTTCCGTCAAGAGAGTGATGTTGTCTTTAGTACCACAAAAGTAAAATAAAAATAAAAACAAGAACCTAGCCTGCAAAATGCAAAGTGAGATTGTAGATGGCAAAAATATATACTAAAAAACAAAACAAAAAATCCAAAATCAGATTTCATCAGGGTTCAGATTTCACCCCACAGATGAAGAGTTGGTAATATATTACCTCAAACGCAAGCTCAAAGGCAAACACTTCCAAATCAACCGGTGCTAAACAATCACAACTGGGAACTCACACAGATCAAACGCACGATAAAGGGTTGTAGGAACAAAATTGAACAAAAAACTCTTTAGGTCACACAAGCAATGCGGGAAATTAGTCCATAGATGAGAGAGAGAGAAAAGAGAAGGCTTGGAAATTGAGAAGGCCGAAAATCGATGGTGGCTGTGTAGAAATCAATGGCGAGCTATTGCTCCTTGAAGAAGAATTGCAAGGAAAAAAATAAGGTGAAACCCACAAAGAAAGGAAAAAAGAAAAAGAAAAAAAATGAAGTCAGACTATATATGTGTGTAAAAGAAATAACAAATATTAAAATCAGGATTTTGTAAAAAGTCTGAAAATAGAACCAACAAAAAAAATAAAAATAAAAATTCACAAATAATGGAAACAATAGATAGAAGTCACAATATGCAAACCATAAGAAACAAATAATTAACATACAGAAGAAAAAAACTCTTTTTTTTTAACAAAATTGTAAACCACAAAACCAAACAAAAGCTTCACCACAAACTGAACATACAAAGAGTTAAAGAATAAAAAAAAAAAACTGTATATTAATAAACCTACAATACACAAACTAATAACATAAAAAAAAAATAAATTCTAAAGATATAATATGTTAAGCCTAAATTTACGATTTTGAATAAACTGAACCCATCTCCTAGCATGCAGTAAACAAAACAAAATGAAGCCATTGAAGAAACGTATTCCCACATGCTTATATCAGACTTAATTAAGAGGATTTTTTCTTAGTAATATCCAAATAATTATTTTCTTGTAAGTGAAAATTCAATTGCAAAGTCCACAACCTGAAATCACGTTCAAGCAAGTAGAGGAACAACGTCGACCAAGAGGTAGAAATGTGAAAAAATTGTACATTTCAGTTCAATCTTAACATGAACCAGTAGTGAACATTTCATACTCTGAACATCTAATCTGCCAACAAAAATGAAAAAAAAAAGAATAGAGAAAAGCTATGAGAACTTAAACTCAAATAGCAAAAACTTAAATCACCATAAAGAGAAATGAATATCTGAAAAATCATAGACTGAGGAGTAGAAAGGAGATTATAAAGAGAAATGAATATCTGAAAAATCACGGATTGAGGAGTAGAATGGAGATTCTCGACTAGAACGTCTAAACAGAATATTTTCTCAACCCACTTGAATAAAATCATGCAATAATACGAAAATTTATCAAGAAAAGGATTAAGAATAATTTACCTTGTTATTCTTGCACGGCTTGAAGATGGAGGAGAAACCAATAAATGGAGAAATCAAGCTCGTACTAGATCAGCCAGGGACGAAATTGCAACCAAGGAACCAAACAAATGCACTCGGTCAGATGGCCAAAATCGAATGAAGAAGTTAGGGTTTGTATATGTGGATGGGTCTGAATTGGGAGAGAATTCGGGAGGGTTTTGTGTGCGAAGCAGGAGGTGCAAGGAGGCTGGGGGAGGTCGTTAGTGGTTGCTGGGCTGGCGTATGACGGCGGTAGGAGCCGCACGACGGTGGAGAGTTTATGGGGAAACCCATTTCGGGAATGGCTCGTGTGGGAAAAAAGTAGGATATCGTGAGGGGTTGTGGTGGCTAGGGTATGGTCGCTGGGATGAGAGAAGTTGGTGGGGGTCGATGGCGAGCTTGGGGGCTGACGACGGCGGCTTGAGGTATGGAAGAATCCATGGAGAACCCGTCCAGACTCGAGATACCGATTTTGGAAAGGGATAGTCGAATGACGAGGAGTGATTTGAGGGGTAATTTTGGAATATGAATGTTAAACAATTAACACTGTTTATTACTGTTCAATTCGAGATAGAGGCTTTTTAAATATAAAATATATAAATATAAAGATATATATATATATATATGTATTTTAATGATTTTCTAAGCAACTGTTTATCTTGTTTGAGCCCTTTCCAAAGTAACCGGGTAGCAGTAGTAGAGTTGCTTTTAAACGGGAAAATCAACTAGGGAAAAGTGAGAAATACTTGGGTTGAAGTACAATGGGCGTGGCAGTGAGTCATGATCGATGGATCGAGTCCATATTTCATTGTATTATTCACTTTTCTTTGGTCAATGGGCCAGGCCTCTAAGCTACTCTCTATAGGCCTGCTTTCGTTTTTTTTTTTCTTTTTTTCTTTTTAATTTTAATTTATTTTAAATTTCGTGGTTATGTTTTTTTTAGCCTTCTATTCATCATCCCTACAATATACACTATACTCAATTAATTTTTTATTTGTTATATTCTTGTTAAGCTAAAGGAAATTTTCTATTCATCCTGATTCATACACTACACACTAGGAGAGTTATTCGGCTCCAAGAAAATCTTAATTCCTCACTTTTCTATTCATCTTAAACAGCTACTTAAGATCACTCGTATTGTCTTAGCAAAATGACAGTAAAGTCCCATATTTGCCCATTAATAAATATTGCATCAAATATCGCTGCATACCCAATGAATTAGCACGAGGTGAGATATTTTAGCTGGCGTTCTTAAGTCTGCCGTGCAGTATGATTTAGTATATAGTACGTAGTATCACGTGCGGCCGAGGAAGGAAGGATTGATTGCATATATTATATATATATATATATATATATATATATGCAAATGCAATATCCAAATCAAATCAAAACTATATATATTGCAAATGTTAACTGCTGAATTAGTCCTTGCTACCATTACAAAAAAAAGTTATGAGGATTTATAATAAATTATTAGTGACGAAAATGATTATATTTTCTTAAAAATAATAGATAATAAATAAATAATTTTTTTATAATTGTATATATCTACGTGTGTCTGGCTATGCAGCAGGACCACATCGTAGGTGGGTGACGCTGGTTTTTGGTTGAAATGCAGCTCAGAACCAACTTCGTAGTTGATCAGAACCAAATTAGGGGCCACTTTATATAAACTGTCATATATCCTAGCTCGTTTGCGCCTTTATAGAGGCGTGGGCCGATGTTTCTTAAATTCTACTGCTCTTTCTGTCTGATCTCTCAATATCTCTTGGCATCGAAGAGGCTCATGTAAGAATTAGGATCAAGAAGTGGTCCAAATGATAAATGTGTACGTCTACTCTTCCTTCTATATATCTTTTATTGTGCCTTTAATTTATTATCATCTTTGCCCATCACATGATGCCTCTCCTCTCGTCCTTGATGTTGCATTTAATTTGTTGTACCTGGCCCCTACTTTTATGAGATGTGTTGGGAGACAGTCGTTGTGCAGCGACACACCCTCTTACAGTATTAGTAATTTTTTTATTTTTTTACTTTTGCCTGTGTGCCGGACTGTCCCACAGATTTTCTGCACTTTCATGGTTGGGTTATAATTATTATATATATGGAAAAACAGTTTCTCCGAAATTTAAACAGAATTTGAGATCCTCGAATAAATAAATAAAAAGAGAAATGAGGGGGATCACGCACACTCAGCGCATCCCCCTCACATGAACAGTATCATGAACAGTGCATGGCACTGTTCATGTGAGGGGGATACGCTGAGTGCTGCGTATCCCCCAGCATTACTCAAATAAAAAACATGCATTTACACGTTGACTTGTACAAAAAAAAATCGCTTCTTATATTTATCAGCGGTTTAATTATAGAGGAATCTTCAGATTTGATCTGACCAAAACTCCTTTTGTTTGTAGCTTCCGTCGTTTTTGGCGGCCGTGGGTGACACCGCCCAGCTCATTGGAACCGGAGGAAGCCGGCGACCCCACCCCTGCGACGGCGAGCCCCGGCGACTTCCGGTGTGCCCCCGGCGGCCTTAAGTCAGTTTCGGACTCGGACCCCGGCGCCGGCGCCGGCGCCGGCGAGGGCGAGGGCTGGGTGAGTCCAAATTTTTATAATTTATTATAAAAATTCATCTTCATTTTATTTTTTATTGTGTTTTTTATTATATTTTTTATTATGTTTTTTTATCTTATTATTTTATTATATTTTTTATTATGTTTATTAAAATTTATTATTTTTTTTGTATTTTGTATTATATTTTTTAATATTTTTTATTGTGTTTTATTATATTTTTGTAGAAAATTAAAAGGACTATAAAGACGCTGGAGTGCAGCCCGACCACCCTTTATTATAACTACCTAAAAATCTTTAAATTCGAAATTTGGATAACAATTTGAGATTTTGATTATTGAGCGGAATTATTTTGAACTTCATGATGTTATAAATTAAAAGAGACCTCAATTAAATGCTTTATTGAATATTACTATTTTATGTACCAGTTACAGCTAAGTTAGACGGGCGGAAAGTTCAGGGGTTGGCCCTCCCAAATCTTGACCCTTAGAATCAAAGATTGTTTAGATATTAAAAGTGTTTTATCTTATTTTATTTATAAAATTTTAGAAATTCTATATAAAATATAATAAATAATTCAACAATATAATAAATAATTTTTTTTTTTTTTAAATTTCAAAATAATAAATTGCCTATTACCTAATTTAAATCTTTTCACTTTCACGAATTTCACCCCCCGACAACAACGGGTGTGATTCACAAATCTCCTTTTTATGATTTTATCTTCTACTCTCTCTATCTCTCTTTAACGAGTATTCTCTCGCTCCTCTCAACTCAAAATGACATGCAGTATGGATTGGTTTTTCAAAAAGCAGATGAGAAGAAGGTCCAAAACTTGCTGGAATCATCGCCGAAGGATCAACATTCGACGTTGAATTCTCTCCCTGAGACTAAGCTTGACGGGTATTCTGAAGGTTCTTTTGCTCGATCTCTTTCGGTTTTCTACAATCACTTATGTCTGGCGGCGACAACGACCTCCCTTTTCCTCTTTCCAACACGCAAGCACGCACGCATCGTCAGTTCATCACACAGTCATGCATAGAGACCAAAACCAATTCAGGAAAAGTTTTTGATTGTTTTTATTTTGATGTGGGATTTTTATTTTAAGATTTGATTGTTCTGATTTTTTATGCGAATGAATCTTTTGTATTAAAGTTTTCTAAATGGTTATTGTTGCGAATGGAATTTTTGTGTTTTTAAAGTTGTGGTTTGAAACGAGCAATTTTACACAACTTTTAAATCTCAACACATCATCATTTGTTTAATTTTAATTTTTAATTTATTCTTTTTAAACTAATATAATTTTTTATTTATATATAAAATATTTAATAAAAAATAAAATAAAATAAGTATGATAGATAAAGGTGGTGGGAATAATAAAAAGTTCCAAAAAATTTTTCGGTTTGGAATTGCCAAAAAGGGAGAAAGAAGGGTAATCGATTATTTGGGTTACGGATAATCGGAACATGTCTCTTTCTGGTCGAGCCGGAAAATGTCGATTTCCGGCTGGGTCCAGCCGCCGGTTGAGCAGCCCTACTCGTTGCACTTACGGAACAATGGGTCGGCTACCTTCTACGTCAGTTACAGTTACTCAAGTACTAACTAATAGAGCCAAATTTCACACCTCATGTTTTGAATTCGAAAATAAAAACATCAAACAAAACTGTGCTAATGCGTGCGAAATGAACCGGGCCCCAACGATCCGTTTTATGATTCGTTGATACTGCATGTGATGAACTTAATTTTTCAATCATGAAATTTCAAATCATCCTATAAAAAAAAAAAAAAATTAGGAAACATGAAATTCCTTCCATGCTTGTCATTCTGCATGCCTGGAAATTAGGTGCAGAAGATGCCAAGTTTCGGGTTTCTGCTCTTCGACCGAGCAACTTCTCGTGGGAAAAAGAAGAATGACGATGAAAAGATCAGTAATAGTACTACTACAGAATTCAAACAAGTTTTCCTCGGACGATCAGGGATATTTGAGACAAAACACAAATCCCAAAATCAAAGACACGAACAAAGTTTTATGGACTTTATAATTGAGCTTTCTCCGTATTCTGTCGGGGATCATCATTGAGCCATTTCAATTATTTTTTTAAAAACTATCTGACTCATCAGTTCTGCTGCCACAATAATAGACATGTGAAAGAAGTGGACAGATCCATCAATACAAACTCTCAGTGCTAAATTATTGCCCTGTCAAAATGCCATCTTCCTCTCAAAGATCAGGAGAATCTCTCTAAAATCCTCAGCTCCGTTCAACATTAAACTAACCTCCTAACGCATCTCTCTCTCTCTCTGTGACATAAAAGCAGAATTGTAAGAGATGGAAAGATAAAGATATATGACAGTCTAATTACCTGCATGTTCATATGTTCGAGTCCTTTAGAGGGAAAATTAAAGGAGGACACGTCCTTTTCCTTGGGGTTGTTTTTGCCATTTTAAAGCCATGAAAGCTTAGGTACCGCTGCTTCTGAATATTGCTGAAAACTGTTTATCGAAACAGCCACGAATAGATGGCTAGCTGTATATATACATACATACATATATATATATATATATATATGCCTTAATTCCCAGTTGTAGACCCTCATAGATCAACTTTAGTAATCATTCATTTTACTTTATTTTTACAACAGCGATCTTACATATTATTGCGTTAGTGATCGATCTGATTTAAATCACCTTTTGCCAAATCAAGGCTCTCACAAACGCCAACATAAGACCTTCGAAATCGAACGGAGCAGATGATCACTGTGGGTCATTCATGAGTTGCTCCTTAATATATATATATATATATATATATATATATGTTATTTTAATTAGAGCTAGGGGCAAAAAAAAAAAAAAAAATCAATGATCTCATTTAAAATCTGTTGCATTTGTTTCGTCAGCCCTAAGTCTTATATATGGTGGCAGAAGGATCAATAAAAATATCTTAGGAGATAAAAGATCAATTTTTTAAGTTTGCTAATCTTAACATTAATATTCTTCCTCTCTCCCTTATCTCCTTCTCTCTGAGACACGCACACAGACACTCATAATTTTACGAGCAGAATGCTGAATGAGTGAGTAGAAAAGCAGAACATGATGCATAATGCATTAAAGATTGGCAAGCTAGCTATGCGCTACCCGTGCGCAGATGCCATGGAAATATCATTGTCTTTCTGCATCATCAGCAGAGGAGACATCAAAGCTTATCACCTGATCTTTCTTATCCCATCTGCTACCCTGAAATACAAATCCACTAGCTTGAGCCTCCCTTTTCGCCACATCTGTCTTGCCAACATATATAGATAGATGCACACGTGTGTATAGACAGACCTCATGTCCACCCAACAGATCCCATATGTTTCTCACACGTATGAAATATTCTGATGGAAACCAAGAGATAGATTGCAGTACTAGACAAAATGTTTTCTTAGGAATTTTACAAAATGAAGTATCAGCGAATTAATTCCCCCAGTTTGTATTTTGAAAACACTCTTCTCTTACTTGAGAACCAATAAATGTAGTTTATACTTTAGAAAAAGAAAAAGATTCAGAACCCGTTAACCTAATGATGCATTACTAATTATAAATTAAGGTTTAAAGAGTCTGACATTCAAAGAAATAAAACAATCAATTCGTTTCATTTACATAGCATCAACTAGTCGTGCTAATTTTATAAAATTGCGCTGTTAATAAATAGAAATTAACATGTGTTACTAGCTAGTCATGAGTGTCTGATCTTGGATTAATTGCCTCATTTGCATATTAAAAGACTGAATGCCTGCTCGATCTAATCTTAAATCTCTAGTAATTTCTTTATAAGATGAAATCGAATCGTACTACGTAGTACTACAGATGAAGATCCAGACTCACATGGTCTTTCACGCTCGGCTTCGATTCGTAAACATACCTGCTCTGAGAACTAGACCCGCCAAGTTGTGAGTACTGCTTCATCTCATCTCCGGCAAACAATGGCAACGGGTGCGACGAACGATCTCGATTCAAAGTAGGGTTACTAATTTGGACGGCAGGCATTCGCCACAAGCCCAAAGGACTCCCATCTATAGGTACAGGCGGCCGCTGAGAAAACGAGCCTTGGTTTCCATAATACCTGCTACCATTACCAGCAGTAGTACCAATGGTATTAGAATTAATAGGGTTCCAAGATGGATAAGTCGACGTCATTGCCGGCATTGGAGCGGATCCGTGGCTGTAATTCATAAATCCATAGACCTGCGAATGATCAGAGAGACTATGCATCATCGCCGACTGAAGATGTGCACGTTTTGCGTGCTGGCGTTCCCTTTTGTGCGCGTTTTGGTGGCCGCCCAAGGCTTGTGAGGTAGGGAAGTTTCGACAACAGTAATGGCACTCAAATCTGCGGTTACTCTCCACGTTCTCGTTGTGCTGATCTTTTGCGTCGACTTCGCATGCGTTAATGTTGGTCTCAGCCGACTCGGAGTCGTCAGGGTTGTCACCGCCGAATTCTATGCCGAAAAGCTTAATGCACTTCTCTTTAATCGGTGCCGGGCGGATGAAGGGGAGTTGAGAGAAGGACTCGACGTTCATGAAATCATGGGTTTCTTTCTCCGTACTCTTGTCCATGGAAGACGTTAATGGCCGAGAGTAAGATTTGCAGAAAAAAGGGGTTGAGGTTTGGTTTGGCATGTGGGCTGTGGAAGGAGTGTGGTGGGGCCTATAAAGGGGTCGGAGGGTCTGATTTTTAACGCAATCGAGGCTGACCCATCTCAGAGTGAAGCCGATCGACAAGCCCCACCAAGTTTGAGATCGAGTGGCTTCGGCATTCGAAGCCGGACAACCTTCTTAATTTCACTTGTTTTTTGTTTGTTCTTTACACGTTTACACCCCCTAGATTTCGGTAATATTGTATCTGCCCCTGTGTCAGATATATTGGGGGAATCTAAACCGAAGAAGAAGAAGAAGTATAGCAATAGTAGTAAGTCTTATGTTATTGGGGCATTGCTCTGATGGGAAATGTGAATTTCATCATTATTCATATTAAAAAAAATGAGGACTCCCTCATTGGTATAAGTTTAATTAACACATTGTCTTTTGAAGCTAACATTTATGTAAAACTAAGAATTTGACGCAAAATTTTATATGATGATGAAATAGAAAGTAATATTATTAATATAGGTCGTTAGAGCATTCTTAATGGAGTAGTTAATTTTTTTCTTAAATTATACTTTTTACACAACTTCTCATAAATTTTGATTATATTTGATCAAAAACTACTAAAAGAATTGTAGAGAAATGTCAAAAAGTATACTTTATTTTAAAAAATAAATAGTAAAGTTAAATTTTTATTTACATTTAAAGAAAAATTTAATTTTACTATTCACTTTTAAAAATAAAATATATTTTTTTACTTTTCTCTACAATTCTTTTAGTAGTTTTTGATCAAATATGATTAAAATTTTTGAGAAATTGTGCAAAAAATATAATTTAAAAAAAAAATTAGTTATTCCATTGAGAGTGCTCTTACTTAGAGAATTTGGGTACTGGACCCTGTCGTTAACAGTACCGGTTTTCGACAAAATGATTTTTATAAATAATTTTTTAAATTGGTATATGGTACTATTGCAAGGATTTCAGTTCACATTTTATATATACTAATTTCTACTTAATTTGGCATCAACCCGAAATTATAGCAAGCGACGACGTTCTATTTGTAAATAATCTTGCCGTACATGGACGTTTACTGATCATGCCATATGTATATAATTAGTTAGTGTACTGATATATTATATGCAGGCCGCTGGCCAAAAAATAAAAAACCAACTTTCAAAATCAACGAGGAGTACTGCTTGTTTTTTGGTACGCGCGTAACGCACGTACATGTATATAGTAGGACATCCGACATCAGAAATTACCACCATCTAAAAAAGAATAATATTACATGCTGTATATATATATATATATACTAATATAGTGGTTGGGTAAAAACGAAAAGAAATCTATCAAAGAAATTTTAACGTCACTATAATAAAATTACTCATTTGTAATCAATTAATTTTAATAAAAAAATAATTATTTACAGACAAAATAAATTATAAATAATTTTTTTATCGTAAAAAATTAATCACAATTTTTTTTTTTAATACTGATTGCCAGAAAATATTTTTCCTTGACTAGCTATAAACATAATATACTGGTCAAAATTAGAAAAAAGTTTTTGTTTTGTACCGTACTGTACTCGTAACTTAGTATGAGTTAGAATACTTGACGTCGAGGCCGTATTAATACAAGTATTGGTAGCTAACGTACTCCGGAAAACCCATGGGATAAGACTGAGACATGAGGCCGTTTGAACCCCACCTATGTATAAAAGAAAATATAGGCATTGATAAATTTGAATTGATAAAATGTATTGACTGTATGAGCCTTTGATTGATCTGACGTACGTAGACCATGCAAGCTGCCCTTGAAATTTAATAAATTGCTGTGACTCGTTGGTGTCGAAGAAAATTTAATTTAGGGTTCGGTCCATCAAATTTTTTTTGTTCGTAGTCTTTATCATTCTTGAAGGTGGTGGGCAACACCGCCTAATCTATCGGGATCGGAAGGAGCTGGCGACCCCATTCCTATGACAGCGAGCAGTCCGGATTCGAAACGGGTTTAAGGCCGTCGGGGGCACACCGAAAGTTGTCGAGACTCGCCGTCGCAGGGGTGGGGTCGCCAGCTCTCTCCGGTCCTGATGAACTGGGCGGTGTCGCCACCGCCGACGGCGGCGGCAAAGGCTGGGTGAGGCTGAATTTATTTTAAAATTTATTTTATTTTATTTTTTATTGTATTTTTTATTATTTTTATTATGTTTTCTTTATTTTATTAATTTATTATATTTTTTATTATATTTTTTAAATTTTATTATTTTATTATATTTTTTAATATTTTTATTATATTTTTATAAAAAGTTAAGGAGAATTGTAAAAATGCTGGAGTACAGTGACCGCACCCCAGTGTCACCCATAACATTAATGCCAAAAGAGTTAAAAGGGCATCAAGGTGCATGGCGCGTGGCACGTCTTGGGAGCCTAGGATATCGGTGATATGCATTATAAAAAAAATTATTTATTTATAATAAGTTAGTTTTAATAAAATAATTATTTATAGTTGAAATAAATTATATATTATAAATTATAAATTATAAATATTTTTTTATCGTAAATAATTAATTATAATTTTTTTTTTTTAATAGTGATAGCTCCAACTCCAACATCTGTTATGTTTGGGTTTTGGCCAGTTTTATCTCTCTATTTTTTGTGGATTGTGTGAGCCGTAAGGGGTTTTGGACCTTTTGGTGGTTGCTCGGATGATCATCTGGTTATTAGATGCTTCATTAATTTGCATGAGCCCCACATGGCGACATTGTCTTTGCTGATCTTGGCGGTCTGTAGGGTTTTTGAGGGAGCAGTACTCATATTTGCGCGCTCTAGTGATGGTATATATTGCGGTTCGGAAGTGTGTTGCTTGTTTGAGGCTTGAGTCCGGCCACACGAGGTGGCGATCGATGTGGGTGCCTTTTTTGTTATAATGTTTGTGGTTGGCCTACGTTACTATATATTGTCGTGGGTCTATGTATGACTATAAAAAAATTGTTTATTTGTTATTATTTATTAGTTATAAATAGTCTATTTTAATTATTAATAATTTATTTTAATCACTAATAATCATTTTCTTTACAAATATTTTATCACAAATACTTATTTTTTTTTATAGTAATATATAGTTCAGATCAGACCACCTACAGGCGAGATGGTTCGGTTCAGGCTTTGCCCTAGTTTGCATGGTACCTAGTACTACTTCAGATATATATACATGATGACCTTAATTTGGTTTTAACTAAAAATCTCATTCCCTATAATTTTTTTTCATATTTAAAAAAACTCATACATCCCATTTCCTATACTTTTCCTTATTTATTAAAAAAATATTTTACCATTATTTATTTATTACTTTATTCTCTCACCTCCATTTCCATTTTCAACCTCCAACTATTTTTTTTTCTTGTTTTTAATATTTTCAACTTCAGTTAAACTCAACAAATTAAATATAATTATTTATTATGATGATATCCAATTTTAAAAATACATGGGACGTCATTATACAATAATATATTAAAATCAAAGTGATGTAATGTATATTTTTTTCTTTTTGAAGCGTATAGTAAGGAGAAATTTAATAAAATACTAAGACAAAAAAGAAAATAAAATCTAAATAAATCATAATTAGAATCGAGTCTTTACATTAGTTAGAATTTATCAAAATATATTACAACTACCACTAACCAAGATATCGAAATAATAATAATAAAATTAGATTGTTATATTTTGTGTTTATGTCTCTCTACATCAAGTTCTAATCTATACCTACTCGTTTCAACCTCCATTGAGGCTTGTATCTTTTGAAGGTCAATTTTAATCGGGTCATCCTCTTCTTTGCATACTCTGGTATGTCCGGGTCATACCAACAGAAAAACTCGTATGACTGCTCAACTTACACGGTTGACAATGAATACAGAAAAAAAATTAATTTTATATAGCAACATCGAATTTAATTCCTCGAACATCCGAAATACATTGAACACATTTAAGAAATAGATTATGTTATCTCGTAAGTTTGGCAATCGAGAAATTATCGTCCCTCATTCTCTCGGTATGTGTAGTGTGTTGGCATGCTGTAATACCATAGTAGCATATTGGGTATTCGATGTGAGCAATATTTCTTAAGCACGAGGATGTAGCCGTGCTACCACTAGAGGTCGGTATATTTGGTTTGAAATTTTCCCAATACTTCAGGTTTGTATACAAACATTAAAAAACAAGAGCGAGAAATTACCTAACTTATAAATGTGTGATTTAATAACCGAGGCTCAAGTAGGTTTTTCTAAAAGCACAGCATGCGAAGGCCAAAGATGCGCATGAATGGCTGCAAACCATCAACCCCGGTTGTCGAGTAATGGCCATCCGAAATTGATGGATTACCCTACCTCAATCAATGGACATCTGGCCTAATCACTATGAATAATTACCCCACTTATCATAGTCGTACGTTAACTATCAACAAATCATTCTTAACAGGCGAACAATGAATTATATCTTAGAGACATAATAAATAGGGCTATCAGCTATGGATGTGTCTAGGTAAACATGTAGATCCCAACAACAATCAGATAACAAGGGTACAACAATCAAATACATCAGTTAACATCACAACCATCAAGCAATACCACGAAAATAGTGTAATTTCCAACTTCAAAAAATACCAATAATACAAAGGGTTCAAGTTAACATCACAACCCTCAAGTAATGTCACGGACACTAGCTCAATGACTGCCCAACAAATCCCAAACAGAAATCAGATGCAAAAATAGGGGTAGAACAATCAAGTTAACATCACAACCATCAACCAATGCCACAACAAACACCAATAAAAGTGTTAAAAAAATACAAAGAACAAGTCAGCGGCAAAAGAGGGGTCAAGCAATACCAAGAACACAAATGAGATGCAAAAACAACAATATAGTACCAAAGGGTTTAAGTTAACATCTTAAAAATCAACCAATGTCACGGTAATACACCAAGGGTTCAAGTTAGTAATATATAAAGAACAAGTTAGCAACAATAACAGAGATCCAACAATACCATGAACACAAATGAGATGCAAAAACAAGGATACAACAATCAAAAGGTTCAGTTTGTATCACAACTCTCAAGCAATGCCACGACAATACACTAATAACAGGGGTCAAACAATACCATGAACACAAATGAGATGCAAAGACTGGGGTACAACAATCAAAGGGTTCAATTTGCATCACAACCCTCAAGCAATGCCACGACAATATACCAATGATAGTGTTAAAAAAATACTAAGAACAAGTCAGATGCCATGCAAAAAGGGTCAAGCAATATCACTAATCTGGGTATCTATCCAATACACAAATGAGATGCAATGCAAAAGGGGTCAAGCAATACCACTAATCTGGATATCCATCAAGTACACAAATGAGATGCCATGAAAATATCAAGAACATGAATCATTCAAGCAACAAAAATGATTTCAATAGCCATCAAATAGGTCTGAGAAAGCTACGGTATCCATCCATCTACATGAAAATCCTATAAAAGTCTCGAACATCACAGGGGTATCATTAACTCTACAATGGTAAGAGGATCAAACCCTAACTCGAAAAATGTACAATTTCGCAAGAGAAATCAATGAAAATAGTGACGAAAATAGCCATCTACATGAAAATCCTAGAAGAGTCACCATTAATCACAGGGGTATGTTATTGGATCTACAATGTTAAGAGGATCAAATCCTAACTCAAAGAATGCATGATTTTGCAAGAGAAGTCAACGAAAATAACCACGAAAATCATGAGATTGAGAGAGAGAGAGAGAGAGAGAGAAGAAATTGAAAAGGTTCGCGAACTTACCGGCGGGATTGACTTCAATCGGTGAACACAAATGCCACAAATGCAAAGGGGTCAACGATGGAGGCTTGGCGAAGTGGGAACCTCCAGCGAAGGAGAATGTGAAGCATCAAAGGAATGAGAGGAGAGAAACTAACTCGCACGCAGGGGGTTGGGAAATGAGATGAGGGGCTATAGTAGCCCCTCATATTTGAAGGGATACTATAGCCCATCTCATCCGATGCCCTCAAAATAGGGCACCAGATGTAGAAGCGTTTTGGGAAAACCCCGAAACACCCATTATATTTTAGCAGTGGGAGGCATTTGAGCACCCGGATGGAGATGGTCTAAAGACTGCGTATGGTGCAGTGTATTTTTAGTGGGGCCGTTTGTGGTGATCATAGTACTTTTGGTAATTGGAGTGTAATTTCTTGGTAGTATATATTATTTGTGTAGAAAAATGAAGAACAAAAAGTAACTAAATTTGAAAAACACTTTGATAATATGGTGACATGATTAGAGTATTTATCTCAAAAACTGATGATGGACAAAGATAATAGAGTGCCTTTATTGTGCACCAATGACTTATTTATAGTCTATGATACACTAATTGGCAAAGAATACAACTATTGCAATGACACAATCTTAATTAGCAAAAAACAACATTTTGAATTAATAAAAAGGTTAAATCTTTTGATCTTTCCTCAACCATCATCTTCATGATCCAATGAGAACCCATCACTAGGAAATTAGAGTGTTATTCTAAAGATCAATACATCGTTTTGTGATCACATCTCTTAAAATTACAATTTGCGATGGCTGGCCAGCTTGCTTGTGACAACAGTAGTATGATCAGTGTGGTCGAATGTTGTAAGGGAATCCTCTTGCCTCTTCCTAGCTATCACCAGCTACAACTTGCAATTGTGATCTAAGCCAGTGGTATGTATAAAATAGTCTTCAGTAATGCAGAGAAGATGAGTATAACGTACTAGCTATATATATAGCCGGATTGAAGCAAATGTTTACGAATTACATTATTGCATGTTTGTTCTGCTCGACATTAAATAAATAAGCCATTTGACAGGCCGTCGAGATCGAGTAATATATATATATATATACCGATTTTTGCTTTGGCCCCCTATTGTGATCGTGCGGCAATTATGATGAACAATACAGAATAATCAAAAAGAAAATAAGAGAGGAATAACACAGCGATTTACGTGGTTCTGCGATGTGCCTACATCCACATAAATGAGCGACAAATTTCACTATCATCATAATTAGGATTACAACATATGTATTTATACTAACTCTAGGTGTACGAACGTACTTAGAAAAAATTACAAAAATACTCCTATACAGTACCGTGGCCCTGCACCCCCAACTAATCAGCGTCCCCACCGAAGTAAAACTATTGTTGCTCACCCACTTACTCCGCTATCTACCATATGCCACTTTTCATTGTATATTTACCAAATATGAGCCACATACTCCAACAACCCCTAATCTTAATATGCACTAATAGTTAATGAGCATCTTGTAATCTTCACGATTAATTGGACGTTTGAATAATAACATTCTTTATTTAAAATTTAATCATCTCTAGTTATTTATGTCTACGCCTAACATGCTTTATATATAGTAGTTTTATATAATATGATCTGTTACTTGAAAGAATATCTGCTTAAATATATATATATATATATATATATGTCGTATTTTTGTGACAACGTATAATTACAAAATCTAAAATAAAGAACATCATTTATCATGTTTTAGAATATAATAATGAGAAAAAATAAATAATGAATTTTGGTTTGCATTACATATGAATTGTTACAATGTCGATCTCTCTATATCATGATTGTTTCATGGGTGAGTCTCATGGTTAACTAGAAATTATTGTTGAATTCTGCAATATGCCTTATTTCCTTTATTACTTTTTCCTAGCTGATGACTCCCGGAATATGATGATCGCTAGGCCGGATGCAATCTATTAATAGAGAGGAGAGAAGATATTAATCTTGATTGATTAATATTATCTTCAATACTTCTTCAATAACTTATCGTATATATCATTATTCTAATATTATATTGAAGAGTTAGTACTACGTTAGTACATCCCATGTTTTTTTTTCTTTTTGAAAAAAATGCTCGTTAATTTGATATATACGATCAAATAGTATATAGCTGATCTAACTACAAAAAAAAATAGGCATTTTACAGTATCAAATTTCACCGTAAAAAGTACGAAATAATGTCACAAAAAATTATTTCTAGCAAAAATAATTATTTTGATTACATCATATTGATTATTTTTGCTAATTTTTCTTATAGTGTCTAGTACTGTACTACGTACATACCTACGGGTATATATATATGTGCAGCCATGTGTGTGTGTACGTAATTTGAATAAATATTGGGTCCAGAAAATATTTAAAACAAGCTGACATGAGGATCAGGTTATACGCACGTGATAGTGATTAATGGACCATATATCTATATACATATATAGTGACATGACTGTGACATATATAATGTTTTGAGTTTTCGCCTGCCTTAAGGTCTAAAAATTAATGAAGCAGTCTTGAGCCGGTGGACAAGAATTAAGAACGGTGTAGATAAATCGTCAATCTATTATAGTTGTTATCACTCATGTCAGCGGCCTCAACCTACATTATTGGCATGTGTTCTGTCAAAAAATAATGAAAGATCTAGCGAGCTATATATTATATATCTATGCAGTACGGATTGATTTAAATCTAATAAAATTATTGTCCGGCGTTTCTTTATAAAGTACTACTACTTACAAATTGTAGGTTGACTTGATCAACTATATATCTTTTTTTTTTAATATATTTTTTAAAATCGATGATGGGATTAATGTGTATAAAAAAGTTCTTATTATGTCAAAAACTGAAATTATTTTTTGTACATCTCATAATCTTGTTTGATATTTGAAATAAAAGCCGTACAAGAAAAATTATTTATTTATGACTAATTATTTTCAATAAAGTACTGATTATTTTTAATTAAAATGAATATATTTTTATCAAAAAATCTTTTTCATCTCAAATAATTGATCACAAATATCATTTGTTTTTGTAGTGAGTTTCAAACTCATAATCTTATATAAGGTAACTAAAGACGATGAGAGATGATCATGTATGTATGTATGGAAGATGAATATCATATATGTGCAAATTAATAATATTAAAATTTATATTCCAAAAGTCTCTCCTTAGTATCATTATGATCTGCTTGAAAAGCGCTGGGGATAGCTATGTTTCATGACGTCTTTTTGATCTTCCGGCCCTGCACGTCTAGATGATCATATCTGTCTCTTCCTCTTATTCTCTAATTGCATGTACGTGTATCGATGAATCACCACTACGTTCTAATTGGAAACTAACTAACTCTCTCTCTCTCTCTCTCTCTCTCTCCAGGACCAGTCAGTACTCATAGTTGGCGTTGGTTCTTTATAGCTTTGTTGGCTGTTTTATATCAGTTGCAGGGATTTTTGAAAAGTGGTCCTTAAACATATCGTCAAAATCAGGATAACACGAGGATCACGAAAAACAAATAATCATCCACGGCCCTCCCTTTCCTCCTCTGAGTACCAAAACCATGCAACCCACCAGGCCATTGCTTGAAGTTGATGATCTCTGACGCTTAATTAGAACTTAATTAGTCATGCATCGATCCTAACCAAACCCAGAACAAGTACGTGATCTGTAGTTTTTACGAAATCTTGAAAACGATGATCATCAGCAAAATGATCTAGTTTTGAAAGACATATCCATGTATTTTGGAGAGAGAGAGAGAGAGAGAGAGATCTTAATTATTAATTGTTGTTGGAAGGCTAGGGGTATTTGAGGTATCTGATGTATGTGAATTTGGAAATAGTAAGTATTGTAAGTTTATGATATTTTTGGAGTCTCTCTGCAAAAACAGTCTGCTTTATCCGTGCATGCTTCGCATCGCTCCTTTTTAGCCATTATTCCCGGTCCCTCACTTTTTTCATAATTCTAGCTAGCTAGCTTTCTTTACCATCGCAGACAAGTCACTATCTGACCTCTATTTCCCACACACAACTTATTGTGCTTTGTCTTATGGATTACGAACTCTTCTTATAATTAGAACTTCGCCTCAGACCATTTGCACGCATACGTTTCTACATTTCCATCATTTCCTTACACACACATATATATGAATATATATAATGAGAAATATTTTAGTCATATACAGATTATATAAAAATAATATTTGACATAACTTAATGTGATTCGTCAAAATATTATAAAATTATTTTTATTATTATAAATATATAAATATATTAGTTCACTTAAAATTATGTCAGTTTGTCAATTATTTTTGAGAATTAATCTCTTTGTGGCTTTAATTCCTCATATATTATACACACGACCGAAGCATATATGCAGCTCATGATGACGTACTGCTGCTTAATTTCCTTTCAATGGATGGCCAGATCATTCACTCCCATCTCAAAGTGGACCCAAAACCCAACATGCACCCCTGGCCAATTTTTTAACCCTAACGACGAGGACGAGGACCACGACATCAACCACCGGCAAGTACCAGTACCGGCCCTAATTCATTCATACAATTGCAAATAAACAGTAGTACCCTTTCGTCGCAGTTGCCATTAAAGTCCTTGTCGCAGATTTGAGTTGTGACTAAATTTGGGAGGGGACCATGTTGATTGGGGGTTCAATGCAACTGCATGCACCCACTTGTTTGCATATATCGCTTGCGCTTCATAAAGTTCGAAATTATCTGATGTGAACATCACATCAGATATGGCACTAATTGCCGTCTGCTTTGGCTCATCACTTGGCTACATTTATCACACGCACGTAGTACGCGACGTAATTTCATCATGTCCCTAATGATAGTTATAATATATATCCGACCCTAGGGCGCTAGCTCCCTTTGTAAGTTTGGGACAATATTGTAGCCGGGGATCGATTTGTATATATATAAAAGGCGCAGTTTATATATATGATTTAGTAATGTATTATAAGAAAAATGAGTATTTATGCTGAATTATTTATGACAATAATAATTATTTACAAAAAAAAATAGACTAATTTTAATAGGTTATAATCAATTTGATAAAAAATAATTGATTATAAATAAATAATTTTTTTATAATAATACATTTCAACGATTGATATAATAATTAAGCAGAAGGCCAGCCCAAAAGTTTAAGCTGATCATGATCATAATCAGACTCATGATCAGAGCTAGCCGATCGACTTCTTCTGTATTAATTCATCCCTGTTTGCTTGGTTAATTATGCAATAACGTACCTAATCTCAATGTTCAATTAATGAATGACTTCTTTACCTATATATATATATATTATATATGCACATGTATGTATCATGTTTTTCTTGATTAAATACATCATAATGTCGTAAACGCGGTATAAGCTGTTGCCGGCAGCTCGCATATTGATGGAGCTAGCTAGCTAGTAATTCTTTTCTTGAGCATGGACCCATATATGAGTATAATTTTGTTGGAAACCCAAGAAGAATTTACCATTCATGCACTAGTCCAAGAGTCTGCAGGTACTTGATCTCTCGTCTATAGTATCAAGTATCCACAAATTATAAAACGGCAATATCTTGAGAAACTGATATAATTGATTATTTCAGCTTCCAAGTAGCTAGCTAGCAGTACATGAGCTGGTTCAATTCATTATAATTATGAAACATGGCTCATCATGCAGGTTTCTTGTTTCTACTCTCTCTCTCTCTCTGCCGCTTCGTTCATTGTCTTTTATGAATGGCTGAAGGAGATCAGTCACTGTCTTGTGTTAATTGTTCCTCATCTCTCTTCCCCATTAGGTGGCTTGAACGCGACATTGCCCACGAAAAATCCTCTTCTCAGGGCCTCTCTCACATTTTTCTCTTTTATACGAACCGGCCTCATTTATCCTTCCTCCTGTAACTGTGTTCTCATGTACTGTACGTGGACCAAATTATTGTGACTGATAAATATATAGAGTGGTCATGTCCCTGATCTAATGTCCAAACGGTCTAAGCCTAGCTAGCTTGTTTGGATGTATGCATGCGACGTCGTACATTCTTTTCATTTAATTTTGACACTGTTATATAATTACTTTCTGATCAAAAGTTGATACTAATTTCATTAAACAAAACTTTTTTATAATGTAACTATGATCATCAGATCATATATTTGTCAGGACTTTATATTTAATTCTTGTTTTTCTTAGGTCGTTCCGGACTACAAACTATTTAATTAAATGCAGCTAATTCTCAGGACCATATAATTAATTAGAAAATTCGATCCTTACGATCGATCGATACTAGCGCCTAGCTCTAGCTAGCTTTAATATAATTTCTATATTATTAATTAGGTACTTGATACATAAATAATTCACCTAAAGGCGCTAGATCAGTACTTAAATGGAAGAGCGCCATATAATGTTGATGAGTTAATTAAAGTTCACAATTCAAATAAATTTATATATATATATATATGTGGAAAAATTTGAGCCAAAAATTTATATTTCTTCCATGATGGGATATCAAGAAGAGAGCCCATGCACCATGCACCATGCACCATGCACCATGCACGCCTGCATATATGCAATATGCATGCATCACTTGAAGGATAAAAGAACAGATCACCCGCATCCTCAAATATTCCATACATACCCTTTAATTAATCATGATCATGATGGATGCATGGATGGTCATGATAATGAGGTTTTTTTTTCTACATGTAAATCATCATGATATCAGACCTAAACTGTCTAACTAGAATAGAGGCCGGTAGCTCTTTGAACTCCTTAAAATTAAAAGCTCTTGATCATGCGATATGGGTACGTAGGATATCATTGTTGTCTGAAACTAGAGACTTTCTGGACCACAAAAAGGGCTTCTTTTCAGATGTATAATTAAGGAGGTGGGGGCATGCATCTTTTATTTATGTCGTATATATCCTTCGTCCCTTTCCTTTACTTAATTAATTTATGAAATGGCCATGATTTAGTGGGCTCGAGGTCCTAGCTAAGTATTGAACTTTTGAGGGATCAATGCATTGTTAATATGGAATATTATCAAAAAATTAAAGAATAAAGATTGTAACAAGACTAATCACGCGCGTGGGAAGCTGATCATGCATTTCTTTATTTCGAATCTCAACACTACATTTACCTCGTTTACATATTTGACGTATTAAGCTCATTCATTGAAAAAGACTCTTGTAATTCATATGTGAGAGAAAATATTAATAAGAATATATATATATATATATAAAGGGGAAAAACATGGTGATAATACGCTATATATAATGAGATAAACAGTACTTCACCAAATAGTAGTACTACTTGTATATTTATAAAAAAAAGATTATTGAACCTCTAAATCTAGTTGAGAATAATGGATCATTACTTACTTTGAAGTCCTTTATGCTTTAACATGCATTAATTAATTGTGCAATTTCTGTTAATCGGTGTTTGATTGTAGTCCCTGTACGTGACGCTAAATGCAGAGAGAGAGAGAGAGAGATTCATGACTTTTCGATGTTAATTATTGAGAATGACAACAAAAGTGCTTCACAGACACAGCATCTCATGAATTTGGTAGTTGTATCTTAGCGATGTACGCAAGAATAATAATGTTTCCCACATTTACTTCAATCGATCAGAACTGGTTTTTGGTCCATATCTTTAAATCAAGACATTGACATGAAAGACCCTACATTATGAATAGAGTTTATCTTTTAATAGATGACACCTACAAACGTTTTTTATCGGATGCAAATGAGAATATCACATAAGAATAATTAGATATACTCCTCACTAGTAGCGTGGGCTCTCTCGCAGGTGGGTCTCTCGAACTTTCCTCCCTCTCACAAACTGCTCTCTCTCCTCCCTCCCCTCTCTTGAGCTCTCTCTCTCCCCTCCCTCTCTCTCATGCCGTCTCTCACTCCCCTCCCTTTCTCTCATTCGGCCATCTCTTCCCTTTTCTATTTTCTTGATCTTTTCTATTGGCGTGAGCTGTATCAAATTAATGTCAAGGATTGTCAAATATTACACGAAAATATTGCGGAGATATTTCCATCATATACGTTAGAATCAAATCGCCCTATACAAGGATGTTCCCTAATACTAGCCTTAGAAGTTGCATAGGCCAAGTTTAGAATTCTTTTATCTCTCTATTTTTATGTAAAATGTCGATGTAAAGAAAAATAAGTAAATTGGAATACACGGTTTGACATGGTATCAGCCCAAGACGATTTCTAGTTCCCTGTCATTGTCGAACTATAGCCAACCTTCACCTTTTCCAGTCACATGGATGGCAGATACTGAAATTAAAAAATTTCCGGCGAATCCTACATTGACCCTGACACCCTCACCGAATTATTTACCACCAAAATGATCGAAGTTTTGACCAAAGCTCAGGTCCCATCCATGACCCATGAATCCACAGTGTGATTGGCATCAAGTTGGAAAGTTCAAACAGTCCCAAGTTGTTGAGATATATATTCCTGGCAAAGACAAACTAGGGTACATCAATGGCGACTTTCCTTAGCCCTCTCTGACCAATCCTCCTTTCGAAAATGGCATACTAACGCCGTCGTAAAAAGTTGGTTGATCAACTCTATGGACCTGACCCTTATTAGAAATTTCATTCGATTTTCGATTGCAAAATCAATTTGGGATGTGATTGCAATGACCTACTTTGATGGTAGTGACACTTCTCAGGTATATGAATTTCGGTGACGAGTGTCTTGCCTGAAACAAGGCGGTGGCTCTTTTGAGAAATTCTACACCGAACTGCAGGGCTTTTGGCGAGAGATTGACTTTCGTCATCCGAATCCCATGACCTGTGCCATTGATATTCACCATTACAACTCTCTGGTCCAAGAGGATCAAGCGTATACGTTCTTGGATGGTCTTGACGACTGTCTTGACAGTGTACATGGTGAAGGGCTTCATCTAATGTGCTTCAAATGAAGCCCTTCCCCACCATTGAAGTAGCCTACACTCAGGTTTGCATAGAAGTCATCCGGTAGTTGGTGATAGGCTTGGACATTGTTGAACCTGGACTAGGAGCAATCTTGGCCTCCAAGAGTCTCAAACTTACACTTGCTGGTTCACACTCTCAGGGTGGCAAGACCTCCAAGTCGTGTGCTTCAACAGATGGCTTGAAGTGCACTCATTATGGTGGCACAAAGCACACATGGGAGAGCTACTTTCAGTTGCATGGCTACCTCGACTTGTGGCATGATCTACAGGCAAAGAAGCTAAAGGAAACCAGAGAAGGAGGCAGGCACAGACCTGGGTCTAACAGCAGGCCTGGGAAAGCCGCAATTGTTGCCACCGAACCGGCTGGATCCTTCTCCCTTTCTTTGGTATCACTCGCAGGTCCCTCTCGTGCAATTGACTCTATTGCAGATCTAGGTATAATCGGCCAAGCCTGTTTTTCATCTCAACACGATGAAGACCATGGTCATATGCCAGAGCCCTCGTCGGACTTTTGGTTGCGTGGTCTACGTCCATCTTCACAAGAATCAACGCACCAAGCTTGATCCGTGTGATGTTCGTTGCCTATTCTTGGGGCATGGCATGGATCAGAAAGGTTACAGATGTTATGATCCTACCACTAAAAGAAGCTATGCTACTATGGATGTTACATTTCTGGAATCTGCGTCTTCTACTCTTCTCCAATACCCAATTCATCTCTTCAGGGGGAGACCCAAGGAGAAGAGCCAAATTGGTTAAGACTAGATTGGGTGGACACTCAAGAAGAGGAGGTTCAAATGAATGAAAAATCTCATGCACCCACAGAAGAGGATACATCTTCAAGAGAATAGCCTCTGACATCTGAAATTGAAATCGTAGTCCCTCAATCCTTAGTACTAGACCAAACTCCTAAGAATATCCTTGAGATAAGCTCTCATACCATTATGTCATCTGATAATATGGATACATCTACTGGGTACACTTTACCTTTTAGGCATAATCGGGGCAAGCCACCAAGCTGATACTTACCAGATATCGAGGAACGTAGGACAAGATATTCAATCACCAACTATATGTTTACTGAGAAGCTACCAGAACGCCTCAAGACGTTCGAACACACACTATCTGCATGTCCCATTCTCGTCAATGTTCAGAAGGCATTGACAGACCCAAAGTGGACTCAAGCTATATAAGAAGAAATGGAGGCACTAACGAAAAACAAAACCTGGAATCTAGTACCATTACCCAAAGGAAAGAAGACAATGAGGTGTAAATGGGTGTTCTCAATCAAACACAAGGCTGATGGATCTATAGAGAGATACAATGCGAGATTTGTAGAAAAAGGCTATACACAAACATATGGCGTAGATAATCAAGAGACTTTCTCTCCAGTAGCAAATTTAAACACTGTTAGAGTTCTATTGTCTCTTGCAGTAAATCTTGATTGGCCCTTGCACCAATTTGATATAAAGAACGCTTTTCTCCATGGCAATCTCGAAGAAGAAATTTATATGGATATCCCACTAGGCTATCGGCATCCTCAGAGACGAAGGTGATATGCAGATTAGAGC
This sequence comes from Platycarya longipes, assembly GCA_036559045.1. Classification (NCBI taxonomy): domain Eukaryota; kingdom Viridiplantae; phylum Streptophyta; class Magnoliopsida; order Fagales; family Juglandaceae; genus Platycarya; species Platycarya longipes. The sequence goes on from CM071798.1 coordinate 3,402,185, forward strand.
TAGTTTTGTATGGACTGAAGTAGTCACCTCGAGCTTGGTTTGATCATTTCGGCTTGGAAATGAAGAAATATGGCTTCCAACAAAGCAACTCCGACTATACTTTGTTTCTGAAACACCGAAAGAACAAGGTAACCGCTTTGATAGTATATGTAAATGATATGATTATTATAAGGAATGACTTGGAAGAAATAACTCAACTTCAGAAGTAACTAGCAACTGGATTCGAAATGAAGAACCTTGGAGGGTTGAAGTACTTTTTGGGAATAGAAGTTGCAAGATCGAGGCAAGGAATATTTATATGCCAACGAAAATATATCCTAGATTTACTAGTAGAAGTGGGATTATTGGAATGCAAACCTGTAGACACTCCAATTGTCCAGAATCACAAGCTTGGAGAGTATTTAGACCAAACACCAATAGATAAAGGAAGATATTAGAGTCTAGTTGGTAAGCTTATCTACCTTTCTCATACTCGGCCTGATATTACATATGTTGTGAGTGTAGTGAGTCAGTTTATGCACTATCCAAGTGAGGACCATATGGAAGTGGTAATTCGAATACTTCGGTATTTGAAATTCTCTCCGGGAAAGGGTCTCATGTTCTTGAAGAACAACCACCTGAGAATTGAGAGCTATACGGATGCAGATTGGGCCGGGAATATAAGGGACCGAAGGTCGACCTCAAGCTACTTTACTTTTGTTGGAGGGAATCTAGTTACATGGAGAAGTAAAAAACAAAAGGTAGTTTCATTGTCAAGTGCTAAAGCTGAATTCCAAGGGCTGGCCAAAGGACTTTGCGAACTCCTTTGGCTCAAAAGGTTAATGACTGAGATCGGTTTTGAACTTACATCTGAGATGGATATTTTCTGCAACAATAAAGCAACTGTCGCCATCTCTCAGAATCCAATTCAACACGACCGTATCAAACATGTTGAGGTAGATAGGCATTTCATCAAACAGAATCTCGAAGAAAAAATCAACTGATTTTCATTTGTTAAGTCGAAAGATTAGTTGATAGATATACTTACAAAAGTTGTTTCTAGCAAGGATTTTTTCAACTCACTAGACAAGCTATGCATTTGAGATCTGTACACATTAGCTTGAGGGGAAGTGTTTGTGTGAGCTGTATCAAATCAATGTCAAGGATTGCCAAATATTACACGGAGATTTTGCAGAGATATTTCCATCATATATGTTATAATCAAATCACCCTATACAAGGATGTTCCCTGATACTAGCCTTAGAAACTATATAGGCCAAGTTTAGAATTCTTTTATCTCTCTATTTTTATGTAAAATGTTGATGTAAAGAAAAAGAAGTAAATTGAGATACATGATTTGACACTTTCTCCCAAAGATGACCTCACTTTCCATGAGTTTAGTTTCAATCATTAAAAAAAAAAAAAAAAAACCCATCTTCAATCATTAAAGAATTTATCTTTACTCTAATTTTCATCCATTTTCTCCTATTTCCCCTATATTTCTCAAGAAGCAAAGAGAGTACTCCTTTCCAACCATCTCATCCTTCTTCTTTTCTTTACAGACGTGTCAATTCCTCTCTCTTCAAGCAAAGGACCAAAATTTCCTATGCCTCACCAAAAATCCCATGGACGATTGCTGGCGTTGCGACACTATCTCAAGAAATCATTTACAGAATTCGATAAGCTGAGTTCTTGGATGCTTCGCTCATTGTCGTGCAAAGAAGGAGCCTATTGGATCGGACTAATTTGTTATAATGGCATTGTGGCAGGACTTTGCCTTAAGGGAATGAAGTTGTTGGAGAAAACCCACTACCATAAAAAAAAGACCCAAATTGAAAACCCAATCCCATGTGGTACCTCAACCACTTGTGCTTCTCTAGAAGTTCAATTAACTAGAAGACCCTAGAAATAAAGATAAATCGGAAGCAGAGCAGTCATTAATCAAAAAAATTACTGTCGAAAATTCCATTGGTCTTTAAAGAAGATTTGAAAAATGATGTGAACTAGAAAGTTGTTTACAGTATATATATATATATATACACATATATATATGATTATTCTACAGTTGTAATCGTCGTCTTCTTTCCCTTTTCTTTTTGTTCTTGTTTAATTTGATGATTGTTTTTGTGCGAGATTGTACTATGCGAGAGAGAGGAAAGGGGAGAGAGTCAAGATGTATGACATATTTCTCTACTATACGCACATTTTAGAATTTGTGAAATACCTTACGTGGTCGTGGTCATCTATTATTGATCTTTGATAATATAATTTATAAATGTCACCTATCCAAAGAATTTCTCTTACAAATAATGTCGTGGGTTTTAAGTTATAGCCAGCAACTGCTTGGAGACTAATTAGTTCTAATTACATAAAAGAAAAGAAAAAAAATCATTCAGACAAACTAAGGAGCAGATTCTAGTTGAAGTAGTACCATATTATCCTGATGAAATCGTGATCCAAAAAGCTAATCCAAGCATTACAAAATGGCGTTTATAATAAATTAAAAATGGCGTTTATAATAAATCCAAAAGCTAATCCAAATGCTAGCTCTTGAAATTATTTTACCATGTCTTAATAGCTCATTCATCATTTAAAAAAAATGATGTATTTTCTTGTAAGCATTAAAAAAGTGATATTATTGGTAATAGTATGAATTTCATTATAAACATTAATATAAGAAAACGAGCGACGATGAAAATTAACTCATTTTAATATATAAAAAAAAAAAATCATTTTCGTAACATGAAATAACTGATAACAATAAACATTTTGCTTTTAATTAATGATATTAAGAAGCTTAAGTGTATATGATATGGAAAAACCAAGAAGCGACCGCAAGTTAAATTTCTTCCCAACTACATTCAAGAAAAATAACATTGTTAATTTAATTAAAAAAAATATTTCTACAATTTTTAAATAGATGATCTACACAATACTTTTATAAAAGGAAAAAAAATGTGGATTTCACTTCAAGTGTAAAATAAATAAATAAAATTATTAAACTATATTTTTACAAAAAAGAATTATATGAAATTTTTTTTTTAATTTTTAATTTTTTTTTTAATTCTTGCTATTTTTTTAACTCATTATTCATATACTATACATTTGATAAGAGAAAGAAATAAGAAGAAATTATGTGTAGTGTGCAGTATAAAATTGATAAATAGAATTTTTCATTAATTTATTTGAGACTTGTAAGTGACTCTTTAGGTTGGGTTTAGGTAGCGAGATTAAATCAGATAATATATAATAGTGAGAAAGTAACAATAAAGTATTAAATAATAGAAAATAGAAATAAAAAGTATTCATAAAAAAATAGCTAAAATAATAATGATAAAATAATAAATAATAATAGATATTCTCATATTATTTTCTTACCCAAAGGAAGTTTTAGTTAAGTTTAAATGTTGAGAAGAGTTGTAAATAGTAGTAAAAAGTATGTGAAAAGTAATAATAAAATATTGAATAATAATAATAAAATAATGAATATTAATAAAAAGTAAGTAAAAAAGTAATAATAAAGTAATAAACAATAATAAAGTATTTTGGGAAAATTTGGGAGTGACTTGCACGTCAAACACAATTGTCTCGTTTAAATATAGAAATAATATCATCTTATTTTATCATTACAATTAATTTTTTAAATCTTCATATTAAATATAATAAATAATAAATATTTTTAAATTCTAAAATAATAATATTTTATTATTAAAAATAATATTTTATTATATTTTTAACTTTTATTTAAGTCTTGTTCACTTTTATAAATATTTTTATCTCATCTTATCTTATCATAATTTTTTTTGAATTTTTTTATATCAAATAAAATAAACATTTTAAATTTTTAAATAAAATTAATATTAAAAAATATTTTATAATAATATTTTATTTAATTTTTAGTTTTTATCTAATTTTATTTCATCTAATTTATTAATCATATCTTAAAATCAACTCATGTCTTCCTACGTAGGTTAAATAAGAAGTATGACATCGACAAGAGAATCTTTTTTAGTCATCGGGCATCAAGATCTTGAATGAGTAGATATTGGTAGTTTAGATAACGGTTGCCCATTAATTTCATCTTCCCCCTTTATTAAAAGATGCCCTCTTCCTATCAAAAAAAAAAAAAAGCTGTCTCCTTTCGTTCTGAGCCATTTTACCGTCTAGAAAGTGTAAAAACACACACAGCCTCTCTCTCTCTCTCTCTCTCTCTGTGCTTGGGTGATGGAACATCTGAACCTCGTCATTTCTTTCATGTCGCATGCAGCTTGCTGTTGTGGTGCGTACTTGTTCGGGAAACAGCACATGATGTAGATGAGAGGGATAGAGTGAGATAGAGATAGAGAGAGAGAGTAGTTTGAATTTTTGCAATTAGGGTTAGTTTGGTAGGGCATAGTACTTGCCTTGAATTGATGACCGATGCTGTCTGCCATTCTCCACTCAGTGGTCCTAAACACGCAAGTACTCTTTCCATCTCTTGTGTTTTTATTTTTTATTTTTCTTTCATTCTTTCTCTCTCTTTTTTAAGTTTTATTTGTTTATAAAGATAAAATTATAAATTTAAATATATTTCAAATTCATTATTATATCTTTTTAAATTCATATATAAAATATAATAAAAAATTTAATTTTTTTTTATCACTTTTTTAAATTTTTATATAAAATTAATATCAAAAAAATATCTTATAATAATATATATTTTTTAATTTTTATCTCATTTTATTTTCTCTCTAAAAATAAACTAAACAGTTTTTTTCAATATTTAAGACTGCAGGACATAGTACTACTGCCCTGCGTTGGTGGGCACTGGGTGATGGACACCCAAATAATCAAAGTAGCCAACCTAATCAAGTACAAGATCATACGTAGTTAAAAAACCCAACATAATCAATAATCATAATAATTTTGTTTCTCATATGGGACCTTATACATATTTGAGACTATTTCCTAGATGGGAAGATCTATACATCTTTCTAATTTTTATACATCATTATTTTTTAATTTTTTAATTATTTAATTTTAAAATTATTCTTTTTATACTAATTTAATTTTTTTATTTATTATTTCTATATCAAATATTTGATAAAAATAAAATTAAAAAAATATGGTATATAAAAATTATATAAATAATAAAAAATTATATAAATTTTTTCTTTCCTAGATATCCTCCTTGTCTTAGAAAAAGGTGGAGTACTACGTCTCTGTGGGCACTGTCAACTCGCAATACCTCAATTGCCCTCGTGTCATTATTGTCGTGCATGTTAGGTTGCATGTAGAAATAGATAATGATAAAATTAGGATTAAATATTTGAAAAAATGATGGATAAAATGTATGATATATATGAATATAAATAATATATATTTTTTGTATATGACTAATATATAAAAAAATAATAATTATATATTATAAAATTATATAAAAATAATAATGTCTATAAATCATTTAATGAGATAATTTTTTTTAAGATTTTCGTAATTTGTTAGAGACTATTACAAAAAGAAAAAAAATGAAAATATCAATTTACGATTTTTCCCTCAAATTAAGCCCAATGACGATCTTTTATGAAATAAAATTCATATATTATCATTCCTGAAATGAAATTCTTAACAATTTCTTTTTTAATATAAACTAACCAATATTCTACAAGAAACTAATCTTCCATTTGAGCCTAGGAGGATGGGCGTAGTTAGTCTGAAACCGAAAGTATGAAACTGTCTAAAGGAGAAAGGTCTAATTGCAAAGAGCTATTTTCATTTTTTAGGTGTATTGGTAAGTAGAAATTTAGGTGTCAGTGAAGTGAAAAATTAAAGTAGAATTATGTGAGTATTAGAATTTGGTAGAACAATTTCGATAAAAAATTTCAAGGCCTGAATATTGGGAGCTAATTTCAATAAAAATTTTGAAGACATAAGAAAAATTATACTTATCTATATACTATATTATTGTAAAAAAAAATTAGGGAGATGGTAGCCCCTCCAAGCATGCATGTGGTTCCGCTTTTGGAGACTAGTCTGAGAGCTGAAAATCGAAAAACGGAGAGTTAACTTAATACTCCACTTGACAGATAGCTCAAGTAAAGGTCAAATAGAGAATTCGCTCGACGCGCACTCGACATGCCACTCGAACAAATATCGCAGGAAATCAAAAATTAGGGTTTCCAACGTTGTTTCCTATAAATATGTTATATTTGATTTGTTTTAGACAACTATTTCAGTATCTTTTAGACTGAATGATTGTTAAATGAGTGCATATTGTGTGAGAGGAAAAAAAAATCTTAGAGAATGTGAATTGAAATTGAGTGGTTGTAATCTTCTTTAGGCTGATTAATAAGATTTCTGCAACTCTGTAGATGTAGACAATTTGTCAAATCACGTATATTATATGTCGTGTGCTTAATCGTACTTGCTTTTACTTTTATTTATTATCGTTAGTGTATGCGTATTTTGTACAAATATGTCGTCTCATAGTTAAAAGAAAAAAAAATTGCTATATATATAAAGAAATTATTTTTTAAGAATTATATACCTAAAGAGATTATATAGAAATAAATCTAAAAATTAATACGATTTAGGTGATTCATTAAATTTACTTTATATTAAAAATAATTTTATAATTTGATATACTGAATCAAATTACACCAATTTGTACGTTTATTATTGTGTACTTCTTTGATTGCTAAAAAATTTCTCTACTCGAGTTAATAGCAAATGGAGTCCTTTTTTTCCTTCTTTTTTTTCTTACATGTTGATGTTGGGGTCCTCGCATGATACTGATGCTGCGCAATTCCATAATATATATTGGTTACTTGTAGGCTTCTCGGAGTTTCGTAAAATAGCCCATGTGCTGTACTTTTGATTGGAAATTGTAACCAATGCATGAACATAGGCTCATGCTGTCACTGCCCCTCGACAAGTATCCTAAATAGGTCCAAAGAAAAGTTACTGAAAAATTGTCTTCGGAAAGGACGATTTTCAGGCGAAGAGTGAACCGGTAGTGATAACGACACAACAAGAAAAATGATTTTTGTGATTTTTTTAATTACGAATAAAAAGTGTATTTGTGATCAATTTCAAATCATTTTGTTAAATTAAATGAACACAAATAAATAATTTTTTTTTATAATGCGACTAGTTCAACCCACAGTCATTATATTCGTCTTGTTTGGGTCAAGTTTTAGTTGCCCATTTTATTGTCTAAGAAGTTATGGCTTTATCTATTTAGATCTAGTCCCGTACGTTTTACTTTTGGTTCGCGAGTCCACTTTATTCCTCTTGCAATAAGAGTTGCTAGATTTCCTAAGCTCTCTTTTTTAGGCGCATGAGTTATACACGCAATTTTTAAGGATTCAAACCAAGAAACATCTTAAGATTATGATCTCAAGTTGGAGTAAATTACAACATTTTAAACCAGTATGCTGATTTTTTTAAAATATAGTTTGAAACATTTAAGGAATGGGGTTTTCTATAACATAGGTTGTATTAAGCCTGATAATTTGCCACACAAATCCTGACTTCTGGGAAAGATCAAAGAGCATTCTGAAGTCAACTAGAGTGGGCCAAGAGAGTCTGCTTCTTAAGAGAAGACGATCATGGCCCATTCATGGGGTTCTAGTTACGGCAAATTTGTTGTACAAAGAACTGCATTTCATTGACTTGGTTTCTCCCAGATCACGAAGGACCTCAGGTTTTGGCTGTTTTGGGAACGGTTCTATCGGCGAAAGAAATGATTTGCAGTGGGCTCGAGACCGTCGCACAACTCTAAGCCTGAACCTACAGAAGCCGGTTCAACTGCAAGTTTTGCCTGAATATGAAGTAGGCTGCATGCCTGTATCCAGGCTCCATGTGAATTAATGTGCATTTGAATTTGAGTAATAAGTTCATCTCAAATTCTCTGTGAATAATAATAAAAAAAACTAAAAAATATTAATAGAATATTAAATATTAATGAATAATAATGAAATGTAAGTATAAAATAATTATAGAATAATGAATAGTTATTCTATACAAAAGAAAATAAACAATTCAATTTTTTAAATTCCAAAATAACTTTTTCAAATTTTAAAGCAAAGCTAATATTAAAAAATTATATTATAACAATATCTTATTCTTTTTTTAACTTTTATCTCATCTCTAAAAATAAACCAGACTCAAGTATTCTGACAATACTTTATTACTATTCAATATTTTATCATTACCTTTTATTTATTTTTTATTATCTTTTAGTATTATTCATTATTATTAATAAAATATCTGAAATTACCTCCAAACGCAACTTAGCAAACCAAAATTCAAAACACATCTCAAATTCATTATTATATTTTTCAAATCCCTATACAAAATATAATAAAAAATTTAATTTTTTCAAATTCTAAAACCACTTTTCAAAACCCAAAATAAAATTAATATTAAAAAAATATATTACAACAATATTTTATTTTTTTTATAACTTTTATCGCATCTCAAAAAACAAATATGTCATCAAAACCATGTGCACAAATTGTTGGCCTCGGTACTTTTTACGAGGAGAAATTCTGGAGTCGTGTAAACACATGTTTTTATTTATTCATTTTTATTACATACTAAAATTCATTGCTAAAGTAGTGGAAATATTATAATTCATAATCAGTGACCATCATGTCCAACTTTACAAAGTGTAGACAAACACAGTAAACCTGTTCCATGTTCTCTTTGTAGACCTTTGGAGGCTGGTAAAGTTGAAATGAATACTTGCCTTAATCCAACACATATTACGTTATTTTATCAGAGAATTGCTCTTATTTACTGCGAGCAATGTCCATGGAAAAATAACTTGATATAAGAACTTACCTTTCGTCCTGTGTTGGGATCCATCCGCACAACATAATCACTTCAGTAACAATGACCATTGACCAGCAATTCCAACATTAAACCGACTGGCAGAAACTTCAAGCAGCAATGGACGAGTTCATCTCGTTGAGAATGCGATAATAGGTATGGTGATCGGAAGTGCTTTGGAAGCCAGGAATAAAATCTGAAAAGAACCTCAGAACAGCAGCTAGATGCTGCGAGTCTTTGGAAGCAAACGCTGCTTCCAGGAACAACGAAGGCCGGATGGTATTAACCTGAAAATTGTACTCGATTTTGTAAGTCCAAAGCTTCACCAAGACAAACAACCAACTATAAACACAGTTTATAATGGAGAAAAAAAGAGAGCAAATTGTGAAGTACAATCAACTCCACTAACATACACTGAAAGTACCATCAGGAAAAGAGGATTTGGCAGAATAAATAATAATAATAACCACCATCCTTCTTTGGATGACGTGTCCTGCTGATCTTAAAGCTTCAAAAAGAAAAACTAAAACCATCTACACAGTCGGGGAAAGGGACTGGGAAATAAAGCCATATATTCTCACTCTTTTTCAGGGAAAATTTTATGTAATTAACTCCATGTCACCAAACACATACTATCTATCAAAAGATTCTAAAACAGATTCACAGCAAGAGCTTGATAAAAATAACAGAAGACAAAACCAGCTATTGAGAAACATTAATATCAGTTAAGGGAAAAAAACATGAAATAGTACTTTGCTTTCCCATTATTTTATAATGACATTGACAAAATAGGTAATACCTTATACTTCCGTGAATAACGTAAAGCTTCAAGATGATAACCATCTTGCACTAAAAACAATACGTAGTCATGATGTAAAGAAAGCTGCCTTAGCATATCCAGACCCAACTTCCTTGTTTGGATATTCTGACGACCAGACTCCAGGAGCTGCAATGCAACTTCTTTAGAAGGTTCAACAATCTGTGACAAAACAACTCTCTCTGTTAACATCAAATCCCACATAAACAAGGCATAGACCATCTTTTAACCACACACTCATAGATGGAAGCAATGTTGAGACCTTGTTTATGACATACAGTCCAAGTTCTGCATATCGCTCGTTGCGGGCTAGCAGTTGTACGATTAAAACATAAATATTTGGATGCACTTTAACCTTTTCTGAATTAGCACTGCAAACGTAGATACAGATAAGAATTCATGGAACAAGAATAGAAAATTAAAGAATGACTACAATATAACAAGTGTATGCACGCATTTATATGTTTAGTGATATCGTCATATTATCACTTTTAGGCTTGATTTTATTTTCAGCCTGGTCCAGAAAAGAATCACAATCCTTTTTGCAATAAGTTCTGCACTTTTGTACCATCTGTATCACAAGCTAGACCATTGATGGGAATTCTAATTGTGCTTATTACACACATTTGTATAATTTGGGCATGGATGAGGCCATCAAAATGCAGGGAGTGGCTCTCACAACTAGCTATCACAGAGCAGCATCAGCCCTTTAGTAATGATCAACTAATTCCATGTAAAAGATGAGCTCCTCAAGCATGTATTGACCGGATTGATGACTGGAGAATAATCTATAGTTTTTAAGTAAAAATAAAGAGCTTAGACGGAAAAACTAAAACCATCACGCTTTACTTTTACAGGCTTGAATAACTTCCAAGTTCAATAATACAGCATACCTGAGAAGGAACTCAATAATGATGGCAACCAAGTAGGAAGGGTCTCCCACCGTCTCCTCCTCAATTGGAGCAAAGACAAAGCTGTACATCTCATCGGGTGAAATTGCTGGCGAAGTAAGTTGAGCCTCCTGCTGCTCAGGCGCATTAGCATTCAATGTATTGTTACTCGGTCCAAGAAGTTGATGTTGTAAAGATGTCGGCTGAACATCAGTACCAGAAGTTTCGGCAACCATTAAATTTTCTCCATCAACTTTACCATAAAAAAAGTGAATATCACTTAAATTGGTCTTTTGTGGTTCAGAGCCAGCATTCTCCTCAGAGTCTGAACTCAACAAAGTCGAAGATCTATTAAAGAGCTCACTGTCCACACCAGCAGCAAATTCATGTTTAACAGACTTCTCAAGTGCACCTACTCTACTTGCAGTTACCTCAGCCACGGCACTAGGACTACTCACATGTGGGACAGTAGAAGGTGATGTCTTCTCAGATTTTATTCCCTTGAGATAGCTGCCTGTTTTGACAGAGTGGGAATAATTGGTAACCAAAATATCCATTGCCCTGGCAACCATGGGCACAGGTCTGTGTTCTAGAATAACTGTGCGTACTATTCCCAGGCACAATTGTTTTGCCTGAAACAGCAGAAGCAAACTAGAATGACCATTTGCTAATTCATCAAGTAATTTCACATAAAGAAGAGCAAGGGTTGAAAAGCATTAGGATATTTTTATAACTCAAGACAATGATATATTTCATAGTTCATTGCTTCAAAGATGATCGCTACATTTTAGTTGGGAAATTGGCTTCATTTCTGATGATAGATATGTGTTCCTTGTGATGGATGAAAAAATGGACTACGTGTAACTTGCTGTATGTATTCCCATAAACAACCAGGTAAATGCTGAGCATACCTAAACTGCATAAGAGTACTACCTTATTGGCTTCCAACTTTCGGCGCTGCAAAAATTCTAGTACTGACGGCATTTCTGAGCTACTAGCAGAAATTGCCTGCAAAAAGAAGAATAGACATTCATTGCAAGAAGAATATCTTAATATCGATAAATGATTAAAAAAAAAAAAGAGAACTTGCCTCCAAATCTAAATGAATCTTCCACAGACACTTGCTAGCAACATCGCATATAAGGTCGGGAACAAGAAAAATCCATTCATCTCCATAGGTGACAGTTTCATTTCCACTTACAACATTAGCCTCTGAACTTTCGCTATCTTCCCTACCAGATCGAGAAGCAGAAGAATTCAATCTGCGGAGACCCCTCAACAATAGAGGAAGTGGGGCAGATATGGGTGCCCGAGAATCTGCAAATATGTCGTACAGTATAACGACCTTTGCATCAACTTGGTGAACAAGGAGCACATTATCGACCACACTCACAGCAATCCGGCTTGAATAAATAGGCAAAGAACCCTGTAGATTAGCAACATCAATTAGTAAATAGTCAACAATAAGACTGATGTCAAGTTACAAAATCATTTGTGGTCCAGAAGACAGATAAATGTGTCCAAACTAACAGAAGAAAACAAGTTGTCCTTCAAGAGACTTAAATGGGGAGGCAGCATATTCTGGGATGAAAAATTGATTAAAAAAAAAGAACGTTCAACTTATATTTAAGTAGAGGTAATTTCCTCAAAATTGGAAGCAGTTATTGTCCATTTAATATCACTTTATTGGGAGCAGGTTGGAAGTTATTCTTTTGTTTTTGATAAGTAAAAATTTATTAAACCAGGCAAAAGCCAATTACAAAAGTTCACGGCAATTACAAACAAAGAAATCATGTCCTATCCACTAGGCACATTAGAAGCTAAAAAATCATGTAGGTCCATGCCGTTGAAATCCACGGCAATGGACCAAGTACAGAGGGTTCTAAAAAATAAAGCAATCAATTCCTCCTTGGTTTTCTCCTTGTCTTCGAACGTTCGCTTATTACCTTCTAACCAAAGACACCACATGATACATATGAGAATCATCTTCCATACAGCTCCTGTATATTACCATTGGGAGCAGGTTGGAAGTTATTCTTGAGATTCGAACCACATATATTCCCATTATACAATAAACATTACACTCCTGTATATATCCACCTCTATCCTCCAGGAACTGGAAAAAGCTTTTTTGTATCTCTGCCACCAGCAGATTTTTTAAGTGAATCAAAGCATTGGGAGAAAAAATTTGATGCAAAAACTTACCTGTTGTACAACAGCATCACGGTAAAACCTATATGAGTGGAGGAGCATTGCAACCCTATCAACTTGCAAGCAGTATATTCTACCATAGCTGTGAACAGTGCCAAAAAAATTAAATGCTTGGGAACAATTAATATATATATATATAAAAATTATAAGTAAACAAATTTTATTGATCCAATAATGGTGTGGCCAATTACACACACACAGACTGTGGAGCCTCACCAAGGCAGGGCCCTTTAGACCAACCCTTGGAGAGTGAACCCCAGATACATGACCTCACCCATTACAACAGTGAATCAAGTAATCCATGGAAAATCCTTGTGCGGAATTGAGCCCAGGATGTCTGAGTCTACAGTTCATCTCAAGCTTTCCCATAGACCACTAGGTTGCACCTTAATGACTAACAAATAGATATATTTGCAAGAGAAACAAAACAACTGGCACCTACACTGTAATAATATAGATATCGTCAGCAGCTATGACAGGCTTACTGTTAGCCTCAGGTTTAGCCATTGCCATCTCGAATCTTGGCAAACGAATAATCCCCGCAGATGAAAGCTAAGTAGAAAAAATTGTAACCATGTCAGATGATAGAAGATTCAGGTAAAAGAAGTTGGTTGACCAAGTGTTCATTGATTAAGAGTTGCACGCACATGGCTGCAAAGTTTTATTTAAATATGCAAGCGGTCTTACCATTATCATATTTTGCTTTATAGAAGTATGATTTATGAGTACAAGACAGCTACTTAGAAAAAAAATGGAAGAAAAAAAAAAGAGCTGCCCCTGCAGGTATCCATCTTAAGGTACTAAAAGAAGATGAGAAAACCAAACCGTAAACTAACATCACAATACCAGATGAGAATGATAACCTAAATGTTGCACATTGAACTGATCATATGCATTGCATTGAAGGAGACACATCATAGAGGATGATTCAAGGATTCCCCAACTAATCTCAGTTTTGGAACAAAATAAGAGTAAATATTTTGGATGGACAGTTTAAGATCCTATGGAAATGAAACAATGAAGAGTTGTTCTTCAACTTTGGCTTCTAAAAAAAACCATAAAGTTGGTTTCACAACCATATCTAAACTGCATACATCAGAGTGACTAGAGGTTTTTGAAACCAGTTTCCTAGTCCATTTTTCTGATACACCAATCCAGCCTATCAAATAAAACATACACTGGCAAGGACCAAAGGCGTTGTAAGCTAAAATTGGCAAAGGTAACACATACCTGAAATCCATTGAAGGTCTTGCACTGCATTCCAGAAGCGAGAAGAACCAAGCGACTTTCATGCGTGTAAGCATACCAGCAGACATTCAATTTCCTTGTCTCCACCAAATGAAGCGATTTTGATTCAGAATGGTATGCAAACAAGTCCAGCCCACTGTAATATTACTCCACTCAGTAACACAAATGAAAAAAAAAAATGCAGGAATATAAACAGATGGTGGGCAAGGTGGAGAGGGAGAGAAATGATTCGGTGATGTCAATCAGTATTAAATTCTCAAGGATGACAATAATAGTTAATCAGTTCAAGGTGATGCCTTCATTCTTCACTATTCACATGAAGCATATGGAAACTTCCATTACCTGGTCTTTACAAATACAATATCACATAATGAACAGTCTGTCCAAAAAAAACCCAAAATACTCTCTGACTCTGATCTGCACCTCTGGCTAAAAGTTTCCCCAGTTTCTCTATGCCAAAACTGTACCTCGCGATTAGACCGTTGGATTGCAATAAACTTCTCGTCTAAAGAATACCGGATAGATAAGATGGGCCCCTCGCTTATTGTATCAGAGGTAGGGGCAACAAGAGGAGAAAATGGCATAGTTTTCCATGAGAAGACCTATTATAAAAAGACAAATGGTGAGAATATCAAATAAGACACCATATCCTTTGAATAGGAGCACAAAATTAATGTGATTCAAAACAGGCCAAATCTTTCCAAGGCAAGTACAGGAGCATTTCATTTGAGTTCTTCTTATTACCTGATCAAGTGTTGGGGAGAGTAGTAACTTATTTCCATCATCATAGAATAACCCCCTTGATCCAGAAATGTCGCATTGTAGGGGTGGATATTGGATATAAACATGTGACAGGCCACCAGGTCCACTCAAACCAACACTAGACTGTGAACTTGATGCTTTCCCAGACATCACCCCTGGCCACCTTTTGACCTTGAGAAGATGGCAAATTATGGCAGGTACTGGAGCGAACAATCTTTAACTTTATAATTTTATACTCTCCAAGTATACTGTAAGGAATAGAAAAGACCACATCACTGGAACATCGTAATAAGGGATGCGAAGGAGCATAATGCCTTAGAGAAAAAAAAATAATACTTTTGATGAATGAAACACTTCCTTTCTGCATGCTTCCAACCACTGCCTCCAATGTTTACACATAGTGCTGGCGGCATTCAATATACATCGCAATATAGTGATGAGAACAGATTACACAGTTAAACCTTTCCCTGCAGCTATTCAGGTAGTGAAAAAAGATTTAAAGTCAATTTTTCTACAAGAGAGGTGCAGGAAGCCCCTTTTTACTCATGTTACAATTTTTTCTTCCTTCAACATTCCCCGTTTGGATACAATAAGTGTTTCATCTCATCTCATCATTACAACTTTTCCAAATTCTTACAAAAAATATAATAAACAATTAAACTTTTTCTAATGCCAAAACAATAATTTTACTAAAAAGTAATATTTTAATAAGATTTTATTCAACTTTCAATTTTCATCTTAGCTCACTATCCAAATGGCACAATACAATATCGTTTTCTGAATATGACTCTTTAGTGTAAGATATTCTTTCAAACACATCACGCTCAACTTCTGGCACCTTAGCCACAGCACAGCGTCCGTAGTCTTTAGTCTATCAATAAGAAATATCTCGCACTAATACAGCAAGCAGATTCCAAACACTTATATAAAGCAGCTCTTGGTAAATAGTGTATAGTGTTTCTCAAATTCAACAAACAAAAAATAAGCACAGAAACTATTAGTTGGACCTAACATGCGGTGCCTTCTTTTCCTGCTAGTTCTCCAGACTTTAAAAAATAAGCACAGAAACTAATCGTTTGCGTCGTCTCGCGTCATCTGTTTGTCATAATGGCGTATACATAAATTTTTTGATATGGCAGCTTATGTGAATGCGACATCCATTCTACTTGTACCACATTTGCTACAATATATTTTCTACACAAACATTAAATGTCGTCTCTGCCGGACCTTTATCTTAGATAAACCTGAATAAAGAAAAGCAAGGAATGCTCAAAATGCAATAATCATGCTTCGTAAACAAATTACTTTTCAGGGACAAACTGCCAATGGCATTTACACGTGAATGTTATCTCGTTAGACATTTTAGAGCACTTCTTGAATCTCAACAACAGTTGGCTGAAATCTCAGACGGAATTCGCTAAACATAGTAATAAAACACTCACTAAAATCATAATCTACACAAAATTTCCCATGCTTTGCCCTACTATGGAAGTGATCGTCGATGAGAAATTATTTCGAGTATGATTTATGAAAGGCAGAAAAATACCTCGTGAATTGACATTGGGGTTTCCGGAGTCGGTACGGATAGGCAGAATCACCACTTTGCTCACGATCTTTCTTTTTTCTTTTTCTTTTTTCCTTTTTATATATTATATTTTTTTCTCCTTTTCTTCCTTTCCTGGGAAGGGGTACCTAACCGTCTTCTTGCTTGCTGCAGGCACGCAAATGACTCAAGCTGGACCAACTACCATTCTCGCTCTTAGTGCGTGGCCCATTTTGCTTCGACAGGCCTACATTGATTTCGGTCCATTGCTCGTAATTTCTTACAACGGAATGATCCATTCTAGTTGGGCCTTTTCTGTTTAGGCCCAGATTTGTCCTCCCTACCAGCTCACAGCCAAGACGGCCCAAGAGGTCCAAAAGATCATTTCTATAATAAAAAAAAAATTATATACACAAGTTTCAAATACATAAACTTCATGAAATTCTTCTATAAAAAGTAGATTTTATCACGAAAATGTGTGATAAATTTTCTTGATAAGACCCGCGTTTTATAGTAGTGTGCATTTTGAACTTCTACTTAGCATTATTCTTCCATAAAAAAGCTTAGTTTATCATGTCTAATCATATTTGTGGATGTAGTATAATTTTAGTAACTGTCCATTCAAATGGTAGATAAATAAAGAGTGGTACTATTTTACCATTTGAGTAATACCGCTCCACTTTACTGCTGGTATAAAATGTGTTTTATTTAAAAAAAAATTATATTCATATTTTTTAGTATTTTTAAATATTTTTAAAAATATCGATACACTAATAATCAATTTCTTAAACATTAAGTAAAATCAAAATGAATGGACAAAAAAGCATTTGTCATAAATAAAACCATAAATAAAAGATAAATGATATATGTAGTCTTATAATGTATAAGTTTTATGTACTTCATTTAAAAAAATTAATAAATCTTACACTAATATGAAAATTTATTTTTTTAATAATAAATCTATTTTTTTTTTTTTAAAAAAAGGGGTATCCAGAACTTACATATTCTAAAACTATAACTAGCATTATTCTTAAAAGAGTTGAACCGTCTTAATTAATTTGACCATTGAATTGGTTTTGAATGCTCATTATTGTGGCACGTGAAACAATATAAATAAACAAACAGACTAATTAAAACTTCATGTATTAATTGTTTCTGATCATCTGAATATATATAGCCAGCCAGCGTTGGTTCTTCTTGTGTAGTTGTAACATCACTGCCTTTGTAACTTCAAAGAGATTATAGCTTGGGACCCTTCCCAACCAACCTCTCTCTTTCTCATATCATTAGCAATTATGGTTTCTGCATGCTCCACAACTCCTCATGAGTCATGATCCCCTTTTGTAATACTAATTTTTAAGCAACACTCTTTATTATTATTATTATGGTCAAGATAATACCATCCCACCACTAAGATTCCAGCTAATATCCATCTCCATCAACGACCAAATCTGCTTTGCAGCCGTCGACATTTGATTTCCCACAATATTCTAGTTAATATTTATTATGCATTATATATAGGTCACAGGTCTCACTTGATGACACCCTACTACTTACTCCACCTAGACTATGACACGAAACCGAATTAATGTTCAGCTAGCCCCCAAAAAGAACCACGCTTTTATAATTTAAGTAGTCAACTATGTATTGTTTTCTTTAAGGCTCAATAAAATAAATAAATAAATAACCATCATTGTTTTATGTTACATTTAAAACATAAATAAGAATATAAAAAATTCAACCAATATATTCCTTAAACTTTTAACATAATTATTTAGTTCCCAAATTGAATAATTTTTTTGTTATATTCCCAAACTTATAAACAATTTTAAAGAACTGCCGTACTGTCTCATGCTTTGGTGACAACAAAATTGACCTCCTCCGCCAATTGAATGTCCCTAAGTCCAGTCTCAACTCTCATCAATGAAAAGTAGCTCTTGCTCGTTTGTTAGTAAGAAAGAATATCGCATTCCCACTACTTACATGTATATTTGAGTTGCGAGATTACATATTAAATACATTAATAATGTTACATACAACCATAAAAAAAGTGACGTTGGAGCCGATCGAACTTATAACTTGCAAAAATCAGCCTACCACTTTTGCACTTTCACCTCATCAGTTACACCATAACTGAGTATATTTCCCTACACTGAATAACAATCTTTATATTGTTGCACAACCAATGATTGCAAAGCAGACCAGCAATTAGCCGAACGTGAGCATCCTCCAGTTGTCGACCAGTTCGGTTTGCCGGAGTTCTTTCGCCGATCAATATGTATCAAATGAAAGCTTCTGATTTCCTCAATTAAAGAATATCCGAATGTCACAAAAATGAATTAAGCGTCCCAGTTACACTCGTGTGCAGCTATTTATAGTGCACAGTAAATAAAGCAAAATTACAAGCAGATCCTCACTAACCCAGACAATAAACTAACTTATTACATGGGTAAAAAAGTAATTTTTACATCTTATAATACCCCCCTTCAAGATGGAGAATAAATTGAGTGTACTCCCATCTTGGAAACTAAGTATTGAAACTGCTGAAATCCAAGAGCTTTGGTAAGGACATCAGCTAGCTGATGCTGAGAAGCCAAATGAAATGTCTTTATAATTCTAGCTTGGATCTTGTCCCTGATAAAATGGCAGTCAAGCTCTATGTGCTTGGTTCTTTCGTGGAAAACTGGATTTGCAGCAATATGTAATGCCGCTTGACTGTCACAAAAAAGTTGAGCACTGTTAGGATGAAGAACTTTGAAATCAGAGAGAAGAGATAAGAGCCAAACTATTTCACAAGTTGTGGAAGCCATCGCGCGGTATTCAGCCTCAGCTGAAGACCTTGAAACAGTTGGCTGTTTCTTGGTTTTCCATGAAACTAAAGAATCACCCAAAAAAATACAAAAACCAGTGGTGGATCTCCTGCTGTCAGGACAAGATGCCCAATCTGAGTCTGCAAAAGCTTTCACAGTTAGTGTATTTGTAGCAGGAAAAAACAAACCAAGACCAGGGGCATTTTTAATGTACTGTAATACTCGGTATGCTGCATTCATATGAGGGACCCGAGGCTGATCCATATACTGACTGAGCCTTTGAACTGAATAAGATATATCTGGCCGAGTAATGGTAAGATAGAGGAGCCTGCCAACCAGCCTTCGGTATGCAGTAGCATCTGGAATCAATTCACCTTCATCTTTACTAAGTTTTAAATTTTGCTCCATAGGGAAAGAAACTGGTTTACAAGCTAAAAAACCAGAATCTTGTAAAACCTCAAGAGCATACTTTCGCTGACATAAAGAAATCCCACTAGAAGACCTTGCCACTTCTAATCCCAGAAAATATTTAAGGGAGCCAAGATCTTTGAGCTTAAACTTAGCATCAAGTACTGACTTCAAAGAATTAACAGCAGCCAAATCATTACTAGCCAGCAAAATGTCATCAACATAGACTAGTAATGCAATGAAGGAAGAACCAGCAGACTTGGTAAACAGAGAATAATCAGATCTGGATTGAACAAAACCCAAGTCTATTAGAGTGGTGGAAAACTTAGAAAACCACTGCCGAGATGCTTGTTTAAGCCCATAAAGGGATTTATTCAGCTTACACACTTTAGACCCCCCTTTAGTGTGAAAACCAAGAGGTAACTTCATATACACATCTTCAAAAAGATCACCATGTAAAAAAGCATTGTTCACATCAAGTTGAACAAGATGCCAATTTTGGACAGCAGAAATTGCTAACAAAGTTCTAACAGTAGCCATTTTAGCTACTGGAGAAAAAGTTTCAGAATAGTCTAACCCTTCCTTTTGAGAATAACCCTTAGCAACCAATCTGGCTTTATATCTCTCTACATTACCATCAGCACGATATTTAATCTTGTAAACCCATTTACAGCCTATGGCATGTTTTCCAGGAGGTAAATCAACAACAGTCCAGGTATTATTAAATTCTAAAGCAGCTATCTCAGCAATCATAGCATCTCTCCAGTGAGAGTGCTTGACTGCTTGATGATAAAACTCAGGTTCAACATCAGCAGAAATAGCAAAAGCAAAAGATTTATGACCCAAAGACAAACGATCATAAGAAAGAAAATTACTAATATCATATTTAATGGAACCTGCTGATGAAGCTGATTGAGAGTGTGCAGTAGAGGAATTGCAATAATAATGCTGCAAAAAACCAGGAGCTCGTCGAATTCTAGTAGATCTTCTTGATGGAATAGGTAAAGAACTATTAGTGGGTGAAGAAACAGAAACTAATTCTGGACCAGATGAAGAACCAGAATCTGGTTGAGAACCAGAAACTAATTCTTGACCAGATGAGAACTGATCAGGAAGGGGAACTGTTGAAGGTACAGCATTAAAATCAATTATTGAAGATTGAGAAGGAAAAGGAATAGGAACAGAGAAATTATTGTAGGATTTCAATTCAGAATTGGAAGATTGGAAAGGAAAAACATGCTCATGAAAAATAACATGTCTAGAGACAAAAAATTGATGAGTGTTTATATCATATAATTTGTATCCTTTAATTCCAAAAGGATAACCAAGAAAGATACAAGCTCTAGCCCTAGGATCAAATTTATTTCTGGATCTTTGTAAAGTAGAGGCAAAACACAAACATCCAAATGTTCGAAGATGAATATATGAGGGAGAGACTTGAGATAACATTTCTATGGGAGACTTATTATGAATAATAGGGGAAGGAAGCCTATTTATTAAATAGGTGGCTGTGAGAACAGCATCACCCCAAAAACTGATAGGCAAATGAGATTGAAACAACAAGGCTCTAGCAACATTAAGAATATGTTGATGTTTTCTCTCCACAACAGAATTTTGTTGTGGAGTTTCAACACAACTAAGTTGATGAATAACACCTTTAGATTTGAGATAGGAAGATAAAAAAAATTCAATACCATGATCAGTACGAATTTTTTTTATCTTGACATTGAATTGTGTTTTAATAAGTTTGAAGAAATTCTGAACAAGAAGAGAAACTTCAGACTTACTTCTAAAAAGATAGAGCCAAGTTGCCCTAGAACAATCATCAACAATTGTCAAAAAAAATTTGTACCCTTCAACAGTAGAAATGGAAAAAGGGCCCCATACATCACAATGAATAAGGTCAAAAGGAGAATCAGAAATGTTATTATTATTTGGAAAAGACAACTTTCGTTGTTTGGCCAAAGGACAAACAATACAAGGATCACTAGGTACAACTAGATTAGGAACAAGTTTATTCAAAAAAGACATTCTAGAGACAGATGGATGTCCTAGTCTATTATGCCAAAGGTGAAACAAAGAACATTTAGCAGAACTGAAACAAGCAGGGGATATGGAAGGGTTACTGGTGTTACAAGGCTGAGATTGAGAAATTCCTGGTTGTTGCAAGATATAAAGTCCTCCAAGCAGCCTACCCACTCCAATCAGCTTCGAGGTGGTCAGGTCCTGTATTGAACAAGAATTAGAAGAAAAAGAGCAACAAATGGAAGACTCAGTTAGCTTACTTACAGAAATCAAATTGCAAGTAAAATTTGGAACACATAAAACATCTTGAAGAATAAGATGTTCAGACAGTTGAACAGTACCAATATGTGTCACAGAGATACATTGATTATTGGGTAATTTGACAGATTTATTAAAAACAGGGACAGCATTGATGAAAAAATTGATAGAAGAAGCCATATGATCAGTGGCTCCTGTATCAAGTATCCAAGGAGACTTATGATTAAGAATATTGGAAGAAATAATACCAGAAAAAGAACTGGAGGATGCCACGACAGCATTGGCAATAGGATTAGAATCATCAGATTTATGCTGAGAATTGAAATTCAGCATAGACAACAGCTGCTGATATTGTTCCTTCGTCAAAGAGAAAGGAGATGCTTCAGTAGAATCACTGCTAAGAGCAGTTTGATTAGCCATGGACTGCTGTCGTGGCCTCTGCTTGTACCCCGGAGGAAATCCATGGAGCTTGTAGCACTTGTCGATGATATGACCAGTTAATCCACAATGTTTACAAACTGGTCTGTCTTTCTTGGAAAAAGACTTAACAGATCTGGAGGTATCAGAGATAGCAGCAAAAGCATGTGGATCGACAACAGGGGGAGGAAGAGAAATCTCTCTCTGTTGTTCCTCCTGAAGAACTAGTGAAAAAACTTTATTCAAAGGAGGTAATGGCTCCATCAAAAGAATCTGAGCCCTTGCAGAGGAAAAAGATTCATTGAGTCCCATGAGGAACTGCAAAATACGTTCCTGTTGAACGTAAGCATTCAAAACACGCACAGCACCACAAGTACAGAGTGGAATTGGTTTGTAATTAACCAATTCGTCCCAAAGAGCCTTCAACCGAGTGAAATAGGCACTAACAGATAATTGTCCTTGAGACAAAGAGGAAATGGACTTCTGAATCTGAAAAATTCGAGGTCCATTTCTCTGACTAAACCTTTCTTTCAAATCATTCCAGATCTCAAGTGCAGTAGAAACATAAAGCACACTAGCAGCAATTTCAGGTGAAATAGAGTTAAGAATCCAAGAAATCACCATGTTATTGCAGCGGGACCATAAGGAAATGTTCGAATCGGTAGATCGAGGTTTGAGAATCGTACCGTCGACGAACCCTAGCTTGTTCTTCGCAGAGAGCGCCATAGTCATCGATCGAGACCAGGTATGATAGTTATCTCCGATCAACGGCTGTGTAACAAGAACTACACCAGGATTATCGCCCGAATGGAGAAAAAATGGACTAGTAATATCTTGAGAAGATGAAATAGGAGGTGGTGGAGGGGAAGAAGGATTTTCAGAAGACTCTATCGCCATGAAATCAGAGGAGAAACAGAGGAATCGAAGAGAGAACGAGAAGGGAAAAAGGAAACCCTAGGTTCTCGAAATCGCGACTGATACCATATCAAATGAAAGCTTCTGATTTCCTCAATTAAAGAATATCCGAATGTCACAAAAATGAATTAAGCGTCCCAGTTACACTCGTGTGCAGCTATTTATAGTGCACAGTAAATAAAGCAAAATTACAAGCAGATCCTCACTAACCCAGACAATAAACTAACTTATTACATGGGTAAAAAAGTAATTTTTACATCTTATAATAATATGACGACCAATTCGCCCACCAGATTGCTCATGTGTCAAGTCGTTATTGGAGGGTTGATTTTTGCAAGTTATGAGATCGACCGGTGCCCAGATTATTTCATCATAAAATGCGGAAGGGTGATGTTAGTGATACTGCTGCAGCAGCATATCGCTAGTATTTTTTTTTTTATCATTTTAATTTTTTTAAAAAATATATAAAATATATCAATAAATTAATAATCACTTCCTTAATCATTAAATAAAATTAAAATTAAAAATAATAATAAAATGTATGAAGTATCAAAAAAATGTGTCAAACTTGATATGCATACTAACATTTTTTAATATGTAAACGACACTTAAACGTTATAAAAATAGTAAGACTCGTTATTCAAAAGTTAGTTTTTTTTTTCTATATAGAATTCATATTTATCACTTTTTTTCAAAACAAGTACATATCATTTATGCATTCTACAATTGCAAATGTCATTAATTACCCTAAATACATATAGATATCGATATATAGATCTACTTCTACATAGATAATTTCTCAAACTGACGCTCTTATTTGATTCAGCCATTATAAAAGACAATCTTATATATCGACATGCATCACAACCAAGCAGACACTTTCACAAATTAAAAATCCGATAAGAAAAAAAAAAATCTACACCTAATAATAAGGTATGCTTGAATTCCAACCTTTACCTTTACTATATGCGGTCTTGTAATTCTTTATCTTTGTTCAATGTACGGTCTCATTTCTGCACCATCGAGTGTAAGAGTAGCTTGCCTGCAGTAGTATGGAATGAAAATTGAGAACAATGATTAAAATATCCAATACAAAAGGAATCATTTAGTTATATTACAAAAAAATTATTTATTTGTGGCCATTTAATTACAATCAAATGACTATTTATAGTCAAATCATTTAATTGTGATCAAATGACTATTTATAGCCAAATTTGACTGCAAATAGTCATATGGTCCCAATTAAATGGCCACAAAAATTATTTTTCTTGTAGCGACAATGGGTGGCCTGTTAACAAACATCCTTTAATAGTTTAATTTTCTTCTCTGATGGGGGAGAGATTGAAGGAATTTCCTTTATACGATAAAGAATGCTTATTGATCAAAGTATTGTTATTCGACGTTGTTTGCAAGCGTGGAATTTTCATCACAATAATAATAAGTGAAATGATATACACATATTTTACAATACATTATAAAAACATGAATATTTTTGTAAAGTGATTTAATTTTATAACGTAGTTTATAAAAATATTCATTTTTTTACAATATTGTTAAGTACAGTGTTAAAATATGTACAATCAATGCCAACACAGCAGCACAATGAAAATACAAGTGACACGGGTCATCACATATCATTAACCTTCCACACCTCGACTCAAAATATGTAGAGCCTTCTAGAATAAATCCAAATAGATTATATGTAATTCTTTAGGATATTCTGTAACAAATTGTCAGAATTTGATTCCTTCATTTTCACATGTTTGTAATTACTATAAATAGCCATACATTGATGTACCACAAATGCTTGAGAGAATATACACAAAAGCTTTTATGCTCATTTTTTCTCTGTTATGTTTTTCCTCTATTATATTTCAACCTCTGTTATGGTATCAGGCCAGTAATGACTACTCTCAACACAAATCCTAAAGATCCTTCCAACCCCTGTTTTCTCAACCTCAACGATGGCCCTGGAACATTGCTTACCAAATCATCCTCCTAACTTCTGAAATTTATCATTCTTAGGCTTGTACTATTCGAAGAGCTCTACACATTAAAAAAAAAAAGAAGCTAGGTTTCATAGACGCCACTCTTTGCCAACCTGAAGCATCCAGTAAGTTGTTAGAACAATGGCTTGAATGCAATAACATGGTTACAAAATGCTATGTCAATCGAGCTCAAAGATAGCGTCGTGTATGTTGAAACCGCTCTTGCCCTTTGGCTCAAGTTGGAACAACGATTTGCACAAAATAATAGATCACGGATTTATGAGTTGAAACAGTCCATTAATTCACTTTCTCAAGGAGATGATTCATTTAGCCTTTATTTCTTAAAACTGAAAGGCTTACTTGATGAACTTGTGAATTTTGAAACCATTCCCTCTTGCACCTGTGGTGCCATGAAAATTGTTCTCCAAAACCAACAATGTGACTAGATGATGAAGTTTCTCATTGGACTTCATGATTCTTTCAATAACATTAAAGCACAAGTTATTTTGCTTAAACCCCCACCAACTTTAAATGAGGTTTATGCCCTTGTTCAACAAGAAGAGAAATGCAAACAGATTTCCAACCCCAACCCCATTATTGATTTTCTTGCTTTTACCATCAAATTAAATTTCTTCAATATCCGTGAAACCCTCCAAACAATTTGGTTTTCAAAAGAGGGATAACTATTTTGTACTCACTGCAAAATATCTGGTCACTCTTTGGAAAAATGTTTCAAGGCCAACTCCAATTTAGAGAAACCCATATGTACTCATTGTAATCTGGTTGGACATACCATTGATAGGTGTTACAAGCTTCATAGCTATCCAGATCAAATTGCCCCTTTTGCTAACCAAATCAGCTTGCCTGACCAAGAGTAGCTTAACAATGAGTCAAAGGCTATTCTAACTAAGGAACAATATCATCATCTCATAGCTTTGCTGCAAAATCAGATTGCAACACCATCTGCTAATCAAGTGCATAGTCTGGCCACAAATCCCCAACCACCCTCTTCCGCTATGACTGGTATCCCTTTCTGTCTATCAGTTTCTACTAGTTCATCTCCACACTCACAAATCCCATGGATCATAGACACGAGTGTAACAGATCACATGATTTGTTGCACCTCCCTTAACACAACACCCACCAAAGTTTCTTTTCATGTTAAATTGCCAAATGGTAACCAAGCTAAGGTCACACATCAGGAGACTGTCCAGCTTACTAATTATGTTACTCTCAGGAATGTTCTTTGCATTCCTTCATTTCAATTCAACCTTATTTTAGCAAGAAAGTTGACTCAAGACATTCATTGTTGTATTATTTTCTTCACTAGTTAATGCTTTGTGCAGGACCTTTCCTCTTGGAACATGATTGGGAAGGGTGAGGCTCAAAATGACTTGTATTACTTCAAATTGATAGGAGTACAACCTCCAGCCCATGCGGCCACCATATTTGCCTTACCTCGCATTTCTCCTTTTTTTTCTCATTTAGTTTCTTGCACTCAATCTGAGCATTATTTGTGGCATTGTAGAATGGGACATCTCTCTGATTGCTGCCTCTCATTGTTACAAAAACATTTATCAAATCACAAATTCATGAATGAAGTTTCTCCTTGCACTACTTGTCATTTATCTAAACATCATAGACTTCCTTTTCCAATTAGTCAGACCTGAGCTCAACAACCTTTTGATATCCTCCATTGTGATATATGGAGACCTTGTTCTCATATAGCATTTAATGGTACTAAATACTTTCTTACAATCATTGATGATTGCACAAGATCCTCATGGCTCTATCTAATGAACAACAAAACACAAACCAAACCTTTTCTTCAATTTTTTTACTCTCTTGTAGAAAATCAATTCCAGACTAAAATAAAAATAATTCGTTCAGACAATGACATTGAATTTTCTATGACCAATTTCTATATAAAAAAACGTATCATTCACCAATAAAGTTGCGTTGAAAGTCCCCAACAAAATGGGATTGTTGAACGCAAACATCAACACATATTAAATGTGGCTAGAGCACTAAGATTTCAATCCGACATTCACATTTCTTATTGGAACGAATGTGTACTGACTGCCACATACTTGATAAATTGAACCCCCTTCCCCAACCTTCAAAACAAATCACCATACCAACTCATTTTTCAAGCTATGCCAACATACAAACACTTAAGGACCTTTGGATGCCTATGCTATGCTTCTACATTGGCAAATAATCGTCAAAATTTTGATTCTCAGGCCTAAAATTGCATACTTCTTGGATATCCTTTTGGAGTGAAAGGATATAAACCATTAGACTTAAACAACAACTCTGTTTTCATCTCACGAGATGTTTTTTATGAACAAAATTTCCCTTTCAAAAATAGCATTTCAACTTCCACTTCCATTCCTCCACTTCCACTCTTCCAACAACCTCCACTAGACCTTCTACAAACAGATTTAGACATCACTCTTCCACCACATCCTGACTCACCATCTCCACAATCTCTACCCGACCTTGAATTACCATCTTCCTCACCAATCAACATTTCAACAACACAACCACAAGTACCTTGAAAATCTAAAAGACACAAGAAACCTCTTCTTCATCTGCAGAATTACTACTGTCATCAAGCTAATGGGCCTCTTCCTTCACTATCAAGTTCCACAGAAAAAAGGTAACTCACAAAATGTTCATCTTTACCCTCTTTCAACTTTCTTATCTCATGCAAAATTATCTTCCCAACATGCTGTCTTTTCAACTTCAATCCTTAAAGAGTCTAAGCCAACCTCTTATAAGCATGATGTCCAATCTTCTGAATGGAGCAAAGTTATGGCTAGTGAAATTGTAGCCTGAGAATTGAATAACACTTGGGACATTGTTGATCTTCCTCAAGGGAAAGTAGCTGTCGATTCTAAATGGGTCTACAAAATTATATACAACTCAGATGACACAATTGAAAGGCACAAGACAAGACTCGTTGCCAAAGGTTATACACAACAAGAGGGGCTAGACTATAATGAAACATTCTCCAGTCCCCGGTAGCCAAGTTTGTCACTATGAAAACACTATTGGCTCTTACTGCTATCAAAGGTTGGATTCTTCATCAATTTGACGTGAATGTGCCATCTTACATGGAGAACTAAAAGATAAAGTTTACATGAGAATTCCCCCTAGTTACTTGATTAAAGGGAAAGACAAAGTATGCAAATTGAAGAAAAGTTCATACGGCCTCAAACAGACTTCTCGGTAATTGTATGCCAAATTTTCTTCCTCTTTACTTAGCTTTGATTTCACTCAATCACGGGTTGACTATAGTCTCTTTACAAAGCACTCTGGCCACTCATTTGTTGCCTTACTTGTGTATGTCAATAATATACTTGTGACTTCTAATGACTCTCAAGCTATTTTAGACTTTAAGCAATTTTTGAATACCAAATTCAAGATCAAAGATCTCAGGTCACTCAAGTTTTTCCTAGGCCTGGAAATAGCTCACAACTCTTCTGGTATACAAGTCTGCCAACATAAATACGCATTAGACATTTTACATGACTTTGGTTTGCTTGGTTGTAAACCAAGCTCTACTTTGATGGATTAGAATCTCAAACTCTAAAAAGATGAGGGCACACTTTTATAGGATCCAAGCGTTTATCGTAGACTTATTTACTTAACAATCACTCGGCTTGACTTGAATTATTCCACTCACATGTTAAGTCAATTCATGGCGTCTCCTCGGCAACCTCATCTTTAGGTTGCATATAAAGTATTGAAGTATGTTAAAAAGTTTCCAGCTCAAGGTCTGTTTTTTCCCTTCCTCTTCAAACTATCATCTCACTACTTACTGTGATTCAGACTGGGCATCTTGCCTTGTTACCAGAAGATCAACGACTGGTTATTGCGTATTTCTTAGTCAATCTCTCATCTCATGGAAAATCAAGAAGCAAATGACAATATCCAAAAGTTCTACCGAAGCTAAATACCGACCAATGGCCGCTGCTTCTTGTGAAATTATGTGGCTGAAGTACCTTCTTGCATATTTGAAAAATTCACATTTAGAACTTGCTAATTTGTACTGTGACAGTCAAGTCGCTTTGCACAT
The DNA here is from genome assembly GCA_036559045.1 of Platycarya longipes. Classification (NCBI taxonomy): domain Eukaryota; kingdom Viridiplantae; phylum Streptophyta; class Magnoliopsida; order Fagales; family Juglandaceae; genus Platycarya; species Platycarya longipes. Next base: position 3,431,354 of record CM071798.1, read on the forward strand.
CGCAGTCAATCTCATTTTTTATGAACGCACCAAACATATCGAATTAGAATGTCATCTAATTCGTGAAAAAATCAAAGAAGAAATAATCTCTACTGCATATACTCCTTCCAGTTCTCAGTTGGCTGACTTGTTTATCAAAGCTCTTCCATCTCCTTTGTTATCGTCTCTTTTGCTCAAGATAGAAGTTCTTGATATCCACTTTTCATCTTGGGGGGGAGGGAGTTAAAATATGTACAACCATTGCCAACACAACAACACAATGAAGATACAAGTGACACGAGTCACTATATATCATCAACCTCTGCACACCTTGACTCAGAATATGTAGAGCCTTCTAGAATAAATCCAAATAGATGATGTGTAATTCTGTTAGGATATTCTGTAACAAATTGTTAGAATCTGATTCATTCATTTTCACGTGTTTGTAATTACTATAAATAACCATACATTGATGTACTATATATACTTGAGAGAATATCCCCAAAAGCTTTTTATGCTCATTTTTTCTCTGTTACATTTTTCCTCTATTATACTTCAACCTCTGTTATGGTATCAAGCCAGTAATGGCTGCTTTCAACACAAACCCTAAAGACCCTTCCAGACCCTATTTATTATACTTCAACCTCTGTTATGGTATCAAGCCAGTAATGGCTGCTCTCAACACAAACCCTAAAGACCCTTCCAGACCCTTCCAGACCCTATTGCTTATCAATCATCCCTTAACTTCTAAAAATTATCATTCTTAAGCCCGTACTATTCGAAGAGCTCTACGCATAAAAAAAGCTAAGTTTCATAAATGGCACTCTTTGCTAACCTAAAGCATCCAGTAAATTGTTAGAACCACGACTTGAATGCAATGACATGATTGTAACATGGTTAAAAAATATTATGTCAACATGGTTCCAAATAATAAGAGAAGTAAATTCCAGATACCACATTGTGATGATACGATGGATATTAAACATGAACTGCCAGCTCCCCCTCTATCATACGAGCCAATATGTAAAACTTATATATTCAAATTTGCAATTTATAATACGTAGTTTGGGAATATTGCCATATTAATTAAGAATTGGCACTAAAGAACAAAAATAATACAAAGTGACTAACTTGAGTCCTGTCGTGTTATTAATGTGGCAGAGAATATAAAAGATATCTTTTTATTATAATAAATGACTATTTAACGTCATCTTTTTGTTAGTTTTTTTTTTATTAAATTAACGGTCACTTAATATTAGATATTCAAAGCATTAGATATAATTTAAAATTTAGATGAGATTAGTTAGATATATAATTTTATATTATATCTAAATTATAAATATATAGAAATTATAATTTAGACAATATAAGTTATTTTGTTTGTTTAAATTAGGTAAGTTATAAATTATAAGTTTGAATAAATTATTCATTTTAAAATTTAGATGAGATTAGTTGAATATATAATTTTAAATTATATCTAAATTATATATAAATCTAAATTTAGATATTATTATAAATTAAATATATATATATATATATTAGATATGATTTAAAATGCAATTTAAATCATATATAAATTTAAATTTAAATAAATTATATTATATATAAATTATATTATATATAAATTTATATATCTTTCTATTATAATAAGTGACTATCTAACGATTATTTAACGAATTTTTTTATTTTTTGTTAAATTTTTTTATTTTTTCATTAAATTTAACAGTCGCTTAAAATTATATAATCCATAACTTTGAAATTTTTATATTGAGGTTTGAATATTTGAAATAAAATTTAATTTTGTAATAGGATTTTAATATTAGTATCATGAGAGTTATTTTGAGGTGTTAATTGTAGTAAAAATCAAGGAAATGAAGATATTTCAATGATTGAGATTATTTTATAGCAAAATATTTGAATTTGAGAACAATAAAATTCTGAAAATTTTTTGACCTAAACACATGAGATCATGATAACCTTTATACCTCTAATTGAAATTTTCAAAACCAAAAACAAAATTGATTTTCAAATCACGTTTTTGTACGTCAAGGTCCGAGATAACCCTTTGGGCGTGCCCACCTCTTACTTATTCATATTATATTTTCTGTGCATGAAATCTAAATATAAATGCTTGCAGCACTATTTTTGAAGAAGAACGTATATATGCAAATTCAGCCCCCAAAAAAATTGTCATCTTTGCAATTTGTTTTTTTCAAATAAAGAAATGATCGAGTATCTTGGGAAGCTTTCTTAATTGAGTTTTGTTTGAATTCCATGTTGTAGAAGGATTGTTTGATAGAGAACTTTGCTCTGCAAAATTACAGATGGAACATGATGGAGGGGGTTACCATCATGCAGACAAGCAAAATTATGAATTACTTTTATATTTTTTTTATTAAAATATTTTTTTTATTACCTATTAAATATTTATTAAAATTTAGATTTTTTTCTTTATACATTAAATTATTAATCAAAATTTATTTTTTTTATAAAAATTATATTATTTATAATCGCTTTACCAAATTAAAGAGACATATTTTGTACATTACTTCTCTCTAATATATATATATATATATGAATATACATATATATTTATTTATTTATATAAAGGTTGTTACAGCCACTCCTGGTAGTTTTTTATTTTTATTTTTTAAATACTTTTTAAATTCTTTAAACATTTTAAAAAATCACGATCTCTTTAAAAAATCATATATTGATTAATCATTAAAACGAGAATAAGTGAGAAAGAGAATTATCAGCAACCACTCTTGATGAGAGTGACTCTCTCTCTCTCTATATAAATATATATATTTGTGGATATATTTATTATAGTAACGATTTTGATAATGAGTAATATTAAATACAAGTTTTAAGTACGAAAGTCTCGCACATTATTTTTTATAAAAATGTAAATTGTTAATATCTTTTATTACTAGATCCTCCTTGTGATAGAAAATCTATGCAATATAAATTTGAAAAATTATATTAATCATTTTTGTACCATGCACTGTACATAATTAAAATATATATACTTATATATATATATATATTTAGACGAATGGCGTCTAAAAACATGAAAAAATAAAGAATAAATGAACTGTATAACTTTCTTGTATAATCTTTTACAATAGATCTAATTTCTTTTAAACTTATAAAAAATTCTTTTATTTAAAGTTGGTACAAAGGATCGAGTTGAAAGTATCCCTGGTGTGTCTTAAAACGTAAGATTTGAAAGTATTTCACTTTTTATAAAAAATTGAAAAAAAAACCTCCAGGTTAATAGTTATAAGTAAATTTTAACTACATATGATAAGATATTGATATGCCTTAGTTTGGATTTAGAGTCAAGTCTCATCTTATCATTATATCTTTTTTAAATTTTAATATAAAATATAATAAATAATTTAATTTTTAAAATTTTAATTTTAATTTTTTTATATTTTAAAATAATAATAATATTTTAAAATAATATATAATAATATTTTATTTAACTTTTAATTTTTATTTAAAATTATTTCATTTTATCTCCTTATCCAAACAAGATCTTATATTCTATGGAAAAATGATATATGCAAACGTGAATTTGTAAATAGAATGTAGTCGTTTTGAAAATTGAATATATATGGAACTCACTTAAAAAAAATTAACTTTTTTAATAGTAGACCCTACTTTTTACCAAAGTTATTGTATATCGCTTGCAACTCTATAACTGCATTTAGCATTACCCTATTCTATGATCCTTCTTGACAGTCTATTATTAGTATAAATAATATTAGATATAATTAAAAATTGTGTAATATTAACTATTATTTTTTTAAATAGAGTAAGGTCTTATTTGTTTTTATAAATGATATGAGATGTGATGAGATTGAATGAATTTAAATAAAAATTAAAAGTTGAATAATATATTATTAAAATATTATTATTATTTTTTTTTTAGAATTTAAAATAGTTGAATTATTTTTTTATTTTATATAAAAAATTTAAAATATTGTAATAATTAGTTGATATGAGCTTCATGATGAGATAAAAGTTTTATAAAAATAAACGAGGTCTAAGTATATTATTAAAAAATAATTTGTTGTCTAAATTTTATATTTCATCGCAATCTTCAAATATATTTTTTATTCCTACATAGCAGGATGGATGTAGAGACTCTGTATGCAACGATCAAATATGAGTGATGCTACTTCGTCCGAATTCCAAGCAGTGCAATTTTTTTTTTTAAATTCATTTATTTTTTTGTATTATGAAATATATATATTTTTTAAATTCATATTATTATTAAAAAATAATTTCTTAACTATTAAATAAAAAAATAAAAAAATGTTTAATATAATTTCTGAAAAAAACTTCGACACATATCTTCTAAACATAAGAAATTTGTCATCAAATATTTGATGTACAGTTACTTTTACTGTATTTTTTGCACTCTCTAACAATATTTGGAACGCCACAACCATCAGTTTTTTTAGGGATATTGATAGGTTTATCACTTTATTATTTACAATATATTAGTTTTTTTTTTTAAATATTTTTGGTTAATATCTTTCATTATTAAAAATAAAATTTTAAAAATATATAATTTTACTAATAATTATTTTCTTAATTATTAAATAAAATAAAAAACCTAAAAAAAAAGAAAAAGATGATAAAACTATCATTATTATTATTTTTTTTACGAGAACGCAAATGTTCGTGCCGTCGGGTAAGAAATCGTCGTCTTTCCAATACGTGGCAAGCTTTTATTTGCCACATTTCGCACGCACTTCCTGTGACCCTGTCCCATATGTAACTCACACTGTTTTACACGAAAACACAGAGAAAAGACCGAGAAATGTGGAGAAAGGGCAATGTCACACAACTCCACCATTTTTGGTCTCTCCGATTTGTTTGTACGGCAAATTTCCCCTCTCCTACTCTTTCTTCTTCTCTTTATATACCTATATACTCTGAGGAATAATGGATTATAGTTTTCTCTGTCCAGAAAAAGGGGGGATTGATAATGTGGTGAGGCTTTTGCCCTTTAATGGAGGGCATCGATTCTGGCAAGCGTGAAAAGCTCTGCTGAAATATAAATTTGCCTCTAATCCCTCTTTTTTTTCTTTGTATTCTTCGTAGTCTGACTAATTAGCTCCCTCTCTCACTCTTAGATCTGACTCTCAGCTCGAAGAAGATCTTTCTCTCATAAAAATCACTTTCTCTGTGCGTTACCCGATTCGTTCTGCCTGCTATCCTCGTCTGCTCTATTTCAGGTAACCGTCAAATCTTGCCCTGTCTGGCTCCCTAGAAAATGAAGGAAAGAAAGGGAAAAAAGGATCATTCCGAGTTTCTATATCTTTTGCTTTGACTAAGGAATTTGTTAAGCCCCGTTGAATGCATGTAGTATCCCTAAACGTTGCGGCAATGACGTCCTTTAACTTTCTTGTCAGTTGCTATTTATTTCCTGTCTATGTTTCAATTCTTTAACCTTTTTTGCATCCCACTCCTTTTTTTTTTCCTGCTTGAGTCGTGAATTGTTCTCCTACTTTCTAGTAGGCCGGTTGCTGAGAAAATGGAGGTGCATAATTTGCATCTCTATATTTTCGGGTGATATTCATGATGTTATACAGGAATTGGAAAACTTCAATTCAACAAATCATCGAAGTTAATGAGTTGTTCTCTTTTCTTGACCTCCTAAGTACAGAAAATTTCGAGTAAAAGGGTTTTGACTTTCTTTACTATTTTTACCTGCATTTTCTTGACAAGCTCAAATCTTAAAGATGGTTCTGACTAATTATTAACTCCTTTTTAGTTGTCAGTTGTCACCTTACCGCAGACTACTGGAGAAAAACTTATAACGCAAATTGGAGAAAGAATATACTCACTCCCCATTAATTTTTTTTTTTCCTGGTTAATTGATTGGAGGCTTTAGAATAGATAACTTATTTATGAGAACTCTTGTTTCGGATCGAATTGGAGTTCATTTTTATTTCTTCGTGTTGAAAGATTGACTAGAAGTCGTAATGGCGTCCAAACAAAAAACAAAATCGAAGAAGTTCGGTTCGACTATGTCTAAAGCAGCTAATTCTCCTTCGTATTCAACCACATCGTCTTCCAAACAGTATCTGGACACATCTGTTGATGGTCAGAGCTCTCCTGCATCTTCATCGGTTCAAAGTAAGCCTCACTTTTACTCGGAGCCTCTCCCTAATTTGGGTGCTGAGAGATCCAAAGAAAATGTCACAGTGACAGTTCGGTTTCGTCCGCTAAGGTGCATTTTCCATTTCCGAACGATATTCCGTTTTGAAATTTCCATTGATGAGTACTTAAATTGGTTCTGGTCTGTGTTTGGAGTAGCCCGAGGGAAATCCGTCAAGGAGAGGAGATTGCATGGTATGCAGATGGTGAAACTATCGTGCGGGACGAGCATAACCCTTCAATAGCTTATGCATACGGTAAACTATATAAACCCCTAATAAATTTTTAGTATCGCATTGTTCTTATCGTCTATCAACTTTAGTATTTCGAACTGTGAAATTACTATATATTCAAAAAATTTAATTTGATAGGAAGACATATTTAATCATTTATATATATCTTGACACTCTCCCTCATGAATTGGATCAGATTCTTCTTCAATGAACGAGCCCAACACTTATACCATGTGAAATTGACACTTGTCCAAAAAATTTAACTGATAGGAAGAGGGGCATTAAATAATTTATATTTATCTTTACAGTATGAAATTAATAATAAAAATTCAATGCGGTCAGCAGTCACTGTGTTGATAGTTGAAGCAACCTTGAAGATGCTAGATGATTTTCAAGTCTGTCTCATATTGCCTGGTTTGCTTACAAGACCCACCTATTTTTATCTCATTTTATCTTATCTTATCATTACACAATTTTCAAATTTCAATATAAAATAATATAAATAATTTAACTTTTTCAAATCATAATAAAAAAATCATATTAAAAAAATATATTATAACAATATTTTATTCAACTTTTCACTTTAATCTCAACTTATCTCATCTTATCTCAATCTCATCTCTGAAAACAAACCAAGTAAATTTCAGGGACATCTCACTTTGCAAGGAGTTTTGAAGAGACAAGAAAATACCTAGGAAAATTTTGCAGTGCTGCAAAGCCTGCAGAGACAATTGAATCACAAGCTTATTCTTCTGTCGTGAAATTCTCAGAAATATTGCCCAGTAATTTTTGGTTATAGTGGTGAAAGGCTAAACAACGTGTTGCAGTGGGGTGAAGTTTGGGGATTTGTATAGGAACACCACTTTTTAAGCTGAGCTTGTTTCAAGTTTGTGTGAATTTAAAACATGGTTCATTGTAGAAAGTCAAATAAATAATTATATGCTTGCTTGTTCATCCGCTTTCTATTAATTATTTATTGCAGACATGTTATCTTTCTTGTTTTCTTTTGGGGAAAGATTTTCATACAATGTATGAACATTCTGAATCTGACTTCTTTGGTTTTCAATTCCATGCTTATTGCTTGCAGATCGAGTATTTGGTCCTACAACCACAACTCGGAATGCATATGATGTAGCCGCCCAGCATGTTGTTAGTGGCGCTATGGAAGGCATTAGTGGTAATTGTCTAAAATTCAATGCAACGATTTCTTCCTCATTTTCAGCTTTCTCAGATTTTATTTTATCTACCCAAGTGTCTTACCACTAGTATTATGGACAAGGCGAAGACCTTACTCTAAGGGAGGGCAACTGGAGTTTTATCTTTTTTTTGGGGGAGAGAAAGAAGGAGGGGGGGGGGGGGTGATGAGGTCAAAGTCTGTAACATCTTTCATTTTTCAAAATTTTTTTTTGAAAATGAAGTTTATAATTATAATTTTGTTTTCTTTTTCTCCAGTTTGATTTATTTCCAATTTCTAATTTACTTATCAATTTTGTTCCTTTTTCTATGAGTTGTTGGAGGCCTCCCACCGGCCCCTTTGGCCCTTGTCCCTGTGGTCAGTTGTGGATTTAGGCATTTCCCCAATTAAAACATGGTAGCCATCGGAATACCCTTTCTTCTACTTTAAAACTAATACTAGAAACCAAAAGCATTACTTTATCCATGATGAGTTAAGCTCGTGAAACATTGTTAGTTCCACACACTTTTTATATTCTTCCGCAAAATTTGAAAAATGCTTTGGGTGGGCTTCTGCAGCATGATAAGCTCAAATATATGAAGTGTATGCCTTAATGATCAGTTTCTGTAAGTCACAAGTTTGTACCACATATTGATTTTTGAAAGTAGATTATAGGGGATAGCAGTTTGTTACAAGGGGGAAAGCTTGGATGTTGGATCTTTGACCGGTGATTTTTTGTTTTTGGGCACCGAAAAATCCATTTGTCTTCAGCAAATCATCAGCAGTGTGTAAAATTATCCAAATGTTTGTTGATTTCCCCCTATGCAGCTGAGCAATACATGGTTCAGTTCTGGGTACTTGATGTAGTTGGTTAGGCACCCAAGGCCATTTCCTCGTCTATACTGGTCTACCAGTGCTAGCTGTAAACTGTTTGAGGTGGTTGTTGGTGGTCTGCTAGGCGGGGCAACAAGTAGACTGATACTGATTTTACTGCTATATGTATCGTTATCAAAGTTGCTAATTTCATGCAGCACTGTTTGATTATCTATTCTATGCGTTCTGTTTATCACAGGTACAATTTTTGCCTATGGGGTGACAAGCAGTGGGAAGACCCACACTATGCGTGTGAGATGATATATTTATGCCCCTCCTTTCCTTAAATTGTATTTGAGATCCATTGATATTGCACATTCCTTAAAAACCATATCCTTGCCGTTCCATGATATACTGTATGGTTAGAAAACGATGACTTGATTTCCTGTCATTGTCATTTTATTGGTAGAACCGATTCATGGCCTTTTTTTTTGTTGTAATGGGAGTGAAACTGACTCAATGCTTTCATAATGTTTTATTGAAATCCCTGTAGTTGATCAATGTTTGTATAGGTGGCGTTCGTGTGGGAATCCAAAGTTGCTATTATATGTGCACTGCATCTGCATTGTTACCTCAAAGTTCTAATTTTTCATGATATGACACATGATATAGGTGACAAGAAATTACTTCTGCACGTTTATCTTCACTGTGGAACTTACCTAGTGATTACCTTTTGTTAGTGCTATCATGGCCATCATCTTGATGCTTCCAAGTTCCAACATAAACGTACATTGCTTGTTCAGAACCAATGATTTGCTTTATCTTCTGGAAATGGATGATGTTATTTAAGAAAAACAACAATAAAACGATGAGATTCTAGCATTAATGAGCTGGGAGCATCTTTTTTTACTTATCAAAAAAAAAAATTGAGCTGGGAGCATCTTCACCTCTGGTTATGACAAGTGAATGACATTTTCATATCAGTTGTATTTTTCCATTAAACCAATTCAAGGCCAACCTAAAGTTATTGAAATGAGTTTTTTATGGAAGGTTGCTCTCATTTTCATACGGCATATATTAGCTGTTCATTTGGAAGATCACTTGTAAAAATGTTTAAAAAATGAGACTTCCTTGATATTTGGTTTTGCTATAACCTCATTTTCTGTTACTGCCTCCATAATTTTGTTCATTTGTTTGCTGGGATTAAATGATTCCATTCTTCTTGTAATAACGTTGAAAGTGGAGGAAAGCAACACCTCTCTTTGCTAATTAATTGACCTTTAGGCATTGGACTTGAGTATGTTTCCTCTGTTTATGTATTTAATGTAAGCAGGCACTTATGCTCATGCCTCATTTTTTCCCCTCTTGGCCACTATAAATTTGTTTTATCATTTCAAATTTTCGTGTGCATACATTAGCTTGACTAACTCTGTTTATGTCCAATTACACTCCAAATTCCATAATGTTTCTAAAGGGTAATATTTTTCATTCTAGGTTGTCGTATGAATAGGTTAGCTGGTAGGATCTCATCTCCTGTATGCCTAAATACTTTCCAAACCCCATAGGTACACATGTCCGCGTTGCACATGCATTTAGGAATTTAAGAAGGCATGATTTACTTAATTCAGTTTCTGGAAGATCCCATCCTTTTGTTAAAACTTGAAATTTATATATGCTGCATCATAACAAGAATTGTGTTTTATTTTAGGATAAAATATTGAGAGGACTAATGAAGCCATGGTTTTGGACGTGAAAATCTTAGAAACCTGCTTATATAGTACATATGACAATTGCAGGGTGATCAGAGGTCCCCTGGAATTATACCACTGGCAGTGAAAGATGCTTTCAGCATCATCCAAGAGGTAAGGCATGAGGGATATTAGCCTCTCTGTACCTTCCATCCATAATTTTTTTTCTTTTTAAATTACAGAATCTACAGTCTGACATGTATGTATTCCCTAGACTCCAAACAGAGAGTTTCTTCTTCGTGTGTCATACTTGGAAATCTACAATGAGGTGAGCTTCTTGCTATTGTCTATCATTTGCGATGACTTCAATTAAAATGCTCACTGTTTTCCATAAACCTACCGTGAGTTATAGTTTTGTATGATGCATATGTTGGATATACTCTAGCTTTGATGCTGAGTTATTTTTCCAATGACTTTAATAACCTTCAATGTTTTTTCATTTCAGGTTATGAATGACTTGTTGAACCCAGCAGGACAGAATTTAAGAATTAGAGAGGATTCTCAGGTAGTTCTTGTCAGTTACATGCCTGTCCTATTTTCACAATTCTGCGTTCCTTGTTGATAATAGTCAATGAGTAAACATGGTCATTGGTTTTTTATTGCTTCCATGCAAAATTAATGCTGGAATTCAATGCATAAGCATAGAAAGTCATGAATTATAGTGAAATAAGATGGAAATCACATGGTATTGCTCAATTTTAGCTTTAGGTGCCAAAATAAACTATTATAGACAAAGAAGTTGTGAATAAAAAGTATTCTACTCTTTCATGCTTCAACGTGGACCCATAACACTTGCACAGGTCTTGAGATAGTAGTACATCGAGAAAGCTTTCTATAGACATTCTTTCTCTATTCTCTTTCAGTGTTAAACCTCTCTGGTAAGAATGAAATCAAAGCCATAAATTGGCTTCCTAGGCATCTCAATCCTACAAGCAGAGGCAGTTGAGGACTAGCTAAAGTTGGCACAAACCTGGGACTGGAGGTTTCAAGGACATAACAGGCATCTAGAGCACGTGGCTCAATGTGTGCATTGGGTGTTTCAAAAGTAGCAGAAGGTCATGGCTTGGGTGGATTGAATGAACTTACCTGTGTAGCCAAGATGGTTGAAGTTCATCAGGATGTCTTGGGAGTGGAAGTTGCTATTTTATTTAAAAGGGATTGAAAATGAAAGAATTACATTATGAATTATAATAAGCTTAGTTGAGATGCCTCCATTAGCCATGAGGTGGGAATTTCTTACTCCTATTCTTGGTTTGTGGCACTGTTTGCGTGAGCCTTGGTCTCAGGCAAACTCTATTAGTTGTATGATGTCGTGTGTGACCCTGTGAAACAATCCTTTGGCATAATTGGGGATAAGTTGATTGCGGGAAACAACAAGGTTTTTCGATCTGGAATTAATTATACATTTTAGTTTAGGTCAAGATAGTTCTGTAAGTTGTCCAAAGCTTTGGCTGTTACGATAAGAAGGGAGAGAACCATGTAAAAAAACCCAAAGAAGAGTGTTAAAAAGATATATAGATGGCTTAAATACAAATCAGTAACTTTTCAAGCAGCAAAATGTGACCTAAACTAATTTGATTGATGGCTGTAGGGCATCTTTGTTGAAGGAATAAAGGAGGAAGTTGTGCTATCCCCTGCTCATGCCCTTTCCCTTATAGCTGCTGGAGAAGGTACAAATCTGTTGTTATGTTTTGTCATGCAATGAAATCCAAAAGAAAAAAATAGGATTCATAAAAGATTTGAGCTGAAACACTTACTAATGGCCTAATTGTCACATGTGAACTAATTTTTTTGAGTTCTAGCATTGTTAAAACAAAGTTGTGACAGAATTATAAAAAAAATACCAAAAGAATAAATTGCTCTATATCTTTTCATTAAGTCGGAGTTGCTTGAGAAACAATTATCTAGATTGTTTGTTGCTAATTGAGGTTTTAATCCTTCTTTGAACCTCTTTTCTGTCACCATTCATGAAATTCTGCTCATGCTTTTTGATAAGATTTTAGTTATTGATGACAGAGCACAGACATGTGGGGTCCACGAAATTTAATTTACTCAGCAGCAGGAGCCATACGATATTTACGCTGGTATTTCTTCCCATCTTTAATTGATTTTTGGATTTTTATTTTTTTAATTTTTGATGAATAATTATTTTTGGATTTTCAGTCAATGTTTGTTACAGGTTATACTTTCTTCATGCCTTATATTATATTGGAACACGTCATCTATCATCTACCCGTTTCCTTAAATTACTTAAAAACTGTTCCTCCACATTATATGGCACGATCAGGCACATAATTTTAAACTCTTCTGCTATCTGATATAATTTCTTAGTAGCATTGTCTCGTTATATTACTTTGGTTACAAACCCTTGAGATTCTACCACGTATCTCTTGATTAACTATTAGTTCAGAGCTTTCTTCCCTACTTACAATCTTACAGCACTAGCATATCTTGTATGCTTCTTCGTAATGAGGGACCCTCTTTCAAACCACCCCCCCCCCCACCACAAAAAATATATCATAAGAAATGAAATTGGTCCCTCATTTTGAATGATGAATTGCTATTATATTTGGACATTTTATCCATTTCGTTTTACTACCTTATTAACAGACTATAGAGAGCAGTCCATGCAGTGAGAATGGTCAAGGGGAAGCAGTAAGCCTGTCACAACTGGTAATTATTGACATTGATAAACTACTGTTTCAGTGGGAATGTATTGAACCTCTGGTTCCATATTTCTCTAAAAAATGATTCTGTTGTGTTTTTCAAATGCATATAACTATTTTATATTTTACTTATATCTGCAGAACCTCATCGATCTGGCAGGTTCTGAGAGCTCAAAAGCAGAAACTACAGGTGTGAGACGGAAAGAAGGATCCTATATTAATAAGAGCCTCCTAACGCTTGGAACTGTGAGGCCTCAAACATTGTGTTGGTCAAGCATTTTTAGTTCAGAGGGCTATTTGTTTGCTTATCATTTTGTCAACATTTTCATTTATCTTGATTATAATTTATCTGGATCTCATTACTTTCAAAGTGATCTCATAATTGTTTGCTTTGTTATGATTATATCATGTTTGTGTGAGATAGAGAACCAGTATATTATTCGTGGATCCTAATTTCACAGTTTTGATGGATATTGAAGATGGTCGTTCTCATTAAAAGACTGAACACACAGAATCACCAGTGAGATTGTATGGTTTGTAGTGAATAGTTGTGACTTTTGTTTGGGTCAGGACTTCAGTGAATTATTAACTATAGCTTCTATATCATGGGGATTCTTGTTTGTGGATATTCATAATTGAATTTGAATATACAATTTCTTGAAAAATGGTTTTTTTTTTTTTGTCAATTAATATGCTTTGGAATATTGTGAAATTGTTTATAAGCATTTTTTTTCGCTTTATAAATATGCACGGTCCATATATATTCATCAGTACCTAATAAGTTTAGACATTCTACTCTTTTTATTTTTGATAAGTAATAATCTTTATTGATTAAATGCAACTAGGCAAAGCTCATGTACACGGGGAGTATACAAAAATAGACCTAGTTACACTCTAGCAAGCTGAAAAGTAGTAAAAAATTCATGAACATTTCCTTCCTTTAGTACAATAGCAGGAAATCATTAGACCAAAAAGAGTACAAAAAAGTCCCAAATTTCCCCCATTGACTTCTCCTTGTTGTAGAAGCATCTCTTGTTCCTTTCCATCTATAAACACCATAGTAGACAATGGACATGAAGGAATCATCCTTCACGTCGCAGCCAGTTGTTTGCACTGATGATGTCGATTCCAGCACGCTAGGAGATCCACCACACTCTTGGGCATTACCCAAATTAGTCCAGCCTTACTAATGATGCTATCCCATAAGTACCTCGCCACATCATAATGCAGGAAAATATGGTCTATTGACTCCCCAGTCTTCTTACACAAGTAGCACCATTCCACAACTATCATCTCTTTTTCTTAAGTTGTCAATAGTCAAGATCTTACCCAATGCCGCTGTCCACACGAAAAAGGCAACTTCAAGTGGCACTAGAACTTTCCAAATACCCTTCCAAGGAAACCCATCTGGCTGGTTGACTTGTAGCGCCTTATAGTATGACCTGACAGTGAATTTTTTGTTTCCGGAGTGGTTCCACAGCATACTATCCCTCCCAATTCCTCCTACCTGTTCCGGAGTAGCGCCTTATAAGCATTTATCATATAACTGATCTCTTCTCCTCTCTCTCTTTCTCACTGCACACACACTACATTGTCCCTTATAATTTGATTCAATGCAAATACAGCCTTGGCACATGGTTATGCAGTTTTTCTTTTTTTCTGTCTCATCTGTTGGTTCTTTGTGTACTCTCTTAAAATTGTGATTTCGTGCAAAATATACTTGTCATTGTAACAATTTGCGGTTGTCATAGGTTATATCCAAGTTAACAGATGGGAGGGCTGCTCATATACCATATAGGGACTCTAAATTGACCAGACTTCTTCAGTCTTCATTGAGTGGTCGTGGACGTGTATCTGTAAGGATTCTCATATATATTTTGCAGAAACAGACATGAAATATATTTGGGTGGATGAGATGATCATTTTAAAATATAAATGTGGCAGTTTACTTTTTAATAAATAAATACTACTTGCTAACTTGAGTTTCAAAATTTCTTCATTTTTCTTTCTTTTCTGAGATTACAGCTTATTTGCACTGTCACTCCTTCATCAAGCAGTTCTGAAGAGACACATAATACACTCAAATTTGCACACCGTGCCAAACACATTGAAATCCAAGCAGCACAAAACAAGGTCCATTTATTTACTTACTTTCTGAGCTGTCCCTATTTTTCATTGTATTCTCTTTGGCACTTATAGGAAGAAATTCTGAACCTGCAGATTATTGATGAGAAATCACTTATCAAAAAGTACCAAAAAGAGATTCGTTCTTTAAAGGAAGAGTTAGAGCAGTTGAGGAGGGGGGTTGTTAGAATTCCACAACTGAAAGATACTGCAGAAGAAGACCTTGTGCTCTTAAAACAAAAGGTACATTTGCACCGCTATGACTAATTTGAATGGTATTCCTGGGGATTCTTTTTTCCTATTTCTTTTTTTTATGAAGATTGTAAATTTAGTCTTTAGCTTTGGTGTTTGACCTTGCTGCAAATTTTGCCTAAGTCCGCATTCTGCTACCGTTAGATTTCCTTGCATATATAACGATTGCAATCTTAATTTTAGCTGATCCTCCTCTTGGTGGTGTGTGTATTAATTTGTTATAGATTTTTAGCTGTACTAGAATTTAAAGAAGCTACTCCCTTTGACCTACTTGAGCTACAATAAATAAAAACGTTACCATGAACGGTTTCCTGTAGATTGCTACAAGAACATTTACATACCTAAACAGAAATGGGAAATAACAAACTTTTTTTTTTTTTGGGTGTGATTTGGTGTATAAAGCTTGAGTATGGTCAAGTCAAACTGCAATCACGATTGGAACAAGAAGAAGAAGCTAAAGCTGCTTTATTAGCCAGAATTCAACGCTTGACGAAACTAATTTTGGTCTCCTCAAAAGCATCGCAATCATCAAGAGTACTTCCTCATAGACCTGATCATAGAAGAAGACATTCCTTTGGTGAAGAGGAGGTATGACTGAGTTGTATCAAAAGTTAGTTTCCCCTTATGTTTTTCTTCTGGTACTTAAACTTCGATAACCTTAAGCACTCTTGTAATTTAGCACTCTGCCAGACGACTAGACTCTTTCTGTCTTTGCTGCCTTTTCTTCTTTCTCAATCCTCAATTCTACCTGAACATAGTTTTTTTTGTGTTTTTGTTTTGTTTAAAGAAAAAACAATCCATATGAGCTGATCGCAGTTGCTTATGTAAAACATACAGCTTGCATGCCTGCCACACAAGAGGCAGGACTTGATTTCAGATAATGACAACATTGAATTGAATGTTTCTCTGGAGGGGAATGCTGAAACCACTAATGCTGCATTGAAGGAGAAAAAGACCCGGAAGCATGGACTCCTAAACTGGTTGAAGCCACGGGTAAAGTAGTTTGATTTATATTTAGGCATGCTTGAACACTAATCCATATAGTTTTTTTGTGTGTTTATGCTTGCTTGAATGGATAATCTAAATAGTTGTTTGTGTTTATGCGTGCTTTAAGGTAGGCATGTTCATTCGGGCTGGGTTTTGCTTGGGCCAGTCCTAAAATTTTTATTATTTTTCAATAATTTTGACATTTTCATCTAAGAGGTTCAAGAAAATTACGGATCCGGAACTCGGATGAACAAGCCTATTTAAGGTACACATTAAAAAAAGTGGTTGAAACTCAAGTATGCTCGTATTTAAGATAGAATCTTTTACTGTTCTTGGCTCTATTCCTTCAACAATTTATATTTCAGAATCTTGAGCCTCTGCAAGTTAACTTCTACAATTTATATTCAAAATCTCGAGCCTCTGCAGGTTAACTTTTCTTTTCTTTTTTGCTTTGTCAGAAACGAGAAAGTGGCTTGGGGACTTTGATAAGCACCAGTGATAAGTCGAGTGGAATAAAGTCCATGAGTACACCCTCAACACCACAAGGAGAAAGTAGCAACCTCCATACAGAAGCCAGACTTTCCCATTCTCTGCTTACAGAAAGCTCTCCATCTGCAGAACTTTTATCTGAGGCTAGAGAGGATAGAGAAGTTCCTGGGGACAATTTCCGGGGACAAGCGACACCTCTGGTATGTGATTAATTTCTTTTCTTCTTTCTTCAGGCTCTGTTGATAATTTAGAAAAACTTCCATGCCCTCCCATTCTTGTAAGTCCGTTGTTATAACCAGCTCTAGGTCTCAACCCCAAGAAGTCCACCTTACCGCTAATTTTCCTTATATCACCTTTGAAGTGCATGTCAATGGACAAATCGTGGTTGTCAATTAAGAACTATGTTTTCATCTAGAAATTGCATGGAACTACAAAATTAGAAGCTATTGGTTTCTTTATCCTTCTATTATTGATGCTTGTTTTTTTTTTTACAAACAAATTACTGATTGTAAGAGTCAAAATTGTTGGTTTTGTGGTTTTTAATTCTCAAAGTCAAGTTTCACACTCAATTTCCATCACAACTTTTTTTTTCATCCCCAGTAAAAAACCTTAGGTCCCATGTTGTTTTGAGTTTGACAAATATTTACTTTGTTCTAGCTTGTAAGAGCCATTTTAGATTCTTTTGGGCAACTTTTCAGGGTGTGTATTTTCCTCCCAGATCATGATTTGAAACATTGAAGCTCGAACTTTAGAAGCTCTGAGAAGTTTGTCCTTTCAAGGATTCTTTGGAAATGAATACAAGTTGGAAAATCGATGTATTCATAGTTTTTTTTTTTTTTTTTAGCATAAAATCAATCAATCAGATTGAGCTTTTAAGGAGGAGAAAAGATCTTGTCTGAAGAGGTGGCACTCCATTCAAGTGCTTTGAAGTGCTTGTCTGAGGAGGCTACAAGGAACCCCCAGAAGGATCTTATTCATGTGATATCTTGTTACCTTATGCTCTATTTCTTCAACTTGCCTATTGTACATAGGAACTCAAATCTTGTAGATGTCTTTCAATGTAGGTGGAGATGAAAAACTTGAATGATGAAATCATGGGAAAGACTGAACAAATAGCTTTACTGGAAAACAATCAGTAATTTGCTTTTCCAGCAAAGCTATTTTGTAATACCTTCGAAAATGGAATCAGTAATTTGGTTTTTCTAGCAAAGCTATTTGTAATAGCTTCGACAATGGAATCAAATTTGGTTTTTTAGCAAAACTATTTGTTCATTCTTTCTCATGATTTCATCTTTCAAGTTTTTCATCTCCATGTACATTGAAAGACGTCTACAAGATTTGAGTTCCTATGTACAATACGCACGTTGAAGAAACAGATCATAAGGTAACAAGATATTACATGAATAAGATCCTTCTAGGGGTTCCTTGTAGCCTCCTCAGACAAGCGCTTCAAAGCACTTGAATGGAGTGCCACCTCTTAGACATGATCTTTTTATGCTCCCTTAAAATCTCAATCTGATCGATTGATTTTATGTTAGCCTCGATTTAAAAAAAAAAAAACTATGAATACATTGATTTTTCAACTTGTATTCATGTCCAAATAATCCTTGAAAGGACAAACTTCTCAGAGCTTCTAAAGCTGGAACTTCAACGTTTCAAATCATGATCTGGGAGGAAAATACACACTCCAAAAAGTTGTCCAAAAGAATCTAGAATGGCGCTTACAAGCTAGAACAAAGTAAACATTTGTCAAACTCAAAACAACATGGGACCTAAGGTTTTTACTGGGCATGAAAAAGGAATTGTGATGGAAATTGAGTGTGAAACTTCACTCTGAGAACTAAAACCACAAACCAGCAATTTTGACTCTTGCAATCAGTAATTTGTTTGTAATAAAAAAAAAAAACAAGCATCAATGCTAGAAGGATAAAGAAACCAATAGCTTCCAATTTTGTAGAACGATTATCACAAGTCAGTCTTAGCTTCCCTTCTTCTTGTAGCTTTCTATCTTCTCGCAAGTCCAAACTTATGCTGCATGTTGTTTCATGCTGCAGTCTCTTTCTGAATTGATGGCGCAACTGAACGAGAAGTCATTTGAACTTGAGGTGATTAATTTTGTACACATTGGTCCAGTTATTATCTTTAACCTGTTGTTACATGAATATCCATATTTTAGTTTCATGGTCATTATCAAATCTGAGTGTTGCAACTAAATTAACTCGACGAGAATTATGAAATGTATAAACCGACGTCATTTTCTGATATCATAAGCACTATATCATTATTTTTTCTAGGTTAAAGCTGCAGATAATCGTGTAATTCAAGAGCAGCTGAACCAGAAGGTACAGAGCCAGTTGAACAGAATTATTTGATTTTTATATTTTGTTTTATCAGTCATGTTATCACTCGAGTCTCGGTTATGACCTGATGTTACCCTCTTTCAGATCAGTGAATGTAGAGAATTGCAGGACACAATTGCCTCCTTGAAGCAGCAGCTCTCTGATGCACTGGACTTAAGCAATTTAAATACTGCAATCACTTATTCGCAACGATTTACAGAAACAGATAGCTCGCACGGAGAAGATGGCTCAGGCAAAGGATTGCTTTTAGGAGCACAGGTTTCTACCTTCCATATTCTCTAGTACTAGCTAAGTATTGCTAGCCATCTCAAAAATGATTTTTTTTTTATTTTTTTTATTTAGCAATAAATGCTATTAAAAAAAAAGCAAAATAAAAGTAAAAGAAAAAAAGATAGAAAACCAAAGGAAAAAAAAAATATATATATATATATGGTAGTGATACAAGCGAATCGGTCTATCATAGTTTGATGGATTTTAGTAGCTTTAGGCTTTGTTTGTTTTCATAGATAAGATGAGATGAAATGAAATGAAAATTTAACATTGAATAAAATATTGTTAAAACAATTTTTTTTTATATGTTGAAATTTGAAAAAATTGAGTTTATTTTATTTTGTATAAAAATTAAAAAAAAAATTATCATAATTAGATGAGATAAATTGAGATAAATTATGAAAACATACTATACTGTAATCATAGAAATGAAACTACTAACTAAAAGCCAGTATTTATAACCAAGTAAAAGACATGATGTTGCGTGTTTACATGGTCTTTAGGTTCCTCATTAAAAAAAAAAAAGTAGGTCAACATTTGTACTAAATTCTTGTTTTGTCGATTAGGCAACAGCTATTGAAGAACTGAAGCAGAAAGTGGGAGAACTTACAGGATCAAAAGAAGAGCTAGAACTTCGAAACCAGAAACTGGCGGAGGAGAGTTCATATGCAAAAGGGTTAGCCTCAGCAGCTGCTGTTGAGCTCAAGGCATTAGCAGAAGAAGTTGCCAAGCTTATGAACCATAATGAGAGACTGGCTGCCGAACTGGCCGCATCTAAAAACTCTCCCACTCAGCGTAGAACTAGTCCTGCACTCAAAAATGGCCGGAGAGATAGTCATGTTAAGCGCAACGATCAAGGTGGGCCAGTCTCTTCTGATATCAAGAGAGAACTGGCTGCAAATCGGGAGAGAGAACTTTCATATGAAGCTGCTCTATTAGAGAAGGATCAGAGAGAGGCTGAGCTTCAAAGAAAGGTTGAGGAATCCAAGCAAAGAGAAGCTTATCTAGAAAACGAACTAGCCAACATGTGGGTTCTTGTGGCGAAGTTGAAAAAATCCCGTGGTGCCGAAACTGAGGCTTCTGAAGGTTTTGGAATTTGATTTGAACCAACGGTAACACTAATGGAAACGGCTTTAGGTTTTAGAAAGATGACCCCATTATGAACCTCGGCCCGTCAGTTTGATACTGGTTTTGAGAGAGAGTGAGAGAGTGGCGTGCGTCGGGATTGGTGTGCATGGTAGGCCATTCCTGTTTGTGTATATAACAAATGAAAGCTCCTTGTCGATTTCCACTCATACATTGTATACAAAAATTTTTGTTCTTTTTCGTGTAAATTACACTTTATCCACTTGTGGCATGGGGTGAGTTTGATATGTTAATTTGTGATTTCAAAAGTGAAGTTCTACCAATCTAAGATTACTCCCACTGGCATACTCTGTTGCAAAATCCATGTGTGGTACAAAAGAAACTAATATTATAAAAATTACATTTACAAGCTAGCATGAATGACATCCTTTACACTGCATCAAGATAAGTTACTACAAATTGTTATCTATTCATTAGGAAACTAAATTTCCACTCCCATCTATCTTCATAAAGCAAACCAAACTGTAGTAACTTATATGCATACACCACCAATAATCAAAGCAGTGTCTGCCAATATACTTCATATGCCTTCTGTTTCAGATTACAAGGTGTGATTCTATATAAATGAGGGAAAAGTAAACATTAATCTGTTCACATCTTTGCTTTCACAGTAAATCCTAAACTGACTGCATTAGCATTTCCATGGCTCTTTGTGCAACCTCACAAATGCCTGAGACACATATCACAGAAAATGGTGCATGCCAACAAACAGTGTATTAATCATTACAACCACCATTGTCAGTGCTTTTTAAGTTCTTCTAAATGTTACTAATGGAAGGAATTTCAAAGTAAAGCAAGCAGTAAAAGTCAATATACACGTTCAATAACATCATTTCCTTCCCGAGTAATGTCATACACAACACTACTATCCTACTTTAATCGCACTAGTAAGATGTGGTACATTTATCACTATTAGATTATGAAAAAGCATACAATAAATTATCATCTAATAAATTATCATTCAATGATAATGAATATGTCATATCTTACTAGTGTGATGAATATAGGATGGTAATGTGGTATATAGAATTTTCCTTCCCGAATATATGAATAATGTATGCAGAAATCACCGATAATAGCATCCATGTGCAAAGACAAACAACAAAATATCCATATGCACAATTCTAAACGACCAAAAAATAGCATGCATGCTGCGGGCAGAATAATAAATCGAAGATGACATGTTAGATGGAAGTGGTTTCGAGTTGATACAATGTCAACTTTAAGAAATATTTGACAATCAATTAGTGTAAAGTCCTAAATATACCTTCCAAAAGGTCGCCACACTAGCCGGCGGCTTTATCATATTTATGAAACGGTAATAATCCAGATTAAAACACGACATTTCCCGAATCTGAATCAGCAATCATTTTACACGAACTCAACCAATAAAAATACATTTCAATCACTATTCATTTTCGATCCTACTTCTCATTACTTTCATTATAGAATCATAGAAACTATAACTTCGGGAAGCTTGAAAATAGAACACAACTCAATTTGATAGCATCTAAAAGACAAAGTCCTAATTTGAGAACAAGAAGAAAAGAGAGGAAGTGTAGCGTTGGACCGGGTCAATTGGTTTTGGGATCTGGCATGGGGAAGAGGCCGGCGCTCGCACCACGTGGCGGTGAAAACCCTAGGAACTTTTGCAGGTTGGTGCGGATGCTAATCGAGCAGAGGAAGTACAAAAAGGCCATGGAACAATCGGTGGGATCGTCGCCATGTAGACCTCTGTGGCTCATCTTCATAACGATCCTGAAGGGTGCGAAGGGTAATTTGGCGACAACCTTGCCTTCGAAAAGCGAATTAAGGAGACCGAAGACAACGAAGAGGACGACGGCGACGACGGCGCCGGACTTGAACTTGAAGAGGGAGAGGTCGCGGCTCGACTCCTTGAGACTGGTCTCGACGCGGTCCATCTTTTTGGTCTTGGATTTCTTGGCGTTCTTGACAGAGGAGTCGGTCTTCATCGTCTCGAGTTTCTTGGAAGCCTTGTCGATGGAAGAACGGAGGGACTTGTAGGAGTTGGTGCGGTAGATGAGGAGCCAGGAGATGGCCTCGCAAACGACGGCAGTGCACAATGAAATGGCCACCAAGGTGAGGCTGTCGGAGTATTTGAAGGAGGAGAATAACTGGGGTGTGGCCATGGGAGTAGTAGGTGCGAGTGTTAGGGAGGCGTGGGGAAGGACGAGAAAGTACTGTTTTCTCGCGGAAGTTCCGAACGGAGCTTTGGAAGACGGAAGTGGTTTTTGTTATTTATTTTAGTATTTAATTAGTGAGTAATTTTAGAGGAGTCGATACTAGAGAGTAGATGAACAATCGATTTTAGTTTAAAAAATTTTTTCCTATTTTTAATATTGTTTTCAATTTCTATATTAAAAATAAATTAATAGAATTTTTTAGATCTATAAAAATAAAGTTGAATATAAAAAAAAAAATTAACTAAAAATAAGATTAAAAATAAAGATGAAAAATAAATATATTAAAAATAAGGTTAAAAATAAATAAAATAATTATTTCCCTCATTTTTAACTTTATTTTCAATTCCAATACAAAAAATAAATCAATAGAATTCATTAAAAAAATAAGATTGAAAATAAAGAAAAAAAAATTTAAATTAAAGTCGATTCTCTCTCAACTCTCTAAAATCGACTTCCCTAAAATTATTTTTAATTAATAGTTTAAATGTTTTTAAATAATATTTTATTTTTTTATATTTTTAAAGAATATTTTAAGATATTATAAAAATATGTTTTTTTAAATACTACCTTAAAAAATATATGAAAAAATTATTAAAAAACAAAATAAAATAAAAATCTCTAATAAGAATTTCAAGTAGAGAAAAATAACATTTTCTATAATTTAATCCAAAGAGTCGCTGGAAGAAAGGCTAAAGCAACTATCCAAGTGGGCCTAGGCCCCCTTCAAGGCCATTTCTGTCATCTCCACTTCTAGTCTTCTGGCGCTAAATCACCTTATAAAATTTCTTATAAAATTTCTCGATTAGATTTTTTGATAAAAAGATAATTTTTTTATTTAGTGTTTAAAAAATTATATTTTAATAATATTATGAATTTTTAAAAAAAAAATATTTCAGAATAAGAAAAAATGAAAAAAAAAAAATTTGTGCTTATCTCGACAAATTCGAAGGATTTACATTTTACGCAAGTAATCCAAAGTCCAAACAATTTGCACCAAAATCAAATGAAAATGATTAATGCCAACAAATCCTTCATTAATGGGGAAAATAACTGACTTCATATAGAAAACTCTTCAAACATTATGCATTCTTGAATCCTTTTTCTCTTTTCCTCTCTCCTCTACATTAGGAAAATATAATGAGAGAAATGGGATAACACAATTAAGGACACTGAAAGTAAAAAAATTGGAATTTCTGAAGATTATTGTTCACCGAATTACAAAGTACTCAAACCATTTCCAAATAAGAAGATGGGAACTGAAATACTGGACAGCCACCTCACACCTTCTCATTACTATATTAGAAAAATGAAAACCTTATTCCGTTCCTTGCTGCAAACAAGTTGTATTCTTCCATCATACTCTCTTTCTTATTCGAAGAAGAACGATCATTCTCGACATGATCGGTCGGATATTCTTGAGAGAAATCCCCAATAATCCCTTCTTTCCGAGCAATCGGATCTGGTTTACACCCATTTGAAAGAGCAACAGGCCCACCAAAATGGAACAAGGAAAACCCCGAGTTACCCGAATGCAATTTGGAAGGAGTATCATTTAGCCTCACTTCATTTCCTGGTGCTTCTTTTGGATGCAGTCCGGCTCTGAACGCCTTCTCTGCATTAGCTTTATTGTAAGGTTCTCTTCCAGAACCTGGCTTAGAGATCCGAGTTTGCTCATCAGCATTTACACCACTGGCTTTGGCAACTGGTTGATAAACTGGGACTGGATGCTGCAGCGGACCATATTGCATACAGAAAGGTGAGTTTTCATTTATGCCAAACCCAAGAGGGCTAGCATATAAATAGTGGTTGGTATGGGGGAAGGGCATTAATCCATTAGCATGAGCTGCTGGCCATGAAACTGGGTTTTGATGGTAAAAACCCAACGTTGAAGGAGCTTGAAACACTGGAAAGTGTATGTTTTGGTTATGCATTGGAGGAAGCATGCCTTGAGGTTGAGAACCAATGCTAACAGCAGACGATCCATTATCAAAAACTTGCAAGACTCCTGTTGATGGTTTCCCCAGACCAACACTACTCAATCCATCCAAAGAACCAACAGATGTGCTGCTTCCCATGACCTTCCCGCCATTTGAATTTTCATTTTTCTCCACTGCAACTTCCTGACACTTGGAGAAGCTGTTGTGGGCGCATAATTCTCTTCCTTCTGATTGCTGGCTGGAATCTTCTGAATCTGATGTGGAAGAGGATTCCGGATTTCCACGGTTTGAAGAGGCCGTATTGCTGTCACCCTCACTCAGGCATGATGAGAAGCTATCAGAACTCAATGTGCTACTCGTGATGGGATCTGAGGTCCCATTAGATGCTGATTTATCAGAATTCACTGCAGAACTGATTGGACATGATCCGATTTCCTCAGAAGCCACTTCAATTGAGGGCCCATCAGTTTCGAAGCCATGAACTTCTGATTCCTTTGAATTACCATCCTCCCGATCAATAACAGCTGAATCTTCACTGAGTTCCCAATGACTATCGCTTCCAGATGACTCGACAAAGTTATTATCGGGCTTTGCCCCTTCAACCTTGAAAGTAGATGACCTCAAGGTAAAGTCAGAGTCTGAGTTACTTCGTGGATACTTTTTATGCAATTCCATGGGTTCCCAAACTTTCTTGGAGTGAAGCACCTCTTTGCCAGGAGGATTGTTCCCCGAGATGGCTTTGTTTTTGGGTCTCTCACAACCAGCTCGCAAGTATTCTATTTGATTATACTTGTTACCACGATAAAATTGCTTGGACACATCCAATGCAGACTCTAACTTGCTTGCAGATCTGGCATCCCGACTTACTCTGACTGTAGAAACATGTGGATCAATCCTTGCTCTATATTCATTATTCTGGTTACAGCTGCAAGAATGAAGGTCAAATCTTTCACTCAGTCTGTTGCTGCAAAACTTATCAATAAACTTTGTGCCACAATGCCGACCATTGGACTTTGGAGCATTCATCCTTAACTGCCTATTAGATCCATTCACGCCCCTGGAAGGAGTCTCACAATTATCACCATAGTATCTTGGCTCAGATCTCTGAACTGCAGTCCCAAATTCTGCAGTTACATATTGGTGTCTGTCAGACCGCTTAAAAGATGGATCCAGTTGAATTTCTTTCCGAAATCTTGGTCTCCGACGAGAAAAACTTGATTGCTCATCTGCAAAAGAATCATTCCAATCTTTCCCATGGGTAATTTCCCCATCAGGAATATCATAAGAGCGATCTTGCATTCTTGAACTAATATACCCATTTAAAAAATCATCTTGAATATCAGGAGATCCAGGCCTAAATTGAATAGTATCACCTTCACTAACTGAATCCCAGCAGCTGACGAGATTATTTGGACCCTCATGCGATTCTTCCTTTGAGACGCCAGGATGGAGAGGAGTTTGATTTGACTCCGGACATTTTTTATCTTTATCCTTTTCTCTCTCTTTCAATCTTTCCTTTCTTCGAAGTTTTTTCTCTCTTTCTTTTGTTCTTCTTCTCTCTTTGCGTGCTTCTTCTTCACGCTTCTCGTTTTCTTCTTCTTCAAGAAGTTTCATCTGTAGGAAAAAACATTTGTGAGACGAATTTCTCCCAAGAAATGGCTCGCCTAATCTTTTGTCGCCAAAGTCTTATCCCTAAATACCACAAATATCAAGACCTGCTTTTCCAATGTGATGATTTCTTTGCATGCAACATGAACACGGTCTTCCAGCAGTTTCAGTGCAAGGCAAACAAAGATGCTGTGTGCATTTTGGCGCGCCGTTCCTTCTCTAAAAGCTTTTTCAACCTGAAACAATAGCATTCACAAAATCAGGTAAAGAAAATCTACTCCATCGTGCTAGCCATCTCTTCTAGTCCTTTCTACTTTAAATTGCTAAAAAAATAATCAAAGGGGTGAATTTTATTGTCTACTTTGCCATTAATTCAAGCACACAACAATATTGCTGCTTGCAAGCCTGATAGAATGAAGCATTCTAACTGAATCATCGGACTGAAATTCAAGTGTACTGGGGAGACGCTATTAATGTTTACCAACCATAGCAGTAACAAGAGAATTGTGCGGTTATTCAGCCTTTAGGTATATGAGGTAGCATAACCACCTAGACCATAGAAACTGAACCGGCCCAACGAAGTCTTAGATTCCAAGTTCTTAAGGTTGGGAAGAAATTCTTCCAATGAATGAGAAATTTCTGTCTTTTTTCATTATTATCGCCCATGTAACCACTCTACACCTATTGCTCTCCGGATACAAGTGTTACCACCCATCATCTAGAGATATATTTGTTCGGCCCAACTCATCCGGTGTGTGTTGTGGGTGCTTTTTTTAGGAGAGGGGGGGGGGGGGGGGTTCGATTAGCTAACCTGTGTAATCAAAATGCAGATTGTATGGATCTTTACCTAAATGGAAATCTATGTCAATGATTTTTGGATTTTTGGATCAAACACCAAGCCGGTTCCATTCTTCCACCCCTATATTCTAGCTTTAACTCTCTCTTGTTTCTTCTTTTATTTTGGGGAAAAACTTGCAAAAATCCTATGAGAAATATACTCTTCGATGCGCTATGTGAATGTAATACCCAGGCCAGTCCATTCAAAGCAAATCCAGCCCGCAACCAATGTACATGTGAAGATGGCACGGCATCGTTTTGCCTTAAGTTTCTCCCTCTCCCATTTCTAGTCTTGCCGAACGGTTTCTATCAATCATTCGTGTTCTCCAAAAATCTCTGATGAGGATCTTCACTAGTTCACACGTCTCTTTAGTTATTTTGGGTTTGTTTTCGCACATCACGGACTCCTTCTCATATGGTGGAAATTACTCTCAGATTCTTCTCTTTTCTCTCAAAATTACTGGTTCAATCCACTGTAATTGTTGGACTTCGAGTGGTTTCCGATTCTCGCTGCCGGTAAGTGATTCTTTTCTCCACTCTCTCTCCATTTTGCTCCCTTTATTATTTTAAGGTAGTACTTTAACCTTGATTCATATTGTGGATTGGTGATGATTTTGAACCCTAGGTTTTGCTTCTTTTCTCTCCATTAGACCGAAATTGTGTAGTGCTGATTTTAATTTTCCTTCTCCGCACTGTAAGTTTCTCACCTGTTTTTTTGCTCCTCTCAGTTTTCATCCATTAATCGATTAACTCACATACACACACTACTCTCTTGTCTGTTTTGGGTGACATGTGAAGTTAAGGATCGGTTTAATTTTATTTAGTTACTATAGGAGTAAATTCAATTGCTGAAATTTGGCAATGTGATTATTGGTTTGGGCTTGGGAGCTGCTATGGATGGATAGGATGGTGGCTGTGTCGGGTGTGTTGGTTGGCTAATTATGCATTGTAGCATAAGAAAAATAAAAGGGAGTTTTATAAGCTGTTTGGGTTCGTGGTGAAATTGATGTTGGACTAAGTGCATGTGAGGTTGGATGAATAATGTTGTTATTGAGTTGAGAAGTAGTTTATTCACTTTTATTTTATGGTAGGCATGGAATTATATAGGGGCTGGACTGAGGGAAATGGAATATGATTTTGGCGCTTTGGGCTGGTTTATTAAATGTTTGGTATTTATATGTTGACTAGGTGGTAATATCGTGAAAGCTCAGACTCAAGGGTGGTTATTACTCGGAAGTCAGGTAAGGGGTTTATCTACTAGCTTTGCACTAAAAGAAATGAGATGAGGTTGAATTTGAAAATATACTTTCTGTTTTTGAAAAGAAGGCTGAAAAACAACCTCAATTATTTATTTTGCATATGCATAAAAATTTGTGAAAAATGAAGCATTTATTTAGTTATTTTATTTTATTGTATGAATGGTAAAGACATAAACTTATTCTTGTGCATTTTTTTTCAGAACTAAAACAGGGCAACAAGAGCCTTTTGAATAGCTTTGTTTGATTGACTTGAAATACTACAAGTTATGACTCTGAAAGGCGTTGTTGTAAATATATGGGGTTGCTGTTTTTTTGT
Source organism: Platycarya longipes (assembly GCA_036559045.1). Lineage (NCBI taxonomy): Eukaryota > Viridiplantae > Streptophyta > Magnoliopsida > Fagales > Juglandaceae > Platycarya > Platycarya longipes. The sequence goes on from CM071798.1 coordinate 3,459,936, forward strand.
GAAATGGCATTAAGTATTCAAGATTTTTTTGATGGGATAACTGAAAGTTTTGGCATGAGATTTGATTATGATTTGAGGAAGGTGACTATGAAGTTTATTTTGTTTTCTAATACGGCTCTGCCATGGGTATAATAGTGGCTTACGGCCCCGCCATGGGTATATAGTGGCATACGGCCCAGTCATGGGTATAATAATGACATATGGCCGAGCCATGGGTACAATAGTGGCAAATGGCCTGACCAAGGGTATAATGTGGCACAACCCTACCACGGGGGTTAATCATGGTATTTGTTTTTATATGATGTGTTTTGAGAAAAGTTGTTCCATATTTATGTTTTCAGAGATTTTTGCTTATCTGATGATTTATACCAAGGTTATTTGGTTGTTTTCTTTGTTAGATGTCTTTTCTTTCTACGATAAACGGGTTTTGTTCCACATGATAAAATTGTGGATGCTCATATTTTGTATGCACTATCGTATGTGCTTGTTTACTGAGTTATTTGTGACTCACCCCTCTTTTCCTAATTTTTTTTTAGATGATTTTGGTGGGTCAACGGGTGACTATTTGGATGCTACATCAAGTTCGTAGATGACTATTTATTTTGTTTACGTAGAGTGGTCGCAAAGGCTTTCTTTGTAAACCTTATTTCAGTAGAGATGTTTTAAACGTGTGGAGATAAATTTGTTTATTTCGTTTGGTTTATTGTGATGGAAATCAGAATAGTGTTTTGATATTGGAAACTATGTGGCCATTTGGAGACTTTGGTATTAAATGATTGATGTTGGAAAGTTTTCTGGTTTAATTAAATTGCTTATCAAGTGAATAGAGATAACTCTCCGAACCTCACTAGGAACGGGGTGTTACAGTGAAAAACCAAACATAAACTTAGACCTCCTACCAGACTAGTCAATGTTTGTAGTCCTGCTTTCTTAACACCATTCTTATTTAGAAAAGAATAAAAAAGAACCAAAAAGGCTTGGCAAACTGAAAATACCTGTTCCTTAAAAATTACAGTAGCAGCATCTAGAAGAAACTCTCGAGCAAGTTCAGGACTCTTTGCATGTTTTTGGGGACGGGAGCATTCTCCATCAAGCTCATTTCCATCCTTGTCCATGGAATCATCATCCTAAAAGTATTACACAACATAGAAGAAAAATCTATATTTTCAAGGGATTACCGAGATAAATATTTGCAAACAAAAGTAACAAATTCTAAATGCATGTAAAGAGTTAATTAGCCCTACAGAGATAGAGCTACCTCTTCTTCCTCGGCCTCTTCAGCATGCTCAAAAAAACTTCTGATACTTTCCCCTCTGGTGATTGTCACAAAACCATCCCCAACAAGAAGCCTGCCATGTACACATTGTTGACCTTTCAATGCATGAGCTTTCACTGAAAGCTCAGTGCAGCGGCCATCTAACTTCCAAGCTTTCAGAGTGACAAAGCATGCACTTAAACCACCAAGATCGAGGCCACTGACTTGGACATTTCCAACCATACCAACATTTTCAAATTCCAGAATATCAGATTTTCCCTCTCCCGTTCCAACTGCCCACTCAAAGTGATGGTATGTTCCCACAGTGTCAGCAAAAGTTTGGCGCCAGTCAGCTTGAATTGTGTCATCAGATACCTGAGAAGTTTGTCATAATAGCACATCATCTCTATTGAGTCCTCACCAAAATCTCCAAAGTACGTGACAAGTTATCAAAAACATTATATCAGAAAATTTTCTGTGAACTATTAAAATGAGATTTACAAGAATTCCCAACTGGATTCACAGAAAGGGGGGGAGGAATGGGCAAAAGCAACACCTCATATTGAAAGGCTGTATCTGCAACACAAAACCAACTAGTGCAGCGGGGTTCTCTCCTCATGCGCTTTAACTCCTTTAGCTCCTTGAACTCACGAATGACATTCCTTCTGCAATCTCTGCAAAATCTCTTGCTGTCGAATCTGTGACATGCATATCATATTCTTAGGAAAACAGAAAGACCTTAAAAGAAATCCTAATGAAAAAATAGGTAGCATAATAATCGTTAAATGGGCAAGGATGTTGGATAAATTGATAGGTATTCAAGTAATTGGTGTGCAACCCGAAGGACAAAACAAGCAAATAACTGCATGCAATATACAATAATTAAGTTTTCAGTTTCTGAATAATGCAAATAGTTCATAGGATGTTCAAAGGCATCTGTCTTTCTACAGAAAAACCAGATCCACCAGTGCAAAAACTTGTTCTGAATGACTTGATATTAAAAAAAAAAAAACCTATAAAACAGTAATTAATAGCAGGGAATATCCACTAGCAACTCTATTCATTTAGATGCCGTGTCTCCAGTTAAAAGAATGTGACTTCAATCCTGACTTTCTTTGCTCTCCTGCAAACTCTCACCCTTCAAAGCCTTTTGTACCTCTTCTATCAACAATGTCACCAAATCCTCATTCAAAGTATCAAATTTACACTCCTAGTGGTGATTATTTATTTTCCTAATGGCTTTCATGTCTAACCTTAATCATGGATATTGCCAAGGACATTTGATCCAGAAAGAACGAATAGAATTAGCTTACAATATCCTTCAAAACGCAAATGATATGCCTTTCAGAACCCTCCTATTATCCCCTAAGGCAAACCTTGACAGCAAGCATTACATAGTGGTAATACTTTGATAGGAGACGATCCTGTAAGGAAAACTTTCTAATGGATCTTGAATCCTTTCCAATTAATAATGGCATCTATAGTCTCCTAACTGATGCATATAACAGTGCCAAGTCATTCAGCTCTTAACCTCTGACAAGTAATGTTGCTTTACTGTTTAGGAAATAAAGATGGCAATGAAATGGTAAGAAATATTTCTGAGGTTCCTCCCATTTGAATCCTCAGCTCAACCGGAGTAACTGCTGAGGAAATAGCTTGTGTGAAGCCTTTTTCAACATTTCCCGTGTTTTATTCAGCAAATTATCAAGAGCCTATACATTTTTTGCATATGACTATAATGGTAGAATTACTGTACGGGTAATTAATCGTAGAGCCATAGATTTCCTTCCCTAGCATTTCAGTCAAACCCGACATCTTAATTACCTTACCTTTTCTCTCTCTTCATTACCCTTTCCTTCTCTATTTTTTTACTCCTCTATTTGAAGCCAAACAGAGTGAAGGTCCCAAATACTTCAGATAGTGCCTTTATCTCATCGTGCCTTCAAAATTCAGTAGAGATGGAGTTGGAACACTGCTTCACAAACAAACATGTAGTAGTTCCTTAATGCACAGCTTGTGTGGTTTCTTATCTTGAACAACATTCATGGTTCTTCAAACATTTTGTTGATCGAGCAGCATTTCTGCTTTTACAAGGGGATATATACAATATTTCACACACTTAGTCACTTACAGGACATGATTCCCAATCACTGTTGAAGCCTGCCCTAATCAACATCCTAACGGCATGCCCTATCAGATAAGCATTTGTAATGTTGCCAGAATGACAGATTGGTGATTTGTTTGAATCAACCTGCAAATTTGTGCTAGAAGTATCAAATGTTCAATAACTTGATGGACTTCAAAGGCATGTGAACCAGAAGAAAAGCCTTGAAAAAAAAAACAGTTTAGGACTATTCAAACCCTCCAAACCAACCAAGCATGAAAATTGAACCTTGTATACGCTTCAAAATAAGCTTTTATTTTCTTCCGCATCAATTTTCCTAGGAATAACCACCTCTAATATGAACATTCATCTTGTCATTTCCATAATAACAACTCATTATTACCATTGATTATCATGCATTTTTTCTACAATATAAACTGAATGTTACATATCAAGAATAAGCATATAGGTAAAAACACCTGTACATAAGCCTCTCTATAAAATCCTCTTCCTTCATCCTTAGAAGAGACTGCCGGGTTTCTTCTCCAAGAGCTGACCAGAAATCCACCAAAGTATCACAAGAAAGTCTGGCAGTGTGCAGTGCACATGTTTCCCTTGTTCCATGCCCTCTGCCATAATTCGCAATTCCTTGACTTATCCAACCACGACCACTCCCACCACAGGCATCAGGATAAAGCAACTCGCGTTCCCGTTCCCTTGCACGTGCACTGTCAAATACCTAGTTCAAGCAAAAAGTCAACTGCTAAGTCGTTAAAGAATAGCTATAAATTCTAATTGAACAATAAGTTTCATTGGAAATTACATTTTGGAGACCCTTGAGAGATTTTGCATACAGATAGCAATCCATAAGTGTCAGTGACCCATCACGTGTTGTGGTTAGACCTCCCCAAGGATGTACGGATGGATCTTGAACCTCATCTTGGCAACCGTTATCAATACTCTCATTTTGAGTTTTTGAGTCCCCCTGTCTGTTGCAGGGAAGGTGCCCAACTGATCCTTCCTGCTGCAAAGACTTTCCATACATGACAATCTGCAAAAAACCTTCAAGCAGTAACCCATTGCATCTAGAGCAGTACATATTTTTACGAGCTTGCTCAAAGAGGGTTTGCTTGTCGATCCTCAGAAGCTCCTGCTGGGCTTGGGGTGACAACTCACTCCAGAACTACGTCAAAAGTAAAAGGCACTTTATAAATGACTAATCACAACATCTCGTAAGTTCATGCAAACTTAACAACCACATTCTCATGCAACACCATATATAGTTGATCACAATTTATAATTGTTACCAGAAACTTGCTAGCTTAACTGCAATCATTGATAAAATCAAGAAAACGCAAAAATTCCTTTCATCAATGATTTGAAAACTGACACATACTCCAAGATGAAACTTGACAATGACAGACCAAATAATAAAAATGTAATATCTTATTCTTTGGCCACAGGTTTCTCTGCCACCGGCCCACCAGATAGGCGCCAATTCGTTATTATAAATTGGAAATACAAACCTGATTCCCAGTTAAAGCTAAGAATACAAATAACATATCATGTGCAACGTTTGTAAATAAATAAACCATGAGTTAAACTATCTAGAATGGACCCGATAAACAAAACACGAATAATCCAATCAAAACAAAGCCTCTAGCTAATAATCATCAATCTGAACCCCACAAAAACACATTGTCTAAATAATTAGCACTCCAAGATCCAATCCAAACTTAACCCGCCCATAGAAATTCACATAAAATCCAATACCAAACAATGATCTCAAATCAATTTTTATATTACTTCGAAAAATAGAAAAAATAAAAATAAAAAAAGAATCCAGTACCTTCTGGAGCTGGTTATAGTTAACATCGTCGCCATGCTTGGACCAAAACCCGTTGGGCGAGAGCGTGTACGACGCGGTTGAACCATCAATAAATTGGCCATTCCTGTGCGCTAGACCTGGCATTTTTTTCTTTTTCAGGCGCGTGTAAATTCGTTCGCCGATGATTCCATTCCTGTCCCTTGATTACCGCCCACGTTCCCGGCCCGGCAAGGACCGAATCCGATTAATTACCCGAGAATTCAATCGAATCTGATTGCGGAATGCATAAATTGATTAGGAAAAAAAAACGAGAATTAATTCGTAAATTACAAATCGACGAGTCCACCGATCGAAACGGTGCTGCTTGGAGATGAATCTACGGATTGGATTGGATTGGCTTGGCGAGGACTGGAAGAGATTTAGATAGAGTGATGGAGGAGGAGGTAGGGGTTTTTGGTCGAAAAGAAAATGGAGATTTGGTGCTGTCTCTGTGAATACATTTGGAGAGAGAGAGAGAGAGAGAGACAGAGAGAGAGAGTGGACTGGCATTGGTTAAAAGGGAGGTTAAAATTACTGTTACATTACAATTTAACGTGTGGGTTAAATTTGATTTGGGTCCGATATTCTCATTATTTCCATAAATGGCAAAAACAAAATACGAAATCCTATATTCGACTCTAATTAGATACTCATTTATATACTCTGTATTTAGAGAAGCACAATTCCCACCGAATTTACATACCAAATTTTTCAACCGAATTGTATTTTTAGTTTTTTTATTAATTAAGGACTAAAGAAATATTTTAAATAAGTTTATAAATTTTTATTCTTTTATAATATTTGAAGTAGTTTGAAAAATATGTGAAGAAACAAATATATATTTATCGAAAAGGTGGGAGTAATACCACTCTTATATTTATCATATTTTTTATTATTATTATCCATATTTCTTAATATGACATTAAATGATTGTCTCACAAATAAAATATAATAAATAATACGTCGTGAGATGGTAGCCAAATGTCAAATAATAATAAGATATATGATGGGTAACATTCCTCTAGATTATTTTTTTAGCATCTCAAAATATTAGCTAACTATTTATTAGAATTTCCAATATCATATTAGCACTCATGACGTTGAGAGCATAAGGGGCATAATGATTTGACATTATTCACAAAAGTCTCTAACTTATCACTATCAGTATCTTCAGGATTTCAAATTCAATGGTAGCAACTAAATATGAGAGTTGCATTTGTTGTAATACTTAATACGTTACTACACGAGTTGACGATAGCCATACACCATACGTCTATGTTTCTAAAGACACACATTTCTTTCAAGAAGATTCGTAACATGTCAAATCCTTACAAGATTTTTTGCTTTGTATCGAATTACTAGATGCTCCTCAATTTGTGCGGGCCCTTATCAATTCTTTTGAGTTTTATTCTTGCGAATGTATTCTCCAAGCCGGATATTTAACGCTTAGTTACAGCACTCCATGAGTCGATATACACAGGTGATAAATAATTATACAAACATCGACCAATATTATAAAGTCCAAACCTTGTGAATTATTCTCATTTCCATGTAGTCCTAAACTTGGTATAAAAATAGTAGTAGATGTTGAGCTTATCCCGGAATGATACAATGTATGCAATCAGCCTTTTCCATTGTGATAAAGTTGTCCTTTAATTTGTCCTCTGGTGGAAGAGCTTGTGGTGCTGTCACGCTGTTGAAAGTTGAGGTGCTAAGGATTGGATGAAGCTATTTAAATGTCCAAAATACTTCATATTTGGTATTTAATATCTTTAATCTGCGTTGAGTTCTATGTTCTTCTTAATGGCGTGATAGTCTTTTTACTTATTTTTCAAAAAAAAAAAAAAGACAAGTAGAAGTGATAATCACGACGGCAATAAGTAGAAAAAGACAAATTCCTGAAGTTAATATGTATTTCGGGAGATTATAGTAAATTTCGTTGTGAAAATCATGATTACTTGAAAATAGAGTAAAAACATGAGTGTTTGTGTTTTTGTGGGGGTGTTAGTCAAGTCAACATAATTAGATATCTCTAAAGAGTAAAGCATGGTTTTCACAAATGTGGAGCTTAATTCTCTCACCTTTGCCCTTATAACTGTTTTGTATTTAGAGAAATAATATTTGTAATTGGAGAAATAACTTTTTGCGAATTTTATATTTATATAGAATATGTGGGATTTGCGCATCTTAAAAATAAAATTATATCTAGTATTACTCTTATAATTCTAAAAACAGTACTCAAAATATAAATAATTTTTGTGATAAAACAATTTCAAGAAAGTAAAAAACCTATGCCCCTGGAACTACAATTCTCATCCACACGATATATGATTGGAAATTCACAAGAGGTAAGACAGAACATATAGGGTTGTTACTGTTCTTCATCCATTTCAGAAAAATATATATAAGTAGTGTTGCATGTACTTACAACACTTTTACTTACAAGATTATTTTGTTAGTTTTCTTTTGAATTTCAAATTTTAAATTTTATAATTTTCAACGTATCAATAAATGACAGGTAGAAAAGTAAGTTTTTTTGTAAGTTTTTCTAAAATACATCTAGCATTTCCAAAAAATATAAATATATAAAGGGGTCCCGAGGAACAAGGAAAAAGTTACATAATGCAGAAGACATGTTTGTCTGATTCTGGGTTAATTATATTAGGTATGAGACTCTGGGCCTGCTGGTTTTGAGTTAAGAAGTGGCTGGAGAGCCTTGACAACGATTGTCATGTTTGGCCTGAAGTCTGCCTCATACTGAACACACAGCGCTGCAACTGCTCCCAACTGAAAATGTTACATGAAAACATGGTAAGAACTTGAAAGCTTTTTCTGGGATAAACAAATCTGCTCAAACTCCTGGATTAAAACATGCCTCAAGCACATGGGTTGGGTTTGCGTTTGAACTTTGAATGAAACATGAAAGCAACGGATATATCATATCATTAGCAAAGCTGTAATGGACGATTAAAGATTGTTCAATTACTGAAGAATGCAAGTCTGAATGTGACAGGAATGGAACTTGATATAGCCTTAACATAATTTGGTGAAGCCCTCATAAATTCATAATGCTTATCCCCTTAAAATGCCTAATAGGAGAAGTGTGGTGACTCCTTATAAAGATCAGGATGAATTTGCTCCTAAGTCCTATAAGACTTCTCAACCCGCACCCTTATATGTCAGCCAGTATTTTCAATACAATCATCGTGGATAGATTGCAGAAGCCTATCATCAATCGTAGGTTAACATGCTTTAATACCATATAAAAATACATATTTCTCCCCTTAAAAGAGCCTAATAGGAGGAGTGGATAACTCATTATAAAGATCAGGATAGATTTGTTCCTAAGTCGTGTGGGACTTCTTAACAAGATCAACTACACATTGCAATTATAGAATTCAAAGACAAGTGGTTTACTGACAAGACATCCTAGGAGGAAGATTATCAAACCCAGATTCATGCTCTTTCTTTTTTCTGTTCTTATATACTAGTATTTTCTATTAGTACTAAAGAACATATAAAAAGCTTCAAAATCTACACGTTATGAAACAATAAAGTTGAGGGAAAGGATAACAAAAGGTTGCCTTAGCAAGCGCCTTTGGCGGGTAGTCATTGTTTAGCTTGGGATCAACACATTGCTTCACTTTGTCCTCGCTCAATCTTGGAGTTGCCTGGGGTTGTTGAAATACAGATCAGATGTGTATATATTGGTTTGGTGGCAAGGCAACTGAAATTAAATGTAGCAGAAAACAATATATATACCCAAGTAACAAGACTCTGCTGCCCTTTGGGCATTGTATGGTCTACGGGCTTTCTTCCCGTTAAGAGCTCCAGAAGAACAACTCCAAAACTATAAACATCACTTTTATGAGTTATCTGCCCTGTCATTGCATATCTGAACAGCAAGCAATAATGTTTAGAAAAAGGAAAATCTGTTTCGGAAAACAATAATCTTGAGAGCAGAATAAAGTGTTTCTCATCAGAGACCCCCAAGAAGAGATCATAATACTAAAAATTGAACGTAATTTGCAGTCTATGGAGCAACTGCTCAATTATGTTCATTCAGAATGGAAGCTAAAACTAGAGAAAAGCTAAGGCTTACTCTGGAGCATGGTAGCCAAATGTTCCCAAGACTCTGGTTGAATGCAGCCGAGCTGCCGTATCAGAAGACTGATTTGACAAGTTAAAATCGGCAATTTTGGCTAGGTAGTCATCAAAAAGTAGGACATTGGTAGATCTGACATCACGATGAACTATAGAAGGCTGCACCTTTTCATGCAGAAACTCAAGGCCTTTGGCTGCCCCATAGGCAATCTTAACTCTTTGGTTCCAGTTTAAAACAGGACCAGGTGCAGCCCCTTCTACACCTTTCCTCCCTACATTAGAGAATAAAATATAAACTGAATTCCACAAAAAGAAAGAATTCAAGAGTGAAATATCTTGGAATACCGTGTAATATGTCATGTAAAGAACCCTTAGTTGCAAACTGATGTACCAAGATTCGATTATTTGCTTCCAAACAATACCCGATTAACTCAACAAAATGCTCGTTCTTAAGCCTTGAAACTGTTGATAACTGCATCAACCATGAAAACAGTAAAATAAAGCCCCAAACAATTGCCTCTTCAGCAGAAAAATGAGGTCCTAAAACCTCACCTGAGCTGCAAAATCTGAGTCTGGCTCTTGTGATGAACTGGTATCCAACTTCTTTATTGCAGCAGCCTGACCATTACTCAGCTTTGCATGGAATACCCTGCCATAAGAACCTTCTCCAATCAAAGCCTTTGTGCCGAAGTTGCCGGTCAACCTACTCAACTCATCCAATGATATAGCTGGTGTTTCAATGGGTAATACTTTCTGAGGAGCTCCACTTTTGACCATGTTGGAACTCCTTGGCTCTCCTCTCCCAATGCCTGTAATCAAGAGGCAATCACACTCCATCACACCCTTTTCCTAGACATATTTCCTTGTTTGAACTCAAAAGAATAAATTTAGTTATCATCATTTTTCTCATCATCCCATGATGTGACATTAATTGATAGGCTCATAAATGAAACATAATAAATAATCTACAATCATCTAATGCCACATCATAAACTAATGAGAAGATGATAAGAAAGGAGATGATGAATTGCATTGCTGAACTCAAAAACGTTCTCATAATTAAACAGTAGGCGAAAAGTAACAAGATGACACCAAATAGAGTATTAGAAGGAGTTGAAGATTGTTATCCTCACCATATGTATCTTCGCCTCTGGGTGGTGCAGTATATTGGTTTGCTGGGAGACTCTGGTTTTCCTCCTCCTTACCTCCACAGCAGAACATAGTTCAAGTTGTGGTTGCAGCGATCTCAAAACCCATACAGAGCAAATGAAAGAGGAATTCCTCAGAACATAATAGTTCCTGCAATTACAGCAATCCAAACCCATACATCAGACCATGACTCACAAAAATCAAAGAAAGAAGAACGCCAACCCCACCCTTTTACCTCAAAAACTAGATAAAAAGAAATGATGGAAACAAGCCGGGTGAAAACATAGAAAGCGTGCAAACAAATTAACAAATATTCTTTTGGTTCCCGAGAAAGTGGGTGAAAGAAAACTTGCGAGTGTGATTGTATCATCACTTGTAAATAATTGAACTTTTTTCTCATTTCAAAGATTCCATCCTACTTTGTATCATCTCAACTAAAAAAAAAAGATAAATTTGAAACAGGTTAACGTTGCCCATTTACGCATCTCAAAGATGTTCACATGTTAACAACATTGGATGGGGTTCTTACCTAAACGATCCGACGATGCAGACAGAGACCGAGAAAAAGAAATTGTGAAATAATGGAAAGATATCTGGAAACAGGGGAAGCCTAACTTCCTCGGATGTGTCTCTGTTTCGGGGCAAAGGCAGACGTTCTTCTGTTCCGCGGGAAACTCGGTTGGAGGGTTTAACGGCTAAAACTAACCTAATAACCAACCCTACACGTCTAGTGCCTCCCACGATGCACGTCCCAGAAAAAACAAAGACAAACCTGCCTCATTTAATAAAAACACAGATAACAGAACTCAGATGTTTAGACATGGATTATGCTATAAACATGCATGGTCCAACTGTCGCCGTTTGACCGACAACTTCATTGTCCGAACTCCATACAAAGACCAAGTTTAAAGAATATTTGATATTTCATGTCTCTCAAAGAATAATGCACGTCTTCTGCACTTCCTAATTTACTAACCACAAGATCGCAAATTTACGTAGTTTGATGTGATATATCGTATTTCTTCACAATAAAAGCTATTCTAATGCCATGTCAATTAATGTCATTTTATAAGTTTGATTTTATAACATCTATTTGTAGATGAGAAGTATTTCTCACAGAGAAGACATATAAAATGAAATATATTCACTGTAAATCTAACACCAGTTTGCATTGGTCGAGGCCAAAACCCCAAGCATATTATGATACACTCAAAAGGAGGAAGAAGTATTGAATCTATTGACTGCTTGGCCGTTGGCGATCCTTGAATGATTCACAAGTATAGGCACTAAAATTACAGGACCTTTCTCAAGAGTCAGGAGGTAAGAATGACGCATGATGAAATAAAGATGAAATAGGCACTAAAATTATAGGTTCGAGGATATGGAAAACAGTGAACGGAGCTGCAGAAGCAGCTAATTTGAGGGCCCGTTTGGATACAAAGATGAAATAAAATCATCTCAACTTATCTTAATTCATTTTAATCAACAATTTCATTAATCATCTCAACTCATTTCATCTTACCATCCAAACAGACGCTTAAGAGCAAAAAGCCTGCACATGGATGGACATAAGATAATTATAGAAGATCAATAAAATATAAAACACATTCATAATACCAAATGAATCTTTTGGTATTACATTTTAACCAAATATTTGTTTTGATCTTTTACACTACTTTTCATCCTGAGTATGTGGACTGCAGGGAAGCTAACATATGCAGCATTCCTACACCCCAATTACAGAAACATCATGTAAACACAAAGGGAAACCTAATCGGAATCATTAAAGCTTCACCAATTGCCACATGAAGCAACCCCAATGTCTTACTGTACACTCACCTAAACATCCATAATCTTTCTAGCTGTTATTCTTCTTTCCATATACGGCCAGTAACCCTCAACTTCAGCTCTTGCCTATCCCCACCGGAAAAGTACAGAGCCATACTCCTCTGAATGATGAGTCCGTCCTGACTGTCACGAACTTTCTTATGACTGTCGCGAATGCTTCTTGGTATTCCTTGCCATATGAGCTTACGACCATTTGCACCAACTTCCAAACTGTAGCTGAATTTCTTTGCCTCATTGTCATCGCCCATGAATCGCAAGAAGGCCATGTATACTGGTGCCATACCAAGCTGGAAAGCCTCAAAATGCAAACAGAATTGTCTTCCAAAACAGTTGAACACCTGCACAAAAAGGCAGATCGATACATTAAATTGGAATGCATTAACGTGTGTACACAAAAATTTTGAAGCTCTGCCATTGTACAAGAGCATGAAATATGTTTTACAAACAACCTGTACAAAAAGCATGTGAACCCGCTTAAGAAATTATTATCATTTATCAGTTCCCAGGCAGTGCAAGAAGCAAGTAGGATTTAGGAACCAATTTTCCCATTTCATTTATTTAAAAACTAAATTTAGATCAATAGCCACTCAACAGCACTACCACTACGTGCTAAAAGTGACCGAATCTTAAACTCAACTCAACTCAACTAAAGCCTCAATCCCAACAAATTAGGCACATGAAGAATTACCAATCTTGCTACCAGAAAAAAAAATATGGTAATGAGTGATGCAAAATTTTGTAAGCCCTAACAAGATATATTGCATAAGATATAATCATATTGTGTCTAATATACTACCAACACGTCCAAGATTTTATTTTATTTTTACTTGAACGAATGTATTTATAAATACGGGACAGCTCAGAGCTCAGGCCATCTCCTCCATGTTCCAATAAGAGACAGAAAAGATAAAAATGGGACCTGAGAAATTACAAAAGTCAGCACAACTAGCTAGTTATTAGAACCATAGCATAAAAGACTTACGGTCAACATCCATGTGGCATTTTCAACCTCATGTGGGTTTGATTTAACATATCGATGGTTGAAGGTACACCCATCATGCATGTCAACCTTGTGATCATCCTTAAGATGTGCAACAAGAGTTGGGATGTCACCCATGACAGAGCACTCAGATCCAGCATAAGGGCAACTGAATGGACGGAATCGACAATGTTGCTCATGCTTAAGCTTGCTGTAGTATGGGAAAATATCAGTGCAACCCAAAGTCTGGTATGTGCATGGGAGCTCCAACGATTCAGCAACTTTCTCCAGAGCCAAACATCTTATATTTCCAAGATCATAGCGGCAAGTTGGGCAACAATTGTGCACTCTTATCTTGCAGTTTGAACACAGAGTATGGCCATTTGGACACTACAAAATGAGAATGCAAATACGAAAGGAGTTCAGAATGTGTTTAAAATTTGAACACTCTTATCTAGAATGTGTTAGAATAATTTCACAACCAGCATGTTAAGTGAAAACCGACAATAAGCTCTTTTCTAAGTCTATTTTAAAATTTAACAACCAAACCAGCTCAAACATAGGAAATGGTAAAAACTCACTGCAAAGCTTTCTCAATCAAATTATAAGTAATTAAATCACTTACAACAAAAAGTCCATACACCAGCCAAGATATATCTCTTAGGGATTAGCTATACAGCTGCCTAGAAGAAGTCTCCATAGCTACCCCAAAAGTGTCCTTCCTTTTAGAAGGTGTATACCGCATCCAACAGGTCGAAATTAGATTTGGAACAATAATATTAGTTAAAAGTAAACCCCACCCTAAGAGGCCAGAAGGTTCGAAAACTGAATAAGGTGTTAATAAACAGAATAGACATGCCTCCCTTTGACATATTCTTCCACCACACAGATTCATTAAAATACAAAAATGTTCAAGAAAATTAATAGTCCGGTCACTGTCACGAGCTTAGAACATTCTTTTATAATTCATAGCTATATTAAGATCACAAGTGAATTCCTTTTTGGGTCTATAATAAACATTGTTTATATATTAAGTTACATTAAACGCATAGTTGCCATTGCACCTGCAAACTTGGATTCCATATGTAAGGGGTACAGTAAGAACCCAAGCGTCATTGTAGGCTAGATTACAGGAAAAATACCAAAGTTGTATATGTGAGAGCCCATGATTTATGCATTATTCTTCAAGCCAACGGTGTCTTCAGTATATTAGCCTTTTTGTCTCATTCCAGCTGAAACAATCCTACATTATAGTTATATTTGAACATGTGACAGAAAGTTATTTGTACCCAGAACTTGGTCAACAACAGCATTTGAAACTTCTATACAACCTTTAAAGTGGAGTAGAATATAAAATTGAAAGAATGGATATAAAATGGAGACATCACCAATCGTGCTAAACATAATAATTTAAATTCTATAAATTTCAATGATGTTCTATGAATAATAACATAGTAATTACAGGAGTCATTCCATATGAACATCCCAGAACTAAAAACGGAAGTCCTATCAGAAACAGATTATAAATAAGTTCAGGAATGGAACATATGGGATTAGCATACCTGGTGAATTGGAGGGTACATCAAACATGTGCAGACAGGGCACTCAAGCAGTTCATGCACACCATTAGTTGAATAAATCCCTTGCTGTCCACCAGAACCATTGGTAGCTCTTATAGGTTTACTACTAGTCTCCAGCTCTGCTGTTGCTATTTCATAATCTGAAACTGCAGAATAAGACTCAACGACTTCTTTGCAAGCACTGCTACCAGGAGCCATGGCCGATAGATATCTAATGATATTTGTAGCTCAATGACCAAGATCCAGAACTGTAATTGCCTTCTCAATTGTCTCCAATCACCTATGGTGATATTGCTCTGTCAGGAATATAAAGGATCTTAGTACGAAAGAACCTCATAGACACTAAATAAAACCATTAATTTCCAAGCCATTGTTGTTTTCCAGTATGTACAGATGTTCAGCCAGATAAGTGAGAACAAATATATTTCCAACTTGCAAGAAATCCACAGATGTATGCTTACAGCACATTAGTCCTAATTAACTTGCATTTCAAGAGTACTCTTCTGGCTTTTGAAAGTGGGGAAAAATCATACTGATAAATTGTAAGAATATAGTTCTCCAGGTTCTTACCATACAACTAGTGGGCCTCTACACTATCTGGGTGCTTCTATACTACAATTCCCAGATTATAAAACTAATCGTTTATTAACTACAATTTCCACATCATGAAACTTGTCTATTAACAACATTTCCCAAATAAAAAAACTAGCTGTTTATTCTAATGACTAAAGATTGTAGCTGGGCATTCAGAAGTTCTATACTACAGCTTTGCTTTGTACAACATTGGTACGTCGCATCCCTTCATTTGAATTCCCCTGTAAAACAATTTTAATAAATCTTTTCCTCGTGGAAAACAATGAAAGTAGTCAGGAAATGAGGAGCAGTGCGTTGCAGATAAATAAAAGTTTTTAACTTTGCAGTTCACCAGTATTGGAATTGATAGGATATTGCACTTGCCTCAACAAGAACAAGAAGAGAAAATAACACACTAAATTTGTTTTCAAACGTAAAATACCCCATGAACAGTGTTTCAGCTAAGACATTGTGCAAAATGGAAACAAGAAAGCTAAACACAAATTATTTTCAAACACTAAATAAAGAGTGATTCAGCTTTTAAAATATTATACAAAATGGAGACAACAAAGCTAAACGCAAATATATAACCCAGACCAAAAGGTTTCGCATGGTTCCTCCACCATACCTCAGTCAAACAAATCTCCAAAGACCTTGAGCACATTCAACATAAACGGAACAAACTCAAAGTGGGTTTTCAGAAAACAGCCATTTCCATTTAGATCAACTGTGAAGCAATCAAAATCTACGTACAAACCAATAGAACAAAAATTCCCCACCCCCAAAAAAAAAATGGCCTAAGTGCGGAACAGAATTCTGGCAAATACAATCCCTCTTATATCAAGCACCGAATCAGTCAATATATGAAACCAGAACAAATACCAATTGCAAAATTCAAATTAAAAAACAAAACACAACTTTCCACGCAGTTCAAAACTTAATTGCCAATCATTACCTTTCCCACTTAAATCATTAATCAAATAAATCAAAATAGTTATAAGAATACTAAAAACAACGCAAAACCCTGTTTCAAAATTCCACCCAACCAACTCCAATCAAACGCAAAACTAGGTCTTGCCAAAAACTACCTTTCCCACTTAACCAAATCAAGAATGCGGCGAAATCTGGCACGAGAAGAAAAGCCAAAAGAATACCCATTTGAACGATCCAAAAATCTTCATCCGATCAAAAGAAAAAACAAACCCACAACATATACAACAAATAAAATAATCAATTGAGATTTCCGAGCCAAATGTCTCAGAAAACGATCAAATTAAATCCATAAACTCATGGGTTTCACTCGAATCATGAACAGAAAAACAAAAACAAGATTTTCAAAAGTTAAAAAAAAAAAAAAAACCAACAACAACAACAAAAACAAACCAGTTCCACGAGATCCGGGACTTGCGCGTATTACCTGGTTATGGAATTTGTTAGAACAAAAATAAAAAAGGATATCCTGTTTCGGTGCTGATCATGGAGGTCTCTGTTGTCGACTTGTCTCTATGCTTCCACAAATCATTACTGTGAAATGTGGTTTTAATATTATAAAGAGTTTCTCCCTTTTTCTAATGTTTTTCGCTTAATTTCTTTTTACTTTTTGCGTTTAATTTTTTGTCCCAGACCGTGGACCAGTGACTCTACCCGCACGCAACGTTTGAATTCTCTCTCTCTCTCTCTCTCTCTCTCTCTCTCTCTCTCTCTCTCTCTCTCTCTCTCTCTCTCTCTCTCTCTCTCTCTCCCCTTTCGTTTTCTTTTTTTTTTATTGTTTTTTGTAAGCCTGTTTTCATTTCTTAAGACCGTTGACGTTTTAATTTCTAGAATAAAGGATTGAGTGCTGTACTCTCCTCACGCGTCTATGGTAACCATGACTACTCGCTGGCATCCTCTATCACGTTCCCACTATAAGTAATCTCCTATAATTTTTCTAAAAACATTTTTATAATACGAAAGAAATATAAAGTTATAAGTTGAATTTTACTGTATTTAACTCCAAACTTCATAACATCTATATATAATATTTGCTATAATAAAATTTATATTTAGACTGAAATTTATTGTTGAAAAAAAACCTAATATCTCTAGTAAAAATGATGAAAAATGTCATGAAATTAGAAAAGCATCCATCTAATACATGCAAAGTAACAAACTAAACTTAGAATAATTTTTTAGCTAACCACGTGATTTTTTTAGCTTAGCTCAATTCAAGTAAGGTTTTGTTTGGATTCGAAGTTAAAATAAGATGAGATGAATTGAAATAAGTTTTAAAAGTTGTATAAAATAATATTATTATTATTATTATTATTGTTATTTTGAAATTTAAAAAAATTGAATTAGGATGTAAAAAAACTGTATTGAAATTTTAAAAAATCATATTGAAATTTGTATTTTGTATGAAAATTTGAAATAATGTAATGATGAATTGAGACAAACTCAACTCGTCTCCGAATCTAAACGGGACAAATATATGATAATTTTTGCTTAAAAAAATATATGGTAAATTTTGCTTTCACTTTCTCTCTCTAACGAGAATGCTATCCAAAGAGGTAAACAAAATCTTACCTTCTTTGTCTAGAGATTAGGTAGAGCTTCAACTTTACCCACCATCATCTTGTTTGTATAGTTTAGATAAAATTGTAATCCCTTAAAAGAAGATAAAATTGTGTTGTGTTTTTTTAAATTTTTTTAAGTTTATTGATGGTAATATAGAGAACTTCGATCTACTGCTTTCCGTCCACTCAAAATTGCCACGCGCCACACCACAAAACTTATTAGCTGTCGGTTCTTTGGATGACATAAATTCAAGAGCAATATCGAAAAAATGGCGCATAATCCTTACCCACAATCCAGACTGCACTTGGATCTCATACGCCGCCACACCACAATGGATTTCTTGCATCATGTGCAGCATTTTTTAAGTCAATAGCCTCGAATCTCTTAGATTCGACCAACGTTCAATTTCTCTTAGTGTGAACGTGCTACCACACTTCCTATCAATCTCTTGTTAGCAATTCGACCTTTTTCCAACCGTCTATCTTCCTATATTATAGTTCATTCTAAATAAGATCATAGAAAAAAAAAAAGGTAATGAAAGTATTTTTTTCAATCAGTTCAGACAAAAGGACATGCAACAAATATCCAATCACTTTAGCTTCCAACTATAATATTATAGTCCATTTATTAGACTATCAAAATCACTTCAGCAGATTTTCCTTGCAAAAAATAGGTGAGGTCAAGTCTTTGGGAGTATTAAAATTTTTATTTCAGTGTTGTATTAGCTGATTTGTAGTGAATATCAAAGTTTCTCATCCGTTATCATCCTCTAACTATTTTTTATATCTATAATGCCATTTAAAAAAAATAAGAGTGGTGCTATAATGCCTATTAAAACTTATTTTTCTAGCTTATTTTTAAGTCAAATTTTACTTTTTATTTATTTTTATTATTCTCTTTTTATCATTTTAAAATATTTTTAAAAATATAAAATAATATTAATACACAAATAATCATTTACTTAATTATTAGATAAAAAATTAAAATATATAAAATATTTAATTGAGGTATCAAATTAAAATTTCAAACTAACATTTTTCAAAAAATAAATATATGGTCAAAATAGAAGCGACAAAGGCATTTTTAATTTTTTTTTCCCCGTATTGAACGGTGTAAACTCACCAAATGACTCGGCGAGTACCCATTTCTTCAAACGCAGCGAGTTCAGATTGTTCCACGAATGTATATACTGCGGGCGTTGGGAATACAGTAGTTTCACATTGGTCAATCAGTATACTCTTTTTGTCCTTTGCTTGGCATTTGGGGAAATGTCATACCATTCCTACTTTTTCAACGATCTTTTGCAAATTGAGGGAAGAAAAATGAACTTTTACAAAATATTAAAGGTAATGTTATTATATCTATTTTATTTGATATTTTATTTACATTTTTTTATATTTTATATTTTATATTTATTTTATTTAATAATTAAAGAAGTGATTATTAATATATTAATATTTTTTCATATTTTTAAAAAATATTTAAATACAGTAAAAAAATATGAAAACAAAAAAATAATTTTTTTTCTACTTTTTATCATCACTTTTTTATCATTTTAAAATATTTAAAAAAAAAAATCAATACATTAATAATCGCTTTATTAACCATTAAATAAAAAAAGAAATTAAAAAAAAGTACATGAGGTATCAAAAATAAATATCAAATGAAATGAATATAATAGCATTATCCAAATATTAATATTGTGGAGGGTGAAATAAAAAATGGGTATGTTAGAGGATGATCACTCTACCAGGACTAATAGCCATGTTTGGATTATTTTTTTTTTCTTGAGTCATGTACAACCTCTCAATTTCTCATATAATATTTTTTTTTTTTTTAAATATTTTGTAGTTTATTCTTTTTAAACTAATTAAAATTTTCTATTTATTATTCATATATCAAATATTTATAAAAAAATAAAATAATAATTAAAAAATATATAATATATAAAAGATTAAGAGATTGTATAGATTTCCTCTTTTTTCTTAGATTGAGATTTTTTCTTTATCAACCAAACCTAATCACTACTACCCATACTGTCCAATTGTCCATGGATGGAATCCTTTTTGCCACACTGATCTTTGTAGCATCTTATTGTTTTATTATTTACCCTATCTCTACTACTATTTCATCTATATGCTATAATATATTTTTAAGGATGGCTCTATAGTTAGCGTTGGGAGTACCTGCTAATACATATTATTTATACATGTTTTTTTTTTTTTTACACGTATTTTTCTAAAAATTTCTGAAAATTTTATAGTATTATTAAAAAATACTTTCATAATTATTAAAGAAATCAATAATAAACCACAATGAGAGCCTTTAATTAAAAAAATTAATATTTTTTTATTTTTTAAATCAAATTATATCACATAAATTGTGCGGTGTGGATACTTTTTAAATATAATTATTGAATTATAATATATATTAGGTGCACAGTTTGCAAAGCACTAAAGGACAACGAAAGGGCGCACTTGGTTTTGTCACGTTGTGTGTACATAGTCATGAGTCATGAGTCATGTATATGTGTATGGAGAGAGAGAGCTGTGATTAGGGGGGTTTAAGAATAGGACCGGATGTTCTACACTGGACTAGTCATTTTGGACAGGATTATTATTATTTATTTGAATTTGAAGATGTGATAAATTAAAATAAGTTTAATTTATTTTTTAATATTATTATTATTTTAAAATTTGAAAAATATGTATTAGGATTTGAAAAATATATAGAGAAATTTGTATTTTATATTAAAAAAATTAAAAAAAATAATAATGAAATAAAAATTAGTTGAAGTGAGTTGAGGTGAATCTCATATATAAAATAGGGCCTAAATTGAATGAAATATGATTCAATCCGATCCAAAAAATTTAGGATTGATATTCAATCTAGTCTAAGTCCATGAAACTTTTTTATCTGAATTGACTTGAATATCTTAATAAGAAATATATATCTTTTAATGTGTAATTATAATATATATAATACTAATATATAAGTACTCATACATATTATATAATATTAATATATTAACATATTATAAGAGCTATAGTATAAAATAAATTATAATATATATAAATTTATAATATTATTAATATAGTTAATTTAATATGTTAGTATTAAATCACTATAACTTACTAGTTACATATTAATAATAAGTAATAAGAGTATTAATACTATTTAATAACTAAGTATAAAGCAATTATAAATATTAACGTGGTTAATAACTAGTATATAAATTATAATCATTAATATAATTGATAAATTGATATGAGGATTAATTAACCAACCTATGATCTATGATGTATCACTAACACCATTAAACAATTATTAATATTTACATTTGATCTATATAAAGTTTTAATTAATAAAATACCTTTTATACCAATACTAAAACTATTAACTATAATATATATATATATATTAGACGAGATCAATGTATTATTTTATTATTTAATGTATAACTATTAACTATAATATATATCATTGATAATTTGATAACTAATCTATGATGTATTACTAATAAATAATTCACCACAAGCTAATTACTAACATCTATATTGATATCTAATTAGAATTTTTATTTATTAAATAGTTTTTTTTGTAATCTACATCAAATAAGTTGCCTAATTTTAATTATACTAATTTACTAAATATCGTATATGAATTTATGTGGTCAAAAATAGTGCAATTTTGCAATCACAAAAAAGGGGAAAACAACACCATTTTACATGTCTAGAAAGCATGATGAGAGAAACGGTGCCATTTAGCAATTTTTTAAGGTTAAAATTTAAACTATTTGCTCATGAAATAGCACCGCTTTGAATCAATTTCAATCCAAATGCATTGTTTCAAGGCCACCCACTCCCCTTTTCCTTCCTAGTTTCCCCAATTCAATCTTCTTCTTCCTCATTTCATTTATGAAAACTCTTTGCAATTCTCATCTCAGTGTCGTTTCCAAACCCTAGCCCTTCATCTTCGTCGTAAATAACTCGCAGAGTCGCAACCCTCCTCTCCATCTCCATCGTAGACTCATGAATCACTCATTTTCAAAAAGGTAACAAGCAGCTATACCCTAGCCCCTAATTTATATTTGTGATTTGCTGAAAGAATCCAATTTTTGTATATTTCTTTTTTCAAGATGAATAATCTTCTAGAAATGAATCCAATTTCTATACGTTGAACTGTTGGGGTGTTTTCCTATGGTATAAATTATAATCTCTAAGTCGACTAGTTGATGAAAGCCCCCACAACATTATTTTTGTTTCCAATTTCTGTATATTGATTGTTGAACTGTTGTGTGTCTCTTCACTTTCTTATTGATTGTCTATTATTTACATGTCTATAGTTCTAATTTGAAGGATGCTTGGCTCGTGAATTGTTTTGGCTTGTGTATTTGTGGTTGGCTATATTCAAACTAAGTCATTGCATATTAACGATCGTCGCCTTTTCTACTAAAACTTTATTGCATATTTTTTACACAAGCCATAACAAGCATTTGAAGGAAATGCATGTCTAGAATTGGTTTGAGGGAAATGCATGTCTAGGTTACTTAAAATGTTGTAAGATAAATTATGCTCGACAGTTTGTTAATTCTAATATAATTGTTGGTTTATTTATTTTTGTAGATAGAGTCTTCTACAAATGAGGTGCAAGAGTCAACACAATCGGTCTCGATCCAAAAAATGCCTCCACACCACCCCATTTCTGATGTAAGTATTAAATTTGGGTCACGTAAAGGTAAAGTTAGGTCATACATGTGGGAGCACTTTGAAAAAGTAAAAGGCGATGATCTTTCCAAACCTAAGGCTATGTGTAATTATTGTGAAGCGATGTATGCATGTGATTCGAATAAAAATGGTATGAAGTGCATGAATTATCATATTGAGCACTAATGTAAGACATTTTCAGCTAGGAAGACAGGTACGAGTCAAACGATTTTAGAGTTTAAAATTGATGGATGAAGTGGTAGTGGGAGACTTGTGCACATTGCTTTTTTAGTATTAAGGCTTGACGACAAGCCTTGAGAAAGATAGTTTATTCTTGATAAGTTACCATTTAAGTTTGTTGAATGAGAGAGTTTCAAACAATTTATACTTGTGGTTTGCCTTAAGTGGCTTGGAATTTCGTCTTGTGCTATGATTGCCAGGGATTGCTATAATGTGTTTATTATAAATGAAAAATGCTCTTTGAGGGCAATGAATTTCCCTCACCAAGGATATTTAGACATCTGTGCAAAACTTTAATTATATGTGTCTCACAACACACTTTATTGATGATAACTAGAATCTACACAAAAGGATTATTTCATTTTCCTTGGTTGAAAATCATAAGGGTAATACATTTTATAAGGGCATAGAGATATGCTTGCATGATTAGGGGCGGCCGAAAATAATTACAATCACTCTTGATAATAAAATTTCTAATAATTGAGTCGTTTCTTATTTGAGATAAAAAAAAAAAATCAAGTTTAGGAAGGATACGATTCTAAAATATGAATTCTTACATGTTTGAAATTGTGTCTACATTTTAAAGTTAATCATCCGTGATGAGTTGAAAAACTTTGAAAAGTCTATTGCAAATGTGAGGAGAGTTGTAAAGTTTGTTAAATCATCCCCTCAAAGGTTGAGCACATTTTAAGAAACGTGTGGGATTGGAAGAAATTTAATCTAAAGACAATGTTTGCCTAGATATACCAATTAAGTGGAACTCCATGTATCTTATGTTAGAGAGGATTCAACATTTAAGAAGGCTTTTGATCGGTTAGAAGAAGAAGATTCGGGCTTCCTTAGTAGTATTGGAGATGAAGATGATAACGATAATGAATATGATGTGTTGAAGAAAGTCAAAGAAGTTAGAGTCTCCCAATGCAACCGATTGGGAGAAGGTGAAAATGTTTGTGACGTTTCTTCAATTGTTTCATGAAACAACTATACACTTCTTAGGGGATGAATAAATAACCTGCAATATTTTTTTTTTCGAGTTGGTGACGATTTAATGTGATATTAACAAGATTTGTAAAGAAGAAAGTCTCGTGGTGGGAGTAATGACCACAAATATAAAGAAAAAATTTGAAAGGTATTAGGTGAACTTGGATGATCAGAATATGTTGTTATATATTGAGCTTATTCTTAATCCTCGATACAAAATGTAATATCTTGATTTTGCATTAACAAAAATGTATAAAGATAATTCTACAAAAGCAATTGATCTGAGTTGGAAAGCAAAAAATGTATTTACCTGCTTGTATGAGACATTATGGAAAATGATCAAGGGAGTTCACGTGAGCGTGTAAGTTCTCCACGTGAAGATATAGGTCCTTCAACTTGTAAGAGAGCAAAATCCAATGATAAGGCTTATATGGGGAATGAATTTGAGCAAAATTTACATTCAGAAAATTCTTTGGAAAGCAAGTCAGAGGTGATAGATATTTAGCCGGCAAATATGATGGTTGAGATGATAATTTTGATCTTCTAACTTGGTGGAAAATGAATTTAGTTAGATATCGCGTACTTTCAAAGGTTGTACATGACGTACTTGCAATATCAGTATTTACTATGGCCTCTGAATCTGCATTTAGCACGGTGGGTTATGTACTTGACTCTTTTCGAAGTAGTTTAAGTCCGATGACGATTGAGACTCTCATATGTGAACAAAATTAGTTTCGTTTTTCTTTTATTCCAATAAGCCTTAGGATTTTAATGGATGATGTGAAAAATTTTGAAAAGCAACTGGAGAGTATGAGTATGTAAATTTATTTAACTTGTTATCTTTTGTGGTTTATTTGTTTTATCTTCTATATTATGTAAATTTATTTAACTTGTTATCTTTTAAATTTTTGTGTCTAAAAATTATTGGGGAGTGTGTTGATTCTACGGAGGCATCAAATCCAATGTCTGCATGCCTTACACTCATTGCAAATAAGGATAAGTCAATGTGATTTCTACGCATTTTATTTTTACATTATTCTTTTTTGATGAATATGATATTCTTTTTTAAAATGGGTGTATATATATATTATATAATTTTGATTATACGAGATCTAGTACAAATTATTTTATTTATTGAGGTAGAAATCAGATTGATACTTGATTCTTTTGGGTTATTTTATTTATTTTTACTTCTCATTGTGTTTACGAAGACATTAAAGACTAATGCTTTCTTTTTCCATCTTTCATTAAAGTCTTTCCATCTCAATCTCAATCAGATTTAATACTTGATTCATTTTATTTACAAATTGTATGGATACTTGAGTCATTTCTCAATCTACATGATGCTTGGTTGCCGGTTGCGAGTCTAAAAAAAGGGGAGTGCTATTTAGATGTAAATTGCACTACTGAAAAGAAATGTTTTAATTTGAATGCATTTGGATATTAGTTTTAATTTTAAATTATTTTGATTTCTTTTTCTTTTATTTGGACTTTTGAAGTTTTGGAATCTATTATAGGACTTGTGAATTGGTTTTTTTTCTACTTCTTTTTTAGATTTTTTTTTATCATTTTTTAAAGAGTAATTTTTTAAAATATTTTTTAGCTTAAACATGTGATAAAAATGTGAAATGGGCCAAAAATAATTGAAATTGGACCAAAAAATAGATTTGATAATTGCATAATTTTGGACTAAATCTAGCCCATTATCATGTCTGGACTCCTTAGATCGAACCTGGACCAGATCGAATCGAATGGGACTGAACCAATATGGACTAATGCTGAATTATGTCCAGTCTAGGTTGGGGAAAATATCGAACCAAATAGGATCGGTTCATCATCTTCTCGGATCGGACTAGACCGGACCGTTTACATTCCTAATCGTGATGATTTGATATTTCGATTGAAAATGCATTTTCCTACCAAAATAAACAAGTGAGACATCATTCCTATACATTTTTTTTCAGTTTTTTTTTTATTTATTCTTTTTAAATTAATTAAAATCTCTACTCATTATTTATATATTAAATATTTTATAAAATAAAATAATAATAAATAAATAATTGTGTGTTTTGTGATATAAATGATGATGAATAGAATTTTTATCCAATCTAACCACGTACTAAAGCATTGTTGCAGATTAAAAAACTATCTTTCAAAAGTAACATTGGATATAATAATGTCCAAGTTTAGTGTATTTTTTTAAAAATAATATCTAAATATAAAATTGATATAAAAAATATTTTTTTTATAGTGGTATGACTTTGGTAAAATTCATCTAAAATGAGTTTAGATATGTTTGAATGTTAATATGAGGTTAGATATATTTATGTGAAACTGAAAAAATTTGTGAGTCTCACATGTTAAAAAATAGTTAATATGAGTTTAATGATCGAGAATTGGGTATTTGGATATTTTATTTAGTGTAAAAATAAACTGAATTGAATTGATCTCAATTCAGTCTAAGTTCCAAGCAGGGCCTTAAGTTGCATTTGGATGTTAAGTTGAGTTGAGCTGAGTTGAGTTATTTATGAATAGTAGTAAGTTGAGATGGTAGAATGAGTTTTATTGAGTTCACCTAAGATTAATTTAGATGTGTGTAGATGTTAAGATGTGTTTATGAAAAGTTGAAAAAGATTGCAGGTCCTACATATAAAGAGGTCCTGAGTTGAAAATGTTATTGTGGGTCATACTTGTAAATGGGTCTTGAGTTAAATGATGTTCAAGCCCCATTATTTGACAAATTCAACTTAAATCAACCCAGTTCAATCGAATTTTAAACTGAGTCTAACATTTAAACACCTAATTCTCAAATTATTAAACTCATCTCAAATTTTTTTTTTGATAACCATAAAATTCATTCATTAACAGTCATCCTCCATACATAAGTTGGCATCAAGCCATAATACATTTTGAAGGAAAGATGGAAGGTGATCCCACCATATAAAAATCTCATCAATATTCCAAACATTCCTAGCTAATGCATGAGCTACAGAGTTTCTCATGCGATAGACATACTGAATATGCACGTCTTGGAATCTTGACATGAGTAGCTTAACCTCTGCAATAATATTCCCTGCATTAGCTAAAGAGTCTGATGAAGCTTTCAGTTCACGAACCAACATAAGACAATCACTTTCAATCACTATTTTTAAATTCCCAGTAGTAAACACAGCTACAGGCCCCTTAGTATTGCAAGAGCTTCAATTGTAGCCGGTTCATCCGCATCATCCTCCTTTTTTGAAGCTGCCATTATCACTCCACCAGTAGCATCGCGCAAGACAACACCAACTCCAGCCTTTCAGATATCCTCAAAAATAGTTTCATCTACATTCATTTTAACAAAGCCTTCCATTGATTTCTTCCACTGATATATAGTCCTACTAACTCCTGGAGGTGCTGCCCGAACCTGGTTATATGCCTCATACAAAGAAAAAGCATGCTCAACCGCCTGCTGGTATTGAACTAGAGAATTTCCGTTTGCATTTTATTTTGCCTGTACCACAAACACTAGCACAACATGAAAAACAGCTTCACATCTTTTGCATTTTCGAAAATCATTACCCTTCTAACAGTATCAATAAAAGAGGATAAGAAGGGAAATGAATTAATCAAAGGCAAGTATTGTTGCCACATATCCCTAGTTTGCAGAACATTTCAAAAGGACATGATCTACATCCTCATGCTCACTCTGACAAAAGCAGCACCCATTTTGAACATCAACATTTTTCCTCCTAAGATTATCGATAATGGGGAGTATATTTTTGCAAGCTTTTCAAGTAAAAGAAGCTTCACCAACTGTGTCAACAGCCCTGTTCAAAATCAATTTGTAAGCTGATTTGAGTGTGAAATTTCCGCTTGATTCCTTATCCCATATTAGTTTATCTCCAAGCTGAATATAAGGCAATCTGAACTTAAGAATATATCTCAACTCAAAATCTCTTTATATGTGAGATCTACATTTTTTTTTAATTTAAGATTTTTTACAGGCAGGACAGGACACATAATTTTTTTAATTTTTTATAAATATATCTAAACTTATTTTAACATACAAACATATTTAAATTCATCTTAGGTGGATCTCACACGCTTATTCCGTTATCTCAATTCACTATTATTCATAAAGAATTAAACTCAACTCAATATCTAAACGTGGCCTTAACGATTTAAAAGTTGTGTATTTAAACATTGGACCATGCACAGAACCAAGAAATTTGGTTTGAGGAAGTCAATTTAAAAAAAAAAAAATTAGAATGGTCAAATACTATTTTTCAATATAATATCTTTTATAAAAACACATTTCTAAATTTACTTGTTATCAAAATTTGACATTTGGAGGGGAAGCACTCCCAAGACTACATGTAGTTCCTGATATGCTTAAATTGGAATTCAATCCGTATGAACTTAGCTACTGTCATATTCTATAGTCATTTATTATTACTTAGGGCTGATTTGTTTAATAAATTCAATTTTATTATTTATAATTCATTTCGTACTTTCAACTCATCTCAATCATTCATTTTAAATTTTAACTTATTTCAACTACTCATTTTATTATTATTCATAATTTATTTTATCTCATCTCATTTCTGAATTCAAATGAATATTACTCTCAATTTTTTTCCTATTGAAAAGGACATTGATTGGACATTTTTGCATAGTTTAGAAAAAAAAATTTAAATCAACTAACGTAATTATATAATTTAATTACAAATAAATTTAATTTTATAAAAATTAACGGTCAAATAGTAAAAATATAATTAAATAATAAAACCGAGGGTAGGATTCTAAGAATATTTTTTACGTATCAAATCCGGAAAGGCTTTTGACGAGAGAGGTAAAAAGTTGCCAAATTCAGAGACCTACCTCACCCGGTGATCTTTTCAGGTTCGGAGTTTCAACGGCAGCGGATGTGCCCCAACACCCAGAGTACCCTTTACCAGACCAGGCCCCTTTTAAAAAAGTTGGCTTCTCGTTTCCGCGCCCATACTTCCGTCCGCAAAAATTTCACAATCCCCTTCTCTTTCTCTGTGTGTGCGAGTGTGTGAAGGACAATGGAAGAGGAAGACCACCAAAAGGTCTCAGATCTGATCAAAGAGCTGGTCCTACGCTTGGTCTCCCGAAACCCCACGTCCGATTCGCACGCCCTTGACCCCGATTCTCCCGATTTTCGTAACTCTCTTCGCTACGCAGTTCGCTTACTGTCCAGCCGAATGACCCCCTCCATTGCCCCCGACGCCGCCGCCATCGCCGAGTCCATCAAGCGCCGTCTCGCAACCCGAGGTAAGTCCTCCGAAGCCCTCACTTTCGCCGAGCTTTACACCAAATTCGCCTCTAAAACCGGCCTAGGTAGCGTCAATAACAAATGGGCTGTCCTTTATTTGCTCAAAATCATTGCCGACGACCGGAAATCCGCGAAAACCCAGTTAGATTCCTCGGTTTTGTTGCCCCATTTGGCGTTAAACAACGCCGATTCGGGTAATAGTTATAGGGTTTCACGTACTCTAGGAAGCAAAGAAAAGGATTGGAGAAATGGGGTTTTGTTAGTCTCAAAAGACCCGGAAAATCGACGTGAAATTGCATTTAGGGAGTTCGTGAACTTGGTTAAGGAAGAGAATGAGGTGTGTGAAGAGGTTTTGGTGAGAGATGTGTTGTATGCTTGTCAAGGAATTGACGGTAAGTATGTCAAATTTGATAAAAATGCTGATGGGTTTGTTTTATCGGATTTAGTAAAGGTTCCAAGAGCAACCCGGGTAGTCGTCCGGAAGCTTTGCGAATTGGGTTGGTTGTTTCGGAAGGTTAAAGGGTATATTTCAGAGAGTATGGATCGGTTTCCTGCCGAGGATGTAGGAACCGTTGGGCAGGCCTTTTGTGTTGCACTGCAAGATGAGCTTTCAGAGCACTACAAGTTATTGGCAGTACTCGAAGCACAGTCGATGAATCCTATTCCGCTCCCTTCTGAGAAGGCGTGCTCTGAAAATTATCTTTCATTGAGGAGACTGTCGGTATGGTTTGCAGAGCCAACGGTGAAAATGAGGTTAATGGCTGTTTTGGTTGATAAGTGTAGGGTTTTGAGGGGTGGGGCAATGGCTGGGGCTATTCATTTGCATGCCCAGCACGGTGATCCACTGGTGCATGAGTTCATGAGGCGCTTGCTCCAGCGGGTTTGTTCTCCACTTTTTGAGATGGTAAGGAGTTGGGTTTTGGAAGGGGAGTTGGAAGATATATTTGCGGAGTTTTTTATTCTGGGTCAGACTGTGAAAGCTGAGTCTCTTTGGAGAGATGGTTACAGGCTCCATGCTGGGATGCTTCCTTCATTTATCTCACAATCTCTTGCTCAGCGCATTTTAAGGACTGGCAAGTCGATAAATTTTCTTCGAGTTTGTTGTGAGGATCGTGGTTGGGCAGATGCTGCAACAGAAGCTGCCACAGCTGCTGGGACTACAACAAGAAGAGGGGGCCTGGGTTATGGTGAAACTGATGCCCTTGAGTCTTTGGTTGATGAAGCAGCAAAGAGGATTGATAAACATTTGCTGGACGTTATGTACAAGGAGTATAAGTTCAAAGAACATTGTCTTGCAATTAAGCGGTATTTACTGCTTGGACAAGGTGATTTTGTTCAGTACCTAATGGATATTGTTGGGCCAGAGCTTTCAGAGCCCGCTAACACCATTAGCACTTTCAAACTAGCAGGCTTGCTGGAAACTGCAATTCGATCTTCTAATGCTCAGTATGATGATCCTAACATACTGGATAGGTTGAGGGTTAAGATGATGCCACATGAAACTGGAGATAGAGGCTGGGATGTTTTCTCATTGGAATATGATGCAAGAGTGCCCTTGGATACAGTGTTTACAGAATCTGTTATGGCAAGGTATTTAAGAATTTTTAATTTCCTGTGGAAGTTTAGGCGGGTGGAGCATGCGCTTATTGGTGCCTGGAAGACCATGAAACCGAACTGTATTACTTCTCATTCCTTCACTAAGCTGCAGCGTGCTGTCAAGTTCCAGTTGCTTTCGACACTGCGGCGATGCCAGGTTCTTTGGGATGACATGAACCATTTTGTAACGAACTTGCAATATTATATCATGTTTGAAGTCTTGGAGGTGTCATGGTCAAATTTTTCAAGTGAACTGGAGGTAGCAAAGGATCTTGATGATCTACTGGCTGCACACGAGAAGTATCTCCACTCAATTGTAGAGAAATCCCTCCTTGGAGAACGTTCCCAAACCCTTTGCAAGTCACTCTTTTTGCTCTTTGATCTTATATTGCGATTCCGAAGTCATACCGATCGATTATATGAAGGCATATGTGAGCTAGAAGCAAGGTATTCATCTTTCTGTATTATTATTGTTCTTTTGTTTTCCTCCTTTAATATCGTAAGACTAAGAACTGCATTTGATCAAGCTAGTATATATTAATATACATGTTTGCTGCAGAATGGAATCCTCTTTGCCCTCTCGAGACAAGAGCAAATCACGCAGGCAAGTGCGTGATAAAGCTTCAGAACCTGGGTCCTGGATAAGTGATGGCAGGAAGGCCCTCACACAACGTGCCGGTGAATTTTTTCGAAACATGGGACAAGAATTGGATGAAATAGCAAAGGAATATTCATCTCTGCTCGAGGACTTCCTTTCTCAGTTGCCTGTGCAGCAGCATGTTGATCTAAAGTTCCTACTGTTCCGGCTTGACTTCACTGAATTTTATAGTCGGTCTGATCCTAGTCTATAGAAACTAAGTCGACGCCTGAGTTTGAGGAAACTTTCCGCGATCAAAGCGTAAAGAAAATGCCTCAATTTGCTAATTGCTCCTGCCCAAGTGACTGAAGCACTCATATTCATCGGGGCTGGTTGACCTCAGGACAAAATACCTGATCATATTTGATTGCTCTAATTCGGTATGTGAACTTTTAGCTCCTTTATGTTTTTGTATCTGTGTGCATGGTTCAAAATATTTGTCGGAGATCTGACATAGGCATGTCTTAATTTTCAGATGGTGGTTGCTCTTTTCTGATGGCTTATGTGGAGGTTTGATTGACTTGAAGGTATATAGATTAGGGGGTGAATTGTGGTAGTGTTTATCTGATATATGAATGATTTTCTTTGGGAAGATTTCTTGCGGCTTTCATATGCTGTGCATCCCGAGCTTGGATGCTGTACCATAAGTTAGTTTTATATTGTCTGAATGATGAGCAATGTGTGTTTACCTATGTTTTGCATTTTCCTTCACTTGGATTCAATTACCTTCATCTCGTTCGTCTAGAATTCTCTGTTGTGGCGTAGAAATAAACCATTGTTTTATAGAGATTAGAGTGGTTTATGCACTTAGGGGCGGGTAGGACGGTGAGATGAAATGAGATGATTTTTATTTTGAGATTTGTAAAAGTGAAATTCTTTTTTATATTTTGTTTAGGAATTTGAAATAGTTGTAATGATTTGATAAGATGGGATAAGATAAGTAGAGACGATTTTTTAATCCAAACAAGACCTAAAGAGGAGAGGAGATTTTTCGAAATTTATGCTCGGACACGATTCTTTTTATGTAGATAAAAATAATTCTTTCTAGTACTTTTATTTTTTGATAAGTAAATAATTTTATTAATAGAATGGATGACATCTTAGCCAGTTACAAAGCAAAACATACATGCCCTCTTAAGGAGGGACGTTAGAGACCAGGAATTCATGTAAGTCCATGCCGTTAAAATCTACGGCGATGGACCATGTACAAAGAGTTCTAAAAAATAAAGCTTTAAGATCCTTTACAGTTCTCTCATTGTCCTCGAAAGTTCGCTCATTTCGCTCTTGCCATAAACACCATATTATACAGATAAGAATTATCTTCCAGATAGGAATCATCTTTCTAGTACTATGCAGCATAAGTAGACTTGAACTAGACAACCACCACCTTCCAGCAATTACAGATTGGAGTATGAGCCGATGGTGTTCTCTAACTCTCTCAAAACACCAATTTTTTTAAATTTTATCTTATATCATCTTATCTCAATATTCAAATATCATAAATATAAAATTATAAATGCATTTTAATTTCAAATTTGCTTCTAATCATTACTTAATTATTATAATTTGTACAAACTTTCAAATAATATACAAATAACAGTTGATCATTTTTAGATTAAAAAACAAATTATATCAAAAATTTATATTCTATTAATGTTTTAATTTTATAATATTTTTATTAACCCTTTTTTGGTTTTTTCCCAAAATCTCCTAACATATCTCAATCTAAACAATTTTATTACTATTTGTAAATTACTTAACTATTATTTATAAATAATTTTATCTAATTTCGCTATTCAAACAAGGCTTGACTCCAAAATACCACTTCAACGTGATGTCTTCAACTTCTTTTGACTAACTATTTATAATATATTTATCTAATAAATATATTAAAAATTAATAAAAATTATTTTAATAAATGAATAGTCATTTTTTAAATATAAAAAATGATATTTAAGTATTGTAATTTAAAATTTGAGTTGATAAATTTTGATAAGTCATATATAAAATTATTTTAAATAAAATTATTAAATTTATATTTAATGAATCTAACAATGATCTAATGTCCATACTTTTATAAACAAGTAGTCACGGCAGTGTTTCTCATTTTTAATAATTTGAATTGTGTAATGAAATGGGACAAGCGAATTGGTGCGACGGCTGCCGCCCCCTGTCCCACCTCTAAAATTATGTGAATGATCCCACCACTATTATTTTAAATCTTACATAGTGACTTGCATAGTAACTTCAAGGCCTATAAATAGGGGTTTCAGTTGTAATGAAATTCATAAGAAAATATAGAGAGAGAAAGAAAGTTTCAGTTCTTAAAGAGTTTCATAGAGTTTTTTATATATTTCTCTCTTACAATAGTAGTTTCTTTCTTTAGTTTAATAACACGTTATCAGTACGACGGTTCTACCAATTCTGAAACTAGTGGCTTTATTCTTCTGTAAGTTTTTCAATATATTATTTGCAGTCTTTGATATATTTTATTGATGATTATCTGCGTGAATTTATAAATATATTTTCTGAAATACATATATTTTTTTCATTATTTATATGTGTAGAAAATGGTAACTCTTACAAAATTAGAATTTGTTGCTATTGACATATATGGGAAAAATTATTTATCCTGGATACTTTATGCCGAAATTCATTTTGATGCGATGAACCTAGGTGAAACGATTAAAGAAGGAAATCAAACGTCCCCTAAAGTAATGATTTTCCTTCGCTACCATCTTCATAAAGAATTGAAAACTGAATATCTTACAGTAAAAAATCCCTATATTTTGTGGAACAATTTAAGGGAGAGGTATGAATACCAGAAGACTGTCATCCTCCCAAGAGCTTGTTTTGATTGGTTGCACCTGAGGTTGCAAGATTATAAAAGTGTTAGTGAGTATAATTCCGCACTTTTTAAAATAAGCTCAGTATTAAAATTATGCGGTGAGAAAATCACCGATGATGATATGCTAGAGAAGACTTATACCACATTTCATGCTTCGAATGTGCTCCTGCAGCAGCAATATCGAGAGAAAAAATTCAAGAAATATTATGAACTTATATCATGTCTTCTAGTAGCTGAGCAGAACAATGAGCTCTTATTAGTAAACCACCAGTTACGCCCTACTGACTCAATATCATTCCCTGAAATGAATGGTAATAGGTTTGCATCATTCCCAGAAGTGAATGGTACATCATTTAGAAGAAATCGGGGGCGTGAACGTGGTAGGAGAAATTATAGAAATGTTGGTCCCAGAAGTGACAATATTAAAAGGGATAATAATATACTGTATCACCAGAAATGGTACAATTCAGAAAGGGGTAAAAATTTCCAGAATAATTCTTCAAAGAAAAGTGAAGAGGTGTGCCATAGATGTGGAATGACTAGACATTGGTCACGTACCTGTCGTACGGCCAGGCACTTAGCTGATTTATATCAAGCATCTATTAAAGGAAAGAATAAAATGCATGAAACAAATTTAGTAGAACCATCAGATGATTTACTAGATTCAGTAGATGTAGATGTTACTCATCTTGATGTCTCTCATTTCTTTAATCATCCTGAATGTAGTATTGACCATTTAATTGGAGATGGAAGTGTTCAACTCAATTAATGTATTTTCTTTCTATCTGTAATAAAAATTTTGTATATTTTGTAGAATCATGGATCACATTGATGAGCTTTTTATCTCTGAGTTGAATGATAGAGATATATGTCTGGCTGACAGTGCTACAACTCACACAATTTTCAAAGAAAAGAAATATTTTCAAAATCTAACACTAAGTAAAGCCTATGTCCATACCATATCAGGTTCATCAGATTTAATTGAAGGCTCCGGAAGAGCTTATATTGTGTTGCCTAATGGCACCAAATTTTGTATTGATGATGCTCTATTCTCTTCACAATCCAGAAGAAATTTATTAAGTTTCAAAGATATATGTCGTAATGATTACCATATTGAAACGACCAATGAAGGCAGTAAAGAGCATCTTCTTATTACTAAAACAATATCGGGTCAGAAGCTTGTATTAGAAAAACTGTCTGCTCTATGTTCTAGATTGTATTATACAAAGATGAGATCAATTGAATCATATGTGGTAATGCACCAGAAGTGCATTGACCCCAAAATATTTATGACTTGGCATGATCGCCTTGGACATCCGGGATCTATAATAATGAGACGAATTATTGAAAATTCGCATTGGCATCCCTTAAAGAATCAAAAGATATTTCTACCCAATGAATCTCCATGCTCTGCATGTTCTCAAGGTAAATTGATTATCAGACCATCTCCCTCAAAAGTCATTGTTGAATCTCCATCCTTTTTACAAAGGATTTACGGAGATATATGTGGGTCTATTCATCCATCGAGTGGACCATTTGGATACTTTATGGTTTTGATTGATGCATCTAGTCGATGGTCACATGTTTGTCTGCTTTCCACTAGAAATGTTGCATTTACTAGACTTCTTGCTCAGATAATTAAATTACGAGCACAATTTCCTGAGTATCCAATTAAGACCATTCGATTAGATAATGCATGTGAATTTTCATTTTAAGTTTTTGATGATTATTGCATGTCAATATGAATAGATGTTGAACATCCTGTTGTCCATACACACACAAAACGGTTTAGCTGAATCTTTGATCAAAAGGCTTCAACTAATCGCTAGACCTTTACTTATGAAATTAAGACTACATATTTCTGCCTGGGGACATGCTATACTTCATGCAGCATCTCTAATTCGCATTAAACCATCTGCATATCATAAATATTCTCCATTACAGCTTGCATTTGGTCAACAACCAAATATTTCTCATCTTCGTACTTTTGGATGTGCTGTATATGTTCCATTTGCACCTCCACAACGTACAAAAATGGGCCCTCAACGTAGACTTGAGATATATGTTGGTTTTGATTCTCCATCTATTATTAGATACCTTGAACTCCTTACAGAGGATATGTTTAAAGCATATTTTGAGGATTGTTATTTTGACGAATCCAATTTTCCATTAATGGGTAAAGAAAAGTCGTTGCCTGAAGCACGACAAGATATTACTTGGGATAATAAGACCCTGTCTCAATTTGATCCTCTTACAAATGAATGTAAACAGGAAGTTCAGAGGATTATTCATTTACAAAATGTTGCAAATCAATTATCGGATGTATTTACTGACATTAAAGGTGTAGTAAAATCTTATATTCCTACTGTTAATGCTCCAGCAAGGATTGAAGTCCCTGAAGGACAAGTTGTCAAAACAGCAATAGGTGAATCTAAGGCACGCCTGAAGCGTGGAAGACCTATTGGTGCAAAAGATAAAATTTCAGAAGGAAAAAAATACAAAATGAATTTGATGTTCCTGAAGAACAAGTACCTACAATACAAGCTACAAATATAATTGGTGCTCCTAAAGAGTTTAAATCTTCTATTCTAGAACCTCCTGAAGAGGAAACTCCTGAAAAGTATAAATCTCCCGAAAAAGGGACCTCCTGAAGAGGTGTGTCATGAAATGTTTTCCCCTGAAGAGGAACATGTATCTGAAAATAATGAGATCTCAATACATTTCATGAATACTGGAGAAATTCTGGATAGAAATAAAACTGTTGTCGACAACATATTTTCATATAAAATGGCCCTTGACATTACCAGAAGTAATGAAGAAAGTGAGCAAAAAATCGTCGAAGAATGTCGACGTAGAAATGATTGGCCAAAATGGAAAGCAGCTATTGAAACTGAATTAAATTCGCTAGTAAAGCGAGAAGTATTTGGACCCGTTGTCCAAACACCAAAGGGTGTAATGCCTGTTGGATATAAATGGATATTTGTATGAAAACGTAATGAGAAAAATGAAATTGTGCGGTACAAAGCACGGCTTGTCGCACAAGGTTTCCTGCAGAAACTCGGGATTGATTATGAAGAAACATATTCTCCAATTATGGAAGCAATCACATTTAGATTTTTGATTAGTCTGGTTGTTACAAAAGAATTGGAAATGCGGTTTGATGGATGTGGTCACTGTATATTCATATAGATCCTTAGAATATGACATATATATGAAAATCCCTGAAGGATATAAAATGCCTGAAGCATCTACAAGTACATCTAGAAATATGTACTCAATTAGACTACAAAGATCTTTATATGGATTGAAGCAATCCGGACGCATGTGGTATAATCGCTTAAGCGAATATCTATTGAAAGAATGATTTGAGAATAATCCTATATGCCCATGTGTTTTTATTAAGAAATCAGAATTCGGATTTGTCATTATTGCGGTTTTGTTGATGATTTAAATATTGTGGGAACTCTTGAAGAGATCTCAAAAATCGCTATATATTTAAAGAATGAATTTGAAATGAAAGATCTTGACAAAACAAAATTTTGTCTCGGCCTGCAGCTCGAGCACTTGTCAAATGAATTTTTATTCATCAGTCCATATATACTGAGAAAGTCCTAAAGCATTTTTATATGGACAAATCTCATCCCCTGAGTACTCCAATGATTGTTCGAACACTTGATGTGAAGAATGATCCATTCCGTCCTTGTGATGATGATGAAGAAATTCTTGGTCCTAAATTACTATATCTCAGTGCAATTGGAGCTTTGATATATCTTGCAAATTGCACTCAATCAGATATTACATTTTTAGTTAATCTGCTTGCAAGATATAGTTTTGCACCAACTCGAAGGCATTGGAATGGCATTAAACATGTCCTTCGTTACCTTTATGGTACAGTTGATATGTGATTATTTTATCAACGTGGATCAAGTCCACAATTGATTGGGTATGCAGATGCAGGTTATCTTTCAGACTCACACAGAGGTAGATCTCAAACTGAATATTTATTTACTTATGGAGATACTGCCATATCATAGAGATCTGTTAAACAGACACTATCTGCTACTTCTTCAAATCACTCAGAGATCATTGCTATTCATGAAGCAAGTCGAGAGTGTATTTGGCTGAGATAAGTTATTCAACATATCTAGGAAAATTGTAGACTTCCCATGATCAATAATAGCCCAACAATTTTATATGAAGATAATACTGCTTGTATCACTCAAATCAGAGGAGGATATATCAAAGGTGACAGAACCAAACATATTTCACCTAAATTCTTTTATACTCATGAACTTCAAAAGAAATGTGAAATTGATA
Organism: Platycarya longipes; assembly: GCA_036559045.1. Taxonomy (NCBI): domain Eukaryota; kingdom Viridiplantae; phylum Streptophyta; class Magnoliopsida; order Fagales; family Juglandaceae; genus Platycarya; species Platycarya longipes. The sequence continues at coordinate 3,498,554 of CM071798.1, forward strand.
TCAAGCAGATACGATCTAGTGATAATCTGGCAGATTTATTCACAAAGGTGTTACCAACTTCGACATTTAAGAAGATTGTGCATAACATTGGAATGCGAAAACTCAAAAATCTATAGTCATGCACTTTTCAGGAGGAGTAAAAGATTTGTGCTGATTGTACTCTTTTTTCCTTCGCTGAGGTTTTGTCCCACTGGGTTTTCCTCTACAAGGTTTTAATGAGACAATCTTAAAACACTTGTGGATACATAAGAAGAGTGTACTATTTTTCCTTCGCCATTAGTTTTTCTTCACACTGGTTTTTTACTTGGTAAGGTTTTAACGAGGCAGATTCATTATGGGTGGTCATTCAAGCGAGAATGTAATAAAATGGGACGAGCGAATTGGTGCGACGGCTGCCGCTCCCTGTCCCACCACTAAAATTATGTGAATGACTCCACCACTGTTATTTTAAATCTTGCATAGTGACTTGCATAGTAATTTCAATGCCTATAAATAGAAGTTTCAGTTGTAATGCAATTCATAAGAAAATATAGAGAAAGAAAAAAAGTTTCAGTTCTTAAAGAGTTTCAAAGAGTTTCTTATATATTTCTCTCTTGCAATAGTAGTTTCTTTCTTTAATTCTATAACAAATTGGGATTTATGAAATATTGATTTCCTACGACTTTTTATCTAAACATCAAACATGGTTAAATTTTTTATAATTAATATTGAAATTAATACCACCTTTGTACATTTGCGTGTATGAAATATTCTAGACTCACTCCAGAACTTCGTCCAAGACTGAAGCTCCAATCTTTATCCTTCTTCCACTTTCCCTCACTTTAAGCATCTCTCTCTCTCTCTGATTATGGTACGCATAATCAGGCTCTTGCACACATACTAAACCCTCTTTATTCTTCTTACACTTTTATTTGGGTTTCTGACATTGGAAATGGCTAAGTACGGAGAGGGTGACGAGCGGTGGATTGTGAAGGACAGAGCTGACGGCGCCAACGTCGACAACTGGCACTGGGCCGAGACTGACTGTCTCGAATGGTCCCGAAACCTCTTGTCCAACCTCCTTTCCGGTCTCACCATAACCGACGGCGAAGACAATTTCTTCATCAAGACCAAGAAGGTTGAAAAGATTGACGGCGAGGCCTATATCAACGTTCGCAAGAGAAAGATCATACCCAGCTATGAGATCAGCGTCACGCTTTCCTGGAAAGGCGAGGCCAAAGACTCCGACGGCAGTTCCTTGCTAAAAGCCGAAGGTCTCGTCGAAATCCCCTACATTTCCGTCGAGAACGCGGGCGAGGAACCTGAATTGAAGGTCTCAATCAAGGACGAGGGCCCTCATGGGAGGAGACTCAAGGAGGTCATGCACGCGAAAGGGAAGCCCTTGATTTTCGAAAAGGTCAGGGTCTACATGCAGGCCATGGCTAAAGGTGGACCTGCCAAGGACGAATTGGAGGCCAAGAAGATTGTGCCGAAGGCTCAGTCGACGGTGGCTCCTGCGGCTGCAACGGAGACAAAGGAACCGGTTGTGGAAAAGAAGGCGGCGGATAAGAAGGAGGCGAAGAAGGGGCTCAAGAAGATAACTTTGAGGGAGAAGTTTAGCTGTCGGGCGAGGAATATGTATGAGATACTGATGGACGAGAATAGATGGAAAGGTTTTACGCTGAGCAATGCAAAGATTAGCAAAGAGGTGGGTGGGGTGTTTAGCATCTTTGATGGGTCAGTAACTGGGACCATTTTGGAGTTGCAGGATGGGAAATTGATTGTGCTCAAATGGAGGTTTGCGAATTGGGCTGATGGCATTCATTCGACGGTGAGTTCTTTTGGTTTGATTAGATTGTAATTGATGGGATTGGTGTAGTGACTGATTCTTGGATGAATCATTAAAAAAAAGAAAAAAGAACTGATTCTTGGATGAATCTTGCAGGTGAAACTTGCTTTGGACGAGCCGGAACCCGGGGTTACCGTAGTCAAACTGGCGCATACTGGTATTCCTGAGGAAGACAGGTGGGTCTTTGTTGATGGGTTGGCTTGATTTTTCTTTTTTCTTAAATTCCTAAGAATGTAGGGAAAGTTTATTGTTTTCTCGGCTGGTGGGGTGAAGTTTTCTGTTTGGGTTGTTTTTGGTTGCAGATATGGGAATGCGACTGTGGTGGAGAATACTGAGAGGGGATGGCGGGATCTTATTTTCAACAGGATACGGGCAGTTTTTGGTTTTGGTATATGAGATTTTGGGATGTGATCACTTTGTGTAGAAGTTGTAAACAACTTTTTTTTTTCTTTTTACGATCAGCAATGGAAGGCTACTCTGTTTGGATAATGTTCACACTCCAATATCATGGAATATCTTGATTATGTGGATTTTGTCTAAACTGTCTTTCAAACTAAACTGCCAAAACTGTAGTGTTTTCTGTATTGCTAATTCTTCCATCAGTTTAGCAATTTGGTTTCAATGATAGAGATGTCTCTTCACTCTTGTTAAGATCATGCTCCTGCCTACTTTTAGATGTCCTTCATCTTGTTTTATCTTGTACTGCATTCGAAGACATCGATCGGAACGCATTACTGCCTAAACTATCTTCCATTTCTGGCATGAGAACCGTGGTATTTGTGCTTATTACTTCTTTCTGTTGCAAATGAACTTTTTGGTTTTAGCCATTGCTGAATGTGATTGAGCAATTTTAGTATTTAGTAGCAATCTTTTAATGAGAGTACTAGTTCCTGGTTTGAAGTCGGGTTCTGTTACGAGGAAATGCTGGTATTTAGAAATCATACTGATGCGTGCTATTCTATTTTGGGACGAACTTTTAATGAAAACTTGAACTATTAGTATTGCTAGCTAAAACAGAAAGATTTTGAGTAGGTAGCTCAAAATGTGATGTTGATTTGATCAAAATTATAGTAGCTTATGGCGATATTGCAGATTTTTTTTTTTTTATTGGCCTTGGGTGTTCAGGAATAGCGTCCCAACTAATAGCGGGAGTATACACAGGAAAAGTTTTTCATAAGTGCATTTCGGATAATTTAAGGAGAAAATTCTCCAATCCAATGCCCTTAAGAGATTGTTTGCACTTGAGGGAGTTTGAACCTTAAACCTGGGGAGTATATATCCTTAAGCCCAAGACCTTTACCATTTGAGCCAACTCGTAGGAATTTATTGCAGATGTATATTGTAACACTCTCTTAAATCTAATTTGAGTTGTGCATGTTAATTCTGGTCTACGACATTGAGGTGGTGGCCTGACTTCTTAGAGGTTATATTAATATTAGTGCGTGCGCCTTCATGCTTGTAGTTGAAAGCTGGGGCTTCTGCATGGATATTCTGCTCAACAGATTAGGCTTTGTTTGGTTTTTTAGAATTTATGACTGCGAGGCTGCTCGACGTCTTCTTTGGTGTTAAATATGATATTTATTCTTGGATTATATTATGTTCCAATGGGATCAACGTTTTGAGATGTACGGCGTTGTGTAATCCTAAAGAAGAAAGATTGAAAAACTTTCACCTTGCGGAAAAAGAGGTTGAAAACATTCGAATCTTAGATTGGATAGGTAGTTCGGTCAAGGTGGTCTGAATCGAATCCATTGTCTTGGATTACCTTATTTTTCGCGATGGCTAGAAGCGTAGCTTGAGAAATAAAACTGTAAAAATAAAAAGAAAGCGTCGCCTGAGAGATTCGAACTCTCGCGGGGAAACCCCATGTACTTAGCAGGCACACGCCTTAACCACTCGGCCAAAGCGACGATATGGCATGTGGGCAATTCAAATTATATTTGTTTGTTCCTTGTTAATTGACGCTCAACCATAATGAAAACTTGTCCAGTTGTACCGACTTTTTTGTTCATGAAGTTGTTGGGCCGCCCCAGCTTGAAAAGTTGTTTCACAAATTCCTCACTTATAGTTTTGGGCCTCAAGCAGCCCAAAAGTTGAAGCCCAACTAGAATCCTTATATGATTTCTATTTTTATTTTTCTTAAGAGAAATACTACATTTACAAACAATATAAATTACAGTTACTTCAAGAGAGATGGCCAGGCCAACGTTGTTTCTTTATGTCCCGTTTGGATAGTTAGACGAGAGGAGATGATTTTAGATGAAAATTAAAAATTAAATAAAAAATTATTTTTAATATTATTATGTTAAAGTTTAAAAAATTGAGTTGTTTATATTTTTTTATGAGAATTAAAAAAATTGTATAAAATAAAATAAGATAAAAAAAAGTTTTTATATCCAAACAGAGTGCTAAGCTATATCTTACGGGAAGGAATTTATTCAAGTGTCTTCCTTGTCTTTTCGACTTTTTTACAGCGCTAATCATTATTTTAGAATCTATAACAAAGTCAGATGGAATGGATGGCTCTTCAATTACAATCCTTTTTTGTTTTTGAGATGAGGGCCAAGGGAACACCATTTATTTGTAGGGAGACAATTGGATTTGCATAATCCTCGAGAATGATTCAAGAAGATATTACAATATATGAAAGCAACTTTCTTTTACAACATTATAGAAACATAAAGTAATCCTAGTGGCGGATGATAATTCCCTTTTTAATATAAGAGATCATTTAATTGTAGGACACTGGTTCTTTGTAATTTTTAACACCTGACATGACAACTAAGACAAAAGTCGTACGTCTAGAAAGAAAAATAGTAATAATAATGCCCAACAAAGTTCCTAGCTGGGTTGCAGTATTGCTTGATTCTCATCATAATTTTTAATTTTGTATTGTACTGATCGATATATTTAAAATATATCATATCAGTCAGTAATTCAGTATAAAAATATTACTCTTTCATTTTAATTAATATTTCGTTTATACCAGTTGTATTGGTCCATATTTCAAATTATATCAATTTTTTTATTTTTTAATAATTTTTTATTTTAATTTAGACTAAAATATTTACATATAAATTTATATATATAATTTATTCAAATATTGATTATTATTTTAAAATATAATTTATATACGTATTTATATATAAAATTTATTTATATATAAATTATTTTAAAATAATATACAAAATAATATTAATATCAAAATATTTTATTTTAATGCACATTTATCGGTACAATATTCAAAATATTAATTCTCATTTCTATTATATGGATTATTATTTATTTTGTTATTACAACCCAGATCCTCATGGGCACGGAATTGCTATTTAATTCCGAATAATTATTTATTTCAAAAATAAATGACCAATAAACGTGCATACATCTCCCACAAACACGAGAACTTGGCCGGCTGAGCTGAAATCCTAAGTCTGAGGTACCGGACGACATGAGACTTCGAATGCGGAGGTTTTTAATCTAAAATTTAGGATTATCTTGATATCAGGATTCAGGGCTCTTTTCCTTTTCATATCAAAATAAATTGTATATCACTCTAATAGTCCAACATTATTATTTTAATTGTCGATATGAAATAGTAAATGAGAAATCCACCACCTTACTATTTAACCCGAGAGAGAGAGAGTAGCCATGTTCATTTGGGTTGAATTTTGTCCAATTCGGTCTTAATTTTTTTAAAAATAATTTTAATAATTTTATTTAAAAAATTCAAAAAAATTATTCATATTTAAAACTCGAATTTTCTGATTTAAAATCGGAATGAACAGGAATTTCAAATGGTGAGTTTGTTCTTTTCAATAATGGAAGCTTAAAGTCAAAAGCTTGATTTTAGTTGTAAAGTAGGTCTCCCGGCCGTCGGTGGAGGAAAAATACAAAGAAAAAGAAAGTGGGGGCGTGTGAATGGTGTACTTATTGGACTCCCAACGAACATATACAACATCTCTGTTCAAAGAGTGGAAACAAAAAAAAAAAAAAATGGTTCCCTTTTGCAAGTTTCAACAGTAGTGTTTCAAATTTAGGTCCATAAAATTTGAGTTCTTCCTTTCTTTAAAATATTAGATTTTAGTATATTACTTACGGTAATATTTTAATCTCACATATTTTTGTCGATTGAGAATTAAAAATTGTATTTTAATATATATTTAATTAACTTATAAATTAAGTCTTCTCAGTCCAATAAGTCATACTATAAATTTCGTTTATATGAATGAATGAAATAATTATATTTCTTTAAAAAAAAAAAAAAAACAGTAGTGTCATTTTCCTTTTCCTTTCTCCATCATGTATTATTATTTACTTTTATGACATATGAAAAGATGACGCACTGAGATGGAGGGATGCCAACTTTCAATTTCTGTGAATAATATTGTTTATTGTTATAATCTTCCCACCAAACTTAATAAATATGAAATTTGTTTGCTGCTGATATTCTTAATGCTATCTATGCTCTTTAAGGGCCTGTTTGGATTTAGAGATGAGATGAAATGAGTTATAAATAGTAATAAAATGAGTAATTGAGATGAATTAAAAATTAAAACGAATAGTTGAAATGAGTTGAAAATACGAAATGAGATGAGATGAATTAAAACCAGTTTGTAAAACAAACCGGGCCTAAGGGTCAAACTAATACATGCTATTGTTTTCATCTTCAGATATAACTATTGATATAAAATAATAAATATCAATAAAGAAAGATATAATTCTTGATATAAAATAATAAATATCTAAATATATATCATATAATATTTTAATATGAGGTGCTACAACCACAAACTAATTATAAAAATAAACTTACAAGATAAAATGATTTTATGTAATCTGTTTAGTGCATGTTTGAGATTACAGTAAGAAATGTAGGTAATAGTTTTAGGATTTAAAATTTATCATTTAAATAATAAACTCTATATTTTAAAAATTGCTATTTACTATTTGGTAAATATGTATCTAAACATTTTTAAAGTTAGTTATAGTAATTGTTTTAAAATATACAATCATCTACATGAATTTTTCAATTTGATATTTTTTGAAAAAAATTGACTTTCAACGTTTTTGGCTGATTAAAGCATTGTTTATAAAGTTATCAAATATATCATTTTTAAAAAAAAATTATTTTTAACTACTTAAAAATATTTTTTAAGATTCAAAACGCAACTTTAAACATGTTCTTAATCTATTTTAAGATAAAAGTAATTTTACAATACAACATAACACATCAAACCATATCCTTTTATGAGTTTTGTTTTGTATAATTATTTTGTAGGTATTTATCTTTTGATATGTTCTAAATAATCTAATAAATAAAGGACTGGAATGATTTGGAATTCAAAATAGGTGTATATATCTATCTATATATATATATATATGGTACCATGTCGAAGTTGTTTCGGTCTGGAAAACGTGTACCCACGATCTCGATGAAAGTCGTACGTGTTTATTGTTCTATTGTAATCCAATTCAAATATTAGATGGTTTGTTCCTCATTTCATTGCTATTTTTATCCCTTTTTTTCCTCCAAATAGACTTCTGGTCGAGTTGACAGTTGACATCAGTGTTTTTAGGTCCGATTTTAAAATTGAAGTCAAATCACAAGAAGCTTCTCATTAATTTCGTTTGAAGTTTTGATCCATTTTCTATCTTATGAAATCCATGCTTCCTTGTTGCGTGGTAGGATAAAAAGAAAATTACTTATTATCGATAGCACTTATAAACACAAAGTTATTGAAGATCAATAAAAGAGTGTTGCATATGGAACAACTTTTTTCAAGATAAAACAAGAAAAAAATACTAGAAGCTAAAAATCTAACACTACTGAGACTCTCAACTCCATGAATTAGATAACAGAATTTTTCCAACACACCTCTTACAGCATTCTAATATTTTTAGTAGAAAAATATGTAAAAATTAGAGAGACTAAGCATAACAACCGCCCATTACTTTACTGCAAAGGTTTTTAACTTCTAAAGCATAGCATTCAAATTAAATCTCCAAAAAATTGTTTTGGTGAAGAGAATATCTTATCATCAATGGCGAAAACGTGTAATTTAAATGTTATAAAATGTCTTGTGAGGTATTTTTCTATAGATTTTCGATAACTATGTTTATAGGTGCCACCTGTCCAAGGTAGTTATGTGATAAGAAATACTTACATTTTGAATTATATTATTAATGTGATATATTTTAAATCCTTATTAATATAAGTTTGAATATAAATATGTTTAATATAAAGTCATATAATATAATTTCTTACGTGTGCAAAGTCTTTACTTTACCTTTTATAAGTTTGTACCCGTAGTTTGGCTAGCTAATTTATACAACTAATTATTAATATTATTTTAGTAACATGTGCAAAAACTTAACTAATATTTATTATATTTGTGTATGTGTGTTTAGTCAGTTCCACATTGGTTTAATAATACTATCGTATACTTCTATTAATTTTATAATAAAAATAATTTTATAATTTAATATATTATATAAAATCATGCTTAAATGTAATTTGACTAGAATATATATTTTTTTTTTAAATAAATAAGCTCTTCACCGTACTTATCCTGTTTGCATGGTACCCCGTACCTTCGGTTATTTAATATTTAAATTAAACACGATTTGTGTCGAACAAACTGCCGACAAAGAATCCGGCACTTCATTAACGGGTTGACGTGGCCGGTACGGAATCCAGCGAGGTCCACTCCGAGTTGTAGAACAGTACAATTGCTCATGCTTTTATTTCGCGAAGTCAATTTAAGGCCTTATTTATTTTGAGAACGAGTTTAAAAATTTAAAATATATTATTATATTTTTTAAAACTTTTAGATAAAATATAATAAAAAATTTAACTTTTTTACATATTACTTTTTTAAATTCTCATATAAAATTAATATTAAAAAAATATCTTACAACAATATTTTTTTTTTTTTACTTTTATCTCATCACATCTCTAAAAATAAATAAGATTTAAATTTAATTAACATATAAATTAGTTCAAACTATATGCAAATATTTTTTTTTTCTGAGTTTGAAAACCATTTTTTTCCATTCCAATTTAATTGTTTTTATCTCGGGTACATGATGTTAAGAAAATATTTGTCCATTTTAGAAAATTTAAAAGCAAGAAATTCATATATGGTTTAATTTTATTACCAATCATATGAAGTATATATAAACTAAACATGTATAATATAGTTTGGTAATTATAATATTATAATATAGTTGGTAAGTATATTATAAATTCATATTAATGTGGAGTCATCGTGGATACAAATATAGCAATAAAGGGTGGCGTCGGTTTATAGGGGACCATCACTTCCCGAATTCTACTACGAGATTCATTTAAGAAATGCAGTTTTGTACATTGAAATAATTAAATCAAAAAAAAAATATATATATATATATATATTATAGGGAGGTTTTAGCAATAAATATAATTTTTAATAATTAAATCGCTATTTGGTTAAGAAAAATGGTTTATGGATTAAAATAAATTCAAGTCGCGAGTGCAAATGGTGAATTTTGTCCGACAGTACAAAAGAAAGTACGAAACAGTCTTGTGTATAGAGAATGGAATATAGACTTTGTCATGTAGACTAATCAAGTGGAAGTACTTGTCAAATGGTTTGGTAAGCAACTATGGACTTTTGATATTCAACAAAAATGACGATGAAATTACTCTTCACGTGGATTATTATTCGAAGCTTGAGATTAGGGAGGATAATATCTAACATGATCCATAAATTGAATTAGGAGAATAAATGATCTAATTTGGTTCGAGAAAGTAATGAATCGATCTTATTCAATCCGTTATTTTTCTCACTCTAAATTAGACTGAACTCAATACTGGTTTAATTCGATTCAGGAGGTCCAGACATATATATTATAATTTATTTTATACTACAACTTTTATAATATGATGATATATTAATATTATGTATTATGTATTAGTACTCATATATTAGTATTATGAATTTATATATATTATAGTTATACATTAAATAATACATATATGTATATATATTTTTAATTAAGAAGTTCTATTTGGTCCGGTCCGATCTAAGGAGAGAAATCTCATAGATCTGGATTAGATAGAATAGTGTTCGATCCTCTATTTTTGGGAGTGGACTGAACCATATTTTATTCGATCTGGTCCGATTCGATCCATTCGGTCCAGACCGAAATTCTTACACTTGAATACAAACAAAACATAAAATTAATGATAAAATTAATGGATATGAATTTGAAATTAATGGACTAGTAACATGTCAAATGTTTATAACTTAACACAATATGTAAATACGAAAATCGTACGAAGCACTTAAATTTTTAAAAAAAAATCATTCCAAATAGCATTTCAAGAACAGTTAAAAATTTAACTTGGGAGATCAATAATTTTGTAAAATCTTATCTATTAGGAGAATCGAGGTTTTATCGTGTTATGGAAATGCTTAGAACTATTGCCAAAATCTTATTTATTTTTGCCATGTCACAAAATATGAGAAATGCTTTTTTTTCTCTAAGAAAATATAGAAAAATGTTAGTTCTATACATATATTTTTATATAAATAAATTTAAATGCTAAATAGTTTAAAGTGATGCATTTTATTTATTTAATAATAAAATATATCTTATAATTTAAGATAATGTATCTGGAAGAGCTCAATCATTCCTAACAAGTTTTAATGTCAATTGGAAAAAATTTTGAAAACTCAAAATGCTAGATAGGCTAAAACTCTTCCTTTAAAAAATCTCAAATGATATTCTTCCCATCAAAGCAAAAATCAATTAGGTCATTTCTATGGATGTTGAACAACTCAACTGTCCCTTTTGCTCTATGGAACAAGAAGATCTTCCTCACCTCTTTCTAAGTTGCTTGTACTCAGAAATTTTGTGGAGGAGCTCAAATTGGCCTATTGACACCTCTTGATCCTCCAATCTATCCATATCTGTCTGGGTCAATAATATCCTAAATCCCAGTACCTTTCTTAAAATTCATGAGAATGAGAAACACAGTTTTCAAATATTTGCAAACTCTATTTAGTTCGCCATAAATTAGTTAGTCAATAAACATATACAGATTTCTCCTTCCCAATTTATCAATAATGTTAAAAAGTGGTTCACTGAACATTTGAGAACCTGGTCTACTGTTCAAAATTAGGGTTCTGAGAGTACTAGCGGCCATTTAAATCAGTCCAACAACACATACATAAGGATTATCTCATTTGATGTAGCAATCAGGAACCATACATGCATCCTTGTAGCTATTGGGAGTAATACCAATGGAGAAATATTATTTGCCACAACAGACAACAGACAACATCCAAAGTGACAATTCAAATCTTGGAGAAGCAGTAGTAGCTTTACTGGTAGTCAGAACAGCTTTGCAATCTAAATTTGAGCATATGATACAAGAAAGTGATTCTGAAGTAGATATTTAGGCAATCACTATGCTCTCTCTTGCTCAAGATTAGATCATAGAATCAATCATCAATAATATCAAATGCTCCCTTAAAGAATTCAAGTCTTGACAAGCGAATAAAATTTATCGATATTTGAATCGGTGTGTTCATAATCTGGCGGATTGAACCATAAATAAGCAAACCCTTGACAACATTCCACTCATAGAAGTTCTGCCATGTCTCCTAGACTTATACAGTGGAAAAGACCCACCATGTATTAATATTACTAGCATATCTAGGCTTGTGTTCCTTTTTATTTTGTTTTTGTCCCGAATGTTTGTTTATTATTAATATTAGTTCTCATTTGCGCAAACAAAAAAAAGAGTTTTAAGACTATGACGTGCAACCTCCCAAATGTGAAAAGATATTTGTAGTTGTTGCATGATTGTTTTGAGAAGTGATTAGAATATGAGATTTATATAAAAAAAATTAATTTTTTAATAGTAAATCTTATTTTTTATAAAATGATTATGTGTCGTTTATACACTCACAATTGTAAGTAGAATTACTCAATGCCAAATTCAAACAACAAAGAAATAGATAGACCCTTCAACCAGACCTAGATGATGATAACAACCCCTATCATACAAAGGATAAAGGTTTCAACATATTCCTTACAGTTAGGGGGTCCGATCTACTTCTCTAAGATAAAATAAACTCAAAATGTCGAGAGAAATATAAAAAATGAAACTTGACTCAATTTCAAATAAGTGATAATACATTTATAAGACTGATTAAAGAGAAAATCTTTCATTCTATAAATATCTATCAAGAGTATTATTATTCATCACCTAAATTTTTATCATTTTAAAATGTGATATTAAATAATTAAAAATTATTTATTATATTTTACTTACGAATTTATCATTTAATGTCATATTTTTGAATAACGAGAAGATAATGTGAATTAAGAAGATGAAGATAATTTTCATCTAATAGTCATTTATGAAGTCACAAAAAAACTTGGTCTCCACATTTTATTAGACATATCATCCAACTCATTTGACTTAAATATTAGACGCGTTTCTATACGTTTTAAATCTTTTCTCTACTTAGATATAGAGTGAGCAGGTGTGTGGAGCACGTGATTAACATTATCAAATTATATTAATTTATAAATTATTTTTAAAATTTTTATTTATAATTTTGAGTAGAAAATTGCATTACAATTTTATTGATAAATGAAGATAAAAAAGAAAAAAAAAATATTCTAATTTCAAAACTTTTAAAATTAAAATTGCATTACAATCTTTATTTAAAAATTATATATAGCATTGCACATTATTTTTAACTATTGATTTGAAATATAACATTATGTCAAAATAAAAATAAAAACATAACATATAAAGTTTGTTTTGTAATGAATTTAGTGGAGGGACGGCAGCCGCCCTTGTCCCACCACTAAATAATGTGAATGACCCCACCACTATTATATTAAATTTGCATAGTAACTTGCATAGTGACTTGCATAGTAACTTGCATAGTAATTTCAAAGTCTATAAATAGGGGCTTCAGTTGTAATGAAATTCATAAGAAAATATAGAGAGAGAAAGAAAGTTTCAGTTCTTAAGAGTTTCAGAGAGAATTTCTTATTTCTCTTTTGCAATAGTAGTTTCCTTTCTTTAGTTTTATAACACGTTATCAGCACGAGGTTCTACCGATACTGAAGCTAGTGGTCTTCTACTTCAAGTAAGTTTTTCAATATATTATTTACAGTCCTTGAGATAAATATTAAAGGTAATATTGCTGAATATTACTTGATAAAATTTTATTTTTATTCTCATGATAATGTGAATATATTTCTTAAATTCACAGATTTATTTTTGTAATATAATGTCAAATATTGAGATTTATTAATATTGACATTTCTGAAAAATGTTATTTATTCAAGATCCTTGATGAGATCTATTTGGATATGATGATGAACTTGAAAGATACAATCATAGAAGAAAACCATGTGTCCCTGAAGGACCGTGCTGTGTATCTCATGATGAAAAATCATCTTACTGTGTGAAATGAATTAAGAGAGTGATATAAGCACCAGAAGATGTAATCCTCTCAAAAGATCATTATGATTTATTGCACCTGAAGTTGCAAGATTTTAAGAGTGGTATTGAATATTCTGCACTCTTTAAAATCAGCTCAATATTAAAATTATACAGTGAAAATGTCACTGATGATGATATATAAAAGAAGACATTATTTTTCATACATCGAATGTGCTCCTGCAGTAGCAATATCGAGAATGAAAGTTCAACAAATATTCTGAATTTTTGTTTTGTCTTCCAGTGATTGAGCTAAATAATGAGTTTTTGTTACACCAGTTACGTCATATTAATAATATCGAATTTACACAATTTCTAGAAGTGAACAGTGCATCCTTTCAAAGGAATTAAGGGCGTAGACGTGATAGAAAAATTATAGAAGTGTTGGTCCCAAAAGCGACAACACTAAAGATGATAAAAATATATCGTATCACCAGAAGTGATCCAACTTAGAGAAGGGTAAAGGCCCTCAGAATAATTTTTAATAAAAAAAATGAAAATGTTTGTCATAGATGTAAATGACTAAACAGTAGTTACGTACCTGTCGTACGGCCAGGCACTTAGCTGATTTATATCAAGCTTCTATCAAAGGAAAGAATAAAGTGCATGAAACAAATTTAGTAGAACCATCAGATGATTTATTAGATTCAGTAGATGTAGACGTTACTCATCTTGATGTGTCTGATTTCTTTAATCATCCTGAAGGTAGTATTGAACACTTAATTGGAGATGGAAGTGTTCCACTCAATTAATGTATTTTCTTTCTATCAGTAATAAAAGTTTTGTATATTTTGTAGAATCATGGATCACATTGATGAGCTTTTTATCTCTGAGTTGAATGATAAAGATATATGTCTGGCTGACAGTGCTACAACTCACACAATTCTCAAAGAAAAGAAATATTTTCAAAATCTAACACTGAGTAAAGCCTATGTCCATACCATATCAGGTTCATCGGATTTAATTGAGGGCTCCGGAAGAGCTTATATTGTGTTGCCTAATGGCACCAAATTTTGTATTGATGATGCTCTATTCTCTTCACAATCTAGAAGAAATTTATTGAGTTTCAAAGATATACGTCATAATGATTACCATATTGAAACGACCAATGAAGGCAGTAAAGAGCATCTTCTTATTACTAAAACAATATCGGGCCAGAAGCTCGTTTTAGAAAAACTGCCTGCTCTATGTTCTGGATTGTATTATACAAAAATGAGAACAATTGAATCATATGTGGTAATGCACCAGAAGTGCATTGACCCTAAAGTATTTATGACTTGGCATGATCGCCTTGGACATCCGGGTTCTATAATGATGAGACGAATTATTGAAAATTCGCATGGGCATCCCTTAAAGAATCAAAAGATATTTCTACCCAATGAATCTCCGTGCTTTGCATGTTCACAAGGTAAGTTGATTATTAGACCATCTCCCTCAAAAGTCATTGTTGAATCTCCATCCTTTTTACAAAGGATTCACGGAGATATATGTGGGCCTATTCATCCATCAAGTGGACCATTTAGATATTTTATGGTTCTAATTGATGCATCTAGTCGATGGTCACATGTTTGTCTTCTTTCCACTAGAAATGTTGCATTTGCTAGACTTATTGCTCAGATAATTAAACTACGAGCACAATTTCCTGAGCATCCAATTAAGACCATTCGATTGGATAATGCAGCTGAATTTTCATCTCAAGTTTTTGATGATTATTGCATGTCAATAGGAATAGATGTTGAACATCCTGTTGCCCATACACACACACAAAACGGTTTAGCTGAGTCTTTGATCAAAAGGCTTTAACTAATCGCTAGACCTTTACTTATGAAATCAAGACTACCTGTTTCTGCTTGGGGACATGCTATACTTCATGCAGCATCTCTAATTCGCATTAGACCATCTGCATATCATAAATATTCTCCATTACAGCTTGCATTTGGTCAACAACCAAATATTTCTCATCTTCGTACTTTTGGATGTGCTGTATATGTTCCAATTGCACCTCCACAACGTACAAAAATGGGCCCTCAACGTAGACTTGGGATATATGTTGGTTTTGATTCTCCATCCATTATTAGATACCTTGAACCCCTTACAGGGGATATGTTTAAAGCACGTTTTGAGGATTGTCATTTTGACGAATCTAATTTTCCGTTAATGGGTAAAGAAAAATCGGTGCCTGAAGCACGACAAGATATTACTTGGGATAATAAGACCCTGTCTCATTTTGATCCTCCTACAAATGAATGTAAACGGGAAGTTCAGAGGATTATTCATTTGCAAAATGTTGCAAATCAATTACCGGATGTATTTACTGACACTAAAGGTGTAGTAAAATCTTATATTCCTGCTGTTAATGCTCCAGTAAGGATTGAAGTCCCTGAAGGACAAATTGTCAAAACAGCAATAGGTGAATCTAAAATACGCCTGAAGCGTGGAAGACCTATTGGGGCAAAAGACAAAATTCCCAGAAGGAAAAGAATACAAAATGAATTTGGTGTTCCTGAAGAACACGTACCCACAATACAGGCTACAAATATAATTGGTGCTCTTAAAGAGTTCAAATCTTCTATTCTAGAACCTCCTGAAGAGGAAACTCCTGAAGAGTATAAATCTCCTGAAAAGGGACCTCCTAAAGAGGTATGTCATGAAATATTTTCTCCTGAAGAGGAACAGGTACCTGAAAATAATGAGATCTCAATACATTTCATGAAAACTGGAGAAATTCTGGATAGAAATAAAACTGTTGTCGACAACATATTTTCATATAAAATGGCCCTTGACATTACCAGAAGTAATGAAGAAAGTGAGCCAAAAAGCGTCGAAGAATGTCGACGTAGAAATGATTGGCCAAAATGGAAAACAGCTATTGAAGCTGAATTAAATTCGCTAGCAAAGCGAGAAGTATTTGGACCTGTTGTCCAAACACCAAAGCGTGTGATGCCTGTTGGATATAAGTGGGTATTTGTACGAAAACGTAATGAGAAAAATGAAATTGTGCGGTACAAAGCACGGCTTGTCGCACAAGGTTTCCTGCAGAAACCCGGGATTGATTATGAAGAAACATACTCTCCCGTTATGGATGCAATCACATTTAGATTTTTAATTAGTCTGGTTGTTACAAAAAGATTAGAAATGCGGTTGATGGATGTGGTCACTGCATATTTATATGGATCCTTAGACCATGATATATATATGAAAATCCCTGAAGGATATAAGATGCCTGAAGCATCTACAAGTACATCTAGAAATATGTACTCAATCAGACTACAAAGATCTTTATATGGGTTGAAGCAATCCGGACGCATGTGGTATAATCGCTTAAGCGAATATCTATTGAAAGAAGGATTTGAGAATAATCTTATATGCCCATGTGTTTTTATTAAGAAATCAGAATCCGAATTTGTCATTATTGCGGTTTATGTTGATGATTTAAATATTGTGGGAAATCCTGAAGAGATCTCAAAAACCGTTATATATTTAAAGAATGAATTTGAAATGAAAGATCTTGGCAAAACAAAACTTTGTCTCGGCCTGCAGCTTGAGCACTTGCCAAATGGAATTTTTATTCATCAGTCCATGTATACTGAGAAAGTCCTAAAGCATTTTTATATGGACAAATCTCATCCCCTGAGTACTCCAATGATTGTTCGAACACTTGATGTGAAGAAAGATCCATTCCGTCCTTGTGATGACGATGAAGAAATTCTTGGTCCTGAAGTACCATATCTCAGTGCAATTGGAGCTTTGATGTATCTCGCAAATTGCACTCGACCAGATATTACATTCTCAGTTAATCTGCTTGCAAGATATAGTTCTGCACCAACTAGAAGGCATTGGAATGGCATTAAACATGTCCTTCGTTACCTTCATGGTACGGTTGATATGGGATTATTTTATCAACATGGTTCAAGTCCAGAATTGATTGGGTATGCAGATGCAGGTTATCTTTCAGATCCACACAGAGGTAGATCTCAAACTGGATATTTATTTACTTATGGAGATATTGCTATATCATGGAGATCTGTTAAGCAGACACTATCTGCTACTTCTTCAAATCACTCAGAGATCATTGCTATTCATGAAGCAAGTCGAGAGTGTATTTGGTTGAGATCAGTTATTCAATATATCCAGGAAAAGTGTGGACTTCCTATGATCAATAATAGCCCAACAATCTTATATGAAGATAATACTGCTTGTATCACTCAAATCAGAGGAGGATACATCAAAGGTGATAGAACCAAACATATTTCACCTAAATCCTTTTATACTCATGAACTTCAAGAGAAAGGTGAAATTGATGTCAAGCAGATACGATCTAGTGATAATCTGGCAGATTTATTCACAAAGGCGTTACCAACTTCCACATTCAAGAAGATTGTGCATAACATTGGAATGCGAAGACTCAAAGATCTTTTGTCATGCACTTTTCAGGGGGAGTAAATGTGCTGATTGTACTCTTTTTCCTTCGCTGAGGTTTTGTCCCACTGGGTTTTCCTCTGCAAGGTTTTAATGAGGCAATCTTAAAGCACTTGTGGATACATAAGAAGACTGTACTTTTTTTCCTTCGCCATTGGTTTTTTCTTCCCACTGGGTTTTTACTTGGCAAGGTTTTAACGAGGCAGATTCCTTATGAGTGGTCATTCAAGGGGGAGTGTAATGAATTTAGTGGAGGGACGGCAGCCGCCCCCTGTCCCACCACTAAATAATGTGAATGACCCCACCACTATTATATTAAATTTGTATAGTAACTTGCATAGTGACTTGCATAGTAACTTGCATAGTAATTTCAAAGCCTATAAATAGGGGCTTCAGTTGTAATGAAATTCATAAGAAAATATAGAGAGAGAAAGAAAGTTTCAGTTCTTAAGAGTTTCAGAGAAAATTTCTTATTTCTCTTTTACAATATTAGTTTCCTTTCTTTAATTTTATAATATGTTTCATGTTTAAAAAGACAGAGAAGTTAATGGGGTTGTCTGTCTCGCTGTGGTTCCAGATCTAACTCCACTAGTTGCTGCGTCTGATCCGTGAACTTCTGTCGTATAGCTTACCAATCAAAATCGACACGTTGTCAAAGAGTATCGTGCTTGCCTGCCACTTTGGCTAAAAAATGAAAATTGAGATTGCTGAGATCATTGGGGGCAGTTGGAAACTTTGAACTGAAGGGTTAGACTTCGTTTAGATTGGCGCCGTAGGATTATCTCTGTTGGATCGCACAAGCTAGGTGTTGCCACGTACAAACTTGTTGTACGACAGAAAACTGTAAACAGTTGTTTGGTCGTACTCCACATGGAAAGCCATTTAGGAAGGAAAATGATAAATCTATGATAACTTATATAACATATTATACGATATATATTATAAAGTGAAAATAGTTTTATAAAATAATGTTAATTTTATAAAACAATTTATAAAAATATCTTTAATTTATTACTTATGTTGTATAAATGTTATAAAATGTACCGTGTCTATCCATTCCCTGTAAGAAACCGGGGAGAAGTAACTCGACTCCCTACGCAAATTGGGGCGGTGGGGCTATTATATTATATTTTATTTTTTTTAAGCGAGAAAGAGATATATAAATACGAAATACAGTACATCACAGGTTCTAATAAGAAACACTAAAACCCAAAGGGCATATATTATATTTACATAATTTGCTGCTGATTTCATGCAGCTTTGGGTTGTTTTAGGTCAGTTTAGAAGTTGAACTGAGTTAAATTTTTTTATAAATAATAATGTGTTGATATAATAAATAAATTTAAAAAAAAACTATTTAAAAATGAGAATTTATTTTAAAAATGAGTTTATATGCATTTGGATACTAATAAATATTATATGTAGTCATAAAGTATGTAAGTATTACATAATTATTTTTAAACAAGTTAAAAAATAGGAGATCCACATGAAACAAATTTTATTTTAATAATATCTGCACTCAGTTGGTGGCTGATTGGGCTTTTTTCTTGACCAAATCAGATCAATTCGCCTTCTTGTTATCCAAAAGTCGGTCGAATTGGCGTGCTAAGAGAACATTGGTAAAAGGTTTCTTATGTTTCTCACTAATCTTTGTGAATATATATAGACACCCGCTATATAACTTTACATGGAAATAAAATAAAACCAGCTTTACAAATGAATGGAATGAGCTGTACAAGTAAACATATATTCTGTAATTATGAGATTACTAGAATCATGTGATTGCTAGAATTATGAAGTTGCTAGTCTGTAATAGGCAGGCCTTTGTCCCGAAATGTCAGGTGGCCGAGTTCTCTTTTTACAACCTTTTGGATATGATAGTTCTGGCCACCTTCCCACTATCCTTTATATTTAGGAGCGAGATTTGCCCAAGAACGACCAGTCCTATGGAGGTACGGAAGGTCGGGACTCCATGAACGTCCCGCGCCCCTTTACAAAGGAAAGAAAGCCTCAACCAAAACCATATTCCTTTTGCGTGCAGATGTAGCTAAGTGTCTAACTCTATTGGTCATAGTTCCCTGCTGTGCGGCCCCACAGATCCATTTGCAACTTCTTTAAAAATATTGCCTGAATGAATTTCTTTTCCGTCTTTTAAAGTACAGTGCCCAATAAGTTATTTGGTGTTCTTTTAATAGTTTCAATATCTGCAAGGTTATTAACCTTATCTATTTTGGAGAATGTTAGTAAATTTTAAAATCCATTTTGTCATCCCGTATTGACAACTGTCTTTTTGATTGATACTACAGTATCCCTTTGGTTGAGTATTGGAGCAACATTATCTATTGATAAATCCTTAACTTTATGTATTTTTTAAATTGATTCAGTTCTGAAATAATTGTGAAATAAAATATCACAACATATGTATCTAGGGAATAGCCGCTTCAAAGGTGAATTCTCCCTGGATACATCTATTCAATTAAATTTTGAATCTATTATGAGTATATGGATTGTGCTAAAGATTCAAAACCCATTTTCTTTTTATTTTTTTAAAGTTTTTTTTTTCTAAATAATCTAAATAATAATAAAAAATGAAATCCAATAGATTTCAAATTTATACGAAATATTTCCTATTTTTCTATTTATAAAATGTCCAATATATGTTTTATGTCTTTGATGTGAAAATGTTGAATTTCTTTAAGATCATCTTGACTTTTATTTAAAAGATCCAATAAGGTATGCATATTGGACCTTCTAAGGCAATTATAAATCTTATGAGGCAATTCTGATTGGTCTATAAAAATAGATCTCAATGTTATCTCTTTTTTATTTTTCTTTAGTTTAGCCAATCTATCATGAAAAGTAAAAAAAGGATAAAGTAATTTTGTGTTACTTGTTTTCTAAATTTAATTTTTCTTCTTTTGCATATAAAAAATGAATAAATAACTCAATCAAATGACGCAAGGCTTCTTGAAGTGCTTCTTTAGGAGTTAAGCTTCCATTTGTCCATATTCGAGAAAAACTATCTCTTGTTTTTCATTCCCATTTATATAAGAATGAATACTATGTTTTTCATTCCTGTATGGGCCATTTTGGACTTGAACTAGAGATCTCGCTCGTGAAGTAAATCATCGCATCGACGGTCCAACTAATTGGGAGAGAATTAATAGATTCTTTTTGGGAGTGATTCAGCATTCATGAACGCAACATACAACTCTCTAATGTATTGTGCTCTCCAAATGTGCTTGTTTCCCTCATTCTTCCTTACCATGCCAAATTTATGTGAAATAACTCTGATAAGAAGAAAAAAAAGGCGTTAAGAGGACCCTCTTGGTCCAACCCTAAACACTATAAGATCCTTTTTTAAATAAAAAATGCTCTGATTTCGAGTAAAGAGATAGATAAATCAACACATCTCATTACATTGATCGAGGACGTTCGTAGTGACAGAGGGGGTTGAAAACCAAGAAGTGAGTTATTTATTAGTCAAATATTCTTCTTATAGCTAGATCCAATTCCTTGGTCCTTGCAAAAAGGAAAAATTATTTTAATTTCTTCTTTTAAGAAATAGAGGATTAGGATTACCCACTTTTTCAAAACAGATATGTGACGTTTATGTACTTTACGACTGTATGTAACATTATTATTAGATGTTAAAATCAGTTTATATATATTTATAAAAAGTTAAAAAAAGTTGTATATTTTACGTTATAAAGAGGTGTTGATTTAAACATATTGTGATTTTTATATATAAAAAAATTTTGAGTTAAGATAAGTGTAATAACTTGAGAGTTGGATGTTTGAATATTAGACTCAAAATTAAATTAAATTGAATTGAATTGATCTCAATTTTGTCTAAATTACAAAGGATTAAGTTACTACACAAACTCTTAAATATATAAAAAAAAATTGCTATTTATCATTTCATACACTATACATGAACACGTGAACTTTTATTTTTATTATTCTATTTAAATAAATTAATGTGTCAATATATGAATTTAAATAGAATAATAAAAATGATAAATTGCATGTGAGTTGTGGGATGAGAATGACAACTAGCATCCATTATTTGAGACTATTTATTACCTATATAAGATAGTTTAAATGCATTGATCAATTTGTTTATAAGTAAATTGATCTGTTTAAAAATTAATTAGTCAATTTATTTATAATATACAATGGATACTTTCAAACATGGGAGGCTTTCAAGTTTTTAATTTTTTTCTTTTTCATTCTTATAAGTTGCATTCCTTGCGAGGATGAGAGCGATGAGAGTGCTTCTCCTGTAGTGGCACTCATGCAATTAATCGATAAACACGAGGTCAAGTATATGAAACATGTACAAGAATGAAGAACCCCTAAATGGACATGGGTCGTCCGTCGTCGTCCACTCATAGTAAACTCAACACCCCAAACCCACCCTCTCTCTCTGTGCATTCGCTTTCGCCATAAGTCCATTTTCCTCTCTCAGGAACCCGGCACTATTCTGTTTCTTTCCTCCCTTATCTCTCCCCAGACTTTAGGTCTCAGGTAAAATAGGCCATAGCGTGAGAAACCCTCTTCCATGGCCGAGGCTGCGAAGCACATTCCCATCACTGGCGGGACCCTGATCTCCGACCTTAAGAGCCTCTTCCCCTTCCTCAAAACCAGACGAACCGTTGTTTTAGCATATGGGTTCGTGTTTGCTTTTGTTGCTTTCACAGTTTTCTTAGCTTTCAGCCCCTCTCCCAACGCTGCTTCTCCTTGGTTCATCAACATCTTCAACGGCAACTTTAGCAGTAGCAGTAATGGCTCGGCAACTGACTCTTACAGATCTCGATTCTCTCCTTTTTTCTCGCACTTCTTGCCCAACAACTCATCCCCACAACAAGTTCGCAACTTTGCTTCTCCTCCTCCCGAACAAACCAGCGGTTCTAGATCTAGTAATGACACATTCCAATCTCCTAATCTCGCTAAAGAACCATCCACTGTCAACAACCGTACTCAAAGTACAGATATTTCTCACAACGATAAAGTCCCAGACACAAATCAGTCTGTAGTTGTTGCCCCAGACGCTCCGGCGGCAGCCAATGGCAGTGCAAGTCTGCCGGTGCCGAAAAATTCGCCTTCTAACCTGAATAGAGAACCACCCTCTGTGAAAAATCAAACTTCTAGTTCAGAAAATTCTGATAAAGTGACAGTTGTAAAAGCAAACCAGAGTACAATTGCCGCCCCAAAAGCCCCGGTGGCTCCAAATCAGAGCGCGCGTCCGACGGGGAAAACGGGTTCCTCGGATACGAGCAATTCTGGGAAGAAAGACAGCGAGCGTGATGGAGCTAATTCAGGTGTTACGCAAGCGAAGGATAGTTTGGTGGAATCTTTGATGAACTGTGATTTATTTGATGGAGAATGGGTGAGGGATGATTCGTATCCGCTTTACAAACCCGGGTCTTGCCCACTGATCGACGAGCAGTTCAAATGTATTTCCAACGGCAGGCCCGATAAAGATTACCAGAAAATGAAATGGAAACCTAAGGGATGCACTCTCCCAAGGTATGTGCTGTAATTGTATATTTCAACGATGTTTTTTTGATATTTATAGAAACTGAATCAGAGATTGGCATCTTATAGATAGATAAACTTCATTTTCATTTACTCTGGTGCATGTTCTGCTTAGATCGGATTAGGTAATGGACTCCGGCATTTTCAATTTTTTTTATGGTGTTTAATTTTTGGGTTTTGTTCCTTATCTTATACCTCTTTTGGAAGTGATCCATGAATTTAATTTCAGGGTTCGTTTCTTTGATGGAATTGATTTTATGATTTATATGGGACTGTCATATGCAGATTGGACGGAAGTATTTTTTTGAATTTGTTGAGAGGCAAGCGGCTAGTTTTTGTGGGTGATTCTCTGAATAGGAATATGTGGGAGTCTCTGATTTGCATCTTGAAGAACTCGGTGAAAGATCAGACCAAAGTTTATGAAGCAAATGGCAGACACCATTTTCGTGGGGAAGCTTCGTACTCTTTCGTATTCAAAGTAGGTTAACGAACAAATCTAGTTATTTAATTTAGTTATTACAACTTCCATTTAGTTTTTGAATCGTTTTCTTATTTTGTGAACTTCTGTCCCTTTTTCTCTGGATTGGAATGGATGGATGGATAGGATTATAACTGCTCCATAGAGTTCTTTGTATCTCCTTTCTTAGTTCAAGAAACGGAAACGCCCGACCAACATGGATCAAAGAAGGAAACGCTTCGTCTTGATTTAGTTGGGAGATCTTCTCATCAATATAAAGGGGCAGATTTCATTGTCTTTAACACTGGACACTGGTGGACTCATGACAAAACTTCCAAAGGGTAAGCTCAAGATTACTTTGATAATGATACAAGGCTCTGCATTTTCGATTGGATCGACCTAATATTTCGCTTGGAAAATTGCAGGAAGGACTATTATCAAGAAGGAAGCCATGTCTATAGCGAGCTGAATGTTCTTGAGGCATTTAGAAAAGCTTTAACTACATGGGCCCGATGGGTTGATGCCAATGTAAATCCATCAAAGTCTCTGGTCTTCTTCAGGGGTTATTCTGCCTCCCATTTCAGGTAATCCAATTGAAAAGGGAAATATTTTAGCCACAAAAGAGATTACAGAAAAGTAAATCCACGAACTAACGTGGCTTGATGTGTATGTTAGATTGTAAAGTTATTTTTAATATAAAGTTGATTTAATGTATCACATGAATTCACAATAGTTTGTGAATTTATTTTTGTGTAATCTCTATCTGTAGCAGTTCTCATACTTCGTCATCATTTGTCACCATTTACACTTTGCAGAAATATTTGAAAGCATTTTCCCCTCCTGAAAGTCTTGTTAGTTTAACAGCATTGTAACCTTCTTCTACATTAGCAACATATCAATCAAGAAACACTGAAAAGATATAATGAGCCATTTGTTATTATCTGCTGCATATGTTTATAATTCAAAATGATAAAGAAGTTATAAATTTAGTGGCATTATTCTTGTACAGTGGTGGACAGTGGAATTCTGGGGGGCAATGCGATCAGGAGACTCAGCCAATCAAGAATGAGACGTATCTGCAGCCGTATCCACCTAAGATGATGGTTTTGGAGAGGGTTCTTAGAGGCATGAAAAAGCATCATGTCACCTACCTGAATATTACAAGAATGACGGATTTCCGGAAGGATGGCCATCCTTCAATATACCGGAAGAGCCTCTCCGAGGAGGAAAGGCGATTGCCGCTAAGGTTCCAGGACTGCAGCCACTGGTGCCTGCCCGGCGTTCCCGACGCATGGAATGAGGTTCTCTTTGCTGAGCTCTTGATTAAACAGCACCAGAAGCAGCAACAGCAGAATTAGGTAAAATTGCACAAACCTAGGGGGTGGGGTGGGGTGCATCCACATTTTAATTAATCCTTGAGGCCCATCACGCGTATGTGAAATATAGTTTTTTTTCAACACGTTACGCGGAATTAGGGTGACAAACACAATACCTGAGATGAAATTGAGAAAGAGTTATATATATATATAGGGGAAGAAGAGAGAGAAAAGAATTGAAAATATTGATGGGAGAGGTCAATGCATCGTGTATTCATATCTCTGTTTGTGTCTAGAGATTTTGAGTAATGCTATATACAGTTGTAAAGTTTGCAAGCGTTGTATAGTTGTTTTAAAGAAGAGTAGAATTTATTTTAAAAAATTAATTTATTTTAGTCCCGTATTTATTATTTTTTTTAGCATGACTGAATGACGCTTGCACACTTACGACTGTAACTATCATTTCGTTTTGGTTAAAGTCTCAAGGGTTCTATGAGGATTGTAATATCGATCTCATATTATTATTATTTTTTAAAATAAAAAAAATAAAGCACTTGTGTAATTATTCTTCCCCATCTCTTCACTATTATAAATTTTTTGGTAGGATCTTTGTATTTATGAGCTTTCATTTTAAATATGTGAGGGTCAAGCTTTATCACCTTGGCATGGAATCTAGCTTTAAATATGTTGTCACGGACTATGTTTGTGATGCTTTTTCATTATTCATATGTCGTTTTCTTTGCTGAGTTTTTCCAATCACTATTATTTATTTGGAAATAGGGAAATTTAGCTTGAAGAGGACGACTGTTTTGCTGCTTTTTTATTATATAAAATTCGTAAAATATAAAATCTGAACTTTTTTGGAACTGTGGTGTCACATGCGATGTTTGGCCGTTAATCAAGAAAGTCTGAAAATTATTTTATTAAAATCGGACTTGTTTGTCGGTGATCCTCATTTTGTAGCTTTACCTAAAACACCCACTAATTGTGGACCGACTTTGCTTAACCTGGAATATATACAAACTTATCGCCCCTAAAGGGTGGGGCGAATGCCGCGAATCACTTCGATTATATAAAAATAAATAAATTTTAATTTTACACATTATAAATATCATTTTTTTATTATTAAAGTGACATGAGAAGTTTTGTTTATATTTTTAGAAAGAAAAAATTACAACCCATAATGCTTTCCACGTGGTGTCTTTGTTCCGGGTGAGTGGATCTTGAGAATCCCAATCGACGTCTCATGAAAGACAGAGTACGTAAAATTATTATTTGTACTAAAAACTTAATCTAAAAGAAAGAGATAAATATTTCTTTTCACTTGTTGGTCAAATTTTTTATCAATTAGTAAATTTAATAAATAAAATATTTAATTAAATGAGATAGAGTGTAGTATCGAATTTTGAACTCAAGAATTTTACTCTGATTTT
Source organism: Platycarya longipes (assembly GCA_036559045.1). Lineage (NCBI taxonomy): Eukaryota > Viridiplantae > Streptophyta > Magnoliopsida > Fagales > Juglandaceae > Platycarya > Platycarya longipes. The sequence continues at coordinate 3,525,060 of CM071798.1, forward strand.
ATATAAAATTATCATTTATTTTAAAAATTTAAACTAATAAAAAGATGTATATTTTATTATTTTATATCTTAACAGCGCCCATCTCATAGAGCAACAGAGGTCTCTTTTCTTGTGATGGTTTTGGAAGATAAAATGGTTGACCTAATGTGATTTTATGTGGTTTTGTAAATAGTTTAGGTTTTAGGTTTTTTAAATAAGTAATGATATATCTCACATTCTTATTCCATTTTCATTTCATTACGTGAGATGTGACATTTATTATCATTGAATAATAAAAAATTTATCAAATAAAGGATCATCAAACAGTGATAAATGATCCACATCTTACACATTGCAATAGAAATAGAATGATGATGTGGTGTATAGAGTTCTTCTTCAAATAGGGATTTATTATTATTGTTATTACTCTTTAAATTCGGAGTCTAATATACAACACCATTTGGTTGGGGGAGGGAGAGTGGTATAAATGGTCTTAACAATTGCTCGCCAATAACAAATATTTACAAAATAATAATAATAAATATTAACAGGTGAAATTGCTGACCAAATATTTACTTATTAATTGCTTTATAATAATGAAGTTATAAGATTTTAAATGGGTAAATTTTGGGTGGGTTTATGGCCTGGTAAATACTGCAGTAGATGTTCAAATGTAAGGCCCTCATAATTATATAGGGAAATATCTCAAGTACTGTACTGTGTGCATGATGATGACCCAAGTTTGTTTGAATTTGGGTTTAATATCATCTGGGCTCTCGACGGCCAATCTTCTTCTCCCACCTGTGCATGTAACAGCACAGTTTCCAATAAGGCCCCTGGCCTGTACTGAGACTAGTAGCTCTTTGCCAGACCTTCACAGAAATGGGTTTTTAACTTTTTTTCAGCTACACCGATCTCTAATCTATAATTTTCTTCATCCTACTTCTATAAGGAGTCAATCAATGTGATCCCCTAAAAACAATTACCTTTCATTTAAAGCTTTTGTTTTCTATATGAGTAATGTTACAAGTTTTATAGTCTTGTATATCTTTTGTAGAATCGGTAACCTAATAATAATGTTACGTCAATTGAAATATTAAAAAGAGAGAAAAATATGATGACAAAAACAAAAATAAAAAATACGATTAGTTAAATTAGAAGATACATAAAAATATTATTTTTATACAGCGTGTACGTAAAAAATACACCAACAGTATATAAATAGTATTTTTGTTTTAATATATGCTGGAAATTAGGAAATATCGGTGTACTCTTTTCATGAAACCTACATTGACAAGGAAGTAAATCAAGCAGATCCGTGATGTTTTAAGCATAATCGGCCAGATCAAGCTCGAGCTCATTGTCTCCAAGATGAGTGTGTAAAAGAAATCTCCAAGAAAACTCTAAAAATGCGATTCCTCCCAGATCTTCTAGTTTAATTTCATGTGGTGTGGGACCTGGTGTTTAGATACATGCACCGCTAATATTTAGCTGTCATATACAAAGATCGATTTAAGATAGGCATATGCCCGCGCAGTAAATTTAACTTTTACTACCTAACCCTTCGGTGGCAGCTCCTCTTTGTTGTCTGTTGATGAGATTAGAAAGTGAAAGAAGTTCGACGCCTCTCACCATGTTTTCCTCGCTTTCCATTCACTACTGCACATTTTTCTTAATCATCGGACATAAAATGCCTAATGTATTTGTTTTAATTAGAGCTTTCTCTCTCAAATGATTGGCCGGGCCATTCTAACAATATTCGTACGTAGTTGTCGACACATATTATCTTTTCTATAAATTTGTAAATGAATCGACCCAAGTTAATTGTCAAGAGTGTTACATTTTGCCCTGCATTTGTTATAACTTAAAACTCAAAAAAAGAATGATTCCTACTGCAGAAATTGGCGTTAGTTGTTGTAGAAGCATGGTTCTGATCCGTCAGATTATTACAGATAGCACCACCAGGGAAACCAAATATTGTATATATATAGATATATATATAAGAAAAGGCTTTTAACAAGCTTGAGATTATGCCCATCTTCGTCTACCACTGCACATGCAATTAATGTTCATCTGATCAGAAATTTTTTTTTTGTTTTTTTCAAAAAGGAAAATGTCAGGAATCCCAATTTTGAAATTGATGAAATTTTTTATTTTGAATTTTTTTACATGATTTTAAGTAAATATTTTTAATAATATTGTGATATTTTTTAACATCTTAAAAATCATAGAAAAAACTAAAAATTAAAAAAAAAATCTATCAAAAATAAAATAGAAGTCTCAAAATTAGAATCCTAACATCCTTCTTTAAAAAATGGGGAGGTGAAAACAACGTGGGTAACCACCCTTCCTAGACGCGGTCATAGGAACCCTTCAGATCCCAATGTGAAATGTCTCATTTGAGTCATATTTATTGTTTGATGGACGAGCCCGTCACCATAATCACCACTAAAATGTCAGCTAATCCTAAACTTATTCCATGGAAAAAATCTATTCATCCTCCTATTATTCACACAACCTCCACACACTACACATTACTTTATGTTATTTTTAATTAAATATTTAATATATAAATAATGAATAAAAAAATTAAATTAATTTAAAAAGAACAAATTCAAAAAAAAATTAAAAAAATTAAAAAAATTAAAGAAAAAATAAAAAATAATGGTGTGTGAAGGTTGGGAGGTTGTGTAGAAGAGCTCGAATATGACCCAAACGCCGTATTCAGCTCGTACCAAAATGGAGGTCATTTGGATTTAGATTCAAACATGAAGTGAAATTCCTCGTTAGAATTTGGATCGCAGGACAAATCTCCCGTTCAAAACAAACAAAGGATTAATTAAAAACTATTTTCTCAGAACACATGCATGGTGTTCATAGTAATCCCATCAATCTTGCTAGCCTCCAAAAACATTCGAACGACAAACATGGCTACCTAAATTCGTATCTAATTTCATTCAGTGTCCCAATATCTAGGGCCCCGCGTTGGAACACTGTCCTAGCTATTCCCTTCCTACTTGTGCAGTGCCATAAATTAAAAGGCAACATCAGATAAAGATATTTCTTTGGTAACAAAATCTTCTGTATTTTCACGTCAATCAACAAATATATCACCACCACCCTTCTATCCCGTTCAAAAACTCCATTAACAAAGAAACCCCACTACAGACAAATTGGTCGAGACGGGAAACAGGAAAAATGCTAAAATCCAAAACTATATACAACTGGAAAAAGGTTCATAACACATGACAATTAGAGTGAGACATCTCATGAAGCAGCTTGGCGGGGTTGCGCCTGATGCATGTGAGCTTGTTGTACCTGGTATAACCTGCCCTTTGCCAGTGACAAGGCTGCTTTGTTTGTGGTGCTGTTGTTAATGTTACCGGCAGTAGCACCGGAATTAGAGCCGGTGTTGGTGTTGGTGTTGGTGGTCGTGGTCGTGGCCACGCGCTCACAAGATGGACACATGGTGAGAGTGGTGGCGGGAAGCTGCATGTAGAAAGGTTGAGAGGTTTTCAGAGCTCTTAATTCCTGCAGTTCCTTTTGTAACTTCCTATTCTCCTGTGTCAGTGTCTCGCAACATCTCTTTAAATACTCACAATCTACCTCTGTCTGCTTTAGTTTCGTCCTGTTATTTTCATCATCATTTATCCCCAGAAATCGTAAGTTGACAGAAAAAATCCAGATTTACTACGAATAAAAAACTCCCGAAAATACTAAAATTATCGACAAAATTAAGTTAATATTAATATACCTTGCTCTTCTGTTCTGAAACCACACTTCTACCTGCCGAGGACGAAGATTTAACTGTTTTGCCAGAGCAAGCTTTTGCTTCTACACGTCGAACAAAGAAGAAATAAATAAACAAACAATCAAATCTACAGTTGACACGTTGATCAATCCAAAATGAAATATCCAGATGATAAAAAATTAAAAAACAAATAAAAAGAACCCGCGGGTTTTGATGTTGGTCGGACTTACTGGGTTGAGAGTACTGTGTTCTTTGAAACTCTCCTCAAGAAAAGCAGATTGTTCTTTGGTGAGTCTGAGTTTCTTCCGAGTCGACCCGTTTTCGTCATCATCGCTGGCTCTTTCAGTCTCAACCTCCAAGTCTCTCTTCGTTCGCCCACCATTCCTGACACAGAAATCCATCTGAAACGATGAAACTGTACTGTTTGGTGAGGACAGGGCCGTCCCATCGTCAGCCTCTTCCGCCGCAACAGCAACCGCCGGGAAGCGGTTAACATCCAACCCTTTTCCCGTTCCATCCAACGGACCCAGTTCAGGCACCACTGCAACAAGCAAGAACCCGCTCAACAAACCAAAAATAGGCCAGAATCGAAAAAGTAGTAATCAAAAAAATTTTAGCCGGTTTCTTTGCAACCAAACATAGTGATAAATTAGCAAAATAAGCATACAATGGAAATTGGACATTACAGTTATCAGCAAGCCAGGGAAAACGAAGCTGTGTTAATGGCGGCTGGCTGCGTGGAACAGGCGAGAAAGGTAAAAGATCAAGCTGCACAGGTGGATCTGAAGAAAGTAGTCTCCTTTCCCTCTCATCTCTGATCATTTCTCTCCGATCTTCACCCTCACGGATCTCTCTTTTCTCGTCAGATCTTCCACTAAAAGCACTTCCTAAGCCCATGCAAAACCCTACATCCTTGTTAGACATCTTCGGCGTTTTTTCAAGAAATGTAAACGGCTTCGGTGTATCCCCCAGACTCAAAGCTAACTCCATGATCATCGATCGCCAAACTACAGAAGAATGTTTTTTCTTTCAAGACACTGGTTTTGTGTTGATGAGGGGGTGCTGGGTCTTAAAAAGAGACGCTATCTGAATTATTATTATTATTTTTTAAAATTTTAATGTAAATACACAAAACAGAAACCCTAAACAAGGCCTTTTTATATCTTTTTGCCTTGTACAAGTAAAGATTTGACCGACAAATTCAGGTTGACAAACGCACGTGATCCATTTAATTATACAACGGTTTCACACCCTAGGGAGAAATAAAGATTTGGTCTAATAATCAATCTTCGTAGCGCATGGCCACTTTTGTTAAAAGATTCAAGTGATCAGAAGAAAAATTGAATGTTCATGTTGACTTTTTTGGGTGTATAAAGAAGAAAAAGAAACATGATTTGCCTGATGAAATCTTTTTAATCACGAACAAATTAAGGAAGACTAGGATTAATGTTTCTATTTTTAATAAAACATATCCTTTAATCGGCACTTGGGCATTACATTACGGTCTGCATGAAGGAGTTATTATATATAAATAGTTTTGTAAATTAATTTATGCATTTATGCATGTTTATTAATTATTTTTGTAAAATTTAAATTTTACCTAATTATAAACTGAGCCCACCGGTATTAATTTTCTTGCAGTTGTCACCCAAAAATTTCAACGATTTGAACAGATAATATATATCATAGTCCAATGTATGTTGCCTTCCTTGAAAATCCCCGAAGAGATTTTGCAGATGGGTGGAAAAGACTCCTAGTAATTAATGTGATCATTTCTAGTCCTGAGTGTCGCTAAATTATTGTGTTCATACCAAACAAAGGCCACGTCATACCAATGAGAAATGAGACGTAATCCGACGGCTGGCACCATTTCTAGTTCTCCCTGTTGTTTCATTGACTATATTATCATGATCATGGAAATGATAACTTGAAAGAATATTATTAATGATTTCTCACCAAACTAAAAATTAAATTACGGAAGAGATCATGGAATGGGCATGCACTGTTGGGTTTTGTTTGTTTGTTTGTTTCCAAATGATGAAAACGAAAATTATAGAGAGCCCAAAGCTTTTGCAGTTTCCGAGTTGATATAATCATATCTGTGACGTAATTTGATAAGAAATGACTGACTGATGGCTTGGTCCGCTGACTTACCAACCAGTGCAGAGGACCTTTACAGCTTTTGCCTACGCGTCGAGAAATTATTGGGCTGGTGACAAACCGAAGGTGGTATTAAGCATGATGCCTGCAACAGGCGAAAAAAAATACATTGGGAAGGATTAGTCAGATTGGAGCAAGATTTTGACCATAATTATGTGTTTAAACTCAGGCAGACAACACGACCGTCTTTTCCTACTTCAAGGAAAGTTCTATGTTTTTTTATATTTTCTATAATATATAAATGTTTTCTACATAATTGAAGCACTTTGCTTTTTTTCTTTATAAAGAATAAAGGTGTAGAGATAGGAATGAAGCTTAAAACAAGCGTGAAAGCCATCAATATAATAGGTATCCAATGAATGTACACATGTATATGCATAGATATATGATATATGAGGAGGCCTAGCTAGGGAGGTGGTCCCACGCGCGTGGGTGAGCTTTTTAAACAAATGGTAATTAAAATACACATCTAGAGGATGTGACCAGGTCAGATATGTCATGCTTTTAGGATCATTGCAATTATTGAAGTCATGCAGGCTTTAATGATAAGTTGGAGAGAGAGAGAGAGAGAGAGAGAGAGATCTATCATCAATGGGTCATGTATTATTGGGTGGGACTGGGTACCGTGGGATAAAGGTGACCCTTAAGAAAAGCCATACCAACCACTCTCTCACATTCCTAAATTCCTAACCTAATCTCCAATTTATTTATTTTTTTGGCAATGATTAAGCATTTTGGAATTTCAACTAGTGATTTGGTCAAGGCAACTAACTCTTTTCAAATGGGCAGTGCCATCGTGTCCTAACCCTTTTCTTTTTTCTTCTTCAAAATTGATATATAATATTTATCAAATAATGCATGCTTTTTCATCAATAATGTTACGTACATTGTATAAACATATCATAATTATTTTAGAAAGAGCTAAAATTATTATTAAAAAAATAATTTTTTTTTTATAAAAATCTTATATTTTACTCATTTTTTTTAAAAAAATTATGTAACAGTTATACATCTTATAATTATTAATATTATAAAATAATATAAAATAAATTAATAAATTAATATGATTTTTAGAGGTTTTCATCCGATAAAATTTCATCAAACTATATTAATTTATAAATTTATTTTTATGTAATTTTGAATATTTAAAATATTTCCCTTTCTTGACTCGTAACAAATTATTTTACGTTTAGTTAGTTTATAATGATTGCCAATATATAATTAATTAATGACCACGTTGAATACTTATATGCTTCAATCCATATATTACATGGGTAATCAAGAGTAGATCGAGATGGGATTTAGTCTTATAACTAGTCTTAGAAATGAGGTTTGCATTTGCATATATTCAACCCCTGATTTGACTACCCAAGAGGATCAATATGGGCATTGAAAAGTCACCATAATTAAATGCCATCATGACTTGTATATTGGATGCCCAGAAAAATCCTATCGGACAGTTGATCGTGCTAATCAAAAGACGTAGAAGAGAGCCTTACTTGACGATGCTTTGGAAAATTGGATGGGCATTCACATTCTATTTAAAAAAGGTAGTGCTGTAGCCTGTAAGTATTCGGCTCTGTGTATTTTTTTCAAAAATGGTGACATGATAATAATGTTATTTTAATTGAAATTATTAAAAAATAATAATAAAAAAAAAAGACAATAAAAAAATAAAAATTAAAAACACAAATAACTAAATTAGAAGATATATACAAATAGCATTTATATACGCAAAAAATACCCTAACAAATTCGAATGAATAGCCCCGTTTTGGAATCTCAAAAGGCCAATCATTTCGAGCATCGATTATGCAGTGTTGCAGCTCGGATACCCTTTCTTTTCCTCGTTTATAAAAAACTCTAAAGGCTCCCTGCCCTGAAACGGGCCATAATCTACGGGAATCGATCTATTAGTTTATTTCGCTAGATCATGTACGTTAATCGTTCGGTCGCATGAGGTAAATAATTAAGGAAACAACGTACGTGGGATTCCCTTGACTAAGTTGGTATCACACTTTTCTCGGATAAATAATACTTTTCGTCCATATATAATATGTATATTATGTAGTCCAAACCCACTAATATGCGATCATGTGTCAATGTTGATTTTGTCTACTCGTAGGAAATTTTTAAAAATCCGATTCAAACCTAATTAAACAATTTCAATATTCAAAACTTGTTGAAGTAAATTCTATTTTAGATTTCGTCCGCGACTTTGAAGCTTGATATCTAGCCTCATTTGACCGGGCTTATCAATATTTCAGTGGCCGTACATTCTATATTTTTTTTGAATATTTTTTTTTGTAATTCATATTTGGTGAATTGCATTGCAGTCTACATAAAAATGCTCTTATTTTATGATTAAATAAAATGAATTTTTAGATTTTTAAAATTTTTTTATTTGTAAATAAGGATATTTTAATCAATTTTATTTTAAAATGATAATTTTTCTATTTGTTTATTGTTTGGACTGCAAAGAAATCTAATTTTTTAAATTGTATGTAGCATTACCCATTTTTTATTGGTTAGGTTTTAAGATAAGGTTTTGTTATTTATACTCATGCTAAGCCTAATTAAGTTTGTCATGGTCTTTCACCTGCTAGCATCTTCTATATCTATGTATATCTTACTTTTTAATTATATAAAAATAATTTTATAAATTACCATAGTTTATAATATTAATTATTTTTGTATAATTATTTTGTAATTAGAATATATATCGCATATAATTAACCGTAATTAATTAGCAGATCATGTGTTTCTGCGAGTACGTGGGGCCGGGTAAACTCCTCAGATTCTTTACCGCACCATACTAAAGTCTAAGATTAATTAAATATGGCAGCACTTGTCTGATGCTTTTACGTAGTACGCAGGGGCAAGCTCAGAAAAGTAAAAGGAAGAAAAAAACAAAGGCAAAACCGGAAAGAATTAAATGTCGAGTACTTCATATATCTATATGAACTGATCTGATCAGTCATTAATATGTATTGGTTGTGTCCTGTGAGTTTGGTCTCTTGACATTTTGAGAACAGGCCACATTAAAACCTTTTTTTATGTTTGATTTATATATATATTTTTTATTTATGCCAGGTGCACGTATATCATGTGGACGTACTTTATCTGATCTCTTATTATACATAACTGGAGATTTGGGAGGGAATTAAAGAAATCCAAATAAACAATTAGTTAATTTGTACTATGTGTTAAAATCACTACAAAAAAAAAAATGGTCAGATATAATTAATCTGATGCATTCAAAAAGAACATAAATAATCAAATTAGTTATTTTTGCCATTTTTAAATGCACCAGATTGATTGTAATTGGGTTTAGGTTCGGTCTTATATATAAATTAATGTTATATATAGATATATAATATTATTTATTATTATTAAATATGAATTACATGTTGCATGATTAATCATTATAAAAAAAGCCCCACACATTATCATGTATAATATAATATCCCATGATCGATCCTAGATATATAGCTAGTGATGATCTGTTCACGTACTTGGCAATGGCATGCCAGATCATGAGGATGTAATGTATTAGTCACTACTCACAGTCACACAACACAATTATAAATTAAAAATAATGAGTCGTCTTGTTCGGATTGGATCGGACAAATCAAGTTGTTGGCCGCATAACTTGATCTATATATCTAGCAAAAATATTATAATGCCATAATTCTTACCATTAAAAGTCTGGTCGGGTATGCGCGCTTGTTTGCAGCCGTTGGTCGTACATACGTATATTGAGGTCAGAGTAGGGACTTTTTTATCCTATTCTTTAGACTACATCATTAAATAATGCTACATATGTACGTATGTACAATATTATACGAGGATTCGGCCAGAATACGTTTATTTTATTTTATTTTATTTTGGATTAATAATACTACATCATTTAAATAGTTACGTCCTTATATATTATCTATACTTGGATTAATAATATTAACGGATAGCTATATATACATACGCATTCAATTAAAAGATTTGACTACGTTTGGTACGTGAGGTATTTTCAATTATTTTTAGAGTATTTTATTATTATTTTATTATTATTCATTACTATTTAATACTTATTTATTTATTTTTATATTACTATTTACAAATTTTTCCAACACATCTCGATATTTCTCATTGTCCATAACCAACACACGTACCTAACTAATCATGGGAATATAGTAGTAGATGCATGCATGGCTACGTAGTTATACGTACGTATATAGGAGTACACATGCCCGGCCGGCCAGCCAGTTATACAAACTTAGTGGCTGTAATACGTATATATGTCTTTCTGTACCATCCAAGATTAACGTACGATGGAATTGGACGTGACAGCGTGAGAGATTTATACATAAGGAGACATAATCGATATATATATATAGATATATTCAACATGTTTCATATATAGTTTGAGAGTGTATACGTACCAAGGTTTATATACAAATACGTACAGATATATATATATATATATATATATATATATATATATAACATGTGACTGCTATATAGGGAGATAGGTTGAAGACTCGTGACGTGCATGAATATTGTCCATGAAATTAAACAGAGACACATGATGATCGATACGGATTATATAAAAGCTTGGGATTAATAATGATCATAGAGCAGTACTACTGGGGGGAGGAGAGGTGTGGGACCCAAAATGCATGCATGGGATAGGCCGGGAGGGACAGTGGACATGCTGCAGCCACCCAAGGAGACAAATTATACCAACACCAATCATTTGTACGTCGGTCGGATGTTATCTCATGATCTACATATGTATATATAATATATGTATATTAATGTAATGTATAAGTATATAAATTATTGGATTTTTGGAGCTTCTTCTTCTTCAATCTCCTTTTGAATTATCATCCGATGGTCCCCCCCCCCCCCTCTCTACCCTTCACCACGAATTCAATTTCGATTTATTGGATGATTGTTGTTTTCATCGTCTTGTCCACCTATATGAATTCTTCTTTGTCACTCACATATATTGTAATTAATTTCTTAAGAATCTTTTGAAGTTTTGGGGGTCCCTTTTTGCCGTAAATCAATTTGATATCTTCCACACGTTAAGGATATGAGATTTGGTTATACTAATTATGGTTCCCATTAACATCACAGAGTGGAATTAGCATGAGCTATAAATATATATATATTTACATTGTTCATGATTATATTAAACTATACATATAAAGGTTATATCTTGTTGAATTTTTTAATCAATCAGTGATGATTAGAAGTTTATTCATATGAATTTCTCTTGAGGTAGTTCTTGTAAAGATTGGTTGTGACAAACATCCGAAATTCATATTTTTTTTTAAGGATAATGAAGTATTTTATACAAACTAGACATCAAATTAAAGATCATGACACATGCACCACTTATATTTTATCAAAAAATCCAACCAATACACCAAAAAGGGAATGCGTGACAATGAATTAATTTGATATATGGCCTTTTTTTGACATATCGTAGACAAATTCTAGAAGATATTTTATGTTCTTATTTTGGAAATGGTTTGTATAATAACAAATATATATATATATATATATATAAGATTTATATAAAAAGACAAATCTTAATGGTTGATCATATTTTTTAAAGGTAATAACATGTAGTATTTATACAATCTAAAATTATATCTAATATGATTTGATGTTACTGAATTTAAAAATGTCGATATTCTAAAAAAAATGTTGTGGATAGATATTAAGAAAAATTTCTATTCTTACCTCTATCTAATTAACATGTTATTTGTCATTTAGATAATACTTTAATTTTAAAAAAATTACATAAAAATAAATTCACAAATTGACAGAATTTGATATTTTGTAAGACTATAAAATTAATTTTATTATAAATTAAATCAAATAGGCTATATTAAATTATGTTAATTTATAAGATTATTTTTATTTAATTTCTTTAAATACTATTATTATCATAATTATCATCCCATCTTAATGTATAATGAATTACATATTAATTACAAGACTTCTCTAAACATTTTTCAAACATTAAAATATCTAATATTACCAATTATTTAATCATGACTCACCAATAATATCTCCAAAAGCCTGTTGTGTATCCAATTCACCAATCCATTCGGCTGATCGGGCCAGAAAGTGCAAGACAGATGTGAAATAGCAGGCAATATTAATGCAATAATGCATATGGATGCTTTTATTTTTCCTGACTGAGAAGGATGTGATAGAAGAATGAAGATACTGGCAGTGATCAGGAACAGAATCTTGGTGATTTGGCATAAACATAATGGCTACAAACACCTATTAACGGTAAAAACAATACGTCGCTTAACTTAATAAAAATAAAGGTAAAAAATAATCAACTCCGCACTGCTCTGCAGACTGTGCCCAAAGCAGGACTGTTTTTTTTTTTTTTAAATAATAATGATAATAATAATAATAATAATAATTTAGAATGATGCTTTCGCTTCTGGGACCTTTTGTCAGCCCTCTGCATATGAATGAATAGATTTCGATCCTTTTGATGCAGAGTCTTGTCCCCACCATCTCACTTCCACACACTCTCTCTCTCTCTCTCGATGTGGTACTGTGTTTCTTGAAAGAAAATTAGTTGAAAATGAAGGGGACGAAGAGGTCGACACTGTTTGTTCTATTTGTAGTCAACGACCATAGTTACTCATAATCTGAAGGTTGCAGAAGTGTCTGCTACTGGAATTAAAAACTTTCCAAGTTGTTTTTGTAATAGAAAAAACTGTGTTTGCACTGCTGGGGCAGTTATTGCCAATTAAAGTTCTAGATGATCATTCATTTTTATTAGTGTTTAGTTTTGGTAGGACATGACTATTATTTTAATTATTGGATGCAACGATTTGCTTCCATCATACATTTATTAGCCTTTTTCTTTTAGCAAGTTAAGTTTGTTAAATAAAAATAACGGATTATAAGGTACAAATTTAATTTAGGCGAAAATTTCCTACCATATTTTCAAAAAATTGAACATACAATACAACAATGAAAGTCAAATAAATGACTTTCAGAAAGAGAGAGAATTAATCAAATAAATAACTCATACCCAATTCTCAAAAGGAAGGGGAATCGTTTGAAGATGTTTTTAGGTTGCGACTGAAAGTCGTAACAGTGAGGTGAGTATTGCACCGTATTAATCTAAACTAATTGAAAGAAACTTTCACACCCACTTTTACTTTAACTTTCACACTCGCATTATTAGCCTTTTGATTTGATATGCTTCTATTCATCATAACATTAAAAATTTTGAAGCATGTTATAAAAACTAATTATATTCTTATACGATATATATTTGAATTTTTTTATAATAAAAATAATTTTATTATAATTTTTAAATTGATTTTTATAAAATTTTGTATATAGTTAAAACATTTCTCAGCTTATATACACTAAAAAATTATTCTTAAAAAGAATAAAATTACAGTTGTTATTAATGATTTTTGTTCATTGTAAGCATGAGATGCATAATTTAAAGAGCATGATACAATTTAATCATGTAAATGATTGCAGAGTGCAGCACTCATAATGGTAGACTAAAAAGGACTTTATTAAACTAATAATTGCTCTTTTGTGATTACCAAGATGAGTGCTAAAGATAAGAAAAGAAAAAAAAAAAAACACAGGAACATGGCATGGCATGCAACCCTGGAAATAGAAGGATCTTTGCTCCCTCCGTAGACATCATCATTAGGGCTTTGTCAAGCTTTTGTTTGATTATCATAGTCATAATCATATCGACCACCATCATCATAATAATTCTAAGAATTGTGTCCCTTTTTTTTTATGCTGGAATGCTGTTGGATGCTGGGACATTATGGGACAGTAGACCCTCATAATCTTCATCCAGAAAACTCGCCATCGGCTTTTCTAATGGTACTGATCATTCACTTCCAATAATTACAAGTCAAGACTCTCTTTTTTTCCCTTCTAATAATATATTATTTTCATAACCCTTTCTTTCTGCCGCAATAGAGGCATGCAGAAAACTACATTTTTTTTTTTTTTAAGTTTTTGAATGTGGAAATAACACCTTCCTCGCTCAAACCAGCTAGATTGGTTGCTTTAATTAGTGTTTTTAATATGGCAGAGGTCTTTGACTAATTAGCAAACATGATACAATAATCTTGTTGATTTTCTTTTCAACTTTATGGTGGAAAAACATGATTGAAACGAAATTGCAGGAGGAGGAGGAGGAGGAGGGTGGGGGGGTTGAATTCTTCTAAATTTGTTATCCATCTCTTTGGAGGTACTACTGAAGAGAAGAGAATAAATCCATATACAGGCCTGCTGGGATGGAGTTGGCTAGACAAAGAAGGAAGGTGGGCTAAGTTTGTATTCTTCTGGCCTTCTGTTAAGTAAAGCCTAAGTTGGAGATGGTTGAAAAACCAAAGAGGAAGCTTCGGGTGTTTTATGGGTAATAATTCTGTTTGTGTAATGAGAAATGAAATTTACAGTCGTGATTCTAATAGAATATAAGAGCACACTCTTTTTTTTTTTTTTTAATAAAAAAAAAGTGAATAAATCTGGAATCAATATGAAAATAATTTATTTATTTTAACAGTGAGCTTACTTTATTACAAATAGAATACGCGAGTCTTGCATATTACATAATTATATTTAACATTACTCGTGTATAATAGCATACATCTCATCCCAGCTAGTAGAAGGTGGCCCATTCAGTGAGATGAGATGGGTTATCAGAAATGGAACCAGGATTGTTTTCTGGTTCAATAGTTTGGATGTTCTAGGCCTACTAATTACGAGTCTTACTTCTTGGCCCTTCGGCCCGCAAATAAGATGTTATTGTTATAAAAAGATTTAAAATATCAATTACTTTATGTCGGTAGTCGGTACCCATTATTGATGTTGAAAATGTGTCAATGAATAACTTGCAAGCTACTGATATAGGCGATATATGTCATCAATTCTGTGAGTAATATATTACATGATTTGTTATTTCAATCATGACAATTCCGATATCTTGATCTTAAGCCCTCTTAAATGGAAGACTGCAGGCGTTGTTGATGAAGAAATGATGCAAAATCAAAGCACTGGTTTGATCATTTTATGCAAAACCTTGGGTGGATGGCTTTTGGGTAAAATGATGATGTCTGTAGACCAGAGGACAACTAGAATATGGGATGGCTTCGAACACACTCTCTCGTGTGCTCAATCATACTCCCTGTTCTGCCAATCATTTCATCCCATTTCCTTTTCTCAGATTTTCGAGAAGAACAACTAGAAAGATAAAATTCAAAATCTGGGGAAAAAAAAAAATTCCTTGATTGATGGTTTATCATCATCGTTATCATGATGTTGGAGCGGCCAATCTTTCCTTGCGGGCACTATTGAAAATAAGAAATGGTTGGTGCAATAGGATGAACCCATGAACCATGAACCATAAACCCAAATAAAACTCCTAGATGGATTGGATTTTTGGGTGTTTTAGCTTTGATTTATCAGTTTGATGGCTAAAAGCAGAATTTTCAAATGACGTTGTGTAACGGGACGAAGGTAATAAAGCTAACAGTTATTTCTCTAGAAACAGGACCCCAAGAAAGAATTCCGTTTGGATTCGGAGTTGATTCGGAGTTAAGATGATTTGAAGTGAAATGAATTTTAAAAATTAAATAAAATATTATTATTATTAATTTGATATTTGAAAAAATGAAATTGAGATTTGAAAAAGTTATATTGGAATTTGTATTTTGTATGAGAATTTAAAAAATTGTAATGATAAGTTTGAGATGAGATGAATTTGCAACCCAAACTAGGCCTAAATATAATTGTCCTCCACGCTTCCAGGCTAGTAGGCCCATTTGGATATAGAGATGAAAATCAAATCATCTCATCTCATATCATCTCAATTTAACTAACAATTCCACTGCTATTCACAAACCATCTTAACTTATATCATCTTATCTCATTATCCAAATGGGTCCGTAACTGGGTTTGTAGAGATTCTCTGAGGAGGGTGATGAAATTAGTTTTGGAAGGCAATATTCCTCTAGGATTTCAGAATTCTAAACTGAGGATACACACGTTTCCAATCTTGCATGTTTCTAAAGATGCAAAATTGGCATTGGCAAATCAATTTTGCAGGATATTGAAGAATAATACAGTAATACTTCCTTGACATATCTATCTCGCTTTGGTATCAACAGGCGGAGAGCCAGAGGTTTTTTTTCTAAAAAGTTTCAACCATCAACAACAACTTTGATGAGAAACTCTGACTTGCAAGGACTCCATCGTTTGAAATTGTCTTCTATGTTCAGATCACTTTGTGCCGAGTATTAAACGCATCGATGGGAAACGATTGGACATAAAACCAGACCAATTCACAAAAAAACCAGTTTCGTCTTCTGATTCCAATTGATCAAGCTCTTGATCGGTCAAAAATAAATCACCAATAACAAAGAAATATAACCCGATTAAGAGTTTGAAGAAAAAGCTAGTGCCGACATAGAATTGCTTGGAGAAAAGAAAAGGAGACTTTTAAATACAAATACATACCAATAAATTGACTGGTCATTACACCCTCTTTTAGTTTTGGCCATTCAGATACGAAATGGTCGAATCTTAAAAGGTGCAGAATGTTAATTTTATTAACTTAGACGTATAGTTTGTTAGTTTTTTGTAGGTTTAGATGCAAGATACGAATTCTTTGTAGTTAGCGGCTAAATAGAACGTTTATTCCATCTTTTGATAAAGAATATGACAATACGAGTTTCTTGACTTAAAATTCAAGGAAAATACGACAATTGCTACATATACAAAGAGATTACACAAAAATAAACCTATACACTGATGTGATTTCATGGAATCCGTTAGATTTACTTTACAATAAAAATAAGTTTATGATCTATATGAAATCATATTAGTTTGTGAATTTGTTTTTATGTAATTTTTTTTGTGTCTAAAGTATTTTCCGGAAAATAAAAGGACTGAAAGCACAGGCCAGTTGAAAGGAGAAAGGTAAATACTTCAAGCCAGATATTCCATACAAATTGAAGGCAGCAAACGCTGCAAAAAGTTCTATAAAACATCCAAGACAGTTCAACAAGGTACTAGAGGTGAATATATCGAAAAGTTAAAGCAATATTAAGGCAAGGAGCACTTGCAATACCGGG
The DNA here is from genome assembly GCA_036559045.1 of Platycarya longipes. Classification (NCBI taxonomy): domain Eukaryota; kingdom Viridiplantae; phylum Streptophyta; class Magnoliopsida; order Fagales; family Juglandaceae; genus Platycarya; species Platycarya longipes. Next base: position 3,542,108 of record CM071798.1, read on the forward strand.
TGTTTATGACAGCATGATATTTGAACGAAAGGATAGACTTGTTTTCAATTCAGACGTCTTCTTCTATGTGCACGAGAATCTCCACTGTCCACATCTGAACCCCTTGAAGCATCATTTCTTCTCCGAGAAGATGACGTTGAAAGGGACACCATAGAATCAATTTCCATGGCATTGTCCATTTGACTTTCTGAATTAATGGCGGCAATGCTTGAGAAAGAATCTCTATCATCAACTGGTTGGGGCTGCTCTTGATTTCTACCAACAGGTGGGTTTCGAAAAAATGCATCCACTAACCTTTCTGCAGAACTCAAGGCCGACGAAAGAGAATGAAGTGATGTTCTATGAGATTGTGATCGGCGAAGTAAAAGGGACTGCACACGGGACTGCACCCGGCGATTATCTCCAATCTCAGGGCTGCTCATGTCACTTTGTGTTAAATCCACAACATCATCGGGAGGCACCAGATTTTGCTCTCTGCGAGCACGAGAGGTCAAAATTCGATTCAACAGAGAAGTTCTATCTACTGTTTCATGTGCACCATCAGGCTCCTGAGGTTGTATGAAGTCCCGGCTCAAATCAAACCTACCTCCAAGGCGACGGATCATCTCCTCTACCGGTAAAAATGCAGTTCTCTGAAGAGTTTGCCTAAAACTTTCAACCCGTCGTGCATGAGGCCTATGAGGGATCTTTAGACTTGAGTCCTCCTCCGGCTCACGGATATTGTTCCCACGACCATAGACTGGGGTCACACTTTTAATTGTCACCTCTCCCTTACACACTGGACACTCCTTCGCATCTGAATGAACATGCAACCATCGGTAGAGACATGGCCAACAAAACAAATGGCCACAACAAGTCACAACAGGGTCCCTAGCCAAGTCCAAGCAAATATTACAGTCGAAAAAGCTCCCATCATTGCCACTACCCTTTTCAATATCATCATTTTTCTCCGCTGTCTCATTCTCCATAATCCCATTGTTATTTTCGCATGTTTTGGGAACCTCATTCATTCTTCCATCAGCGGGGGCACTACCCTCACCCATCTGCAATGTACTCTGATCTCCAGAATTTACCATCAATTGGTTCAATTCCAAAGAGATGTTCTGAGCTTCTGGTGGAATCTGAACCTGCCGCCATCTCCTCCACCGCTGCCGAGCTCTAAGACTAAAAGCTTCCCTAAGTCTATCAGAAGGATCTTCTATCCAATCATCCAAATTCACAGGGTCAGTCCGTACCGAGCCTGACTGAGGCTCGGGAATGGGACCCAGGTTCAGGTCAAGATTCATTGTATCAGATGTCTCCTCGCCCATCACAAATTGAACAGACCCAGATTAGAAACACTTGCTTTATCACAAATTCAACTAGCCCAGATTAAAAAAAAAAAAAAGACAACAACTTGGCATTAGCTTCCAATTGAATACTATAAATTCGACACACGAATTTCTAACTAGATTTTTTGAAGATAAAGAAATAAGAGAACAAACCTAAAAACTTAACTTGGCCACAAAACTGAAGAAACCCAAATCAAAACACCTAAATTGAACACGAATTCCATGTACCCAGAATAAAACTCAAGCAGAAGCGCAGAAATTGGGACCTTAAACTAGGTTTAGGTCATCAAAATAATTACTGACATCTTGGGTCTTGAGCGAACAATTTTGTGGACAACAATATAGGGGTTTAAGAGTGAAAGAGAGATATAGTGTCAAAACGGAAAGGTGGAGAAGAAATCTTAACACCTGGGTCCGCGTGGATCGAACTGGACGCCGAGACTCATTCTGAGTTTGAGGTCGAGATGGCTACCTCCCGAATCGGGTTGGCTCCGAATCGCCTCTCCATGGACGTTTATCGCTTCAGGTCAGCGATCTAGGCCAAGAGGCAGAGAAAGAGAAAGAGAGAGAACGAGAGATGAGGCTCATCACAGAAGGTTCAGATGAGGGTGTGAAATGGATGCAAAGTCACAACGATGAGAGAGAGAGAAGCAGAGGCCAGAGGGGAGGGGGTAATATTACTGTGCAATTGTAATTGTGTTTTTTGGAGCATGCGGAACGCAACATACGGTGGAGATTAAGTTTTTGTCCTACGAATTGACTTAGAGACCAATTTTCAGTAATCGGGCGGCTCAAATTGACTTCTCAGTTCTACTACACATTCCAAAAGGCCTTATTAATAATTTCCAAATCACAGTTCCTTTTTCATTTTAATTTTTGGTGGCAAAATTCCTAAAACCGTCCCTCGTGTCGTGTCCATTCACTAATATAAATGAGATAATTTAATATATAAATTAAGTGTGACGCTGGGATTGATTGGACTACCTAGCGTCAAAAGCAGTCCAACTAATAGTTAGACTGTTTTTATCATAAACACAATAAAAAAATATTAAAAAGTATAATAAGATGAAAAAAATATAATAAAAAATATAATAAAGATGAATTTATAGGAGTATTCGGCACAGTCTAGCCCTTGCCGCCGGTGGCGGCGGTGGGCGACACTGCCAGTGTCATCGGGACCGGTGGGTTCCGACGACCTCACTCCTATGATGGTGACTCACGGCGACCTCCGACAAAGCACCGGCAGTCTTAAACCCGAAACAGGCCCACGCCGAAACCCGGCGGTTCCGATGGCACCGACGGTGTTGCCCACCGCTACCTACGACGGTGGACCGCTTTTAATGGGGGGTTGGTCAGATTGACCCCCAGCCAATTCCATAAATTAATTAAGAGCAGTTGGAGTGCAACTTTAAAATCTTTGGAGACAAAAGTATGAGAGACTATTCACTATTACAAGTAGAGAATTAAAATCTCTTCCTTCAAAGGAGGAGAAAAATACAATTCTACAAACATAAAATCCGAGAGATTGAATATTTCTCTTTTTAAAAACATTTATTTTATACAAATGAAACTAAACAAAGATTAACTAAACAACAAAACATAGATAATCAGACAAAACTAGGGCTGTAAATGAATGAGGCTATTCGAAAGTTCGTTCGATGCTCATTCAGTTAAATTCGAATAAAATAAGATTAAAATATTTTTTTTATATTATTATTATATTTGAAATTTGAAAAAGTTAAATTATTATTATATTTTTATAAAAATTAAAAAAAATATAATAAGAAAATGAGATAAATTTTTTTTTATATCCACGCAAAGTCTAAAGCCCGATTTGAATTAAGAAATAAGTAGAGTTGAGACGAGTTTAATTTATTTTTAATATTATTATTATTTTAAGATTTGAAAAAATTGAATTTGAATTTAAAAAAGGTTTATTGAAATTTATAATTTTATATTAAAATTTATATTTTGTATGAAAATTAAAAAAAATATAATTATAAATTTAAAATTAATTGAGACGAACTAATTAATTTCGTCAACGAATCTAAACCGGCCCTGAGTTAGTCCTGTCTACAGTCTACACGGCAATAAAAGTTGGGCCGCTAAGTTCTCCAGAATATGCTAAACAATAATTCTACAGGGCTAACGTGGTGGGATACTAAATACTTTTGGGACTTTGAGTTGGGCCTCGATCTCCGATTCAAAACAAATCCTATTTTTAAGATCATGAATATTTGATGAGAAATGATAAATTCATAATATTTTTTTATAATATTTTTTATAATATATGTTATAAAATAAGAATATTTTTATAAAATAATATTCATTTTATAAGATAATTTATAAAAATATCTCTACTTTATAAATATTATAAAATATATTATGTGTATATCACTTTTCTATCATTTATATTTTTTCGTCGAAAAGAAGGTCCATTCGTGACTTTTACAATTTTATTTTTATTTTTTAATTTCTCCTGGAGATTTTTTTATTATTATTTTTCTCTAACTCAATTGAGGATAAATTTAGTGGCTAAAGGTGAGTCCCAGGCAATTTCTCATCAATCGATCTCTGGAATCTGGATACCAAAAACAATAATCGTGCGTTGTCTTTGTGAGCTGTCACATTTTCGTCACTTTGACGGAGACATACAATTCGACCGAACCATAGTAGATTATCAATGTATCAGTATCTTGACACGTGGATACCATGTACGTACTGTACAACATGAATGAATGCTCTTAATCACTGTTCACTCGAACATTCCTACCAAAACTTACGAAGAAGAGGAAGTGGTTATCTCCGCCGGTTAATCTAGAACAATTAAAGGTGGCTGCAAAACTTACTATGGCCTCATATCATGAATTGATTGGTATGATACGTTAGACGTCAGATTTAATAAAAACAAGTTTATAATTTAACATATTTATATCAAATTATATTAAATTAAAATTATATTTTTATTTAATTTTTTTACGACTAAAATATATATATTTATAAATAATAGTAGTGGTAATGCTGGTGGCTGCAAATAAAAATAAAAATAATATTTATAGTCATGAAATGTGTGAGTGTTATATAATTATTTTAAAACAATTAACATTACATAAAAAAATTAAATTTATAATAATAAATTTTACTTTTTTATAAAATAATTATATAATATTTACGTATTTTACGTCTGGATTTATATTATTCTCATACAAAACGGAAGCAGAAGCAGAAGCATGCAGCCATGGGAGGAGCGTCTCGGTCGTTAAACGGTTAAGGACTTTGAAGAGGAGTGGGGAATGGGACCCATCGTCCTCTTCTTCTCTTTTAATAATTTTTATTTTTTTAATTTTTTGATAAGCTTTTCTTTTAATAAATTTAAAAACGATAAAACTACCCAACTTCCCATCATTTTGTATTCCTCTTCCACCCTGGCATCGCATCTACTCGTCCGTACCCTGTCCCCTTCTTCGACCCCATTCCCCCTTCCTCTTTCACCGGTTACCTCATCTACCGGTAACCACAACCTCCTGGTCACCATCACACGTGCCATCCTCCCTCCACACGTGCGTACTAAGCCACCCAACCTCTCATATACAACGAACTAGAAACGCATGCTTCCCTAATTCCTTTAATTCCTTTCTTTTCTATGGTAAGTTAGAGAGAGAAAGGGAACCCAAGAAATATTTAAAAAGCATAACAATTTTTTTTTGGTCTTTGGGTTTGTAGTAGGAGTAGTCGGTCTTCCTCGGTCTCTCTCTCTCTCTCTCTCTCTCTCTCTGCGAAATCTGACCTGAAAGATCACTGCTGGGTCTGAGTGCGTGAGTGGTCTTTCTTTCTAAAGCTAGCCAAAAATCTCTTGAAGAGAGAGGGAGACAGGGATCAATATCTTATCTTTGCACCGATGAGGATCCGGAAAAGGCAGGTTCCGGCCTTCTCTCTCTCGTCTCTCGCCTCCGTTACTCTCTCAGATCCCCTCCTCAGTCGGTCTCCGGTGGTGCAACTCCAACTCCAAGATGCCACACACCCGAAGGCTTCAAACCTACTTGAAAATCTTACCCCTCATCGCGAAAGAGGTGCCCACTTTGATAATCAGCAGTCCGATCAACCCAATCAACGCATCCAACCGACCGAAGGAGGAAGCAGTGGCCTGGATTGCTCTGATAATGCTAGTGGGACTCACAACGAGAAGAAAAAGAAAGAGTTTTCGGTCAGTAAAACAATCTCTCTTATCATCAATTTTTACCGTTGCTAGTAATTTTATGTGTGTTTGTGTGGTGCACTTTGGTTCAATGTGCCCTAAAGAGGCAGGTGTATGAATTTTCTTCCAGATGTGCTGAATTTGTGAATCTAGAGTGGGACAAATTAGGGTCAAGCATGTGTGAGAGGATCATATATTTGTTGTGATTTTGCAGGAGTTGTTGCAAGGTGAATATGAGAGAGGGGGAGAGGAAGATAAGGGCAATGATATCAGGTAAGAAAGGAGGCAAAAAGAACTAGCCCATGTCCTCATTTTTCACGAAAACTTGTAGTTAAAAAAGTTGAAAAGACGGATATCATAACTTGATTTTACCCATATAATTAGATCATTTTTTTCTGAAAAAGAAAAGAAAAAAGAAAATTGTGCAAGTGGAAATACTGTTTTGAGCCATTTGAGCTGTTTTATATTGCTGGCCACGATACCTTCCCATCTAATCTAATCTAGCCCGTCGGTTTTATCTTGGCAAAGTAATACACCCATGAGGTGCACGTTAGCATGGCATTGCTGGTTCCAGCTAAACTGCAGCTTTCTCCATATATTTTTTTTGATAAGTTTTCATTTTAATTTTTGGTGGCAAAATTCCTAAAACCATTCCTCGTGTCGCATCTTTCTCCATATATATTGCATTTGTTTTTTGGGGTTTTGCTTTGTTCTTCCTTATGGTTGTAAATTTTATATACGTGGTAATTGTGGGTCTTCTGGGTATGGTTTGCTTCTAGGAAGGGTGGCATCCTGGGTGCAGAAACTGTTTCTAGGGTTCTGTCACTAGAATCAAGGGCTATTTATCAAGGTATTAATGTTTATTTATTTACTAAAGAAAAATAGTGATTATCATAGAATCTCTACCGTTAAAAATTAGGTATTCAATGTGGTGGTGTGTTGGTTGTTTGGCTGTAATTTTGTACGTACGTCGACATAGCATCTGGCCGGATTACTACTTGGTGTGGCGGAGAGAAATCATTTCCACCAAAGAAGAGGAGGAGTTCCTTCGGGAGATCAAGATCCAGCGAAGACGCGATGATCCTGAAGAAAGATAAGAAGATACTGAAAACTAAGATGAAGATCACTAAGATCAGTTGCAACAAATATGCGCCACAAATAAATGACGAGGAATTAGGAGAAGAAAAAGCTGAAACAAAGGCGCGGGGTCTTGAGAATAGTACCGGTGCGAAAAAGCTGAGGGCTAGAGGTGGTACTGCACTTATGGAGGGGTCGAGGTGCAGCCGTGTTAATGGGAGAGGATGGAGGTGTTGCCAACAGACGCTTGTGGGCTACTCTCTATGTGAGCATCACTTGGGCAAGGGAAGGCTAAGGAGCATGACAAGCGTTCGAAGCCGATCCTTGGCTGCTACTAATATTAATACTCTTACTGCTCTGAAGAGGGCGGATGAGTCTGAGCCATTATCGACAATAACTTCATCGTCTCAGCTACTAGAAAACGAACTGATCATGAAGGATTCCGTACTGTTAGATAATGAGGGTGAAGATGAAGATCGAGATGAGAATAAGCCATTGATGTTCACGAAGAAAAGGATGAAGCTTGGAATGGTTAAAGCGCGCTCCTTAAGCAGCTTGCTCGGCCAAACAAACAACGGGACGACTGTGGTGGCCGATAATCAATATTAGTAGGGCTGAAAGGTAAAAATGGGTGAGGATATTTCATGTCCCGAGCGATGGAAAAGCAATAGAGCCTAGAGGTTCGGGTTTTGACGTTATGATCATATGCACTTGGTGCAACTACGTACTTTCAACTTCTGTTAATTTGCGTATAATGACATTTTGAATGAATTACAAATGCATTGATTGGTAATTGTAAGGTGCTTTTAGCTATCAGTTTCTTCTTTCTCTAATCTTTTTGTTTATGTGTGATGGTTTTAATATTAGTGAAGTATATATAGAAGCACTAATGACATGCAGTTTGACAAAAGGAAAAAAAAATGGCTTCCTAGCTCTTTGTCCATATATATTATAGGTTGGGTTGGGGACGTCTGACTTGCGAATATATGATCATTGGATAATTATTAATTTATTATAAGGTCTAGTTTCTTATTAAGATGATCCGTCGATCTACTTAATTTGATGCGTGGCTAGAATTTGCATGCCAGGATTTCATTAATCCAATTTATAAATTTCTTTATCAATTTCAGAATATACTTTAGGCTGTTTTACAAATAATAATGAAAAATGTTTTTGTGCCTCACAAGAAATCTGAGCTTGTACAAGAACTTTACAGCGCCAACAACATGATATATTATATATACCAGGATAAAATGACATATACTTAATGGAAAATGATAGATGCAGTCATGATTTTATAAGTGGCGTGCAGTCACTTTGAAAAAAAAGTGGGGATCCATTGATAAAAAATATTAATTTTTTATCAATGGATCCCCACTTTTTTTCAAAATGACTGCACACTGTTTGTAACTCTACGACTGTATGTAGCATTACTCTTAATCCATAATTAGTGATATAATCAATCGAGTTCTCCTCCAATAAACAGAGTCAAGGACTGCAAAATTAATTAATTATTAGCAAGTGTATATAATATTTAAGTTATGTTAGAGATAAATCACACTTATTGCACTATCTCACATGTTACTGTTTATATGCACAGTTTCATGTGAAATAGAGTGCAATGAGTGTGGTTTATCTCAATTATTTTACATAATATTTAAAGACCCTATGAATATTGTCACTGGCCAGTATGATGAATGTACGCGTGTGCACCTTACTGACCCACCACGTACAATATATATATATATATATATATATATATGTGCATGTCTTTGAAGTCTTTCATTTCCTATATATAGTAGCTTTATTATTATTATTATTATGAATATATATTTATGGTTCATGTCTTCTTCATCTTGTTTAGAAATTCAAACTCATTTTGCATCATGAAGCTGGCAATATGCTAATAAAGTTTGATTTTTTTCACAAAAGATTGTTCTCCTTTTTTGTGGTTTGAATAAGATTAATGTAGATCAGATGCCATTCATGTGCCTGAACCATTAAATATATATGACAAAGAGATTTTTTTGGGATCGATGTAGATCACCAGAAACTGGTTGGAGACAATAATAAAACGTTAGTAGGTTGGTTGGACCCGATACTTAGAAATGGAGGATGAGATCACCCTACAGTCTGTTTGTTTATGAATTGGAAATGTTCGGTGTTACTGCCATGTTATCCAATACTTGTTTGTCATGCATTTACATTTATTTAATTGTCATGATTATTTAGTTGTGATGCGATGCCATAATTTGTATTGGAGGATTAGGCTATATATATGTTGGTTTGATGTGTTGGTTTAATTACTTAATTGTGCCGTATTGCCGTGTTGTGGGCTTGAGGATAGGGTGACGTGTGTTAATTGTTATGTGAGTGTGTGTATTACGATCCAATTCAGGATTAGATGTTGTATGTCTCTTGGGTTGTCGTTGGGCGACAACGAGATCGGATGAGACGGTGACACTTTCATGCTGACTCCGGGACCCCTCTGTTGGTAGGGGTTAGAGGATGCCTAGTCACAGTATGCGTTGGGCGCAGAGTTGAATATCGTTTGTTATCTGTAGTGTGACAAAAGAAATTAGGGTATGCAGATGGTTCTTCGGGGAGACCGTGGTACATGCGTAAATAAAATGATTGTATGGATTGTGTGTAGAGGTGTAAGAAGACCGAATTGGACTGGATGTAATTTAGTTCGGTTCAGTCCAATTTCTATATGCACCGAATATTTTCGGTTCAGTCCCGGTCTAGGGCATTTCTCTTCCTGGACCGGACCGACTGAATGCACACCTTATATATATGTATATATAAGTAATAGTATATAAATTATAATATTAATATTAATATAGATTAAAAGTGGTAGTATAACTTATTAATATATAATATATACTCGTATAATATTAACATATTATAATTTATCGTAGTTGTAGTATAAAAATATAAATAATAGTATATCTATATAGAATATTAGTAATAACTTATAAGTAATAAGTGTATTATTATTATTTAATATATTATTACTAATTTATTACTATTCACTAATATATAAATTTATAATATACTAATATATTAGTGTTATTAGTTATAGTTTACCAACTTATGATGTATCACTAAATCATTATTAACTAATTAGTAATTACTCTTCTTAGTTCTTATGATTACATGTAGCAATTATAAATATTAATGTTGTTTTTAACTATATATTTTTGAGAAATGCCATTTATAATCAAGGAGTACTTCACTGATTGTACATTTTCAAATGCTCTATCAACACGTTCTTTAATCACTTATGAAGATTAAATTAACTAATCAACTTATGACTTATATATAATATAGAATATTAATTATAACTTATAATATTAATATTAATATAGATTAAGAGTGGTAGTATAATTTATTAATATATAATATATACTCTTATAATATTAACATATTATAATTTATAGTAGTTGTAGTATAACAATACTAATAATAGTATATCTATATAAAATATTAGTAATAACTTATAAGTATTAATAAGTGTATTATTATTATTTAATATATTATAACTAATTTATCACTATTTACTAACATATAAATTTATAATATACTAATGTAATAGTGTTATTAGTTATAATTTACCAACGTATGATGTATCACTAAATCAATATTAACTAATTAGTAATTGCTCTTTTTAGTTTTTATGATTACATGTAGCAATTATAAATATTAATGCTATTTTTAACTATATATTTTTGAGGAATGTCATTTATATTCAAGGAGTATTTCATTGATTGTACATTCTCAAATGCTCTATCCATGCGTTCTTTAATAACTTATGAGAATTAACTAATCAACCTATGAGTTATATATAATATAGAATATTAGTTATAACTTATAGTACAAGACTATAAGTATTAACTTATTAAGTCTATAGAGTATAAGTTATAACTATATATTTTGTTTAATATTTAAATGAGATTAGAAATTGGTAAAAATGATTTTTTTTATGGAAGTAGTACTAGTATATAATTAATAGTTTATAAACTTATTGTAACAGTTAAGTTATAGTGGCAAAGATGAGATTAGATGGTATATATTTAAATATTTATAAACATATTTAGATGATATTAGAAATTGACAAAGATATTATAAGTTTATAACTCAATTCTTGATTTACTAATTTAAATATTTTTTTTATTAATTTATGTGCCAAAGGCCCAAAAATATGGAAGAATTAAAAAAAAAACTATTGAATGAAGCTAAACGGGTGCCCTTGGACCAGATCGGACTGCCCCTGGACCGAACTGGTATGGATCGAATATGAGTTTGGTTCGGTCCAGGGTGGGAAAATTCCTGAACCGAATAGAACCGCTCCACATTTTTACCGAACCAGACCGAACTATTTACATCCTTAATTGTGTGGATCAAGACCCCAAGTTGAGATGAGACATTATTTCGGTGGAACTCCTTTGGCGGGAACGGAATAAACTGATGTGACGTCCTCTGGGCTGTCACTGGGTGATAACAGGATCGGGACGTCATAGATTTGAATTTTGTAAGGAGCTTTTGTTTGGGGCGTCATAGATTTGAATTTTCTAGTACTAGTTTGAATACCTTTTAATTTTTTTCGCATATTTTGTGTTGCACACATTATTTGTTTGCACACACTTTCACTTGGCGATAGGGTGTGTGACCTGTGTGGTCATCATCCGGATGTCTCGACCTTCACTTGTTCACACATGGGGAAAAGTTATTCGAAGAAGACGAGTTGTGAAAGGTTGTGTTCAATACATTGCGTTTAGTACTAATTAAACAGTGCGTTGCGATTAGCTATGTAATGTAGCAAAAATAACAAATGCGAAAGCTTGTGAAGGATTGAAACGCAGCGTTGAGGTTAATGAAACGATGTATTGCAGATTGAGGACTAAGGCGGTGGCTGATTTTGATACGTCATTGTTTAATTAGTCTTCTTTGTAGCGAACTTTCTAAGGTAGTTAGCGGAATTACAAACTATAAATAGAGTTGTTGTAATGAAGATACCATCTTTTGGTATTTGATGTAATAAATTATTTGGGACCTTGGAGGTTGCTCGGAACTCTCTTCCGAGATTCACCATTGAATCTTGGGTCACATCTTGTATTCTGTGTTTGTTGTTCTTTTGAGTTTGTGTTGAAGTGTGTGTATCTTTCCTGTGGTTGAATTGTTGTGTGAGGCAATAGAAGGTACGTAACAAGTGGTAACATGTATGCATGTTGTGCGCATGCGTCCAGTTGCTTTTAAAGAGCGGCATGACAATTAAGCACAAAGACTTCAGTTGAAATCAATCCAAAAGACTTCTTTAGCATTTAAATCCTCAAAAGTAGAAAACATGAATTATAAAGGGAACAACGAGATTCAAAATAGGGAAGAATGCATTATAAGAAAACTGCTTACTTGTGATCAGTTGTTTTTAGCAAAATGACTATTTTCAGCAAAATGACTATTTTCAATCAAAACAAATCATAAATAATATTTTCATCGCAAATAATTGATTACAAAAACTCAATTTTCTTATAATGAAGTGTTATACCCACCTGCAATATAAGAACATGAATACGAAACTTAGTGTTGATTTGACATGGTTGCTCGAGTACACTAGTACATGATACTATTTCTTAGATTTGTTTTTAAGAGATATCCTGCTAGCAGGTTCGGCCAATTATCCCAATATAGTAGCCTACCAGTTATTTTTTGACACAAGCGCTCCAACACAATTAGTGTGAGCCAACACTACATTGAATCCTCAACTAATCCCTTCCTCTTCCTCTGTGCAAAACACCATGAAAGAAGACTTGTTCAATGGTATCCCTTCAAACATGCAAGTCCTGGTTTGGTACAGTGATAGTGGGGAAATCTTTAATGGGCAATTTTTAGGTATAAAAGATGTTAATATTGGGACCAATTTGCAAAATATAGCTTCATTTTGATATTTTTTCTAGTTGGTGCCACAACTGACCACAGTAGAACCCCCCAACGCCTGCTCTTGAGACAACTTGCCTGGAATTTACTAAGATGCATGTGCATATGAGTTTATTATGATTATAATAAATAAAATAAAAAGGTTTCAAAATCAGTTTGGGGTTTCTTGTTTTATCTGTCCTTTTTATTTTGTTTTGATGGGATTTGTTTTAGAATAATGCTTATTACAGTCCACTTTACAATCCTAAATGAAATGTAAATGAAACACTGCGTTTCATTTAGTGAAAGAAACTAGTGAAATACATTTAGAAGAGTGAAATGCTCCAAACAAAGAAGCAGCAACGCCATCCATCCTATTCGTGGCTTCGCCCTTCGCCATCCATCCTATCAACATTGCCCTCGCCCCATCGACGTCGCCTTTGCCGTCGATTGGCAGCTCCACATCGCATGCTATGACGCTGTAGAGAAGAGTAAGTTCTTTCTCCCCCTTTCTCACATTTTCATTTTTTTTTTAGAGTCTCTGTGGTGTTTGGTTATTAGGATATTGTTTATAGGATTTTGGAAACTCATTGTAATTCTTGTTTGGTTCTGGAATTTGTGACTTTGTAAATTTGGGTTTGATTTGCATGTACTTTGTTCAAGTTTTTGGACTTTCATTGTGTACACTCTACTTGTTTGTATAAATTTATGAATGACTTCTATGTAGTAATTTCGATAATTCCAGCTAAGAAAAGTAAAAATTCCACTTTACATTCTTTTGGTATGCATTTTATCTATTGATTTTATCTTATATTAACTTGTTTTGATATAGTTTTTTCTTTAAATTCTAGAAGTTAGGTCTTAAATCAAATAGAGGAATCCGTTGGGCATTTTTTAAAACCAAATTCTCCCAATTCTTAAACCAAACAGAGAATCCGCTGGGCATTTTTTTAAACCAAATTCTCCAATTTCTTAAACCAATTCTCCAAATTCTTAAACCACCAATTACATGAACAATAGTAATTTCAAATGTTGCCTGCATCGAACGAAAGGCTCTAGCTCTCTTTGGATAACCAGAAAAGATAGATTTAACTTTACTTCTCTTTTTTTGAACTTTTTTTCCGTTTTAACTATACAAGTTTACAAAGAAAAAAATGAGTACTTTTGGAGTAAATTAGTAAAATTTAATTACATGGATAGAGCACACAAAAAGTGAAAATATTGAAGAAAAAGGAACTAAGGTAATGCAAAAAAGGAAAAAACACACACACACACACACGGGAGAGAGAGAGTAGACGATAGATGCGAGAATGATATTCTTGTTGTTTGAAGAGTGGTTTCACAATACTTCTCAAACCCCCGTCGACGATGGTGGGAGGGAGGGAGGTAGTGCACGGTGATGATGATGAAGATGACAATTTAGTAACTTCTCCAACAAAATGAAGGATTATATAATAATTTTGAACTTTGGACTGCAATACAGTGCACTTTAGTGGACTGTATATAGCATTACTTTTTGTTTTAATAGGTATTATTTCCTTCATTATTCTGAACTTGGAAGCAGGGGCAAAATGATCCTCCTTGAATGTTTCGTCTTATCGGTGGGAGGTAGTGCACGGTGCAGGGAAGCCCCTCCGCAACTTGTAGCTTGCAGATTTGTGCAACCCTTTATTCAACTTTATTTTTCCCTTTTTGCAAACCCATTTCATTGAAAGAGATCTGGGTCGGCGTAGAGCCGGCTCAATAGGTTAGAGAGTCTAAGGCTAAAATTTTGATTGAGACATTTTTTTTTATATATAAAATAAAATAAAATAATTTTTATTTTTACATTATATTTTTATTTAAAGATTTTCTACTAAATTTTCAATTAATATTTTAATTAATAATGATATATATAATATCTATTTGATATTTTTGATGTTATCTTATTGAGTTAATTAATATTTTTAATTAGATATATATATATTTAAAAATTATGCTTTAAATTTATTTTAAGAATCTTCTTCTATAAGAGTTTTAGACAATTGCCAAAATGACTAAAAAGAATTTACCTTAAGGTTCTATTTGGATTTAGAGATGAGATGAGATGAGTTGAGATGAGTTTAGTTTATTTATTTTTTATTATTATTATTTTGGAATTTGAAAAATGTGACACTCCGTACTCGTAGGGGGACCTGAAAATCAACCTGTTTGACTTTGACCTGTTTTCATCTACAAATACTATCTAAAAAAAATATTTAATCAATAATCCACAAATAATTCCTCATCTCCAAATCTTAAAACAATTAAATCCTAAATATCCATAAAGTTCATACATTAAACAAAATAATGCCATTATATGGGGTCCACAAACTCCCCATAAAAATATATCCTACTAACACTTTGATCTATTCATGCTAAATAATGTAACAACAAAATAATAAATATCGTCTTTACTTCAACCCCAAAGATAACCGCCTATCCTGGTCCCAACATATTAACCTTGGTCTTCAGTCGAGACCTTCACTTCATCTGAAATGTATATAGATAAGGGGGTGAGTTCATCCACAACTCAGTAAGTAAAACACCTATACTAGTATGTAAATCATGAGCATTTTTAATAAAACTCTTAAGCATGTAACAGAAAAACTTTTATGTAAAGGAAACAACTTCAAAACTTATAAACCAACCAAAAGCTGAGCAAACCTTTATTTTTCATAAAGTAAACACAAAACCAACTTTTTATACCCAAAACACTTTGGCAAAAATAACTGTAATATCTCATCCATTTCCAAAACATATACTATGTTTAACCCCCGTGGTATGGTTGTGCTATCCCCGGTGGCCAAACTAGGCGGTATCATATTGTGAGACTTTTCCTCATTCGTTCTCGAAACCCCGAGTGTGTACATAGGAAAGAAACACATAAAAAGGACCACTTTGTTTCCAAAGTGATTGCACTCCTATCATATCGTAGCATGGTAGTACCAACCATATCACGTGAGTTCATATAATCATATCAGAACCATATTCGGAAATAAAGACAAACCGATAAGTATGCCAAAGATTTTTTCATAAACATATCATGTTAAGCCACTTGTTTTTCACTTTCTTATCCATTTCCATATAAGCCAAAGAACAAAACAAAACACATTATTTTACATGCAGAAGATAGCATCAAAATTAATGTTCGCTCTTATGCATAGCTCAAAAACATGTCAAATATTGCTCATGTCTACACATTTCATATCAAAAGAAAATTTTCTCTATCGTATAAATTTTCATGAGCAAATGCATAAAACATATACTGAGGTTGTTTTTCACCTTTTTCTTTAAAAAGCAGAACATGCACATTTTATAAAAACCAACCTCAAACAAATTTTCTTTTTATGTAAATCTAGGACAGGAGCCCCGCTTACCTAACTCATGTAGCGAATTATCAAAATTTCGAGTCCAATCTCTAAGATTCTCGTCGCCTATTTATAAAAAAAAATACTCAACATTAACTGCCAGCAAACCCAATCTATGTATATACAAAAATGATAATCTAATGTTCCTAATCTGAAAAATTTGCAAAACTCCTTTCTTCAAACTATACTAGCTTAAAGCATTACAATTTACTACAAATATCAAGTCAAACAACACCCATTTAACATGCTGACCAGCCCCAACATCCGGGTTGTTATCTCACGCTCACATGAATATATATTTCTAATTTTCCAGCTTACAAACCCAACAAGACTAGTCACCCAAAAATCATTTAGCAACATAATTATTGACCTCAACACAACCAATCGGTCTAGCCAGCCACAATAATGACGAGTTCCCAAAATTCAACATCACAACTAAAAATATTCCCAACCCACGACTATAGCAGTACTAAAAACAGCAAGAATTTGTACCAACAACGGAAAAAATACATCAACAAAATTCTGAACAAAACACCAATACTACCCCTCGGACAGACCCAGAAATTTAAAGAAAAAAAATCTCTAAACCAACTCACATACGTTAATCATCCATTCAATCGACTGAGAACTTATTGGTGCGAATTTGGGTGAATGAAAACAGAGGTCGACAGATCAAATCCTTGCTTCCTCTCAACTCGACTTGCCTATAGGAAACACGTGAGTTCTTCAGTGATTAAACGCTTCAGGACCGCACCCTATGGATAGAATAAATCGTAAAAAGGAAAGTGAAGAACTTAGAAGACTTACCGATGGGAAGTGCAGATGAAAAGAACTTGGAGAAGTCGGCGGAGAGACCCAAGCAGGAAAATGTAGAGACCGTAGAGAGAGAGAGAGAGCCCAGCGAGTGATTAGGTCCGAAATACAGAAATAGAACGTGATAAGAGGAAGGGAGAGAGATAGCTTCCATCTAAGAAGGAAACCGTCGGAAACGTGGAGGCCTGTGCGCGAAAGAAGGCAGGGGAAACATGGGAGGTTAGAACTGTCGGGTGCCAAAGGAAAGAAAAGAAAGGAAAGAAAAGAAAAGAAAAGAAAAGAAAAGAAAGAAGAAGGAGCGGAAATCAATTACCTGGGTGAAACGGCGCCGTTTTGGTGAGCTGGACCGGATTTTTGATACACTGGAATGGGCCTGGGCTGCGGGCCTTACAAAAAAAGTGTATTAAAATTTATAAAAAGTATATTGAGATTTGAAAATAGTGCATAGAAATTTATATTTTATATAAAAAATTATAAAAATATAATAATAAAATAAAAATAAGTTGAAATGGATTGACGTCAACTTGCTATCCAAACCGGGTCATGCGTGGGAAGATATTTTGTGGAAGTTTGGTGGGCTACTTTTTGGTAGGAGAATAGTCGTAAGTCTGGGTCGCGTCGGAGAATACTGGAAAGTCTTCTTCTCAGTTTTCACTGATCTATTTTTTTGTTTCGTGTTTTACTTTTTTTTATCACATATGATCGAGTGTAGTGATTTTTTTTATGTAATTTTTGATGTGTCGTAATTTTATTGAAAGCCTGTTAGAAGCGACTCTCTTGTTTTAAGTCATAGTTATCTCGTGGGAATTGGAAATTAGCCATGCATAGATTGACCTGGCCTACTCATGCATGCCTTTCGCAGTTTCGTAGAACGATCCCTCTTATTTCCAATTGTTCATTTTTTTCTTCTTTTGTCCGCTTATTAACTGAGAATTACTATCATTTTATAATTATTTTATATTTAATTTTTAATTTTATTTAGTAATTAAAAATGTAAATATTAATAAAATTTTTATTATTTTTTATTGTTTCTTAATGATTGAGAATATTAAAAAATTACTTGAAAAAATGATAAAAAAAAATAAGAAAGCTGAATTACATAATAAATTATAAAAAAAATTATAAAAAACGTTGTAACCCTGTCATCACTCTACTAAGATTCTCTTCTCTGTGTCTTGTCTCTCTCTCGTTACAAGTTGTAATTTTATATTTCAAATCAGACATCGCCATCTCAGGAAAGACTTAAAATAATTATAAAAAGCATGCATGCAAAGCCAAAAACATCAACCTCACGAGAGTTTGAATTTTGAATGATCTATAATTGGTCTGCATTTAATTCTCATCACACATATGCAATCTAGATTCTAGACCATTGACAATACCATAGTTCCTTATCCACATTTATATTTGGTCTGCAATTTTTATTTATTTATTTATTTATTTTTATGACTGGTGCAGTGAGCTTCAATATATTATTTAAAAAATAAGAGAAAAGTGTAATTACAGTCATAAAAAAAAATACAAAAATAAATTTATAAATAAATATAATCTTATAATACGTTATATTTATTTTATAATAAATATAGTTTTATAATATAATATATCATATTAAACTACATTAATTTATAATCTAATAATTTGCCAGGCCAGAACTTTCTCAAATCAATAATATATTTGTTATTTTTAAAGTAAACTCATCCTTCAATTTTATTTTATTTTTAATATCATCCGATCGATAATGAAGTTAATCATATTTTTATACTTTTACACAAGTTTATGTCTATTTATAGAAGAAAAATATACTTTCAATATACTTTCCTTATTTATTTTAATAAGAGAGATCATGAGAACCTCCATTTAATCTCTTATGGTGAAGGAATATCTTTTGTCAAATAAGGAAAGTTTTTTGAGGATTACATAAATCCCAAAGTGAAAATCCTTTCAAAAAAACATATATTATAAGAACTTAATTCATATAATAATTATTTCAAACTATATATCATAACGAAATAGTATATAACTAATTAATATCTAAAGTGAGAAAGTCATATTTTAACTGAGCAAAAAGAACATATCATATAGAAAAAGTTTATTCATTATTCTATTTTTCATAATGTGAAATTAAATGATAGGTTTATGAATAAATATAATAAATAATATTTAATTATTTAATACTACGTCGTATAATAATAAAATGATGTTGATAAAAGAAATAATGAGTAGCAATATTATTACTAAAGGAGGCTCTTGTATTTGACTATACCAATTCACAGCAAGTTATAAGAATCCATCTCCACTGCTACCTTAAATTAAACATTATTTTAACTAGAAAGCTCATCAAATATGTCTGTCACATGATGACTCAGATGGCAAGAAAAACTGTAAACGTGAGACTTATAATCATGATCTGTCTGTCACTGAAAATGTTAAGAATCATTATAAGAAAAATGAGTTTTTATAATTTTTTAATTATGATAAAAAATTATTTATAATCAATTATAATTATAATTAATTATTTTATTAATATTAACTGACTATAAATAAATAAATTTCTTATAATAAACCCTAATTAATGTTCAAAGCTTTGCGAGCTGGAAAGAAACTTCTACTTATAAATTTGGTTTAGGCTTCATATAAGCCCTAGGTCCAATGATGATCAATGCGTTGTATCTTAAAAAAAAAAAAAAAAAAAAAAAAAAATCTTTCAACACATACATACTTTGAATATATATAATTGTATGTATAAAAATTTGCCAAGTTTTATGTTGTAAGCACAATAAATTTAATGTTGTTAGGTGTTACAAACTATTGACTATTTCATTGTCATGATCACTCGGAATTAGATTTTAATCAGGTGCTCGATCACAATCAACAGAAAAATTCTAATATTAAACATTGGCAATTATTTTAGTGTCCAGTATGATGTCAGTGATCTCCAGTACTGTTGATCAAATAATCATTAAAAATAGATAAAAATAACTAATATAATATAATTTAGTCATTTCTATACATTAATGATGCATCAGATTGATTATATCTGTCTAAATATCTTGTAATAACATATTATTATATATACACTTTCAAACTTTGACGTTATTCATCATTCTACAAATTATATATTATTTTTTTACTCTTTTTTATTATTTTATTTTTCTTATAATTGAATTCTTCTGCTGAACGTCATCTATATACTATATATTTGATAAAAAAAAAAAAAATTAATGTGTAGTACCGTGTAAGAATGATTAATATAATTTTTCTTTTAGGCCGATTATATATATAGGCCGTCATGATCATGTGAATTTGAAAATAAAAAAAGTATAAAATTCATCGGATAATTAAATTATGAGGTGGCTTAAATAACTCAAAATTATTAACAGAACGAAAGATGTCACCATTTTAAAAATTGTACTATAGCAACAGATAATATCACCTCCTAATAAATAATTCAAAATTAATGATATTGTCGCTAATAATTGCTATAAAAAAATTGACCTGTTGTGATATTTTTATAGTAATCAAATAGATAATTGTAATATTTTTATGTTTCAAATAGTCTATCTGACTATTATAAAAATACTACAACAGATCAATTTTTTTGTAGTGAATTATTATTAATTATCTGTAAGTAAACTGCGGAAACTGTCAAACATAAAAGATATTATATATCGCTCGTTGACATTTTCTTTTTAAAAATTGTTCAATATAATGTTCCATCCCACATTACGCAGTTTTCGCAAGCACATGCATGATTATTTAAACAATAAATATTTTTAAAGAATTTTCTTGAGGAGCACCTGGACTGGAGGTTCCAGCTCTTGCCAAGAAGGTTAGAGAGAGCCGGACTTTGACGATAGATAATGAAAATCGTATTTATTAATAGTTTCTTTATAAAAATCCAACTATTGTTAGAGACGAGACCAAGTAACAAGGAGTTTCATAAAATTTGCCCTACAACCTGCAAAGATCAAACAGAATCATAGCTTGAGCTAGCATCCAAGTATGAGATCTGAAACCTGTTCAACAGATAATTAGTCCTGTACTTTGTTTTAAAAAATGAGATAAGATGAAATAAAATAAATGTTAAAAAAAATATTATTATATAAAATATTTTTTTAATATTAGTTTTGTTTTGAGATTTAAAAAAATAATTTTAAAATTTGAAAAAATTAAATTTTTTATTATATTTTATAAGAAAATTTAAAAAAAATATAAGGATAAATTTAAAAAGAGTTTAGAATTTTTGATTTTGTTTCTTAAAGCAAACTAGACCTAAATTCATATTTGTCCCAAACCCCACGTCTCGAATAAGGCTCATCTTAATTTATTTAATTTTATTATTATAATTATTCTATTTTTAATTTTTATATAAAATATAATAAATAATTCAAAATTTTTAAAATTTAAGATAATAATATTAAGAAATAATATTTTAACAATATTTTATTTAACTTTCAAATTTTATCTAAAATTATTTTATCATATCTCATTATCCAATGAACAATGCTGTATATAATTTCCAAATAAGAATTGCAATGCAAGTTTAGTTTAAAATAAAATAAAATTAGAATAAGATATTTTTTAAAATAATATTTTTCTTTCTTTATTCTCATTTATCAATAGAATTAGATGCAATACAGTCACTGCAAATATAATTTCTCTTATAAGAATAGTACCCAAGGGCCAAGAGAAATAAAAAGACACCACCTAGATAATGACGGGCAGTTGACCATGTATAATATTATAACCTTCCACGACATTAGAATAGAACAGCAGAAAGTGCGGAGGAATTTCTCTTTATTCTAAAAAGTTGATTTGTCTCCGGTCTTTGATCTGTTGGGAAGATGTCCTTTATAAAATCTGTAACTTTGCTTTTTTGTTCATCTTCTTCTGTATCGGTGTTAAACCTTGGCATAAATTCTAATACTTCAACCTAACTGTTTAAGACCAAACTCTGTTTTCCATGGCCGGTAGAGTGTGGTTTTCTCAGATAGCTCTGTCTCTTTTTCTAGCAATCCTCTTGGGTGGAGTTCTTTCTCCAGTTGGGTGCCTTACCTTTAACTTCTCATATTTCCCAGATGAAGAGTACCGCTGATCTTCTCAAGAGCAATAATAAGTCAGGTGTCAACTTGAATGCTATCCAAGTTACACCTGATTCTATAGGACTCAATAATTTCAATAACAATTCCGGACGCGTCTTTTACAGGAGGCCGTTCAGTTTGAGAAGCAAGAGCAAATTAGGCGTGACAGCATCTTTCAATACCACCTTTGTATTGAATATCAAACCCCGGACATCTCCGGGTGGCGAAGGCATGGCCTTCATATTAGCGGCAGATACCGCTGTTCCGGAGGCCAGCCATGGGCAATGGCTGGGGATCGTAAACGCGACGACGAATGGATCCCCTCAGGCTAAAGTCGTGGCCGTTGAATTTGACACGAGAAAGAGCTATCCTGAAGAACTCGATGATTACCATGTTGGGTTGAATGTAAATAGCATTTACTCGATCAAACAAGTGTCTTTGGCAGACTTCAAAGATGCTTTTTCTTCAGATTTTGGTGTAGAGGCGAGGATTCAGTATGATGGGATTAATATTTCTGTCTTCGTTTCCATGACTAAATATGGAACAAGGCAGGGCATGCCAGTATTGTCTCTGCCTCTTAATCTATCTCAGTATCTTCCGGAGAAGGTCTTTGTGGGATTCTCTGCTTCAACAAGTGATTACATCGAACTAAACTGCGTGAAGTCATGGGAATTCGATGGTGAAGAAGTTGGTGATGAAAACCCAGAGCTGTTATGGGTCTGGATCACGGTTTCAGCCGTACTTATGTTGTTATGTGGGATTGTGTTCTACATGTATGTGCGAAAAAACCACAGAGAGCAACCAGAAGATGCATATCCAAGGATTGAAGACCAGATTAATGGGTCATCTGCAGCACCACGAAGATTTCGACTGAAAGAGCTGAGAAAAGCGACAGGCAACTTCAACCCGAAAAACAAGCTCGGAAGAGGAGGATTTGGAACGGTCTACAAGGGGTTGTTGGAAAATAAGGAGGTAGCTGTCAAGAGAGTCTCAAAGGACTCAACTCAAGGCAAGCAAGAATTTATATCCGAAGTCACAACAATCGGCAATCTCCATCACAAAAATCTAGTGAAATTGATTGGATGGTGCTATGAAAAGCGTGATTTCCTTCTTGTCTACGAATTCATGCCAAATGGTAGCCTAGATAAATTCATATTTGAGTATGATCAGCAACTAGGCATTGAGAGACAATCGCCGACACTCGGCTGGGAAAAAAGACGCATCATTGTCTATGGGGTAGCTGAGGCACTGGATTATCTTCATAATGGGTGTGAAAAGAGGGTTCTTCATCGTGACATAAAAGCAAGCAACATCATGTTAGACTCGGACTTCAATGCAAAGTTGGGAGATTTCGGGCTCGCTCGTATCGTTCAACAGCGAGGAAAAGATCATCACACAACGAAAGAAATTGCAGGAACACCGGGTTATATGGCACCGGAAACGTTTCTTATCAGTAGGGCTACTGTTGAAACAGATATCTATGCATTTGGTGTTCTTGTATTAGAAGTTGTTTGTGGAAGAAAACCTGGAAATCAGAATGAAGATAACGATTACAACAATGGCATTGTGTATTGGTTGTGGGAACTTTATAGGAGAGAGAGGATTCTTGATGCAGTTGATTCCAGATTGGCCGGAGAATTTGAGGATCAAGGAATGGTGCGTATGCTTGTTCTCGGACTTGCCTGTTGCCATCCAAACCCACATCACAGGCCCTCCATGAAAACAGTATTGCAGGTGCTTACAGATGAAGCGCCTCTGCCATCCGTACCCATTGAAAGGCCTTCATTTGTGTGGCCAGCCATGCCCTCATCATTCAAACAGGACCCGGATATCTCTATTCTTATTGGAAGCCAACTCAGTCCATTCACCCAACTTACCGGGAGATAAATCCCGCCCAAATCGAGAATCGGAACAGACTCTGTCCTTCCTAGTATGATCTCGTTTTTATTAGCGGATGCTCAACTTGTTTATTCAGCATTTCTTTTCTTGAATAACTTAATTGTAGTAGAATAATGTTAAGTATGTTGTAATAATGTAGATGGGGGTAACTAATGACCCCCATTCTCCTCCCTCAAAGACTTTTGAGGGAGGGTGGATGCAGTTTAATTGAAAAATTTGTAGGTGTACAGTGACTTTGTACAGTAATTTATGTTTATAAATACGAATATTTTCGTTCAGTTTTGTGCAACGAAACAAGCAGAAGAAAGAAGAAAAGAAAAGAAAGAAAGAAAGAAAAAAGAAAGAAAGAGGAGAGAAAAGAAAAAATAAAATAAGAGAGTTCTAAAATATTTTCTCTTGCAATAATAATTTTTATTTTAGTTTTATAAAACGTTATCAGTATGATGGTTCTACCAATTCTGAAGCTAGTGATTTTATTCCTCAAATTATGGATCACACTGATGAACTTTTTATCTCCGAGTTAAATGACAAAGATGTATGTCTGGTAGACAGTACTACAACTCACACTATTCTCAAAGATAAGAAATATTTTCAAAATCTAACACTGAGCAAAGCCTATGTCCATAATATATCAGGTTCATCAGATTTAATTGAGAGATCCAGAAGAGCATATATTGTGTTGCCTAATGGCATCAAATTTTGTATTGATTATACTCTATTTTCTTCACAATCCAGAAGAAATTTATTGAATTTCAAAGATATACGTTATAATAATTACTATATTGAAACGACCAATGAAGGCAGTAAAGAGCATCTTCTTATTACTAATACAATATCGGGCCAGAAGCTCGTATTAGAAAAACTGTCTGCTTTATATTCTGGATTGTATTGTACAAAGATGAGAACAATTGAATCATATATGGTAGTGCACCAGAAGTGCATTAACTCCAAAATATTTATGACTTGGCATGATCGCCTTGGACATCCAGGATTTATAATGATGAGACTAATTATTGAAAATTCGCATGGGCATCCCTTAAAAAATCAAAAGATATTTTTACCCAATGAATATCCGTGCTCTACATGTTCTCAAGGTAAATTGATTATCAGACCATCTTCCTCAAAAGTTATTGTTAAATCTCCATCCTTTTTACAAAGGATTCACGGAGATATATGTGGGCCTATTCATCCATCTAGTGGACCATTTAAATACTTTATGGTTTTCATTGATGCATCTAGTCGATGATCACATGTTTGTCTACTTTCCACTAGAAATGTTGCATTTGCTAGACTTCTTGTTCAGATAATCAAACTACTAACACAATTTCTTGAGTATCTAATTAAGATCATTCGATTGGATAATGCAGATAAATTTTCATCTTAAACTTTTGATAATTATTGCATGTCAATAGAAATAGATGTTGAACATCCTGTTGTCCATACACACACTCAAAATAGTTTAGCTGAATCTTTGATCAAAAGGCTTCAACTAATCGCTAGACCTTTACTTATGAAATCAAGACTACCTGTTTCTGATTGGGGACATGCTATACTTCATGCAGCATCATTAATTCGCATCAGACCATCTACATATCATAAATATTTTTCGTTACAGCTTGCATTTGGTTAACAACCAAATATTTTTCATCTTCGTACTTTTGGATATACTGTATATATTCCAATTGCACATCCACAGTGTACAAAAATTGGTCTTCAACGTAGACTTAAGATATATATTGATTTTGATTCTCCATCTATTATCAGATATTTTGAGCCCTTTACAGGGAATATATTTAAAGCACGTTTTGAGAATTGTCATTTTGACAAATCTACTTTTCTTATTAATGGGTAAAGAAAAGTCGGTGTCTGAAGTACGATAAGAAATTACTTGGGATAATAAGGCTCTATCTCAATTTGATCCTCCTACAAATGAATGTAAACTAAAAGTTCAGAGGATTATTCATTTGCAAAATGTTGCAAATCAATTACCGAATGTATTTACTAATACAAAAGGTGTAGTAAAGTCATATATTCCTGCTGTTAATGCTCCAGCATGGATTGAAGTCCTTGAAGGACAAACTGTCAAAATAGTAATAGGTGAATCTAAAACACGCCTGAAGCGTGGAAGACCTATTGGTACAAAAGACAAAATTATCAGAAGGAAAATAATACAAAATGAATCTGGTGTTCTTGAAAATCTCATACCTAAAATACATATTATAAATATATTTGATGCTCTTGAAGAGATCAAATCTTTTATTCCAGAACTTCCTGAAGAGGATACTCTTGAAGAGTATAAGTCTCTTGGAAAGAAACCTCTTGAAGAGGTGTTTCATGAAATATTTTCTCCTGAAAAGAAATATGTACCTGAAAATAATGAGATCTCAATACATTTCATGAATACTGAAGAAATTCTGAATAGAAATAAAGCTGTTATCGATAACATATTTTCATATAAAATGGCAATTGACATTACCAGAAGTAATGAAAAAAATGAGTCAAAAATCGTCGAAGAATGTCGACGTAGAAATAATTGGCTAAAATGGAAAGCAGCTATTGAAACTGAATTAAATTCGCTAGCAAAACGAGAAGTATTTGGACATATTATCTAAACACCAAAGGGTGTAATGCCTGTTGGATATAAGTGGGTATTTGTACGAAAACGCAATGAGAAAAATAAAGTTGTGCCGTACAAAGTACGGCTTGTTGCACAAGGTTTCCTGCATAAACCCAGAATTGATTATGAAGAAACATACTCCCGTTATGGATGCAATCACATTTAGATTTTTTATTAGTCTGGTTGTTACAAAATGATTAGAAATGCGGTTGATGGATGTGGTCACTGCATATTTATATGGATTCTTAGACCATGACATATATACGAAAATTCTTGAAAGATATAAAATGCTTGAAGCATCTACAAGTACATCTAGAAATATGTACTCAATCAGACTACAAAGATCTTTATATGGGTTGAAGCAATCCGGACGCATGTGGTATAATCGCTTAAGCGAATATTTATTGAAAGAAGGATTTGAGAATAATCCCATATGCCCATGTGTTTTTATTAAAAAATCAGAATCTAGATTTGTCATTATTGCGGTTTATGTTGATGATTTAAATATTGTGGGAACTCTTGAAGAGATCTCAAGAACCACTACATATTTAAAAAATGAATTTGAAATGAAAGATCTAGGCAAAACAAAACTTTGTCTCAGCCTGCAGATCGAGCACTTGCTAAATGAAATTTTTATTTATTAGTCCATATATACAGAGAAAGTCCTGAAGCATTTTTATATGGACAAAACTCATCCCCTGAGTACTCCAATAATTGTTCGAACACTTGATATGAAGAATGATCCATTCCGTCCTTGTGATGACGATGAAGAAATTATTGGTCTTGAAATACCATATCTCAGTGCAATTGGAGTTTTGATATATCTTGCAAATTGCACTGGCCTTGATATTACATTCTCTTAATCTGCTTGCAAAATATAGTTTTGCACTAATTCGGAGGCATTGGAATGAGATTAAACATGTCTTTCGTTATCTTCATGGTATGACTGATATGAGATTTTTTTATCAACGTGGATCAAGTCTACAATTAATTGGGTATGCAGATGTAGGTTATCTTTCAAATCCATACAGACGTAGATCTCAAATTGGATATTTATTTATTTATGAAGATATTGCCATATTATGGAGATCTGTCAAACATACTCTATCTGCCATATCTTCAAATCACTAAGAGATCATTGCAATTCATGAAACAAGTCGAGAGTGTATTTAGCTGAGATCAGTAATCCTACATATCCAAGAAAAATGTAGCCTCTTCATGATCAATGATAGCCCAACGATTTTATATAAAGATAATACTACTTGTATCACTCAAATCAAAGGAGGATATATCAAAGGTGACAAAACCAAACATATTTCACATAAATCCTTTTATACTCACAAACTCCAAGAGAAAGATGAAATTGATGTCAAGCAGATACAATCAAGTGATGATCTGGCAGATTTATTCACAAAGGCATTACCAATTACGATATTCAAGAAGATTGTGCAGAACATTAGAATGCGAAAACACAAAGATCTATCGATATGCACTTTTCAGGGGAGTAAATGTCCTGAAGACTTATGCTGATTTACTCTTTTTCCTTAACTGAGGTTTTGTCCTACTAGATTTTCCTCTACAAGGTTTTAATAAGGCAATTTTAAAGCACTTGGAGGTACATAAGAATACTGTACTTTTTTTCCTTCGCCATTAATTTTTCTTCCCACTGAGTTTTTCCTTGGTAAGGTTTGAACGAGACAGATTTTTTATAAGTGGTCATTCAAGAGGGAGTATTATAATAATGCAGATGAGGGGCAATGAATGACCTCCCATCAATCTGCCTCCTCCCTCAAAGACTTTTGAGGGAGGGGGGCAATTTAATTGAAAATTTTGTAGGTGTACAGGGATTTTGCACAGTAATTTATGCTTATAAATACGAATGTTTTCGTTCAGTTTTGTACAACGAAACAAGCAGAAGAAAGAAGAAAAGAAAGAAAAAAAAAAGAGGGGAGAAAAGAAGAAATAAAATAAGAGAGTTCCAAA
This sequence comes from Platycarya longipes, assembly GCA_036559045.1. NCBI lineage: Eukaryota > Viridiplantae > Streptophyta > Magnoliopsida > Fagales > Juglandaceae > Platycarya > Platycarya longipes. The sequence goes on from CM071798.1 coordinate 3,570,409, forward strand.
ATATTTTTTTTGCAATAATAGTTTTTCTTCTAATTTTATAACAAAATAGAAATTTAAATGTACAAGTTTTTATAAAAAATGTAGGGTAAATAATATTTTATTATTTTTTAAAAAAGGTGAGTTTTTCATACTTTCTTTGTGAGACCAACTTTTTTTTATGAAATTTGTGCATTTTAAATTTGTATATATTATTTTTCATTGTAGCAAGTTAATACAACCCTAGGATGCACTTATATTTCTTTTATGTATTCCCATATGGTAAGATCCTAAATAATTGCTTACGATGGTTTTATGTGTGTGAGATATTTTTTGAAGAATAAATCTTACATTATTTATAGATAAAATTTTAGGCATATTTATAAATAATGTACAAACATTTATTGTTGAACCAAATTTTATGAGATGAGTTAGACCCATAAACTTTTTCACAATTTTATATCAAAGTTTGTCATAGGACGAATAAAGGTCCATACTACTTATCTTATGATAAAAATCAGAAAAAGTATTTGCTTACACGTGAGGGAGGGTATTGAAAAATAAATATCAAAGTACCAATAGACAAAATTTTGAACATGCTTATAAGTAATATATAAATCTTTTTTATTAAATCAATATTTGTATTGCATTTTGTACGTGGTTGTATTGGTGGAGATCTTGTCGATGGGATGCGATTTGGGTGTCCCACGAACGAACTTGCCTTCAGAGGTCCGCCGTTCATTCTTAACTACAGCCTGACACAAGTCCACTCACACCTAAAAATAAAGGACCCGTTTTTCACACTTTATTTTGAATAATTCTAGATGTAGTCAGAGAGATAGGACTGCCCACACACGAATTAAATGAAACAATTCGTTTTCTCCCCTCCCCCTTCTTTCGAAAACCCTAATGAATTTTTCACTAATTATCTCTATCTGGTTTACAATCTCTCTCTCTCTCTCTCAAGTTTTCTCTTTTTTCTTTGGAAGTGGACAAAGAACTACTAAAAAGGAACACCGATTGCATGTACTTCCTGGCCTCACTTCCCAAGTATTCTATTTTCTCATGTTTCTATGAAAATTTCGGAACCGTAACTTGAATCATTTAAAAAAAATGTTGGAAGCAATAGTAACTTGAATCAACTAAAAAAATATCAGTTATATTTCAAAAAATCCTAAATTCAATTTTTTATTTTTTAGTAAAGAGGACCAATAAAAGACGTCAAGGTCAACTTATTTATTCCATTTGGACCAAAGAGGCAAAATTTGATCCTCAATCAAAGTCTGAACTTATACAGAGTTGATTTCTCCATAACCAAATGGAGCTAGGCTTCTAGAAAAGATTTCGATTGACTGTTAATTTATACCATTTATTTTTACAAAATGAATTATAAACTCATAAGAAGAATAGGAGAAATGCTTCCTTGATGTCAAACACTCAGGAGGATTCGAAATTGGTCTCAAACAGAATCGCTGTGGAGGGGGAAGGATGGGCGAGAGGGAGGGAATGAAGAATAGATGATTTGAGCTCTAGGGACATTTTTGACATTTCATTATAATTTAAAGAGTAAAATTGCCATAAACTCCCTTTGTGTGCATGCAAGCCCATATCTTGGACTGTACCTGGCAGTACCTTTTATTTTTCACACTTTATATATTGGACAAGGAAACGCCTGACATCAAGAATGTGTGAATTTACAACTTTTTACACCCTCTAATTAAAAGATTACACGTAAGATTTTTTTTTTTTTTAAATAAAGCAGAATTGGCTGTAGTGAATCGATAGCAACTTTTTACATCGATACCATTCCTTCCATTTTTCTCTCTTCAGTTTTCACCCATCTCTCTCTCCCTCTCTCTCCTTCGGATTAAGCTGGACCCCATTTTCAAACTCTCCTTCGAATTATGGAGGTTTCAATTCAAATTTTTCCCTGTCGCTATCCCCGGCAAGACAAGTTGATGCCTAGTAATGATCAACAAAAATTACTTATTTAAATTAGCGGAGCAGAAATAATATGAAGTATATTCAAAATAACTTAATAGGAATAAGCGAAACAAGCGCCATAGCTTGAGGAATTAACTTGAAAATCGTCTGGTTGGAGGTCGAACATGCCAAACAATCGCCTTATTCTTTTGCTAGAAACTAGATTTGTAAAATAGGCTACCATTATAGTTACGAATCTAAAGGTTGGCATTTAAACTCAAATTTCAAGGTCTCAGAGTCAAGATCATTCTAGTATATCAAACCAAACGTGAATGAACAATATAAGAAAAACCCAAATATCAGAAAATTAAATCGAAATTCACCGATTGAAGAATCTTCGGTATAAATAGAACAAAAAGGTCGGAAGTGGTCGAGCAGAACTATTTTCTGTTGATAACTTTCTCCATTTGATCTCTTTGCCTCGAAGCCTGGGTTCCGGAAGAGACGGGAAAACGAGGAAGAATATCATTTGATTCCTTAAGAAAAGCTCTCTAGTATCTCAATTAATTTTTTAGGCAACCCATACCATCATCTAACATTTTCTTCCCCAGATGAATCGCGTAAGTGTTGCACGCAAGATTAGGAAAATGTGGTGAGAAAAAGCAATAAAGTTTCTGGAGAGTGCTAAGGATGCAAGAGAGGGTGAGAGACGAGTGCAGAGGAAGATTTCTGCAGAGTGTACACCCGTAATAAATTAAGTGAACCTCCTACGTGTCTGTTGTTTATTGGGTGGTGTAAATCTAAAGATTTGCACCCGTTCCGGATTGAAGTTTTTCTCTTGGGGGAACTCTATTTACTAGGAGGGAAGAATAGTTTGAAGCTGCTGAGGAATATTCCAATAACCAATTGGGATTCCTGAGAACTTAACCTGAAAATATTTTGAATCTTCCACAATCTCATGGTTATTTCATTTCTTGTCATCAAGCATCACCTAGTACTCGTATGTAATGGCCTTCAAACGGACACGATGAAATGCAACCAGCTTACAGGCAAGAAGAGGGAGGAGAATCCACAAATATATAAGCAATGCTGTGCTCTCAACATAACCATGAAATTATGATATTTCTTGTCCTAAATGAATTGTAGATGCCTTCAAGTTTAACAGACATGCAAGTTACAGCGCATGAGGAAGGACAGATCTTGCCTCCTTACTGGCTATGCAATGGAGAATCTACAAGCTCGTACCATAATTGCATAGATATTTCGGAGTATGCCCTCGGTAGAACAGGCCAGTCGCCGAAAAAAGAAAAAAAAAATCTGAGAATGCATGCTGCCCCTTGAGAGAGACCATAGTGGCAATTGCCACACTCTTTCCTTCTAACTCCGGAATTGGATGAAAATACGATCTGTAAGTTGCATCTACTAGGATACATCATCCTTAACTCACGGTCAGCTTATCACATAAAGATTGGTATGCTGCGCTGCAAAGCTTGAACTTTTCCTCTGCAACAGCCTGTTCAAGCCCAGAAATCAGTCAGTCTGTCACCACCAGTCTGCTGTTAATCAGCACAAGCAATGATGAGATTTAAACCATTGATGTACACATTAAAAATTCATGAGCCTGGCAAGATACACATGCCTTCTTCGTGCCACACTCCACATAAAAGATTCAACATATGGAGAATCATGCTAATACCTTGGAAGAGCCTTGATGACGATCTGGATGCCATTTTAGCGCACAGCTTCGATATCTGAAATTGTAGAATCAGATTGATAAATGGACAAAACCAGACAACATAATAGAAAGTCATGATTTGCAAACTCAGTCGGAGAACCAAGTGAGAACTCACGCAATTTTAACATCTTCAAGTTGTAGAGGGCCAGAAGCACTCAATCCAAGGGCCAGCCTGTCTGAAGCCATATCTGTCTCGGAACTCTCAGACTCAGATGAAGAATCATATGTTTCTTCATTCCGACATCTCCAATTCCAGGACCTCCCAAAGTTATTATAGTTTGATGAGCTCCTCCATTGAGAATTCTCTTCATTAATGAAAGACCAATAGAAGAATCGGTTCCCACCAAATGCAGATCGGAAAATGGTCTCAACATCAACATCATCCTCTTCACAGAACCGGTGACCTCCTGAACAATAATTGAAAAAGGGATGTTATAATGCAACCTCAAAAGGCTATGAAACATGAATCCAAGACTCAAAACATGAGTAAAGCAGTTGTGCCTTGAAGGGGATGGTTAGTGTGTCCCACATGATGCCATTAAAAAGACCATCACCCTACATAAAGGCCGAAAGATAATTTGCCTTCAGAACTAGAGCAACTGATCTGAACAAATCAAAAAGGCACAATAGACCCATCTATAGGGCTATTTTGGCCCAGAGATAATAACAACTTCAAAGCCTAGAAGATTTCCTAGATGGAGACCATTTAAAAGATGGTCCTTCAACCCTGTAATTTGTTAAAAGTTGTGCCATTCATATATATAGTCCTGCAACTAGACATGTTATGTTTTCTTTATAGCACCAATGATACTTAAAATGTCCTTACTTCTGCCTGAATTCTTGGGTCCCCGATAGTTGGTCCAGTCCCTTTTGGAACCTTTAGCAGAGTATTGCCTTCTAAACCATGAGGGGCCCCTACTTGAAGATGGGTCATCCTCTTCATCCTCGTCCTGCCAACTCTGAAATTTCAAATACAGTTCATGCAGGAAAATTAGAAAAGAAATCTCTCTAAAATAAAATACATAACAATAAGAAATGAGAAAAGTTTCAGGTCCCATTTGGATTGAGAGTTGAGATGAGTTTAGTTTATTTTGTAATATTATTATTGTTTTGGAATTTGAAAAAGTTAAATTGGGATTTAAAAAATGTGTATTAGAATTTGAAAAAATGTGTATTAGGATTTATGTTTTGTATGAGAAATTGGAAAAATATAATAATAAAATAAAAATAAATTCAGATGTGCTCAACTCACTCTCCAATCCAAACGGGGCCAGTCTGCACGTATTAACAATGTTATGACAACACACAATCACAAACCCATAAAAGAAATTTGTAAAAAAAAAATTTCCCATTGTGGTGAAATGGAACTGACAAAGACCAGAGCACTTCAGTTCATTTTCTATATCATTCCTTTGTTGCAAACTAAAATAAGTAAGGCCTCGTTTGTTTTTTTAGATGATATGAGTTAAGATGAACTGTGAAAACAAACGAGACCTAAATCTCATGTTTCTAGCTTTTGCACTCCCTACCAAGGAATTAGTAGTGATACCGTCATATAAAAAACAAGTAAGAAGAAGCTATAGTACAAAATCACAAACTAAAGGAGAATTAGAATATTCATTGTGCCCTTGAGCATATAAAACTATACAAACAAAACATTTTTCCATTAGAAACAAAAAATTTCAAACCTCTTCACCTTTGAGCTCTAATTTATCTATCACCAGCATCCTGTGCTCAGTTTTATTTATTTATTGCCATGATTAATTATGTAAATAGCCTAATTTGTAGTTACAAACCACCCACAGTTTGACTTAACTCTTGAACCTAACAATTTGCTACAAACTCCGACCTCCATCTTGTGTTCTACAACCAATACAACTAGCCTCTGACAACCTGCCTCTGCAACCATCCATCTAATGGTGCAAAAGCTGTTCTCCATGAGTACATGGCTGATGGCTACTCATTCAAACCAAAGGTTATCATAGTCTTCTGTCATTCTTTACTCTTTTCAGACAGAACTGAAAAACGAAAATGTAACATCAACCATACAAAGAGGAAACGAACTATTTACTATTTAGAACTAAACAACCTGAAACATCATCAATAAGCTAACATCATAAAGAGAGACCTGAAACATGAAGTCCGCATAAGCACTAACATTCCGCAATAATGTTTGTTTTGCGTGCAGCTGTCTGAACCTTTTTGAGTAATTGCTGGGTCTCTGCAAATGGAGGGTTACGCGCAGAAGAGGATTTTCATTCAGCATCAGATTAAAGAAAAAGTGTGTGTGAGTTCAGATTTACATCAAAACTAACGCGTAAACTATATGTCACAAATGACTACCCCGTCACGTAGCCATAATGAGGTCTGAATGGCATCTCAAAATGTTTGACTTCGCACTCGGATCATTAGGCGTTTATATATAAACCATACATTGAGCAAATTGGGAGGGAGAAAATACTGGGACGATTTCATTTATCATGAGAGCCTACATTTTTAGCAAATGTTCCTGCTTGGTTGGCAATAATACAAAAGAAAAAAATGAACTTGAAAATCAGAGACCGGATGGTTCCACCAGCTCAACCTAATAAAAGTAGTTGATAAAATTTCTCAGTTTCCAAGTCAACCAACCAGAGAAATTGAAAAAACTAATAAGATCTTAAAATAAATTCTAGGTACTAATATAGACATCGTTTTTCATCCTGAAGGATCTGAAAATATAAGGCAATCCCCAAATCACCTAATTTGTTTTTTGTTCCCCAAAAAAACTCCAATCATTCAGATAAAACCATAGAGGATAAAACCCATATAGACAAATACAAAATATTGAGAGAGAGAGAGAGAGAGAGAGAGAGAGAGACTAACGGATTCCCAGTAATTGCGTCTCTTACGTTCTAGGGCGGGAGTAGAATGAAAGAGGGCTGCCCTCAAATGAAAGCAGCTAGCTTTCGAGCTTATCAACGCTGCTTTCATGGCGCTGTTCATTTGGAGATATCAATGCTCACAGAGAGAGAGAGAGAGAGAGAGAGAGAGAGAGAGGGGGGGGGGTGGGGGAGGGGAGTTGCGAAGCGAAGCCGCTATGTTTTTCGATGTTATTTTCTTGTCGGAGGGCCGTCTCGAACTTCCGGGACATTGCAGCCATTTTCTTGTCATGGACTTAGGGCCACAACCATTGATCCCATTATATCATACACAATATCAACAAAGAAAACTGAGCTCCTTAATTTGTAAAAGTGAGAAAGGCCCGATTGTCAGTATTGCGTGGATCTGAAAACCCAATTGTCATTTACCTTTTGGGTTGGCTTAATGTGGGCTAGCCCAAACAACTCAAATTCCCTCCGCACCCATCCAAATTGTATATTGTACCAGATTTTGGTGAAAAACGCTGGTACTTCCTTTTTTTTCCTCTATTGTACCACTATTTTTTTTCCTCTAAAGCTTTGTTTATTTTCAATTAAAATTAAATAAAAAATTGTTAATATATAATTTTTAACTTTGAGTTTAGGTCTCAACTCTCGAAACTAGAGAAAATGGAGGATTTGTCGGACCGGTCCACACTTTGTTTTTTTTTTCATATAAAAACTCATAAAACCTCATTTCAAACACCCATGTACATCGAATAATCACCACATGAGTAATACGTACCCTTCCAAATCAGAAACTCAAACCATATATTAACCTATTTTTCAATGGAATGTATTTTTTCCGAAATCATCCAAATTCATTTCTAATAGTATATAAATTTTAAATAAGACCTTTATTTTTTATATAACTTTTATCAAGCAATTGGTCAAGAAATATACACATGCTCTCATCATCAGTATGAGATATAACGAATTCTGTTACATACAATTATTTTTGTTTATTCAATCATGTATTTGATTTATGTGATTGATTAAAACATTTATTGTATATAAAAAAAAAATGGCTCAACCAATTCAATGTATAAATTAGAGAATACAAAAGCTATTGTACATTACATTTTTGACTTGCTAGATAGATGGGTGAAAGTGAAGTTGGTGCATGACACTTTTTTCGAAGGCACAAGTCGCGCGCACAACTAATCGCCTCGCACTGATCCCTAAGTATTGGCTGGCCATCATGTGTGAAAAGCACAATATTTTTATAGTAGAAATGTTTAATGTCTTCTTCATCTCTACATGATTCAACGGGCGTCATCAATGGATCATAGATCCTAAAGAAATTGTAGCTAGAAATGTAACAACTTCGACGACATATATAGCTGGATCACTATGCGACTATTCTGTATACAAGTTTTGAAGTTGCTTTTTTTTTTTTTTTGTTTACTTTTTGGGATTCGTTATTGACCAAAACATATCTTGATATTAATAACAATCTCGAGCCTAACCAAAAGTAGGGTTTTTTTAACGACTAAAGTTGTCCCAACCAACTGGATCATGCATAGATATATCGTCCCGTTGCTCACTCAATGAGGGTTTATTTCAAGCAAACGAATCGTTCCAATATGATCATGTATTTTTATTATTTTATATTATATTGTTAAAATAATTAAAGAGAAATGTTACATAAATGTATACATGAAAAAGGGTTAAAATCTTCTCTCTAATTTGGTCAAAATTCAAAACTCATCACTCATGTCCAAAAACTCATGTGGAGATATAAGTTTTTTATTAAATTCTCATATTAGAATTTCTCATAATTGATGTGACATTCTAATTTACGTTGTTGATTTACGAATGTAAATTGGGAGTGTCACAATTGAAATATAATTTAAACTAAATGAATTAAGTGAATGTTATCGACTTTTCAAAGTGGAATTTAAAGAAAAAAAAAACCTCCAAGACAAGGTCATCATAATCACGATTCACGTTGTGTGCTTGTTCTTGATGGTTATTGTAGGATCTATTTAAATCAAGGGATCTGGAAGCCCACCAATATGAAAGTCTGAACAGAAGAAAATTAATACTATGGGCCTAATAACTTACCCAGACAGGTGAATAAGGATAGAATCTCGTAGAATCACGTACATAAACTAATATTCAAATCTTAAGCACATTTTACGGGATTTCATGCAGATACATGATCACATCCGTTACGGGAAGATAACTTATAAACGGAAATCATATCAAACGATAAGCACTAACATTATGTCTATATAAATCAGATAACCCTTTATGAAAATTCTCTTCTCTGGTTGGCTTTTGAACTACTTCTAAATAATTAGCAAGATTACTAACTTAGGCATTAGAGCTTTCTCAGGCGAAGATCGTCGGATCTCTTCACTTTCTTACAAGTAAACAGTTGCAGAACAAGAGCAAGACACGTCCTTAACAATTATGCATGGCACATATCGAACTCCCACATGCATGCAATGTTTGATGTTTGACCGATTCTCTCGGTCAATAGCAAAACTATTGAAGAGTCGAAAATATAGCTAGAACGGACAATTGCAAGTGAATCTTGAATAAACATGCCCAACATCATCTCTTGAAGGTTAGAAAATGGAATGGTTGAGTTGGCATTTCATCTCTTTGTTGCACCCAACTAAGCCCACCCTCTTCACTAGCTTTTCAGTATGGATCTCCTTCCAAGACGGATTTAGCCCCAACCTTTTTCATATTTTACAACCATATCCCTAATGTACCATTGTACAATTGCGAGGGGTGTTTGCGGAATTCAATATGAGAACTAAGCGCAATTTATAAATCACAATTATTAAATGCAAAACATGGACTATCTTGGAAAATAGTTGATTTTGCTCGTTAATAACTTCACAAAAATGAATAATTCGTTTTCATATTTTGAGATTTCTTTATTCCAAATTTTTTGTCGGGTGTTATTCATACAAATTAATTTCATTGTGATAATAAAGGGATAAATGACCCAAAGTAACTTGGCGATGATAAGATTGATGTTGCCAAATAGCTAGTAGGGGTCGTTTCTCATGACGAACTGATCTTGCATGAAAGGTGTCTATGATGTTGATTTATGGAACTATGCGTTTGAAAGGTTGAGGTTACAACCTACATCTTTTCTGGAAGACATAGAAGAGTTTATGGTTATTGTGTAACAATTTAGTTATGTATGTCTACATGATGATATGACTAGACAAGGTTTGCTAAATTGTGCACTATATAGCAAGAGTGAACAGATGGACTCCAATTTATTGATAAACCGTTGGATTACAGATGGTATCATAAACACACATCAAGAAGGCCACAAAATTTCTGAATCCAAACGGAACTTGAGTTTGGGTCTCAACTATCAATGAAGAGAATAGGAGGATTTGCTAAATTGTGCACTATATAGCAAGAGTGAACAGATGGACTCCAATTAATTGATAAACCGTTGGATTACAGATGGTATCATAAACACACATCAAGAAGGCCACAAAATTTCTGAATCCAAACGGAGCTTGAGTTTGGGTCTCAACTATCAATGAAGAGAATAGGAGGATTTGCTAAATTGTGCACTATATAGCAAGAGTGAATAGATGGACTCCAATTTATTGATAAACCGTTGGATTACAGATGGTATCATAAATACACATCAAGAAGGCCACAAAATTTCTGAATCCAAACGGAGCTTGAGTTTGGGTCTCAACTCTTAATGAAGAGAATAGGAGGATCAATCGGACCCACAATTTGGTTCTTCATATAATAAAACCTCATTTCAAAGTTTTCTCTCACCTCCCAAAATTCAAAGATCTACTTCAAATGAGCACCACATTAGGAATACATACTCTTCCAAATAAGAAGACTTGAACCATATATTAACCTATTATTACAACACGAGCATTTATGACCAATTATTTACGATAAAAAAAACTATTTACAATGAAAACAGACTAAATCTAATTACAAATAGTCATTTCATTAAAAATAAATAGTCGCAAATAATCAGTTTTTTTATAGTGTATTTTCCAATAGAACATATTGTGTTCGCGCAGATTCATCGAAATTATTTTCGGTAGTATACAAATCTTAAAAAGGAGACCTTTATATTTTATATAACTTTTATCAAGCAATTCATCATGAAATATATGCATGACCTTATCATTAAGATGCATAATGAATTCTGCTATATACAGTCAGTTTTGTGTATTTATTACATACTTTATTAATGTGATTGACTGAAATGATTATTTTATATTAAAAAAATAACTTATTCAATCACGTTAATAGAAGGTATAAATTAAAATAAACAAAAATAACTATATCTATAATTTTTAGCTTGCTAGATAGGTGGCTGAAAGAGAAGTTCAAGACCCTTATTTTGAAGTCGCAACTAATCGCCTCGCGTTGTTGATCCCTAAGAACTGGCTAACCATCATGTACGTAAAAAACAAGATACTTTTATAGTAGAAATGTTTAATGTCTTCTTCATCTCTACATGATTCAACAGGCGTCTTCAATGGATCATGGATCCTAAAGAAATTATAGATAGAATTGTAACAATTTCAACAACATATATAGCAGAGAAGTTCAAGACAACAACATTAATTAAAGTTTGTTTTTGTTTTCTTTTTTGGGGTTCGTTATGGACCAAAACATAACTTGATATGATAACAACCACGAGCCTAACCAAAATTAAAGTTTTTTTTTTTTATTCATGACCAAAGTTGTCCCAATCAACTGGATCATGCATAGATATATCGTCCCGTACTTGTCACTCAATGATGGTTTATTTCAAGTAAATGAATAGTTCCAATATGATCATGTATTTTTATTATTTTACATTATATTGTTAGAATAATTAAAGAGAAATGCTACATAAACGTACTTTACATGAAAAATAGTTAAAATCCTCTCTCTAATTTTGTCAAAATTCGAAACTCATCACTCCTCTTCAAAAATAATTTTTTTATTAAATTCTCATATTAACATTTCTCATAATTGAAATATATTTTAAACTAAATGATTGAAGAGAATGTTATCAACTTTTCAAAGTAGGATTTTAAATGAAAAAAAAATAAAAACCTCCAAGGTAAGGTCATCATAATCACGAACAGGGGCGGAACTAAAATTTTATATTTGGCAGGACGATCGATAAAATATTTACTATATATAGAAATTTTAAAAAGATGTTCATTAGTGATAGAAGTTTCACATTTCGTTGTTATCGAACTCTCTAAACGTATTACTCTTCGAATTATCTACATTTAAAAAAAAATTATTTGTTCTTAACTTGCTCATATTTTTTAATGATTAAAAAAATTATAAATAAAAAATAAACATAAGAAATTTCTAATGACTAATGATATACCGCTGTTAAATTTTTAACAAATTATATCTCATAATTATATAATTAAGTTAGAGTGAGACTATATAAATGAATATAATCAATCAATTTTAACAATCATATAAATTTATAACTATTTTTTATTTTATAATTAGACTGTTAAAATAATTATAAAATTAAGTGAGTTGGAATTTGAATTTTAATAAAGTTAAAATAAAATGATATATATATTAAAATTTGAGAGAATAATTTTAATAAAAATTTGAGAGATAATTTTTTATTTTTTTATAATTTAAAGAGTAATTTAATATTATACATATGTAAATATATATACTCTTTATAATCTTTAAAGAGTAATTTAAAGATTTTTTGAAATATTATATATAAGCACACAATGTAAAATTCGGCCCCCCAACCGTCTACGTGGGTCCGCCCCTAATCACGATTACATTGTGTGCTTGTTCTTGGTGATTATGCATGCATGGCACGTTTCGAAGTCCCACGTGCATGCAATATTTGATGTTTGACCCGTTCTCTTGGTCAATAGCGAAACTATTGAAGCGTCGAAATCATAGCTAAAATAGATAGCTGTAAGTAACTCCTGAATAAACATGTCCGACATCGTCTCTCGACGATTAGAAAACATAATGGCTGAGTTGGCATTTCCTCTCTTTGTTACACCCAGCTCAGCCCTCCCCCCTCTATTAACTTTTCAGTATGGGTCTCCCTCTGAGATGAATTTACCCTCAGCCTTCTTCATATTTTACGACCATATCCCTATTGTATAATTGTTCAATTGCAAGGGGTATTTACGGGATTCAAAGTGAGCTAAATTTGTAAATCACAATTATTAAATGCAAGACATCATCGACTATCTTGGAAAATAGTTGGTTTTGCTTGTGAATAACGTTAACAAAAATGAATAGTTTATTTTTATATTTTGAAATTTTTTATTCTAAAAATTTTTTGTCAGGTATTATTCATACAAATTAATATATATTTTTATATTAATTTCAGTGTAATAATGCCGATATAAGTCACCCAAAATAAATTGGGATGTTAAACATTGCACTATTATTTTTATTTTTTCAAAAAAGAGAGTTTTAAATGAGATTCTCCCAATATGCCCTTTGGTCAGAAGAAGGCATGTGGGCCATTTCCAGAAATGCGCGGTGGGTATATCCGTCCTCGCAAATGAACAAAAGGCAAAAGGGAGTTAGTTGTTTCCAATACGAACGTGAGGAGTAATGGGGTCCATCGATCAAATATTCCAAAACGACGGTTAAGATTTCGAGAGAGAGCATTTGACGTCCATTAGCTGAATTTCACTTGTAGGAGGTTACTCTATTTTTAAACATATACCTGAACCTACTCGACAATAGTCCCATAAACAAAGCGACGACAGAGAAAGCCATACACAACAACGGAAAAATAAAAAAGAACACAGAGAGTTTCGTCCCAAAGGTGTCCTCTTCCTTCTATCTGATAAACTTTTTTTTTTCTTGTTCGCAGAGAACACCGATGAATTGTTATCGTTCAATGTTTCAGAAACTTTGCTTTAGCGATCTTTTTTGTTCATGGGTCTTTAATAACATTGCTACGCATCGATTGATCATCCTAGATTTGCTAGATGTTTCATTGTTCTTTTAACTAATGCGTAATGGGTAGATTCGGATCACGTTTGAATTTGAAATGCCATTGATAGATTAATGTGGTTGGATTTTCCTATCAATATTTATATTTTTATCGAAAAAAGTTTATCGCTTTTATCGTATTGAAAATTTTGTCCAACTATACAACAGTAGAATTTAGAGTATAGATTCGGTCTATTGCAAATACGTGTGGTTAAGTCCCATTGGATTGGCTTGTGGGGTTTGAATGGCATATTTTGATTTTGACTGCCAGAAGATTTGGAAATCGAGGATTATAGAAACTTCATATTACCATGAATTGGCATCAAACATCTGCATGCATTGTGCTTGGGTTGATTGAATTATGTCATATGATGGTGAATCAAATTGCAATAGGAAATGATGATTTGTGCGATGAGAAACTATTGTTCTTTACTTATGTTTGATAATGATGGCATCTTTGTGGAACAGGCAATAGGAAATGGCAGAAGCCGAGGATATTCAACCGCTTGTTTGTGACAATGGAACTGGGATGGTTAAGGTACAAATCCAGAATCATATATAATAATGTTGACCATTTATGTTTTGGGTTCTGATTAGTATCTAATTACACTGACGGATCTGGAATTTACAGGCTGGATTTGCTGGAGATGATGCTCCAAGGGCTGTGTTCCCAAGTATTGTAGGTCGCCCTCGACACACTGGTGTTATGGTGGGTATGGGCCAAAAAGATGCCTATGTTGGAGATGAGGCTCAATCAAAGAGAGGTATCTTGACCTTGAAATACCCAATTGAGCATGGAATTGTTAGCAATTGGGATGACATGGAGAAAATCTGGCATCATACCTTCTACAATGAGCTTCGTGTGGCTCCAGAAGAGCATCCAGTTCTTCTCACAGAAGCGCCTCTCAATCCCAAGGCCAATCGTGAGAAAATGACACAGATTATGTTTGAGACCTTCAACACTCCTGCTATGTATGTTGCTATTCAGGCCGTCCTTTCCCTTTATGCTAGCGGTCGTACAACCGGTGAGTCAAATATCTTTTTAATGCTTAATGTTATACCATTACACTAATGTTATATTCAGGAATGCTTAATCTAATCTTCAGTTTGCAGAGATGATCAAAAACCAATCTATTGTAATGAAAGTGGTGGGTGCCCTGTGTTCATCTGTTTTATGATGTATTTCTTGTCTTTCAGGTATTGTTCTTGACTCTGGGGATGGTGTGAGTCACACAGTTCCCATCTATGAAGGCTATGCCCTTCCACACGCTATCCTGCGTTTGGACCTAGCAGGTCGTGATCTCACAGATGCTCTGATGAAAATCTTGACTGAGCGTGGTTACTCTTTCACCACTACTGCCGAGCGTGAAATTGTGAGGGACATGAAGGAGAAACTAGCCTACATTGCTCTCGACTACGAGCAAGAGCTAGAGACGGCGAAGACAAGCTCAGCAGTGGAGAAGAGCTATGAGCTGCCTGATGGGCAGGTGATCACCATCGGTGCTGAACGATTCCGCTGTCCCGAAGTGCTCTTCCAGCCATCCATGATCGGGATGGAAGCAGCTGGCATACATGAAACAACATACAATTCCATCATGAAGTGTGATGTCGACATCAGGAAGGATCTCTATGGTAATATTGTCCTCAGTGGTGGTTCCACTATGTTCCCAGGCATTGCTGATAGGATGAGCAAAGAGATTACAGCATTAGCCCCAAGTAGCATGAAAATTAAAGTGGTGGCACCACCAGAGAGGAAGTACAGTGTCTGGATTGGTGGCTCCATTTTGGCATCTCTCAGCACCTTCCAACAGGTATTGTGAATTTGTTCTCACGTGTGTTTGTATGAGTGCATTCCATTGTGTACAATCTTGAACATCTATGCATGAAAAAAAGTCGCAAAAAGAAAATATGAACCGATGGTATTTTGACAAGAAAAATTCTATATACCAAACTACCATTCCAATTTCATCTCACTATATAAAATATGGCACATTTATCCCATTAAATGATCCTTTTGGATGGTTCTTTATCGTCTAATAGTGATAAATATGCCACATCTTATATAATGAGAAGAAAGTGAAACGGTGGTGTGGTGTATAGCATTTCTCTTACAAAAGATAGCATTGCAAAGTTTGTTTATTGTACAAAGGCAGAGTTGTCTTTCACCTAACAAGACAGGGTAGTGTTATTTCGACACATTTCTAGCATGATAGCTGTCAATATGGTAATTCAAACATTCCTAACTGAAAACAAAATCCTTCTATGTGCAGATGTGGATTGCAAAAGCAGAGTATGATGAATCTGGGCCCTCAATTGTGCACAGGAAATGTTTTTAATCATGCAAAGAAAGTGGTGGGCAAAGAATTTACAAGATACATTTTGTGTTTCTGAGAGGCTTCGAATCTGGTGGTTGCGGACTTCCCATTTTCTAATTTATTTTTCATTCTTCATTTATGTTGTTTCTCTCTGTCTTTTCTTTTGTCATTTTGGGACGGTTAACATGGAGGCAATCAAATTAAGTATCAGACTCAATTTTTTCAAAACTGATTTGTTATAGAAGGGTTGTGTACGGTTATTAGTATTACTGCTCTGGTTTGGGTTGAAACAGAAATTCCTTTTTCTATAATTTATTTAAGAGTTCTTATGATTGATTATAATCTATAGTACAATTGATTTATAGTAAAAGTAAACGTTAAAACAAAACCCAAATGTAAAAATAAAGCAAACGTAAAAGAAAATAGAAAAGTGAATCTAGAGCTATGGCTGCTCCGCGGGAGAAGGTAATTACGAAACTTTTTAGCATATTGAATGATTCTTAAAATCGACTCAATTTCCTACTTAGTATTTTTTCTTCTAGCCGTGTACGTGTGAATACGAAACCCTTCGCCGGCAAGCCAATCTGCGAAACACCAATGACTTCGATGGTCACCAACACAAGAGATTCACCACAAACTCCCTATATAGGCTTTACTATATATTCTTACCAAAACTGCAACCCAACGGAAAACTCATTGATCTACTAACAAAAATTGAATATACAAATTAGCATAGGTCAAAGTAAAGAGATATTACTGTCACTGACAAGCTATAGAGAGAAGGATGGTCACAGATAATGGAGGACCTTACTAGCCTGAAAAGAACAAAAAAAAAAAAAAAGGAAAGCAGCTTATTAAAAAGGGCCCAACCGGGTTCGAACCGGTGACCTCTTGATCTGCAGTCAAATGCTCTACCACTGAGCTATGGACCCCTCATGCTACTATTGTTGTGGTTAAATATTTACTTCTAATTTAAGATGAGAGAACTAAGTTTTACAAGTCCCAAATTGATGAGTTCCGCACAAAATTTGTAAAAAATAGATCACATCTTGAAATGGTATAAAAAAAGATTATTTTTTATTAGTTTAATTCATTTTTTTACAAAAATAGCTTACGTGAAACTTATCTACTTAAGATTTGTATTAGTATTACTCGAGTATTTTACTTCCACCATACCAACATCATCTAATCTAAGCTGTAAGAATGTACCGGATCATTTCTTCGTGTTTTTTCATTGGACCTGATAATACATATACTAAATCTATATAGGCCTGTTCATCTGAGTTGAGTTTTGCAAAATCCAACCCGACCTTAATTTTATTTAATTTTTAATAATTTTAGCACTTTTATTTAAGAAGTTTAACAAAATTACTTATATTTCAAATTCAAATTTGCAAAATCAAAATCTGGTTAAACAGTCCTACATTTAGGTTTCAAGCCTTCTAGTCTTTGGGGGTACCATTTTTCTTAAACCGTGCTATATACACCTATAATTCAATTTTCAACCACGCTTTATTTAACGCCTATATATATACTTCAGTTTCCTCTCAGGAGTCTTGTTGCTTTTCACTGTGAAGACCCACTTTGCTAAATTATTAGGTACGGACAGATAATCCAATTTCCCAATATGGCCAAATTAATAGTATTGCCCTTAGACAATCTTACAAGAGAGGTAAATTGTTCAATAAGTATTTTTTAAAAATTCGTAAAAGTAAATTCACAAATTAACGTCATTTGATATGATGTATTAAATTATAAAATTATTTTTATTATAAAGTAGATGTATAGATGTTACACGTTATATGAAACTACGTCTCCTTGACAAAATTAAAAAAAAAAAAAAAACAAATGGGACCGATCTAATTGGTTATATTTAACCGAGTGCAAATAATCAGCATTAATAACTAAGAATGATAATTGGCAACTATATGGTTTATGGTGCAAATTAAAAAATTATAATTCAGGGGTGCAGAAGACAATTTATGAAAGAAAAGAAATTAGACAATTCATGAAAATAATTTTTAGCATCTTTGTCGACAAATCCTGTGTTACAACAACGATAGATTAAAAGAAACAGAAACAAATCACATGGTAAAGAAATTCTAACATAATAGTTTACAGAGGATAACGGATAAAACTGGGTGGTGGAAGAAATCGCCTCAAACTTTAAAGACGTCCACTCGTTGGCTGTGTGAGGGTTCTACAAAATACGGTTGCATTCAAAAGTTCAATTTGTAGAAACCTGCGAGGTATAGAACAGAAAATCTTAACAAGTTATAAAATATGTTATCAATTATCCTGAGATCTGTGAAACACCACTTGTTTCAAAAACTTAAACTGATGGAAATAAGTAGATTTTATTATTTTATATCTTAACACTTTCTCTTACTTGTGGGTCAGACTTCTCCTCAATTAGTAGATCCAACAAGTGGAATATTTAATTAAATAAGGTAAAGTGTAGAGTTAAGGTTCGAAATCAAAACCTTTTGGTCTGATTTTTTTTTTTTTTAAGTGAACCTCTACTCTGATACTATATTAAATCACCACTTGTCCCAAAAGCTTAAACTGATGGATAGAGGTAGAATTTATTATTTTATATTTTAACAATATCTAAAGGTCATGATATGTTAGAAAATTTGTAGAAACTGAAGCTAAACTAGTGATCTGAAGCTCTAACACAAACCGAACTTCATACCTAGTAATCAAGAGATGAATTCAGTCCCAAAACTAATAGTATGGCATTCAAGATTTCTCAAATTTAACTGCAAAAAAGGAAAAATGAATTTATGTAAGCATGCATGCAAAATATTACCCCATAAACCTTTCAATTAAGATACTAAGACAGCACATAAAGATTTCTAATCACATACTAGAATCATCTAACTCAAGAAAAAATGTAAGAGAAGAAGATTTTGTGTCCTACATGCTATATCTTCTAGAGAAGATGAAAACTATACCGTAATGCACAATATAATATCACATCAACTGTATTACATGCATAAGAGGGTCAGTCAAAGACCATTGATGTATGATAAACAGCAGTAACACCTCCTAGGTTCCTTTAAAAGGCTTATCTTGCAAAATGGATTTATTTCAAGCACAGATTTTTATTTGTTTTTGTCTTTTTTACTATATAAGGGACTAAAAGCCATTGGATGAATAGAATAGAGCCAATAGACAACATAAATGCACAATATGTGTGAGGGCTAACAAGTTTAAACCTTCTAGTTTGGTGCTAATTTCTAGAAAATTTTCAGCATCCTAACATTATACAAAAGCTTACCACAACAGCAACTCCTGTAGTGCAGAATTGAGGAATGCATATGAGTCTTACAAACTGCCCTTCTGATCCTGCATTGAGAAGTTACCATCAAAGTTATCATTTATGGTTTTTTTCCCTCTACTTTTTATTTTTTTGGCCGTTGGAGGGGGCAGGGCGCTTGAAAACTAAAACCGTATAAAATGGTAATGGTTTAGCTCATAACTACAAGTTGAAGAGAAGATACCCTTTATTAAGTCAGCTTTGTATTCATTCTGATTCCCCACGAAATAAACATGAGGGCAGCTCTCAATGAAGAAGGGATCCCTGTCCGTGAAAGGATAACACCCTGGAAAATGTTATCAATGTGAACTCTGGTTTAGCTACTCAATTACAACCACATAAAAAGTTCAAATCCCATCAATCAGTCCTCTAATTTCTTTAGTGAAATACTTTTTTCTTATCTCAAGTTAGTCAACTGCTCAGCACTAAGAAATCTTCAAGCAACCAAGATGATAATAGAAAACATGTAGCATCTAGTGTTATAGATATACCAAGAGTATTAGGTGCTGTCGGGGCTAAATGCCTCCACCTTAATGTTCTTTCCATGAATTCAATTTTATCCTTCGCCTCTGAGTACTTCTCAAGATCATTTACAGTCTGACCTGATGTTCCAAGAAATCTTAAAAACACAACACACCAAGTCAAAAGTGTTTTTTTTTTTTGGAGGGGAGAAATGGGGGGAGGGGTGGAAGAGTGGTAAATTACAAATTATGACCATCGGATACCTGAAACTGTCAAGCTCAAAGCAATGAGGGTTAGTACAAGACCTAAAAGTGTTATAAGCCGAAGACCCAGGGAAAAGACATCTATGCAACGGCTGAAAGGAAGAAAAATTAGCATTGAACCAATAGATGCAGATTATAGCAATGAAAATATGCTTTCAGACAGAGAACAACCTGCTGAGGCAACGAAAAGTTAGCAGGATCATTGGGGCCGGGCATGATATCTAGAGGCAAACTGGCAGCAATCTAGAAATGTGTAGATAGTCACAATCAGGTGACAGAAACAAAGCTAACCTCTCAACCAAACTAATGATGATAACCTGTGTCAACAAGATATCTAGCTCTTTAATAGGCTCAGACAGCCTTGATTGATCCTTTGAAGCCAAATTCTGCATGTATTAAATGAAGTGACAATTAAAGAAATGAATTAATGGGTTACTGTCATGTTTTTGGTGAATCTTAGAATGATCACAAATAAAATCTTGTAGAAACAAAACTGTGACATCTTGAACTTACTGTACTCCAGTCTTATCAAAATAAGTTAAGAGAAGTTCTCATTATTTGTTGGTTAATAGGAAGGAAGCAAAACTAATTCCTGAATCCATATGCAAGACATCCTTTTTGCAAGTATACAAACAACTAAATCTTTAGAAAGCAGACACTAGTGGTTGCAACATGCGAATGACATGCACAGAGACCAAACTCAGAGATGAACATGTCAAAGCAGGGTCTTAAGAGGATAAATCCCATTCTAACATTCAATATTTTTACTGATAAAAAAAAACTAACATTTTTTAATGAAACAACAAGCAGACTGCTTGAGAGAGTGGAAAAGTAACAAGGAAGAAAGAACAACAAAAGAAAAGGAAAAATCACAATAATATCCCCTAAGGTTACTAAACTATAGCTTTTATGTCCTCAGAATAACTTCCATCCTTGGAATTATGAGGTGATATAGCCATCTTGTTGTCTTTTTTCCTCTTAACGGATAAAAATCTGTTTAGTAGGTGTACCAATCAATTTTCACTAAAAGATAAATATGCTTGAAAATTATATAAGGGAGGATACGATTTTGAAGCAAAAAAAAAATTGAAGCTGCTCATTCACCTAAGAACACAGACCGTAAATGCATTACCTGTCCATTAAGAAGACCACGTGGGATTTCGATAGAATCCCCGGCAACTACAAAGTGAACAATTTTTGCCGCAATGCCTTGTTCCTGTTCAATTATGGTCCTATAAAATTAGCATCTGGGATTGCTTAAAAAGCAGGTACCCCCTCCCACACAATCTAAAAAAGAAGTAAAAAGAAGAATAGCTTTAAGGCAAACACAGAGTGAACCTTCTCATCTCCTAAATGTCCTGTTATATGATCAACAAGAAGCTGAAACTGGAGAGGATTAGAAGTGCTGCCCCCAACACTTAACCCCGATACAAAGACCACATACTTGTCTTCACCTGCACATTCAAAATTAATGAAATAAAGGCAAAGCATAGATAAAAATATGTGCTAACTCAGCAAACACAATTCAAATAATTTCCTGAGCAATGCTACTTTTTAACTTTAATTTTGTCATACCTAGTCATACGAACTGATGTAACACATCTTTAAGTGGCTTCATAAATTAACCACTTGAATAGAAAAATGCACTGAATGTGAAATATCAACTTATGTGATTGGGGATGATGAAATTCTAGATAAAAAAACAGAATTTCTCTAATTTCCTTCAGTCCTTCAAAATTCCATCCAGCAACATATTTAGACTCATGATAAGAGAGAGTTTTGTGTAATATAATATAAAAAGAAAAAGAACTGAAACACATGCAAGTGTACATATTCAACACTTTTTTTTTTGTATATATTCAACACTTAATTTGTGAATATGTGTGTGAACTTTTTTCCCGCTTATATATACACACATGCAAGTGTATATATTCAACACTTTTGTTTTAGCAAAATTTCAGAATTTAGGTAAGTGAGTCTTTTGTGAAGCAAATCAAACAAATGTTAATGACTGTTCAATTTTTCTTACTTATCGGTTTTAAAAAAAAAATCCCTGAATGAGTACAATAGCTTTAGCGATTATTATTCCAGAAGCTACATAGAGAAGAATATGTCTAACCAACACACAAGCCACTGATGCAGATAATACACCGAGAGGTAGAAACATCAAGAGAGAAAAAGGCAAGAAGGTAAACTAGATCATACTTGATTTAAGAGGAAGCTCTATCTGCGGTGGTAAGCCAGCTTCTAGGACATCTTGAACCAAGAAGTCGCCAGCATCAGTTTCCTTCCCATGCAAAGCAACAACAATGCCTATTGCATGTGCCATGTCAGTGCAAATAAACATGCTTTATACAAATAACAGAAAGATTTTTGGCATACCAAGTTGTAAGCCACATCTCAGATTTTAGCCAAAGCTAAGAAAATAAGATCCTTGTGCATTCACATCTATTTCCACACATAAATAAGTAGATAGGTGAAAAGTGCATTTAGAACTTGATCATATATTACACAAAGTTTTATCACAACCATCCAATC
This sequence comes from Platycarya longipes, assembly GCA_036559045.1. Classification (NCBI taxonomy): domain Eukaryota; kingdom Viridiplantae; phylum Streptophyta; class Magnoliopsida; order Fagales; family Juglandaceae; genus Platycarya; species Platycarya longipes. The sequence goes on from CM071798.1 coordinate 3,592,800, forward strand.
AATTTTACTTCTGTGTACTGTTCTGTTCTAGCTTGTAAGAAATTGAGATGATTGTACTGTTCTGTTCTAGCTTTTCTGTTCCAGCTTGAAATTAGGTGTTCCCAATTGTATACTCTCTGTGTAATTGGGCAATGCCTCTTTATTTGGAATAAAATTTCACTTATTACTTACAAAAAAAAAAAAAATTACTTCTAGACCTATTAGAACTACATGATGATTTAAAGAACAGCTCCACAAAAACTGCATTCATTAGGCTAGCAATAAGGAATGTTTAAAAGGAGTAATGCAATAAAAGATGACTTAAGCTGCACTGGGTCGGGGAAAAGGGAAAACATGAGCAACTCATTTCCAAACAAAAAAAATGTGGTTTCCTTTTTGATAATAGCGTAAAAAAAAACTAGTGAAGTATGATCAGATCCTGATAAGAGTTTTCTTACTTCGGTACCATATGCTTTTCAGTAAACAAACCTGTTACATATGCAGATGGTAAGATCACACTCCCAGCAAGCTTAACTCTTCCACTATCGTCTTCTAAAACCAAATAATCATCTGTGTGCATAAAATTATGAGGCCTGACAAGGGGAGTCGCAGATCTCTGTAGGTTGCAATGACAGTAATTTACTTATAAAGCTCTGATTTCAATCATGAAAACCAATTTTGTCTTTTTTTTTCTTTAAATGAAGAGATAACAATACCTCCTTGGAGTACTCATCAAGAACGCAAGGTTTGAGTTTCATGTGCTTGTAAAGGGTTCCAACAATGATGCATTCCTTGCCTTCTTCCAATTCCAAAATTGTGCAAACTAACACCCAATAAAAACCCAGCAATTTTTTTAAATTACTGCATGGAATCCTACTATTTTTCAGTACCCTGCTGAGACCTAAAAAAATATTCTTAGATTGCAATATTATCATCGTATCAAAACCTAAAGAAATCATTTGCAGTGTCCCAGAAAATGAAGAATCTTTGCCTCAGTTTCTCAACCAATAAAAAATAGCTAATGTGAAAAAAATGGAACTGAAAAAGAAAAAAGTAGGTGCCAAGAGCCCATTCTCAGGATACCTAAAAGAATAAATCTATTTATTATCATTTTCTCATCATCACATGATATGGCATTAAATGAAAGGCTCATAAGTAAACCATAATAAATAGTCTCTAATCATCTAATATAAAATCATGGGATGATGATAAAGAAGATTATGTGTAGCATTGCTCTATCCAAAAAACCCCAGTGCTTAAATAACTTTCAGCTACGAACTCCCCCTCTCAAGAGCACGTAATTATCTATAACTGCAAAATCCCAAATTATTCTCCCACAAACAATAATTCCTAATTCCATATAATAAACTAATGACACAACACATTTGCAACTAACAAAATGACAAAGGCTATGTGTTAAAAGATATAAAATAAAATCTACCTCTTCCAATTAGCTTAAACTTTTGGGATAAGTGATTATTTCACATGGTATCTGAGCATAGGTCAACACAAAACCCTGAACAAACTGTCACAACGTGCCCAAACCTAAACCCTAAAACTGAGTTGTACTGAAAGCCGAAGACCCAAGGTAGCTTAGTAATGCACATGCTTGAGAACAAGCGAAAGCCCAGGATACTAATGTAAACAAAACGGCCAGAAACCAATTTTGAGTGCACAAAAATGATAAATTTCCAGAAGATTTAGAAGCAGAAGTTACCAGGTAAATGGGGTTTCCGATTTGGAACGAGCGAATAGAGGAGGGTTCGCATCAAGTGGAGACGAGCAAAGTAAATCTGGCTGTACTGCTGGCCCCTGTACGTCTCTTTCTGAATCTCAAAGTTATCGTCCTGCGACCAACAATGCCAAAGTCAAATTTACAGGTAAAAAAAAAAAAAAAAAAGCAAACAAAATTTTTAAAACGTTGGCTTCCGGGACATCAAGAAAAGCTAAGTGCAACTTCAGATTGAAAAATCTATTGAGAGTTGGCCACGGGAAGGGTCCGTTTTTTCCATTTTCTCTTGGTTTCTCAGCAACCAAACGGAATGAGAAGGGGTTAAGTATTGAGCAAGAAGATTAAACTTGGAGCAATATAGAAGAGAACGAAGGTAGTTCACCAGGGCGGTATAGGTAGCCTGTTTTCTCTGGAGAGTCTTCTCGGAGTCGATTTCCATGGGTTCCATGGCGGGAAGATGGGAAGTCCCACCAAATTTCACTAGCTGGTCATTATGATTAGACCGTGCGTAAAAGCTAAAATAGAATCATTTAATTACCAAGATATAAAGCTTTTCAAATGCCTTTAGAATATGGGGATGTAGCTCAAACGGTAGAGCGCTCGCTTTGCATGCGAGAGGTACGGGGTTCGATACCCCGCATCTCCATTTTTAACGGTTTTTTATTTCCCGAGAAACAAACGTATTTTTTATCCTACGAAAATACCCTTATAGCGATGTCGTCCGTCTCTGTCTCTCTTCCCTCCCTCCCTCCCCCCACCAGGCCTGCTACCTACCACTTCATTGTTCCATAAACCTAGGGTTCCCCTATAACTCGTCTTTTCAATGGCTTCCATACAAGGCTCACTTCCTGCAGTCTCCGCAATCCGGTCCCGTCGAAATTCGTCGTCTCCGTTTTTGTCTTCCCCAGCCATTGCTACTCCGCTTGTCTCCCCCACTAGGTCGACGGAGACCCACCGCAAACGGTACGTCTGCCAGAGTATTGGCCGGAGATCCTTTTTCCGAGCAATGGTTCAGCAGGCAGTACCAGGAGCTCCGGCAGCTTACGCTAAGGAAATGGAGAGGCTTTCCGCGAAAGAATCCCTTCTTCTCGCTGTGGGTATCACTTTTTTTTTATATATAAAAAACTTCATTTTTTGTGTTAAGCATTTTTTTGCATGATTTTACTGTTCAATCGAGTTCCTTATTGGTCATGATTTTCTTTTGTTCGTAAATCCGATATCTATTTAGTTTATTGTTTCGTGACTTATATTTTTAATTCACTCAGTATGGAGTAAAATTTTTAGCTTTACGCTCTGCTCGGTTGCTGAGAGATATTGGAAATGCAAATTACTTGGAAATTGTTGACAAGTTATGCGTTTACTTTCCGTTTCTTCGGTTGCCTTGGTGCTTTGTTTCATTCATGTAACCTAATATCGATAGAATTTAATCCATCCATTAGTTGTTTTTTCTTGTTTAAGTCAAACACATGTGGGAGAGCACTCTCAATTTGTATTATTTTTTATTTTTGGGTTTGAGTCATACGCACAAGAATGTACTTTTGTAATATCTCAAGCTCAAGCTCATTAGTGTTTGTTTGTGGAGCCATAATTTCAGTTTAAAGATTCTGGGGGTTTTGAGGCTTTAGTGACAGGTAAGACTACAGATGTACAGCGCATCGATGTGAATGAGAGGATAACTGGTTTGGAGAGACTCAATCCAACACCTAGACCAACTACGTAGGTGCCCATTCAAGATTTTTGCCCATTCAAGATTTTTCATATAGAATATTTATATAATTGGTATGAGATGATGCCTACTCATTTCCTCAGCTGTCCAGGTCGCCCTTTTTGGAAGGTAGATGGAATTTTGAGTGGTTCGGGTCTGGAAACCCAGGATTATTTGCTGCTAAGTTTATATTTGAGTAAGTACTTCATTTTGTTTTAATGTATTTTCCCTTGTTGGAAGTGATTGTTAAAACTTGGCGTTTTCATATACAATTTGGTCGAGTGGTGGCTAAAATAGCTTTGGTTCTCATCTGTATTACTGCAGGAGGTTTCCTTCAACTTTGGCTAATTTGTCAAAAATGGACGTGGCAATCAAGGATGGATCTGCAAAGATTACAGCGAACTTGAAATTACTTAACTCGGTAATAACTTAAGAGTTCATGTAAATGTCCTCGCTGATACTTGCTAAAAAAATCTCTTCTCTGAATATGCTTGCACAGATGTGTTGCTCATGCAAGGAAGTTTCTTTGTCATTGTGTCCAAAAATTGTCAAAAGATAATATGTTCTTTGGATTTAAAGGCCGGTCTGGAAAGCATAGGTGTTTTCTAATTTGGAATGTTCCCGCATTCGCTTAAATTGAACAATTTGGAGGGGAAAGAACTAATGGTAGTGGTGCAGAGCCATCTGCTGTTGAGTTGAAATCGGCATTTTTCAGATTGTTGTTCAAGCAATCTTGTGCGCTTGTAGATTTTTATTGACTCCTTACCGATCAAAAAGAAAAAGATTTTATTGACCCCCTTTATTAGGAATTGTAATTCTTGGGAGTTTTGTGCACACATCCTGGGCACACAGGGTTTACCCTTTTCTCGTAAAATAAATTAGCATTGCAAGAATAATGTCAGAATGAAATAATAGAATTAATGCGCGCATCTCATTGCTGGCAACTGTACATTTTTACACTACGTTCATGATACACATTTTTTGAGCTTGATTTACGTTGAAATGCAGATAGAAAGCAAATTGAATCTTTCCACCAGGTTATCTGTGGAGGGACCACTTCGAATGAAAGAGGAATACATTGAAGGGATTCTGGAGTCTCCTACAGTTATTGAAGAAACAGTACCAGAACAGCTAAGAGGTGCTTTTGGTCAGGCAGTCAATACAATGCAACAACTGCCTGCTCCTATTCGGGATGCCGTTGCCAGTGGGCTGAAAATTCCTCTCAGTAAGCTATTTTTTAGCAGTTTCTTTTCAACTGGAAACAAACAAGTGGACCGTTAAATCCTTAACTTCTACAAATCTGTTGGGTATATCTGTCCAGGGCGACTTAGTTTGCTTTTATTAATTATTACTTATATCATTTTAGTTGCTAACTGAAGTATTGGATGAGCTGGGGTGGAAAAATGTGTTCTTGATTGTTTAAATCTTCCAAATATCCTTGTTTTCATTCTATGCATCTACTAGTAACCTTGGGTGCGGTTGTAAACAAAGAGTTCAACTGACTACTCAAACCTTCCTGGGGTGTCAGAACCTGCAGAGTTCCACCATGTTTTTCCTCTGGAATGTAATACATTCTTAGTGTGTGTATATACAATACATATTTGTTTGTATATTTGCACACATATGCGCACTCTCTCTTTCATACCTCCATATGCACACCACTAGCAAAGCAAACATGTTGACAATGTTACTTCGGGATTTTTACTGTAAGAAGCTTTTCAAATTTTAGCAAGGCAGTTGTGGCATTTTGAGAGATGTCATTTCAGTTTCTTCACTGTTCATTTATAGAAGTGGGCAATACTCCATTCAAATGCCTTCCTAAGAATGATAAATTTGTGAATTTTTATACAGAAAAGAGTAGGTTTATATTTAATAAACGACTTGTAGGAATCCAGTGATGTTGTACTGTTCATGTGTATGAGTGTGATGAGTGTTGACTTCACTCAATATTTTTTCTTTTTTACATGTATGTTTTTCAGGATACTGAGGTTTCTTTTTTTGGCGTACAGGTGGATCTTTCCAGAGATTATTCATGATTTCTTATCTTGATGATGAAATACTTGTAAGTACGTTTTTTTTTATAAGTACACAAATATTATTAATCAAAGAATAGGCCTTGTCTAGTACAATACGAGTTATCTGCCTTAGCTAGGAAGGCATAAAAGAGACAAGAAAATCATGTAGATCCATGCCATTGAAGTCAATCGCAATGGCTCAAGTACATAGGGTGCTGTAAAATAAAGCTATAAGTTCCTCTAGCAATCTCTCTGTCTTCAAACGTCTCCTCATTGCACTCCTGTCACAAACACCACATGATACAAATAGGGATCATCTTTCAATCACCCCCTTCCACAAGGCATCAGATTCCTTACTATATCTTCACAACCATTTGCTAAGTAACACCCAGTTAAAAATCCACACTTGTAAGTACGTTATTGAGCATAATCTCCTTGGATGAGTTTAAATGATATTTATCTTCTCCTCCTTGATACCTTCACATACCTTTTACATTGTCTTTCCTTATCCAATTGGCACAATCAAACAATTTTACTTGTAATATTACTTCTTGTGCCTTTCTTGATTGTAGTCTTGAAACTTTTGTAAGAGCAACTTCAGTTTTTAGACCACTACCTTTGGCTTTGGGCAAGGTGATGTTATAATAGCTCGAGGTCTTAACATAACAGCACTAAACTTTCTTTTACTTGTTGAAAGGTACCATTTGATTTCTAGGTTATGAAGACGATACAACAGAAATAAAAAAAATAAAAAAGGTGAAGAAAGGAGGGGGCTGGAGTGTTTACAATAAATTCTGGGCATGTACTATATCTAAGCTAAAAGATAAGAGTTTTAGCCTCAAGTGCAACATTTTTATGTGGTTGGAGAGGTGACTGATGAATGTGCAATGCTAATAAACATTCTCTTATTGTCACATCAAAGGATCCTCATGAAGACTCGCAAGTTTGGTCAAGAGCCGATGTGTAGGAATAGCTATTTTTTCACAATCTAAATTGTTTTGATGATTTTGGCACAGATAATAAGGGATGCAGCTGGAGTGCCGGAAGTTCTAACAAGGTTGGTAGGGCCCCCGTCTTCCTTGCCAGAACCCATTACAGAATATGAGAGTTAGGAATTAATTGTACATCTATCATATATGAGAAACTCAATTATCTTTTTGAGTTAAGAATTACATTTCATCTCCTCCTCCTCTCTCTCTAGTCGAGCTGCTTCTATTATTTTATTTCCTTGTTCCTTTCAAAATACAATCACTCTTGTATGCTACTGGCGATCTGGCGGAATGGCACCAACCATAGGCTCTTAATGCTCAAGCAGAGAGCCCATTCGGAACGGGATCGCATGACCAGAAGCTTGATTTAAAGCAATACAATAATTGTTTATACAAAGTTACAATAATCGCATGACCAGAAGCTTGATTTAAAGCAATACAATAATTGTTTATACAAACATATTTGATAAAAGCCCAAAAAAAGAGGGCCGCTTTGGGACAGCCGTGTTGTTGTTGGGCGATAAAAGGCCCACCAACCAGATAGATACACGTAATGAAAAGGCTATGTAGTACAATAAAATAGATAGCAGGTGATTAAACTTTCTAATAGCAAAAAAAAAAAAAGGCCTTGTCGTACTACACAAAAACCCTTCTTGATTGTTCTTCGGAATCCAACCTTCTTCATTCTTTTCAGAATCCAATCGTCCCCATGTTGGGAGTACCGTGACCCATCTTTATTTTTCTTCATAATCCTCTTTACACTTTCAAGATTTTGTCTTGAGAACTTGTTTTGACTGAAAATCTAAAATGGCTGTCAAGCTTCTTTTCTAGCAGAGTTTCTGTTTATTTTATGTTCTGCTCTATTGTAGAGAAATGACGAAAAAGAAATGAACCTCATTCGGGGCTCTATGGCTGGTGTCTTTGTTTTATTGTGCTAGTTCTAATTATAACTCCAAGTTTGGCTGCCGAGGGAAATGAAGGAAAATATTTAATTAAGAGCCCAGACTTGTTTGGCTATTGAACAAGTGGATTTTTTCGTAGGACGGCGAGATACATGCTCCTCACGCGCAAGGATAGATTGAGGGCAGTGCTTTTATTGTGTTCTCGTTTTGATGGATCTAGCATACTGGCGGTAGTTTTGTTCGGATTCGAGACATCAGAACATCCTTACCTTGCGGCGGCATCTCTTCTAGAGTGGCGCGTGAACACCACACGCCACCACAGACAACCTTGGCGTCGATTTCTTTTTCTGTTTTTGTAGTCTAGTTTTAATTGATTGTTATTTTGTTGTTGTGTTTTGTTGGTGGTTTGTATATTTCGTTTGTATAGAGAAAATTTATATAGAGAAATAGTATCCCAGACTTTTTAATTCGTGAAATCTAAGTTCTCTCCTCTGTGAGGATGAGATTTTAGTTACCGTCATCGGTAATATTTGGTCTATCAGACTTTTAGTCTGATGAGCTTTAGCAATTGTGAGTCAATATATACTTAGTTGACTGTTTTTTATCACATTATAGGCTTCATGTCATCTTGATTTCTATGAAGTGAAACTATTTTCTTCAAAAAAAAAAGTGAGTTTTTTCATAGCTTGACGAACTTATTTTCTTGAAAATACTAATGTGTAATTAAGAGCCCAGTAATTTTCTAATTTTTCTTTAACTCTAGTTATTTTCTTTGATTCACCCACTTGTTCACTGGCAAAAAAAAAAATTACTTGGGTGATGGGCTGAACATAATCGGGTATAAATTGCTTACGTGTTGGTTGGTTATTGGATGGCTGGTTATTTGGGGAGACCAGTCTGCATGGCCTCCAGGTTTTCTCCATCTTGCAAACATGTTGATGTATTGCTTTCTTTTTTAGGGGGAGATATCAAACACATAATGACCATTGTTGTAAAATATTATGTCAGCTGAGGCCCGTTTGGATACTGAGACATTTTATACCATCTTATCGATATAATTATTAAAAAAAATTTATATAAAATATCATAAATAATTTAATTTTTTAAAATTTTAAAATAATAATAATATTTTAATAATATTTTATTTAATTTGTAATTTTAATTTTTAATTTTCATATTATTTAAATATTCAAACGGAGCTTTAATCTAGTTTCCATCATACTCAATCCCATGCTTTAAAAAAAAAAAAAAAAAAAAAACTCAATCCCATTAAAGCGCCGCCCAAGGAATTGATATTGCAATTTGCGTATTAAATTTATGGAGAAAATGTTGACTTCATACCCCTGTTTCCTCGTCAACAAATAACATCAACGTCCTTTTTAACAAAATTACTTGTGACCTGATAAATTAACCCTGAGATATTAATCTTGAACTTATTAAACCCAAAAATAATCTCTAGCCCCAATGCATTTACCTTACATAAAATCATGATCAGCAAATTACAGGCTAAGAGTACTTATATCTTATCTTATTTTATTTCATCAATAAAAATTAAAAAATATTTTATTTCATCTCATCTCATTTCATAATTATTTTTTTTTGTAATTTTTATATGAAATATTATAAACAACCTCAACTTTTCAAATCTCAGATTAATAAAAGTATTAAAAATTAATATTTTAATAATATATTTTTTTTAACTTTTATATCAATTTATCTTATCTCAACTCCAAATTCAAATGATAGTAGCTAAGTGAATACACACGGCATGTGAACTCATGAACTGGTTCTCTAGAATGGAAATTAATACGTGATTATAGTTATTTATGCCGATTAATTAGCTTAATTTGGATTGAGAGATGAGATAAAATAAGTTAAAATGAGTTTTAAAGATTGAATAAAATATAATTATAATATAATTTTTTAATATTATTATTCTTTTGAAATTTAAAAAAATTGAAATTGAAATTGAAAAAATTGAATAGTTTATTATATTTTGTATAAAAAAATTTTAAAAAAATTAATAATAATTTTGAGATAAATTGAAATAAACTCTAGATCCAAACCGGATATTCAACATTTATCTCACATAACAAAAGGAGGGAATTAAGTTCTCATTAAGTTTATCATATGAACTATGCTTTCAGTCTGATCTCTGTATCGACGTGATAAAGTGAAAGACGACTTTTCGTAATAGATTGGGTTAAACGAGAAAATATATATAGCATGCAATTCTTGCAAGAAAAGTAATACATTTATCTAGAATTAAATTCTGCACTTTCTTGTTTGGTTCGCCACAAAGAAATTCTGAAGAGAGTGAAAGAGAGGCCCACAAAGACGAGCCAGTTGCAACATCCAAACGAAAGAGACAAAACCCTTATACAGTACTGAACTGAAATTTCATACGAAAACTAATAAAAAAATTAGTTTAAGAAAACATCTACAGTTGCTTCTATTACATCCAAATGTTGTCGTGTAGAATTAAGGCAATTTCTCTGCTGGAGAAGCTAAGAGGAAGCCTTGAGTATAGCCGCCGGTTATTTACAGAAGAGATAGATCTTAAGAATATCAGAAAATAAAGTAAATAAAGATGATCATCATCAGATACCATATGATACTCAAACCATTTAACATATCCAAAACAAAATTCCTAAGAATTACCCTAAAAAAATTCCTAAAGCTCAAACATTGATCATAAAATGACAAAGAAGAAATGGTCGCAATGAAAGAAAAACCTCCATTCGTTCAGTTTCTTTCAACGGCTAGGCAAGTTGAGCTTCTTCAAAGCCATGCATGGGGGAATTATTAGCATCCATTAACGGAAGACGTGGGAATTCACCAAGCTCTTGGATAAAACCCTCCATGTCTGCAAAACCGCTCAAGAACCCATCTGAATTCTCGCCATTCCACATCCCTTCCTCGTCCTTAACTCTCTCCCTTGATTCCAGACCACGAATCATAGGTCGGATATCCATTTTCTTTGTCATTGGCTCGTCGGATGAAGCAGTTCTCGGCTCTTCTGATCTTCCGGTAATGGTCGGTTTGTCATTGCGGCCCTTTTCTGAACTGGGTTTTCCGGTGAGTCGTTGCACTAACTCGCGGAAGTTTGCGGCGTCGGTTTTGATGATCTCGGGTGCAAATATGTGAATTATGCGTATCTCTGGTTTGGGTTTGGATATTTTCTTTGAATCTTGGTGCACGGCTAGATCATGAGGAGTTGATGTACTCGAACAGGTTTTCCAACTTTGCTTCTTTGTTATCACCTCCATTGGAAAATGTTCAGATCAGAGAGAGAGAGAGAGAGAGAGAGAGAGAGAGAGAGAGAGAGAGAATATATAGGTGGAGAAGAAGTGTTAATGGAGATTGTTTGATGGGGAGGATATTAATAGAAAACGAATTAGAAAAAAGAAAAAAGGCTGTCTGTGCTAGTGGCAACTGGCAAGTAATTATGGACGAAGCGGATGTATGGCAGATTGCAAGGAAGTCAATAAAGTAAAGAGAAGTGATGAGGGTCCCCCAATTCCCAATTTGTTGATTAGATCATTATACATATTGTGTACAGTTTTTGGTCTTCCGGAGAGATGGCTGCCGAGAGAACCGGGAAGATCAAAAGGACAATGGTTATGCATATCTCATCATCCTTGAATTTATAAAAAAAAAAAAAAAAAGAAGACCCCGTATCTGTTAATAATTAATTAGGATCATTCTTTTCTTTGTTTATTAATTAGCATTTTCTTTGTGATCTCTATAATAAATAAATAAATAAATAAATAAATGCAGATTATCATGTTAATTGTTATGATATATAGGAGGCTTCAGGATTCTTACCCTAACCGGCCAAAAAGATATTAGATATGGCCATGCATGCTTCGTTTTATAAATTTGCACAATATTCTGCCAGGTAAAACCCGGCCAATATTATTCTTGATGGAATGCTAATTTCCTTAATATATATGTATATATATGCTTACCATATGTAGCAAACATATTAATTAATTTGATGTTAATTAGCAAAATTAGAAAAATCCTGTTCTTAAATAGTTGGGGGTGTACGTACGCACTACAAGAAAAATGAGTATTAGTGATCAAACAGTTACGACCAAAATGATTGTTTTCGTTAAAAATAACTTTTTGCAACGTTCTTTTTTATTTTTTGTGATAAAATCTGGCATCGCAAAAAGCCTATTTTCTTGTAGTGAAGCCAAAATAACTCGTGAATCATATATATATATATATTATATACATATACATGATTTCTTTCAAAAAATGGCATAATTTGGAGAAATCCAAATCCCAAAGATGATGATCAGCTTGATAGTTATTTATTGGATATTATAAAATAACTATATAACTAGATCTCATTATTGCCAGTACGCCTAGCTCTATTATGTTAGAAAACAAACCAAAGCCATTACATTAAATCAATCATGGCAACGACATGCATGCATGAATGCACTTGTTTGGAGTTGGGATGGATCTTCTTAATTATATAGATTATCGACACGAGATCGTGAGTTCATAATTATTTAATTTAATTCCCTTTTTATATATATTTTAGTAATTAAGTTAATGAATACTCTCTGATTTTGGACCTTCATGCAAGGACTCCAACATTTAAACATCATTCGGATTGTTTTATAGCGTTCAGCAACTCATGATGAGGAATGAAATATACTTGAACTGTACGTATTCTGGTTGATCAGCATTAACAAATATTCATTGAATATTATTTGAAGTTTTGGACTCAAAATTGTAGTGTACTCTTTTGAAATAAAAAAAGATTTAGTATTCGTAAATTAATTTAACAAAAGTAAAGCCACAAAATAGTAGTCATGTGGTTTGGTGTATAGTATGTTCAATAGATTTAATTAATCGTATAAATTAAATTACGTCAATTATAAATTTACTTTCACGTAAGTCACTACAAGAAATAGTGGCTTTTGCCACAAAGGATAGTCGTCACAAAAAGTTAGAATTAGGTGACAAAAAATTTTTTTTTCACCAAATATTATAATGGGAACTTCGTGGCATATAATGAGTGGCGAATAATATTATAGTCACCAAAAAAAAAAATTCGTGGAAAATGATAACTTTTTTCCATGAAATTCATTTACGATAAAAAATGATTTTATTTGTGACAAATGCTTTTATCAACCAAGCATTTTTGGTGTTTTTACTTATTTACCCACTAGATGTTATTGTCAAAAATATTTTTTTCCATGAACATTTTTATGAACAATTTGGTGGGAAAAAGTTTTTTGCAATTTAGCATGTTGACAACAAAAGGGTTGTTCTCATAAACATTGTTAGCGGCAATAATCACATAACATCTATTTATTTGTCATAAAAGAGTCTTTCCCACCATCATCTATCATTGGAAATTTATTTTCAGCTATGAAACCTTGCAGTGAAAATACAACATTTAGTCATGATAGTTTCTATTATATATAACTGTTTATGATAGTACATTTTTCTCCACAATTTTTTTTTTATTTTTTTAGTTTTCCATAAATAAGCTTGTGGGAAAATAGCTTTTCCAACACATTTGAGGCATCCTAAAAACAAATTTAACCACCTGTTACAAAAGAAATTATATCCCAACATTTCATCATACTAATCCAACTGAGTAAATAAAAAACTATATTCAATTTAAATATACATTCAAATATCTACCATGAGGAATACAAATATGCCATCATGAACCTTTTCAGGCCAAGTCTCTTAGGCCATGAAGCCATAGAAGATCATTCCATAAAATCTAGCCCATCAAAGTATACAAAACTAATTCAGTTCCAGCCTAAAATACATGAGGGAATTATTGTAGAATACATGAGGAAATTAATGTATGCATGCCAACAACAGCAAGGATGAATATCAATACAAATGTCCATATTTTAATTAGCATTACTAATCAAGTAATTTGTAACCACTTCTTCCTCCACAATGCATGTTGCCAATTGTGTCCTGAAAGTGTCAAAAATAAAAATATGTCAAGTTAAATAAAACGGTTTCAATCATCTCAACTTCAAAATTCAAAGATCTAGTACCATAATAATGCAATCACAGTTCAAAGAAGCCAACATATTTATTCTCAATAGGCTTCCATTGAATTGGAGAGATGGAGCAACCAAAGAAACCAAAAACCAACATTAGAGAATGGATAGATCACACCTAAACACCAATGAATTTAAATTCTCGAATCATACACACGTGTATGAATTTAATTAGATGGAGCAATGTTTGATGATATCCATAATACAGGGGTTAGAGTTGTGGTGAGGGATGGTAAGGATAATGTGCTGATGACTGTAAGCAAAGTTGAAAATAAAGTGAGTGATCTTGAAACAGTGGAGCTATTAGCCATGTTTCATGGAATTTAATTTAGTGTTTAGTTGGAGATTTCAAAGATTATCCTTGAGAAATCTAATTCATGAGGTTAAACAATTGTTTCAATAGTTTAAGGTTTTCCACGTTCAACATGTCTTGATGTTGGGAAACAAAGTAGCTCATCAATTAGAAAGAAATGCATTGAAGATTGCAGATGTTGAGCTCTGGATGGGTTCAGTTCCTTATTGTATTTCTCAATCTATTTGGTTGGATCAAGTTCACTTGTAATCTAATTTTTATCAATGAAAGTTTGCTGCTATCCAAAAAAAAATGTCATAAATATATTCTATAATATTTCTCAAATTCAAAATGATAATAAAGATGCCAACTTGAGTTTGTAAATAAGATCACGTAGTTAGGTGGATGAGACTTTAGGATTTGACTAGTGACCCAACAATAGTGTATTTGTGGTGCATGGTGCAAGTAGATGGCAGGCAACAAATCAATATATAAGATTGAATCATTGATGACGAGAATAAGGGCAACGATCTGTTAAATGCATGAAAATCCTTTGAAGGACGTATGGTGAACACTGAACAGAAAAGAATACCAAAGAATACGTTGAATATGAGACTTGTCACGAACAGGAAAAAAAATGATGCAAGACACTAAAAAATTGTTGGATCTTATGCCAAAATGCCAACAACTATGTAATAGGCATGTAAAAAATCATACTTGTCAAGTGTTAAAAGATCGTGAATGCAATCATCTCAACTTCAAAATTTAAAGATCTAGTACCATAAGAATGCAATCACAATTCAAAGAAGTCAACATATTTATTCTCGATAGGCTTCCATTGAATTGGAGAGATGGAGCAACCAAAGAAACCAGAAACCAGCATTAGAGAATGAATTTAAAATTTTAAATCACCCAGACACACGTGTATAAATTTAATTAAATAAAGAATGGATATCATAAAATATTGCAAGACGAAGAGTTCCAAGACTCACCTTATCAAGGTAAGGCCACATATCAGATATCAAGGCAGCCACTTTTGTGGTCTCTAAGGCTCAGTTATTAATCTCCATCTTCCTTTACTTTTTTTTCCTTGTCAATCTCACAACCATAGCCTGTACTTTTACTCCCTTCATCAAATAACAGATACAAACCAAACATATTTATGACTTATCACAAAAAAATAAGTATAAAGCAAAGGATGGGTGATGGAGACATTGATCAGTCAATATCAGGATGGGTGCTCTAAAGCAAAAGAAAGCACAGAGAACATAATTTTTGAGAAAAACCTATAATAAATTTTTTCAATTCTTTCCCAAGGGCGAACCCTGTGAGAGATATTGAAGGCAGAAGCAACAACCTGACCAGCTTTTGTGTATAGACCTTGGCCCATCACAACACCTTCTTGAGTAACTAAAACAGTTCCATCAATATAAACATGTACAAGAGCACTAGCATACAGTCATTAGGAAGCTCCACTTAATCAAGATTTTGAGAACATGATTAATAAATATTCAATGTAAAATTCATATCCCAAAAGCTTAAACATAATAGTAAAATTCTACCATCAATGAAATGGTTGAGACACTTATTAGCTTTAGAATCCGAAAGCCCTAATCCTTATTGAAGCACAAAAAAAAAATCCATCAATTTTGTCGCATTTCAATAAAACAGACTACAAAAAAAAGTCACAAGTACTCATACTTTAATGTTGGTCACACAAAACAATAGATAGAAAATACAGAGTCAAACACCCAATTATGTACTAATCAGAAAATTTGAAATCCCTATAAGCCTCATTACTCTATAAATGCAAATTTAGGGTGTTATTTTGCAATTTTCAAACCATTCATATAGCAGCAATTAGAAAATTAAACATGTATTTTTTAGTCACAAACCCTAGGGTTACCTGTTCTGGGTTGGCTTACGACAATGAAGGGAAGGCTGTGGAGCATGAGGGTGGCATTGCGGCTGTGTGGCGGGCTGACTTGCGGTGGTGTTGCACCATGGAGGAAGCAGCGTAGGGCTTGTACGAGGCGCTTGAGCGAGATCCGTGCGAGGGAGAGCAGATCGACGGTGAGAGAGAGGGAGAGCTTGTGGCGGCACTGTGGACCTTTGGGGGTAGCTACACTGGTAGCTAGAGGTGGTGCGACGGCTAAGGACGCAGTGGCACTAGGAACCCGAGAGAGAAAGGACTTCGAGTGTGAAGAGAGAGGGAGATCTGCAGGAGAGAGAAGCCGTGAGAGAGGGGTTTGGTTGGGTTGGCCGACGATGGTGGAGGTGGATGGTGACGATAGGTCGACGGCGGCGTGTAGTGGCAGCTGCGTGGAGGTGTAAAGAGTAAAGATCAAGGGAGAGAAGCAGAACGCGGCACTGGGGGAAGAGAGAAAGAGGAGAGGCGAGGGATATGGGATCGATGCATATCAGGGGTTTAAAATTAATATTTCATTATCTTTTGCGGCCACTTAATTTCGTGGCAAAAGATAATTAATCTCGTGGTAAATACTTAATTACTCACAAAGAATAATCTTGTGATCGGACATATTTTTTGCGATGATGTCAATTTCATGGCAAAAATTTTTTTGGTGACGTTAAAAGTTTTAACTCATGAAAACCACGTATTATTGTGAATTTTTTTTACCATTAACACAAAGTAGTGACAAAAATACATTTTTTCATGGTAAAAATTTATTTTACCACGGTCCACTATATTATTTTTACCAATATGACTTTGTGGTAAAAAACATAATTTGTTCTCACGAAAATTTTTAGTTAATAGAATACAATTTGTCATGATATTTTGTCATGAAAAAAGAATTCGTGACAAAAAGCAATATTTGTTGTAGTAAGTACACCTCTCAAAACAAGAAATATGCTGCTTTGAGGTTGAATGTACAGTTTTTCATTCATGTTTGGTACAAATATAATCTTTTGTGCCATGTTTTTAAACTATTCTGCAAATTTGTGACTTTTTATTTTTTCATAAAACCTTATGAAACATATTTAATTTGCCGAGTTATAATTATTATATATGGCATTATATTTAGTATATATAAGAATAACAAATAAGTACTTAATTGTAAAAAACAATAAGGGCCCTAGTACTACTGGTCCTAATTTGGGATCTCGATAGAATTTTTTTTTATATGATTTTTTTAACTCTTAATAAAATATTATAGGCATGAAATAATTATAGGCATAAAAATTATATCTAAATATGCATGTGTACAAAGTGCAGATGATCACCAACAACTAAAAATATTAGCATTGATCTTATTAAAATAAATCATCACAACTTAATAAAAAGTACAAATTTAATAAGAAGTCAATACTAAAATAATCTCACATTGAACTCATAAAAAATATTTTTGTCATATTTAATCAAAAATGATAAAAAAAAAAGTAAGAAAAATAAAAGAAAGATACTTTTAGTTTAGTTTTTGAATAATAAATCATCAACTTTAATGATTTATTACTCAAAAGTCAAATCAAAAATATTTTTATTTTATTTTACTCGATTTTTTTTTTATCAAATATTATAAAAATATTTTTGATGAGTCTAATGTGATATTTTTAGTATTGACTTTTTATTAGATTTTTATTTTTTATTAAATTTTAATGATTAATTTTGATGAAATAATAGTAATTCTCTAACAAGATTAGTAAGAAATGGGATCGGAGATCAGAAATGACTTTTGAAACCCTAAAAGGTGGAGACAGATTGGTTGGGACGTACAGATCAGAAACATACCCAAATATATGAATAAAGAAGAATGTTATAAAAAAATTAGAACTTTACAAACTTGTTTTTAAGTCAAACTTTATAATTAAAATAATTTTAATAATTTAAAATATCATATTAAATTATGTTAATTTAATAAATTTATTTTTCGTGTTTGCCGATTGGGCCGGCCCAAATGGGAAGAGTTACGTGCGTGGAAAGATTTTAAGCGCCATGTGGCGATGTACGCGTGCCTACGCCAACTCCGTCTCAGATTTCAATTCAGCCAACTAATTATAACTAGAAAAATAAACATAGAAAAATAAACATAAAACTAAAGATGTTTACATTACATTAAACTAGGACCTGCTCTGTTGTAGACATTTTAAAACCCAATCCAATTCCTGAATAATTGAAATTTATGTCGTTTGGAGTGTATTTGTGCTGCGTTTTAAACTGGTAACACTATATTCACTTTATTTTGGGTCAACTAAAAAGTACTGCCAATAATTGTATACCAATTAAGTGCCACTCATTGCAACCAAGTTGGAAATTTTTATGGATTTCATTGACATGTGTTATAATTTGTTTTTCATTACACAATACAATGACAGAATTCCTCAAAAGATATCAAAAAAAAAATGTTAAAAGAGAAACACCCTGCACACTTATTTAAAAATATAATTTCTTTATTTTTCTATTTTATTTTACACTTAAAAATTTTAGTATGCAAGTTTTTATATAACATAACTTATAAAAGAAATGGATGAGAAAAATCATCTTTAATTGTTTAAAAGAAATAAAATATAGTAGATGATAGTTAAGAGGTTCATTCCATTGTTTAAATTTCGTACCGTATTGACTGATTCGGTTGGTATATGTCGTACTAGAATAGTGGCCGATACAGAAATAGAGATTTATTTCGTACCAGCCATACATGTACTGGTTATATCAGATTTCAATTTTTTTTTTCATTTCTTGCAATTTTTTTATCCGAATGCAGACTAGATTATTATATATATATTTATATATAATTTATTCATTTATTGACTATTATTTTTAAAATATAATTTATATATTTTTTTTATATATAATTTTTTTATGTATAGACTATTTCGAAATGGTACACGAAACAATACCAGTATCAAAAGATTTCATTCCAATACCTTGACCAGTACACTTACCAATACAATATTTAAAATATTGATTCGTTCTCCACATAATAGTCTATATAAGGCAATGATATCTTTAATTAGTCAAATTGAGTTTCTTAAATACTTATTCAAACCTTGTGGCATTAGGTGAAAGCATATATAGTAGGCACTAATTAATTAAAATCACACAAGTTGGATCAGAGAATTGAATAATATATTTTAAAATGATCTGATTTTGACATGAACGTTTGGATGCTACTCATGTACAACCACCAGTTGTCAATCGGCCTATTCAACTAAACCTTGACACTTCATCATTTGTTGTCACTAATTGATGTTTGATGTTAAATCAGGAGCCCACCTAACTATGAATAATTTTTTTTACAGTCTATCAAATATGGATTGTATTATATTTTACTTAGAAATGTTTTAATTTTATGATTAAATAAAATAAATTTTTAAAATTTTTATTTGTAAATAAATTTATTTTAATTAATTTTATTCTAAAATATGGATTTTTCTATTTGTTTATAACTTTAGACTCAGGGACAAAAACACCATTTGACTTAAGGGGCTTTCCTCCCCCCCTAAAAAATTTTAAAACTTAATAAAAATTAAATTTTGAAAAGTATTTTTATAAACTAGATTATATAAAAAATTAATATTTATCTTTTCCTAAATTTTGTTTTGTAAATTAACCTCCCCAAATTAGATTTTTTAGTTTTGCCCTTATTTAGACTACAAAAGAGTCCAATTTTTTGGACTTTATGTAGCATTGCCCCCTAACTATTATTAGACTTTCAAAAAGAAAAAATAGTATGAAAATCTCCCTCCTTCAAAATCCCTAATATTATCTTCAATAGAACCAGTGATGTGCTTTTCATATAATCTCCATCATGTCCTCATTAGGAACGGTAATGTTGTGCTGATAATATTTATAAGGAACACCAAAAGGCAGTCTCGATAAATTATAACAGAATAGCATGCTATAGCTTCGAATGATTGGATTTCAAGGTACTATAAGGGCCACGCTAGTCCTGAAATAACAAGGCCACTTGACTGGACTAGGCCAGGTTTCTGTACAAAGAAAGCCCACAACACACAAAGAATATGCAGGCCTAGTGGCCCAGTAGGCCTAAAAGGTCTGTTAACTGGAGTGGTCAGCAGTCAGCAGCTAGCTAGGCAGGCTCGTTAGTTTAGATAGTGAAATATTTTTAAAAATTTTCAATTTTATTTATTATTTTATATCGGAAAATGCTAATCAAACCGATCATTTGACCGATGTTTTTTTTTTTTTTTGCTCTTGCTTAATAATTAAGAAAATAAATATTATTTAATATCTGTATTTTTTATTAAAAAATAATAATTATAAAAATGTTTAAAAAATGGGTGAAAAAAAAAACAAAAAAAAAATATACTACATCGATAAGTATTCGGTTGGGATCTTCGGTCCCAATAGCACTGTCCTTTTATATTTATGTTTCACTACTATTTATCAGTAATATTTATAGATATCATAAATTACTTTCCAATCCATATACAACTTTAGTCAACTATCACCTGCAGAACATTTGACAGCGTTTGTTTTTTGTTTTTTTTTCCCTTCCTAATACATGCATAACAGATGAAAGAGTAATATATTTATTCATTTGTAGGTCAAAATCCATGCACAATGCGGGAAAATGATCAATTAGAAGGGATTAGAAGGGAAGGGACGGGGGAAAAAGAGTGTGCATCCGGATCCAAACCCAGATATTCGGTCATAATCAAATCCGAACTGGGTTTCAAAAAAAGGAATTAAATTTGAATATCCGGATTGTAATCGAATATCCGAATTTTTTTCATTGCCTTTTTAAATTAAGATATCTTCATTATAACCAGATTTAATCCAGCTTTTACAACCGGATATTAGTACTGAGTCATTGAACAGGTACATTGTTCTTGAAACTCCTTGATCTTCACGTGTTTTGTAGGCTTTGGGTCTTCTCAGGATCAATCCATGATTCACCAAATGGCTTCAGCGCCAATGAAACTCCTCAATCTTCGTCGAACAGCTTCAGCTCTGTCGAAACTCCTTCATGATCAAGATTCTCATGAGTAAATAACAGCTCATGGAATCCTTGCAAAGGAGACATGAAAAAGAGGTGCTTTGCGTTTCTTAGCCTCGATCTGAACCGATCGGCCACAAGAGAGCATTAACTCTATTGATACGGACTCCAAGTCAATTTCGCAAGAGAGCTTTGAATCCATTGAAGCCGACTCGCTTTCAAACCCATAAGAAACTGTCGATTACATGCAAACTACATCCTTCTTATGATCATGAACGTGTTTCGATTTGTGGTGAGAGTTAGCCTCATCAACATTTGGCATCGCCATCGCAGCAGTACTTGGGGTTTTGGGTTTGCAGAATAAACTCAAATGATCAGTATCTCCACTGAGCCATCGACAAGAAAGTAGTCTAAGGGAACGAGATTTGCAAGAAAAGTGATGAGGACGCGATCTCTCCATCACCGTTGAGAAAGAAGCAACCGAGAAATTTAGGTTTGGATGTTGAGAATATTTGTAAATAATAATAAAAAATAGGTAAAAAGTAATAATAAAATATTAAATAGTAATAAAAATAAGTAAAAATTAATAATAAATAATAATGTTAAAAAAAATTACAGCGGAAAGTACCTTAGGCTTAGCTTAAAGAATTGCTCGACAAGTTTTTCCAGCACGACAAAAACAAGCGTTTTCTCTTAGTGGTGAAGTGTACTACGTAGTTATAAAACTAGAGTAACACTTAACAATCCACAGCCTAAAAACTATTTCAAGAGAGAACAAATGAGAGAGAGATTTTTTCTTTTTCAGATTAGTTCCCAGAACCAAAAGGAGGGGGGCTATATATAGTCCCCCTACACGGGCCAGCCATAAAAACATGTAAAACGCATGGCATAAATGCCATGCGTTTTACGTTACATGCTACGTAACGCATGGCTTTAAGCCATGCGTTACCTGCATGTAACGTAGGGGAGGCAGGAGGTCTGCCCCATGTGGGCGCCTCCCCCCCTCAAATTATTACATCTCCCACTCGCACACAGTGGGCATGACCCCAGGTCTGCATCTCTCTTATGTTCTCAATCTTGTTCATACAAGTAAATAGGTCGTGCGACCACCAAGCACATCTACAAAAAAATGGGAGTACATACACCAAATCTCTCCCAGAGAAGACCAGCATAGTAACATCCCCGAAGTGTATGGTCATGTCCTAGACTTATTCGATCGCATCAAGTCAAGTATTTTCGAACCTTCTTGAGTTTAATAAACTCAGAATAATACTTGACTTTTTCCAAATCATTTCAATGTGTTCACAACCTTAGCCGCTACCAATATGCAGCGTCATAGTTTGACGTCAGCAAACACTATCGAAGATACGATATCGAAAAAATCTTCCTTTTGCACTCATATCATTCAACTTTGGTTAAACCGCTTTCCTAGCAATACCTCTTTAGACCGAATCAATCATGGCCATAGACAGCATGCCAAAGTAGCAGACGTTATAACCTCTATCTTGTGACATAGTCAAAAGTAAAGGACTCCTAAAAATGAGACTCACACAGTGAGAAAGAGGGGAACCATTTACTCACTTACTCATATGGTCGAATAAGCACATGTAGTATGAAACACATACTACGGTGGATTTCTCTTTCTCAAAGAGCATATGTCTATATCAACACCGTACAGATCTTAGTCTAGGTGCTCATTAAGCATCTAACTCAAGTTTCTCTATTTGCACACCTCCAAGGCGTCAAAGAGAATCTCGCATCTGGCTAATCTCAGGCTACATGGATAGTGGGTAATCCATTCACAGTCTTCTGAGAAGACCTCATCTTAGCTCCCACTAAGGCGACATATCTTTGTGTTAACTAACTTATCCCTTTGGACAAGTACTTAGGGACACAATGTCTCATCTCTTCTCGCTACTTAAGCGCTAGAGGCGATTGCTCGTGTGAGTGAGCCAATCTTAGCCTGTTGACATATCTTGTGTGCGTGCATTAGTAAAAGACAATACGATAAAGACAAGAACTGAATCATATTGTATTAATATCCCAAAGGAAATGTTACATCTCAATGTTATTTGAAATACAAATTACATTTACAATCTACGTAGTCCTAGATTCCTAACATGAGCCTCATATACATCTCGTGCAATAGGCTTTGTTAAGGGATCAACAACCATGCGACTCGTAGAAAGATGTTTCAGAACCACTTCCTTTTGCGCTACCATATCTCTTATGTAGTGATATCTGATATCTATGTGTTTGGTTCTTCCATGATATTTTGAGTCCTTAGCATATGCGAGAGCTGCCATGCTATCACAGAATATTGTCACCGGATCTGAAGTATCCGTGCCAATGTCTAAATGCTTGAGGAACCTCCTTAACCAAACAGCTTCTTGAACCGCTGCAGAACATGCTATATATTCTGCCTCCATGGTCGATAGAGCTATGCAGGGTTGTTTCTTGCTGCTCCATGTAATGGCGCCATTATTGAGCAGAAAGACATACCCAGTGGTTGATTTACGCTCATCTAGGTCACTGCCCCAGTCGGCATCGCTGTAACCTCTTAGCTGCAAATCTGAACCTTGATAGCACAGCACATAGTCTGCGGTTCCCTTCAGATATCGCATAATCCTCTTGACTGCTTTCCAGTGAGCCAGTCCGGGGTTAGATTGGAATCTACTTACTAAGCCAACTGCATAGCATATGTCAGGCCAAGTACACATCATTGCGTACATCAGACTACCCACAGCATTAGCATAAGGGACACGGGCCATCTTTTCCTTTTCTCTTTGAGTCTTAGGACACAACTCTTTAGATAAGTTCTCGCTTTTTGTGACAGGGGTGTCAATGGGTTTACATTCACTCATTAGGAAGCGTTCGAGAACTTTCTTTATGTGAGTCTGTTGGGACAAACACAATATTCTCTTTGAGCGATCTCTGTAGATCTTAACTCCCAGAATGTATTCTGCCTCACCCATATCCTTCATCTCAAAATTGAAGGATAACCACTCTTTTGTAGCGACTATCAACCCTTTATCATTTCCAGCTAGTAGTATGTCGTCAACATATAATGACAACATAATGAAACTCTTCTTGGATCTTTTGACATAGACACAATGGTCCTCTGTGATCATCGTAAACCCATTCGAAAGAATGGCTCGATGGAATCTGAGGTACCATTGCCTAGATGATTGTTTTAGGCCATATAGAGATCGTTTGAGCTTGCACACTTTGCGCTCTTGACCTTTGACCACAAAACCCGTTGGTTGATCCATATAGATCTCCTCATCTAGTTCTCCATTGAGAAATGCTGTCTTAACATCCATCTGGTAGAGTTCTAAATCCATGTTTGCTACTATAGCTAGAATCAGACGAATTGAAGCAAACCTCACGACTGGTGAAAAAGTTTCTTCATAGTCTATACCCTCTTGTTGGGTATATCCTTTCGCCACTAAGCGAGCTTTGTACTTATCTATCGATCCATCCGACTTGCGTTTGACTTTAAGAACCCATTTGTTCCCAATAGTCTTACGCCCTGTCGGTAGATCAACCAGATCCCAGACCTGGTTAGTTTTCATAGACTCAATTTCATCATTAAGAGCTTTCATCCACTCATCTTTAGTAGAAGATGAGAGAGCCTCATGAATTGTCCTAGGCTCATCATCATCATGCGGAGCTACCATAAAAGCTTCCCCTTCAATCTCAAAACGACGACGGGGAATACTTTCACGTGTACTTCTACGCGGCTGAGGTTGTTGTGATTGATTGACAAGTGGTGTGCTCCCACTCAGATTTAATTCCTTATTTGTAGGAGCTTGAAGAATTTCTTCCTCATTCTCAACTAAATTCCTTGGAGCACTTTCTTCTTGTTCCATAATCTCATGAAGTTCTAAACTCCTATCAACCTCACCTCTACTTGGAAATTCATTTTCAATGAAGTCCACATCCCGTGATTCAATTTCAGTCATACTTCCATCAGTTTGTTCACCTATTAACACATACCCTTTAGAGTGTTCTGAGTACCTTATGAAGATACACTTCTTCCCTCTAGGGCCTAATTTCCCATACTTATGAGAAAGATCATGAACAAAACCCGTTGAACCCCATGGCCGCAAGTTACTCAAATTGGGTTTCTCGCCGGTCCATAGTTCATATGGGGTGGAAGTTACTGATTTGGAGGGCACTTTGTTAAGAATGTAGGCAGCAGTCAAAAGTGCATCCCCCCAAAAAGAAATTGGTAGGTTTGCTTGCGCCATCATTGACCTAACCATCTCAAGCAGTGTTCGATTTCTCCTTTCCGCCACGCCATTTTGTTGCGGCGTACTCGGCATCGTTAACTGTCTTTTGATTCCTTTTTCATCACAGAGCCTTTTAAATTGCTCAGAGAGATATTCTCGTCCTCGGTCAGTTCTTAGAGTTTTTAAACTCTTGTCTAACTGATTCTCAACCATTCTTAGATATCGTCTAAAGCACTCCAATGCTTCAGACTTATGGGAGATTAAGTAGACATGACCATAACGTGAAAAATCATCTATAAAAGTGATGAAGTAGACACCCCCGTGTCTTGCCCTCATACTCATTGGACCACAGATGTCTGAGTGGACTAATTGCAGTGGAAAAGATGCCCTATTGGCTTTTCCAAACGGTTTTCTCTTAGCTTTTCCCATTAGACAATGTTCACATGTGGGCAAGATGACCTTAGCGAGATTGCCCATTAGGCCTTCTCTAGCTAACCGAGTCATTCTATCTTGTCCTATATGGCCAAGCCTAGCATGCCATTTATATGAATCCAAATTATCAGTGCAGAAAGAAAAGCAATAGATTCATTCATATTTGAATAATCCAAATTCATTATCATAAAACCGTCTTGAAGAAAAGCATTGCCATAAAACACATGGCCCAAATAAAAAGAAACGTGATTGTTTTCAAATTCAATCCGAAAACCAAGTCTTAAAAGAGTAACTACAGAAAGTAAATTTCGTCGGATTTCGAGAGCGTATAACACATTGTGGAGGAAAAGAGTGCGGCCACCCCGCAAGTCCAGCTTGTAGGTACCAAGTCCTAGCACCTCCACGCTAGCTCCATTCCCCACCTTGATATCACGACTCCCAGCTGGAATCCGGCGATATTCCACAAATCCGATTCTATCTCGCGCTATGTGCTCGGTCGCTCCTGAATCAACAGTCCACACAGGATAGGAGTGAGCAACCATCACATGGCTAGTTACAAAAACAATACGAGAAAAGTTAAAGTATACCTTCTTCGGCTCAGTGCAGTCACGAGCGAAGTGGCCTTTCTTTTCGCAATTATAACACTCTAATTTTGACTTGTTCTTCCCACGCTTGCCCCTTTTGCTGCGCTGAGAAGTTCCTGACACTTTCTTAACTTGTCTAGCAGCTACCACATTCTTGGACTTCCAACGCTTAGGCCTTGATGCCTTGCGTGAACCAGAATTAGCCACATAGGCCGAATGATTGGGCTTAGCGGCCTCTAGGCGCTCAGCCTCCAATTCTAAGTGACGCGAGACATCATCAAAATTTTTTATATTCTCATTATGCGTCAGATTCTGGCTCATGTTCTCCCAAGAACTTGGTAGTGATCTTATCACTGCCTGGACTTGTTGTTCATCAGTCAGGTCGTTTCCTGCCGTCTTAAGTTCGCGGATCATGGTTGACATAGCCCTAAGATGCTGCTTCATCGTATGGTCAGAGCGCATCTTATAGAAGTCAAACCTCATGGTTAATCCACGTAACCTAGTGGCCGAAGTTCCACCAAACTTCAACTTCAAAGCCTCCCACATGCTTTGGGCAGTGTCATAGGTCATAGGTCTCGAACTCACACATTAGATCATTGTGCATGCTGCTTAACATTATTATGCGCGCGCACCGATTTTTCTTAGCCCATTCAGAATAGGCTAATTCATCTAATTTGTGTTGTTCTGAGTCCCCTTCCTTGGGCTTAGTCAGGGAGTGAGACAAGGCCTCTACGACTTCTTACTCATCTAAGACATATTAGATCTTACGATGCCATATGTCATAGTTCTCCCCATCCAATTTCTCCCATTTGTTTAAATCGGCAACAATACTCTTGGATGCCATTTCACTACAAAACGCAAAGGAGGGATATTACACACACACCTAAGAAATCTGCCGCGTCCATTCAAGCTAGAAAAAAAATAATTTAGACATGTCGCAAGATCGAAAAATCGCTAGGCTTCAGAATCATCTCATGCGCGCGCACCGATTTTTCTTAGCCCATTCAGAATAGGATAATTCATCTAATTTGTGTTGTTCTGAGTCCCCTTCCTTGGGCTTAGTCAAGGAGTGAGACAAGGCCTCTACGACTTCTTGCTCATCTAAGACATATTGGATCTTGCGATGCCATATGTCATAGTTCTCCCCATCCAATTTCTCCCCTTTGTTTAAATCGGCAACAATACTCTTGGATGCCATTTCACTACAAAACGCAAAGGAGGGATATTACACACACACCTAAGAAATCTGCCGCGTCCATTCAAGCTAGAAAAAAAATAATTTAGACATGTCGCAAGATCGAAAAATCGCTAGGCTTCAGAATCATCTCTTGCGCCACAATATCCAATTATTAAATTTCTAACCTAATTCCCGCGCAAATTTAAAAAAAATATGGGAGATTTAATCATAAATCTCAACCATACTTCCACTATCTAAAAGTAGTCACCTAGTCCTAGTCACGCGTAGAGACAGATCCTACTAAAATCGCAGTAACCTGTTGGGCCAGTCTACAAAGACAGCTTCAACAACCACAGCCTGTTGGGCCAGTCTACAAAGATGGTTCATATAAGACCATTACAGTCCATTTTTCTTATTCCATCAGTGCATTTACAGTTCTTACTGGGGCTACCAAGGTGTTGTCGCTATACAGTGCATTTACAGTTCTTACTGGGGTCACTGCAATTCTTTCAGCCTATCAATCTACACCGACAACCCTAACTAAGACTACTTAGTGGGAATTTCCTATTTTATCACTAGAATAAATAAAGGCTAATGTCTAATCATACAAGCCTAACATTTATATATGATAAAATAATAACACATTCACATGTTGTATACATACATGTTATCACATTTAATCAACCAAAAATTAAACATAATATCACATGTAATTTATCAATAAAAAAAATGAATATCATCAAATATCCACATGTAATCATATTTAATCTAAAGCATTAAATAAAAATATTACATGTTATAACAGGAAATATATCTAAGCATATATTAAAACATGCCATTTTTTTTTAATCATTATTAAAATATATATATATAAAAAAAAATACATAGACCAGCAGATGCTCACGGTCAAGTGGTGGGGGGGCGTAGGAATTTGGCATCTGGCCTGGGTTCGAAACCCACGGCCAGACTAAACCAGGCCACTTTTTTTTTTTTTAAAGAATTGGGGCTGGGCCGTATAAAAACCCAGCCCAAAAACTGGATTTAAAAAACACATGGGCCGAAGACCCAAGCCCGGCCCTATTACCTTCAGCTGCCTTCTTCAACCTTCGGCCAGGGCACTGTTCACGTGAACAGTGCCCAATTCCAGAAACCAAGAACAGCGCCCCAGGCCGCTGCCCATCGCCGGAAACTGCCGCCCCATCACCGGAAACTGCCGCCCCATCACCGGAAACAACCTCCGGAGGAGGCTGGGTGCTGCCGCAGCACCTAGGGAGGTGCTTGCAGCACCTGGGTGGTGCGCGCAGCACCTTACTGGTGCGCGCAGCACCACGGTGGTGCTGGCAGCACCCCTCTGGTGCGCGCAGCACCGTCCTGGTGAGCGCAGCACCGCTGGGTGCCCCACGGTGCACCATGCACCGTGGGCTCCAGACGGTGCATGCGGCACCGTGGTGCGCGCAGCACCATTTCAGGGGTGCTGCGCAGCACCCTACGGTGCGCGCTGCACCACCACGCTCAGGTGGTGTGCACTGCACCACCGCGCTCAGGTGGTGCACGCTGCACCACTGCACCGGCTTCGGCCAAAATTTTTTTTTTTTTTTTTTTTTTTAAACGCAGCAGTATTAAAAAAATGGCACATTTATAATTTGCATGCATATGCAAAATAAAAAAAACTGGAAGCAATTACGACTGCTCTGATACCAATGTTAAAAAAAATTGCAGCAGAAAGTACCATCTGCCGCGTCCATTCAAGCTAGAAAAAAAATAATTTAGACATATCGCAAGATTGAAAAATTGCTAGGCTTCAGAATCATCTCTTGCGCCACAATATCCAATTATTAAATTTCTAACCTAATTCCCGCGCAATGTTAAAAAAAATTGCAGCGGAAAGTACCTTAGGCTTAGCTTAAAGAATTGCTCCACAAGTTTTTCCAGCACGACAAAAACAAGCGTTTTCTCTTAGTGGTGAAGTGTACTACGTAGTTATAAAACTAGAATAACACTTAACAATCCACAGCCTAAAAACTATTTCAAGAGAGAACAAATGAGAGAGAGATTTTTTCTTTTTCAGATTAGTTCCCAGAACCAAAAGGAGGGGGGGCTATATATAGTCCCCCTATATATAGTTCCCATGCGTTTTACGTTACATGCTACGTAACGCATGGCTTTAAGCCATGCGTTACCTGCATGTAACGTAGGGGAGGCAGGAGGTCTGCCCCATGTGGGCGCCTCCCCCCCCCCAAATTATTACAAATAATAATAAATATTTGAAAATATTTGAGAAACTCTTGTTTTCAAACCCAACTAAAACGACTAACGAACTTTTGTTGATTTGAGAACTTGATTGTTGAGAGATGAAGAGAGAGCATGTTGCTGAAGTTTTGAGTGAAAAGTGAAGTTAATGTTTTCCAAAAAAATCCGATTATAGATAACTGGATTAAAATTTGAATCTGTAATGATTTAGGCGGGTATCATATATTTTCTGCCTATCCAGGTTTAATTTCTACCTGCCTGGGTTTAATCCGAGTGGTTATGACAGAGGGGGCTGGATAAGACCAAATTTTTAAAAAAAAAAATTTTTTATTTTATTTTTTATTTTATTTTTTATTATGTTTTCTTCATTTTATTATTTTATTGTGTTTTGAAAATTTTATTTTATTTTTTGTATTTTTTATTGTATTTTTTAATATTTTTTATTATATTTTTATATTAATTATAGGAGTTTAGGAGAGGGAGAAAATGAACTGCAAAGACGTTAAGGTACAATCCGATCGCACTCCAGCATCCCCTAATCAAAACCCTTCTAAAAAAAAAGGTGGTCTAATTGTGAAATTAGGAGATTTGGGGAGAGCGCCCACGATCGAGCATTATACACTTCAAAAGATAAATATTCTGAGTTGATTCTCAAGCGCGCCTCAAGGTTTCATAGATATATATATATATATATATATATATTATATATATATATATCATATTATATCGTATCTGCAAGTTTGAAGTTGTTCCAAATAGCTAGGATACAAATAAATGTCCTTGAATATTATTTCTTATCATTATTCAATAAACAGTATTATTAATTTATTTATGAGACCAGAAGAACGTAAACATGAAGCATATCATGTCTTCGTTTCGACCATGATTAATTAAGGCTATTAGGGGGCCGGATATCAAACAAAGACATTTGGAAATTAAGCTAATATACATTAATAGGCAGTTCCAATGAACGTACTAGTGCTACAGCTTATTGGCATACCAAAAGACACCTTTGCTCTGTGCACCACCTTCATCTGGTTCATTTTCAACATAAATGCACTCCTTTGCCTCCCTCCACATTGCCTTATAAATTGGTGTCCCATCAAACTGATAATAGTCTCCCAAAATAGGTTTTATTGCCTTGGTGGCCTCCACTGCATGATAATGCGGCATTGTCGAGAACAAGTGGTGCGCCACATGAGTATCTGTGATGTTGTGGAAAATCTTGTTCAAGATTCCATAATCCCTGTCAACTGTTGACAAAGCTCCTTTCAACCAATCCCATTCGGAGGAATCATAATGGGGCAACGAAGGGTGAGTGTGCTGCAAAAACGTGATCAGCACCAAGAACCCATTCACCACCACCAATGGTCCTCCGTAAATGCATAGAACCCAAGCCAGTCCTTTCGCCATGGCAAGGCGGTAAAGCCCATAAAAGATGGCGAGAACACCGGCATCGGAAATGTATATCTGGAGTCGCTGGCGATCAGAGTAGATGGGGCCATAAGGGTCATAATGGCTTGCGAACTGATCATAGGGCCTGCCGGAAACGTTAAATGTGAGGTACAGAGGCCAGCCGAGAATAAGTGTGATGGCAAGTGTGAGAGCTCGGCCTGGTGGATTGTTAAGGTATTTGGAGTACCATTGAATGCTGGATTTTTTCTTCGGAACAAAGACTTCATCCCGCTCAAGGGAACCTGTATTAGAATGATGGCGGCCATGGCTGTATTTCCAGGAGAAGTAAGGGACAAGAAGACTGGAGTGGAGGATGAAGCCGACAAAGTCATCAAGCCATTGGTAGTTACTGAAGGCATGGTGGCCGCACTCGTGAGCTATAACCCAAAGGCCGGTGAGGACACAACCTTGGGAAATCCAATAGATTGGCCATGCCAGGTATGAGAGAAGTTGATGATGAGGAAGGTGGTGGATCAAGTAATATTTGGTGGCAATGTAGAGGAAGAGAGAGGATAGTGCGAGGTCGTAAACAACGTAGGAAAAAGAGCAGAGTACAGAACGACGGAAACAATGAGGTGGGATGGCTTTCTTTATCTGGCTCAGTGTAAATGGCGGCTTTGTGTGTGGAAATCGCTTTGGCGGCCTGCCGGCGGATTGATCAGACTTGTTAGGAGCCGGGGGAGTTTCCATTCGACCACCGGAACCCATCGTTCTTCAACCTGCAAACAATTATTTAAGAGTGTAAGAGAATATATATGATATGTAACTTTGGCGTTGGGTGGGGTAAAGAGAATATGTATGATATGTAACTTTGGCGTTGGGTGGGGTAAAGAGATGTGCATAGATCGTACCTGGATGATGGTATCGTAACCAAGTTTATTTTGGGTCAACTAAAAACTGGTTGTCTATATTCACTTTATTTTGGGTCAACTAAAAACTGCCAATCATTGTATACCAAGTGCCACCCATTACTGCCAATCATTGTATACCAAGTGCCACTCATTGCAACCAAGTTGGAAATTTTTATGGATTTCATTTGACATTATAGTAATTTGCTTTTAATTACACAATATGTACTGTAACATCAGTTTTCCTCAAAAGGTATAAAAAAAAGGATGTGAAAAGCAATCTTTAATTGTTCTAAAGAAATAAAATATAGTAGAGGATAGTTAAGATCAGTTCAGCCCCTCATAATAGTGTCTATATAGGCAATGATATCTTTAATTAGTCAAATTGAGTTTCTTAAATACTTATTCAAAAACCTTGTGGTATTAGGTGAAAACTTTAAATCGGCACTATTTAATTAAAATCACACAAGTTGGATCAGAGAACTGTATAACATGTTTTAAAATGATCTGATTTTGACATGTTTGGATGGCTAATTATAAGTTTTAAATAAACAAGTCTAATCTAATTTTTTTTTTAAAAATAGTTTAATTATAAATAGATTATACAAAAATAATTTTATAAATTAATATGGTTTTACGTGATTCATTACATTGTAAAGTACTTCTATTGTAAAGCAAATTTAATAAATTACATAAAACCATCCATCTCAATTTATAGGATTATTTCTGAATACTTTCTTAGGGTAGACTACTTAGAGCATTTATAATCTACTAGCTATTTTATCTTATATGTTTAGTCAAAATTTGGCTAAAATATATCAAAAAAAGTTTCAATGGACTCAATAAAGTTAAAATAAATTTAATTTTTTCTCTCCTCACTCTCCATATTTGTAACTTGTTTTTGACATCTTTACCCAAATTATAACTAAATAAATAAGATAGCTAGTGAGTGTTCTAATAAACTAATATTCAAATTAGAATTAGAATTAAAATAAATGAGAAGTTAGAAATTAATATTTTAATAAAATAATTATAGATTTGTTGAATCTGTTATTTAGTATAATAAAAAATAATTAGTTAAAATTTGTAAAAGTAAAATTTCAAACTAAAGTTTAGTTAAATTTTAATTAGTAGATGAATGCTCTTATAATAAAGAATTAAAAGGCCGTCTTGATAATTAATGATAACAGAATAGAATGTATGGCTTTGTAATTGTATATAGTAACTTTGTACCTGCTTTATGTTTTATTAATGCAGTAAACGACAAATAAATGAGTAATGTTGGGTAGTAGCCAGCACGCAGATAGGTACTGGCCAGCACGCAAATACTCTTTTTACATAAAACAATATCGTATACTGTTTACGACATTTTTCATATGAGGGAGAAGCCACTGAATGTGGCTAACGACTACTGTGCTTACTAAAACCCGGTGCTACTCCCCTCATTTCTAAAAATAAATAAATAAATGCATGGCTTCGACGGTTGGTTTTCACGGTATGATAAGGGCCACCAGGTCACTTGACTGGACTAGGCCAGGTTTTTGTACAAAGAAAGCCCTACAACACCAAGAATATGCAGGCCAGCTTGTCACACTCTGACCTCGGTTTAGTAGCCCTACGGTTTGTTACTTGTAGTGGTCAGCCATGGGCTGGTCATTTTAGATCTTATTTTTATAATAAGATGGAATAAAAATATTTTAGATGGAGGTTAAAAATTAAATAAAATATATATATTTTTTAAGAGTTAAAAAAATTAAATCATTTATTATATTTTATTAAAAATTCGAAATAATTGTGATGATAAGAAAAAATCACATACAAACGGGCTAAGTCGGCTAAAAAATATTTATGTAACCATAAATTGAATAACCGTTACGTAATCGTTTTAAAAAAATAAATAAATGAAATATGGGATCAACATTAAAAAAAAACTAAATTTTTAATAGTAGATTCTTACTCTTTTTTAAAGTGATTATGCGATATTTTAGTACTCATAGTTGCATGTAAAATTATTCATCACCAATAAAACATTTCAAGACAGCATTTTCTTTATCTTTTTTTTTTTTTTCTTTCTAATGTCTTGCATTCTCCATGCTAGATCAAAAGTCCATGCATACTGGAGGAAAAGGAAAGAGAAGGGGAAGAAGGGAGGCCAGGGTGGGGGCCGGGGGAGAGAGAGAAATTAAATATATATATAATATATATATATATATATATATATATATATATATATATATCAAAACCCGTATCAAAGTATATATTGGCGCGCGGTCTAATTGTTGGTTCTAGTGACGAAGATAGGAGATCAGCAGAGCTGGCTCTTTCATTAGGTTAATTAGGTAATTGCTTAAAGCCCTTTAATAAAAAAAAAAAAAGTCCCTTATAAAAAGCTTAAAGTAGAATTTTAAAAAAAAATATATATTTATTTAAAAATATTAGTTGAAAAGGTAGTATAAAATTTTAAGTAGTAATTTACTTGGCATATAATAGAAATTATTTTTAAATAAAAATTAAATGTAAAAATTAATATAAAAATAAATTTATTTAACTTTTATTTAATAAAAAAAACGCTTCAACCAAAATTTTAGCTTTAAGTCTCTAATCTATCGAACCGCCCCGGAGATCAGGAGAGAAAGCGCAAGCATATATGCTTCAAAAGGTAGAGGTTATGAATCAGTATTTGTCAAGGCTCAAGCTATAGCGATTATATATCATATCAAGTCTCAAGATGTTCCAATTAATAGCTAGGTTACAAATATGCTTAAATATTGCTTTCTTCTCATTATTCAAGCTAGAAACAATACTATTTATGAGATCAGAAGAACGCAAAACATGACGCATATGATGTCTTCGTTTCAACCGTGATTAAGGTTATTAGTGGGTTGGGGCTCAACAAAGGCATTTGGAATTTACATAGGACTACATGCAGGTCTAATTCGCAGTAAGCATACAACTTGGATTATACCTATAAATAAAATTTAGCTAATATATAATAGACAGGTCTAATGAGTAGTAGTACTAGTACGTACTACAGATTATTGGCGTACCAGAAGACACCTTTGCTCCGAGTGCCAACTTCATCCGGCTCAACATAAATGCACTCCTTTGCCTCCCTCCACATTGCCTTATAAATTGGTGTCCCGTCAAACTGATAATAATCTCCCAAAATAGGTTTTATTGCTTTGGTGGCCTCCATTGCATGATAATGCGGCATTGTCGAGAACAAGTGGTGCGCCACATGAGTATCTGTGATGTTGTGGAAAATCTTGTTCAAGATTCCATAATCCCTGTCAACTGTTGACAAAGCTCCTTTCAACCAGTCCCATTCGGAGGAATCATAATGGGGCAACGAAGGGTGAGTGTGCTGCAAAAACGTGATCAGCACCAAGAACCCATTCACCACCACCAATGGTCCTCCGTAAATACATAGAACCCAAGCCAGTCCTTTCGCCAAGGCAAGGCGGTAAAGCCCGTAAAAGATGGCGAGAACGCCGGCATCGGAAATGTATATCTGGAGTCGCTGGCGATCGGAGTAGATGGGGCCATAAGGGTCATAATGGCTTGCGAACTGATCATAGGGCCTGCCGGAAACGTTAAATGTGAGGTACAGGGGCCAGCCGAGAATAAGCGTGATGGCAAGTGTGAGAGCTCGGCCTGGTGGATTGTTAAGGTATTTGGAGTACCATTGAATGCTGGATTTTTTCTTCGGAACAAAGACTTCATCCCGCTCAAGGGAACCTGTATTAGAATGATGGCGGCCATGGCTGTATTTCCAGGAGAAGTAAGGGACAAGAAGACCGGAGTGGAGGATGAAGCCAACCAAGTCATCGAGCCATTGGTAGTTACTGAAGGCATGGTGACCACACTCGTGAGCTATGACCCAGAGGCCAGTGAGGACGCAACCTTGGAAAATCCAATAGATTGGCCAAGCGAAGTATGAGGGAAATTGACGAGGAAGGTGGTGGACGTAATTGGTGGCAATGTAGAGGAAGAGAGAGGCTAATGCGAGGTCGTAAACAACGTAGGAGAAAGAACGGAGGACTGAACGCTGGAAACAATGGGGTGGGATGGCTTTCTTTATCTGGCTAAGTGTAAATGGGGGCTTTGTGTGGGGAACTCGCTTCAGCGACGTGTCGGGTTGAACAGACTTTTTGGGAGTCGGGGGAGCTGCCATTGGACCAACAGCA
Source organism: Platycarya longipes (assembly GCA_036559045.1). Lineage (NCBI taxonomy): Eukaryota > Viridiplantae > Streptophyta > Magnoliopsida > Fagales > Juglandaceae > Platycarya > Platycarya longipes. The sequence goes on from CM071798.1 coordinate 3,628,555, forward strand.
CCTATCGTTCTTCAACCTGCAAACAAAGATCAGTACTGAGAAATAGCATGTGATATCTAATATATAACACGAGAAATGCTAATTGGTCTAAGATTTTACAAAAGCAAATTGATAAATAGACAACTCAAGAGAGACAAAAATAAAAATAAAAAAGTTATTGCCCCAAACATTACTGCCCCCAAACTTGTACATAATATTTTTTTATTAGTGCTCATGAAATTAAAATATAAATCAAAGAGCTTAACTGTTAAATATATAAAGAAATCACATAATAGTAAATTTATAAACTAATCATATGATGTCATGAGATTTTTTAGATTTATTTTATAATAAAAATAATTTATAATTTAACATACTAAATAAAATCACATTAATTTACACATTTACTTTTATATGATTCTTTGTATCTAAAATATTAAATTAAAAAAAGTACATGCCTAAGTGCAAATGATAGTTATACAATCTTAACAACTTCGACAATTTCGTGCCTACGCCTTTTCTTTTAGGGAAAATTGGACCACGTCGTAGAAAGAAAAGGAAGTTTTCCCTGTACCTAGTCAAGCGACTCTTCGTTTCAGGCGTAAATTTTGCGGGTGCTGGGAACACCAGAAGATGGGTCACACGGACACTCCACTGGATTCATACGAAAGATTGAGCCCCGTTTGTATTTTGTGGGTGGCTCCTCCATCTCAATTTATTTTAAATTTATTATTATATTTTTTTATATTTTTATATAAAAATATAAATATAAATTTTAATACAATTTTTTTAAATTTTAATATAATTTTTTTAATCCTCAAAACAATTTTTTTAAATTTTAAAATAATAATAATATTAAAAAATAAACTTATATTAATTCATTTCATCTTATTTATAAATCCAAACTGATCAAGAAGGAAATTTTTTTGAAAAATTCTAAATAGAATGCACATCCAAATTTCCAATACAACTACTCTATAATTTTACTTTTTTACTCTTTTTTATTTTATAGTTAAAAAAATTTAATGTGCAGAATGTGCAGTTTTTGTTTAGTATTATTACTCATCTTTTTTACACTTCACGCTATATACCCTAAACTTCCTAACACTCAAAATATTAATAGTTTTTGTTTAGACAGTGAGATAAAATTAAATAATTTGAGATAAAAGTTAAAAATTAAATAAAATATTATTTTTTAATAATATTATTATTTTAATAATTTTTAAAAATATATTTATTATATTTCATATAAAAATTTGAAAAAATTATTATATATCTAAACTACACCTAAACCCTACGTATAAATAACATAAGATAAGACTATATATAATCAGTCATATATTATATTTCTTCAAACTAAAATATATATATATTTAAATCAATAAAAAAATCTTAATCCGTCCACCCTTTTCTATCAAGAAAAATTTTAAATACAATCAATATTGAGCATATATACACTAATATTAAAGTGAAAAGATTGACTTAATAAAATACTTAAATTTAAATAAAAAAATCTGAAAACAATAAATAAAAATAAAGATATATGCAAATATGAGTACGTAATATTAATTATATGTAATATTAGTCTTAATTAGATTTAGAGATGAGATAAGTTTTAAATAATAATAAAATAAATAATTAAGATTAAGTGAAAATATAAAATGAATTAAAAATAGTAAAAATAAGTTTTGAAAAAAGTTAATTTTTTTTTAAAATTAACTGTTTGTTATTTACAACTCCACACGATTACACGTAACATTATTCTTGAAATATACCGGCTTTTACGCTTCCATTAACTACCACAATTTTTTTTATCTTTTGTTTTAAAAGCGCACGAAAGCAATTGTATTCACAAAAAAGGTGTGTACTTATTTCGGAATATTCATCCTAAAACTTGACTGGACATCGACGTTTTTTTTTCCTTTGCTTAATTATTTCGTTTTGTCGAAGTGTAAGGACATCTGCAACTTCGGCGGTGTGCCAGTAACTTCGCAACGACTGAAGAATTGGTGTTTGGTGAAAATGAAAGACGTCCATCCTTCATACCCGAATAAAGAAGACTAGAAAGAAAGATGTTTAGAAAATAATAGGTCGAGAGAAATTTCGCAGGGAAGAAAGAGACGAGTAAGAAGTAAGAATGATGACGACGCGTTTCATGCTAAAAAAATAAAAAATCCCCCACGGATTTTATAAATTAAGCAGCAAGCTCGATTGAAACAATTTAAGAAAAAAAGAAAAAACTGATATACAAAGCAAATCGACGGATTTCTTTTCTCGGATCCAAAGCATTAAACAAAACAAAAAGAAAACGAAAATTTAACCGCAAAGAATATAAATGAAATAAATACATGGCCATATAAGGCTGGAAAAACTACAACAAGAATCATGAAGGTTTGAGATTCTAAAAGCCGAGGCTTAAAATTAGATAAAAAATGAAAACAACTCCAAATTTAATACGATAATGCACGCATTCTTTGCCTGAGCTCAAGCTAATTAAGAGCATTTCTTGAACCAGGATGTGCAAATTTAAGGAAGCTGAAAAATGATAAGGCTAGTTGATCAGGTTAAAGATCTCAAACTTGGAGAGGCTTTAGGAACATAAACTGGCCTTTTACAACTAGATCTTTAAGAATAAAATATTCAAAAGCATATATACCGCGAGTCTCAAGAGGAAAAACTCCAGCTCCGATTGGCAAACGATTTTCGACAATATTCAATCACAAAGCACGTACGGAATCATGTGTGTAACAGAAAGAAAAAGGAAACAGGGAGAGAACATTCACGAAACAAACCAGAGAGAAAGTAATATATAAACATTAGGAAATTAAGGCACAAAAATACTTGCCGGAAAATAGAGAAGCTCCCAGAACTTAATGAATCTTTCTCCCCTCTTTATGCGCTCTCTCTCTCTCTCTCTCTCTGAACGGAAACGCTAGCCGATGGATAGGAATAGCCGCCAATGGTCTTTAGGCCGGTCTTCAACTATGCCTTTGTATTTAAGCTTTCTAATTTCCCTCTCTCTCCCTCTCTCTCTGGTGTTCAATTCTCTGTAATTTGAATATTTCGCACACGTGGCAATCATTAATTTCGTTTTTTTTTTCTCTTCTTTGTTATTACATTTTGATAGTAGTAAGTATAGTAAGGCCTCGTTTATATTCGAAGATAAGTTCAATTCATCTCAATTCATCTTGATTTTATTATTATATTTTTATAATTTTTTTTATATAAAACACAAATTCCTATATATCTTTTTCAAATTTCAATACACATTTTTCAAATCTCAACACACCTTTTTCAAATCTCAAAATAATAATAATATTAAAAAATAAACTAAACTCATCTCAACTCATCTCATCTCCGAATCCAAACAGGGCCTAAATTGATATAAAATTACTGGTTTTTTTTTTCGATGTATCAGATTGATTATATTTAATTTTTTTTATAATAAATAGAAGATAATTTTATAATATTAAAAATATATTTTTAATGAAGTGATATGATTTTATTAATTATTTAATAAAAAAATTATAAGTATATCATTACTTTTATGATTAAGACGAATGTAAATGAAAATAATTATTGATGGTGACAAAAATCACCCAAAACATCAGCTATTTTACTGTCTGATATTGAAAGCTAAGAAAATCGCATAATTCTAAGTTTCAACTACAATGAGAGGCCATTAAATATTATTAGGTTTCATTGCGTAATCTTTGGCCTAACTAGTAAGGAAAATGAGAAAGATCATATCATTAATTGAGTTCTTCTTCAAATCTCGCTTTTCCATTTTTTTTTTCTTTTGATTTATTGATTAAAGAAATATTATTTAATAATATTATAATATTTTTTAAAACAAATATTTAAAAGTTATAAAAAAAATGTAAAGAAAATACAAAAATGCAAATTATAACTAGCGGGACCCAAAACGGGTCCCATGGCTAGTTGTGGCTCTAGAATCTCCCAACTATAAACTACCTCTACCCCGACCCCCACCAAGAAAATTTAATCACGCGTGAAATTCTAAAATTGAATAGTATTATATGTATCGTGTGATTAATGTGAATAAGACTAGTCAATTGTTTTTTTTTATGAAAGATGTACAAGTATATCAATGTTTATCATATCAATAATATGAGTCCTGCTATATATCCTGATTTTAATGAATAAAAAACTTAAATGAGAAGAAATTATGTCAAGATTGAAAGCTGCTACTCGTCTCGATAGAATCCATCTCGATTCCCATTCCATTTTCAATATTTTTTTTTTAAGTTTTTTTTATATAATTTTTAAGTAAATATTTTAAAATAATATTATGATTTTTTTTATATTTTTAAAAAATATTTTAAGATGTTAAAAAAATCATATAAAAATATATAAATTATATAAAAAAAACTACAAAAAAAAAATATTGAAAATAGAATAGGAATCGGAATGACAGGAAGCGAGAGAAATAGTATTTTCCGTCAAGATTTTAATGAGTTAAACTTAATTTCTTAATCACAAATAATGATTATATTATTATTATTATTATTATTATTATTATTATTATTTTGTTTTGAAAATTCAAACCCTAGCTAGGAGCCCTCTACTAACAAACAGGTTGACACATGTACTTGTTAAGATAACGTAGGCTAGCCATATAATAGGTTTTGGTTTATAATTTTAATTTTTACGTGTTCTAGATGTCTAACTATATATGTGGAAGGGTTGAATTACTCTATTGGTAATTTGGTAAACTTAAAAAGCTAGTTTTTTTTTTTTTTTCAATAAAAGAACTTCCATTAATAGAAAGAGCCTTACAAAGCACATTGATCAAACCAAAGAGCTTGATCAATAAAAGTTGAGATATTATCCCACCACATTTGAATGTCTAAAACATTACAAGTAAATCGAGCTAAACAGTGAGCTTCTCCATTTCCTTCTTTAGGTATATGTTGAATAATAATCTTTGGAAACGCTTCATTATCTCTTTAGCATCTTGAATCAAATTACCATTCAAATGATGAAACCGGTTCAGATTGTAGCTCCTGCACTAACAACAAATAGTCGGATTCAATAATTAGTTTTGGAATGCCAAGAGGAATGCAAAACTATAACCCTCTTAAAAACTGCCAATAATTCAGCCATTTCAGCTCCATTAACATCATTTTAAATTTTACGGACTACCATAATAGACTTTCCAGCCCCATCTCTTAAAATCAAGCCAACTCCAGCTTTGCTCTTATCAGGAAAAATGGCCCCATCCACATTTAATTTTAGGAAGCCCTCTCTAGGTACCTGCCACTTCCCCAAATGCCTCTGCTCATTAGGAATAGCCTCCCTCACATCATTTAACACTTCTGGATAGACAAAGCATGATTAATAGGATCCACTAAAAATCTTATCATTTACATTCTATGACGTCTAAACCATAAACTCCAACTAATGAGAAAGAACAAAGTAAAATCTGATGTTGAACCATGGAGAAGAGCAAAATGCACCACATCCATGAAATTCGGTTCCCCTTGCATCTGCTGCATTATCGGAAGGATTTTTTGCCAACATTTTGCACATGAGGGCAAAAAATTAGAGCATGTGCTATCGTTTCCTCTGAGCAAAAATCTTCCATCTCTCTCTTTTTCAAATTACTCAAAGTTGGCAAACATATTACTTAAAAAGCTAGTTAATTTTATGGAAAGGATCCAATATATACTAACGGTTAACGTAAGTCGGGTTAAATCTTAATTTAAATATTTTAAAATTTAATAATTTGCATCCTTGAACAACTATCATTTTTGCAATACATATGCACCACAAACGATCAAATTGATATTTTTAATTTTAATTTAAATTAAAAAAAAAAGAAATTTTTGTTGCAATCTTACTAGAAGATTATATTGCAGTCCTATTAATAAATGAGAGTAAAAAATAATATTATTATTTTAAAAAGAATATAATTATAATTTCAAAACTTTTTTATATTAAACTTGTATTCAGTATTACAATCTCAAAATAAAGACTATATTTAGCATTGAGACTTTTATAATCATTAACAAACATAAATCATTATCGTACAGAATATATCGCATTTTAGCAGTCGTGTCCAATAAATGATACATACATAAATCTTAAATAAGAGAAGTAATATGTCCGGACGTGACTTAATATAATATATTATATTTACTTTGCAATAAAAAGGTTTACAATATGATAGATCACATAAAAACCTGCATGCTAAAAAGTTGAAACCATGTAAGGTTTATTACGTAAAAACAAGCATTTCTTTCAGTGTCGTGCAAAACTAATATTGTCCCTCATAAATTTCTACGAAACCACCGCCCATTCATGATGCTTGTCTCGACTGCTAAATATAATCCTTTGACAATGTCCCAGTACCTAATATATGCGAAGAATATTTGAAAAAGATTGGGAAAACTACACAAATCCCTACTCTCCCTATAGTCAAATTTATAATCATCTATAAACTCTTTAGTTTTGACACAATCATCCCTCCATACAACACGAAATTACAATGTCCAAAAGGGTTCTCGATTCATCATCATAAACTGGAGGATTATTCATGAATTATAAGTCTATAAAGTCCAAATAGTTATTGCGAGAGGAGAGGGGGCCATGACCTAAAGAAGTGATAATGACTTGTTTTTTAACCGCACAGTATTTTAAAGAGAAACAAGCTAAGGGAAATTTTAATAACTCAGGGTTCATTCTCAAGTTTAACCAAATTCAAGGTACGTCTTGGCAAGGCAGATAAAAAACCAAAACGCCAAGTTAAAGCACATTAGCAAAATGCAATCAGAAAAAAGTAAAAAAAACATCTACTTTTAGAAGCTAAATTATGGTTAAGAAAGCTAAGAATAGCTCTTTGAAACAAACAAGAATTCCAAAAACTCGGATGTCATAATCTCATCAATCCACTGCTTTGTATTGCATTGGAGACAATCCAAAACATACCTTCCTCACTGAAACAAGACTGCATGGCAACTTGTGCGATGAACTAATTAAGGGAAAACCAGTCTTCAAATCACTGATTTCCGCAGTTCAGCAGCACCATGAGCAAAGTGACATCTTTCTCCAAAGGTGCACGATCCTTTACTAAAATTCTCACACAGTTTTGTCTTAAAGTTGCTTCCTGTTGGAGCTGCCGCTCCAGGCATTCCATGGGTTTTTGGAGGGCCGGACACCGAAACAGTCACGATTAGCTGTCTCACCATGGCACTTGCCTCCTTTATCTGTTCAAAAGTTCCCTCAAGTTCGATGTTCCTGAGATTGGGATCAGACTCGTGTTCTCGAATTGAAAGCTTGGCTCCTGTCTGGCGACATATCTGCTTGGAATTCACACCACCCTTCCCAATTATTGCTCCAGCAAGGGAAGCATCAACACTGATTTTGGCTGTAGCTGAAGCACCAAAGCTAGCAGCAGGGCCTGGCGGGGGTGGCTCCATACGACCACCCATGCGACCGGGATTAGGTCCCATGGCCCGTGGATCATCATGGGATGGAGCAATAGACTTACCAAGTTCCCACTCATTATGAGCAAAATGGCATTTGTCACCAAACTTACAGCCTTCAGCAGTATTATACTTGTTGCACATTCGGGTTTTAACTGTTGGGGCAGAGCCATTTTGGAGAGTTGGTGGTCCCGCCATGTTTCTAGATGCCGCAGGAACAGCAGGTGCCAAATTCATCATCTGGGCCACGGCATTATAACCGCCAGGAACATAGTGCAGGAAGTGGCAACTCTCACCAAAGGGACAGCCAGCAGTACTGCAATCCAAAACATATTGTCAGATCACACTAAATACTTGATAACAAAATGGGTACCAAAAGCAATATAAAGAACAAAAACCATCACTACAATGTACAATTTGTCGCATATGAATGGATTTATGGATTATGAAACAAATACAAACAAAAACTACCACTCACCTATAAGCTCACAGAACAAGAAGTTTAGTTGCAATTACATGCTACATGAGCTGTCAAATTAAATTGTTGGAATTTTACCTTGCCTTGGAAGGACCTATGAAAAGTAAGGCTACAGAACTTAATTCCCTAAAATATTCTATATCCACCAAGGTTGTATGCTTCAAATGTAAACAAACCCCACTTTATAACCATCCTCTCCTCGGCAGATTATCAGACAAGAATCTAGCTTGGTTTCATCAGGCAGGGAGCCAAATGGACTGGATCTAAGACCAATAGCTATATCCAGAAAGTAGAAACTAAAGGATTACTTCCGCATCCCCCACCCTCAAAAAAATGAAGAATGTATCTATGCCTTCAAAATAGGACACAGTGAAGGGTGAGCAAAATAATGGCCACCCCTGCCTGACACCGAAGGAAACCAACTGACGTTGGTTAGTTATAAATCGTGGAACTGTGTGAGTCAATGGTGGAATTTAGAAATCCAAACCGTATCTGAGAGGGCCCCTCACCCAAATTTCCAGTCAGTCCTGACTCTAACAGCTCTAATCCTCTCCCTCTACAACCGTTTAATCACCCAACTCTAATAGCTTGGTTTCATCAGGCAGGGAGCCAAATGGACTGGATCTAAGACCAATAGCAGTATCCAGAAAGTAGAAAATAAAGGATTACTTCTGCATCCCCCACCCCCAAAAAAATGAAGAATGTATCTATGTAACGCCCCAATGGAAGGCTCAAACCACATGGCCCATACTTCAAAAGGACTAGTCAATGATACAATTGGAGCCCCATTGGAACCTTATAAAGAGCAAGAACTTCTCCTTCCCAAGCAATGTGGGATCCCATACACATTGCTCGGATTCCCAAATCCGGAACCCGGATTTAAAATTTCCTTAACTATTTTTTTAAAAAAAATTAAAAAGTGTTAAGAAATAAATAAAATTTTAAACCGGGCCGGGTACAACCCGACCCGGATGAACAGGCCTAGTGACGGGTGAGCAAAATAATGGCCACCCCTGCCTAACACCAAAGGAAACCAACTGACATTGGTTATAAATCGTGGAACTCATGTGAATCAATGGTGGAATTTAGAAATCCAAACCATATCTGAGAGGCCCCCTCACCCAAAACTCCAGGCAGTCCTGACTCTAATAGCTCTAGTCCTCTCCCTCTACAACTGTGCAATGGCCAATGACAAACACAGCCACTCCCTCACTAAGCACCATGTCCTCACATCCATTCCAAGTCATCTGCTTGCCTGGATCTGATGCTCGTGGCCCTTGACATGGTAAGTGGGATGTCATGATCTATGAGCCAAACTGTCTAGAGGACATAGATCTGGCAATTTGAAGAGAATGAGGTGATCTATAATGAGATCCATTATGTGAGGAAATCTAGTGAGTCAACTAATCAATTGAACTAAAAATGACCAATTGTCCCTGGTCGATTACTTAGGTTACTCAGTACAAATTTAATGGCTGGATGCATCTAACAACCTCATCAATTAGACCATCAATGTCCACCAATTACCAATTCATGTGATTCATGCTCACCCTTAGTTATGCAAACTGTAAGCCATATTTTCCGTCTTATCAGGCCCTTTTTTTATTAGCCCTAGACCTCGGGTGTCCAAGAACAACATCCCTACTAATACTAGGAATGCCCAGGCCCTTGACAAGGAGTGTCCTGCAAGTACACATCGGGCAATTCAAGGAAAAAATCCCCCAATCTGATGGCCCCTAGAAATTGTTTGCACCCAAGGGAATTTGAACCTTAGACTTGGGAGGACCAACATATCCCCAAGCCCATGACTTTTTAGGACAGGCAAAAATTGAGGAGGTCGAGAATAAAAGATGTTATATCACATAAAGAAAAGCTTCACCAGTCTTAGAAAGCCATCAAAAAACCTTCTTCGAAGCCAAAAGGGTTGGAAATCTCATAAACCACAAGCTAAAATATATCCCCCTTCCTACATATATATATATATATATATATAATCTATCCCCCTTCCTTAACTCCAAATTGTATTTACTTCTCCTACATATTAAAAAAAGTTAGTTCCCCCATCAATGATTTTCTCTCTACTCTTCCTAAACTGTATTTCCCTTTGCCCTCCTCCAAAGAACGCACCTCTCTCTTCTTTTTTGAAGAAGAAAAAAGAACCTACTTCTTATCATTGTCCAATACCCTTGTGGATCTTTCTGATAATTAACGCACAAAATGAAAATAACAAAATGAAAGACATTGATTCTACCGATTATTCAAATCTAACCACAATAAACCTTTGTGAAAATGCATTAAAAAGGAATACAAAATGCAAGAGATAACCTACAGAACGTGCCTAGCAACTAATACAAGAAAAAACCTTCAAACTTAAATCATATCCTTCATTCGACAAGGGTTTGTCTACAACTTGCAAGAACTTCATATAAATAAAAGGACATATAAATTATACTGAAAAGAAAGAAAAGTCAATATATTGGACAGCCACTTCCCCCCCTCCTTCCCTCTTTTCCCTTTTTTCTTTCTTTCCCTGGAATTTTATCTTCTCATTGAAAAAACGAAAAATACATAAATTCTCAAAACTGGTATGACACACACACATATCTTTTCATAGCCTGTCTAATTACAACAATGTGTCTCAATGTTTAAGCATGGAATGATATAGTATTTTGACATACCTGAATGCTATGACCAGACTCCAACACATTAACATGTATCATACAGAGAGAATGTTGGGTTCAATTTCTATACCAAATCACTAAAATATGGAGCAATACCATTAGATTAAATCTTACTGGATTGATAGGGACGCTTGGTCGTCAATTTAGGTATAAGGTACAGTATAAATCAATTACACAAAAGAAGAACGAATCTCAACGTGACATCCTCAATACCAAATTTATTCTGGCAAAAGGTTATCTTTTGTACTTCATTAATAACCACCAATATTCCGTTACATGGAGTTTTCTTTAGACTGCACGGTATGTACCTGTATAAGTTCTGAACGCCCAGTTCATTAGTGCAGGTTAATAATTATTATCTTGTACAATCATAATCAATTCTTACAAGAATTTATAAACATTAGAAAATGATAGGACTAAGCTCAAAAATTTATTTAGATGAGAAAAGATTTGAACCTGAAAAACTTGGTGCATGGCTTCGATTTGCTTCCTACACCAGTTGAGTCCATTTCTGTTGCAAAAAATTAGTTACTTTTTCTCAGTTAATATTCCTTTGGATTCTTAGTCCAATTAATTTGACTATTTCAAACCAATTAAAATTTTGATACTGTAGATTTCATTCACAAAACATAAAATAAAAAATCTTCCAACAAGTAAGGCCCAAGAAATCCAGAGAGAATTATTTTGGTTCACGTATTCAATAAAAAAATTTAATGTGTTGACTTTACTATCTTGAAAGTAAAAGATAACCAAGAGAAACATACCTACCTATTTCCAGATCACTTTTTTTAAGAAAAAGAAAATTTAATATTTTTTTGATCGGTAGAAAAAGAATATTTCATAATGAGAAGCGCAACCAAAATAACACATGCAGCTCGACTATGTAGTCTTTTTTTTCCCCTTTAAAAAAGTATGACCAATCTTTCCAATTATTGATTAAGTAGTTCCTTATGAACGCTCAATATTTTGCTATATCGGTTTTCTGGCCTTTAAAAGTAAAAAAACCTAATCTTACCGCTTTTCTTTCTTTACTACAAAATACAAAAAACAGTTACGACATGTTAGAAAACCCGTTAGGCTAAATAAACAGTTAAAATCCTGCAAAATCTAGCTGACAACTTCCTAAATACCACTACATTCCATGTTCCTGTGTAACTTGAATTATGAAACAAACAAAATGTAAAAGTTAACAGGGACCAGAAGAAATCGCAGTGCCTAACGCAGGAAGGAAAGGAGAACCCAACCCTACAAAAACTACCCAACGCTCCCGAATTTTCCAATACGCCAACATACAAAGCTTCCGCTACTTACTAAGCAACCATAAAGAGCATGTCATGCATAACAAGTTAAAACCAGACCCAACGGATAAATATGTCAAAATCCGGAGAGGAAGAGAGAGAGAACTCTACTAACCTTGCTTGAACTTCTTGAAGCCACCATTAGCGTTCAACCCAGCTTCAGGCCTCCCTCTCTTGCGAGTATCCATTGGTACAGCTTACAGATCTAGATTTAAATACAAATTCCGCGTATTGCACGGCAAATACTTCAAAAGAATACCTCGGGAAAAGAAGTGGAAGTAAAACCCCTGGAAAAATGACGAACTATCGGAGGAGAAACCCAAACCCTAGACGAGGGTTTTGGTGGCGAAGAGGCAGCTCAGGGTCTTGTTTGCAGGGTGGGCTCTCCAAAAGGGATTGAAATCGAGAAATGGATGTTAAAACTTTAAAAGGTAAGCCGACCAAGTCACGTGCGATGGCGTCAGCTCAAACTCTCGTTCTAACCCGTTCGTAAATGGGCTTTTTTCCCTATTGTTTAAGCCCATTTTGTAAGCCCACTGTAATTGGGCCGGAAGACGACTTAAATTTAAAATGAAGAATATATAAAAGTTATAAACATAACTCGCAAAGCCTTCTAAAAAGATCCTAGGATAGGTTTAAGAAACGAGCAATGATATATAAATTTTGTTAATCATCATTAATACACACCATACTTTTTTTATTTTTTTTTGTTCCTAAATAAATTGAGTTCTTCTAATCATAATCTTATATACCACACATTTGATAAAGAAAAAAAATTAAAAATTAAAAATCAAAAAAATATATGCATAATATAAAAATGATGAGTAAAAATTTCCATTCTATATATATACTATGGGCAATGCCGCTTTCCCATACTCCTAGATCAAGGAATGGTTTTAATTAAGAGATGAGATGAAATGAATTGAGATGAATTGAATAAAATATTATTTTTTTAATATTATTATTATTTTGAAATTTGAAAAAACTGTATTCAAATTTGAAAATTATGTATTGAAATTTTTATTTTGTATAATGATGAATTAGAGATGAGTTGAACTCAACTCAACTCACAATCCAAACCGAGCCCAAATCTTCCTTTTTATTATTTTTTTAATTTTTTTATCATTTTAAAATATTTTTAAAAAGTAAAAATATATATATATCAACATACTAATAATTACTTCTTTAATCATTAAGTAAAAAGAATTAAAAAAATAAAATAAGATGCAAAAAGTGTCAAAATGAGATGTTAAAATTGGTGGGCACAATAGACTTATTCATATACTATATAGTTATAGTTAGAGTTGGTAGATTTCTTGCAACTGCTTTGAAAAAAAGTAAAATTTATTATTAAAAAAAATTTGCATATAAATCTTAGATTTATCTACTTTTTTAAAAAAAAATATGTTAACTTTCATTTAATCCATAAATTTGAAGTCTACAATGTGACTCATACAAGTCAACTAAAAGACAAATGAACGCTCAGACTTCTAATTCTCTCATACAAAAGTTTGAGAAAACTAGCATTGCCTCCAGAGGAGGTATTTACTAAGTTTCTCCTTCAAAAGAGAAGAAAACTATAACTCCTTGCAGACTAAAGGTCCGAAAGACTATTTCTCAATTTATAAAATTTTCTCTATACAAACATTGTTCACAAATCCAACAAATAGTAAAATAAAACAACTAAACAACATTAAACAGAGAAAAAACAACCCAAATCTTTGGCAAGTTACGGCGCGTAGAACCCATGCGCCACTCTAAGAATAAACCACCGTTAGTTTAAGAAACTCGGAAGCCTTTGATCAACAAACAACCGCGTATGACGGCTAGGATCCCTCCAAATAGCGAGACGTGTCAGAACACGTTCTAGTACAGTAGTATTATTTCTCATAAAGATTTAAGACCAGGGGCCTATCCAATATTTTTTAAAGACTAGATTACAAAACTTTTTTGTGTCACATTTCGTTTTCCCTATCCAATATTTTTCCCTTTAGAAGTCACCTTTCAAAAACATACCTTCCCAGACAAGCAGAGTTCTCAGTGTAACCCCATGTCCCCAAGAGCACTGTCCCCGGATTTGATTAGACGGTGATCACTGGTCTCCATAAATAATGAGATTCAACCCATTTCAGTATCAGCCAATGTCACCGTACTCACCCAAAAATGGACAATCCTCGAGACCAAAGATTAATCCTGGAACATAGAGATGCGGTACCGCCTCAAAATTCTCCATTTCCATAGAAAGCTTTGAATCCATGTCAGTCGGCAAATTACTTTCCACATTGTCCTCCCCAACGTCCAGGATGATAGGTTGAAACGGATCAAACCTTACACTAGCATCACTTGTTACAGCTCCCGGCAATGGTTCCTGCAGTGGCACGGCAATAAGGTGGGGTATCTCACCATGCTGCTCCATTGAGGTTCTTTTAAACTTTGATTTCGAAGGTTTCATCGAGTCAGATATGGAGAGCTTGTGCTTTCCCAATGATGGTAACTTGGATATGGATCTAGCCCTGATGTCATTTATTGGGAATACAGAAGATGCCCATCCCAGGTTATCTTCAACACAAGCTTTTGCAGAAGCCCTGAGTAGATGGTGTTACACTATTAGCAATCTGCAATACAATGCCTAATGATCTTGACATAATCTATCTTTTCTCATACATATATATGACAGTCAATAATCTTTCGGCTAGATGACTTAAAACCACCTCTCGAAGGTCACACAACCAATACTACTATAAATGACCAAATCAGAAAATGCTGAATTTCAATGATTAACCCTCCACAAGAACCAAACAAGTTTTCCGCCTACCCAACAACTAAATTAAATAATGCAGATCTTTCAGTTTAAATACCTGATAAGAAAAAAACTCAGGTTAATCATGTGAAATAAAGAGGACTTGACCATAATCAGTGGTTGACAAATCCAAGTCGCAAAACAAAGTAAATTACATGTTTGCATCAGGCCTACCTGCAACGGTTCTCAGCCACATTTCTGAAAGCTTTTAGATGATCATCTCCAGTAGCCTCACTTACAGATGGAGGATCTTCCCCACATATTGATAAACTGATAACAGATGGCAAAGGAACCATGGAGTCCACCATTTCTTTCTGGAATTCCAGCGTAATCTCCAATTGTTCAGTAATGGCTGACATGTCACTCCCCTGGTTGGGAAGGGAGACTCTCGCATCTGGTTGTCTATGATAGGCATCATGGAGCGCAGCTGCTAACATCTTTCTACTCTGACCTAAATCTGTGAATTTCATCCTTTCTACAGTTTTCCCGCGTGGAATTGTGAGAAATCTGGCTAGTAGAATAGGTCAAAAACCTTCCACCAAAATAGAGACCATTACTGGATGATGAGAGACTCGCTCTGAAGTCAATACGTGATTTCACGTTCCAGACAGAAGAAAGCAGGGCAGTTAAGTGCTTCTGAAGGAGTAACTCTGTATCTGGCTGCTCAGCAGCAATGTCCAAAAGCAATTGAATGTTATCCTGCGCAAAGGAAAACGATGAACAAGGTTTTCATTTTCAATCTTTATCATGGTAAATTTCTGATTAAAATATTAAGAAATTTATTTTAGATGTTTCATTTGCACATAGGACCCACTTGAAAATAAAACAAGTGAGGTTAACACTGCAGCAATGCATGCAGATGTGCTAAGCAGTTTAGTTACCAAGTATGTTTGAATTTACAATGCTTACCTCCGTTACTTTGAGAAGAGCCTTTCCAGAGCCTGTACTGCTGACCTTTTCGGTATTAGGATTATCAGGTGCAGACAAAACATATCTCTGGATGAGTTCTCTAAACCTCTCACAACAATGGACAGGATGGCGATACCTTCCCCTGTAAGACCCACCAGCAGTCATCCCATACAAAGTTTCACTAACCAAGCTCCAATGAGGGCCATATTCATGTACCACAGCACATAATATTGCATCCTCCTGTGTTAACCAAAAATCAGGAGATGGAACACACTCTCTTGACCAAATATTTGCCTTCTTTAGTTTCTCTGGTTTTATCGTTACGACCCGCTTTACTGGCATGGTAGTAATGGATACTTTTCCTCCCATCCTTCTCCTGCTTGCTGGTTTTTGTCCAATATCAGCCAAACTATCACATGGTCTTGAATATAAACGTTCATCATGCCGCATACCTGACAATTTGGAATCTAAATCTGAAGGACATTGTTCAGTGGGAGCCTTCTTGAGTTTCTTAGACTTCTTTTTCAACATATTTCCTTCTTCAACATTCAAAGCAGATTCAGCGTTCTTGCGTTTTCTCTGCACACAGGATATTGGTGAAACCATTTCTGAAGAGGTAACCACCTCATGACAAATAATCTCATCGTCCATTGACATAGGTTCTGATGACGTCTCCTCTTTCGCATGCTTCAGTTCAGATGCTAAAGATCCCTTCTTCAGAGATTTGAACTTGGCTTTCTTTGGCTTCTTTTTAGACTTGATTTTGGAATCACCTGGCATTTCATTCCTGGTTCATCGAACTAGATTAGTCACTGAACATTCAATCCCCAGATATGATATGGGTCGACAAACATATTCATTAAATAGATCATGATACATACGTATATCTTCACGTGTCTGAAGATATACTCTTTGCTTTATAGCATAGATGAGATACTGCAACACCAAGATTAAAAATGATCGAACATCCTGCTTTATCCTAATATAGTCATCCATGTCAGACAAATATACAATATTCATCAAGGAGAATGCTGAAACACGCACCAGTCTCCTGTGCTGGCATTCTCTCTCCCTCTATCTCTCTCTGTTTAAGTCACTAACCCTGTGGGTGTTGAGTCCATGACCTCACCCTCAG
Source organism: Platycarya longipes (assembly GCA_036559045.1). Taxonomy (NCBI): domain Eukaryota; kingdom Viridiplantae; phylum Streptophyta; class Magnoliopsida; order Fagales; family Juglandaceae; genus Platycarya; species Platycarya longipes. Next base: position 3,645,283 of record CM071798.1, read on the forward strand.
TTCCATTTTATGGGGGATGGAGGTGCCATTTGAGATATCGCTTATTGACACAAATTATTTTTGGTATGCTAGACTCTGTGGCTCTTGTATATGTCTTGTGTACTTGAGCTATGCCTATCTATATCATCAATAAAGATCTTGTATATTAATAAAAAATAACACGCCAAATTTTGTGTAGGAAGGTGGCGAATGGGATCCTATAAGCTTAGGAAAGAGAAGTTATTTCCCTTTATAATGAATTTTAAGGGCTCCAATTGTATGTCAATTGGTCTCAATGCCCTTTCCAAAAGGTTTCTCAATCATTTATATAGAGGAAAGAATTATATATCATGTTGCCAACTTCTAATTACTAACTACCAACTACCAACTACCAACCACCAACTATATATCATGTTGTCATCTTTACAAATAAGTCAAATAAGTAAGTCAAATATTTACACAACTTTTAACTACGAACCTCTAACTACCAACTACCAGTTACCTATTTACACCCAACTTCTAACTACTAACCTCCAACTACCAACTACCAGCTACCCTTATTATGCTATGCTGACACCCCCCTCAAATTGATGCGAGCTGATCAACAAGCATCAATTTGCTTTTTAGGAAGCAATGTCGATGGCGAGTAAGAGTCTTGGTGAAGATATCAGCAATTTGTAATTCAGTAGAAACATGTGGAAGAGTGATAGCATGAGTTTCAAAGGCTTCACGAATATAGTAACAATCAATTTCAATATGTTTAGTGCGCTCATGATAAACAGGATTGGCTGTGATCTAAATAGCAATTGTATTATTGGCATGTAAAGGTGTAAGATTGGTCTGAGAGAAGTTTAACTCAGCAAGCAAACCTCGAAGCCAAATAATCTCGAAACAAGCAAGGGACATTGCCCTGTACTCAGATTCCATAAAAGACTTAGAAACTCTGTCTTGCTTCTTACTCTTCCAGGAGATCAACGCATCACCAGTGATGGAGCGACGTGTATCAGCACAACCAACCCAATCAGCATTGCTATAAGCAACAAGGCGAGGAGAATTGCCTACAGGAAAAAATAAGCCACAGGAAGAAGTTCCCTGCATATAGCGTATAATCCTACGAACAGCAACCAAATGAAGATGACGAGGAGTCGGAAAAAACTAGCTAACTTGTTGTGCAGCAAAAGAAATGTCAGGTTTAGTAATGGTGAGATAGACTATGCTGCCCACCAACTTCCTGTATAAATTGGGATCAGGAAGTAAGCCACCCTCCTCTTTGCGAAGCTTGACATTTAATGCCGCCACCAAGTCACACGCATACTTATGTTGATTAAGTGAAATGCCGGAAGGACTACGATGCACTTCAAGACCAAGAAAATATGTGAGAGACCCAAGATCTTTCATATGAAAGGACTCGGAGAGATAAGTCTCAAGCTGACCAAGTAAAGCAAAATCGGAACCAGTGATCACAATATCATCAACATAAACCAAAAGAACAACAAGACTCATGTTTGTTTGCCAAAGAAATAATGAAGTGTCATGCTTGCTCTGCTTGAATGAATTGAACTCTGGTTTACTTAGTAATAAAAACCGTTCTTCTTTATCTCTTGAGTATGCTTCATGTAAACTTGGTAAAAGCAAAACTCTTCCCTTCCCTTTGCATGCTAGTAGAGCATTTCACTGCTTTGATCTTATCTATAGTGATGTTTGGAGAGCTTCCCCAGTTAGTTCACATGAAAAATTTAGATACTATGTAACTTTCATTGATGATCATAGTATATTTACTTGGGTCTACTTTCTTCACTCTAAATCTGAGGTCCTTCGTACTTTCACTGAGTTTTTAGCGTATGTTGATAATCAATTTTCTGTTTCTATTAAGACATTACGCACAGATTCCGGAGATGAATGTTTATCTACCGAGTTTTAGGCATTCTTGACTTCTAAGGGTATTATTCATCAACGTTCATGTCCTTCTAATCCTCAACAAAATGGAGTAGCCGAGCACAAAAATCGTCATCTTTTAGATGTGGTACGTACTCTCTTGTTAGAATCTTCTGTTCCATCCATGTTTTGGGTAGAGGCTCTGAAAATTGCTACTCACTTGATTAATTGTTTACCTTCTCAAGTCCTACATATGGAATCTCCCTAATTTCGCTTATTTACTAAGCAACCTAGTTATGATAACCTTCGTACCTTTGGTTGTGTATGTTTTGTTCATTTACCTCCTCATAAGCAACATAAATTATCTGCTCAATTTGTTTGATGTGCTTTCTTGGGATATAATGTGTGTCAAAAGGGATTTGTTTGTTATGATCCGACATTACATCGTATAAGCATTTCTAGGAATGTTATTTTCTTTGAAAATCAACATTTTTTTCCTGTGTCCTCTGTGCCATCTTCTTCTACTATGGTTCTCCCCTCTGAGCAGCAGTCCTCAAATCTTCCTCCTGTCAGTTCTCGCTTTAAACCAGGTATTGTGTATACGAGACGCTCCCACCCACAGTCTCTTCCGGTGGCTCACTCGATATTTGATCCTACCACGCTCCAGATTCAATCAGTTGCAGCATCTCCAGCGTCTTTGTTACGTCACTCTTCTCGAGCGTCTGTACCCCTAGATAGGTATGGATTTTCCTCTTCCAGTTCTGGCAATTCTACTTCAGCTCTTACTGATGCATTGTCCAACTTTGATATTCCCACATGCTACTCACATGCCGCCAAGGATGATTGTTGGCAACAAGCTATGCAGGAAGAAATTGCCGCTCTAAAGGCCAATCACACCTGGGACATTGAGCCATATCCTCCCACTATTGTTCCTTTGGGTTGCAAATGGGTTGACTCCATCAAGGTCCGATCTGATGGAAGTTTGGATCGTTATAAAGCTCGGCTTGTGGCACTTAGGAATAATCAAGAATATGGTGTCAATTATGAAGAAACCTTTGCTCCTGTGGCTAAAATTACTACCGTTCGTACTATTCTAGCTCTTGCTGCTTCTCAAGATTGGCCGCTCCATCAGATGGATGTCAAGAATTATTTTCTTCAAGGGGATCTTAAAGAGTGTATTTATATGAAACCACCCCCGGGATTGTTTCCCTCTCCGACTTCACAAGTGTATAAGCTTCGTCACTCTCTTTATGGTCTCAAACAAGCTCCGAAGGCTTGGTTCATTATTACAAAGCAAAAGACTTAATAGAAGAAACTGGAGAAAAAGCTGGAACAGGCAAAAATAGTGGAAACAAGCATCCCACTTTAGGTCCCTTCGCAATCGGCTCCCCCATGACCTGGTCCTGCATAACACAACCATCATCAGAAAAATTAATAGCACAATTGCTTTCAACTAATTGGCCAACAGAATTAAGATTCGTGGAAAGCTGAGAAGCAAGAAACACATCAGTGAATTTAGAAGAGGCATCTCCAACAGCAGCTATTGGCAAAGAACTACCATTGACAGTCTGAATAGTAGATTGATCAGCGTAGGACCGAACATGACACAAAGCAGTGAGATTATTAGTCATGTGATTAGAGGCCCCCGAGTCCACGTACCAGAGTTTAGTAGAATTGTTACCTTAGAACCCCATTGCTGATAATGCCGAAATTAGCATCTGTTACACCATTTTTAGGGTGCAGTAATCCGGTACAGGAGGTGTAGGAACAGAGGACGCATTCGAAGGAGAGGTATGTGCTGCAGGAGGGACAATAACCGAAGTCTAAAATGCTTGGGTCTGACGATTCTGGGGACGAATACAACATTCTTTGATAATGTGACCCTTCTTCTTGCAATAAGAGCCGAATTTCTTAGGACAATTTGCAGCAATATGCCCATATTCCTTGCAGCAGTAACACTGCAAGTTTTTAGAATGCATAGTTAGTCCGCATCCTTGAGCGGCATAAGCCACAGTTGTCCCGAAACTGCCATGAGATTGTTCCAAGATAGCTTGAGTACTAAGATGACGTTCTTCGTGAAATAACCCACCAAAACAAACATCAAGAGAGGGAACAGGGGATCTGTTCAGTAAGGAGCGGACAGATTCATATTCCGGACGTAGTTTCATAAGAAACTGATCACGCTGGGCAGTCACGTGAAAAGTCTGAATAGTTGAAAGAGCTGCAACAGGAACATCTGTTGTAACCAAATCAACATATTCATGCCAGAGAGTCAGAAATGCTGAGTAGCCGTCTTGGATGGAAAGACTACCATGTTGAAACATAGCAATCGCATGTTCTAACTGAAAGCGACAAGCATCATTATCTTGATGATAAACTTTCTTCAAGTAATCCCACATGGATTGGGCGAAGCGATGGGGCCGCAAGTTGGTGACAATATAGGGCTCCATTGAACCAAGAAGCCAAGACATGATGCGTGCATCAAGCATATCCCATGAAGGAGAAGACCCAACATCCTGAGATTTGTCAGAAACAGATGGTTTGATAACATCCGTGCCATCAATATGACCCCAAAGAGCTTTTCCTTTGAGAAAAAGTTCAAACTGAAATGCCCAGATAGAATAATTTGTGCCCGTAAACTTGACACACACAGGTGCAGAATCTATAGAAAAGAAATAGAACCCGGGACAAAAGAATGAACCAAGGCCTCAAACAGAGGTTGCTGAAAACACCAAGACAAGCTGCAGAATACGGTTTTCGAGAGACCCTCTTTTTTTTTTTTGAGATGATTGTGCTGAGTGGAACAGACCACTGTGCTGAGAAACGCAGAACAGAACCTCGAGAAAGACAACGATAAGAAAAGAGAATCGCAGGTGCACCACACAGATTTCACCGTAATGCAAAAGCGGCACGTCCGAAATTGAGAAAAGAGAAAAAAAATTCGAGAAAAAATTAGTAGATGGCTCTAATACCATGTCAATTGGTCTCAATGCCCTTTTCAAAGGGTTTCTCAATCATTTATATAGAGGAAAGAATTATACATCATGTTGCCAACTTCTAACTACCAACTACCATTAACTATACATCATGTTGTCATCTTTACAAATAAGTCAAATAAGTAAGTCAAATATTTACACAACTTCTAACTACTAACCTCTAACTACCAACTACCAGCTACCTATTTACACCCAACTTCTAACTACTAACCTCCAACTACCAGCTATCCTTATTATGCTATGCTGACATTGTAGCCTTAATTAGCCCTTTTGAAGTGTTGGCCTGAATGTACCCAAGAATTAAAAAAATTATCAAATGACTTGCCTAGTGGGGATTAGTTTGTGCTCATAGAATAGTTTTTAATTTAAGTCAACAAGTCATGTGACTTGTTATTGTGTCCAACACCCAGACCTTTGCCATAGTCCCTACTATGAAGACAATTGCTACAAAAATGACTAATTAATTTGTTTTTAATTAGTAGTTTCTATGAAACAAACAAGAAGCACAAACCATCATTATAAAAAAATTTTTAAAAAAAAAATCCATTTTCTGACATCAACATTCTAATGTTAAGATGGCTTATGAGAACCATAACCAGTCCCAAACCTCTGGCTAAGTACAAGCAATACTGCTGTCAACTCAAACAGTTTTTGATAAGTCAACATAATTCCATCACAATATCAAGCAAGGTCTTCAGGAAGATGATGTGATGCCAGTCCAACAAACTGTCTTATTGTTATTATTTTTTGAAATATTCTATTTTATTGAGCTTGTGAGTTCCCACCATTCAATTATCTATACAGCTAGAAAGAAATTTTTAACGACAAAAAGGCCAATTCATCCACTATTTAAGCTAATATGATTCCAAAAGTTTTTACGGAAGTAATAACTAACTATGAGTTTGCATATAATTCTATGGGATCATAGTGTTTTCTTACTTTGTAGAATCACATTTGTCATCCTCCACATCTTCCTTCTCCTTAGCTTCACATTCCAGCTCTTCCATTAACTATCAAAGTAAGTGTATATTAGCAAAGAGATGGTGCACCCACAGAAAAGAAAGCAGCGAAAAGTTGATAATATGAACCTGGTGTTGAGCCAAGGCCTCAACTTGCTGCCGATAAGCCTCAGTAGCAAAATCAGAATCCCACCCTAACACAAGTAGAGAACCCTCAAGTTTAGTCTTTCCATACAAACCATGCAAATTTGGATGGAACTACTGAGTTAATAAATATGACATGGCATCACAGAAAAATAGGTTCAATATGGTTATGAAATTCTTTAGACACCATTCATATTATTTTACAACTAAGCAACAGTACCAAGTTCTATCACCTAGAATCTGTTGAGAGAGAGAGAGAGCTGGGGGGGCAAGACATGCACTCAATTTCTTACGGTTGGATAGCATATCTCATGGTGGCCTTATTTGAAAATTAAAATCCGTTGAGAGAGAGAGAGAGAGAGAGAGAGCTGGGGGAGAGGGGGCATTTCTTACTGTTGGATAGAATCTCTCATGGTGGCATTATTTGAAAATTAACTCAAGATAATAACCCTCTAAAAAGTAAGGGCAGATCACAGGTACTTACTCTCATATATGAGGGGTTCCTCATCTTCATCAATCTCAGCTTCCATTTCTTCCTTGTACCTCTCAAGGCGGTCCAATTCCCATTCTGTCTCCTCAAACCTAGCTTGAGATTCTACTGCAGCCTTGTCTATAATGGGATCCCAAAATTCCAGAAAACGGATCGCATATCGATCTATTGGACGTAGCTGACTCTCAAAGGATGAGATTGCTTGTCCAGCAGCTGCTGCTGCTGCTGCCATTTGTTTGACATCAGCAAGCATGTCAACATCATCTTCTTTACTAGCAAGAGGAGGAGCTCTCTCTTCGCTAGGTTTACTCCCACTTAATGTCACCCCAGTTTCTTTATTTGATATTGTGATCCAGCCACCCTGATCTACAGGCTCATCAACCTTCAGATCATCTTCATTTACAAAATCATCATCTTCCAACCTTCCAATGGCTTCTTCTGTAAACTCCTGGTTGTCCACCGCTTCTTCTTCTTCAACTTTCTTCAATGCCATGTAATCTGCTTCATCCTCAGCACATTTCAAAGCAGCTTCCACATCCGCATTAGATACAGAAACCTCATTTCCATTGTTGTCATTCTTTTCCTTTTGCAAATTCTTGATGGTAAGTGATTGATGACTGGAGAAAAGTTCCATAGGATCAAGCTTTTTGAAGAACTCAGTGTTGTACCCTCCACTTTGTATTACAAGATCATCAAGTGCACGTTTTTTATTTGCTTTCTTTAAAATATTTTCTTCAATTGTGAGCTCACTGATTAATCGATAAATATGAACTTCACGTGTCTGTCCAATCCGGTGGCATCGATCCTGGGCCTGTTGATCCATTGCAGGATTCCAGTCACTGTCATAAAAGATAACAGTATCTGCCCCAATTAGGTTGATACCAACACCCCCACTACGAGTTGACAAGATGAAAAGAAAGATTTTTGGATTTGTATTAAAGCGTTGCAATAACGTCTGTCTCTCCTCTGGCTGAGTGGATCCATCTAAACGCATGTAAGTGTAACCATACAAATTAATGAAAGCTTCCAAGATATCGAGCATCTTCGTCATTTGGGTGAATATTAATACTCGATGACCTTCTGATTTTAATTTCCTAAGCAAAATTGCAAGCTCCTGCAATTTACCACAGTCAAACTGTATAAGTCGCCTGTCTGGGAAATATACTTGACTCCGGACAACTGCAGGTCTTATAGGTAATAGAAGCGGTGATAACATTTCAGAAAGTTTCTGCGTATCAGTTGGGTGCAGAAGCACAGATGTCCCCGATTTACTGCACCAAGAAACGGGTGGCGGGGCTCGTGCAGCTGGTATTGCAAACATGAAACTTTCAACAAAGTCCAACATTCTCTGGAAGCGTTCCACTGGTGTGAGGACAATGTCAGCAAGCTTTGAGGAGTAAATGTAGGACAAAGGGTTTTCCTTCAGACGATTAATATCATAAACAGGATGCTCTATTGTTACAATTTTCCTCAGTGTCCTTGGGTACATGTGTTTCTTCTCACACCTCAAGGAATTCCACCACGCAATAGCAGCAGCCCTTTCCTTCGCTTCTCTCAGTCTCTCCTCCATGATTGCCTTATGGATCTCTTCAAAAAAATTGGTTCCATGCAACCTCTTTTTATGCTTAAATTCAGACCCACTTTCTCCTACATTGTACAAGTCAGTGCGCTCCTTGATTAAACTTGAGGGGGTAGCAATGGCTTTCACTTCATCACCCTCGCAAGAAGTCATCCTAAAATCAAGATGAGTAAATAAAAATCCCAAACCCCTAAGGTCTATATTAGAAAATGGGTCGGGTGAAAGCATCGAACAAATAGAAGAACTCAATTGGATGTCAATACCACCCATATCATAAGAACTGACAATTGGACGACCCTCAAATAAATCAGGATGATTGCAAACTTTGCGAAGTTGCATGATAACACTGATCATCCCAAAAAAGTTGGCACTGGCAAGAGTAGCTTGTGTTTCTGTGCTAGCAATAAAGTCTTCATACAAGTTACGCTGCCTCTTTGACAGTCTACAGTAAATGACATGTTCATGTTTCATAGGCAGCTGCTTCTCCACATCCCGTTTCAACCGACGAAGTATGAAAGGACGGAGGACATTATGAAGACGATCAACAACTTCTTTATTTACTTTCTCCTGTCCCTCAACCATTCCTGATATTGGATTACTGAACCAATCCTTGAATTCCTGATGAGATTGAAAGATGTGGGGCATCAGAAAATGCATTAGAGACCAGAGTTCCATGAGATCATTCTGCAATGGTGTCCCAGTTAATAAAATACGTCGTTTTGAATGGAAGTTCAAAAGAGTTTGCCACCGTTGTGACTTCCAGTTTTTAATCAGATGGGCTTCATCTAAAATCAAATATTTCCACTTCTTTCGCTTGAAAACTTTTGAATCTTGAATAACCAGTCGGTACGTGGTTATGCAGACATGAAATGAATTTGGTTTCAACCAGCCTTGCCTCTTATATTTTCTCTCTTTTGCACTTCCGAAATAAGTTAAAATCTTAAAAGCAGGACACCATTTCAGAAACTCAGTCTCCCAATTGAGCATAACACTTGTGGGGACAATAATGAGATGAGGGCCCCATATTCCCTTTTCAATTGCTAGGTGTGCAAGAAGGGAGATTGTCATTATCGTCTTTCCAAGCCCCATTTCATCAGCTAGAATCCCATTCAGTCTTTTCTCATACATTGTAACAAGCTAATCCAAGCCAATATGTTGATACTCACGAAGAGGATGCCTCAGAAGAAATGGGAACTTAGTGCGCACTTTAGTTGTGGAAAAGGTATTCCCTGTGGGTTGTGCTGATCTTGCAGCTGCAGCTGCATCGGCAATTATATTCTCACTATCCCTTCCTTCTGTTTGTTCAAGGGATCCTCCTTCCTGCTCTTCTACGTGAGAATGCACAACTGGCTGATAATCACCAGTTTTCACATCTTCATCAATATTAATGGTGGCCTGCTGCTTAAGTTCAATGCCTTCGTGAGCTGAAGAATCCACGAGATTGTCTAATAAAACAGATGCATCATTGGATTCATCATCTGTAACTTCTTCATCATCAAATCCCTATTAAACAGATGTTGAAAATAGAATTTTAAAAAAAAAACATAGCATAATACGAACCACCTGAGAAATAAGCAGAAGCAAAACCTACCTTTTTATACCTTGCAAGCAATTCTTCCACAGGCATTTCACTCTCCTTTTGCAGTAATGCAATCTACAAAATAGCCACTTCGTTCAAAATGATGAATTATGAGGAGAAACCAAAACCAGTAAAGTTCAGCAAGCTAAACAAACATCTTAAGGAAAGTAAAGAACCATGAAATTTGAACCTAGGATGTAGATAGTTCGGGCAAGGAATAGCTTGTCTTGCTCTTTACCTCATCCATTGGATCGCTTGAATCTGCTTTTGCCAATTCCTCCTCCTGCGACAAGGTTGTCTCATCATCCTGGACATAGAAGTCAAATTAGAAGTTGGCACAACCATTTGAAATAACAAGTATAAACTTATGTCACGCCTGATCCTTCATTCAACCTAATTCTGACTAATAAAGCACAACAACATATTACAAGACCAGTACAGTTACTCAAAATTATCAGGAAAAATATTCTACATGATTTGGTAATAAAAAAATTCCTCTAGCTTACATCCCCTTAAATTGCAATCCTTAAAGGCATTATCAAATGCTTTTTTTATAAGTAAAAGTTAAGTATTATTGATGTGAATGAAAGGCATTATCAAATGCAAAACAACTGGAGCTATAAAGCATAAAAGCCTTGTCTGTTCTTTAAAGCATTAAAAAAAAAAAAAAAAAAAACCTCCCATCTCGAAGGAAAAAAATCCCAAACCTCGTTATTCAACAACTTGCAAATGACGAAAACACATTCATTTACTTGATGTCATGTTGTTTAAGCTTTGACTCTGCACCCTTGATCAAGTAACATACATATTAAAGTATATGCACATATAACTTCATGGAGTACCAAGTAAAGGAGAAGATTCAGTTGAGATAACTTAAAAATAACTATCCAGTGCAGAGAATTCTTCAAAGCATTTCTAGCATCTTGCACACTTCACTTTATTCAATACCTTTAATAAAATAATAATGATTAAAATAACATGCCTCCATTACACTATACGACACGAGAAAAAATGGGAAAGATTTATGAACAAAACAGCTTCGTTTTATGTGATACCTTTTCTTCCCCAGCAGCAAGAACAAAGTCACCATCTTCCTACATAATTTGAGATACAGGTCAGTAAAATAGCTTATATAAAAACTCATGACTAATTTCTGAAATATTAATATTGAAAAATCTGAATAAAAGAACACGTAATAGTACCTGTTCATCCTGAAAATTATATAGAAAATGATCTTTGGCCAATTCCCCAGAAACTTCTAATGGATCAGTAGCTTGACATGTTTCAATTTCTAACAAATATTTTTCTGAAACAGATAACCCATCATTACTTTCAACCTGTAATTAGAAAACACGTGCTACATTGAGATCTTATCTTGCTCAACAATTCGCCAATCAACACCACAAACACATACAACTTACACAATGACGACCAGTGGCTATGGCATCAGTCTCATTCACAGCACAAAGATTATTTCCTTTGCCTGCAGCATATTCAGACCCCCCAAGCCCCACAACCACATTAGAAAAATCACATATTTCAGAAGATAGACGGAATAATTAACTGCTTCTTACCCTTTCCATGATCTTCCCACATGGGTGTTGGTTCAGACTCAACTCCATCTATTTCTGGAGTACTTTCTCTGCTAAGTGGTTCAGCTGCATCTTCAACCTTTTCTGGACTACTTTCTCTTCTCACTGAACATGCTCATGTTGATTATATATATATATATATATATATATATATTTCACAAAACAAAATTCAATGTATCCCCTTAGCCAATGCAAGAGAGATAGAGCAAGAGAGATCCTACCAGAGCTAACTTTTTGCCACATCACTTCATTTACATGGTATATCTAAATTATTTATATTGTATATAAGGTACATAACAGGGAGGATAGAGCAAAAAGGGTAGCGCAATGCAAACACCAAGTCCATGAGTTTGTGTGACAAACCCCAAAACTAAGCACCCAACACAAAGGCTCAACCATCTGAAACTCTTGCAATCCTGGGTGCCTAATGCATGTACAGTAGTCCATCTTTACGCACAAGACATCTCTTATTTAGCTTGGGAGGATTAGGATATGGGGGGCTGTGGGAACTGGAAGGTGAGTTAGATACCGCTCGGTTTGCTTTTGCATGGTAGAAATTAGGTCTGCTTAAAACTGGAGGTCCCTCTCTCAGAAAACCCAATCAGACTGTTAAGAAAACAAAAAGTTCAGTCATGATGATAGTTCACCTTTCTTCATGGTATAACCTTTGAGTAGCTCCTCAAGTGGAAGATCCACTTCATTATGCAAAGCTGTCAACTCTTCTTTTCTTTCTTCTTCAGTTATGAGAGCCTCATCTGCCTCAATTGTTTGCTCATCATCTTCCTAAAACAGAAACAATGTGTAGGAGACAATTCTAAGAATGTGAAAACTAGAGCACAAAAAAAAACACAGATCATAAGATATCAAGGATACAAATCCAAGGAAAACCGATTATATACAAAACAGATTATATAGGCTTGAGATTATACAAATCCAAGGGAAATCTCAAGCCTTCGTCCAATAAAGGCTTGAGATTATATACAAAACAGATTAACTAGTCTAAGTTGACAAAAAATGTACTTCTAAGTGTATTTCTTGTAAAGAAAAGTATCATATATATATGTCCTATTATTTTTCCAGTTTTTGGATAGCAAGAAGTATGCATAAGTGGCAAGGGCACAAGACTTCCCAACAGTAATTTGCATATTAGGATCATATACCCCTTAATGAAAAAAAAAAACTTGAAAATATTAAAATCAGATCTAAAAGTGATAGTGAAGAGACAATAAAAGCCTACCGACTCATCTTCAGATTGTGTACCATAATCTTCATCCATATCTGCAGTACTTGACTTAGATTCTGTCAGATTGTGTTAAATATGTTGTCAAGAAAAAAAAAAATGTCATCCTTTTGAGGTTATCAGGTAAATAATAACTAAGCCAAATTCCTACTCACCAAAATTAAATTCTAGAGATTCATTACCATCATTTGTATCCACTTCTTTGTACTTAATACTCAGTTGATCTTGTGTAGTACATTGTTGCACTGGTTTATGAGTATCAACAAGATTTTCTGCTAGCATTGTTGAGTACCTGAATATCCAACACAATAATGTCATTTCACTTTCCCTGTGGACGCATAACAAGAACTTCTCACAATTCAATACAGAATTAAGGTAGTTCATCAAACAAAAACAATTAGAGAAATAATTCTACCTCTCGGTTTGGCCCAAAAGAAACTCGAGTTGCTTATCAAGTGCCTTTTTCTTCTTCTCATCAAGCTCCATCTGATGCTTGTAAAGCACCTGCAATTACAAGATCTTTTTTAAATATTAACAAAGAGGACTCAAAAGAAATTATAGAGGGGTTAAATAAGCTTTTAAGAATAGAAAACTATTTTGATAAGTTATTTGAATTATAAATTTATATAGACAAACTAACCAGTTTTTCTATTTTCATCCAGAATTTCTTCACGTCCTTTGAGATATTAAGTGCAACTTTTCTCCACCGCTGCTCCTCTTCCTGTTAAAATTTATAGTTATTCTGATATAATCATCATATCACCGTGTTGTACAAAATGAAATAATTCTGTCTACTACTGGCGATGCAATAAAAGATTCATTAACACAACGGAAGCAAAAAACCTAACCTTCATTTTCTTTTCTCCCCTAGTAGCCTGATCTACAGTGTCCCTGCTTGCTCTTAAAGCAACCCTCTTTGCTTGAGCCAATTTCCATTTTCTCTCTGACTCGAAGTCCTGCTAACAACCAATTGAATGAGCAGGGAAGTAGTGAAACATATATCTTTTTTTTATAAGTAATCATTTTTATTGATTGAATGTAATTAGGCATAGCCCATGTACACAGAGAGTATACAAAAGAGACACCTAGTTACACTTTAGCAAGTTGAAAAGAACTCAAAAACTCATTAACACTCCCTCCCTTTAGTACAATAGCAGCAAACCATTAAACCAAAGAAGATACAAAAAGGTCCCAAATTTCCCCCATGGTCCTCTCTTTGTTGTTGAAACATCTCTCGTTTCTTTCCAGCCATAGGCACCATAATAAACATATGGGGATCATTCTCCATGCCGACATCATCTTAGTGCATTGATGGTATCTTCTCCAACATGCTAGAAGGTCCACAACACTTTTGGGCATGACTCAAGACAAACCAGCCCTCCTAAGCAGTCCATTCCACAGCTCCCTTGCCACTTCGCAATGTAAAAAAATACGATCAATTGTTTTCCCATTCTTCTTACACAAGTAGCACCATTCCACAACGATCATATCTCTTTTTCTTAAGTTATCCGCCGTTAAAATGGTCCCTAGAGCTGCTGTCCAAGTGAAAAAAGCAGCTTTAGGTGGTGCCGGAGCCTGCCATATAGCCTTCCAAGGGAACACAGCCGGCCGGCTGGTTGTCTTGCAAGACCTTATAAAAAGACTTAACTGAAAACCTTTTGTTTCCGAAGTGGTTCCACAACATTCTATCCCCCCGTTTCCTCCTACATGCGTAGAATAGATAAAGCTGTAAAAATCTGCTATCTCATCCACCTCCCAGTCTTGAATATTTCTAGAAAAAGTCAAATTCCAAAACATTGTACCATTGTTGCGACACAACACATCGGAAACTGAATCTTGTTAGTTCTCCACTAGGCTGAAAACTCTTGAAAAAACAGCAGCTAGGGCTCTCTCTCCACACCATTTATCAAGCCAAAAACTGACTCTCGTGCCATTACCTATCTCAAAGTTTATGTGTGTTGCAAACACCTTCCACCCCTTCCGGATAAACTTCCATAGATTCACCCCATATGTCCCCCGTCCCTCCTTAGAGGTCCAACATCCCCACTCACAGCCGTACTTCCCCCCCCCCCCCAACCCCACCCCACCCCACCCCACCCCAAAAACACCTTTCTCCACAATGAGTCCTCCTCCAAGTGAAAACGCCACAACCATTTTCCTAAGTGCTTTGTTAAAAGTGATCAAATTACGCACTCTCAAACCCCCCACTTCCTTTGGCCTACACACTTTTGGCCATCCCACTAAGTGAAATTTGTGTTTCTCCCCCATGCCCCCCCACAAGAACTCTCTAAATAATCTTTCAATTTGATTAGCCACCCCCACCGGTAAAGGGAAAAGCGAGAGATAGTAGGTTGGGAGGTTTGAGAGGGTACTTTTGATGAGAGTTACCCCACTTGGATAGGTAAAGCTGCTTCCACCCCCGCCAACCGTTTTTTCGTTTTCTCTAACACCCCATCCCAAATGGATGTTGCTTTAAAAGAAGCTCCCAAAGGTAGTCCAAGGTACTTCAAAGATAGGGTAGTCACCTTACACCCCAACAACTCTGCTAGTTGATTGATATCCGCCACCTCCCCTACCGGAACCAATTCCGACTTTTCCAAGTTTATCTTGAGACCCGATACCGCCTCAAAACACAAAAGTACAACCCGTAAAACTTGGATTTGACTACTGTCCGCATCACAAAAAATTAGAGTTTCATCTGCATACAAAAAATGGGTTACGGATATATTTCCCACTGCAAAACCAGCAAGAAAGCCACCCCGGTCAGCAGCATCCACCATTCGACTTAGCGCCTCCATTATTACGACAAATAGAAATGGAGATAACGGGTCCCCTTGCCTCAAACCCCTTGAGCTCAAAAAAAAACCACAGGGTTTGTCATTTACTAACACAGAGAAACAAGAGGTCGAAACACAATGTTGAATCCAGCTACATCATTTTTCCCCAAAACCACATCGCTTCAACATATAAAGCAAGAATTCCTAATTGACATGGTCATAAGCATTGTTTTCAAAATCGTACCGTATCGGCCAGTACAGTCGAAATATGCTGTACCGGCCGGTTCTCCGGTACACATTATAGAGTTGTACCGTTCTGCCTAAAATACCGGCCGTACCGGACTATACCAGCCGTTTCGGTCAATATTTCGGCCGGTACCGGCCATATCGGATTCGGCCATTAATTTATTTTTTTTTTTCATTTTTTGTTATTTTTTACCTAAATTTATACTAGACTAATTACATATATATTTATATATATATAATTATCCACATATTGACTATTATTTTCAAATATTATTTATATATGTGTATATATATATATATATATTTTTTTTATGTAAACTATCCCGAAACAGTACACAAAACGGTATCGGTACCGAAATAATTCATTTCAGTGCCTTGACCGGTACACTCACCAGTACGATATTCAAAACTTTGGTCATAAACCTTCTCCATATCCAACTTGCAAAGAACTCCCGGAATTCCATCCCTCAACCGGCTATCTAAGCTTTCATTTGCTATCAAAACTGCATCCAAAATTTGACGGCCTTGAACAAAAGCATTTTGTGGTTTAGAGATTATTTTATCCGTTACCATCTTCATACGGCTTGCAAGCACTTTCGATATTATTTTGTACATCCCTCCAACCAAGCTTATTGGACAGTAATCCTTCAACTCCAAAGCACCTGCCATCTTGGGAATTAAAACGATAAAAGTGGCATTGAGGGATCTCTCAAATTTTTGACTAAGGTGGAGCTCCTGAAAAACTCGCATCACAGCATCATTCACTACTTCTCAACTCTCTTGGAAGAAAGCCATAGTAAAATCATCGGGACCAGGAGCTTTATCTTTACCCATTGTACGTACCACTTGATGTACTTCAGCTTCCTCAAACGGTCTCTCCAACCAGCTTGCAACACCATCTTCTAGCTGATCAAAAGCCAAGTCGTCCAACTTTGGCCTCCAATCCACCGTCTCCTTTAGCAGCTCTTCATAATAACTCACAATATGATTTTGAATCTCCTCTTGGGCTTGATACACCGTATTACCAATTTGGAGAGCCACGATGGCATTGTTACGCCTATTGGAATTGGCCATTTTGTGGAAAAACTTGGGATATTTATCACCCTCCTTCAACCAGGTCATCCTAGATTTTTGTCTCCAAGATATTTCTTCCAAAAGCAATACCCGCTCTAATTCCGCCACCACCTCAGCCTTTCTCGGAAAGGATGCTGCATTACCGCCCCTCCCATCTTCAATAGAGTTCAACTCCTCCCAAAGAAGGCGCTTTTGCTCATCCGTATGCCAAAACACCTCATTATTCCACCTCTTTATGTCTAGCTTCAATGCTTTAAATTTATTAGCCGCGATAAAACTAAAAGAGCCTTGGAATGAATAGGAAGTCTACCATTTCTGCACCCTTTCCTCAAAATCAGCCACTTAGAGCCACATGTTTTCGAATTTGAATTAACTTTTACCCCCATGAATACTACCACAATCTAATAGAATGGGAAAATTATCTAAGCACACCCGAGGTAACCTCTTCTGGCATAACTCTGGGAACTGAATCTCCCATGAAGAAGAGATTAAAAATCTATCCAACCTGAAACCCCCTCTACTAGTTGACCATGTGTAAGGCCCCCCACCAAGGGAATATCAATCAAATTAAGGTCAAAAATCAATTCTGAGAAATCCTCCATCGCCTGTGTCATGGAAGAGGTCACTTCCCTCTCACTAGGAAACCGAATTATATTAAAGTCCCCACACATGACCTAAGGTATATCCCATAAAGAATACACCCCCACCAGCTCCTCCCACAAAGACCTCATTTCTCTCCTATCATTAGGCCCATACACTCCCGCCAAAGCCCACTCCCACCCCTCCTCAATATTTCTGAACCTCGCGGCAATGGCATAGCACTCCGTGCACACCTCTACTACATCAACCACTCTCCTATCCCACATTAACAACACTCCCCCTGAAGCCCCCAAAGAAGCTAAGTAGCTCCATCCCACAAACGCACAACCCTATAGACTGCGAATGATGCTTCTATCAACAAAAGACATTTTGGTTTCTTGAAAACACACTATATCGACTTTCCAGTTACGAAAAAGGGATCGAATGCGAAGTCACTTATTAACATCATTGATCTCCCGTACATTCCAAGAAAGCAATCTAGGCTTCATAAAAAATGCAATTCCCCCGACCTTTCATCCTCTCCCGTCCAACACTACCTTCCTTATTATCATAATTGATGAAGCATGTCAATCTTCTCAACTCCCGATCCTGCTTAATCACTGACTTCATTGATGGTCTATTTGCTTCCAAAGCCACCAAGAGAGCCTTAAATTGCTCCTCATAACCTTTAGTAGAGATCCCTAGCCATGGCTAAAGTTCTGCCACCTTACTCAGCACCCAGTCTGAAAGTTTGGAGTCTGACTTCAACGGTGGAAGAATGGTACTTAAAGGTGTGGGACTACCCGTAGCCTTCTGGCCACCCACCCGCGTTAGATGAGTAGAAGCAGCTGTCTCCCCTAGAGTTTCCCCAACTATCTCGAGCTGAGTAGAAGCAACCTCTTTTTTTCCCGGTGCAGTGATCAAGCGCAGCTCCCCACTCGCTTCCTTGGAGCGTTCCTCTAAACCACCCCCATCCCATACAACCAGCTCTTTGGAGGAACACCCCCCCCTCCTCGGCAGTCCAACATGTTCAGCCGTTGCGGCATCGAAAGCCTCCGACTCCTCATGGAGCTCACGCTCTTATAAAAACTCGCCCTCCTCCATTTCCTCCCGGCGGGGTGACTGCGCCGACATCCCAATAGGACCGCCAGAGACCAGTGAAAATTTATGTGCCGGTTCGACAGCCATCCGGCCACTTATCGGAGCCGTGGGGGGGGCGGCTCGATTCTAGAGCCGAAACCGAAATCTCAACCCCCTTTTGCTTCCACACAAAGATGGGATCTGTTTCAGGGCCTATTACTCGGCCCTTCTCTTTCAAGAGCCTGCCCCCAGTTCCCCCCCCCTTTTTCTCCGCACTCAGGCCTACTTCACGGCCCAAGCCCACACCATCAATTAACTTACTCTTAACGCACCGTTTCAAGTTTGTAATGTCCTTTAATAAACCCCAACCCTCGCCTCCATTCCTGCCAAAGCCGGCAGCAGGATTTCCTCATTTGTACCAACCATGTCTCTGCCATCCCCATAGCCCAACTGTACCTTTCCCCTGCCGTGCACGCCTTGCTGCCCAACAGAGTTCATGGCTCAAGGCTCTGCTTTCTACACTTGAAGGACCTAACTGTACAACCTAGAAACTCCACCATCTCCGACCTTTCACCCGGCTTGCTGAAACTGTCCCCCTCCCCCCATAGCTCTGTTTCGATTCATCAGAGCAGAGGAGGAAGGCAGAAGTTCCTTCAGAGTTATTCCTTCATTCCTCCATCCCTCACCCCTCCTTCATTCCGGCACTACTAGTAGACCTCTTCTCTTCACCGGCCCATACTCTGCGAGCGAGAGGAAACTTCCCTTGGAGTTACGTCCCCTTTGAACCACTACCACTTGGCTACCTCCTCTTCGCGTTCTAAGGAATTCCTGCTGTCCCTTCGAGACTTCACATTCCCGCACTACATCACACAACCAGCCCAGAGCTTCTTGGTTAACAGAAATGAAGTTCACCATTCTTCGACTTCTTTCAATGATTCTCCACCATCTCTCATTATCCTTCTTAAACCTGAAGGATTTCTGATCAATGAAAACCTCTCGACACAACCCCATCGCAGTTACCAAAACTGAGATCACTACAGACCCATTAACCAACACCACAACAACAAGTTGGCTAACAGAAGAAAGGAGAAAGGAGAGAAGTGTAGGGAGAGAAAACTAAGAGAAATTATACATTAGAAAATTCAGAACTAGTGAAACATATATCTAACGAACTCCACTAAACGGGCACAGCAAAAAACAAGCAGAACATTATCATATGAAGTAAATGAGTATGGTCAAAAGGTTTCCTACATCATAGAAGATAAAATCTTTGGGAAACTTGTTAATTACCTTTGACAACCAAACCATCTCTTCTAAAACATGATCCCAATGAGTTTTTTGGCGTAGAGGCTCTTTGGGAGCTTCAAGTGCCTGATGTAAATAACTTGAGTCATGGTGAAAATATTTGGAAGAGAAAATCACAGCAGAACATTCAAATTACTGACAGTTCTCAGCACCCACAATGCTATCATTACAAAGGAGTAGCATACCACTAATTCCTTAATCCAATTTTGCTTTTTAGCATGATACTTAAGCCTTTTTCAGTACTCACTCTTATTGTTTCTAACTTTTTTGTTGCACAGTCAATATTTTCTTTTGGTCGTCTTCAACAACTTAACTAAGTTTACCTAGGTTCTGAATTGCGCACATAAGTTGAAGTTACAGTCAACATCACCAAGTTTGACTTACTAAAGAAAAAAGTACACTAGTTCGCTTAAATACAATGTGCTTACACTACATTTTTAGCTAATATACACTATAGCTTCAAATCACAACTGTAAATCCATCATGTAGCTAATTTCAAAAACATATAGCTTCCTATCCATTACAGATACCTGTATGGGGTTCAGTTTATCTAGAAATGTCATTTACACATTGTGAAAATTTCATTTAAAGATAAATAAAATATGAGTATGAAAGTAAGATCAAACAAGGTATTCTGTAGATTTCAGGAACTCCGTAAAGGCACCAGAAAAAAGTAAAAAAGAGCAAAAAGAAAAGAGGAAAAAAAAAGGCTTAATTAATAAGGGCTTCAGAAGGACACTGAAAAAATTACTAAGACCCAGCCAAAACAAGACAGATATAGCAATTGATTTATGCTACGAAAAGAAGTACAGGTAAATTAATCTACAGATAAAATATTCACAAGCTAACCTTTTGACGCTTAGCTCTAGTCTCGTGATCAAGCTTAGACCTGGGACCTTTGGATGCCATAAGTTTATTGCAATATATATATCATTATAGAATGGCTGAAGAACGTGAATGACCTAGAACCAAACAACCCTTGCAAGTATCAGTTCAAGCACTTTGTGAAATGATGAGTCCCATCAAATATACAAGTGAGAGTAAAGGAAATTAAGCATCAATATATAGTCAAAACATATTCAATACGATTCTCAAAATTCATATTAATATAATACCTACATATGAAAATACCCGTTTGGAGAAGACTGCAATTTATTCAGTAGCTTTAGTGGATTTTCGTGGATTAAGTCGCATCTAGAGTTGTCGATACTTGGTGGAACAATCTCAAACTAGAGCTGCATTTTCAAGAGCATCTGGTAAATTAACACGCATTTTGAATGCTCAAAAGGGGCATATGACACAATATGCACCTTGTGCCTGGCTCTCTCTCATCATCATGCAAACCACAGGTTAAAAAGAGCACAATGAAACCCGAATATTAAATAAGAAATCGATACCTATTTCAAATTTTGCTAAGCTGCTCCAACAATATTTCATAAAAGAAATCTCGAGATGCTAGCATAAATGCACCTTAAAATGCTCCAAACCAAGAGTAGTTGACATGCTTGCGAAAAGTTATTCAAGGCAAAAAAACAATTCTCATGCTGTGTTTGGTTATAATAACTGCATAGTCTAAACGAGAACGTGAAAGGTATTTTGCTTCATCATACCAGAAACACACACACACACAGAGAGCTGAACCAAACAGAAACAGCTGTAGTGAGCTCAGCGAGTGGAGATGATTTTCGTACGTTCCAACAAATAAGAGAAGAAAAAAAAACGAAAATGTCATCTTTATGCTCGCTACTTTCTGAGAAACCAAACACACCAAATCCGTAACCTGACCTGTTAGAGGCTACGGTGGTGTGTTTTTTCACTTTCCACTCCGCCCAGTTCTCACCGATCGTTCACGAGAAAATTCATAGATCATTAGTGGTGGCCGTCATCGTTGAGTCCCAGTTGTCGGGGTTTTCAGGCGGGTTTAAGCGGAGGCAAGCTCCTACGAACAAAAAAAGCAACACCCCCCTCCCCAACCCAGATCCAAAAATTAAAAATAAGAAATAAAAGAGTAAAAATGTGAAAGTCTTTGCTTTCTCAGCGATAGAATTTCTTTTCTTTTCCACTGAGATTGTGGATAAAATCCTATCTATCTAATACTAAGGCCGGTGTTTATCGATGTACTAGATCAGTACCTTCCCTGCGAATCAATAGCAGTGAAAATGAAATATTAGCATGCTTCATTCAGTAGTTTGGATGTCGGGTTAAGTATAAAATATTATTAAAATATTAATTTTTAATATTATAAAGGTGTTAGAATTTTAAAAAATTAAATTATTTATTATATTTTATATAAAATTTTAAAAATATATATATAAAAAATTGAAAAAATTATAATAATGAATTAAAGTGAATTGAAAAGAATTTAATAACTAAACTGAGTTGTACATCGTCTCATGTACTTTTTAGGAAGACCAATATTAACAACAAAGGGCATAAATAAGCGAGAAATAAATATTAATTAATATGATATAATAAATAAAAAATTTTAAAAATTTTTTTTTGTTTCAAATTAATTTCTTTATTTCTTAATTTATAAATATTGTATAGTTAACAACAGCATCAAACACTATAAATTATTAATTAGTGTTTGTCTGTTTGTCAATTAAAATATTTTTTAAAAATAAAAAATAAAAAACTTAATAAAAATAAATAAAAATAAAAAATACGAATAATTAAATTAAAAAATAAGTAAAAATATATTTATATATGATATGTATATCAAAAGTACACAAATTATATACCAATAACATTTTTGTTCTAGATTATACCAGCACAATTAAAATGGCGTCGTCTAGTTATGCTATATGATCTTATTTATAAGATCTAAAAGTAGAGTAATAACTGGATTAGGATTGGAAGAATCATTATTTTCTTGCTCGGTAGATCGCCTTGCAAATTCCGCCTGCCATTTCGGTAGGTTGTTTGGATTAAAAAATATTTTTCATTTATTTTATCTTTAATTTATTATTATAAATTTTATAAATTTATATTTATAATATAATAAATATTTTAATTTCTTATCAAATAAAGTAATATTAATATTAAAAAATAAAAATTTAATAATATTTTATTCAACTTTTAACATTCATTTAAAATCTTTTAATATTATCTCATCCCTCTTTTCTTTTAATTCATTCTATGTGTAAAAGGGTTTTTCACTTACGTTAAATGACTTTTTTAAAAGAAATATATCATATTATGTTGATGGTAATACTAAGAACAAGTCACAAATGCACAAGTTATGTGCAAGTTTTTTGTGGAAAGAAAAATTCTTTGGGACCTCACAGTTGGGGCTCTTTCGCATCTCTACAAGTTTTTTTTTAATTAAAAAAAATTAAAATTAAAAAAAATCAAATATGCTATGATCGTGAATCTTCTTTCATCATTTTTGAAATATAAATAAATAAATGATGAAAAAATATAAAATAAATAATGTCTATTTAGGTATAAAAGGATTTTAATTGCGAGATCCTTATATCATTGCTCTCATATATTTAAAATTAATATATATATATATAATTATTCTCATTATAGATACTAATTATACATCAAGTCTTAAGTTTTTCTTAATAAAATATCAATACAAAAATTAATGAATAATGTCATGTCTATGGAAGTGAGAGAATGGGAGAGGGTAATAAACCTGATTTTTCGAAATAATAAGAAAAAAAAAACTAAGAGAGAGATGGGCTGTACTGTAATGGGCCTAGCGCTATAAAAAACTGGGCAGAGTGGGGAGGCCTGTTATGGATTCCAGAGGACCAGAAGGGCAAAAGACAGATGACAAAACTGGTAAAAATAAAAGGCTGGACTGGATTCCAGCAAACTTGGACCCTGAGACTCCGAGCAAAGGCCCATTCTGGTCCAGCAGCACACGGCAATCGGCCCCAGTTTACATAAAAGCACAAGGAAATGTACGGCTAAAAGTACCCATATTTTCTATCCAAAAAAAAAAAGTAACAATATTTGTTATTAAAAAAATAAATAAAAGAAGTATCCATATGTTGCGAAAAATAATTTTAAAAAATATTTCTCATATTAATATCAAACCAAAGAAGGTACAATTACCCCAATGGTGATGTAGCATACGGGTATATGATTAAAAAAAAAAATTACGTGTAGTCACTTTTATGCATTTTTTAATTTAAAAAAAAAAGAATTGGATGTGCAATCTTAATGATAAATGGTAACAAAATAGGAAAAAATATCATTTTAAAAAATATTATTATAATCTTAATAAAAAATTTAAGCATAATTACACGAGTTTGTATGTGCAATTTTCATCGATAATTATATGTAAAACAACTCTTTTTATATATTTTATTAATATGATTGGTTGTATAATTGTGTTTTTTTTTAATATAAATAATTGTTTTAACTAAATACATCAATAAAACGAGTAAAATATATTTAAAATGATTACATATAAGATATAATCATGATTAATATAGCTAAAAAAATCATGATTAATATACAGGAAAGCATGAGAAATATTTAAATTTTCTAGTCAAGTATACTCTGCTTAATTTACTCTGCAGAAAAGATGGCTGACGTGTTTTTGCCACGTAGGATTACAACAAATTCCTTCTTGCTAAGTTGCTGGATTCCACGTCCATAATCATTCCATTGATAAATCCAATAATATTACATCTTCAAGGAAAACGGCATTAAAGTATTGTTCACAGGGAAGGCCTTGAGGGGATTAAAAATTATCCTGACAAACCAGTTACGATTCGGTTTGAATTCGAGAATTAACTCATCTCATTTTAAATTTATTATTATATTTTTTAAAATTTTTATATAAAATATAATAAATAATTTTATTTTTTTAATTTTCAATTCAATTTTTTTAAATTTCAACATTCATCACAATTTATCACATCTTCCAATTCAAATCAAACCGAAGTCTAGTTGGATCCAAAAACTCCACATGCTCTATGTTGTGGGATCTTCTTCTATACCGATTCCAAAGTTTCCCAGTACTACTGCCTCACAGTACTGCAGTGGTAAGAATTATATATATATGCTATGAAACAAATTAATAAATAAATAGTCTAGAGAAAACACGAAGAATATGTTATTATTGAGCTTGATTCAATTTCACGTGCTCAGCCATGGGAATATATAGATTAAATACTTATTGCAAGTTTCAATGAAGTCAGAAACAGCAATAGTCAATTCAGCGTCACATGTTCAGCGACTTTTGAAAAATTGATCTTGAAAATAATATCGAATTAAGTGAATAAATGGGGAAAAAAAAAAAGATATTAATCAAGTCATGACATCAATAATAATAATATGATAATTAATTACTAAAGTATTTATAAATTCTTTTATAAAAATAAATTTACAAAGTGATATTATTTGACATAATATATACATTAAATTTACTATAAATCAAATTATATCAAATTATATATATATATATATATATTTTTTTTTTTGTAGTTAAAATATTTTTCTAATAATTAAGGGCAGCTCCTAAGGAATCTAGATTTTAATTTCAAAAGTCTATACATCTTGTGAAGAGAACATCAACCACAAATAAGAATGCATTTGAATATATATAGTGAAGTGATTTCAAATATTCTATAAATAAAAATAAAATAAAATATTAAGTAATAGTAAATAATATATAAAAATAATAATAAAATAATACATAATAGCGAAATATTATGAGATATTTTCACTATCTAAATTAATCATAAATCTTTAAAAAAAATAGATATTTGTAATCAATTATTTATAATAAAAATAATTATTTATGACATTAACAAATTTAATTTAGCTGCAAATAGTCGTGTCATTTTATTAAAAATAAATAATTACACATAAACAATTTTCTTATAAATGGATTGAAATAAAAAAATTTAGAACTTTGTTTTGGTTCCCGAGGTAGTTATTCCAAAGCACTTCTTAATCCATTATATATATATATATATATATATATATATATATATAACCATTATTCCTCTCTTGTTCTCTTTCAGTAGTACCTCTGAACCATTCACGTTACAGGGAGCCCATTTTCATCTTATAAGCCAAGCCAACCTCATGAAGAAGATGAGTAGTCGCGGAACTTTTGCTCTTTTAGCTTTGATTGTAATCGAGATCCTCGTGTGCTGTTCGTTGTTCCAATGCCATGAAAGCCATCCAAGAGATCATCAAGAGAGATTAATATTAATCCAGTCAAGGAAACTGCTACTTTCTTCAGCTTCTGTCGCTGTATCAACCAGTGATTATCAAAACAAACTCAATGCAGGAACCGTGAAAGATACCAAGAAAGCTAATTTGGAGCCAAGTTTAAGGAAAGCTCCGCCTAGCGTCCCAAATCCTACTCAGAATAAGGAGCGCAACTGATCAACAGTCAATGCTGGATTAGCAATTTTCCTGGATCGATATCGGTTCATGTGATCTTTAGTTTTGATTTTATCCTTTAGTTTTGATCTTATTTTCGTGTGTTTCTTATTAGTTGTACTGTAAAAGCCTCGTTCATCTATTACATACTAGTAATTTTATAGGGAGTTGACGAGGTAGTCGGCTTTGATTTAAAAAGAAATTTTCTTATTTTTAATCTTATTTTCATAGATCTAATGAGTTTTATCGGTTTATTTTTAATATGTGAATTGAAAATGAGATTGAAAACCAGAGAATTTATTTTTAAATCAAAGCCGATAGACTTATAATTCAGTAGGAAGCCTTGTGTATTGAATGTAAGAAAATTGTACATAAAAGAGCTTATAAACTAGACATGTTGGGATTCAATTTTGGTTGCAATATTTCAATTGATTTTGTTTTTTTTTTCAATCTCCAATTATTTCATTTGTTGATCTGCTTTTTGTTGCTGACATTAGTTGAAAATTAATAGCAAGATTGGAACCTTGCAATTACTTTTCCGTTTGGGATATTTATATGATGATGATCACTAGTATTGGCCATAAGAGATAATTAAATATTTTTCTTTTTATTTTTCATTTCTGAAGAGTTTTTGAAAAGATAATAATGTGTTTATCTCTAAAGTTTAAATTGATTTTGGCCATAAGAGATAATTAAATTATTTGTACTATACTTTTAACACTCTGGCCCTCACATATTGGCCAAATTATTTTTGAATTCAGGATTTTTATTCTAATATAATGTAAAATCGTTATTTGTTTTAAAAGATTAAGATAATGAAAATATGTAGATTTAAATATTTATATATTATATTCCTAAAAAAAAAGAAGGGTAGAAAGTTGTTAATATTCCTTGATATTTAAAGTTGAATATTCATTCAAAGTTAGTACTAGTGTGGGCAGGTAACAACCACATATCTAATCCATTTGCACCCCATGGAATTTAAGTGCCATTCCAATTTTCAATTAATTCCTAGTTTATATGCATTGTTCCCTACTTCATAGTAAAATAGTGACTGGCTTTGGTGCTCACTACTCATAACTAATTTTAGGATAATCGGTTTTAGGGAATCGAGAATGAGTCAATTTTAATTTTAATTTTTTTTCTTTATTTTCAACCTTATTTTCAAATCTTATGCTAATAACAAATCAATAAAATTTATTAGATTCATAAAATCAATAGTGAAAACAAGGGAAAAAAATTAAATTAAAGATAATTCTCTCTCTAACTCTCTAAAACTAACTCTCAAAATTATTGAGTGCTCATGCGTGATGCCATTACCACAAGCCATAATACAGGTGGAAAGTGAGGGATCGATGCGCGATGGTTCCAAGTAATTAAGGATGTTGTTAATTGGATTATTATTGGTCAATGGTCATGGACCAGCTTTTAGGTACAACTTACAAGGTTGTCGTTCCAGCCCAAAAGCTCACTTCTCCAACATTCCATGTGCTGTGAACACGGAAAATTTGAAATTGGGAAAAAGGTCAATTTTGGTTCAGAAACTCTGACCCCGAACAGAAAAGGGAATGAGAGAGAGAAAAAGAAAAGAAGATGGTTAATTTTGACTGAAAAAGACTGGGCTGCAGATTTATTATTGACAGCAACAAATTAGCCCAGATTAAGATGATGAGTTAAGCGGCCTGTTTCCATCGAAGCCCTTTTATTGCCGCGAAAAAGCCCAGATTATTTCAGAGACATACGGGATGGGCCTTGTAATCCGTGCAGTTTGAAAATCTGCATGGCAAAAGTATGACGGGTGTTCGAACTTCGAGCACTTTTATTAGATGATATATTATTAAAGTATAATTTTAACCATATAAGAGAGATTTAACTTTTGATTATTTTATTTATTTAAGTCCTTATATTAGATTAATTATTTTTTCACTATATGATAATAAAATAATTTAACAATAATTTAAATTTGACTATTTACATCAAATCTTTATATTAAATTATCTATTCATTCATTATATAATATTAAGAAATTAATAATGACAAGAAACTAAAACTATTTGATTTTTTGTAATTATTAATTTAATCTATTTTATCTTTCTACCTATTATATATTAATTAATAATCTTATTCTAATTAAATTATGAGTTAAAAAATTAATTATTAATCATATTATATTTAAATTAAACTACTAATTAATAACTAAATTAGTAATCATATTCGCTTATTGATCAGTTACTTGCACTAAATACTCATTTCAAATAAATAAAGATGTAGAAAAAAAAGAGAGAAAAAAATAATAAAATAGAGATTTGGCATGTGAACAACCACTATCAAAAATTGAAAAAACTTTGGCAATACTGTAACCAAAGTTCAAAAATACTTTGACCAATCCAGTATAACTTTATTTAAAAACTTATTGGTTAAATATATCTTAAATTTAACATCCAATCTAATAAGAGTGCTATAGTACCACCCCATTCTAAGAATGCACAAATAACCTTGAAAAGTTTATCCTAGTCAAATATCTTGTTGTCTTATAGAGTTAAGAAGAGTGTTGGATGCAAACCCGGCTTGTATAAGCCCCACTCATATTAACAATATTTATATTATTCACATGAACAGTAAATAGTATTGCTTATGCGAGTGGGGTTTATATAAGTCGGACTTGCACCCAGATTTTTTCTAAAATTAAAAGGCCGAGCAAATATATATGTGGCTAAAAACGCACAAATTGGATCGAACCACCAATTTTCTCAATGATTTCGAGGCATGGCCGGCTCAAAGGAATAGGCAATAAGGGCACCGTCTAAAATTCTCAAATTTGAATAGGCTCTATTCTAAAAATATATATATTATAAAAAATTTTAACTAATATAAAAGATAGGAAACGTTTTATTTAAAATAAAACCAATATTAAATGATAAAATTTGAATAAAAAACAAATAAATATAAAAGTTTTACTCAAAAAGATTTTATTTAAAATATACAAATTTTTTTAATAATAGTAAAATTGGAATAAAATAACAAAATAATGTGTATTTTAATGTAACAAAATTTTAATGTATTTTACATCTCAAAATTTTCAATAGAGTTTTATTATTCAATATTTAAATATTATATTATTTTTAAATTAAAACTTTATGTATTTGATGCTTGCCTAAGACTACAAAATATATTGAGCCACTCCTATTTCAAGGTTAATTTTCTTCCTTCTTTCTTTCTTTCTTTTATCTTTTGATCCTAAAGATTCAGCTCCTTGGCTCGATGCAGCCTCGATGAATTATAACATGATAAAATGGGTTTGAAACGACAAACAGCTAGCTGCTAGCAGGAGAATTACAGATAGCCTAGCTAACTTAATAATCTTGATACGTGAATTATAAAATCCAAAGAGAAGGCAGTTCATAGCAAGGAAACATTAAGACCGAGACCAAAGGAATATATATATCTATCTCTGGAATAAAAAGCAGATCATAAGCTAAAGAAGTTTTGGAATAAAGAAGCGCCTAGCGCACATGAGAGAAAAAAAAAAAGGAAGAATCAATGATGCCAGCTTAACGCTCCAGCTTTTTACATGACATGTGCAAATGATGCTATAAGAGCATTTTTATTAGATTAATTATATGTCAAATTTAATATAATTTTAGCTATTAAGATTTAAATAAACCTACATTAAAATGTTTAAATATAAAAAATTTAGACTTATTGCTACAGTAAATTATCTAAATAAAACTCCAAATTTGGAGACTCCAAACTAATGGTCAAACTCTTATTTGATTAATTCTCTCTTACCAAAATTTTATTAATAATTTAATTTAATTTAAATAGAATATGATTATTAATTAATTTTTTGAACTTATAATATAATTAAAACATGATTATTAATTAACATATAATTGGTAGAATGGTAAGAAATGTGATAATATAAAATAAATTAATAAGTACAAATGATAAATATTTTTTTTAATTATTAATTATTCATTGCTTTATATATTCATATATAGATAATCTAATATAAAAATTTGATGTGAATAGTCAAAATCAAATTATTTTTATATTATTTTATTATTATATAATAAAAAAAATAGATATTCTAATATGATAACTTATATGGATAAAATGGTCAAAAATTAAAATTTAGGTTATATTGATTAAAATTGTCTTTTTGCAAAGAACAGTCCAATAAAAGTACTCTAACAAAAAATGAACATTTAGGACATTATATATGACTATAATAATTATTTACGTTAAAAATATATTTATTTTAATAAAAAAATAATCGTTCTTGTAAAAAATAACTTATGACCAATAAACAGTACCTTATTTTTAGTGTGGCCATCCTTGATCAGTAGTACGTCTTAGCTATGCACGTGCCTCATCCACTTCATATAAGGTGAACCAATTATTACCAGGTCCATCTTGTAATTGCAAAGCCTTCTTATCATAGTGTTATATTAGCAATTAATTTTATTTTATTTTATAATTATCATTTTTTTAAAATTTTTACACTAAATTATATATAATAAACAATTAATTTTATTTTTTTAAATTTTAATTCAAAATTTTTAAATCTTAAAATAATAATAATATTATAATATTTTATTTAATTTTTATTTTTTATTTTTATCTAAAATTATCTTTTCTGATCTCAGTATAAGTCAAATATATCAATCTACTTCTTTAATGATGGGTTCCTGAAAATCAGTAGCAAGCTAGCTGCTAGCTAAGCAGATCAAGATCAATTGTTAGATCCCAAGTCACCCTTGGCTGGCATAGAAAGAAGCTAAGTCAGTACTAAATAATCGATGAATGTCCGATTAATACAGTGAAAGTCTGCCTTTCTGAGATCTCATCATTATATAACTCTACATACGCCACGTACCCATCCACGTATCATGTGTCTTGTCGTTGCATCAAGATTTTCCTCGTAATAAATTGGCCTAGACCCTCAAAGTTCTAAACGTCTTGGCCTTTTTGAAAAAGAAAATCAAAATCAAAATTCCAGGTGTTTAATTAGCTCGGAGGAGGGATCGGTATTGGTGAAGATGTCGCTTCGGACGTACGACTTTAGTACCGCAGAAAAAGAATAGAGATCAAGTTGTTCAATATATAAACAGTGGAAAAAAAAAAAAAAAAAAAAGCTTAATTTTAAAGTCACTTTTCTTACCTCGAAACTGAAAACCCCACCACCCCATAAAAAATTATTTGAATAGTTAGGCAAGTGGTGCTGGATCAATTCTTATAATTATCTACCACAGCTTCTACGGCAATGGTGCACGACACCATGCCAAGTGGTCCAGGATGCATGCTGTCTCAGTCGATGGCCGGCTTAATTATGAGATCCCGTGATTCAACATTCAAAAATAAAATATCAAGATTCTCTGATATATCCTCAGCTCCACGCGGCTTAAACTTTTAGTTTTTCAAGTGAGAAACGTAGTACATGATTTATAGATAGACGAACACCCAATTTCAGAAAAATCTGAAAAATTATATACATCGTATTATTATTTTATTAAATAAAATATAACATATTTATTATCATTAAATAATTATTTATTATATATATTTTAAATATTATTTAATAATGATAGACATGTCACATACTACCTAATATAATTAAAATATGATAAGAATGTGATGTATAATATTATTAAAAATAAAATATTTATAACAAATTATTTATGACGATAATAATTAATTATTTGTAATAAAAATAGCTTATTTTAATAAAAAATAAGCATTTTTATAATAAATAATAGAATTACAAATAAATAATTTTCATTGAATCATATCTCACTTCAAATCACTAGGCGCTAGGACGGTTCTTTCTTTTGCAAGAAGGAAAAAAAAATTGCATATATGGCGTAAAAGATTGGACTTTTAGCTGTAATAACCCAAAGGAAAATTAACAGCTTTACGTCCTCAAATCACCTTCTAAACTTCCCTTTCAAATAAGATCAATCGTTTTGAACTTTTGAGAGGTTATCCTGAATTAGACGAAAGCATGACAGTCGACAGATCAGGAGGGAGGGAGGGAGCATGCAGCTAGATATGTGGTCCTGATTACCCGAGCCTTCATAAAATCTGAGATTTTCTTTATATATTAAAAAAAAAAGTTATTTTAATTCTTTACAAATGGCTCCAAAATAAAATCTCAATAGTTGGTCCTCCCTATATTAAATTGCGAGTTTGTCCCCTTATGATATGGCTTAAATAATTCAAAATGAAAAATCAATTACTGGGCTCCACCCTGCTGGACAGCAGGTAACACAAGCGAGAGAGACCCAAACCTACTCCAAGCTTGGATCTCGCTGATTGACAACCATCAATTGAGATATAGATCGAAGATATAGATCGAAGAGATAACTGAGATGCCTCTTCCTCTCTTACTCTCTCACTCCTCTCTCTCTCGTCTCTCTCTATATATAGATATGGAAAATCTATTCTTCAACTTACCATTTTAACACACTATCTACACTGCCATGTGAAAAGATCTAAGATAAACCCACCACAAAATTTTTAGAAGACAAAAAAACCCATAACTTAATTCAATATTACCTTTCATACTGACCAGTATCAATGTGTTAAAATATGATATATATGCTCCATAGCACTACTCATATATATATATATATATATATATATGTATATATATATATTGACAATCGAAGTTCAGTACGCTAGCTTGGTCGCATATATAGTCGTCTAAAATTATAATGAGCCTAATTTGGCACTGGTATAAGAAATATACAAATTGACATGTGCTGAACATATATATATATATATATATTTATGTGTATATATATATATATATATATAACATACCAAGAACCAGCATGCATGCACGAGATATGGATCTTGAAACCAAGATTCCAATTTTTCCATGATCACTACGAAATTTGAAAATAATTAATAACAAGACCGAGGTCCGAACTAACCATGGGCGATCCTCTATATATCCAATTAACTAATTAGAACACATTATTAATTTGACCGAAAACATCGGGATCGACTTTGTTTTCTCTAGTCATGTTCACACCTAAAATGACATTTTGATCCATGCATTAATTAATTAAGCAGCTTGATATATAATTTTATGGAATTTGCTTAATTAATTTGCCTATCCTAGCTATAAGCTATAACCTTCGTTGACATTCATGATAGTGCCTATAAGGTACATGAGTACTACTACTGCTCATCATCTAAGTTTGGAGACCCCGGAATTACTTGCTAGTCGCTTCTGACTCCAAACTTGGATTTAAGTGAGAGAGATATTTTACACATCTAGATTAATAGCCTTACAAAAAGATTTATTTAATTATATATAGAATAAGGAAGTCCACATTTAATTTAGTTGTTTTCAAGATGTGACATCACCACTTGTTTAAAAAAAATTCAAAATTATTAATAAAAAATAAATTTAATTATTATTATTATTATATTCTTAACAAATTATGTGCGCATATGGTAATTAGTACACATTCACATATACTCATGAAGATATATAATATATATGTACAATCTGCATGAGATACAGATCTAAAAACGAAGATTCCATGAATACTATAGTAGGAAACTTGAAATATATATATATATATATATATATATACATACATACATATATGTACTAAAATAATAACGTGCAAGAGTCCTAGACTAGACTAAACAATATTATTGGACGATCCATTAATTAATTACTCAGCCCATCATTTTGACCAATCGAAGGTACACGATCCGCACTTTATTTTCTCTTGCTAATCAGTGATCATCCGGATCATAAATACTTAAAATGACATTTTGATCCAAACGACATATTTATGACAAGCGCCTTTGCATGTAATGTACAATTATTTAAGAGTACAAAATCCGAAATCCTTATAAATCGCTATCTGCTACCTAGCCTGAAGCCTTTAAACTCCTCCTTTGATATCAATACTGCATGCATGTACGTCGTACGTCTAGTACTATACTCATACGTCCATCTATGCACGTAGGTATAGATAATGAATATACGCGCCCCATCGATACTTTAGTAAGTAGATCACGCAGTTTGTGTTCATACAGTACTTTTGGATATTATTCCCGGCCTCAAATTTAAAACATCTAAATTTTACGCACTTACTTAAAAAAAAAAACAAGATTAGAATCCATTCTTTAAAAAAGTTCCCGTTTATCTTATCTTTTTAAAAAGTAGGCAAAATTTACTCGCAATAAAATACAAACATCATTTTTTTTCCTTCTCTTTTTTATAAGATGCTGTCTGGCATTCAAAATTTCAAGGGATAGGAAATTGATCACAAATTAATTCCCTGAAACTAACTATTTGAAGGACTTCGATCGCCACCAATATATCATTGCATGCATGTAGCCGTGCCCACCACAATCATCATTTATTTATATATATATATATATATATATATATTTATATGAAATTGCACAAATCCCCAGGACATGCACCCATCCTGTGCATGATTTCTCCAGAGACCGTTCAAAAGAAACACAGAAAACAAAGTAAGAAGGTTGTACGAAAAAAGCAGACAATTAAAACTAAAAACTGAATCCAACCAATCACTGTAAGTGTACTTTCCCACCCCAGCTTACAAATTAGACATGTATCAAAGAATGGGAAAGCATAAAAGGTACAACAAACATCATATCTGACATGATTCTGGCAACCGGCCGCCGGTCGGCCTGAGTACTCTCGGAATCACAAGCTTCTATCCAGCATTTGTGTCTTAGATTATTCATATGCTTCTCGCCATCATTTCTTGGAATCTCCTGTATGATTCTTCCTTCTCCAGCCTGAACTTCTCGTGGCTGTTTGCTATGAACATCTCGGCAAGCTTATCAACATCATTGACATGATCCTTCTGATCACCGGTAAAATTGTCATCACGAACCTTTTTATCTTCAAGCCACCGGAGGTAGCCGGAAAGCTGAGATTCCCCGCCGGCGGCGTCCTCGCCTTGCTGATGATCACCCGTGTAAAGAACAGAATTCCACGTCGAATCATAGTAGAAGTGGGTCTGATCGGAAAGCCCGTTTAGAACAGGCGCAGGTACAGGAACAACATGGGAAGAACACCAATTATAGTGCAGCCTAAATGACCCAAAATATAGCTTTCTGTTCTTGTTCTTGTCTTGAGGGAAGATGATTTGGATGTGCTGAATTTCCTTACCAATCTCAACGAGGATGGTTTTGGCTTTTGAAAGAGCTCGAATGATGCGGCACATGTGCGAATATATGAGGGTGTGGATTAGGGTTTTGATCTTCGTGAAGCTTAAGTTGGAAGATGGGGATTTCATTGAGAAAACTTGAAGAGAGGCAACCATCTTTGTTTGGGAGTGTGTGTAACTGGTGGTAATAGGGGATAGATAGATAGATATCATGGGTCTTGTGCTGAAATAGATTTATAAAGATCCTCGATTACCAATTTACCCCTGGACTCTTGGGTTTTTATAGGTACAACCAACCACCTTAGTGAATTATTGGGTGTGTTTTTTCTTTTAATCCTTTTTGGGATTTGAAATTGCGAGGACTCAAAATGTAAAAAAGCTGTTCAAATGTCCTAAAAGAGACCCGCTTGCACTATTTGAATTCTGTGGCAAACATGTTATTTAGATATAAATCAAGGTAATTCTTGGCCGAGTAAGATACAAAAGTAAGATATATATCCTGAGAAGACGGATTTGTGGCTCGAAATATTAACGTTTCAAATAGATAAATTAATTCACGTATATAGATCATATGTTATAAAAGAGAAAAAAAATTTCATTATTCATATAACTTATATATTTTATATTATTTTTTTAATGACAGGTGTGTGGTACTGTAAGATAATGAGTAATTTTTTTATAATAAAAATATGGATCTACTAAAAAAATATATTATTTTTATATTTTTCATAGTGAGGTTCAATTTTTTTTTTTTTTTTTATAAATTAAAAGACTATACACAATTTGTCTTTAAGATTAGACAAATTATTCTCTTCCTAAGGCGCCAATACACTTTTTTTAATAAGAAAAATATTCTGATTACAAAGTGATTATATAAAAATAATCTAACAAACTGATATAATTAAATGTGATTTGTTAAATTATAAAATTATAATTATTATAAAATAGATATGACTTATCAGATGAAGTCACTTTAATTTATAAAATTATTTTTATAAAATTTCTTTATAGTCGAAATACTCCTCTTTAAATAATACAATTATTGACTGGACCTAGAACGGCGATTAAGGCTTACTCTTCGACAAAATTACAAGCCCAAGGATTATTAAATTGGGCATAGCTATTTGTAATTAGAGAATACGATCTAGTCCTTAAAACCTGGCAGGCAGTTCATATCCTCCGAGCACTAAGCACCAAATTTCATTAATTAAACAGACATTTTTAATAAATATATAATCTTGATGTTTTCAGACTCCATGATTTCTTTCTTTTCTTTTTGTAAACAATCGGCCAAGGCCCGAGAAGTTTTGTCAGAATTTGCTGCTGGCTAGCTAGCTAGACTGATCACGATCGACCTATGATCTCTAGAAAAATGAAAAACACCAATTCATTTTTTCCCAATAGTTTTTAAGTAGTACTCAAAATGGTTTTGTTTGCTGCAATTTGAGCAAATTACCATATGGAATCATTCAGCGAATGCTAGCAGCATCTCAATTTAATTACCTGACTATCGTTTTCTTGCGGACTTGATTTGAGTAAAGGAGAATTGACAGTTGTCTGAACAATATGAAAGACCAAAGACGATAAGGAAGAAAGAAAAAGACGAAGAAAATAAGATCAAGTTTAGATAATGGAATAAAAAGATTTCTAAATTAAAGTTAAAAGTTGAATAAAATATTATTATAATATTATTATTGTATATTTTGAGATTTGAAAAAATTGAATTATTTTTTATTTTTTATGTAAAAAATTAAAAAAAAATTATAATAATAAATTAGATGAATTGAGATAATTTCTAATCCAAACACAACGAAAAGGATAATTAACACAGATATAGTCGTCCAATACGCATGCAACCCTATCCTCCAAATAAATATTTAAATGGAAAGAAAGAAAACAAGTGAAGCTGAAATAATATTGGAGGGTCTGGTGTAAACTTGTGTTAAAAAAAGCATTGACCACTCGAATTACAGGACAAAAATGACAATGATGTGATCGAGAAACATACAGAAAACATAAATAACTGAAGTGACTTGAGCTTTATTTGCTATGTCATTTTCTGAGAAAATTTCAAACGTTTCCCTCGCCTTAGGATATATCATAATTAGGCCTGTTCGGGTCGGGTGACTTTGAAATTAGATTTATCTTTTAATAATTTTGATTTTTTTATTTAAAAATTTTAAAATAATCTTAAATTCGAAATCCAGAATTCAGGTGAATACCAAAATATTATGATCTTCGGTTATGTCCATGTTCTAAATGGATTTCACCTTCTAAACATTGCACTAAATCATGCGATAATATATATTATATTATATATAGAGAGAGAAAAAGAAATAACTTGCGCACCTTAACTTGTGGAAAATGGGACACATTTAATTAATTATAACTAGCTGCTTTTACTCGTGATAAGATCAGAAAATAATTAATCTTCTAGCTGCACGTAGTTAATTTCTTTTGAAGGACTGCTGATGATGTTTGGGAATTATTATTGTTATCTATTCCATGCAGGAATTAATCAAACGGCATAATATATATGTATATAAATGGTTAAGAAGTCTCACATGACTTAATATAAACAAACTCATTTATGTAATTTTTATTATAAAGAGTTACTTTACTCCTTCTACTAAACTTTTTAATGAGAGAAATTAGTATTTTTATATGATATTAGAATAGGTTAACCTATGACTGATGATGGACTCCTACAATCTACATATCTACAATAATAGAACTAGAAATACCGATTCACACGTGAGAAAGCATACTGAAAAATTTCACACAGTTTAGAAACAAACACATCCTAATTTTTATAAGAAATTATTTCACTTCTCTTCTACTAAGCCTTTTAAAAAGAGAAATAGGTATATAATATATATATATATATATATATGGCATAATGGCAGCTCTAAAGAAGTAAAGCAAAGAAAAACTAAAAAATCTGCAAAATAAAAAAAATAAAAAAATAAAAAAGGGCAAAAAACTCCTCATGATGTTTACTTAAAGCATTACTGATACAAGATAAGGTTAGTCTTGACTAGTGTACGTGTTTCTCCTGACAGTAGCAAAGTGTGGGAAGAATCTGAAAGACATTGAAAAAGGAAAATAAAGCGAATTAAGGCACAGCAGTACTGGCTGGTAACAGTTAGTAAAACCAGCTAGCTAGCCAACTTTAGTTCTGTACCAAAAGATATACATTAATTCATGAGTCACATTAATATTAATGGAAGATTGGAATAGGGAACTTTAATATATTCCCTAGAATCAATGGTCACTGTCATGAGGGAAAGTCGACACATGTAATTCAATATATATTTCAACTTTCCATGCATCTTCTGAGAAATTCTCAATTAATTCCTCCTTGATTTCTTTAGATATATCGAACTCTCTCGCGCATCTTGTACATACCGCGCGCCCACAATCCAACGTCCAATATTATAAGCTCAAAATTTCCAAAATTAGGCGCTGCTTAATTATACCATTAATTCGATGGTCATATTTTCTTCGAACGGCCCTTACATTTATCTCCATCAATTTACATAATATTAATGTTATGTACTGTTTACTACAAGAAAAATCGATATTTATAATATTTTAATTACAATCAAAACAATTATTTATTATTAAAATAGTCTGTTTTCGTCATAAATAATCATTTTAGTTATAATTAAAATGTCACAAATATATATATTTTGTAATTATATATATTCTTACTTGGTGTCTTGATCTTTCATTTTTTATTTTTTATTTTTTATTTTTTATTTTTGCATTAGAAATGATATAGTATATATAGATATACATGCTCCAGACAGGGTGGCCCATGTCATTGGTTTCTTTATCTTTTCTATGTTCCTTTTCTTTTTGCAAAGGTATATTAGGACCGGAGGAAGGACACATGCACTTTCCTAGCTACTAGCAGCCTAGCTTCCGGCCTTTTATTGAATATATAATTAATAGAATGGAGAAAATTATCCTTTCTAGATTGGAACTATATATATATATATAACCTAAGTACATGTGTCACAATATCATGATCACATATTGCATGTAGAATATCATGATCACGATCGAATAAAGCTCAACACGTTGCCTCAACCACTTTATATATAAATGTTTTTTTAATACCCAATTAGATAGTAATAATTGCGCTAATCCATCTTATATATCTTCAATTCGATTTGATCTTCTTTCACGCACGCGAAGATCAACTAGTTTACCCAGATTAGTTACTAACTTATCGGATTAAATGGTTGTTTTTTATTTTCCTATTTTATTCTTTTAGTAACACACATCCAAAAGAAAACGACTACATGCATGCCGCGCAGTAGTATTATATATATATATATATATACATGGTCAACATTAATCTTCTATAATCTTTGCAAAATGGAATATATATGTAGTAGTGGACTTGGACTCTTGTACGTATGTAGATAAGTTGTTCACCCTATTTCTTGGCATGCACGGAATACATGATTTAATTACTTAATTAAGATGGAAATTAAAATTAAGAATGATGATCATCGTAATCGTCATGGTCATCAATAATATTATAATATAGATAGCTTCTGTAATTTGACCTCCAATTATCATGGATTAATTGCTCATGGGAAAAGTTTCGTGCACGACGTAAGTGATCTCATGCATCAGCATATACGTCGTACGAGCTATAATATCGTTTGTTTTTATATATAATTCATATCAATTTATCTCATTTCATCTACAAAAATAAAAAAGGTTATAATACTATAAAAAAATTATTTATATAAACTCTAATTAATTAATAGACAAAATTTAGGCAAATTCTTATAAAAAAAATATACTTCACTTTAAAAAAAATAAAAAAAACTATTAATTAGTTATATTAGACCTACTTTTTTTTACAAATAACTTGTCCAAGACTTATAATCTATTTGAATTTTGTATCTGGTATTACTTTACAATTAGATCAACACCTCTACATTACTAGTCTTTAGATTCAAAAAACGTTTTCTTAAAAAAAAAAAAAAATATTCAAAAAACGTGGTAATATATATAATATTATTGTGTTTTCTATTAAAAATACATGAATATAAATAATTAAATTTGTTTTCTCATGGTTTAGAATTTTAAAATAAATAATGATTTATAAATTTAAATCAATTATCTGAAATTAAAAAAATTAATTTCTGCAATGACATAATTTATATCAGAATATTCTCAGATTCTTATATAAGAGTAATGATAAGTGTACCAGTATAACTATTTTTACAATTTTTTGTACAATTATATTTTAAATAAGAGATATTTTTATAAAGTAACTTATAAAATTAATAACATTACTTTACATAAATGCTTCTTATTTATAATATAGTTATAAAAAATATTGTAAAATTGGTTATATCTCTATTATTTCTCTTTATGATCTGAACCTGATCAATTTGAACTCGTGCTTTTTTAAACAATTATTTGAACAGAAATTAATCCATGGTTAGGGTCCAACGGTTCCAAATACATGAGATGGCGTGGTAGACACTGAAGACAGGCCGGGATATAATATATATATATATATATATGTATATACACACACATATGTATATATATGTATATGTATATATAATGTGCGGTATTAATGGTTCGTCAGTACTCCATGAACCTTTGTTCATACGCTACACTTCCTGCCCCAAAATATTCTACGTACGAGAAACGGTAACGGCATCATGATTCCCATGATCAGTTCGACCACAACATCATGACGCCATTCCCAATGTCGTCAACGACATAGTACTACGTCCTACTGGTACATTATATTTATATACAATAATGATACCTTTATTATTATTTTACTATTTATTTATAATTTTACTTAATAATTAAGAAAGTAAATATTAATAAAATTATTTTTATTTTTTATTTTTCTTAATTATTAAAAATGTTAAAAAATTTCTTAAAAAAAATAAAAAAAAAATTCAAATACACATAAAATTAATTGTAAAATAATAATACGTCTGTCATTACTCATTCATGTATAACCAAGCATTTTAAGCGAAAATAATTAGGATATATATTGTAATACGTACATTATTGACCCCAGGAATTAGGAAGGATCCTCCTAATTAATGGTACTGCTATTTGCCATATATGTATGCTATGATCTATACGTTTAAAGCAATGGATATATAAGAGACATGAATAATGGACAAACATTATATGCATGCGTGCACGCGTGTGTAAGATTATGAAGAATCATACCAATTAGTTGATGAGAATTTATTTGTATAAAATTTAAATACTAGACTAGTCTCACATAAATATTTATAAAAAAGTAGACCATATCTTAAAAAGTGTAAAAAAAAAAAAATTCTTTATTATTGGTCTTTTATTATTATTATTATTATTATTTTTTACAAATTAAGACTTATATATACTGGACTTATCTATTTAGAATTTGTGCCTAGCTTTGACTAGAGATGATATATATATAAATATATATATATATTTATACACCGCCTCCTCGACTCAATTGATCTAAACAAATAGGGAAAGGTAGGACTAACGATTATAATCTATATATCTACCCAAATCTCCAATGTATGAAAGACATAACATGAATAAAAAAAGAGAAATGATATGTACAAATTTTAAATAGATAAGTTCATACAAATCTTAGTACATTATAAGACAACTGCTTATTTATAATTAGTTAATTTTGACGAAATGATCATTTACAGCTAAAACTAATCACAGATAATCTTTTCATCGTAATAAACTGGACACAAAAACCTATTTTTTTTTTTTTATAGTGATAAAAAATAGACTCTACTAAAAAATGTGTAAAAGAAAATATTCTTTATTAGTGGCCAATCGAACGTCTCATTTTTTTTTATATATAAACGATTTGTATAAATTAACTTATAGATCTATTTAAGAAGTACTGCACCTAACATTACTCTTAAACAAATAACGTAGTGAATGAATACATTAAAAAGAATCAATATCAAGATGATCATTGGATCAGTAATTTCGATCAAATTTCTCGACCCAGCTGCAGCCATATATTTAAACTCTGGCTTATTCAACTAATACCTAACATAGTAGAAAACTTTACGGCCAGGTACAGCCACCAAACGTTATCCAAAAATCACTCTCTCTTTTTCTTTTTTTTTAAATAATCTTTCCGAGTCAATTCAATCTGATCAGTAGACCAAATAGTATCCAATATTCACTAATATAAAAATAATGAACGTTTGTGACAAGTTACTTAAGATAATCGTTAGTAATTTAAATCAATTGAAGGAAGTATATATTAAAATTTAATTCAGTTGATCATTTGAACACAATCTGTACTTCTAAGTGTTGAAAATAATTAACTGAACTTAATAGTGCTAAAGCTTGAAGTGTTAGAGAAGTGGATGCCGTATTAACGGCAGTACCCCATGGACCAAGGGTTAATTGGTCCTTAGTAACCCAATTCCACAAGTGCAGTTCATTCTTACTTTTCAGACCATGGGCCTATCACCCATGACCCTTCTGGCCTGTGCACCTTATGGTCTAGGCTTGGCTCTTCTTCCGACCATTCAAGGAAAATTATCCAATGGGTGGGGCTTTTTATGAATACCAGGCCCATCTAAGTTTCTATAATTCCAATAACTTTAGAGCTCATGTTTTTCAATTTCTTAGTTTATTTTCTCAATCTATCTCATCTCATTTCAAATTTATTATTATATATTTTTTAATTTTATACAAAATAAAATAAAAAATTTAAATTTCTCAAATTCTATTATTTTTTTAAATCTCAAAACAAAACTAATATTAAAAATATATGTTATAACAATATATTTTTTTTTTTAACTTTTATCTCATTTTATCTCATCTATAAAAGCAAATCAAGCATTTTAACCGAATGAACTTAAGAAATGTTGTTCTTTATTATGAACTATATTATTTTTCAATTGTTGTCATATTTTGAATGGCTTCATAAAAGCTTTGTACTACACCTTTTGATGTAATTGGGATGATGAAACTCATAACAAATTAGAACAATATTAGTATATTACCGACCTTATGAAATTAAGTGTTCTTAAATAACAAGGTTTTTTTTTTTTTCCAAAAAAAAAAAAGAAAAGGAAAGGAGATAAAACAAAACTTCCAATGTCAACCCTTTTGACACAGACAATACATGTACAGCTAATGTTTCTGTACTGACATACAAAGATGTGTTTCCAATTGAAAGAGAAGGAGAATAAGTATCACGATCAAGCTAAGGTATAAACATGACAAACTTTTGGAATAATGCAGAACAGAACCGCATATGATGATCGGTATTCTCCATCTCTTTCTATTCACACCCGATCAGTACCAAATTAGCACAATCCGATAGTGCTGTGGCGATGCAACTGCCTGCAAATTGGCAACCAATTCAAAGTACAGTTCCATCATATATATGTGTGGATGTACATGTACTTGAGATCGAATTATTCTTTCCTTAATCATATAAATAGCACGAGCAGTATTATATGTATCGGACCACGCGTACCTTTTGCAGAATTAGTAACATGATAATAATGTCACGTTAGTCAAAATCTTAAAAAAAAAGGATTAAAATACAACGAGAAAAAAACAAAAAAAAATGCGAATAATTAGACTAGAAGATGTGGACAAATAATATTTTTATATGACATATATGCAAAAGATACAAAAGACGTATACAAATAGCATTTTTGAAATGGCACATCCTTTCGAATGTTTTACTCTTTGATTCTATCGACTCTCCCATCAATTTTTCAAGCAATAAAGATTGGATTAGTTTTACAAATTACACTCTTATGAGCCTGATCGATCTTCCTTTGAGAGGAAACGTTCTTTTATGAAGCTCGGAAAATATGCCACTCTTGATTAATATCATTCTAGGCAAGGTTGGAGGTCAATACTCATAGTTCTTTTATAGAAAGTAAATATTGTCTTGATAGTGAAAAATTTTTTTTTTATTTGCAAAAAGTTCACGCGAAACTTATTTATTTGAGATTTGTACTTGGTATTACTCTTTAATTAATTTCCATGCCCGATAGACCATTGGCCACTGATACAAAAGATGACTTGATTATTGTCTAGCCATAGAGAAAAATATACCAACGTCGATCAATGGGGTTCAGGATGAGCGAAATTCTCAAAGGATGATTAATTATTTAAGGCAATGCAACCTTTACCTTGTGTCCATATGTTTGGTTCCAAAGTGGCAGTCAAGCCTGTCGAGTGTCGAGGTTGAAGCCTGAAATGTCCCTCTTTGTTTTGAAGGGTCAGTTTCTATGGCAATGTCCAACTAAGAACAATGTAACAAGAAACATGATCATGAAATGCCCTTTTGTCTTAGCCGAAAGATACATACAACGTCCTTTTTTTTTTTGGTACGTTCTTGATCATGCCTATCTCATTTCTTTAATGCCCAAGATCTTGTTTCTTAGATGCTAAAACAAACACAAACTCTTTCGGCATCCTAATTTTGGGCTCTAAGTAGTGCAATGAATTCCTCTTCAGCATCGAATCTTGTTTAAATGCGGCCGTCATGACCTTCTCTCT
The DNA here is from genome assembly GCA_036559045.1 of Platycarya longipes. NCBI lineage: Eukaryota > Viridiplantae > Streptophyta > Magnoliopsida > Fagales > Juglandaceae > Platycarya > Platycarya longipes. Next base: position 3,689,865 of record CM071798.1, read on the forward strand.
TTGCTGCATTCGAAAACTAGAATATTGAAATTACATATATATGTCCGAATATTGGATGATCAAAGATATGGGAATTTATTACAGCATTGGATATATAAATAAATTATTTGTACGTGAATATGTGAGGATTGGCCTTTTTAAAAAGGACAATGCTACATACAGTCTATAAAATTAAACTTATTTGCAGTCTAAACAATGAACAGACATAAAAGTCCTCATTTTAAAATCAAATTGACTAAAATATCTTTATTTATAAATCAAAAATTCTAAAAATATGGAAAAACTTATTTCATTTATTCATAAAATAGGAGCGTTTCATTTAAGCCTATTCATCCGGGTCGGGTAAAACCCGGCTCAATTTTAAAATTTTATTTAATTTTCAATAATTTTGATATTTTTATTTAAAAATGTCAAGAAAATTTCTAATTAGAAAATTGGATGGACATCCCTAATTTTGATTAAGCCTGTAGTAAAGTTATATATATATGAACTATAAAAAGAATTATTCTTTTGAAAATGTTGCATCAATCTACATGATCTACAGTACCATTCATGTAGCAAGATGATTCTCTTAATTGGTTTGAAAATAATCAAATGATTCTATACATTATTGGGTTTTTTATTCAACAATATGCCTTCTTGCTCCTAAGACTCCAAATTCCAAAAGACAAACAGTTGGCGTGCAAAAATGAACCGCAATACAAATAATTTGCTCGCGAATCTCCAGTAATATGAAGCCGTCGCTCTCTCTGGCGTTATCTCTTTTGTCGAAAAGTTTTCATTTGATAAATGGAATAGTGGGTTTTGATTTAGGCCATTCCAGCTTCAACAACTACAATAAATTCGATTGCCAACATACAATAGCCAGGCTAACGCTGATCTGCTTATTGGATATGAAAACTAATCCTGCTTATTATATCGCTTCAGGATAATTAGGAAAATAATTAAGAAAGTCGTGTGAGCACAAATGACAAATTGACAAACATATGCATAGATTATATTTATTCAAGGAAAAATATTATTCATCACCATTTAAATCTGTTCTTATTATTTGTTTGACGTGATATTGAAATCATATTATTGTCAATTTTTTAAAAATTATATTAAAATACGTAGGTTAAAACGATGATGATGAATAATATTATAATAATACCTCTACAATATATTTCACAACGTATTTCACATTACATATTTTAAAGTGGGTATTTTGTAAGGTAATGTTATTTTTGTAAGATATTTTGCAAAAGAGTAATGATATACGTCACATCATCACTCCACATTCATTTTATTTTATAGGATGTAATACATTTATCATAAGTTCTTAACCCTTCGAAAGTTTCATCTGAGTAGGACGGACATGGAACAGGGTTCTTCTCACCACAAATGAAATGGGTTTTGGCCGAAAAAGGAAAGAAATTTCCTCTCTACAGGCATTGTCCATATCAATCTCCCCAAGCAGGTCAAGCACCGACCTTTTTTAATCAACCATCAACCAAAAGGAATGAAAATATTGCCAACTGTCGTTTGTCTTCCCTTCCCAAGAAGGCTAAACTGCCACATGACCCCTTTCAATTGATTACCAAATTCTTTATTCTTTCACTCCCTGACATCTTCGAACATTTGAATTAACTGGCACATATACGGCCAAACTCCCAAAGTCAAACATTCGCCTCAGAGTTTTGGAGTTTTGAATCTTTGATCCTGAATACTAGAGCGGTAGAAATTTACTGACTTCACCTTCTCACAAGAATGAGTGGTAAAGAGATAACGCACTCAGTTTGGGATCAAATCCCCATTCATTAAGGGTCAGTATCAAATCTAGAACTTTCTTGATTACTCTCTAGGAATCCCAAAACTATGGGAATCGTAAATTTGCAACCTTTGAACATCAGGTAATAAATGGTCAGATCCGATAGACAATTACAATACATGATTTTGTATAGTATGTCGTCGCCATCGCTTCAGACGAACAATTTGAATTCAAAAGATTATTACCAAAAGCTTTTAACTGATTTGGGTCTCAGTAAACACACGTAAGATATTCTTTTAGTGATCTCCAAGGGGCTGAAACAGTGAAATTTCACCTAGGAATCAAGCTTTCGGCCAAATACGCTACACAGCATTTGATTCGAGCACTGCTCAGACAATGACATGGAGGCACCGAGGCAAGTACAAGAATAATATGTGTGTGTGTGTGTGTGTTTTTTTTTTTTCGTTTTTCCCATCGTTACCGCTGATAGTAGCCCTATTTAAAGAGTAATACAGGCCGTTTAAAGATTCCCGTGCAACTATCTTAACTTTTTCCCTTCTTAAATGATTTTATAGGCTGCCTCAGATTACAGCAATATGCCAGGCAATCTTTCTTAATTTTATTGTATTCTTGTTTTTTGTTGTCTCTAGTGATTAATGGCCGCTTTTTGTTTTGGTTTACTTTTTGATTATTCGATTTAACTAAAAATCGATTCGATGAACTGAATACGAATTGTCTTTTCAGGTTAATTTTTTTAGTGGTGTGGTTAAAATTTTTGAGCAAGTATTAGTTTTTTAACAAAATGTAGTGTCCAAAATTCTTAAAATTAGGATTTTTCAATTCCAGACCACCTGTACAAGGATCACTTTCACGCCTTTAATGTTTCGCAAGAGGAACTAAGATTTGAAGATTATCAGTGTAGGAAAAAGAAATTTTATATTGTCTAAGAAAAGTTTGTTTAGACTTTATACGAGATATTTTCTCTCCTTCTTAATAAAGTTTTTTAGAGAAAGGTATAGTATTAAAGCCAAACTTTTTAGGAATAGGCTTCGCCTATTGATTGAATGGAGTCCACTTGTAAGAGCACAACAAAGATCGGCCGACAAATAAAGAGTAAAGGAAATTTCACATTACTTAAAAAGGCTTTAAGCTTTACATGAGACATCTTCTCAAATAATGGTATTATAGTCTATCAATCTATTAATATATTCGTTGAAAGGTCACTAGATCGTGTGGGTGGAATTGGAGATCTTTTAATCCACTCACGGTCTCTCAACGTGTGAAGAATCTTAAAATACAATACCAAGTCCTCTGTGTTTTTAGTATAATATTGTAGAGCAATGAGCGTGAACTTTTCTGGCAATTTCCAGATATGAGATACCCAGTTTACAAGATGAAATCTCAAGGAAAGGGGAGGGGGATTCGTATATTTTATCGTGAGGAAAAGAATCGATTTTCTTTTATTTTATACCATCTTTTTTGGCTGCTAAATTGACTTCATCTGTATCCAGTGTAGGAATAATCGCAGATTTATAAGGAATTTATGCCAGTATCTCAGGTAAAATTGTTCAACTGTAGATGCTTATTACAATATTCTTCTATATTTTTAATGATAAATTACCAATACTACAGAACATATTTCAACTTCTTCGTGTAAGACCCATAAAGCCATTTAGATATTTGGATTTTTTTTCATTTCTATTTTGTTTTCCTTCTCTCTTTGGTGATTGAGACATGTTCCCATTGGAGTTTATGAATGGACAAGTTTCTGTTAGCCCATTTGTTTGTCTTCAAGAGATTTGTATTTTTGTAAGCGTTTTCTGGCTTTGGTACTGTCGATAAATAGATTACAGTTCATTCCCATCCTTCATTATGGGAATAAATAAAGGCCTTCCATAGTGCTTTTATACAAATCCTATTCATATCTTAAACCTGAAGTTTCCGGGAATATAAGTGAGAATTTTATGGTGCACATCAGAATTTAACCCTGTTGTTGTTTGTCCATCTGATTTGCATCTTCTCTCTTCTATTTTGCTTATATTTTCCAGTGGCGTTTCCTTTCTGAAAAACATACAAAGAGAATGAAAGTTGATGTAGTTTTGGATGGTAGACAGGATATTTGAGCAGAAATCAGCTCTGCTTGCTGTTGTTGTTGGGATAGCTGGGGTAGCAGTTTTGGTCATTTGTAGATGAACACTCAGAAGATAGATTGCCGAGAACCAATTAGCCAGAAGTATGAACTGATCAATGATCGTGGCTCTGAATTTGCTAATTGTTCTTCCCAACTATTTGGATCCAAACAGTCTTGGCAATTCGGAACTGGTGCTCAGCCACCAACCATGGGTGGAGGATCACAACAGCAATATATTAGGCCCACTAAATCATCCAGCACAATTATGAGCCGCTTTGATTCACCGGCTTCTGCTTTTTATGCAACTGAACGCTGTATGGGAATCCAACAGTATGATAATCCAGTTGATGATCCCTCTTTGTGTTCCCAAGTTTCCAGGACTTATGATTTGCAGTTCCCTTCATATCAGTCTTCCGGGGAAGACTTTTCCATCGATGTAGCTCATCAAGATGATTCCAACTTTGATTTGAGAAACACCTTGCAGGCAATGGTGAAATCTCAGTTCTCTTGTAATCAATATTATGGATCCTCTGAAAACAAAATTTTATGCAACAATTCACCAGGATGTAAGCTTCTTCCACATGAACAAACAAAGTTACTTGGTGATGATACTAACTATGGTGGGAGGCACCTTTTGATTCCTTTTAAAGGAAATCAGGACAATATGGTATGTATTTCCTAATTTAGAGCTTGTGTACTTTCAATTCTTTACAGTTTACATTCAATAATTCAAGTTTTGCATCATTCTAATGTGTAAAAGATCATTCTGATTATGGCTAGGTAATTTTTCAGGGCAATTGCAATTCACATACTTCCTCGCCCCCTCAGCTGGGCTGCTCCTCTCCACAAGAGAAGCAGTTTTCAAGACTTTCCTCTGAAAATATACATACTACTCTTGGCCATTCTGCTTCAGCCGGGGCAGTAATCTCTAGTAAGGCAAGAATAAGGTGGACTCAAGATCTTCATGAGAAATTTGTTGAATGTGTTAATCGTCTTGGTGGTGCTGAGAGTAAGTCATTTGATATAAGCTTCATCAAAGAAATAAACCATCGGTTTCTGATGATTTTTCAATGATATACTATATAGAGGCAACGCCAAAGGCAATACTAAAGCTGATGAACTCGGATGGATTGACCATTTTTCATGTGAAAAGTCATCTTCAGGTATTAAAGCTTTCTAAAGTACTGTAGATGTTACCCATAATATTGTCTCGACTTCCCTTCACAAATTAGATTCATTTTCTTTGTTCCCTGTAGAAGTACCGAATTGCAAAATACATTCCAGACTCAGCAGAAGGTAATGCCTGTAACAATCCTGGTATTTTTCTGAAGGGATTTATTTTGCTTGACTCCTTTGCTCTTAGCTGGCTGAACTTTTCAAGTATAATTTAAGAAGGGTGGAGTAATTTATGTTGTTGCTTTCAATTTTGTTCATGAGTGTCACTTTCCTCTCATCATGAGGATATTTCTTTAATTTTCTTTTTTATTTACATTAAATTTCTACGGAATAATTAGGTTCATGATGATGATGATATCTGTAATTAGGTCACAATAGCCCTAGCCTAGCATTTATTGACGATCATCCTTGAAATTCCCAATGTATCCTTGTGTACTCACGGAATTATCCACCAATTCACTTGAACAAAATGGTTAGATCTCAATCTTACAATTATTTAATCAATCAAACATATAAGTAAATAATCAAATTTGCATGTCACAACAATTAGTTACGAAGGGAAATTTTTTAAAGAACTCTTTAAAGGTAAAACCCTACAAGGCAGTTAAACTCAGAAAAATTAATTTTATTATTTGAAAAATCAAGTTATAAGTAAGTTCTCAATTACAAAACTTTTGTCAATTGACTCTCTTATTTGATTAGACAAACTACTCATTTGTTTTCTACCGCAGTAGCAACCAAAACTTCGGATGATCTTCAAATATTAGCTTTTCTCCAGGAACTCTAGTGGCTAAAACTGGACCAATCAATTCTCCAACATGGAGCAACGATCACACTCGAAGAGATGAAAATAGCTAGAAAATTCTCAAAGTGAATTTTTTCACTCTCAAGCACTCGGAATATACTCTTCTATAATTCCTGGCCAAAATCTCTTATTGAGTTATACAATTGAATCCCTTCAAATATTAAATCTGGAAGACGTTCTAGTTGCAGTAGGACTACTGACAGATCGAATATGTGGCAAAGACATCTCCTGATGGAATGCTGACACCCGCGATAAATTCTCTCTGCAACAGCTGATTCCAGTTTAGCTTCTGTTCTGAATAAGTGCAGATTCCTATGGACTCGATTTTCACATGAGTGACTTATCTAAACAACCTCTATGACTTCTAGATTAAACTTAATCACCTAGTTCTAGCCAAAATCTTGCATCTACAATCTCTTCCTTTGGCGGATTGGTGACAAACTCTTGCATCTACAATTCTCATTATTCAAACCACTTCAAAGAGCCATGCACAGAGTGCTTGTAATAATTGGCTGTCCTTTTTTCTCAGATCAGACAATCAGGCATTTGAGGTGACCCTTAATCATCATTGCAAAGAGCGTTCTTTTGATTTGCAAACTAGTTTGAAAAATAGCCACTTCTATCTCTTTGTTGAAGGAAGAACTCAAAAACCTTGAAGTTATGTTTCAGATTAAGCAAACAAAGTTTAGTTTTTGCAATTCTATAGGCTAGAGTTATTTGAAATGATATTAATGCTAGCGTTTTCTATACAACAATTAACATGGCACTAGCCATCACAAAAGTATCGTTAACCTTTCATGTTTGTATGGTCAATTCCATGAAATGATCAGGCCAACGTCATTGAAGCGAACTGAAAAGCAATTCAGAATCCATTATTTTAAGTTTGTGTGTACATTTTTCTGTTCCACGGTGGGGGAGGGGATTTTTGGAATTGGTTAACAAGAGTTGAGCTTGCCTATTTTATATACAAAAAGCCACAGTTGAGGTATAGATTTGATATTGGACCCCAAATCACTTGGTCTGCTAATTAGAAATATGCTGATTTCGCTTACAAATTGTATGATGGCTCAGCTGTCAGACTGATATTGACCCTGTCTGCAGTATGTGAGCCATTTTAAGAAGGAAACTCTTTTACCATTCTAGTGTCACCAGCAAGTTTTTTTTTAGCTTTGCTGACTTTCATCAATCTACATTGCTCTTTTCTTTGAATAAGATTACAATGAACTTGATTTAGCCAGTTAAATAATAATTTTGATTAGAGTAGCCTTTTATATTGCAGGAAAATTGGAGAAAAGAAACAGTATGAGCAATGTCCCCCAGCTCGATGTTAAAACGTAATGTTCATGAATTTTATTCTATCATATTGGCATCTACTCAAACACAATTCTCCTCTTAAAATTGTGATTCTTTGAAAATTGGCATTTGGTTTTATCTTTCTTTTCCTCTTCTTTATCGCTCTGTTCATAACCCTTTAGCATTAGAACTATATTCTGACACCAACATGTCACCTTTGAATGACAGGGGCTTGCAGATCAAAGAAGCACTGCAAGTGCAGTTAGACGTTCAGAGGCGTCTTCATGAACAATTAGAGGTGAGTTCATGGTCTTTCTTCTCCATTTCAGATTGTGATTTTATTTATGTCAATATATCTTCTCGTTTTACCAGTTCTCCATTATCTTCTAGACATTGCTTCTATATTGTCCACCCTCTCTGCATTTGTTTCCTTCATTCCATATATAGTGTAGTTTCAGGTATCTTCAAAAATTGATTTCTCTTCTAAGGTAATAATGACCTTTTTTAAATCCTTTTTCTTTCACAATAAAAGGAGTTTCATATCAATTGGAAACAACTTTCTATGAGCTTGAACTTTAGGCAGGAAACGTATGTATAGCATATATACGATTAGCTACTAAACCTTATATAAGAACTTGCATCTGTTACTCAGGTTTTAAACCATTTATCAAGGGTTTTGCTGGTATATAATTCTTGGCTACTAAACTTTGCTTGATGACTTATCCGGGCCAGGTGCAGCGGAAATTACAGCTACGAATTGAAGAACAAGGGAAGCAGCTCAAGATGATGTTTGACCAGCAACAGAAAACAAATAGTAGCCTCTTCCAGAATCACAACTTGGATACTTCCTGTGCTGAACCATCAAATAGTCAAGACATTCAGGTTCCCATTTTTGAAGGTTCTGGAAATTCTTTATTCCCATCCAAGATAAGCTAGATCCTCAAAGCATGACATATGATCTTTTCCTTATACACCTTCAAGCACTTAAGCAGTCATGGGTTCCCTGGAAAGCTTTTATATTTTGCGTGTTGAAAGCAGTTAAACAGTCATGAGGTTCCTGCAAAGCTTATTCCCTACAATAGAATCAAGACATATGCAGCAGCCTAATTAAGAATCAGTAATACTACATACAACTGTAAAGTGCAGACACATCATGTAATCGCTTTAAAAAAGAGCAAGATCCATTATTAAAAAATTAGTTTTTTTTTTATGTGGGTCTTGTGTTTTACTCCCTTTTTTCAATATTATTACACGGTGGTTGCACAATTCATGGTTACAAATATATTTTTTCATTACGAATAGTATGCAGTGTGTTTGCATAATCCAAACCGTGTATTTACAGTGTAAATACAATTGAGTGCACTCGAGCATAATTCCCTCCAGAAAAAAAACTGTTGTGTTGTGTATACATCATGCATCCCTTGTCCATCCTTAAACCTAGTGAAAAGCATTCTTGTTGTAAAGCTCATTTAGAGCTTATGTTAGCATAAGAATAATGTTATCTTGTAATTTGTGTGCTCATGTTCTTTTGAGTTGGTTGGAAACTGTATTAAGGAACCCATATGAAACTCAAACTAAACTCTAATGGATTTCTTCTCTTTGAGCTCATAATGTAGGAAAATGTTGTGAAAATGTTCTTTGGGAACCATTTAAATTATGTCCAGCTAAATAAGTTTTGAAAAAATTGCCATTCATTGAAATTATGGGCCTTTTTCCTCGTAATTTCTGAATTAAAAAAACATGAAAAAATTCGAAAAAGAGAGACAACATTATTCAGAAACATTACTTGTGTCGAGAGAATAAATATTAAGCAAATAGACTGGCTCTGGCTGCCATTCCTGCAGGAAATTATAAGTTTTAGTTTTATCTTATCTTAATGAACATGGTAGTTTTGAAGCACGAATTCGACAATTCCATGAGGGAGGATCAGATCTGTATCACGAAAATATTGAACTACACGGTGCATCCCACCATCTTTACAGGGTACATCTTGTTAATCTACTCCTCTTGCTCTTTTCCTAACAAACTTACAGTGTGGGGTGAGGCCTCATATGGAAGTTTTCGAAGGGTTAATGTGCCAATTACACGAGTTTTTCTATATTTAACCTAAAACTTTAATGATCTTCCATCAACATTTAGCTTTGAAAAATGGTTGGCATGTTGGGTTGTAAAATGCTACTCTTCCCACTGGTTCTTATCGCTAGGTGTTATTTTTGAGATTTTTTTTTTTTTCATTTAGTGATTAAGAAAGTATTTCTAGATAATATTGTGATTTTTTTCTTTTTTGAAAAATATTTAGAAGTGTCAAAAGATACATATAAGAAAAGGCAAAATATATATATATATATATATATATATATGACAATATAACTAATGGTAGCTCCTGTAGGATCTGTTTTGGTCGGAAAGCCCACCAACGATAAAAGCCCACAAGAAAGGAAAGATATACAGCGGGCCCAACCCTGCAGCGTCCGAAATAAATATCAATCTATTGCCACCTTTCATGGGATCTTATGTAGATATGTGATCTCGCCAAACTTGAAAAGATATCTCATGCAGATACGTGATCACGATAATTATGGAAGATGTTACACAGGATATGTACCGCCCCGGAGGCCTATATATACTAAGTAAAGCTCAACTATGAAAAGATATATGATTCTTCTCCATAAATACGTGGTTATTAACTTAAGTATCGGAGTTTTCCTAAGTGGAAAACCACCGACTTTTCTTAATTCTTCCTGTAGGTAACGGGAACAGAAGGTCGGTGAGACACGTCTTCAACATTGGCGCCGTCTGTGGGATCGAACTTTGCAGACGATTAACGTGGCTCTCGCATGCCAACTGTGACACGTTCCGTAGCAAGCCGAATGACAAGAGCATCAATGGAAGCATGATTAGCAGCAGCGGAGGAAAGACTAAAAACAGCGTTGGACGCCTTAGAAGCACTGCAAAAAGAGAACGAGACTTTGCGGCAAAAGAATGCTGAGTCCAGCAACACCGCTGTACCACCTAACAACAGGCAAGGAGAGCAAGAGGCAGACAGTAATATTGGGGTCGAACTTGAACGCACAGAAAAATAAAAAATGCACGACGAATTGAAGGATCTCGCAGGCAAATATGAAGAATTAGCAAAAAAGATAGGGGGACCTTCCTCGGTCGACAGCTTGTTGAGCCAGACTGACCTACCGTATAGCGAACGCATCATGGGGATCCCTTTGCCGCCGAAATTCAAAGTTCCCCAAATCAACGTGTACGATGGGTCTAGAGGTCATTCAGCGCGGAAAAATACGCCGTCATCAGCTTGGAGGTCGAGAAGCTGCTCACCACCGGTTTTATCAAGGAGGTCCATTATCCAGAATGGTTATCCAATGTCGTCATGGTGAAGAAAACAAACGGGAAGTGGAGAATGTGTGTAGACTTTACTGATCTCAACAAAACCTGCCCGAAAGACAGTTTCCCCTTGCCACGCATCGACCTCATTGTAGATGCAACAGCAAGACACCGAACGCTCAGTTTCATGGACGCTTACTCAGGATACAACCAAATACAGATGCACGCGGCGGACAAGGAAAAGACGACGTTTATAACCGACCGGGGGTTGTACTGTTATCAAGTAATGACATTTGGATTAAAGAACGCTGGAACGACTTACCAAATGTTAGTCAACCGAATGTTTGCGAAGCAGATGGGGCGAACCATGGAAGTCTACATAGACGACCTCTTAGTAAAAAGCAAGGAGCCTGTCTAACAGATTATTGACCTAAGAGAAGCATTCGATGTGCTGCGCCAATATAAGATGAAGCTGAACCCTGCCAAATGCGCATTCGGAGTCGAGTCAGGGAAGCTTCTGTGATTCATCATATCAGAAAGAGGAATCGAGGCCTCCCCAAAAAAGATAGAGGCTATAATCAATATGAAGCCACCGAAGAACCTACACGAGACACAACGATTAGCAGGAAAAGTGACCGCCCTGGGTAGGTTCATAGCCAGATCAATCGATAAATGTATGCATTTCTTTCACGTATTGTGTAAAGTACATCATTGGAATGAAGCGTGCGACGAGGTGTTTAGGAACTTGAAGCAGTATCTGATCAACCCACCGCTCCTAAGCAGCCCGAAAAGGGCGACGTTCTCTGCGCATATCTAGTCGCCTCCCCGCATGCGGTGTCTGCCGTCCTGGTAAAAGAAGACGGGGTTGACCAACACTCCATATATTACGTAAGCCGAACTCTCAGGGGAACGGAAGTAAGGTACCTTCAGATCGAAATGCTAACCTTCGCCTTAGTAACGGCGGTCAGGAAGTTACGCCCATACTTCCAAGCTCACACAGTAAGGGTACTCACAGAAGCACCGCTGGAAAAAACCCTGAGGAAACCGGACTGCACGGGAAGGCTGATAGGATGGTCAATCGAATTGAGCGAATTCGACCTGAGATACGAGCCCAGGAAGACAGTAAAGGGGCAAGCATTGACAGATTTTGTAATAGAGTTCACAGGTTTCCCCTAAGAAGCCCAGGACGCCGCTACAATACTAGCGAGAACACCTTGGGTAATTCACATAGATGGATCATCTTGCAAGACCGATGGCGGCCTAGGAATACACCTCATAAGTCTCAGCGGCGAAGAGAGGCATTATATGGCTACGCTTGCGTTCAAAGTGACGAATAATGAAGCAGAATACGAAGCACTAATAGTTGACCTCTCAGTAGCTGCCCAGATTGGAGTGACAGAAGTAGAAGCCAGGTCGGATTCACAAGTCATTGTCAACCAAGTATTGGGACTGTACGCCACCAAGAGCGAAAAATTGAAGAAATATTTGGAGCAGGTATGGGAAGTGCGAGACCTTTTCTCATATTTTACCATAACCCAGGTCCCACGAGCAGACAATGAAGTGGCAGACAAGCTGGCCAGGACGGCTTCGGGGATGGAAGTAACGCCCCTTCCTTGGCAAGTTGAAATGAGAGTCATTGAAATACCCGCCGTTGGCGCGGAGATAGCGGCGTTAGATTGCGGTTTTCCCGAATGGGCAAGCGGAATAGTAGAATATCTGGCATCAGGCAAACTTCCGGAGGGACGAGATGAAGTAAGGAAAGTAAGAAGGAAAGCGACGAGATGCGCGTTTATCGAAGGGATTCTTTACTAGGGGTGTAAATGGTCCGGTCCGGTCCGGTCCGGTCCGGGAAATTTGTGGACCGATTTCATTCGGTCCAAGAATTCTCTCACCCTGGACCGGACCGAACAGGAGTTCGGTCCATACCGGTTCGGTCCAATTCGGTCCAGGGGCGGTCCGGTCCGGTCTAGGGGTGCCCCATATGATTTAATGGGCTAAATTTAATCTAAAATTCTACAATGATCAAATATTTTTTTGGCCCAAATTTAACTACTATAAATTATAATATGTTAATATTATAAAAGTATATATTATATATTAAGTATGTTAGTAAATTATAACTAATAGTCTAATAGTCTAATAACACTATTACATTAGTATATGTTAATAAATTATAACTAATTAGTAATAACACTATTACAATTTATATTAGTATATTATATATTTATATGTTAGTAAATAGTGATAAATTAGCAATAATATATTAAATAATAATAATATATTTATTACTTATAAGTTATTACTAATACTTTATCTAGATATACTATAATTTATATTTTTATACTATAACTAATCAACTACTAGTCTACTATAAATTATAATATATTAATATTATAATAGTATATCTTGTATATTAATATGTTAATATATATTAATATTAATATTAAAATTTATATATTATTATTTATATATACATATATTTAAAAATAAAAATTTAAAAAAAAAAATTTTAGGGATTCGGTCCGGTCCGGTCCGGTCCAGGGGGATGAACTCCTTGGACCGGGACCGGACCGGAATTTTCCGGTCCATATATTTTTTGGACCGGACCGGATTGGACTCCAACCGGTCCGGTCCGGTCCCGGTCCGGGACAACCGGTCCGGTCCGGTCCGCCGGTCCGGTTCGGTCCTTTTACACCCCTATTCTTTACAAAAGAGGACTATCTGCCACTCTGTTGCGATGCGTCTCGCCTCAGGAGGCACAGTATGTCCTCGCAGAGATACACGAGGGAATCTGTGGGAATCATTCGGGGGGGAGAGCCCTGGCCAGGAAGGCAATCAGAGTGGGCTATTATTGGCCCAACGCAATAAAAGATGTACAGGAATTTACAAAAAAATGCATCAAATGCCAGGAGTATGCGCCCATACCCTACGCATCGCCAGATGAGCTAACCTCCATTACGGTACCTTGGCCTTTTACTCAATGGGGCGTGGACCTGGTGGGACCTTTCCCACCAGGTAAAGGTGGCGTCAAGTTCATGATAGTAGCCGTTGACTACTTCACCAAATGGGCGGAAGTCGAACCTTTGGCAACCACAACTAGCAAAGCGGTAACAAGGTTTTTATAAAAGAATGTAATCTGCCGATTTGGAATTCCCCACAGCATAATAACGAACAACAGGCGGAAGTTCGACTCCGACCAATACAGAGAATGGTGTGCTGAGCTAAAAATCAAGGCCAAGTATTTCTCGCCAGGTCACCCCCAAGCTAACGGACAAGCCGAATCAACCAACAAGGCTTTACTCTCTATCTTAAAAAAGAAAGTCGCAGAGAAAAAAGGGGATTGGGCAGACGAACTTCCGAGAGTACTTTGGGCGTACAGAACGTTAGTCAAAACGCCAACCGGGGAATCCCCATTCACTCTAGCATACGGAACCGAGGTCATACCGCCGGTGGAGGTAGGACTACCCAGCTGCAGGATAAGTCACTTCTCGATCGACCAAAACGACAACAAGCTCGAAGAAAATCTAAATCTATTAGAGGAAGAAAGGGAAAAGGCAGAAGCCAGACTGTTGCAAGAAAAGCCAAAACCGAACGGCATTTCAACAAAAGAGTAAAGCCCCGGACTTTCAAAGTCGGAGACCTAGTTCTAAGGAAATGCGGGGTGACCACCCAAAATCCTGGAAAAGTGGAACCTCAATGGGAGGGACCTTATCTAGTAGTGACGAACAGTACAGGGGGGTCGTACCGGCTGAAGGACAGTCAAGGGAGAGAGCTACCTCGGCCTTGGAATGCGGAGCATTTGAAGAAGTTTTACCAGTAGTAATTTCAGCAATGTCTTTTATTGTTATTTTTGTCAATTTGCATTTACCAGTAGTAATTTCAGCAATGTCTTTTATTATGATTTTTGTCAATTTGCGTTTAATCAAATTCCGTTCCGGAAGTCCTCATTTCAATTGGATTCTTGAATTATTTCATCCTTACTGTCCCAACAGATACAACAAAAGGGGCGCAGAGTCAATTGACCACGCCACCTCAAATGCGAAAAATAGACGCAGAGTCAATTGACCGCGCCACCTTAAACGAGAATTAGAGGCGCAGAGTCAATTGACCACGCCACCTCAAACGCGAAAAATGGGTGCAGAGCCAATTGACCGCGCCACCTTAAACGAGAATTAGGGGCGTAGAGCCAATTGACCACGCCACCTCAAACGCGAAAAAGGGGCGCAGAGCCAATTGACCACGCCACTTCAAACGAGAACAAAGGGCACAGAGTCAATTGACCACGCCACCTCAAACAAGAACAAGGGGCGCAGAGTCAATTGACTACGCCACTTCAAACAAGAACAAGGGGCACAGAATCAATTGACCACGCCACCTCAAATGCGAAAAATGGGCGCAGAGTCAATTGACCACACCACCTCAAACGCGAAATAGGGGCCTAGAATCAATTGATCACGCCACCTCAAATGCGAAAAAGGGGCGCAGAGCCAATTGACCGCACCACCTTAAACGAGAATTAGGGGCGCAGAGTCAATTGACCACGCTACCTCAAACGTGAAAAAGGGGCGCAAAGCCAATTGACCACGCCACCTCAAACAAGAATAAGGAGCGCAGAGTCAATTGACCACGCCACCTCAAACGAGAACAAGGGGCGCAGAGTCAATTGATCACGCCATCTCAAACGCGAAAAAGGGGCGCAGAGTCAATTGACCACGCCACCTTAAACAAAAACAAGGGGCGCAGAGTCAATTGACCATGCCACCTCAAACGAGAACAAGGGCGCAGAGTCAATTGACCACGCCACCTCAAACACGAAAAAGGGGCGCAAAGTCAATTGACCACGTCACCTTAAACGAGAACAAGGGGCGCAGAGTCAATTGACCATGCCACCTCAAACAAGAATAAGGGGCGCAGAGTCAATTGACCACGCCACCCCAAACAAGAGTAAAGGGTGCAGAGTCGATTGACCGCGCCACCTTAAACACTCAAGATGAGCAAATACACGCTTCTTGACCCAAAAGATGAACACAGTCGCAAGGACAAAAATAAGCAGGCGACAGCAAAAGTCAAGGAAAAGACCTATTGCAAATTACAAAAAAAGTCTGATTACAAACCATGGTTACAGCATGCAACTACAAAAGAAAAAAAAAAAGAATAGCAAAAAGTACAACAACTCCTCGTCACGGGCCGCCGCTTTCTTCGGGAGGCGGCAAATGGGGCACCCCAGCAAAGGCATCAGGGATTTCATGACGCCTGAAAGTGTCGGCCCGGCGGCAAGCAGCCATCTCTGGGGAAAATAAACCCATATCGAGCGCTTGCAGGTTGGTCGTCGGATCAACCAGGAGCGGTTCGAAGGCGCAAGATCCCAGAGCCATGGCCAAAAGTGAAGGCCGTGTCTTGGACCCGAGGAACCAGTGCCAGCTGAGCTCGAAGGCGGGAATTCTCCTCCCGAACAGCAGACAATTGAGTAGCTTTCCTGGCCAAGTGCTCATCCCTGGCCATAGCAACCAGGTTGGCTTTCCTGAGCTCCTCGTTTATGTTCGCGTGGCTCGCCTTATATTTTTTATGACGCTTACGGAGCTCAACCAGCGAACCCTACGCCTCGGACACTTCTTGCGCTGCCAAGCGAGCTTTCTCCAAGGCATCCAGTAAATCCTTGGTCAGCCCGCTGCACCTCTCCTTGAGGCCAGCAATTTCCCCCCGGGTTGAGCACAGCTCCCCGCTGCTGGCACGGAGCTCAGAATTTAAGCGGGCAATTTCAGCATCAAAGTCTTGCCGGGCCTCACAAAGCTGCACCATTGCCAGGTTTCTCTCCGACTGCAAAACCTGGCGAGAGAAGTCATCTCTGGCTTTCGCCTCCTAAGCAAGGTGAACAGCGTCCCGGAGCTCGAGGACCTCCCTCTCACGCAACTCGAGCTCTCCCTAGAGGGAATCGGCGACACCTTCCGCTTGGGTGACCCGTAGCTCAAACTCTCTATTCCTCTCAACCAAGGCCTCCATTTCAGCCCTGTCGGCTCGCCACCTCCCGGTAATTCTCTCCTCCTGTTCAAAGAAACCGGTCGCGAGCCACGCCGCCAAGCCCTCTACCCCCTGTAGAGAAAGGAAAACAACCTAAGCTAAAAGCAGAAATAACAGGCAAGCAAAGGCAAGAAATAGCAACAAAAAGTATAAGCTCGATGAATACCGTGGAAAACCATTCCCTTAGCTGGTTGGCCATGTCAGTGACGGCCTCCGCGTGAGAAAAAGCAGGCAAAGGGGAGGCCTCCCGAGGAGCCACGCCCATCGCTGGATCTGACACATGTCCAGATACGGGCAACAGTCCCAGATGAACCGACCCTACCCACGCGGCATAGGAGTCATCACGGAGCATATAGTCCAGCTCCTCTTCAGTGAGGGACTTCGGGCCCCCGTCAAACGAAGGGGCATGAAGCGACAGCGGAGAGAAATGCTCCCCACTCCCAACCAAGGATGGAGTTTTACTTCCAGACATAGTAATGGGAGGCGTTTCCGAAGCTGGGCGGGCCGGTAATCGAAGCATTGCGGGCGCCCCCAAGAGGGGGGGACACAAAGCCCCCTTGACCATAAGACTCGACGTCATTACGGTCCGTCTCCTCTACGCCTAAAGGTGGAGCGCCCACCTCCTCGGAAATGCCTTTTGAGGGCGACTGATGGAGCGAACCAAGACCCGCAACCCCTTCCAAGTGAAGGGCAGCTGCGACACAAAGAGGAAGTTCGTCGCTCCTCACTGGTCCTTCAGCAGTTGGCGTTAGGAAAACTGGAGCAGACGCCTGGGAGCTCGATTGAAGAGGGGCGTGAGCTTGGAAAGTGGCGGCCAGTTCAAAAAGAGCTATATTGGCCAGCATCTCCCTGTTCCCCAAATCGGCGGAACGTGGCCTCGCGGGAGAAGTGCCCACAGATGAAGTAGGCGCCACAGTCCGAACACCTGAAGACCTAGACCCCTCTAGCGAGGTTGGCGTTGTGTCCTCGCCACCTCTTGGAGAAGCCACGCAATCTCGAAGCGCTGGCTCAGGGGCGCTCACTTCGGGCGCCAAGCTCCCCTCCAAATTTGGGGCCTCGAGCGTCAACTCCTGATCTCCCCCAGTGGGCGCCCTGTTTTTCTTTGGCGGAGGGATCGCGCAAAAGCCCTCTGGGCGGTCTCGTTTCCTCTACCCCTCATCATTCTTCTTCTTGGACCTTTTTTCCTTTTTGCCCTCCACCGCGGCAGCCTCTAACTAATTAGTTTCCCTAGGCTTTCCCTCCGTACCTTGCACAAAAAGAGCATCCCTCGCCGTCTTCTCTGAAGGCGCTGATAAAGGGGCGGGGATAACATCCGTAATCATGAAGTCACGCCCCTGGACGAAGGAACGGTTCGGAGACGTCAAGAACCAATCTATATGCGCGAGCGACAGCAACTTGTCAGTCCAAAGGTCTTCCAGATGGTCTGCGGCCTAGGCATTGACAGCATCAATCCAGGCAAGCTCTCGGCGGGATAGCAGGGGCATGGTTGACCACAAGCGTCGACCGTCAGGAAGTGGGCGCCAAATGGCCCTGACAGGGAAATCCCTAAAGACTTCTTCTTGAGCAGGAAACTCCCATCCTTGGCCACTAATAAAAAAGAATTTCGCGGTCCACGCCTTGGCATTGGAATACCTTCCATCGAACCTTGCTAGGGATTGACCTTTCTCCTTATTGCAAAAACAAATTACGCATTCCTTAATAGCTGCCCTCACATCATGGAAGGCCAGGAATTCACGAGCAGTGAGATCGGGATAAGGGTCACGAAGGGACTCCAGCACCATCCGAAAGACGATGCAGGCACACAAGAACACCCTCAGAGCGAAAGGGCGAAATTGAATCGGAGCAAGTTCTAGAAGGTTTAGGATATCTCGAAGGGAGCGACAGAAAGGGAGTTTCAAACCTTGCGATAACAAGGCGACGGAGATGGCAACCCAACCAGAAAACCCCTCGTCATCGCAGCACCTCGATTCAGGGGCTTTCTTCACAACCGAGCTCGGGATTTTAAACTCTTCCCTGATCCCGGCCAAGTACTTTTCACGGATATTGGAACGCCACAAATCACCGTCGAAGGTCGTGCTCTCAGGGATGTCAAAAGGCTGAGCCGATCCACTGCATTGGTCCGCCATAGGAGTAATGAAGAAAAGAGGAGATGAGAGCAAGAAGCAAGAAAAGAAAAGAAGCAAAGACGGAAGGAGCTTGATAACAAGAGAATGCAAAAAAGCAAAATGAAGAGAGAAAGAAAAGAGGTATTTAAAGGAAACAAGTGCGGCATGCCAACAGACGAAAATATAATGACCTGACATAAAAGCAGAAGTGTAACCGTCATATGAGAAGACGGAAGACGGCACGCACCCGATGATCCGCAGAAGAGAACGAATTCTCAAGTTTGCCTTCGCGGGAAACCAAAACAAAAAAAGAGTTAAATTCCCTACGCCTCAAAGCGAAGGAAATTTGCAGGGTAGCTGTAGGATCTGTTTTGGTCGGAAAGCCCACCAACGATAAAAACCCACAAGAAAGGAAAGATATACAACTGGCCCAACCCTGCAAAGTCCGAAATACATATCAATCCATTGCCACCTTTCATGGGATCTTACGCAGATACGTGATCTCGCCAAACTCGGAAAGATATCTCATGCAGATACGTAATCACGATAATTATGAAAGATGTTACATAGGATATGTACCGTCCCGGAGGCCTATATATACTAAGTAAACCTCAACTATGAAAAGATATCTGATTTTTCTCTATAAATACGTGGTTATTAACTTAAATATCGGAGTTTTCCTAGGTGGAAAACCATCGACTTTTCTTAATTCTTCCTGCAGGTAACGGGAACAGAAGGCCGGCGAGACACGTCCTCAACAGCTCCCATTGGGAGATGGGAGCAATAGAGCCACCCATGTTGGATTTGTGAAGCTTCTGGCCTTACTTTGATAATCTGACCCAACAATGTTCCGTTACGATTTTAGAGTGGATTTTTAATGAGACTTTCTTGGCAATATTTTTTCTTCAAAAAATGTTAAGATAGAAAGTTTGTTCGACTTTTATCTCAAATGAAGATCAAACAGAAATTTGCTCGAATCTCACTCAATAGTAAATAGTATGCTTGAGCGAATCCCATATAGATTGTTCGCTTGACTCGACGCTCGAATAAAAATTAAACAGAGAATTTGCTCAATGCGCGCTCAACATTTCATCTAAGCAAATGTCACAAAAAAATATAAATTAGATTTTTTTCATGTGTCCTTATAAATATGTGTATTTGTACAGTATATCTGTTTTGAACAATGAAAAATCATTCCAAAAGTATGCTAGGTGCTCTCATGTCAATATAATAAAATTCTCTGGTCTCTATTGATGTAAACATGTCAAATCACATAAATTTGTCTAATACGATTGATTATTTATTTATTTCTTATTTACTTTTATTGTTAACGATTTTGCAGCATGATCTAATTTTAAAAGTATGCAAGTTTGGTGTACGTGTTTTAAAAAAATAAATATTTTAGACATAAAAGAAATTTCACAAAATAAATTTTTAAACTGATATAATTTGACGTAATATATTAAATTATAAAACTAATTTTATTATAAAATAAATCTAATATTTTATATGAAATTATGTTAATTTATAAATCTATTTAAGAAATATTTTTATATGAATTTCAAATATATTTTTTTAAATGAAATTCGCTAACTTGCACGCCTTATAATAAAAATCATATTTCTTTAATTTTTTTATCACACATTTTATGAAAAAAAAACTGTTACATCACATAAGTTTCATAAAAATAAATTTATAAAGTACAAAAATAATTTTTACTAAAATATCTTTTTTTTTGTAAATTCACCCATGGGCCATTGCAGAAAACCGAACAGAAACTCATCAATATCTCCCGATTTTCCAATAACAGTGACGGAAACCGTTTGCCCAAAGCTCTTGGACGATGTCGTCGTTGATATCTTCTTCGAGCAGCTTGCCAGAGTTGTCATACGATAATGGGCTTTAGGATAAATGGAGATTAGGGCAATGGATGTAAGGGTATGTTGGGCTTAATGGGCTTAAGAAGTAAAGGTTGGACTAGACGAATTGATTAGCTTAGCCATAAAGAGGAATGGGTATGGGCTGGTAATTCTTGTAGTAGAGCCCATTAGCAATATGTGTCCAGTAGTGTTACAATAGTGTATTTTTTCTTTTTTTGAAATATACAATACTGTAATTGATACAAGTATAAAAACACCCGATAGCCTGTCACAAGGGCTAGTAATATTATATATAATTATAAGGTGGGCAAGCAATGCATAATTATTTTTTAAAAAATAGAATTTATTATTAAATAATTAATTATTTTCATATAAATTTTAGGTTTTACTTATTTTTTAAAAATGAGTATATAATATTTATTTCACGATTATAAATATTATATGTCATGACCAGATTGGATTTCGTTCTGTTAATTTCCTCCGTTAACTTTTTTTGCTCCCAAAACAGCCTCTTAAGCGAATAGATAAAAAAGGAAAAAGAAAAAGAACAGTCGCTGCACACTGATTGTTTGAAAAAAAGAAATAATAATAATAAAATATTATAAATAAGGTGTACAAGTGTATAACAGTACAGTAAATACTGTTACACACTGCCGATAAGAGTC
The DNA here is from genome assembly GCA_036559045.1 of Platycarya longipes. Taxonomy (NCBI): domain Eukaryota; kingdom Viridiplantae; phylum Streptophyta; class Magnoliopsida; order Fagales; family Juglandaceae; genus Platycarya; species Platycarya longipes. Next base: position 3,711,021 of record CM071798.1, read on the forward strand.
TTCATCCGGATTCCGGATTTAAGAATCTAAAATTTTCTTAAACTTTTTTTTAAAAAAATTCAAAAATATTAATAAATATATAAAATTTTAAATCTAGCCGGGTTTAGTCCGGCCCGAACGAGCAGTCCTAACTGCCGATAAAAAATAAGGATGAAATGGACGGGTCTCAGTTTATGACAATCCTGACAGGAAATTGTGATATGGAGCTACGAAAGGCCAGTCCATGGTATTATAACGGATTTTATAAAAGCCAAACAAGCCCCAAGGAGAAGAACCCGGAAGTTGGAACCCCATCGTTACCTAGACCAATTCGCACTCTAGGCAGTAAGCACTTCCTTTACCCGCACGGAGAAAAGAAAAGAGGAATGGAGGACATGAAGAAGAGAAAACTGGGAGAAGCAGCGGGTGACGAAGAAATACCATCCGAAGAAGAGCTCCGCTTGCTGCTTGATCCTCTCCCTAAACCCCAGCTCGTCCATCTTCTCTCTAAATTGTACGTTTCTTTATCCTCTTCCCCATTAAATTACCCCCTGCCCATCTTTCCGTGGGTTTTTTTTTTTCTGGGTATTTTTTTTTTCCAATTCACTTCTCCCCCTCCCTCAATTTCTAGCCCTGAAAAGTGGAATAAGAAGAGTGATTTTGGTTTGTGTTCTTCACTTTTCTTTCCTTTTCCTTTTCTTATTTTTGATAGGAAGTGTTCTTCACTTTTCAATTGTTAAGATTATACTCTAAAAGCAAGGTTCTATTTCCCCCCTCCTGTTTTTGTAGTTTCTTTCCGCAGACGAATCGAAAATACTCTAAAAGCAAGGTTCTATTTCCCCCCCTCCATTATTTAGTCATCACCTGATAAAATCACGCAAAGCTACTCTTGGGCTGTGAATCTAGCCATTAATTGATTCTCGTCAGGTTCTGGAACTTCTACTGTTTTCACTTAGAAATAGTATATGAAGTGTTAATACAAAACATAAAAGATAAGGAAATGAACCAAAGCATGAGAATAGTCAGCTTCAATGATGAAGTTTGGAACTTGGTGCAACTTGTGCTTCAGGCCATGAGACCGTGACTTTGAGGCAGGCCTTAATGCCTAGAGCCTTTGAAATATAGAGGAGTCTTGTCTGAAACATATATGTGTTTGTCTTTTTGTCCATGCATGTGCTTTATAACGAGTCAACGACAATCACAATATTCAATTTTTCAAACAAAACATCAATCCGCCTTTGAGTTCGTATTAGAATTTTGGTTCGTGTTGCATGTGAGAATGTTGTGTATGTGTCATGAGAAGGGGCCACGGCCGTGTTGCTCCTGACTGTCTGCTGTCTGATTGATCCTGTGCATGTGTGTTTGCTTGCATGTTGAGGCATAAAGAGGCTCCCAATATCCTTCAATTGCTGAAGAAATTAGAAGTATTGCCAGTGCAGATCCTGTACATCGAAAGCTTTTTGTTCGTGGCTTGGCCTGGAATACCACTTCAGAAACCTTGTGTGATGTGAGTGCATTGCTGATTGCTGATGGTGTTTTGTGCGTCGTGACTGTGACCGTCCCATGATTGTTCACTGAACTTATATCTTCAACCTAACTCCTTGCCCTCGGCTATTTTTCTTCTCGACTTCTCAGAAAATTAGAGCACTAAGTCAGTATGTATGCTGAGCATTTTGGATATTTTGTTCAGGCATTTCTAGTGCATGGAGAAATAGAAGAAGGAGCTGTGATCTCTGACAAAGCAACAGGAAAATCGCGTGGTTATGGCTTCATTACTTACAAACATATGGATTCGGCTCAGAGTGCATTGAGAGCACAGAGTAAAATGATCGATGTAAGCATTGTCCCTTTTAGGGTGAAATTGGACTTCAATCTCATTTAGACTTGTATGCTAATCTTCCCTTCTCATATTGAATCCTCTTCAGAGAGGAAACTACTCTCTCTCTCTCTCTCCCTCTCTCTCTCTCTCTCTCTAGTCTACACTTGCAAATATGTTTCCAGTGGTTTTATAGAATATCCTGGAATGTAAACATCTCTGTCATTTTTCCTGTTTGCAGGGGGGACAATTGAGTGTTCTTTACATCTTTCTCCCTCTCTTCATACGGACATCTGCACAATAGAATCATGATTTTCCCCATGCTGCTTTAGAGTTATCATATAAGAGCATCAACTCCATCCTGTTGCATAAATGGACTCTTCAGTACCTTCATAATGACGAGTTTCTTGTTTTCTTTTCATGGTTGATTGAACATTTTCATTCAGGGCCGATTGGCTGTTTGTAATCTTGCTTGCGAGGGCTTGAGTGGAGCAAGTACAACACAGGATTTAGCCCAGAGGAAGCTCTACATTGGGGGATTGTCACCAGATATCACTAGTGAGAAGCTGCTAAGCTTTTTTGGGAAACATGGTGAAATAGAAGAAGGTTCAGTTGCATATGACAAAGATACAAATGAATCACGGTATACTACCATGGCCCTCTTATGTTGTTGAGATTATTTATTTATTTATTTATGATACTTAATAATGCAACCATCGTTCTCAATTGTCTTTGTGTAGTGGGTTTGGCTTTGTGACATACAAGATAGTGGACGCTGCAAAGAAGGCCATAGACGATCCAAATAAGATGCTTGGGGTGAATAACTATAAGCCTTATGTCTAGTCGTAATATTCAATAGTGCTTTCTTCATGCATGACCCTTCCTAAGTACTAGGCCTGATTGATCTTATGCCTGGAGATAATTTCTGTTAATGAAGCCTAAAGAAGAATTTAGAAAGAAAGAAAATAGAAAATTACACATACAACCATTTTGAGATAACAACTTCGAGGAATCGGATCTATTACCTTTTCCATTCAATGTAAATGAAGCCTGTAAAAACAGCATGTTGAAAACTTTCTTGTATCTCTGAAAACTCTATCTCATTTTCTTGATTTTAGGCACAAATTTTAAACTGTGACTGTTTAGGAGACTCTTGTATACACCCTTTATACTTCAGTTTCTCATGTATTCATTGGAATCTTTTACTGGCTATTGAAAGAAAAATCTGAAAGAGTGTACATTTCTTGGTTTATCAACTCGAGATGGCAATATTTGGTTTTTTATTCTCCATCTTATTTCAGTAGCAACAAGTTAGTAAAATTAGTTGATACACAAATGATTGGAGAAAGCTCTGTGCTGGGAAGAATATGACGAATATAGGACTTATAGGGGAAGAAGATTTTGCTTTAAATCATCGTGTTTTGTCACTGAAATAAATGGTTTATTGATGATGTCAATGGTTACGTGGATTTTATTTTTTGGTGTTAATTTTTTGAAGGTGTGAACTAATTAGTTTCTCAACGTAACTAATTAACCTGATGTTAAGTAATTAGTGGTACAGGATTTGTATGTGGGGGCTGTTCCATATGTGCCGATTTGAAATAGCACTTGTTATAAATAAGATCCTTGTATTTGGAGGATTTTTTGATTAATTTGTACATCTTTTTACTTGACAAAAAACACTTTTGTGCAATCCCTGTAATTATATAAAAGCAGTTGTGGCAATATGCTTTGGTTGCAGGGAAGGAATATAATCGTGAAGCTTGCCGATTCTCACAAGGGCAAATCACTACAGACACAGTTACCCCCAGCAGAGGTCCCTATGTCCTTTCCTATGGCAGCTGGATATCCACAGCCTGGAAGTGCACATGCCGGTACTACTCCGGTTGGATACACTTACCCTCAAACCGTAGCATCATACACTGCATCTGCTTACCCGAGTGTTCCTGCACCACCTGCTCTGTATCCGACCCAACCTCAAATTTCCTATCCACCTGTGGGTTTAAAAGAAGACTCCTTTGGATTCCCATCAACGCAAGTAGGAATTGGCGGCTACCCATATTACATTTCCAAACAATGAGTACAATGGCTGTGAGTGAACTATAAAGATTGTGATATTTAGGCTTCATCTCTCTCTTTTTCTGTGTATGTTGATTTGATCTCAGCTACTACTACTACTACAATAATAGTTTTATTTCTGACTTACTCTGTTGTAATTTGTATGTCATGGTTTCTGCAGGTTAGTAGTACCTGGTCTTGCGCATCTGGGAAGTATTCTGATTCCATAGATGGCAAGAAATCTGGTGTTTCATCATTTGTTTCTACTTTCTTGTTATATATGGCTAGAATAACGGAATCCAGTTCTACAGTGGAAGGATAGCTTATCACTAATTCTGTAATTCATATGATTGTTTTTATCTTTCTTGGATCAGAGGTAACAAAAATGTAAGGATGAAGTTCATAATCTTAGTTCTCCTATCTATTCATCTGTTTTTACTGTTTGATCTACCATGAAAGCCCCTATTCCAATCTAAATACAGAGCAAAAGTCGAGGCTTCCATCGAAATAAAGAGGCAAATTTACAATTAATGAGGCTCTAGTTATATTAGTATCTCACTATTTTTCCCTTTTTTGTTCAAAAAACGTACTTTTGATCGTGAAAATGCGTTATCAAGTGGGTTCTAGATAGAAGAAAAAAAACAGAAAAGATATTTCTGTGAGATGTATATACTGCACCTATCTTTTGATTTTAAAAAATAATTAAATAAAAAAAAATGACAGAACAAATTTCAGAGTGTTTGAATAACACATGTTTCGTAAGAAACTCGATCCGGTCAAACGTATGAAGACACCCAAACATGAAACATGCGTGTCAGCCATTAGGCTGTTCTTAAATACGAACTCTCGAATCTCTTTTTTATCCTGTTATTCTCATCATTCCAATTTCCAGGCTTTTCAAGCCTCGAACCTGAAGCGGCACCATGAATCGACCATGACCTAAGCTGGACCGTCTGGATGCCACCATTAATCCTTGGTGTAAATGTTTTTGTGTATGAATTCGCATCATTCCTCAGAATCTATGAATATCCCATAACTCAAAATTCTGAAGATATTCCCGGTCGTTTCGCGATTACTTCGTTGAAAAACCCTTCTCTGGGAGCTCGGGCTTAAGTGCCCTGCACCAAAGTTTCATAGATATGGCTGCCACTGAATCTCCAGAACGGAACTTCGCAACTCAAACTGTAACGCGTACTGAGTAGACCGCACATGTCATTTCCGCGCACCCTTCGAAATCCGAGGTAAGAAGTTCAGCCCAGAGCATAGTTCATACTAGCTATTTAACCTAAACTTGACCTGCTGGGTTCTCTATTAATCACGCATCGTTAAGTCTCTTCAAACTGGTCATGACCCGTTTGGCGAAACTGAGAATACAATCTATTCTCAAATGGGTTTCTTCAAATATCGGCGAAAGCCTCCTTGGATCATTAAAAGCCCCATTTTGGCCAACGAGGGCTTTCCTCATTGCCCAAAACCCTAGGTATTATAGAACAAAAAGAAGTCTTCAAATTGAAAAATGTGAAGAGTTGGGTGAAGTTTCTTCTGCTAATAGCAAATATGTTGGTAAATTTCAACGTGCCATGAGGAAAGAAGCCCAAGCTGCATTGCTGGATTATTTGCATTATACTAGGAGCATACAATTCGTGGATGCTGAGAACATGAGTAAAAACTCGCCTCATTTTCTCGGAAAGCTTTTGGAAAGGGTCGAGAATGAGGAGAACATTGGGCGGTCTATAACCCGGTGGTTGCGTTACCATCCTATTAATGAATTTGAGCCTTTTTTGGAGAGCTTGGGTTTGAAGCCTTCTGAGTATGTTCCTCTTCTTCCGCGGAAATTGATATTTCTGAGTGATGATGATTTGTTGATGGAGAATTATCGTGTGTTGTGTGACTATGGGATTGCACGTAATAAGATTGGGAAGATTTATACAGAGGCAAGACAAGTTTTCCGATATGATTATGGGGTATTGTTATCAAAGCTTCAAGCTTATGAAGAGCTTGGGCTTAGCCGGTCAACTATAGCTAAGTTTATTGTTTCTAGTCCATATATTTTGATTGGAAATGTAAATGTGGAGTTTGTTCAGGTATTAGAGAAGCTGAAGAGTTTTGGAAAGGAGATCAGTTGGATTGAGGGGCATTTGCTGGAGGGGGTTACTTATAAATGGAGTCAGATGCTTAACGTTCTATGCTTGTTTAGGAAGATGGGAGTAAGTGAGGAGCAGTTGGCTGGATTGATCATCAAGCATCCGGGGCTTCTATTTGAGGGCTCAGGGGAGAGGACACTTTCTATGATTGGATTATTATTGAAACTTGGATCTACTATGGACCAGATATGTATGATATTTTTACAGTTCCCACAAATCCAAGTTATAAAATTTGTTTTGAATTTGAGGCAATGCCTTCAATTTTTGAACGAGATTGAGATGGAGGTCACTGAGATTAGGAAGATCATCTGCTCTCACGCCGTATTGCTTGGTTCAGGTACTTTGAAGAAAACCAACAGCTTGCTTAATAATTTGAACGTCGGAAAGAAGCGACTCTGTAGATTTATCCAGGATAACCCACAACAACTGAGTAATTGGGTTCTAGGAAATAAAGTGGAGGCATTACCAAACTCAGGAGAGGACCTAAAATCACAAATCTTGAAGTCTGAGTTTTTGTTGAAGTTGGGGTTTGTAGAGAACTCGGACCAAATGAAAGCAGCATTAAAGGCATTCCGGGGTAAGGGAGGGAGCTTCAGGAGAGATTTGATTGTATTGTGAAAGCTGGTTTGAATCCGAAGGATGTTTCCAAAATGGTTAAAGTATCACCTCAAATTCTTAACCAGACGAAAGATATGATTCAAATGAAGATTGATTTTCTTGCAAACGATTCGGGTTATCCCATTTCAACTCTGATGAGATTCCCATCCTATCTTGCATACACAATTCAGAGGGTCAAGCTCAGGTTAACAATGTATAATTGGCTCAAAGGTCAAGGAAGAATAGATCCCAATTTGGCTCTGAGCACCATAGTTTCATTGACAGATAAAGAATTTGTAAGGCAGTATATAAAACATCATCCTAGTGGCACTCAGGTTTGGGAGGACTTGAAGAAAATTTTTTATTCTGAATAAGTACTCATGAGAAGGTTGGGGAGGCATCAGTTGAGGGTTGAGGACAAAATGAAAGAGAGTCGTTTAAGATGGATTGGATTGGTGAAAAACTGATTTCCTCATGTGTTCCTGATATATTTAATCTCACATTTGGACTTGTTATTGCTCCATATCCATTTTCCTGAAAATCTTCTCATTGAAATTTCTGTACTTGTTTGGATTTGGCTCTACCTTCTCGTTAGCTTCGCTAATTTTGTTATCATGAAAGCACAAATTTGTCAGGATAGATTGTAATATCAAGTTACTGCATGCAAGTGAACTTTTGGGAATATTAGTTCTATTAGATATCGGTCAACAGTAGCAATGAGAAACATGAATGCATATAAAAGTAACCACAACGCTCAACTCACTTCTGATCACATCTAATCTGACTAATAAAGTAGCAAGCAGCTAAAGTTTTCCCGTAAGGTTTCAATCCAGGTTTTCATAGATTTGTTTAAAAACGAGTAATCATGTTGACTGACTTGAAGCTTCCATTACTCAGAGCTTATATAGTTTGTTTTATTAATCTATATCTGTATCTCATTGCAAGATGACTGGGAAACATTGTAATTTTGACTATTTCCATGGGCAAAGTTTGTCAGTTTGTTTTTATCTCTTGGCCATGCAGCTGATACTTGGGAGTTACCGGTAGTGGCAAGCTCAATGGGGTAAAATCCTAGCCCGCAGTCACCTTATGACAAGGAACAGACTTCTATCACTGGATGATAAATTGCCTTCTCCAAGTGTAGATTCGTAGCAACGAATGCGGTGATATGATTCCCTCCTAAGGCAGGAACCTTTGAAAGAAGGCAAGTATTTATGTTTTTGTGGGATTCTTTCTCCAAATATTCATGCGAGCATAGAACTTCTATATACCGTGCTGACACAAACTTTCATACTGCCCGTAGTCCTTGTTGGCAAAATCATATTTAGCTAGCAATGGTTGCACTTTACTATAGTCAAGAGCAGATATAGTGAACTTTGCAGCTGCCTCAATTATTTCATGTTATTTTCATCATGCATGGAGAGAAACCAATATTATCATTAGATGCGGTGTGTGATTTTGACTCGATGAGTTTCTTGCAGCTGTTGAAACAAAGATAGGAGTAGTTGTTTCTGATCTGTAACCATCTCTCATTCATTTTAACCCCAAATATAAGCGCTCTCTCTCTCTCTCTCAAAATAAATTATTTACATGGACAAATGGGGTTTGGATAGAGTTGCTCCCAATTTTGAAGTTTTTTTTTTCTCTCAAAATTCATGAATATAAGAAACCATCACACTGAACACGGTGTGAGCACCATGAATCCCTGATCCTAAAACTATGATATTTGCAGGATATTTTGCGCTGGAATTGTGCAGGAAATAGGTTGTAGGTCATCTTTAGTTGTGTTTTGCGTTTCAACTTTTTTAATTTTCAGTTTCGTTTGTATTGGGCAAATAGTTTTTTTTTATTTTTAATTATAGTTTCTGAGAAATTTTAAACTTGTTCATGCACAATTTCTGCCCAAAATTTCCTGCGTGTAGCAGAACCCTTTGTTGAATCTATCGGATTGAGAAATAAAGTCCAGCTTTGTGTGCTAATTTCGGTCTTCCAACATAGCATATGGTAGCAATCAGGAAAGTGATAAAACAGAAATATGAATATGGTTGTGATGAATAAAGTGACCAAACACAACCTGCAAGAAATTCGTGGGATTGATTTCATGAATTGAAATTGTGATTTGTGCATGACTGTCCTTGAATAACATCAACAAATTAGCACTTCTCACTGTTCTCAGGCCCTTGCCATAGACCACAAAACTCAATATGCATCCAAAGTGTTCTTGAAACGTCAAATACTAAAGTCCCGTTTGGATTCGGAATTAAGATGAGATCAGTTAAGATAAGTTTTGAAAGTTAAATAAAATATTATTATTATTATTATTTTGAAATTTAAAAAAGTTGAATTGAGATTTAAAAAAATTATATTAAAATTTGTATTTTATATGATAATTTAAAAAAGTGTAATAATGAGTTTAACTCGTTTTCAAATTTAAACGGGATCTAAAGTTTCGTTTTAACCACAATTCATGGGCTCATTGTTAGCTGGGTATGGTTGGATTATGTTAAATGAAGTAGGTACTCTTTTTTTTTTTTTTTTTCTTGCACAAGTAATATTGTTTGTTTCCTCCTTTAAAGTGATTAATTATAAAGAGGAACAACTTTTGCAGATAGGAATTTTCCGATGCTTGTTAGGAACCTAAACAGCAGGGCAACCACTTTATCTTTGACCAGAATGATCAAGCATTATATCTGTAAATATGTAAAACTTACGTACCAAAATGATCAGCATCAAGAGAGAGACCACCGAAACACAACAAAATGTAGTGGTATCCACGCTTTCTTCATCTGCTTCGGAGCATTGGAACTCTTTAAATTCTGAGCACTTATTATATATATATAGAGAGAGAGAGAGAGAGAGAGAGAGAGAGAGAGAGAGAGAGAGAGAGAGAGGTACGATTTGCAGTTATGTTGTACTTGAATAATTTGAATTTTAAAAAAATTTCCAGCTATAATCTAGTATTTTTTAAATATCTATAAAAGAAAATTATCTACAAAACTAAATTCTAATATCATTAATCCAACGAAAACACATAATTAATAATATATTGAGAATTAATAAGAAGATCAAGACACATTATTCTAGATGAATGTTTTTTTAGCACACGTTATCCATGTCGCATAATTATGGAAGATAAATTTTACAAATACGAATTTTACAAATTAAATTATATCATGTGATAATATATGATGTAAAGGCATTCAAATAAACATATGAATGGTATGGGACGTAAAATAAAGGCCTTCAAGAAGACAAATTATTATTATTTTTTTAAGTCTTTGATTTAGTAAATTATTTTTTATAGACATGTCATGTCGTGTATATATCGGTGAGCTATATAAAAGGCTTTTTAAATAAAGTGTAACCTATAATCATGATTTTTATCCCAGCCAATTGGATTCATCAAGGAAATTTATATATTTGGTATAGGCTACCGACCGTTAGGGTTTTGTGATTGGTATTTTATTTAAGTATTTTTTTCTAAATTTTTTATTTTATTTTATTTTATTTTATTTTAATCTTTTATTTTCTTCGAATAATTATATTGCTTAACGGTTGATGTATTCTAAAACATGATTAAAGAGGACTTTTCTTTCACTGTCCCCCTCCCCCCTCTCTCTCTCTCTCTCTAATATAAATTTTATTTTGTATATGTGTATTGTATTTTAATTAATCACATGTATTCACGTGCACTATAGTTAGCATGCACTCTTTTGGCTTGGTATAAAAGGTTGTTTCCTTCATTTTGTACATTTTAACACGAGCAGAAATTTTTCTCTCTCGAAATCCTAGCTTTACAATTCAAACTCTAGTTTTGCAATTTGAGTCTGAGCATGGCTATTGAAGATCCTCCACCTCCTCCTCCTCCTCCTCCTCCTCCCCCTTCTCCTTCTACACCACTCCATATTCTTAAAGATTACACGCCACGTTCCCTCCCCCCTCCCCCCTTTTTTTGTTGGTTAGAATTTAATTTTTTATATTTTGCTTTATTCAAAGGTTAAACAAGATTTCACTTGTCACTTGTATATTCTTTGCTTGTGAAAGTTCCATTAGTAACTCATTTGCTCTAAAAAAATATAGTTTGGAAACTTGACAACTTTCACCTCTAAATGAAAAGAATTCGACTTCTTATTAAATGAAAGCCCAATGAATCGGTGATGATGGATTAATCTATAACATATCCAGCACTGGTAACACGTGATATGTCAATAAATATAGTAAAATTTCTACTAACTACACTATTATATTATTCTTATCCTACAATAATGATATGGCATCAATTCTTAATTTTTTTTATAGAAAAAATAGATAATCTAAAGATAATGAAAAATGTCAGACTTTATATAGTTAATAATTGAATGAATTGAGATAAGGGGGTGACATATAACACTACTCTAAAAATAAATAAACATGAAAGGGATGTTAGAAAGAGTGGTACTAGAGACACTCTTGTGGGATCCCGATTGCGATCTCGACTACGATTTCGCCAAGGTAAAATATCTTTTTAATATTTTGTTTGTTTTTTTCTTTATATATATTTTTTAAATAGTTTTAATATATTTTTAAAAATTCACAATACTATAAAAAAATATTTACTTAATCATCAATAAATAAAAATAAGAAAAAAAAATCGTTTAGTGAAGTGTGACTTTTATTTATTTTTGTTTGTAGCTTTAGCATTTCTCTAATAGAAATCATATAATCACACATGACTTTTAGGAAAAACTTCTTATCGGTTTTAATCTTATAACTTTAAGTACCTTTGTCTATGTATGATTTATCACAAATTATAATCAAAGAAAACTATATTAAAAAAACTTAACAATCATATCAATAATAGAATTAGTGATTAATACATTCTTTCTATGCGTATAAATATGTTATCAAAGCACGAAGAGATAAGGTCTCGTTTGGTTGTTCAACTCTATTGAGATGAACTCAATTCAGTCTAATTTTAAATTAAATTTAATATCAAAATACTTAACTTTCAAATTACTAAACTTATCTCAACTCAAAATCTTTTGATCCATGTGTTTTTTAATTTCAACACTTCTTTACATGTGAAACCCACAATCTTTTTCAACTTCTTATTAATATATCTAAATTTATTTTAATATTCAAACACATTTAAATTCATCTTAAGTAGACTCTACAAAGCTCACTCAAACATCTCAATTTACTATTATTTATAAATAAAACTCACTTCAACATCTCATTCAAGTGATACTCATGGAACTTCAAAGGGTATCACCTGTTACTCAAAGAGTGGCCTCCAGGTTTAAGCATTCAAGACATAGATTTGATACTCAGCATTTTGGGTTCAGATATATAGTTTTATCCATGGAACATATGAATGAGGAAAATGACGCCTTCATTGGAAATACCCTGGGCCGGCTCTTTGAAATAGACCAATACTTTCTCCCAGAGAATGGAGCCACACATTTTCTCAAAATAAGGGTTGATATCAACACAGAGATGCCCCTGTGTGGAGGATTCATCCTACCCAGACTTGACATGGAACCGACGCAAATCACGTTCAAATATGAAAGACTATCCGATTTTTGTTTTTTCTGTGGAAAACTTGGTCATCTATAACAAAATTGTCCAAGTTATTCAACTTCGATTATGGATATCTTTTTTGGTCTGGGTCTTAGGGCAGAGGTTCCAGAGATACGTCAAGGTCTAAAGTTTGAAGATCCACTCTTGGCAGGAGAAGGACACCAAGGTATACTCTCAATACCCCCTCCAGTTGTCCCCAAGCAAGGTCCCATTCTTCCAAACCCTCCTCCTCTTCCTCCTATCCGTCTATTGGGAAAACAATAATCCATGCCCATGACTGAGTATCTGTTAAAAGAACCATCATGAAATCATCCTCTAGTTGAAAACTTGGGCAAGGAAAAAACTATTCTTGTCAGCATAGAACACGGGTTAAGGAAGCGGTACAATATTTCAAAACTCTTTTTGGCTAACTCAAACTACAGTACACATCATCTTTAAGAAGATCAAACTTAGCACCTGAAAAGCATGTTGAAAATGAACGAACCAGATCAAAGCTCCATGTTCAAAGAACCACGTGGTGTGAATCAAGACTTGCCGACAAACCTACAATCAACATTTAAGGATAGCAGCCTCAACTGCCACTTCAATCAATTAGCTCCCTTGATCCAAACAATTATTCAGCCTTCAAAGATCTCAATCGTCCATGTCTCAGTCCAGGGATTTAATCTTTCTGACTCCTCTGCAAAACTGCAAGATAAATCTTCATCAAAGAATCTGCTCCAAATCATTGAGGATAATCCCCTTTGTGGGCCGAAAAAATTATCGAGCCGAAAGAAATCACTGGGCTTCCATCGGGTGAGTTAGAATCCAGGCCCACTCTTTTCAATCAACTATTTTCATAGTTTAACCTCCATCCAAGCCCAATCTCAATTCTAATATGTTTGTCAACCCCTCAGCTAGCCCATACATTGCTTTTAACACAATCCTCCTTAGCCCATCGCCCACCAAAACCCCACATCAACCCAACTCATCATCTCCCCCTTCATTCTCCTTTGATTATAAACAAATAAAGCCGCATCTTTCTAAGGACCCTTCGGCAAGCATGGAAACCCATCCACTTACCCTCCAAGCTAACCCATGTTCATCACCTAAGCCATCGAGAAAGAGGAAAATACATCTAGAAGAGATGGAAGCGACTTCACAGAAAAAATGTTTCTTGAGTTCAACTGTTCAAGTAATTATGATGCAACAGAAGACTTTAACCCCATGCATCATTTATACAAAGAGATGAAAGCTTTCAAGAAGGCAAGTACTCTGATACATTCCCCCAAACGAAAAGGACAAAAGGGGCGCAAACCTATCAGGAGGCAGTTCAACACCAGCTTATCATTGGGAGATTTGACCCTCACTTAAACCAGATTTCTCAGGACACGGGTAACAATTCTCAGACCCAATCCTTGACTATGTTTTCCTTACATCCAACGACTACGGTGGCAGAATCCTCATTGCCACCGAAGGAGCCATAAGGCTCCTTGCTTGGAATTGTCGAGGTCTTGCCCGACCTCGAGCAATCAGATCCCTCAGGGTGCTTGTTAGGGTTCATAATCCTGAACTTATTTTTATTTCTAAGTGCTTATTATCTAATGACGATCATGTAAGAAAAACTAACTTATTAGGATTTGTAGATTTTGTTTATGCCCCTCCAGTTGTTAGATGGGGGGCCTTTTGGTGTTATATAGACCAGGGTGGATCTGAAAGTTGTAAATATCTCTAATAATATAATCTATGTTCTAATGTATTCGGATCCGAGTCACATGACATGGTTTCTCAATTTGGTATATTGTCCTACACCTCATCAAAAAAAGCAGATGCTTTGGGATGGTTTAGAGAAAATCATTGACTCTAACTCGGGTCCTACTCTTGCCATGGATGATTTTAACACTATTCTTTCTCAATCTGAAAAAATGGGAGGCAATCATTTGGCTAATAATTCTAAGCCCAACGGACTTCAACTTCTCATGGATAATCTTGGGTTAATTAATATGGGTACTTTTGGCCCCAAATTCACATGGTCGAACAATAGGTCTGGATCCCACATCATCAAAGAAAAATTAGACAGAGTTATTGCCAACCTTGCTTAGGTTCATCTTTTCCCACAAGCTTCTACCCTCCCAAAGATATTCGTCTGACCATGCCCCAATTCTCCTGGACACCTCTAACAAAAGATCAGGTCCCAAATCGTTCAAATTTGAAGAATTTTGGCTCAAGGATTCTTCTATCTTCTAGGTCATAAAGGATGAGTGGGGTATCCGCGCCTTAGGCTCTCCTTCTTTCATCCTTGTTAAAAAATCAGAAACACGAGAAAATCCCTCAAGGACCGGACTAAACATAGTTTTGGTCATATTCAAACTCACATTTCTAACCTCACTTCCACCATTTTGGCTATCCAAGAACATACCTCTGATCCTTCCTATAACTCTTTGGAAGAAAACTTGAAAGAGAACATTAATGAGTGGTTGCTTAGGGAAGAATCTCTTTGGAAACAAAAATCTAGGGTCACTTGGCTCCCCACCATTGATCTCAAAACTAAATTTTTTCATGCCTCAACGTCCATAAGATATAGAAGGAACATGATTGATAGCCTCAAGGTTGGTAGAAACCAGTAGACTTCTGACCAATCCATCATCAATTCCCAAATCCAAAATCACTTCCAAACTTTTCACCACTACCCATCCTCTTCAACCTAATGGTCTTGAATTTCTTTTTTCTAAAAAGATCTCTGTCATTGAAAATGACATTCTTTGCCACATTCCTACGGGTGATGAGATCACTCTTATTGTCAAAAAACTCTTATCTTCTAAAGCTCATGGGCCTGATGGGTTTACCGGTCTTTTCTATAAAACATTATGGGAAGTTATTAAGTATGACTTATTGGAGGCAGTCAAAACTCTTTGTTAATGGGAAAATGCTGAAAGAACTCAATCACACCAACCTGGCTTTAATTTCAAAAGTGGACAACCCCAATGATGTTAACCAATTCAGATCCATTCGCCTCTCCAATGTATGCTACAAAATCATCGCTAAAATCTTGACTAATATGCTAAAAGCAATTCTTCTCAACATTATCTCTCATTTCCAATCAGCTTTTACTCTTAACTGACTCATTCAAGACAATATCATTCTGGCTTAGGAAATTTTTCACAAGATGAAAAAAAGAATTGGCCATTCTAGCGAAATGGCGATAAAATTTGATATGGTCAAAACTTTTGATTCCATGGAATGATCTTTCATCCTCAATGTTCTCTATCATTCTAGCTTATGTAACACTTGGAGAAACTGGATTAAAAAATGTATCACCATAGTCTCATACTCCATCATCAATGGAACCCCCAACGGGTACTTCTATCCTACTAGAGGTCTTAGACAAGAAGATCCCATTTCTCCCTTCCTTTGTATCCTGGGTTCTGAAGTTTTATCTCAATTAATCATCCAAATAGAACAACAGTACTTCATTAAAGGGATCAAATTGTCTAGAGGAGGACCATTTATTTCTCATATTCTTTTTGCTAAGTCTGTTCTTATTCGGGGAGGCCACTCCTAACATTGTCACTCATTTCGAAGACTGTTTGGACACTTATAACTCTTGGTCAGGACAAAGCATCAACAATCGAAAATATTCCCTTCATTTTAGCAGGATCACTTCTCATCACACCATTTCGACCATTAAACAGATCTTTGACTATAAAGTTTCGCCTCCTAACTCTAAATATCTAGGTCTTCCTCTCTCAAATGGAAATGATTGAAAAACCTTTTCTGGAAAGCCTTCTCTCTTGCATCAAAACAAAACTTCAAGATTGGAAGGCAAAAATCCTCTCCCAAGCGGCTAGAATAGTTCTCATTAAAGTTGTGGCGAGTACTATTCCTTTATACATCATGTCCTCCACTCTCATCCCTAAATACATTGCTAGCAAAATGGATTCTCTTTTCAAAAAATTCTAGTGGGGTTATTCTAAGCATCAAAACAAGAAATTCACTCCTAAATCCCAAAACTCTATTTGTACTCTAAAATCCATGGGATGTTTAGACATCAAGCGTATGTATACCTTCAACTCCACTTTGATAACTAAATATGCTTGGTTTCTCATCAACGGATCCTCTAGCCTCTGGAAGGATGTCATTTCTAAAGTTTACTTAGGTCACAATAACTTTTTCGAAGTATCTCCTAAGCCCTCAGATTCAATCTTTTGAAAGAGTCTTTTAAAATAGAGAGATCCTTAAAATTGGCATCTGCTATCAAATCAATAATAGAACCTCCACTAAGTTTAGTCTCTGACCGATTCCTTCTCTTCCCACTCTTTTCTCGAAAAATTCCTTTTGGGAGATTCAAAATCTTCTTTTGGCCAACCATAATTTCTACATGGTCCTTGACAAGCCCAAATGGTCTCATCATTCTATAGGTCTGTTCTCCATGAAATCAGCTTATGCTGCTCTGATTAAAGATAATCTTTCCTCCATCCAAGATTCCCCTAGTTGGAAAAAAAATATGGAAACTGAAAACTCAGAATAGACTCAAACTTCTCCTCTAGAAATCTAGCCTTAACATTATTTCCACTGAATCCAATATCAATAAAGTCATCCAACTTGATGAGACTCAGCTCAACTATCCTTTATGCCACACCCAAGCTAAAACTCTTTCTCATCTATTCCTGAATTGCTCTTACTCTAGAATTTTATAGAGGAATTCTAATTGGCCCATTGATACATCCCTTTTTGCAAATCAAGTTTTCATCAATTAGGTTAAAATCATCATCAACCCTATGGTGTCTCTCAGTATCCCAAAAGATAATTATCACTCCTTTCAGCTTTTTGCAATAATTGTCATGGATAGTCTTTGGTTCCTAGAAAACAAAGTCATGCATCATCAAAATTTGTCTTCTCCTATGGATTTTATTATCTCCATCTTCAAAACTTTCCAGCATCATTCTAAAACTTGGCTGACAAATGAGCATCTCAACCATCCCATTAAAGATTGTAGCACTGAAGGACACTACCTCATAAGATTTGATGTAGCCGTTAGATCCCAAGATAGCACTCTAGCAGCTCTTTGTTGGAATGGTAAGAGGGAACTTATCTTTGCACTCACGGACTTCATCAACAATACCAACCCAAATATTGGAGAAGTTTCGGCAGCCCTGTTAGCCATAAAAGAAGCTGTACAAAGGCACATCCGACAAATTACTTTAGAAGGAGATTCTCAAGTGAAACACCAATCCAAGACTAGCTCATGAGTCCAATCATAAAAGATATCAAGCATCACCTTCTCTTCTTCTCACTTTGAAATGTTACAAAGATTCATCAATCTCACAATCGATGCGCGCATTACTTAGCATAATGGGCAGCAAATACGCAAGTTTATGATAATATCTCCCTTATTGTCTTGCCTCCGTCTTTGTTGAATTTTCATAATGGCAATGACTCCCTTGTTAATTGTATTTATTTGCTTAGATTGTGTGTTGTACTCTTTATTTCCTGTTAATACAATGTTCTGTTGCGAAAAAAAAAAAAAAAAAAGTATTCACCAAAAATTTGAAAAAGCGAAAGGTTGGTTCGAGCAATGAACGGCATGACACCTACTACATTTTTAACCACACATACCACCATTTTCACCAGAGGATTCAAAAAGAGGGAAAATCCTTTTAACTTCTCAACCATTCTCCATGTCCTAGCTCTCTCGCTACCACTTCTTCCTCTTTGGCTAAGCTCTTAAACCCAGTACGTATATGAGAAACCTCTTCAAGCCTCAATCATTTATACTAACATTTTTCCTTAATCACATCATTTAATGATCTAGGTCTTCAATAGTTCTCTTTCGATCCTAGCTTCCACCACTTTTTGGCCTCAATTACTTCACGTTTAAACCGTCAATAGAAATAAACCCACTTGTTTCTTGTGGTTTTAATGGTCTCTCGATTAGTATAAATCAGATTTTGAGAATTGGGTTTTGCTTATTACATGCACAAAATAGATGTGTGCTTATAAGGTTAGCTTCAATTTTGTTGTTTCTCTCTTTCTGTAAAACATACTGTATAATATCGGCGATATATTTTCGCTCTAAAGTTTTTGCTTTAAAAAAAGAATTAAACTTGATCTGTTATTCTGGGAATACATTGGAAAATAAGAAAAATTTACTAATTTTAATCATAGATTCTCGTTTTTTGAAGAATGAGAATCTGAAGAGCTCTACTTCACTGAGAAAATTAAGCTCGGATAGGCCAATATTTCATTTTTTAGTCTGAAACGATACATAGGATTATTGATTTTTTTTCTATATATTGTTCAAAGTGAAGTTAGCACCGATTTACCTTTGTTTTGGTCCTGAAAAGAATTTGTTTTGCTTATTTGACTCGTTATATGACGAGCGTGACTTTGTTTGTGATATTCCATCTTCTTTTGGTTGGTTATCCCTTGATTTTTCAGTTCTCGATGTATTTGTGCAGACACTACTGATGCTCGAGTTGGTTGACTAGAAAAAGGATGTAAAAAGAGGAGATCAATCTAAATCATGAATTTAATTTTGTCAAATAGGACGTCAGAAACATAACTAATTGGATTTATCGAAATTATCATCACGGTTAAGGCGAGTTTTCATATTCAAACTATATGATTGCAGAACAATTAATTCAAGATTGTATTTTTAGTCTATTTTATCTTTTCTTGGCTACCTCAGCTACCAAATAGAGGGTAGTATACATATTGTTATATTTATCATGATGAACTGTACTTTTTTAGTTTGTTTATATTCCATTTTATTCTTAGTAAGGCTGTCGATATGCCCACTTCCTTAAAGATTGCTGAGTTTGGCTCAGGTTATACATCCCGATTCATTCCCACTTGTTGTCATTATGAGATTCAATGTTGCCATGATATAAAAAGTATCTTGAATCCTCTGCCTGTGAAATAACTAGCCTCTTAGTTTTTGTATCATCATTTAAAATTTGGAGTCTTAGTTACTACGTTGTAACTTGCGTCTCTAAGTTTATGCACTTGACTTTGCAGAAATCTCCTTAACTTGATCAAAATTTTATCAGGGGAGTTTCTTCATCATGGGAAGAGGTAGAGGAAAAGGAAAGAAGCGAACTATTATTTCTACCCATGAGGATCCTGGAAGTGGTGAAGAAGGAAAAAGTTCAGGGTACAGGAGAAAAGGAAGGCCCCAAAAACCACTAAAGGATGAAATTGAAGAAGAAGCAGAAGAGGAAAAATAAGAAGTTGCTGAAAAGATAAAAGAAGATGGTGAGAATTCTAAACGCAATATTTCTAGAAAAGATGTGAAAAATCAAGCTACCATAGAGAATGGACGAAAGAGGAAGTGATCTGCCCAGGTCAAAGAAAACAAAGATTCAGTGGGAATGGAGAATGGTATTGGAACAAAATCAATCCCCAACGATTCAACTAAGTCTGTCGGATTTCGACAAAATGGAAGTAGGAGAAAAAATAAGCCTCGTCGAGCTGCTGAAGCTTGTGTCGAGTGCAATTGAGTTTGGATTAGCTATTACAATGGTTGCATACCTTCTCTTCCCTTGGATTGGTCGTTTGTATGGAGAGGGGCTTTGTTAACTTTCATATGGTTTCCTTAATTCCTTTGTCATATATTTGCTTTTTGTAATATCTGAGCTCCCATTTCTCTATGAATGATTTTGATTGGGAGGTTTTGGAGCTAAAATTATCTTGTCAGAATTTTGCATAGAGCTAGCACCTTTAAAAAAACTTTGTTTCTCTTACTTCATTGATCTTGAATTGTACCATTTACTTTTGTTTCCCTTTCAAATTTCTTTCTTCCTTTCCTTTATCCCTCAGCATGGATTTGCAAGAAAAGGAGCACAAGAATTAGAGCAGATGTGTATGATGAATTAGGACATTGGAAGGGATCCAGATCCCAGAGAATGAAACTCTAGTGCTGGAACTGGAAATTAAACGGAAAGTGTTATGGGTTAACACAGGCTAACTGAAGCATTGATCAGATATGACTCAGGTAATGGACGGCTCCAATATGATCTATATTGCTAAACCTACTATGCTTCATCACTCACTGATTACTTTTTATGACATGTAGACAGAACACATTCAGGGTTGTGTTCTTTGCCATTCTTAACTCTGATTCTTGAACACTTCATCATATAAAACGAGGTAAGTAAAAAAATTATGCATTTCTTTTTAATATTTGTCTTTTGGTGTTTATAGATGCATTTGTATGGTGAAATGGTTGGATTATATCCTGTGACGCATATGATGGTGTGATATTCATGTCGATTATACTGCAAAGTATAATTGTTTCTCTTGCCAATAAATGGAGGAAACATGTTGGAGATCAAAGTCAAACATTTTGTAGGTAGGTTTGATGATCTGTGCATCTCGGTTTTAATTTATCTGGAACCTGCTTTTTAGTCCTTCAAATGTAAAAAATTTATTGGTGTACTCTGCTGAAAAATTAGGGAAATTGATGTTGGAAGCTTTGCTCTGGCAGATGGGAATAATAGTTGGATGCTGAGGAGAGCATGAGCATGCAGTACAGCTTCCTTTCTAGGATGCCAGGAATTCAAACAAGTTTCTGGATGCAGACAGTACCTTAATGAAGACTCTGCACATGTGGAAGTGATTGAGATACAATTTTTGTTATGCTTAACAACTTCATACTTAGAAGCACCCCTCTAAATCTCTTAATTTTAGGACTTGGTTGCCCAGCAAATGGACATGGAACATCTTGACAAAACCAGCAAGAGAAAATTATCGTAATATTCAAAGTTTCCTTTTTTTTTTCTTTTGATTCATACCGGGTGTCCGGAACAGCGTCTTGACTAATTTTGAGGGTGCACAGGCCTTCGATAAGGATTTTTTTGCAAGTGTACTTCGATTAATTCAAGAAGAAAAGCTTTCAATCCAATGGTATCTAGAGATTGTTTGTATTAAAGGAGATTTGAACCTTGAGACTTAAAGGAAACATCTCCTAACTCTAAGGCCTTTGTTGATTGTAATATCCAACGTTTCTAAAAATCCACATCTTTACTGAAAGAATTTTTTTTCCCATGCAATATGAATTATTTAACCTACACAAGAGTCGCTCACGTGTGTGTTAGTTTTATTTTTAAGTTGATTTTTTGCTAAACCAAAACTCTCATTGTCAATTATCAAGTCTATAACTTATCATGGGCATCTCCAACAAATATTTTCAAACATCAAGCGACAGCACACCTGTCACTTACATTATTTTGTGGTGGTTCTATAATTCGTTTTTATGCAAATATTTTAATTTAGTCTTTAGATAGACGACATCCTCTAATAGGATAAGAGCAATGATCAAATTATTGGTTTTAAATAAATTTTAATTTTTTTTATTTTTAGATGTTTGTCGAAAAAATTATATTCCTTCTTCACGTATTATCTTTTTTTAGTTTAATTAAAGTTCACTTGCTTAAAAAAATAAATAAATAAAAGTCTATAACTTATCATAACTTTCTCATCTAATACAACATTTTCTCCTCGCACTTGTAACGGTCTACGTGTCCGGTGTAAATTTACGATTTTGGGTTGCATTTGTTCTGCTCCATATGCTATCAAATTGTGCAGTGTCATAGACATTATGACATATAACTGCGGGCTGGCCCATTTGGCTTTTTTATAGAGATTTTCTTGTATTGTAATGTATTCGTGGGCCACTATTTCCTAGAGCTACCGTACACTTGGATCGGAGCTCACTCCACAATATCCTTTGCGTTGCCTATTTGATATTTTCTTCCCTTGCAAACTCTCCACTATAACGTTTACTTAATTTAGTTTTGATTAATATTATTTTTTATATTTTAGTTTTATAATAAATATTTGAATTTAAAATTATTCCATTATTATTCATAAAACATCATTATATTATCCTTAGAATTGTCATGCAAAAATTATCTCCACGTAATCTAACAGACACAAAATATATATACAAATCTCAGACGAATAATGTAAAAGTATTTTTATTGGCTTGACTAAATTTTGCAATAGACATGCTACACTTTTTATAATTTTTATTATAACTATATTTTAAATAAGGGGGTAGGGGTATTTTTGTAAAGTAACTTATAAAAATAACATCAATTTATATAAATATCCTCATTTTAATACATAATTATATTCAAAATTACAAAAAAAGATTATACATATATCATTACTCATAACTAAACTTTAGTCAATATGTGCTAAAACAACCATCATATTGGATTAAGGATTGTTATATATAAAAAATTGGATTTAAGCTACGATAATTCACTATTTGTAGTAAATAGGTTAGTCAAATATTAATTTTTTTTTGTTTTACTTCTCTCACCAAATATGTAGGTGCTTTTTATAATTAAAAAATTTAGATCGGTTTACTATTATTAAATAGAAAATGTGATAAAAATTAATAATTTAATTAATATTAAATTAATTGTAATATAATTATTATTAATATTTAATTGGTAGAATTAAAAAATGTGATAAAAAATTAAGTAAATAAAAGAATTATTAAGTTAATAAGATTTTATTATTAGAAAGAAAATAAGTAAATATAAATATTGAATTTGAATAAAATAATTAAAATTAAAATGTTCATTTAATTGCGAATGCTGAGACTAAGATGACTCATATAACTACAAACAAGACATGGGTGAAGATATCGAAGGAAAGTTGGAGATGAAGGGACACGTACAGTGGTAAAGGCAGGCAGCCTGGGTTCATTTATTTCCTTTGTTTTAACTTTTAGAATAATTCTAAGGAGTAGCCATCGTATAGGCGAATCCATTGCACACATGACGTGTGGACCGGATTCACTAAAACATTGAACCGGTTTCACGTCTCCAGCCCGTTTCACGTTTCTCCTCTCTCTGCCCTCAATCATTCCCACCCTCCCTCCTTCCCATGGAGACCAAACCCTCCCAAAATGAAATCGCCCTCCCTCCTTTCGTCTTCTTCGACAGCCATCCCCACCACGACCTCAGCCCTTCCGAGGGGATCACTCCCAACGCGACATCCCTCAGTCCCCAAGCCCTCGGTCCGTTCAAACCACGGTCGTGAAGCCATCAATCCATCGATGCAAAGCCCTCAGTCCGTCGAGGAGAAGCTGCCCTTAGCCCACCGATGCAAAGCCCGCAGATATGCGATAGGGTAATCTGTGATTCTAGGATTTTCTGTCACATACACTTATTTGTTTTTTTTTCTATTTACTCCATCTATAGATTGTAGATTATAAGTTTTTAAAATTTAAAATTTTTTCTGTTTACTCCATTTCTTTTTTCTCTCTGTATTTACATGCAAACTAATGGTAATTCAGATAAACTTATAATCTACGCATGTATATAGTTCGTGCGTGTGTTTGATTGTTAAAGTTATTTTTTCTATAGATTGTAGATTTTAAGTTTTTTTTTTTAATAATTTGAAAGGGTGATAATCAAATTACCCATTACAAATTACTCCATATTTTTTTCCTCTTTGTATTTGCTAAAAGCTTATTGCCATGGCCATTCATACTAGTTGTTGTGAAATTTAACATTTTTTTAAAAGTAAAAAGATTTGTTGTGAAATTTAACATTCTTAATAGATATATATAATATCGTAAATCTTTGACTTTTTATTTCAATAAATCGAGATGAATGGGCAACCATATCTACTGCTTGAGCTGAAATCACCAAATCATGCAGAGATTGTGGTGTTCTGTTTCAATTTCTTTCCATTAATGACCAAATAAAATGGCATGTAGAACAGATTCGGGAGATTTTATAGCTATGGATATTCCAAACTACTCTTAAATCTTAACACAAAATGCTCCCCACCCCTCGGAGTCCCATTTAATTGAAATACAAGCAACTAAGATTGGTGTGAATGTAGATGAATGCCATGTATTGTTGTCCAATCATGCAGGTTCCGGATTTGAATTATTGACTATATGAGGGTGCTATATATTTTACATCTTCCAGATTGTTGAGATTGGTTACAAATTTTGCAGTCTGTATCATGATTACTTAGTTAATTCAAGCAGTTAATAGCCATAGGTTTTGGTCATACTTGAAATTTCATATCAATCAATCATAACTTTTTCTCTTTCACATAATTTGCTCAACCTTGTTGGATATTCCATTACTTCTTGGATATGATTTCAGTTATTTACGTTTGGTGAAATTAAAAGGCTGAAAAGTTTAACACCAGTTTTACGTCATGCAGGTTAAGGAACCTGAAAACAAGCTCGAGGATTGTAAAAATCAGAGTCTTACACTGTTAGCCTTCAAAATGAGGTTGTGAAAAACTCAGTTGTGGTAGTTTTTATATCAACTAGCTCATCGGAAGTTGAAATTAATGATGTTTTTTTTTTTTTACTGTTTAATCAGGTGAATGAGCTGGAACGAAAACTAAATTAGCAGTAACAAAATTCAGAGTCTTGCTTACTTCATCAAAAAGTCTTTTTTTATTATTTCTTTTTACTGTTGGCTAATTTCACTCTTCAGTGTTTTATAAAAGGCCAACTCTATGTTAAAAAATGTCCACATTCTAATGAAATGTTCATAATTTTACATACAAGTATATCATATGGCTGAGTTACTTTTGCACTCTGTTTATCCTGTTATATGTAATATTCATCCATCATGATTGTCATTGCCTACTTTCTCTTTTCTTTTCTTTTTACTGAGAGAAATCTCTCTAATGGCTAATGTTTTCTTTTCCTTTAGGCAAATTGTAAGTTGTGAGATGTAACTAAAAAGGGGAACTGGAAAATGACTCCTTGACATGTTATTGCAAATTAAGGTAAAGAGCTTGAAGATAAGTTTAAGGTGCAACAACAGCAATCTCAGGGTATTCATGATTGCACTGGAAAATGACTCCTTGACATGTTATTGTAGATTAACAACAGTTGATGAAGAGATGGGTGGGAATTGAATGCAGGTATTGACTTCTTGGGACTCAAGCCTTCTGAAGTTGCTGCAGCAGTGGCTATTTCTGTTTCAAGGCAAATTCAAGCAGTGAACATTGATAATTTGAGAGAGAGAGAGAGAGAGAGAGGTCATTATAATTATATGTAAATTGTACATTGCTAAATAAACCTGTGTAATGAAAACAGGTTGTGCACTTCAATCGACTTTGTAAACTTCCTTAGCCAAGCAACACAAGTTTATGTAGATTTTCGTTGCTTTGTTTTTTGAGATGCTTATTCTATACATGTTCGGATTGTTTTTGTTTTTGTTTTTGTTTTTGCTATGATTGTGCAAATGAGCCAAAGAACAAAAACAGAGAACCCATCACATTGCAAAATAAAACCGTTATGCTCTATTTTTGTTCTTTTTTTTTTTTTTTTATCTTAGATTCCAACATTGAGTTGTTGACAACTAGCAGCATTGTTGTAGAAATTCTTGCATGAACGCATAATTTGGAGCTAAACCAAAATGGTAGAAATTCATATAAAGTTGTTATATACATCACTGTCTGGACTCTGGATTTTACGTACATATCAATATATACACAAGGTATACATGGTGGGTGCTACCAACGCCCCCTATCTACATAGTACACCACAACAAATCCACATACTACAACATAGCATTTCAACAAGGAGCATAAACTAATACCAAAGCATCTCCACAACAGAAC
This sequence comes from Platycarya longipes, assembly GCA_036559045.1. Taxonomy (NCBI): domain Eukaryota; kingdom Viridiplantae; phylum Streptophyta; class Magnoliopsida; order Fagales; family Juglandaceae; genus Platycarya; species Platycarya longipes. The sequence goes on from CM071798.1 coordinate 3,736,770, forward strand.
AAGCGTTTGTACACAAAGCACCTAGTCTACAATCTACACAAACAACACCAAGTGCATCTCGACGACTGGATACAAATCTATACACGACAAAAACTGCTTGGGGTCACCCGTTGCGCCACAATCAAATCGACGTCTCCACAACTGACAAGTTGTACTAACAGCCCCTTCACAACAAAAAATACACAAAAGAAGCAGATTTTGGCACAGATTGCACCATAGGTTGCACCATCTCCGCAACTACACATAAAACAAGCAAATAAAAAGTTAATAATGATACCAAATAGGTAAGTAATTGTGCACAAAACCAGCTGGGATTCTTAGTACAAAACCAGATGGGATTCTTGACACAAAACCAGTGAAACTGTATCAAGGTGTGTATGTGCTTACATTGTGCACTAACTATGAGGTATGCTACAGATTTCTGCAGCTAGATGTTTCATTATTATTTTCTTAGTTCCTTTACAATGATGTATTCTCTAATGTGAGTTTTTGTCTAAGAATAATAGCATGATATGAGTTAACCCGCTCAGTATTTTTCACTGTATCTTGCAACGAAGCATCTTTGAGGCCTTTCTGCACATGAATTATTTGTTCCCTGATGGCTCTAAAAAATTTCTTGTGTCTTGAAACTACATCTTCTCACCTTTGAGACTTGTCTATCACAGATGACAAGTTGACTGCTCTTTCAAAATCTTCCACCTGATTAGAGATAATAACCAGTATAAGATTAAAAAAACTTAAGAAGACTAACAAAATAGATAAATAGCTAAGGTCGAGGTCAACATTAATACCTGCCATTTTGCTATTTCAAGGGTTGTTGTAAGATCATGCCTTTGATAATTAATTGACAGAAGTAGCTTTGGGTGTGGGTGCTCACCTTGAAGACTTTGCTAGTACAGCAAAAGATAGAATATTGATTGCATCCTAAATTCCAAACCAAGGGAAAAAGATCCACCATATAATATATATCAAAACAAAAACATAAATTGAGATTCTAGAACAATGAACCTACCATATGCATCTATAAGTTAAGGAACCTTTAAAACTTCGTAAACACTACTGACCCAAATAAAAATCTAAAAAACTAATCAATTTAATGCAAAAAATGGAGACCAAAATGAAAGAAACATCAATGACCTATATTGTAATAGATAAGATGATCAAAGCAATAAGTGTTTAGACTATAAGCCCTATATATATCACTTCTAATTAATCTCGAAATTTAGTCCCATTTCCAATAGATTGTTACAGCTTATGGAGAAAATATGATTTCTCATCATTAACTGGCAAAGCTATGGAGAGCAGCTTCTTCCCTAACTAGCTGCCAACATTTTTCAGCCATAAGAAGTAAAAACAAGTAAACTTTCTATACCTCTACTGGAACAAGATGCATAGAACAGGACAACCAAGTGAAGAAATGTAAATATACACATTAAAAATCACAGAAGCAATTAATTATCAAAACGATAATTATTGAAGCAATTCAAATCATTCTTCAAATAATTCCTTGAATTGTTTATCTTTACGAATGGTCCTAACTTATTTTGATCCATATGAATGTCACTTTGTAGGTCAGATTATCTCTAATTGGTAATTATTTTGATCCATATGAATGTCATTTTGGAAAATATAAAATATAATTTTTTGCAATCAATGTCCAATTAGGTTTACCTGAAAGAGGGGAAAAATGGTCAATATCATACTAGGTACTTGATCGAGATTGTCTTCAAATGTATAATCAAATGATATCGACTCAATTTCAAGGGAGTTTCACAACATAAACGCAATAAAACTCATATTTCTAATTCAAGGGATGCTAACTTTGACAAACAAAAAATGAGCAAATCCAAACCCATATACATATGTCTAAGATTTGTGAGTTCAAAACATAGTGAAAAATCAGAAAAAGAGAAACTTTTTTTCTTTTGAGAAAAATAGAGCCTCATTTTGATAAAAACCAGGACACTTACCGGCGATGGCGTCGCGGAGGGCGTTGGCAGCGACATCAGGGATGGAGGCGAGAGCAAAGACAGTGATCAGGGGGAGTTGTGGCTAACGTTGCAGAGGCAACGAGAAGCAGATGGAGATAAAGATACGACGGGGGATATATGGCTTTTCGAAAGAGACAGACAACGGGAACCCGGAATGGAGGCGGTGTGAGGAGTCCAACGAAAAATACCAAAAATCACAGGAGAGAGAGAGAGAGAGAGAGAGAGAGAGAGAGAGAGAGAGAGAGAGAGAGAGAGAGAGAAGCGAGGCTGTTGCCGTTTTGGGCACCGATCAAATGTGATTGGTCTGTTAAAGGAGCTTGTGGGGAGGGGCAGTGCTGGGCATACGGATGACCGTCGTGAGGTTGTGCTGAACTGAGGGATGGTGAAGCGGGGTGGCACTTGGTAGCGGGAGGGCGTCGCGGGGATGGTTTCTTGGCAGAGGGAGTCTTCGCGGGCAGAAATTTGAAATGGGGTGTGGGTTCATTGCAAAACACGTTGCATATGGAAACGGAAAAAAAAATAAAACAATAAAACAGAGTAGCCACGTAGTGAGTGCATTATGTGCACTGTTACAGTAGATGCTCTGTAGAATTACTCTAACTTTTAATGGTTGAGTGGGGCCGGGAATGGTGATCGGAGTGAGGGGCAGCAGCCGCAAGTCCACCGGATCATCATGCAAAGACAAAATATCAAATCAAAGAACAGTGATTCCAATAGAGATGGGGATCATCATGATTTCTCAAACCAACTAATTTGTTGGGAGGGATGGGGAGATCTTTTTCCCGTTTGTAGTAAACCCATTATTGTTTCAACTTTTCCTATGTTTTTCCTCAGGGCGACATGATTTACATCTGCTTCTCATTTGACATTTCCAAAGAGACGACGACATGAGGCATTTACATAGAGAAAAATTATATATCTCCCCCCACCCCACAATAGAAAAAATCTAAAACACCCCCTCCCCAGATCTACCGACATATTTTTTGATAAAAAAAAAAAAAAGGAAATGTTTTTTTTTTCTTCTTCTTTTTTTTTTTTTAGTTTTTTACATTATTTTTAAATAAATATTTTCAAATAATATTATACTTTTTTATATTTTAAAAATACTTACTTAAAAAATTATGTAAAAAAACTAAAATATAAAAACAAATCGAGATGTAATTGAGATTCTAAAATCGAAATTCTTAGCATCCAAAAAAAAAATTATTATTTTTATTTAGTGATTAAGAAAATGATGTTGTGAATTCTTTAAAAAATATATTTAAAAATATAAAAAAGTGAATGAAAAAAATTGATCTTTTTAGAATATATTCAAACTAGCACCGCTCTTATATATATAATATAGTTTTGAAAATCTCAAAAAATAATATTAAATATGAATTTTAAATAGATAAGTTTTATACATTTTTTATAAAATAAAAAAAATAATTATTTTCATTAATAAAAAATTATTTTTTATATTTTCAAGATAAAAATTATTTTTTATAAGAATTTATATAAATTTATATAATTAGATTTTGTATAAATAATTTGTCAATATATAATAGGGGTATATTTTCCAGGATCGAAACTCATGATGCAAGTAGTTTGGATTTGTTGAATATTGGGTGGATGATCACTGACCTATTACACCGACTCTAATCACCACTGCCTATATGCTCCTCTATATCTGGGAGGTCATTTGAATTTTGTACGCAATTAATATTCAGTGTTTGAATAACAACGCTTTAAATATTTTATATTTTATATTATTTTTATTTTTATTTTATAACACATTATCATTATAAAACTTTTTCCATTATGAAGGTAATGATTTTCTATTTTAAGTAGATTTTTTAATACATTATTTATAATCTTCAAGATGAATATAAAAATTTATGTTACTTATTACTATTTGATAAAATTCTATGTTTATTCTCATGATTTAGTAAATATACTTCTTAATTTACAAAATATACATTTAATTTAGTGATTTATATATGTAAAAAATGTCAAATCTTATAAAATTAAAATTCGTTGCTATTAACATTTCTAAAAAAAATTATTTATCTTGGATCTTCGATGTTGAGATCCACCTAAATGTGATGAACCTTGAAAATACAATTAAATGAGAAAGTCATGCATTTCAGTAGGACTATGCTAAGGCAATTAGTTTTTTCACCATAATCTTCACGAAAAGTTAAAAACTAAATATCTCATTAGGGGTGGGCAAAATTTCCGAATTCCGATTTATGTCCGATTTCGATTCCGATCAGAGTAGGAAGTTGGAATTCGGAGTCGGAGTTCGGTATCGGAAACGAAGTCCAGTTGGGCTCCGATTTCCAACTCCGAACTCCGATTTTTTATAACTTATATATTATATATTATAAATTAAGTAGCAGGATATCAAGCGGCCTAATGGTTTTGCGTGCTTTTCCTCCACCCCTTATATGTCAAGTTCGAGTCTCAAGCCTTTCCCTCTTGCATTTTCGTTTTTAAAAGCCCTTAAGGCTTAAACTACGCCGTTTAACTATGCTATATAATCATCATTTTTTCAAAAAACTCTAATTATTCTCTTCTTTTTTCTCTTTTCCCCACTCCAACTCCAGTAGCAGTCATCGCCTTCACAAATCTCTTTTCCTCGTTGTTGGACGATGGAGTCGAAGGAAGGCTTCCGATCATGATTTTGTCGCAGACGGAGCAAACTTTTGCTTTAGAAGATGTTGACTCCAACAGATCCGGCTCAAACCTTCATGACTTCGTTGGCGGTAGAGTAACCAGAGTGAGAGTTTCCTAACTTCGCTCATTTTCTTTATTGATGATTATTTAAGATTTTTTTTTTCATTTTCTTTGATCAGTAAATTAGTAAAGTTATCATTATGAGTAAATGAATTTAGGATTTCGCCAGAGACAGAGTAAGTCGTAAGGGATTCTAATCAAATGTCGGAATTCCGACCTCCGATTGGAACTCCGAACTCCGATCGGAGTCAGACTCCGACTCCATTTTGGAGTTAGAGTCAGAACGCTTTTTCGACCCCGATTGGAGTCGAAGTCGGAAACTCCGAACTCTAACACCGTCGAAGTCGGAGCACACCCCTATATCTCACGATAAAATATTCTCTTATTTTGTGAAATGATTTAAATTAAATATATGAATGGTAAAAATGTATGACTGGCTGACAGTTCTACAAATCACACAATTTTTAAGAATAAAAAGTATTTTCAAAATCTAATATTAAACAAGACCTATGTTCATACCATATCAAGTTCATTAAATCTAATTTAAGATTTCGAAATAGCTTATAGTTTGTTGCCTAATGGCACCCAATTTATTTTGGCTTAGAAGCTCATATTAGATAAATTGTTTGCTCTCTCTTCTATTATACAAAAATAAAAATAATTGAATCATATGTGGTCAACACCATAAAATGCAAGGTATTTATGACTTGGCATAATCGTCTTTGACATCCGGGATCAATAATGATAAAACGAATAATTGATAATTCGTATAGACATCCTTTAAAGAATCATAAGATTATTTTACCCAATGAATAATATCAATGATCTGCTTGTTTTCAAGGTAAATTGATTAGCAAACCATCTCCATAAAAAATTATTGTTGAATCCTCGTCATTTTTACAAATGACTTGTAAGGATATATGTAAGTCTATTCAACCATCAAATGGACTATTTAAATGTTTATTATTTTAATTGATGCATCAAGTCGATGGTTACATATTTATCTACTTTCTACTATAAGTGTTGTATTTGCTAAACTTCTTTAGACTACGAGCACAATTCCCTTACTATCCAATTAAAATTATTTGATTGGATAATACAAATAAATTTATATCTCAATTTTTTAATACATATTGCATATCAATAGGAACTAGATATTGAACATTATTTTGCTCGTACACATACTCAAAACAGTTTAGCTGAATAGTTAATCAAAATATTTCAGTTAATCGTTAAACCTTTATTTATAAAATCAAAACTGCCTATTTATGCCTGGAGACACGTTATACTTCATGCAGCATCATTGATCCAGATTAGACCTTCAACATATTACAAATTTCTATTACAACTTGCATTTGGTCAATAACTAAATATTTTTCATCTTCGTATTTTTTGATGTATTGTACATGTTCTAATTGCACATCCACAACGTATAAATATGGGTCATCAGTGTAGACTTTGGATATATGTTGGTTTTGTTTATCTATTTATTATCAAATACCTCAAGTCTCTGATAGAGGATATGTTTAATACATATTTTGAGTATTGTCATTTGGACGAATTCATTTTTTTACCATTAGATAACGAAAAGTTGGTTTCTAAAGCACGATAAGAAATTACTTGAAAAAATAAAACCATTTTTCAATTTGATTATTGTACAAATGAATACAATCTACAAGTTCAGAAGATTGTCCATTTGAAAAATATTGCGAATCAATTACTAGATGTATTTACTAACACTAAATGTGTGATAAAATTATATATTCCTGATATTAATATTCCATCAAAAATTATAGTTGCCAAAACAACAATAGATGAATCTAAGACACGTCTGAAGCGTGAGCGACCTAATAGTGCAAATGACAAAATTCTTCAAAATAAGTATACAAAATGAATTTAGTGTTCTAAAAGAACCCATATTTACATATCCACAACACAAGCTAAAAGAGTAATTTATGCTTGGGAAAAGACCAAATCTCTTTTTTTCAAAATTTTTTGAAAAAGAATCTCTTGAAGAGGTATTTCATGAAATATATGTTATTGAAGATAAACATGTACTTGAAAATAACTCAATCTCGATATATTTCATGAGTACAAGATAAATTCTAGATAGAAACAAAACTGTTAGCGACAACATATTTTCATATAAGATAGTCATTGATATTGTTAAAAGTAATAAAGAAAGTAAGTCAATAACCATAAGAAAATGTTGATGTAGAAGTGATGGCTAAAATGGAAATCAACTATTAAAGTTGAATTAAACTCGCTAACAAAGTGATAAGTCTTTGGATCTGTTGTATAAGCACCAAAGGATGTAAAACATCTACTTTAAGTACATCAAAAAATATGTACTCTATCAAGTTTCAAAGATCTTTATATGAATTAACAATCCAGACGCATGTGGTATAATCGTCTCAGCGAATATTTATTTAAAAAAGAATTTAAGAATAATCTAATATATCTATATGTTTTTATGAAGAAATCAGAATTTAGATTTGTTATTATTGCAGTTTAATGTTGATAATTTAAATCTTATTAGAACTCTTGAAGAAATCATAAAATCTGCTACATATTTAAATAATGATGAAAAAAATCTTGGTTCTGAAATATTATATCTCAGTGCAATTGGAACCTTAATGTATCTTACAAATTGCATTTAACCTGATATTGAATTTTCAATTAATCTACTTATAAGATATAGTTCTGCACCAACTCAAAAACATTGAAATTGTATTAAACATGTTATTCGTTACCTCATATGTATGGTTAATATGATATTATTTTATCAACGTTGATCAAGTACATAGTTGATTGAATATGCAGATACAAGTTATTTTTCAGATCAGGTAGATCTCAAATTAGATACGTGAAAATTTCTGTTATATTATGGAGATCTGTTAAGCAAATACTATATGTTACATATTCAAATTACTCAGAGATTGTTACAATTCATGAAGTCAGTCGATAGTATATTTTGCTGAGATCTGTAATTCAACATATTTAAGAAAATGTGATCTTGATCAATGATCGTCAAAAAATTTTATACTAAAATAATATTACTTGTATCACTCAAATCAAATAAAGATATATCAAAGATGACAAAACTAAATATATTTTACTTAATTTTCTTTTATATTCAAGAATTTCAAGAGAAATGTGAAATTGATGTGAAGCAGATAGCGTCAAGTGATAATTTGATAGATTTGTTTACTAAGACATTGCCAACTGCAACATTTAAGAAGACTGTGTATAACATTAGAATGTAAAAACTTAAGAACCTATTGTCATATACTCTTCCAATAGAGTAAATATCTTGAAGACTTATACTAATTGTACTTTATTTTCTTCACTAAGATTTTGTCTCATTTGATTTTCTATTGCAAAATTTTAATGAAGCAATCTTAAAATACTTGATGGTATACATAAATATTGTACTCATTTTCTTTCGCTATTAGTTTTTTTCTATTGAATTTTTTTTTAGTAAAATTTTAACAAGGTATATTTTTTAATAAATAGTGACTTAAGATGAAGTGTTGTATATGACTGTGAATGACCGCCATTCAATTGTATATAAATGGGGGCGCCATTCAATTGTATGAAAAATTAATCTCAGTGCTTGAAGAACAACGCTTTAACATTTATTTTTTTGCAATATTTTGTTTTTGAAATTTTGTAAGACATGAATGACCCCAACCTATTAAACCGACTCTAACCACTTCCTATATATATATATATGTGGGGGGCCACTAGTAGGCAATTAATATTAATTATTTGAATAACAATATTTTAAATTTGTTCTCTTATAATATTATTTTTCTCTTAATTTTATAAAGGATTAATTGGTTTTTGTACCATCCTTTTTTTTTTTTTTTTAATGCATTCACATCACCTTTGGACATGTGGGGGCTTGTTTGTTATTACCTACCATGTCACTCGCGTGATAATTGCCCAAACTAATTTCTAAATCATTTTATTATAGCGGTGTAAAAATAGATTGAAAGATCGGATCATCGGCTCGGATAGGCCTGCACAAAATATCCGTCCGCTCGACCCGACCCATTTTCTGATATGTCCCGACCCGCTAAATCGGCCCAATTATCCGAAACGTCGGAAACAGAATTACCCGTTACTGACAATGTTTATCTTTGCATTTCAACTTTCAAGTCCCGATTTTAATTCCTCTCTCTCTCTCTCTTCTTCGTCTCTCTCAGTCTACCCTCACCATCACCTCAGATCGCCAGCGTCTACCTCCAGATCTCGCCTGACTGAGCTACCTGTCGCTGGCATCCAAGGCGATCTCCCAATATCTTCAACTCCTGTGATCAAAGATATTCTAGGTGACCTCAAGAAGTCCAAGGAGCCGGTCCATATCCATCTCCTCTCGTGCCTCGTGGGAACGTCAGCGACAGCAACCTGGACGTGAAGCGACACGGTTGAAAGGAAACCGGGCTTCCATCGTCGCCGAAATGAATTTTGGATTCTAAAAATGTTGTTTGTTTGGATTTTTGAGATTTTTGGGTCGGAAGTGGAAATAATTGATCTGAGATGTTGTTTGTATTCTAAAAATGTAGTTTGTTGAGAAGAAGAAAAATGAGGAAATCGGGTAATCGGTGGAAACGAGTAATCGGCTAGTCGGAATTGGGTCATATCGAGTCGGGTCGGAATCACGTTGTATCGGGTCGGGTCGGGTCGAAGAACAGTCCTAGGCTCGGATTAGATTGGACTGGTTATTTCAGTCCAGTGTTTGACCCGTTGTTCTAGAACTAGTTTTTTTATTTTAAAAATCGATCATAATCAATCAGAATTAATTTTATGTTTTTTATACCGATTCACATATTTATATATAATATATAAATTATAATTATATAAAAAATAATATTATATTATAATTTATGACATAAAATTTTAATCTTAAACATAAATATTTATTTGACCATATCTTTTAAATATAAAATATATATTAATTACATTTTATAGTAATAAATTCTCAACATATCTCTTTTGATGAATATATTAGTACATTAATTATTATATTATCCCTAACATATAGTAATAGAGCTATTCTAATGGTATTAATGTATATTGATAGTATTATTGTATTACTAATATTTATATTTATTAATATATATCAAGTATAAAATATTAGAGATTTAATATATATATTAGAAATTAGAAATTCGAATTGAGTCGAACCGAAATAGGTAAAGCCAAAAATACTAATTTAGGAGGATAACCAATGTAGTATTGATTTTTGAAAATACAAAATTGGTATAGGATGGTTCGATTTTAAAATTTGTCAAAATCTGGATCAAACCAGACCGATTACACCCATAATTTTATAAAAATCTCTCCATTCATTTGTCGATATTAAAAGAAATCAATTTTTTACTTAATAATTAAGAAAATATTTTTTAATAATATTATGATTTTTTAATATATATTTAAAAATATAAGAAAGAATGGGAAAAATAAAATAAGTTTTTTACTCTTGAGAAATTCTATTTGCAATTTTCACTCAAGAAATGCATGTACAGGTCCTTTATTAATGGAGAAATAGTACTATTTTGATAAGGATATTATTAGTTAAAATTGCATAAGTTTGTATAAGCATTCTCCAAATGAGGATTGCATATAGCATTTCTATTTATTCTTTATCGAGAAAAATCCATGCTACATCATGCTACATTCAGCATGCAGCTAACTAATTTATAGTTGTCGAACCTTTTTTAAAACAGAGAAATAATATATACAAATATTAAATATATGAATTTTATGTAATATTTTATTTTATAAATAGTTAGATTATATTATGAAGAAAAACGAGTAAAGAATATTTTTTACAAAATTTATATTTAATAAATATTTAGACAAATTTTTTACATTTAGCACTTATCCATGACATTATTCTTTAGACTAAATATTGAATTTCAACTTCTAACCCTAATCATTGTAAAAATTGATAAATGAGGTTAGGGGCATAATTTTTATTTGGTTTTTTTTTTTTGGGGGGGCGGGGGGGAATTGACAAAATTTGTTATTTGTATGAGTATAAATAATATGTATTTTTCACAAAATTCATGTTTATAAATCATTTTATAATATTATTTTCCTTAAAATTTTTCATAATTTGCTAGAAATCATTACAAAAAAAATAAGAAAATAAAATAATTTTTTATATAAATTTTAAATTGAATCAAATTTTTAAAGAGAGCGAACGAGAACAGCTCATGCAAATATCATTTATCCATAAAAAAATTAAAGCAAAATCTTTTTTTTTTTTTAGTTGAGAGAAATAGACTTCATTCATCTATTAAGAATGTGAAGTTTCATCTATTAAGAATGTGAAGTTACGAATGCGACATACAAATTAAGATAACTCAGATTACACATCAACTAATTTCAGTTAGGACACTACTAGTATACAAAAGCCACTGTAACTAGTATGGTCTAAACTTCTACAAACTCTGCAGACAACTTGTTTGAGAGATCACTCTCTGCCAAGATAAAGATTACAAGCCTCTTCTTCTAAAGGAGGAGAGCACTAAAACTCTACGAACAGATTTCGATAGAATATTTTTTCAAATTTTTTAATAAAACTTAAGACAAAAAGATATTAGCAAAGCATAAAAATTAAACAAAATACAAAATCAAAAAAATACTATGAATGACTGTGGTGGCGCGTGATGACCACGCGCCACACTAGGAGTAAATAGCCCGTAAAGTCTAAGTAAGGCAAAGTCTCTGGTTTCAAGACAGTCGTAAAAGGTAGTGGAAGAACCTCCAGATGGCAATGCACGTGGATCTTAAGTACTTTGGAATCCGTGCGTGGAGTATACGTGTCGTTCCGTTCGACAAAAGTTCTGATCAACTATTAGATTGGTGGTTGGTGTCAACGGCGAGACGCATGATGGGCTAAGGATTCTGAATAATGTCAAATATGCAAAAAACACAAACTAAAATTAGAAAATTCAAAAACCACTATCCCTAAAAACTATACATTAGAAGTGGCGGGAAGGAAGAAGGAAGAAGGAAGAAGGAAGAAGGAAGAAGGATGAAAGGAGCATAGGTTCGACTTCACCTCCCCCCTATGTTGAAATGGAATAAAAAGGAGGTTGTTTTTTACTAAGATCGTTTTTACATCTTGGAGTGGAGAAATGATTTTTTTTTTAAAATTATGATTAAAGTAAACATCTTTAATAAAGTTTGAATTTCTACAAAATATTTTTTAAATAGGTCACCTTCTCTCTTCCACATTTTGTTACTCTGTTTATGGCCTTTGTACGTAAATTAGCTGATGTAGAAGGATGTGTACGATAAAAATAGAAAGTTGGAAACTTGCTCCGATTTTGTTGTTGAGAAAGGCTAGGGTCTGGAGTCTGGACCCCCTACAAAGTGATATTTTGCATATATCTAATGAACGACTGCCACGTTGACAAATAACAAGAAAAATCTCTGGTCCGCATCACAGGAAATCCGAGGGCTGCATTAACCAATTTCGCATCCAACCCACTCGTGAACACGGAGGGAACCATTTCGCATCCAAAAAACTTCGACGTGGCCGCTGACAAGCCCAGACGTCGCCGACGAACTCAGATGCTGCCGCGAACCAGACGCCATTGAATGGTGTATTTTTTCCCTAACCAATTGGTTCGTGGCGTATGAGAAAATAAGGGGCTTTGAAGTGGAAGATCACTGTCCCAAATTCTCGATTGGATCAAGAGATGCTTGTAAAGACAGAGTTCTCGTTTGTATTCGTAACTCACTTAAAATTATTATAAAAATATATATATATATAACTCACTTTTAATTTATTTTTATTTTATTATTATATTTTTATAATTTTTGTATATAAAATATAAAATTTTATATACTTTTTTTTAATTTTAATATATAATTTTTAAATTTTAATATATTTTTTAAAAATTTTAAAATAATAATAATATTAAAAACTAAATTAAACTGAATCAAACTCATTTCACCTTTGCATCGAAACGAGACAAGAGCGTGGCCAAAGTTCTTCTAGACCCAGAAAATATCTATGAATTTGTTTTGTCTCTGAGGAAGTTGCAAGGCATCGATTTGTGAAATCGAGCAGTCCTTTCCATCCGAAAAAGACAGGAGAAAGAGATAAAAAAGAGCAATCATTTCTTATACCACTGGTGTTTTTTTATATGCAGATCCTCTCCATTGGGTTTTGTTCTTTTTGTCCTTTCCGAGTATTTTTAGAGAATTAGTAATAATTTTGTTAAAATATTTTTTTAAAATATAAATTTATATATTTAAAAAAAAAATGAATTATATTTTTTTAAAAAATTAATTATATTTGATCAATAATAAAAATAAATAAATATTTATATTTTTTTCTACTTATAGTAATCTTTTAAAATTCTTTAAAAAAAATACAAATATTTATTTTTTTCTTTATTATTGATTAAATATAATTTTTTTTAAAGTATATAAATTTATATATTTTAAAAAAAAAATTAACAAGATCATTATTAGCGTCCTTAAGCCCTCAACTTCACAGTTACTAGAGGATTACAAATAAGGGAAAATCATCATTTTCCTGTATCTTCTGATGCGATGGGTTATCGCACGGATTGGGTTAGAAATGGATTATCGCACGGATTGGAGATCAAATATGCCCTCGAATTCCCTGTGATGCGGGTTTTTGGGGGGTTTTTTCATACTTGTCAACGTGTCAATTATTTATTGGCCATCTGCAAAATGCACATTTGAAGGAAGTCTGGTTCGTAACTTCTCTCTTTGTTGTTTTGCAAACAATTATTTACCGAACAATATGTCGATAGCTGAAAATATCTTGAAGTACTTACGTATTGATTTCTCAAAAATAATAAATAATTAAAAAATAAAAACAAAACCTACTTTCCAAATATTGTTCAAACCCGGCTGATTTCTTAAGGACTTTGCTATTGGATTTCCTAAATAAAGTAGTCAATGGGACCAGCTGCCCCCAATTTCATCGGAAACAGGAAAAGTTGGCACATATTTCTCAGAGTTTTTAAATTTTCAAAACATCCTCCGTTTCTAACTCACGAATAATGAATAATATTATATATAATTATAAATTATATAACTATTATTTATTCTATTTTTTTGAAAAATAATAAGATTTAGTATTAAATATTTGATTTCTTTATATAGACCTCCTTATATTTATTTATATTTTACGTACACAACTTATAATTATATCTAATATTGTTCTTATATTATGTTGCATGTTCAAGACATGAGGCAGCAAAGTGTTATTTTTTTAGGTAAATTAATTTATTTGAATTTTTTTCTTATAAACTATAAAGATATGTGGTATATAAAGATTTGCATTAATTTATAATGATAAGTTTGTAATCTCTATAATATTTAAGTCAGTCTTTCATTATATAATTGATTAGTCTTTTTGAATTTGTGGTTAGATAATCTACAAGAAAGAATGTAAGGTTCTTATTCTTAGAATTCTAATTATAATATTAATTAATTGTTTTAAAAAATATAAGGCATATGATTTTACACTTCCATTATAGTAGTTTGAAACCGAAAATTACATTAACTGAATTAATGTTTAAAAAAAAAATTATACTCACCATCTTCACATATTATATATATATATATTTATTTTTATTAAATATGTAGTATATAAATAATAAGTAGGTACAACAAAACGCCCAGCGGAAAGTTTGAAATCGTTAACTCTTTTGTCTTTATTTCGTCTGAAGGCAATTTCTATGATTTTTTAAAAAAGCTGCTGGTGTCAGTAAGGAGGGCGGAGCTCCGGCTTCGTTCCTCCTCCTTCTTCTCTCTCTTTTTTTTTTTTTTTCTTCCGTCCACTGTGGTGTGTGTCGGGTTATCGGTGGTTTTCGATTTTTTTGGATATTTTGATGGCTGTTGCAGGTCCGAAGATCTGGAACTCGTAAGGCCAATATGCGCATAGCCACCGTTTCATATGCCCGTCGATCTAGTCGTCGTCGGGAGTTTTTGCTTAATGGAGCGGCACGTGCTCCATATGCGTGTAGGCCGATTCATTCACGCCTCTATTTTCCGATAGATCCATCTTGCCATTGGTGACTCTTTGTGGATCTGGGGTATCAACGTTGTCTTCGGTTGATCTACAATTCTTAGAGAAAATATAGAGAAAATATTTTGTTATTGTTGTGTTGTATATTTTTGTCTATATAAAGAAAATATAAAAAAGTGAGAAATAGTCGCCCGGACTAATGTCCGTTTAGAGTTTAATTTTTTCCTTATCTAGAAACTTGGTAACTGCCTTCATTAGAGACAATAGTTGGTTCTTTCATCATTTTTCTAAAAGATATAGAAACTGTTCGTCAATATATAATTGTTGATCAGTAGATCGCATTATAGGTTTCTTATATCATGAGTTTCTATGAATGAAACTATTTCTAAAAAATAATAATAATAATAATGAGTAGGTTAATTAAGTCAACAAAAGTTTAAAAAATATAAAGTATGATATATAAAAATAACAAATAGAAAAACTTTTTAAAATGATAAATTTATTTATAAAATAGAAAATGCTACTATATTACCTCATTTTGTCCATTCATGTTAATTACTTATATATTTAGTTTTTTTTTCAAAATTTCCCTTAATAGTTAAAGAAGTAATTGTCATTATTTTGATATTCTTTTGACATTTTTTGAAAATATTTAAAAATTATTTGAAATAAAAAATAAAAATTATACTAAGAAATATATCAAACGAACAAATTAAAAATACATAGGCTGATTTAGATTGAGAGATGAGTTAAACTCATATAAAATTCATCATTATATTTTCTTAAATTTTTATACAAAATATAATAAATAAATCATTATTTTCAAATTTTAATTTAATTTTTTTAAAATTTTAAAATAATAATAATATTAAAAAATAATATTTTATTTAATATTTAAAACACATCTCAACTATCTTTAAAACATAGTTATAATAGCACCACTTATATAAAATCTCTCGATTTCTTGAGCCAAAAGACACCGAGAGCACCTTGGTAGATGATACTCCGACCAGCATCTCAAATTGGTGCGTACGGACGTTTTGATTTCCATAACTGGAAATTCAATTAGTAGTACAAATTGGTTGGTTGGTTGGTTGGTTGGTTGGTAAATAATAAATATGAAGAAGCAGATGACAACGTTGTTAAGTTGTACGTGCCCTATACTTCAATGAGTAGGGTCATCAAGTAGATGGGACTTTTTGGTTTAATTAGGTAGTTGGACTCTCCTCATTCTACCAAAAGTAGTCCCAAATGGTACTAAAAAAAGCTACGAGATTTCAGGATTTAATCCCATTTTAAAATTAAGAGGTGCGATTAGCTTAGCCGGGCTAGCTATTCGCTAGCTATTCGGGCTCTAATAAAAGTCTGCCCTCTAATAAATACCTTTTTCAACATGCAAGGGTCAACAAAGTAATTTGTATGTCGATATTTAATAATAAATATAATGTTACATACAATTTTTTATTTAAAGACTGATCATGCAATCTAATTTTATTTTTAACGGTTTTGAAAATTATAATAATATTATCATTAAAATAGCACATTTTTTCGTTTAATAGAGAGTTGGTACATACAATCTCGAATAAGGAGTGCAAATAAAATTTTTCTATTTTGGGAATTTCAAGTTATTTCTTTTTGAATTGTTCATCAATTTCGAAAAGGGAATCAAACTGCAGATTTCTTGACGCACAAAAGCGAGGAGAGTTTTTCTACTAGATATTTGGGTGATGCTGATTTGCCTCGTTTGTTGAGGGGTATTCTTAGGCTTGATCTCTTGGGTTTATCGTGTTTAAGGATTTGATAGTTTTTATTTGTTTCACTCTCTGGTTGGCCTTGTTTTGATTTTTGTTTGTTTTGGAGTTTCTTTGTAATAAGCTTTGATGCTAAAGTTTGTTTGTGGGTTGTTAGGCTTGTTTAGAGGCTTTTTTTTTTATTTTTTTTATTTTTATATAGGCCTGTTTACTCTTACTTTTATTATAGGCTTGTTTAATTGTTTTTTGTTTTGTTTTAGTTGATTTGGGAAGATTTTATTTTTTGATTTGTAATCTCTCGTATACTTAATTTGTAACTACGATATTTCTCTACCATAGGTGAGAGCATATCAATAAATTTGGAATGAAGTCACTATACGTGTGACTTCCGCCTCTTTGTTAAAAAGGGAAAAAAAATATAATAATAAACACCATCTATCCGTTCAAAATCGCATTCTTGTTTGTATTTATTTGAATCCCTTGTGTTAAGATTCATGCCAATGGGTTCAAAATGGCATTCTTGTTTGTATTTATTTGAATCCCTTGTGTTAAGATTCATGCCAATGGACTCCTCACGTGTACTAAAAGAACAGCTCGTCCTACACGAAGCAAGTCTTCTAAAAATATATATGCATTCGCAAGCCTGTCTTATAACATAAACATATTATTGATGTGGAACCTTATCATTTCAGCTAGTAAAAAAAAATCTGTTATTACTAATTATAATTGTAATAGATCATAAAACCCAACTTAATTATGTATATATAAATATAAATGAAATATATACGAGATCATGGTATTAATATGATCCATACTATATTCAAAGATGACCAAAAGGTATATACAAAGTTATTACTAAAATGATAGGGATAATCTACACATCGAAAGCCTCTTCACAGTTACAGTGCTGCACTGTAGCTGTAAGGAGGTTGCCGGTGTGTGGGTTGCCCCTAGCATAAGTGAAGTTATTAATTTCGATGAATTTTTTTGAGATATAAAATTAGTTTTAGTATAAATTTTATTATAAAAATAAATTTATAAATTGACGTATTTTAATAATATCTTAAATTATAAAATTATTTTTATAATAAAAATAATTTATATAATATCTGATATAAAGAATGTTAATTTATAAATTTAATTTTATAAATGACTTCTCAACTCTGGACTTTACTTTTCTCCGTAATTAAAGTTAAGCTGTATCAACGAACTAGCACTTAATTGTTGGAACGCAGCTTTTATTAGCATCGTTTACTTTTGGTGTAAATAATAAATATTGGCGGACACTTTGACCACGATGCATTATCCAAAAATACCCACATTTGCAAGGCACAAAGCAAGAAAGTAGGGGCTTATTAGACTTCTCAATTGAAATACAATTGAAGTGCCCCTATTCATCAAGCTTATGGGCACCCATATCACATCCATTGTTGCAGAGAAAAGAGGAGAGAGAAGGGAAGACAGACAGAGACACGGGAAAAGTTATCTAAAAAACGACACAACATGAGTTATCGTTACAGGATAAAAGGCTAAAAGCAACTTCGTAAAAGCTCCTCAAAACCCAAAGTACATCTTCAGTAATCTCTCTTTCTCTCTCTGCTCTCTCGTACATTCACCTTGAGCTGGCATGGCCCGGCGTCAGGTCCTTGCTCTGATTTTCTAGGCTTGCTCTCCTCCACCAACACCATCCTCTTCACTCGCTCACTTCATCTCTGAACAAAATATCTCTCATCCCCTCGCAACAAGCCTATTAAGTAGAACCAGTGCTTGCGTTTTGGCCTCAAAAGTTGAAATGGATAGGCTCTAGAGGGTACGCATGGAAATGGGTTCGGGTTCTCTGGCCGAGTCGGGAGGTTCTTCTTCTGCTTCTCCGCCTATCTCATCTTCCGAGTCACTCAACGGGTTGAAATTCGGGCAGAAAATCTACTTTGAGGATGCGGGTACCGGGGCTCCGACCAAACAGGGTGGTGGGACCGGGTCATCCTCGTCCGGGTCCACCCCGCCGAAGAAGGTGAGGGGTGGCGGTGGTGGTGTGCTGCAGGGGGTTCAGACACCTCGGTGTCAGGTTGAAGGTTGTAAGGTAGATCTGAGTGATGTTAAGGCTTACTATTCCAGGCACAAAGTCTGTAGCATGCATTCGAAATCACCTAAAGTCATTGTTGCTGGCATCGAGCAGAGGTTTTGCCAGCAGTGCAGCAGGTCTGGTTTCTTTTCTTTTTCATTTGCAATATTTTTGTTTGATTCCAAGTTTTTATTTTTTACCTTAAAATCTTTAGTGGGTTTTGCTTCTGGAGTTTGGTTTGATTGTATATTGTTTATCCGGTGTTACGTCCCTTGCATATATAGATTGTTATTCTTAAATAAGGTGTCTTTTAATTTTAAAGAATATTGTCGGTCAGTTTTGTTTTGTTTTTTGGCTTTTCAACTATTGTCGGTCAGTTTTGTGTCGTGTTCCTTTGTGCCTGGACTTGGAGACTCTCGTTCGTTCTGTTCTGCAGTTCCTCAGTTGGATGGAATATTTCGGATTTCTCGGCTTAATTGGTCATCCAGAGGCTGGTTGATGTGGGTAGTTGTTATTGGGTTTGGTTAATTGTTGTTTTGTGATTGGATATTTACGGCTGGTTGCATCATGGTTTGTTTATGTGGTGGTTGGGTGCCATTGGAGTGGTTCTAGACGTTTACATCATATTTTGGCACTCGGTGTGCTGTGACATAATGCTTGGTATTTATTGCTTGTCCTTTAATTAGGAGTTCTTCGTTTCTCTGAATGTTATTGATGTTGGGTGGATGTTGGTCTTTGTTTTGGTCTTTTGTTTTCTCTTGTTTCAAGCTTTTGGCTTGGCTTTGGGTATTTGCGTGGATAGAAGTCTATTTTTTTTTTTGATAAGTAGAGATAGAAGTCTATTTTTATCCTGTTATTCTGGATGTTCTGCGTTTGAGGTTATTTTTGTCGCTATGATGAGAATTTCTGTTGTAAATGTGTTTTGGAGCATGTGTTCTTATGGTAGTGCTGCCAATTTTGGGCCCCTTTTCTCCATATCTTTACAAGTAGGCGGCTTACCTTGTCCATAAATTCTTGTAATTAACTTCCTGTTTTCTTCACACACAGACAAGCTAAGATAGCCTACCTTAAGAACTCACCTATACTTTGGAGCTTGTAAAAACTCATTACAAGCTTAATTCATGCCGGCACCATTCTAGTTAATCTCTTGTATACTTCCTGTGTGCGTGAGCTATGCCCATTTTCATATCAATAAGTTTCTTATACTTGAAATAAAAAAAAAGTGCTGGCACCATATATTGCGCCATTAGCATTCTTTACCCTATCAAAATGTATAGCTTCCGGAAGCAAATGTTATGCGTGGGTTCAACATCCAAGAGCCAATAGATAGGAATTTTATAGCGTTTAGATGGGAACCAAGTAGTGGACGTGTTCCAGTCAGGGATTGTCCATGTTAAAAATTCCTAGTGGTTAAATTGATATAGACCATATGATTGGATCTTGTATCTCGAACAATCTTCCTGAAGTGTATTTCATTCAAATAAACAAACGTAAAAACTAAGGGTCCAAACTTTTTTGCAAGTCACTGACAGTGTAACTCTGACTTGCGAGGGCACTGGTATGCACTAAATGTAAGTTTTATCCTTTATTTGTGACCCTCATGGTCTTGAAGTAAGTATGGATATCTTTCTTCTATGTGCTATGGGTTGACTTCATAATATGTCGAACATCTGGCTTGCAAGTAGAAGATTGAATACTAGCATTCCCCTTTTTTTTTGATAAGTAATAAGCATCTTTATTAATGAGAAAATAAAAAGGCATAGCCCAAGTACACGGGAGTATTACTTATCAAAAAAAAAAAAGTACGCGGGAGGTATACAAAAAAGTAAGCCTAATTACAATCTACAAGTTCGAGCTAAAAGACAAGAAATCATGCACATTGCTTCCATAAGGTACAATAACTGAGAACCAAAGAAGGAGAGTTTGCAAAAAGAAATCCTGGAGCTCCCCCATAGTTCGCTCTCTATCTTCGAAACAACACGCATTTCTTTTTGACCATATGCACCACATAATGCACAAAAGAATTATCTTGCATGCAGCTTTCACTTGTGGACAACCTTTGATTTCTTTCCAGTAAGCAAACAAGTCAACTACCTTAGCTGGCATGCCCAGGCGACATCCATTTGACTAAACACCGCATTCCACAAAGCTCGCGTCACCTCACAGTGCAATAATAGATTGTCCACATATTCACCCTGATTTTTACACAAACAACACCAATCCGACACGATAATATCCCTTCTCCTCAGATTATCAGTGGTCAGAATTTTCCCAAGTCAGCCGTTCATACAAAGAAAGCCACTTTGGAGGGTGCACAGGACCGCCAAATATTCTTCAACGGAAAAGCTACATGTCCTGGGGAGGCTAGGATTGTGTAGTAGGTCTTTACTGTGAACTTCTTGTTAGCAGTGGACTGCCACTGAATCTTGTCCCTTTGTGTCGTTATGTTTCCTGTGGAGTGTAACAAGCTGAAAAAATCTGAAATAATGGGAAACTCCCAGTCATGGTTATCCCTAGTGAAAGATGTTCCATTGTGGGGCACCATGACCAAAGGACAACAAATTCGCCATTAAGGCTTCCTTGTTAGCTGCATTGTTATAAAGCACCGGAAAGGCTTGCTCCAAGGAGTTTACTCCACACCAAACGTCATTCCAAAATTTAATCCTAGTACCCACCCCAATCTCAAAGCGGATATGGTCTACAAAACATTGCCAACCTCCCCTAATATACTTCCACAAACCCATACGATGCCTCCCCCTCACCTCGTTAGGGCACCAACCCCCCCATGCACCTCCATGCCTAGCATCAATAACTTCCTTCCATAACGACTCCTCCTCCTTATGATATCTCCATAACCATTTTTCCAGTAACGCTTTATTGAAAATCTTCAAATTGTGCATCCCCAATCCTCATCTGGTAATTGGAGAACAAACTTTATTCCAGTTTACAAGATGGAATTTCGTTTCCTCCCCCAAGCCACCCCTTAAGAATATCCGAAAACACTTCTCAATTCTATTAGCCACCCTCACTGGCAATGGGAATAGAGATAGGAAGTAAGTCAGAAGGTTCGATAATGTGCTCTTGATCAAGGTGAGACGCCCCCCTCCCCCCTAGAAAGATATAAACGTTTTCACCTTGCCAATCTCTTCTCTACCTTCTTAATGACCCCATCCAATATCCCTCCACCTTTGAAAGTGGCCCCCAACGGAAGTTTCAAATATTTCATAGGTAGGGAAGACACTTTACAACCCAAAAGAGTTGCAAGGCTATTATTGTGAGGCATCCCACCCACTACCACCATCTCAGATTTGCTAAGGTTGATCTCGAGGCTTGAGGCCGCTTCGAAACACACCAAGAGGGCACGTAAAACCAGGACTTGGCCTTGATTTGCTTAACAGAAAAGGAGGGTATCATTTGCAAATAAAAGATATGAGATCATAATGGAACCATTACCCACTGAGAATCCAGCAACGAGACCTCCATCCACAACTGCCTTCAACATCCGACCAAGCGCTTCCATAGCAATGACAAAAAAGAAGGGAGATAGTGGATCCCCTTGTCGCAACCCTCGAGAACTGTTGAAGAAACCTGCAGGGGTGCCATTAACTAATACTGAAAAACGGGCTGTAATAACACAATGTCGAATCCATGAAATCCATCTGTCACCAAAGCCACATCTCTCAAGCATGTAGAAAAGAAAATCCCAGTTCACATTATCATAAGCTTTCTCCATATCTAGCTTGCAAAGAATACCCGATATACCCTCCTTTAGCCTATGATCCAAGCATTCATTGGAAATAAGCACTGAATCAAGAATCTGTCTCCCCCAAACGAAAGCATTCTGCGGTTTTGAAATAATTTGCCCCATAACCAAGCTTAACCTATTAGCGAGCACCTTAGAAATAATCTTATACATCCCACTTACCAGACTTATAGGGCGGAAGTCCTCAATCTTTGTTGCACCTTCTTTCTTAGATATTAGGGCCATGAACGTCGCATTAAGACTTTTTTCAAACTTCTTGAAGGTATAAAACTCCGTAAATACTTGCATAATATCAGTTTTCACCACCTCCCGACAGTGCTTAAAGAACCCCATGAAAAAACCATCCAGCCCGAGTGCATTGTCTTTAGTCATACTGCTTATTACCTTATGAACCTTCTCTTCTTCAAACAGTCTTTCTATCCAACATGCACTCTGTGTGTCAACAAACTCAAAAGACAAACCATCTAGCTTTGGCCTCCAAGAGGATGGCTGCGTGAGCAGGTACTTGTAGAAGTTCACAATGTGATTTTCCAAATCATTGGGGGAGGAGAGGACTTGGTTACCTAACGTGAGTGTCCTTATAGCGTTGTTTCGCCTATGTTAGTTGGCCACTTTATGAAAGAACTTGGTACACTTATTTCCTTCTTTCAACCACAAAGCTCTAGATTTTTGTTGTCACGAGGTCTCCTCCATCAACAAAACCCTCTTCAACTCAGTAACCACAACATTCTTCCTCCCCAATGTCTCTTCAGAGGAGTCTCCCATCAACACTTGTCCTTCCAACTCTTGAAGTTCCCTCATTAAGATTGTCTTTTGATTGTCAATGCAACCAAATATTTCCATGTTCCACTTCCTGAGATTCGTCAAGGCCTTAAGCTTGCTAGCAAGGATAAAGCTCGGAGTTTCTGTGAACTGATACGAAGACCACCACTCACAAACCTTGTCCACAAAGCCATCAGTCGCTAACCACATATTCTCAAATTTGAAATATCGACGTCCCTTGTAAATACCACCACAATCTAGTAATATAGGGAAGTGATCGGAGCATATGCGCATTAACCTTTTTTGGCACAGATCTGGGTAGTGTGCCTCCCAAGAAAGAGAAATAAGGAACCTGTCCAGTCTTGATCACCCCATATTATTAGACCATGTGTACTCGCCTCCAGTTAGGGAGAGGTCCATGAGGTCCAAATCAAACAGGAACTCCGCGAACTCCTCCATAGCCACAGTATTACGGCGGTGCCCCGATCGCTCTTTAGGAAAACGGGTGATGTTGAAGTCTCCACCCATACATCATGGCACTCCCATAGACTAAATAAACCTGACAATTCTTCCCATAGCCTTCTCCTCTCTCCATCCAAGTTAGGCCTATAGATACCGATGAAGACCCACTCCCACCTGTCTACTGCATTTATGAAACGCGCCGCAACCGAGAAAGTTCCAACACAATCCTCAATCATATCCACCACTCTTTTGTCTCACATTAAAAGAACACCCCTCGATGCTCCTACTGAAGCCAAAAAAGACCAACCCACATAGGAACACCCCCACAAACTATGCACAATTCTTCTATCCACGACTCGCAACTTCGTTTCTTGAAAATAAACCACATCTTCCTTCCACATCAGCAACAAAGATTTTATTTGTAGGCGCTTCTTGCGGTCATTAAGCCTCCGTACATTCCATGATAGGGTTTTAGGTTTCATTGACAATGGTAAGTGCCCTTCCCTTCAATCTATCCCTTCCCACGCTCCCCGCCTTACCATCATAATTTATAGAACAATGGAGCCGTTTAAGCTCCCTGTCTCTCTTTGGGGTGGTTTTCATTCTACAATCTTCCATAGCCACAACAAGTGTCCTGAATTGTTCTTCAAAGCCTATGCTAGACATCCCAAACAAAGCTTACATCTCCTCCACTCTTTTAAGTAACCAGCCTGGGCTGTGTGTGGAAGGTAGCATGCATAAAGGCTCCACTTCATCTCCATCGTAGCACTTCCCTTCACTAAAAACTATCTGCAACCCTCCCTTCTCCTCAGATTCCCCCAAGCTCTGCTTATCTACAATTTCTTCAGCTTCCACTGACTTGGACAAACACTAAAGATCTCTATCACACTGTGAGATGTCAACAAAGTCCCCCAAAACTTTGAAACTGTTTTGCATTGTGAGCTGCCAACTATCGGGATCCTCTGTTGCCTGGAAACTACCCAAATTCTGATCACTTGCTACACTGCCCAGTTTTCGTCAATCTAGGCACCATGGTCAACATCGAAGGCACCGTGGCCTGTTCTGAACAGGACTCGCGAGACTTAAGCCGGAGACGGCAACGCACACTACTCTCGAAGCCCTCTCATCTAGTTCCGAAAAGCCTGTAAACTCCAGCAAGACTCCCAGCGAAGCTGCGACCGTCGACGCGACGGCTTAAGGCTGCGCCGGCGATGTCTACACGAGCCCGCTCGAGGATGGGTCTCCGACGAGGCCCGACTTCCTTTTCCAAGTTTGGATACCTTCAGCCACGACAACTTTGCCTTTGGGTTGCCTAGTGCCATGGGCCTGTAGAGACCCATCGAAAACCCCTGATTGAGCCTTAAGCCCATGAACCTGTAAATGTTCCGCCCGTGGGCCAGGCGAGCCCAAGCCCGCTTCTCCATCTACCGAAGATTCAATGCACCGTATCATGCCCCTTACTTTAGTTGTTAACTCCTCTAACTGTCGTTGCATCTCGACGAGATCCTTGAGAATTAGTTCCTTATTCATCCCAACAGAGCAGCTGCCACCACCCATACCTTTTTGATCATCTGCCGAAAGGGAGCCTATTCTTTCTGCGACAAGCACGTCTCGAGGGGACGTTGCAGCATCCCTGTACGGTCTATTCCCAGTCGCAGTCCCAATTCTCGGTGGCACCACTCGTCCAACCTCCATCAACACCGCTGCAAGCCTCGCCCATCCCGTACCATTCCTGTCACCAAGAATGATAATGGAGTTCCGACGACCTCCCTTACTGAACTCCGCCAAAACCATGAAAGGGCCCCGAAGGTTGAAGCACCTCTGAAAGGTGTATCCTTTGCTTCCATCTCTATACAAGGATGGTATGATAGAATTTGAATGAAATGTAGGTATAAGCATGGAATTCAAATGGTCCAAAGTTGATCATGATAATTTTTGGTTTTCACAATCTCCGATTGGAACTTTGTAGTGGTGGGTATGTGATAGAAACAGTTCTCATTTGCCTTGTACCTAAATATGTCTCCCCCAACAGCAAGATGTTATTTGTTAAAAGGGATAAGGAGATGAAAGTTGTTTTATTATGACCTTTTTGCAAGATATCTAGATTAATGTTTACAAAACTTCGATCATTGAGGTAAAGTTTGTTTAATGGTTCTACATTGGTTTTTAATATTTACTGGATATGATTTTAATAAATGAAGGCAGAGTGAATTTGAATGGCATGTGGTGCTTGTAAAGTCTGATGCCAAAAACACCAAAAAATTAGGTTACAAAGAGTTACAGAGAAATGCTGGGTTATAAACTTGTACATATTGATAATAAAAAGTAGCAATGGAAAGTCATGCAAAGCCGATAATATTCTTCAGTTGCTTTTTCTTTTTCTTTTTGTTTGCTGTAGTGAATAAGTTTATATCTGAGTTGACTTAAAATGGAATGGAAATTGACCTCTGAGTCATCTGATAAAGTTGGACATTCACGTCTGCTCTATCTTTGAAATCATGTTCTTTGGGAATCATGTATTGAACGGAATCATACGTCAGACAGAGGCATGTATTTGATCGACTTTGTGCTGACCCATTGTAGCTGGTAGCATCGGGTTGGGTGCACATCTGGAGAGTAATGAATCACAGACCTGTTTACTCCCCCTACTTTAGGACTCCTTGAAACTTGTATGATGAATATACGTTTGCTAATAGGATGCCCTGATTAATCGAAGGATGAATTCTAGACATGCCTGATCTATTTTGTCATGATATGACGGCCTCTATTCATGTTAAGTTTAAGGTTTTCATTTTCTTTTTGGGGTGCCTCCGACCTCTTCACCTGATCGTATCCAGGATTTCTGCCAGAACTGAGTTGGAGCTCCTTGCTCAATTAGTGACTTAACATTTGAGAGCTTGTCTTTGTTGTGAAAAACGATGACAGAAAAAGTAAAACAGAACAAGAAATCAATGACACGATACAAAGATTTAGGTGGTTCGGAAACATGCCTGCGTCCACGGAGCTACAGAGGATTTTATTATTTTAAGGAATGACAAAATACACTTTGGGGCGAAAAACGATGCTCAGAACCTTGCCACTGTTCATAATAAACATATATAGGGTTGTAAGGCAAAAACCGGACTGAATCCTTATCGGGTTGGGTCATCGAATCAAGCTGCCATAAGAATGAACCGGGCTCCACAAAACCACCCGTCTCTGCACGGCCATGTGCATTGTACTGGTGCCAAGTGTGGATACTAAAGCTTTTGTAGTTCCTCTTCCCAGGGCACCGAAGAGTATGCCGCACCATTCTGGCAAGCAATCTGCCAATGTTCTTTTTTAATTTATTAATGTTATTGTTGTTTTCTATGTTTCTATTCCCCAGATTCCTTCTGTATTAAATTTATGCTAGAGGGAAACCATTCTATTGAGTAATAGACAGTTACGCTTTATTTATCCAAACTAATAACCATAGTATTAGTCTGTGCCAGATTTCATCTACTTCCTGAGTTTGACCAAGGAAAACGAAGTTGTCGTAGGCGTCTTGCCGGTCATAATGAACGTAGGAGGAAGCCACCACCTGGATCAATATTGTCCTCACGCTATGGACGACACTCTGCATCTTTCTTTGGTTAGACGTCATCAGTAGAATTTTTGACAAATATGCATTTTATACTTACCCAACTTAAAAGTTGTTCAATTGTTTGATTCCTGAAATGACAGGCAACAGCAGCAGAGGAGGTTTTCTGATGGACTTTTCTGCATATCCAAGGTTTACCGGGCGGGATGCATGGCCGACTACAAGATCGTCGGAGCAGGTATCTGGAAATCAAACTACCACTTCAACAGGAAAGTTTGTTCCACATCCATGGCAAAGCAACACTGAAAACTCTACATCTGAACTTTACCTGCAAGGTTCAGTAACTGGGATCGGTTATCCCGGTCCTGGAATTCCTCCAGGAGAATGCTTCACAGGAGTCACCGACTCAAGCTGTGCTCTCTCTCTTCTGTCAAATCAAACTTGGGGCTCCAGAAGCCAAGAATCAGGTCCTATAATGAAGGATTTGATTAACCCTGAAAGGGCATCTGTGGCTCAGCAAACAGCTCCTCATGGTGCAGTTGTCAATCAGTTTCCGAGCTGCTCATGGGGCGCGAAGGGCAATGAGGTTGGTAGCAGTTCAGCCGAGATGCCCCCTGATCTGGGTTTAAGTCAAATTTCTCAGCCTTTTAACAGTCAGTTTTCTGGTGAGCTTGGGCCCTCTCAGCAGAGGAAGCAATACGTGGTGGAACTCAGGCACCCCGGGGCTTACGGCTCCTCCCCTCAGCAATTGCACTGGTCACTTTGACTGCCCTGCTTATTATGAACAACTTATGGACTGAATAACTTGAATGTTTGACTTTGGCAGGTGGTCACTTGCTCTTTTGTTGGGATAAACCCTTAAGTTACTCTTGGTTTGTGTTTAAAATAGTTAAAACTGATGGCTAAGTGTTCACCTTCCGCTACTTATTTCGTATTTTGCTAATGTTTGTTTGAAAACATCTGTTGATGTTGATGTTTGGTGTTGAGTGAATGGTTTGATGGTGGAACTAGTCTCAAGCTCATTGCATTGCGATGGGATCTGATGCCTTTACCTTAGTGGGGGAATCGGGATTGAGGTGAAAATTGAACCGATGGTAACTTTGCCACTTCACAGCCTCAGTAATGCTTGTTAATGCTTAATATTTTTGTTGTTGTGATATTAGTCTGCTAATATTTTTGTTGCTGTGATATGAGTTTTCACTTTTTATATTAGAGAAGTGATACATATACAAGAGGAAATACACAAATAAACCAACCGACTTATACAATAAACTCATTATCGTGAACTCTCAAATTCAAGATAATGGATAAGTGATTTAGGCGATTAGATTTGCTCCGTTAGGGTTTGGGGGTGTGGTGCGATGGCGGTTGCTGTCGGGCCCCCTATGGGCAATCTGGCACCTCTTGTCAAGTCACAGATGTTTACGAATTTGGTAGCACAGTCTCCTTCACCTCTCCCTGAAGTGGACTTGCCTTTGAGACATCCGAAAGTTATTGATGACAAAACCTGCATTTTATTCACTTTAGAGGAATTACGGAGGTCAGTGATTCCTTTTCAATTATCAATTGTGTTGAAGTTTACAAGGTAGAGACCTGATGTTGTTAGGGCGTTTATTCGTAATCGTTGGAGCTTGGATGTTCAACTAGTAGTTTTTGAGACGAGTAGACCTAGGAGCGAATTAATCAAATTTTCAAATGAAGATGATTTTCTAAAGGCTTTTTCCCATGAAGTGTGTGAGGTTGAAGGGGTTTAGTATCGTATTTTTCATTGGACAGTTAATTTCTATGAGGGTCGAGAACCTTCTTTTGTTCCTGTTTGGGTTTTCTCCTTGGGTTACTGCCCAATTATTTTTATGAATTGTTTCTTAGAGATTTAGTGCAACTGATTAGTCGATTATTCGAAGAGATAATAGTACGCGATGTGCTACTCGTTTGGAAGGGGCTAGAGTCTGCGTAGAAATGGCAGTTGCTAATCCTCCAATTGAAGCCATCTGGATAGGGCCTCCCTATGGTCCTTTTAGTAGAGTGGTTGCTAAAAAGAGTTTGAAGAATCAGAAGGAAATGAATTTAGAGAGGAATGAAGTACAACAATCGTTAATTATCAAAGAAGGTGGAGCAGGAAAGCAGGAAGAGTTGGTAAATCAGTTATCAATTCAGACTATTGTTCATTTGATTGAGGTTGGAAATGAGAAGGATAGAGTCTTTCTTAATGAACTACGATGAGCACAATAATTGTTAATGAGTATGAGATTGTGAAGGGAGATGATTTTGTAAAGGAACCTGAGAAGGTGCCTATGTATAATTCAGTAATTGAGGTTTAGAAGGCTTTTGTGATTGAATCAAAGAACATGAAGGAACCTGTATTTGAGATTCAGAAGGAACCTGTGGGCATATCTCTAGTGGAGAATGTGTTGGTGGAGGAATCTGAAATGGATACATCTCTGGTGAACAGAAATGAGGTGTTCTATGATATGGAAGAGGAAGAAAGAGAATTCAAGAGGGGGTGATGATTTTTCTATTACAATTGGGGAACCTGTCTTGCATGTAGATGATGTTAGTGAGATGCTTAGAGAAGTTCTTATGAAGGGTAGTGTTCTGATTATGGAGGAGGCTTGTTTGGTTAAAGATATCAGTAAAGAGATTCTTGATCCAGTAAGATTATGGTCTGATTCAAAGGGTACCATATCTGATGTGCAAATTCAGTATGATAAGGAATGTCTATCTGACTCGGATAATATAAAGGTGAGTAATGAGTTAATTTCTGGGAGATTAATAAGAAATTCTACCAGGGCTAAAAGCAGGCCCTTGCGTATGAACTTATGATGAGTAAAATCTTATTTTGGAATCCTAGAGGTCTTGGCACTTCTAAGAAATGGTTGATAAGATTGGTTAAACTCATAAACCTTTTATTTTTGCCTTAGTAGAGCCTTTTGTTGATGATAGGAAGTTGATTGATTTGCAATATAAATTATTACATGGTGGAAGCATTTCTAATAGTTCAAAAGGGGGTAAATTCGGGGCTGTTTGGAAACATGGTTTGCAAGTTTCTGTGGTTAGGTTAACTAATCAGAGTATTAATATAACCTTGGAATTGGAGGGCAGGACGTTGTGGTTATCTTTTGTTTATGCTAAATGCCAATATGGAGAAATAAGAAGTTTATGGGAGGATTTGTGGATGTGAATCCTGGTAATGCACTTTGGATGGTATTAGGAGATTTTAATATCATTTGTTTCGATAATGAAAGAATTGGGGAAAGGCCAAGACTGAGCTCGTATTGTTATAGAGGAATTCAATTCTTTTATTGATGGGTTAGTTTAGTGTATTTGAATTTGGTTGGTAATGCAATGTCATGGTATAATGGGCATCAGGAGAGATCTCGTAGTTGGTCTAAGTCGGACAGGGCACTAGTAAATTCATATTTGAAGTTAAAATTCTCTACTGTTGAAGGAAGTTATATGCCTCGATTATCTTCAGATCATGCAGTAATGCTTATTGATTTGTGTCCAATAAATTTGAAGTATGATTGTTATCCTTTTAAATTTCAGCAAATGTGGACTTCACATGAGACTTTTCATGAGTGTGTTCTTAATTCTTGGAAGAAAACACAAGTGGGAAGTGGTATGATGCTTTTAGTAAGAAAGCTGAAGGTGCTTAAAGGAGTATTAAGGGAGTGGAATAAAAAAGTGTTTGGGTGGACTTATAATCACATTCGGTTGTTAGAGAATAGAATGATGGATTTTGAGGAAGATTTACAGTTAGGTTTTGCTGAAGATGTTGAGATAGACCTTCTTGCTACAAAATTGGAATTATCAATTTGGTTGAGTAGGGAAGAAACTAAATTGGCTCAACAAGCAAAGATAGCTTGGTTGGATACGGGTGAGGCTAATGCTGAGTTTTTCCGTTTGATGGCCATCAGGAATCAGAGAGTTGTGAAAGAAATGAACATTAGTGACGTGGAATTTTTAAAAACTCCTGAAGAAGTGCATTTGGGAGTGGTAAATTATTTTCAAGAGTTTTTGAAATAAAAAAATGAATGTTGTTTAACAGATGTGTCCTTTCTAATTGACAAATTATTAGCGAGGAGGAAAACAAGTTGTTGATAGATCTCCATTCAATCCAAAAAATAAAAGAGACTTTGTTTTCGATTCCTATAGATAGCAGCCTGGGTCTTGACGAGTTTGAATCTGGGTTTTATAAATCATGTTGGGATATTATTGGTGATGAAGTTGTTGAGGCTGTTTGGGATTTTTTTTAGAGGTTCGACAATTCCAAGGGCTTTTACAACTACTTTTTTGGTTCTTATACCAAAGGTTGAGAATCCTAAAGGGTTTGAAAAATTCCGTCCTATTAGTTTGTGCATTGTGTTTTATAAAGCTTGTTCAAAGACTTTGGTGAGTAGATTGACTAGTATGCTGTCTAGATTTATATCCCAAGAATCATGTGCATTTATCTCGGGGAGAAGTCTTTTTGAGAATGTTACTTTAACACGAGATAATTCAGAATTTGCATAAACCAATTAGAGGAGGAAATGTGGTTCTAAAGTTGGATATTGCAAAAGCATATGATAATGTTGAGTGGAAATTTTTGATTCATGTGATGAAAGTTGTGGGATTTTCAGATTAGGTTTGCAGATTGGTGAATCATTGTATTACATCTTCATGATTTTTGATTATGATGAATGAGGTTCTTAAAGGTTTTTTTTCAAAGTAGTAGGGTGTTACATCAAGGAGATTTGATATCCCCCTATTTATTTATTATGGCAGAAGAAATCTTAATGAGATTGTTGAAGAAAAAAATTTGTGAGGGAAAGATTGAGATTTTTTTCTTAACTGAGAGATAATTTATTTCTCATTTGTCACATGCAGATAACATCATGATTTTTTGAATGGGAGCAAATCCTCTTTAAAATCCATTGTTAAAATCCTTGAGGTGTATGAGAGTTGGTTAGGACAAAGGGTAAGTAAAGAAAAATTTGCTATATTTTTTCTAGACTTATCTCAGGCCTAGGCATGGAAGTTTGTTACGGTTCACGAGTTTCTTTGAAGGTTCCATTCATTTTATTTATCTGGGTTTTCCAACAGTCTCGAAGATTAAAGGCTATCCATTTTGATGATTTTGTGATGAAGATTTCATCTAGCTTGGTGGATGACAAGGCAAGTTTCTATTAGGAGGAGCAAGATTGCTTTTAATAAAACATGTTCAGAGTAGTATTCCAATACATTTATTAGCTATTTTGCATGTTCCAAAGTCGGTTATAAGGAGTATTAATAAACTATTCAACAACTTTTATTCTTTTATTGGGGTTTTAATGAAGGTAAGCCTAAGAAGTATTGGAAGGCTTGGGATTTGTGTGTGTTCCGGTTGAAGAAGGTGGTATTGGGATAAGGAAGCTATTAGATATAGAAAAGGTTTTGCATATGAAATTTGCTTGGAAAATTTTAACAGAAGATTCTTTATGGTCAATTTTTTTAAAAGCAAAGTATATAAGAGATAAGTATATTTCCTTGCTTGATAGGAAAAAAGGTTCAAGTTTCTGGAAATGTGTGTTGAAATATGTTCCAGAAATTGTGGATCACTCTAAATGGAAGGTTAAAACTGAAAATGTATCATTTTGGTATGACAAGTGGTTTGGGGAGTTTCTTCTTGGCTCTTTACATATTTTTGATAAATCAATAAAAGTTAAAGATTGTTTTGTGGATGAGGGATGGAATATAGATTTTTTGGTTGGGCTGGTGGGGCAACAAAAAGCACCATAATAATGAGAAGTGTGGTTGGGAATAAAGAGGGGGTGGATTCGCTAATATGGACAGCAAAAGATGATGGAAAATTTACTACCAAAAGTGCTTGAGAAGTTATTAGAGCAAGAGGTCAGAAAGTTTCTTGGGCAAAATGGATATGGCATCCGTGTATTTCTAAGAAAATGGTGAATGTTGTATGTAAGTGTTTCTTTAATGCCTTATTTGTGGATGATAAGATAAGGAAATCTGGTATTCCTATAGTATCTAAATGTAATTACTGTAAACAGGGTGATTATGAAAGTTTAGATCATGTTTTGGCAACAGGAGATATGGCAAAGAAAATATGGTCTCTTTGTGCTATACGTCTTGGCTTGATTCGTCAAACTTATTGTACTTGGAAAGAGACTATTAATCTATGGTTTCAGCATGCAACCTTTACTAATATAAAGCGGCAGTTTACGGGGATATTGCCATCAATGGTGACTTGGAAGAAATATGGAATGAGATTAGAATCTGGTTAATTAAAATCAGTGAGAAATTGAAGCCTAGAGGTTCATTATCTCGGTAGGATGAAGAGATGCTTAGAGAGCTGAAGGTTCCATTTAAAGAT
The DNA here is from genome assembly GCA_036559045.1 of Platycarya longipes. Taxonomy (NCBI): domain Eukaryota; kingdom Viridiplantae; phylum Streptophyta; class Magnoliopsida; order Fagales; family Juglandaceae; genus Platycarya; species Platycarya longipes. The sequence continues at coordinate 3,770,223 of CM071798.1, forward strand.
AATAGTTTGAAAAATGGAAACTTGTGAAATGGGAAAGGCCAAAGGAGAAATGGGTGAAATTAAATGTTGATGGGAGTAATAAAAGTAATCCAGGCAAGGCAAGGATTGATGAAATTATTAGGAATCACTGTGGTGATTTGGTTTATGCTTTTTCAGATTTCATTGGGATTAGTTCGAGTGTTAAAGCTGAGTTCATGACTCTACTTTTTGGGGTAAGATAAACTCGGCAATTAGAATTTTTTAATGTGTAAATAGAGTTGGACTCAAGCACTAATGTAAATTGGTTGAAGATTTATTTTTGCTCCTTATGGTACCTTGAAAATTATTGGGAAGAATTGTTGACCATGATGAGAGATATGGATTGCACAGTTTGACATATCTTTTGAGAGGGAAATGCACCAGTTACTCATCTTGCAAAATTGGGAGCAGACAGATTAATGTCTTCTTGGGTGTCAATAAGGAATGCTCCGATGGTTTTAAAAGATTTAATTAGAACTAATAAATTGGGTTTGTTTTATATTAGAGGAGAATAGTGTTGAAGTCTTATATTCGTAGTTTTTCTTTGTTAGGAGTTACAGATCAATCTGATTGGTATTGTGGGCTATTTTGTTTAAAAAATGTTTAAGCATATTTAGATTTGTTATAATAAAAAAAAAAATCAGTTTTGGATATTTGGATTTTGGTTTTTATGAAAATTATTGTAAACCCAAGTGAAGGTTGTAATCACTTGGAACGGGATCACTATGTGTGGAGCTATTGGCTCTTCGATAAAAAAAAAAAATCAACTTATTTGACTTCATCTGATCTATTAGATTTATTTTATAATAAAAATAATTTTATAATTTAATATATTATATTAAGTTATATTAGCCTGTGAGTTTATTTTTGTGCATTTTGTGGTTAAAGTATTTTTTTTCTTCTATTAAAATTAGAGCAACCTTAACGATCGTCCATAGAACGAGCTGTCTCCCTACGATCTTGATCGTACAACAACGAAGTGTATAAACTATAGTTTTTAATTTCGTACCAGTCGGTACAGTCAAAATATGTTGTATCGGCCAATTGTTAGGTACAAAATAAATTATGTTTTTTATCGGCTAAAATATCAATATCTATGTTTCGGTCGTGATGGATTTCGGTTTTTCACAATTTTTTTCATTTTTTGTTATTTTGTTTTACCTCAATTCAAATTAGACTAATTATACATAATATTTATATATATAATTTATTTATATATTAATTATTATTTTAAAATATAATTTATATATAAAAATCATTTTTGTATAAATTATTTTAAAATGATACACAAAACGATATTTATATCTAAATATTTCATTTAAGTACTTTAATCGGTACATCTACTAATACGATATTCAAAATATTGATATAAACCGACAATCTTGATCGTAGAACGAGCCGTAAAAATTGAACTATTATTGTGTTTTGCTCATCGCTAGTGAATAAAGGATCAACATTGCATGTTATTATATTTTGGTGTTTTTTTGGTTTTTATCGAATACGCACTAGTCACTACATTAGAAGCCTAAAAATAGAAGTAAAGAATTCACTGCAAACGGCCAGAAAGCACAGGGTGGGCAATGGCAGCCCAATAACCTGGTGCCCAGGCCACACTTAAAAAAAAAGAAAAAGAAAACCTATGGTCGTCAAACACGTAATGACGTTGCATGATCTACGAAATGGGCTCTGAAGCATGGGATTACCGCCATACACATAACGACTAACTGAACTTTCCGACGTGGACGCCAGCTCAATTTAAAAAATAGAGAGATTCCGTTTAAATAAATAGCACCGCCATCGTTCCAGTAGTATCACTCTCTTCCTCCTGCGTAAAAGGTGCAGAGTCATTCCAAACTCCCTCTCTTCGGTACACATAGACTCTCCCTCTCTCTCTGAAACTCAGAGACTAGCTTCCTCATAAGTACACCCGTGCCCTAAATCTTTCTCGTGAAGTCTTTCCGTGGCTTAATTTCTTATCAGTTTTCTTTCCAAATACATCGAAGTCGACGCTATTAGTATGCTTCCAGATTTTCTTGGTGACTTTCTGGCAATTTTTCTTGTGAAGTCTTTCCGTCGCTTAATTTCTTATCAGTTTTCTTTTTAAATCTTGGCTTGAAAACGCGTTCTTGATTGTGTTTAATCAGTGTGTACTGACTGGTTTTCTAGCAGTACTCTGCTCCTTTTCGGACTCTGAGAAAACAGAGCAGAACAAGAGATATTCTGGTTTGTATCTTTCACAAATGATTGTATCTCCTCTTTCTTTTGATTGAATTCAAGAAAAATAAAAAGCTTAAGCCGACTATACGAGTTTCTTCAATAGAAAATTCAAATTCATTCTTCCCATTTTATCGGGAACCAAAACAGTGGGATTTTGTTTCTTAATTTTCTTCTGTGATATGAGTATTTATCCGCTGAATGTTTTTCTCTGATAGCGGTCTATAATACTATATTTCTCTAGGAAATCACAGGGATTGCTCGACTGATTTTCTGATTATCGCGAAAATGGCCAAGCGATGTGTTTGTTTTTATCTCGTCCTAAAAGTGTTCTTTGCAATGCTGGCTTCACAGGCTTGGGCACTTACCAACCCAGTCGACGGTAACTCTACTATATCCCACTCTTTCCCTTTCTTCTTGAATTTACTGTGTACTATGGAGTCCTTTTATATGATAATGTGCTGAAACCTCTCTGTGATTGGCGAGAAATTAAAGGATAATTAAACAAAAAAGATTGTCACGTTTTATATAATTTTCACCGATCAGAACCATGGATTAAATCTAAAGGAAAGCCCAGAGTTACGATTTTTATCCTCTGTTTGAAACTCCCAAGATTCAGTTTTCCGCATTCTTTACCAGCAACTCGATGAAAACAAACGCTATAAAAGGTTCCTTTTCGGCGCTTATTATTTTTGGTGGGATAACCTCGCCTAACTTTTGGCGCTTTAGTTACTTTCTCCATATTGGGCCGTCGGAAGTTACTTCCAGGCATTAATCCGGCGCTATTAAGCTCGGAGATCAATCATCTAGAGACGTGCCTGTAACTTCCACAGTGGGATCCAAATGATATGTGATGGGCGCCAGACATGACTCATGACGATCTAATTGCCACTTTTTCTCGGGATCAGTATTTCTGCAAGTCTGAATTTGTGCATCAACTTTTGAGTTCAAAGTAGAACTGACTTAATAGTAACGAATAAACAGAGTTCATCTCAGTAACTTTGTTTCTTTAACCTGTGCAGTCACTGCTCTTCAAGATCTGTACAGGTCCTTGAACCAACCACCCGAGCTGACGGGATGGAAACTGGATGGTGGGGATCCTTGCGTGGAATCATGGACAGGAGTGTCATGTTTTGAGTCATCTGTCATATACCTGTAATGCACATTGCTCTGTTTACCATCTAAGCTATATTTGTAAGTAAATATACTTTGCTTAAAACCTAACTTGTATCTTATTTCCTGCAGAAAAATTCAAGGACTAAATCTTACTGGGCATATTGGAGGCCAGCTCCACAATCTATATAACTTGAAGCACCTGTAAATGATTATGCTTTGTTTTTTTGAGCTCTAAAAACAGTTCTCCAAGTTGTACTGTTTAGTTTATCCTTTATCCTGGTTTGTTCTTTAGGGATGTTAGCTCCAATAAAATTGAGGGTGAAATTCCATACGAGTTACCCCCCGATGCCACTCATATGTAAGATCCCTCTTTTGTACATTGCGATTATTGTATGCTTATATTCTATTTTATAATTATGCTATTCATTTATGTTTTTTGTTTTTGTTTTATTTTGTTTTTCTTTTACCTTTTCATGAATGCAGAAATATGGCGCACAACCATTTGCGCCAAAATATTCCCCACTCTTTACCAACATTGAAAAATCTCCGGTATCTGTAAGTTGCTTCCCTAAGCCTGTTTACTGGCTTATCTGAGTTATCTATGTTTTATGACTATTCAGTCACAACCCTTTAATTTTTTACCTTGTAGAAATCTAAGCCGCAATTTGTTATCTGGACCAATTGGAAATGTGTTCAATGGCTCACAGAATCTCAGGGTGTTGTATGTATTCTTCAACCCTTTTTTCTTGGTGTTTGAAGTTAGAGAAAGTAAGGTGCTTTTTAAGCACTTGAAAATGATGCTTACTCTTTTTGATAGGGACTTATCACACAATAATTTCACTGGAGATCTCCCGAGTTCATTTGGATCTTTGACAAATCTTACTAGACTGTGAGTTTGTACTTTTTACATCCCCACTTGGTTAGGGTTCTACCTTATGGTCGGCACATTGCTGGCAATTATTTTGTCACGTTGGTTCCATTCTTTCATTAGCAATACTACTCATCATCCCCTTTTTAATCATCCTCTCATCATCCTATGATGAGGCATTAGATGATTGAAGATTATTTATAATGTTTCACTTATGAGCCTATCATCTAATGCCAATCATGGGATAATGAGAGGGTGATAAGAAAGAGGAGGATAAATAGATTTCTTCTTCTTTCATCTGTCGTCTGTCTTCAGGTTCTTGCAGGAGAACAACTTCACTGGATCAGTGACCTACCTGGCTGAGCTTCCACTAACTGATCTGTAGGTTTCCCAATATCTGATTTTTGCTGCATTTTGTAACTGATACGGTTTGATCTCTTTAATTGCCGGCTCACTCATCTCTATTGTCAGGAACATCCAAGACAATTCTTTTAGTGGCATTATCCCAAAGCCTTTTCGCTTAATACCAAATTTATGGTAGATGATCAGAAGTTCAATTGTTGTCACCTTCATTTGCCTGCATTAAGTAGAGCAAATTTATTTATTTGTTAAATCTCTTATCTTAACTCTTGTTAGGATTTGGGGCAACAAGTTCCATGTAGGGGATAACACTCTGCCGTGGGATTTCCCTCTGCAAAATGTGCCCATAATGCAAAACATTAGTGCCCCTCCCGCAACTCACTCAAGTGCCATTGAGAACTATCGCTCTCCCAAAGAAAGTGGACGCAAAAAGAAACCGATAAGCCGTGGAGGAATTGCTTTGATGCTTGGTGGAGGAACTCTGATGGCAACGTGCGTGGCACTTGTCATTGTGATCCACAACCGATCCTGTGCACAGAAGCTTAAGAGGGTGGAAAGCGGAAATAGCTCATTGCAATCTCTTCCAGTGACTACAGCTAGAGGTAAGATAAGCATCTTATTATTTACAATAATTTATACAGATAAAAGTTGGGAAGACTTGTGTATTAATAATTCATAGAAGTTGTTTTATGAATTGATGTACATATGATCCTTCTCTTAGTCTTGAGTTTTAATTTATGTAGAAGTATTTATCTTTTTAGTTGGTATCATTTTATTATATCATGATAAATGATTGAGATAAGGAAAAGATATCAAATAGTTTTTCAATCTTTTAATAACATGTTAAGAAATGATGAAAGGTTGACAGTTCAAAAATATGATCAATAAAATTTCTCAATTTCTTTTATCGGAGAGTTCTTGGGATTACTTGGTGATTTTTTTATTTTTTATTTTTTTTAAAAACAGTTGACGGATCTTCTACTGCACGAGGAGAGAGCCCAGAAATCTTGAATTTGAGCTCTCCACCAATTCATGGTCCGAGGCAGATACCTCCTACTTATCATACCAGAACTGAGAAAAAATCGAGAAGAAGAAGTTTCTCTATGAAAGGCAGACTCCCAGCAAGAACAAAACTTTACCCTATAGCAGAGCTGCAATCAGCTACAAACAGCTTCAGTGAAGAGAATCTTCTTGGAGAAGGATCTCTTGGTTCAGTTTACAGAGCCGAATTTCCTGATGGTCAAGTATGACACCATCAATATTTTTTGGCTCTCACAATAACGTTCGAACTTAATGCAAGTCACGAGATATTTTGACCTCTTTTTTTGCCCCCCCAGATTTTGGCTGTGAAGACCATCAACATGGTGTCACTTTCTTTCAATGAAGAAGAGCAGTTCATGGATGTTATTTGGACAGCTTCCCGCTTGAGGCATCCAAACATTGTTACACTTCTGGGCTATAGTACAGAACATGGACAGCATCTTCTTGTGTACGAGTACGTCAGAAACTTGTCACTTGATGATGCCCTGCACAGTGACGCTTACAAGCCTCTGTCAATGGGCCTCCGTCTCCGGATTGCTCTTGGTGTTGCTCGGGCTTTGGAGTAAGTTTCCTCCGTCGCCGGTCGCAGAATGGATCTTTGCATCATTGCATGCCAAACACCTGTTAGGGTGTTGATTGTTTTTATTTTCCGAATGTTGTTTTCAGCTACTTGCACTCCACATTATCTCCTCCCGTTGCTCATAGCAATTTGAAGGCTGCCAACATCCTACTTGATGAAGAACTGATGCCTCGTGTCTGTGACTGTGGGCTAGCCATTTTGAGGCCACTCACAAGCAATAGAGTAAAAATTAAGGTAAGCACTTCGAGAATCATTTCATTATAAAATTTTGCTAATATTCTTGACACTTTCCTAAATAGGATAGGTTCTTACAAGCTAGAATACTACATTATCTAGGATGACAAATATAAGAACATTTCCTTGTCCTGTGAGAGTAATCTGCTTATACTTCAATGCAATAATATAAATGTGTCATAAAGGAACCCTGCTAAATATAGAGATGGATAATAAATGGTGACTCATCCAGTACCGTCGTTTATTGATGCAAACAGGCTTCTGAAATTGCTCTTTTCGACACTGGCTACATTGCACACGAACATGGAGAACCAGGATTTGATAATACTAAGACTGACATCTATGCCTTTGGAGTGTTGCTTTTGGAGTTACTAACGGGAAGGAAACCATTTGAGAAGTATGGTTCAGGATTCATTCTTTGTTTCATAACATTCTGGTTGTTTTCTTAATTCTAACATGCTCTGCTTTTTTAACATATAGTTCAAGACCAAGGGAAGAACAATCTCTAGTGAAATGGGCTTCATCACGGCTTCATGACAGCGAGAGTTTAGAAGAGATGGTTGATCCGGCCATCAAACGATCCGTATCATCCAAGACTCTCTCCCATTTTGCCGATATAATCTCCCTCTGCATACAGGTACTGTCTCCTATATTTTGCATTAGGCCTGATCTTGTATTTATGTTAAACTGGATTTCAAAACTTCATAAAAATCATATTAATTGATGCTCTGCTTGTAAGCTGAGATTAAAATCAATGTCTACCTACGTCTACTTATATCGATTGGAATTGCTGTTAATTTGATATCATTTTTGTATGTCTGTCTGTGCGTGTGACTGGGATGCTGTGAATGTGATATCATTTTTGTGTCTGTTTGTGCGTGTGAATGGGACTCAAAACAGCCGGTGAAGCAATTCCGACCACCGATGTCTGAGATTGCGGAATCACTAACATCTCTGTTAGAGAAGCTCAGCATGGCAAAGGGTGGCGCAGCAGAAGGTAATGAAGAGGAAGAAAAGTCCTTCCGCTCAACCAACACTCGCTTCCTAGGCTCGCCTGAGTTGAGCCATTTATCCCCTTGACCACTAATTACCAGTTCAGTTCAGAGTCTAAATTTTTTACTGTATTGAATGGTCAATGCCATTACCATAAATGATGCCACACAATCAACTTGGTTGTTCGGTAGGTTCTTGTGGTTTTTGATGATTGCTCATTGTTAACCTCTGATCTAAATTTCACATGTACAGCCCTCATATCATGTATGCAAGCAGGCCGTATTCTTTTTCTCTCTATTCCAAACCTGCTTTTACTTTCTTCAACAAACATATAAAGGTTAAAAAATCAAATTGATCATTCCTTTTTTTACCCTAGGCAAGTAACTCACCAACACAAGGCATATCCAACTTAGCTTTGTAAATACAAAAGTAAATAGCTCACTAACCCAAACAATCTGCTGACTTAGCATTTGCAATCCAATTGAAATATTTGAGACATCATTGATACAAGTGATATTACAGTAAATGTTCTGTGAGTGGAGAAAAAAATTTTTAAAAAAAAAAGAACCAGATAGGAGTATGAGAGCAAGAAAAGACAGGTGAGGGAAACACAATCATGTATAAAAGGTAGAGAACCCTTGGGAAACTGACGAGAACTCATGATACACAGTTGGCATCGGGGACGTCATCAAGAATGAAAGGACCAAGTTTACCTGCCCTAAATAAAGTAAGAAACTTTTTTGATATCATCAAACGAGCTTCTGAGGCCTTATGAGGTATCTTAAATGCCTTCTGTAGTGCTTCGAACTGCTGCTCTATAAGATTCTCCAAGTCACCCTCATCTTCCACATTACCAGTGAATTGTGATAGAGTTAAATACAAGGCACATTGGACTTCTGTTACAATATCCTGAAAGGGAACAAAAATATAGGTTAGGAAATTAAGAAAAAAAAAGGATCCTCAAAGGTACCAATAAAAAGAAAGAAATTCTTTAACTACAAAGAGATATTACAAAAGTAAACATACAAACTATTAAACTAACATGTCTTGATGTGGTACATTGAGAAATGTTATATTATAAAATTATTTTTATTGTAATGTAGATCTAACATATTACATCAAGTCATGTCAGTTTGTGAATTTATTTTTGTGGGATCTTTTAATAACTGTAGCACGTCTCTAAAAAGACAGAATCCCAAGAGGTTCCTATATTACCTCAATATAAAGCATTTTCATTTAGAAGAATAGTCACATGTTGACCATAAAATACTCAAGACCACTTGACTATCATATATAAAAAATGACTACACGAGGATCCCATATTACCTCAATATAAAGCACATCAGAGTTATTTGGTGGCTTCCTCCTTTTAGGCCGAAGATCTTTAAGGCTATTCTCACGTTTATCCTCAGAATCAAATTTAATCCCTTCCAGTCTTCTGTTGTTCAGGTGGATCCAATGAAGGGGAGTTCCTCTGGTATTTAGAACTGCCAACAAGTATTGAGCAATACGCTCCTCACCAACGACAGAGTCTTTCACAGACCCTTTATACACACAAAGAACTTTGTAAGTTTCATCAGAAAGGATAAGAAAAAATTGCTGAAAAGAACACCCCCCCCCCCCCCCCCCCCCAAAAAAAAAAAATCCTGAAAAGATCGTATTGAATCACAAAGATCAAACTTTTACTAGGAATGCAACTTGGACAACCAGGCTGAATTAATGACAGTGCAAGGTTTAAACTCCTATTCCCAGTCAGCCAGCTCAATGCATAATAGTTTTAGCCCTTGCCCTAACCAACTTAGGCCGAATTCTGGTTGGCTTGTCTCCATCGGATTAGCTTACATATGACTAGGTTTGGGCTTCGCCTAATAGTGACTGACTCCGGCCACATGTCACTGGCTTTGGTCTGCTTTATAGTGAAGCTTTTTTTCCTTATTTTGATAAGAATAATGGTTGGTTCTCAATCAAGCTTAAACTAAAAAAAGCATGCAGGTATCGTCAGGTGTATATGTGCATGGGTTTGAGTAATGATTTGATTATAAATTTTCCACTAACTTATTTTTGTTTAGTTGCTTAAGTAATCCCAACACTTATTTAGCATAAATATTAGAACAAGATCGTCTTTAACTCAAATGAGCATTGTGTGTGACAATTAAGTACAAAAGGTCTGTTTTAAGATTCATAGGTAACTATCACAACATAGCTAAAAGAATGCAGGATGGTACCTGCAAGAGCTAGCTTTAGTCCTGTCTCTACGTCAGGTATACTTGGAACCAATACACCTGGACTGTCTAGGACATATATGCTTGGCTGATGTGCAATCTGCAGATGTTGAAGCAAAAGTACTCAGAAGTAAATCGACAAGAGTAGAGAGGAAAACATGGAGAAGGTAAAAAATTCAAGGTTTTTTTCTTTTTTTCTTTTTTAAAAGCCAAATTCTTGATAATTTGACTTTCAGTTCCAAAATGTGTCTTCAAATAAAGGCTTTATGGAACCGATTTAGCTATTGCCACCTTTTGACAATCATACTAGAGACCTGGTCCCGAAATTTTTCCTCTATTCACATAATCCTACAAACAAAATCCAACTCTGGAATAAAACGTGGAAGTTAAAAAATAGATAAAATAAATTGATAACAGTAAAGCTATAACAAAACTCTCTTATTATCTGTGTACTTGGGCTGTCCTAATCATAGGTGAAGACAGGCGCTCTCTTATTACTGTCCTAATCATTAAATTTAATTAGTCCAACAGCTTCATGCTTATGGCAGTTCAGTAAGTATGGAACACTAAATATTATAAAACGATAGGTGAAGATAGAATCTCAGCCTCGCTTTATGCATAGAAATTCCCATGACACTCAAAGTATATACAGAAAGAACATAGTCCTAGCGTATTATGTTAAAATCTTTGGACCTTGTATCCAGCAATATCCTGAGTAACACCAGGCAATGGGCCCACCGTAGCTCGCTTCATCTTACCCTGCACTGTTAAGAGAAAAATTAATTCATTATTTTTCGCTTTAAGAACACAAAAATAATAATTTAATAGACTTCCAAATTTACACCTATGAAGAGATAATGACATGTCACGATATGAAGCAAAACATAGTGGTGTCTTACTAGGAAAGAGAGATGTTGCAATCTGATGGATCGAATTAATTAAAGCAGACTTCCCAACATTAGGAACGCCAACCACCATAACGAGGAGAGTGGGCTCCCTTAAAATAACTTCCTTCAGTTTGAGCTCCACAAGATCAAGTAGCTTGGGTTCATGCATCATAAAAACACATCATGAGCATAAACAGAAGTAGTATAAGCATACAAGATGAACCATTAGATCTAAATAGGTATAATTCAAAGCCAATAGGATATAGAGGAGCAACGTGATGAAATCACAAAATATAATTATATATAATACCGCATATGCTATAAGGATATTAAAATTTGCCAGATCATCAATTTTGGCGTCCTAGAAATACAATGCAAATGTGCTAGAGATTTGGAAAAGCTAGTAATTCAAGTTAAAACCAGGGCATAAATCACTGAAAAAACTTCTTCTTTTCCCAAGTTCTCTTAGCACCGAAACAGAGTATCAGTCACCCCATATTTCGCATTGAAAAGAAATTGCAGAAAGTACAGATAGCGGGCTATTATACAGATTGCAGCGTACGAACTAACCTTCTTAACAGAACTCTTGCTATGCGCATTTATGGCAATGCAGTCTTGCTTGCACGAATTGAAGTAATGAATCCATTTCTACAAACGCTTAAAACAATCAGCCATTGTATTTGCAAAGAAGATTGTCATAGCAAAAAAATCAAGAGAATAGGTATACGAACAAGAAAAAGTAGATAGATACATGCATGATATTGGGGTTGGCCAAGTCTTTCTTGTTCAGGGCAAGGATACGGCGTTTGGAGGAGAGATGGGGCTGGAGGTCCTGGTTGGCGGAGGACAATGGAATACGAGCGTCGCGGACCTCGAGGACAAGGTCAGCCAACTTGAGCCGCTCCCTGATGGCGCGCGTGGCTGCTGCCATGTGGCCTGGGAACCAGTTTATGACTCCGCCTCCGGCGTTGAACCCCATTTCCCCCAACCCCTTTTTTATCACCCTCTTTACCTTTCCCATCTTCACAATCTCTCTCTCGCAAGTCGCAATATCAACAATAGAGAGTCTCAACTCTCACTTTCGAAGAATTGCAATGCACTTCAGGTCGATTAATCCCTAAACCTCTCCGAACACTCGTTGTCCGAATTCCGAAACTAGGTAATAACTATTCCGATATATATTAAAAAAGAAAAAAAGGAGTGCTACGTACAAGCGATTTTGGGAAACCAAATGCGTACCCATCTTGATGTGGACCTTGATTGTATGCCTAATGTTAAATAAAAAAGAAAAAACAGAAGAAGAAATGAAACACAGAGAAACATGAAAATCCGAAGAAGAGAAACACAATGATGTCGGCAAGCTTCAACTCGATTTGAGGAAAACACAGAGAAATACGTCAGCTTCTTCGACTCCCTTCCTCAACACAGGCCCCTAAATCCTTTCATCTCTCCCAAATCTCTTTCTCTGCGCACAAATACAAAAAGTTCAAAGCTTTGGTTGTTTTTCTCCCATATTCCATTCTTCAATCTGAGGTTTTTTTTTTCCTTATTTTGTGTTTTTTTTTTTTTTTGGGGGGGGGTGTTTGGATAAGTGTGGGTGGAATATTCAAGAAGATTTTCCATAGCCAAACAAATGAACCAAAAACAACCTTTTATGTTAATAAATTTGATCGCCTTGAAAGGAATGGCATTTGTTTGAGATGGAATACGCAGACTTTTTATTTTGTTTAGACAAAAACAATAGTGAGCAGGATTAGGGCTGCAAACGAATAGAGTTGTTCGTGAACAATTTGAGCTCGACTTGTATAAATTCGATTCGAATTCGATTCGTTTAATAAATGAGTTGTTCGTGAGCACTAATATTGGTTCGAATATTAAACGAACTAAACTCGTATAATCTCGACTCGACTCGTATAAACTCAGTTTGTGTTCATGAACAAGATTCGTAGAAACTCGATTCAACTCGTTTTGAGCTTGTAATAATACTCGTAATATTTCTATATACATATATATAATTTTGCATATATTATTACATATATTCTTTTATTATATATATTTTCTATGTTATATATATTATTTTTGATATTTTGTATAAGTAATATATTTTGTTACTTTATATAAAAGTAGCATTTTATTTCTTTACAATAATAATGTATTAAGTTCACAAAAAAATTATTGAGTCAAATATTTATAAAGAGTAAGAAACTCGAGTAATTACTCGACTAAGTTCGGCTCGTTCGTTAGAGAGTAAAAACAAATATCGATAGATAACTCGATTCGACTCGAGCTCGTTTTTGATTGGCTCGAATTCGACTCGACTCGACAAACTCTCAGCTCGACTCGAACTCGAACTCGAGTTATTTGAGTCTAACTCGACTCGACTCGACTCGACTCGACTCGAACTCGTATTTGATTAGATCGTTTGCAGTCCTAAGCAGGATCTTTATCGATGGGGAGAAGAAAAAGAATTGAAAGAGAGAGTGAGAGAGTAGAAGACGCGGAGAGGAAGATGGAAGATGACGTTGAATGAAACACACCATTTGAAATCTCCCTCAAAACGAATCGTCTCATTAAAACCAGGTGGATGGTTGGTACGCAATCGGTACGCTAAATTGCCTGCGTTTAGGGATGGAGGAAAATGGCATTGATTTCTTTTCGTGAAAAAGGAAAGGAAAAAACAAAATCGCATTTCTTTTTGTGAGGGCAGTATGGACAATTCAGGAGGTACGGTGATGCGGTGCGAGGCTGCAGCTGAGCACTTGGAGGAGCATTTTATGTGAGGCGAGTCCACCCGACTGACAATATCTTTCGCACGCCCATTGTGCACTGCGTCCGACACTCGGAAAGGTAAGCCTTCTATTTCCTTTTACACTTCTGGGATCGTATTCCAGCTAACAATCCAGAGGTTCTTCGCTTCAAGTCCATTGTAATTTCATGCGTATGTATCTAGGGTTTGAATTAACCAATCCTAAATTCGAATAATAATAACCGATCCTCGTTTGTGTGTTTTTAGTGAGCGGAGATTGGATCTAAATTCGTATTTCTTCTTGTTTATTCCAAATAACGCGACTGAATGCTTAGTTCTGTTGCAGTTTCGTCGTTTGCGTTACTGCAGTTTGTTTGGCTCCTCAAATTTCAATTTACTTTTTTGTTCGCTGCTTTTCGCATTAGAAAAATGTATCCGTTTTCGTTTTTGGTTTTTTTTTCTCACATAAAAGTTCTTGCAAAACGTTATTCAAAGGTCTTCCTACCTTTATTCCCCCCATCTTCTTCTCGATTTGTAAGAGTTGAATATTGAGAAAAGTAGATAACTTCTATCCACGTTTCATTTTTGTTCCAGTTGTTTTAGTGAGAGTTGCTGGGAAATTGATTTTTCCTAACATCGATTTTTTTTTCGCATAAAAGTTGTAGACACAGCGAAAAGTGAAATTCAAATGCCTTGATTTACTTATACGTGAAACCATTAACAAAGCGTATGATCAAATGCACTCAAGGAAAATGGGGACTAGGACAAAATTATTTTTTACGCAAAAATATTTTTCTGTTGAAACAAGTGGAGCTAGAGGAACTTTTTTTCTTTTAAATAGAAATGGAGCCAGATGAACTTTTGATTAAATGGGGGGAAACGTGTTGGTGGTTTAGGGTCTTAAGTTTCAGGAGATAAATGTTGTATGAGTACTGGTTGCTGCGTTTCAAATTTAGGTGATAAATGTTGTATGAGTACTGATTGTTGCATTTGTTTGAAACTTTAGTTTCTACCCAGTTAGAAGAAAGCCATGGCTATTGACCCTGCAGAACGTAGGTATTTGGAGGAAGAGGATGGTCCACTGATGAAGACAATTAAAGGTGCAACAACAGGGTTTGCTGCCGGGACTATTTTTGGGACCATTGCTGCCACATGGTATGATGTGCCTCGCGTTGAGAGAAACGTTGCTCTGCCGGGGCTAATAAGAACCCTGAAGATGATGGGTAACTATGGGGTGACATTTGCTGCAATTGGGGGAGTTTACATTGGCGTTGAGCAGCTTGTGCAGAATTATAGGATGAAGAGAGACTTTGTCAATGGAGCTGTTGGCGGTTTTGCGGCTGGCGCAACCATTCTAGGTTTCAAAGGTGAGTATTTATATTGAGTTGCATTTTTTTCCTGCCTTGAGTTCCATTATTAGCTGGAGAGTTTTAATATGTCATAATTGGTATGGTTTGGTGACAGCTGGAGTTGGGAAATGTGAGTATATTTGATTTGATCTACATTTATCAGTTACTGAATTAGATGACGATAATAGGTTATTTCTTGAGTCATTTTTTTATTAGTATTTCTTGAGTCATTTAAGTGGTATGTCTTGTCCTATCACGCCAATGTGTCCACCTCAGACTCTGGCATTACTCAAGCTAGGTCCAATCTTCTGAATACCTCATTCTATAGTGCCCTGACATAGAAATTTTCTCTTCCTTTCGTCCTCCAATGCAAAGTTATGCTGCTCATAGATGGTGCAGATTTTAGTTTACATGCTCTATACAGGGATCAGATTCAGACTTGACTCACATTAGCTCAAACATGTTTATTCCCTTCATTAAGCATCTATGTCAATCATATATCAATTATGGGTTTTGCTACACATCCTCTGACACCACACACCATACATGTTTTAATTTTTATTTACTTCTTAAATCTTATTCTTACTATACTAATTGAGTTCTTTTACTCATTATCCCCACAACACATACTTGTTGAGGGGAAAAAAAAAATCAAAAATAGATGTGTGGTTTAAGGATGATGAGTAAATTTTTCATCAATTAAGTTGGTTGAGTTCATTCTACTTGTAAGGTGTGGAGGTGACCTCTGGTGACTTCTTAGATATGGCATACAGCTGTGATTTTAAGTTTGTACTAGGCTAAGCTAAGCCTATTCTTTACTTATATATAAAAAAATTTAAAAAAAAAGTGTGGAGGTGACCTCCCCTTTATAGGCGATTGCATCAGGATATTGAATTTTAATTTAGCCTTTGTTTGGATTGAGAAATCATCTCAACTTATTTTATGTCATCTTATTATTATAATTTTTTTAAATTTTTACACAAAATATAAGAAATAATTTAATTTTTTCAAATGTCAAAATAATAATAATATTAGATATTAATATTCTAATAATATTTATTCAACTTTAAACTTTCAACTCATTAAAAAAAACTTTCAAATTTTTAACTTTTATTTAAAACTATTTTATCTCATCTCAAACTTTAGTATCTTATTTTAATTTGTTATTTTCAACATTTATTATTGTCAAGAGTAATGGTTAACGTACTTACAGGAAGGAGCATTAAAACTGCAATTTCTGCTGGATCAGCATTGGCAGTCACTTCTGCTTTAATTGATGCTGGCGGTCAGACTACAAGAATTGACAATGGCAAGGAATACTACCCTTACACCACCAAGAAAAGATCTACCGTCGAATGATAAATTTTCATTGCTGCCGTTGTCAAAGAAGATTTGGATTTTACTGGTGAAAATCATCACTGTTTACTGAACTGATTGTATGTCTGTTTTCAGAGATGTTGGTCATACTCTCCTCGGATATCTTTCCCTCCTGCTTTTTTGTTTATTTCAAGATTTTATTTTGAACCAATAATGTAATAAATAGGCATTGTGATGTTGTCGAAGTTTAGTTAGATGTTAATTCTAATTTGAGAGCAGTTCTATTAGGAAAACAATCCTCGATGGGTGGGCTGGAGGAGCGGAGGGATGTCCTCTTCACCATCTGGATGGTGGTGGATGGCGAATCTCGTCTCCCACCCACAAACCACCACAGAGGCAGCTTCCCTTTCGATGGAATGAAATGAGCACCTCATGGTAGAGTGCGTAGCTACCCTTTTAGGCTCTAGGGTGAAGCCCCATCCCTCGGATGAGATTTTGGGCCGATTTGGATTCAAATATGAGTTCAATTCAACTTAAATTTATCATTATATTTTTTTAAATTTTCATAAAAAAAATATAATAAATAATTTAACTTTTTTAAATTTTAATTTAATTTTTTTAAATATTAAAATAATAATAAAATTAAAATTATATTTTAATAATTTTTTATTCAATTTTTAAAATTTATTTCATCTCTCAATTCAACGTAATGCAAATATTAGATGGTAAACCTATAAATGTAGATCCAAATGGAGAATCGATATTTGCTTATGCATAATTTTTTTAAAAAAAATAAATATATATGAATTTATATGAAAAATTTATCTTCAATAACAAATCTGATTTGTTTTTTAAAATAGCATTATTCATTCTAATATAACGTATCAGCAAAGAATAACAATTGAAAAATAAAAAACTCCTTTGACCAAATTGACTCAATTGAGGATGACCGGATGAGGATGCATTAGGGGAATAGACTACAGTTCTAAAGGATTTTAGAATCTTAGATTGTTATGATTAATTTTAATTAGTATATTATATGGAGATTGTAGATGTCATTATGATAAGTTAAAAAAAATAAAGAAATTTCTCATTTCAAAAAATAAATAAATAAACAAATGCAAATCTCAGAGGCTGTCAAATATGGATTTTCACTTCCGTTTTGGTCGTCACCACTACCCTTTTTTCCCCTGTTTTCATCGGCGTCCAAGATTGATGCAACATATCCAGTCCAGTTCTTCTGCCACGTGGCATGAGCCCATTGTCCCTCCTAAATTTCTTGGGTCACCCGTTACCTATACTATAGTCCGTTAAGTTAGAGAGAGAGAGAGAGAGAGAGCTCTTAGAATGGCAGGCATCGGGTTTTCTTCGGCCCTGTCTTCCACAAGGTAAAATCTGGTCACTTTCTTAGCTACTGGACTCAAATGTACGACTACCCACATTCATAAGTTCTGGCTTTTCTTAGCTACTTTATTATCCATTATTTGATTTCAGTTTCTGTTTCCAGAAGATAGCAATAAAGATGTTAGATTTCAAGTTAACTAATGTGAGTTCTCCCTTCCCTTATGGAATGAAAAAGAACAGAGTTTGAATGCTTATTGGCTTTGCTAACTTAACGTGAATTCTTCGTTCTTATGAACTTCTCGACAACGCGGAGATTGATAATCCAAAAATTATTTTAGTTTCTTTAGCTTGGAATTCTCTGATGCCAACCGAACGCTACAGAGAAATTTGTGGTTTTTTAGATACAGATATGTCAACCCTATGTTCGAAGTCAGGTTAGATGTAATCATATTGATCGTAGCATGAGAATAGAGCCTATCGAGAATGGAAATTCTAGGTTTCAATCACTTACCCGCATGTTCCTTCAAGGTAAATGTGCTCTTTCAAGATGTTAAATTACTACTTGTCTCGAAATCTTAACTTGATAAGAAAGATTGAACTTCAATGAATTACACATTATCCAACCAATTCACCACTTGGTTGTTAGATTCAACAGCTGAAAAGAAAAGAAGAGAAGATGAAAGTTTTGCCTTTTAATCTTGTTTTTTTTTTTAATTTTTTTTGTTGGAAGGAAAATACTCTAAACACAAAAAGATTCCACAAAAGCAATTTCACAAACTGATGTGATTTAATATGATTTGTCTAATTATAAAATTACTTTTATTATAAAATATATCTAACAGATTAAATGAAATCAAGTCAGTTTGTGAGATTGTTTTTGTATAATTTCTTTTTGCTTGACACTTCTCAGGAAGGGATAACAATTTGAATCTATGAGTACGGTAATAAAGAATCAAAGTTGTGTTTTTCAGAAGCTTTCGGACATGCTTGGTACCCAAAACTCATATTGGAAGGACCATGCCGAGGAAACTACTTCGCCGGAAAAATCTGAACATTAAAGCAGAAGTGAGTTATGTGAATGCTGAAGAAGCAAAGAAACTAATAGCAGTTGAGGAGTATACAATTCTGGATGTGCGGGACAAAACTCAATATGACCGAGCTCATATAAAATCATGTTATCATGTGCCTCTTTTTATTGAAAACCAAGATAATGATTTTGGTCAGCTTTCTTCCTATGCCTCTGTAGATTTGCAGCCTTTTGGGTTCCATAATTTTCTTTATCTGGTAATTTGGGTGCAGGTACAATCATAAAGAGGACAGTACACAACAATTTTTCAGGGTTGTTCTTTGGGCTGCCATTCACTAAACTCAACCCTGATTTTGTACAATCTGTTAAGAGCCAATTTTCGCCCGGAAATAAACTCTTAATAGTCTGTCAAGAGGGATTGAGGTTAGTTTCCATACACTAGATACAATCCAAAGTGGGACTTTGAGAGTATGTCCATTTTATTTCTTTTAAACTTTACATTGAGTTATGTTCTGCCTAATCTAGAAACCTTTTGACAGGGTTATGTTTCTTTTTCAATGTTAAGGTCTGCTGTTGCTGCAAAAGAGCTAGAGCAAGCTGGTTTTCAAAACATAGCATGCATAACATCAGGCCTTCAAGCTGTTAAACCAGGTTAAGATTCCATTCTAAATTTCTAACACTTACATTGAATCAGGCTAATCCTGTAAAAGGTAGATAAAAGAAAGGAAAGGATTTGTGTTTGCAGGAACATTTGATTCTGTTGGAACCACGGAATTACAGGATGCAGGCAAAGGCGGATTGATTACGGTTCAGGGTAAAATCTCAGCTGTACTAGGAACAGTACTTGTCTGTAAGTTTTTCTTCAAAAGCCCCATTAAGCTACCATGCTGATATGTTTCATCTCTTTTTTTTTTTAAAAAAAAAAATCATATCTAAAAAAAGATAAAATTTGTGCAGGTGCATATTTATTCATTACCTTCTTCCCGGAGCAAGCAGAGAAGCTGTTCCAAATTGCACCAGTGAGTTAGGCTTCATTAAAAGCTAAGCTAAAACATTTGCAGTACCACTCAAATAGTTTTAAAATGAAGTAGATTGTTCATGTGGGAGGAAAGTCTCTTAATAAGTGTACTGATCGCCTAAATGAAACTAGTAGAAAGCCATTTTTAATGCGTGGTTAGAATGCTTTCGATACAAAGAGTGCAAGCCCCTTCTCATTATATGCTGCTACAAATCCTGTCTGATAAAACAACTCCTCTATGTGCAATTATTCTTTGCGCATTCTACTCATATAATTTTGCATTATTTTTTTAATATAAAATAACTACTTTAACCAATCATATCAGTGAAGTGTGTAAGGAATACATAAAAGCGACTATATGTAACAGAACTCTTGTTAAAATAATGAAATCGCTTGAATCTGTACAAACATATATACGTGTAGCCACGACTCAGGGACTTATAAATCCGTAGCATAATAGTCCTGCTGATCCCTTCATGATCATTATTAAGGTTCTTGGCCACGACATCCCCTTCAGCTGAGCCCATCTCTAGTTTCTATTACAACGCTGAAATTGTAATACTTTTATACGTATATATAACCATTTTTGAAGTTTAGCTTCTTGTTTTATGATATGAAACCAAACAAAGACAGGATCATACTGCGTTTATTACAACTATTTTAAATATCATATTATTTAAATGGCGCAGCAAGAATGTTGAAACATACATTCAGTGCAACAGAACCCTTAACCAGTTTCTATTTCAAGGCAGAAAATATGATATTTTACAAGTATAATCATCCTTTGAAGTTAACCTTACATAGAATTTTGTTGAAGGAGATCGAGTATTTAAGAATTACAACGGGTCCCGAATTACTTTGAACCAATCCTTAACTTGTTGATATGCCAACTCTCATCATACCCCCACCCCTTTCCATCCTATTATCGGACGAATTACAGCAAATTTAACATCCAGCTGCAAATTCCCATTGAAATTCATGGCAAATTTGGCAGGGAAGAGTGAACTAAAAAACTAAATAAATAGGGAGCAAAACTTGAAAGCTAAAGAAATTCAGCATGATAGACCAAGAGAAAAATTCACAAGACCGTGAACCTAGTTAACAGAATATTACAGCCAGATTTTCCTTTTTCGAAAATTAAATATTACAATGAGATTAGAAAATGTATCTTCAATTCCACTTTATGCACCAGCTTTAGTGCATATATATATATAGCAATTACCATTCTGAAGAACAATAAAGTTGATTCTCAGCTGCTGCAGTACCACCAGGAGGGGGAAGAGGAACTTGATGAGGGTTGAAATTAAAACTAGAGAGCTCACTTCGGTAACATCCTTAATTGTGACATTGCATCATAACAATATATCAGTCACCTTGTAAGCAGTAAAGTTGACGGATGTTTCCTGAAGCTGTGGGTAAAAATGCAACATGGTTAAACCTCATCATATAGCATGTGGTGATATTATTGTTGTTTTGTTATTATTTGCAACGAGACCGATCCCGACCCTCACCATCCGAAACACATAACATACTGAAAGGTACACTGCAAAAATAAAAGGAATTCATCCAGCACCACTTTGTGTGTTGGGCTTTCAGACAATTGACAACAACTCTAGAATGTGTGGAGTATGTGGAAGAAAAAATATTCTGTAGAACCAGAAAAAAGATTAGGACACTACCAAACCAACAAGCAAGCCTGGTGCAACTGATTCCCCCTCAGCTGCATCTGTTTTCAAGCAATAGCAAAGGCCAAAAGACGACTAGCATGTAACATCTCTTGACAAACCCTCTAGTTGCACATTTTATATCTCCAGAGCATGAAGATTCTTGTGTGCAAGTTATATTCTTATTTGCATTGATTAAAGCTAGACACGCCCAGCAAGGAAAGCAAAAGGAACGGAGAGTCCGATTTCTTTTATAGAAACACCATAAAACAGGAATTCATAAGTTCGAATATGACAGAAATTTCATTGGACCAAAACTTCCCACGATGTTGCAAATTTTTTTTTTTTTTTTTGGTTTATCTCAATAATCCCCTGAAGCAAAGAGAAGTCTGGAATTTTATTCACAAGAACCACTTTTCTCTTTTTTTTTTATTAAGCTTTGGTTTGTGAATGACAGTCTTATAGACAATTAGCAGGGACTGGAATACTGTTTCCAATTATGACTCCTTGCCTAACGGTAGAAGATGGGGTATGTTGGAACTCTAGAGACATTGCCCGAACTCTTTTAGGGATAAACATCATAACATCACAGTTGATAAAATTCGGACAACAGCCAACTAGTCTTTAGTTGTTTTAACTAATCTTTTCAGGATTGCTAGAAATAAAGGGGCTGTAGTGGCCGACTCCTATCACTTCTCTAACAATTTATTCTGCTGGAATGTGGAATTTACTAGAGATGTGCAGGATTGGAAGTATGTGAAGTTTCAGATTTATTAGGAAGATTGTATGAGATGAAGATTGATCAGAACAGGGAGGACGGTTTGCCGTGGGTGCATACTGTTAATTCCAGATACAGTGAGTCCTTTTTACAAGGCGTTAACCAGTCATGGGGTCAAAGATTATATGTGGATAAGTATTTGGAGAGCTTAAGGTGCCTAGGAAGGTTACTTTTTTCTGCTGGCTGGTGTCTCTTGGGAAAATTCTAACCATTGACAACTTGAGGAAGAGAGGTGTCCAGGCTGAATGGTGTTTTATGTGTGAGGGTAAATCTATTAATCCTCTTTTCCTTCATTGTGAGGTGGCAACAGCGTTATGGAATGAGAGTTTTGCTAAGGCTGGTATTTTCTGGGTGATGCCTATGCATGTGGTGGATTTCTTTGCAAGCTGGCCAGGCATTGAGGGGAGAAATAACAACACTGCTGCTGTGCTTATCATGGTTAGAAAGGAAAGGGAGGTGCTTTGATAATTGTGAGCATATTATAGGGGAAATTAGGGAGTTTTTCCTTATTACTTTTAGCTTTTTTCCTTAGTGTTCTCATTTGTATACATCCTGTGTACTTGGGCCATGCTTATTTACTTTTTTTTATAAGTATAAAATTCCTCGTATTAATTATAAAAAAACAGAATAATGCAGACAATAATAAGAATGAAACCCTCAAGAATATTTTAGCACTATCTTATCGAAAAAATCCTTTCAGAACTAAAGGCACATCAGACAACCAGCACTAGAGTGTGAAAGCTACCTCAACAAAAAAATTAACAGAGTTACATTACCAATGAACTAAAAGATAAAAGAATTCTGTACAGGTGTGGATCTCTTGCAAGCACCTTTTCTCTTTTCTAGTTTGGTGGATCTCTTGTGCACACTTGATGGGTCACATGAACTTTGTAACTGGCATTTATGCCCATTCTTTTATTAATAATACTTGTTTACCTATCAAAAAAAGAGTTTGGTGGATCTCTTGAATACTTTCTGTGTACTCGGCTTTCATTTTCTCCAGTTATTAATAATTTCTTTTTCCCTGGGCTAAATGATCCTTTCTCACCAATAAAAGTTATGTTTACCAATAAAAATATCTTAATAAAATCTTATCTTATATAAAAATGAGTTATTTATATGAATATGGGTTTATGGGCTGGTCCAGACTCCAGATACAGATAATTTTCAAGCAGCTTTCAGACCATGTATCAATAAAACAGACAGCTGAAAGAGAAAGTCATTACCATATAACCAGTCTTTGAAATATACATGAAGTGCAGATGATAATTCTCGTTTGCGATTTTCTTCGAGGGGTGCTTCCCTCAATAAGTGTTTGACCTCCCCCAAGTTTTTTTGCTGGAAAAACATGAATTAGAATTACAAAACCCTTCAATACATAACAAACATCAGTAAATAATAAAAATATCACATCTCAATTAATCAGCATGGTTCAGTGGGCGTACATTTCTCTGCTGAGCCATCAAATAAACATCTGGTAGTGGGAATGGGTTGTCTTTCGTAGACCCAGAGGATTCACATCCAAACCAGTCTGGAATCTAGTGTCAATGAACAAAAGATGCATATACACGATAAATAAGTTCAAGCAGATGAAAAAAATAAAACTAAAACAGAGATACCGTCCAGAAATCTATGTACTGGGTTTCATAGACTATATAATTGCTCACAACACATCAACAAATGAAGCACTAAAAAACTTCCCACCCAAGTTAGCACAAGCAAAGTATAGAACATACCAAAAAGTTCGTAAACTGGTCAGGGTCCAGGCGTGTAGCTGATTCAGCCTGCACATCAGAGACACCTGCAGGATGAGATAATGAATCGTGTGGATCAACCATTCCTAATGCCAGGGGCTCGTCCCATCTATTAATTGTATCCTTGACGCCAACCTCATTCATGTGCTCTTCCAAGTGAGAGTAAAATGTATTGTATGGTGCCACCTAAAACATTAGGGTAATGAAAATTACATATGATTTTGTTCAATATTAACATAAATTATATATAAAAACACATATAATACTGCTTAAAAAATGCTTAACAGAATGAAGGAAACTTTTATTATTATTATTATTTATTATTGGCACTGGGTGTCCGGTAACAGCGTCGGCAAAGAGTTTCCACAAGTACACATCGAATAATTCAAGGGGAAAATCTCTTAGTCTAATGGCCCCTAGAGTTGTTTGCACCCAAGGAGATTTGAAACTTGAACCTGGGGGAGCATACCCCCAAGCCCAAAACCTTAACAACTTGAGCCAACCCCTAGGGGTTGAGAATGAAGAAAACTTGTGTCAAGCCTTGATCATTTTTTGAACAGTGACTTTCATTTAAAACAAATTTGACACTGAAGCTTTCCAGACAACCTAGTTGTCCACTTTGTCATAAAAATGACAACTTAATGAAGAAAAAATATCCAGCGAATACTAAGGTCCCTTGTTGAGCACATATCCAGCAAGAGCAAGATAAAAGAAAAAATAAAACAGTAAATCTGATCAACTAAATATCTCAGAGAACTCTATACATTCAAAAGTATAACCACAATCCTTTGAGAACAGAGGACAACACCAAGATTGTCTATTATCAGAAACACAAAATTACAGACTGACAGTACAACAATTCACCAAGTACCATATCAACAGTACCATATTGGTTCTCAAATGTCCCTCCAACCAAATTCCATCACATTATGAAAGTGGCACTGAAGCTCATCCCAGAAGTTAATTATAAATTCAATTATTCAAATCCATGGATCATGACAGACTAAATGCACAACCACACTCGGGGAACCTTTGCCAGTTTTATATTATAATGTCAACACTACATTATAGCCAAGCAGTGCTGCCTGGTAACTGCATAGGGGGATTGAAGTAAATAGTTTGAGACACCCACCTGAAGCTTATGGTTATCGCCAACAATAAGCGGTTGCTGGTTTACCCCCAAAAAGAACACACATTCTCTGCAGTTTGCAATGCAGATTCGTTTTGCTGCTGTAATCACATGAACTCGTTCGCAATGCTCAATCCTTACAGCCTGTAAAAGCCCACATCATTTAAGATGCATTCAAGTCAGTTTCCTTTCAGATGTTCACCATTCATAATTGGCAAGAATTGCAATGACTCAAGTTAGCAACCAGTCTTGATTTGCAAGTGCTCATTTGACATAAGCATGCATGATATGCAAGCTGCGTTAACATGGTGGCAAAATGGGGGACCAGTAATCACTTAACCAAACAATATCCGCTCAGTGATTGTTTTTGAAATGTTTACAACAGTAAAAATGCTACACATACAAAATGAAAATATATTCATTTCTCAGAGGAAGCAATACTGCTTCAACCAAGTATACTAACTGCAGTGAAAGAAAAATTTTGATCTGTTTGACAACATAATAAAACAATTGATATATTATATGGATAACAACTGACAAACAGCAAACAAAGCTTTCCAATCTCAAAAAACTAAGGATATTATCACATAATGGATAATTCACTAGTTAGATATGTAAATAGCATCTGACCATAACTGATAAAAAAATATTCATCTGACTTCATTGAGTCACTTTAATGTTGAGACTACTTTGATGATTTCAGTGCCGATGTTTGTTAAAATTATCTTCATAATATGACCACCTCAGTAGCAAAGCTAATGAACAGCCCACCTTATCACATTTTCCTTAGCTGGAAGTTCAGACAACTGAAAGTGATAAAAAGCCAGATACATGGTATTTACAACTAACAAACCATTCAGTGTATCCAATTCCAGCGAATTACAAGAACTGACACACAACCTTCTTCCTTTGCAACTACAAAAGCGCCAAAGTATAGATCTAATGGTATCATAGACCCATGCAAACAGAAAACTTTTTTTTTTTTTTTGGATAAGTGAAAAACAGAAAACTAAATAGAAGACATGAACCCAAAATGTGCTAGCAAGTACTAGACATCAAACATTCAGATTGGACGAGAATTGTTAAAAAAATCAATCAATTGGATCGTCCCCAAACATCAAGTAATAAAACGGAAAGTACTATAATCTTGTTTACTACTTATCAAAAAAAAAAACTATAATCTTGGTTACTACCTTCCCAACTGCTCCAATAACTATAGTCGTATCAGAGCAACCATAAACAGTGGCATATCTCAAAGGTGCTAAGATGTAAATGACAGAATCGTGACAATTTAGGACCTGCAATGGTATACTACTATGTTAGATGCAGGTCAATACAAGAAATACTACTACTACCACTACTACTTCTACTACTAATAATAATAATAACAATAAAGTAGTTCTTGAGGAATTGGGGCACAAGTGAATTATCACAATCGTATGCGCAGATATTAAATTATGTTCATATAGATGGCGATGTAGGATCTGTTAGTAGGCAACGACACGTACTATTTCTTGTCTAAGCTGTATGCAAGCAAACACAGATATCTGCCATATACATACCTTTACAGAAGAACCTTTAAGATCAGATGCTTGCTTTACAAGTGATGATTTGGAGATCCCTTCAATAAAACTAGGACCCCTAGCACTTGGTGAGGCCTTGATCGAAGTTGTGCAGGCATCCGCCATAGAAACATCCTGATCAGAGGCACTAGCTGGGCCATTTTCTTTAAGAGAAGCCCTTTCTGAAATATGTTCCAAAGTAGAAGCTATATTCTGTAGAAGCCAATCATGAACTTGTGCTGCAGGAACAGGGACAGCAGGCATGTCGGGATCTGAGTTTGCAAAAAATGGAGCATATTGACTCAGCTGAGTTCCTTCAGGTCCCTTATCACCAAATTGAATCAGAAACCCAAGGTGCTCAAATCTATCCACAGTCAAAACCTAAAACAATCAAGTAAATTAGCAAATTTTGAGGGGGCCAAAGGAATGCTAACAAACATAGACAAAACAACAGAATGAAAGACAAACATCAATGAAAATTAGCAAGTGAAAGCAAAGTTCAATACTTAAATAATTTGGATTTGGTAGTCAAATTAAATGATAACCCTGTTGTACATTTTTTTTTCAATAACAGAAAAGGCAATGGTTCCACCCACATAAACATTGGTGACCAACAAATAAACAATATGCAGCAGAGAATTGGCAAAATTACTGTCATGTCAAAGTACAGCAAAGGAGTGGCCAAGGAGTTTCCACCTGATATTAGTTAAGAGAAAAGTAAACAAACCATGAGCAAATTCATTATATTCATATTTATGTCATTGCTTGGAAAACTTGATAGATTAATGAAATGAGATACTGCAGAAACTGTACTCCTTATAGCTTCCAATATTCTTTCCCAGAAATTCTAAGAAGATACCAAATTATTTCTCAAGATGCCCGATTATGTGTAGAATATTTGATTTTTGACTTCAAAGCAGTCCCATAAACCGTTTAAGAATTTCAACTGCAATTCCACAACAGAATATGTGATAAAGTACAGAATTGTGTCCAGGCTGCAACTATTATCGAGGAAGAGACAACGGCAAAAAGTTTTTTTTTTTTAAAAAGTGGTAAATTCTATGTCTAATGAACATAATTTGCTATGTACTGAATACAAGGAGAATAAAAAAGCAAAGAAGATGCAAAAGCTCTTACAAACTAAGTTTGCAAAAAGGCCACAGTTTTACAAACCAGAGATTCTTCGTCCTCCCCCTCCACGGGTTCAGCTAAGAGAGAGAGAATGTTAGCCAAGTGCTTTTGAAGATATGATAACTGATGTGCCTCCTCATCAGCCTGTGATGGAACAAACCGGCGGCTGTTGCTCCGTACAAGCTGCCATATGATAAAACACCAAGCTCAAATAAATTTGACTATAATTAGTCATATAACTAAAATCAAAGTCCCAGTGACGATTAAAGTTTCCAACTAAATATGGAATCAGAACTATGACAGGAAAAAATGAGTGAAATCTAGCATACTAAGAAATTTAGTCCAGGTATTCAGCACAAAATATGTCAAAACAAACCAAGTCAGAGTTATGTGCTACAAAATTAGAGGTTTTTTAGATAGTGAGATGAGATGAGATGAGATGGTTTTAGATGAAAGTTGAATAAATATTGTTAAAATATTAATTTTTAATATTATTATTGTTTTGGTATTTGAAAAAATTGAATTGTTTATTGTATTTTTGTGAAAATTTGTGAAAGTTCTAATTATGAGTTGAGAGCGTTTCTCAATCCAAACAACCCCTTAATAATTTTAATTGAACAAAAACTTAGGTTTAACAGATATGGTTCAACAGTTAAAAAACTTGGTAAATCCACACACAATGGTTGAACTTATTGGTTGACAATAGTTAATCAGGAACTGTACACCACATGGACTTAAGGCATGTTTGGATAATGACATGAGAATTTTGTGAATAATAGTGAAATAGTTTGAGTTAAAATGTTTTATTTGGTTTGGGAAATGAGAGAGAAAAAAGTTGAATAAAATATTATAAAAATAAAATATTGTTAGAATATATTTTTTTTAACTTTATTTTGTTTTGAACTTTGAAAAAGTTGTATTGTTTTTTGTGTAATAGTTTTAAAAAATTGTAATCATTAGATGAAAAAGTTGAATATTTGAAATTGGAAAGTGTTTTTGTTTGAGCAATGTTTGAGATGGAAATTATGAGAAGTTTTGAGATAAGAAATATAAATTCTTATGATTTTTTATACTATGTTAAGAAAACGTGTTTTTTGAGTGCTTAGATTTCCATAGATAAATAACTGTTTTGTTTGATAGGCCTGAAGAAACCTCAGAGAAGACGCTCTTCTCTTAGGTCCCTGCTTTTCAGTGCAACACAGCAAGGCGCCCTCTTTATATCATCCCTGCAGCTTTCCAGATTTTGTATTGAAAGCATGGCGTAGCCAGGACCTTCAAATCATGTTTCAGCCTATGAAAAAAACCAAAACTTCATTCTCACTGATAAAGGTGAAACTAGGACAATTCATGCAAATTCATTTTGAATCCAATTGAAAAAATTAACGAAAACTTATAGCAACATTTCAGAGACATGGGGCAAACAAGTTCAATGAAAAGGTCGGAAGAAAATGAAATGGAAAATTGAAAGAAGATCAATGATGTTCCGATACAGAATTGTTCCTGATAAATTAACACTGAAGACAACAAGCCGATTTCAAATTGCAAATTCCTAGCAAATAATTAGCTTCCAAAGCGCATTCAAAAACTAAGTTCCAAGAGAACGAAGTCAAGGGCGAATTATGCATTTCGAATTTGACCCACATTGTAAAAGATTGATGGAGATAACCAAAATCACCTGGAGAGGCGAGAGAGCGGACAAGTAGCCATCGAAGGCGGAGGTGGATGGCCAGACATCGGCGACCGCGGCTGAGTCCTTGTGCGTCCTCGGGAGCAACTTCTTGTATGACTGGATGTAGAGGAAGAGGAGCAGATCGTGAATATCAGCGGAGGAGGAGTTAATCTCGTCGGGCTTGGAGTTGACGAGAGGATCGGAGTCGGAGTGGAGGACGGAGGCGAGGGTGTCGAGGACGAGGCAGGAGAGGTCAGGGGAGATCTGGAGGGATTGGGAGAGGGCGGCGGAGTCGACTCGGTGAGTGTTCGTGGAGGAGGAGAGGAGGGTTTGCTTGAGGGGGATTAGGGTTTGGGTCGGGTCGGTGAAAACGAGCTTCGGTATTGGGAGCAAGCCATGCTCGAAAGGCTCCCGCCGAGGGTGGAGTAGAGAGGTCGGGTTCGGATTCGAATTCGAATTCGGGTCTACTGCCGAAGACGATGAAGATATCAATGTCTCAATGGGGTCGCTCATGGCTTGGAAGGAGAGAGAGCCTGGAGTTGCAGTTTTACAGGTAACAGATCTTCGAGAGAGATGAAAATTGAGATAGAGAGAGAGAGAGAGAGAGAGAGAAGAGGGGGGGGGGTGTTCCAGGGGGAGTGACTGCGTGGCCTTGTGCTATTTGATGATGGGAGGAGAAATTACATTTATTTATAATTTTATTTATAATACTTATTTTATTTTTTTAATTTCAAGTTTTATGATTTTTAATATACTAATAATTGATATTCGAATTTTTTTATAATTCTTTTAAATACATTTAATATATCTATATCAAAACAAGTTAATTTACAAATTTATTTTTCTCGCGTCTATTTCATTTAAATACAGTGGAACTTAAGATAAAATTAAACCAATCTAGGTTAATAAATATATTTTAATTTTCCTTCCTTTCTCTAAGTTTGATTATTTTCAATTACATAATTGATAAAAGAAAAATGATTTGTATATCGTTTGGTAGCACCGTTGGCCTTTTTTTTTAACTTAATAATTAAGTAAATATTATTTAATAATATTTATATATATATTAAGAAAATGTTTAAATATATTTAAAAAATTATATAAAAACAAAAAAAAAATTACACTAACGATGTAATAGACGGTTCACTTACAACGATGATTGTAGCACCATCCTTGATAAAAATAATTAAAATGCATTAGATTTCTTAATATAATTAAATATTAAAAAACATTATTTTAATATTTATTTTACGACAATTGACAAAGACAAGAATTTCATTCTTTTAATTATTCAAGAGCCCTTCTATTCGTCATACTTACATTATACATTACACCTAATTTGTTATTTTTTATTCCGTTTTATTATTGCTAAACTAAAGAAGTTTTTTTACCCATCATCCATATAATACATATTTAATAAGAAAACAAATCATGCATGATATATGGCGTCAAGATAATGGGTAGAATTATTTATTATTCAATAGATCATAAATAAAATATAAAAGATAATTTCAAATTATTTAATACTATGTCATAAAAGAGAAATTATACACATAATAAATTTTACAATATATTTCATAATATATATTATACAAAAATACTCCTCTTTTTAAAATATTATTATACAAAATATTGTAAAATATATTATATTTTATTATTTTCCTGTCGTATATAGTGTAAGTTTATAGTAGGCCTAAAATAAATTTGGTTGAGAGTGTCCAAGCCACGTGATTGGGCATGCTAGATACGTAATTTAAAGCCCATGCTAGATACGTAATGGGCTATATACAAGTCACGCACATTTTTTTTTAATGAATATGGTTTTTTTTTTTATTCCTTGGCAAGTTAAACATTGCATAGATAAATTAAACGATTATAATGATACATGATTCAGTGGATGGAAAACCTTAATAGTTATCACAAAACAAATAAAGATAGTACTAAAAATAATTACAAAAAAAATAAGTTGTCTTACCAAAAGACTTATTTTAATTAATTTGCACAATGAAAAGTCGCTTAAAAATGATTATAAAATAGTCTGATAAATATACTATAATAATATGACTAAAAGCCACGATGGAGATAGGAGCGCTGCATTTTATTGATATAGTTCGATTGTAAAGGGCTATACGACCATGTCATCTTGATCACAAGTAAGGAAAAGTAGAAATATAAGCGAATAGCAACCTATAGATAACATGGGCAAATGACCACTATTGACAGTGATAGTGCAAGTGGGACACTTGTCACACTAAACGAAAAAGGAGCACACAAATTTGAAAGATCAGACGTTGCTAGCTCCAATGATACCACACGTAGAGGTAAGAAACTTACAAAAATACGACGGCACGTGAGACCCATGAGTATTGTAAGCCGTCCATGAATCACACCCTCACTCATTTTGGCAGTTGGAGATGCCCAACAAGTAGCAAGTAAGAACATCTAAGTACTAAAGCCAACAAAGTTAAAATGAATGTACAACATTTGCATAATTTATAACTGCAAATATAAATAATTACACGATAGATATACTACTTATAGATATTTTGATATGCTAGATAGATTTAAAATGAGAAGTGACGTAGATTAAAAGAAAAAATCATACAAAAGTAACTAATAAATTAATACTTCATTTATATTTATTTAATGATAAAAGTAATTTTTTAATCTAACATGCTATATCAATTATCATCAATTTATGAATTTAATGAGATTTTTTGTCCATTGCATTTCTTAAAAATAATGGAAAAATCTATTTATCATCTTTCTCTTAACATCGATGATGTGAATTACGGCTTTGTTTGGATATAAAAATTATCGTATATCATCTTATTATTACAATTTTTTTTAAGTTTGTATACAAAATATAATAAATAATTCATTTTTTAAACTTAAAAATAATATTTTAATAATATTTTTTTTCAACTTTTAACTTTAATATAAAACTATTTCATCTTATATCACTATCCAAACAAATAATAAATCTATAAGTGAAATATAATAAATATTCTCAAATTATTTAATATCATAATATAAGATGTTAAAAATATAACATAATGGATGATAAGTAATATTACTTTATCGAAAACTCGTAAGAGGCAATTATCCTCTCAAAATGGGTAATCTTATACTTGACTGGACCATTTTTGGTTGAAATAGACCACGTTTGGATGTTAAGTTGAATTGTGATGAATTGTGTTATTTATTTTAATAGTGACTCGAGATGATGAAGTGAGTTTTGTGGAGTCCATCTCATATAAATTTAGGTATATTTGGATATTAAGATGAGTTTATATTTATAGCAAATTGAAAAATGTTAGAAATCTTGCATGAAAAGGGGCGTCGAGTTTAAAAATATTGTACATATTATGTGTAAAAAGATTTTAAATTGAGACGAGTTTAATAATTTAATAGTTGAATATTTAAATGTTAGACTCAGTTTAAATTTAAATTGAGTTGGATTGATTTAAGTTGAATCTAAATTGGTAATTTTATTTTTCTAAATAAAGTAGGGCTATATTGCTAAAGAAGAATACTCTTGATGAAGTGTCGCTTGACTAGGCAATTTCTAAATGACACGTATGTCATGTTTTTGGAGGTTTTAAATTTAGTAATTTGATAGTTGAATATTTAGGCTTGTTTTTAAAATATACTCAATCTCATATCATTTTATTTCATTTAATCAGTATCAAATTTTAATATAAAATAATATAAATAATTTAACTTTTTGGAATTCTAATACAAAAATCATATTAAAAAAATATATTATAACAATATTATATTTAACTTTTTATTTTAATCTCAATTTATCTCAATTTTATGTCTGAATATAAATCGGGCCTTAGATATTAGACTTAATTTAAATTTAGATTGAATTAAATTGATTATAGTTTTTGTTTATTTTTATAGACGAGATAAAATAAAATAAGATAAAAAAAATATTATAAATATTTTATTAATAATAATTTTGTTTTGAGATTTGTAAAAAAATATTTTGAAATTTGAAAAGTTAAATTATTTATTTTATTTTGTATGAAAATTTAAAAAAATATAATAATAAATTTGAGATAACATGAGATGAAATATGATATATTTGAAAAATAAATAAAGCAAGTTGAATCTATTATTGATTTTTTTTTTTTTTTAAATAAAGTAGGGCCTAACTTGTTAAAGAAGAATACTCTTGGTGATTTGATGATGTGTCGCTTGACTAGGCAATTCCAAAGTGACGTGTATGTCATGTTCTGGAGGTTTCAAATTATTTATTATTGTGATAAATTATATCCTCGGCTAGTGAAGTTGTTCTCAATTTTGGCACATTATAAATACCAAAGTAACCCAACCCAATTCCTTTTCAGCTTTACATATGCCCAATTCCATAATTTAAAAAGGTACGTGCCCAAAAAGCGGAAGGGTAGAATTGGCATCCAATTCCAAATAGTGGTAAAATGACCTAATAGTACTTGAAGTACAGTCGACCAAACTGGGGAATCCAATGACGTTGTAAAACCACCGCGCCGCTTTAGAGCATAATTTAAAAAAAAAAAAATTAAAAGTTTACATATATATCAATTTTTTTATTATATTTAACTAAAAAATAAGGAAAAAAAATAAAAGTATTTTTTATTTTTAAAAATGAATAATAATATATTTAAATTTAAATTTAAATATATTATTATTCATTTTTAAAAATAAAAAATACTTTTATTTTTTTTCTTTCATTTTAATTTTCTTATTTTAATTAAATATGACGAAAAATTATTAATATATATAAATTTATATTTTTTTAAAAAAATAATAATTTAATGAGAGTGTTATTAAAAATTCATAAATAACGAACGTTTTTCGCACGTGATAGGCCCGACCGTAGTCCTACGCACGCTTGACCTGGGTCCCACTTCCTTCTGTACAGTAACAGTTTCTCTCTCTTTACATGTTAACACAATCAAAAAAAGATAGAGAGACGGTACCTTCTCTGTTCCATCTGTATCTCTCTCACATATTCCTCAGATTCCACCCCCCACTCCCAACACACACAAAAGCAAAAGCAAAAGCGCTCTCGCTCTCTCACTTTCTACATTCTTCTCTCTCTTTCCCCTTCGTTGTTTAGTTCGGCCTTGTTACCCATAAAAACCAGACTCCATTTTCGCCTGCTTCGAATGAACTCTGTCGCAGCTTCAAGGAGGTTATCGGTCTAGGGTTTCGGCTATCATTGTCTATCTTCAAGGTAACAACTCGAAACCTATTTACTTTATTTGAGGTCTCGTTTCTAACCCTTTCCTTTTTTTTTAAGCTTTTTATTTTGTTTTCCAGTCCTTGTTTGGTTGGCGAGAAAGTCTGGGAAATGTAAACCGCATTTAGGAGCATTATAGTTTTTCTAATGTCGCTTTTGTCTGGGGAAGAAAATAATTTAAGCAACTGAGGCAGATGGATAAGTTTGACCCGGTTGTGTATCTGGTTTTCCTTTTCCTAAGGGTCGGCATTTAATGAAGAAAAATGCTGCTATTTTTTATTTTATTTTTCTCACGTATGCTTTTGCTGTTTTCCCGGCAACCCTGCACAACTTTGAACGTCTGTTTCCTCTGCACTCTGATCTAAAAAATGCCGACATGATCGTACTATTCGTGGCTTGAAACACTGTTTCCTTCTGGTTTTGGTTTTAATAGGTTTCGAGCATTTAGATCTGACGTTCCTAGGTCGGTTTCTACGTGCCCGTGAAACTTCAAAATTTATTCTGCCGAAAGATCTGAGGTGCGCTTACTATTGGTGTTTATATTCATCCTTTCCGATTCTGAAAATATAGTTTTAAATGGTCTCTGTTTTTTATTTCTTTTTCTCTTATCCGAATATCTCAGCTTTCCCCCCCTTCAATCGTAATATATGTATGTATGTATGATTTTCTGAATGTTTAGGTAACTTTGTATGGTATTGAGTAACGGCTTTGACGCTATTTCTTCCCCTGTTTTAGGTTTCTGGTAACCTGCAATTAAGAAAGACTCAGATACTTCTTCCATAGCATCGAGCTACTCTACTGCCTTCACTCTTTTGATTTGGGTGTCTCTGCTTTGAGGAGAGAAGATGCATACCAGGCTTCCACCAGAAGACTTTTTGTTGAAGGAGACCAATCCCCATCTTGGAGGGGGAAAGGTCACCGGAGACAAGCACACAAGCACCTATGACCTTGTTGAACAGATGCAGTATCTCTATGTGCGTGTTGTTAAGGCCAAGGATTTGCCTGGTAAAGATGTCAGCGGTAGTTGCGACCCCTACGTGGAGGTAAAGCTTGGAAACTACAAGGGAACAACCCGGCATTTTGAGAAGAAGCCAAATCCCGAGTGGAACCAGGTGTTTGCTTTCTCCAAAGACCGGCTACAGTCTTCGGTGCTTGAGGTTATAGTGAAGGATAAGGATTTTGTGAAGGATGATTTTATGGGTCGGGTTTTGTTTGATATGAATGAGGTTCCAAGACGGGTTCCACCAGATAGTCCACTGGCACCTCAGTGGTATAGATTGGAGGATAGAAAGGGGGACAAGGTTAAGGGGGAGCTGATGTTGGCTGTTTGGATGGGTACACAGGCTGATGAAGCGTTTCCTGAAGCATGGAATTCAGATGCAGCAGGAGTTAGTGGAACTGATGGTCTTGCTAATATGCGTTCGAAGGTATACCTTTCTCCTAAGCTTTGGTATTTGAGGGTCAATGTCATTGAAGCCCAGGACTTGCAACCTAGTGATAAGGGTAGGTTCCCGGAAGTGTATGTGAAGGCTATTCTAGGAAACCAGGCTTTGAGAACCAGAATTTCTCCAAGCAGGACTATTAATCCTTTGTGGAATGAGGATTTAATGTTTGTAGCATCTGAACCATTTGAGGAGCCCTTGGTGTTGAGTGTAGAAGACAGGGTTGCACCTAACAAGGATGAAGTTTTGGGGAAGTGTGCAATTCCTTTGCAGTATGTTGATAGGAGGTTGGATCATAAACCAGTGAACACTAGGTGGTATAATCTGGAGAAGCATGTCATTGTTGATGGGGAACAGAAGAAGAAAGAAACCAAATTTTCTAGCAGGATTCATATGCGGATCTGCTTGGAAGGTGGTTATCATGTACTGGATGAATCAACACACTACAGTAGTGACCTTCGACCAACAGCAAAGCAGTTGTGGAAGCCCAGCATTGGGGTACTTGAACTTGGGATTCTAAATGCTCAGGGTCTGATGCCAATGAAGACTAAAGATGGGCGTGGAACAACCGATGCCTACTGTGTTGCAAAATATGGTCAAAAGTGGGTAAGAACTAGGACGATTAACGACAGCTTTACACCCAAGTGGAACGAGCAATATACTTGGGAGGTGTTTGATCCTTGTACGGTCATAACAATTGGGGTGTTTGATAACTGTCATTTGCATGGAGGAGATAAGGCTGGAGGGGCCAAGGATTCCAGGATTGGGAAGGTAAGGATTCGTCTCTCCACACTTGAAACTGATCGGGTTTATACACACTCATATCCACTTCTGGTTCTACACCCTAATGGCGTGAAGAAGATGGGTGAGATTCATTTGGCTGTGAGGTTTAATTGCTCCTCTTTACTTAATATGATGCACATGTACTCACATCCACTTTTGCCTAAAATGCACTATATTCATCCATTAACTGTTAGTCAACTTGATAGCTTGAGGCACCAGGCAACTCAAATTGTGTCAATGAGGTTGAGCCGGGCTGAACCACCGCTGAGGAAAGAGGTGGTGGAGTATATGTTGGATGTGGGCTCCCACATGTGGAGTATGAGAAGGAGCAAAGCTAACTTTTTCAGGATCATGGGAGTTTTGGGAGGGTTAATTGCTGTAGGAAAATGGTTTGATCAGATTTGCCACTGGAAAAACCCCATCACAACTGTCTTGATTCACATCTTGTTTATCATACTGGTTATGTACCCTGAGCTCATCTTACCCACAATTTTCCTCTACCTTTTCTTGATTGGGGTTTGGCATTATAGATGGAGGCCAAGACATCCTCCGCACATGGACACTCGCCTTTCTCACGCTGATTCTGCTCATCCCGATGAACTTGATGAAGAATTTGATACTTTTCCAACTTCGCGGCCTTCTGACATTGTAAGGATGCGATATGATCGGTTGAGGAGTATTGCTGGGAGGATTCAGACGGTGGTCGGTGACTTGGCTACTCAAGGGGAGAGGCTGCAATCTCTGCTGAGCTGGAGAGATCCAAGAGCAACGGCTCTGTTTGTAATTTTTTGTCTGGTTGCTGCTATTGTACTCTATGTAACGCCATTCCAAGTTGTGGCCCTTCTCACAGGCTTTTATATATTGAGACATCCAAGGTTCCGGCATAGGCTTCCTTCGGTACCCTTGAATTTCTTCAGGAGGTTGCCAGCCAGAACAGACGGCATGTTATGAGCGAAGTAGTTTCATCTCCAGTTGCTTTTAAGTGGAAGGGCGCGCTGAGTTCCCCTCTTTCTTGTCAAGTCATTGGAGAAAAGGTGGAAACAAATGAAGACCGTCTGCTTTCAATGTTTGGAGGCTGTTGGGTTCTGTGTGTTACCTTCCTCTGAAGGTAGTAGATTTTGTGGACTTGCGGCATAACCAATGCCATTTTTAGTATTTCTGTTTGAAGCTTGACTTTGTGGTAATCAGTTATTGTTTGTCTATAATTTTGTAGGTTGTGAATTAGGCTATGCTGAACCATCTCTATGCTTATGAACATTTGCTAGATTTTTGCTTGATTGGTATTTTGACAGTAAATTCTAGGAACCTATTAGGATCTCCACGATGGAATTAGGATCTCTATCATGCTCTGATGTGTATGCTCATGAATCTTAGGCTCTGATGGGATAGTGAACGTGTTTCATTTCATCATTATAAATTATAAAATTATAAAATTATCATTTAAAATTTAATAAACAATTCAATTGTTTGACTTCTAAAATGGTAGTAATGTTAAAAAAAAAATAATAATTCATTTATTTTCTTCTCATGTCATTTTATCTCATTATTAATATTTGGTCATATGATCAGTCCATCTTAAAAATCTTGGCACACCATTTGTAGCATACTATATTATATGAATGAATGTGGCTATTGTTCTTGGCTGCTAGAAGAACATACGATTTCTGTTTTCTTTGATCTAATATCATGCCTTGTAAAGGCTATGGATTGTAGTAATAAACTATGATCGATTTGTTTTTATTGCCTTTTTATCTCCTTCCCATATGAAAAATCAGAACTCCCTCTGTTCCGTGTGCGGTGCAACTTCCAGAAACAGATCGATTAAAGTGCCCGTAACAGCAGCGCCTGTCTGATATTTGAACAGCAATTTTTGACTGCAAAGACCATATTAAAGAGACAGACCAAAAAATAAGACTCGTTGATTCTTGTTCGTAACCTATGGTGCTGTGCCTGCCATGGCCCTATAATATGTGGGGGGACCTATCTCTGCTTCTCTTTCTTTTTCTCTTTACAGCCTGTAAAATACTCTCTTTCCTCCAGAGTTTTTTTTGTCTTTGTTCTGGCCGTGTCTCTTTCTTGCGCCCACGATGCGCCTATTCTTGGGCTCAACAATGCAGCAGCGGCGCCTTGGTGGTGGCGGTTTGAGGGTGAGGGTGAGGCGGTGAGCATTGCGATGTTGTATTGGAAGCTGTATGCATGTTAACTCTTCCCAATACTTTCTTCTTTTGGGGCACTCTTGTAGAAATTTTGAAATTGAAATTGTATAAATGCTCTGTATTTGAAATTGAACCGACTTTAAGTATTTAGATATAAATCTCAAATGTATAAATTTTGTATAATAATAATAATAATAATAATAATAATAATAATAATAATAATGTGGGTTTTATAAATAAAAAATAATTTATTTTTTACTTTTTTATGATGGATTTACTTTATTATAAAATACTTACACAATATTTATATATTTGAGACTTGTATATAAACCAATTTTATAAAATTTATTGTTTGTATAATACTACCGGATATGCAGCTGCTGCAGCAGCAGCTGCAGCATTATTTATGTCTGTCTATCTTCTACATAAAACATCCAAATTTATTATCTCAAAAAAAAAGAAAAACAAACCAAATTTAGGCAACAACTTTAGGATTTTTTTTATAGTTAAAATAAAATATATCTTATACAATCACTACGTATGGTTATGAATGAGAGAATTTGTATTATAATCTAATTTTACAAATCTAAATTTTATCATTGAATAATATGAATGGTTTGTTAACTAAGGTAGAGAATAAATTACGGGGAGCCAAAGTCTCATCGTAAAGCTTCGCGGGCCTACCATCGGGAGTCGTTTGTCTTAACTTTCTGTGATCAGGATTGATATCGACAACGGGATCTTTTGATGGGTCCTCTAACCTTATATTTTATAATAATGATAGAGTTGTACTTTATTTATTATTTATTTATTATTATTTTTTAATTATTTATTTTTTTAAATTTTTTTTATTTAATGATTAAAGAATGAATTATTAATAAAATTATATATTTTTTAATTTTTTTAATCATTAAAGATGTTAAAAAAATATCTAAAAGAAAATACAAAAAAAATAATGCTACTCTTACAAACAATGTGCCGAATGGAATCCCCCACCTGTTGATTTTTTTAATATATATATTTTTATTATTTTTAAATATTAAAAAAATCACAATACTAATATAATATATATTTTTAATTATTATATAAAAATAAAAATAAAAATAAAAAATCTCTTACATTCGGGAGTCACATCCCGTTTGTAAGAGAAACATTTCTAATTTTTTGAAAGATTTTTTACTTGATTAAAGAAAATGAAAGAGTGACACGTAAGAGTATCCTCAATGGTTTTTTTTATTAAAATAAATCATCAAATATATTTTTTTTTTATCTCACACATTAATTTTTACAATATATCATTCATTAATTTATCTATTTTTTTTATATTATTTAAATATTATATTTTTATTCATTTCAAATAATTTTTTTTTAACTATCAATAATATCTTCACTTCTTTTGATAACTTTTTAGTGAAAAAAAAAACATAAGAAAAAGAGAAATTAATTTGAAATGTTTTAAAGTTGTGAATGATATCCTCTACGTGATCTAGATTTTAGAGGAGTACTGTAACAAAATATATAATGAAAATAGAAATACAAAATTTATTAGAGAGGTGTTTTGAGTTACTTTCTTCAAATTTTACAAAAAATCAGATTTTACAAAACCCATTAAGAATGCTCTAACATCATAAAGTAAAGTTGTTAAACTAAAAGAATAATGTTAGGTATAAATTTAAAATAAATAAATCTTATATAAATTTGTTTGTAAAAAACTGAGTATTAATAATAAAAATTAATTATATATATATTTTAAAATAAAATTTGATTTTTTTTTTATAAAAATTTCTACAAAATTTATCTATTTTAAAATTTGTATATAACATTTCTCAAATTAAATAATCCGTTTTCAGGTTTGGATTGTAATTTAGGAAAGATATGGATGATCCAGAGTAATGTGGTCGGTTGGTTGGTGGGTCATTTAAGGTGGGGCATACATTTGGGCCAGGGCTCGACCTATTTGAAATCATTAGGAATTAAATTATCTAAATTTCTGAGGGGTCGATGACCGCATGTGCTTTTTCATTTATTAAGCTAATTAGGTTTTCTTTTCAACCGAAACAAAACAAACGATAGCGAGGATAGGGCCTTTTCGAGAATTCACATGTCTTGCTTTTGCCTTTTGGAACAGACACAACAGTGCTTAAATTTCCCATTTTTTTTTTTCATTCCTTCAGATCTATGATCTTGGATATTGACGTTTGAGACACCGTTGTGGAGCCCAGACTGTTGATGATGGATCTATCGATGTTCAAATGATGGATTTTTAAGACAAATGATATTTTACATTTATAAAATATATAAGTGTCATATAATTATTTTAAAAATAAAATAAAATATGAGATTTATATAAAAAAATATAATGAATTTCACTTTTTTTAAAAAAATTGTTTTCGTGCCTTTATGTATTCAATAATTATATGTAATATTATTAGATTTTAAAAATTTGAGAATTTCAAAATGTTATTGCTTTTTTTTTTTTTTTTTGCAGTATATAATGCTTAATACATGTTTAATTACCATTTTATATGACTATTTTCTATAATTTACAGTTTTGCAATAAAGAAGATGAAGACAAGTTTATTATTTTAAAATCACTCAATCTGTCTGTTTGTTCTTAAAATTGAAATTGAGATGAGATAGAATAAATTAAGATTAAAGTGAAAAGTTTAATAAAATATTATTTTAATATGATTTTTATATTAGAATTTAAAAAAAATTAAATTGTTTATATTATTTTATATTAAATTAAAAAATATATATAATGATTAGATGAAATATATATTTTTTTAAAGGAAATTCTTGGGGTTCGGTTTGACCAAACCTCCCAAATGTAGCCCCCGCCGTCCTCGGCGGCAGTGGGTGACACCGCCCATCCCATCGAGACCGGAAGGAGCCGGCAACCTCAGCCCAGCGACCTTTGGCATGCCTCCGATGGTTTTAAACTAGAAAATGGGTCCGTACCGACTTCCTCTAGCTCTGATGGGATGGGTTGAGGTTGAATCTCTCTTAAAAATTAATTTTCATTTTATTTTTTTATTGTATTTCTTATTATGTTCTTTTTATTTTGTTATTTTATTTTTTAATATTTTTTATTATACTTTTATAAAAAATATACAAATTTAGAGGATGGACTACAAAAAAAAACTGGATGCAGCCCAACCTTTTTTAAAACAAACGGCGCCGTACGTCATGAGAGTGAGAGATTGGTCTCCTTTGCCGCATGTCATCATGAAGATCTTCCGTCTTCTACAGTCTAAACCAAACCAACAGCGAATCATGGCATGTTGTAGCTAGCAGTTGGGCTGGGCTCCCTCTTCCTGTAATTTGACGGGTCCAGTTGTGTATTTTGGCCCATCTGAGAAAGATGGTGGCGATCTTCCATTATCCTGATGTAGTTCAACTTCAGAGATATTGCTAGCTTTTAACTGCTACTGCTCCTTGTTAAATGAAGAAAATCTTGTATCTTTGATAACAAAGCATTCTCCCTTGCCGGAGTTTGACAGCAAATTTCATTTATGATGAAGTATGTAGATCATATCATGTGAAAAATGTGTACAAAAAAAAAAAAAAAAAGGCAAATACCAGAACAGAGCGAATGATATTTTTATAATTTTTCTTAATATTAAGAGTATATGAGACTACTAATTAAATCAGTTGGTAAAACTCCTTACAATAAAGTAGTTAAATTGTAGGGTAGGTGGCTAAATAATTCGATCCCAACATTATATATAGCAATATTGCTCTTTCGAAATTCGAATGATCCAACCGTCGGTCTACCGAGGTTACGCCGCCTTGCATGCTTGTCAAGCGAAGCTTTGTCAAAAGGAGGCCGAAGGTAGTGACTTTATCTAGTAATCTCTCGATCGGTCTGAGTTTTCACACAGTCCGCGTTTTAGACAGTAATACCTTAAAAAAAAAAAAAAAAAAACGTTATTTGCGATTAATTTTTTTAATAAAATAATTATTTTCAATCAAAATAAATAGTAAATATATAATCTTTTAATTGTAAATAATTTATAATAAAAATTAATTTTTTTGTAGTGGCAATATGGGTACATATGTAAGTAGTTGTACGTTTTCCTTTCATTAACAGTAACACTTAGTACTATTAGACGTTGTTTATTTTAAAAAATAAGATAAGATCAGATCAAATTTGTCAGGATTTGTAAGTAGGTGTTGAGAAAAGAAATTTTATATATTATATTATTATTTTATTAAGTAAGATGTGATATATTTATTATTATTAAATAATTATTTATTATATATTTTTTTATCATCTATTAAAAATGAATGTGTTGTATCTTATTTAATAAAATAAAAATAAAAATAAAAATAAAATGAGAACTGTATAGTATATAATATTATTAATTAAAAATGTAATAAAAATATCCTCAATTTTTGTATAAGATAATCATGATATGCATTATCTAGAGAATAACACAGGATGAATATCAATATTTTTGAAAAAAGAACCAAAAATCAAAGAGAGTTTTAATTTGACACGATTTCTGAAACGAATTTATCTCTGCCCAAAAAGCCAAGCCAGGCCGCAACCAGCCATTGATGGATCAGAGGCCAGGAGCAGGCCAGTGGATGATCCAGTTAGCTATATCTACTTGGAAAGTGATACATATATAATATATTTTATAATATTTATATAACACAAATTATAAAATAAAAATATTTTTTATAAATTATTTTATAACATATATTATATAAAATGTTGTGAATTTATGATTTCCCATCTGATATTGATGAAAAACAAAACAAAAACATAAAAAGAACTTCTTTCTGGTCAAGCCGAAACCGAAAGCAAAACTTCATTCAATGAGATTGACAGCTGAAACCTACACAAAACCCCAGGAGAAAAGCTCTCCTTCCAGATCGAGACTTGCTATATTTAGAAATTAGAAATGAAGGCTCTGGGGCCCTCCACTTGGAAAATTGGACAGTCTTGATAAGAGTGGAATTATCAAGGGATGTAATTAAAGGCCCATAATATTGGTCTCCTATTTTTCATATTTAAAACATAGCCATAAGTCCAAAGCCATACCAAATTTAGAAATAATTAATCTGCTAAATATCTTTTCTCTAGCCCATAATTTTCCCGAGTCCCATCCAAATAACAATGTCTTGGCTGGCCGGTACGTACAGAAACCTCCTGTTTGGATGTTTCAACCTGATGGCAATGGCTCTCCATCCGTTGATGATCATTCTCTTCAAGTGAGGAGAAAAAAGATACATATAAGTAGATTTGTAAATTAATTTATATATTAATATATGTTTATTAATTATCTTTAATTTATAAATTAATTTAATTAATTATATTAAATGAATGAACGTATTAATACGTAAAATAATTTATAATAAGATTTTTTATTTTTTTAAAAAAAGAAGTAATGTATGCAACAAAAGAAGAGCTCGTTGTGGTGTGGCTATGCTTTAAAGGGGCAAGTCGTTTAGCACAACAAAACTGTGCCTCTTTATTGTAAACAGATAACCTCCAGGCTTATTACCTAGGGAATTGGAAAAGCTTCGAGGTGGGAACTGTCTTTACATTAACGATGTTTTTATGGCTTGTGAAGCTCCAACGTCCTCTCATTCATACGAAGGGACATGCAGTAGCATGCATGCACGGAATAATTTGATCCTCCATGTTAGATATTATAGGAATACGTACTACACGTGTACGTACCTGATCTCTTGGAGTAATATATATCTCGTTTATATCATTATATGTATTGGTTGTGTCTGCTTAGAAAAAAAAAATGTAGAGGTTGTGTCTGCTTAGAAAAAAAATGTATTGGTTGTGTTTGGTGTTAGAATTAAATTCAACTCCTCTTAAATTAATTATTTATCAGATTTATTATAACACATCTCAACTTATTTTATACATTTTTATTTAAAAAATTAAACATATTTCAATTTAAAAAAAGTTAATACATCTTATAAATACGATCCACAAAAACTATCATTTGTAAATTATCAACTAAACATCCAAATATAACCTTAATTTATGCATACTTGTAGGGAAAACGTGGTTTAATTAAGATTGGTGCAAAATATATCACTGCACCCTCATAGAACTAAGGCCTGATTTATTTT
Organism: Platycarya longipes; assembly: GCA_036559045.1. Taxonomy (NCBI): domain Eukaryota; kingdom Viridiplantae; phylum Streptophyta; class Magnoliopsida; order Fagales; family Juglandaceae; genus Platycarya; species Platycarya longipes. The sequence continues at coordinate 3,814,963 of CM071798.1, forward strand.
TAGAGATTGACTGAGATTAAAGTGAAAAGTCAAATAAAATATTATTATAATATATATTTTTAATATGATTTTTGTATTAGGATTTGATAAAGTTAAATTATTTACATTATTTTATATTGAAATTTGAAAAAGATGGAATGGTGAGATGAGATGAGATGTTTTTTAAAAACAAACAAAGCCTAAGTTTTCTTTTTCAAATATTTTTTTAAATCTTCTTAAATTTTATTTTTAAAAATGAAAATCACAAATTCACTGAAAAATACTTCCTTAATTATTATTTATTAAAAAAAACAATCGGTACAAATTCTTGATAGGTGGAAGTTAATATCATTTTCCTTTGCACAATGCACGATATGATCTAACTGATCAATATTGCCTTTACCCTCAAATGTAGGTACATTGATTTAATTTTTAAGACATAATATTTCTGTATAGATAGCCAATTAAAAATAAATAACAGTGCCTGCTTAATAATTAGTTGACCAACTGCGTGTTCAACTTAACTAATAGTCAACAAGAATGCAATATATAATATTGCAGTAACGGATAGTGCAAAATTAATACAAAATTGTTTGGTTCAAGAAGCAATGGTCAATTCATTGAATCTGATCATCTTGGTATATATTCAATCATCACCATTTAGGTTGTCATGATGATGTGTTGCTTTAATTAAGATGTATGTGAAGAATCTAACTATGGAGAAATTAAGAACATACATATATAACAAGGAGACCACTACTTTATTATTTTCCATTTTCCATTATATATTATCCATCTCTCTCTCTCTCTCTCTCTCTCTCTCTCTATATATATATATATATACATTTCTAATGTGTACATGATATATATAAGCCAATATGCTACTTGATCAATTTGTTGATAAATGCTTCTATATAATATATATACACATACATACATATATATGGTATTACAAAAATAGTACTCCATAAACCTAATATATATTCGACGGCACAAATTAACAATATATCATAGTCACAATGTCAACTACTTATAATTATCATATATGAAAAATAGAGGGACGTATAATTAAATCAGAACAAAACGTGCAGCTTGGAATTTAGATATAATGCATATATATATATATATATACGTGCATGTCAAATTGTGTTTTAATATGTAAACTGATCAATGGTTCAAACACTGATCAGCAAATCGCGGAGACCTTTATTAATTGGAATTATTGTAGATTGGGGATTAAATAATGTCGTTTTTGGGTTGGAAATATCGACTCGGCCAGTCGGAGTTGGTGGAAACCCTAGCTACTTGAACGGCCTTAAGCAGACCAATAATAATCCCATTTATAAAATTAGTTTACTTTGAGGGCGCGATCTGATATATAATATACCTAATCCATTTTTATAATTTTGACACCCACATATATTAATATATACAGATATATATATAAATATATATATATATATATAAATATTTATATATATATATATATATCACGAATCTTTTCTTCTATTTTTTTTTCCCTTAGAACATCATGAATTGTGGCCTGATCTCTGAAGCTAGGGACAAGGTACGGTACTAAATATAAGCATGCATGTACGACGTAGGAATATTAATTATTTCCATAGTCTTCTTTAATTTGTAGTATTCAGCCAATTAGTTAAATTTTTTAAACAAGAATACTATAGTACAACACACCACGTCCATCCTATTTTTATTTTACTATATAAGGGGTGATATATTATTTATCAATACCATTAGATGATATCACTATTTTTATTTCCATATTATTTATCACTATTTATCGGTACCATTTGATGATATCACTATAACATAAGATGTGACGCATTGCGGTAGGACGAAATTGTGGACGTCTCACTCTTAATAAAACCCTAACGATCCTACTTCTGCCATGATCTAAAAAATTGAGTGTGTTTCTTCTTCTAATTGATTTTTTTTTTTTATCTCCCTTAATCCTATCTCACCCCCTTTACGCACGTATTATATTATTTAATGGTGATAAATGTGTTACATCTTGTATGATAGGATGCAAATACTGTAATAATAGTATGGTGTATAGAATTTTTCATTTTTCATTTTTAATTACACTAAGATGTGGAAGATCACACATTGAGTTAGGATGAAATTGTGGTCTCACTTTTAATAAAACCCTAACAATCCTACTTCTACCATGATCAAGAAAATCAAGTATGTTTCTTTTTTTAATTGATCTTCTTTTTCTCCCTTAATCCTGTCCCACCCCACCTCAGCGCACGCCCTATTGGGAGTTGGTGGCGTCCTCTCTCCACGAAAGGCTATTAATTGGTGTGCGTGTGGCTCCATAAGTATATAAGACCTTTTTGTGCCTAGCTAGATATTTTTAAATGTATCTATGTTTTATATTAATGTATGTTGCTAGCTAGGTATAAGGCATGATTTTACCGTTTATTTGTAGTCTTAATTGAGATATATATATATATATACATATATTGTGCTTGATATAACATATATAATGCTTTGGTCAATGGAAAGCTTGCGTATGTGTATAACTTCGAGCTTGCACCGCTTCAAATTAGGCATTTCAAGTTTCATAATTCGTTTGATAATCATGTTCTCAACCATTCAAGTCGATGAATCCACACTCCAACGTCTAGCCCTAACTTCACATCAAATATCAAAATCAAAATCAAAATCAAAATTAATAGGAATCGAATTCGGAAGACTCCACGTATTATTTACACCTCGATTATGTTTTTTACATATCATGTTCTTAGAAATACACCTCCTATGGATTTAAACGTAAATCCTATACGTCAATGCGAACCCCTAAAAAGACACTGAAAGAAAAAAGGTAGATAGAATTCAAGCTTTTCTGTAACTTCTTGAATGCCCAGAAAGAATTGAAAGCAAAATGAAGAAATATAGGGCATGCAATGAGTTAATTTTATGGAGGTTTTTCTACCAAAAATTTATAGTCAACATTTTTTTTGTAAACTTGTGATCTATTGGTACTATATATATATATGCATATACATATATATATATATATATAGAGTAATGTTATTCATTATCTTAATTTGCATAATCTTCTCATGATCTCATAATATTATTAAATGATTGGAGACTATTTATAATAATTTTATAATATTATTTTGTTTGAAGATTTGAAAATGTTGAATTATTTTTATTTAAAAATTAAAAAAATTAATTGTAATGATTTGTTTGAAAAAATCATAATCATTAGTAATTTAAAATTTTATATTTAAATTATGTTTGTGAATGAAATAGAATGAGAATTATGAAATCATGATCAGATAAAAATTTTGAGATGAGATCTTATTTTCAAATAAGGCGCCCTAAAAAGACCTGAAGAAGGGCTATATATAATCAATGACTTGAGTTGGTTGGTGCGCGTGATCAGACGGCTAGAACTGGTTGTAGTGATCATGATGGCCAGGTGCCTGTTGCTTGGTTATAATTTGAGGTACAAATTATTATATTCATATTCCCTATAATATAATATGCGAGTAATGTTATGTACATGATGAGCTATATATGGATTGTGCAAGAATTAATTTTTTTTTTTAAAAGTAAGATCATCTATCATTAAAAAAATAAATTAATCTATATTTAAATTTATTTTTTATATATAAATTCTATATTTACTTAATTTTTAATAAAAATGTGCGATACTGAACACACTCTATAAAAAAGTATCGTCAATTCTCGTTAATATATATCTTACTTTTCTAGGCTCGTACAGCATGAAGCTGGGCGATGGACTGTAGGCTAGAAGGTATAAATAATTGCTCCCACAAATACATGAATATATATTACCTATAAGCGAGTGGAATTGCTTGTAATTGATTACTTTATGATCCATATCTTTATTTATAAATTATTATTTTACGATGTGACGTGGTGTTAAAAGTACTTTCTTGCATTTTTGTTTTTATATTTTTTATTAAGACAAGTATAGAATATATTAAATTAAAATGGTACAATAATATAAAATTTAATGAATTGAGAGTTCTCAACAATCATTCTAATACAAAAAATATTTAACAGATATTAAAATAAAAAAATTTAAGAATTATAATCGTGGCTCCCTCTAATCTCGATTGAAGATATATCACTTAAAACGATTTTAAAATAATCTGATAAATAGATTATTATTATATTGTGACTAAAAGTCACAACGAAAGGAGGTGCGCTACTTTCTATTAAGTTGATTTGATTGGAGGGAGTCTCATGTCTACTTTCACCTGATCCCTAATTAAAAAAATCAAAAAATAATCACAAAAATAAAAAATTGATATATTAGAAAAGGACCACTTTCATTTTATTGCGTATTAAGTATTAACTCGATGTGTTAACGGTGAATTATAATTAATAGAAAAGAAAGACAAAAAGGGTGACTTTGTCACACTTCCAAAGTAAAAATATTATATATATATATATATAATATGGTCATGATATATTGTCACTTCAAGAAACTAAAAAAATTATTAAAGATCAATGCATACAGTTGAATATTATATATATGACTGAATTTGTTAGGCATAAAGATAAGTTTTGCTCATTTAATGAAGAAGAAGTATGGGTTTAGGCCTAATTATCCAGCTAGCATGCAATTGGTTTCAAGTTAAGTTTCTTAAATTGGAAAACCCTCCAAAGAACGAAACTATTTGTAAATTTGTAATGTACTCAAATTAGTGCTATTTTCATCTTTTAGAGACGTTGATGTTGTACGTGTATGTGTTACTAGTGGAACTTGGATATCCTGACCGGTTTCAATCACGGCCAATGACTTTCTCATTTTTACAATATAATTAATTTAATTAATACCGAGTCTCATCGTGTCGTGTGATCTCCATCTATATATTGCGTGTCGCTTACAATAACCTTGAACTTATGGTTCTTATTTCGATCTTTATTCCTTAATATCTTTGGTATTGTATTTTAAAAAGAAAATGTTTATTGCATAATGACAAAATTAAATTTACAATATTTACTTAATTTAAGAGTTATCCTACTTTTAAGTCGGTGTGTTAAATACACTATCAATATCATTTAAATGGTAATTTTTGATTTATAAGATTTCAAATTAATGATATACGGTATAAATGCCTTAGAATAGCAATTATAGTCTTCATCTAATTAGTCATTAGTTTTAAAGAAAATTAACGCCAGTCATTTATAAGAGAAATTTACATTCATGATTATGGAATGCCTCCATGCCAAATATGATATCATAAATTAAAATAATGCATTTGCAACTTGACTAGTATATTGTTTCCTTTTGTGATTCATCTGGTTTTCACTTTTCTTGCCATTCTTTATAGACAAACGTCTAAGTGATAATATTTTTTGCATAAACAAAAACTCAACCTTATACTTCATAAAAAGTGAACACAAGCTCTACATACGTACGTCTAAGAGATGAACTCTTTTTTTTATTTTAATTAACAGTTGGGAAACTAAAATGGAAAACAATAAGATGGATGCGACAAAAGACGGACTACATTTTGGACCAACTCCAATAAATTTCAAAATTTGTAACGGCCCGTAAAAATAAAATATTTGTTTCTTTTCAGTTACAAATATCATATCTAAAAGGTATGATTGTGACAAATTTGATAATCTGGCACATCTATCGAGAGAGGTTACCAGAGGGGTGGCGAGCGAGCACCACCCATAATGATTTTTGTAAAATACTATTTTTAAACGATTTTCAATTTGTAAATTTGCTTGTGAGCATGTATCTCTCAAGAATTGTAAAAAAGCTTTAGATTTGCCTTTTTCAAACTTGAAAAAAAAAAAGCATAAAAAATCTAATCTTAAATCATTACTACTTCAATTAATATTTAGTATATAAAACTTATTCTCTTCATTATGTCATTTCAATAAAATTGTTGATATATCGAATATTTGTTTAACAAATAAATCGTACCAACTATATTAACAGATTTAATGCTCAGACATTAGGAAGTGCGACGTATACTTTTATGTGTAGTCTTTTATATAAAAGAAAAAACAACTTTTATATGCAATTTAAACATCATGTATCATTTTCTTTGCAGTTAGCTAGGAAGACGGTTCTTATTATTTTTAGGGGTAGTTAGAAACCCGTGAGTAAAAAAATGGCGGAAAAGGTGGGGGCCGGTCTCGGTGGGTCCCTTACGGGACCAGACTTTGAGGTTCGACCTCTCAGCCGTTCGATCCTTTTTACCCTTTTGCTCGATCGGGGTGGGTCCCACTCCTCAACCTCCCGAAACCAAAACGGAACTCTAAAATGACACGTGTTCAATAGTCAACGGTCCTACATGCATCACCTGGTAAACAGCTGCCTCTAATAATTATTAATATATGACGGAGAAAAATGAAAAAAAAAAAAAAATGCTTAATGACAGTACTGCCCTCGAGGAGATGAAACGCTGTGTAGAAACCAAACCAGTACAGCCCGAATACTTGCCCTGCCGTTAGGTAGGGAGTGCTGAGTTTTTTTAAACCATAATACCATAATATTCTTCTGTTTCTTAATTCCAATGTGGTACCAATTTTCGTTTGTTTTTTTTTAGGTGTGGATAGTTATAAAAGTCATAATAATTATATTATTTTAATATTCTTACTAATTATGTCCAAATATTCTTCTTCCATTCGATTTTTGTTGGACAATATATAAGTTGAATTCAAAACGTGTCGCAGTAATGGAACAACTCCTAGTATATATAATATAGTCTCTGGGATATAAGGTGATCAAAACTTCTATATGAAACGCATATGTGAAATTAAGAATTAACTTGTCAATAATATAAATATATATTTTTTTGAAATGGAAATAATATAAATATATGCAACCTAATTTATCCAAATTTAAGCATATTTCTTGTAATATTCATTGATGAATATTAAAAAAAAAACACACACTTCCAACCCGTTATGATTTGACATTTTAATTGGGATCTATGAAAGTTTCATATATGGTAAAAATAATTACATGTTAAAAAAAATAGATATTTATAATCAATTATTTAAAATAAAAATATTTATTTTAGTTGAAAAATTGGTCGCAAATAAATAATTTTTTTTTGTAATAATTAATATTTTACCTATGTTGTTTTGGGAGAGGTTTTCATGTGTAATTTTGTACCAATTTTTCAATATATTACATACAGTTTTAAGGTAGCTAAATCTTGTACATTTCTTTTGAAGAATATAAAATCCATCATTCCAAAAATTAATTTTTTTATATAAATTCTTTAATTATTAATTTTTTTAAAAAAATGAATATGAATAATTTACACACCCCATAATTTATGATTACATATATCATTCTAAATTAAAAGGTGGAAAAGGAAGTTACTAAATAAAAAGTTGAAAGAAAAAACGAAAAGAAAATAGAGAAGAAGCGGCTGAGCGATTATGTTCTTGTATCGATCTAGACAGGGAGCCGCCTGAGCCATCTACGTGTAAGTTTGCATGAAAACGTCAATAGAAAAAACTGAAACCAAGAAAGGGTTTTTTGTCATTTCAAATTCATAGAATATAGCTAAGAGGCCTGGACAAGAAAGCCATTGGCCTATTCCAACGTATACCACCCGAGATGGTTTTTAATTTCCTTTTCCTTAATTGAAAAAGGTTGTTCCTCCCAGGTCTTCTGTGGTTTCTCTTAAGATAAAGAGACAGAGATAAGAGAGTTGAACGCTATATCTTATTCTTACGAGCCGCTTTATCTGAAGATTTCTGGTTTTCATAAAGTCGTCTGCTTCGCCTTCTGAGAGAGAGAGAGAGAGAGAGAGCTGAAATTAAAAAGCTTTCATCTTTTGTTTGTTTGCATCCAATTCATTTTCCTCTTTTCTTCTTCTTTCTTTTTTCTCTCTCTTCTGCATCTTCTTCCTTAGCTCCCTCCACTAACCATAATCGACTACTCTCTCCTCTCTTTCGAAATTCGATTCATCTGCTCTTTTCGCTACTTTTTCTGGGTGTTATGAGGAGAGAAAATAACGGTATGGGGAGGAAAAAGTAGGTGGCGGTTTGACCTTTAATGGCCGGGATTTTAAGGAACTCTTAAAGTAGGAGAGGAAGATAAAGAACCAAGCTTTTAAAGAGCTGCTTTCATGGCCTCCAATATTAAGGCTCCCAGCCAGTCAACTAAAGTACAACAACATCAGCTGCAGCAGCAACAATATCAACAGCAGCATCAGCGCCATCAAATACAAGATCATCACCATCATCAGATTCCTTATGGAATGATGCAATCATCTTCATCATCCTCCGTTCCTGGCAACTTCATGTAATTTAATTTACTATATATAAGAATGAAAGAAAAGATTAGAATATTATCCCTGTAATTTTTATCTTCTCTTTCATCGATCACAGCCTATATAGAGCGAGTTGCACATGTTTTAGCTCTTCCGATTATAATTTTCCTTCATTTTCTTCCTATTAAATTTTGGTGTCGGCAGAAGCAAAGATACTGCAGGAGCTTATGATTTGGGAGAATTAGATCAAGCCCTTTTTCTCTACCTTGATGGACAAGACCCTAATACTCTCCATGACCAAAGACGTGAGTTCTCTCTCTCTCTCTGTCCCCTTTTTTCTCCATCTCTGTTTGTCCTTTCAAATCGTGAGATTTTTTCCCTCTTTTTTTTTTTAAAGTTTTCTGTTGGGAGATTCTTTTGGGGAATTATGGCTGTTTGGCTCACGGGAAAGGCATGACCAACAGTACTACAGTCGAAATACCTTCCCCAGTACTTTCTTTGACCGAATCTGGCCTTCAGAAAGCAGTAATAAAATATTTTCACTTTTGAAAATCTCTCCCTCGATCTCTATCTGATTTTCTTTGTTTCTTGCTGTATGGAGCTTGGACCATGACCTGCAACAACCCGCTGATCATGCATTCTTTAATTTCTAATCCCCGCATGTACTGTATAAGGGTATCAAAAGTTGATTTCCGTTTTCTGCGCCTTTTTCAATTTTTTTGGCCTCCTTTTCTTATTTGGATGGCAATGAGCCTTCAGTGCCTCGTTGTCTCCTTTTTCCGTCACTTGGGTCCTCCAAATTTAATCACTTATCATCGTAGAAAATTGATCTCTCTTCTCTCTGATGATAATAAATGGTTCTCAGGTTATTTTTCTGCAGAGAGCCAAGGAATGAGGCCTCCGACTCTGAACATTTTCCCATCTCAGCCTATGCACGTAGAGCCATCATCAACAAAAGTATGATCTTTAGTGTATTGACGTTCATAATTAATTATATTTTTTAAATCATTTGACCATCATGTTGGATTTGTTTGTATTTGGTAGATTAGTACGGTATTGGTTTCTCCCTCAACAAGTGGTTCTAAGAGACCATCAGAGCCATCGATGGAGTTGGCCAACGCAAGAAATGATGCTAACTCCTCGGGGCCAGAACCTGCCAAATCGATCAAGGTAGTGCAGTTGTTTAATGCATAACAACTAAACCAGAAATAATCTGTGCAGTAGCCTACTGACAACTCAGATTCTGGAGTATAAATTTTACTTTAATTGCCCTGATTTTGTTATTTTTTTAATGTCGTTGTTTGGCAGCGTGAAGGTAGCCGCAAAGGTCCCACGTCGAGTTCAGAGCAGGAAGGACCCAAAACGCCAGACCCTAAGGTACTTCTTTGGTTCATGTCTTCGCTTGATCAATTAACTTATTACGAACTCTCGTTTGATTTTCCGACAATGTTCAACGTGCGGTTTATGATTATTTCTAAGCAGACATTGAGAAGACTTGCTCAAAATAGAGAGGCAGCTCGGAAAAGCAGGCTTAGAAAAAAGGTAAACTCGCATAAAATTATCGTTTTTTGTTGTTGTTATATTTGAGACAAAATCTTAATTTTATTGGTTCTAAATTAAGCATTTTTTGTTGCACTACGTACAGGCATATGTTCAACAATTAGAATCAAGTAGGATAAAGCTTACGCAGCTGGAACAAGAACTGCAAAGAGCTAGATCTCAAGTAAGAACCCTTTAATTCCTCTTTCAGCCATTAATGTTGCTGCTAGATTATGTACGTAGTTCTTATTCATCAAGATGACCGGCTTTCGCCCAGGGCGTATTTCTAGGGGGAGGATCTCTTTTAGGAGGAGAACAAGGATTTCCAGTTGGTGTGAGCAGCATTAGCTCAGGTATATTATATTTTCAATCCAATATCCATAAAAAAAAAAAAAGCTACAAATAAGTTATAATCATACAAGTTGATGAAGTTTTATCTTATTCGTAAGATTATAAAATAGATGCAACAGATCAAATAAAACCACATTGTCCTCGAAAAAAAAAAAAAGAATGCACGTTTAATGATGCATGGTTTTGGTTGTTACTTTTGTTTTCTCGACTTCCTCAAGTTAAGTTTTGTCATTTTCGTTTCATGCTCGAACCATTTTATTTTGTTTTTCAGATGCTGCTGTCTTCGACATAGAGTTTGCGAGGTGGCTGGAGGAACATCATCGGATCACGTGTGAGCTCCGAGCAGCAGTACAGGAGCATTTGCCAGAAAACGAGCTTCGGCTCTTTGTTGAAAATTATTTAGCACACTTTGACGAGGCGATGAACCTTAAAGGCATGGTGGCCAAAACCGACGTGTTCCATCTTGTTTCCGGCATGTGGAAGACTCCAGCCGAACGATGTTTTATGTGGATGGGTGGATTCAAGCCTTCTGAGATCATCAAGGTATACTCCGGACCAATATATCTGTTTTAGAATAACCTATATAATGATAATAACTTCTACTAACTAAGCTCTTTCAAGTTTCAAAAACTATGCAAAAATACGTGGGAAAGGAAATCAAACGCTGCATATTAATATGACAAAGATGCATGAAAATAGAAATTTCCAGAAAAATCCTAATGTATGAATTAGGTCAATAGCTAAGACAAGTAGAATTATTAGATAAAATACCTTTCTTTTATATGCACTTCATATGATTTGTTAAATTTATTTTTATTATACAATCAATTTACAGACTACGTCAGTCAGTTTGTGAGATATATATATATATATATATATAGTTAGTGTAATTGGAAAATGATGATGATGAGGCAGGCAGTAGTACCACTACTGCGGCACGAGGGAATAAACGACGATAAATGCAGCATCGAACTAATTGTGGGTGCCAGTTGCAAGGAAGATATCGTGTATTGAATAAAAATCAATGAATGACGAAAGGTATCGTGAGAGTTTCTCATATTGGGTAGATGTAGATGTCATTCATATAAAGATATGAATGCAATACTACAATTTCTGGTTTGAGACAGAACTAACTAGATGGAAGAGAGCTGCCCACCCGGGTCTCTTTATTCATTAATGATGAAAACTAATATCTCAACATGACCATCATCATGCCCATCCCTCCTTTTTGTTTGTAGTAAATAAATCACCCACCACGTCAACTAAATTCTGGCGATCCAAGAAAAGAATATTCTCTGCATGTGTATTAATGAAAAAGAATATTTGGATATCTGGTAATACTAGTACTACTGAAATAGTATCTAAAGTCTTGTGTTTAATTTGTTGTATGTGTGTTGTGTGGCGCTAGATTATATTGACTCAAATACAGCCATTAACGGAGCAACAGATATTGGGAATATGTGGGTTGCAACAATCAACACAGGAGGCTGAAGATGCTCTTTCTCAAGGTCTTGATGCTCTAAATCAGTCACTGGTAAATACCATAACGGCAGATTCATTGAGCTGCCCTCCCAACATGGCCAACTATATGGGGCAGATGGCCATGGCCATGAACAAGCTCTCCACCCTTGAGGGCTTTGTTAGACAGGTACGCCAATAACTCCAATTCCACGCTGTCATATATATATATATATATATATATATAACTCACTCTCTCACACATCATTGTCTAAATCATAAGAGAAATGATAGTTTTATCGCGTAATTATTTTTTTTAAAATGAATAAATGTAAGATGCATGTAAAATAAATTAAATTTTAATAATAGACCTGATTATTCTATTTTAAAATAATTGTACAATTCTTATATTCTTCACGAGACTGCATATAAAATTACTTAAAAGCATAATATATATTATTAGGTCACACGCTATAACAAAATTGATTTTTTGTGACATTAGGTTTTATTAGAAAAAGTAGAAAAGAATGTTGCAAAAAAATATTTACAACAAAATTAATCATTTCGACTGTAATTAAAATATCACAAATACCCTTTTTTTTTTTAAGTGATAATAATATTTTTTTAATTACTACTGCATGCATGCATGCAAGTGGGCCATGGGGAACCGAACCATATCACGTTCGTGTTTGGGTTAGGAAACCTACCCCAGGACATAACTTCTCCATGTCTCACTCTGGTGAGGTGGTGGCGTTTACTGCATGCAATCTACTACACCAGTAGAACTTTTATATATAGATATGTCTGTCTCACGTAAAATGTTTGTAAGTACTAGGTAATTATTTGCTTGGAATGCGCTACTTTATGCATTATTTTAATTACTCTACTCCTATTATATATATATATATATGCGTTAATTATGCATTGTGTGCTTTAGAAGTAACGTATATATTGTAATTTAGAAGACTAAATAAATACAATCACATCTATGGTCTAGACTTTGATCTATTTGACTGAAAACTTATATAAGACAAAAAAAATATATGACACTAATGTTTCAATAAAATTAATGATAAGAAAATGCTGTTTGAAATATATAAAAATCTTCCAAAACCCATGTTTTAATCGTAAATAAAAGTCAATCCATCTCTAAAACGAAAACGATTTTAATTCGCGACTCCAACAATAATTAATCTGACTATGTACAAAGTCGCTAAGCTAGAATGAGTGTCCCCACGTGGATGATGTTTTCCAAGCATCAAGTACACGTGTACTCACTGCTTAAAAGGTTGTTCCTTTTATACAGATGTAGATATATACCCATACCTGGCAGATCTGGTACTAACCCATGTCTTCGTGATGTCATGGTCGTAACCGTTTGACTAATACCACCATATATGTAGGGCCTTTGCTCTTAACTATATATATAAAACTAATCCTTTTTGAATAACATGAACTTCATAAATTCGATAAATATTAATATCGACAATATTATTATAAATATCTTAATCTCCCTATAAGCTCGGTTCAAAACGTTTACACACTAACCGTTGAATATCATATATATATATTAGATTATCGAGGCGGGTGTGGGTCCGAGGTTAGAAAGAATTAATGCATGCAGGATTAAACCCTTGAAAATTATCACCCTGAATTTGAAAGCACAACACGAGCTTGGATCAATTTGATTCTTAGCTACCCAGAAACAATATATATTATTAATATGTTTGAATTGTGGTCAAGGTCTTGACCAATAAAACTGTGGAAAGTGACGATAAATTCGTCCCCATCGTGATTATTAGCAATATTTGTGTTTGACCAATCAATCTGTGGAAATTAGTTGACTTGTAGAACTACAATTCCATGTAATATAATCCCAAAGCATCCTCATTGTCTCCTTGTTACTGTTCCCATTTGAAATGTGAGACAATTAGCCAAAACAAAAAAAAAACATTATGATTATAAATTAATAACATTTACATTAAGAAAAATTGACATTTGTAACAAATTATTGACGACTCTAATACTAATTTTGTCGTAAATAATTCTTAATTCTGATTGCTATTAATTAAGTACAAATCTCAATTTTTCCTGTAGTGGTAGTTCTGAGTTATTTTCACAAAATAGTCTATGTGCATTTCTTCTAGTCAAATCTCTAGAAAAATGCATCAATATTTATGACAATATGGTTAACCAAGACTATAATATACCAATTCCACATGATTTTTCCGTTCTTAAAAGTCACTGTGAAGCTTATAATTCTTTAGCAATCCCGACAAGCAATCAAATTACCAAGTATATGATTGCTTGTGTTTGTATACAGATCTCTTGACCAATAAAACTGTGACTGTATATGATCTGATCTGTATAAGTCTTTGTTCTATTTGTTTTCTTAAAGTCAAGTCAAGAAACTTCTTAATTTTCTTGTGTTTTGACATTTTCTATGGAATATTTATGGAAAATAAAGACGATATAATTAATTATATTACTTACAGGCAGATAATCTGAGGCACCAGACCATTCATCGGCTGCACCAAATTCTGACGATCCGCCAAGCAGCAAGGTGTTTTCTGGCAATTGCAGAGTACTTCCATCGTCTCCGAGCTCTTAGTTCTCTCTGGCTAGCACGACCACGACAGGAATGATAAAAAACAAAAAACCTATGACTCAAATGATATATTTTTCTATGATCTTTTCCTTAAAATAACTATATATTGATCATCTTGATCGATCATGTCTTCCTTGATCTCCATTTCTCATAATTTCCATAGGATTGTATAGAACCATAGATAGACAATTTGGAAATCTGAACCACTAGAAATATCTCTTCTTCTTTTTACCTTGTGAGATAAGGAATTTTTAGAGCAGAGTTAATGATTTCGGCAGTCATTTTTTACTGAGAAATAGATGGGTGAGAAATAAGGAGGAGAAGAAAAAGGGGGAGGAGGCTTGATTTGGTGTTTGCTAATAATTAAAGTATGTCTGAGTAAAAGACTAGGAATCCTTGTTATAAAAAAAAAAAAAAAAAAAAAAGACAAGGAATTCTTTGGCTTTGGAACGTAAACCGAAGCCGGGTGTCGAATGTTGAAACCGAAACGTCCATTTGGCCTTTCATGTTCATAGCCGTTGTTTTAAAACTGACAAATATTCATCTACAATTATATATATATATATATATATATGATCTTCTCTGCAATTGTTTTTTTTTATAAGGGAAAAGATATTCTCAACCGTGGAATATGCAACTTCAGTGTAATCATTTTGATAAAAAATAAAATATGAAACTCAAATAAAAAAAAAATAATTTTTTAATAGAATACTCTACTCTTTTTCGAAAACGATTATGTAATGTATATGCAGTACTCATGATTATATGTAAAATTACTGTCACTATAAGAAAAACAAGTATTTATGACAAATTATTTACGACTTATATGACTATTTATGACGAAAATAAACTCATTTTGGTAAGAAATAATCATTTTAACAATAAATAACTGATCACAAATAAACAATTTTTTTATAGTATTGTTTTTGAATATCGCTAAAAAATTAGATATACATATAAAAAAACTAATTTTAAAAAATAATTTTTTAGAAAGAGTGTACGAGACTTATATATCTTATAATTGTACCTCACTTCAGTTTCTTTTAACAAGACAATCTCGTTGTGAGAGTAATTAAATCAAGAAACATGGCTGCTCAAATGAAGGAGATAATTGAAGGAACAAGGCCGTAGAAGTGGAGCAAGTTAACCATTACATAAATCTACTCGCATTTTCCCTAGATGTTAATTTGAGGTTCTTTTTCACAAATAATATGTCAGAAATATTCTGCGTGTCACAATCTAACCTGGGAATGAAGATAATTAATGTGTATACGAATATCTGTCACATTTTTATTGATTTCTTGGTAAAATATTTACAAATTCTTAACTATCTTTGAATTTTTTTCGCTCTATGATGCTATAAGCTCGCCATAATCAATTAGACGCCTATAATCAAATTATGATGCAATGAACATAAGCTTGTTGACACAGTAAAAAGTAAAGGCACTACAAGAAAATAGTCTTTTTGTGACGTCAAATTTTGTCGCAAAACATATTAAAAAAAAAAATATCGTAAAAAATTATTTCCAGCAAAAACAGTTATTTTGATCGTAAATATTTTATCACTAATGTTCATTTTTCTTGTAGTGAGGGTCAAAATACCATAGTAGATGGGAGCCACCTCCTACAGAGATCTTACTGGCGTTTATTTATCGACACATTGCAAGTGTCATTAAATAAATGTCATTAGCAGTGGTTTCCAGCGTTCATGTAAATGCCGGTAACTCATTTTTCGTTATGGGCATTTTTTGTATTATGTTGCCGACATTTTAAAATGCCGACAATCCACCGGTTCGTCTCCAACAAGCGTTTTGTGGGCTGTGTTACCGGCGCTTACAAGTGTTGGTAATATTTTTTTTTTCCCGGCAATTTTTTAAACGCTACAAACCCAATTTTCGTTACCGTCATTTTTTGCATTATGTTGCCGACGTTTTAAAATGACGGCAATCTATCAGTTCATCAACAACAAATGTTTTGTGGCCGGCGTTTATAAGTATCGGTAATCAATTTTTTTTGCTGGCATTTTTTTTAAACGCCACAAACCCAATTTTGGTTACCAACATTTTTAGATTGTGTTATCGATGCTTATGAATGTCGATAATTATTTTTGATTTTACTGACGTCTATATTTGCTGATAAATTATTTTGATATTGGCATTTTGGAGATTGTTATCGACGCTTAAAAATGTCAGTGTTCTTGATATTTACAAATGTCAATAATCATTTTTTATTTTACTAACCGATAAATTATTTTGATATTGATATTTTGGAGATTGTTATTGACGCTTACAAATGTCACTAATCTTGTTAGCACCAAAAAAGGCACCCACCAACAATTTAAATTTACAATATATCATCCACAAAATTTTAAAACGCACAAAAATAGGCACCCACAACCGAAAACAATTTTATTAATTTCAACTCTTTCTGAACTAATACAAGTAAAATCTCTTTCTATACTAAAAGAGAGTACTATCATCCTCTTCCTTTGCTATCAAGAAAAACAACTAAGAAAAAGTAATGCCTAATTGGATCATTCTCCAAATAATACATAAACTATAAATTTCCTAAATATAATGAAACTATTTAATTTCCAAAATTTAATACAAAAGAATGATCCATACTCTACTAACCCAAATAGAATTCCACAATCTTCAAAAAGGGGAGATCTTGCCGTTGAGTCTAATCAGCTTGCACCTCCTCTTTATATGTATCACTTCCAAAAGCCTTGCCTGCAATGCTACATATGCACACAAAACTCAACAGCAATGCCAACTGACATTACAAGGTTAACTACAGAGACTACATTCAATGCTACACATGCACACAAAACTCAACAGCAATGCCATCACACCCTATACAGTGTAATCTTGTAAGCGAACCAAAAGAAAAACAACAAACTAATTAAGCAATAATTAACATCACCATTTCAAAGTTAAAAACCCAAAAATAAAGGAAGAAAATTACCATCAGACTTCTCAACAGCAACATTTGCAGGTTCCTCACACTCAATATTGGAACCATACGCTTTGCTCTTCCCATCCTTGAACATGGAAACTTACAATATAGAATATTCAAAAAGTTATGAAACGAATATTGAAGTGCCAGATAATCAATTGATTTATTCAAGTTCTACCAGAAATCCCAAATTCAGCAGGAATATGACTCTGGGAAAGAATAAAACTACCATGACCTGCCTCTTTGACACATTTACTGGTCATCAGGGCTACTGCATTGGGTGGTGGTGGTGGTAGTGGTTGGAATGGTGGTGGGATTTTTACTCAACTCGCTATAGAAAAGAACACCAAATGCAAAGTAAAGGAGGGACAAGACTCACTTAAGAGAAGTTGACATGTCAGCTTCTCATTAGAGGGTCGGTGTAAAGCCCCTCATTTACACTAGACCCATATAGAAGATGCTTCCCGTAATAGTACGGAATTTCATGAATTCTTTAAGTATTTATGAGTCTTCTAAAATGGTGGAAAAATTAACATGTAAATCATGTTTAAGTATAAATATTAACATGCAAAATTAAGACATTATTCACATTTGAGCTTACTAACCAGAGTTAACAGGATACATAATTAACAGATATGGAAAAACAAAAATAATAATAAAACCATCACTGAAAAATGAGGATGATTCTAACATCTCCCAAATAAGGACTACATACACCACAAATCAAAGAATAACATTCATAGCCATTTACATCAAGTACGCAGTTCATCAAGACAATATATGGAACAGAGTACCCAAGAAGAAGGTTCATTCTTAGGCACAAACCCTTGTTAATTGAGGCAATTCACAAAGCCACTCATCTGTGTTTGACTTATTCAGTTTTACAAACACTACATTAATCCAACAATCAACATCATCAAGCTACATGTCATAACCATAATAAAAACAATAGCACAGCATGCCCAAGTCTATCTTTGCGTGTTTAAAAGGAATAAAGAATTCAACCAGATCATTATCAGAATGAAGTATAATACAAAGCTTTATAGTTGCCACAAGATTAGAGACCTCACTAATTCGTACCTGGAGTGCTAAATCCATAAATGGATCAACCACGAAGGTAACGTTATCCTCCTTTCCACGAACTCTTTTAATTGAGATGTATCGCCCTTCAATCGCAACCATAGCAGAAAGGAGATCATCAATAACAATAAGCTCCTACATATCAAGGAAAAAAACATATACCTGAAATCCATATTTCACTCCCAATAATATTACCAGATTATGAACTCAACCATATCTATATTATCAGCATCTCTTTAAAAAAGAGCCCATTTAAAAAAGCATTCATGGGCTTGTCTGTACATTATCCATATGATTTAGGGGGACACAACCCTAATATACAAACAATCACAAAATCACAAATTCCAAACAAAATGCCACAGGCAATTGAATCAATAAAAATAATCTCAACAATAAAATAAAATTAAAAAAATCCTAAAACGCCGAAAGGTAAGCTCATGCATATTGACAAATAAGAAGAACTCATCATTGTAAACCCCATTAATCACAGAAAAAAAAAACAACAATTTGAGTATAGCCTAAATTAAAAAAAAAAACATTCTCCCAAATTCTACACGATCTAAGACATTTACACATCAAATTAGGCTTTCCACAAACCAAAAAAAATTGTGGATCGAAAAATCTAAAAGATTTAGACGAGGTTCACTTCTTCTCCGTCGAAGCTGTTCACCGAATAAAAGAAACCATATGGTGGTTTCTCCAGGGTAGATCCATGAGACTTGTTTTTATGAATTGAAGTGTGGCATGTTCAATTCTCCCGTGCGGCCCGATTACATTGGAGTTAGTCCCAAACCCAAATGAAGAGAAGAATGTGCGAAAACCCTAGAAAATAGAAGGGATAGAAGAGAAGAGAGAAGAGAGGAAAAGAGAATAGAAGAAGAGAGGAGTGGAAAAGAGAAGAGAAGAGAACACATGGGGCAGTGGGGGCTATTGTGCAAAAAAGAGAGGCTAGGTTTTGGGGCTTTCACAAAGAAAGGCATAGAGAAGAGAGAAAGAGAGAGTAAGAGAGACCTACCAATACCGGCACCGGAATGAGAGAAGCAGCATGGTGATTTTCGACGATTGGACGAGCTGAGAGAGGTGGGGGCTCCTGGTTTATTCGCAAAGAAAAGAAAGAGAATTAGTCGGGTTGGGAGGGGGGGCGTTGGAGGAGAAACAAAGGACGCTTTCTTTAGGATTTGGGCTGCACTTTGGGTGGGCATGGGGGAATTTCTGATATGTGCGCTTGAAAAAGATTTGTGAATTGAAAAAAATGGCACCTTTTCACTCCCAGACAAAATATGCCGCATTTAGTCCTTTTTGATATATATATTTCTAACATTTTCTATAAAATATGAAAAGTTATAGTATTATTATAATATTTTATTCTAATAAATAAGAGAAATACTCTAATTATAAAGAAATTATACAAGAATAATTTTAGATTTTGATGTGGCTTTATGTGATTTATTAAATTATAAGTATATCTAACAAACTACATAAATCATGTTAGTTTATAAAATTACTTAATTTGCATAATCTTTTTGTGTTTAATAGGCCACAAAAAGTATATTTGATCAACATCAATAAAAATAAATAAGAAAATAACTAGAAAAATATATATAAAATGGGATAATGAGTTTTTATTTTTACTTTCTTTTAAACTTTTTATTGAGTCGATGTGAAAAAAGAAATCGATAAAGTGGTGAACCAAACCGAACTAGAAAAAAAATATAAAATAGGATAATGAGTTTCTTTTAAATGTATTATTCATGAATAGACTTTTTATTCATGAATAATAATAATAATAATAATCTAATAACATAAACTTAATATAACATTTATTATAACATAAAATTAATCTTATAAATCTTAATATAGCATTTGATATAAGTTTTTAATCTTAAAGCCGAACATTTGACATAGTTTATTAACGTAAACTATATATATTAAGGATACATACATTTTATAGCATACTAAATTATATTATATATTCTATTTGATAATTATATTTCTATACATTTGATCGTGTACATTTATATAAAAAGTGTAAGTAACCATCATATTATCACTGACATATATGTAGGCTTGTAGTCATGTATAGGGTTGTAAATAAATCAGGCTACTCGACAGCCCGCTCAGTACTCACTCGGTTAAACTCGAATCGAACTCGACTCGTAAAAAAAAAAACTCGCTTGTGAAAGCAGTTACCCACACGATTCGAGTTTATGACACATACCCAATAAAACTCGACCCGACTCGGCTAAGACTCGTTAACGCTCACTCGATTAAGCTCGAGTCGACTTGTTAGCTTGACTCATTAGTTATTTATTTATTTATTTATTTTTGAATTTTCTTCAAAAAAAAAAAAATCGAGCTCGAGCTTGAGCTCGGCTCGACTCGACTCAAGTTCGTTTGTGGGATGAGCTCGACCTCGAAGTTTAGTTTGTTGAGTCGAGCTCGAACAAATAATAAATAAAAACTCAAGCTCGGGCTCAAGTATTTAAAATTTAATATTTGGTCAAATCAATTTGGTTAAACTCAAACGGGTTACTAACAGGTTTGCGGGTTGGAACAGGTCAGTACTCGATGGCCCGCTCAGTACTCACTCGGTTAAACTCGAATCGAACTCGACTAGTGAAAAAAAAAAAAAACTCGCTCGTGAAAGCAGTTACCCGCACGATTCGAGTTTATGACACATACCCAACAAAACTCGACCCGACTCGGCTAAGACTCGTTAACGCTCATTCGTTTAAACTCGAGTCGACTCGTTAGCTTGACTCATTAGTTATTTATTTATTTATTTATTTTTGAATTTTCTTCAAAAAATTTAAAAAAAAAAATCGAGCTCGAGCTCGGCTAAACTCGACTCAAGTTTGTTTGTGGGACGAGCTCGAGCTCGAAGTTTAGTTCATCGAGTCGAGCGCGAACAAATAATAAATAAAAACTCAAACTTGGACTCAAGTATTTAAAATTTAATATTTGTGTCAAATCAATTTGGTTAAACTCAAACGGGTCACTAACGGGTTTGCGGGTTGGAACAGGTCAGTACACGACAGCCCGCTCAGTACTCACTCGGTTAAACTCGAATCGAACTCGACTCATGAAAAAAAAAAAACTCGCTCGTGAAAGCAGTTACCCGCACAATTTGAGTTTATGACACATACCCAACAAAACTCGACCCGACTCGGCTAAGACTTGTTAACGCTCACTCGTTTAAGCTCGAGTCGACTCGTTAGCTTGACTCATTAGTTATTTATTTATTTATTTATTTTTGAATTTTCTTCAAAAAATTAAAAAAAAAATCGAGCTCGAACTCGAGCTCGAGCTCAGCTCGACTCGACTCGAGTTCATTTGTGGGACGAGCTCAAGCTCGAAGTTTAGTTTGTCGAATCAAGCTCGAACAAATAATAAATAAAAACTCAAGCTCGGGCTCAAGTATTTAGAATTTAATATTTGTGTCAAATCAATTTGGTTAAACTCAAACGGGTCATTAACGGGTTTGCGGGTTGGAACAGGTCGTGTCATGTCAACCCGTTATCTTAAATGGTCGTGTTAGGGTTGAAGTTTTTTTTATATGAAACCCTTAACGAGTCGTATTCGTATTGACATACCTCTAGGTGTAATGTACATACTCTGACACGACACAAGCACGACTCAATTAAACAATAAGGAAAATTCTAATTTTATACCATTTTTATGGCATAATTTGATTTAGAAAATAAATTTTAAAATTCTACACAATTACTTTGTAATCATCTTTACCATATATTATGCACCCACATTTAACTTTAAATGTAAGTTTTAAAGAAATTGATCATTTTATCTTTATGGGATTATTAATTTATTCTTATTTTTGTTAAAGTTCATTTTTATCTTTTTCGTGCGTTGGTGTTGCAAAATTTGTATTTATGTTTTTGTTCCCTTCACATTTCTAAGAATTCATAGCTCTTCACGTTTCTAAATTTATTCATCTTCACGTTTGAGTTACTCACATAAAACGCCAACAAAGACATGAGATCATCACATGGTATCATGTAATTTATTTAAAAAAGTGATTACTTCTTTTTTAAAAGACTCATTCGTCTTGACTGACTTTACCTTATTTGTACAAAATAAGTTCAAAATCAAATCATATTAATTAAGTAAAAATATGAATACAAAGATGTAAACAAAACTTAATAGGTAATGCACTGTCTTAATGAGAGAGTAGCAGGGAAGATCTACATACTAATCAATAACATAGTTTAAATCAGTTAAGAAATTGATTGCAAAAATTCAATAAATGACATTAAAAAACCAATAAATATCAATCATATCCATCCTCATCATCCATGTCATCTCCCTCATTATCATCACCATCATCTTCCACTTCTTCATCTTCATTGTGATTCTCTGCATTATCATTACTATTTTCTCCATTCTCATTACGAATAATACCTACAAAATTATCAGCAGCATTAAAGTTAAAAACTTAATTATAGGCAATGTTTTCTCTCAATTATGTTGCGAAACATAAAAATCACCTGATTGATTTGGTGTGAGTAATTTCTGAGGTTCATTTGGAGATATTTCTTCCAGAGGATTTCTCCCTTCAATCTGCATACAACATTCAATGATGATACCAAATATAAATGTATAGAATTACGTATAATAAATAAAACAAAGCTAGTTCATATGAAACGACTTTATTGGGAAGTAACCTGTGCTTGAATGTAGCCACAAAATATGTTTTTTAACACAGTTAACTCATTCTGCATCTTGGCAATTTGGCTAACGTCATTGCATGTTGATGTAGATGTTGAATGCATGCCGCGCCCCTTTTTTGTGGTTTGCCCAAAACCTAAACCACGCACTCGCGCATGACGGTCTGGGCCCATGACCTTTGAATAAATATCATCACTAGACCAAGTAATGGTCCCTCCAATAGCCCCAAGTCTGGAGGTGGGGTCACGGGCAATGAGCTCCTCCATTTCAGTCTACAGAAAAGCATAAAGATAATGCACGAATATCCTTATTAAGGAGCTTCATAAGATGATAAAGAAATAGTAAATGCATAAATCAGCCATACCACTAATTTTTCTGTTTCATTGTTCAAATGTGTGCCATCCTTACGTTTGTGGGTATTCACAAATAATAGTGCTCGACTTGGCAAGGCTCCGGTCTTTTTTTCCTGTAAATTATTTCCAAAGTTCAAATATATATAGGAAAGTTGATAAAAAAAAAATACATGGGAAAACAAAACTCATTGAATACTAAAGACATAATATTACATACCCACTCATTAGCATATTGGGCATAGCTTTTGGAGCCCGTACTGTGAACTACCTTTTGCTTTCCACGACAATCTTTATTTTTTTTTTCAGATTTGGCCTATATTAAGAAAATGTTTGTGACATCGTTTTTGAGAGTAAAACCGTATAAGAAAATATAAATATTACCTTCCACTTTTCATCAAACCAAATTGTTGCTAAATCTGCCATTTGGTTCATGTCTACTTTATTAGGATCTGCCCTTGCCACAGCTTGTGCAGGAGAGGTATCATTTGCTTTAAGTAACGTCTTCTTCAACTCGTGCTTATAATCTTTCCATTTCTTCCCCATATCCCTTTCTATAAACGAGTGGAACCCCTCAAGCTTATCATTAGGAACTATAAATTTAGATTGCATTCAATAAATATTAGTGTCATGTAAAATAGTTCTTAAACATTACATAGATAATAATTAAGAGTGTTATTATCGTAATCGAATACCTTAATAATATTCCACATTGTATCCTTAAAATGTTGAGGCACCAACCTCCAGTCTGAGTAATTAATCGGTGCTAATTGGAGATCCCTCACCAATTTTCCAGCAAACCTCCTCACTTTTGAAGATTTCAAATTCATGGGATGTGACATATCATTGAGATCCATCTCAATTAGTTCATCATTCGGCAAGTGCCATATATCATTAATGGAGTTTAACATCCTTTGCTTTTTGTTGCCATTAATATCTGCATATGAGTTTGTTTAAGAGATAATAATTCTAAATACTTTTAAATTTATGAATAGGATTGACACAATTGAGTTATGAATAGCATTGACATAATTATACTTACCAACGGTGGTGACATGGCGATCTTCAAGGTCTAAGTAGTCATTTCTATCCTCTGTATGCGAATGTCTCCCTTCTTGAACAGATGAGGAAGGTGGCAGCCCTTCCTGTGTGAAAGTGGATGGCTGGCATCCTCCATGTGTGGGTATAGATGGCTGTGTTGAGTGCTCAATAGAAGTTGATGTATGGGCCGCACTCTGTGTGAATGTAGCTTGTCGAGTTTGTCCTTGTGCAAATCCAGGTGGTCCTGAGGTCTCTCCATCAATGGTATGCGACGTTTGCTCACTCTCAACAAATGTAGAATCATTTACTTCAAGTGTAGATCTTTATGGTTGTGATGCAGGTTGAGCAAGTGTAGATGACCGCTCTCCTTCTCGAGGACGACAAAGAAGTTGTAACGATGGGGAGGGTAAAGCAGATGATGAATTTCTTAATAGTGATTTTACAGTCTTTGTCTTCTTTTTTGGCGCCATTCTACCTACCCAAAAGAATAATAATAATAATAATAACAATAATAATAATGCATCAGAAGTACAAGTTTGAATTTCTATTTTTATTGATCAATCATTATTCCTTCTATGTCATTCCTAACCCACACAACATCATCAGTGGCTACATCAATAGTATCATCAATTCTGGGGTTATTTCGCTCATTGAGTATGTATTCGTCTTCATCATCTATCATTTCTTCTTGACCAGTATCATATGTATCTCTTGATTTTGTTTTGACAACAACAACCCAGTTTGGTTCTCTTTCATTGGCAACAAAAAATACTTGAGAAACTTGCGAGGACAATACGAACGGATCATCAGTAATCCACTCTCTAGTATGTATTAAACGTGAGAAATTCACAAGGCTAAAACCAAAATTGTCCTCCTTGTAACCTCTACTTCCAAGAATATCTGCCCAGTCACATTTAAATAGTATATACCGAGATCCATCATAATACTGCACCTCAATTAAACGTGTAAGCACGCCGTACCAAGTAGATCCATCTTCTGTGCATACACTAACCCCACTATTTTGAGTTGTCCTCCCATTTTCAGAATTTTTTGTGCGAAACTTGATGCCATTTACAACAATACGCTTAAATTCTCTTGCTGTTTGTACAGGCCCTTTAGAATGTAATTCAATTTTTCGACCTAACTCATTTCTTCGAGTATTATCCATATTCACAACTTGAGAAATGATTTACAACAAAATCAATTAGAATGACTATAAAGAGCTAAATGTAATGTTATTTCTATGTATGTGTGATGTACTAGTAGATGTGATGTAGAACTTATATAGTCTCGAAACCATTCACAAAATTCGTCTCGATGCTTCTTTTGTAAATTGTATTCTGATAATTCATTTTGGATGAATGTATTCCTTAGCATTTCCATATGAATCCTATATACTTACATGGTATTAGAAATAATTTCTTTAATTCCACCAACATAATTAAAAAATAATATTAAGAATTTAGTAGTGGAATACTCACTTGCGAAATGGAATAAAATCTTCAACATTGAAGAGGATATATCGATGCGCTTGAGTCAATGACTTCATATCAAGATGAATATCAACAACCTCTCCCCTAGACTCATCAGGGTTTCTAGATGGTCTATTAAATGCTGTTTGTGAGGATTCAAAATAACGAGAACAAAACGTCAACAATTCTTCTAATAAATACCCTTCGGACATAGAGCGTTCCGGTGCAGCTTTGTTACGCACATGGAATTTAAGTCGATGTAAATACCTAACATGATAACAAACCGTATGTCATTTCCAATGATATTACGCCACATTTGGATATAAATCATTAATATTAGATATACTAATTATAACATACCTCTCTACGGGATACATCCATCGATAATGAACTGGCCCACCAAGCTTGCATTCAGCAACTAAATGCACAATCAAATGCACCATAATTGTGAAGAATTCGAGTGGAAAGATCATCTCCAACTGGCACAGTATGTAGGGTATTCTAGACTCTAATTGATCTAAATCTTCCACTCGCAATGTCTTAGAACAAATTCCCTTAAAGAATACAGACAACTCTATTAATGGTTCTGCAACCTTATTGGATATGGACTTGCGCAATGCAATTGGTAATAGCTGCTGCATTAGTATATAACAATCATGACTCTTCATTCCCTCTATAGTACGTTTTCGAAGTTTAACACAACGGGAAACGTTTGAGGCATAACCATCTGGCATCTTTACATTTTTAATAATTTTTAAAAAATCATCTTTCTCCACGTTACTCATTGTGAAAGAAGCTGGAGGTAAATATATCTTGTTATAAGCTTTGGGAATAGGGTGAAGTTCTGGTCGCAAACCCATCTCTTTCAAGTCAAGGCGTGCCTGCAAATTATCCTTTGATTTATTATCCAAGTTCAACAATGTGCCAACTATATTATCAACAACATTCTTCTCTATGTGCATTACATCAAGATTGTGTCGTAAAAAACTTCCTTTCCAATATGGTAGGTCAAAGAAAATACTGCGCTTCTTCCATTTGGATTGCATGTCAAGATCATCATGTTCACTGGTCCTTTTTCTTTTTTGCATGTTAGCAACATATTCAACATTCTCTAATTGTCTCATAATTTCATCTCCGCTTGGCACAATAGGAGGATGATTAGTTTCTTTTGTACCATCAAATGCACTAGCTTGTTTTCTTTACCTATGATATATCGGTAAAAATCTTCTATGTCCCATATATGAAATTTTTTTTCCATGTTTTAACCACTTAGACCATGTATTATTCATACAACAAGGACACGCAAAATAACCTTTTGTACTCCATCCAGACAAATCACCATATGCAGGAAAGTCATTGATTATCCACATTAAAGCTGCACGCATCGTAAACATTCTTTTAGAGCAGATGTCGTAGGTTGGTGATCCAACCTCCCATATTCCTTTAGTTCTTCTATTAAAGGCTCAAGGTACACGTCTATTTTCATAGAGGGCGAAGATGGGCCTGGGATTATCAATGATAACATGAAAGTCAATCGTTTCATGCACATCCAAGGAGGCAAATTATAAGGTATGAGCATAACTGGCCAAGTACTGTGAGAGATGCTCATATTACCAAATGGATTAAATCCATCTGCGGCTAATCCAAGTCTGACATTGCGTGGGTCAGATGCAAAATCATTGTGTTGTGAGTCAAACGTCTTCCAAGCTATCCCATCGGCCGGATGTCGTAATACACCATCATCTGTTTGACCTTCAGCATGCCACTTCATGTGCGAAGAAGTTTTTGATGATATAAAAAGTCTTTGTAATCTTGACTTCAAAGGAAACCAACGCAAAACCTTTGCTGGGCTTCTTTTATTTCTTCCATTTGTATCAGTATTTTGCTTCCATTTTGAAGTTTGGCAAAACAAGCATGTTTATCTGTTTTCATTATTCTTCCAAAACAACATACAACCGTTAGGACATACTGGGATCTTTGCGCATTCAAGCTTTAAGTCACTCATGTACTTTTTAGCCTCATATGTATTCTTAGGTAACGATGCTCCCGATGGAAGTAACTCGTTCAGAAATTCAAGAAGTTCTGCAAAGATATTGTTACTCCATCCGCCTAAACATTTCATATTCCACAAACGTACAATAGCACTAAACCTACCATATTTTGTACACCCTTCATATAATGGCTTATCGGCATCTTTTAACATGTTAAAAAACTTTTGAACACCCTCATTGGGTCCCTGCGAATCTTCATCTACCATTTCAGCTTCCACCCCATTTCAAGCCCACCTCCAACCACTCCAGATCCAAACATAAGAAAAACATCTTGCAACATTGTATGCATCTCACTAGAGCATTCTTGGCTTTGCTCATCATTAATGGGGGTATTAGTACCAACATTAGGTATAGAATTTATCTTCTCATCATAAGCATGCCAAGTTGTGTAACCTTGACAAATTCCATAGTAAATCAAGTGGTCGTGCACCAAACTGACCTTGAAATACTTAGATAAGCCGCACTTTCTAAACGGACAACAGATTAGTCCATCAATACCCATGTTGTCACTTGCAAACCTTAAAAACTCATTAACACCATCAAAATATTCTTTTGTTTTTCGATGCATTGTCATCCAACTCTTATCCATATTGCTGTTGAGTTCAATGATAGTGTAGTTAGGAAGCTAAGAAATAAAGTTATATAAGGATTTAGATGGACTTATTAATAAAAAAGAATATGAATTGGGATGGAAAAAAAATATTAACTACAACTGATCTAACTAAAAGACCTATAATATATACTATTTGTATCAAAGGGAATTAATGCTAATGTAGCTATGATATATCTCAGAAAAGTATGTGCATAAAAAATCAATAAGGAATTGGTAGATATAACGTTGAAGTCTATGTAATTCCATGTTCAGGGAAAGTGTCCGGGTACTACAATGCAAATGGTACAAATTGCAAAACCCAAACACCCACAACACATGTATCACGTCCCACAAGTTTATTATAAGAAATCTAATAAAGAAGAACTAAACAATCAATGAATAAAAATAAAAATAATTAATCTAATAAACTAATAAGAATAAAAGATGCAAATTAGACTAACAATGAATAAATTATTAATAGAGAATTAACTAAAGTTTTGAAATTCGCAAACTGACATCCTCAACCTTAATTGTGCTTTTGGCTAGACATGTTTAAAAATTATAATCTAAATTTTGAATGTAAATGAACATAAAATTTTGCTAAAACACGAAGATAAGCATTAAAATCTGAACATAAATAATTTAAAAGAAACTAAAGAAAAATAAAAATTATACTACTCCCAGCCAATAAGTTAAATCAAACTTAGATATGATAGTATATATATAATATAATATAATATAATATAATAGTATATATTATATATAATATATATTATACGTTCTCTGTGAAAGTAAATAAATAAATAATTCTTTCATTGTTTTGTTAAGTATGAATACAACGTTTTTAAACACAAGAAAGACAAGTGTGTGATAAATACAATGTCTCAAGTTTAAACTGTATGTGCACGCATAGTGTGGGATAATTGCTTGGGTTTGTAACTACTGACTTTTTTCTTTAAGATTCGACTAATTTGATAACAAACAGTACTCAACACAAACTGCAAAACTAATATCAGTTCAATGAAACAACAACAGTTCGAGTGTTATAAGAAAAAAAAACGAAGACAACCAAAACCCAAAATCATGAGAGTAATGCCAAAAGTCTATTATCCGCCCCTGCTATTTCTTACAAAATTCGTATTTCAGTATTGGAGGGTGTAAGAAGACACATGAAATCCGCCCCTGCTATTTCTTAAAAAATTCGTGTTTAATATTGAGTTCTTAGAAAATCCAACCGGCTTGCTATTAATCAAACCATCAAAAATGCAAGAAGACCCATGAAAGTTGAAACCCAACAAATATTGCAGGAAAACAAAGAAAGTGTAGATGAGCCCGATAGTATTGGTGATTTGTTATGGAGGTGCTCTGTTTTAATCAAAGCATCCTCTGTTTTGCCCGATAGGGGCAAAACAGAGGATGCTAAATTATAAATGAGTCTGATAGTGTGAATTACATGAAATACAGGCAATCTAACTTGCTACACAATAAGATCAAGATGAGAATATATTATTAGACATAATTATATTAGTAAATGAAGCTATCTGTACAAGCAATGATTATATATTATTAGACATAATCAATGATCTTGAATAAATTAAAAAAAAATCATAAAGGCTGAAGAAAAGTAGCATCATTACCTTCACAACCCAAGTAGTCCTCTCGAAAAACTGATGGTGAATGCAGTAGGGGCTTGCGGACGTGGTGGTATATAGTCACCGTGTATATAGTCACCTTCAATATATATGGTTGAAACTTGAGTAGATTTTTATTCCTATAGTTTAAGATACTTAAAAGGGTGTTACAGCAGACCATACTTTTGATACGTCTTTCCCAGTTCTAAAGTTCACAAGATCATGACTAATAAACCAAAATGGACCAAATGGGTGCAAGGTGAAGAATTAAAGAGATGGTTGTTTATGTGAAAGTGCCTCTTCAATAATAATTAGAGGCCACCGTATATTGAATATATATAGAGCTGGTTATTACACGAATTACATGAGATAAATGTAAAATATAAATTAGTTACATGGCTTCAAATTTGCGAAGACGATAAGGTGGATTGTGCGGCAAGCTAGATCCTTTTCCCACGCACACAAACCACGTATAAATGTTTGATTACTCATAAAAGAGAAGTTTAACTTACGGAAGTGTTTGATGGTGGTGTACAAAAAATTATCCGGCGTCCTCTGCTGCAGTTGGCGGCGGCGGCATGGCCTCACTGTTGCAAGGCGTGTGACGCGTGGCTCTTGGTTTGGTGATCTGCTATAGAGGTGCTCTGTTTTATGGGAGCAAAACAGATGATGCTCAATGTATTTCTGGCCGGCTCTATGCAAACTAGTGGTGAATGCAGCAGAGGCATGGAGACGTGGTGGTATATAGCAATGTGAGGCGATGTGAGATGCGATTGGTGCGGCAACCCTAGCTAAGTTCATGTAGGGGATTGGGGAAGATAATGGCTGTATGCGTGGGTTGCGTGGTTTATAAGGAAATTTGATTTTAAAAATATTAATGTATTAATCTTATTGGAAGAGTTATATTGAGTGAGTTTAATTAAAATATATACATTTGAAAATATATATCCCCTTTTTTTCCCTCTTTTTGTAATTATCTCACTCTCAACATTTGAATATTATTCATTCTATTTCATACGAACTTTGAGGAAATCTTGTGGAAATACGTAATCTTCGAATAATTCGTTCTCAACAATTTTTATAAGATGAAGAGTCTAAATTTAGGAGATAAATAAGTCAAGAGATTTTAAAACAATAATATTAGAAGGAACATGTAATTGTTGATAATATACATACAATTTTTTTACAACTATTTAATTACTTGATTCAAATTAATTAATACAATTGGATCATTTCATTAATAAAAATATAATTAATTAACATAATTGGATAATTTCTTTAAATCTAAAATAAAAATTTAAATGACAATGAAACCTAAAACTAATAAAAATATATGAAATTAAACTAAAGTTTAAAGTTGAGAAGTGATAAATTGGCGTATAGATATTGGGAAACTTAATATTTGCCGGCGCATAAATAATAAATTTGTGGCATTTTTTATAAACGTCGGCAAAATTATATTTCATTACTGGCGTAACAATGTAAACGTCGAGATTATATTTTATTTACTGATGTAGATATTAAATGCCAAAAATAATTCATTTTTACCGATACATAAATAAGTGCCACTAATATAAACGCTGCTAAAATTCTCTTTGCTTTATCGACATTTATGCAAATGCCAGTAAATGTATATTTAATTACTGGCATTTAAATGAAAAATTGATAAAAGACTATGATTCTGGCATATATATAACCGACATTAATATATATGCCGCTAAATCAGCTCTACTTTACCGATGTTTATGTAAACGTCGACAAATGTACAGTTAATTACTGGCGCATAGGGATATGCGCCGATAATTATCGACGCATAAATAATATGTCAGCAAATTACTATTTTTACTGGCATTTAAATAAATGTTAGTAATATAAATGCCGGTAAATGAGGTTTTTTTTTGTAGTGAGTGCTAAAACTAAATATAGATAGTGCTTTATTCCCTGATCATTGTAGGTCTGGAGTTGGAATGGTGCCCAGAGATGAATTGGGTAAGGTACTTCCCACTATTAGTAAACTAGAACATCAAATAACAAATCCAATAGAAGTGGATTTTTGGGGCAATCTTAAGGAGTTTTCAAGTCGGTTTACCTAATGAGTTGTTAGATTAGTTCCTAATTATGAATTTCATTAATTGAATGCATATTTTATGTTTTATAAAAATGGGTTAGATATTGTTGAATCCAAGGTTTCAAGTTTCGTATTTACGTGTTGATTTTGATGATAACAAATAAATTCAAGTCTCAAGCTCAAATTATCTACGCAATAGAGCGAAGCGTACATCAAGCATAAAGGAACAAGTCTACAAATGAAGCTCATAAATTATTTTTGTACATCTCTTGATAAAATTCGAAATTGGATTAAGGCTCAAAAATTAATCTTTTCCCATAAAGCATTAAATTGCATTTTTTTATATACATGACATAAGCATGATATATGCATGACATCAAAAATGCTTTAATTTGAAAAATTATAGTTTACATGTGCATGACATATGCAATGATCTCATTAAAAGCTTTATTTTCAAAAATTATATTTTACATGTGCATGACATATGCAATGACTTCATTCAAAAATTTGAATTTTGAAAATTGAATGACGTATGCAATGACTTAATCAAAAATTGAATTTTGAATTTGAAAGATGATTGAATGAGACTCATTTGCCTATAAATAGCTCACTTGTGTTTTGCAAAAATTACAACAACAAGAGCTTACACATCTATTGCTAAGTTTTGCATCATTCTTTCAAAACTCTCATTCTCTCTATTCTAAAGTTTTGAGCCTTAATTCTTGTTCTTTTTTATAGAGATATAGGTTGCGCTGTATTGTTTCCATCTTACTCATTGAGGAGTGTATTTTGATAGTCTACCCACTATCAACTCTTGTATTTGTAAGAGGGTGCGTATAACCCTTGTATGTATAGAAGGTGTTCTATACGGGGAATACTTAAATCACCAAGTGTGAGGTGATTGGAAGTATAGAGAGTGTTCTACACGGATTCTTTGGAGCGGTGCTGCTCAAAGGTGTAATAGGTTTCTATCTCCACCTAAAGGAGATTGAATAGTGGATTTGGGATCCTCAAAGGGTAGCTTGAGGTGAGGACGTAGGCAGTGGGGCTGAACCTCGTAAAAATATTGAGTTTGCTTCTTCTTACCCTACTCTTTACATTTCTTGCTGTTTTATATTCTGTTTATATTTTATTTGATTTATAAGTGTTAATTTTTATTATATAACCCAATTCACCCCCCTCTTGTGTTAGTCATCTGGGCAACAATTGGTATCAGAGCAAGGGCTCCGTTATAAGATTAACTATCTGTTGAGTTAAGATCATATGGCTAACATTGCAGCTACTTTCGCTGAAGGTCAATCTAGTAATCGACTTCCGCTATTTTGTGGAGATAATTATACTTTCTGGAAAGTTAAAATGAGAATATTTCTTCAGTCTCAAGGTCGAGAAATCTAGAAATGTATTGTAAATGAGCCTTATATTCCAACAAAAACTGTTGATGGAGTAAAAGTCAAAAAGGAAGAGGAAGAGTTTGATCGCGAAGACAATAGACTTTATATTGTAAATGTAATAGCTATGAATTTTCTATATAATGCTCTCAATGGTAATAAATTTAATAGAATAATGACTTGCAGGACAACAAAGGAAATTTAGGACAACTTGGAAGTAATCTATGAAGGAACTTCACAAATCAAAAAATCAAAAATTTATATTCTTACGCATGAATATGAAATGTTCAAAATGAATGATGATGAATCTATCTCTTCTATATATACTCGTTTTACTAATATTATAAATAGTTTGACATCTCTTGGTAAAGTTTATTACAGGTTAGAGATAGTAAGTAAAATTCTTAACTCCTTGCCAAAACGTTGGGAATCAAAAGTAACGGCGATTCTTGAAGTTAAGGATCTTAAAAAACTTGAAGTAAATGAACTCATCGGGTCACTTATTACCCATGAGTATACATTGAAAAAAGGAGAAGAAGAAGGAAAGCAAAAGAAGAGCTTGGCACTCAAAGCCGTTTCTCATGAAAGTGAAAGCGATGAAGATGAAGAAAGTGATGACGAAGAGATTGCAATGATCACAAGAAGATTTAAGAGATTCTTGAAAAATAAAACTTCTCCAAGGAAACCTTTCAAAAAATCTTTTAACAAAGATACAGGTAAAAATGATTCATTAATTTGTTATAAATATAAAAAGTCAGGACATATCAAGGTAGATTGTTCCCTGCTAAAGAAAGATCGATACAAAGGCAAGAAAGCAATGAAAGCTACATGGGATGATGATTCAAGTAGCTCAGACAGCGACGCAAATAATGAAGAATCTGTAAATTTTTGTCTTATGGTTAAAGATGATCTTGAAGTAACAAATCTTGAAAATCCATTTTATAAAGAATTGCAAAATGCTTTGGAAGAGGTATATGAGGAATTTGAAAAATTTGGTATTAAGTATACCGCTTTGAAAAAGAAAAATTATTCTTTAATAAATGAAATTGATGTTTTAAGAAAAGAAAATAAAATTTCAAAAGATGACAATGGTGAACTGAAAAAGAAAGTAGATGATTTATAAAAGATTGTTGAAAATTTCACAAATGGAAAAAGAAATTTCGAAAAACTTCTTGGTAATCAAAAATGTATTTTTGATAAGATAGGCTTGGGATACATGTCAAAAGAAAAACTCAAACGCTATAAAAATTTCTTTGATAAACCCATTAAATCAAAACTAAACTTTCAAAATTCTTTTCCTAAAAATAGATTTGTCAAAGAAAGACATTATTACAATCACTCAAGTTCTTCAAGTATGTTACATGTTATTTGTAATTTTTGTAATAGAAATGGTCATAACTATCATGCTTGTCCTATTAGAAGAAAACATACAATGACTATAAGGGTCATATGGGTACCAAAGAATCTTATTTATTCTAATACTAATAAATAAAGGACCTAAAGAACATGGGTACCAAGAAAAATTATTTTAATTGTTTTTGTAGGTATGCATGAAGTTTTCCGTAAGTAAAACAAGATGGTTGTTAGATAGCGGATGTTCAAGACACATGACAGGAGATAAAATTAAGTTTATTGATCTCACTCCTAAAGAAGAATGACACGTGACATTTGGAGACAATTCAAAAGAGAAGATAGTGGGAATAGGTAAAGTTGGTAATAAGTCTTCTCTCATAATTGAAGATGTTCTACTTGTTGAAGGTCTAAAACATAATCTTTTAAGTATAAGTCAATTATGTGATAAAAGATTTACAATTACCTTCAAAAAGGATAAGTGCATTATTTTGAATAATCATGATTGCAATGTTTGTTTTATTACTCTTAGAAACAATAATGTTTATATAATTGAATTTGAAGAAATTGCCTCACAAGATCTTATTTGTTTATCAGCTCATTATGAAAATAGTTGGTTATGGCATAGAATGTTAGGTCATGCAAACATGGAACTTATTTCCAAACTTTCAAAAAATGATCTTGTGAGAGATTTACCAAAAGCAAACTTTTTTAAAGACAAAATCTGTGATGCATGCCAGTTTGGTAAACAAACAAAAACTTCTTTCAAAATCAAGAAACATATTTCCACTACTAGACCTTTGTAACTAATACACATGGACCTTTTTGGACCAAACAGAGTTGCGAGTCTGGGAGGAAAATATTATGTATTTGTTATTATTGATGATTTCTCTAGATATACTTGGGTCATCTTTTTCGCTCATAAAGATGAGGTACATAATACCTTTACTAAGTTATTCAAGAGAATTCAAAATGAAAATGGTTATACTATTTCAAACATCCGAAGTGATAGGGGGAAAGAGTTTGTCAATAAAGATATTGAGTCTTTTTGTGATGAAAATAGTTTTCTGCATAATTTTTCTGCTCCTCGAACTCCTCAACAAAATGGAGTAGTAGAGAGGAAGAATAAATCTCTTTAAGAAATGGCACGAACAATACTTAATGAAATTAGTTTACCTAGTTATTTTTGGGCCGAAGCTGTAAGTACTGTATGTTATGTTATAAATAGAATTATGTTAAAGTCTAAATTAGATAAAACCCTTTATGAGCTTTGAAATGAGAAAAAGCCTAACATTGGTTACTTTCATGTATTTGGATGCAAATGTTTTATACTCAATGACAAAGATAATTTTAGAAAGTTTGATGCAAAATCTGATGAAGGTTTTTTTCTTGGGTATTCAACAAATAGTAAAGCTTATAGAGTATTCAATAAAAAGACTTTGACTGTACAAGAATCTATGCATGTAGTATTTGATGAATCTAACCCTCTACTCTCCAAGAAATCTATTGATGAAAAATCATAAGGTACAAATAATACAAATAGTCTCAATCTCGACAAAGAGAATACTATGGAAGAAATCCAACATGGAGACATCAGGAAATATCATCAATATTTAGTACAAGATGCAACCAAACAGTAGATACATGTGAAAGATCATCCAGTGGAACAAATTCTAGGAGAACCTTCACGAGGTGTAAGTACTTGATCATCTCTTAGAAATATTTGTAATCACACTATTTTTTTTTTTTTTTATCTCAAATTGAACTCAAAAATATTGATGAAACACTTCTTGATGAATCATGGATTCTAGTTATGCAAGAAGAGCTAAATCAATTTGAAAGAAATAATGTATGGACACTTGTTCTTAGACCCAAAAATTATGTTGTTATTGGAACAAAATGGGTTTTTAGAAATAAGAAAGACAAGTCTGGAATCATCACTAGAAACAAGGCTCGACTTGTAGCCCAAGGTTTCAATCAAGAGAAAGGAATCGATTATGATGAAACATATGCACCTGTCACAAGATTAGAAACTATTCGAATGTTACTTGTATATGCATGTTATAAAAATTTCAAACTTTTTCAAATAGATGTTAAAAGTGCTTTCTTAAATGATTTTATAAATGAAGAGGTATATGTTGAGCAATCTCCAGGTTTTGAAAATCATATTTCTCCTAATCATGTTTTTAAGCTCGCAAAAGCATTATATGGACTCAAACAAGCTCCTAGAGCTTGGTATGAGAGGCTTAGTGATTTCTTGATTGAAAAACGTTTTTCAAGAAGAAAGATCGATACAACTCTTTTCATCAAATATGAACAGGATGATATTCTTCTAGTTCAAATTTATGTTGATGATATAATATTTGGTGCTACTAATGAAAATATGTGCCAAGATTTTGCTAAGAGCATTCAAAAAGAATTTGAAATGAGTATGATGGGAGAACTTAATTTCTTTTTTAGATTGCAAATCAAGCAAGCAAAAAGTGAAACATTCATTAATCAGTCAAAATATATCAAAGAGTTACTCAAAAAGTTTGAAATGGAAGGTATAAAGATAATTGGAACATCAATGAGTCCAACTACCAAATTTGATAAAGATGAAAGCGGTAAGTCAGTTGACTCAAAGGTATATCGATGTATGATAGGTAGTTTATTATATTTGATAGTTAGTAGACCTGATATTATGTTCAGTGTATGTTTATGTGCACATTTTCAATCATCTCCAAAGCAATCTCATTTGATTGCAGTCAAACGTATTTTTAAATATCTTACCGGAATCATTGACCTAGGGTTATGGTATCCTAAATACACTTATTTCAATCTTATTAGTTATTCAGATGCGGATTATGCTGGTTGCAAAATTGATCGAAAAAGTACTAGTAGAACATGTCATTTTTTAGGTTATGCACTTGTTTTATGGTTTAATAAAAAATAAAATTCTGTTGCATTATCTACTGTTGAGGCAGAATATGTTGCTGCAGGCAGTTGTTGTGCTCAAGTTCTTTATATGAAGTAACAACTTGAGGATTTTAAACTTATGTACAATCATATTCCTATTAAATGTGATAATACTAGTGCTATAAATCTTTCAAAGAATCCAATACAACATTTTAGAACCAAACATATTGAAATTAGATATTACTTTCTTAGAGATCATGTGCCGAAGGGCGATATTGTATTAGAATTCACTAGCAAACATGATCAATTGGCAGACATTTTCACAAAACCCCTACCAGAAGATAGACTATGCATGATTAGAAGAGAAATAGGAATGATGCATGTCATGAATATCTGCTAGATACTTTTATTCATTTATCTCAAGTGACCTACAGAAACTTGAGACGTTTAGCCTCATCATTCAAATGTATTTGCTCCTCATAAATTATCATGTCATCATTGTCTAAAGGATTAGGCAATCGAAATGAAGAGGCAAGCAAGGATTTTAAATCCTTATTCTGTTGCTTTAACTCTACTATTTTTTGTTAGACTCTTGAACAAGTCGTTGAAGAACATCGATCTTCTCATTAAGCTTCTCTATCTCGCAAGTTTTGGACTGCAACCGAGCGGAAAAAGCAACAATGGAAGATGAGTATCGAGTCCCGAGACTCACAAGCTCGTAAATGGCATCATGATCTGATTTATTAGCCAAATCAGTATTTTGCCGCTTCATGGCACCTACGACAGATGAAGAAATAGATCGATCACGAGAAACACCGAAGGAAAATTGATGAACCATGAAGATGAACTATAGAAATGAGAAGAAAATTTGATGCGGATTAGATAAAACTAATGATTGCTTTTATAAAGATGGAAATAAGTAGAAGACAAACTGTCATCTCTTCAAATCTTACTTAGTCAAGCTTACAAGATATGCCAGATGCATATTGTCAAAAGTTACCGAACTAAGCCAGCAAGATTAATTACAATTGTCTCTGTCTCTCTCGTGAAACGCTGCCATTATCTGCTGATATTGACTCTGTGCTTGAACTCTCATTCGTTCCGATTCCTCTATTCGAAGTTTCAGAACACGAGCTGATTTTGTTGAATCTTTATTTTCTTGCTTTAACCTCTTATTTTTTCTACCTTTATTTGCAAGCCTTTGATGCAGAACAGATATTTGATTGTTAAGTCGATCAACCTCATTTGCCCTCGCTAGTAATCTCCGAGACATGGTCGTAACAGATGCAGCATATTAAGCACTGAGAGTTCTTGATGCTGCAACAACCTCAGAATCAGTTCTACCAGAAAAATGTATCTCTGCTTCTATCATGGTGTTGACAACCTCACGAGATAAAATGACTGGTTGAGACGGTTCCTGATTCAAATCTAGAATATTAGACAAAATTTTCTCCGAGATTCTATCGTTTTGAATAAACAGAACTGGATCAATGAGTGGTGTGAAAGTTTATTTGAGTATCCGACATATGAAAATAGTCTTTTAAACAGCAACTTTCAAATCTCGATAATATTTAATTTTTCAACAACATCACGCGAATTTGAATCTGCTTCCGCACCTACTGCTAGAGCCAGGCCTCCAACCTTTGCAGGTTTTATCGAACACACATGGCTCCGCACCGAATTGCCAGAGCTAGACCTCCAACCTTTGCAGGTTTTGTCGAACACGCGTGCCTCCGCACCGAATTCTCTACAGTCTCTACTAACGCACCATTTTATTTGTCTTTTGGTTATTATAGGAAGATGTCTTATTGAGCTAATTATGATTCCTTTTTAATGATGCCAAAAATGGGAGAAATTTTAGACGTAAATATTTAGATTTTTAACTCTGTTATATATG
Organism: Platycarya longipes; assembly: GCA_036559045.1. Classification (NCBI taxonomy): domain Eukaryota; kingdom Viridiplantae; phylum Streptophyta; class Magnoliopsida; order Fagales; family Juglandaceae; genus Platycarya; species Platycarya longipes. Next base: position 3,854,621 of record CM071798.1, read on the forward strand.
CTGGAATTATTTATCTATTACTTGAAAAACTAACGCATATTCTCAGGGAGAGCTTAAGCATTACTACAAGTCTCAAAATTTCACTAAGTATTTGTCATCATCAAAAAGGGGAGATTGTTGAATCCAAGATTTCAAGTTTCGTATCTACGTGTAGATTTTGATGATAACAAATAAATTCAAGTCTCAAACTCAAATTATCTACACAATGGAGCGAAGCGCACATCAAGCATAAAGGAACAAGTCTACAAATGAAGCTCATAAATTATTTTTGTACATCTCTTGATAAAATTCGAAATTGCATTAAAGCTCAAAAATTAATCTTTTCCCATAAAGCATTAAATTGCATTTTTTTATATACATGACATAAGCATGATATATGCATGACATCAAAAATGTTTTAATTTGAAAAATTATAGTTTACATGTGCATGACATATGCATGACATATGCAATGATCTCATTAAAAGTTTTATTTTCAAAAATTATATTTTACATGTGCATGACATATGCAATGACTTCATTCAAAAATTTGAATTTTGAAAATTGAATGACATATGCAATGACTTAATCAAAATTTGAATTTTGAATTTGAAAGATGATTGAGTGGGACTCATTTGCCTATAAATAGTTCACTCGTGTTTTGCAAAAATTACAACAACAAGAGCTTACACATTTATTGCTAAGCTTTGCATCATTCTTTCAAAACTCTCATTCTCTCTTTTCTAAAATTTTGAGCCTTAATTCTTATTCTTCTTGAGAGAGATATATGTTGCGCTGTATTGTTTCCATCTCACTCATTGAGGAGTGTACTTTGATAGTCTACCCACTATCAACTCTTGTATTTGTAAGAGGGTGTGTATAACTCTTGCGTGTGTAGAAGGTGTTCTACACGGGGAATAGTTAAATCACCAAGTGTGAGGTGATTGGAAGTATAGAGGGTGTTCTACACGGATTCTTTGGAGCGGTGTTGCTCAAAGGTGTAATAGGTTTCTATCTCCACCTAAAGGAGATTAAATAATGGATTTGGGATTCTCAAGAGGTAGCTTGAGGCGAGGACGTAGGCAGTGGGGCTGAACCTCGTAAAAATACTGAGTTTGCTTCTTCTTACCCTACTCTTTACATTTCTTGCTACTTTATATTCTGTTTATATTTTATTTGATTTATAAGTGTTAATTTTTATTATATAACTCAATTCACCCCCCTTTTGTGTTAGTCATCTGTGCAACATATATATAACCCATAATGATACTTTGGTTAAACTCAATATGTTAAGTGATCATTTGGAGTTTTTTGCACCTTAGTATATACGATTATATCCTATTTAATATAGTAAATTACATATGTAAGCTTGAAAGTTTAATGATTTTATTTTGAAATTTTTCTAAACTCTATTGGAATTTGAGTCTTTAATGGGAGAATTCCATAAGTCTTCTATATATATATATGGGTAGGTCTCCCCTCCTTTCCATAAGTGTCTATTGACTTGTTTCATTGAAGACAAATACTTTTGTGAGGAGCAATGAGGAGAAGATTTGGCTACTAATATTGGTGGAGATACAAAAATGGCTTTCAAAATCATGTTTTTTAGAGGTATTTTTCTAAACTATAATTAGTGATGTGATTCTTACTCTTAACATGATTTGTATTGTGTACAATTATTAGTATCAGAGACACATGCTGGAATTAGAATCCTTCATAAAACTAAAAGAAAGTAGCATTTTGTATACCTTCTGCATCTACGTATTCGATGGCTTTTTGTATGGTTGAAAGATTGTTACACTGTGTTTGGTGGTTGAGAAGTGTTGTGAATAGTAGTAAATAATAATAATAAATTATTAATTAATAGTGAAAAAATAATGAATAGTAATAAAAATAGGTAAAAAATACTTGAAAAACTTTCACCATCTAAACATAGCATTAATCTTCTATGATTTTTTGCATGTTTGAAAGACTGATGTTCGACGAATGTTTTGTTTTTCAGATCTTGAATAAAAATAAAAATAAAAAACCTGTTTGTATGCTTTCACTCATATGTTGATTTTTGCATGTTAGGGTATTTGAATAAAAGAAAATGGTTTAGTCAATCATCGTTGAGTAGAAATCATAAATGAGAACAAATTCGCACATGAATTTTCTTTTTTGATTGACATTTTCTTTTATTATACAATTTTACTCTCTTTAAAATAACGACATCTGCTTCTCTTTTTGTCAAACTTTAGACTTATGCCCTTTAAATTGCAATGAAAAGAATGCAATTCCATACAATTCAATCAAAACGGTCAAATGAAATTTTATGAAATCAATCTAGAAGAATTGTTACCAAACTATAGCATCTTGTTTTCCAAATTGTTTTTGATCATATAACGTGTTTTTTTTTTTAATTATTATTAGTTCCAATTATTATCATTAGTTTTCCTTACCCTTGATGTCAAATAGGTCTTTTTGGATGTGAATGATGTTAGGTTATATGTGGAGACTGGACTGAGAGCTGAAAATCGTGTGTTAAGAATCTGGCTCGACCCTGACTCAAGCGATACTCGCTTGACACTGGCTGGAACGAGATTAAGACAGAGACTTCACTCGACACTCGCTCGACATCTGGCTCGAGCGAGATTCGCAGGAATTTTGGAATTAGAGTTTCCAGCATTGTTTGCGTTGTTTTTGCTATAAATATATTATATTTGATTTATTAACACGTTTTTCAGTATATTTTGAAATAGAACAATTTTCTAGTGAATGCATATTGTATGAGAGAGCAAGAAGGCCCTAGAGAGAGTGAGTTAAGATTGAGTGATTGTAACCTCCTCTGATTAATAAGATTTCTATAGCTCTGTAGACGTAGGTAATTTGCCGAACCACGTAAATCATGTGTAGTATGATTGATTGTGTTTACTTTCACTTTCATTTGTCATTATTGGTACGTGTGTATTTTGCCCATAACAAAGCACAACAATAGGCACTACAAAAAAAGAGATTTTTCCCAGCAATTTTAACTTCACTGGAATAAAATTCGCTGTGAAAAATGACTATTTCCAACGAATTAATATTCGTCGCATTGTTTTGCAATTAATTTATTATCTTACATTTTTCATCGTTTTATTTTATTTTAGCGGTGATTTAAATCGCTGAAACTGGTACAAATTATTTTATAGCGACATAATTTGCCGTATTATATATATTTTTAATCTCCTACGACTTAAAATTAAGTTGTTGCGGCGATTTTATTTCGCCACATGCCGATTTAATATGCATGCTGTTGTCCTTCCCCTTTATTTTATTTCCCCCCAAATAATTTTCCCCTAGACTTCCCCTTCCCCAGACTCGAAAAACCCTCGGCTCACACCCTTCCCCTTCCCCTTCGCCGACCTCAGCGACCTCACCCACGAACCACCTGCTTCGCCGACGTCAGCCGAGAGCTCCAGCCGTCACCTGCAATATTTTCTAGCGTCGTGAGATTCCGCATTTCTCGAAATGGTCTAGGTATTTGTCTGGCTTCCTCTGTTTTTATACGATTAATTTCGTCTATGGTTCGATTCTTAGCATTTCCGTTTGTCTAAACCTCTGTCTTGCTGCAGGCTCAACAACATTCTCTGTTTCTTTTAAGCCACTTGGATGCCTTGAACTGCCCTCCGTTGTGTGCCTTCAATCCGATTGAGTGACATTTTTCCGTAAGTCTTCAATTTATTCTCAACATATGTGCATCTTGAGTACTACTCTTGTAACCTAGTTTGTCATTTGTGGCTGGCCAAATAAAGGATTTAATTTTTTGAAATGATTACATATATGTGGTTTGCTGATTTTGTTTAGTTTTTTGAGATAAGATGGGCTGCTGTTGGTTTTGGGGGTTGGTCATTGTAAGTGGGTTTTTTTTGAGATGTTTGGTTGGTTTGTTGAACTCTGTACTAGTATTTTAATTTTGGCTGTTTTATTCCATAAATAAATCATGGGCATCCAGGTTGAATGCTTATATGTTTTGGGTATGCATATCATTTTCACTCATAATATATCTATATGCATATCAGTTCGTGGGAATTCGCTGCTGCAATGATTTAAAAACTGGTTTGGAAGTTATGTAGAAGGAAGCTCCCATGTTGATTGTTTCAGTTTGACTAGAAGGGACCGCAAAAAAAAAAAAAATAGAGGAACTCGATTTTCCTATCTAAGGTCATGTTTGAAGCATGGATTAACTATGCTTTAATAATTTTTTTGTGCCTATATTTAAGGTCATGTTATGCAGTTCTGTTTTTAAATGAATAGTCTTCCAATGTACTGAATGTATTAAAATACTATGCATTCCATGTTTGCTTTAAAAGTTGATCCCATGTACTGCTGCTATTAGAATATTAGTTGTCTTTAATCACAATATTTCAGTTTGGTAAACTATGTTGATAATGTAGGCCTAAAGGTAGAAAATGTACAAGAGATAATATTATAAATATGTTCCAACTAAGGTTGACAAGTAACAGTTATTAAGATGTTGGAGGAAAAAAGAATCAATGTTGTTATCAATATAACTTTTTCTTAAGTTGATATCAATAAAAAATTATAATTTTTAAGGTGTTTATCTTCTCTTACTTTACCAATCTTCAACACAATTCTTCTTCACCTTTGAACAAACTAAAAAAGCAAACCTAAATCCTACTCCATCTTCATCCAAAATCAAACACATATAATACTCCATCAAAAGTTATTAAAAAATAAATTTGAATCTCGAGACAACCCACTCTTTCAACTTTCAAGAATACACTCTGTCTATGATTACTACAAAACAGAGTTAGCATTGCCAATCCTTGGCCAAATAAACATATATTAGAGGGAGATGCTATGGAGCCCAATGAAGGGTTCACTTCTTGGGCCCACTTAGTGCATTTTTTTTCCACTTCTTGTGCCACTTAGTTCATTTTTTTGCCTTAAATTTTTTATTTATTTTTACATCATTTTTTAAACTCTTAAATATTTTTATTCAAAGAAAAAAAATCACAATATCATAAGCAACCATGGTCCACACCAAAATACTTTATGCTCTCCAAAATATTTTTTGGTGGACTTCATTTTTAGCTGTTATTTATCAGAACTCACAAATCTATATTGTTTTGGTGTGATGATTTGGTATTCATGTTACTGGTTAGGCTACAATATTGGAACCTTTTTAACTCACTATTGGAATATTTTATTGGTAGATTGGCAAACCAGATGATCAGTGTTTCATAGAGGAACTTAGACAAACTTGCATGCATGCTAGCAAGAGTATACTACTAGCTGGATACGTAAGAGGCCGATGCTGCGAAATTCATGTGTATTTCATGCCAACATTTTAGCTCAAAATGTATAGGTTCATATTTGTAAGAAACTTTAGGCGCAACCTCAGATTTAATGTACCCAGAAATTACCTTACCAGCGACATAATATATTAATGCACCCATACGGCCAGTCATTAAAAACTCTTTGGTATTGCTGTAAACAGTGGATTGGAACAGTAAAATATTATAAAGTTTTTTATTTGTCAAATTTAGCAATTTGATGCATTAAAAGTTTAGATGATTGCTTATAAATATTATAAAGTTTAGATGATTGGAACAGGTCTTCATAGGTACCGGTATTTAGAATCAATGGATGTTATTCTAAATACTCTCTGTCACAGCAAAATAATTCGCCTAAATAGATGCTGCCAAATGGATATAAATCCAATTGCGGCGATATTAATCGCCGCTAATTGTTTAACTTGCCACAGTTTAGGTACTTGCAGCAGGCATTTTCGCTATTAATTTCCTCTGCGGCGCATACTTTCGCCGCATATTTATAGAAAATAACATTAATCCCGGCGATTATTTATAAGTAGCTAGAAAAATCCAAAATTGCAACGATTTAATTCGCTGCAATTGTGTTTGTACCAAAGCTAAGCATATATTTGCAGTGATGATATTCGTTGCAATTGTATTTGTACAGAAGCTAAACCAAGATTTTCAGCGATTTAATTCGCTGTAATTGTATTTGTACAGAAGCTAAATACTTAGGTTCTTACGGTGATTATGTAAGACTCTGCAAATAGTATCATCAGGGTGATGAAAAAATCGATGTGTATTAGATCATGCTGTGGTGTTTTAAGGGATATAACAGCCATTTAGAATCGCTGCTAAAGATACTTGCAGCGAATTATAACATCAGCATGGACAGTAACTGCAGCGCCATTTGAGATGTAAAGTGGCAAAATTTTTCGCTGCTATTGAAATTTTATTCCAGTGAAAACTTCCAAATGCTGAGTTATGTTTTATGCAGAGAAATAATAGCGGCGATCAGGCGATGGTAAATAATTCGCCCAGAAATATATGCAGCGTATTTGGATCCTTATTGCGGCAAATAGTGGTGCTGGGAAAAAAAGTTTTCCTTGTAGTGAGGTATCAAGAGCCAAGGTCAGATCTGAAAGACAACTATGCCTGGAGATAAAGTGAATGCACTAGGGATCGAGAAGTTTGACAGTATTGATTTTGGAAACTGGAAGATGCAAATCGAGGATTATCTCTACTGGAAGAGGCTCCATCTTCCATTGTTGGGAACGAAGCTGGAAAGCATGAATGATGTTGAGTGGATCCTATTAGATCGACTGATTTTGAGGATTGTTCAGCTGACCCTGTCCAGAATAGTGGCACACAATGTTAGTAAAGAGAAGACCACAGAGGGTCTCATGAAGACTTTAACAAGTATGTATGAAAAGTTTTCGACAAATAACAAAGTGCACTTGATGAAAAAATGGTTCAATCTAAAGATGTCGAAAAGTATGTCTGTGGAGATCGAATTAGATGATGACATTAGAGTATTGATTCTGTTGGCATCGTTGCTAAATAGTTGAGAGACCATGATGATGGCTATGAGTAGTTTAGCTGGTAAGATGAAACTAAAATACGACAATGTACGTGACATGGTCCTTACTGAAGAGGTACGTAGGAGAGACTCCGGTGAGTTCTCAAGTTCGAGTTCGGCCTTGAATGTTGATAGTCGAGGCAGGGGACATGACAGATCAGGCTTTAAGAGTAAAGGGTAGAGCAAGACAAGATCTAGGTAGCTGATTACGTGCTGGAGTTGTGGCAAGCTGGGTCACATCAAGAAAAATTGTAGGAATCAAGAAAGTGTTGAGAATGATAATGTGAATGTTGTGGCAAAAGGAATCCATGATGGCCTACTTCTAGCAGTGCACAGTTAGATTAATGTTGGGTGTCGGATTCAAGAGTTTCGTTCCATAGCACTTGACATCGAGAGATCATGCAAAATTATGTTGCTGGTGATTTTGGAAGATGTATGCGGCTGATGAAGAGACACTGGATGTAGTGGGAGTGGGGTGCACATCACACTTCCAAATAGGGGCAGTGGACTTTACAGCAAATCAAACACGTTCTAGATCTGAAGAAAAGCCTGATCTCTGTGGGACAGTTTGATGACAACAGTTATGCAGTAACGCTTTCTGGAGGAGTTTGGAAGATCACCAAGGGTGCGCTAGTTTTAGCACATGGTAAGATATCTAACTCTTTATATTTGACATAAGGGTTTAGTGATGTACTGAGAAATACAATAGTGCAAAAGGACAGGCTTGATCGCGCGAAACCTATGAGGAAGCTAAAGGAAGTCAGTTTTGTCGTTCCTCATGTAAGCTTGAGGAAGTTGTTAGAGGTTGCTAATAACGGTTTAAGACCAGATACTCTTAGTGCAGTGGGAGTTGTGAATCGCCTAGTGGATGTGCTGACTAAGGGCAATGTACGTGGGAGACTGAAGTCGAGATCGATTTCAGTTCATTTTCTAGCTTGAAGACGGAAGTTGTGAGCTGCAGAAATGATAGGACATGGCTGGAAACAAGGGATGGCATGTGGAGACCTAGTCTCCAAGTGGGAGATTGTTGGGTTATATGTGGAGACTAGTATGGGAGCTGAAAATCGTGTCAGGAATCTAGCTCGACCCTAGCTTAAGTGATACTTGTTTGACACTGACTCGACCCTAGCTTGAGCGAGATTCAGACAAAGACTTTGCTCGACACTCGCTCGACATTCGGCTCAAGTGATCGCAGGAATTTTGGAATTAGGATTTACACCGCCGTTTGCGCCATTTCTTCTATAAATATATTATATTTGATTGCTTAAACATATTTTTCAGTATATTCTAAGAGAGAAAAATTACCTAGTGAGTGCATATTGTGTGAGAAAGAAAAAAGACCCTAGAGAGAGTAATTTGAGATTGAGTGATTGTAATCTCTTTTGATTAAAAAAATTTCTGCAGCTCTGTGAACGTAAGCAATTTGTCGAACCACGTAAATCTTGTGTCATGTGATTGATTGTATTTGGCTTCACTTTTATTTGCCATCATTGGTGTGTGTGTTTTGCCAACAACAAAGCACAACAAATGATTCCTATTGCCGGATGATTTTTAGATTAGAATATCCTTTATTTATTTATTCCTTTATTTCTATTAAGTGCCATAAAATGGGTGCATCTTGATGACTGTTTTGTTTATTTGCTCATCTCATTACAACTATACTTAGTCATGTTTGCAAGATATTTTCATATTTAGTGCAGATATGAGTGGATTTGTTTTTTGAATTTTTTTTTTTGGATATTATCGATATCATATACGCATAATTGCTATTTTGTGACTGAATTTTATGAGCATTATGATTATTCTTATTTTCTCATTAAAATAAATCTTTTGAAATATTAGTGAGTGGTAGCAGCCAAAGTGGTACACTCATAATAGCTTATCAAAAGGTATTATTGTATGTGATATTTTAGAAATGGCGATAAATAGTTAAATGAGATTACATTAGTCTAGAAATTTCCTTTTGTCTTAAGGTAATGGTATTTCAAAAACTAATATGATTTTATAATGTATTTTAAAGAGTACCTTATAGCATGTTGTTTAGTTAACCCAAAAATGACTTTACAATGATGCACTTAGGCTCTTACCATCATGAAACTCATATGAATTCGAGCTTAATTACAGATTGTCTAATTAATAGCCCATGTTAATTAGATATATTTGTTATCATCCATTGCCTGCATGCATTATGGTTAGATGATAGTTAAATAAAATATATTGTTTCACGTTTCCACAGTTTTGAGTGTCTTCTCTATTTAAAGTCAATTATCTACTATTGAAACTGAAGATCTGATGGATAAAATGATGAGTATGAAATATGATGGTACCTCTTTGGCCTTGATTTGTCTTCGAGTTTTCTTTAGTTGATGTGCCAGTAAATTCTTGGTGGATAGACTTAGGTGCAAGTATTCATATTGCGAATTCGTTACAAGGTTTCATAAGCAAACGAAAATCAAATGGGAATGAAATGTACTTGTGCGTTGGGAATGGAGTTCAAGTGAAAATGTTGAATTTATAGGAGTGGTAAAGTTATTTTTGGATTTTGATTTTCCTCTTATTTTGGAGAATACAGTTTTTGTACCTTCAATGAGATGGAATTTAATTTCTATATCAAAACTTGACGATTTTGGTTTTTCCTTTAAGTTTGATAGTGGAAAAATTGAGTTATTTCATGATTCTCATTTGGTTGGAAGTGGTATTTTATGTGATGATTTATATAGGTTGTCTTTGACTTATTTTGGTGAAGTTTCTTGTGTTACTAATGTAGCGAAAAAAATGGGTTCTTAATCCGTGAATCATCTTCTATGTTGTGACATAAGAGGTTAGGGCAAATTTCAAAGAAAAGAATAGAGAGATTGATAAAAGTTTAGATACTTCCATCACTAGATTTTTCGGATTTTGATACCTGAGTGGATTGTATAAGAGGAAAACTAAATAAATTCACAAGGAATGATTCTACTAGAAGCGATGGTATTTTAGACTTAATATATGCCGACGTTAATGGACCTTTACCTTCTACCATATGTGAAAATAAGCACTTCATACATTTTATTGATAATTTCTCTTGCTATAGTTATGTTTACTTGATCAATGATAAATCAGCTTTTGAGAAATTTAAGATATTCAAAATGAAAGTAGAGAAAGAATGTGAAAAAATTATTAAAGTTGTAAGATTTGACTGTGATGGTGAGTATTATGGGAAGTATGATAAGTCTGGTCAAAACATAAGTGATTTTGTAAAGTTTTTACAAGGGTGTGGAATAGTGCCTTAATACACCATGCTAGGGACACTTGAGCAGAATGGTGTTTCTAAAAGACAAAATCGAACTTCGAAATATATGGTTAGAAGTATGATGAGCAGAACAAATTTTCCAAAATATTTATGAGGTGAAGTTTTGAAAACTCCTTTTGAAATGTGGACACGACGTAAGCTAAGTTTGACTCATTTTAGTGTTTGGGAATGTCCAACTGAGTTAAGATTTATAATCCTCTTAAAAAAAATTAGACCTAAAATCCAGTCCTGATTATTTTATTAGGTACCTAAACAGATCAAAAGGATATAAGTTTTATTGTCCTAATCGTGGCATCAGGATTGTTGAGTCCATTACTACAAAATTTTTAGAAAATGATGTTGGTAATAGTGGGAGTTCTATGTTAAAAGAGTTTTTGGTTAAATCTAATCAAGTTGTTATTCCAGTTCTTGTTTTACAAGAAAGAATTGTTTCTCAGCCAATTGAAATAGTTAGAAAAGAGCCTGGCAACATGAAGAAGAACTTCCAACAACAATTGAGTCAGTTTCTAAGCCACAAGTTAAAAGATTTCAGAGGGAAATAATGTCTACATTACCTAATGACTACATTGTCTATTTGTTGGAGAGTGATTTTAGTATTAGGCATATAGTTGATCCTGTTACTTTTAAGCAAGCATTGGCAAGTCCTGAGTTAGATAAATGGTTAAGTGCTATGGAAGATTAAATGAATTCTATGAAAAAGAATAAAGTTTGGGAACTTGTTGAACTTCCTCCAGATGTTAAGGCCATAGACAACAAGTGAATTTTCAAAAGCAAATTGGACTCAAAAGGAAATGTTGAACAAAAGAATGCAAAATTAGTTGCAAAAGGGTTCACTCAGCGAGACAGCATCAACTGTAATGAAATTTTTTCACCAATTTCATCCAATGATTCTTTTAGAATTATCATGACACTCGTGATACACTATGATTTGGAGTTTCATTAGATAGATGTGAAGACAACATTTTTTTAATGAAAATCTTTATGAAGAGGTTTACATGAGACAACTTGAAGGTTTTATTGTGAAAGGAAAAGAAAATTTGGTGTGTAAGTTAAATAAATCCTTATATGGTCTAAAACAAGCTTCTCGACAATGGTATTTAAAATTTGATGAGGTTGTAACTTCTTTTGATTTTGTTAAAAACATAGTTGACCAATGCATATATCGCAAGACTAGTAGGAGAAGTTTTATTTTCCTCATTCTGTATGTTGATGATATTTTGCTTGCTAGCAGTGAATCGAGATTACTTCATGAAGTAAAGAAAATGTTATCTGCTAATTTTGAGATGAAAGATCTTGGGGAAGCTTCTTTTGTACTTGACATTGAAATATATCATGATAAAACTCGTGATTTTTTGGGACTTTCTCAAAAGGCTTATATACGGCGTGTACTACAAATGTTTGAAATACAAAATTGTACACCTAGTAATGTACCCATCATAAAGGAGGATAAGTTCAGAAAACTCAATAATGAGCTTGAAAGGGAATCTGTGAAGAAGATACTATATGCTAGTGCTATGGGGAGTTTGATGTATGCTCAAGTTTGCATTAGACTGGATATAGCCTATGCAGTTAGTGTTCTTAGTAGGTTTCAGGCAAATCCAGGACAAGAGCATTAGAAAGCAGTTAAGAAAGTTATGAGATACTTGAAGAAGACTGAAGATTACATGCTCACATCCCAGTGTTCAAATCACCTCGAGGTGGTAGGCTATTCAGATTAAGATTTTGCTGGATGTCAAGATGATTTGAAATCAACCTCAGGTTATGTTTTAACGTTGGCTAGGGGTGTTTTTCTTAGAAAAGTGCTAAACAAACTCTGATGACATCTTCTACTATGCAAGCTGAATTTGTGGCGTGTTATAGAGCTACAATTCAAGATGTTTGGTTAAAAAAATTTATTTCTAGATTGAAAGTTATGGACTCTATCTCGTGGCGAATTACTATTTACTGTAATAATAGTGCAACAGTGTTCTTCTGAAAGAATAATAAGAGTTCTAGCAGGTCCAAACACATTGACATCAAGTATTTGGTGGTTAGAGACAGAATTAAGGAATGGCAAATAAGGATAGAGCACAAAAATACAAAAGCAATGATTGCAGATCCTTTGACCATGGGATTCGATCCTAAAGTTTTTAAAGCACATGTTACTAATATGGATATTGTGAAAACTTTTGATATTTTTTGTTAGTGGGAGTTACTTATGTAAAAAGAACTACGTTTTGACTTGATCCCTTTTTATGGGGTACGTAAGCAACCCATATGTTTTTAGGTACAACTCATTTCAATAATAAAATATATTTCCCCTATTCATAAATCATATTTTTAACATACATTTGAATTATGTCTTTAATTATGATATCATTAAGATCTCGAGATATGACGGATAAAAGATATAAGATAAATCTCTTTTAGAGACATGTGGCTTCTTTTTGAAGCATTATGAGGACTAATATGAATTAGCACATCTTTTGATTATATTGGTGCTAAGTTTATACTACATACTACCACATTGGTCGAATGATGGGTATCCATGTTGATGAGAATATTAGCATTTGTAGCTGTGGAGTGGTCTTACATTGTTTAAATGGTATAACAACTTCCATGTTCGATGTTGATATTCTTGTTAGACCGGATTGTGTTTTCTAAGGCGCAGTCATTAGAGCAATATATTTGTGTGGCCACCTATGTAGTCTAACCCGAGAGTCATTTTCAAAACAAATTTTATTTGATAGCAATTAATGTTCACCCAAATGGTTGAATGTTAGATTAATTTCTAATTATGAGCTTCATTTGATTGCATATTTTATGTTTTATAAAAACAGGTTAGATATATAACTCATAATAATACTTTGGTTAAATCCAATATGTTAAGTGATCATTTGAATTTTTTGTGCCTTAGTATATAGGATTATATCTTATTTAATGTGGTAAATTACATATTTGTGCCTAGACTTGGAAGTTTAAATATTTTATTCTGGAATTTTCTTAAACCCTATTGGGATTTGAGTTTTTAATAGAAGGACTCCATAAGTCTTCTATATATATGGCTAGATCTCATCTCCTCTCCATAAGTGTTTATTGGCTTATCCCATTGAAAACTAATACTTTTGTGAAGAGCAATGAGGAGAGGATTTGATTGCTAATATTGATGGAGGTACAAGAATGCTTTCAAGATCATGTCTTTTAGAGTAATTTTTCTAAATTGTGATTATTGATATGATTCTTAGCATGATTTATATTATGTACAACATGAGTATCAAGGATCTTCAAGTTGAAAGTTATGCATTGCTAATTGTTCAAGAGATCAATAGGGAACAAGCTTTAATGTCTATTTGGGAAAACTTGGTTGATGAGATTTAGATATTATTAAAAAGGTTTCCCATTGTTTAGCATAAAGGTAGTTTAGCATAGATATTTAATATAGTTTAGCATAAAGGTCGTTTGACTAATGCATTTGCCCATTGTTTGGTATGATAGTTGGGACATTTACATGATCTAATGATTTGGTGGGACTCATTTCGTGTTAGTGTTTCATAAGTCATTTGGAATGATGCTTTGATGTAATTTTTATTTGATGATGAATGAAATTCAATGCTTTTGGTTCAAAAAAAAAAAAAATCAACACTAGATTTTTATATAAGTTCAATTGGGATTGTGTCGGGCAAATTAGTATTTTCAATTTAAAATATGATGTGATATATTGAATTATAATTAAATTATAGATTTGTTTTTATAGTTATAAAATATGCAAGTATCGTATATTTATTCTTTTAAATTAAAATTTATTAATAAAAACTTAATTTTTTATATATATGTATTTCATATTTATTCAAATTTTAAAAATAATATATTGAAAAATCATTTCTCTTTTCTAATGTATTGGTAGTTTTACTATTTATAATGAATTGTACTGGAATGAAACTGGCTAATCCAAACTTCATCTCTTGTCTCTTGCGAGTAGAGGTCTACTCTCCTGCCCACTGCAGGATTTCTTTTTCTTTGGTAACAATGGCAGAGTCTCTAGAAACTTTGTATGAGAAATCGTCTCTCACGGAGCAAAAACAGGAAATCATCTCGGTGAAGGAAGAGGTAGTTCAAGAGAATCTAGTACGAGGGGAGAAGTGTTTGATAGTTCAGCTATGTACCTTCAAACACTATAATAGAGAAACCTTCAAACAAGTGTTGAGGAAGATTTGGCGTCCTGTTAGGACTAGGCGGTTGCAAGATTTGGGATCAAAACTCCTTATTGCTGAATTTGAGGACAATAAAAGATATGGAGAGGATAATCCGAGATGGACTGTGGTCTTTTGACAAGCAGTTGATTCTGCTTAAGCATTTTGAGGAAATACTCCAAACTCACTAGATTAAGTTGTATGAAGCCTTTTCTGGATAAGAATATACGATCTTCCTGTAATAGGTCGTAGTGATAAAATTGGCCGCAGGATTGGTGAATTGTTGGGGGAGGTATTGGAAGTGGACTTAACAGAAGGGGAATGTGAGTGGGGCAAGTTCATGCAATTTTGAGTTCGCATTGATGTGTCTAAGACCCTCTTACAGGGAAATATGCTTTGTTGGATATGAATGGTCCTTACTGGGTGAAATTTGTCGACGAGCGTCTCCCGAAATTTGCTTTTTCTGTGGTTATATTGGACATTTACTCAAGGACTGTGAACACAAGGGCTCGATGAATGTGACAAAGGGCAATCTTCCTTATGGCCACTGGCTAAGGGGTGGTCATGTTCCTCCTGCTATCGATCAGAGTGGCCGATGGGTTCCATTGATAGCGAATATTCAGGCAAGTGAGGGCCATAGCAATGGTCCAACTCAGAGTCCAAACAGTCCAATGAATTCAACAAAGAAAGTTATTATTGCTGATATTGCGCCAATTACAATGGAAGGCGTAGAGGCAAATATGTGTGCGAAATCATCGCAACAATTACAAGAGGGGAATCATGATGCAAATTCAATTGTAATGGAGAAAGATAATGGTAGTGTAATGGCACATGATTCGCGACTTAAACTTCGAGATACTTGAGAAGACGAATTGAGCAAGACAAAAGGAATGGGCTTGAGAACCAATGGATCGACTTTGGGCCCCATGCCAATTGAAAAGCAAATGGGCTTGACTCACATAGGCCCACAAGCCCATAAACCAACTTCAAATAAGGGGGATTTAGTAAAAGGGAAAGCTCATGCTTTGTGGGTTAGGAAGGATGTTAGCATTCGGTGAAGCGTTTCTCCGATACCCCAAACCCATGCCCTACCATTCAAACGCTGGTCGATAACAAATCTCAAGGAAATTCCAACGAAGAATGGGAGGAACATTTAAGATGTAATAGCCCATTTTTTCCTTAGGCTAAAATATTTATTTTTAGAATTTATAATTATATTCTAAGGAGTTTTTGAAATTTTAATTTCACTGCAGGGTTCGATATCGAGCATGGGCAAGGCCCTAATTACTCAAGAGACTCGAAGGAACCCTGAAGGGCTCTCGAAGTATTCTCTCTATTTATAAATTTTTAATCAGTTGATAATAGTAAAGACCGGCATTGGCACGGAGAAAAAGTTTCCCGAAGTAAAGAAGGAGCCTAGGCGGCCATAAATCGAAGTTTTGATAAGTTTGTATATTGGCTGAGAACACTAACTGGATTGTGCATGTGAGGATACAATGTTATTATAAGAATAAATGATGTGAATATTATAATTTCATTTCGTCATGTGATCATTATAAAAATTTTAGTCAGAACTTTTCTGCTGTGATTTGCATTGCATGTACTAGTAAGTTTAGGTACATGCATTAAATTTTGATAAGTACGAGGATGAGTAGCCTAACGTTACTTACCCTGACACTTCAATTTTCGTTGAATTATGAACGTAAATTGAGAGTGTCACAAAATGGGATCAGAGCAATACGACTCTAGGTAAATCCATATTGTCCTAGGAAAAAGATTACATGTTATTAAAATAGGCTTGAATTTTTATGAAGTAAGGTGGTCTTGGTGAATGATTTTGATGCCAGAAGTTTGGAGTTATTAAGGAGAAAGATAATTTATGATCAAGTTTGGTATGTTATAGGAGGACAAGATTGTGAGAGGACGTCGATCTCCAAGGAAAGTAGAGGCAATGGCACAGAATCCCCCTCTAGCTACTCCTCCAAGGACGGAGGAGCAAGCGGCACAATACCTTCCTTTGGAAGGAGGGCAGGCGATTGACGAAACTATTCGGCAAATGACAGAAGTAGTAAATATGTCAATGGAGCGGAGTCGTTGTCACAACATGAAGATAATAGAGGAGAAAACCAATGATGCCTATATGAAAAGTTTTTGATTTATTGATACCCATATTTTCTAGGGACGGAATGAGCATTAAAAGCAGATAAATGGATCAGAGATTTGGAGCGTACATTTGAAATTAATGGGTGTACTGAAACTTAGAATGTGCAGTATGCATGACACATGTTTAAAGGCGAAGCTGGGTTATGGTGGGACACAAAAAAAAAAGTTGTTGAAGTTAGAATTGGGAGAGAATGTAACTTTGGGTTTCACTTTGATGTGATTTGGAATGTGCTAAGGTTATCTATGTGGTAAATCATGAGAATACGCAGCATAAACATGATGTTGATCATGATCAGAAGTTTAAATTACATCAATTTGGAGGAGATGATATGATTGAAAATACCAATATAGGTATAAACGTTTAATATGATAGGCTTCAAATTTTTATGGACATAGATTGCGTTTACAATATTGAAGTTCAACCTCTCAAATTTCGAAGTCGAAATTTATTTTAAGAGGGGAGGATGTAATGGCCCATTTTTCCCTTAAGTTAAAATATTTATTTTTAGAATTTATAATTATATTTTAAGGAACTTTTGGAATTTTAACTTCACTGCAGGGTTCGATATTGAGCATAGGCAAGGCCCTAATTACTTGACAGACTCAGAGGAACCCTGAAGGGCTCTCGGAGTACTCTATCTATTTATAAGTTTTTAACCAGTTGATAGTAGTAGAGATCGGCATTAGCACGGAGAAAAAATTTCCCGAAGTGAAGAAGGAGCCTAGGCAGCCCTAAGTCGAAGTTTTGAGAAGTTTGTATATTGACCGAGAACACTAACTCGGTTATGCATGTAAGGATACAATGTTATTATAAGAATGGATAATGTAGATATCATAGTTTTATTTCGCCATGTGATCATTAGAAAATTTTTAGTTAGAACTTTTTCACTGCGATTTGCATTACATGTACTAGTAAGCAATATTTTTGATACCGTATCGTACCGGTCGGTACAGTCGGTACATACCGTACCGGTCACTTAGGCGTTATAGGTACATTGCATGTACCGTACCTGCCGTACTAGATTTTAATTTTTTTTTTCATTTCTTACTTTTTTTTACTTCAATTTAGACTAGATTCTTTACATATATATTTATATGTATAATCTATTCATATATTGACTATTTTTTTGAAATATAATTTATATATATTTATATATAATTTTTTTTATATAGATTATTCCGAAACGGTACACGAAACGACACCGGTACTAAAATATTTTATTACAGTGCTTTGACTAGTACCGGCACCGGTACGGTATTCAAAACTTTGCTAGTAAGTCTAGGTACATGAATTAAATTTCGATAAGTACGAGGATGAGTAGCCTAGTATTACTTACCCTGACACTTCAATTTGCGTTGAATTATTAACGTAAATTGGGGACGTCACATAAGATCTTGCTTGTAAGCACTTTTGACAGGAACTTGCAACTTAGTTCTTTGTCCCAAATTCATCTATCTTCACTTTGTTCAGCTGGCAGCCTAACTTTTAAGATCTCATCTACTATATTTGAATTGAAAGTAGCTCTAATCAACCGTATGTTCCAAGCTCTTGTAGTGCCATCAATAAAATTAGCTATTGCTGCCTCCAAGTCAACTTTATTTGCATTTCAACTATCAAAATCTGGGTTTAGCACTCTGCATCCTGGCAGCCAAGGATCATTCAGAACCTTCACATCGTCACCACTTCCTATTCTCCATTTACTCCCTTTTATAAGCCAAGACTTTGTTTCAAAAATCCCTCTCTAAGCATAAGATGGATTAGTACCTAAAGAAGTTTGGAAAAAGGAACAATGAGGATAATATTTTGATTTTAAAAAAATTTGCAGCAGAGAACTCTTATTCGGATCAATCTCCACCCTTGTTTGAATGTAGTCACTAATTTGCTATCACTTGATGACTCTTTAGCAAGTGTTGGGCATGTGATCAATGAAGCTAGGAGAATGCTAAGAAGGTTTCACGAATTCGGAATTCAACATGTCAACCGGATGAGCAAGTGGCACATTCTTTAGCTCGTAATGCTTGAAATATTAGTGATATTAATGTTTGGTTGGAGCAAATTTCCTTATTTAATCAAAATGTTTTATGGTTTGATTACAATTGATGTATTGGTTTTTTTTGAATGAGAGTCTGGTTATCAAAAAAAAAAAGAAACTGGCTAATCATAATTTTCGTTGCGCTGCTTGCGCACTCCAGTGGTGCCGAAGGTGAGAGGCGCGGGGAAGTCTGAACCCGGGTCCGGTTCGCGGCGCGGGCAAGTAATCGAGATCCAAGCCGCACCACAAGCGCGGCCTCAGGGCCTCATGGCCAATAACGGCGGCGTCTTCCCCCTCCACGATCCCAAGCTGGCGGCTTCTGTTTTTCATTTTGTTGAGTACGTCTCCTTCGCTATTAAAAGTTTTTCCTCTTACTAACAAATTGGAGAAAATGGAAGAAAACTGGAGCTGAGTGTGGGATAGTCTAAGAATGTATGTACTCGCACTAGTTTTTATCGTTTTCTAGGAATGTTCAGTATTGCTGAATTTATGACATGATAGGGCCATTCAAGATCATTGGCATATCCTCAACACATGTGAACCAATCTTATTTTATTGAAACTTCCACCAAGGTCGACATTTTTGGGGTCAAAAGGGGTAGAAAAGAAGAAAAATAAAGGAAAAGGAGTGAACTTTGAGGCAGAGAAGAAGGTTTGTTATCCATAATTTTTATTTTGTACATTTATCTTCTTCAGAATTAAAAATTGTAGCTGTTTTCGATTATTCACTTCAGATGTGTATAATACAGCATGTACACGTGATTAGCATTGCCGGAATACTTGATATGCACTTGCGCATTTACTGCAATTAATCTATATTTTTTACTCATTTTTTAATACTTTTTTTCCCCACTTTCTTCTGCTTTGCCGCTTCAAGATTTTCTTCCTCTATATTGAAAACAGCCATTCCCGTATGACCTCATCCATATGCTCTATTTATTTCTATTTTTGCTTCATGCATATGGTCTTTAATAATGGGAAACATGATTTTAAGAATTCGGAGTATTGTCATCCCCCATACAATGTCTGCTTCTTAGAACAATCATAGTTACTAATTAGGTTTTTTTTGACAAATTGTATGAAAAGAAGGCACTCCCGTTAGAGAAGAAAAAATGATCAAAAGCTGGTTGATGCCGCATTGATAAAGTTAATTTAAGTTTGTCCCAGACTTGAGCTATCTGGCTGCGAGATTTCTATCCAAGTTAGAAATGAATCCTCTTGAGATGGTGCCTTAGAGAAAATACTTCAGATAATTTTCTACTGGAGGTTGTTTGACTAGATCATGAGTGTTCTTTGAAATTTTACTTGCAGAACTGAACATTTTTGTTGGAAAGTTTTTTCCTTACGATAAAATTTCTCTTTTGGGTATTTTGATTATCTAATAATGCAACCTATCAAACGTGTGCGTGGCAGTGTGTGTGTCCTAATTCAACAGATCCACCCTTCTTCTCCTTCTGGTGCTACATAAGGATATTAGTGCTGCCTATTGTGTATCCTGATTAGCGCTCATTTTATTTTCACTTTCGGGTATTACAGGTCAAAAGGGTTTTTAAAAATATAAGAAAAGTTAACCTCTTATCTTCTCTGCTGGAGTTACGCTTCAACTTTGAATACGTGCAAGAATTTCATTGTGAACATAGGCAATGGAAGGTCATCTTTTGTCAAGTTGCGGGCTTACATGGTTCTAATTAGCTGAAACTCATGTTGAATACTGATAAGCTCGTGAACGATTTGGGGTTTTGGATGTTTTTCTTTTTATTTGTTGAGCACCTAAGGATTTGGATGTATTAAGATAGAGAGAAGATACTCGGCAGAACTTTGTGGAAAATTTTTTGAATAACATATTTTTCCTAGAGATAACCAAGTTTCAAACACCAGAAAAACTTAGAATTAAAATACAAAGCATGCTGACTTCAATAATACAAACAGTCAAAAAGAAATGCAATATAATTTGACAGTAAAACGACAAGTTGCTTGTGTCATCTCCTTTCAACTCAAAGCATGCTATCAGCGCGAGATGGCAGTCTCCTGAAGAAATTGCTGGGTACTGTGGGTAGCTTGCTTCGGAATCTGGGGTGTCGTAGCCAGATTATGCCTGCAACAAAAGCAACTATCCTAAAGGGTGTCACATAAAGAACAACAGCTGCAATAAGGCAGAAAATGATGAAGAGGCTGGTTGCTCTTGGGTCTCTCCAGCTAAGTAGAGCGTGAAATCTCTCCCCCTGTGTTGCAATGTCCCCCATCACCGTCTGAATTCTTCCGGCTACACTCCTGAGCCTATCATACCTCATACGTGCTACATCTTGAGCCTTAGATGTAGGAAAAGTATCAAACTCTTCATCCAGTTCATCTGGGTGAACTGCTTCTGCCCATGAAAGTTTAGTATCCATATGAGGAGGATGCCTAGGCCTGAACCGGTAATTCCATATCCCGATAAGAAACATGTATAGGAAGATGGTTGGAAGGATCAATTCTGGGTAGCAGATCAGTATGATAAACAGGACATGAACCAGAACTGAAGTAACTGGGGTCTTCCAATGACAAACCTCTCCAAGCCACCTGCTCATAGAGATTACTCCTGAAAACAGTGATACGATTCTAAAGAAGTTAGCTTTGCTCCGTCTCATGCTCCACATGTGGGAATCGACATCCAGCATATACTCAACAACCTCTTTTCTTAGTGGTGGTTCTGCTCGGCCTAGCCTCACTGCTACAATGTTCATGGCCTGAGATCTCAAACTATCCAACTGGTTCACGGTGAAGGGATGTAGATAATGCATTTTTGGGAGTAATGGGTGGCAGTAGAGGTAGATTATATTTGCTAGAGAGAGACAAGTGAATCGAACTGCTAACTGGAGTTCACCCATCTTTTTCAATCCAGATGGGTGTAAAACCAGGAGTGGGTAAGAATTTATATAAATCCGATCCATTTCTAGGGTTGATAGCCGGATTCTTACCTTCCCAATTCTTGAGTCAATTCGAGCTCCACTGCCAGCAGCTGGTTTCTCATTTCCAACCAAATGGCAGTTGTCAAAAACTCCCAATGTGATCACGGTGCAAGGGTCATAGACCTCCCATGTATATTGCTCATTCCATTTGGGGCTGAAGCTTTCCATGATTGTCCTGGTTCGCACCCATTTCTGCCCATATTTGGCTACGCAGTAAGCATCTGTAGCTCCCCTGCCATCCTTGGTCTTCATTGGTGGAAGGCCCTGGGCACTCAAAATACCCAATTCAAGGATGCCAATTGGATGCTTCCACAGCTGCCTAGCAGTGGGTCGTACGTCACTTATGTACATTGTAGATTCATCCAGTACATGGTAAGCACCCTCAAGGCAGACTCTGAGATGAACCCTGCCTGCAAACTTCCGCTCGTGCCTCCTGTCTCCCTCCAAAGGACCAAATCCATATTTTTCGAAGTTGAACCAGCGAGAATGGACTGCCCTGTGATCCAAGCGCCTCTCAAAAATGGTTAGTGGCAAGCTTATCTTTCCCATAATTTCATCTTTTGCAGGGGTTACTTTGTTTTCAACCGTAAGTTCCAGCTGCTCTTCAAAAGGTTCAGCTGCTACAAAGATTAAATCTTCGTTCCAGAGCGGGTTGGTGGTTCGCGTTGGGCATATCTTTGTTTTGAGTACCTGATTTCCGACTCGAGCCTTCGCAAAAGCTTGTGGTGGTTGGCTTCTGTCTTGTGGCTCAACATCCTGAGCTTCAATTACATTAACCCTGAGGTACCACAGTTTTGGTGAAACATAAACCTTGGACCGGATATTAAAAACTCCTTCTCCATCAACTGAGGCAGCATCTGAGTGCCAGGCATCTGGGAAAGCTTCATCTGCTTGTGTTCCCATCCAAACAGCAAGCATAACCTCTCCTTTCACCTTTATATCTTCGTGCCGTTTCTCTAATCTGTACCATTGAGGTGCCAAAGGGCTGTCAGGTGGAACCCTTGTTGGCACTTCATTCATGTCGAAGACCACCTTGCCTAGAAAATCATCTCTTCCCACTATCTCTGTGTCTTTGACATAAACTTCGAGAACTGAAGACTGAATCTTCTCTTTTGAGAATGCAAAGACTTCGTTCCATTCAGGGTTTATTTTCTTGTCGAAGTGCTTAGTTGTTCCCTTATAATTCCCTAACCTCACTTCCACGTACGGATCACAGCTTCCACTTATAGGGTTGGTGGGAAGATCTTTGGCTTTCACAACTCGAACATATAAATAAAACATCTGTTCGACTAGATCATAAGTGCTTGTAGCCCTCTCACTACTAATCCACCCGCCTCCCCCACGGAATCCTCCATGTGGCCACCGTTCTCCGAGCCGTGGTTTCATGTCCTTCAGTTTGTAGTCCTCTTGCTGGTTAGGAGCAGCTTTCGAACTCATTGCTGCAAGCTTGAGTGCCTCTCTTCTGGTAGTATCCTTTCTTTGTAGATGCAAGTGGTGGTATGAAATGTACTTCTACCAAGGTCTTCTATCTTCTCTTCTCTTGAGACCAAGTATCACAGCTGGTTGGCTACAGCAGAATCACTTGGAAATCCAGATACAAGAACTGTGGTAGTTGAGATATCTTTCAATGCTCTTGTATCTGTGATACCTGAAGTAGGAAAATGAACACAAATCACATAATAGTCATTGAAACATACATGGCCTAATATAGAGAATAGATAGTTGTTCAGACTCTCCTTTGAGAGATTTTAAAGTCCCCTTTACCTTTGACGTATTACAAAAACTTCTTTACCAGCTGGAATGCCGATAATTTTCACCTGCTTTTAGTGACTTGTATTTGAGCCATGAGTTCTGTTAGTGCCTTTTGGAAAGATAAAGATGGTGAGATAACTTTTCTCAAGAGACTCACGATCTCAATGGTGATTTCGAGGCATTTAGAATCCTAGAGGTTAGAATCCAAAGGATGGAAATAAAGTTCCTGTTCTGTGGTTTTCAGGGCCAACTTCAATATCCAGGTTAGATGACTGTTCTCATTTCTTTGTATTATGTAGCTTCTGCAACTCCACTACCAGTTTCATGTTGCTTTTTCTGATGGTTTAATAATACTTATTTTTTGTGAAAAGGATAAGAGAACATAATGATCAAGGTATTGATTGGAATTCATTGGACTATACACTACAGGTGTGCTGGAGGGAGAATGATAGCAAAACCTTTGGCGTTGTTTAAACGCAAATTAATTAAGACCAAGACAAATAATTAGAAAAGCAAACCGGAAAGTTGTCAAAATTCCATGCTTCTAAAGGATTGTTGATGCTCCACTTGGGAGGACAAAGATAGTCTTTTTAAATTTTATATCTGAGTGGTGCTGTACAAAGAACACTTTATTAGATTCTTTCTACTTTTGTAACTTTGTTAACTTGTCAAACTGCAAAAACAATCCCTCGCCTTACCCCTCTTCCTGTCTTTCTAGCTTTAATTTTTGAAGATTCCTGCGTCCAAGACCATTGTGTATTCGAACTGCACCATTTCTTGGGCTATTTGACAACTTTGTTCTTTTTGCAGAGGAAGATAATGTAAAGCAAGAGAGACAGAGTTAAAAGAAATTCATGGGTTACTAAAGAAGTATGCCAGCTTAAAGAAAAGCAAAAGCAAAGCAGAAGGCAAGGCTTAAGGGTTAGTGACCTTGCTCATAAAGATGCTTTTGAACGTTATTCTCCTTCTTTATTCTCCCTCTTTAGTTTAATTTCCTATTCTCAACTTACTTTCTTCCTTTTGACAGATATTTTGGACAAACGCTTCTCAGGAACTCAAGCATATTTGGTTAATACGTGAAATTTGAATGTAATATATATATTTATATCCTGTAACAATGTGAAATCAGAAATCACTATTTATCTCAAAAATTTAAGTTCATAGAAGAGTTAAATAGGATTTTTTTTTTATGATATTATGTAACGAGGACTGCTATATCCATAAATGAATTACACAAAAATGATGTGGTTTCATTTGAGGCTTTAGATTTACTTTATAGTAAAAGTAACTTTACAATCCAACAAATCGCATTAAGCGATGTTAGTTTGTGATATTGTTTTTATAAAATCATTTTGTGGCTAAATTATTTCCGTTATATAAAATCATCATTTGTTTCAAAAGCTTAAACTAATAGGAAAGGACTCATTTAATTATTTGTATTAATCTTAACAAGCCAGTTCTTTTTATTTCTCCAATTCCATTTTATTTATAGGTAATATCAATCTTGATTTTAAATTTTTGTCATTTTCAATTACGTTTATTAATGTGACATATTCTAAATGATTTTATATATCAACCATTTAAACTAAAGTTATAGATGTACTTAAGATGACTAAACTAAGAATGATAAGCTAAAGTTCGATATTTTTTTCTTTTATGTTTTTATTTGTTTTAATGGATTTAATCTAAGATGAGAAAGTTATGTACATATACAAACTTTTTATAAATACAATTAGTATTATATGTTAATTTTATCCTTTAATTGGCAAAGAAGATAATACAAGCATTTGAAAAAACACATCGCATCGCTGAGTTCTAAAGCTTAATCGTGGCTTGGAATTATCTAATTCATTACAGAAGAAATTGAGTAATTAATTCACTTGCACTACCATGTCCAAGGATAGGATCCCAACAATGATGACATCGAACTTTAAATGCAGTGCCGCCAGTGCAACTGGGGCTTTTTTGTGAAGAAATTGGGCTATATTTATATCTTTGGGGAAACGAAAAAGCAAAGAAAATATGGGCTTAGCCCAAAACCGAACATTATTTCTCACTTTTATTTTTTCAAAAAAGAATTTTTTTTGAAAGGTTTTTTCTTTTTTTTTTGGAAAGGAAATTTTTATGAAAGGAAAAAGAATAATTTTACTGTTTAAAAGTTAATGCGATTACACTCACTTATTATGAGGTATATTATAACTATATAAATAAAATTATAAAATAATAATTTTTAATTATTATAGGTTTATTTATAGAAGTTTAAAAAGAAAAAACTTGTAAATAATATATATTTTTTTCCAAATAAATCTTTACAAAAGAAGGGGTGAGGGGTAGGGGCGGAACTATATGTGTTGTTGGGGGTCTGCCGCCCCCCACAATTTTTTTCTTAAAAATTATATAACATACCAATATATATAATTTTTATATATGTAATTAAAATTGTCCCCTAGATTATAAAAAAAAAAAAAAAAAATTCCCACCTAATCAAAATGCTAAGTTGATATTTTATTCTATTTTTTCAATAATTCTCTAATAAATTATGAAAATCTTTAAAAAAAATGTCTTATCAGATAATTTATAGATATATCTTTTTATATATATAATTTTATAACATATAATTATTATTTTTTATATAATTATATATAAAAATATATATTATTTATATTAACATATATTATATATTTTATCAATCACCCCTCAAATATGATTTCATAGTTGTTTATCTGTATGGAGGAGTGCATATCTCCGTCGGAGGAAAGGACATCGTTTGGATTAAATTTTTTATTATATTTTATTAGAGTAGTTCTAGGCTTACATACTGAGAATCTCGAATTGGATCGGCTTATTCTAAATCATTTTTATGTTTATTTATTTATTTTTTCATCTCTTTTTTTAATTTTTTAAAATATTTTAAAAAAATTCAAAAAATTATAATATTATTAAAAAATATATTCTTAACTACTAAGTTAAAAAAATAATTTAAAAAAATCAAAAACTCACAGTCGGATTCCCAATCTGGAATCCCGTATGTGAGAATAGTATTTCTCATTTTATTAAGTATAATATTATCGATGCTAGTCAGTCCATAATTATTGTTATTTTTAACATTTAAATATCCTTTTTGACTTTCAACATAATACTATTCCATTCTATTCCCCAATCTCCTATTCAAAGTTGAAAATTCAAAGTCTTAGGCTTTTACATACTTCTTTCTTATCATAATCATCCTTTTCGAGATGCAAATATCTAATGAATGCAATTACTAATGAAATAAAATAACATTTTTTTAAAACTAGAAAAGAGAAAGTGGTGTAAGATAAATTATTTCAATTACTCCCCACGACAGTAGTGTAGTATCGTAAACAAGTACATCAATTATAAGGGACATTAAAAATCAAACTGTATAATGCAATCCTGTTGAAGTATGTGACATCTTATGCATATACAACAGCAACACCCCACGGTACGATATGAAAGTAATTTATAAATTTTTTTAAATACATCTATATACCTAAAATTTGTATAAATATATATAATATAATCATATTTCCGATATAATAAAATTTTTGTAATTCGCTCCATTGAATGTAGGCACACATTCGAATAACATAAAATTTTCGTATAATTTTTCTCTTTTTTTTTTCTTTTGATTAATTCTATAATGTTCATTGTAATTATCGCACGATCACAACAAATACATTATAAGGGACATTAAATACCAGTGCAGCTTTGTAAATTTGAAAAATATAAGATATAAAAAAATTATCAATCTCATAATCAATATGCGCATAATTAGCACAATAGACAGCTGACAAACAGGCGTATTAAAGCATCCCTAATCTGGATCCCCCAATGTCTACTAAATTTTTATAAGAGTTTTTGTTTTCATAACGGCAAAGACCCTATTTCTAGAATTATATAATTAACAATACTTCTGAATTTTATTTTGGTTTTATATTGAATGAAGCTTGCTTAGAATAAGAGTTTTTGTTTTATAATGGCAAACACCCTCCTTCTAGAACTGTATAATCAACAATACTTCTGAACTTATAATGTAAACAACATTGAACTTCTATAAACAATTGTGGAGTGTTGATCAAGATGCAATGCCACATGCTGAATTGACCTGCAATTCAAGTGTTTTCCTTAAAAACGCACATATTCGAAGCATATGCCATATAATGGCAGCAAAACGGGAAAACTGCAACCAAGATTGAAGTAATATTTGGTACAAGGCTTGTTCAAAATTTTAGGGGATTGATAATAAAGAAGAACCAAGTTATTTGATTGAATTTGATAGTAAATTAGGTCCACAAGGCTCAAGGCTTCTCCATCCCTTCATTGGTAGAAGAAACATGCATCGCATTTTTTTATATTTAAAATAAGAGGATGATATCTCAATTTTATTAATAGTTTTCACTTGTTGTGAGGAAAACTGTGATTACAATCCAGACACCTCAAAAATACAACTAATCAAAATAAACCAACTCTCAAACATCAAAAAAGAAAATCCAAAGAATTCGACAAATTACAATCAATACCAAAGCAAAACAAGACTAGACAAACCAGAAACGTGCATCATGTTACCTTCCTTGCACGCCTCAACATCTGCTGGAACCAGCTTTGTGAAGGTCTATCTGGTGGAGGATTATATATCTGCAGATGAGATAGAATTTGGCAACTCTTATTTATTATATATATATATATATATATATATATATATCAGGATGCATCTCTTCAAATGTTTTCTGTAGATAAGGACAAAGAAGCCCCAACTTTTGACTTGCCTAAATTCTAAATATTGAGTCTGTACTTGTTGCTTCTTAAACCCCCCAATTTTCCCAATACTAATCACTTGGCAGTCTTAAGATCTAGTTTGTATTCGGATCTATCTCAATTTATTTCAATTTATTTTTATTTTATTATTATATTTTTTATAATTTTTTATACAAAATATAAATTCTTATATACCTTTTTTAAATCTCAATACATATTTTTCAAATTTCAATACACTTTTTTCAAATTCTAAAATAATAATAATATTAAAAAATAAACTAAATTCATATCAACTCATCTCATCTCAAAATCCAAACGAGACTCAAGCTCCATATTTGCCATAGATTATGTTGCAACCTAAATAAAACAAATGGCTGTCGGCAAATGGTATTTCAGTTAAGAAATGATATACGCACAATATATTTCATAATATTTTACACATCTGTAAATATATATATTATAAATATGATATTTTTGTAAAACAATTATGCTACATACAGGTCCTATATTTTGAGTATTAAATTGCTCACGCACCCTGAAATTCATCCAATAATTCATCTTCTTTCTAATTCAAAGGATTCATAATTATACCATTTAATTTTTTTTTTCGTGCAAGCGTGTGCGCAAACTCTCCTACATTCAATTTTATTGTTTATAAAATAATGTTAATTTTTGTAAATTGATATTAATTTTAAAAAAATTACTCTTATGTTATAATGTGTATTATATAAAATAACATAGTTTATCATTTTAGAGTATTAACAATAGATCTATTAATTTTTTATTTTTTTAAAAGTATAAATTTATATGTATATTAAAACAAATTTGGTTATATTTAATTAAAAATAAAGTAAAGAAAGTGAGAAGAAGTGAATAAAATAATTTTTTATTTAACTTTTAAATAGTAATTTTTACAAATAATGCGTGTAAATTTATAATAAAATTTTGATAAATCTATTATTGCTAATGCTCATAGCTGTCCAATATCCATCCAAGAACATTGCGTGAGATTTGACCTGTTAGATCCGATCAGACTTAAGACTTAAGAATGTTTGACTTTTTTTTAATTAATTGCCATCGCGATTCAACTCGACTTCTGGACTATTAGGCAGAGCTGTCTAAGCTTTCATATCGATACGATACTGATAGATCCGAAACAGATAAAGAAAGGAACAGCCTATAAATATAACTCTAATCTGAATCAGAATTTCACACCAACAATCTCTTCCCAATATCAAACCATGGCAAACCTTCTCCTCTCCTTCCTCCTCTTCACCACCCTCTTCTTCTCCGCCAACTCCGAACTCTGTAACCCTAAAGACAAGAAAGTCTTGCTCGAAATCAAGGCCGCCTTCAACAACCCCTATGTACTTACCTCTTGGAAAGCAGACACAGACTGCTGCGTCGACTGGTACATTGTCGAATGTGATCCCACCACCAACCGTATCAACTCCCTCTCCCTCGTCACCGGTTCACTCTCCGGCCAAATCCCTGCCGCCATCGGTGACCTCCCTTTCCTCAAAACTCTCGTCCTCCACAAACAGCCCAACCTCACCGGTCCAATCCCGCCCGCCATTGCCAAGCTCCAGCACCTCACCTTTCTCAGGCTCAACTGGAACAACCTCTCCGGCCCAGTTCCCGACTTCCTCAGGAAGCTCAAGAACCTCACTTTCCTCGACCTCTCCTTCAACAACCTCTCCGGTTCTATCCCACCTTCACTTTCCCTGCTTCCAAAACTCGATGCGCTTCACTTGGACCGGAACAAACTCACCGGAAAGATCCCCGACTCTTTCGGTACGTTTAACAAGGTCCCAGACTTGTATCTCTCTCACAACAAACTATCCGGTTCAATCCCAGCCTCGTTCGCTAAAATGGACTTCAACGTCATAGACCTGTCGCGTAACATGCTCGAAGGAGACGCGTCTGTGGTTTTCGGGTCGAACAAGACGACGCAGATTGTGGACCTGTCGAGGAACTTGTTCGAGTTCAATCTGTCCAAGGTGGAGTTCCCCAAGAGCTTGACTTCGTTGGATCTTAACCACAACAAGATCTACGGTGGCATTCCTGTGGAGATGACGGCACTGAATCTGCAGTTCTTGAATGTGAGTTATAACAGGCTGTGTGGTCAGATTCCGGTGGGTGGAAAGTTGCAGAGCTTCGACGAGTACTCGTATTTTCACAACAGGTGCTTGTGCGGCGCGCCACTTCCCAGCTGCAAGTGATCGATCATGGAGATGCCAAAGGACTTCCCGGGCGTTTGATTCCGTTCCTGTTCCTATTATTTTTGTCAATTTCTTAATTTGAAGTTTCTGATAATAATTAAAGTTTGTTATATCCGGATAGATAACACTTTCTGGACAGAAAGTTTATGTACCAGACGAACACAATATATATTATTGAAATGTATCTACTATGGAGCCATTATATAGAAGATGAAGCTCTCTTTGGTTTGTTAGAAAATCTCAGTAAAAGTCGAAAACTTGGACAGCCTAAATTGTAAGACATCTGAATCTGCCTAAGGGGTAGTCTTTTAAAGTATAGCTTGGTGAAGACGATTACCAAGAATTTCTGGATTATAACTAGAAGCCCCTTCTCACATCAATAACTCATAAATGCACAATGCATTCACGACTTGCCAGCAAACATTAAACTGCATCGACAGATTAACTTACACCTAAACATCAGACGGTATTACTCTCTAAAAAATAAAAAAAAATCAATGACCCAATCAGGTAATTTGGAATATGTGTTTCTAGAAAGATAAGTGTTACAGTAAAAGTAGATTTTACCAAAGTAAATTTACAGACAGACGTAATTTAATTTCAAAAGATCTGACCAAGTCCACATTATTGCTTCTTTAGTTCCTTATACCATGGGAGATCAGCTAGTTAGCTCGAGATGCTGCCAGATATGAAAACTCTTCAATAACTCATTGGTTTAGGCCTCTAAAGCCTACACCAAAGTTAGCAGAACTGTGTTGGATTTTTTTCCAGCTGGCTAGGCTTCAAACTAGGGTTCTGAAGCCTTTGTTAGTCAAATGATATCATTTAGCTGTTGGTAAATTTAACCTGAACATTGATGGAGGCCTGATTAGAAATCATGAAGGTAAGTTTGCTTATGATTTTTTTTTTCTTGCCATATGGAGCATGGGACGAACATTTTTGTTGAGCTTTCTGCTTTAAAATATGGTTTATTATTATGCTATCAGCTGCAAATGTCAAAATTAATAGTGGAGACAGATTCTTATTTTTTTTTTTAATCTTTCTGGTTTTTGAGGCGTCTCCTATTGAAAAAGGCCTCAGTAGAGTCCACCCGAACAGGTTGGGCTTGGAAAATTCCAAAACCAGATAAATGACCACCTTAGCTAGAATGCAATACAAAAGGGATGAATTGTTTGACTAATGTTTGCCATGACTCTTCGCTCTGTTTGCTTAATCTGCTCTCCACACCTTCTAACTCGACCAAGACAGCATGGAAACTATGAATCATACAATTCATGATGGACATTGAAATTTAAGGTGATGTTTGGATAATGAGATGAAATCTATTCTATTCAGTTTTGCTTCAGTTTGTACAGTGGAAATTGTCAACACTTCAAAATAAAAATTGTTGGTTTTATTTTGATGTTGCAAGAAAACAGAGAAAGGAGAACAAAAATGAAGAAGAAACTCAACCCACGCCAGTAAGTGATTGTTCTGTATTTCTTGTCTATTGAACTTCACATTATAGACTTTTGTAAACTCTTGGATACACTCAAATCATAAATGAACGAAAGGTCCCAATACAAATTAATTAAAGCTTGCAACTAAATATAGCTGGGTAATTAAAACTAAACATGTAAACACAAAATAGTAAACATAGAAAACTGCATCAACTTTAATACTCCTCCTTGATGCATTTTTCTGAAACCTCAAGCATCATTCGAAAGAACTGAAACTTAACTCTAGGAAGAGTCTTGGTAAATATGTCAGCAACTTGTTCTTCACTGCTGCAAAACTTCAAATTAACTTCACCATTTGCACCAGCTTCCCTCAAAAAATGATACTTAATTGAGATATGCTTTGTTCTACTATGATAAACTGGATTTTTAATCATGGCTATGGCTGACTTGTTGTCACAAAATACATCAATTGGTTCTAGTTGTTTTTCACCCATATCTTCCAGGATTTTCCTTAATCAAATAGCTTGACTAACAGCCCCTGAGCAGCCACATACTCGTCTTTAGCTGTTGATTGAGCAACTATTGGTTGCTTCCTTGAACCCCATGAAAAAACTCATGTTCCTAGACTGAAACAATAGTCTGACGTGCTTCTCATGTCATCTAGTGATCCTGCCCAATCACTATCTGAAAACCCTGTCAATTTGGGCTGTGAACATGGTTTATACCAAATTCCAAAATCCATGGTCCATTGCACATATCTTAGAACCCTCTTAGCTGCCCTAAGATGGATTTGACTCAGACTTTGCATAAATCTGGATAGCAAACTTGCAGAAAACATTAAATCTGGTCTAGTAGCAGTTAAATATAACAGACTACCAACTAAACTTCTATAAGTGCCTTCATCAATCTTTTTTGCTCCATCTTCCTTTTTTAGTTTCTCATTAGCAATAAGAGGAGTTGCAATAGGTTTACATCCAAACATTTGGAACTTCTTTAACATATCTTCTGAGTACTTTTTCTGTGAAATGAAAATTTCATTTTCTTGATAAACTTCCATTCCAAGAAAATAATGCATAAGTCCTAAATCACTCATCTCAAAAGTGTTTATCATATCTCTTTTGAATTCTTCCATCATCTCTATATTATTTCTAGTAAAGATTAAATCATCAACATATAGAGAGACAAGCAAAATACCTTCACTTTGGGCTTTGACATTGAGTGTAGGCTCACTCTTTCTTTTTCTGAATTTTTTCTCACTGAAATAACTATCAATTCTGCCATACCAAATTCTTGGAATTTGTTTAAGCCCATATAAGGCTTTCCTTAGTCGAAGCACTTTGCCTTCTTCCTTTATGAACCCCTCTGGCTGGTTGACATAAATTTCCTCTTCTAAAACTCCATTCAAGAAAGCTGACTTGACATCAAATTGGAAGATTTGCCAACTATTTTGAGCTGCTAAGGCACAAATGGTCTGAATGGTGTCCAACCTTGCAACAGGTGCAAAGGTTTCATTATAATCTATACCATGTTGCTGTGAGTAGCCTTTAGCCACAAGTTTTGCTTTGCATTTCCTCAAAGAACCATCAGAATTAAGCTTTCTTTTATAGATCCACTTAACTCCAATAATTTCCTTACTGTCTGGACAGTCCACTAGCTCCCATGTTTTGTTTTTTTCAATCATTCTAATCTCCTCCTCCATTGCATCAATCCATATTTTATCTTTCACAGTTTCATCAAAACTTTAAGGCTCAACTGAAACAAAATTACATGACTCATAAATTTCAGCCAAAGGTCTTAACCTTCTTGGTGGAGATTCAGGTGAAGACAATTCAGTTGAAGGAGATGCTGGTTTAGCTCTTGGTGATACCATTGGACTGACATTCTCTTCATCTTCTATTGCTTCTATTCTTCCATTATGATCTTTAAAATTTAATGGCATTGTGTCCAACACTTCTGGTATAGAAACAGCAAAATTTATCTTTTCTTCATCCCAATTCCAGCTAACATTTTCATTGAATTCAACATCTCGACTGGTCACAAGTTGCTTTGTTTCTAAATTATAAATTCTATATCCCTTGGACTGAGAACTATAACCCAGAAAGACCCCTTTTTCAGATTTCTCTTTAAGCTTGTGCCTTTTCTGTGATGGTACATGAATATAACACATACAACCAAAAATCTTTAAATGACCTGCAGTGACCACTCCTAGCTTCTATTGGAGTTTGATTTGGCACAGCTTTTGTTGGACATCTATTGAGCAAATAAATTGATGTGTTAACAGCCTCTGCCCAAAAACTTTTTGGAAGTCTTTTCTCAAGCATCAAGGATCTTGCCATTTCCATCACAGTCCTATTCTTTCTTTCTGAAACTTCATTCTGTTGAGGAGTATAGGCTACTGTTAGCTGATGTTCAAGCCCTTCTTCTTCACCAAACTCATCAAACTTCTTTGAGCTGAATTTTGTTCCTCTGTCACTCCTCAATGTCTTTATCTTGCTGCTACTTTGGTTTTCAACCAGAAGTTTGTATTTCTTAAAAATACCAAAAACTTCAGACTTTTCTTTAAAGAAGTAAACACGTGTCATTCTTGAGAAATCATCAATAAACAGTATAAAATACCTGTTTTGACTCAGAGAAGAAGTTCTCATTGGACTACACACATCGATGTGAACAAGTTCCAATACCTTTTTAGCTCTCCATGCTTCACCTCACTACAAGAAAAGGGGGGTATTCTGTTGATTTTAATTTTAACGAAAAATTTTATGTCGCTAATGGGTAGCTGACGCGTCCAATTGAATATCGTTGTTGGTTTTCGTCTAGATTAAAAGTCGAACTCAACTGTGACTTATTTCTATCTCTTTAGCGACAACTTGAGCGTTATTGAGACGATTTTTTCTGTCGTAATTGTATCCTAACATAATGCGTCGCTCCCATTCGTCGATATTTGAGATGTTGTGACAGCAGCTCCTGAAATGTCTCGATAAGGTGCCAATTCACACCAAATTTCCTAATTAACATCAATATTCAACATTTTAGCAGAATCCAGATGAAACCACATTTATTCTCTACCTTATTTATCTTCTCTCCCCGAAATCCCCAAAATCCACTTCCATCTTCACCTTCTTCATCTTCTTTAACTTCTTTATCACTAAGATGAAACTGCGAGCCATTGCGTGGCAGTAATCCCCTCGATACGGCGTTGCCTCATCCACAGACTTGACGGATCAAACACTCCTCCACTGGATTTTATTGCAAGTGAATAAGTTTAAACAGGTATTAAGCCTCATCTTCCCTTGAGGCATATCTCCATCTTGGGCATTGGTGCAAGCCCAGTTTTATTGATAAATTGTTGTCCCCTTTTGACAGATCTAGTAAGACCCAATCTGAATATTTGCGGCCTTTTTGGAGGATACGCCTTCTTGTAGTGATCTCCTCCACTATCCAGTCCTGATTCCTGTAGAAATCATGGGGATTTCCTATCCTAATTTGGCCGCCAACTGGTAGTGCGCAGGTATGTTTGAGTCTCAACAATTTTTATATTCAAAATCTGATTTTGCTATCATCTGGGTTATCTTCCCCAACTTAAAGACCTCATTTTATTGTTTCTAAGACAGTAGTTTCAGAAGTTATCATTACATACTTGCATTTGTTTCGTTCGATTTCTAAGATTTTAGGTTTTGTGATTTTTATCTACTTTTGGCTTGTGTTCTGGTATAAAACGGATTGATAAATTTCACGGATTTATGTCATTTGGGCTGTGTTGAAGCAGTCCCCAAATTCATGCATTGTGTGTTTTTGTTAACATTTGAGAAATTTCAGTTTTGCAGAATATGACTCTGCTCAATTAATTTTCTCGATCACCATAAAATGATCGATTATATGTAGAAGCAATCTACCATATATATATATATATATATAATTTTCCTACCATGCCAATTCAACCTGGCACTAAGATTGTGTGAAACCCACATGTTAAAATTTTTTTAATATGAGTTCAGGTGTTCTATGTTCCTATCTAGCTAGCATGTGTCTGCTCATGTGAAACCCACATATCACCCATACCACATAATCATGCACAAGTTGTCTTCATGTCCTGCTTTGAAGGGAAACAAAAAAAGTAACTAATAGTAATTAAATTAGTAGGATGTTTTTGACATGAGTTTGGTGCTAATTAATTAGTAAATAAGAGATGAAGGCACTGAAATTGATCACCAAGGTTTACAAATAATATATTGTGGATAATACACTCTTGTCATTGCCTTAATATAAATTCATAATACACTCCTGTCATATCATTTACTATGTACTTTTGTAAAAATATAAATTCAGGAGGTTTTAGACATCTCTCTAGGTGTTTCAATCCAATTGGTACGTAGTGCTACTTCAATTTGCCATTCAGGTTTAATTCTTGGTGTTTTCTGTACTTGCTATAT
Source organism: Platycarya longipes (assembly GCA_036559045.1). Lineage (NCBI taxonomy): Eukaryota > Viridiplantae > Streptophyta > Magnoliopsida > Fagales > Juglandaceae > Platycarya > Platycarya longipes. Next base: position 3,890,701 of record CM071798.1, read on the forward strand.
AAGCACCCAGCCCATATCTCGTTCCATGTTCCCTTTGCCTCTACTCGAGGGGGAATTTCACTTCATGTCCTTTTGGGCAGTGCACAAGTATTAATTTATTTTATTACAAAATTGCGCTAGATCTTCAGCTTTTCCCCCAACAAGTATTGAAAATGGCCTATATCTTAATGATATGCCATGATCGCTTCTGACTTTCAGGTATATGGGTGCTGCTAATCTATGTACTATGGTAGTAACACAGGCATGGGTAATGAACAACCCTAATTACAGGGCGATATTGTCTTTCACATTCGAATATGATTTTTCTTGACTGTATTTTTAGGTTCACTACTTTTTTCTCTTAGGGTATGTTTGCTACCACATTAATCCTCCCTTTCATCAATGGATGTTTCCCTAGCTAGCATTGACAAAAATTCCATGTGCTGACCTTTGACTCATGGTTGATTAAAAATGCATTTGGCAAATCCTTTACTTAGTGGATTGCTGTCATTACAGACAACAATATCTGTCTTCTATTCAGCTGACAATTAGTTTCGATTATGAACTTTCACTGACCTAAGTGTCTAGTACTATTAACTTTATTAATTTTAGTCTCAACTAGATCACGTTGTATAAAAATATGAGTAAAGACTTACTCAGTTCGTAACTTCAATATTCACTTACCTTTCTTCTAGTGAACCAAAGATAACATATTTATCTGAACCATAATACTGACTACACGGCTTATATGTGTTATTTGAATATGTGAGAATTATATCTTCCTTTATGTGTGTATATATATGCATGTGTGTATGTGTATATTATGCATAAAGACCTTTAAATTCTGCATGTTACTTGTAGAATTTAATTTTTCTGTGAGAATTGCTTATATTTATATTCAAACATTATAGGGGATCGTAATTACATGAAATAAAATATTTGATCTACATATTGATACCTGGATGTTCATTATTCATATACTAGAGGTATAATAAATATCTGTTTTAGCATAGAAATGGCCCTGTTATGTTTTAGTACGTGCACATTGCCTGGCTCATGAGAAATTTTAGTACACCCCCAATTGTTTTTCCAAAGCATCATCCCATAAGCTATGTATTGGATGGCCTAATTGGTTCAAGCGTTTTTGTGATCCCGGAGTTGACTGATTTTGTGGTTCATCCCTTTTTTTAGTACATCCCCAATTTTTTTTCCAAAGCATCATCCTATAGGCCATTTATTGGATGGCCTAATTGATTCAAGTGTTTTTGTGATCCCCGAGCTGACTAATTTTGTGGGTCATCCATTTTTTAGATGGACAAAAGTTGAATGCATCTGTGTGATAGGATTCGAGATCTTGCATGCCATATGCTATTGACAAGGTAATAATTAATTTTGAGCTATAATACATTGTGGGACTGTCTGTGCTTCAAGTTAAAAGGTTTGCATAATAGGTTTTTGCTTGGTTCAATTGCATAATGCTTATGATTACTTTTGTGCATCCAATTAATTAAAGTGTTAGTTTTAGGGGAATTTTACTGGCCTAGGTGCATAATAAAATGCAAACTAATTGTGTAAACTTCAAAAATGCAAAAATGCCTTGCATTGTAGTAAAAAAAATCACATTTGGAGTTAGTTTAAAATACATGTCAGAGATGTGATAACTAGATTCGCAGGAATAGGGCGCCAAGCACTAGTATGTGTGAACACACAATGATAGAGATATATATGTACCATAACCATGTACTTTAAGTGACAACAAAAAGCAGTAAAGGCTTTAGTGTTTTTTAAACTAAGTGTCTAGTATATAAATTCAGCTGCAAGATATTTTGAATTAAGGATCAAAATGAGTTGATTTTGAATTTCCACCTAATTTGTAGCCAACATGTGTTGGAGGCATGGGTAATGAATTTCCAGTGAATAACTGGCTAAAGCATGCAGATTGGAATATTGGCAATATATATACATAGTACCTTTTGTGTCTTTAACCATTATGTAAACTAAGAGGAACACAAAACCACACCATAGATGCCATTAGGTACAGTAGTCTATACCTGACAATGGGCTTTTCTGAAAATAGCATAGTACATGAACAAGGTTGCTACTATGATTTGATCATCATAGAGGAAGAGTTTGTGGAGAAGTTTTAAATTGTCATACTACTATATTTAAATATAACAGAATTTAGTGTATGTATAATTGTTAGAACATATGTTACATGATACTAGCATACCATATAACTTCCTCCTTGTAGTTTTTGGCAAATACAAGGGGAAAGATTGGAGACAACCCGTAATTAACAATATACAGCCAGGATTGCACTCTCCCCTTGGATTTATTGGCTTCTGGGTAGAAAGACACATATAGTTAGGGTAGTTTATACTTGTATATGTATTTAAATTGTTGATAATTTAAAGGCTGAAATTGAATGACTCATCTAGCATTTATAAAGATTAATTGGCTAATATAGTATATTGCTACTGATGTTAAATATTGCTCTATTGGAATGCAGGTGGTTGGAGTTAATATTTCCAGATTGTGGGGTAGTGCAGGTTAGCCTATGAATAATTTCTGTTATATTGCCGTAATAGAAATTCTATCAACTCCTGGGGAAAATGTATGGAGTCAACACAACAAGTATGGACTGCTATTCTTGTCTTTTAGATTGAATCTCCATGGGCTAGTTCAACTTTGTACCTGAACATACTTATTTTAGTTAGGAGACAATGTGTAAAAAATCAGTCTCTCCTCTCTTCCAAAACAATGAATTACATGAATGCACCATTGTATATATAGTGGCTTGTACTCTAGTAATTATTTTAATTATGGTGATGGATTGTAATCTCTCAAGCTGGGCAGTTATGCCCCAAACCAACCAAATTTTGCAACGTGTTGTCTAGGTATTCTAACTTAATGTTGTAGTAACTGATGAATGAATGGCTATTTTGCATGGCAAATTGATGTGTGTGTAGCTATATGTATTATATGAGATGTAGCAAAAAATGGGCAGAATTCCAACTTGGTTGTGAGATCCATTTCAATTATATATGTATTTTTCAAATACTAATCTAGTTTATAATTGCTATTGGTATGATCTCTACACATGCAATTGGTGAGTGTTTCAGAATTTGAATGCACACAGACGGATGTTTAGGTGCTGAAATGTGCAATTGGTGAATTAATATCAGGTTGATTATAGCTCAAGTATTTTATAATATTTATAGGAAGAAATTGTTTCACAATTAAGGTGTGAATGGGGTATCAATATGGGCAATTTTGGTGAACATACAAGTCACAATTACAATTAAATCGAACCATGCATGTTCATACCTGAAAATGGAAAAAATAATTATAATAAGCAAAAAATAATAATATTCATAGAGAAAATTAATTTGATGGAACAGAGGCCATGAATTCGCTGTCATTAATGGATTCAGACCATTTTAAGGTAACAATCGCTGGAAGAATTCGTTGCTATTGCATGTTATGCAGCGACTAATTTGGAGTTAAAACAACGGAAGGTACCAACGAGAATAATACTTTTCCAACTATAGTTATTAACAATTGTAGGATATCACAGCGAGAAGTATGTGTAATTTCCATCCACTTAATTGGCCGGATTTACCATGTTATTCATGGCTAATTTTTGAAGTAGCTGATTTTGTCTAAATCAGACAATTCAATGGCATCCATTGTGCGACGGATGAATAATTGTTGAGAGGAATGTATTCAGACGATTTTATGGGCTATTCCAACTTAATTAATTTGCTGGCAAAGGGCAATATTGTTGTAGTGCCTTTAGGAAAAGGTTGTTTGTGTTGCTTCCCTAACATGCAACCCTCACATACAAGCATGTTAGAATCAAGTAGCCAAAGATTATTGATCATATTCTTTTTTATTCAAAATTCTCAATGCATTAAGGTTATAGTGACCAAACATTTGATGCCAAAGAGTTGTATCATCAAGCTTAGCAACCATAGTTTTTTGATACTGCCATTGTATGGGAAAATTCCTACAATTTCCCATTTTAATTTCTGCCACAACCTGCTTATGATGTTTTAAATCACAAATGGTACACACTTCTTTCTCAAATAATAAAAAGTATCCATTTTGCATCATTTGACCAACACTTAATAATCTTTGATCAAGACTTGGAACTAAAAGAACATCATTAATAAATCTGGTTCCTTTCTTAGTTTCCAAAGTAATTGTGCCTTTTCCTTTTGATTATACTAAATCACCATTTCCAAACTTTATTTTTACTGTGACAGATCTATCAATCTTTGAAAACTTACCTTCATTTGGAGTCATGTGATTGCTGCAACCACTGTCAAGGAACCATTCTTCACTTTTCTATTCAACAGTAGCTTGACATGCGTAGAACAATTGCTCCTCATTTTCTTCTGTGTAGTTGGCTTGCTTATTCTTAGCCTTAAATCCATGTCCGAATTTCTTGCAATTAAAACATTGAGGCTTTCCTTGATGATAACAATCCTTTTCAAGATGATTATTCTTTTTACAAATACCACAAGGTGGAAAATCTCCTTTCAATTTTCCTTTTCTTTGAAAACTTTCTCCTCCTTTTGATCCACCTTTATTCTTCTTCTTAGAATCTTTTGGTTTCTGAGTTTTCAAATTAACCTTGGACTGAAAAGCATTTTCTAATGAGCTTTCACCTCTTCTATCAATCCTTTGTTCATGGGCATGCAGTAAACCCATTAACTCAATGACTGAAAGTGTTGAGAGATCTCGAGTTTCTTCAATAGCAGCAACCATATGGTCATATTTTTCAGTTAGACTAATGAGAATTTTTTGAACAATTCTTCCATCAGTTATTTCCTCTCCATAGACTCTCATCTGATTTACAATCTCAATAAGCATAGAACAATAGTCTTTTACATTTTCAGACTCCTTCATTTTCAGATTCTCAAGTTCCCTTCTTAAACCTTGAAACTTAATAGTTTTAACTTTGAGATTACCTTGAAATTCTTGTTGCAGGATCTCCCAAGCTTGCTTCGAAGTTGTGGCCCTCATCAATCTTGGAAAGATGGCTTCACTGACAGCTTGTTGTAGAGTAAACAATGCTTTGGCATCCCTTTGTTTGTCTACCTTGTTTTGGTTTGTGTCTAAAGCTCTTTCTAGAGCAGCAGTGATCCCATTCTCAACCACATCCCAAATATCAAGTGACATGAAGAGTGTCTTCATTTTGATACTCCACTAATCATAGTTTTCTCCACTAAATATTGGAATGGTAGGAGATGAACTAGATGCTGCCATATTGCCCTTTTCAGATCGAAGTAGCTCTGATGCCAATTATTGGTTTTATTTTGATGTTGCAGGAAAACAGAGAAAGTAGAACAAAAATGAAGAAGAAACTCAACCCACGTTAGTAAGTGATTGTTCTGTATTTCTTGTTTATTGAACTTCACATTACAGACTTTTGTAGACTCTTGGATACACTCAAATCATAAATGAATGAAAGGTCCCAATACAAATTAATTAAAGCTTGCAACTAAATATAGCTGGGTAATTAAAACAGAACATGTAAACACAAAGCAGTAAACATAGAAACTGTATCAACTTTAATAAAAATAAAACAGTACAGAAATCACTACAAGAAAAAGGGTTTAAAACGGCGTTTTTGAGAGTGTCACAACTAAATTCGCCTGTTGAAGTGGTTTATAGCGGCATCCGCAATTTACTAGCTGCGTTTCAATGGTAACTGGACGAATTTATTTTTTGCGGCGATTTAATAGCTATTTTTCGGCGCTTCCATAGCGCCGTAAAAAGCCTTCAAAAATTAAACCGCATGATTAAAACCCCCGACCCCGATATTCAAAGAACCCCAAAACGTAATATCTCTCTCTCTCTGTCGCGCGTTCGAACCCCAAACGTAATCTCTCTCTCTCTCTCTCTCTCTCTCTGTGATTGCGCCACCCCTTCGTCGATACCGTGTCGTCGCCGTCTTCCTCTCAGTTCGTCTCTCACCCTCTCGTGCTCTCTCCTTTCTAAAGGGTGGAACTCTAGGCTATATCTCCTCAAAGAAAGGGTTAAACAAACATAGGTAAGCTTCCAAATTTTGGTTTTCATTTTTAGGGATTTTACTTCTACACGAAATCACGTAGGTTATGTTTCGGTAAAATAGATCCTTAACTATGTTTGCTAGGTCATTTTTCGGTAAAATATATTGTTTTTGTCATCACTTAGTTTACCAAGGATTTATTAATGAAGAAGCAAATTACAGTGGATTGAAAAAGTTTTTTATTTCTTAGTTGTCTTCGTGCGTGGAACTGTAGCCGAGTACTATAAAAAACAGAGTGGTCGTTGGCTAATTTAACCGAAATAATTACTGGCACATTTTTCTGATTTTCATCTGTTAATTAGTTCGGATTGTAGGTGGTATTGGCTATTGTATAAGGGCTTCTTTGGTGTCGAGTATTGGCTGTCTTTCCTCATGTTATAGTGCAGTAATTTATATTTTTACCTTCTTACTGCACGCAAGTTTAAGATCTCTGTGTGCGTGGTTACCAATATATTTTGGGTAAATGTTGTGGGGTTGCTTTATAATCTGGAAAAATGCATGTGGATGTCTTTATGATTGTTGTTTATGTTTTGTTTTTTATTTTGATTTTTCTGTGGGGGAAGGGGCTGCTTGAAATTAATGCGAGAGAGGATTATTCAAGTTTGTTACCATTCTATTTGACTGTTTGATCATTGAGTCATTTCGGTTCTGACTGAGCTTACCAGTATAATATCGGCACATTGAGCTGAAAAGTGTAGACCAAAAAATACTAGTCATACTGAGCTAGAAAAAGGACACGAGCATATAGGATATTGGTATATGAAAATGCTTTGCTATATAATGATGTTCACTATATTATGGGGCTGCTTAGTAATTAGGAAAACCAGAGTTCCTTATGTGCACTTGTGGGGCTCCTTACTACCTTATAAGTGTGTTTGTTTAACATAAGAAAATTATTAGGATAATATTTACTGCACTATATATAAATTTGTAGGGCAGCAGTAAGCATTGACATGCTTACATCATTTTAAATTGTATGCATTGCTATTCTAGGCCTGCTAGCTGTCTCTGAAATTATATAACAAAGTTTTACTCTTGACTTCAAGTAAAACAAAAAGTTCCCATATTACACAGTTAGTCATGGTTATAGGTAGCGAGCAACACACATATTCCAAGTTAGTTGTGTCCATTCCTTATCCGTTTAATTTTGTAAGTAGTGAGTTGTGAGCAGCACACAGTTTTTTGTATACCTGGGATATTGTGTATATATTACCATGTCTACATATGTATTTCCAGCAGGATCTGATTTAGGATATTGGTAAGATAATCATGTTGTTCAAGTGTTCCTTCTATGCGGGTAAGTTGTTATTTCTCAATTGGTTTTGCCTATTAATTTGGATACTTGATGGTTAATTAACCAGAGAGTGTGATCACAGGTACAGGAATGAAGAGAGTTGGAAGTGGGTTTGAGGAGCTATTCCACGCACACTAGTTTTTTTATGCACAAGTTGATTGAATGAAAAAAAATAAACTCCATGTTGATGCAAAATATTTTCAGATTTCATTTGGGCATTTCAAAGCTGGACAGGGTAGGTAAGTTTCATTAAGACATATGTACACCTTTCCAGTTTTACCCTGACTATGCTTCACATATTAAGGTTGAACTAAATGGATAGTCATTATTTGTTGATTTTGAGATATTGGGTTTTGTATATTATATCTGGGTGTCCTTTTCCAGTCAAAATAATTTTGTGGGGCGACATAATATGAGGTCTAATAAACTCAGCTCATATGTGCATTTAATGATTTCAATGCTAGATAGGGGTTGTGATCAAAAGCCTCAGAACTAATGTACCTACGTTTTCCCCTACATGGGAGATTAAGTAAGGATAGGATACATTGCATTGTGGTTGTTGCTGCTCGATTATAGCAAAGTTGTTGGTCGTTATATTTACTATTTCCTGCAAAATTGTTGAAGTTAATTGTTAAGTTTTGAGCCTGTGCACATGATTGCAAGTTGTATTTTAGTTCCCATCATATCTTCATATTACTATTTTTTTTATTTGTGAAATGGCACAATGCAAGAAACACTTCTTAACTTGTTGCTTCTCAACTACCTTCATTACAACTTATTTGATCAAGTAGAGAAGCTTAGGTCAAGGGCACCTTGATTTGAAGCCCATTCAAACCAGCAGGTAAATTTCAATGGTTTTTACTGTGTAGATAATTTAATATTCCTACTTGGAAACTCTTGCATTATGATTGAACTGCCATATTGTTTTGTTTAATCTAGATAACTTTTCTATAAAGTCATATTGTCTTGTTTATATTGTAGGAACACCTTTTTTTTTTTTACTAAATTTGGTTATTGTGTTTGTATGCATGTGCACCTCGTGGACTGGAGTGTCACGAGGGGAAGAACATTTTAGGTAAATTTTGAATAACACATAGGTTTTCACATGTTTTTATATAAATGCACTAGGGTGCAATGAGGTTTAATTTGAGCTGCATTTTTTTGGGTAGATCCCAAAATGATACATGTTATCATATATAGGTTTATGCATATGCTAGAGTACTCTGCTGACTGTTGGTACGCTAGATTGTTTGTGTTTATCTTCTTTAAAGATTGCATGAGAGAAAGTGGAATGTGTAGATTACTATTTATTTTTTACATGCTGGATCTCTTTTGATTACCTATAAAAAAAAAAACATGATCTTCCCCCTATTTTTCCTAGAATGGCATTAATGGCTCTTATCTTGGCATTGTTACACTTATCTGTTTTATAAGTTTGTGGGGATTTCTTCAAAACAGCAACTTAGAATGGATACCTCTTGTTGGATCTAATAATATATAGTTCTATACATTTCAGATCCTGGATTAGTGTAGGAGAATATATGCTTAACTCTCATGACTCTTTTCTTTTGACATCTCAGATAAGCTTATTTTCCAACTTTTTGTGGTGTAGGAAAACTGGGGTCTCAAGTTCCTTGTCTACTGCATCAACTGATTCAGTAGAGTCATGATATATGTTAGCACTTAATGTATACTTCTTCTAGAGCATGAAATTGTGTACTTAATGTATCTATTTCTGCAGTTGCCATTTCTGATAATGTACATTATTCTATTGTTATTTATTTTGCCTGAATATAAATTCATATTATAAAATAATGAATAATGAAGTTAGTCTCTTGAATAATGTTAATAAAACATTTAAAAACATTATTCTATTGTTTCCACCCACTTTTTTCTTATTCCTTTTATTTATGATAATGTATTTCAACAAAATACTAGTGAGACAGATGAAATTGGTTCATTAGTATTTCTATATATATATATATATATATATATATTGTAAATTTTATTTGCAAGTTATTTGCTGCGATGTTTTGCCTTTTTGCTACGACCAAAATTCGTCGCAAATAGTCTAAGAACATCGGCACACAACTTGATTCGCAGGGACAGACCTGTAACCGCTCGATTATAGCGGCGCGCCTCCGGCATAACAAAATACGCCAGAGATGGTTATTTGCTGCGAGTATAAGGATTTTTGCAGCGACTTTCTGTCGCCGCAAAAAACCTTATATCTTGTAGTGAATAACGAAGAAAAAGGGACCATTTGTAGACACGAAATTACTGTTGGCACTCAGGAATATTCACAAGCTCCATAACTTTAAGACTCAAAAAATAGAAACAAAAGTGTTTCATATATATATATATGAATAAATGCAGGCAAGCAGACTAAGCCTAGAAGGATTTAGAGAATTTAGAAGCTGCCCACAAGTACGAGTCAAATTAATGGAAATGGAGTGAGCCTAGCCACAGGGACACAAACGAGAGGATGAGCCCGTGGAAGGGAAATCCCAGGCCCCTCTTCCATGTCCACACTACCATCTCCTCCATCCCCAACCTTCCATTCAAAGCACTGAATCATAACAGCTAACGTTGTTTGGACAACCTGCAATGCTAACGTTGCTCCGGGACAACTTCTTCTTCCCGTCCCAAATGGCAGCAGATGGAAGTGTTGTCCCCTCACATCCAATTGGCTCTTTCCCATCTCCTCTTTGTTAAGAAATCTCTCCGGCCAGAACTCAAGAGGATTCTCCCAGTGGTTTGGGTCCCTTCCGATAGCCCACACATTAACAAAGAGTCGGGTTTTCGCCGAAATTTCATAACCAGCTATAATACAATCTTCAGTGCACTCCCTCACAACCAATGGACCAGTTGGGTGAAGCCTTAGAGTTTCCTTCACTATAGCTTGGATGTAGGGAAGGTTAGCTATATCAGACTCCTCAACTGTTTTGCTCTTTCCGATAACCATATCGATCTCTTGTCTTGCTTTAGCCATCACATCTGGGTGATTTATTAGCTCCGATATTGCCCATTCAGTTGTTACGGCCAATGTGTCAGTCCCGGCTCCAAACATATTCTGCACGACACAATTCAATTCAGTTTAAGGCAGGAACAACTGCTAAGGAAAAATCTTTTTTAGTTTATCAAAATAAAGTAACAAAAAACATGCGGATGTATGTGTGTTTTGTTTCTCCGTTCAGGTCAAGGAAATGTCTACCATTATGAAGCCTTTGATGTTTTCTCTGGTCATTCTAATCTCGAAGCTTTCATCCTCGTATACATCAAGCAAAATGTCCAGAAGGTCTTTTATGCCATCACCTCCATCAACAGCCATCTCATTCTTCTTCTTCCTAGCCTCTTCGTGTTCTTTAATTATCCTCTCCATCATAGCGTCATACCTGTCGCGCACATCCTTGAGCCGTTTTCCAAATCCTTGCAAATCTAAATTCTTACAAAACCAAATCATCTCTGACACATTAGCTTTACCAGCGAGCTCACACATCTCTTCCACCAACTTCCTTACCTCGTTAGCTTCGTCTTCATTCTCTGAACACCTTTTTCGTAGTGCCATCCTCGATATTATGTTGTTTGTCAATCTTATGAGTTCTGCTCCCACATCAACTGCCTCATTAGCCGTAGCCTTTTTAAGTAACAGCTTTAAGAACTGCTTTATCTCTTGATCCCTGATAGGAAGGTGCCGCACAAGTGTTGGGCCGCTAAGAAGTTCGGTCATGCAAAGCTTTTTCATGAACTTCCAGTAGGGTCCGTACGGTGCCATGGTGAAATCAGCGGAGCCATATGTGAGATAGTCTAAGTTATCCATTTTGGGGCGGTTCAAGAAACAAAATTCGTTTGTTTTGAGGCACTCTCTGGCCATTTCCGGAGAGGAAACAATGACACAAGGTTTGGAACCAAACAGTACGTATATCAAAGGTCCATGTTGGTTTGAGAGTTTGTAAAGAGCTTGGTGAGGGATTCTGCTAAGGAGGTGGAGGTGTCCGATGATTGGTAGGGCTCGTGGGCTCGGAGGAAGGCGTGGTTTGGTTCGAGTTCTGATAAAAAAGGTTCCAAGCAACCAAATGGAGGCTAGACAGATGAGAAGTATTACATAGTTTTGGAAATCAAGCATCGTTGAATCCATGTTTGTAACAAAGCAATTGCCAAAAGGTTGTTTCAAGAAATTAAGGTGCTGGTAAAAGAAAGGTATAGGAGACTCTTATGGATTCAACATATTTGTATACGCACATGATTTAGCTAGATATCGGCAGTTGCCTGTGTATGCATGTGATATCTTACCATTTTTAAGGCTTACTTGGAAATTGGAACACGTGTTCTCAATTAAAATTAATATATAATTTAATGGTCGATAGTAATATAACATAACTCGGTTTTCAATACCTAAATGAGTGGATATTCACATGGCATTGTCGTCGATGAACGCAGGAAAATTAAGGAAAGGAATATAACTGAATTGGACTCTTTGAACAAGGTTTGACTACTCGTACTTAATACCTCTCTCTCTTCGGATTGAAAAATAAAATAAGTTTCATACAATAGAAAATTTCAGCATTTTTCTCGAGTGTAGAATTTCTATGCAATATATATATACATATATATATATATTTATATATTATATGCATGCAGCATGCTGATCGATCGATAACATTAACAACGATTACCATTCATATTATAATTATTAATGTTGTGTGGCCTACCATTGATATCGTAACTAGAGGTAAGAGAGGAACCCAATACCTTTCCTTATATTCAGGGGCCAATAAGGTTGAAAGAATCTCGATGATATATAGAGAATCGAATCTCAATCCTCTTCTTTGTTTTAATCCTTTGTATAAATAGGTGATTCTTCATTCTCACGTTTGGTTTTAGCACTACTTATTTATCTGAATTGTGCACAGAGTTTACAATGAAAGACCTACTTCACATTTAGACATATTACCAAACAATGGAGATGCTAGAATCGATGAGACATTTACTTGTTTAATTCTGAGTGTTGGAAGTGTAGAAATTCATGGGTACATTCTAACTCATTTTATAAAATCGGTTCAATAAAAGAGTTTTGTATATTACTTATAAGTATGTCCAAGACCTTATCTATAGACAATGTGAGATTTATTCCTCAACACTCTCTCTCACGTACAGTCCAGTAATTTTTCTAGTCCTTGTCACGGGATAAGTAGTGTAGGCCCTCATTCGTCCTGTGGCAGGCTCTAATACCATGTCAAAATTCATAAGCCTAACTCATTTCATAAAACCGGTTCAATAAAAGAGGTTTTCACATTAGTTATAAGCATGCCTAAAACCTTATCCACAAACAATATAAAATTTATTCATCAACAACTCGTAAATGCCAACAACATTTCTTTAAATTTACTCGTTAATGTTGGCAGTGGGGGATGTTTCTATTCGTGGATGCCGATGGACTGTGCGATGCAAGATTGGAAATAAGATTACCCAATTTCTTCAAATCAACAGCATCGATCAGGGGAATCCACACTCGCGAAGGAGAAATGAAGATGCACTCCGAAATCATCTGGTCACCCAATTCGTGGAACTTCAATTGCTACGTCCTCCAATGTTATGAGTAATAAGCAGAGAAGAAGAAATGTGGAAGGACTTTGAGGGGAGATGAAGCTTGGAAGAAAGAACCATCGATGGAGAAGGGGCTTTGTGTATCATCCAATTGCTGTCGACGCAGTACATTGTGATTTTACCCAAAACTTTTGCCCTAAAAAGCATGGAATAATTGTGATTCTATGTATTAAATATGTGAATATTTTTTTTTTTTTGGTAGCAACGGCTTGCATCGTCGCAATAGGTGTTTATTTCCACCTGGATTAGCTAGAGGGTATGAGATCGCTACAACAAATGGATTTATTCCCTGTGAATCTATTTCGTGTGATTTGCAGTGTTTTTTCTACCGTGGTTGCTTTGAGAGTAAAATTCGTGGAAAAAAGCTTAGAATATTGTGTAATATATTAAGAAAGAACAAGGCATCTAATTTAATTATTTAAGAGTGGCACCATGCATGTGATACGAAAATAACAAGATACAAAATTAGAATTGGTTGAGTTTGATTTAAATGGGTTCGGATTAAAATAAGTTGATTAAAATAAGTTAAACCATTAAAGCACGATAACAAAGGAGTCAACATGCAGCTTAATTTGTTTAAATGTTATTTTAAAATTATAATTTTATTATTATTAAGTTGTAATATTGATGTTTTTCAATTTGATTATATTTTTATTGTTAAAATTGTATTATGGACCTATGTTCGTATTTGTTATTGTTGTGTTTATAATATTAGTTTTATTATGGACCTATGTTCGTAATTTAAGGCTAAAAAAACTCCTATTTTTGGTTAGTAAATAGTCTTTCTTATTGGTTTTTTATATATTGTGAATATTAATAAATATATATTTTCATTTTTATCTAAAATTATGTTAATTAAGTTAAATGAGTTATACAAGTTAATTCAACTCATTTATATAAAACAGATTGAAATGAGTCATGTTGTATTAATTAATTTTTAAATAATTATTAAACAAGAGTAAAATAGAGTAGATAACACGACCCATTATTTAATAGTTTTACTCCACATAAGCTAGTATGTTAGCACACCACTTATAATGGGACTCATTACAGTTTAAAAAAAGCAAAATGCCAATATTTTTTAGCATACCGAATACCTAAATTTGAAGTTGATGTAAGAACTAGGTTTAAGGATCTTTACTTTTATATCATGCGAATCATTACTTGACACATGTTCCAAAATTAAAAGAGACTAATTTAATTATTTATATTTAACTTTAACATGCTGCCTCTTTTTATTTTTTCGATTTCAATCTATTTATGGCTTTAAAAAAATCTATTTATGGGTAATACTCATATTCATTTTAAACTTTGTCAATTTCAGTTACATTTATTAATATGATATATCCTAAATGATTTTATATCAACCATTTAAATTAAAATTATATATGTATTGATGAAGACTAAATTAAGAGTGATAAATCATATTTTTCTTTACGTATTGATGTATATAAAAATTAACAAACTCAACATAATAGTAGTTTAGGGAGGAGTATCACAGATTCAATTCCACCACCCCCAGTTCAAAGTTGAAAATTAAGATTTGGTTTGCTTACAGAGATGAAATCAAAAACTTAAAACATATATCAAACTCATTATTACACTTTTTCAAATTTATATACAAAATATAATAAAAAAATCAATTTTTTCAAATTCCAAAATACCTTTTTTAAATTTCAAAATAAAATTAATATTAAAAAATATATTATAATCATATTTTATTCTTTTTTAATTTTTATCTCATTTCTAAAAACAAATCAGGCAAAAGTCTTGAACTTTTTTTAGATATTTCCTAAACATAAATTAAACTATGTACCAAACGATCATAATTCATCACTTACCCACGTTATATTTTTATATAAATGGATCTCCAACTGTGGAGATCATCATCATTGTGCCAACAAGAAAGAAAAACCCCTCATGACAGCCCAGGGGATGAAGAATCGAAAATTTTGGAATCCACCTTCGTTTATTTTTGCAAAAAAGAGAAAATGAGATAAATTAAAATATAAGTTGAAGGATGGAATATAGAGCGAGTCATGTATTTCGTGAAGCTAATGTTGTGGCTAGGGATTCAACATGGATTGTGTGTAGATTCCAATATTTTGCCTAGTAAGTTAAGAGGTCTACTTCGTATAGACAGATTTGGAGTTCCTTACTTGAAGATATTGTAGTCAGGTACTTATTTAGTTGCATCTATTTTCTTTGATACCTCTTTTATTTGTATGCACTAACGTGTACTGCAGGTTGTTTCCTTGATCTGGTGAATTTGTATCGTGGTTGAATATTGTTTTGGGTTTTTTTATGCCTATGTTTTGGTCTTTTTTAATTACTTGTAACCCTCAAGTGTTTGGTTATTGTTGAACCCAAGGTTTCAAGTTTCGTGTAATTATAAATCTACACATGGATTTTGATGATACCAAATGAATTCAAAGAATAAATGAGTCTCAAACTCAAGTTGTCCACACAATAGAATCAAGCACATCAAGGAACCAAGCATGAGCAAGAAGGGAACAAGTTCACATTAAAATCATAGAGTAATATTGTAAATCTCTTAAAAATTCGAAACTAGGATTAAGGCTCAAAATTAATATTTTATCATAAAGCATTAAAATACATTTTCCACATGTGCATGAATATTTTGAAAATTTTGAAAGATGATTGATTGTCATCTTTCACATGTGCATGACATGATTAAAAGTTTGAACTTTGAAAATATTAAGATGATTGATTGTCATCTTTCACATGTGCATGTTTTATTTGAATATTTTCAAAAGTGATGGATGTTTTTCTTGACTTATGCAAAAGGTAGATGTCTTTGTTTGAAAATTTTGAAAAGTAAAATGTGCTCCTTTTGTCATATGCAAAAAGTAAATGATTAGGTTTGAAATTTTTGAAAAGTAAAGTGTGCTCCTTTTGTCACATGCAAAAAGTAAAAAGATTAGGTTTGAAATTTTTGAAAAGTGAATGATGATATCTTTGACATGGAAATCTTTTCAAATTTGAAATTGAAGACTCATTTGCCTATAAATAGCTCACTTGAGTTTTGCAAAAATCACAACAAGAGCTTACACATCTATTATTAAGTTTTGCATCATTCTTTCAAAGCTCTCATTCTCACTTTTCTAATGTTTTGAACCTTAATTCTTGTTCTTATTGAGAGAGATATAGGTTGCGCTGTATTGTTTCTATCTCACTCATTGAGAAGTGTACTTTGATAGTCTACCCACTATCAACTCTTGTATTTGTAAAAGGGTGCGTATAACCCTTGTGTGTGTAGAAGATATTCTACACAGGGAATAGTTGAATCACCAAGTGTGAGGTGATTGGAAATAAGAGGGTGCGTATAACCCTTATGTGTGTAGAAGGTGTTCTACACAGGGAATAGTTGAATCACCAAATGTGAGGTGATTGGAAGTGTAGAGGGTGTTCTACACGGATTCTTTGGAGCGGTGCTGTTCAAAGGTGTAATAGGTTTCTATCTCCACCTAAAGGAGATTAACTAGTGAATTTGGGATCCTCAAGGGGTAGCTTGAGGCGAGGACGTAAGCAGTGGGGCTGAATCTCGTAAAAATACTGAGTTTGCTTTTTCTTACCCTACTCTTTATATTTCTTACTATTTTATATTCTGTTAATATTTTATATTGTGTATTTATTTTATAATTGTTATTTTCTTAAATACAACTCAATTCACCCCTCCTCTTGTGTTAGTCATCTGGGCAACAGTTATAATCACGGTTTTCATCCCCTATAAATGAGAACTATCAATAAATTTGGAATACCATCTTCTTCTTTATAAAAAATCCACACACCATTTGAGTGTATTTTGTGTAAGCAAGTTTGCAAAATAGAGTCATTGCTATCAACTATAGCATTACTTCAATGAGTGTATAGAGGTCATGTGGATATTTAAAGATTGTATTTCCACTTTCATTGATTTATACAATTCTATGTGGTAGCGATTGAATTAATTATGGTTTGATTATCCTGCCCGCCCAGTTTTGCTTCAGTTTGTTCAGTGGAAATCCGAGAAGGCAAGGCTGTGTTACTGTACATCGTCAACATTTCAAAATAAAAATACAACCCAGAAAAAAGACCATTTATAGACACGAAATTACTGATGGCACCCAGAAATATTCACAATCTCCATAACTTTTGAGACTCGAAAGAAGAAATTACAAAAGTACTTCCTAAATTAATGGAAATGGAGTCAGCCTAGCCACAGGGACACAAACAAGAGGATGAGCCCGTGGAAGGGAAATCCCAGGTCCCTCTTCCATGTTTACACTACCATCTCCTCCATCCCCAACCTTCCATTCAAAGCACTGAATCATAACAGCTAACGTTGTTTGGACAACCTGCAATGCTAACGTTGCTCCGGGACAGCTTCTTCTTCCCGTCCCAAATGGCAGCAGATGGAAGTGTTGCCCCCTCACATCCAATTGGCTCTTTCCCATCTCCTCTTTATTAAGAAACCTCTCTGGCCAGAACTCAAGAGGATTCTCCCAGTGGTTTGGGTCCCTTCCGATAGCCCACACATTAACAAACAGTCGGGTTTTCGCCGGAATTTCATAACCGGCAATAATACAGTCTTCAGTGCACTCCCTCACAACCAATGGACCAGTTGGGTGAAGCCTTAGAGTTTCCTTCACTATAGCTTGGATGTAGGGAAGGTTAGCTATATCAGACTCCTCGACTGTTTTGCTCTTTCCGATTACCATATCGATCTCTTGCCTTGCTTTAGCCATCACATCTGGGTGATTTATTAGCTCCGACATTGCCCATTCAGTTGTCACTGCCGACGTGTCAGTCCCGGCTCCAAACATATTCTGCATCGATCATACAAAATTCAATTCAGTTTTCAAAATAGGGTAACAAAAAACATGCGTATGTATGTGTATTTTGTTTAATTCTCGGTTCGGCTCAAGGAAACGTCTACCATTATGAAGCCCTTGATGTTTTCTCTGGTCAATCTAATCTCGGAGCTTCCATCCTCGTATACATCAAGCAAAATGTCCAACACATCTTTTATACCATTACCTCCATCAACTGCCATCTCCTTCTTCTTCCTAGCCTCTTCGTGTTCCTTCATTATCCTCTCCATCATAGCGTCATATCTGTTAACATATAAAATAAATAATAAAATTTAACTCTTTTGATCAGTTTAATTTTTTTAAACAAATAATAATTTCGCATGATATTAAGCAAAAGTCTTGAATTTTAATTTTAATTTTATATTTTATTATATTTAATTAAATATTTGACGTATGAGAGTCTGCCCAATATATGTGAGAAATTATTAAATTTATAATAAATATTAAAATCTTTTTTTTTTTGGACTGCCTAAACTAGTTTTGAAACCAATAATAATTTCACAATACCTGTCGCGCACATCCTTGAGCCTTTTTCCAAATCCTTGCAAATCTAAATTCTTACAAAACCAAATCATCTCTGACACATTAGCTT
This sequence comes from Platycarya longipes, assembly GCA_036559045.1. NCBI lineage: Eukaryota > Viridiplantae > Streptophyta > Magnoliopsida > Fagales > Juglandaceae > Platycarya > Platycarya longipes. The sequence continues at coordinate 3,909,126 of CM071798.1, forward strand.
TACCAGCGAGCTCACACATCTCTTCCACCAACTTCCTTACCTCGTTAGCTTCGTCTTCATTCTCTGAACACCTTTTTCTCAGTGCCATCCTCGATATTATGTTGTTTGTCAATCTTATGAGTTCTGCTCCCACATCAACTGCCTCATTAGCCTTAGCCTTTTTAAGCAACAGCTTTAAGAACTGCTTTATCTCTTGATCCCTGATGGGAAGGTGCTGCTCAAGTGTTGGGCCGCTAAGAAGCTCGGTCATGCAAAGCTTTTTCATGAACTTCCAATAGGGACCGTACGGTGCCATGGTGAAATCAGCGGAGCCATACGTGAGATAGTCTAAGTTAGCCATTTTGGGTCGGTTCAGAAAACAAAACTCCTTTGTTTTGAGGCACTCTTTGGCCATTTCAGGAGAGGAAACAATGACACAAGGTTTGGAGCCAAAGAGTAAGTATATCAAAGGTCCATGTTGGTTTGAGAGTTTGTGAAGAGCTTGGTGAGGGATTTTGCTGAGGAGGTGGAGGTGTCCGATGATCGGAAGGGCTCGTGGGCTCGGCGGAAGGCGTGGTTTGGTTCGAGATCTGATGATAAAAAAATATCCTATCAACCGAAAGGAGAATAGACAGATGAGAAGTAATGCAAAGTTTTGGAAATCAGACATCGTTGAATTCATGTTTCAAGAAATTAAGGTGTTGACGAAAAGAAGGGTGCATTCTTGTTTCTCTTATAGATCAACATATGGACATTTTGGTAGATGTCAGCAGTTGCCTATGCATGATGTGATATCTTACCATCTTTAATCGCCATTGGTTTGAGAATAGTAAAATTATATTAAAAACAGTACTTTTCTCATAAACAATCTTTTCTCTTCTTCTTCCTAATGCTATTTTGTCATAGCTCTACTAGCAGCCAGCCATCCATGCAGTGTGGTCCATAGAATTGAAAGAACCTGATCAATGCAATAATAACCGGAGCATCATCTTTGTCTCACTCTTTCATGTCAAAGCGAACTATCTTGCCCAATATTTCTTGCAATCTCTTCCGAATCATGTGTAGTTAACAATGAAAATTGATATAATATATATAATAGTTAATTATTTTTATGATCGATGAGATGAGAATCATTATAACATAATTCAATTTTCAATATCTGAAGAAGGGATTTTGTTTCGTCGCATTTGGCGATATGGGTGGATATTGACATCACATTTGACGTCGACAAAGGCAGGAAAACGAGAGGATGACTAGGACTATAACATGGTTGGACATAATAAAACTTATTCTCTCTCCAATTTATAGTTAAGAATTAATATCTCTCTATTCAGATTTAAAAATAAAATAAAATTCGTACAATAGAAAAATCCAACATGTTTCTCGAGCGTAGAATTCATTTTTTAATATATGCATGCAGCATTATGTTCGACCGATAATATTGATGATGATTACGATCGATAATTATTATGATAACGATCGATAAGAGAGGATGCCAATAGCCGTCCTCAGTGGCCCGCACCGCCCTTGCATATATATATATATTAAATTTATATATACTAAAACATAAATAATTATATATGTATAAAAACATAAATATATATTTATATTTTACAAATTATATATATATATATATAAATATTTATTACAATTTGTTAGACTTGTTCACAAATCATGTACTAGCAAATTTAAAAATTATAAAGTTTAAAAACTACAACTTACACAAAATGTACTCTAACAAATTTATAAGCTATATAACTTTTAAATTAAAATCATATTTACAAAATTTAAATTTAGAATTAATGTCTAAAAATGTATTTTCATCATTTTTAGAATTAAAAATAATTTTTAAATCTAGTTAAATATAAGAGGAAACCTAGGGTCCATTAGACAGTGTCGCCCACCACTATAGACGGCAGTCGGAGTTCGACTGAGGATCAAATCCTCCCTTAAAAAATTATCTTTATTGTATTTTTTTATTGTATTTTTTATTATATTATTCTTTTATTTTTTATTGTATTTTTTATTTTATATTTTTATAGTTTTTATATTTTTTATTATATTTTTTAAAATTTTTTTGTTATATTTTTATAAAGACTGCATTTTTTATAAAGTTTGATCTGACCGAACTCTAATATCATCCTAAATGTAATTAATTTTTTAAATAGGTATGAGATGAGACAGATTCTCAATCTACTTCATAGCCGGCCTAGTGGGGTGGGGCCAGGATACCCGGCCTAGTGCAAGATAGCATAAGGCCGTTCGAGATCAAAAAAGTAGCCGAAATTGAGAGATATAGCTATTATATACATCAGCTCAGAACAATTGCTACAACCACTCATAACCATCAAAGAATGATGGTGAAAAAATACACACATGCCAATCTGGTTCTACACCGACCAAGTAGGGAAAATATGAGATATATCTACTTCAAGAGTACCTGATATCATCAGATGATGATTAATCTTTCAATTCTAGGTGCTTCCGCTGATTCGGTTCTCCTTTAGTTGCTGTAAAGTTGACAAGAATCAACGCATAGACATCAAAGTACGAACTCTTTTTTCTCTCTCCGCCTTCTTAGCACTTGGTGTCCTCTTCAGTTTCTGCAATTCCTCCATTACAACTTTCTCAACTTTGTCAATTGAGTTCAATAGCTTCTTCTGGGGTGTCACGAACTCTGATTCTCCGGCATTCTCATTAGCGATTCCAAGCAGAATCTTTGGCACTTTACCGACAGCAGGTGTGCGAGATTCGACACCAACATCTGGATTTGGAGAGGTCAAAGAGAGATCGTGCTCGAGCTGAGCACCTGTCACTGGTAAAGAAGGATCAACAATGCCCTGCCCCTCAGTAGCAGGATGCTCAATCTGTTGGCCTTCGACATCTCTCAAGCGAGCTCTTCTTCTTTCTAATGCCTAGGATAAGTTTTCCAGGTTAAAAACTTAACACCAATCTGATGGTTTAAAAACCTTCAAAATGTAGTGCATTTCCCTTGGCAATTGAACTCTCCAAAAGATATATTCATAGACGCCAATGAATTGGTGCTCGAGTTAAGCAACCAAAAGATATATTCAACACCCAAATAATGGGTGATATAAATAAAAAATAACTTAGCCAATTTTGTTAAAGCAGTGGCGAAGGATTTAAGAACAGGGAAGGGCATTGAATTCAATAAATAAAGGATGTAAGAAGACTACCAATCAAGAGAAAACCCATTTATACTAGATTTGTCGAAAGTAAATCAATATCAAATGGAATCAAGAAAAACATACCAGAATGAGAAATAAACAAACACCCAATTACCCATAATTGAAAACTCTTTCTGTACCGAATAGGGAAACTAACATAATTGCTAATTTAAGAATTAACTGAACTTGATCCAACTCCTATTTCTTCCTTTATCCAGTTAGCTACGGAGTCACTAGAAAGGGTCAAAGAAAGGCGTACTAGGAAAAGAAAGTCGGGACCCATGCTAAGAATATTGTTAAGTTAAATAGATGAATGCAATTAAACCGAACTACTATTCAAGCACATTAAATGCCCTTCATGCCTCCTAAACAAGATTCACCATAACGAAAAATTCTAACTTGAAAGGAAAGCCATTAACCGGTTATCCTGTGAAAATTAACGAAGCTTCTAATTTAACTAAATGATTTGATCAAGATTGAATCAACTAAAAACAAACCAGAAAAACTGGGAGAATCAAAAGTCTAAAGAAGAGCAGCATCATTACCCTCACAACCGAAGTAATATCACGAAGAGGGGTTCTCGGGTAGTACGACGGTAAAACACTGCTCCCGCGTCTACCCCGAACCGAACCTCGGCGAGTACTCGGATAGTTTTCCCTACCCGATGCCGGAGTCCCGTACATAATCCGGCCGCGGACACTTCTTGGAGTTCCAAATCCACCTCTTCTGAGCCCACCACCTCTTGTCGCACCTAAAGCCGTTCGCCCACGCGTTGCTGGTGTCGTTGCAATAGTTACTCTTTCGATTGGGGATCCAAACAAGTTTGAATCCGTTTCCTGCTCTTCGAGAGGAACTCCAACACTGGCAGATCTCCTGCGAGCAAATAGCAACGCGTGGTCTACGGGCCTCGACATTCTGTCCCTTGATTCCGGCATTGTCAAGCTTCAACTGAAACATACTAAACATTAGATCAAGAAATGCGGTGATATTTCCAGGAAAACAAGAGAATTAATCCGGAACCATATTTCATTTCCACAGAGAAAGTGAAACTGAGATTAGACAGATATGAGATTGGTGAATAGAAATTATACCTTGGGTGCAGTAGGGATTAAGAGGGTTTGGGTTTTTGTACTTGATCGCATAGAGGGAGGCGGCTCTCGCCTTGCGCATAGGCTGAGAAAGAAGAGCAAGAAGTTCTTCGCTTGAGATAGCCGAAATGGGCAAAAAATTTCGAAATGGTAAATGGGCGGTATTATAGAGCACACGATTTTCCAAAGAAAATTTTGACACGTGTTAGATAACTGTTGGATGTTTCAAATTTCTGAAGCTGTCCTGAGAGCGGCGGGAGTAGAATTTAGAATCCGTTGAACTCGAAATTGTAATGGGCTGAGGGAAGCGTTCCCATTTTGAGACTGAGGTCCATCTACATTTGGGCCTTCTTTTTTGGGGAAAACCCCAATTAACCTAATTTCTACTGAATTTTTTTATTTTTTACTTTTTCATTTTTTTCAGTTTTTAAATTTTAAATGGATATTGAAAAAAAAAATGGACAGAAGTTCAGTCAAAAGGTATGAAGAGTAGCAGTACCAAAGGAAAATACTTTTTTTTGCTGTGTCATAATTTTATTTATTTATTTCTTATGTTAGGACCTTAGGCTTATGGAGGGAGCAAAGTTCCAATTTATAGAAGGCCTACTACGGCGAGTTGTCAACATGTTGTCTGCCTGACCAGTTTTTTTTTTTTTTTATATATATTAGAAAAAGGCAACCTAACATGCTAGCTACACGTGATTCAACTATCACTATGGTAGTTTAATTGGTACGAATTGATATTTTATAATTTTAAGATTGAGTATTCGAATTAGAACATAAATTAAAATCATTTGTAATACTTAAATCTGACCTTTTGGGTCATAGAATGAGTTTTGGACCAGTTGAATAATTTGATGGTGTTGTGATGATATATCTATCTTTTGGACGCCCAAAACAAACATTCCATAACCAAAAATGACTCCTATAATCCCGTCTAAAAAAGATTATTACGCTCATCACGTCACCCCAACGTCCCTTTTGGCGAAAGGAAAAAAAAAAAAAAAACAAAAGATACATGTGCTTCCGTTCATGTTGGCTCATTGTACATGAGTCAATGTGGGTACCGCATGCAAAATCGGACACGTAAGTTTATGCTCATGGCTGGTAGATTAAACGTGTTTTTACAACCAATGTCAATCCAACACAATGTTGTACAAGCGTTTTAGGTTTTGTTTAGATTTAGAGATGAGATGAGTTAAAATGAGTTTATTTTATTTTTTAATATTATTATTATTTTAAAATTTTAAAAATATGTATTAAGATTTAAAAAATATGTATTGAGATTTGAAAAATGTGTATTGGAATTTGAAAAAGGTATATAGAAATTTATATTTTATATATAGAAATTTATATTTTGTATAAAAAATTATAAAAATGTAATGATGAAATGGAAGTGAATTGAGATGAGCTCAACTAACTTCTAAGGTCCCATTTAGATTCGAAAGTGGATTAAACTCATCTCAATTCACTTCTATTTCATCATTACATTCGAAAGATAATTCCCTTGTTTCTTGCTTTAAAAAATAAAATAAAATCCCTTGTTTCTTAAAAAAGCATTGGAAAGAATCACCACCCATTTTCACTTCCTTCACCAAGAAAGGCCACGAGACACGTGGGGCCAAATCATTTTCCCTTCCTTTACCAAAAAATAGGTTCCCTTCCTGTACCAAAAGAGGCCAGAAAACGTGTAGGGCCAAATCATTAAATCTGTTGCCTTAAATCATTCAGTGTCATATTCTGCAAAAAAAGGATCGAAAGAGACAGACATAAAGGCCATCCGAGCAGCAGTTCAGGCCATAGATATTATCATATTTCCTTCCTAGTAGTAGTTGACACGGACTCAATAATTGGCTCCTCAATAAATGGCTCGACATTGTCGATACCAACATGCATGCATAATTCATTGCCACGATCAGCATAATCAACCTACCCTAAATGTGTTTGTCTTGCTTCCCTTATTAAAGAATTATCTAGCAAAACCAGATATGTTACATCAAGAACAGAGATTCAGATTTTATTGAGACGGTTTTGTGTAAGGAAGACACAGTTTAGTTCGTTTGAATAGATTGGGAATTCCTTATACTCGTCATTGATATAATTTTTTGTACGTTAACGTTGTAAGCATGATTGTTCTTCCGCCTCAGTGAGGGTGTTTTAATAAAAAGAGGTCTCTTTAGAAAAGAAGAAAAAATGATAAAAAAAAAAAAATGATCATATGAACTATACAGATCTATACAATTCCCCTCTATTTTATATGTCGTGTGATCAATTGGAAGTGTTGTTAGCTTTACAGACCTCAACCTGTAATGAAAACAGAAAAAACACTACCAACTCTCTATGTCACGGCAACTGAAAAGGAAATATCTAAAGCTAGCTAGTTCCACTTTATAATTATATTACTCAGCAAATAAATGAAGAAAGATCTGGTTTCTATAGAATTCTTCTCCATTGCTCTCTTATTTTCTGTACAGTGCAGCATGAAGTCAATCAATTTGATTTGAAACTGGTTTCTGCATGCTTAAAACACTTGCAGTTGGCTCGATTCTCACTAAGAGTCTGCGAAGTACATAAATTCGTGAGCTGCAAACGAATACAATATGGCAAGATCATGTAATGAATAGATGTTTTATGAAACTTTCCTTTGATACCTTGAATTGATCCTGGAGGTCTTTAATGTAGTCGACAGCCAAATCCAACATGTCTGCTGTGTTCGTTTGCTGCCAAGAAGTAACATAAATATCTTGAATTTTCAAAGAAAAAAGAAGATGATAACTACTACAGGCAGTCCGTTTGGATAGTGAGATGAGATGAATTGAAATGATTTTGAATAGTAGTGAGATTGTTAGTTGAAATGAGTAAACATAAGATAAAATGGTTTCATGTCACCTCTGTATCTAAACGTAGTTTATGAAAATAAATATAGCGGAAGAAATACCTCAAAACGGAAACATACCTTCTCCATGTTAGGGACGAGCTCTTGTAGTTTCCTCATTCGTTCACTAATCCGGGTTCTTCTTACCTGAAAGTGACTTACCCATATAATATATCATGCTCGCTAGAGAAGAAGTATGCAATCGCGCCAATTAAAACATAAATTTATATTGCTTAGAGAAATCAATAATTGAAAAAAGACTTAAATTTATAAGTCAACAGAGATCAATTTTACCCGTTCTGCAATGCTTCGAGGATGGGTAGCACAACCACGCTTGGCTCTAATTTTACAAGGAACGGAATCTTGGAATTGCAGGAACTTTTCCATGGCCAAAATCTCTGAAGAAGTCTTTGGCAAACTCAAGTGGTGGGATAATGTTTGAACCCGAGTTCCAATTCCTCCATTCTAATTGTTGGAAAAAGGAAATCGGATTATATTAAACTAGCAACAAGACATGCAGAAAACCAAACCCAAAAGCAAATTTGATACCTGATGAGTACTAGAAAATAGTTTTCCATCATCGTCTTGTTCTCTTTTCATAGGAGTGAACTTCTCTGCAGGATGCGATGGATCATGCCAATAACCATAAGGGAACCCAAGGCCATAAAGCTGAGCATCATCATTTCCATTTCCGAGCTTTCCATCAAGGGGACTATTTGCCCCAACAGTTTCAGTTTCAGTCCCTATTTCGGAGATCTGTGATAACATACCTAGGGAAGAAGAAGGAAGTCTTGATAAGAAACTGTTCTGGCTCTTCAATCTGTTTGCAGATGGACTTACATCTACACTAGTATCATTTACCCCATCAAAGTTTCCAACACCTTTCATGGAGGTATAACCTGCAATTTGCTGATAAATCATTCAATAACTCGATCTAGTGTTTGATCATGAAAAAATCTACTTTGTCACAGCTCAATTCTTCGAATGGATTCTTCCCCAACATTATGAGCATCTTAGAATAAGACAATGAATTTGTTAGATGGCAAAGAATGTACGAAAAATTAATAAGACAATGAATTTTGCATACTATTTTACTCTCTTAATCCCATGGGAATAAAATCTATCTCATCTAATTATTATTATCTTGTATCTATAAATCATTAGTGTTGCAACCCAGCTACTAATCATGACAGAAAGAATTCAGAGATGATTTTTTTTTTGTTATCCAAGTGTTAGTGTTGGATGGTCTTGGGATTCTCTTAACCTTAAAAGTTAACTCAAAAGTTGAGATTTTTTCTCGCACTTATAAATTGACCATCCGTCCATTTCGCACCGATCATGTGGGATAATCATAACAATCTCCCCCTCACACATCGGACCTTAAGTCAGAGCAGCAACAACTCATTTTTCTTGTAGACTATTAGGTGAGAGACTGTTGATAAACCTGAGCTCTAATACTAGTGTAGCCTACCACGATTGCTTGGCTATGGTCAATTCTATACACAAAATTAACCGGAAGAAAGGGGATGTTATGATCGTGCGGCAATTATGATAAATATATGGAATAATCCAAAAAAGAAAGTAAAAGAAAAATAACACAAAAATTTACGTGGTTTGATGGTGTACCTACATGTACGGAAGCGAATGGAAAAAATTTCACTATCATCCAAAAAGCGAGTTACATCATATATATTTATATAAATCCTAATCACTCATCTGCTCATTCTGCCATCTGTCATCTTGTCGTTATATATTTATAAGAATATGAGCCACATATTTCAATAGACAAAAAGGTTCAAAGCCTTTTAAGAACAGGATTAGTGAGAACAAGAACAATACCATTGGGGATAGATGTCGGGGAGAACAGACCAGCAGGCGAGTTGCTTTGCCGAGCAATGTTGGAATTATCTGCTTTTGTTTGCACGTGGCGATCCACTGCTATTGAACCCACCAACCGATATGCGCCATCCATTGCAGAAGAAGTCGTGGCAGTCGTGCTATATTTCGGATAATAGGGCGGGAGACCCCTAGAATAGCTCTGTTGGGAGCTCACACCGTTCGACGTAGCCGCCTCGGTCGCCCCCACTACTGGAAGTTTATCCTCAAACTCTCGGAAACTCAGCGAAGCCGAATTTCCTCTGCCACCGTAATTCATGAATCCTGAAATTAATCTCTCTGAATCAGAGCTCTTTGGGAAATCGCCCCCGTTGGCACCGGGTTCAACACAGCCCTCGGCGAAATTGGACAGAAGCGAGCTCGGCGCAGAGCGAAACCGCAATAACCCAGACGTGGTATGGTGATTTGGGTGCTGAGAATGGAGCTGGAAATTTGATTCCATGGATTACTCCTCTGTTTTCCTCTCTCTCTCTCTCTGCGTTTCAAAGCCCTAGGAGAATGGACTAAAACTCAAGGTTCATGGCACTGTTTGATGCAGGGGAGCTTTTGCTTTTATACAAATCATTAACCGCTTTCCCCAGAAAATACTGGGAAATATTTACTTTCTTGGAAAACTCTCAGCTTGATTTATAAGCAGACTCGGATAAGATCTTGAGGAGGAAGCAACCAAGGGAAAAAGCGGAACCGAAGCATAAGCTACTGGGACTAGTAAACCAAAAACAAAAAATAAAAAATTAACCTTAACTCGAAGAAAACGATAGCCCGTAATTAGACGGGAACTTTGAGGTCTATGTTGAACGGTGAAAATAGAGATCCAGGTGCAAAGACGAACTGAGAGGGGGAAGATGAACTGCAGCCTTTGGGTTTGGTTTTCAAAGCACCGAAAGCAAGGAAGATCTTGAACTAAACTGCTGCAGAGAGAAATGAAGAGTTAACATAGGCGGAGTTGACGGTAGAGAGAGAAATAAAATTTTTTTAAAAAAAAAAAAAAGCCAAAAAGGCAGGTTTTCTTTTTTTACCTTCTTTCTTTCTATCTTCTGCTATCTTCTGGTGTAAATTTCAGCGACCGAGAGCAGGAAGTACAGAGAGAAGCCAAATTTGGCAAATCATAAAGCTAGGAATACCGATATGGTAATCTACAGTACAACGCTGAAACTTGTCTCCAAGAGAACGAAAAACAAAAATAATAATAATTAAACAGTAAAGAGGATTTATATTATCAATAGTTAGTCATAATAAGAATTTTTATATAAAACAATATTATTTTATGACAATATTTCTCATTTAAAATATAATTTTATTAAAATATTATATATCTGCCATTTAAAAAAATTAGTCCTAACCTACTTTAAAAATAAGATAGATGAGAAATCTCTAAAATAGTAGTGAAATAATTTATAAAAAATAATAAATGTTTTATTGAATTTTGAGAAATAAAAGAAAAAAAGTGAAATAAAAGTAATATAAAATTAAAATATAATTTTTGTTTTGGTAGAAGGTTGGATAGTAAATTGAGATGAAATAAGTTAATTGACAGTTAAAAATTGAATAAAATATTGTTAGAATATTATTTTTTAATATATTGTTGTTTTGAGATTTTAAAATTTTAAATTATTTATTATATTATATTTGAAAATACAGAAATGTTGTAATAACTTAAATTATATGAGATAAACTCTCCTTAAAATTTGATAATATTGAATTGTTTTTTGTGTTTTATTTAAAAGTCTAAAAAAGTTGTAATAATTAGATAAAATATTTAAAATAAAAAAATAAATTAAAAATTATATCTGAATAATATTTAAAAATAAAATGAAATAAGATGTGTTGATAGGGGTGATACCCGCCCAGGCGGGGGCAGGGCAACCCTACTTCCACCCCCCGCCCCCGCCTGGGCGGGGGGCGGGAATTCAATCCCGCACCCCGCCCCTGCCTACACGGGGGCGGGGTACCCCTTCCCACAGCGGGGTAGCGGGGTGGGAGCCCATCCGCCGGCCCCCCGCCCCTGCCCCCACCCCTGCCCCTGCCCCTGCCCCTGCCTATGCCCCTTAGGGCCTTGGCCCATTTCATAATTTTGGGTATTTTCAGCCTAGATCAAGTTTTCAAGCTATTTTTAGCCTAAAACACCATCAAACTTGATTTAAATATACAATTATATATTAAAAAATATTCGGTATTCCATTACTAAAGTCTAAGTCACTTAAAAAAATCACTAAAATAATAAAACTTAAAATAAAGACTAAGTTATTACAAATTTACAATAATACAAATTAATCCTACAAGATTATAAATTATGCTATTAACTATTAACATTACAATTTACAAATACTACTTCTAACTTATTAAGAATCTAAATTCTAAACTAACAAAATTATTTTACATAACATTGATGATTTATTAATATATCTAATTATATATTTATATTTCTATTTCTATTTCTATTTCTATTTCTATTTATATATATATAAATATAAATATAAATATTTATATATATATATAGAAAGGCGGGGGCCTGGGCGGGGTAAAAGCGGGGTGAAGATACCCTTATACTGCCCCCGTCCCTGCCTTAAGTGTAGAAAGTTGGCGGGGGACCCCGCCCCCCACCTACCGGACGGGTGACTCCGTCCCCGCATGGCGGTGCAGAACGGAATGAGGGCGGAGCAGTGGGTGCGGGTACCCGCTGCCCACCCCTATGTGTTGAGATGGGTTCCAATGAGGCTTGCTCTAGTAATAACTAAGATCTCATAACCAGCTGTGAGTCAAACGTATTCAATTTTCAATTACTAAAATCTTGTTTATTTTTATAAGTAAGATGAACTAAAATTAAAGTTAAAAGTTAAATATAATATTATTAAAATATTTTTTTAAAAGTTAAAAATTAAATATAACATCAATAGAGTATCTTTTATATTATTTTTATTTTGATATTGGAAAAAATTAAATTATTTATTTTATTAATGTGAGAATTTAAAAAAATTATAATAATTAAATAAAATAGAATAATAAATTTTGTAAAAGTAAACCAGGTGAGGTGTGGGTTTAAATAAAATAAAGCTACCAAACTTTATTTTTTATTCACGGCAATCTAAATATTGTTTTAACTTTTTACAAGAAGACGAGTTACAAAAGATGGGGATTAGATTCTCGATGCAGTAATAGTTATAATTCATAATATATAATAATTGTCTTATAAATAATTTATTTTTAATTTGAATTCAACGTCAAATTAAATGGCTCTCGCGTGAACGAAGATGGAGTATACATGAAGCACCACCAATACGTGAATCATGGACCACCTATGGCGATATTGAGCTACAATCTAGAGTATCTGTTCATTTTGACAATTAATTTGGAAGACAGGTTCTCGAAAGAGAAATGATAGTAAATAATATGATTAGTAAATAAAATATTCTTTTAAATATAATATCTTACTAATAAGTTACAGTCTTACATATGGTTTAATATTAGCAATTTTCTAAGGGTCGGTCGGACTGATCTCATCACTAAAACTGCCACTTCTGGTGGCAGTGGGCGATACCGCCCATCCCACCGGGACCGGCTATCAGACTCATTTCGGGTTTAAGTTTCCGTAGGACATACCGGAGGTCGTCGGAGCCTGCCGTTGATGATTTATTATTTTTTTATTGTGTTTTTTATTATGTTTTTATTTTTTTGTTGTATTTTTTATTGTGTTTTTTATTATGTTTATTTTATTTTATTTTTTTATTATATTTTTATTGTATTTTTTTTATCATATTTTTTACTATATTTTTTATGTATTTTATTTTATTTCAATGTATTTATAATCAAAAAGCAGCCCCGACAATTCTTTTGACACTAGGAACAGCTCGATAAGCCCTCAACGTCTCTCTTAATATTATTATACCAATACTCTTTTGAAAATTAGGATTAACGCTCGCTAATAATTAAGTAAAAACTTGTTGAGGCGAGAAGTTCTTGAGATTTGAAATGGTCTTAAACGTTTCTAAATATTAACATTAGTTATATATAAGTCCAAACTCAAAGCATTACTCATCATTTTTCTTTTAAATAGTCACAACAATGGTGATCAAGGCTTTGTTCATTTTCTAAAATCATCACATCACATCTCATCTTATCTTATTTTAAATTTATTATTACATTTTTTTAAATTTTCGTATAAAATAATCTAAACAATTCAATTTTTTCAAATCTTAAAATAACTTTTTCAAATTTTAAAATAAAATTAATATTAAAAATATATATTATAACAATATTTTAATTTTTTTTTAACTTTTATTCCATCTCATTTCATTTCATCCAATTTCATCTCTAAAAATAAACTAGACCTAATTGATGAGATTTCTTTATTTAAAACAAAAAACATTGATGAGACTCCAATTGCGCAACATCCAAATTTACTTTAATGAAGGCAAATATCATCCATATATACTATGTGCGTGAGGGGAGGTCCATGTGAATGTCCTATGCCCAGGCCTAATGACATGCTCGCAGGCTTCAGTTGTAGAGATTAATGTGTCATGTTTCTTTCTGACTTAGCATTTGATATGACATGGCATTTGGTTGATTTCTTATTTAATGTGTTGTCAGGCAATATTTCCATCTCCTCAATTTTGAACTACTTTCTATTGTGGGTACCCGACCCCTCTTGGGTTGGACAATTGTTAACTTTGATATAAGATCAGGACGGTTTGGATAAGATGTTCGCTCCTGCTCTTTTTAGCAGCATTGTCTAAGATAAATTTATCCACTCTGACACTACCAACCAAATGATGACTGAACAGGCAGGCATGATATCTTTAACATCACTTGCCAACAAACTTGACTTAAATCACCTATAAATAGCACTACATTCTCCAAAACAAAGGTTACGTCTTATAATTATTTGCTATTGTTCATATTTTTTCTACCATCACTCTCAAGTGACTCAGGTTACCTAGACCCCCCTCCTTTCGTTTTGGTAGGTTTTGAATTGTTTTGGTCATTATTGAGTAGCTCAGACTGCATAACACAACATCAACAACACACACATATATAATAAATTTTACTAATATTTAACTCTTGCTATCACAAAATTATTAACAGATGAATGATTTAAAGATGCAAAATTGTTTTTCTTAGTCTCGAATCTGAATCTAGTTAGTTATTCCGGTTCAAGGCCACTTGAAATGATCAGTTTAGTGTCATCCAGACACTAAAAAAACCATTCACGGGAATAAAATGAACTTTGGCGTCAAAAATATAAAATATATATATATAAAATGATTATATATTCATTATATTTATTGAAATTATTGCATTCGTTCAATACATTTTGCAATTATAGCAATTACTTTTTATTGTCAAAATTTCAAAATTTAATCAAAATGTTATAATTTATGTTAACAGTCCCTATAGAATTGCGAGCACTCATAAGGCAAAAGGCATATCTATATGAAGGGGGCTGCTACAGCCCCTTGGGTCCCGATTTGGGATCTGCTGGATCTTTTTATATAAATATATATATATTTTAAATAAATTTTTTTCACTATTAAATAATTAAATTAAAAAAACGAGACTCAAATAATAGTATTTTTGTCATTTTTCCTATATGAATGCCCGGAAATCAAAGGGAGTGGGCGGTGATCTGCTTTCCGCGTAACCGAGAATCGCGTGAGCACCGGATTCACGCCGAATCCGATTCTTCTCGTCGTTTTCGGCTTTTCACAAGCGCCGCCTTTTAAAGACGGGGAACCCATCGACGTAGCAAATTATCATACACTAGATCGAAGATCGATTCCCATGTAAAAGATTCATATGACATCAGCATAATAGAACATAAGTGTGCTGTTAAGGTATATAGTACTTGGTCATAATAAAAAAGATAAAGACAAGACTGGTAAACCAGTCAATTTTTCTAAAATAAAGTTGTTAAAATATTACCATTTAAAATATAAATATAAATAATAATCAAGACTGCTCGTCCGGATTGGATTCGAATATAGCTGAAAATATATTACTAAATAGAGAATCATTATATTCCTTGATGCGAGACGAGAATGAAAACACATGGATAAATTGGATTATTCTTTGAAAAAAATGGAAGCCAATTATATCTCAAAAAGAGACAAAACGCTGTACAAATCTCATCTCTTAAATTCCAAAATTGATTATGTATTAAGGGGTGATTTTGAGCAAGACAAGTCATGAAACTTGAAAGGAACAAAAATATGAATGTTAATCCATGCAATATATGCCTATTTGATTAAAGTGGTGTCAAATTAAAGGCATGCATGGACTTTGTAAGGTATGTTGTGGTCCCTTCGTTTCTGTCCGTGAGGGAGAAAGTAAACTAAAAGGACTGACAAACAAAAATGGAGGGTGAAAGATACAAGACGATGCTTGCACATTGAAAGCCCTTCATTTATTTATTTAAAAAAAGGTGCTGTTTCTTTTTCTTTTTTTTTTTTTGTGGAGGGAAACATGGCCACGTGAGCTCGCATGGATTTGTCTTGTTTCTCTTTCAATCCTTTTCTTTTTAATTAAATTTTCTCTTCCAATCCTTGGATTCGAGAAAATAAATAAAAAAAATTAAGATCCCACTTATTTTATTTATTTTCATAAATAAAATAAGATAAAAATTAAATAAAATATTTTTTTTAATATTAATTTTATTTTGAGATTTTAAAAAAATATTTTTTTGAGATTTAAAATATTTGAATTTTTTATTTTATTTTATATGAAAATTTAAAATAATAATAATAATAATGAGTTTGAGATAAGATAAGATGAAATTATTTATAAAAATAAACTTAAGTCTAAAATTAAAATAATGACAATAATACCTAGTTTGAACTTATTATTGGGATTGAGATCTTTTCAATTATCGTTTCAAACATAGATACTAAAAAAAAAGAAATGTAGAAGACGTTGTTCCTCTTTCATGACATCTTTAATTAACAAACAAGTAATTAAAATTTATTTTAAACCACGAGTAAATAAAAATAAATGGAGGATCTGAAAAAAGGACTTCTTTATTGAAGCAATGGTGCTAGAAAGATCTCTTCGTTTTTCTGCATAGAGAGTCGGTCGTCTTTGTGAGCTTTATATCTTTCTTTTTTCTTTTTCTTTTTTTTTTTTGTGATAGGAATGAGCTTTATATCTTAAAAGAACAAAAAAGGGCTTCTTTACTGAGAAACAATGGTGCCTGAAAAAATGTCTTTTGCTGTTAGAGAGAGAGAGAGTACGAGGCAGGTATGAACGTTTAAAAAACATGCCCTGTTTTCCAAGAAGACAAAAAAGAAAGAAAATTCCCTAGCTTTTTGAATCCAACGTTCTTCCGTTTCCAAGGATCTTTCGTACAAATTCCATATCAATTTGGTGGTTTTCAGGAGATTAGAGGAAGATGCCATTCTTTCCCATGGTGCAAGGATTTTTCACATTAAAGAGCGACAAATCTAATCGATTTTCCTGAGCGGGAGCGGTTAATTTTGACCTAAACTGGTATTCATTCGCTCTTTTTGTCCGGCTCAAAAGCTCATCCGATCTGTACCGATCTCGTTTTTGGTAAAGAGGAAGATTGGGCCTATGGTCGGCCCAAGCATTTTCTCTTTCGAGTCTGATTGAGACTTGAGAACCTCTTTTGTTGGGTTTGATTTGTTTTTAAAAAATTATATTTGTAAGTTGGTGTGAATGACACAATAAAATATTTATGCGATAAATTTTATCAATCCGAAGTGTGCATTACAGTCCTATATGTATGCTCTCTGCAGCAGCACTGAAGCCGAAAAATTGAACGGTGGAGATGAACACGTTCCTTATCGTGTCTTGAAATGATATCATACTTTTCACTATTATTTATTATTATTTAATATTCTATCATTATCTTTTCATTATTTTTTTTTTATCATTATTCAGAATATTTAAAAGAATGGCACTGCAACCACTCCTGCGGGATCCGGAATCCGCCAAGGCTATTTATTTTTTTATTTATTTTTATTTCATATATTTATTTTAACAGTTTTAATAGATTTAAAAAAAAAATTACAATATTATTATAAAATACTTACTTAATTATTAAGTAAAAAAACTAAGATTTTTTTTTTTTTTAGTAAGATGTGACTTTTGTTTGTGAATTCAGCATTTCTCTATCTAAAATTACCTTACTACTTACTAAACGCAACCTAAAACACAAACAATAAAGATACTTCGACAAACTCAGATGTGTCACGTCTTAAACATCAAATACACCGGTTGGAATGATATCCTTTCATTGCAGGGAATCCACAGGGCTTACAATTCACAGACTTTCACACCCTCCACCAGACAAAATTCTACACAATGTCACAGCTAACAACAATAACATATCTAAGAAAACATACATACCTAATACCATGCGGATAGGCAGATAGCCCTCCAACCAGGGATTTTTTTAACCATCCAACAGAACTCATGCATCAGGAATCAGCATCAAGAACCGAAAGTGTCTTCATTGCGGTTTGATGCGAGCCAGACTTTCTGATACCATTCCCATCCTAGGTCGCAACTCTGGATCGAGTTCAGTGCAGTTGAGTGCAATATGAAATGCAGCAACAACTTGCTTCTTTGCATAAACCTCGGGCAGAAGTGCCGGATCTATAATCTCGGACAGGGGCCGTTCCTCGCGAAATGCTTTCCTTACAAAACCCTCCAGGCTCTTACCATTGTTTTCTGGTCCTGCATCTGGCAGCTGACCGGTCAACATCTCCAATAGCAAAACACCGAATGAGTAAACATCGCATTTCTGAGAGAACTTGCTCCCAGAAACTCGAACCTCAGGTGCCATGTATATGTTGGGAGGAGTTGAAATGTTTGAATCTATTGCAGGGGTAAATACGATTTGGTTTGAGTTCTGCTTCTTTGATGCTGAATTGGTAAACTTGGCATTGTTTGAAACAAGACGAGCAAGCCCGAAACCAGAAATGTAAGGCTGGAGGTCATCATCAAGAAGGATCTTCGTTGATTTTATGTTGCCATGAACATATTTCCTGGGGCTGAACTCGTGAATGTATGTTAAACCCCTTGCCGCTCCTTGAGCAATTTTCAACCTTGCTGCCCACGACAGTGCTGGCAAAGAATTAGATGGACCCCCTGCAACAATTTAAAACGAGGATACCTACACTGGTTAGATGACGAAGTCAATGAAATGCTTAAAAAAACTGATGGCCACTACTTAGAAGTTAGAACAGACATCGACCACAAGAGGACAAACTTTTTAAGAAAGACACAAATTGCCATTCATACGTGCAATGCAAGTTTAAGTTCCTTGTATCATTTGACATCTGAGATGTAAATACATAATAAAATATGTTTAATCAATCTACATCTAATACTATACAGAAGAAGACAACCGTAAAAATTTCAACAAGACAACTGTTGCTCTTGGTCCATATTATTTCAGAAGTGTGGTGAATTGCAAGGACCACACCCCTCAGTACAAGTTGTGAAAATAAATTGATATATGTACTCAGGAGATAATGAAGGGCACGAGCATCAAAGAACACCCTGAAAGATAAGCGTTCATCTGGTGCACGAGCACTAAGAACAAAAAAGACCCAGAAGGCGTGCAGTCATATTAATAACCATGAACATATCTAAAAGGAGAAAAGAAAATACCAACTAGAAAGCTAAAAATGAAAGAAGCAGCGAAATTGTCTACTTCAGACACCTCAGTATAGATTAGAGGTGTTCAAAGTTTTGAATTTGGAAATTCAATTTTTGGAACCGAAATTTTCTTGCAGCTTTTAAGTAAAAATGCCAAAAATATTAAAAAATAAATAAAATTTCAAAACCGGGCCAGGTATTGGATGAACGGGCCTAGGTATAGTTATAAAGTTAGAATGTACATTTATCACGAACGAAACATACCATCATAGATAGATAGATGAGGACTCCTATAACCATAAACAGACTGTCCAAAAATAACTCTAAAAATTGATGTAATTTCCTTTGATTTGATTTGTTTTTTTTTTTTTTTTATAAGTAATAAGCATCTTTATTAATGAGAAAATAAAAAGGCATAGTCCAAATACACGGGAGGTATACAAAAAAGTACTTGATTTGTTAGATTTACTTCATAATAAAAATAATTTTACAATTAAACGAACCATATAAAATTACGTTAATTTGTAATATTCTTTTTATGTAATCCATTTATGACTACCTGGATGGATATAATATATGGATCGCCTTTTTCATTTCTTTTAACCAACTGTAGTCTCTTCGTTTGGATTCGAAATTGAGATGAGATAAGTTGAGATGAGTTTTGAAAGTTGAATAAAATATTATATTATTGTTTTGAAATCTAAAAAAAATTGAATTGAAATTTGAAAATTTTGTATTGGAATTTGTAAAAAATTGTATTAAATTTTATATTTTGTATGAAAATCTGAAAAAAAGTAATAATGAGTTTAAGATCAACTCGTATTCGAATCCAAACGAGGCCTAAAAGATCACCAGGCTGCTAATCATAACTTACATTTATATATATAGATAGATAGATATATAACTAGCATCAATATCGGAGACATACGGAAGAAAAGTTAGAACTTTGAGACGTTCAAACATAATTTTCTAGTTTCGTGATATGGCCAGCTCGTGAAACGTTGGAAAAATATATGTATGAGTAAAGTCACTATCTAATGAGTATGTGAAAGACAGCTTGAAGCAGTTTGGACTTGCACAACACGGAGTTCCCATCTTCAAAAACATCCAAAAGAATGAAAGCTGCCAAAAGCACTATCGTTATCAACAAAGGGAGGAGAGATAGCAATAGCATACCATGCAGTGCGGTGTACAAGCTTCCGTTGCGGATGTAATCGGTGACCAGTAGTTTCTCATCTTCAGCATAGTAATAAGCTCTCAACTGCACGATGTTGGGGTGGTGGACCCTCGCGATTGCCCCCACCTCGGATTCAAACTCCTTGAATCGCCACGTGTCATCGCCTTCGCTCAGCCGCCTTACGGCCACAACCGTGGGTGGCGCCGCACCTGGTCCCCCTCTCCCAGCCACCACCTTGTACACTATCCCACTCCTGCTCTTTCCAACCACGTACGCCGATGCTCTCAACAAATCCTCCAATTCCAGGCTAAAACCCTCGCCCCCCTCTTCCACCACCACGTATTTACCCTTTTGCCCTTCCTCCTCCACGACCTCACCCTCCTCCATCCTCTGTTTCCCCGTTTTGCCCTCGCCAGACCTCCCCCACTTCCTCCGAGACAGCCACACCGAGATCGACACGGCCCCCACCACTGCTGAAACACCGGAGATAATCCGTATGGCTGATGAGCCTGCTTTCCCGTTCCCCCCCTCTCCACCGCCATTTGGGAAACTAGGGTTGTGGTTGGTGTTCACTGGGTTCTGAGGATCCACGGCGCTCCTGAAAACATTTGGGTTTTGAGCTTCGGGGCATGGAGTCTGCAATGGAAACCCACATAGGCTAGGATTCCCAGCGAAAGCCGTCGGCCCCTGGTTCAACAGGGATCCCACCTGAGGAATTTTTCCGGTGAGATTGTTGTGTTGGAGATCTAAGCTCACTATCACCGGGAACTGTCCGTAAGACTCAGGGACTCCGCCGGAAAATCTATTATATGACAAGTTTAGGGTTCCAGAGAGGTTCTCGAGTTCGCTGAGACTTTCAGGGAGAGACCCATTGAGTAAATTCGATGACAAGTCCAAGTGGCGCAGAGTTTTAAGGGCACGAATTTGGGCCGGGATAGGGCCCGAGAGAGAGTTGTGAGAGAGGTCGAGAGAGAGAAGTCCGGTGGCATTGAAGAGATGGGAAGGAATGGGCATGGAGAAGTTGTTGTGGGCGAGACAGAGTCGCTTGAGCGAGTCGAGTAAACCAAGCTCTGAGGGGATGTAGCCGGAGAATCCCTTGTTGGGGAGGGAGAGTCCCGTGACGCGGTTACGGGTGCAGACAATGCCGTGCCAATGGCAGGGGGTTGGGTCGGATTCGGACCAGGAGTCGAGTGCACGCTTCGGATCGGAGTCGATGGCGGCTTTGAGAGCGAGGAGAGAAAGGCCATCAGAAGTGAGAGAAGAAGATAGTGGAGAGCCGGCAAGGAAAAGGAAGGTGAGAAATGTGGCTATTTGTAGGGCAAGAGACATTTTATTTCATAAAATGGCACTCCCTAATCGTTCATTTCATCAAGTTATGTCATGTGTGTGTGTCTAGCAACGAGGAGTTGCAGAGAGCGAGCGAGTTTGTGTGAAGAGAGGAAGAAGACGAGAGTGTGAGTGTTTTTTCAAAGTTTGAACTTGTAGGGGTGTTCTCGAGGTAGTTAGCTACGTGGCAATACGATTTGAATTTTAATGGCCATTAGTAGAAAAATTCTTATTTATTATCATCACATCACCTCTTATATATAATATTTTTTTAATTTTTTGTCAAATATATAATATATATATAGAGAGAGATAATGAATCTAATAATTTTAATTAATATAAAAAAAATTAAATATAATATATGAGGTAAGAAGATTATAAGTAATAAAATTTACCGATTTATTTTCATTGAAGTCGTGATATATCTTCAGTGATGTAGCCCGACAAAATTTCCTGATAAGGCCAAGTACTTTTTATATTTTTTGTACATTTTTTATATTTTTAAACATTAAAAACTCTGGATATTAAAAATAAATACTTAATTACTAAAGTTCAAGTCAGATATAAGAAATATTTTATCTTGTCTTATTTTATTATTAATTTTTTTTAAACTTTTTATATAAAATATAATCAATTTTTTAAATCTTAAAATAAATAATAATATTAAATAATAATATTTTATTTAATTTTTATCTAATTTTAATTTATTATTCAAATGATATATACTTTTTTATGTTTTGGTGTTATTATTCAAACGATATTTAAGTAAATGAAAAGGTATCATTAAAAATGTTCGGTAACTCTATTTGAATTTTGATACACACAACATAATTTATACAACATATTTTTATAATAAGTATTAAATAGGGAATAATTTTATATATACAATACTTTATAAAAATATTTCTTATTTAATAATTTGTTATGAAATATATTATATAATTATGCTGTGTATATATCATTTCTTATAAGAATACTCTTTTAAAAATTGTTTATAGTTCAAGAACAGATAGTTAATTTAAATCCAATTTTTGTACTGTACGCAAGTTGGAAATTGATCGTCAGCTTTTAGTTCGATTGGCCATCCAATTAGACTGAGCAGTGAGCGGAATGAAATCAGCAAAATCCAGTCCTTTGTCTAAATTCAAGGAAAACCCTAGTTTTATTTGTAAAGATAATATTTTTTTTCAATTAAAAGTATAAATATACAAAGCTAAACAAAACTAAAGGGAAATATCTGATGTAATTTTCCAACGGAAAAAAGAATTATGTTTTATTATTTTTGTGGTCAGACGAGAAACATAAAAAGCTGTCCGCAAAGTGCTCCCATTGTCAGTGGTTTGTATATATCTTTTGTCAGAAAATCGAACAAGGACAGTCACGTTGGGAGTCACTTTTCAGTTTCCACTAACTTCTAACGAGGGTAGTTTAGTAAATCTAAATTAACTGAGATTTGTAGATTCAAAATCGAACGAGAAAGGAAAGCAAAAGCGCATTTTTCTAGAATCCCCAAGCTACTCTATGCACGGACTGCTTGTTTGCACTTTGCACAGGAATTCGGTCTGGTCTTGTGTAAATAGCAGCTGTTACTTGCATGGCTTCCATGTATCCGAGTCTGAGAATCTCCATTCCATTCTTCTTTTCTTTTTTTTTTAATTAAAAATTTCACTTCTTATAATTCTTTTTTAATTTTACTCATTTAAAAAAATTTCTTACACCTCATTTTTTATGTTTTTTCTCATCTATTAAAATAATATTATTTTATTCTTTTTTTATTATTTTTCTATTACTTTATTTTACATTATAATATTATTTCTAATAAAATACAATTAATAAATGCATGAATAGTATTTTTAGGGATGGATCCTCAAATTTAAATAGTTACTATTCACATCACATTTGATGCAGTTAATGCGAGTGCTCTAATAATAGCATAAAGCAAACAATGGATAGGTATCTGCTTCAGGCCTAGGTTATTTTCATAGATAAACTGAAATAAGATAAAATAAAAGTTAAAAAAGTTAAAATATTGTTATAATATATAATTTTAGTATTAATTTTATTTAAAAATTAAAAAAATTATTTTGAAATTTGAAAAAAATGAATTTTTTTATTTTATTTTATATGAAAGTTTGAAAAAAATATAATAATGAGTTTAATATTACATTTTTTTAAATTCTCATACAAAATAAAATAAACAATTTAATTTTTTCAAATCTTAAAACAAAATTTTCAAATCCCAAAAAAAATTAATATTAAAAAAAATATTTTATAATAATATTTTATTCTTTTTTTAATTTTTATATCATTTTATCTCATCTCATCTATGAAAACAAACCAGACAAACTACTCTTCAATAACACAACAAATTATTAGATGAATAGTAACTTAGCCAAAAATTAAAAGAATTATTTCTCATTCCTCTCCAAATATGTAAGTATTTTTCATAATTAATAATTTGGTTTGATTTATTATTATTAAATATAAAATGTAATAAAAATAAAATAATTATTTAACATTAATTAATTTATTTATTTATTTTTATAATATAAATATTTAATATCAATCTAATATTTATTAAGCATGATAAATATTAATATTAATTTAATTAGAACATAATAATAATTATTATTTAATAATAATTTAATATTTAATAAATGTTTTAAATAATGATATTAAGTTATTTCGAATATAATTTTTATTAACATTTAATTGGTAGAATAACAAATGTGATAAAAAAAAATTTAAATAAAAAATTATTAACTTAATAGTATTTTATTATTATATAGAAAGTAAACAGATTATCTAATGTGGGAATTGGATTTAAATGAAATAAGCAAATACAGACTTATGTGATATTGGTTAAAATTTAAATTTGCATTTAGCAAATTCAATAGGAATGTTCTAATCTGGCACTTGACACTCGGTTAAAAATAAGGAAAAAATAAATAAAATAAGAGGGCAATTGAGGATAAAGGATGTGACATAAAACTTAACTTCTCATCAACCATGAAAAGAGCCTCAATGAAAGGGATATGATTGGCTAAAAGAGGGAGGACTTACGGATGATTTCAAGCAAGGATCATCGTCAACCTTCAAGCGATAAGTCGTTATTTTCCATGTTTTTTATGTTAAAGGGATTATAGTCTCTTATATTATGAAATATAAGAGATTATGAAAATCTTGTAGTGCCCTTATCTTATTCCTCTTTAGCATGAGATGACTAGTTTGACGAGATTTTTACCTGATTAATCATGGATGATGATATTTTGGTGGTATAGAATTATCTTTAATCTGCACTGTTTCTTTATACATATGTGGTAAATATTGAACATTCAAGATTGGATAAAAAAATAAATAAATTGGGTTGGACATATCTCGAAAATAGGATCACTAAATTGGGAACAAAGATTCTACCTATAATTAACACAGTCCAACTATATTAAGTTTTAAAAATATCCAATAAAAAAAAAAGTTTTAAAATATGAAGGGAACAATGTTTATTCCCATAACCCTTACATCTTATTCAGATCTAGTAGTACCATTTCTTTCATTTTTTCCACTCAAGGAATCCTTCTTCTCATCGGCCGTAAATTTGAACTCTATCTCTCTCTCATGGATCAAGTGCCATGTGAATGAATGTGCTAAAATTGTATTGGGATTGTATATAGAAGAACTCGAGTCTCATAATATTTTTTTTAATATAATGGGGGTTGGAGGTTCTGAACATGAGTTTTTCATTTAGAAAATCAGATTATGCATCATCAAGTCATTAGGCTCTTGGCAAATCTCAAGATGTTAATTAGTGTCCAAATGGTTATTAAATGCATAATTAGCAACTCCTCACAAGTTTAATAGTCAATAGATTCAATACACATAGGTTACAAACTTATAAACAAAGGTTCACATGATAAAGCCAAGCGTCCAACAAGCTAGCTAGCTAGTGATGATATGATATCGACCTTAATTTCTTGAACTCTATAATAGTTTGGAAAGAGGGACTTCTTTGTATGTATATGAGAGAGAGAGAGAGAGAGTAATAATTGGAAGTAGTAAAGTGTGCTTAGCCAAAAAAAATCTCAAACCGCTAGATCTCTATCTTTCTGCACTATGAATAGTGGTAGCGTGCACTGGAGTGCACTAGTCTGACCGAAGAGATGAAGGCCCGAAAAGCAAAAGAGATCCAAATACGTTGACGGCCTTTAACTTTTAGGAGTCCTTGGGCCCTGCCCGAAAGTTTCTCGTGTTGGTTTCCGATTTAAAAAGGTCGTCGTGTGATTCGAGCCTTTTCAACGGTCGCACTCACCATGGGCCATGGCTAATTGGGAAAAAATGAGAACAAGAAAAAGTATTTTATGCTTTGGCGTGTAAATCTTTTGTAAACTGCTCTTTAAAATATAGCATACATTCATTTCTATTTATTTTTTATAATTCACTTTTTATTTAAAGCTTGCAATTATGCCCTTACATATAATATTACTCTTTGGTAATTAATATATAAAATTTATGATTATAATACCATATACTACATCTAGATTCAACTTTATTCTATTTTAAAAATATGATATGAATTTATTCAATTATTGAATTTACTAACTTAAAAAAATAAAAGTCGACTTATTAGTTGATAGATAGTTCAACTTGATGACATGAAAATGTTACATATTGCGTAAAGAAGTGCTAAATACATATGGAGATTTTGTAAAAATAGATTTACATAATGATGTGATGTATTAAATCCAATTTATAGCAAAATATTACAATCTAGTGTATAACTCTATGTCTTATTTGGATTAGAGAATGAGTTGAGCTCATCTTAACTTATTTTCATTTTATCATTATACTTTTTTAATTTTCTATACAAAATATAAATTTCAATATAAAATTTTCAAATTCTAATACACATTTTTTATATTTCAATTCGATTTTTTTAAATTTTAAAACAATAATAATATTAAAAATTAAATTAAATTCATCTCAATTTATTTCATTTCCCAATCGAAACGAAAACCTTAAGATATGTCAAGTTTATAAGTTTATAATTATGAAATATACCAATAATTTTTCTATTACACACAGGTATATCATGAACCTCATTATTAAATGAGAGTGAGTGGTTAAGGCTATGTTTGGCTATTGAATAAAATTTGGATCATCTCAAATCAATAATTGATGAACTCATCATTTTTTAATATCTCATAAAAAAGTTAAATCAATCTCAATTTATTTCATATATTTTAATTTAAAAATTAAATTAATCTTAACTTAAAGAAAGTTAACTCCAAGTCAATGAGATTTATAACAATTACTATTTACAATTAACTCAATTTATCTCAAAAATCAATTGTTCCCAATGAGCATTATGGACTTTTTTGAGCATCAGCGCAACAACATATCTTAACAAGTCCAGTGTAGCAAGGAAGCACACAGATGTCGCCAACCATGGTCCATGAATATGCTGTTATACTCTCACAATATTTTTTTATCTTTATCTTATTTAATTATTATAATATTTTTAAATTTTTATATAAAAAATATATATTTTAAAAAAAATTTAAAATAAAAATAATATTAAAAAATAAAATTTAATAATATTTTATTCAATTATTAACTTTTATCTCAATTTATCTAATTTAAATTTTATTTATGAAAACAGACGAATTTGAAAGATAATAGAATCTAGATGCTTGTTATCTCTTTTAAAGAAAATTTTTTATTTATAAAAAAAATAATTATATGATATAGTTTTATTTATAGAAAACTTTCTAAAAATTCAAATACTATTATTAATTTTATTATTTAAATAATGCAAATAATATTAATATAACTCAAAAGTAAAAATAATGTTTAGACTTTGTATTTTAAAAAAGTAAAATTAAAACGGGACATTTTCTGCCGATTTTATTTATTTATTTATTTGGATACAAAATAAAATTAATGTCGAAGGCATAAATAATATAAAGAGAGCGTACAATTTTATTAAATTTGTTAAATATGAAAATTTCAAACTCAAAAATAAAAACAATTATAGATTGGTAAATTATTGCCAGAAGGTTCAGTATGTGTATTTCAGAATGAAAAGATCTCCCTCCATTTTCCTCTCTCTACACAGACCCATTCTAATTTCCGTGTTAAGTTTCAAAACCCCCGTACGCCATGGAGCTGATTGTGTGGGCTCTCTCATTTTTCATCGATTTAGCTCTCATGGCATCCACCTTTTATCAGGTATTGCACTTCTCATTTCAACCTCTCAAAAACCCTAACTCATTTGTTTTGTTTTTATTTTTTAGTATCTTGAAAGTTGAAACACTGGTTGTGCTGACTCAGTTATCTGTTTTATCCATTTGGTTCCCGATAAAGGTAGGGAAATCTTGATGTTTTAGATTTTGTGTCTATGAAGTTTATGTGGAGGCGGCGAACTATTCGCAGCTTGGTTAGTTAATTGTGATAAAAATGATTTAGGAATTTCAGGGGAAATGAGCGGACAGTATGTGTTCTTGCAAAATGTGTTTTCTCTTCTAGTTTACTGCGAATTCTCAGCAATCAAACTATGGAGATAATTGATGACGACTTTGACTGAATCCTTATTCACTGGAGCGCCGTTTTGTCATATTTTTCATCAAGACATTCATATTCGTGCAGTATTTGGTTCATGTTTAGTACTCGTTCTCTGGAATTTGAACTCAATTATTGCTTTTGCAATGATTTATTGCTTTTCATCTTGCTTTAGTTGCACCCGAGTTTACAAAATGGCCTTGGTAATTTCTTGCAAAAGCGCATGCATCATTTCACAGAAGTAATGCTTATTCTTTGATCATATTCTCAGCGCAAGAGGCTTTGTGAGTTTATATATGCCACTGAGTGTTTATAAAATCTGGAGGTACTAGCTTTGTGCTTTAAGAAAGTTGTAGGCCATGTTAGTTACATTTATACCTGACGTTGGATATACCTTATTTCTCTGAATAATTTTTGTAGCTTGTTATCTTGACGGACTTGGAGGCTGACTACATAAACATTTACGATACAGCATCTCGCCTCAATCGCATCATCATCCCTGAGTTCGTTGTGCAAGGAATACTATGTGCAGTTTTCCTCATCACATGGCATTGGTTCATGTTTCTGATGACGGTTCCCCTTGCTTGCTATCATGTGATGCTGTAAGTAAAATCTGTACACTGTATTAAAGTACAATAATTCATGGTATAAAGCTTTTTCTGCAGTTAGGTGTTCTTTTTTCACCAGTTATTTCTCAACTAGTAGGGTTGGAACTTGCCTGGACCTTCTGTTGCTTGAGGACTCACATGCCCTCTAAAGAGCTTACCTACTTGTTATCCTTCTAAAATTAAATCTTGATTGGTAGTTTATATAAGCTCCTTGCAAAGTTCAACGTGTTGCTTCTAGTAGGTAAGCATGGACCATTTATTTTCAATTTGATAAATGATGGCTTTACAAGTGTTAATAGATACAACTTAGTATGCTTAAAAAAAGAGAGAAAGAAAGAATAGATACAACCTAGTTTTTCTAGTGTTGGTGTTACATTTACCAGTATGAGTAATTCATGGAAATGACTAATGCATCAGGGAAATGCCAGTGTTACATTTACCAGTTTCCACACTTCTGTTATTTTATCTGGCCCATTTGCTTTGGTGTTTTTTTCAAACTGGTCTGATCTGAACTGTTAAGTGTGAAAGATCAGAACTATTAAGCTCTTGCAGCCTGAAACACCACCCTTCCCTTCTCTTTAATTTTTTAGTAAGTAATAAGAGATTTTATTTCCAAGAATAGGGCCTAAGCTCAAGTATACAGGATGTATACAAAGGAAATACCTACTGCTCTTTGCGCCGGATCATTATCACAGATTAGTGTTGTATGTGCAAGAATTCGGGAGAGTCTGTGGATCACCTTTTGCTACAGTGTGAGATAGCTAGATACTTGTGGATTGAAGTTTTCAGTCGAGTTGATTTGAACTGGGTTATGCCTGCCACAGTAGTTGAGTTATTGGCTACTTGGACATCTCTTGGAGGTGCTACTTCCATCAAAATAGTATGGAAGATGGTCCCTATCTACATTATGTGGTACATATGGCGAGAGCGAAATGATTGAACCTTTGAAGATAATGAATAGACACTGGAGGAACTTCGATCCTTATTTTTTTGTATCTTTTTATTATAAGCTATAGCTGTAGATTTCAATGGCCTCCATCTTCATTGGTTTCTTGTATCTTATTATCCATCCATGATCTGGATAAGTCTTGTCTCATGTATACCATCTTGTGTATTTGGGCTTTACCTATTCTATCAATAAAATTGTTTACTTATCCAAAAAAATACCTACTACTTTCTAAAAAAAAGAAGGAAATATAAAACTAATATTGGAAATCAACAAACTCAAAAGTACTAAAGAAAAAATATCTTAAGATATCCCAATGAACGTTCTTTTTCTTTAAAGCATCTTCCATTCCTTTCAAGTTATAAACACCACATGAACAAGAAGGAATCATCTTCCAAATATTAACAACATTCTTGCTACCCTTCAATCCCTTCCACCCTACAAATAAATCCCCCCACTTCTTTGGGCTTTACCCAAAGTAGACCATTCTGGTTTAAAACCTCATTCCATAAGAACCTCGCCACTTCACAATGAAGAAAGAGATGATTAACAGAAACACCATCCTTCTTGCACATGACACACCAATTAGCAATGTCCATACCTCCCATTCTAAGATTTTCAATTGTCAACACTTTGCCCATGGATACCACCCAACAGAAAAAGCAACTTTGGAAGAAACTTTCACTTTTCATATGTTTTTCCAGGGGAATTCACATCTCCGGTGACTTGTTAATATGCTATAAAAAGAAGAAACTGAGAACTTAGAATTTCCTGCATGAACCCATGGCATGTTGTCCTCCCTACCAAGCATCAACTTTGAACTGTAAAGTCTTCCCAAAAAAGCCTTAGCGTCATCCACTTCCCAGTCATTAACATCCCTAAAAAAGTTAGCATTCCACTGAATATTATTGTGAATGCAAAAAAAAAAAAAAAAAAGAATTTCTCACATCTGCCTTTTGATCCCTCGCAATTCTAAAAAGAGAGGGAAAATCCAACATAAGTGTAGAATCCCCACACCACAAGTCATGCCAGAAAAGTATCATCTTCCTATCTCCCACCTTTAATCTAATATGATTAGAAAATTTTCCCCATCCTTTTCTAATTAACTTCCACAAACTCACCACATATGCACCTCTAGTATCTATTGAGCACCAACCTCCCCACAAACTACCATATTTTTCATCAATAACATTTTTCCATAAGGCATTTCTTTCCAAATGGTATCTCCAAAGCCATTTTCCAAGTAATCCACAATCAATCGATTGACAAACCACCATCCAACTAATCAAATGGAGTTTTTTTCCTTCTCCTTGGACAAGTAAATCATTTTCCAACCAGCTAACTTTCTTTCAGTTTTCTTAGTCACCCATTCCCAAATATTAATAGATTTATAAGAAGCCCCAAAAGGAAGCCCAGGTACCTTATAGGGAGTGAAGAAATTCTGCACTCTAGAATATTTGCCAAGTCTGGAATATTCTGAACAGAACCCGTAGGAATGACTTTACACTTTGATGAATTAACTCTTATCTTCAATAAGGCTTCAAAAACATAGCAAAAGTGTTCTTAAAGCACAAAGTGTGTCAAAAATTGGGCTCACTAAAAATCAATGTTTCATTAGCAAACAATAAGTGTGAAACTTATAAATTGCTCCGGACCTCATCACACACCACATAGCTGGACAGAAAATTACCATCCACCGCCTTCTCAATCATTCTACTCAAGGCATCCATAATCATAACGAAAATAAAGGGAGAGATGGGATCAGCTTGCTTCAAATCACATGAGCTATTAAAGAATCCAACCGGTTCTCTATTAACCAAAATTGAAAATCTCGAAGTTGACACATAATGCTTTATCCACGAACACCATTTATCTCCAAAATCATATCTCCTCTGCAAATAAACAAGGAGTCCCTAGCACACATGGTCATAAGCCTTTCCATTATCAAAGGAAACTAGGGTTTTCTTTATTGTTTCTCTTCATAGGATAAGTTTTCTAAGATTATCTTGTATTTAAATTACTTGTACATATTTAGATAAGATAAATTTTGTAATCCTAGAACTTTATTTTATTTTATTTAATTTAATTAGAAGGAAACACCTCAATTGAGGTAATTCGACCAATTATTTTGACATAGTATCAACAGCAGGTTACTAGATTCCCAACTTTACGATTTTTTTTCTTCTCTCGGCGGCGGCTTCTTGGGTTCTTCATCTTGGTACCTTCAAAGCTTGTTTCTTAGCTTCTCGTGAGCCTTTTGGCACTTGGGTTTCGGTTTTCTTTCACTCGGCTTCTCAAGTCTCCTTCGAATTCTTGGTACAGACTACCAAGGGAATTTTCGGCCATCCCTGTTTTAGTTTCTTGGAATTTGTTTATCGGGGTGGTTCTTGTGTCTTTGTCGGCGCCTTCTGTTGGGTGTGTTCTTCCGTTCAACACCATTTTCTGGTTTCGTGGAACTATTTCGGCGCACATCACTGGTTTTATTCAGCATCTTGGCGCTCTTTGTTTGGTTTCAGTGGCCTCGACGTGTTTTTTTTTTTCTTTTTCTGAGGGTGGTTTTTGAGCTTCTATCGGCGCCTTTTGTGGGGTGCTTTGACTCTGTCGGCAACCTTTGTCAAGCATCTAGGTCTTTCTCAGCACTCGTGGCTTTGCTCTGGTGTTTTCCGGCATCTTGAGGTTCCCTCAATTTGGGGTTAATTTTTGTTGTGGTTCTTGGTTGATTTCACTTGTTCGATGCTGCCTGTGCAAGTTCAGTGGATCCATCCAGATTTTTTTTAACCAAAATTTCACTTTGCGTATGGTTGATTGTCTCTCTCAGCATCCTCTGTTTGTGACTGTCAACTTTGTTGGTCTTTGTTTTTGACTAGTTCTAGTGCACTCGACGTGTAATTTATCTTCTTTGGGCTTCTCCACGTCTGCAGTATTGTTTTAACTTGGGTAAGTATATCTCGTGGGCCTTCATCTTAGGCTTCCTTAGTTTGGGCCTCTCAAGTTGTTTTCTTTTAGTTGGGCTGCGGTTCATATTTGTTAAATAGAGATAATTAGGTATAAATTGTGTGTAAATATTTGACTAAACTAAGTAAACAATTGAGGCACTGAAATTAAGTAGTTGTAGGCACCGAAAGTATCAGTTGAGGTGCGTGAAATACTTGACTGTGTGATGTATAGTTCTTCTATATAATTGAAAGGAAATACAAGGAAAAAGTATTCAGACCAAAATTAACATGGTATCAGAGCTCATTTGATTGCCATGGCCTTCAAGTCTGAATCACTCAGTGCAATCTCTGCTCTTGGTGAAAGCAAGTTCACTCTTGCTCTTAGTGTGGGCCAGTCGACGTCTTCTGAGGTCATTGGTGCCTTCTGTGTGCGATGGTGGTGAACCTGGTGTGTCCGATTGATTCGGTGATGACCCATTTTGTGGGTTTATTGTTATGTGGGAGTCGACCTCATCTGTGGAGGTTTTCTGACTATTTTTGGTGGTGAACCCGACGTGAATCCAACTATTTCGGAGGTATCGGCAACCTCTGTGGTGAATCCGACTGTTTTTGGGTGAATTTCTAGTTGTTGGTAACTTCTGTGCAACCCATCGGTCTGGTCTGTGGTCGTCGGAGCCCTTTGTGGTGGTGGTTAGCTGCTTGGTCGTCGGTGCCTTCTGTGCAACTTCCGACGCGTAGAGATCTTTTCGGTGGTTTTTTGTAGGGTATTTGAATTTTGGCTGTTAGTCGATTCAAGAGATTAGAAAATCAAGGGAAGAACCAAAGAGGTTAGTAGTCAAAATTGCCTTCATTGACTTTATATATTTGGACACATCGGAGATTTTTTTTTTTGATACTAAGGCAATCAACACATTTTTTTATCTTATCTGAGTTGTTAGGCATATTTAAATATTTTTAGTGGGTTTAGTCATGTCTATTGAAAATTCCATTATTCGATTTAATGGAAAGAATTTTCCTACATGGGAATTTAAATTTAAAATGTTCTTAAAAAGAAAAGAATTAGCAAATCATATTGATAATTCTGATAAAATTTCCACTGATAAAAAAGAACTTGCCCAATGGAAAGTCAACGATGCTAAGGTGGTTTCTTGGTTGTTGGGAACACTTGAACCACATCTTGTCACAAATCTCTGTTGTTTTACTATGGCGCAAGCTATGTGGGACTACTTGCACTGTATTTATCATCAAGATAATAGCGCTCGGAAGTTCCAATTGGAGTTGGAAATCAGTACTTTCAATCAAGGTAACTTGACTATTGAACAGTTTTATTCTACTTTTATTAATCTTTGGAGCGAATATTCTTTTATTATGTATACCAAAGTACCATGGCGGCACTTGCAGCTCATTAAATGGTTCACACTAAGAGTTCACGCGATCAATTTTTGATGAAGTTTCGGTTTGAGTTTGAACCTGTTCGAGCCGGTTTATTAAACCGTAATCCAGTTCCTTCTTTGGATATTTGTTTGGGAGGTTTATTGCGTGAAGAACAACGGTTATCCACTCAGATGGGTATGACTTCTGAAAAGGTTGTTTTTGAGCCTTTGAATGTAGCCTATGCAGCACAAGGGAGAGGGAAGAACAAGTTACAATATTACAGTTGCAAGGAGTTCAGTCACATCGCTCGTAATTGTCCTAAGAAAGTTTGCAACTACTGCAAGAAAGAGGGACACATCATCAAAGACTGTCGGGTGCGGCCTCAGAATTGCCAATCCCAAGCTTTTCAGGCTGCTGTTCAGCCATCGTCTTCTTCTGCGCCCCCCACTGTAAGCTCTGATTCATCTGTTCTCACACCTGCCATGGTCCAACAGATAATTGTGTCCACTTTTACGACTTTAGGCCTGCAAGGTATGGGTACTACCTCCACTTCTTGGATTGTTGATTCGGGTGCTTCTAATCATATGACTGGTAGTATGATTGGTCTCCATGATGTTTGTAAGTATGGAGGCATGCAAAATATTCAGATTGCTGATGGCAGTACTCTTCCTATTACTGTTGGTCATTTGGGTTCTTCATTTCGAAATGTTTTTATCTCTCCTGGATTATCTACCAATTTGATTTCTGTTGGACAATTGGTGGATCATAATTGTGACGTTCATTTTTCTCGTGGTGGTTGTCTTGTACAGGATCAGGTATCGGTGACGGTGATCGCGATGGGGCCTAAAGTGGGACATCTATTTCCTTTACAGTTTTCCATTTCTAATGTTATTTCTCTTGCATATACGGCTACTGCCAATAATCATGAAATTTGGCATAAGAAATTGTGTCACCCTAATTCTGTTGTCTTGACTTATCTTATGAAACATGGTTTTTTGGGCAATAAAGATTCGTTTACTTCTTATTCTGTTTCTTTTGATTGTGCTACTTGATTGTGCTACTTGTTTCTTATCCTGTTCCTTTTCCTGCACATGGTAGTCGTGCTTCTAATTGCTTTGAAATTGTGCATATTGATGTTTGGGGTGTAAGTATAATTTTTTTTCATGGTCAATATCGTTATTTTATGACGTTTATGGATGATTTTAGTCGCTTTACTTGGATATATTTTCTTCGTTCTAAAGTTGACGTGTTTTCCTTCTTTCAAAATTTTGTTGTGCTTGCCGAAACACAGTTCAGTACTTGTATCAAAATCTTACACTCCGACTCAAGGGGGGAATACATGTCTCATTCTTTTCAGACGTATCTTCAAAAAAAGGGGATCATCTCCCAGCATTCTTGTCCTTATACCCCTCAATAAAATAGAGTCGCTGAGCGTAAGAATCGTCATCTCTTAGATGTTTGTACTTTATTGATTGATTCGTCTGTACCATCTAAGTTCTGGACAGAAGCTTTATCTACTGCTGTCTATTTGATCAATCGTTTGCCTGCTCCCACTTTAAATTATGATTCTCCCTATTTTCGTTTATTTGGCATATCTCCTGAGTATCAATCCCTTCATACTTTTGGGTGTGTTTGTTTTGTTCATTTACCACCTGTTGATCGTCACAAGCTTACTGTCCAGTCTGTCACATGTGCATTTATGGGATATAGCCCTACTCAGAAAGGATTTATTTGTTATGATGTTCATGCAAATAAATTTCGAATATCTCGGAATGTGATTATCTTCAAAAATTAATATTTCTTTCAGTCTCAAGTTATTTCCGATCCCCATGTTGCTCTTCTTCTAGCTTTTAATGATGGGTCTTCCTTTATTGAGCGGTTTAAACCAAGTCTAGTATATCGTCGACGTCCTCCACCATCTCTAACAGACACTGATCCGCCACCTGATTCTGTGGTACCTCGGCGCTTCACCTGGGTTACACATGCACCTGATAGGTATAGTTTTTCTCATACCTCGCTTACTGTAACTCTCGATATTGTTTTTGTTCCTCACTCTTATGCCCAAACAGCTTCTTAAGCATGTTGACAGCAGGCCATGCAAAAAGAGATCCGAGCTCTTCAAGATAATCACAATTGAGATATTGTGACTTGTTCTTTTGGTGTCAAACCGATTGGCTGTAAATGGGTGTACTTAGTTAAGTTTCGATCTGGTGGCTCACTCGACAGATACAAGACTCGTTTTGTGGCTCTTGGGAATCGCCAAGAGTATGACATTAATTATGATGAAACATTTGCCTTCGTTGCTTGCTAAGATGACTACTGTTCGGACTATCGTAGCACTTGTTGCTTCACAGGGTGGTCTCTCAGGCAAATGGATGTGAAGAATGCTTTCTTACATGGAGACCTAAAAGAAGAAATCTATATGTCTCTACTTCCTGGCATGTTTACTTCACCTTCTTTGGAGATTTTTCGGCTACGCCGATCATTGTACAGACTAAAACAGGCTCCACGCACATGGTTTGATAAATTTCGCTCTACTTTGCTTGCCTTTCAATTTGCTCAGAGTCAGTTTGATTCCTTTCTTTTTCTTCGCAAGACTTCTGCGGAAATTGTATTGCTCCTGGTATATGTTGATGACAGTGTGATTACAGGCTCTAATACTGAATTAATTCAGCAGTTACAACAGCATCTCAAGACCTTTTTTCATATGAAAGATTTTGGTCCTTTACATTACTTTCTTGGTCTTGAGGTCCAGACTACTCCATCTGGTATATTGTTACATCAGCACAAATACACACAGGAATTGATTTCATTGGATGGTCTCCAATCGGGTAACTTTGTTCTTATCTTATTGGAGGTTAATCTCAAGCTTTATCGTGAGGAAGGTGAGCTTCTTTCAGATCCATCCTTGTATCGGCAGCTCGTTGGGAGTTTGAACTACTTGATGATTACTCGCCCTGACATTTCTTTTGCTGTGCAGCAGGTCAGTCAATTTATGCAGGCCCCCCGACATCTTCATCTAGCTGTTGTCTACCGTATTATTCGATATCTAAAGGGCACGTCTTCACGTGGTTGTTCTTTCTTAATGAATCTTTATTACAACTGGTGGGATATAGTGATGCTGATTGGGCTGGATGTGCAGATACTCGTCGCTCTGTTACTGGATGGTGCATGTTCTTAGGCAATGCACTCATTTCTTGGAAGAGTAAGAAGCAAGACAGTTTCCAAATCTTCCACTGAGTCTGAATATCATGCCATGTCTTCCGCTTGTTCAGAGATCAAGTGGCTTCGTGGGTTATTAGGCGAACTTGGTTTTTTTCAGCTTCATTCCACTTCCCATCATGCGGACAATACCAGTGCTATTCAGATCGCTGCTAATCCTGTTTTTCATGAGCATACGAAATATATTGAAGTCGACTGTCATTCCATACAAGAAGCCTTTGACAAACATATCATCACTCTTCCTCACATTTCTACTAAGCATCAAACTGCAGACATATTCACTAAAACGCTTTTTCGACATTGACATCAGTTCTTGGTTGACAAATTGATGCTTATTGATCTACCAGCATCAATTTGAGGGGGATGT
The DNA here is from genome assembly GCA_036559045.1 of Platycarya longipes. NCBI lineage: Eukaryota > Viridiplantae > Streptophyta > Magnoliopsida > Fagales > Juglandaceae > Platycarya > Platycarya longipes. The sequence continues at coordinate 3,946,284 of CM071798.1, forward strand.
TAAAGAGAGATAATTAGGTGTAAATTGTGTGTAAATATTTGACTAAACTAGGTAAACAACTGAGGCACCGAAATTAAGTAGTTGTAGGCACTGAAAGTATCAGTTGACGTGGCAGAAATACAAAGAAAAGGTATTCAGACCAAAATTGACAATATTGACGTGCCTTCGAAATTGGCACTTCAATATTTTTGCTTTGGCTCTTTTTCGGTACTAGCTTGAGGTGTGCTTATATATTGTTGATTTGCCTCTCCTTTATTTCATTGAGATGGACTCCACTGTGTGGGGAAAATTCAGGGGTTGAGATTATAGCACTACACGATGCTATAGTTGCAAAGGTTTTTGTCATATTGCCACCCATTGTCCAAAGAAATTTTGTAACAATTACAAAAAATATGGTCATATTATCAAGGATGGTCCAATCCAACCTCCTTGAAAACAAGAGCGTGCCTATTCTACCTCGATTAACGTTTCAAGTGCATCCTCTGCTACAGCTCTTGCTGTCGTCACTCATGCTTTAGTACCTGCCGGTTCTAGTCCTACTACTCTTACTCTTCATATGGTACAACAAATGATTATTTTTGTCTTTTTTCCTTTAGGCATCTCAGGTAAACCAAAGTCATTTCCTAAATCTTGGCCTCATCGATTCTGGTGCCTTAAATTATATGACTAATAATTTCAATTTGTTACATAATCCTCAGTCTTATGATGGTACTCTTAAAATATACGACAAATGGTAGTTCATTACCAATTTCTGCCATGAGTGATGTGTCCCCTATCATTTAAAATGTCTTGGTTTTTTCTAATATTTCCTCCGATTTACTTTCTGTTGGACAATTTGTTGACAATATTATAATGTCTCTTTTTCATCTTCTAGTTGTGTTGTACAGGATCAAGTATTCGGGAGGATGATTGCGAGGGATCCTAAAGAGGGTCAGCAATTTCCGCTAAATCTCAGTTAAGCTTTTCATGAGTCTAATCCTTTTATTTTTTTTGATGCTGTCAAAATAAGTACTAAGGACTGACATCGCTATTTAGGTTATCCCAATCCTAACGTACTCCAAACTTTGTTTAAATCTGCTGGCAGTTGCAATTAATAATAAATATTCTAAGTCAATCAAAATGAGTTCTTTTGATTGCACCTCTTGCAAACTTGCCAAAAGCAACGTGTTATCGTTTCCACAACATGATTCTCATGCCTCTCGAGTGTTTGACATAGTTTATAGCAATGTTTGGGGTATATATCCTATTATATCACATGATCACTATAAATACCTTATTACATTTATTGACGATTGTAGTAGATTCACTTGGATCTATTTTTTTCGTACTAAAAGTGAAGTGTTTTCTTTTTTAAAGCCTTTCTTGCACTCGTTTAGACACATTTGCTTTCTTTATTAAGGTCTTACGATCTGATTCTGGGGCTGAATATGTCTCATGAATTTCAGAATTTTCTTCAAGAAAAAAGTATTATTTTTCAACGTTCTTGCCCATCTACTCCACAACAAAATGGAGTAGATGAGCGTAAGAATCGACATTTACTTAATATAGTTTGGGCTTTTTTGACTCATTAGTTTCATTTCGTTTTTGGTGTGAGGCATTAGTTACCGCTATCCATTTAATTAATCGATTGCCCACACTTGTTTTATATAATGTTTTTTTTTTTTTTTGATAAGTAAAATTTTATTATATAAGGCAAAAGCCAATTACAAGATTCACCATGACCTATTTTACATAATGGTTCTCCTTATTCCATACTGTTTGGTCACATACCTAACTATTTTGATTTGCATATATTTGGTTGTGTTTCGTTCATCTTCCACCACATGAAAGACATAAATTGATTGCTCAATCTGTTAAGTGTACTTTTTTTGGCTATAGTTCGACTCAAAAAATATTTCTTTGTTACGATCCTAATGCTCGACGGATTCAAATTTCCAAAAATGTTTTGTTTTTTGAGAAGCAACAATTTTTTCTCTTATATAGATTCTATTTCACCTAGTTTTTCAAGTCTTCATGATGAGCCTGAGTCCTTACCTATGCCAAATCCTGATACCTCTTCTACTCTAGTGGCTCGGTTTAAATCTGGTCTTGTCTACACTCGATGTCATCACACCTCTTTGGCTGACCCTTTGATAGCTTCTCAAGATTCTCTTCCTCAGGCACCCGATCCGACATCTACCATAGATCCTACTGCTCTTGTCCCTTGAAAATCTACCTGTCTCCCACCCACCAGATCGGTATGACTTTTCTTCTCGTACTCCTATGACTGATATATTATCTTCCATTGATATTCCCTCTTCTTACAAGGAGGCTATGGAACATGAGTGTTGGAAGCAAGCAATGCAAACAAAACTTGATGCACTCACGGATAATCATACCTGGGATGTGGTACCATGTCCTTCAATCAAGCAAATCGATAGTAAATGGGTATACTTTGTTAAGCTTTGTTTTGATGGCTCACTAGAACAATACAAAGTTATATTGGTTGCTTTGGAGAATTGCCAAGAGTATGACATAGATTATGATGAGACAATTGCTCCAGTTGTCAAGATGACTACTGACATGTTCGCCTATTACTTGCTTTTACTGCTTCTAAATTTTGGCAATTACATCAGATGGATATCAAGAATGCTTTCTTGCATGGGGATCTAAAGGAAGATATCTACATGAGACCCCATCTAGTATGCCTCTTTTATCTACTACGGTTGTCTGTAAATTAAAGAAGTCTTTATATGGTCTTAAACAAGTTCCTCGAGTTTGGTTTGAAAATTTTCGCAATACTTTGCTAGGGTTTCTTTTGAGCAAAATAAGTATGATGCTTTCTTATTTTTGCATAAGGGTGATGCTAGAGTAGTATTTTTGTTGGTATATATAGAATATATTATCATCTCTGGTTCAGATGGCCTATTGATTCAAAAATTTCAGCAACATTTTCATAATGTGTTTCACATGAAAGATCTTGTAGATCTTACCTACTTTCTCGGATTAGAAGTTAGATTTCAGCCACAAGATTTATTTCTCAATCAACACAAGTATATTCAAGACTTAATTCAGTTAGGGAGATTGGAAAATACTACTCCAGTTGATACTTTTCAGGAGGTGAATGTTAAGTATAGGAAAGACGAAAACGAACTTCTCCCGGATCCTACCTTATACCGTACGTTGGTTGGCAGCTTGATTTATCTCACTATCACGCGCCCTGATATTACCTATACTGTTCACACTGTTAGTAAGTTCATGGATTCTCCTCGACATTTTCATTTTGTAGCTGTTCGTCGATTATTTGCTATCTATTAGGGACTCCTAATCGTGGACTATTTTTTCCTAAGAGTTCTTCTCTTCACTTGACTGCCTACAGTGATGCAGATTGAACTGGTTGTTCGGACTCTAGACATTCTACTATTGGATGGTGTGTCTTTCTTGGCGACTCTCTTATCTCTTGGAAGTATAAGAATCAAGATTGTGTATCTAAGTCATCTACAGAGGCTGAATATCAAGCAATGTCTGTTGCATGTTTAGAAATTGTGTTATTCTTTCAGAACTCAGGTTTGCATAAAGACATCCCACGCCTCTTCATGGTGATAATATAAGTGCGATTCAAATTGTAGCTAATTCATTTTTTCATGAACGTACGAAACACATTGAAGTTGATTATCACTATATTAGATATGCCTATGAGTCTAAAGCTATCGTTCTCACTCATGTGCTCATTGAACACCAAGTAGTTGATATCTTCACCAAAGTCTTGATTCGACAATGGCATAAATACTTAGTTAGCAAATTGTTGCTAGTCGACTCACTAGCATCAATTTGAGGGAGGGTATTGAAGGAAACTAGGGTTTTCTTTATTGTGATGTGGCAGTCTCTTAATAAGTAAGTTTTCTAAGATTATCTTGTATTTTAAATTACTTGTGCATATTTAGATAATATATGTTTTGTAACCCTAGAACTTACTGTTATTTTATTTAATTTAATGAGAAGGAAACACCTCAATTGAGGTACTTCGGCCAATTATTTTGACATCTATGTCCAATTTGATTAAAGTACCAGCTTTTTCTCCATTTCAATTCTACTTTTCAAGCATTCATTAGCAATTAAAACAAATTCTAAAATTCATCTTCCCCTCACAAAGGCATTTTGCAATTTTAAAATAATCATCTCCCTCATCCTGCTCAAATGGTTGGCCAGCATCTTTGAAATAATTTTATACACTTCATTCACCAAACAATCAGGTTGAAAATCTCTCATCCGCACAGCCCCTACCTTTTTTGGATTAAGTGTAATGAAAGTCGCATTAAAACTCTTTTCAAACCTCGTGTACAAATGAAATTCAGCAAACACTTTCATTGTATCTTCTCTAACAATGTCCCAGCATGCTTGCTAAACACCAAAGAGAACCCATCCGGACCCGGAGCCCTATCCCTATCCATACCCTTAACCACATTAGGTACTTATTTTTCAAACGCCCTCTCTAGCCAATCAGCTTTGACCTGATCTATAGAATCAAAACAAAGTCTGTCCAGTTTTGGTCTCCAAGAAAAATCTTCTGAAAACAACTGCTCATAAAAAATCACTGTGAGCCTTAATATCTTCTTGATCCGTAATAAGTTTGTCCCCATCTCGAAGAACCTCATTCACATTATCTCTTCAATGAGAGTTTTCCATTTGATGAAAGAACTTAGTACACCTATCTCCTTCCTTCAACCACAACACCCTAGATTTTTGCGTCCAAGAAATTTCTTCTATTGATGCTCTATTTTCCAGTTCAGAAACCACCCCCATTTTTCTACTCTTGTTTTCGTCCCCTGAAATAACCCCTTGCACCTCCTCATCCAAACCTCTCAACTTTCTAAAAGAAGCTTCTCCTGCTGTCCAAATTTCCAAACTCCTCTTTATTCCATTTCTTATTAAATCTTTCTTTAGAAATTTCAATTTTCCAGCCAGAACAAAACTAGGAGTGCCTGAAAATTTATAAGAATTCCATCAACTTCTCATCTTGTCCACAAATCCCTCATCGTTATGTTTTCAAATTTAAAATACATTTTCCCACCCTCAATTCCACCATAATCTAACAAGATAGGATAATGATCAGAACAGATTCTTGGCAATAATTTCTAAACTCAAACTAGAAAAATGAGCCTCCCATGAAGGCGAAACAGATCCTACCAGCCTTGAATATGACCTTTCATTTGTCCAAGTATAATCTCCTCCCACCAAAGGTAAATCAATCAGATTCAGTTCAAATATTAAATCTGAAAAAGTAGACTTAGAATCTCCTTCCCTTCTCTTTTTTTTTTCATCACTCTTTCCTTTGCTCATTAAAATTTGGCTCATTAAAATTCGGCATTGTGTTTCCACGGCTCGGTTCTCGATTCTTGTGAACGGTACACCTTCTAGTTTTTTTGACAGTTCCAGGGGCTTGCGACAAGGAGATCATTTATCTCCTCTTTGTTTTTCATTGTCATGGAGGCACTGGGGTGGATGGTGACGACTGTTGTGGGGGGAGGTTGCCTATTTGGATTTCAGGTGGGTAACGACACTAGTGGTGCGATTACTATCACCTCTCTTATTTGCAAACAACACTCTTCTCTTCTGCGATGCAGAGGTTAGCCAGATCCAAACGCTAAGAGCATTATTACTATGCTTTCAAGCAGTGTTGGGGCTTAAGGTGAATCTTGGGAAGTCTGAGATGGTTATGGTGGGTGTGGTGCCAAACATTACGCATTTAGCGGGTTTCTTGGATTGCAAAGTGTCATCGCTACCCATGAAATATTTGGGAATTCCGTTGGGAGCCACTTTCAAGACTAGAGCCATATGGGATGGGGTAATGGAGAAGATAGAGAAAATATTGGCAATATGAAAACGGGTCTACCTATCGAAAGGGGGTTGACTCACTCTTATCAAGAACACTTTTACCAATCTTCTCACTTATTATTTATCTTTGTTTCCCATGCCTCCAGGGGTGGTGAGAATGATTGAAAAATTCTTTTGAGGGTTCTTATAGGGGGGCATGGGAGAGGAAAAGAAGATCTACTTGGTTAACTGGAATACTGGTTGTTCTCCTATCTCGCATAGGGGTTTGGGGCTATGCAACCTGAGAACTTTTAGTAAAGCTTTGTTGGGAAATAGCTCTGGAGGTATTATTTGGAGGGAGAGTCTTTGTGGAAGGAAGTTATTGACGGTAGGTATGGTAGTCCCCCGAGGGGGGGGGGGTTCTAATGAAGTGAAGGGGAGGTATGGGGTGGGTCTATGGAAGTTTATAAGGAAAGGTTGGTCTTGTTTTGTGGAACATACTTGGTTTGTGGTTGGTGAGGGTACAAGAGTCAGTTTTTGGAGGGATGTGTGGTGTGGCTATTATGCTTTGGATAGGGTTTTTCCAGCTCTCTATTGTATTGCAACCAATAAGGAGGCTTTAGTGGCAAATCTGAAGATTTTTTCTCATGGTTCCCATCAGTGGAATATCCTGTTTGTTAGGGAATTTCACGATTGGAAATTATCCACCGTTTTAGATTTTTTCAGCTTGTTATATGCCATGGGAAGTCTTACGACACAGAGGGACAGATTGCAGTGGCGATTTAATGAAAAAAAAAAAAACGCACAATGAAGGCCTACTACAAAATCCTAACAACTCAAGCTAATTTCCCTTTCCCTTGGAAGAATATTTGAAGGTCCCGGGTGCTTTCTGAAGTAGTTTTCTTTGTTTGGATTGTAGCACTTAGGAAGATTTTGACTACAAATAATTTGAGGAGGAGGAGATGTTAGTGTTAGATTGTGCAGCATGTGCAAGAAGAATGGAGAATTAGTGGACCACATTCTCTTGCATTGTGAGGTGGCTAGGGGGTTGTGGGATGAGATCTTTTGTAAGATAGATGTTCCTTGGGTAATGCCAGCAACGGTAGGGGATCTATTAGGTTCTTGGATAAAGCTACAAGGTTGTCTTCAGGTGGCGGCAGTGTGGAAGATGATTCCGTTGTGCCTCATGTGGTGTAACTGCTCAGAACGGAATGATCGTTGCTTTGAAGACAATGAGTGTTCAATGGCGGAGCTGCAGACTTTTTTTTATGCAAACTTTGCTGATGTGGTTCTCAGCTATTGTTCTTAATGGAAACGATGTTCATGATTTCTTGTCTTTCTTTATCGATCATAGAATGTAACTAGGTGTTTCTGTTTTATACTTCATATTGCTTCAAATCCAGTCTTTCATGAAAAAACCAAGCATATAGAGATCGGTTGTCACTTGGTTCGTGAGAAATTACAAGCTGGCACCATTAAAACTCTTCATGTTTCCAGTTCACATCAGCTTAGTGATATGCTTACTAAGCCTCTTGGAGCAGTACAATTTCATTTTTTACTTTCCAAGATGGGTGTAGTTGATTTATACACTCCATCTTGAGGGGGAGTATTAGTTGTATTTGATATATGTACACGTGTTAGTCACATGGTGACTAAATGAGATGATATAAATACTTGTCTTTTGTATACAGTAGATTTTAATACACAATAATGAAAAGCAGATTTTCCCCAATTTCGTGTTTCTCTCGAAACCTCTCCCGTTCCTCTGTGCATTTCATCCAGATCTCTTGATTCGATCTTCATGATTCACATTTTATCACCCTTGTTCTTGGAGGTATGATCATAAATTTGAGATCCGCTAACGGTGTAGCTTACTGATAAAAATTGTTCTATAAAAAGAATTGAAAACATTCAGTGATGGTCTGGAACCACTATAAGAATGTTCTTTTTGTTTACTTTGGGCATTCCCTATATATTTTTTGTTAAACTGAAAACATTATTTCTTATCATGATCTGTCTGGTGCAATGATTCAGATTTTTGAATCGGCAGCATCTTTTTGATGTCACTGAAGCATTCAGATTTCTTAGTGCTGAGAAGAAGTTTCGGATGATCAAGCTTGGTTTCTACTTAGCAGTATTCACCATAATCACATTCAGGTTCTTTTCTTGTGCGCATGTTTCCGTTAATTCTTACTTTACCTGTGTCTATATTTTTGCCTAATTGAGGTTTTCCGGTGTCGAGGTTTTCCTACTGTTTGGAGCTAGAAGTTTTTGTGCCTGAGATAATGTCATTCTATTGGGCTTGTACAAATTATTTCTCTTCTACAATTCTAAATGCTTGTAGATAATGGTAAAAATAACCCTGCAATCATGGGTGCTAATCAATAAAATTATGGTATATATAAAGCTTTTTTATGTAGACTTTCCTCCATCTTTCACATGAAAGGCCAAATCATTTTCTTTGTTGCATTGTGGCAAAACATGTTCAACTTTGAGAATGTGATTTCAGGCGAGTATCCAGGAAAGCAATGTCTTGGGAAAGTATCATGCTTATTTTGGTGTAGTTAGTAAAATTTTTCTGTACCAGAAACTCATATTTTATTGTTAGTATACGTTAAGTTTGTCTTGCTCTGTAGAGCAAATATCTGGATTACAAGGTCGCCTGTTGGAAAGGCATAGAATGTCAACTTTCTGAGCGCTTGAAGTTTGGATAATGAATCCTAATTTCCTTATCACCTGCATTTTCTTATTTATGAAATAATTTGCATAGATCTGGTATCTTATTTTGGACCCTCAAATATCCCTGATTCTGTCTCTTTTCTTTTTAAGAGATTCCATGGTTCTCAAATTTTACATGAAGATTTTTTACCTAACTTTTTCTATTTGTTCTTTCTTAGTAAATTCTTGAGGCAATACTGATGTTTGTTACTTGACTTATTGGCCTTTCTGATTTGCACTCACACGCACAAAGATATGCTGACGATGAATTTTAATTTCAGGCTTGCATTATCTGTTTTCAACTTTTTAAGTGATGCGGAGGATGCTGTGCATTTATTTTGATTGCATACTGCTTGAGCAGTATGGTAGCCACTCATTGTAAGTTTGTTTCTTTTGAAAAGAGTTCTAGCTCCTAGGTTTGGGTATGCTAGCACACTTTTGATTTGGATGAACATCATCAATCGCTTCCGGGTTTTTGTAATCTTTCCCCATATTAATTATGATATACAAAGTGCTTCCATTTACGCGGTGTTGTAAAAACCATGTAGGCTGACTTTTAATCATATTCTTGAAGTAAGATTTTTACTTGGTGTTGGAAGTGGATTCAACGGAATAGCTTTGTGCCACGCGTCATCGGGTAAATTTAGCCATTTATTTTTATGGTATGCTTTATTTGTTCTGGAATTTGTTAATAAAAAAATGTCTTTTCTCTGGAAGTCATCTTTTATACAAGGAGTCATATCTCGAAAGATGTATTGCTTTATAGGCTGATAGCTCATCTGAAAGTTGAGCCATGTTTGCATCTTCCACTTGCCGAGCCTGATCTAGTCCGAGATAGTCAATGTTTGGGCCTGGCAGGGGTTTCTAAATTTATGGTACATATAATCCAGTTGAGATGTGCTTGTAAACAAATCTTTCTGCATATCTTGAAGTACTCAGAAATGATCCCTGTGCCCACGCACCAAATGTGGACCCACTTCATCTCACCCATCCACAAGTGTCCTCTCCCGGACAGCTAGCCAAACCCGACATACTGTAGGCAGCTAGACAGCAGCCTGCCTTTCTTTGTAACAATCAAAAGATGCTAAATTATTTGGTCCTCTTGGAACACAGCTTAAAGTCCATGGGCCCCTCGATTCTCAGCGGTCCCCTCTTGATTAGAAGTTTTTAACCACTTGCTGTGTGTTGACCCATAGCAAATTGGTTCGTGCTATTTAGCTGGAGGTTGGGTCGTTTTCGGGCCCTCGGCTCAAGTGCAGTCGTCTTCCTGTTTGCCACCTTTGGACCCCCACCATAACCTTCTTTTCTTTTGGGATTGAAGTAGGACCCACGTCATCAAGGCCAGCTTTGGGCTACAGAAAACGGGTCTCCTTCGGATATTGTCTCTTTCAAGTGGGCCTATTGAGTTGGACAACATCTGTCCTTCTGTTATACCAGCTTTTATAATTAATATCATGTCAAGGGTTAAGGGAAAACGAGCCAAAACAATCTGCACACTTTGGTTTTTTACAAAAGCTCGTTCAAGTTCTGTATATTTGGCCATTTGGGCCTTGTCTCTATAATAATTATTCTTTTGATGCTGTTTGCCTGATCGATTCCTTGGAAAAAAAAGAAGTTCGCTTCTAAGTTGTGTGATTCGTTCAATAATACCTCATGACTCCTGACTAAAATTATACATGTGAATGTGTCCTCTTGTATTTTATTACCTTCTTCTATGGCTCTAAATTCTCTACTGGTTGTGTTGCTAGTGATGAAAGGAAAGATTTGAGCGAACTGTCATTCAGGTTAGTATGTTGTCTAGTGATATGGACGATCCCTCCCATACATAATTCTTGAGGTGGAATCGTATATTCAGGGTTTACTTCTTAGTGATAAGTCTTAAGGACCCTACCCTTAATGAGAGGTTCTACGTGCCATTTCTTTTCCCTCGAACTTCATTCTATTTCCAAAGTTTTACTTCATTGATGATATCGTTTAGGCCGAAGAAATGAGAACCATCCTCTTGGCTCATGGATATAAAACGACACAAATAGGGAGTTTGCCCCATAGACAAAATTGGTGGCGGCAATCGCATTCTTCTATTGCTAATATTGCCATAACTGAAAAGCTTTGTAAATTTCAAAAGGACGTTTGCTCAGAGTATTCGAGATAGATCTCAAGGATGATCTATCCACACACCTTATTAGTTATTAGTCTGGTTCATCTCTTGCCATTATAGGCATTCAGAATATAACCTCACTACACCATTACAACATTTATATGGTTAAAGTCTAAAGACACAGGTTTTGTCTATTTTCTTAGTAAATTATTTAACTTGATAATTTTCATTCTTTATATTCTTTTTCCTTATAATATAGATGAAAAGTTGGTCTTTTCTATAATGTTATTTTTATTTATTAAGAAGCACTTAGGAATGTTATTCTTTATCTTTTATTTTATTATTTTTAATCAGGCAATATATTTTAAATGATTTTCTAAATCAAGTATTCATGAGATGAGAGCGGAAGAGCCAGAAATCTGATGACCCCAAACGGGTTTAAGGTAATGTGCTCAATTATAATCATGGTAATATCGTGTCATTGTGGTTGTTCATGATTGTTGAGATTTGAGACAAATTCCAATTGTTTATTATTATTATCATTAGTATTATATTATTTGATAATACCCCACAAAAAAACTTTGGGGCTGGAGACAGTGACCTTTTGCGCCCTCCTCAACAGCAAAGCATGTAAATTTGACACTTGTCGTACGTAACGTGTCTTGGCCCCCTTGGGTGTGTTTCGTCACTAATGCAGAATGGTCACTGACTCACTGACACGTAAAGCGACCTACTGAAGATGGGCCTATTACTGGGCCATAATCACGTGGACTGCATACGGTTGATGGCCCACTGAAATAGACATTCTCTGTCCGCTAATAATGTTTGTTTTTTTTTTTTAATATTGATTAGCGGACTGGAATATAAACCTTGTGCAAGTTGGTTCGATTTACAACCCTATCTAGCTTATCGAAAAAACATATAAAGCAGACTAGTGTTTAGTATGTGCCTAGGTCTCTTATCATAGACGTCTAATATGCCTTAAGGATGTTATCATGGTCATGTTAATTTCAACTTGTTATTAGTAAATCTTCATAGAGCAACTTTTAAGGGGAGGTGTGGATACAAAAAGCCTTTTAACTTATTTTATTTCATCCAATCTAATTATTACAACTTTATCAAATTTTTACATAAAATATAATAAATTATTCAATTTCTTTTTAATTCTAAAATAATAATAATACTATAAAAAAATAATGTTATAACAATGTTGTATTTAACTTTTATTTTAATTCATCTCATCTCAATTCACTATTCAAATATCTCATATACTTGCCTTTTAATTTTTGATTTATCATCTATAATCACATCAACTAATTGTTAAGGGGTAGATTTAGCATTATCCATCATTTGAGAATGAAAGCTCACTTGAATTGAACACTAAAGATGACAATACAAAATAAAAAAGAGAAATAATATTTGCAATCTTAGAATATATAAATTTTGCATATTCTTTTTTAAATCTAGGATTTACATGAAAAATATTTTTTTAAGGTTGACTCATTTTTTTAATCGGAATATGCAGAACTTGTATATTCTATAATTACATCTAGCATTACTCATTTATAGTAAATGAAAATGAATATATTGGGGATTTTGTAGGCTCTTGGTTGCTCTCTCATTTTTTCCATCATGATATCTTAGTTTGCCTTCTTTTTAAATCATATTTTTATTCAGAAAAATGCTACTATGTTGTCTCATTTTGTCCTCTCAATTTGATGCCTTATGTATTAAATTTTTTTAATTTTTGCTTAATAGTTAAGGAAGTGACTATTAGTGTATTGGTATTTTTTTAAAATGTTTAAATATGTTAAAAAATATTTGAAATAAAAAACAAAAAAATAATATAATTTGCATTATGGGAGGACACTAACATTCTCAATGAATTAGTTAAATTCTAAAAAACCACTTCAAATAAGTTATTGGACATAGAAATTGATGGCATAGGATTAGGCAAATTTATTTAAGATAGACTTCAACTACAGTAAATGTAAACTTTTGGTCATATTTGGACGTGCACTGTGGTACTGTTAAATCAATTATTTACTATTATTTCATCTTTTCCCTCTGGTTTTCTCTTTCTACTAAGATCTATGGAGGAAAAAAAAAATTCTAAATAAAATTAAATAAATTAAAAATTAAAAAAGTAATATTTTTAAATTTATATTATTTTATTATTATATAATAAATAAATAAATTATCTAATGTGAGAATTTGATATAAATAGAATAATTAAAGTCAAATTTATCTCATAATATTCTATTATTATATAATAAAAAAATAATTATTTCAATATAAAAATTTGATGTGAATGAAATAGTAAAGATCAAATTCATTTTATATTAGTCAAGATATGGCTTTAGCTAATTCATTAAGAGTCCTCTTATAATTATAGTAATACTTTTATTTATTAGGCCTTTTCACCTATAGAGTAAATGGTGTCCAGGCTTATTTTTTTTAACTAAAAAATATATTCAAATTTATAGCCAATGCGGATGAAAACGAGTGGCATCTTATCAGATTGATAAGACTCATCCCAAGGGTATTTATATGTTTGGAAATTTATTACTAGCTCTGTTCTTCAACCATTCGTCTCAATATTGACATTGTTCTTCCATACTGCCATGTTTTTATCTCATACGCAGCCATAAATTTAGGGTTCCAAGCTTTAGTGTAAGAACTCTCATAATCTCATTAATGCTTTTATTGATACTAATGTGGCATTTTTGAGCTCTCTTCCTGAGCCTTTTGTTATATTCTTGTCTAAGAGTTGCGACCGCCCATTTTTAAGGAAATTATAGGCCAAATTTCCTTCAAAATTTGGCCTATAATTGCCTTAAACATGGGCAGGAAAGTGCATCTGTGCCATCACATGCTCGGAAAAGACTAGAAAATAAAAGCAGAGGTGTATGATATGCAGTTGAGTTTTATAGCACATGGGAATAAAAAATAATAATTATTTTCAATGTCAATCATGGAACCATCTTATCTGAGCTCTGGTAACCGCTAAAATCTAAGCATGGGTAATGATGGGGGGAGTTTTGGTGTTGGTTCCTTTCACGTCTCTTCAATGTAAAATATTTTTACATTATTTTATTTTATTTTTTTATAAAAATGATAAAAAATAAATATAAAAAAATAAAATATATGAATTTTTAATTTTTTAATTTTTTTTTTCTATTTAAAAATCCCAAAGGGACACAAAGAGATTTAATGTCGGGATCCCAAAACATTTCCGTTTTCAATAAGCTCCACCACACTTCTTCAAACTCCAATAAAAATCTTTCTAAAATACTTTCTCAACTCAAACATATTTTTCATGAATTTCATTAATTTTATCAAAACTTTAAGGGAGAGAGTCTTACATCGAAACATTTCATGAGATATTCTCTTGGACACTGAAGTCGGTTGTGAGATAAGACATATGGGGGGCATATTAATAAAGGGTCACAATCAAGCAAATCATAATCAAGTAATTAATTATAGTAGCGTTACACCGCACCAACTGATTAATGTTTGTATGTATTGTGGGGCTTAGCACTGCATGGAGTACTGATGGCTTCAACCAATTAATCCCAAAAGTTCACATATTTTATAAAGAGAATTGGTACAACATAAAATTAAAAAAAATACATAGAAAAAAGTATAAATTAATATAGTTTCACGTGATATATTAAATTAATTTTACTTAAAAATAATTTTACAACTGAATGTATTATATCAAGTTATATAAATTTATAAATTTATTTTTATATAATTTTTATGATTAAAATATTTCTCCACTTACATTTTTTTACTTTTGTTACATTCCTCAATGGAAGTCTAAGGAAATAAAATAAAGTGAAAGAAAAGAAAAAATGAGATATTTAGGCTATGTTGTTTTTTTGAGATGAGATAAAAATTAAAAAATATAAAATATTATTTTAAAATATTTTTTTAATATTAATCTTATTTTAAAATTTAAAAAAGTGATTTTAAAATTTGAAAAAATTAAATTTTTTATTATATTTTATATAAAAATTTAAAAAAATATAATAATAAATTTAAAAATAAAAATAAAATTTTATTTTTATCTCTCAAAACAAATACATTAGGATGTCACACTCACTTTACTGTTCACGTCACCATCAATCTGCCAACTTCTTTGTTTCTCTGATGCCGCTCCACCATTTTACACTATTTTTTCTTTTTGAGAAAAAAACTATAACCATCTATTAAAGATAAGATTGGATATTAAAATAATATAAAAATATTTTACTATTATTTATTTATCATCTATTATCATTATTTTCTACTATTCATTATTATTAAATATTTTATTATTATTTTTTCACTATTATTCATAAAATATTTGTAATCATCACACTATACAAATGCAACCTCAATCTCATCATTTACTCTTAGTATAAGAAAAATAAATAAAATTCAATGTGCATGTGTGTGTGTGTTGAGGCACACCCTCTTTCTACGGTAAAAAATTCCCTCAGATTTATCTGCAACTTTCCATGAAAAAAGAAAAAAAAAAGTCATTATTGTGTGAATAAGTTCTTACAAACACAATGAGCTTAGATGGGCCGGCCGTCCAGGCCTGTTGCTTGGATGGCGTTTGGGTAAAAGTTAAGAGCTTAATGGGCTGAACATCGAGTAGGGCTTCTAGTAATGGTCCACTGATTACAACCTGAGCTTGGAACCTAACCTCAACCCCACATTCAGATTTCGACCTATCGATCGAATTAATTTTCGTGTTACATATATATATATATATTATAATAAAATAAAGTGAAATTTTGGAGTAAATCTCTTTAGTCTTTAATATTGCGAAAAGAGCCAGAGACAAAATTGAACCATTATTTATAACATGAATAATTGATAAGAAAAACGATAAAGACAACTTATTTTATAATTTTTTAGAACGTTTTAACTTTTAAAACATATTTTGTTTTATATATATATATATATATATATATATACCGCAATCATATTTTGTTTTCAACTCATTATGTTAATATTATGTTGACACAAGACGGGGCTCATAATTCTTGGATCAATTTTTTTTTTTATTTTTCAAAAGAAAAAAAAAATTATGAATTGATGTGCAATATTGCCATGTCATTGTATCAATATAATAGATAATCACTGATTATATATAACAAAATTCTTAAAAAATAGAGAGAAAAGTGAAATTGAAAGAATCAACTAGAAAACTTAAAAATCTTTGAATGTACGCTTTACTCTAATAATAATAATAATAATAATAATAATAAAGTTTCAAATTAACGCATGCAGGACCACAGAGTACCATAATAGGCTCTTCTTGAAATAGGTTTCTACCTAAAGCCTAAGGGCCATTTCATTTAACACAAACTTTCCCAAAATATGTAGCGGAGTACACCCACCTACCAAATGTTACGTACATACATACATACATATATAGCGTCGCATATGTAAATGAGAAATGCTATTTGCCCACTTTTTTTGACATTTTTTTTTTTTACTTAATGGTTAAGAAAGTAATTATTAATATATTAATATTTTTAAATATAAATTAAAAATATTTTAAAATGATAAAAAAAATATGAAGAAAAAATATATATATATATATAATTCGTAAAGTAATTTTATAATTTAACATAATACATCATGTCATGTTCATTTATTTGTTTTATTTTTTTGTAGTTAAATCTTTTTTCTTGATATATATAAACGTAGAGTCATCGTACTATTCACTAGTAAACTCCATGTTATATATGACATATTATTAACTCTATTAAATTTTAAATGAAATAGTGTGTGTAACAGTGTAGTGAATGCTCGTGAGGTTTTAAGAGACTGTACCACCGAGTTTAAATTCCCGCCACATTTATAGGTCGTTTTCTCCTATATATAACCAATTTGTTTAAAAGCATAGCCAGTTTTACTAATTTCCCTGAAAATAAATGACAATATGTATTCAAGAATAATGATCTGATAAAGCATAGTCGATATTAATTGGCTTTATTACGTCACCGTTCGAAGGACAGAGTCAGAGAAGTTGTTAGGAGTTACTACAAACTTAAAATGTGGGCAAGAAAAGACTCATATAATTTTTTTTCTGAGATTCCAAGCAAAATTTATGATAAAATTAATAGATGACCCAAAATCCATATAATACACACATAGCCTATATAATATCTATCTATATATATATATATATATCTACTTTAGCTAGCTAACTTTAGCCTGCTTGAATTCAGAGATGAGATGAGATGAGTTATGAATAGTAATAAAATGAGTGGTTGAGATGAATTAAAATTTAAAATGAGTGGTTGAAATAAGTTGAAAGTACGAAATAAGATGAGATGAGTTGAACCCATTTTCCAAAACAAACCGGGCACAGGCTTATTCATCCAAGTTTTGGAATTGAGAATCTAAATTCAAAAGATGATAATTTTTTTGAACTTCTTAAGTGAAGGTAAGAGTCAATAATAGCGTCAAGAAAATTTTATTGTCAGGCCAGACAAAACTTGCCCGAATAAATAAGCCTAGTTTTGGTAGATGTGTACTAATTTCAGAAGATTTTCTATTTCCCCAATATATATGCGACAATAAAAAGATTTTAAATTCTATATTATTTATTTATTTTCTATTGTAAAGAAAAAGGTACTAAGATTTTTTAAAACATAACTATATATAAAATTAGATCTCGATAACTTACTGCACACAAAAAAATAAGATTCTAAAAATACCATTCAAAATATGTTTCATATTTTTTACAATAATGTTCTATAAAATAATATTCATTCATTATTATTTTTTAAATGAAATACTTGAATTTAGCTTTAGAATCCATATTAATAAATCTATTATTTTTGTAAATTTAGTTTTAATTTAGCTTTGGTGAAGATCACACATCCTTAAAAATAAATGATATATATAAATTATACAAAATTATGGGACTATAGAAAATAAATAATTGGAGAGAGGCATTTCTAGATATATTGAAAAGGAAAATGCTAGTTTGCCTATTAATTTTGACATCTCATGAATTTTATTTTATGTTTTAGTTTTTTTTTTTTTTGTTATTTAATAATTAAGAAAGTGATCGTTAGGGTATTGATATTTTTTTTTTCTTAAAAAAAATTAAAGCAAAAAAGAAAATTTTGGCTGGACGGTAAGCTGCAGCAAGCATAGTAGTATGACCCTAATGAAAATTAAGAAAAATGTTAAGGAGCATAAAGGGATTATAAATTTTTGGTGCGACATTTTCTATATTTATAGAATTCTAAATCAAATCTAAGGAGTGTTTTGAATTTTCAAAAAAAAATTGGGGGCCCTTGAGAACAACGTGGGGCCGCCATTCAATACGTATAATATTTTTTTTATTGTAAAATTAATTTAAAAAATCACATAATAAATTAAATTTATTTATAAATTTATTTTTTATAAAATATCAATGCGTACATATTACTTATATAGATATTATAGAATGCATTTTGTGCGTGGTGACTTGTTTGAAAATATGTTCTTCTCTGCTTTAGGCCTCTTTTTTAATTTTCATAATTATTTTTCTATCATCTAATTATTATAATTTATTAAATTTTCATAAAAAAATCAAATAAATAATTTAATTTTTTAAATTAATAATATTTCATTTAATTTTTTATTTTCATTCCATCTTATTTTATTTATAAAAATATTAATTAATTCATAATTTTCAGTCGACAGTAAGCAGGCCGGCCGGGTAGCAATATTTATGGTACTTTTGTAGCTATATATATATGATCTACACCCATACCGATCGTCGTCCTTAATTTGGCTTTGTTGACTCTATCTTGTTTCTTAGGCTGTAGGGAATTGACCTTTCGTTTCGAATTTGAAATTGAGATGGAATTAATTGAGATAAATTTTAAAAATTATATAAAATATTATTATTATTATTTTAAAATTAAAAAAACAGTATTAGAATTTTAAAATATAGAATTGAAATTTATATTTTGTATAAAAATTTTAAAAAATATAATGATAAATTTAAAATAAATTCAGACAAGCTTAAACTCATTTCGAGATCCAAATAGACCTAAGTGAATCGTTTTATAGTATTACAACAACTTGTCCATGATGAATTACCTTCATTCTCTCATCTTCTTCTTCTTCTTCTTCTTCTTCGTCATCAAAACTGTACGTACAAATTCCCAAGCTGCGTTTGCTTCCGTAAGCCTACGTAGATAATATAAGACCAGTCAACGAAGATATACACCCAACGAACCCTATATATATATATATATATATTCCTACATTTAGTTATATAGATGTAAATATAGGGTCATCAATAATAGATCTGATCAAATATAGCGTCGTTCAAAGTTTGAAGCTCGATAGCTACTTCTTCCATGGCTACTGCACCTCATGTAGAGAGAGAGAGAGAGAGAGCAGTAAATATTGACTTGATTTATAGAATCCGCGTGTACCGAATGCGTGGCTTTTCTTGGCAACGTTTTTATTTTTTTTTGAGTTGGTCGATCAATATGAGTAGTGATATCTTACATCTTTTTTACTATTTATTTATTATTTTAAGTGTATTTATTTTTTTATTATTATTTTTTAAATATTTTTTTAACATTCTTAATTATTAAGAAAGAATTTAAAAAATATCTAATTTTATTAATAATTACTTTCTTAATTATTAAATAAAAGAAAAAATTTAAAAAAATTTAAAAAATTTAAAAATTTAAAAAATAATAATTAATGAGTTGTAGATAGATAATAAGAGTATCATTTTCCTATTAGTTATTGTCCAAAAGATGAGTCCCTCACCGAGTCACCATAACTCCATCAGTATCATTAGTTGATTCAAAGTTTATCTTATGTTCAAACACTATTTTTATAAGCATTATAAAAAAAAACTTATAAAAAAATTATAATTATTTATTTATAAGAAAAAGAATTATTTACTATAAAAATAAATTTATTTTAATTAAAAATAATTAATTTGTTAAAAATAATTCATCGTAAATAAATAATTTTTTTATAAAAACGGAAAGCTTCGCTTCGCGGGGCCTTGCCGACTGATGCAACAAGACCACGGTAAGTCGGCTCCTAGCTGGTGTTGTTGCCCTATGTCTATTTGTGTAAGAGAGATAATGAGAATCTCCCAATCCGCTACTAAAATCTATCCTCTTTGTTTAGGTGCGGCTACACGGAGACCGAGGTGTACTATCCAGATTCGATAGATCTTAAAAATGAGAGATGATACATATTCCCACTTTACTCAATAATTTACACTACACAAATATAACAACAAAAATATTTTTATAAATTATTATTAATTTTAACTACAATTTATAAAAATACTCTTAACTTTATGTATATATTATACAAATTGTTATATAAAGTAATGTATCTATCATTTTTCCTTAAAGATATGAAAAAAAAATGATACATACAACACTTTATGCAATAATTTACACAGCATAAATATGAAAATAAAAATATTTTTATAAACTATTATTAATTCTA
Source organism: Platycarya longipes (assembly GCA_036559045.1). Lineage (NCBI taxonomy): Eukaryota > Viridiplantae > Streptophyta > Magnoliopsida > Fagales > Juglandaceae > Platycarya > Platycarya longipes. Next base: position 3,966,388 of record CM071798.1, read on the forward strand.
ACAACAGCTTACAAAAATATACTTAACTTCATGCATGTGTTATGTAAGTTATTATGTAAAATAATGTGTATCCATCATTTTTCATGAAAAAATATATTAATATTACAATTCTCATAATTTTTTCATCATTCTATAACCTAAAAGTAGGTGATGAATTTATAAATAAAATACAAATATTAATCTTAAATTATTTAATATCATATTATAAAATAGTAAATAAATGTTAAAAATTAAAATAATGAGTAGCATTAATTTAAAGATAAATGAAATTTGTATTTTTAGAATGTTGATAATTTATAATTTATATTAAAATTAATTTTTTAATAATAAATTTTACTCTTTTTTTTTAAATAAAATATAAGAGATTTATGTTAAGATATAAAATAATAAAATCTACATATTCTCGTTAGTTTAGACTTTTAAGACAAGTGATGATCTCACATAAAGCCAAAGTGATCTGAAAATATCTTTCTCATCCACATGCTCGATCCCACCTGTAGAAGAAATGGTTTCCCTTGATTTGCTTCTTACGGAAACAAATCTTTATGATATTACCATCAAATTAGCCTCCACCAACTATCTACTAAGGAAAGTTCAAATAGTCCATGTTCTTCGTGGCCATGGTCTTCTGGGGTATGTAAATAGTATCATCTCATGTCCACTAAACACCATTGTTGATGAGAATGGTGTTTCAAACCCCAACCCAACAGCAACAGCAAAATGGCTGCGAATTGATCAACTAGTTCTTGGTTAGATTAATAGCTCATTGTCTGATGCTTCATTCTCTCAGGTAATCAATAGTGAAACATCCCAAGAAGCTTGGGAAGTCTTGAAAAACTTGTATGATCGACATATTCATGATAGGGTTCAGAAAATGAATGGTGAATTGCAATCCCTCACCAAAGGTTCTTCGTTGATGGAAGAATATGTTCACAAAGTCGAATCTTTGGCTTTATCTCTGTGTGGTGCAAGGAAACTCATAGATGATGATGATTTTATCATATGTTTGCTTCGAGGTTTGGGCTCTGATTTTGATCCCAATTTTGCCACGATTAACTAAAGCTGTAATTAGTAAACTCATAAATTTTGAAATGAGGATAATCTCTGCTCGTGAAGCACCTTTCCCAATTGCATTCTACACAAATCGTAATGGTTTCAATGACAAATCCAAAGGCCCTCAAAATAATCGTGGACGTGGTTCCCAATATAATTGTGGTGGTGGTTGCACACTTTCAAATCGTAATTCACATACCTCATCTCGTGGTAATAACACATTCTCAAACCGTGGTGGTCATAGCACTACAACTCGTATAACATGCTTTAGGTGTGGCAACCCCGACCATAAGGCAGATAGTTGTTGTGCACCAAAATAAGTGGAACAGTATCAAGCTTATATGACAATGCAAGCTGGTGACACCATCAATGACTAATGGCATCCCGATATAGGTGCAAACCATCACATGACCTCCAACACTTCTTATGTGCAAGGTATAAGCTCCTACTCTGGTACTGATTCAGTATTGATTGGAAATGATTCTGACATTCCCATTTCTGGCATTGGTAACTTTAAATTGTCTAACACCAATCTTAAGTTGCCTAATGTTCTCATTGTTTCTGATATTAAGAAAAGCTTCTATCGATATCTCAGTTTACATTTGATAATAGTTGCTGCTTTCTATTTTATCCGAGGGGATTTATCATAAAGGATCTGAAGACACACTACAAGAAAAATGGGTAATAGTGACCCAACATCAACGACAAAAAGGATTATTAGAGACTAAAATAAACTATTAACGACTAATAAAAATGCAACAAATAAGCAATTTTTTTGTAGTGATAAGACATGTACTACTTAAAGGCATGATAGTGGACGGCTTGCACCCCATCAGTTGAAGATCTTTCTCTCAATCTCCAATAACACTTGCAGCAATAAAGGTTCTAGGCAAAGTTTGGCATACTCGCTTAGGACATCTAAATGTTCGCATTTTAAACACTTTGTTGCCACATCTTTCTTCTTTGAATAATAATACTGGTTTTTGTGAAAGTTGCAAACTAGGAAAGTCTACTAAATTCAGTGTTGGGTGGTTTTGGACTTCTCTCAACCTCAAAAACTAATTCAAGAAGTGAGACTTTCTCTCACACTTATAAACTGACTATCAGCCCATTTCACAATCCATGTGGGACAACCCAGACAATCTCCTTCTCACACATCGGGCTCTAAGTTGAAGCAGCGACAACCCGTTTCTCTGTAGACTGTTAGGCTAGAGAATGTTGATAAACTTGAGCTTTGATATTAGTGTTGGGTGGTCTTGAGCCTCTCTCAAGCTCAATAACTAATTCAAGAGGTGAGATTTTTCCTCACATTTATAAACTAACCATCAGTCCCTTTCAAAACAGACATGGGACAACCCCAATAATAATTTATACATTCTATAATTATATTTAGCATTATTTTGCAGCTTAATATATCTTGAGATTTCTCGTTCAATTATCTGAAGTGTAGTTGTAAGAAATCCGTTATCGCTATTGTAAAAGACGTGTTTCAAAATCACTTGAATGATTTGCAGAAATGAAGGAACGGCACTAGGCATTCGGAGGAAACTCCAATACCTAAGTTAGTGAAGTAGTCTCAATGTAAGAACATAAAATAAGTCAAATGATAATTTATTGCCTCCATAATTTATTTTTAGAGGCGCAAAAAAGTATTGAGAACAACGATAATTATCAGCCACGTATGTTTGTTTCTAATAATCCCTTAATGAGGAGGGGTTAACCACTTTGATCTATAAGTGTTCTCCTATTTTAATTCGTGGGCATTATCCTTTTCTGAGTGGTGTTATCCTCTTATTAGTATCACGTGATCGTGAGCCTTTCGGCTGTAAGTCTCATAAGTCGGGAGATCAAATTGAACTTGTCTTATAGTTGTGTCTAAATATCCATTTCAACTATCACGCAAATTAGTCCAAACTTCTTGTAGAATATTCAATATCAATAAACAAAAATATGATATTAATTGTCTTAAGTTGTCAATATTGTGTAAATCGCAAGTAATTAAAGGTTTTAATGAGAAGGGCTCCATAAGTAAAATATGCACCAAGCTGTTTATCCATATGGTAATGTCCTAAATTCTTGTCTATCCTTGTCATATCTTTCTTTTTTTTTTATTTTTTATCTTTTTACTTATCGTTTTGATTTTCTTAAGGTTACACATCACATAAAGCTCCAACGGAATTGGGATATATTCGTGTCAAGAGATTAGAGTGCATGGACGCAAGGGCCTCTCTACGTTGACACGTCTTCAAATATAAATTATATAAAAAATATATATAATTACTATTATTTTATAACTTATTTAATTTTTTTATATTTAATTTTTTTTTTATAATTTTTAATTTTACTTAATAATTAAGGATGTAAATATAAGTAAAATTGTATATTTTTTTTAATAATTACAAATATTATGGCCTCGTTTGGATTTTGAAATGAGATAAGTTGAGATGAGTTTAGTTTATTTTTTAATATTATTATTATTTTAGAATTTGAAAAAATTGAATTAGAATTTGAAAAAAATATATTAAGATTTGAAAAATGTATATAACAATTTATATTTTGTTATTTTGTTATTTTGTATGAGAAATTGAAAAAATATAATAATAAAATATAGATAAAATATGAATCAAAATCAAGCCTAAAAATATATGTAAAAGAAAATAATGAAAAAATAAAAAAATTCAAATACACTAATAAATTATAAATTAATTATAAAATGAAAATACGTGTCAGCACTCAATTATATATTTTCCTCAGTATAAATGCAAAGAAAAGGATGGGACATGGTATCTTTTATATATATTAATGCGACTAAAAACGGTGTCGGGTCTTTAGTTCGTGTGACGTGTCCGGTCCCCACCGAGGGACCGAAACAGTAATTAACGACTCGAGGAGTTGGTGGGTTCCAACACATGCCGAATTAACCGTACAATACGAATATAGGTTGTCTATCAATGGACTCCAGCAATAATTTTTAAAAAAATACAATTTAAATTAATAAAAGTGATTGATTGCATTTTTTTATTTTTATTTAATAATTAAAAATCATATATTAATAAATTGGTTTTTTTTTAATATATAAAAAAATAATTGAAATGAAGGAAAAAAAAAAGTATTTACACTTATTGATCAAGCATCTTGATTGTTCATTGGTATCCCTAGCACTATCAATGATCATGTCCGATTTACTAATAATCAAAATAATCATATGTAACTCTTCGACCAAAATTCAAATCATAGTTTATATTTTAAAAAAACTAATTAATAATATAATTGAAAAACTATTTAAAACAATAAATTAATTTTTTTCAAATAATATGAAGTCTCTTATACTGTTTATCCCTATTATTCACTATAAGATATTACATCATATAATTTATTTGTTAATTTCCTTTTATTTAAAATTTTTTACGCGGAAGTTATCATTCATGATAATTTTCATCGCACAGTACCCTAGTAAATAATTTGTTATTATCACCTAACTCTTGTCCAACTGTGACGAGATATATTGCCTATCAATATTTGAATTTGTTTTTCTAAAGATGATTTAGGCGACATTAGAATGTTGAGTTAAGTTAAGATTAGTTGAGTTTTTTTTTATGAATAATAATGAATTGAGATAATGGAATGAGTTTTATAAGATTCATTTATAATAAGTTTAGAACACTCTTATTGCATTGACTAAAAGTCAAATCTAATTTTAAAATAAAGTCATACTGAATTGGTTAAAGTCTAAAATATTTTGAATTTTAGCAACAATATTGTTAAAGTTTATTTCATCTTAGGAGGTTACTATTCACATGCCAAATCCTTATTTTATTAATTTTTTTTTCTCTTTCTCTCTCGTAGCGTAACCATTTTTCCTATCTCAGTTACTTCTATTTGATTTCGTTGTCCTTTCTAGTGCATAGGAAATTATTAATTATTAATTTAATTTTTTAATCTATATTTTAATTGGAATATGATTGTTAATTAACATATAATAGAAAGAATGGTAAAATATGATAAAATAAAATAAACTAATAATTAAATATAATTAAATATTTTTAATTATTAATTACTTATTACTATATAATAAACAAATGAATAATCCAATGTGGGGATTTGATGTAAATAGTCAAAACCAAATTATTGTTATATTATTTTATTATTATATAATGAAAAAATATATATTTCAATATGGGAACTTAGGTCAATGAAATAGTTAAAAGTCAAATTTCTGTTCACAATGGCTAAAACCATCATTTAGTTTCAAACAATTCAATAAAAGTGCGTTAGATATATTTGGATATTAAGATATGTTTATATATATTTAATTGAAAAAAAAATGTAGGTCATGCACGTAAAAATGTGTTAATTCAAAAAAAATTGAGTTTTACGTGTAAAGATATTTTAAATTGAGATGATTTTAATAATTTGATAAATGAATATTTGAATGTTAATTTCAATTTAAAATCAAATAAATTAAATTGATCTTAGTTCATTCTAAATTTAAAATATATCATTACAAGTCATAAAAAGTATCATAAAGTAATATGAGAGTAATAGAAACTGAATAATAGTATATCTAGTCTATACTAAAGCTCTTGAGAAATGTGGGTTTGTTTTCACAAATTATCCCATCTTAGTTTATTTTAAACTCATCATTATATTTTTTTTAAACTTTCATTTAAAATAAAATAAACAATTCAACTTTTTTAAATATCAAAATAATTTTTTCAAATTTTAAAATAAAACTATAATAATATATATATTATAATAATATATATATTTTTAACTTTTATCTTATCTCATCTCTAAAAATAAACAAGACCAATTATCATAATTTGAGATGACTAGCAATATGTACGGACATAGCAATTGAATATGGGAATCGCATTTGGAAAATTTTGTTATGAAAAAGTACATTAACTTAAGTTCAAAATACATAACAATTTAAAAAATAAAATAAAAATGATGCTACCCTTTAATTTGGATTCAGGCATATTTAGCTATATCGATGGACCTACTCTAATGGTTTTATATAAATTATTTCAATAAAGTGTTGATTAAAATGCATCGCATTAATTAGTATAGTTAGAAATAACAAGACATAAGAGGAACAAAATATTTTTCTTGAAAGAAAATACATTAAACTAATTTTCTAATTTTCACAAGTTCATTCACTTAAAAATGACCATCCTTATTTTTGAGTTGTGCTAGAGAAGGCGAAAACTCTCTTTGAAAAAAGCTCTCAAAGAAATCTTAGGTTTCTTAAATCAAGGCGGCGCCTCCCCCTCCCTCCCTTTCTCAATTTTCTTCGTCTCTTTCCCATATTTTCTTTGTTTCTCTACTTTTGCTTTGTTCCTTATTGTGTTTTTGTTTAGCCTTTCTTCCCTCTTCCCTCTTCTTCTTCATTTTTTGTTCCTTCATGTCCACCGTCCCCTCGTCTCCCCTCTTCTGTTTTCCTCTTCCATTTTCTTTTTTTGGTGTTGTAATTGCAAGAACTGTGGGCTCGCTTTTTAGCCTTTGGAGCGCCAACGGTGTTCGATGGTTCAAATTCATCCGATGTGCAGGATACCAAATGCACCCCACCAGGGTCTTTCCAAGGCGCTGATCGCAGCGACAGGCCTTCACAATAGGAGTTTTGCTCTTTGTGGCCACCATAGGGGGTTTTTCAGCTACCTCGCGCTACACCGAAAGGACCAAGGCCACTAGTGATTCATTTCTCTTCATCCTCTACTCTCCAAAGGCAGCGCAAATATCCCATATGCCACTTACAACTGCGATTTTCTTGTGTATTTTTAGATTTCTCTCAGGTTGAAAGTCGAATCATTGTGTTTTGGTTTTCTCATTTATTTTTTATTTTATGTCCGTAAGTTAGCTTTAATAAAAATAAAAAACGTTATCTCTAAGACCTCTGGTTCGTAGAGTGTTTTTCCCTGGACTTTTATTTGAAGGGTTTTATCATGTCCCGACTTAGAACGAAATGGGATTTATTTGGTTTTGTTTGTTAACTCTATCCTAGACAGAATTGTGCTGCTTCTTAGACGATATTCTGGAGAGATTTGTAGTCAGAGTTAGACTATGTCAGTCACTTTTAGTGAACTGGAAAGTTTCAGTTCATCGTTTAGTTAGTTTATAATGTATATTTCAAATTTAATTATAATGCTTGTTTACTAATAAATGTAGTTTGTTAAAAATAAAAAAACAATACAATAGAAAATTGATAAGTGTAACTACTTTGTAAGAAAAACACTAAGAATATAGAATAATTTTACAAATTAACGTGACGTAATATCTTTATGCCCATGTTCATAGTGTTTTTATTACCTTTCCTTTACTTCACCTAGCTCCCAAATCCAATCTAACGAATGAAAGTCAAGAGGGGAGGGGTGCATGCGAAGGGGGAAATGAAAAAAATAAAATAAAATCTACATGGCACGTTAGTACTCTACCATGTTAGTTTGTGAGATTTTTTTACAGCCCTCGTTTCACAAATTTTAAATGGCTCATGTCTATATGTTAATAACAATAAAATTCACATAGCAATTAATTTGAATTTTCCTTAATCTGATGCGTTTGAAGTAAAAAAAATAAAAAAAAAAAAAATCCATCGTATAGAAACCATGCAATAATAGGACGAGGTTTTATATTTTTCATGCAGAAATTAAAAATACGTTAATATAGATAAATACTATTTATTATCTCCACATCACGTATTAATTTGTGGTTTGCTATTTTTTTCTTTTTATTTAAATACAAATATTTATATATTAATATATGTGTTTAATAGAATGATAAAAATGATAAATCATTTTTTTTTAAGAAGAAAAATGTCATCCTTCATTAATTAGAAAAACTTACATCTATGACTAAATATATTCTAGAATATCTCCATATTAAACATGACATTATAAATCAAAATAATGATATAGAGTTCCACCAGTACGTTATTTCCTTTTATGATTAGAATGGTTTTCACTATTGCTAATATTCTCTTTAAAGAAACATCCAAGGGATAATACTCTCTGACTAAATAGAGACTTGACCTCACTCTTTATAGAAAGAGAGAACTTAACCTATGCACATAAATGTATAAGAGATTAACTCTTTTTATTTTAATTAGCAATAAGGAAAAAAAAAGCACTAAGATAAATGTGAAAAAGAACTGATTATAGTTTGGGCCAACTCCGAACGATTTCAAAATTTGTGATAACACGTGAAGGCATCGCATTTGTTTTTAGCCTCAAAGATCATATCTAAAATGTCTAATGATGGCAAGTCTGATAATCTAATGCTTGTGTCGAAAAGAGCTACCAAAATGGGTGGCGCACAATGACCACGCACAATATTTTTGCAAAACCATCATTTTCATTCGAATGATTTTCTACTCATGAATCTACTTTTATTATACATGTCTTTGAAAAATTGTTGGAAAGATGTAGATCTTTCTTTTTTGACTTTGAAGCAAGTAAAAAAAAGTAAGTAAAAGAAACCTTGATAGTTAAGATAGACGAATGGAATAATAAGGAAGAGAGAGGGGGGAGGAAGAGTAAGCCAATGGGTCTTTTATGCTCCCGTGAAAATTATATCTAAAATTCTTAATTTTTTAAGAGACAAAGGGAGAATGAGGCTCTTTAAGTTTTTTTCTTTTTTTGACAAATTATATATTAATGTTTGGTGTAAGGAAGGATGACTAGAATGAGAGTATTGTCATTGGATTTATATTGGACTCATTAAATACAAATTTAATGATTTTACTTAAAATAATCTTATATTAGACATCATCAAACCAACTTTGAGCTGCAGTAATTGTCTATCATTTTTTATATTTGAAGAATTACTATTTATCTATCAAAATATTTTTTTATTGCCTTTTAATATGTTTGTTAGATGAATAAATTATATATATGTTCATTGATTTTATAAATTGTATTTTATATTATTATTTTGATGAATCTAATGATAAATTTAATATGAAATTATAGATATGGAGGTGTTGACTTATCAAACTTATACTTTTCATCAAATTTTAAAGAAAATTTTGATGTAGTCAATGCCAATACTTTAAGCAATGTTATTTATAATTCTTTTATTAAGTCATGATATGACATTAGATAATTAGCAACTATTTATTATATTTTACTTATGAGCCTATCATATAATAAAAAATGATAAAAAAATAATGATAAATAGATTTATTCTAACTAGAATATTTCCAACTTCTTAATGAAAATGATAAACACACAATATTTTTTTATAATCATATTTTAAATGAGAAATATTATTATAAAATACTATATAAAAATAACATCATTTTATAAAAATACTCTCATTTTAACTCATGTATTGTGAAAAATATTAAAGTGACGTTTGGGACTGATTGGACTGTCTCTAGCGTCAAAAGCAATCCAATTATTTTAGGTTGTTTTTTGATAATAAATATAATAAATAAATAAATAAAAATAAAAAATAAAATAAAATGAAGAAAACACAATAGAAAATATAATAAAAAAATAAAATAAAGAAAATATAATAAAAAATACGATAAAAAATAAAAACATAATAAAAAATACAATAAAAAATTAAAATGAAGATAAATTTTAAGAAGATTCAGCTTTCAGCCGAATGGAGCTGTCGGAGGCGGCGGTGGCCGACACCGTCCACCCCATCGAGACCGGCAGGCTCCGACCAGTTCACTCCTACAATGATGACCTATGGCGACCTCCGATAAAGTCTCGATAACTTTAAATTCGAAATGAGTTCGTTAAGCCTTCTGGTTCCAATAAAGTGGCGGTATCGACTTCCATAGCCTCTAATAACGAACTGCTTTTTTTTTTTTTTTTTTAAGAAAGAATCGGACTCCAACTTTTCTCAAAATATTATGTTGCGTATCATTTCTCTAATAAATTTGAGAATCGATTTCCTTTTCTATCTCAGCTCTCAGCCTGGCGAACTGTACACGTAGAACCGTACATACCAAGGCCTATAAGTAAACGGAGCACCCGAAGAAACATTGCTTTCTCTGCGCCTCAAATGGTCGAGAAATAATCTGTGAGACACAGAAGCAGACAAAACACAGAGAAGCAGTGGGAGAGAAAGAGAAACAGATTGACCGCCATTGAAGCACCTTGCCCCATAACTCTTTCGGATACAGTGTTACCAACATTTCAAGCAACTTTCAACCTCCATCCCCTCCATTGTCTCTCTAAACTCTCCAAGGCTTCACCATCTCTCTTAACTCCATTTCCTTCGAACCGACAGTCATACTGCCTAAGGGCTTATTTGCGGCTTCACTATATATTTTTTACTAGAATATAGCAATGAATTGTGAGTTAGGGTTCTAATTTATTGAATTAGCCGAGTGGATAATTGTTTTTTTCGAAATTGAGGTGGGTTTGGTCCAATAAGTAACCGATTTAATCTAATTCGGAGACATTGGAGCTTTCAATGGAGCCAAATCTAGAAACCATAGCCCGATCCATCTCCATCCGGCCCAACCGCGAGGAAACTAGACTCGAATCACTCCAATTCCGAGAGGAAATCCATCGGCTCATGACCGTACCGCCGGAAAATGGGAGCTCCTTCACCGCACTTCTCGAGCTCCCGGAGATGCAGGCCATGGAACTCCTCCACTCGCCACACTCCGACAAAGGAGTTACGGTTCCGCTCTCCGGAGACCCTCTACATGGAATCAACGACGACCACAAATCGTACCTCCCCTCGTTCAACGGAAATCTCACCTTTCCTTCAAACAAAGTCCTAATCGAACGGGCGGCCAAGTTCTCGGTCTTCGCATCCGGCGAGCCCTCGCCGGAGACGAGCTCGGTGCCGTCGGATTCAAGCGCGAACTTGGAGAAAGTGAAGAGCGAGCCAGCAGAGACCGATTCGAACCCCCACTCATCCCAGCTATTGATTTCCGATCCGACGGTGAATATCAAGAACCAGAGGTCGGAGAAGAGGAAGGAGCGGGAGAAGAAGATAAAATCCAAGGTTTTGTAATTGTATTTTTTTTTTTTTTAGGAATTCCTTTTTGGTAATTTCCGTCACTTCCGTATCTGAACTTGAACCAACTTTCGACTTTTGGGGGGGAAATTCAGGGCACAGGGTGTACGAAGAAGACCAAGATCGAAATCTCCCAAGACGCTGCGAAGCTTCCTTACGTTCACGTCAGAGCTCTTCGCGGTCAAGCTACCGATAGACATAGCTTAGCAGAGCGAGTATTCTCTTGATTAACCACTAATTACAACTTTATTATTATTTTGTTTTCTAAAAATTTCATCACCCAAATTTACAATTTTATTAATTTGTATTATAAATTCGCAGGCGAGGAGAGAGAAAATTAATGCTCGGATGAAATTGTTGCAGGAGCTGGTCCCCGGTTGCAGTAAGGTTAGCTAAATTAGTCTTAATCTTAATCATTAGTCGGTGATTGTTTGTGGTAATTGTCTCCTTAAAGGTACGATCATTGTAGTCGGATTCTGCGCTTTCATAACGTCTTTGTTGTCCCTTGTCGCCTTTTCGCGAAAGCGATTACTTTTGTGCCCATGGTGGCACTCTCGTAATTTCAGTACCCTGGTCCGTGGTTTGGTTAATTGAACACCCACTTTGAGGTTAATTTTGACATTCTGTCTTGATTTGGAAATTTGTATTTCTTCCGCTCTGTGGGATACAGTTTGCACTTTGACATTTAGATCAGAGATTCAAAAGCATATATATATTTTTTCAAAATCACTCGTTCTTTTTCTTTTTCCCTGATGGGTAAGTTCAAAATTGTCAAGACTGGATTTTAAAATGACGAAAATGCCTTCATGGGCTAGGATTTGAGAATTTTGGCCATGGAATATGCTGATGGAAGCTGCTTAGAAGTGCTGGGGAGACACATAAAGTGGATATGTTGAATTAGATATATATATATGGGTCCCATAAATGAGGGAAATTTTGTTCCCTCATGTAAGGTGCATCATGCATGGTATCTATCCCTTGATGGGACGAAGAGGAAAGGGCGAGGAAAGAACAATTACCTTCCTGAGAATTCAGGTGTGCTTAAGGCCCTATGCGTTATGTGAGTGTACTTGAAAGTGTCATTAAATAAAATGGCCAAAGTAGGGTCACTATCATGCGTAAAACGAGTTTTTCCTTCAATTTTATTACAGCATTTCTTTATTGGAGATTTATAAGAAGGCTTTGACAGGATCATGAAAAAAACTTTCGTTTACGTGTTTTACATGTTTCTTTTGATCAAGAGGTGGTTTCAAAAACGAGGGCAATTAATAATTGCTCAAGTTTTGTAGAAACAAAAAAAAAAAAAAAAAAATCCCCATATTGTATGTTAAGGGCAATTATCATATGTGTCAAGGGATTTGAAAAGGCTCTACTTTGTTTGAAGCAATTGGAAAATTTCTTTGAAAGAGATTCTTTTCATTTAGGAAGTTAATTACCTGAAATAGACATTTGCTATGCAGATTTCTGGCACAGCATTGGTTCTGGACGAGATAATCAACCATGTTCAATCACTACAACAGCAAGTTGAGGTCAGAGTTGCAGATCCCGTACACGTAATAGGTTTTTTGACAATGATGTGAATGTTAAACTATAAAGAAACTTTGTCAATAGAATTTTGCGGATAAGGCTAGAAAGATAGGTCCTTCAGTACCTTTTAATGGAATGGTGGAAGATGGCAGAGGACATGGAGCTCAACTTCTGGATAAAACCCCTCAAGACATTGCTTGCCCTGTAACTAACGTGATATATAATGGACTAGAAACAAAGAGTAGCGTTTGTCATGAAACTGATCATATTAATCTAGCTAATTAATTAATCTTCAGAAGATAAATTTGTGGTGCTTTTGGTAATTTTCACAGAGATTTTTGGGGCTTGGAAGTACAGAATGTTTAAATTTTAGCAGTGTGTGTTTGTGTTTCTTTTCAACTTAAAGAGTTAATTAGGCTGGTGAAAGACGGATCAAACAATACAGTAATAATGTTTATACTATTCTTTATTGGCTTATCTTCTTGTGATTGAATAATTCTTTGGCTTCAGCTCTTATCAATGAGACTTGCGGCAGTCAACCCAAGAGTTGATTTCAACCTTGACAGTTTATTTGCTCCAGAGGTAAGCATGCATAATACTTTATCATCCTTTATCTCTCTACTAGAAACAAAAATAAATAAATAAATATTGTTTGCGAGTTCAATTTACAATTTAGTTTTTCTGCTGGGAGGTGTTTTCCATTGCACCCCAGCCGTACAAATCCAGATTTATTTAGCAGCACTTTGTTTCAGCAGGAACCATTTCCTTAAAGAGCTGCTAGGGCGTCATGCCATCAATACCGGTGGCAATGATGGTTCATTTTATGTAGTAGGTGAAATGGGAAACAGAAATATTTTGATTCAAATTTTGCGCCATATAAACACCCACACGAGCTCTTAAATGACTGCTTTCCACCACTAACATATGTGGGGACAGCATGTAAAATTTGGACCACCTGTTCTATAACTCATCTATCGTGATTAACATCTTCCTTCAATTTAACCAATCTTGAATTGATGTAGTTCCATCAGATCATGCCACAAGATTAATGAACTCATAGTAACAGCTTGCCCTTACACTATTGGAATATCTAAACCCCAAATGGTCTTGACTCTTGAGCAGTAAAGCCCATGGCATAGTTTTGGCATTGGATTCGTTTAGTACTATTGTCTTTTTGGATTGTCAACTTATAAAGTCTGCAATTTTCCTCATTTAATTTAGAGTATTGTGATTCAGTTACCTCGACAAACTACACTAATTTTTGGAGCAAGTTTTTCCTTTTAACTTTACATTGCATCCTTATTGTTGTCTTTTTTTTATACTTGCATCTTTATTCTCATTGTATACAACTAATACTTTCCTCTCTCCAGAGTGGATCTTTAGTGGACAGTAACTTCCCCAGCATGGCTTCTCCCCTTTTGTGGCCGGAAACTCCATTCAATGGAAACAGACAGCAATATCCACAGCAATGGAATCTTGATGCACTTCACCGACCACTTTCGGGAAGGGAGGAAGACAACCATACTTTCATCACGATGGAGAATTCCCTTTTGAGTTATGACTCAGCAAATTCAGGTAGATTAGAGTTTTAGCTTAATGGGGATTTTTTACTGCATGATACCCCTCTAACTGACGTCGTTAAAATTATTCGATAATCATTCAGTGAAACGATTTGCATGTGAAAGATTGAAAGGGTTTTATTCCATCTTGTTCTGATATCACAACGTCATGAAAATGATAGATTACTCTTAACGAAAAACATAGAACCATCATACAGCTTATTGAAGCATTATTCAACATTTTACAGCATGTTCTATGCAATAAAAAGCAGCTACTCGTGTTCTATTTGATTTAGAGCACATCATAGAGATGAATCAGATGATGTTAGAGGCATTGGGCTTTTAGACTCTTTATTGTTTTTTTCTCATCATATTCTCAAAACATCAAGTGGAGCGTTATTTATACAACGTTGACACCCAAATTTGTTTGTTACTCAACCAATATCCGTTAACATTAGTACTTGGGGCTACTTTGTGAGACACATTTGGAAGCATATTATATATATATATATTCCTACAAAAGACTGTATTAACTTGAAGTTTATACCGTGTTGCAGCATCTTTGCATTCAAACCAATTAAAGATGGAGCTGTGAAGGCTGGTGGAGTTGTTTTAGTAGCTAATAGTGTATATATACGATATAATATTAGCTATTAGTAAGAAATAGATGAAAGGCCTCGAAATTCAAGGCGGGTTTTCATGTCTTCGATTTGCAAGAAGAATCGATTGGGAACCTAGATTCACTCGAGGTTTAAATTTAGGATGTAGTGATTTTGATATATTATATTATCTATATCTCCCTATATATGCTAACATCAAGGGTCATTCAATCTAAGGCTTGGTTCTTAAGATGAAAGATTGATTCTTGTTGTGAAGCCATATAACATACTGTTGCTTAACTATTATGGGAGTCGGCTTCTTTCTTCATATATGCTGTCAAGATGTCTGTCTACATTTCTTTTTGAAGACACTCCTTGTGCTAAGCACAGGCTATTTGAATAATATGTAAGTGCATCTCTTTTCTGAAACATTTTCTTAGTATTATTACTCAATGCTTTATTTTACCCCACGTTTTTGGGTCAGTAGTTGGAGAAAACTCTCCTGCCAATAACACAGTTTCTGAACTTGAATGCTTCAAAGTGTGGCTGGGGCCTGGGCAAACTGACTGGCCAAATTGGAATCAATGCAGACCAAACAGTTGTGTCAGACTACTCTCATTGAATTGTCTATAGCTAAATGATAGTTTTAACCATTATGAAGAATAATTTAACTTTTAGTTATTCCATTCACATAAATCTCTATATTTATATAACTATTTTTTCATTATATAATAATAAAATAATATAATAATAATTTAGCTTTAGTTATTCACATTAATTTTTCACATTAAATGATCTATTAATTCATTATATAATAATGAGTAATTAATGATTAAAAAAATATTTAAATATTTCTAATTATTAATTTATTTTATTTTAGCATTTTTTACTATTTTATCCATCTAAAATTCTATTTAAATGTCTCCATTACAACTAGTGATCATTGCAGATTACAAAAAAAATAACCAAAATACAAAATTTGTGTATTATCTTCCCGAGCTAAAAGTTTGAGATTATACACTCAAGCTGTAAATGTAATAAAGTAAGAGAGGTAAAAAAGTAATAAAATATGAATTTGATTGGTGAATAATGATTGTCAAATTTGGCACTATGTTTAGCATTATTGTAGTTTGGAGTCCAAATTTTTGGACTTTGGCCAATCTAATGTAGAATTATTTAAGCTTTTAATAGTTAAATTCTTATTAGATTTGACTTTTAATCAATCTAATGAAAATGCTCTTATATATCTAATGGGCAAAAATTTTGTTTAAAAAAATATAAATCTTATTCTAATATCCTGAAATGAGGTGTTATTTTATATTAGCTTTTGAGTTTTCTTAAAAAAATAATAAATGACAATCTAAAAGTGAGATAAAGTGTGGATTATAATATTACTTTTTAATTATTTGAATATTTTATGTTAAAAAAATTTATATTACACAATACTTACGTCACATAAATTGATTTAGAAAATAAATTTTAAAATTTATAAACTAAATCTTATTATTTAAATAATATGGAGGGTTAGGATATGCTACATACTAGCTTAGAAATAGAACAACGGAAACATTTGAGAAATTTTATTGTTGCACAAGACTCCATTTAAATTGAGAAGTAATCTCAACTCATATAATCCTAATTCATCTTATTATTATAATTTTATTAAGAGAAAAACTTGGAACATGATGGGTGTAAAATTAGGTTTTACACCCACCAATAGAAATGCGCCACATAAGCGTTTCATGAAGAGAATAAATGAATATAAGTGCACCATAACATCTTCTAACTTGTCTATTCGATCTCTCTCTTCTTTCATATATATATATATCTCTCTCTCTCTCTCTCTCTTGGCGTTCTACCTTCCACAACGAATGCGAACCCTAGCAGCCACCACCTACAATCATTACCCATGTCCTCCTAACCTGCATTCCGATGCAGCTCGACGAAATCTCGAAATTCGAGGATCATCTTCACCACACTCGACGGAATCCGAGGCATCACACTGAAAGGTAAAACATCTTCACCATTTAGCTTTCTTCCTTCTTCTAATAAGTTAATTACATAGGAAATATTAATTTTTCTTGTGCCTATGATTTGTATGTGGTTGCCCATGATTATTTAATAAAATTAGGACAAAGTGCTCTATTTTGTTGTTGAGGATAAGGTTGGGACGAGAGTAGAACAAACTATTAATTTTTATTGCTGAATATATGTTAAAATAATCTATGTTGTTGATGCTCTATTACCTATGTTTAACATACTGCTCTATTACCTGTTTTAAAATAATCTTCAACCTATTTTAAAATGATCTATTATCTGCTCTATTACTGCCCTATTACCTATATTTAATATACTGCTCTATTACCTAGTGGAACAAGATACTGCTCTATTTTTTTGGGCTTGATGCATGCCCCATTTTGAACATAGTTATGCTTTGCTCTATTTAACATAGTTATGTTGTTTGGTATTTAGTCAAGTGAAAGTTTGTTCTTTTATTTTTGATTTGGCATAAATTTATTTTTTTAATGTTTGATTGTAATGTTTGGTTGGATATATTAGATTGAGTAAATTATGAGTACATCAAGAGATCGTGTTGAAATTTTAGACATTGATAATTCTAGTGGTGATGATATTGAGATGATTGAAGAGGATAACTAGTTGGAAGAAGATGACTAAGTTGAAGAAGACCCAAACATGCCCAATGAAGGCCATACATTGGGGCCTTCATATGTGGATCCATATGTGGGGCAAGAGCTTGACGATGTAGAGGATGCAATGATTATTATAGAGCCTTCTCTAGGCGGATTGGATTTAGCATCCGAACAAATCACACTCAGAGGTCAGGCATAGACAAATCATTAATTGGTGGAGTACATTTGTTCGAAAGAAGGATTTCGTCAATATAATTATAAACTTAAAGAGAGAGCTAGACTCGAGGTTCTGGAAACAAAGTGTGGGTGTAAGGCCATGATGACAATTAAGAAAAACGGAAAAAAATAGGTTATGTTAAAATTTGAAAGCCAACATAATCAGTTGTTGTCACCTAAGAGTACATCTTTGCTGCGTGGGCATAGAGGTGTGATGCAAGCGCAAAAAAATTTAATAGACACTATAAATGACTCGGGGATACCAACACGAAAAATAATGTCCGTGTTGAGTAACGAGTCAGGTGATGATTATATGTTGGGTGCATTGCTAAGGATATTCAAAATTATTTAGGCAATTGAAGGAAGCAACTTATTGAAGAGGGAGACGCAAAAAAATTATATGAATACTTTATAGAGTGCAAACGCAATGACCCTGGCTTTGTATATTTGATCCAGGTTGATACAGATGAGTTGATGGGAAACTATTTTTGGGAGATGCGAGATCAAGACTCGCATATCAATATTTTGGCAATGTTGTTACTTTTGACGCTACTAACCTAATTAATCGTTACAAAATGCCATTTGTTCCATTCATTGGAGTTAACCATCATCATCAGTTTATAATGTTTGGATGTGCGTTATTGATAAATGAGACAGCTGATTCTTACACTTGGTTATTGAAAACATAGTTATAAGCGATACTTGGTCGTGCTTCCTCTACTATAATCATGGATGATGACAAGTTAATGGCTAAGGCTATTATGAAGGTATTGCCCACTACAACTCACAAGTTGTGCTTATGGCATATCCTCCAAAAAGTGCCAGAACATCTAGCTCATTTTTACAATAGATATGCACAATTTAAATTTGATTTTAATCGATGCATTCACGGGACACTAACATTGAAGAGTTTGAATTGGAGTAGGCTGAGATGTGTTTGAAGTACAATATGGTTCAAAATAGTTAGTTGTAAACCATTTATGCCAAGAAGGAAAAGTGGGTGCCTGCTTACCTTAGATCCACATTTTGTGCCGGGATGTCCACTACTCATTGGAGTGAAAGTATGAACAAGTTTTGTAAAGACTATATTTGATCAAGTATGATGGTAAGTGACTTCGTCCATCAGTATGATAAGGCTTTGAATGCTCGTTATTTCAATGAGAAAGAGCAAGATATGAGGACGAAAACATATATCCCAATTATGAAAACTTCTTACAGTATTGAAGGGAAAGTGGCGAAGTTGTACACATTAAAATTCTTCTCGATCTTCCAAGAAGAGTTAAGATGTTATCAAGAGTACAAAGAGCACATGATACGCGATAAAGATGAACGTAAGATATATTTGGTGTGCAAAGATGGGTATGAGAAGCCGACATATGAGGTAGCACTTGGGATGGAAAAAATGTTGTTTCTTGTACTTGTTGCAAATTTGAATTTATTGGTTTCCTATGTTGGCACATCCTACAAGTGTTGGAAAAAAATATTTTGGACCTTGTCATGCAATCGTATGTGTTAGAGAGGTGGACGATAAATGCAAAGAGTCGCAAGATACATGGGATACGTGTAGAGCAGGGGCCATTGGAGACTGAGACTGTCCCAACTACTTATGTGTTGAAATATCGTTTGATAAGATAGTTTTATATAATTGCCGAGATGGGGTCATTATCTTTGAAAAAATATGAATATTTTTGTAAAGAAATAGAGACTACTCATCAAGAGCTTCTCTTGATGAATGATGATGATCACGATGGTGGTAACTTGGATGGTGGTACTTTGGTACAGACCCAAACAGTCTCCAAATTTTTATTGTAAGATCCTTCGATAATTGTATCTAAAAGAATGCCTAAGTCAATACGGCACAGAAAATCTAAGAAAAATGCACCTGCAAATAAGCGACGATGTACCACTTGTAAACAAGAAAGGCATGTGAGAACCAATTGTCTAACACATAGGTAATTGCATTTAAATTTAGTTTTTTATATATATATATGTTTTATAAAGGTAGAAGGGCATGTACCATTTGTATTACCTTTTAAGTTGATTCAATATTTTTTTATAGGAGTATGGATGGATCAAGTTCAAATACAGTACCTCTAGACTCGAAGGAAATGTCAACACAACTTGATAGGTATGAGCTTTACTATGTTATATTTCTTTTTATGTTTGGATGTTAGTTTTTGTCACTTATCAACTTGATAGGTAAAATTATTCTTTGTTTTGTAGGAATACGACATTAAGCCAAATGTTAGAAAATGAAGAGTATAGAGCATACATGAATTTTCAATTTCTAGATGACCATTAGCTATTAGGCAACTCCTACTAGTTGGGCATCATTTTTTGGTAGCAGTAGCCAGATTCATGTATACATTCTTGGTTTGTTAGCCATTGGGATATTTATGGTGTTTTTTGATAGGCTGTCAGTGTTTGAATCAATATTTTAGCTCATTTTGAGAAGCTGTAATGATCTTTAATATTTTAATATATTTTGACAAGCCGTAATGATCTTTGCTATTTTAGTATATTTTGTGTATGAGCTCATGTTTCTTGATCCAGGGTTAAGAACACTAACACATTGGTTGCATACTTCAATTTTCACGCAAACGCCCATAACCGAATCATGAAAAATTCAGCAATTACATAAAAAATCAGGGCATGTTCAGACTATAATCCATAAATGAAAATGCTTCCTAACACACAAATCAACATGTTATTGCAAAAGAAGAAGATAATTCAAGAGAATATCCAAAAAAAAACCGATTCGGAGTGAAACTATGGTTGTTGCATCGGACGAAGTGGAATGGGCTAGGGCTCTGTCGTGGGTTACGTTGCGTTGATGGACGTCGACATCAGCTTCAATGGAGTTACTGGCTTCGGTTGCGTCGAGCTAGGGCTGGTTTGCTACCTAGGGCACGAGTAGATGAACACGCCAAGAGAGAGAAGGAGAGAGAGAGAGAATGATCAGAGATAGGGGAAAAGACGTGAGAGAAGAGAGAAAGATCGGATAGACAAGTTAGAAGATGTTCTGGTACACTCACATTAATTTCTTCTCTTCATGAAACGCCTATGTGGCACATTCTATTGGTGGGTGTAAAATCTAGATTTTGTACCCATCTTGTTCCAAGTGCCTCTCTTTTATCAAGTTTTTACACACAAAAAATACAATAAATAATTAACTTTTCAAATTTTAATTTAACTTTCTCAAATTCTAAAAAGTAATATTATAATAATATTTTACTTAATTTTAAACTTTCATATAAAATCATCTTATCTATCTTACCATCTAATCTTAATTAATGGTATCTATGTCTATTTATTATAATACAAAAATATTATTTATACACGACTTATGAATCTTTTACATACACACCGTGTGTGTGTGTATATATATATATGCTATTTATTCACAAGCATTTCACATGCCAAATGTAGAATTCTACATTTGAGAATTCTGATATATCTAAAAAGAAATCTTTGTATTGTCCTCAATCATTTAGTCATTTACATGAATATTATATGGGATTTATAATAACTGATTGTACCATAAATTTGTGAATTTAGCAAGAATTTAAAATTCAAATTTACATTTGAATATGCTATAAGCACGATAATTATGTTTTAAATGAGAGGCATTTTTATAAATTAATTTATAAAAATAAAATTATTTTATATAAATATCCTCATTTTAACACATAATTATATAAATAATTGTAAAAATGATTTTACTTGTATCATTAGAACATTAGCAATAGATATATCAAATTATTATTTTTTTCAAAAAACATAAATTTATACACAATACACTAATTTGCACATAGTATTTTTTTAATAAATCACTATTTAAAAGCTAAACAAATTTTTTTTTTCTTTACTTTTGATCAAATATAACAAAATTTTTTAATATATATACAAACTTATATTTTTTATAAAAAAAAAAAAATTGATGGATTGCTAGTGCCCTTACTCAACTCTTCGGTGGTTTAAACTCCAAAATAAATTTTATTATTTCACAATTCATTTTAACAAATTTTAACAAATTTTAACTTTACTATTTACAATTCATCTTATTTCATCTATTAATTCAAGAGAAATCTTGGGGGGCAGACCGTCTGCCCCCCCACACAGAGCAGCCTCCGCCGCCCCCGGTGGCGGTGGGCAACACCGTCAACGCCATCGGGACCCGCGGACTCAGGCGACCTCACCCCTACGACGGCGAGCTCCGGCGAGCTCCGGTGTTCCCCCGGCAGCCTTAAACCCGTTTCAGTCCCGTATGCCATCGTAGGGGTGAGGTCGCCTGAGTCCGCCGGTTCCGATGGCGTGGGCGGTGTCGCCCACCGCCACCGGCGGCGGCTCTGTTCGCTCCATGGCCGAATTCCCTTAAATTCATCTTCATTTTATTTTTTTATTATGTTTTTTATTATGTTTTTATTTTTTTATTGTATTTTTTATTGTGTTTTTTATTATGTTTTGTTCATTTTATTTTTTTATTATATTTTTAATCTTTATTTTTTATTTAATCATATTTTTTATTTTATTTTAATATATTTTTCATTATAAAGCAGTCTAACATTAGTTAAACTACTTTAGACGCTAGGAACAGCCGGACCGGTCCCAACGTCCCCCTTAATTCAAACCACACATTTTACAAATCTGCTCCTCTTCCATCGTCACCTCCTCGACTTGCTCTGTGACGTCCGTACCTTTAACTTGGTCTTCAACAGTACCAACGTTTGAAGCATTTTTCTTTTTCTTAACTCGAACGATTCGAGTGATCTCAGAAACAATCCAATCACAAATGGACACCCCAACGCTCTTCGTCCTGATGCTCCAGCTGCACCTGTTACTCCACCTCGCCCAATCACACCCTGCCACCTCATCCTCCATTCCATTATCAGTTCGACCTCAACCAATCACTCTTTCCGTCTCCGACTTCGGCGCCACCGGCGATGGGCATCACTACGACACAGCCGCGATTCAATCCGCCATCGACAACTGCACATGCACCTCCTGCCGCGTCACCTTCCCGCCGGGTAACTACCTGACCGCAACGATCTTCCTGAAATCCGGCGTCGTTCTGGACATCCAAGAAGGAGCCACGCTCCTCGGGGGCACGAATCTGGAGGACTACCCGAGGGAATCTCAGAGATGGTACGTGGTGGTGGCTGAGAACGCGACAGAGGTGGGGATCACCGGCGGCGGAGTGGTCGACGGGCAAGGGTCTGGGTTCGTGAAGAGGTTCGATGAGAGGAAGAACGTGATGGTGAGCTGGAATCAGACCGGGGCTTGTACCGGCGACGAGTGCCGGCCCAGGCTGGTCGGCTTCATAGACTCCACCAACATTAGGGTTTGGAACATCACGCTCAGAGAACCGGCTTATTGGTGGTGCGTGTTACTATTTATTACACCCAACCTTCAATTCCTCTTTACTAATATACAATTATTTTCAAAACTGCTAGGTAGATTATGGTTCGACACTGCATTCATACCCTCGGCTCTTCAGTAATTTACTTTAGGGATAAATATAATTCTTTTGAAATTCAGGATTATATTAGAAAGCACCAAACAGTTCAATGATTCAATCAATATCATTTCTTTCATTTCGAGTATACTCTGTTCTTATCATTTTAGTTATTGCTGGTGACTTTTCTTCACGAGCAATTCCTTGTTTCTGCCTGGTTGAAATGATTAGTAGAAAGAGCTCAGCCCATGAATTCCCTCGTCTAAAATTGTTGGATTGATTATACAATGAATACATTGTGAAGTCTGGATTTGGTCGAGCTGTTCATGTATGTTTTCATCTTTGTAATAACTTATCCAAAAAAAAATGTTTTCATCTTTGTAATAAATGGGACGGCACAAAAAATATATTTGCGAGGATGTTTGTTTACTTTTTTGACAATGACGAACTTGATTTCATCTTTTAAGACATCATCTTTTTGTCCTATACATTTAAACTTGTTAATTGCTGGTGTGGTTGAACTGGGTCTAAGATATATGATGCACTGGCCAATTTCTGTGGTTTAGTACACTATTAGCCTCATATATTGCCATGGATCTGATGCAATATATGGATCTGATGCAGCTTGCATATAGTGCGATGTGAAAACACTTCTATTCATGATGTTTCGATTTATGGAAACTTTACTACACCTAACAATGACGGGATTGATATAGAGGATTCAAATAACACAGTCATTACGAGGTGCCACATTGATACAGGAGATGATGCTATCTGTCCAAAGACATACAATGGGCCACTTTATAACTTGACAGTGAAAGACTGTTGGATTCGAACAAAATCTTCCGCAATCAAACTGGGTAGTGCTAGTTGGTTCAATTTCAAGGATCTGGTTTTTGACAATATCACAATTGTAGATTCTCATAGAGGACTGGGATTTCAGATACGTGATGGAGGTAAATTAGTTTATCGTCTTGCTTTTCTTGCATGCTTTCGATTTTTCGATGTTGGATTACTAGGCATTCACCTTGTGCAGGAAATGCAAGCGACATTACGTTCTCGAACATAAATATAAGCACAAGATACTATGATCCATCATGGTGGGGAAGAGCAGAGCCTATATATGTGACAATCTGTCCACGAAAGCCAAAGACAATGGAGGGTTCAATCTCTAATCTGGCTTTCATTAACATCACTGCAAATTCTGAAAATGGTGTCTTGTTGTCGGGTTCTAAACATGGGCTTCTGAGAAACTTGAGATTTCGAAAATTTGAACCTCACTTACAGAAGATGGACAAAGTATGAAGATGGATTGGTGGATTACAGACCAGGATGCCAGGGACTTGTTCATCACCCTACTGCTGGGATCATCATGGAACACATTGAAGGTTTGGAGTTCAAAAATGTTAACATGAGATGGTCTGATGAACATTCAACGCACTGGAACAATCCTCTGGATTTCAGACCTTCGACTGTAAATAACATTTCTTTGATCAATTTTCATACAGGACTGTACACAATAACAGAGGTAGGGACGGAAGGAAGGGAATTTGCTTAGTGTATTTATCCATGGAAATAAATGGAGATGGTGGGTTATTTTTCCACGAAATTTTGGGTACCCATCCTTATTTGAAAACAACATCAGGAAAAACAAATCATCTTTAAGATGAATAGTGAAGGATATTGGCTGTTGTACCATGTTTGTCAGCATGGCGATGAACAATGTTAATATCATGTTTGATGCTTCGATATGCAGGTAAAACCTATATAGGGTTGTAACTTCTATGCATAACTACCCGTTAAGACTTAACAATTTTAAACTGCATTAGATCACGGAGCGGCGGAATCAGGAATATGTTTTAAAAGGCCAAGCAAAATTAATACAAAATATATAAAATATTTTTTATTTTATTTCTATACATTTTTTTATGCAGTATAGAACAATCTGATATTAAAATCTATAATAAAAATAAAATTTATTTAATAAAATTTATATATTAAAAATATATATAATATATCAAGAACGTGTAATCATAAAAAAAATATATTAAAATAAGTTAGAAATTATTCAAAATCTTTTTATTTTATATGATATTAAATTAAATTAAATTAAATTAAGTTTTGTAGAGAGGGACTAAGATAATTTTTAGAGATGGAACTAATATAAAATAAAATAAATATTTATCGTACTAAATTATAAAAAAACTAACCTATATTAATTTTCACTTTTAAAAAATATATATTTTTTAATTTTCTTTTTTAAAAGGGGTGGGGCCAGGGGGTAGGGGGTCCCCCTGCCCTAACGTGGCTCCGCCATTGAGATCATGGAAAACGAGTCACACGATGACATAGCATTATGCATAAGTATTTTAAAAATAAGTAAAATTACATATAATTGTAAGGTACACAAGTTCTGTATAATCACTTTAAAAAATAGTGAAATTTATTATTAAAAAGTTAAATTTTTTTTATATGAGTCTTGTATAGTCGTATTTGCTCACTTTTTCAAAAAGATTGTATAGCTTACACAGTTCACAATTGCAAATATTATTTCTACTAGCATATAATCCGTATAATGTGCATGCTTATATTTTCTCAAACTAACATTGATTTATTAATAAATTTGTAATATTTGAATTACATTTTCTTATTATTTTAAAATATATCAGAAAGAATTATGTATATATTAAAATAAATATATCAAAATTAATACGTCAATAAACAAATACAATATATTTACAACTTTTAGCAAAACAATGCATATGTTGAGATGGGTGCCTTTTGGTTGAGTTTTGCACAAAAACAATTGGTTTATAATTTTGTATGTAAAAAGTGAAATAAAACTTGAAAAATACAACGATTTATATGGGTAAAACACTGTTTTAAAAGGATCACCAACACAACACTTTAAGATTTTTTTTTTCTTTTATTTGCCTATTATCACCAACAATAACTGACTTGAACAAAGGCACTGCCACGTTAAAATTGCATGACCACTTTTACATATAGTAATGGAAATGAAACTACATTGTTCATTTAGTTATGTAGAATCCAAGTAATTAATTTGCTTTTGTATCCAATAACAACTGCAAATATATATAAATGTATATATATATACATATATATACACACACACACATATATATATATATTTAGAGGATTCCGTAACTAATATTTATAACGTCAAGAAAATTGAAAGAATTAAGTATTATCTAGAACAACCATTTAAATTTTAGAGAACAGAATGACAACTATGATTAATGAATTGCAAAATGCTACTGATTTAATTTTAGAAAAGCACGTAAACATGTTCTAACTTCAATTGGTAGTATAGTATTCTACTTAGTACATCCAAGACACACATCCCAAGATATTCATGTTATACAAAACCTTCTACAGTTTCTACATTCATCCCAAGATGTCCATGTTATACAAATTTTCTGTAGATTCTTAGATCATTCCTAACTGCCCTAATTATCTGAAAGAAAGCTGCCAATAAAAGGATATGGGAAAACCAAGTATCAAATGCATCTTCATTTTTTTTTTCTGCAAAAGAAAGTTGCAACTTAAATCACCTCTACTCAAGATTTATGATGTCCCTGTGTACTAAACATTGATACTACAGTTTGATATATCCTGATCCAAAATTAACTATTCCCCACTCATCGATGCACGTTTTGGCACCAGGACGCACTAATCACTTGAGAGATGCTAGTAGCCTCAACGTATGCCAGACTTTAGAATGAAGTGAATGGAAAAAATATTGCATTATTAGCAGTAGCTACAAAAATTATTGATCGAATTCCTGTACCTATATAGAATGTAGAGAAAAAAAATATTGTAAATAATGTGTATTGAAGTAAGTTTCCTATGAAATTCATGCATGATTCAGATCTCAAACATGATAAGATTATGCCTCTCATTGTGCAGAGCATGCCATAAAATATTAAGCCTTTATAAGCACTTGTACCATAATCCAAACCATCATAAATGCGGTTTAATATAAAAAAAAAAAAAAACTTATAGTTGCATAATGCAGTCTATAAATTCTGTTGATACATCACAGTAGAAAGATAATACTGATCTGTACACATGGCTAACATTATTCCAATGATTTTTTTCAAGATCACCATAATCAATATCTAGAGAAGACTTGTGCATAATGATATAACTTTCTTATGATATATTCGATTCAAAAGTTTGGGATTTAGAGAAGACTTGAGATAGCTGCTAATAAGTTATCGAAAGCCAGAAACGCTAATCTACTCTTCTCATCAATCATGTGTGCAACTTATTCATGAAAAATACATAGATGCATGAGTCTCTATTTGCTCAATGAAAGGTTATTGCATGCCGGGATTCTTCAAAAGCATGACAACACTTCTGCGGAAGAAGAAATGGACCCAAATAATATACCATAAAAGATTGTTACCATCATAACACAAAAAAGTTGTCCATAAAAAATTAAATAGCAATGAATATAATCAAGGAGGAGAATGATGGTAAAATTGCAAAGCCACATGTAAAATGATTTCAATTGCAGCGAATGGAAAGAAGCTGCAATTAGCACATTGGCAGAAACCCGTGCATTTGTGTTGCATGCTCTGTTCATGCTTGAAGCAAACTGCTGCAGGTATACAATAGTTGTTAGAAGTTGTAAAATTTAAAACCAAAAAGAGAGGGCCTACCTGAATTAAACCAACTAAATATTTTTTCATGACGAGAAAAGCAACGGCTATTGAAAACTGATTTGAGACAAATAAAGTATAGAATCATTTTACTTCATGAGATCCAAAAACACAAAAGCATTCCATAAACTACGCAACAATATCGATAGTAACAAGTTTCTTGACCGTGCAAAGACTGCACCCAATACCACCCCAAGAAACAAAAGTGGTAGCATCCTTTGCATATTGAAATGTGCCAAGGCAAAAGCTATTGAACTCACTAAAATTGAGAAAGAAAAAAGATAAATGGAATCGGATCGCTAGAACTGTGCAATAACCCGCAATACAGAATTAGTGTATCAATTATCAAATCGAAAATTGGGCACATATATATAGCATCAAAACCACATTTATCACCCAAAAAGAAGAAAATCGGTGTAATATAAAACATAAAAAAGAAAGAAAAACAGAGAAATACCCAGTTCAAACATCCCAATTGAATTGTTACTCAAATCCAGAAATGAATGTGTTATGTCAGTTGTGTTTGGCAGCAATTAAATAGGTCTAAATCAATATCTGAGATTGAGAAAGGTCTCTAAATGAACCAATTTATCCTTTGATGCATTATAATCCAACTACTCCTGCAACTCAAAGGGGATAATATTGCTACAACTCACAACTGCTTCGTCACTTTCGTTTTGCTTATTGAGACCACACGCATGATAGATGGCAGGAGATTTCTACAAAATTATTGTAACTCTTCATGTTGATGCTAAAATGGATGCAAAATATGATGCAAAATAATTATGAGTTTATTTTATCTCTCTTTCTCTCTCCCCCCTCCAAGTAACGAACTCAAAGCATATATAACTCTGTTTTAGGCTTGGTTATTTTCACACACTATAGTAACACTCTCCTAATGTTAATGTTCAATGCATAAAATTTCAATTATTTAAACAGCATTAAAGTTGTTTCGATATGCCCTCATAAAACTCATCATCATATCATAGTCATCATTTTCAATCAGGGGTAGAGTGACATTGTTGCAGCAATGAAACTCAATAAACTTGTCATCCTAGTCCCAAACAGTGTATACTTTATTGCAAACTACAACCTTACATCATGTTTCAACATTAATTATGAGAAAAATACATTTAATTTTTTGTAAAAAAAAAGAATGAGACTAAAGTTAGTACTTATCTCTGACTCTTTTTGTGTGGACCTGAACATAGTATTATCCTACCAGCTTCAAACAGGTTGAGTCATAATCCAATCTCAATTTCGAACAAATATCAAAAGAATACATTGTTGGAATGAGCATACGCAATCACGACTCCACAATTAGAATAGATTCTTTCGGAGAGAATTTCAAGGAAACTGTGAAATGCAGTGAGTTTCAAGGACTTCCTGTAATTATCAATGCTGTCATCGTCGCATTAAGAAGATCAGAACTGGAAATGGTAGTTGAAGTTGAAGTTTGAACCCTACAATTAACAGGAAAATAATTAATAACCCGAAACTCTCATGTCCATAGACATTCATGGGAAAATCAAACAAAGTTTCGTGATTGCTGAACCCATCTTCACATTTCAACGAAGAATATAGTTTTGTAAAGCGATTTTTCGCGATCAGAATTAACAAAACAGAGCAAATTTATTTTGAACATGAACCTATTTTAAGAGACTACCAAAAAACAATAAAATGCATCGGACCAAATAATCTACTCTCGCTATGAAACTGAATAAGTTCGAAATTGAAATTGAAACCCTAGGAACTGAGGGGCAAGAGAGAGAGCGAGAGACTTATGGGCATGTCATTTTGGTGGAATTTGCGATCTTAGGAGTGGAAGTGAGAAAACCAATCAGAGAACTTAAAAAAACTGAGGGAACATCGTCGATCTCACATGCGGCGACATAAGCGTTTCGAGAGATAGATACGACGACTCGATATTGGAGAGAGAGAGCGAGAGAAGTTGGTGAGCACTACCTCAAGAGAGAAAGACAGAGGTGATGCTCTACAGGCCATGTATCCGATAATGGCTTCAACGGCCACCCGTTCCATCGACTTACGAACAAAGCACCCAAAATCACCGAAATCTGGAACGGCGCGAGGGCAAAAATACATGAAATAAGGTACAAAATTTCAAGAGAGAGAAAGATTAAAATAAGGAAAACAGCTTACTGGCATGTGGAGTGAAAGACGAAAACACAATCTAAAAGCTTTCCAAATCGCAGCACCTAGAGATGATAGGGGAAATCGAGAAACTAAAGGAGTGAGAGAGGGAGAGTCTTTCGGGAACAAAAAGGAGAGTTAGAAACTGTTTGGAGAAGGAAAAAAAATGAATGGGGATGACGATTCAGTTGAGACTTGAGAGAGAGTGGAACGGGGTGAATCAAACCGCTACTTTTCTCATGTAACTTTTACCGCTTCGCATTTTAGAAATCGCCTTTTACTTTACAAAACTTGAAAACCAATTAACGATAGCGTGTGATTCGGTAGAAAATCAAATCGTGCAAGAGTAATCTATTTATATATTATTTGAAGCGGCAACGTTTTACCTATGAAATTAGAACCGAATAAAACGGTTTGGCTGCCACATCAGAACTAATGATTCCGCTTATATATATATATAGATAGATGTGTTATAAAATTATCTAATAATTATTCATTTTAAACTCTAAAATGCCATTGGTTTTAGACTTTTTTTTTAGAGGTGTAAGAAGATCGAATCGGACCGGAATAATGCTAGGGAGCATCCAACACTCATTGCACACACTCGCATGAATAGTATATATGTATAGTACATATACACTATTTATGTGAGTGTGTGCAATGAGTGTTGGATGCTCCCAATATTTTCTCATTGGACCGAGACCAGACTAGATCGCATGAAATTCGATTCGGTCCAGTCCATTTTTTGTATGGACCGTATATTTTCGGTCTAGTTCCAATCTAGGGCATTTCCCCTCTGGATCGAACCGAACCGAATGATTTTTTTTTTAAAATTTATATATATGTATATATAACTAATAGTTTATAAATTATAATATTATAATTTATAGTAGTTGAATAATTATAGTATAAAAATATAAACTATAGAGTCATAGTATATCTATATAGAGTATTAGTAATAACTTATAAGTAATAAGTGTATTATTATTATTATTTAATATATTATTATTAATTTATCATTATTTATTAACATATAAATTTATAATATATTAATATAATAGTATTTTTTACTTTTTTATTTAGATTATTTTTTCTTTTGCCAATTGTTTTAAGAATAAGTTTTTTTTAATATTATTTGGCTTAAATCTGTGATAAATGCATAAATTTGGCTAAAAATAATTAAATTTAGATTAAAAATTATTTTTCATCATTACAAGATTTTAGATTAACTATTAAATAATATTAGGTACCCTAGGACTGGATCAGATTGCCCCTAGATTAAATTAAACCTGACCGGTATAGACCGAATAAGAGTTCAGTCCGGTCTAAGGTGAAAAAATTTTTAGACCGAATATAACCGGTTCACATTTTTTCAGATCAGACCATTTACACTCCTACTTTGTCCGTTTCTCAATAATCAACTTCATGAATTTTCCAATTTTTCAAATATTTTCTTCACCTCTTCCCTCAATATTTTTTTTAATATAGTATCGGCTTTAATTTGATTGTATCTCGAAAGAAAGCCAAAAATCAAAAGCCATGGAAGCTACTTCAAATTTGACCAATAAACTGATTAAAAAAAAAAAGACCAATAAACATGTAGAGAGAGAGAGAGGGGTATGTATGTTGCAGGAGTTGGGCTGAGCCCAAGGATGAGGTACATATTATATATAACACAAGGTGAAGTCCTCTTAAAGATAGATGGGCTGGGCTCAGATCAACCAAGAAACCATCTAACGGTGGCCCACTTCATTTCCCTTTGCTTTCTCCTCCACTCTCGACTCCACCACACTCGCACTCTAGTCTGAGGGTCGGTTTACGACCAAAACCTAAGGCGCACGCACAAATTTGACATAGCTGAATCGCTGATACCACATCATGCCTTCCCCTTCGACCATAGCCGGCGCCTCCAGCATGCTACGCCATCGCCTCCTTGGCTCTCTGCGCACCAGAGGTGGGGCCGCGACCACGGGGCAGACCAGGTGGAGCAGCCCCGGCCACGAGGAACGGCCCAAGGGATACCTCTTCAACCGGCCACCACCGCCTCCGGGGCATTCCCGCAACTGGGAGGACTGGGAGCTCCCCTGCTACATCACCAGCTTCCTAACCATCGTGATCCTCGGCGTTGGCCTCAACGCCAAACCCGATCTCACCATCGAGACCTGGGCACACCAGAAGGCCCTCGAACGCCTCCAGATGGAGGAATCTGCTTCCGGTTCTGCAGAGTCCGACTAAGTCTCGGATCTCTGGTGATTTCAGATTCACCCTTGCTTTTTTTCCCCTCCCCTTTCCCTGTGTTCGTTGATAATGATGAATCATCATGATGATGATCTGGCTTTGATGCGCGGGGTTCTTTATACCGGTGTTTATATGAGGGTATGTAGTTGAATAAATGTTGTTTCGAATTATGCTGTTAATCCGGCTTCTTTCGAAGCTTTGTTAATGCGTTTTACCTGGTTATTTTGGATATTTTGACTGAAATCATGTCTCGAAAATAGGTTATAAATTCCCTTTTTGCCTATAAACGTTTTCAATAATGATTATGAGGAGTTCCCTTCAATTTTAGGTCTTTGGATTTTTTTAGTTGAATTGATTCTTTGAGCTTGACATGGTTGAGTTTTGATATGATGCTTTTTTTAAATTGGAATCTTTATATTGGCTTTCTCTGAAAACTGCATATTTTCAGTCCCAGTGTATGATCTATGTAACATGATTGTGATTTGGATTTGTGACGCTAGCAGAGCAGATATGACATGATGAGTGAGAGCCATGGTCCTTTTTGTAGTGTCGTAATTGACTTAGGGCAGTGGTAAATAGAATCTTCCATGCTCGCTAGGGCTAATTTATTGGTGGCTACGGGGTTGTAAAATTGTTAGGGTTTTAGTGTTTGGAAAGATGCAACAATAGGCTTAGGATTTGGCGTTGACATCTCTATATAAGAAGCCAAATCTAGAAGCTGTTCTGGTGCTGTGAACAGCGCCCTAAACAGTGTTTTTGTGGCTGGTTGTCTCTTTTGCATGCTCGGTTTTGATGGGTTGGGAGGGGAAGGGGAAATAGTTAGAAGATAGTTTTTTTGATGTTACTTATAAAAAAAAAGATAGTATTTTAAGGATATAAAGGTAATTATCTTCGGATCTAATCTCCTTACGTCTCCCTCAACACCAACCCACTTCACTTTTACCTAGCCTGAATGTTTCATCTTTGAACCTTCTTTTTGGGATATCCTTAGTAGTATCTTGTGGTTCATGTTGCACATCTTCTATAATGCCTAGTTTCAATCAAGCATGGGATCTTGGGGGTAATTAATGACTTCAAGGAGCCTCAAATTTTTGCATTTGAGGTTTGCCCACTATTCTTGAATTTCATTGTTCTCTCCCTTATTCTTGCATCTATAAGTTTCTCCTTGCCCACTGGGCATCTCACCACCCTTGGTTTGACACGTTCAGCTTAGATCATATAATCAATCTGTAGTTTCCATCAAGTTGTTCCTGAATTCAAAAAGTGTCTCATCCCATTTGCTGTCTGTGAATCTCATTCTAAACAATTCTCCAGAGCACATACACATGTTTCAAACCTGGCTAGTGGTTTTGATATCAACATTGATTTTAACATAAAAGTATAGAGAAGAAAGACAAAATGCAGAGGCTGATTTTTGGTCATTAAAGGGTGGTAAATTGTTAGGGTTTTAAACGATGCAACAAAAGGGTTAGGATCTGGGTTGATGACAAGGTGAAGGAAGCCAAAATCCGGGTGGCTGTTCTAATCAGTTCTATGGCTCTGAACGGTGCCCATGAACGGTATTTTGGAAGCTGGTTATCCTTTGCAGGTTATGTTTCGATGGGTTGAAAGGAGAAAAAGGTGGACCTTAGCAGATAGTGTTTAAGGATAGAAATGGGTCTATTTTCGGATCTAGTTAAGGAGTTAAAGTTTATATAACTGCCAAAAAAAAATGGAAGAAAGAGTAGAGAAATAGAAGAAGCTACTAATCACTCCTGGAGTATATTGGCATTACACCTCGTGTTCTAATTGCATCATACAATCCATTCTGAAAAGTTATCATACACATTCTGTCCTCGATTGAAGATCTGGGATGGCTATACGGAGGCTTAATTATCACTAGATTTGGATTAAAAAGAAAGAGTCATAACACTTTGTCTAAGAAAAACCCATACAGATTGGGACTTGGACTCCAAATTTAGAAATGTAAGTCTCAAAGTTTGTCCAAGAGACAGATCACTAGTCATAAATACAGCCCACCTGTTTGAATAGTGAAAGTGTTTTATC
This sequence comes from Platycarya longipes, assembly GCA_036559045.1. Lineage (NCBI taxonomy): Eukaryota > Viridiplantae > Streptophyta > Magnoliopsida > Fagales > Juglandaceae > Platycarya > Platycarya longipes. The sequence continues at coordinate 4,000,555 of CM071798.1, forward strand.
TTATTTTATCATTACAATTTTTTCAAATTTTTACACAAAATATAATATATAATTCAGCTTTTTCAAATCTCAAAATAATAATAATATTAAAAAATAATATTTTATTCATTTTTCAACTTTCATTTAAAATCATCTCATTTTATCTCACTAACCAAACCGCACTTTAAGGATGCATTTCTTTTGTTTACTTCCATGGTTTGCATTGAAGTTTTCCCATCTTTTGTGTAGCCTGGAAAGCTATTACCCATCCTCCTATCTGAATCTTATATTGCTGGTCGTTATCTATCAAACAATAAAAGGATAAAAATAAAACCTATTGCTAGTGGATTAAATTTGAAAGGAAGGGCCACCCATGCCTGCATTCATGGCCGAGGTAAACCTTGAGTTTCTATAATGAAGGGAATTTATGCTTTCCTCAGTATCACAATTATGCAATTAGGTGTTATTGCTAGGCGCCTAATAGGTTCGACACTCAAGGGATGCACCTATAATTTTTTTTTATCAGTATTGTATTCTCCTAAACATATCTATTACCCTAATGCAATATTTGGCACTTCATATTCTTGGTCATATTTAATCGTTTTATTTTATGCTACGGTACACATTTTTGAACTTTTTAGTCATCATAGTAGCTTGCAGTTAGGAGTCCTACTCTAGATTGATTCATTGTGATGAATGAATTTCTGGTTAACGGGTATTATTTTATCCTTGTTGCCATCTTCAGCATTCACTCCATGTTAATTGTTATGCTGCTCGTATGACTTGGCTTCTTGTTTTTATTCTGAAAGATTGCATTATGTTGCTTTGTCTATCTTTGTTCACCTTTTTCTTTTTCTTTTTCTTTTTCTTTTTTCCCCCACTCTATCTGAACTATGATGTTTGTGAAAAAAGAAATGATATTTTGTTGGTGACGTTGTCCATTAAGGCATCCTGTTTACCATTACCTTCATCATTAATTCAGCGCAGGTCCAATCTATCAGTCTATAAAGTTAGATCCAGCACATTAATAAGAAATATAAAGCTCAGCTTCTTTACAGATTTACACTTTTAGCTGTAAGATCTATGGAGATCGCCAGAATAAATTCTTACTAATTTGGTAAAGGTGTATCGTGTATGCATAAAGGTGAACAAACCGAATTTTTTGCTTTACAATCACAGAACATGTTATGCTTTTGTTCTCTTCAAATTGTTTCTTAATTGAATGGTCACTAGGAAGCCCAAGATTCGATGAAAGTGCTTAGGCGATGATAGTCACGTTACACTTGTAGTTATGATAAGGCAGTCCAAAAAAGAGTGCTTTTTTTGGGTTTTGGATTTGATGTTAATAGTTTTTGGTGCCCTTTTCCTTGGTATGAAGCATCAAACTGCAAACTAAAAAGATAAAAGAAAAAAAGGAGGATAAGCTTTTGGTACATTCGATCTTTTGTAGTCCAAGAATTGGCATTTGCCATTGTCGACGCAAGCAATAAGTAAATGAAAATTTGATGTAAAATCTTAATATCTATGAAAAAAAAAAATTTATATGCAGTTATTTTTGTATCTTCTTTTGTATATTTTTTTAATGTGATTGATTGCGTTATTTTTTTTTAATAAAATAACTTCTTTGATCAATCGAATCGGTAGAGTATTTTTTAAATACGCAAAAGTGTATGTATATAACAAAATTCTATATGCAATAACTGGCCCATAGCTGAGAGGGGTCTGTCCGGTCCTGAGCAGTAGCCCTTTAAAGTTAAAACTAGAGCCTTAAGAGTATTTTTATTAGTTTCATCAAAATAAATTATTAAAATTTGATGAAAAGTATAAATTTATATACATATTAAAATTTTTTTATCAAATTTGATAATTTGAAAATTTTTTATACTTTTTTTTACATTTTTTTTATTAAATATGATGAAAATTTTTATACTCAATCTGTCATATCCTATGTATAATTGCATCAAAATAAATCAAATAAAAAGTACTTTTATGCTATTCTTTACACTTTTTTACGTTATTTTTTATCAAATATGATGAAATTTTTTTGATATGTATATAAATTTATATTTTTTATTAAATTTTGATGATTTATTTTAATAAAATCAATAGAGATGCTCTTAGAAACTCCAACCTCCACATCTCAGTCGGCTTTTTGTCTTTGGATTGGGAGGAGATCTGCGGAAATATTTATCAACCAAATTAATCATTATGTTCTTTACATTAGGGCATAAAAAAAAAACAACAAAGAAAGTGTTTAGGAAAGTTCCAAACAACCTATGTTATGAATCTAATCTGATGCAATTATACATAGGATATGACAGATTGAGTATGAATCTAATCTTGCAAGCAATCATAACTAGGATATGACACTTCATTAACAGCTAACTTATATCTTAATCAAATTAATAATAATAATAATAATGATACGCTTTTTATTTTTCAATATCTATTCCTTTGCACTCATACGGCAGAAACTTGCCTATCGAAACTCTGCTATGCACTTCTCTATTTCTATCTAGCGTTCCCCAATAGATAATAAGCTAATTTTATTATTTTTTTTTTTTTGAAGTATACTTTTAACATCTTTAATTATTGAATATATATATATATGACTTATTAATAATAATTTCTTTTATTATTAAATAAAAAAATTAAAGTACTTGAGCAGATCATGAATGCATAGGATTAGAAGAGTGATGCGACTGAAAAGAAAAAAACTTAAAAAAATAAATGGAATGGTGAACAAGTGACAGCAGAGAGTAATCTGCACAAATCTAGAACAAACAAACGTTCAAACTTGCTTCCACAGTGAAAAAATAAATGGAATATTGAACCACTTCCTTAAAAAATAATATTTATGATCGTGAAATACGTAAATGTTATATAATTATCTTAAAAAAAATGAAATCTATTGTTAAAAAAATAAATTTTATTTATGTGAGTCTCATATTTATTTATTTTTAAAAAATAATTGCATAATACTTGCACACTCACGATTATAAGTATCATCTCTCATAGTTTAAAGACTTGTAACTGGACCATATGTGTTTAGTAAGAGAAGTTGTTGAAACACCACCTTGAAAGCCATCTGGGACTAAAAATGTTTTCGTCTCTCTCCCGTAATCTAAATCTAGGTTTTCACTCGAATATTGCTCCCGCCGGGGGGTGAGGGTAATGAGCTTCGCCTCCACCTCCCCCCTCTCTCTCGTTTCTTTTCTCTTATCTATTTTCTCATTCTCCTCTCTCCCGTTTTCCTGTTTTTTCATCTTTTTAGGGGTTTTTTCACCCCTCATCTCCCTCCATCCCTTTCTTCAATTCCTCCAGCCTATCGACACCCTCTCTTTCCTCATCTCCTTCCCATCCTTCTCTTTTTTTTTTTTTACGTTACTTTTGTTTTTATGTTGGTTGTGCAGGCAGGGGCAGATCTACTTGGGGACTAGGGGGGCCATGGTGGCCCCCCCTAAACTTTGAAAAAAATATAATATATATTAGTTTTTTTATAATTTAATAAGGTAATGTTAAATTGACATATATTAGCCCCTTCTAAAAAATTATATTGATTTTTTTTATAAAATCATTTTAATTTTATTTTGAAAATAAATTTCTAACAAATATTTAGTTGTCTATATTAAAAGAGAAATAACTAAGAGTTTTGATTTAGATTCAATATTTGATGTTTTGATTTATTTAAAAAGAGCACAAATTACAATTTTAGACACTCTGTGTTTATTTTGTTTAATATATGTATATGAGTGTCTTTATTTTATTTCAATGATATATTCTTCTTGATATATCATATATATTTTTTAATACATAGGTCATATTAAACGTATTTTATTTTTATACTAGATCTTATTATAAGATTATTCTATACTGCAAAAAAAATTATATAGAAATAAAACAAAAAATATCTTATGTTTATTATTTTAATTTTATTTGGCCCTCTAAAGCAAATTTCTGGCTCCGCCACTGTGTGCAGGAACCGCATTTGGGTGGGGTGGTGTTCGTCGACAATAATGGCCTCCACCGGTTTGGACTCCACATGCGTGCCGTTATTCTTCTCCTAAAGTGTTGATTTGTCAATTGGGTGACGATCGGAGTTACGTGTGCATCGCACGCACCTCTCATAGACAGAGTATAGCTCTCTATGTGCCTTCATCGGAGGGTTCTCTAAGCATCCATGCTCGTGGCCAGTAGGTCCAGAGATTTCGGCGGTCCGACTATATCTTTTTCACCTCTAGCTAGACGATATGTGGTCTTCACGTGCCACCGCCTACAACGGTTCCTCATTGTCTTTTTTTCCTCTAAGGTTAAGAAATGGAATCCGGTTCTCCTATTTAGTTTATTTTTTGTTTGTTGTTTTTATAAAAAAAAAAAAAAAATAGTCTCTAAGACATTTGGTCCTTAGAATTTGTCCATTTTATATGATTTGTCCCATTTATGGAGTTTTGTTCTTTGGTGTTAGGTTGTTTATAACTCTGTATTCTATATAGTTAGGGTTAGAAATGATCAGTTACCTTAGTAGTCTAGAGAGCTCAAATCGTCAATAAGTTAACTTATAATTATTGATTGAAGTTCGTTTGTAATGCCCGTTTTATAATAGATGGTTCCCGCTTCAAAAAAATTAAAAAAAAAAAGACTTGTAATTATTTCTCTTATCTAATCTAATATTGCCTTAAAAAAAAAAAAGCTTTTCAAACTTTAAAGAGAAATTAAGACCTTATTTGTTTTCCTAATTTATCTTATCTCATTTCATTTTATTTCAAACTTATTATTATATTTTTTAAAATTCTCATATAAAATAAAATAAACAATTTATTTTTTTTAAATTCTAACACTACTTTTTTTAAATTTTAAAATAAAATTAATATTAAAAAAATATATTATAATAATATTTTATTCTTTTTTAATTTTTATCGCATTCCATTTTTAAAAACAAATCTGGCCTAACATCGTTTTCCCATGACATGAATTTATTTGATTTCCAGAAACAATATCTGCTATTCTCAATGCACTTTTTTATAATCTAAATGCATAATAAAGAGCTCAAGATATAAAGTATCGTTATTTATTTATTTATTTATTTATTTATTTATTTTCAATGTATATCGTTATTTATTTATTTTTATTATCGTTCTTGAAAACCCATCAAATATTGGTAAATAGGACTGGTCACTCACATTCTTCTTCATGGGCTCAGGAAAAGGCATTTCTGAAACACGAGGAAAAAGCACAATATTTCACATAATTCAGACCAAACCTTATCTCTCGCATTCAATCCGTGACAGAATCGCATCCAAGTCAAGAATGATCCAATCAAAAGTTTGCCTTTATGTATCAACCAGTCCTATTTCTTTTTTTTTCTTTTTTTTTTGTATCAAAAAAAAAAAACCAGACCTATTTCTATTTGCTTCTCTAAAATAAGATGAAATAGATTTTATGTCAATTCTTTTTTTTTTATAATTATATATATATATATATGAAATATATAATTTTGTGGACCCCGACATCAGTATCTAACCCACTAAACATCAGTATCAAATATATAATTTCTACGTAGGACCCACGCTGCATACATCAACAGTCGCACTCTTCTGTTTGCCTACCGGCTACCTACCATGCGGCCACATCCGCAATGCCCCACTTACCAACTGGATCCTATTAAACTAGACTTTTTGAAATATCGATGTTTCTATCCCAAAGTAGGGAAATATTTTTTTTAAAAATGATATTCACGTAATATTTTATACAATATAATTATAAAATAAGAATATTTTTATAAAATAATATTTATTTTATAAAATAATTTATAAAAATATTATTTTATAACTTTATTGTATAAATTATTATATAAATTATTATGTGGGTATCATTTTCATTATGGGTTTCTTTCTAAAAAGTTTAGAGACTCTCCAAAGTCAAGTTTTTTTAACATTTTATTAGAGTATATAAATTTTTTTAAACATGTCTTAATATAAAGATAATTTATTCCTTTCAAATTTATAAAAAAAAATGGACAAAATAGTACGTAAATAATTAAAAAATTATATAATTAAAATTATCCCTCTAATACTTAAATTTCAAAAAAATTACTAAAATTTCTAAATATTAAATACTAATATTATTTATACTCATATATATATATATATATATTACATATTTTATCAATCACTTCTTAAATACCTAATCCTAATTTCGTCCGTACTCTCCAACCAGCTTCTTTTGTGCCGTACTGGCAAAGGGCGACGGAAAAAAATGGTCACAGAAAAAGGTTTCTGACTTCCAGTTAACATTTTTGTCGGTGTGGCTTAAACGCATGTATATAATTGCATGACGGTGCATGATTGGCAATTCAATAAGGCTTTTGCTTATCCTTCTCTATGGAGTTTGTGACGGTGTAATATTTTTTTTTTTTTTAAAGCATTTAAAAAAATATACAAATAAATACAAATAAACAGACACAAATTATAAAAAATAAAAACATGTTGATACAAATAATATCTACACTTATCATTTTCCTTTTCTATATGAAAGGGATCAGAAATATCTACAGCACCTTAACAGTAAAGTAGACAAGATTTGACCAGGAGTGATGGGGGCTGTCAGGAAAATAAATAAATGGATAAGAACAAAGTAAAGAAGTGACGCGCACATACGGCTAAAGTAAAATATCTGACTGCCCAGATATTTTACTTGGCTATAAAAGGACTCTGGCCGGCTGGAACAAGGAGGCTCTCTTCTTCTTCAACCTCGGCTTCCCCAGATTTCTCCAAAAGCAGCACGGCGAATTTTATCTGAATATTCATCTATATTTTTCTGTTCAGTGAGCTGAGCGAGACTGTAAAAATCTCCATTATAGTGGATTCTCATCCCCAAATACCCGTGGACGTAGGCATTCGCCGAACCACGTAAAATTGTGTGTCCATCTCTCTTATTTCATCTATTATTACGTACGTACAGTCACGCCGGGACCTCCACCGGGAGCCCCAAACGACCTCAAACGAAACCCAACTCGCACCAGTGGGTTGGAAATAATTCTTTCTCTCACCCCGACCCGTTGGCCGATTTTTATGGCCTTAACAGTGGCGCCGTCTGTGGGATTCCGTAAGTCGGTGGCGAGAGAATGACGACTTTCTAACTTACTGAACAAAAGTCTCCGACGGACTCAACAAAAAAAGTTCCTCCCAGATAAGTGTACTCGATCATCTGACTCCTCTTATTTCCTCTATTTTTGAGATGTAGATGTTATAATTTTTGTGCACATCCCGATCGGGCAGTGCACTTAGATGCACAGGGCTCGGGGGCACGGCTTTGCCCCCCCGGAGCTCACGGCGGCAAGTCATGAGCTCCGCTGGACCACCAGTGGTCCCCGTTGGGACCACCGGCGGATTCTGTCCGGCAACCGGTCAGAAGGGCCCCGGTCGCCAGAGCCCTTGGTATCTCAGGGACACGCTGGGCGTGCCACCCCGAGAAGCTCACGGCATCAAGCCGTGAGCTCCAACGGCTTGCCGGCGGTCGCTTCCTTGACCGCCAGCAGTTTCTGTTTCCAACAACTTTGGTGCCAACCGGCCATCTCGCCGGAAATGGCATGGTGGCTCAACACCTCCCGCACGGCTGCATTCGGGAAGCCCAGTCCCGTTCGGACATGGCTGGCCCACCGGCGACTTCCAGGGTGGTAGAGTCCCCTCTCAGACCCTTTAGCTCGGATTTTCCCGAGCTCCCCTCGGAACTCAGCAGCCCACTACCTCACTCGAATTTTCCCGAGCTCCCCTCGGAGCTCAGTGGCTCACCACTTAGCTCGGACTTTCCCGAGCTCCCCTCGGAGCTCAGTGGCTTACCACCCACTAGACCTGGATTTCTCTCAGATCTCCATCTATCGGAAAACATCTCTCGAAATTCCCTTACTCAGGAACCATGAACGAACACCATCCCAGCTCGGAAACCTCCGGTCCAAGTCCCTCCAGGTCGAACACAAGCTCGGGATTCCTCAACTCGGAAAAGTTCCTCGAAATTACCCTCTCGGGATTCATCTCTCACACTCGGAAGAACAAGCTCACCACGCCCTCACAACTCACTCTTTCGGAAGCATGCTCACGCCACACGGGCAATGGATCTCCCTCAGCTCGGGTTCGCTAGCACCACCCGTTTGGGACCCTTCATCTCTCGAACCAGCCCAACCACTCGGATACACCTCTCGGGATAACAATCACCAGCTTGGATCTCCCACTGCCCAGTTCAGTGCTCGGGAAACGCCTTCGGAAATACCTCCAGTTCAGCGCTCGGAAACACCTCTCGGTTCTCCACCACTTTGGAAGCACCTCTCGGATTACACACTCGGATTTCTCTCAGCTCAGACTTCCCTCAGCTCGGATAACACACTCGGATTTCTCAGCCTGCTCGGATTTCCCAGCTCTCTCAGCCAGCTCGGATAACGTACTTGGATTTCTCAGCCTCCTCGAATTTTTCTCAGTCTCAGCCAGCTCGGATTACTCTCTGCTCGGATTACACACATCCAGAAACACCTCTCACGGACCACCTCAAGCACCAGCTCGGTCGAATTTTCCTCAGCTTGGATTTCACCCAACTCGGTCGGATTTTTCTCAGCTCAGATTTCTCCCAGCTTGATTTTCTCAGCTCGGATCGGATTCCCTCATATCGGAATTTTCTCACATTACACACATTCGGGAACACAGCTCATCAAACACGGACATCCTCAATCCAAGCCTCCCTTACTCGGGAACCATAAACGGACGCCATCTCAACTCGGACATGACCTCCAGTCCGAGCCCCTCCTGTCGACACCCTCGGCCAGCTTGGGTTCACTAATATCACCCGTTCGGATACCTTATTCACACCTCGGATACCTTCAGCCCACTCGGACCCGCTAGCTCGGACTTTCTCGAGCACGCTTAGTGCTCGATTTTCACACGGGAGGCCTAGCTTGAGACACACGGACACCTCACACCAACCAGCCCAACCATTCGGATATACCTCTCGGTTCTCCACCACTTTGGAAGTGCCTCTAGGATCTCTACTGCTCGGGAAACATCAATCTTGGACTCCCTCAAGCTCCGACAGACCGAGCACTAGCTCGGACTCCCGCAAGCTCGGGAACCAAACTATCACAAACACTATCTCGGATTCCGATCCAAATTACCATCACACGGGCTCAGACGCCCCTCGCCTCATCCAATCGCATAACTTACTCACAACGCGCCCATTGTGCCATTAGGGACACACCTCACGAACACACTCGATACCCTCCACGACACTCATGCCATAGTGAATTGTATGCACGACTCAACTCCACGAGCTCCATCAGCTCAAGGGTCCACCAAGCTCCCTCCATCTCTCTTGCTCGGATCTCCCCCAACTCGGGGATGATACCAGTTCGGTATTCGTCAAACTCGGACGCCCTCGAAACGAGCTCCACTGACTCCAGGTTCTTCGGTCCGAGCTCTACCAGCTCGAAAATCCATTAAGCTCCTTCCCTCTCTCCCAGATTTGTCATACAGACTCCTTCAATCCGAGAAACCAGCTCGGAAAGATTAGCTCGGAAAGCGCAAACTCGGGAACTCCTCTTACCACAACACGATTAGATTCTCTTCACTAAAACGCAGTCGGATTCCCTCCCTCTCTTCCAGGACATTTCACACGAACCCCAACTTACTACATTCATACTCCCTATACGACAAAGACTCCACCTTGCACGAAAAACCTACTTAAAGTTGCACCCTTAGCCAACTCAGGGTCACCAGCCCAGGCATCACTTCACTCGGAATTCCACTAGCTCAGTTGTCTTCCACGGGCCACCACACAACTAGACACATACATCGCTCGGGATTTCTTGCGCGGTCGGTTATACCATCGCACAGGAACACACTCACAACACACGGGAATATCGCTCAATTCTCCCAAACCCCATACACTCGGGAATCTCTGTAGAACGAGCATCAAGCAGTTTGGATACTACTCAAGACATGGAATTTTGTCACCCACTCGAGACCAATTATGCCCTCCTCATGGGCACACCAGCCTTAGAAAGTTATCAGGAACTATAATAAGCAGCTTGGGTTCTCATTTGTCTATAAACTCGGGGCTTACCTCGTTCATGGAAAACTCACAAGCTCGAAATGCTTATGCTCTATAAGAGCTATCTTCCTCACCTTTTTGCAGGAATCAGGCAACCACCACCCATGCCTCGACACTCGGGAGTTAATGTTTAGGATCTCACAGCTCCTCACTCCGGAGTCAACGTTCAGATATTCATCACTCGACATTCGACACTCGAACATCTTTTTCCACAGACAAAAATACATCAGTTTGTCTCTTACAATATGTGAATTTATCTTTGTACTGATAAAGTTATTGCCTGTAGCATGGGACGTCGACGCGTTATCACCTCCCGCGTGGTCGGTCTGCGCCACCTACGCGAAGTAACAGAATCCTGCGGGGTCGGTCTATCCACCCACGCGAAGTGACAGAATCCCGCGGAGCCCTAGGCGATGCACTCCCGCCGGGTCTCGCGCGACGATACCTCCCACGGAGCCTTAGGCGATGCATTCCCGCCGGGGCTCACGCGATGACACCTCCCGCGGAGCCCTAGGCGATGCACTCCCGCCGGGTCTCGCGCGATGACACCTCTCGCGGAGCCCTAGGCGATGCATTCCCGCCAGGTCTCACGTGATGACACCTCCCGCGGAGTCCTAGGCGATGCACTCCCGTCAGGCCTCACGCGATGACACTTCCCGCAGAGTCCTAGGCGATGCACTTCCGCCGGGTCTCACGCGATGATAATTCCCGCGGAATCCTAGGCGATGCACTCCCGTCGGGCCTCACGCGATGACATTTCACGCGGAGTCCTAGGCGATGCACTCCCGCTGGGCCTCACGCGATGACACTTCCCGCAGAGACCTAGGCGATGCACTCCCGCCGGGTCTCACGCGATGATAATTCCCGCGGAGTCCTAGGCGATGCACTCCCGCCAAGTCTCACGCGATGACACCTCCTGCCGAGTCCCATGTAATGATTCATACTGCGATGGAACAGGCTCTTCGCCTCACTATAGCGAAATCTCATTGACAATTCGCGGAATTGTCGGACCCTCCACAACCTACCCAAAAATCCGTTTGCGCGAAGTAACAGAATCCCGCGAGGTCAGTCTATCCACCTACGCAAAGTAAACGGAATCCTGTGGGGTTGGTCTGCCCACCTACGCGACGTAACAAAATCCTAGGCGATGTACTCCCGTCGGGTCTCACACGAAGAAATTTCCCCGTCGGCCAGTTCACCAGGTGGCGAGGCGCACTCCATGGGCATGGTGTGCATTCAGGGTTGGATTCCGAGCATCTCACCAGCTCATTAAATTCGAGCTCCCCCTGCTCGCTGAATTCGAATTCCCCCAGCTCGCTGATTCCGAGCATCTCACCAGCTCGTCAATCCGAGCTCCCCCAGCTCGCAGATTCCGAGCGCGCTTCTCAGATGGCAAAATCCGAGCCCCACCAGCTCGTCAATCCGAGCTCCCCAGCTCGCTGATTCCGAGCATCCTCCTCGGACATCGCAGTTCGGGTTCCACCCATTCGGGACCCTTCACCCCATGCTCGGGGCTCCCAACTCGGACACCTTCGGTCCAAGCTCTCCCAGCTCGGAGATCCTCCCGTCCAGGATCCCAGCTCGGGAATCCTCCAATCCGAGCTCTCTTAGCTCAGTGGTCCACCACCTCGGGCCAAGTAAATAGCATGGACTACACTGCTCGAAATTCAGGATACAAGACAACAAGACAGAATTCCCATCAAAATATCTTTTGCTAAGAATTCGCGGAGTACTGAAAGGGATCAGAAATATCTACAGCACATTAACAGTAAAGTAGACAAGATTTGACCAAGGGTGATGGGGGCTATCAGGAAAATAAAGAAATGGATAGGAACATAGCAAGGAAGTGACGCGCACATACGGCTAAAGTAAAATATCTAACTGCCCAGATATTTTACTTGGCTATAAAAGGACTCTGGCCGGCTGAAACAAAGAGGCTCTTTTCTTCTTCAACCTCGGCTTCCCCAGATTTCTCCAAAAGCAGCACGGCGAATTTTATCTGAATATTCATCTATATTTTTCTGTTCAGTGAGCTGAGAGAGACTGTAAAAATCTCCATTATAGTGGATTCTCATCCCCAAATACCCGTGGACGTAGGCATTCGCCGAACCACGTAAAATTGTGTGTCCATCTCTCTTATTTCATCTGTTATTACGTACGTACAGTCTCGCCGGGACCTCCACCAGGAGCCCCAAACGACCTCAAACGAAGCCCAACTCGCACCAGTGGGTTGGAAATAATTCTTTCTCTCATCCCGACCCGTTGGCCGATTTTTATGGCCTTAACACTATATATAATTGATATGTATATGTGGTGGAGAATTTTAGTTGCATGCAATTTTGTATATTAATATGTGTATTTATTTAATATGATTGGTTAAAAAATAAGATTTAAATTTTGAATATAAAAATATTTAATAAACATATATTAATGTATAAATTAATTCATAAATATGTTCGAATATAGTATTACTCAAATTTGATTGATCTAACATGCTCACGTAACGATCGCCGATTGGACAAGATACCTGCAAGTTTTAAAGCGATCACATGAATAAGTCATGCAGGTTGTCGCCTGCGCGCATGCGTAAAAAGAGTGGTGCTACATCTCAAGGTAGTTCGAATTTGTTCGAATTTGTACAAAATGAAAGATTTTATTTTTTAAAAAAATTAGATTTATTTTTAATTATTTTTTTGTTAATTTTAAATAATTTTTTTAAAAAATTCACATCATTATTAAAAAAACATTTTTTTAATTATTAAATAAAAAAACTAAAAGAAAAAAAATGCATTCGATAGGTCCATAAAGCATTTCTCGCTTAAAAATACTACTTGGGAGGGGAAGCCCACTCGAGGAGGACTGGGCCTTAAGCCCAATATTGAGAAGGGAGGCCCATTAGGGAAGAGCAGGCCCAAAGTTTGGCACGGGTTCGAGAAAGATCCCGATTCTCAAAAGGCCCCGTCCCGCCCTCTCAGTCGAAGAGAGTGACACGGGACTCGGGATGGGGGGCAAGCCCTTGATAGATCAGGTGATAAGTTATCAGTGATTTAGTATAGTAGGACGTGCAATGGTCAGAACTAAGTTAGAAGAAGGCATGTGTGCCTATGCCGCGTTAAATGCAGACACCTACCAAGGCCATGCCGCATTAAGTGCGGGTGCCTGTCACTGCCACACAGCATTAAATGCAGGTCAGGAGCTCAAACATGTCCCCTGTGATGAAACAGGACTGTCATGGTACGGAAGACAACTTGCTAGGTTAGGATTTGGGTGACAGAGAAGTCTATTCAGATAAGGCAAAAAGAATGATTATCCTATAGGTTGATAGGACAATCATTGTACCATTCAGAAGGCATGCTCAAGGCATTTCAAACCCTATAAATAACTAGAGATTCTACAGTTTACAAGTTATCTATCCCTATTCTCTTATTCACTCCCATATTCTCTATAACATCATTAACTTTGGCATTAGAGTAATTTTAGGATATCACTGTCTCACTCATCAATTCCTTTTATAAGCACATATTGTTTGGGATACCGTCGAGTAGTTCAGACTGTGAAATACGACAACAACACTACCTTTTGACTCTTTTGAGGGTAATTCTGACTATGAGTTGGCTACAGAGTTAATGAAAGACAAAGAACGAACAAAATCTGAACATGACTCGAGAAGAAAATCTTAAAAACCAAAGAAAGCATAAAATAAATGGACCCAGATCATGGGGGTTAGACGTTCAATTATTTGTGCTCCATTTATATATATATATATATATATATATATATGCAAACCGTGAGGTTCTTGGAACCTTAACAAGTTGCTTAAGACGGATCCAGATCTTAGAGCTAGTGTTCTATTATATATCTACATATTATTTTCCTGCACAGATCTCATCTTGTTCGGATACTTGGCTTGTGGACTTGCTCAAGATTGACCCCAGGCCAGCCAACCATTTCTAATTAGGGAACAAAAAAATAAAAATAAAAACGTTTGTTCTTACATGCTAAAAGTAAAGTTATTGCTATCCTCGTGCGCTACCACAATTTTTGAGAGTCTCTTGCCGACTTTCGTCGCTTTTCTAATTTGTTATCTTGTTATGTTATTACTCATTCTAATCGAAGATCTTAAAAAAAAGAAAAAGTAGTAAAGACTTTTTCAATCAATCTAAACCAACACATACACACAAATTCTTATATTATAATCTATTTATCGAGTTATATATATCAAAATCGATTCAGATGATTTTTTCTTGTGAAAATAGGTATGGATTATATATATTCTAAACTCTACCTTTATAATTTAGGCTTTAAATTTATATGTTAGATTAGAAAATGAAAAAGTGAAGATATACAGAAATACTATTCGAGTCTGTTTGTTTAATAAATTCACTTTTATTATTTATAATTCATTTTATATTTTTAATTTATCTCAATCACTTATTTTAAATTTTAATTTATTTCAATCACTCATTTTATTATTATTTATAATTCATTTTATCTTATTTATAAATTTAAATGAAATCATGATAAACTGGTTCTTGCCTGTAGGTATTTTTTGTTTTTTTATTAAAAAATAATCAAAATTACATGAGTGCCCCTACTCCAATTTCAAAGAAAATGATTCGCAAATATATAATAGACCCTAAGCTCTGGATGCCTGACACCGATCTCTTTAAACTATTCATATCAGTATTCAATGAGAGTTTATGACCATTCATGGCTAGGTCCTTCATGTCTGTTCAGAGGATGCAATGCATGCAAGTTGTCTTCCAAAATGCTGCAGAAAGAAAAAGAAGAAAAATAAATTAGGAGAGAGATTTTAAGGGATACCCAAAATTATATTTAATTAGTAGTGTTTATATTTAAGTAGATAAACACTGCTGCAATTGCAAATGTAATACTTCCTTGGACCCCGTGCAAGATGATCCCACCATCCCATCAATTAGAAATTACAGACCCAGTTGGCTTGGGACGACCTAAACCCCTCCGGCCCCTCTCCAACGGTTTAATAATTCTACAAGCTTATATAATTTATTGTCAAATTTTAAATTCTTTTTACAATAAATTAGATAAATGTTTTACATAAAAATGGGTTGATCTGTAAATTTTATTTTATTTTATTTTTACTGTTCTTCTCCAATTATTAAATTGAGAATATTAAAGAGAGGAATCGGATTCTTCCAGCTAAACAATAGAGGCGGATGAGACATGAGAGAGAACGACGTTGGTAATTCAACCGAGAAAACGATGGCAGTTTAGGTATACCAAAAAAATGTGAATATAACGCTTGGACTTGGAGTAACCGGTAAAAAGCGGTGGATTTCCTACGCACCGACAACGCCTCCCGGTCATCTCAGCCAGTGCGTAGTACATCAAAGTCCACGAAGCCTCCACGATCAGAGCAACAATTCTTGTCGTTTTAAATGTCCACCTTCCCGCACTCATCCCCACACAACCAAATAACCTCAGAACGTACAGCATTCTTACAGAGGTACCATTAAAGAGAGAGAGAGAGAGGAGCTTTTACTGCTCACATAATAAATCCCGAAGATTAAAAAGTCTGTTAACGGACATTATCGAAGCGAGGACCAAAAAGTTGCGGTGAGTTCAATTTTCACTTTTGCTCTCTCTTTTGTTTGGCAGTTTTTCTTTGTAATTTACAGCTATTTACTATTTAGTGTTATTGCCATTATTGTTTTCGTCATGGTTTTTCTCCGTTGGTCAGTTGAGTACTGCCGCGGAAATTGACAACAGGGGAAATGCATTATTGCTTTGTTATTTAAAAACAGAGAAAAATATGTGGTCTGAAGGAAGCTTTTGATAGATACCTAACAAGAAACTGAGAAATATATGTGGTCCGAAGAAAGCTTTTGATAGATATCTAGGTAGATCCTGTCTCTTTCTGTGTAATTTCGCTTTCTTCGCTTCAGTCTCATTGTGTCGGGGTCGGCGAGGCTGTGTTTCATGTTTATCTCTCTCACTCTCTTTGTTCTGATTGTAAAATTTGAAACTTGCTGAAATGTAAGTTGTAATTCTTGGATTTTGGCGTTCTCCCTGTTTGTTTTCGAAATTTGGATCTGGCTTGTCGACTAGTTGTTATAGTTTTGTCGCTGTGCTTGGGCGAGACTGAAAATGGCGGAGATTAGGTTCTCGAAAGATTAAGTTTTTGTTGTCGTGATTTATCCACAATTAGAACATGGAATTCTATGGAGGTGATGAAGTAGAAAAACTCTGTTCCTTTCCGTTGACTCGTCTCGTCGGTCCTGTACGGTTCTCATCGTGCCACGCATGAATCTGGTCCATCGGACGGTGGGTTTCGTTCTACGTGGCAATGACGACCCTTCCCCCGTGCAGTGTGTCTGTGAGTGCTGGACCGCTGGTCAGGTCACTTTGAGTGGTTCAAGTTTTCCCCTAGTTTGTGGTTATGATACAAACTAAATCGAATAGTTGAAACGCCGTAGTTTCAACCCTTTTTATCTTTTAGCTCAGCTCTTCCAATGGTGTTTCTTTTCCCTTTCTTACAAGCTACACCTTTTTCTCCGTGAATGCATAAACTTTCTAGTTAGCATCTAACTTTGTATGACTTGTTCAGTTGTAGCATGCTGAATGGTTTAAATACTTGTCTCCTGTCCTTTTGTTGTTACCCGTTTGATTGTTTGCTGACAAGTTGAGTGATTACTTTAAATCCTTATTATTGTTACCAACTGACTCATGTTTGTGTTTTGTTGAGAAAATTATATGGGCAATACCCAGCACAATGGTATTTCATTTTGTTCAATATCTGGTTTGTCCTTCTAACGACCCAAACTGGTGCCTTGTTGCAGCCTTACTGATGAATGAGGAAAGTGCTATGAGAAGTTTCCAGCACTTTAGATGAGGAGGAACTTATTCCATTAAAAGTCAGTGCATTTGTGCGTCTAGAACTGGCTATTTTTCTCAAGGAGCTTTCCTTTTTGGTTTCTGACTTATTAATCTTTTCTCCCTTTTCTTAGATTCTTCATTTGATTGCAATCGAAGAAGGTAAAACCAAGTATGAAAGAGATTGACAGGAAGAAAATTTCCAATAACAACCAGACAAAGCGCTCTGGAAGGAGAGACAATAAACTTCATCAAGAAAATGTCAGTAAAACTTTGAAAGCAAAAGAATCCCGTTCTAAAGCATCATTTTCTAAACCAGACTCGAGTACTTTAGTAATTGATTCGAACACGGGCACAGAGCCCTCTGAAGTCTATGAAAACGTGGTTATACATTATGTGGATGATGTCAACAGGTTTGGGGAGGCACCTCGAGGTCTGAGAACCAATGCAATGATCTCTAACGAAAGCAAGGATGAAGTTGTAGATAATCCTTCTATTGATTTGGAGAAAGATCCTAACAAGAAGAAGGAAGAAGTTTCATATTCAGAGTCAGTAAAAGATTCAATATCATCTCAAGAGGATTTGCAGACTGCTGATTGTGAGAATGTAGAAAGAGCTTCAGGCCTTAAAACAAGTCCCACAGAAAGTGGTCCTGGCAGATCAAAAGAGAGATCTGAACCCCAGTCAAACAAACCCCAATCTGAAGTATTACATAACACTCCTAAGAAATCCACCAGTGCAATTAAGGCGCGTCCTGAAGTTGTTGCCCAAAATTCTTCCGAGACTGATTCCGAGAAAATGAAATTTGCTTCTGAAACTTCATCAGAATCTTCTGCAGGAGTTGATGATAAGCCTGTTGAAGAGGTCAAAGAAGTTGATGTCTTGGATGGGGCCTCAAATGGTGCTCAGAGTATTGGAACCGATGACGACATAGTTAATGCTGAAGAAAGTGATGAACATGAGGAGGAGACAGCTTTGGAGCAAAAGATGGAAGAAATGGAAATGAGAATTGAAAGACTTGAAGAGGAGCTGAGAGAAGTTGCTGCTCTTGAAATTGCTCTCTATTCAGTGGTACCTGAGCATGGGAGCTCAGCACATAAGGTGCACACGCCCGCTAGGCGCCTTTCTAGACTCTACATTCATGCTTGCAAACATTGGACTCTAGACAAGCGAGCCACAGTTGCTAAAAATACCATATCAGGGCTTGTTTTAATTGCCAAGTCCTGCGGTAATGATGTCCCAAGGTACATATATTACTATGCCTTGGCTAGGGTTCTTTTAACTGTCCTGTAAAAGTTTGTAGAATGTAAGGCTAACAAATATTCTATCCTTTTATGTTCCAAGGTTAACCTTCTGGTTGACAAACACTGTTGTGCTGAGAGAGATAATCTCACTAGCATTTGGTCGTTCCCATCAATTCAGTCCAGTGGCAAGATTTTCTGAGTCAAATGGGAGTAGCAAGAGCAGTGAAGGGAAGCCTACAACGTTGAAATGGAAGGGTGGCTATGGTAGTAAATCGGCTAACGGTTTTATGCAGCTTGTTGAGGATTGGCAGGAGACAGGAACCTTCACGGCAGCATTAGAAAGAGTTGAATCCTGGATTTTCTCTCGGATAGTTGAGTCAGTTTGGTGGCAGGTAAAGCCGAATAATTAATTAGTACGAATTAATCTATAGATACTATAACAAAAACATGGCGATCATCCGACCGAAGCAATCTTTTCTTTTTAATTTTGTGCTATTAAGCTTTTGTATAGCCATTGGCTAATTTCTAACCAACTATTATTATTGTGAATGACTTTAACCCGCTCTCCTTCTTTATGCTTACCACATTTTGTGTTATCAGGCTATAACTCCGAACATGCTCTCCTCATCTGAGAATATGTCGAGCAATAAAAACATTGGAAGGTTGTTGGGACCAGCCCTGGGTGACCAGCAGCAAGGTAGCTTTTCTGTCAACCTCTGGAAAAATGCTTTTCAGGATGCTTTTCAACGGCTATGCCCTGTTCGAGCAGGGGGACATGAATGTGGTTGCTTGCCAGTATTGGCAAGAATGGTACGAAGTTTTTAACAACTGATTGTCCTTTTTTCTTAACTTTAATTTATTTGTCACATGCACTGAATTAGAAGTTCAGGCTAGCCAATTTCCTCATCCTCCTTGATCTCTTAACAAACTGTCTTCTATAAGCTTCCTTAAGTTCTATTACTTTGATGGATTAATTAGGTGTGATTCTTTGATTAGGTTATGGAACAATGTGTTGCCAGACTAGATTTTGCAATGTTCAATGCTATTCTGCGTGAGTCTGCCCATGAGATTCCGACTGATCCTATATCAGATCCCATTGTTGATTCCAAGGTTCTGCCTATTCCAGCTGGAGATTTGAGCTTTGGATCTGGTGCCCAACTCAAAAATTCTGTATGTATTATGTTTCAGTTTACTGTTATGTGGTTTGCATAGTTTCTCTAACCATTGCCTTAAAAAGTTGACTGCCTCATCTGTTGAGATCTAGCCCTCTCAAATATGAACTGATTTTTCACTTCGACTTATAATATTTCGAGTCCAGAGAGTAATTTCTACTGAAATCAACCTGAATTTTGTTTTTAGAGCTGATTTTTCAGCTCCAATAAAATCTGTTCTTGGAAAAAAGAGAGAGAGAGAGAGAGAGAGAGAGAGAGAGAGAGAGAAATGTTTGGAGTGCAATGTCTCCTTATGAAGGTGACCTATCAGTGTATTAGAACATCCTTAGTCTATAGATTTTAAGGAACTGTTATTCCATGAGTTAACATAAGGCTACCTTCTGCAGGTTGGCAACTGGTCTAGATGGCTTACTGATATGTTTGGCATGGATAGTGATGATTCTCTGAAGGAATCTCAGCATGGCAGTGAGGATGATGACGTGCAGGGTGGAGCTGGTGAACCTAAATCTTTTCTACTTCTCAACGAGTTGAGTGATCTCCTGATGCTTCCAAAGGACATGCTTATGGACCGAACCGTTAGAGAGGAGGTCTGTTTCAGTACATTAAGGTTGAATTGGCTTTAGTTTCTCATCTATGTTGAGTTTCACATATCTTGATTGAACTTTTTGGTCTCTTGTTTTCTAGGTGTGCCCATCAATCAGTCTTCCATTGATCAAACGGATACTCTGCAACTTTACCCCAGATGAATTCTGTCCTGATCCTGTCCCAGGAGCTGTATTGGAGGCACTGAATGCTGAGGTATAATTTAGGTCTCGTTTGTTTGCGCAGATGTAATAAGATGAAGTTTTTTGTTTTTTTATAAAAAAAAAGGGCACCAGCATTTATTAAAAAATCTTCACTCAGGCAGGGAAGATGTGATAAGATAAGATAAGTTTAGTTGAGATTAAAGTTAAAAGTTAAATAAAATATTATTAGAATATATATATATATTTTATTTTTGGTATCTGAATTAGCTGAATTATTTATTTTATTTTATATAAATATTTTAAAAAGTTGTAATAATTAGATGAGATAAGATGAGTTAAAAAAAGTTGTGAAAACAAACAAGGCCTTACTTTCAACAAAAACCCTCGGAGCTGTCTTAAAAATCTCCTTCTGGTCCCTCAAGCTCCAGTACTCGGGGAGTGGTGTAATTATGGTTAGATAGGTTTGGAACTTTAGATCCAATACCAGATGTTTGCAACTTTAATATAAAGGATTAGGTGCCCATAGAGGTGCTATCAGTTTTTTCCTCTATTATGAAGAGATTATTGCTGGTAACTAGTCTTTGATTTATGGTTATTTTATGGTTATTTTCTTTGATTAGAGCTTTGTGCAGCGGAGATTGTCCGGAGATTCTTCTAGAAGCTTCCCTTATACAGCTGACCCTCTTATCTACAACCCTCCTGCCTCCACTGAGGTGGCAGAGAAGGTTGCAGAGGCTGGAGAGAGACCTCCTTTGGCAAGGAGTGCGTCTGCGGTACAGAGGAAGGGGTATACGAGTGATGAAGAACTAGAGGAACTGGATTCTCCCCTTACATCCATCATTGAAAAACTGCCTTCTTCACCAACGATCACGGCAAATGGAAATGGCAAACAGGAACATAAGGATTGTGCCAGCACGAATGCAAGGTATGAACTCCTTCGCGAGGTTTGGTCCGTGTGAATGTCCAAAATAGGGACTTGTATATTTAAATTTGTTGCCTTTTTTCCCTCATTTTTTGCACAATTTCATCTCTCTTTTTGGTTGTCTTGTATGTGGCCAAAGCCCAAGCCATCAGGCATCAGCTTCTTTGTATATTAAACAGTGTTCAATTATCATATATAGTTTCATAATTGATTCCAATCCATTTGAATATATATATATATATATATATATATAGAGAGAGAGAGAGAGAGAGAGAGAGAGAGAGAGAGAGAGAGAAGGTCCAACTTGTAACGCCCCCGTACTCGTAGGGGGTCACGAAACTTCACCTGTTTGGTATATTCCATCCTCAAATACAAATAATAATAGGTCTCCGACCATATTCCAAAATAAAAAATATTTTTCACGAACCAATCCATATAACAATGTCCACCAAGTCATAAATAAAAGAATATGAATAAATCATAACTGAGAGGGTTCACATTCTCCCAAGAAGCTTAACGCTAAAGAATAACTAACATTCCATAAATCCAATGAAACTAGAACCCAAATAATAAATAAATTAAATTTTGTTTTCTCCCATCTAGCCCATGGCCCTAACAGCTTAAAACTTGATCAAGACTCTACTCTTGGCCCTCTGATGGAACATCCAGATCATCTGAAAAATATATGAGATAAGAGGGGTGAGTTTTTCCACAACTCAGTAAGCGAAGAACCTATACAAGCGTGTAAACGTGAGCATTTACCAAGTAATAAAATACAAAACAAAACATAATATTGCATAAAAGAAACAAATGATTTTCAAGATAATTTAAATCATCAAGTACTTTGGCATAAACAAACTGAGTATTATCACTATATCAATCGGAGCATCTCACAAAGCAAAGACCATGTTTAACCCCCGTGGTAGGGTTGTGCTAATCCCGGTGGCCAAACCAGGCAGAGACAGAGGTGGAACTTTCCCTTATTCGTTCTCGGAGCCCCGAGTGTGCACATAGGAAAGCCCACAATAAACCACTTTGTTTCCAAAGTGGGTGCACTCAGAGATAGGAAATTGGTACCAAATCCAAACAGAGCAAATACAGAGCAGAGCAGAGCCAAGCAGAGATAAAGTCAAATACTAACCAGAATACTATGCCAAAGATTTTCAGAGTTATTAAAGACACATAAATCCAAACTATTTTCAGAATAAAGCTTATGTAAATAAAAACATAGTCAACTCAATCAAGGCATAATTTTTCTCAGATAGACAAAAATGTTGTTTCCACATTTCAGAAAGTAACACGACAAAAAAAACAGCTCATGTTTACACAATGCATGCCTGAAATATTTTTCCTTCTTTTATATAAGCTTAATGAATAATGCAAACAATCGACTGAGGTTGATTTTTCTCAAGTTTTCATTTCGTAACCAACAAAAGCACAAATTTTTAAAAGTCAAACTCAGTCCCCTTTTGGTATAAAATCGAGCATACGAACCCCGCTTACCTGACTGCTGTAGCGAAAAATCAAAACTTTAAGTCTCAACGCTAAAAGTTTCGTCACCTATACATGAAAATAATTCCCTTTATATTAATGACCACTCCAAAGGCCTAAAATCATAAATTATAAATTAACTACAATGTCTGTCTAAAAATTCACAATTTCCAGCAACCCAACAAATATAGTATCGAAAACGCTCAACGACTATTTTTCCAAACCCACAAAATTTCAGCGACTATTCATCATTCCAGCTTACCATGTATTTTTCTCAAAACCCCAAAATACTATAAAAATGATTTCTTCAATACATACCGTTAGCCACCAAACCGAGTATTATTATATGCGTTTCAACAGCACTTCACAAACTACAAAATTTCAACACCCAAAAATTGTATAGTCTCCCATACGTTCAAAACTACCAAACCCAACCATTTACATCACTCAAAACATCCCAAACAACCCATCGGCAACACCAATCAGCAAAAGAAAATTAACAAAGAAAATCCTCGAGCATCCCCCCAAAATCCCTTCGAAACAATGGATTCGGAAGCTGGATAAAATTTCCATAAATATCACGGGAAGAAAAATCTATCCAGTAATTTATCAAATCCAAACATCATAAATTTATTTGCTAACCTCCCCAACCTTCCAGCAACAACCGAAACACTCTTGGCAACAAAAATTTCGGAAATTGAAACCAGAAAATACCCCAAATAAAAAATATATATATATCACGGAGAGACCCAAAATTTGAAGAAAAATCTAAACTAAAACATCTTAGATGAGCATCCAAGAGGAAAATCCATAAATCTTACCTCACGCGGAAGAATCACACGAAACGGGGCGGTGAAAACACGCGGACAGTGGCCGGATTTTCGCCTCCTATGCTCTGTTTCACCCATCGGAAAACCCACGAAAATAACAGTGATTTAAAACCCAAGATCAATCCTTGCATGAAAAGTAAAACGCAAGAGAAGGGGGAAATTTTAGATGGACTTACCGGTGCGAAAAATAGGGTGAAGGAAAACAGGGGAGCCGGCGGTGAGGACCCAAACTGAGCTGCAAACTGCCGAAAGAGAGAGGGAAAGAAATAAATTTCCGTTGAGCTTCCTAGAAATCAGAACTGCCGTGGACGTGGGAGTGGGTGCGAGAAAAATGGAATGAAGAACCAGAAGGAAACCGTCGCCCAGAGGAAAAGAGAAGGAAAGAAAGGAAAAGAAAGAAAGAAGAAGAAAGGGGGCGGGGGTTTAAAATACCAGGGGCGAAAACAGCGACGTTTTGGGGCTGGGGCTGGGCTGGGGCTGGGCCGGGTCACGGGCTGGCTGAAGGGCCTTGGGCCGGGCCTGACATCCTCTCCCCCTTAAACAAATTTCCGTCCTCGGAAATTACTACAAGAGCTCAAAATCTTCATTGAAGAGGTGTGGGTATTTCTCTCGCATTTCCTCCTCGAGTTCCCAGGAAGCTTCACTGCTTGTATGATTACTCCATAAAACCTTAACCATGGGAATGCTACGATTCCGCAGCATGTGTGCTTTCTTTTCCAAGATCCGCACTGGTTCTTCAATATATGTCATATCTTCCTGAATCTGCAGCGGCTCATAATGAATGATGTGAGTTGGGTCGGGAATATACTTTATCAGCATGGACACATGAAATACATTATGCACTCCCGCAAGATTTGGAGGAAGTGCTAACTTATATGCCAATGGTCCAACTCGTTCTAGAATCTCAAAGGGTCCAATATATCTAGGGCTCAACTTGCCCTTACTTCCAAATCTCATAACCCATTTCATTGGTGCTATTTTCAAGAATACTTCATTTCCAACCTCAAACTCTAGTGGACGGCGTCGGTTATCGGCATAGCTCTTTTGTCGACCCTGAGCTGCTTTAATTCTAGCTCTAATGATGTCAATCTTTTCTGTGGTTTTCTGAATGATCTCTGGTCCCAGTATTTTTCTTTCCCCAACCTCATCCCAATATAAAGGGGACCTACACCTTCTGCCATACAAAGCCTCATACGGTGCCATCCCAATACTAGTCTGGAAACTGTTATTATAAGCAAATTCCACCAATGGTAAGTGTCGTATCCAAGTTCCTTTAAAGTCCATCACACATGCTCTCAACATATCTTCTAAAATCTGAATAGTCCTTTCCGATTGCCCATCTGTCTGAGGGTGATAAGCCGTACTGAAGTTTAACTTAGTACCCATTGCCTCTTGTAAACTTCTCCAGAATCTAGAAGTGAAACGAGGGTCTCTATCTGACACAATAGACACTGGTACCCCATGCAATCTCACGATCTCTTGTATATACAGTTCAGCTAGTTTCTCCAATTTATAAGAAACTTTAATGGGCACAAAACGTGCAGTCTTCGTTAAGCGATCTACGATTACGCATATTGCATCTTGTCCGTTTACAGCCCTCGGTAGACCTGTCACAAAATCCATGGATATATGCTCCCACTTCCATTCTGGAATCTGCAATGGCTGTAACAATCCTGCTGGTCTCTGATGCTCTGCTTTCACCTGTTGACATGTTAGGCATTGTTCTACGAATTTAACAATTTCTCTCTTCATACCGTTCCACCAAAAAGACTCTCTCAAGTCCCGATACATCTTGGTACTCCCCGAATGAACTGTGTATAAAGAGCGGTGTGCCTCCTCAAGAATTATTTTCTTCAATGAATCATCTGCCGGCACGCACAATCTGTCTCTAAACCTTAAAGCTCCATCCTCAGAAACGCTAAAATCAGCCTTGTCCCCATTTTTAACTTCTTCAACTAGCTTTGTCAACGCTGAATCCACTTTCTGAGCTATTTTAATTCTCTCTAACAAATCTGGTTGCACTATTAAACTGGCCACGAAAGTGCTTGTATCAGTTGTGATAACCTCAATACCGGCCCTCTCTAAGTCCATTAACAACTGGGGCTGGGTGGTAAGGGTTGCCATTGTTGAACTCAAAGATTTCCTACTTAAGGCGTCAGCCACAACATTCGCTTTGCCTGGGTGGTAATTTATAGTACAGTCATAATCCTTTATTAACTCGAGCCATCTCCTCTGTCTCATGTTTAATTCTTTCTGGGTGAAGAAATATTTCAAACTTTTATGATCTGTGTAGATTTCGCACTTTTCCCCATAGAGATAATGCCTCCAAATCTTGAGTGCGAATACCACCGCTGCCAACTCTAGATCATGTGTGGGGTAGTTTTGTTCATAAGTTTTCAGTTGTCGAGAAGCGTAAGCTATAACCTTTCCGTGTTGCATTAATACGCACCCCAAACCCAATCTTGAAGCATCACTATACACCACAAAACCTCCTCTCGCAGTGGGAACTGTTAAAACTGGGGCGGTCACAAGTCTTTGTTTCAAGGTCTGAAAAATTTCTTCACATTTTTCTGTCCACTCAAACTTGTTATTCTTCCTGGTAAGAGCGGTGAGAGGAACTGCTATTTTGGAGAAACCCTCAATGAATCGACGATAGTATCCCGCCAATCCCAAGAAACTCCTAACCTCACGAACATTCTTCGGTGCCAGCCAGTTAACTACTGCTTCTACTTTCCCTGGGTCTACTGAAATACCTTCTTTTGAAACCACATGCCCCAAAAATATAACTGAATCCAGCCAGAACTCACATTTCTTTAGTTTAGCAAACAACCTTTCCTCCCTAAGTGTTCCGAGTACTAGCCTCAAGTGTTCCTCATGCTCCTCCTTACTTTTAGAATAGATCAAGATGTCATCAATGAAGACGACCA
Organism: Platycarya longipes; assembly: GCA_036559045.1. Classification (NCBI taxonomy): domain Eukaryota; kingdom Viridiplantae; phylum Streptophyta; class Magnoliopsida; order Fagales; family Juglandaceae; genus Platycarya; species Platycarya longipes. The sequence goes on from CM071798.1 coordinate 4,026,810, forward strand.
CAAATCTATCCAGGAATTCATGAAATACTCTATTCATTAAATCCATGAATACCGCAGGAGCATTAGTCAAGCCGAAAGGCATGACCAAAAACTCATAGTGACCGTATCTGGTTCTGAAAGCGGTCTTAGATACGTCTTCTGCCTTAATCTTCAATTGGTGGTACCCTGACCGAAGGTCAATCTTAGAGAAAACTTGTGCGCCCTGTAGTTGATCAAAGAGGTCCTCTATACGGGGTAAGGGATATCTGTTCTTGATAGTTACTCGGTTGAGTTCCCTATAGTCGATGCACATTCTCATTGTCCCGTCTTTCTTTTTAACAAATAAAACTGGCGCACCCCAAGGGGACACGCTGGGTCGGATAAAACTCTTGTCCAATAAGTCTTGCAACTGCTCTTTGAGTTCGATGAGCCCTGATGGCGCCATTCTATAAGGAGCCTTGGACAACGGTGCCGTGCCGGGAGTAATCTCAATTGCAAATTCTACTTCTCGGTCGGGTGGTAACCCGGACAAGTCTTCAGGAAACACTTCTGGGTAATCTCGCACGACAGGAATCTCTTCTAAACTCAACTCTTCCTTTGGTGCATCTATCACACAAGCCAAAAATCCTTGACACCCATCTCGCAATAATTTTCCAACCTGAACTGCTGATATGACTGATGGATGTGATCGCACTACCCCACAAATCGAATTCCACCCCCCTCAGGAGGCTTGAAGGTTATTTCCTTTTTGAAGCAGTCAATTCTGGCATGGTATGAAGCCAGCCAGTTCATCCCCAAAATTACATCGAATCCAAACATATCAAAAATTATAAGGTCAGCTGGCATTAATCTTCCTTCAACGGTTATGGGGCAGCCACGGAGGATTTCATGACAAGATACTGAATTGCCTGTCGGTGTCGCGACTACTATGCTATACTCCAACCTTTCACCTTCCCAAGTGCAAAACTTAGCATAATTCAAAGAAATAAACGAATGCGTTGCCCCAGAATCAAATAATACAGTAGCATCGTTAGAAAACAAAGAAAGAATGCCTGTGATCACAAAATAAAAAAAAATTAAAGACATGCTCCTTCTAGTAACGATCTGCATTGAATACCAAGTTAATCCTAAAAGAAAACGAAAACCGAAAATACCTGTGATCACATCATCCCTGCCTTCAGCTTCTCCTGGTGTCAATGCAAAGACTCGAGCAGGTGCAGTAGGACGCTGATTGTTACCTCGTCCTGTAACTTCATTTCTCTGGGGTGGCAACATGCTCGGGTTATTGTTGTCCGGTTGTAGAGGGCAATTCCTGATGTAGTGTCCTGACTTGCCACAACGGAAACATAGTCTTGCCTCTCTTCTGCATTCTCCAGAATGCACTTGGTTACATGTCTTACACTGGTAGGGCTGCCGGTTACTCTGGCCTGGTCTATTGCTTGAGCTACCCCCTTCATTTTTCTTCTTCCACGATCCTTGATTGACGCTTGCATGGTATCCAGATGAGGTAGATCTCTTCCTTTGATCAGATAAAATTGTACTTCTTTGAAGGCTTCTTTCAAACACTGTAGCCTTATTCACCAATTCTGTGAATTTTTTTACTTGGAAGCCCACTACTCGCTCAAAAAGCTTCTCGTTCAGCCCTTGTTCAAATTTGCGACACTTCTTCTCTTCATCTGGAATCAGGTATGCCGCAAAACGTGCCAGCTCGGTAAATTTTGCTGCATATTGATGTACTGACATCGCTCCCTGAACTAAGGTGGCAAATTCCATAGCTTTATCTTCCTTAACTGAGACTGGGAAGAAACGCTCTAGGAAAACTTCCTTGAACAGCGACCAACTTTTTATTTCCGTCTTTTCAGCTTCCCTGATAGTCCTTTCAGAGATCCACCACCTTTTAGCCTCCCCGGTCAGCTTGAATGTAGCAAACGCCACCTTTTGTTCATCCGTGCAAGGCAAGACACGAAATATCTCCTCAATATCCTGTACCCAATCCTCTGCCAGTATCGGGTCGCCTCTTCCATCAAAAGACGTGGGATGCAACTTGTTGAAATCCTCCACAGTGCAACCCCTTTCACTTGTGGTACGGTGACGGCCAGATGAATTTTGTGTGAGATCATCAATCAGCTGATGCGCTGCTGCTCGAAGTACTTCAGAGGCTCTTGGATTCGCTTTCCTTTCATTTTTGGCCGCATTCAAGTCCGACACAGTTCGCTCATGTCGAGGGGGCATCCTGAGAACACTTGGACTATTAAACACATCGTTCACTAAAACATATAACCAACTAGCTAAAAAAATAAACATCTACAGGTAAACTTAGTAGTCAAAACAAAGTACATAATACTCCCAAAAAAAAAAAAAAAAAATACCTACCACAAACAAGATCACATGATGCCAAAAATAAAAGACATAAATATATATAACCCTTAACTCTCCAACAATATGAAATCAGCTCACAAGTCTAAATGATTCTACACCTCAAATAATTCCTAAGGTTGGCAATTTCTAGAACCTCAAATTCCTAAAACTTTATTGCATAAGTCTGCAGAATCTTAAACCTTCGCTCTGATACCAACTGTAACGCCCCGTACTCGTAGGGGGTCACGAAACTTCACCTGTTTGGTATATTCCATCCTCAAATACAAATAATAATAGGTCTCCGACCATATTCCAAAATAAAAAATATTTTTCACGAACCAATCCATATAACAATGTCCACCAAGTCATAAATAAAAGAATATGAATAAATCATAACTGAGAGGGTTCACATTCTCCCAAGAAGCTTAACGCTAAAGAATAACTAACATTCCATAAATCCAATGAAACTAGAACCCAAATAATAAATAAATTAAATTTTGTTTTCTCCCATCTAGCCTATGGCCCTAACGGCTTAAAACTTGATCAAGACTCTACTCTTGGCCCTCTGATGGAACATCCAGATCATCTGAAAAATATATGAGATAAGAGGGGTGAGTTTTACCACAACTCAGTAAGCGAAGAACCTATACAAGCGTGTAAACGTGAGCATTTACCAAGTAATAAAATACGAAACAAAACATAATATTGCATAAAAGAAACAAATGATTTTCAAGATAATTTAAATCATCAAGTACTTTGGCATAAACAAACTGAGTATTATCACTATATCAATCGGAGCATCTCACAAAGCAAAGACCATGTTTAAACCCCCGTGGTAGGGTTGTGCTAATCCCGGTGGCCAAACCAGGCAGAGACAGAGGTGGAACTTTCCCTTATTCGTTCTCGGAGCCCCGAGTGTGCACATAGGAAAGCCCACAATAAACCACTTTGTTTTCAAAGTGGGTGCACTCAGAGATAGGAAATTGGTACCAAATCCAAACAGAGCAAATACAGAGCAGAGCAGAGCCAAGCAGAGATAAAGTCAAATACTAACCAGAATACTATGCCAAAGATTTTCAGAGTTATTAAAGACACATAAATCCAAACTATTTTCAGAATAAAGCTTATGTAAATAAAAACATAGTCAACTCAATCAAGGCATAATTTTTCTCAGATAGACAAAAATGTTGTTTCCACATTTCAGAAAGTAACACGACAAAAAAAACAGCTCATGTCTACACAATGCATGCCTGAAATATTTTTCCTTCTTTTATATAAGCTTAATGAATAATGCAAACAATCGACTGAGGTTGATTTTTCTCAAGTTTTCATTTCGTAACCAACAAAAGCACAAATTTTTAAAAGTCAAACTCAGACCCCTTTTGGTATAAAACCGAGCATACGAACCCCGCTTACCTGACTGCTGTAGCGAAAAATCAAAACTTTAAGTCTCAACGCTAAAAGTTTCGTCACCTATACATGAAAATAATTCCCTTTATATTAATGACCACTCCAAAGGCCTAAAATCATAAATTATAAATTAACTACAATGTCTGTCTAAAAATTCCCAATTTCCAGCAACCCAACAAATATAGTATCGAAAATGCTCAACGACTATTTTTCCAAACCCACAAAATTTCAGCGACTATTCATCATTCCAGCTTACCATGTATTTTTCTCAAAACCCCAAAATACTATAAAAATGATTTCTTCAATACATACCGTTAGCCACCAAACCGAGTATTATTATATGCGTTTCAACAGCACTTCACAAACTACAAAATTTCAACACCCAAAAATTGTATAGTCTCCCATACGTTCAAAACTACCAAACCCAACCATTTACATCACTCAAAACATCCCAAACAACCCATCGGCAACACCAATCAGCAAAAGAAAATTAACAAAGAAAATCCTCGAGCATCCCCCCAAAATCCCTTCGAAACAATGGATTCGGAAGCTGGAGAAAATTTCCATAAATATCACGGGAAGAAAAATCTATCCAGTAATTTATCAAATCCAAACATCATAAATTTATTTGCTAACCTCCCCAACCTTCCAGCAACAACCGAAACACTCTTGGCAACAAAAATTTCGGAAATTGAAACCAGAAAATACCACAAATAAAATATATATATATCACGGAGAGACCCAGAATTTGAAGAAAAATCTAAACTAAAACATCTGAGATGAGCATCCAAGAGGAAAATCCATAAATCTTACCTCACGCGGAAGAATCACACGAAACGGGGAGGTGAAAACACGCGGACAGTGGCCGGATTTTCGCCTCCTATGCTCTGTTTCACCCATCGGAAAACCCACGAAAATAACAGTGATTTAAAACCCAAGATCAATCCTTGCATGAAAAGTAAAACGCAAGAGAAGGGGGAAATTTTAGATGGACTTACCGGTGCGAAAAATAGGGTGAAGGAAAACAGGGGAGCCGGCGGTGAGGACCCAAACTGAGCTGCAAACTGCCGAAAGAGAGAGGGAAAGAAATAAATTTCCGTTGAGCTTCCTAGAAATCAGAACTGCCGTGGACGTGGGAGTGGGTGCGAGAAAAATGGAATGAAGAACCAGAAGGAAACCGTCGCCCAGAGGAAAAGAGAAGGAAAGAAAGGAAAAGAAAGAAAGAAGAAGAAAGGGGGCGGGGGTTTAAAATACCAGGGGCGAAAACAGCGACGTTTTGGGGCTGGGGCTGGGCCGGGTCACGGGCTGGCTGAAGGGCCTTGGGCCGGGCCTGACACAACTACTTCTTGCAACATTCTATCCCTCTTCATCACCATGGCCATGGGTTGTGACAGATGAAATCTCCATCTTTTAAGCTTCGTGCTGAAGGGTTTACCTGCATATTCGTCCTTCAACTGAAAATCCACCACCGCAGCCATCAGTGGAGTTCTTTTTCGTCACCATCAAATCATACTGTAAACTGATTAGTAATTGATGATAAGTAAAACGTAATATTTCTTTACAAAAATATAGTTTGCTTTTAGTAAATATAAGTGAGGATGTTCTTTTGGGAGTTTGCGAAATGAGGTCTTCCCTTGAGCAACGAATATATGGTTCTCAAGGATGCCTGCCAGGCCGATTGACTTCTCAAACCGATCTGTAGGAATCCTAGATAAACCTATTTCCGTATCCACCCAGTGAGAGAGAAGTGCTATAGAAACAATATGTGAAATCATCACTTATTTAAAGAACTTAAACTTATAAAAAACGATAAATTTTATTATTTATTTTATATTTTAACACTCACTTTCGCATGTTAGCAAGACGACTCAATGGATGGTTGAAACATCAATACAATGAAGTATATTAACAGTAGAAATTTTTATCACAAAAGAAGATGAACAGGTATGAGAGATTGATAGTTCACTACCATTTCCCACAGCAACTGCTTTGCCATGATATGGTTGCTGAATGGTTAGGATTTCCATGTTTGCTGTGACATGGTTGTTGGATCCACTGTCTGTGCAAGTCACTCCTTATTATCTTCATGCAAGGAGTTGGACTGAGACACCATAACTGCAAGTTCCATGGGGGTGGATGTCTATATTGAAAAACAAACTCCATGCGATGGAAGCAGTCCAATGCCTAATAATTGCTCTTTCCACATATTTGGCAAGGAGCTCGATTAGTGTCACCAGAAAAATCAGCAGAATAAGTCTTACCTTGCTGAGGGTTGTCAGAATAATATTTCTTTTGAATTGAGTTCTTTGCACCGTATGAGAATTTGGAGGGAGTGTTTGCACCATATCTTGGCTTAGAACTTGATTTTGGTGCTCATGCATGGTACATTTTGGTGCAATCTTTGGCGGTAAAGGAATAAGAGATCTTTGGTGGGGTTGATGTAATCCTCCTACAATGTAGGAGATTAAATATTCATCTTCCAGTGGTTTTCCTTCCAAGGCAAGTTGATCAGCAAAGTTTTGATGGCTTGAATGAAATATGTGCAGTTTTTGGAGCCCTGTTTCATATTCTGCAGCCAATTTACTCGAGAATGTGTAGGAGAAGCCTACATGTTTGGTAATGCACTCCAAACTTGACATGAAGTGTCAAGTCCATACACAATAGGCTTTTAGTGTGCACTGGTCTTTCTTCTCCCAAAGTAGGTAATCAAGGTTCAACATATCCTGGCTAGAGGGTTTCCCATTATTGGGAAGGTACTTGGGAGGGGGCTCAGGCCCATAAACAATGCTCATAAGCCCATTAGATCAAAGGATAGACAAGAATTGGCATATCCAGACAAGGTAGTTATTATCATCAAGCTATGTAGGAGCAAGATGAGCAGTGTTTCGAAGTGAAAAGGAGGGAGTTGCTGTTCTGCCATTGAAGTATGAGTGGTGTTAACCTTGGATTGCTCTAGTACCATGAGAAATCATCACTTGCCTTGAAAGCTTATGAGAAATGGCAGATTTTATTATTTGTTTAATATCTTAACACAAACATTTATAGTCTTTGATGTTCGATCCCAAACAGGCCAATACTACATTATCGGATCCAATCGACAGAACCAAAATCCAAAAGCCCCACACCCATCGCAAGTTTTGTAAATACAAATCAAAATCTCACACACATTCAAGTTGGAAAGGTGCAGATCTTCTGAGTTCTGATATTTAAATATTGAGATGTATCAATAAAGAAAATCAAGAGCATCAATCTCCGACCTCATGGCATGCAATTTGAATCAGGGTTTCTTCTCAAAACACAATCTACTTCCATTTCTATACAAGTATCAGAAAGTCATGAACGCGGCCCAACCAATTCAAGACAATCCATCCCCCAATTATCTGTCTCCTGAACCAAAACATATTGTTACTTTTGGTTCTAGAAATCTCGGTTCAGATAACAGATTGTTGCCAGGACCACCGGATCAAGTTCCTTGAACTGGGACTCATGACCATTTATTACTAAGCACATTGTAAAAATCTTGTATTTCTATCAAACAGAATCCCAAAACAAATCCTGGTGCAGACCAGAAACTACCATGCCCAAGCATATGCTTTTCTCAATCAGAAGTCAAAAGGAGGAAAAACAAGTTGGCTTTACATCAAGACTTCAAAAGATAAGGAAAAAGGAATTGCCCCCGCGGAGGGGGGGGGGGGAGAGGGGAAGGATTAATTCCTTAATTCAATGTTCAGACTGGATAAATCCTCTTCAGAAGTAGAAAACTCTCTACTTCGAAGGAAGGTTCTTGAGTCTAGGGACTGGAGTGCTCTCACAACTTCAAACATGGATGGCCGTTTCTCTGGCATCATAGATGTGCAGCGGAGAGCTATATCTAGAGCCCCAAGCATCTCTTGTTGTGCAGAATCTGATATTTTGGGGTCAAGAACTTGGTATGCTCCATTGCTAATGTTAACTTTCCTTCGCACCCATTTGACAATATCAAGAGACTCTGCTGGTTCTGCTTGCTCGCCCTGTCGGCCGCTCACTAGCTCTAACAATACGACACCAAAGCTGTAAACATCCATCTGCTCCGTTGCCTTCTTACTGTACCCATATTCTGCAATACAAACACAATAAGATCATCAAGACTCGAATCATATGATACAGATGAGAAAGGATGCGTTTTAGAGGTGACTTATCATGTAATCAGTATAAATTTTTATGGGGGCAATTTCAGCAGTACACAGAATTCAGGCATTCAAATACCACTTATGTGGTGTGACCTAAGACAGGGTTACTCTGTGGGTATAGGACACAAGCTGCATAATTGAAGCACGTTTTAAGGTCAGATCCCTCACCTGGAGCATTGTAACAGGATAATGCAGACTCCGAGGACATGGTTGACTGAAATGCAGCTTCTCCCACAATTCTGTTGAGTGCGAAATCTGTGAGTTTTGGTTCAAAATCTGCATCCAACAGAATGTTATTTGACTTGACGCTTCTGTGAAGTAAGCGTGGGACATAATCCTTCTGAAGGTATGCTAATCCCTGAGCAACCCCGATGGCAATTCTCAATCTCATGTGCCACTGGAGCTGAAAACCTGGTCTGTGAATCAAATCACCTAAACTCCCCTTCTGTAAGAATTCATAAATTAGAAGGATTGAATCATCAGAATGGCAAAACCCAAGAATCTTAACAATGTTCTTATGCCTGATCTTGGCTAATGTCTTAATCTCAGCCTTCAAACTTTTAAATGACTGGCTCCCATAATTAACAAGTTTCTTTATGGCAACAAGTTCGCCACTCGGTAAACCTAAAATGTAAACTCTACCCAAAGCTCCACCTTTTCCTACCGCAGTTTTTTCATTCATTCCCACGACCAATTCATGCTCGGTGACTCTAAGAGGATAGAAGACTACCAAGTGCCGACTTCCCATTTGAGATTTTTGCTTGGAATATCTATGATACGCGAAGAACCCAGAAGCTACAATCAAAGTCCCAAGACCAAAAGCTACAGATATCAGAGCACATGTCAATGTTGTAAGACCAACAGTTTCATGTCTTGGCTGGTCATTAGAACAAGCATTGGGCAATCCCGGGCCACAAAGTCCAGGATTTCCTTCCAGAAATGAAGCCGGGAGACCTGAAATCAAAGAGTATGGAACTCTACCGGATAGTTGATTGAAGGAGACATTGAAGAGTGCAAGCTTCAAGTTTTGAAGCTCTTGGGGGATGGGACCGGTGAGATTGTTGTCAGAAAGATCAAGGTAAGTTAGCACGGGTAAATCGGCAAGGGATGGCAGAATTACTCCGGTAAGACTGTTGTCTGATAAGGACAACGAGACTAGCTTCCTACACTTCTTCAACTCTGGAATTTGGCCCGAAAGAGAATTGTGGGAGAGATTTATTATACTCATAACAGGTGAATCACAAAAGTTTGGAGGAAGTTCACCATATAAACCATTAAGAGATGCAGAAAACCTGTATAAGCTCTTAACCAACCCAAGACCCTGAGGAATTCTACCAGTGAAAATGTTGTTATCCAGCTGAACTTGCTCCAATTGAGCAGCCATTGATATTGAATCGGGTATTTCTCCAGAAAATCTATTATTTTCGGCTCTGATAAGCTTAATTTTGGTCAATGACCATAAACCATTTGGGAAATCACCAGATAACACATTGTTCTGAACCTGAAACCTCTCAAGATTTATACATTCACCAATGGAGTTGGGTATTGAACCGCTGAAGACATTTGAATGGAGACTCAGGTTTATAAGGCCTTTTCCATTGCAAATGCCATTGGGGAAAGGCCCCAAAAGCATATTCTGGGAAACATCAAGAGACACCAGGTTCTTGAGAGAAGATCCTAGTGTCTGAGGAACCTCACCACTCAGATTGTTTTGGGAAAGGTCCAAAATGGCCAAACTTCGCAAACCCACAAAAGCGTCGGGGATTTCACCATGAAAACCAGAGCTTTGCAAAAGAAGCTGCTCCAGCTTCTCAAGCTTCCCAATGTCACTGGGAAGCTCACTCATCAAGTATGCATTGTGAGACAAATCAAGAACAACAAGCTCAGATAAGTTCCCAAATACAGCAGGTACACTGCCTGAAAGTAAGTTGTTTCCCAAGTTGAGAGCTTCAAGATTCTGCAGTAAGCCTATGGTTTCTGGGATCTTTCCCTCAACATGGTTTCTGCTTAAATCAAGCACTTTCAAAGAACCAAACTGAGAAATCTGAACTGGGATTGGGCCCGAAATGAGATTGTTACTGAGATTCAGAGTTTCCAAAATACTGCACTGAGAGAGATGAAGAGGAATGGGGTTGTGAAAAAGATTTTCAGCAAGATTGAGGTGAGAAAGATGGGGAAGTTCACAGATTGAAGATGAGATTTCACCGGAAAGGTTTAGGTTTTGAAGGTTGAGAGAAGTAACAGAGAGTGACGGTGTGGGAGTGCAGATGATTCCAGTCCAGTTACAATAATGGGTGGCTGAGGCATTAGACCAGGAAGAGAGAGAATTCTTTGAGTCTACAATGGAGGTTTTGAAGGTTAAAAGGATATCTGCTTCAGACGAAGCTGAGCTAAGAACGAAGAATGTGCAGATTAGAGAGAGAAGAAACGGGTATTTGCAGGTTGTGGCCATTGAAGGTGGCTGAGAGAGCTTGGGGAGTTTCTTTTCAATCTTTCCTATATATCTATGAAGTGAGAGAGTGGGACTCAGAGGAATAGATTACAGGATATTGATGGGGTCAAGAGTATCTTCGCAAAGTTACAAAACGCCATCATTAACTTTTGAGGATTTCTTATAAAGGTCGAACCTTTACATAAAAATTCTACAGCCCAAAGAAAAAAAAAAAACAGTCAAATGAGAGTAAAGATAGTCCTAAAAATATATATATATTACAATTGTTTATTAATTATCAATTTATTGTTACAAATTTCGAAAAAAATTAATCTGTTGGAGCCTTGAAGATTCTATTATCCAAAAAGTACTGCAGAAAATGTTTTGACATTTTAAATGTAAGGTAAAACCTAATGACCAGCATTAATTCGGTAGTCAGACTCAGAGAACAGTATTTGATATGGGCATCTTTGAAACCTTTTCAATTAATCAGTATATTAAAAGAAGGATAATGTTATAATGTTTATTTTATTTGACAATTTTTATTTGATATTTTAATTTTGATTTTATTTAATAATTAAAAAAATAATTATTAGTATATTAATATTTTTCTATTTTTTATTATTTTAAAATATTTTAAAAAATATATAAATATATAAATAATTATTTTCTTAATTATTAAATAAAATTAAAAATTAAAAAAATATATCAAATATAAAAAAAATCAAATAAAAGGGATATAATAACATTTTCCTTAAAAGAAGTAAACGAGATTACTCTTCTTCAGCTACTTTACTAGCTTCTGGTCCCAAAAAAATATTTGGTAGTGTGTGAAATGGTGCATTGGTCCCCCCGCCATAAAAGCAGAAAGAAAGGCATCAATGGCGTTTCATGCTCAGGATTAACATTTACCACTCTATTTTTCTGTGTTTTCTCCCTTTCAACTTTATCCTCATGTTTTGGTTTCAACTTTGTCATTATTGTTGTAAGTTGAAAACAGAATCCTAAGAAATTGTAAGACAGGATTTGACCTTTCACCAGCCATACCAGGAACCCTAGTCACTCTGTAGTAAATTGTAGATCTATATGCAAATTGTAGAGCTGGAAACCTCAAACCAGTATAAATAATTCAAGAATTTCTTGTCATTTTATAAATCAAACAGACTGATTCATTTTCATTTTTATAAAGTTTTTAATTTCACCGACTTATAATTCATACAATACGCGAATTGTTGTATATAAAAAAAAGAAATTTAGGGAAAAAGATAATTTTATATTAAAAAAATTCAAAATTTTTTATAAAATAGTTTATTTAAACGAAATAATATAAAGTTGAAATACACGTTTGGATTAAGTCTTGAATCGATTTATATTTTTATATATAAGAAAATAAATAAAATTTAAAAATTACAATAATTCATACTATAACATTACTTTTAAAAAAAATTACTATTTCATAAATATAATATTTTAAGTGTACGAGAGAGATAAATTTAGAGAGAAACAAGAATTTATAATAAAGAAATTCGAAACGGCCTATTGAAAAAAAATGAAACTTAAATTTTTTTAATAATTTATAATAAAATTTTACTTTTAAAAGAACTATTGCTCTATAAAGATAACACTTAAACGAAGGTCAATATTGTCAATAATGAAACATTGCTTTTAAATATTATTTTTTTATTCTAATTACTATCAATAGTATAACTTAATTTTATAGAGAAAACTCAATATCAAAAATTATATGATTCTGCTTTAATATGTAGTTATATATTTTATTTATTGTTATAATTTTTTTTTTAATTTTATATATAAAATAAATAAATCTAATTTTTAATTTTAAAATAAAAATAATATTAAAAAATATATTTTAATAATATTTTATTTTATTTATATTTTTTGTTTATTTAATTTTTAATATTAACAAATTATGCTTAAACAACAGAAATCTCCTACAAGTAATCCCCTCCATGAGCTGTCCTGCTCGAGTGAACCTGCAGTAACCGTCATGATTCAACCCACTGGTTTGAAATATATTTACCTGCGTCTATAAAAAGGATTATTATATTATTATGTGAAAAAGAAAGTCACGATTGAGACTTAAAATAGAAGAGAGGAAGAAGAAAGAGAAGACTTTCTCGTGAATGTTACGTAAAAGAGTGCAGACAAATAGATGCTGCTGAGAACAACGATGAAGAACAGACAAAGAGTCCACGCTTTTCAACGACATGGATATGTTAATGTCAACATCCGTATTATAATTATTAATTAATTAATTATTAATAAACTAAAGACAATGTCAATACGGGAGAAATCAATATGAAATTTTGAAAAGCCGGTTGATTAAACACAAAAGAAGAGACAGAGGTAGTCAGAGATCTAGACAGCTCAGCTCTGCTCTAATTATGCTGAATTATAAATTTATTTATTATTTTTTAAATAACGTGCAAGACTGACACATTTTTTTTTAATATTGCAAATATATTTATTATTTATATTAAGAAAATTAAGGTTAAAAAAATTTATAAATCTCATTAAAATAGATTTAATATTTTAAATTAAAATATATAAAATAGATTTAGATTAATTTAACTCTTTTATAAAAAGTTCAAAAAATAATACATTTTATTAATAGTTAATTTTAAATGAATTAACATCAATTAATTTGATTAATTGATTTAACGGTTAACAACCAAACACAACCGAAGTGCGCCAATGCGAAAAGAGATTGACGGTCGGTGAGTCAGGCTAACCAGCTGTTGTCCACTGCTACCTATTGACCAGTAATACATTTACACGTGGAGATTTTTTGTTTTTTTTCTCTAAATTGACTTTTTCTCAACTTGTCTCTCCATTTGACATTTTTAGCGTCGGGTGCAAGGACAACGATTATTGCAGTCTCTCTGGCAAAATCTACAGAAATTTTTTGCCGTCATGTCAGCTTCAAGAGTCAAGACACTACTTTTCTGTTCTGTTAGAGCGGTGCAGGCCGAATGTGTACCGAATAAGTATAATTTTATTAAAAAAAATTTAAAAGGTTTTTTTTTATGATTTTAAATCATATTTAAAAATTAATAAATTCATATCATTATTAAAAGATAATTTCTTAAAAATTAAATTTTAAATTTTAAATAAATTAAATAAATTTTAAATCCACATTTATCACATTTATTTTCATACGAGTGAATATAATAAATATAGATGCTCTCAATCATTTTAATATTTATAGTAATAATCAGGTACTAATACTAATAAATTAGAATTGTAGTTATTTATATATATATTTTTATGTATTTTATTAATATAATTAGTTAAAATAATTATTTTATATTAAAAAATATTACAGTCAATTATATTAATAAAATACACAAAATAATATAAGAGTGACTATACATGACATTTTTTTATAATAATGATAGACAAAACAACAGAGATTTTAATGGATTAATTAAAAGGAAAAAGAAAAAAAGACTAGCAACGTGCTCTGTGATTAAGAAAGCCATGTTATACAACAATAATTAGATACTAACGTGGTCAATATGGCATGATAGAAGGCAGAAGGAAACTCCATAATTCATGGCATATTAATCATTATTTATCTTCATCCCACCATCGATATGATCATAAACAAAGGACAATAATGCATAATCAAGGTCAGTCACGGACACAACCTTTCTTTTATATTTCTAGCTGTTACAGCATTTATATTGGCTTTATCAAATTACTAATTAAAATTTGATAAGAAGTACATATTTAATAATATAGACATATTATATTCATCATAACTCTATATTAAATTTATCATTAGACTCATCAAAATATAATATAATCATACTTTTTTTTTTAAAATGAAAAAGAAAAAAGAGGGAAATAAAATATAATAAACAAATTAAATATTAAGTGAACAGTAACCTTTCATATTTAAAATGTCTCGTTATTTTTACTGTAATTCAAAATTAAAAAAATATATTTTGATAAGATCAATGTAAGATTATTTTAAATATAAATTATTAAATATATGCTTGATGAGTCATATTCAATATGAATGCTCTTAAGTTCAACAATTGTTTATATATATATATACATACATATATATATATATATTATATATATTGATTTATGATAATCAAGTCCTACACTCACTCGTCAACCCTTTTCATGCATCGGAACTATGATAATTCATGTACCATACATATATATATATATATATATATATATGTGTGTGTGTGTGGGACACTTTGATCACGAGTTATTCCATAAGAATGTCAATCGGTTGGGAATTTGTTCAAACTTTTGGCACGTAAATCTACACTAATAAGCCATGAATAATAGTAGTTTATACACTGATGTTCTTTATTTGTTTAATGCATCCCAAATTGCTCCTTTCCAAAAGGTATTTTTTTCCTCAAAAGTTAAAAGGGTCAACTTTCTTAAACGAAAAGATAGGGATTAAGCATCCAAGGGCACCCATATATATAATACTTATATATGGATTTTGGAGCTTGAATGTGTGTGCTATTTGTTGTTGCAATATTCCCCAGAAAACAAGTCCCCAAGTCCCAACAAAAGAAGTTGGAGAGTGCCCCTTTTTTGTCTTTGATGCAGAAACCAGACAGGAGTAGGTGGGGGGATGAGTGAGAGTAGGCTACTATCAAATATCACTTATTGCATTGAAGAAAGCTATATGAAATTTAATAATACACACACACACTCCATAGCCTACATATTAAGTATTACCAACATTGCTTTCAGCAGACGGTGGAGAGAGTGGGGTCATCTCTGTTCATTTCTTCATGTTGCTTGTCACGTTTATGTTCCCTCGTTCATCCTTTATGCCCTCCCAACTTTTCTTCTTTGTTGGCTTTCTTTTATTTTGAGCAGGGCAAAAGAAACTGTCCAAGATTTCACTCTTAAATCATAAAGTAAAGAGAATTGTTATGCTACAGACCAAAAAATAAAATTATAAAAAAGAAAATTATAAATTAATATAATTTTATAAAATCTGTTAGATATATTTGATAATGAATTAATTTTATAATATGACGTACCAGATCAAACCATATCAATTTGTAAATTTATTTTTATAAAATTCTTTTATGAATAAAGTATGAACAAGAGGTACGTATAAGATTGATGCCACAAATTGGGTAGATCCAATTTTTAAGTTTTTTGATCTTGATCAGCTAAAGATGGGTTGTGGAGCAACAACAAAATGTAAAGCATAAAAATTCTACAGTATTATGTCGAGTAAATTGAAGTAGTTCAAACATAATGCTGTCGTTTTTTACCCCGCGACGACCTCCCGTAATTAAATAGCAATTGCACAACCACTCACGAACAAAACAAAGAAACAAGAAGCATCAAACCAATCTCCCCTTTTTTTCATCCTTTAATGGAAGTCAACTTATTTTTGTCTATATTAAATTCTTGTTTGGATTCAAAATTTATCGCATCTTATTTCATCTTTTTATTATAATTTTTCTTAACTTTTTATACAAAATTAATAAATAATATAATTTTTTAAATATTAAAAATTATTATTTTAATAATAATATTTTTTTTATTTAAATTTATCTCATCTCATTTCACGTTTTTCTCTAAATCCAACCGATGCCTAAACGTTGAAAATTGATATTAATAAGTGATTCCACGCTCCTAGACCGCGGGCGTACAAACTGCTGCTAATTAAAAGCACTTTGTCGTGTTAATGCGAGTCGATAACAAAAAAGAAATACTTTAATTACAAAAAAATCTCGACGTTATGTATAATTATGGAATGCATCGTTTACTCATTCGAAAAATACCAAAAAAATTCTATTAAAAACTAATTCTTTTATATATAGATATCACATTTATTTACATTTTTTCAAAAGAGTATGGTGTATTGATTCATTTTTTTAATTTTTAAAAAGAGTGCAAAATGTTTATAATTTTACTATTGTAAATATCATTTCTTTTCTCGTACCGATATCCTGATTCGGCCACATAATAAGCCTAATATGGTACACGATTTCTGTTGGAATACCAATGATACCATAAAGATTGGTAGCTTGCAACACCACAGTACTGGCATTACATCTTCATATATGCTTTGTTTCGTGTATGTACTGTAACCCCATCATAACGTTGTCGTTTCACAGGAAATCACTTGCTAGTACGATTGTTCATTCTTAAAAATTAATTAATTACATATCATACCATATCATAATCTAGTATCTGGAAAAAGGATGCCTTGAATTCAGAGTGGAATGGTAATTGGATATACATTATTCAATAAGGAGATCATCAGAGGTAGCCGCTCATTGTTATACCTGATAATTACATTGTTTCACAACCACAACTCTGACATCATAAGGCATAATATAAAACACATTAAAAAAACACACCGAAATGCTGAGGAACTACCTTAGATGATCAATCGTCTGATTCTTCCGAAACATTGCACCACCCAAAACCAGAAATTTTCTAGACCTACTAGCCGACTCCAAAACAAAGTGCCAAGATTCAAGCTTTCCTTAATCCCTGAATTACCAATATTCACAATAACAAACATGGATTTTTTTGAGTCTAAACACCATACACAAATGTTTTACTAGCCTTGTTGTTATCGTTTATGAATAAAACAGGATCCATAAGTTGCAGACAAACAACTTTCAACTGAGCCTTATCAATCACCACCATTTTACAGAGTCACAACTAAACCAACATGGCTCCTCCAGATATTCTACGTAACAGATAATATAATTTCTGATGGGGAAACATGTTGCCCAAGGTAGTTTGATAAACCAGAGACACAACTAAGCCCCTAAGTATATGCATAAAAACAATGAAAATTATCCAAAATTCAAATACATGCTTTTCAACAGGGGGGTGTGGCCCCAAGAAGAGAACCCCAGCGGTTGGCCCCAGTGGTGAAGGCCTTAATTTTGGAGTATCACTCCCCTCAACGTCCAACAGAATTTCAAGATTCAACACCTTATAGGTGCAAAAAATCCTTTAGGGCTACACCTCTTGGTGAAAAGACAGCAATTTAACCATTTCCGTGCAGAGAAACTTTCGAGAGTGTGGTGCACAGGACCAGAGTTTACTCTGCAGAGGTGGGTCTGAAGGGCCCTGCCTTAGAGAGGTTCCCCGGCATCAAAAAAATAGAACCACGAAGAGCGTTACAACTGTAGGAGATACTGAAAAAAATGCCCATAACATTGCATAAAACAGAGAATACTAGTTTTACAAGTACTACTGGAAAGAAAAGCAGCCAACCGAGATTTCACATTACAGGTTAACCCCAAATATGTTTATCAAACCAGAACAAATAAAGACTTACACACTGGAGCCAAGAATGGTGCCCTCACCAATAGTAAGACTTCTACAGATGTCCTCACCATCATGACTTGAACCGTTTTTCAACATGGAGGACGCGTACAAGACAAGCAGCCAACTTATATAGAGACACGTAGATAGAAAAAGAAGCATTGCACTTCAGGACATAAATCTTCACTTCAGACTATTGGTCCTAAATTTTATCAAGCTTTTCTGCCTTCACAACAGGATTGGCCTTTGCAATAGCTTCACGGGCATTTGACCTATAATCAAAGGGACAGTCATGCTTATCAGAATAGCGATGAGCTGCACAAAACAGGTTTCCACACTTGCAATTGAAGCCAGTTAAACCAACACGCTTTCGACAAGTCACACATCTACTTGGGCCCTCTTTCATAGGCATCTGAAGGGAGTTGCTTGAGGATGAATCAGTCGACATTTCTATTGAAACGATCTGTCTCTCCACTGGTGCAGATTGTACATTCACCGCATCCTTAATGACAGGCCCCTTTTCATTACTGCTAGAGCTGCCATTCACTATGCTTCCTATTGATGATGCCACAAGGTTGGCTTGCTCCTGCTTCAGGAACACGTCCTTGTAGCATTTGGAACACATATTCATTGTCTCAGCCCTTCCAAAGAAACCACAGTTATTAATGCAAAGAATGGGGCGTTCAGGAGCTTGGCATCCTGTCTCATCATGAGATTCCATCTTCTTCTCTAGTTCCCTGCAAGAAAAATTAACTTGAAATCCACAACTGCAAATCAGATGCAAGAACAACAGAACCATTATCCCACGATATGGTAATCCATATTACGCATGAAGAGAAGTATATACTTCAAAGACCCACAAGGCCATGCATACATAAGTACAAGCAAACAAATGGGCAAGTCCATGTACGTGGAAAAGGTAGTCACTAATCAGGGAAGCCAACTAAACGGATACAAATTGCACAAATTTTATTCAATTCCACAAATCTTATCAATTTCCTTGCACCTTGAACTATGACATATGTGTCGGGGCTGCATACGGAACAAATAAAAGCAGTGAATAGTGGAGAAACATTGACTTTCCAAATAAGAGTGAGAGTTGGCAGGAGTTCAACCAGCAGGAAAATACTAAAAACGCAGAAACCCCTGTTTTTTTTTCCCTTTTTTTCAGGGGGGGTCATCACTCTAGCATCCCCACAAAACATTTCACGCAGACTCTACATGGATGAACATCGTCAGCTCTCATATAAATCAAACCATGTCTAGTAAAATCATGAGCTTAAATAATACTCTAATAAAGCCAGTCCTGTATGAAACAATCAGCAAAGATTTTTACCCGGTTCAACATACAGAAACATCAAAATTTCCTTAATATAACGATTTGGACAAACGCCAGCCAAATTAAAAATATTACTAAATAAACAGCAAAAACCCTAACTTTATCTCCTCCCAAACATTTACCCACTACATAAAAAATGTTTTTAAAACATCCTAATTTTTTTTTTTTTTTATCAAACCCAATTAGCCCAAACTCAAAAAGAATCACCTTGCTTAACAAGTACAACTAGTCACCTTCATAAATAAATAAATCAAGCAAGATATACATAGCACCATATATGTCTGTCGAATATAACATACTTTCACACACGGGAAAGGAAACGCTAAAGAGGATGAAGAAACATTTCAAGAAACGCCTCGTCTATTTGGTTTCGCCGATCTCGGTGCATAAAATCGAGCCAGATGATTACTACAATAAATGTTTTGCTTTTTTATTTAAGACTGAAAATAAAATATATAATCCCAATCGGGCATAAATTTCAAAAACCAACGAGAGGACATTAACTTGAAAAAATAAAATAGAGAGAGCGAGAAAATTCTTACCCTGGATCGATCAGATAATTGAACGAAAATCGGAAAAATGAAGACCAGAGGAGAGAGAGAGAGAGAGAGAGAGAGAGAGGGTAGAAGCGTTAACGAGGCTGTCTTTCTCTCTTTGCCTACTTAATTTGCAGTCATAAAAACGCAAGCACGTCGTAATTAATTTTAAAAAGAATTTAATTTTTTAATAATACATTTTACTCCCTGTTAGAAAGAAAGAAATTATTTCGTATCTCGAATTACTCTTCAGAACAGACAGACGCTTCCGCTGTATCGGTGTCGCGGATGCATTGCCCTTCCGACAACCTTTTATTTACTAGAAATGATAGACACGTACATAAATTTATAAGTGATATATAGTTATTTAAAAAAATAGAGTATATATGAAATTTAATTAAAAAATTTTAATTTTTTTAATAGTAAATTTCACTTTTTATCAAAACAATTATATATTATTTACAACTCTACAATTATATATAACATTACTCTTTATTTATTGTTGAGAATAATATGAGTTTTCGCGATTGAGCTCCGTTGCATTTCATAGGCATAATTTATATTAAATTTTTTTATGATATAATTATTTTCTTCAAATTTGATAAAAGTAGATATGCGAATAAAATATATTAGATTTTTTTATTCTATTTTTTTAATAAAATAAGTTGTAAGGTGCAAAGAAGTCCCAATCGTGAGGCCAAAGAATTACTGTTTACTGTTTTATCATTTTCCTTCGTAATTCATCATTTGTTTAAAATGGGCTGGGCTGATCCAAAGCGCTGGGCTTGACGCCTCGGCTCATGGTGTTTGAAGACTTCGAAACTTTTTTCAATAGGCTACTTGTTTTTTAATAAACAGTAGACTGCTTTAACCACTTTGGAAAATACAAATACTATTTATCACTAGTGTGAATCGTAGTTTTATTTATTTATATTTTAAATTTATTTTTAAAAATAAAAAGATATATCACTTCACTGATATTTACTTATGTTATGGTTTTCTACCCGAGTTCTTTTAGACTTAGAAAATATCACAGATTCAGGTTATGAAAAACTTTATAAACAGAACAAGATCGTGACAAGAAAATAAAGCAGCATGCAAGAAATCAAAATAACAGAAAGCAGTAAGGAAGAAAGGAAGAAACAACACCAAGATTACATGGTTCGACCCTAGCGGTCTACATCCACGACAGGAACAGCCTCAGTGCTTTTATTGATCATCAACCTTCACAGAGAAGCCTCAGTACAATTCTTCACCGTTCCTTCTGTTCAAATCAGTGTTTAAAATCCACTGATTCTATCACAGAACGAACCCTAGACAAAACCCTAGAGGACTCTCTCAAAATCGCCTCTCTCTCAGTCTCGGATTACAGCAGATCAGATCACAATAGAATTAGGGCAACAGTTTCCATCTTAAGCATATATATATATATATATATATACAAAATCAGATGACAACACGTGTCATAAATCGAACGGCCAGAGAGACAGTGGAATCCAGCTAGCGGCATCACGAGGTCAGCACATGACTCAGCTGTGCACAGATCCGAGTTCCCTTGCCATCACAGGTGTCACCAAGCCAGCCATTGGATCAGAAGAAGATTAATTAAATGAATGACACAATCGGTAATATAAATTACAAATCTCCACCTTGGCAATCATTTATATCACCAATATTATATCAAAGCTCATCATTGGCTGTTCCTGCACCTGTCTCCCTATTAGGGACAGTCCCCTGACTCCATACACACTAAGTCCAAGCAATGCTTGAACTTGGACCAAGGAAGTGATTTGGTCATCATATCAGAGGGGTTTTCCTCAGTTGTAACCTTCTCCACACCCACTAACTTTGATTCTATAACATCCCTAATGAAATGAAGCCTTATATCAATATGCTTAGACCTTTCATGGTAGACCTGATTTTTGGCTAAGTGAAGTGCACTTTGGTTATCACAATGTACAGAAATGTTACCATTAAAAATACTTAACTCATTTGCAATGCCTTTTAACCATATGGCCTCCTTTATGGCTTCAGTCAATGCTATGTATTCAGCCTCTGTTGTGGACAGAGCCACAACAGATTGGAGGTGTGCCTTCCAACTAACTGCTCCCCCAAAAGCAGTAAACACATATCCAGTTAAGGACTTCCTAGTGTCTGTGTTCCCAGCAAAATCAGAGTCTACAAAACCAGTTAACTCTCCACCCTTCACAACATTTTTTCCAAAACAAAGTCCTAAGTTAGTAGCACCAGACAGGTACCTCAGAACCCATTTAATGGCATGCCAGTGGGGTTTTCCAGGGTTTCCCATAAATCTACTAACTACACTCACTGCATAGGTCAGGTCTGGTCTAGTACAGACCATTGCATACATTATACTTCCCACCATGCTAGCATAGGGAATCTTTTGCATAAAACTGATATCAGAATCAGTTTTAGCAGCCTGATCTATTGAGAGTTTAAAATGTTGGCCTAAAGGTGTGATTACAGATTTTACATTATCCATACTAAATCTTTTAAGAACCTTAGAAATGTAATTTTTCTGGGACAAATATAACAGTCTGGAGTCTCTGTCCCTAACAATTTCCATTCCTAATATTTTCTTAGCAGGGCCCAGGTCTTTCATCTCAAACTCAGATTTTAACATGCATTTGACTTCATCAATTAAAACTGTATCTTTACAGGCTAACAGCATGTCATCTACATATAATAAGAGATAAACAAAAGTTCATTTTTCTTCCCTATAATAGACACAACTATCATAACAGCTCCTCTTAAAATTATTATTAATCATGTGAGTATCAAACCTCTTATACCACTGCCTAGGTGATTGTTTAAGGCCATATAAAGATTTCTTTAAGAGACACACATGATTATTATTAGTTTCATTAATGAAACCCTCAGGAGGCTGCATATAGATCTCTTCTTCAAGTTCTCCATGAAGAAAGGCAGTCTTAACATCTAACTGTTCCAAATGCAAGTTTTCAAAAGCTGTGTAGGCTAACAGTAACCTAATTGAACTGTGTTTAACCACAGGTGATAAAATTTCATTAAAATCAATTCCCTCTCTCTGTGTGAAGCCCTTGGCTACAAGCCTAGCCTTATACCTGGTCCCTTCTGTTCCTGGTATGCTATACTTTTTCTTGAAGATCCACTTGGATCCCACTAATCTGGTTCCTGGAGGTCTAGGTACCAGAACCCAAGTTTTGTTCTTATTAAGGGATTTCATCTCCTCTTGCATGGCTAATAGCCATTTAGAGGAATCCTTACTAGCCACTGCTTCCTTATAAGACCTTGGTTCTTGGTAGACTATCTCATTAGCCACAGTCAAGGCAAAAGCTGTAAGCTCAGCCTGTCCAAATCTTTGAGGAGGTTTAATAACCCTCCTCTTTCTGTCTTTAGCCAGATTCCAAGAATTGGCTCCACTTTGACTGGGTTCCCCTGAGTCTTGATCCTCAGAGTTACTCTCTCTCTCTGGCTCTGATTGGGTGTTAACATGCTCCACCTCAACCTAAGATTCCTCTAAAGACTGGTCATTATCCTGAACTGATTTATCTTCATGTACCCGAGCCATTTGTGACTCATTAAAGGTCACATCTCTGCTCACAATACACTTATACCTTCCAGGTTCATCTACCCAAAGTTTGTAACCTTTAACCCCTTCAGGGTAACCTATAAAGATGCACTTTATTGCCCTAGGTTCCAATTTATCAGTCTTTGAATGTGCATAGGCTACACATCCAAAGACCCTTAGATAGTCATAACTGGGAGGTTTCCCAGTCCACAGCTCCTGTGGAGTTTTGAACCCTATAGCAGAGGAGGGACACCTATTAATTAAGTGTACAACAGTGGTAGCAGCTTCTGCCCAAAATGTTTTGAGCAATCCTGAATTAGAGAGCATGCATCTAACTCTTTCTAAGATGGTTCTGTTCATTCTTTCAGCTAAGCCATTCTGTTGGGGGGTTTCCCTCACAGTTTTGTGTCTTAGAATTCCTTCCTCCTGATAGAACAGGTTAAACTCATTTGACAGGAATTCTAGGCCATTGTCTGTCCTCAAAACCTTAAGCTTTCTGCCTACTTGATTTTCAACCAGAGATTTCCACTCTTTAAATTTGCCAAAAGTATCACTCTTGTTCTTTAGGATGTATATCCAGACCTTCCTAGAGTAATCATCCACTAAGGAGAGGAAGTAGCTTCCTCCACTATGTGAGTTTACCCTTGCAGGTCCCCAGAGGTCAGAGTGGACATAGTCCAGGGTTTGTTTAGTATTATGAATTGCAGACTTAAAACTGACCCTCTTTGCCTTTCCATAGATACAATCTTCACAGAAAGGCAAATTTCCTAGGTTCTGATTACTCAGCAATCCCTGTTTCTGAAGTTCTGTAAGCCCCCTTTGACTTACATGTCCCAGCCTTCTATGCCATAGTACAGATTCATTTTTTATAGAACTCTGTGTAGGGGATGCTTCCCCAACAACAGTTTTTCCCAGAAGGGTATACAACCCATTCTTGATAACCCCTTTCATTATAACTAAGGAACCTTTAGTGACCCTAAGAACCCCTGCCTCAGATTTGAAGGTGTAGCCTGATTGATCAAGCATACCAAGGGAAATTAAATTTCTCTTTAGTTCAGGTATAAACCTGACCTCCTCTAACAATCTTTCAATTCCATCATGCATCTTGAGTCTAACAGACCCCAAACCCATGATCCTGCAGGACTTATTGTTTCCTAAGATTAAATGTCCACCATTCAATTCAGAGAATGACTCAAACCATTCTCTGATTGGACACATATGAAAGGAGCAGCCAGAGTCCATTATCCACTCTGTTCTTGAGTCCACTTCACTCACTGTAAGCACTTCAGCACTCTCATAACCCTTTAACACCACAGAGGCATCCCCTGCCTCTTTAGACTTGTTACCTAGGTTAGGTTTCCTCTCAGGGCAATCTTTCTTGAAGTGCCCTTCTTTATGACAATGAAAGCATTTAAAGTGTTTTCCCTTTGATCTTGACCTTGATTTCTTGTTTTCATTCTTGCTTTTCTTTTCTCTCTTCTCTGTTCTTCCCCTAACAGACAGACCTTCCCCTTGATCCTGTTTGTTATCACACCTATTTTGAAGTTCCCTGGTATGAAGTACTGATTGGACTTCATCCAGTGTCAAAGAATCTCTACCATACATCATGATTTCTTTTAGACTTAGGTATGAAGAGTCCAAGGAACTCATTAGGAGGATAGTTTGATCCTCATCCTCCACCTTAATGTCTATATTGGCCAGGTCAAGTATGATTTTGTTGAACTCATCAAGATGCTGTCCTATTGGTGTACCAGGGGTCATCTTGAGAGTATACAGTTTGGTTTTCTTGTGTAGTCTGTTAGCTAGGGATTTTGTCATGTATAGGTTTTCTAGCTTCAGCCAGATACCCGCGGCCGTGTCCTCACTGGCCACCTCTCTCAAGACTTTATCTCCTAAAGAAAGGATTAGGGCACTGTGAGCTTTCTGGAGGATGTCCTTATGGACAGCCTCCTTGTCTTCCTCTTTCGAGGAAGAGCCCTTCTTCTTTTCCCCAAGGAGGGCATCCTGTAGTCCATGTTGGACTAAGAGTGCCCTCATCTTAATTCTCCATAACCCGAAATCATTTTCCCCCGTAAATTTTTCTATGTCAAACCTCATGGTCCCGATGAACCTAGGCTCTGATACCACTTGTTATGGTTTTCTACCCGAGTTCTTTTAGACTTAGAAAATATCACAGATTCAGGTTATGAAAAACTTTATAAACAGAACAAGATCGTGACAAGAAAATAAAGCAGCATGCAAGAAATCAAAATAACAGAAAGCAGTAAGGAAGAAAGGAAGAAACAACACCAAGATTACGTGGTTCGACCCTAGCGGTCTACATCCACGGTAGGAACGGCCTCAGTGCTTTTATTGATCATCAACCTTCACAGAGAAGCCTCAGTACAATTCTTCACCGTTCCTTCTGTTCAAATCAGTGTTTAAAATCCACTGATTCTATCACAGAACGAACCCTAGACAAAACCCTAGAGGACTCTCTCAAAATCGCCTCTCTCTCAGTCTCGGATTACAGCAGATCAGATCACAATAGAATTAGGGCAACAGTTCCCATCTTAAGCATATATATATATACAAAATCAGATGACAACACGTGTCATAAATCGAACGGCCAGAGAGACAATGGAATCCAGCTAGCGGCATCACGAGGTCAGCACATGACTCAGCTGTGCACAGATCCGAGTTCCCTTGCCATCACAGGTATCACCAAGCCAGCCATTGGATCAGAAGAAGATTAATTAAATGAATGACACAATCGGTAATATAAATTACAACTTATTTAATCATTAAAAATAGAAAATGAAAAACAAAATAAAACTTATCTAACTCACGAGCTACTTGTAATATTTTTAATGAATTTATTTGTGTTAGAATAATTATTGTAATATTATAATTTATTGCAACGTGTACATCCTAAAACTTAAATATAATCGTTATTGAAGAAAATATTTATTAATAATTTATTTCAATGTACACATGCTAACCCCTAAATATAATTTATGTTATAGTTATACTCAGTCCATTTGAATCAGAGAGTGAGTTGAGTTCATCTCAATTCTCAATTCACCTTCATTTTATCATTATATTTTTACATTTTTCATACAAAATATAAATTATAATACGCATTTTTCAAGTTCTAATACACATTTTCTAAATCCCAACTTAATTTTTTCAGGTTTTGAAATAATAGTAATATTAAAAAATAAATTAAATTCATCTCAACTTCCAATCCAAACTATACCTAAATATTGTAAACTTTCGGATCTACGGGATATAATTCATCAATATCTCAATTCCCAAAGCATCTTTGTAGTGTATTCTTCCTTGATAAATTTATCTGCCATCTTTTAGAATCAAGTAACATGTTTTATTCTCTAAAAATAAAAATAAAACAAAAATAACCTGTTTTTTTAATTAGATTTTTTTTTCAGTATTATAGTGTTTGTATAGATTTTGAATAGTTTAGATTAAATACTTGTATAGATGATAATTTAGTTTATATTTTCTCATAAAAAAACATGTTTTTGCAATTTTTGTAACTTTATGGCTGGTTTGCACACATGAGTTTGAGTATCTTAGAATTATGTTTATAGTTAGAGTTAAAATATTTTATTTAGTTTTTTTTTAAAGAGAGGAAAATTTGAATATAAATATTAAAAAATTTTAAAAATTATTTGAATAATTCTTAATATTATTTTTGTTTTGAAGTTTGAAAAATTGTATGAATTTTTATATTTTATTATTAAATTTGTAAAATTTGTATTGATTCTTGTGTTTAGATAATAACTATGTAATGATTTGGATACTTTACTTTAATAAAATTTATCACTAATAAATAGTAACACTCCAAATAATAAAATGATAGTGAAACAAAAATGCAATAGATAAGATGAACAATGCCCATCATTATCTCCATTTTGTGCAAGCGCTGCACATTTTTTAAAATAATGAGATTCACTATTAATTTTTTTAATTTTTTATGTATACTTTATATTTATTCGTTTTTTAAAAATAATTATGCAATAATTACATACTCTACAACAACAAATATAATTTTTTATATAAAATTAATAGAATAAAAATGAAAAATAATATTTCAAAATTTAAGATTTTGCATAGGCCACAAGGAAACTCAAAAGTAGGAAAAAAATCAATGAATTAGTAAACTAGATCGAAGGTCCAATTTTACATATTGTGATAGGCTGTATAAATGTAGCGCATTGCATTTATTTTTAAATAAAGTAGTTCTACTATTAAAGAATTAATTTTTTTAGATGATCAATTGTTTTTTTTTATACTTTTTTTTATATCCGTAAATATTTAAAAAAAATTAATAACTTTATTAAAAACACTTCATTAATTATTAAATAAAAAAAATATCAAACACTGTCGGAACAAATCATCGAAATCCCAAGCATTTTTCTCAATTTTCTTTATATAGTTCTTATATTTACTTGCCTTTTTAAAAAAACAAAAATATGTGGAGTTTGCAAATTCTAGGATGCAAATACCATTTATTAAACCGATATTCCGGATTCGGCCATGTAATAAACCTGACATGGTAGAGAATTTCTGCATTCAAATGCCTACGATACCATAAAAAGGGTTGATAACTAACTTCTACGTAGAAGCTTTTAGAGCTTCTCTCTCATTATTCCTCACGGCCGATTTCTGGCAAAATATCCAGTACTCTAATTCCTTTTTTTGGGCGGGGTGGCTCGGAGTTTTGGCTCCGGCCATCTCCTCTCCTCCTTTGCCTTTTATTTATTGTTTTATTTGCTTTTCCACCCATTTCTACTTAGTTCCTTTGTCGAAGTTGTTCCTTGATAATCTGCTATTTGTTGGCCTTCAACGATCTACACGTGCCAATCGTCGATCTTCAAGTTAAGAGAGAGACTTTGCGATTCCGTTAGGTGTAGGGCTGCAAACGAACAGAATTACTCGTGAATAATTTGAATTCGACTCGTATAAACTCAATTTGTTTAATAAATAAGTTGTTCATGAGCACTAATATTGGTTCGAATATTAAACGAGCTAAACTCGTATAATCTCGACTCAACTCGATTTGTGTTCGTGAACCATATTTGTATAAACTCGATTCAACTCGTTTTGAGCTTGTAACAATATTCGTAATATTTCTATATACATATATATAATCTTGCATATATTCTTAACTATATTCTTTTATTATATATATTTTCTGTGTTATATATATTATTTTTAATACTTTGTATAAGTAATATATTTTGTTACTTTATGTAGAAGTAACATTTTGTTTCTTTACAATAATAATGTATTAAGTTCACAAAAAAATTATTGAGTCAAATATTTATAAAGAGTAAGAAATTCGAGTAATTACTCGACTAAATTTGGCTCGGTTCGTTAGAGAGTAAAAACAAAGATCGATAAATAACTTGATTCGACTTGAACTCGTCTTTGATCGACTCGAATTCAACTTGACTCAGCAAACTCTCAGCTTGACTCGAATTCGAACTCGAGTTATTTGAGTCCAGCTCGACTCGAACTCGTCTTTGATCGGAACGTTTGCAGCCCTAGTTGGGCATGTGCGGCCCTAGTTGTACCCGTTGCATGCGCGTTATGGCGTCGTGGAGAGGTTTTGTGGTCCACACGCTTCCTAATGGTTTTCGCGGCACCTATTTTTCCAAATCCAATTGCCTACTCTCTGTCTTTGGCGACGCATGTTGTACACGTGCCATCGCCACCATGGGTTGTCCGCCGACAATTCGATGTTGATTTTAGCTTCCATATGTTCCTACTTTCCCTAACCAAAGATCAAGCGAGAGTGGAAGTAGAAGTCCCTCGCAGTCTACCTAAACTAACACAGTACAGCACATACCTTATCTCTATGGCTTTTCGTTGCAGCTTAAAACCGTCTCCAAGCAGTCTCTTCCTTTATTGGGCTTATGTGCAGAAACCAATATTTTAGCTTCACATAGCCCTTCTTTTAGAAACTACTATTATGGTTTCTCTTTTAATGTTGTATTGCGTGTTAACTTTTTGGGATGATTTTAGGGGACTCTCATCCCACCAAAACTTATATTTTATAATTTGTTAGTTTATCTAATCTACTTAACTTGCCTAGAAAAAAAAAAAAAAAAGCAGGTTGGTAACTTGTAGTACCACAGGTCCACGGTATTGCAATTACATCTTCACATATGCTTTGTTTTGTGTATGTATTGTAATCCCATCATATCTCGAGTGTCTTTTTTTTTTAATGTATTTTTTAAAATACATCATTAAAAATAATTAATTAATCATTATCTAATAATCTATAGAAATGCTCGGGGCCCAAATGGAAACACCGAACATTTATTTATTGAAAAAAAAATAGAGACTTTGATTTTCTTCTCGTCAAGCCCCCGGTTTGTATTCAGAAATCACTAAACTCAACTTATATTATTATTATAATCTTTTTAGATTTTTACATAAAATATAATAAACAACTCAATATTTTCAAATTTTAAGATAATAATATTCTAATAATATTTTATTTAACTTTTAACTTTCATCTCAATTTATCTTATCTAATTCTTTCCAAATGCACACTGAAGGAGGGAGAGATCTCCGGCTCAGGCAAGGCCGGAGATGGATTGTTGCAGAAGGAGGTAGCACAATACAATGAAAGCCACGCCTGTCTTCTTCGTTAGGCTGGAGGCGTCCCTAGTCCCTAGAGCAATACGCTACAACATTCTTTATAAGCTACATCCTTTATAAGCTACAACATTCGCTAGTGCTTTTGACAGTAAGTTTGAGATCAAATAAATTGAAATAAAAGTTTTAAAAAAATATTAAGTTAGTTTTTATATTTTATATGAAAAATTATAATAATGAAATAGACAAAATACTTTCATCATCCAAACGGACTTAAATTTCCATCGCCGATGTCACACGATTCCACCATTCACTTCTAGGAGTTGATCTCCATTTTATGTATTTATATTTGTCAAATGAAGCAGGGTGAAATAATAGATCTACAAAAGAAGCATGAAAGTCCATAATCCATTTGTGGTAAAAGCTAATAAGAAGACTTGGTTTCGAAACAAAAACATAGATGCATCGAAATGCTTAGGAACTAGATCAATCTAATTCTTCCGAAACATTTCACCACCCAAAACCAGAAATTTTCTAGGCCCGCTAGCCGAGGAACTCCAAAACAAAGTGCCAAGAATCAAGGCTGACATCGCTGGATTAACCACATTCACACCTACAACCAATATTCACACAACCATACAAATGTTTTACCAACTTAGCTCCTTGAGATATTCTATGTAACAAATGAGAACTACTAAAAATACAAAAAATAAAAAATCACAAACTGTAGCTTCATAGTATCTGTTAAATCTGCCTTATAATACAAAGTAACTTTACAATCTAATATTTCACATCAATTTGTAAGTTTACTTTTGTGTAATTCTTTTGTAGCTAAAACATTTTCCTTAAAGCAATGAAAATCATCAAAAATTCAAAGACATGGTTTTAAAACCAAGAAGAGCATTATAGCGGTAGGGAATATTGAAAGAAATGCCCATAACATTGCATACATGCATGAAACAGAGAACACCAGTTTTTCAAGTACTTCTGGAAAGAAACGCAGCCAACTGAGATTTCACATTACAGGTTAACCCCAAATATGTCTATCAAACCACCACAAATAAAGACTTTCACACTGGAGCCAAGAATGGTGCCCTCACCAATAAACAAAGAGTAAGACTTCTACAGATGTCCTTACCATCATGACTTGAACCATTTTTCTCCGCGGAGGACGCATACAAGACAAGCAGCCAACTTATATAGAGACACTTACATAGAGAAAGAAGCATTTGCACTTCAGAACATAAATCTTCACTTCAGACTATTGGTCCTAAATTTTATCGAGCTTTTCTGCCTTCACAACAGGGTTGGCCTTTGCAATAGCATCCCGGGCATTTGTCCTATAATCGAAGGGACAGTCATGCTTATCAGAATAGCGATGAGTTGCACAAAACAGGTTTCCACACTTGCAATTAAATCCAGTTAAACCAACACGCTTTCGACAAGTCACGCATCTACTTGGGCCCTCTTTCATAGGCATCTGAAGGGAGTTGCTTGAGGATGAATCAGTCGACATTTCTATTGAAACGATCTGTCTCTCCACTGGTGCAGATTGTACATTCACCGCATCCATAATGACAGGCCCCTTTTCATTACTGCTAGAGCTGCCATTCACTATGCTTCCTATTGACGATGCTGCAAGGTTGGCTTGCTCCTGCTTCAGGAACACGTCCTTGTAGCATTTGGAACACATATTCATTGTCTCAGCCCTTCCAAAGAAGCCACAATTATTAATGCAAAGAATTGGGCGTTCAGGAGCTTGGCATCCTGTCTCATCATGAGATTCCATCTTCTTCTCTAGTTTCCTGCAAGAAAAGTTAACTTGAAATCCAAAACTGCAAATCAGAAGCAAGAATGAGAGAACCATTATCCCACCATATAGTAATCCATATTACCCAATAAGAGAAGTATATACTTCAGGGGCAACGCTACGTACAGTTCCTAAAATTGGACTCCTTTGCACTCCAAACATAGGAAAGACTGCAAGGCCCCCATTTTAGAATAAATTTGACCAAAAAACCATTACTTACAAATAAAAAACTCCCAAAATATCCTTATTTACAATTTATTTACCTATGAAACAGGAGAATTTCATTTAGACCTGCAATAAGTATTATTCATACTTCAGAGACCCACAAGGCCATGCATAAATAAGTACAAGCAAACAAATGGGCAAGTCCAGGTTCGTGGAAAAGGTAGTCACTAATCAGGGAAGCCAAATAAACGGATACAAATTGCACAAATTTTAAAAATTTCCTTAAAACTTAACTATGAAAAATGTGTCGGGGCTGCATACGGAACAAATAAAAGCTGTGAATAATGGAAAAACATTGACTTTCCAAATAAGAGTGAGAGCTGGCAGGAGTTCAAGCAGCAGGAAAATGCAAAAAATGAGAAACACCAGTTTTTTTCCCCTTTTTCAGGGGGGTCATCTCTCTAGCATCCCACAAAACATTTCACGCAGACTCTACATGGAAAGACTCATAAACATCTGTCAGCTCTCATATAAATCAAACAAAGTCTAGCAAAATCATGAGCTTTCTTGAACTATACTCTAATAAAGCTAGCCCTGTATGAAACAATCAGCATAGAATTTTACCCGATTCAAAATACCGAAACATGAAAATTTCCTCAATATAACGTTTTCCACAAAAACCAACCCAAATAAAAATATTACTAAATAAACAGCAAAAACCCTAACTTGATCTTCTCCCAAACATTTACCCATCACATAAAAAATTGTTTTTAGAAATTGCTAAAACATTTTTTAATCAAACCCAATTAGCCCAAACTCAAAAATAATCACCTTGCTTAACAAGTAGAACCAGTCACCTTCCTAAATAAAAAAAGAGAGCAAAATATACCACCATATATATCTAATATAACAAACGTTCCCACAGACGGGAAAGGAAAACCTAAAAAGGATGAAGAAACGTATCAAGAAACGCCTCCTCTGTTTGGTTTCGCCGATCTCGGTGGCACGGTGCTTAAAATCGAACCAGATGATAACTACAAGAAATGTTTTCCTTTTTATTTAAAACTGAAAATAAAATATATAATCCCAATCCGGCATATATTTCAAAAATCAACGAGAGGGGACATTAATTTGAAAAAAAAAAAATAGAGAGAGTGCGAGAAAAATCTTACCCGGATCGATCAGATAATTGAACGAAAATCGGAAAAATGAAGACCAGAGGAGAGAGAGAGAGAGAGCATAAACGTTAACAAGGCTGTCTTTCTCTATTTAATATTTGAAAAAAAAGAAACTCTCCCTTTCTCTGCCAACTAACAGACGCTCTCCGCTGAGGCAGTGGCGCGGGACTCATTGCCCTTCCGACAACATTTTATTTACTGTTTTACCATCTTCCTACGTAGCGCTTCATGTTTTAAACTGGGCTGGGCCTAGGGGCCTGAGCTTGACACCTCGGCTCATGTGTTTAACAGTAATGTTACGTTCAGTTATATTGCGGAAAAAATATAATATTTTGTCTACTCATTTTGATTTTTTAATTTGATATTTTATATATTTTAATTTTTTTATTTAATAACTAAGATAATAATCATTAATGCATTGAATTTTTTTATATTTTTTAAAAATGATTTTCAATAATAAAAAATTAAGAAAAAATAAAAAATAAAAAATAAAAATAAAAATTCTAATTATGATTAGCGATTATATAGAATGATAAGTTCTAAGCAGCCGACTAGCAGCATCCATTGTATAATTAATTTAAAAATAGTAAAATAATTTATTTTACTTTGTATTTATTCAACTTTTTAAAAAAATTTGTGATACTTGTATATTTTATGATTATAAATATTAATTCTCTATATTTTAAGACTTTAAAACTAAATTTTTCAATGAATAATAATACTACATATAATAATAGAGTTGGATTTACAAATATTAAACAATCATTTTGAAAAATATAGAATTCACTATTAAAATAATAAGTTTTTTTTTTTTTTTCATACGAATCATATATTTACTATTTTTCACTTTTTATATAGAAATTTTATAATATTTACAGACGATTATATTAAATATCAATTTTATTTTTCAATAGACTACTTTATACATTTTATAACCACTTTGTTTGAAAAAATATAAATACTATTTATCAATACTGTGAATTGCAGGTTTTTACTTATTTTTCTTTCAAAATTTTTTAAAATTTTTAAATATTCTTTAAAATAATAAATACACAACTTCACTAATACTACTTATTTAATTATTATAAAAGAAAAATAAAAATAAAAGCAATATGAACGTATAGCATAAAACTTATCTGACTCACGAGCTACTTAATGTTTTTAATGAATTTCTTTGTGCTATAACAATTATAGTAATGAAATGAATAGATTTTTAATATTATTTGTATTTTAAATTTGAATAAGTTGTATTAAGTTTGTATTTTGTTTTAAAATTTATTAAAATTTATATTAATTTTTGTGTTGGGATAATGATTATGTAACAATTTAATTAAAAATTAAAAACTTGAAATTAAAAAATATTTTATATTTATAATGTTTGGAAAGAAATTATAAAAAGTTCTGAGAACTTTATATCTCTTTGTTAATTGTTTCCAAAAATTCGCTTAAGCATTTTTTTGTAAGGAATATTCCGACGTTGAAGGTAACGAAATCAATAAAATTTAGGATACAATTCTTTAAAAAAAAAATATATATATATTATTTAGGATACAATTCCTATTTCTAAAATAAAAGATTTATACTTAATACTACATTATATCTCACTAACATCCCATTAAAATGTTGTGAATTAATCGTTGGATAACTTTACTTTAAAGAAACTAATCACTAAAAATAATACTCAAAGTAATAAAATGCAATATTTAAGATTAACAATGCTCATCATTATCTCAAATTTTACCATTCTTAATGATACGCGCTTGAGAATGTTTATTTTTTGGTCCCTGTTAAAAATAATAATTATAATAATAAATATTAATAAGATTAGTATAATAAAAAATAAAAATTTATATTTCAACTTTTAAAATTCGTCATGCTACCGCTCATTAGACATAGTTACTTTTTTGTTTTTTGTTTTATTATTTATTATTTAATTATTATTTTAAAATTTTTTAAAAGATATAAAAAATCAATATACTAATAATCAATTCCTTAATTATTAAATAAAAAATTAAAAAAATTAAGAAATATGAAATATCGAAATGAAATATCAAAATAAATAGGTTTGCTAGTATTTTTTAAATAATAATAAGCTACTCTTAAAAAAAATTAGACAAAGATAATTTTATAAATTAATATGATTTTATGTCATTAGATTTGTTTTTTAATAAAAATATTTTTATAACATGATAAACTACATCAATTATTATTATTATTTTTAAGTAATTTCTTTTTAATTACTAATTAGAGTATTAAAAAAAAAAAAAAAAAATCGAAAAGAGATGATCACGGCGGGACGAGGGTTAAAGCAAGGCGGGAAGTAGCGGGAACAAATCGGGGGTGGCCAAGACCTGAAAATACCACACACGAAATCGGACCTTTAAATGCCAAACCCTCTCCTGGCCTCGCTTTTCATTTCCACGCGCAAATAAGTTCCTACTTTCGTATTTCTGTTGTCTTCGATGGCGAAGAGGAAGAAATCTAGGGTTTCCAAGGAAGAAGAAGAAGAAGAAGAAGTCCTAGAAGATGGACAAGCTCACCAAGAAGACCTCAATCGGCCATCAACTAACGACAAGAGCCTTTACGAGGTACCCCGAAATTCTACTCAATTTCAAAAATATATTTGCTGAAGTACTTTATTTTCCGAGTTGTTTTGCCCTAGATGGGAGTTTAGGTTTTATGGGTGTTGCTTTATCGCGCTTTCTATAAATGTTTTTGGTGATGTTTATATTGTTCTCTGTTGTTGTTCAACGATTTTCTTACCTGAATTCGTAACACTATTCAATTGGAAGGTTTATTGGGTTCATGGAGATACTTACCCTGCATCCGTTAGGGAATTTCACCGTGCGGTCAAAATTCTATATTTGCAATGCTTCAAGGAGCGATTCAGAGTAGAAGTGAGGGTTTCTTTGGTCTAGTACTCTAGGTGCCTAAATTGATAAGTAGGAAAGAACTTTGGACCAGAACTGACTTTTCTGGAGTTAATGAAACCAAGGCATGGCCTGTTGATTGCTTTGCATTTTGGCCTTGGACTTAAAAATGAAGACGTTTGGATATCTTCAGGATGTATACTTAGAAGTATTTTTGGATTATTGGCAATGGAAACGTATCATATATTACTTACCAAAGAAAGAAATAAGGCCATGGATATGCATTATTCATTTCTGTATAAGAGCATCTATTTTGAGATTATCACTCCGACTTTTTATGCAGTAGAAATCATGAGAGGCAATAGATTATCCGGTCTTACCAATTGCTTGTGAGCTCTCTCCTAATTCGGCCCCACTGATTTAATGGATTCTTCCAAACCATCGATGACTTCCTCTTTTTGCCCTCCACAGTAAATGCTGACTCTGCCAGTATCTGGGTCATGCAATAGTATTTTTTCAACCTGATTTGGCCTGTGTCCTTCATCAACACTTCCAATATTCTTTGGTTGGGACTGCCATATTCAATTTGTATCACTTTTGAGTGATGCTTAAATACTGTTTGAAGTACATTGATCTGCTTAAACAGACTTTTCTGGCTTCATGTCTTGGGGTTCTTCGGATGAGCCTTTGCATTTTTGTCCTGATCTGACCAAGTAACTTAGGATTGCTCCGAACATTCTGATTTTTGCATGCCCTGGTGCAGTTAGGCTCATGGATGGCCTCATTGTTTTGAGTTCTCTGTAGCTGTGTTTGATTTATTGTTCCCCTCCTTGGTCTTGTTCTCTGTTGTTTTAGATTTATATCGATGTGAAGTGGAGCAAGTTATATCAAATTATGATCTGCTGTTTGTAGGTTCTTGGTGTGGAGAAGACAGCATCTCAGCAGGAGATAAAGAAAGCGTACTATAAGTTGGCATTGAGACTCCATCCTGATAAAAATCCTGGTGATGAGGTAACAGGGGCTTTTACTTGGTAATAAATTTTCATTTTGAAGGATTCAGTATTTCTAACCTCTTATTTTACTTCTTATAGGAGGCTAAAGAGAAGTTTCAGCAGTTGCAAAAAGTGATATCAATTCTTGGAGATGAGGAGAAAAGAGCACTCTATGATCAGACTGGATGTGTTGATGATGCCGTGAGTGACTATCTAAATGTCTAATTTTTAGTTTAAGTTAGTCTAATAAAGGGCTCTTGAAAACCCTGGGATAGCACTATTCTACTTGCTTCAGATTTTAGAAGTCATAAATTACTACTTTATAACTCAGTTATATTATTTATCATTACAACAAACTGTGGACAGAAGACTGTTGGAAAATGATAGAATTGTGTAAATAATGCATTCCTTAAGATTAAGTTTATGAAACACAAAAACTCTTATCCTGATTTCCATGAGCTTTAAACATTACATTTGATTTGCTTTGTAAAACAAAATGAATGGTTTTAGCTTTCAAGTTAATCCCAAGTTCTTTTTTCATCAGCATCTCATTTGTTCTTTTTGATGGTCAGGACCTTGCTGGGGAAGTTGTCCAGAATCTGCACGAGTTTTTCAGAACAATGTACAAAAAGGTTACGTCAATGTTATCTGGTTAATATCTTTAGTGTTGTCGGATGGCTTTCATTAATTTGATAGTATTTTAAGCCGTTAGATGTGTAACTGCAGGTCACTGAGGCAGATATTGAAGAGTTTGAAGCAAACTATAGGGGATCTGACTCAGAGAAGAAAGATTTAATTAATCTGTATGAGGAATGCAAGGGTAACATGAACAGGTACAAGATCAATGTTTTAGCATCTTTAATGAAGACTTGCCAGTTAAATGTCTAAAGTTCTTTCCTCTACAGACTCTTCTGTTCAATGCTTTGTTCAGATCCTAAGCTTGATTCACACCGTTATAAGGACATTCTTGATGAGGCTATTGCTGCGGGTAAGAATTTCTAGTGTTTATTTTTTTCTGAGGTCGGGTTTTTTAGGAAATGCTCTGTTCTACACTTGTAGGAGGTTGGAATTTGGGGTCTGAGCTCAGTTCTGCTTTGCAAGTTGAAAATTAATGATTCATGCTCAATAGTTGATTGTTAGCTACACCTATCTATCATGCAATAGTAGGTTAGCTAATAGGAAAATGATATTTACAGGTATAGGGTGTGTACGAGCACTAACTTTGGTTTCTTTATATGCATATGCAAAATCATATTTTTTGGAGATTGATTTTTCCATTCAAGAAAAACTCCTGCATTGGATTATTTTATTATTATTAATTTTTTTCTTAAAATTAATATTATTTTATATATTTTGTAATTAGCACTCACTACATTCATAAAATAATATTTATGGAGTGAATAGAATGATAAAATAAAATTTGTAGAGTGAATGGTAAATAACATTTATAGGAGAGAGAAAAAGGTAGTAAAATAATATTTGTAGAGTGAATAGTAAATAACATTTATAGCTATGCGAATATGTAGGTTCATATGGAGTAGCATAATCCAATGCAGTCTAATTTAAGGTCATATTGTGCAAATATGTAGATGCATATGAAGATGCATAATTCAATGCTAGTGCTCTTATTCTTGTGTACTCTTTTTGAAAAAAGTGGATAAATTTGGAACCTACATTTTTTTTAAGTAGCGAACTCCACTCTTTTTCAAAGGGAATGCGTGGTACTTGCATATCTTAAATTGTAACTAGCACTACTTTGGCCAATATTGCCCATGAATTATTGATCAGTATCAAGATCAAATGCAGTGTATCTTTATACTTTTAAGGCGTGCTTGATCATTTTCAGTGAGGCTAACTTCTGGCATGTGTAGGAGAACTGAAAGCTACCAAAGCCTATCAGAAATGGGGGAAGCAAGTGTCTAAGATGAAACCACCTACCAGTCCTTTGAGGAGGGGGAAGTAAGTATTATACTGGAATATTTTGCCATTTTTCCCAAAAGACCTCGAGCAGAACTTTGAATGACGAGTTTGATTTGCTCAAACCGTTTTACAGATCAAATGAAGAGTCAGGAGCAGACTTATACTCCCTAATATCTCATCGCAGAAGTGAGAGAAAAGACCGTTTTGATTCCATGTTCTCATCTCTGGTGTCTAAATATGGTGGGAGTAGTAAGGCTGTTTCAGAACCCACGGAAGAAGAATTCGAGGCTGTGCAGAAAAGACTTGAAAGCCGTAGGCCCTCCAAGAGTTCAAGGCGGAAGTAACTACCTCACTCTCACTCTGAACTGCGAAAATTGATTGTGTACAAATTTTTATTTTGCTGACAGATACCCTTCAATTCTCTTAACTATTTAAATGATGCTGAGAACTCTGTGGGTGTGAGCCATCTTCTATCTGATTTATGACTTCACCCATCTTCCTTGGGGCTTGTTTGAGTTTGGTCTCCAAATTGGAAAAAGGGAATCAAGTAGTTAATTTTTGGACAAGAAAGTGGAAACAACTACTTCATTTATTAGTTAGTTTCGCTAGTTTAAACCTTTTATGCTGATGCTGCTGCTGCTGCTGCTGCTGCTGCTGCTATGACAACTTTATACACGTAGTGAATTGAGGATGTCGGGTTTTTCTTGGTCGATAGATGTCCGACTGTCATATTGGTTGGTGTCTTTGTTGGTGAGAGAAGTAATGTTGAGACCTTGTAAATTATTGCGGTGTGTGATGAATGATTGATAATAATAATTATATGACTGTTGAAAATGGTAGTTACAGGTCATCATTCCAAGGCTGGTTACCCGAACTACCAAGCAACTTCCGTCCAAGTATTTTCAATGGTTTTTTAATTTTTAAACTTCTTTTTCTTGCGTATCGCTGTTCATTTTCTGTCATTAATGTTGTCGAGATCAGTAGAAAATTGAAAATTCCGTCAATCTCGATTATCAAAGGCCAAAGGGGGCACCGTTTTCTTGGCTGGGTTTCTTTTGATTGGGGCTCCTCGTTCCAACTTCCAACTCCGAACCGACTGCCGACGATTACTAATTTACTAGGTTCGTGAGAGTGGTTTGGCCTCCAGCTGTATGCATATATGCCTCATACCAAACCTCACCCATGCCTCGGTGCCAGGGAAAGTGCGTTCTTTTTATTCACTTATAAATAGAAAACAAAAATCCTTATATATATATATATATGTGTGTGTGTGTGTGTGTGTGTGTGTGTATTATGGATTGAAGAAAAAAGAAAACAAAAACTATTAGATGATCTTTATTATTATTTTTTATTTTTTAAGATTTTTTGGTGGGTCTGGGTCTGTAAAGTGGATATTCGAGTGTGAATTTAAAAATAACGTAATTATTACTCTTTAATTATTACTTGTTGATATAATAATTTTATATTTGAACTATTTAAACGGATAATTGCTTCAAATGTGACAAATAGGACTGAATATAACAAAAATTAGATGAATAACAACATTTCTGAATAGGATGGCTGGGGTTCGACCGAACTGCATAGAAAATGCAGCTTCTATAAAAAGATGATAACAAAATTTAAAAAATATAATAAAAAAATAAAATTTAAAAAATACAATAAAAAATAGAATAAAATAAATAAAAGAAAGAAAACACAATAAAAAACATAATAAAAAAATAAAATAAAAAACACAATAAAAAAATAAAATAAAAATAAATTTTTAAGGGAGATTTGGCTTCGGCCCAGTCCCTGCCGTCGTTGATAGTAGTGGGCGACACTGCTCATGTCATCGGGACCGACGGATTTCGATAATGGACTTATTTTGGATTTAAGGCTGTCGAGACTTTGTCGATAGTCGTCAAGGCTCGTTGGAGCCTTTCGGTCTCGATGGCATGGGCGGTGTTGCCCACCGCCATCGACGGCGACGAAGACTGCATTTCCTATGAAGTTCGGTCTGACCGAATCCTAAAAATTCTCTTTTAAATATTCTAGATCTTCTCACGATTAAAGTTTTAAATAATCAATATAGGATAAAAAAATATGAGGTATTTTTTTCGTTAGCTGCAAGCCTGCAACGGCAAGCTTGCTGAAAAATGAAACGAGGAGGATTCTTTGGTATGGCTTTTTGTATCGGCGCAGATTGTATAAAATATCAAGCAAGATTTTGTATTTTTAATTTTTTAATTTGGTTGGTGTGTCTTTTAGCAATAATAGGTTGTCATGTAGCTAAAAGAAACCCCACAGAGAAGGAAAGTGCGTGGGTCATTTGCTGAAGGAATAGCATTACAAAGACATTTTCCACGTCTACACCAAACCGTCACATGCTATACCGACGTTATACCTTCACTTTGTGGTCTACCATGAAAGCGAAGATGCCATTTTCCCCCCCATTTATAATCTCATCCATTCCTTAATTTAAGGTACAGAACAGCAGTTAATTGTACTGTACCCCCCACACATAAATGTTCAGCACGTCTTGATTTAGGTAGTGAATTAAAATGAAATGAAAGTTGAAAATTAAATAAAAATATTTTTTTATTATATTTATATTTAGAAAAATAAAATTATTTATTATATTTTATATAAAATTTTAATAATAAAGATAAAGATAAAATACTTTCTTATATCTAATGAGGATTTGGCCACCTACTTAGAATTAATTCCTTATGGTACCGTTGCCCACCTGATTTCATTGGGGATTGGTTTTGGCCCACCATGTTTACGCCCAAAGATGCATCTCCTAAATTACTTAAAACTTTGGAAAATATTAAAATCTTTTTTTTTTTTTTTTTTTCTGGAAGATAGTAATACATTTTCTCATACATTAAACCAAACTACTGTTCCTTAATACAAACAACCGAATGTAAAGCACAAATGAAAAATCTAAATAAAAGCATGCAACAAAAATAGACAATCAGCCCTAAGGAAGATCTTTGCCACTATAAAATTTCAGCAAATATGACGGTACAACAATGAGAGTGATGCAATCATATATGTGGGTAGAGGTTGTCCATTACATAAT
Organism: Platycarya longipes; assembly: GCA_036559045.1. Taxonomy (NCBI): domain Eukaryota; kingdom Viridiplantae; phylum Streptophyta; class Magnoliopsida; order Fagales; family Juglandaceae; genus Platycarya; species Platycarya longipes. The sequence continues at coordinate 4,068,522 of CM071798.1, forward strand.
AGAATGCGCATGCTAATTTAGATTTGGGTAAATTTTTCTTAATTGCCAACTTGCAAAGAATTGCAACTTGATTTGGATATTTCTTTTCATTATTATTATTTTTTTAAATTTTTATATAAAATAAATAAATAATTAAATTTTTTTAAGTCTTAAAATAATTTTTTTTAATTCTAAAACAAAACTAATATTAAAATAATATTTTATTCAATTTTTAATTTTTATCTTATATTATCTCATCATGTCTATAAAATCAAAATAAAATTAAGTCATAAAAAAATTATATAAAAATAATATTATAAATTGATATAAATTGATGAACTTTATCAAATTATAAAATTATTTGTATTATAATTTATAAGATAAATCAATCAAATAAAAATTACATTAATTTATAAAATTATTTTTATATCATTTTTTGTGAACGTAACAGTACTTAAAACTTTTGACTCAACTTTTCATTATTTAGGCATGTTTCTAATTGCCAAAATTCCTACTTTTTATTTTTTTGAAAAACAAATAAATAAAAAGTTAGACCCACGAATACCATTGCTGGGCAGCACAGATGCGAAAGGACAGTGTGAAACGTTGTGGAGGACCCTATCTGTAAAAGCCAAGTCCAAAGTCGAATGAGATTTTCGCGTTACGAGGACGGTGACAACACACCTGCATGCTCGGGGGAAAAACATTCTCTTCTAGTGTGGGTGCTCTGATCCCATGAATCTGTAAATGCAAGCAAAAAACCTTTGCTTTTTTTGTGGGTTTTTCGTATCTGTCACTTTTACTTTTGGCTTCCATGCTCTCTTTCTCTCTGCTTAACCTTTCTTTTTCTGGTGGGTAATCAGCTGTTTTCAATCGTTTATTAATTTTAAGTTGAAATGTTGCATTAATTAAGCTAGTCTTTCCACATCTCTCCCAACTTTTTTGGTAAGTGATCAACTTTTCAATTATCATATTAATTGGAGATGACTTTAATTGCGTTTTCCCTTCTTCCTCTCTCTCTTCTTTGACAAGGTGGTGTTATATCATCATTATGGAATGTAACTTTACTGATTTTTATGTCTCTTAACCATAGGATTCCTTGCAGTTTCTGGAACTTCAATAGTCTCAAGAAGCTCAGAAGGTTTTTTTTTTTTTTTCTGTGTAATCAAGGTTCAAACTCATATCTGCCTTCGATCTCTTTTTAGTCCTCTTTTTTCTGGGTTTATTTTGGGGGTAATTCAACTTCAATTATGTATCTTTGATGCCTGAAATGGCTACAAATTTAGTAGATATTACTAGTTGGATCTGTCTCTGAAGTTGGACTTTTCAGCTAGCTTCTGAAGCTCCCCATGGAGACCGACAATGGTGATGCAAAGTCAACGTTGGAGGACTACGAAGTGATAGAGCAGATAGGAAGAGGAGCTTTTGGCGCTGCGTTTCTGGTTCTTCATAAGATCGAGAAAAAGAAGTAAGAACAATTTTCTGATTAACTTTGTTTCTTTCTCAACACAAGTACTGTTCTTCAATTCCGTGGTTCGTATCCACAGGATCGTCAATTGCCAAAAATTCCTTTCTAACTATGGTGTTAATGACTGACTATGATGGTATTATAGTTCATAACCAGGGAGTTAATTTCCTCCCAAGAGGGGCAAAATTAAGAATTAAAGATTTCCAGTCAGAACAAAAAGAAGGGTTTGTTTGTGTTTTTAACTTCCATCTCCTTAATTATTTGCTTTGTTTAGGTATGTGTTGAAGAAGATTCGCTTGGCTAAACAAACGGAGAAGTTCAAACGTACTGCACATCAGGAGGTCACTATACACAACATTTGCCCTAAATTTTCTGATTGCCGATGATAGGATTGGGTCGTAATGTGCTTATTATACTTTTCATTTCATCGGTCCTCTGGGCAATGCGGCTTAACATGTCTTTCCTCTATTTTTGGAGTTGATTATAGGAAGTAAACTTCCATATTTGTATATTCTTTGTCCATCAATTATACAAGAAGTATCCTCTGTACTAACACTCCCATGCATGGTGCCAAGCAGGCTTTAACAACTGAAATTCTCATTAAAATAACTTGCAGTTGCCTCTCATGAATGACAGTCCTTTTTTCTGTTTCAGATGAACTTAATTGCGAAACTAAATAACCCATATGTTGTGGAGTACAAAGATGCGTGGGTAGACAAGGTGAATGTCATTTTTATTCCAAAATATTGGATAACTTCAAGCTGACATGATAGGCCTACAAATTGGTAGAAATCCGTCGCTATTGTGATTATTTCTGACTTGGTTCATTCATGATCATGAGTTTTTTTGTTTGTAGGGAGACTGCATATGCATTGTAACTGGCTACTGTGAAGGAGGAGACATGTAAGTAACAGCCATTTGTGTTTTAGCATTTTATACAGGTTTTCGGTGGTGTATCGGAATCAAAATGTGTTCTAGTAAATAAATAATAGATTAATATCAGGAAAACAATCAGAATGCTACCTGTGAATGATTAATGTTTTTCCCCTCTGGAGCAGGGCTGAAAGTATAAAAAAAGCTAGAGGAAAATTTTTTCCGGAGGAGGTAATCAGCAAGATTTCATGTTCTTTTAAGTCCTTTATATGTACTTTGGCTAGGTAATCTGCTCCTACACCTTATTGTTTATCTGTTCCATTTTTCAGAAGCTCTGCAAATGGCTGACCCAGTTGTTGCTGGCTGTGGACTACCTCCACTCCAATCGTGTACTTCACAGAGATCTAAAGGTATTATGTGGTATCCATTTTTGGAAACCAGAAGATCCTAATTTTGTATACTAAAAGACACTTTATTGAATTCCAGTGTTCCAACGTATTCCTTACAAAGGAGAATGACATCCGGCTTGGTACGAAGGCATAATGATTATTAATGAAGCAGACTTTTATTTCCCTCATCAGGTTTGGCTTCCATATCTTCATGTCTTCTAAATCAATGTATATCTTACATGGACTGTACAGGTGACTTTGGACTCGCAAAACTACTCAACACAGAAGACCTTACTTCCTCGGTATGAACTTGTATATATTTTGTGTGCTGAATTTTCACTTGTTGTCAATGTAGCAACCTACAATACCCTATTACTGCTACAAACTGCTGTGCCCTAGTTTCCTGGATGTTTGTGATGCCTAGAATTCTAAACTGTCTTAAGGCCCTTTTTGTTACATCCTTCCTCTCCTTATAATAAATTCAGTCCGCGGAATTTGCTTATCCTTAGAGAGAAGAAGGGGCGGAATGTTACACCTATATAGCCCAACGCCCTGCCCAAGTTTCACTGATGTTTGTCATCTCTAGAACATCAACTATCACATGGTTATGCTAAGTGGCTTTGCGATTTTATATAGGTCGTTGGAACTCCCAATTACATGTGTCCTGAGCTCCTTACAGACATTCCTTATGGTTACAAATCTGATATATGGTCGCTTGGTAAGAATAGTGGAAGCATTGTTCTAAATTAACAAAGTTGTGGCCATGATCTTGACTAGAAGCCTGGGAATAACAACTTGGTTATTTTACAGGCTGCTGTATGTTTGAAATTGCTGCTCATCAACCAGCATTTAGAGCTCCTGTAAGTTTAAGCTTCAGCCACATGTACTGAAATAAATTATCAGCCATAAATTTTTGCTTTGTACTCGATGAACATTTCATAAGTGAAACAGATCCATTAAGCATTCAATTTAACAGGACATGGCGGGACTCATCAATAAAATAAACAGATCCTCCATTTCTCCACTCCCAATTGTGTATTCCTCCACACTGTAAGTGACCGCCTAGTGGTATCTCATGAATATTGCATTCAATTTGCACATTTCGGTTGAAACAAAAGGCTTACCTCTTACAGGAAACAAATTATCAAGAGTATGCTACGGAAGAACCCAGAACACAGACCAACGGTGAGTTCAGATCAACCTACCCTCATTTCTGGTTCTATTTGAATACCGTGATCCATTTTTACCGGTGCATCTCTACAATTGTAGGCAGCAGAACTTTTGAGGCATCCGCATTTACAACCATATCTCCTCCGTTGCCGTAATACATCTTCAGTTTTTCTACCAATCAAGCCCATGGACAGTTTCAAGGAGAAGGGAACAAGAAAATCATTATCTAACAGACCTAGCAGTGGCAAAGACAACGTAGAAAAAGAAGATGAAGCACCAAACGGGCTTGAAGGTATTCATCCATCTGAGAGTAATACTGATATGCAGCCAAGTAAATTGCCCAACAGTGATAAGCCAACACTGACAGCTAGTGCAGAAGACAACCTTGAGACCAAGAAGGTAGATCCTACTAGCTATACAGTTGAATTATCTGCCAATATTTCAACAGACGAGTCAACTGGTTCTAAAGCACCTGTTTGCAATGGAGATGGTGAAGCAGATGTTGGAAATACACCTGAAAAGGGAAAGATCAACAATGAGATTAAATTGGAGAGAACACTGAATTGTCAGAATGAGGAAATGGAACAAACCAGTGAACATATTAACCAATTGCAAGAGGTTGATATCAAGACCGTGACCGCAAAAGACAAAACATTTTACAACCAAATTCATAAAGAATCTGATGCAGAGGGTGCTAAACCAGGGAAACTTTGCAACCAAGTTCAAAAAGAAGCTGAAGCAGAGAGCAAGCTTGGTAAACCAGGGAACGAAGTTCCCGATAATAAAGCTGAAGTAGAGGGCAAGTCTGATAAATCGGGGGATTGTGGAAAATTGACAATGTCCAATGCCGGAGGCACTGATAAAGTTGGGTCCCTTGATGATGAAAGTTCATCTTCAGGTGGGGAGATTGTTGAACATAAACCTGACGTAGAATCCAGAACTGTACTAAGGATGGGAAGTGATGATGCATGCACAGAAGGCTATAACATGGTCTGCACATTCTCTGAAAATAATGGGACATTTCTATCTAAAGATAAAGTAAGAGCTAAAACAGATAACCTGAGTTGTTCCATGCAAACCGAGAGAGATGATGCTCGTGGACATAATCAGGCACCTAGTGATATCTCTTTAGTCAGTACCCTCACTGCAATTGGTGGTGACGAAATCAAAAGTGAGTGGGACAATCCAAGCCAGCAAAGAGCTGATGCCCTGGAGTCTCTGCTTGAGTTATGTGCTCAGCTACTTAAGCAGGAAAAACTTGACGAGCTTGCTGGTGTGCTAAGACCATTTGGAGAAGAAACTGTCTCATCGAGAGAAACGGCAATTTGGTTGACAAAGAGCCTCATGTCTGCCCAAAAACTTAATGGAGGAAACTGATTTTTTGAGGTGATTGGCAGAACTTATTAATCACCATAAGAATGTTTGAGTGAACGTGTTGAAATAATGTGTAAATCATCCTCATTGTTGTGTTTTGATTGAAGATAGAGGCTTGGAATAACATATAGCACAGATTGTCGACTTTCTATTGTCCTTGATGAGAATGAACATAAATTTTCCGTCACTGGTAACATAAACTGGTTAGTACTTGTCACTGACTACAAATCTTCATTTCATGCAAATGCATTGGATTGGTTATTGTATCATATTCTTTTGTTCATTTGGAAGCACTTTTGGCCAAAATATATCAGACTGTTGTTTGATCTTTTCTCCTAGAAGATTAATTGTACTATCCATGGTACTATGACAAATCTTCTGGACAGCCATGTGCAAAGTGAATCTTCAACATCACTTTTGGTTACATCTAGGCTGGTTCATCCGGGCTAGGTAAACCCAGCACGGTTCTGAATTTTTTTTTTAATTTAAAATAATTTTGACATTTTTATTTAAGAAGTTCAAGAAAGTTTTGGATCCAGAATCCGGATTTCTGAATCTAGAACCCGGATGAACAGGCCTAGTTACATCACAATTGAATATTAGACTTCCACTCCTAATTTTATGTCAATTAATTTGATCATTATTGTTACTGTGCAGCAATTACGATAAATATACGAAATAATAAAAAAAAAACAAGAGAAAATAACACAAATTTAATGTGGTTTGGCAGTGTGCCTATATTTACAAGAGCGAGCGGCGGAAATTTCAGTATATAAAAAGTAGGGTTACGTCATATATATTTATACTAGCCTTAGTTGTATGGATGTACTTAAGGAAAAACATGTCGCTCGCTTTGCTCCTTTTGGCATATGTTATTTGACGCTATATACATATCAGATATGAGCCACATATTTCAACAATCATTATATACTGAAATTTACATTTATGCTACTAACTTCATTGCCATTAATTCGACCATTCATCCATGCAAAAGAGACATCATATGGTGTTGTTGCAAACTTAGCATCTTTAGTAACAATTACCATAATTATTTTCTCCGACTTCCTCGACAGCAGCATGAATTGAAAGTGAGGTTTGGCATTATTCAATCAATAAACATCATTGAGGTCCACTTTGCATGGAAGAATATACCATTTTTGGTTCTCACCATGATATCCACGGACGCATTCAATGTTTCCAAAGATTCCTACATGGGTGTGAGTAATGAGTATATTTCCTCATTTAGAGTTCCTTCAGGTATAGCCATATATTTCCAAAGCATTTGCCATTAATGTTCGTCACAGACAAATAGGGTGATAGTATTCAAACAATTTTTTAAGTTTATGATATCATTATTTAATTTTTACTCAAAATCTAATAAAACAACTTTAACTCATATTATTTAACTACTATTCACAAAATTATGAGATACTCCAAATATTCCAAACGAGCCCTAAACCAAACCGAAATAAGGATACAACTGCATCAAACATGGTTTTAAATTGCCGCAAACATTCAATTTTAGGGGTTGTTTGGATAACGATATTAGATAACAATTATGTGAATGATAATAAAATAGTTTGAATTAAGATGTATGTTTTATTAGATTTATAAAAAATGAGAGATAAGAAGTTGAATAAAAATATTATAAAGTTAAAATATTGTTAAAAAATAATTTTTTAATATACTTTCTGTTTTGGAATTTGTAAAAAATGTATTGTTTTTTGTGTTTTATTTAAAAATTTGGAAAAATTATAATGACTAACTAGTGATTCAATGAAAAAGTAGAAACCTTAAATTAAAGTGTTTGTATTTGAATAATATTTCAAAATAAAACTATAAAAATAATTTTGAAATAAGATACAAATGGTATAATTCTCTAAACAAGCATAGAGCATTGATATTAGTTCAACCAAAATTATCTTTAAAATTTGATAAAAAGTACATGTTTTTTGTAAATTCAAAATCTTCCTATCTATAACCCCACATTAGATTAGTCATTGGATTAATTAAAATAAAATAAAATATTATTTTTTAATAATATATATTTATATTTTTTTTATTTTGTATTTTTTTTTTATAAGAGGGGTGGGGGGTTTCGAACCTAGGTTATCCATTTGAAGAACTAGGTCACATGCCTTTAGACCATTAGCTCTTGGCCATATTTTGCAATTATACTAACTATATGTATATTAATAATTTAATATGTATATTAATAATTTTACTGATATATATATATATATATATATATTTAATCAATATATAACAGTAAAACCCACACAACTAGACTAGATATCTAGCTTTATATATATATAAATAAATATATATATATATTTTATATAGAATGATGTTAGAGTAAAATCACACTCGGTACACTTATCTTCTCACATGAATAATAACAATTACTATTTCATGTGAGAGGGAGTGTCCTGAGTAATAAGAGATGCATTTACTTTAATGAGTATAAAAGGTGGGATCTATTGATAAATTAATATTAAAATCACATGATATACAAGTAAAGAAATAGTTTGAAAAAATATTTATGTTAATTTCCTGCATAAATTCCTGCATGAAAGTACCTGAACATAACAATGCATAAAAAAAAAAAGTCTAAAGAAATCAACTTTTGTCATCAGTGACAGAGTCAGAAATTTGGGTTGGAAGAGTCACGAAAAATTAAAATAAAATATATATAATATTTTTTGTTTTATTTGTATATAATTTTTTATGCAGGATAAAATAATTAAATAGTAAGATTTATAATAAAAATAAAATATGTTTAATACAACTTATGTATTAAAAGTATATATAATATAATAACATGTCATCATAATAAAAATATATTAAGAATACAATCATTCAACTTCTTTTTTATTTTTATTTTTATCTATAATAAAAATATATCATTATGTTATTATATCATTTTATTTTATATGAGATGTATTTTATTTTTTAATTAGATTAATTTTGTAGAGAAAGACTAAGATAATTTTTAGAGAGAAACCAATACAAAATAAATTTAATATTATCTTATAAAATTATTAAAAAATATATATATTTAAAATATATATATATTAAAAAAAAATTAAAATTATATATATTTTTCAATTTTTTTTGTTTAAGAAGAGGGGTGGAGCCCGCGGGGAGGGGGCCATGGCCACCCCTGCCCTACCGTGGCTCCGCCACTGTTTGTCATCTCCTACGTCTGACCTTAAACTCAAAACCATGTGCTCTGCCACATGAAGCTCTGTTTGGTTGGTATGGGCTATTGTTCCCACCCACACCTTGGCACAGCCGGCAATGTGCCGACCGATTTTACACCCAAATGCCAACCCACATCATGCAACGTGTCCGTCTCATATCCGCGCCGACCATGGCCTCGGAACAGTTTTCACCAGCTCCCATGGCGACAACCTGGGTAGTGGGTCCCATGCGCCGCATCGACATTCTTATATATACATAACATCAATCATATCACTTCCAAACTCGCATTTCAGCTCGCAATTTTGAGTTTATGTGAAGAAACCTTTCTTCGTTCTTGAGCATGGCACAAGTTAGAAACTCCACGGCATTGACGCTTCTCCTCGCGGTTCTCATAATTTCGATGGCTGTTGCTAAGGCATCGGCGCAGAGTAGCATTACGTCGCCGGCGCCGGCGCCTGCACCATCGATGGACACCGGTGCCGGGTGTTCTGCATCTGTTTCTGTTGTTGCAATGGGATTCTCCATAGTGTTCTCTCTTCTCGCTCTTTTGAAGCAGTAACATCATCCTCAAGATGATTCTCCTAGAGAGATTGATTTAATTTCCATGGTTTTGTGAGGGATTGTTATTTTTTCCCATCTTTATTGACATGAAAAGATGAAATAATAAAATTCTTTTTGCGTAAATTATGCTTTTCTTCTTGATTATGAATCTAATGCGTACTGTGAGAAATATGATAAGACAGACAAGATGCATTTTAACTATATTTTATTAACTTTCTACTAAAGTTATCATATTCCAACTCACTGTCATCCTCAAAAAAAAAAAACTAAACATCGAGTAGCAGAATAACTTTTTTTTGTTTATTTTGATATACCTGCACGTATCCACTGAGTTGTAACTTGGAAAATTACAACATACAAGCACATGCACAACATATACATTTTGCCGTGTGTAATCTTCCATAGCATCTGTAAAGAAAATTTCTAAGCCTGTAAAGCAATATGACAACGCAAGCCACCTTTCAAGAGGCAGTCCCTTTGGAGTGTTGAATGTCCAGTTCATGCTCTGCCACAATGATACAGGAATCAGCTTCCAGGGTCACAAGGGAGCTTTTATCACTTAAAAACGGATCCTTGGGAGAATTTAGCATCTCTGTCGTGCACTGCACATCTGGTGTTATGCCAACCTGATCTATGTCATGAAGTGCCGGGGATAGGTACTTCGCGACTGTTACAAAGAGGGCTGATCCATCATGGAGTTCTGTGACACTCTGTTGATGCCCGAGTCAGACTAGTTCGTCAAATTATAAAATTACTTTTATTGTCAAGTAGATTTAATAGATCAAATGAAACTGAAAACTGAAAACAACAGGAGTGACTTGGGAAAATGCCAGGGATATAAACCAGAACAAAGACTTCAAAGTTGAACCCCATAGAGTTAAATGAATTCGAAGTACACAGTTCATTCAAAGTACGCAGTGGTCATATAATGAGAAACCACCTATGGTGTTCTTCATTCAAAGTCAAGTGTCTCATAGCACCTCTTAATTGAGCATTATCAATTTAAGATCATTATATTGGTTGAATGTATTAAATCTTTGGGAAATGTTGTTACCTGAATTTTACCTTTCCCAAAGGTTTTGTGCCCAACAAGTAAAGCCCTGCCATTGTCGCGTAGCGCTCCTGCCAAAATCTCACTGGCGCTTGCACTCCCCTCATTGACCTGTTTCAGGGGTCGATACATTTGGCAATCAAAATCACTGAGGACTAGGTGCTATAGAAAAGACTGATTAATTGCATTAAGACCGTGTTTTAAACATTCAGAGCCAACAGGTTATCATTTTCAAATCCTGATGGCTAAGGATCAATCAGAATCATCAGGAAATTTTTCATGATGAAAGAATAAAACAATCAGCTCAAAATGATATGATACAATGGAACAAAAGATACAAAAAAGATAGTTAAAATGCAAAGAGAGCTCACACCTAAAGCATGCAGTCAATTGGGTTTTTTTATGTAGATCCATGTCAGTTGGCCAAATACTTATTGGGTTGAAAAGTACCCAACTTCAATCCAGTTCTGATCTTGATTAGGCAAAATGAAAGAAAATGTTCTTGAAAATGTGTATTGCACATGTTTCAATTAATCAAACTTGAAGCCTAATGCATATAGCTTAACTTGACTTTATAGCAATATTAATTGGGCGAACACAAAACCAGGGAGTCTTCATCGTTCTTTTTTTCCCGTTTAATTAAACCAGTTGTGATATGTTTTAATCCAAAATTCATCTGTACATAATCTGTTGATATGATACACCAATTCTACTGCAAAATAAAAAAGTGATTTCTATACAATGCAACTTCTTTCAAACAAATAACTTGAGTGTAAAGAAATTAAGAATGATTTACATAACTTCCTTCTAATAGGAAGCTTCCACATATAAAGTTAGATACTCACAAGCACAACAAGTGGATCGTGAGTTATAGCATGCCCATTGACCATGTTGATGGGTGACACGTTTCCATCCCGATCAATTGTGTTCACAAGAGTCTCATCCCCATCAAGCCATATTTGGGCAATATCAAGTCCTGCTTTTAACAGCCCCCCCTGCAATATGAAATAAAATAAGAGAGGAGACTGTTGTGGAAAGAAAATTAAGGTCAGAAAATGAAGTTTCTTAGATTTTCCATCTAGAAAGATAACGAAATTTACCGGATTGTTCTGCAGATCAAGAATATATGCCTGTACATTCTGACTTTCCATTTCATGAAGTGCATTTTTCATATCAGCAGCAGCAGTCTGGCATGAAACAAATACTGATTTCTTAACTGATCATTATTTTTCATGCTGTATGCCATAGCATAGAAAACAAGCAGCATCTTTGTTGGATCTGGAGATAGTACCTGAGAGAAAGCTGAGAGCTTCACATAACCAATTTTTGTCAGACGGCCATCTCCAGTTCTGTGAGGGATGATGGTGCTTGATATGGGAGAGAGCTTAATGTACTCCCTAGGTAGTTTGACCTTCAAGCAGATGAGGTAAGATTCCCAATCAGTTCATAAAAGAACACAGTTTATTGTTAGAACGTAACAAGCCAGAGCAGATGCATGCTTTTGCATGAAACTGTACGTTGAGGCTTTTTTCTATTCTGTCAGAAAGAAACCATTTGTGTTTCATAATATATTACACCAACACAATGCCATATGACAAATGCTTCATTACCTCTCTGACACCAGAATCACTCGCCAAATATTTTCTCTGGAAAATAGAGCATTAAATTAGTTGTTGACACATTTGCTGTTGTTAAGAATATTAGATTACCAAGCAAAATACCCCAGAACAAGAATAATCATTCTGTACTTAGAAAGTAATCATATCAGTTCACAAGCACCACTAAAATGAATAATCTTGACATCCTTTTCTTGTTTCGATAAAATAGGAATTCAATTGTTGGAAATATTCAGCATCTGGGGTTTTAGTGTTAAAAGCTTGTCTGCAAGCACTACCAAAAGGAGAGGATGATTATATTACACTGTAGACTTTAACTGCAACAGCTGTTCCAACATTCCCTCTAAGCTTCTGTGCTGCTGCTTCACTATCAAGGCCGTCAAGCCTCTCTCCTTAAGGTCCAAAGGTAGTTTAAAACCAATATGACATAAGTTGAATGGATATTAGGCTAAGACAAATTCATAAATGCAGAAGAAAAGTCATCTGAAAAACAGCTGATGAACAAGGGCCAAGGACCCTTCTATTTTCTGAAATAAAAGAGAATAATTTGGAGTGATATTAGAAAATAAATTTTGGCATGTAAAGAATGATGGAATGCGAATTTTATAAACCTAGAAAGAGTTTTTTCCCTTGAGCAAGGTTCGAGTAGGACCTGGAAGTAACTGTGAGCATCGCATAATAAATATTTAAAGACTCAATATTGAGCATAAGAAATCAAATCTCAGATGGTACAGTACCATTAATCTCAATCAACTCATCTCCTTCATGAATGCCAGCACGAGCAGCTGGGCTACCATCCACTGAAGCCAAAACAACCTGCAATGCCAACACAAAGGAAATGATTTTGGTGCTGGAACATATGATGAGTAAATGGTATCAGAGAAACATCTAAAGTTTTATTTTCCTTCCTTTTCCCTCTTAATTCAAATTTAAGGATAAATACATAATCTAATTAAAAATATTTTTCTCTAGGGATACACACACATGGAAATAAATTACAACAACTATTGAGTATACACGCTAAAAGTAACATAGATTTTTGTCTCACGAGAAGTCTTAACACAGCACCTTTGTTCTCATTGGTTAACTTACGGATTGATAAAAAGGTCACTTGTGTTTTTATTTTTAATTAAAAAAAGAAAAGAGAATTAAGAATAGGCTTTGGTTTGTCGCTAACCAGGTGTCCCGTCTTTGGCTCAGCATTTATAAGAAGGCCGACTCCCTGCAAATTCCCATCACTTCCAATTCTGAAACTTTCATATTCCTGCCAGTAAAAACCATTCTAGGATTGATCAAAATGATTGACATCTGACATAGTATCTTACAGATTAAAACATCCTGTTAAATCTGAATTACAATATATCAAAAGGACCTCTGGACTGATAATCCGAGTAAATGGATCTCCAAGAGTAGAAAGCATTCCACTTATTTTCGTATACGCCGCATCGGTTGATCTCAGGGGTAACAGTTCCACCATTGTTTCTTGTAACTTTGAATCCCAATCTACAAAACATCGTAATTTCTACCTTGAATCACCAAGAAAATAAAATCCATTGTACTGATTGAGAATAAAACACCCCGGCTACCTTGATGATTAAATGATGGGTCTATAAAGGTTTCTCGAATCAAACCCCAAGCCTCCACAAGTGTTCTTTGAACTGTATTCACCTACAATCAACCTTATTTAGTGATCTAATCACGCCACAATTCAAATTCAAATACAGATTAAGAACAATCACCTCTCGAGCTCGTGAGACTGGAAAATCATTGGTAAGTGGCTGGGCGAGAGCCGGGGAGTCGCAGCAGACCGAGACTAGAGTAGTGGCTGCGGCGGCAAACCCGAAAAGCCCTTTTACGAGCGGTCCGATGAGTTGGGTACCAAGATGTGCCTCAGACTTTGGTTTGTACGAAGCACAGGGCATTATCAACGCGCTCCAGTTCTCGCTTCTTAGGCGGTTTAAACATGAAAGCTTATGAGAATGGGATGATCGCGAAATGGGTTTCGGCAGTTCGATTGATATTGCTGAGCAATGGGTTAGTTTGAGATTCAAGTTGCGGCTCAGAGCCGGCTCCATTTTTCGGTTTCAGTTCTTAGCTTTGAGAAAAGTTCGGGAATGGTGGCCCTTTTATCTTTTTTGGATTCTGATGGGTCCACATGAATCTCCTCAGGATTCACCGCAAAAAAATAACAGAAATGATAAACTTACAACATCACTTTTAACAATTTACACAATATGTATAGTAAGATAAGAATATTTCTATAAAGTAATATTAATTTTATAAAATAGATTATAAAAATATTTTTATTTTATAACTTATATTATGTTATGAGCATTAACAATGACCTAGCCAAAATTAAGTCTAAATTAAAATCTAATTTTACTCTTTTAGCTATAATCTTTATGATTTAGCTATGATTTAGTTAAGGGATTCACGTTGGTCTACCTAAATTAAAATCTAGATAATAATATATATTATATATTTTAATATCACATTTTTTTAATGTTTCAAATATACTTAAAATATTAAATATTAATTAATATAAATAATTTTTTATTTTTTAATTTTGTAAATACACCTGATATATTAAATATAAATTTTTGTAAGAAATAATTATTTTTTTTTAAATGTTTCTTCTCTCAACCTAATTATCCAAAATATACTTTAGTATGAACATTTTTTTAAACTATATCTTCTCTCAACCTATCATTAATCCAACACAAATATGATTAAAAAACTTTGTAATCTAGAAAATAACGGTCCATAAATATATTAAACTATAACATCAAATCACATTTCAAACCACATTTCATCACTTTGCAGTCCAGAAAATTCACTTTATAGTCCAAAAGCTTTGCACATCTCATCACTTTGCACATCATACAACCACTTCAAATCACATTTCTTCCATAAATAATATAACATCAAATATTTTGGCATCAATATCTAGTCTCAAAAACTACAAAGCAGTCCATAAATATCTAGTCCCAAAAATTACAAAAACAGTCTATAAAACTACAAAACAGTCTCAAAAACTACAAACCATCGATCATAACGTCAATATCCAGTCCCAAAAAGCAATACAGTCCATAAAACTATTTAGTTGCTACCTAGCAACATGTTTATACAGCCACATGTGACTGGGCAACAACTAAAATTCCAAAATAAATTTGAACTAACAAGATTACCACTTAAATGTTAAATTCAACACCTCCATAAGGAGTTGAAGGAGATGGACATGTAGATGTACCTCTATAACGGGATTTTGATTTCTCAAAAATTCTAAGTTGAATATTACGAAAATATTCAACTTGCATGGCATTCATGACACTTAGATCTATCCTTATCATCTCTGCTTCGACCTACCTCTTTCTTAAGTTCAAAGGCTGTCTTTTTAAGTCCAAAGATTGCATTTTTCTCTTATTTTTCCTCTCCTACATATTGCCTGCGCTCTTCCATGATCGTTGCTCTATCCGCAGTTATCTTTTCTAATGATTTCTTAATCTCACTATTGTGGCCTTCCAGTGACCTTCGCCTCTTCTCAACTTTCTTGTCTAGAGGTCTCTCAGCTATAAGCACTTGGTCATCCTCGGTTATATCAATAGGATCTTCACCAACTTGGGTTTCTTGTAGCTTTTTTTCTTACCAAGTGTGTTTATGTAGTGCTGCCATTTTGGTTGGAGTCTCAGAATACACCAACAGTGCTCCAATGTGAATTGTGTCCTACCACCTCTTTGTACAACACATATGCCTTCTCAATCTACAATGGTATAATAAATATATATTAGTTCATAAATAAGTCCTATATAATTGCATGAAAACTTTGAAATTTGATACATACATTGTCTTGCTCCATGGCACCACTTGGGCACAAAATTTATTTGTCCACTTTTGAATCCTGGACCACCGATTCATCAAAGAACGATTGGCAATGTTTGGTTTTTTATGCTCGTGGTAAAAAGTAGTAATTCTTTGCCACATTATAGTGGACTTTTGATCAATACGCCTGATCGCATCTTGATTAATGTTGAGCCAAGCTGAGATAAGGAGAGTATCCTCATCTACAGTGAAAAATGCGCCTCTTTGGGTTACTTTTTTTGAACGAGACCTCTTTTCACCGCTAGTATGGGTTGCTTGGACCACAACATTAGGTATTTGCATTGGGGTGCTAGTACAACCCTCTTCTCCACTTTGTAATAGAGTGGTGAAGGGAATGTGATTATCAAACTCTGTGTTTATCCTTGAAAAGTAGTAAGATTTTCAAGGAATCAGAAAACAATTTTAGCCATGCACAACTTAAGTGAAAACAGTTTCAACCTTGGATACAGTTTCAACCTTGGTTTGTTATGGAAAACTTCAAGTAAAATTGATGCAATTGGACTCAACAAATTCAGTAGAAAACTCTAAAGTATTAGTCACTGTTATGGAAAACTTCAAGTAAAATTGATGCAATTGGACTGAACAAATTCAGTAGCAAACTCGAAAGTATTAGTCACTGTTATGGAAAACTTCAAGTAAAATTGATACAATTGGACTCAACAAATTTAGTATCAAACTAACAAATTCAGTAGCAAACTCTAAAGTATTAGTCACTGTTCTAAGTATTATAAAGAGCAATATTTTCTCTCAAACTGTTAAAAGTTCCAAGCAAAAATAGTTCCAAGTATGGAAATCAAGAAAATTGGAAGGCACAGCTTGTAAAAACAGTTCTAAAGAGTGTTAGGCAAGAAAGTATGCAAAAACTGTTGCCCAGATGACTAACACAAGATGGGGGGTAAATTGAATTATATTATAAAAATTAACACTTATAAATCAAATACACAATATAAAATATAAACAGAATATAAAGCAGTAAGAAATGTAAAGAGTAGGGTAAGAAAAACCAAACTCAGTATTTTTACGAGATTCAGCCCCACTGCCTATGTCCTCGTCTCAAGCTACCCATTGAGGATCATAAATTCACTAGTCAATCTCTTTTAGGTGGAGATAGAAACCTATTAAAACTTTTGAGCAGCACCGCTCCAAAGAATCCGTGTAGAACACCCTCTACACTTCTAATCACCTCACACTAGGTGATTCAACTATTCCCTGTGTAGAACACCTTCTACACATACAAGGGTTATACGCACTCTCTTACTAATACAAGAGTTAATAGTGGATAAACTATCAAAATACACTCCTCAATGAGTGAGATAGAAACAATACAGCGCAACCTATATCTCTCTAAAAAAGAATAAGAATTAAGGCTCAAAACTTTAGAAAAGAGAAAATGAGAGTTTTGAAAGAATTATGCAAAATTTAGCAATAGATGTGTAAGCTCGTATTGTGATTTTTACAAAACTCAAATGAGCTATTTATAGGCAAATGAGTCTTCAATTTCAAATTTGAAAAGATTCACATGTCAAATAAGAACACTATTCACTTTTCAAAAAATTCAAATAAAAGTATTTCCTTTTTACATTTGTCAAAGACAACTCCATTCATTTTTCAAAAAAATCAAACCTAATATTTTGCTTTTCATACATGACAAAATGAGTATGATTTATTTTTCAAACCAAATCATCTTCTTTTTGCATATGTCAAAAAAACACATAACCACCCTTTAAGATTTTCAAACAAAATCATCTACATTTTGCATTTGTCAAAAAAACACATAACCACCCTTCAAGACTTTCAAACAAAATCATCTACCTTTTACATTTGTCAAAAAAATACACAATCACCCTTCAAGACTTTTAAACAAAATATGCACATGTCAAATATGATAATCAATCATCTTACAAATTCAAAATTTTATATAAAAAAATAATTTTTGAAATTATATTGTTTGATGATGTTATGCACATGTGAAAAACATAATTTTCAAAACTAAGACATTTAAAGATGTCTTGCATATGTGAAAAAAATAATTTGATATTTTATAAGAAAAAAGAGTAATTTGGAGCTTTAATCCAATTTCAAATTTTATCAAGAGATATACAAAAATAATCTATGAGCTTCATTTGTAGACTTGTTCTTTTATACTTGATGTGCGCTTCGCTTCATTGCATAAATAATTTGAACTTGAGATTTGAATTTATTTGTTATCATCAAAATCTACACTTAGATACGAAACTTGAAACCTTGGATTCAATAAAAACAATTCCACGTAAAAACTATTAGGCACAGCTTGTACTTCTAAATTCCTAAGCTGTAAATCAAGAAATGAGTTATTTTATGAAACAGAGGCTATGGAAACTCAAGACATAACCTTAAAAAATATTTAAATGGAAATTTAAATCTTGAATCATGGTCTGAAACAAACATGGTCTAAAGTAAACTCAACATTAACTTCGAAACCCAAATTAATTTTTTTTCTCAAGAATAAATCTGAAACAAGTCAGTAGACATATTGGTGGAACAAAAATCAAGTTGAAAAAAATGGGCACAAGAAAAATATGGCTTACAACGTTTGGCTTTCTGATCTCTTTTTTCAAAGGGTGAGATTCTCTCAAATCTTTGCTTTCTTTCCCTACATAAATCAACAATCAAGTTAAAAAAAAAAAGAAAAGAAAAATAACAACAAAATAAAATGTTGAGGGAACAAAAGCGAGGAACAAATCCTAGACGTGCGATTTTGATGTCGTGGGAACCAAAACGAGAAACAAATTCTAGATGTGTGAAACCTTTGATGTTGAGGGAACGAAGACGAAGACGACCGCGAAACTTCTGAGAGAAATAGAGAACGAAAAAGAAACGAAAACCCTTGTCGAGGGAAGTCCTTTGCGAGTTGAGGGAACAAATCCGTTGGTGCGAGACCCTTGTCGAGGGAACGAAGATGATGCAAAATTGAGAAACAGAGAACGAAGAAGGAGAAGGCGAAATCCCTGAGAGAAACAAAGAACAAAGAAGGAGAAGTGGAAATGTCGAGGGAAGAAGAGCTTCGCACGTCTTTTCTAGGCAGAATAAATAATAAAATATGCAGATGAATGTGTAACAGTAACTCGCTAATATTGGCGAGCTTGATGATTTTACTGTAGCATAAATTTAAAATGAATTGTGTATAGCGAGTCTATTTCCCGTCACTTTTATTTTTAAATCTAAATTATGAACTTGCACATAGCAATGGCTAGGTCATTGCTAGTGTTCTAAGTGTTGTGAAATGTGTTTTGTATGTATCACTTCTCAAAAAATAAAACAAAAAATTGTGGCTCTCTGATCCATTGAGAGGACCAAAACGCTTTCAAAAGGAAAAATGATTTAGACATCATATGTTTTTATAATATTTTGTATTATTATAATTTATATAAAACTATTTTTATAAAACATCTTACAAAAACAACATTATTCTATAAAAATAACTTCATCTTTCAACATTATTGTGACTGTATCATTACTCTTCACACTGCTTATATCTTTTTTCAATAATTATTAAATCTGTAATTAAAAACCATGTTTTTTATGAGAAAAATGCTTTTGAAATGTTGAAAGAAAAAGAATTAACGATGGACTAAAACCTTTACTCTGACATATTTCAATAAAGTAAAATATCATTTCTGACTTTGAGGAGTTTTAAAATTTCACCTTTAAGAGAAAAAAAAAAAAACACACATTTTGACAATAAGTACTTCAACCATTTTCTTAAATAAAAGTGGGCTGACCCAACTAAAATTAACCGACATCGCTTGTACATTCGGAGTTCAGCCCATTCCATCTAGACATGATCTGGGCCAATCAAGTATAGAACCGTCCAAAAAGTACTCAATTACTATATTTTAATGAGTGGTATTAGAGTCACTGATCCCGTCAAGACAAAATTGCATTTTTTATTTTTTTGGGTTTATTTTAATACATTTGTTTAAATATTTTAATATATATATATTTTAAAATCATAACAATTATAAGAAATACTTACTTAATTATTAAATAAAATAAATAAGATTTTGTTTTTTTAAGTAAGATATGACTTTTGTTTGTAACTTTAAGTAAGATATGACTTTTGTTTGTAACTTTTGCATTTCTCTCTTTTAATTTCTAAAAATTGTTTGAAGTTAAAAGAAACATAGAAAAAGAGGAAAAAAAGCTCCTAAAATTTATTCTTCCCAATAATTACAAACCAAAAACAACTAAAGTTTATTGTTACTAATAGTATTGTAAATGAACAACTAAACTTGATCACATTTCATCAGCATCCATGAAAATAAATTATGTTTTCAGTACTTTAAAAGTGAAGAATCTGTCCTCCCCAACCAAAAAAATAAATAAAATAAAATAAAATATATAGGGATGATAGTTGGACTCTAGCGGGGGGACAGAGGCTGTAAATCACCTGCCCTAATATCTCCAAAACAGATCAAGTAGAGCCTTTTTTTTGTGTGTTGGGTTCGTTGAAAGAAGGGTCCATGTCTGATTTGCACAAGATTTCGCTTTGAGAATGTCAGCCAACGAAATGGGTTGAGATTACAAATCCTAACATGTAATCATGTAAGAAACATAAATTTAGGTCTGATTTTTTTTTAGAGATAAAATTGAGATAAGATAAAATAAATTAAAATTAAAGTGAAAAATAAAATAAAATATTATTATAATAGATTTTTTAATATAATTTTTATATTTAGATTTGAAAAAATTAAGTTACTTATATAATTTTGTGTTGGAATTTAAAATATATGTAATAATTAAATAAGATAAAATGAGATAAATTAAATATGTCTCGTAAACAAACCAAGAATTTGTGGAAGACGTTTGTTGGAGAAAAGCTGTCTCATGTTTAACCATCTTTTCCCCAAAGTCTTTGATATATATAGAAAGCCTTTCTGTGATCGTATATGGAGAAAAATAAAAGAAAAACGATTAAGAATAGACCAAAAAAAAAAAAAAAAAAAGGTTGTTCCAATCCACTGGCTAGAAACGAAAAATACATTAAAGTTCTTGGCACTATTAATGGTTTTGTATAAGAGTAAAATATATGTGTAGTTTAGATATAGAAACGATTTTATTTCATCTTATAATTTAATTTTTTAAAATTTTTATATAAAATATAATAAATAATTCATATTTTTTCAAGTTTTTTAATAATAATATTAAAAATAATATTCTAATAAAATTTTATTTTTTTTTAATTTTTATTTAAAATTATCTCATTTTATCTCACTACTCAAACAAAACTTCGTGTAAAGATTTGGTTATTTTAATCATTTAGATTTCCTCCCATGAAAAGGTGCATATATATATATATATGAGAAATACTTTAATTATAAAATAATTACATAAAAATAATCATACAAAAAAATTAATCATAAATTAATTTAATTTGATATAATTTATCATATTTTATAATTATTTTTATTATAAAATAAATCTAACGAATCAATCATTTAGATTTCCTCCTATGAAAAGGTGCATATATATATATATATGAAAAATATTTTAATTATAAAAAAATTACATAAAAATAATCATATACAGAGATTAATCACAAATTGATTTAATTTGATTTAATTTGTCATATTATAAAATTATTTTTATTATAAAATAAATTTCTCGGCTTTTTGCCAAGAAGGGTTCTTGTGGCTAAAAATAAGATTTTCGTGGATAAAATATTTTTCCTACCAATTTGATTCGTGGGTCGTCTGTGGCATATAATTCGCGATAAAATAGCATTTTTCACGGATCATATACTTCCGTGGCAAATAGATGTTTTTTCTTACAACATTTTTCGTGGTAATAGCCAATTTTGCTTGCGGAAATAAAATTTAAAAATGTTATAACCTTGTAGCTATTATCCATTTTCTACAAAATCTTGTTGTGGCAAATAAGTTTGCACTATGAACATATCATGGTAAAAAAATATTTAGCACCGTGTTCTCTTCTATCAACTTGCAACAAATGCTCTTTTATTACCAGTCTAATCATATGCACTTCTATATGCCCACGGAGAAGTTTTATAGCAAAAAGTAGCCTTTTGTGGGCAAAAGTATTAGTCATGAGTTGTATTCACGACAAATACTAAAAGATTTCAAAAAAAAAAAAAAAATTATAAAAATCATAAAACAACTTCATAATATAAGCTAAAATATTATATATAAAACTTGGAATTCAAATTGATACTAATAACAATTTCAAAACAATAACTAAAATTATGCCAACATGTTTACAAGAAAAACTCTCAATGAGAACTCAAGTACAACATATATTTTAACGCACAAATATATGCAAATAATCATTCATAATTTCATATATCTTACTCCAAGGCAATTTCCTAACATACAAAATTGACATCAATATGAAGATTAAACACATTGACCAACTATTTCGCGTTAGCAAACAGAATAGAATCATCCATATTGCTACTATAAATTATAATTCATTAATTTAAGATACTTGATCATATATTGACATATCATTTAAACATATAGATATTGAAATGTTAGTATTTAGACATGAAATAATGTATTTGGGTTAGCAATAGGATCATGCATGTTCTATGGGTGTCAACAGACTTTCTTAACAGCTCCCACAGCTATATATTACTCTCATCCTTACCATGATAGTAAATACGAAAAAAGAAATTGATAGTAAAAATCTTAACTTCTTGTAGTGTGAATATGATATACAATTAAACATTGACCTAGAAAGGCAGAAAGCTAGGGTAATGATCCGACTAGGGGGGGGCTATGCTTTAATTTATGGGGCCGACGAGGAAGTGCTCGTTAATTAATTAGATACACCCAACTCGATCAGAAATTGGTTGAATCTTTAAATTCACATTAAAATCGTAATGAGTCAGGGAAAAAAGATCATCCTAAAAGATCATCAGCGGAACAGTACCCGCCCGCAATGGAAGGGGATATTAATTACGATAAAATTGAACACTACTATCCTCGATTGACCTGCTAATTAGCAGAGATCATCAAGACAAATTTGCAAGAAGTCCATCATGTTTATATATTTGTAGAAGGTACTGGTGAAAGTAAGAATATTGATCACAAGAGCCGAGTTTTTTTTTGTTGTTTAATGTGTCTATCTCTTGCTAATCAATAAGAATTGTTTGAAGTACGGGGTGGTCACAAAACAGGCCGCAATGCTTGGGATCGATCGATCGAGACGTTACGAAAGGATCAGCATGAATTAATAAAGGGTTGCATAATCATGAGAACAATGGCACTATCAAAGATTGATCAGAAACATATGGAGGTGGTGATCGATCTATTTATAAAGAAAATAAATTATTTATAACGAAAATATTATATTTAATTACAGATAATTAGTTATATATATTCATTTTTTTATAATATATATGTATATATAATTTAAGATATAATACAGTCATTAACCTTCAATTTCTATTTCAATTTGTAGATGTAAGCAGTTGACACATATTTATAAGTAATATTAATGAAGCCAAATTCTGATCACCAGGCGGCTCATGAATTTATTTTTTAGAAAAATAAAGTTTGTACTGTTTGGATATTTTATTTTATTTTTTATTAGTTAAAAAATGAGTATTAATAAAGTGGTATATATTTTTTTTTAGAAAAAAATTTAAAAAAAAAAATTAATGACACTATTGATAAGCTTAAAGTACGATTTGAATTTAAAAATAAGTTCAATTCATGTTTATTTTATTATTATATTTTGTTAATTTTTTATATAAAATATAAATTCTAATTTAATTTTTTTTAATTTTAATATATATATTTAAAATTTTAATTTAATTTT
Organism: Platycarya longipes; assembly: GCA_036559045.1. Lineage (NCBI taxonomy): Eukaryota > Viridiplantae > Streptophyta > Magnoliopsida > Fagales > Juglandaceae > Platycarya > Platycarya longipes. The sequence continues at coordinate 4,091,907 of CM071798.1, forward strand.
TTAAAATTTTAAAATAATAATAATAAAAATAAATAAATTAAAATTATCTTCATCTTTCAATTTAAACAGTACATAAAAAGACAAACGGATGGGACTCAATAGGAGCAGTTCCATCTGGCAAAAGAGGACATGAACCAGTCAATCCCCTGGCCTTCTTCTTCTAATTATTATCGTCTACGGTCTACCCTACAAGCCTTTTTCTTTTTTTTTTTAGGAGGAAGCCTTATCCATTTATGATCCGTACACATTCATATATTAGGGGCATATATATATATATATATATATAGCTAGGGCACGTAGTAGGGTACGTGTGTGCCCTTTCCACGTAAGGAATCTGGTGGGTATAGGGTCTTCGATCAATTGTCAGCATGGTCGGAGCTAAGGCTAAGCTAGCCCTTGGTGATCGATGTTTGGCTCTTTATTCCAATTGTCTGGATCAGTCGAGCACTCTAATGGGGTGCGCGCGCGTACTTTTGATCTGGTCGTCCCAGAATTTAAGGACTTCATCATCAGAGAGTAAGCAAGATGATCAAGTTAATCATGCATTCATTCATTCATTTCATGGATGATGTAATATATAATAGCTAATTAGCTACTCCATTGATCTTCAAATTAATAAATTAATTAAGCCTCTAATTGCTTTGAAAAGAAATTATGCGTTAAACGAACTTTAGATCAGGCTCTCAATCATCTGTACATATATATATATATATATATATATTGAAACAATCTCGATCTGTATATAATATGATTATTTGCGAGAATGTGTTGCATTCGGTACTGTACATGATAATGTGTGAAAGAACTGGCTAGGAAATTAATAGGATTTTATATTTAATTTGGACGATATTATTCTTTAATTTCTTGATCTGATATATCAACCATTTACTAATTAAAAAATAACGTATTTGTGTTTGGATTTATATATAATATGATGCATATATATACTTACGTATAAGTGCTTTAATTAGCTAGGAGCCAGCTATATGACAAAAATAATTGTTCCGCATCTTTTTTTAATTTGTTAAAAATAAAATTTTAATTTATATTCTATTCAATTGTTTTTGTAGATGAAATAAAATGAGATTAATTAAGATAAAATTTAAAAATTCAATAAAATATTTTTAGAATATATATGTTTTTATATTATTTTTATATTGAAATTTTAAAAAGTTGAATTATTTATATTATTTTATATAAAAATTTAAAAAATCGTAATAATTAAATGTGATAAGATGAGATAAGTTGAGAAGTTTTCTGAAAGCAAATGAGGCTTAAGTTAACCTCTTTTTTTTTTTTTTTTTTTTTTAAATCAAAGAGAGACGGGTCACATGTCCATGAGTGATCCTAGGGCTGCAAACGATTCGATCAAAGACGAGTTGAGTCGAGTCGAGTCCAGCTAGACTCAAATAACTCAAGTTCGAGTTCGAGTCGAGCTGAGAGTTTGCCGAGTCGAGTCGAATTCGAGCCGATCAAAGACGAGCTCGAGTCGAATCGAGTTATTTATCGATCTTTGTTTTTACTCTCTAACGAACGAGCCGAACTTAGTCGAATAATCACTCGAGTTTCTTACTCTTTATAAATATTTAACTCAATAATTTTTTTGTGAACTTAATACATTATTATTATAAAAAAATAAAATGCTACTTCTACATAAAGTAACAAAATATATTATTTATACAAAATATCAAAAATAATATATATAACACAGAAAATATATATAATAAAAGAATATATGTAAGAATATATGCAAGATTATATATATGTATATAGAAATATTACGAGTATTGTTACGAGCTCAAAACGAGTCAAATCGAGTTTATACGAATCTTGTTCACGAACACAAACCGAGTTTATACGAGTCGAGTCGTGATTATACGAGTTTAGCTCTTTTAATATTCGAACCAATATTAGTGCTCACGAACAACTCATTTATTAAGCGAATCGAGTTCGAATCGAGTTTATATGAGTCGAGCTCAAATTGTTCACGAACAGCTCTGTTCGTTTGCAGTCCTAAGTGATCCCCTTCTAATATTTTTAAAAATCCCCACTTTTAATAGAGGAATCCCATAATAACAATTAAGATACTTAGAATTTATAAATAAGCAATAAAAACATCCTAGATATCGTAAAAAATCTCACACTTAAAACCTAAACAACCTTTAATTATTATTATTAACAAGTAAAGAACTTCAACCTACCAAACAAAACCAACGGAATTAACAAAAGGACATATTTAATAAAAACAGAGCAAACGCTATACAACTTCTGTAAATGACTAAATTTGAAATGAAGAAGAATAAAAGAATATTGCTAAAGTCTCAAGGCACTTTGAAAATCTTTATTGAAAATGCACAGAAAATTTCGAGGTCCTCTAACCTCCAAAACGAATCTAAGCTTTCAATTAACCAAATGAGTTGTAGTTTGTTAGGATTCTCTTATATAGACAACAACGCAATTGTATAATGGATAACTCTAAAACGCACCATCTCAAACAAACGCCTTAACGTGATTATTATAATTGCCTACTGAATCAATACACACCGTATCACTAAGTTGTAAACGCACATTATTACAATTGTTAAATGCAACATATTACAATCATCAAAACGCAACGTATTACTAAAACTTATTACCATTGCCTTGGCCTCGAGACTTAGCTCCTTGTAGCTTCATTATGCACTTAACAACTTCCTAATGCAGAAACACCCACCCTTATTCATTCAGAAAATTCCTTTTGAGAATTGAAGGGAGCTCAGAGCTTTGTTGCCAAACCTTGCAGACCGTTGATGCACCGAGTCTCGCACAACCATCTGGAAAGGAAGGTCTAAGTTAACCCTTAAGCATTTTTTTGGGTTTGGCTAATGGAATATTCTTAGAATACGATATTATTATTCATTATTATAATATTATTTTTTATTTAATTTTTATTATTATTTAATATTTAATTATTATTTTTTATAATTATTTACAGAACATCTAAAATCACGTCACTATCCAAACTAGTGTTTTCCTCCATTTTCACCTTTCTTTTTCTACTTTTTATTACAGTATAATTAATTAATCCACTAACAGCCAGGATCCTTCTCGGAAGCTAGCCGATGAAAGTGGTCTTTTAAAAGGAAAAGGCTCCGTCTTTAACCCATACCTTGATCTGATTTAAAGATATGATGACCATGGGAATTATTATCGAGAGTGAGTCCTACAAACCATATTTGACATGACATGACCCACCAAAGCATTGCTCCGATCGAGCTATATGAATATATATATATATATATATATATAATCAGTTCAAATTAGATCGATGACTAGACTAAATTACCCGTCACAGGGAATTATATATGCTAGCTCTAATGTTATATATCTATAAGACTATATATGATCCATTGATAATGATACCCAAGTTGAAAATTGCATATATGCATGGGATCCTCATCATAATACTGGCTTCAAAGTACTTTCAAAGGTCGTTGTAATTCGTGTGGGTTAGCTTGATCTAATGAGTGCCGCCCTTCATGTCTGCGACTTTAATTACCTTTTGGCTTTATGGTTCTTTATCTTTAATTAACTATAGGATAATATTTTACGAACTGGCAAAAGATATAGGTACATATATATATCTTTCCTACTCTTCGATCGATAATTTCTATATTATTCTTGTTTGCTTCTGATGATGTATATACGACGACGTTTTCTTCTGTACTATTCCCCTAACAAATTAATTAAAGAAGCTGCCAGCGAGCAAAATCAAATCAAATTTTAGCTGATCTAGGAAATGGATGAATCATGAAAGTAGCTCGACCGATCGCTAGGCATACGTCACACATATATAATAATAATGATCATGCAAAATGGTTACCCAATATTGTTTTTTTTTATTTTTCCTTCAAGAAAACTTCCTTCAAGAAAACTTCGATCGCATTAATTATGTGCAAACAAAGATTCATGTCTCCTTTGAATTTAAAAATGAAATAAGTTAAAATAAGTTAGATTTATTTTTTAATATTATTATTATTTTAAAATTAAAAAAATTAAATTAAAATTTTAAAAAATTATATTAAAAGGTATGTTTTATATAAAAAAAATAAAAAAAATAAAAAAAAATAAATTAAATTCATCTTTGAATCCAAACCATACTTCAATCTAGTACCATTTATCCTCAAAAATAAAAATATACAAGATCAGTACATCTCCTCCTCTTTTGATCATTTCATCCAAGAAATCGTCCAATATCCACTTTTGCACTTTTTTTTATTCCAAAATTTTCTGTTCATGAACAGTATACGTACACATGATAGCTAGCACGTATATATATATATATATATATATATATATATTTTCCCGACCATTGTAAATCACACTGTATAGCAATTTTGGCGGTATTAACGTTGGTTTCAGGAATCGGTACTCCTTTCGGACAGACTAGGTACTCCTTTCGGACAGACTAGCTAGCAAGTCAGATGTACAGTTGTAAAACTCTTGCGGGACAACAACTAAGATCATCATATGCATGACATGACATGGTAGATATCAAGAGATCTAGTGATCTAGCAATGTAGATGGTGATGGATGGAGAGAGCCATCATGATGGTGCATGAATTAATAAATGTTACTGCTAGTAGGGCGTACGGTTTTCCCAACGAAGAGAGTTAAGATATATATTAATGGTCAATAGTCAATACAATAAATTCATTCGGTTCTAGATGTTGAATGTATAAGTACCAGTACCGTTTATTTTGTACCATGTGGCAACGTTTCATACATAGCAGTAAATGAAGTAATTCTTATAAGTGCAAAGCCGCCCACGTGGTAAATGGTAATCACTCTATATTATATGTGTATATTATATGTGTAAGATATATTCATCTAATTTGGGTTTTTTTTTTAAGACATGCACTGAAAAAAAGAAAAGAAAAGAATTCATCTTTTATTTCCTCATGTTTAATAGACAATCATCATCAATCGATCATCACGTGCCATACCCAGTTGAATTTCTTGTCTATTAATCCATCGAACTCTCTCGCTACAGTTATTTTTATTTTTTATTTGTTACACATATAAATTGTAAAATATGTAAATATTGTATAATAATATTAAAAAAAACAATTATTAATATAAAAAAATTAACTGTTTTTATAAAATTTCATATTTATTTATTTTTTAAATATAATTATACGATTTTACTCAATTACAATTATAAATATCATTTTTTTAATTTTTATTTTATGATTTGAGGATCTCAAAGACGGAAGATTGGAGATTGAGCTATCGAAGGCGCGCTGTAGATTAAAGAGACTGGCTGATCGGCTCGACAGCCATGATATCCTTTCATTCCCTCAGTTGAACTGCATCGAGAATCGCATTTTTTTGTGGTCACCTCCTTTATTAGGCTAAGGAAGCAATTTATTATATATATATATTTTATGTAAAAAAAAAAAAAGTTAAAACTGTAATTTGTTGCAATACTATTATACTAGTACGTTTGTTGAGTCAGCTTTCAGTTCCCTACAACGTTGTATTATTATTTATTATTATTATTATTATGTAATGGAACTTAGTTGGGAAAAAACCCACACGACGGTCTATTCAGTAGTACTGGTCATATTGGTCATGGCCGATTTAACAAAAAAAACATTTGTTGTCAATGTTAAAGATCAGACGTTGAATTGTTGAATCCCAAAGAAATTATAAATATTGTGATAAAATGGTTGGCTATTTCCCCCTCATCGGATCCCAGATTCCCACAGAAATTCAATATATATATATATATATATGTTGTTCTTCGATCTTAATTGAAAACATGCCGTATACGTTGATCAACAAAGATTGCAGGCTGTATTCCAAAACTGTTTGAGAGAAGGGTCAAAATATTATCGAGAAGTCATATCAGTCTACAGTATATACATCAGAGGAGATCATGTATGTTACTGTTGGCCAGACATGAGTATTTGTTTCGAATTATCCCAACCAATGCAACTTTGTCTTCGCACTACTGTTGCAGTCTTCAGCCTTCAATCTCGCTGACCTTTTTTCCTGAATCCACACTCCAGGCCTCTCGATCGATCCCTTTCTCTATTCTCTCAATACAAAGCTGTCACAGTATTCCATTTCATAATTTATAATAATCCTCCAAAGTCCAAACCTGACAAACGTTTTGCATACCCAATTACTACGTGGATAATGTTACATATAATTTAAAAAATTAGATTTTTTTATAGTTTAAATGAAGATAAAATTAAAAAATTTAGTTTGAAGAGTTAATTTACAAAATAAAATTTAGAGAGAGACAAATATTAATTTTTTTATATAATCTATTTCGTAAAAATACATTTCAAAATTTACTTTTTATCAAGTTTTAAAAATTTTGAGGGGCCAAAACCCCTCAAGTCAAAAGATGGTTCTGTTCTTGAATCCAAGTAATAAACAAATAGAAAATTCCTTATTTTAGAATAAAATTAATTAAAATAAATTTATTTACAAATAAAAAATTTAAAAAATTTGAAAAATTCATTTTATTTAGTCATAAAATTAAAGTGTTTCTATGTAGACTGCAATACAATCCATATTTAATGGACTATAAAAAGAATTATCCTTATTATAATATTTGTTTTTGTTTTTGCTCCTGTCTGTGTATTGTTTTTATACTGTCTGTTAAATGATATGAAGTAGTACCCTTTCTCTCTCTCTCTCTTCAAAATTATTCCGTTTCCAATTTTAATCATTTGCTTTGATGAATTTTTCCTATCTAGGTACAATAGTGAAAAAAACTGATCCTAATTGCTTGTTTAATTATATATTTTTCTAAGCCTATATATGCGTTGAAATCAACATGGAAGATAAAGAGTAATTAGGATTAGGATCGAGTACTCTTCAATAAATGAAAATATTTAAAAAAAAAAAATTGAAAAAAATTATAAAATAATTAACACGGATAGTTGATCTAATTAACTCCGGATCCAAATACTTCAGCGATTGAAATTAATGATCATAAATCCTGATCAATAGTTACGGTTACAAGCCGCAGCCAAGCTTTGATATGGCATTGATCAGCAATCGATACAAAGGCGCTGTTCATCATTTACGTTGATGAGGATGAAAAGACTACGCTAGTCCATTATACTTGCATTGTTCAGACCTCAGCTGCGCTGCCTTGTTATAATAATAATAATCACTTTTTAGGTCAAGTGTCTGTGATCTATTGAGAAGTTTGCTTCTTTTATAAACTTTATGACTACCATTTGTCAGACTTGTGAATTGAATATATGAAGACACAGTACAGGAGAATCCTAAAAAGAAAATGAATTATTGAGGCCAAACAAATCCTGAAATTATGCCCCCACAAACATTATTCTCGGATGTATCATCATCGCTAAAGGTTAGAACAGGTAGTCTTATTATTTCAAATAAGGTATCCTTCCTGTTACCTTTTCGTTGAAAACCCATATGCAAACTCTTTAATTTTTGTCGGCAAACAGATGAATCATTACTAATTCATACTTGCATCGATCTACTTATTACGTCACACGCATGTCATAGATACTTCACTGCAAAAATAAATTGCTTTTAAAATTAATTTATTTTTATAATAAATAATTATTTTCATCATAAATAATTTATTATAAATATTTATTTATTTTTTATTACTTGTTATGTCTATATATTCACGCGCACGCACGGAAATACGCAATTGGTAATATGTGTGAGCATATAGCATGATCACTCGATCGAGTAAGTCATGATCAAGGAATAATACAAAGATATTTTAATTGCCATTTTATATATCTGCAATAATGTTCTCAACAAATCCCTATATATCCTCAGTTAAGATTCTCATGGGAATCTTTTTGGTTTTGATCCTAACTCATCCAAAACGACTTTAATTAATTTCTAAGTAATGTTTTAACCTTTTTCACATGACAGGAATTAGCTCAAAAGAAGGAAAGACAAGTCATCAATTAACAAGATTTGAAAGAAAACTGGCCTGCAGAAGGCTTGGTCTAGGATTTGCTTTGGATCCTAGATTGCTAAGTAGGAAATATTAGGAAAGAACAGAAAAGAAACAAGAAAAAAATAATCTAAATTTGGCTCTCCAAGTAGACTCATGAAGCTTAAACTAGTTCTGATCAGTAGACAGCCAATGGCTATATATATATATTACTAATGCAAATGACCTCAAAGGATTTGCAAGTATTGATGCTCATTTATATAATAATATCTCTACTGCATTGAGTCGTTATCTTGCTCCACTTCGGATGCAGGTTCATCTTCCTGATCTTCGAAGCCATCTATGCCATATGCCGCATGGCCACTTCCAAAAGCCTTAATATGGTCTTTAAGAGATCTTTTGTGCTTGAAATCAGATCCACAGATGCAATACCAAAGTTTTCCACAGTTCTTTTCATGGGTTCTCCAATCCCCCCTCACGGCGAAAGCCTTTCCACATTTTCTGCACATGAAAGGCTTGTTTCCATGTTTCCTCTTATAATGCGTCTGTAGAGTTCTGAAATCCTTAAGAGGCTTTGCTCTAGGGTGATCAATGTTATTCCTGCACCCTGGTGCACAACAATAACATGGAAGCCTAAGCATCCCCGTTGGTTGGGTTCCCCTCAGAGATTCGGGCCCTTTTCTATACTGAGAACCATGCCCCCACATATGCATCTAAAAAATTTAGTCACACCAAGAAATAAACAATCAATTTAGTTTAGAGTAGAGTATTGCTCTCGTCACAAAGATATTACATGAAAGTAATCTCTCATCAATTATATGACACGATTTCATATAATTGATTAGATTTACTTAAAAAAAAAAAAAAAATTATATCTGAAAAATCATATCATATACCATATGTAGGATTACTTTTGTATAATGTGATCACTGGAGTATTTCCTTAACAGTATTGCTACAACGTCCAATAGCAAATGCTAAGCAAAATGACCTAATCAGGGTAGAACTTCTTACATAATATTCAATTTAACATTTGCATTCTTGTGAAATATATAGTGCGTCTTGAGATTCATGTACGTAGGTAGTTAAGGATTATTAAGTGTGAAAGTTGCCTTTTTCTGCTTTAAATTTGGGGGTCTCGTTGTGAAATAGGCATTTGAAAGAAGCATCAGCTTACTTCTTCACAATGAACCTTAATTTAAAATTTCTAACTTATGCAAGTTTGCAACCCTAAATTAAGGAAATGGATTTGCTTCTGGCCAGACTGAAGTATAGAACAAGAGATTCTCTTCGCTAGATGTACGTTGTATCCGAATTGTCCAGGTTGCTAGTTTCTTCTCTTTACAACAATATCTCGGATTAAAAACAAAACAGGTGAAACATGCATTTAGAAAGACTTAAGACTGGTTCATGGGATTTAGGAGATATATATATAGCTAGAGAGAGAGAGAGAGGCAATGTCCTATGAATGAAGTTGTCATGTCCAACAGTCCATGAACCGTTTGTTGTATTGCGAAGGCTCGCAAAGAGAGAGAGAAAGAGACCTTAATTTGTTCATGGAATAAGATCATCATCTGAGCCTCTGGTTAAAGAACTGCAAGATTTCAGTTCTACAGACCTGCAGGCGCAGTTTGTAACGCTGACTTGAAAGTACTGAGAGCTTGAGGAACATCATGTATTGTTCAATCACAAAAAGGGAAGGAACTGATTATGAATACTGATCCCAGGCTCAGTTTGCATCAGAAAATATTTGTTCAAACCCCAAAGCCCAAATCCATGCAAAAACGTAAATTAAAAAAAAAAAAAAACACTGGAAGATGGTAAATTAATCCAAGAGAAATATTTGAAAAATATAACCCATCGAATCAAACTCCCTTTGCCCCTTTAAATCCAAGCACACGACAACAGTTGAAGACTCAAATCAGGCAAGAAAAAAATCATGTCTATTCAATTTTCTATCGAAAGTCATAGAATCAGAAAAGGAATGTCTATTTAGTTTTCTATTTATTTTCCTCAAAATATATTGAAAATGAAGCGAAGGAAGAAGCCCAGAAGAGGGAGCAGAGGGAGGAAGAAAAAGGAGACCTTTTTGTTTTTGTTTTCTTTTTAGGGGGGCGGGGGGCATGGTTTCATGTGAAGAAATAAACCTGCATGTTGTTGTATCTGTTGAAGGTCTTGCAGCAAACAGGACATGAGAACTGTGTCGGGCCAATGAGAATCTGAGAAGGGGTGGGGATCCAATACTGCCCTTTGTTAAGCCTATTCATATGTTGCCCAGAATCATCATCATCTCCCCGATCCTTATCGTTGATATCCGAGGAAGAAGCAGAGAGTACAGCAGCCATCTCAGCAGCACTAGGGCTTGGCAACCCTATGTGCAGTGCAACAGTCACAGTGTCATCGTCTTCATCATCATCATCATCTTCTTCTTCTTTATTTTTGCTGATCTTATCCACATCCATGGCAGTACAACAGTATCTATCTAATGATCTTTCCTGTTCCTGTTCCTGTTCTTGTTTTGTAGGGCTTAACCTCAAAAGAGGGAGAGCTTCTTTGAGAGGAGGGGAAGTGGGTGGGTTTTGGACGTAGTGGAAAAAGTTGTGGTTTTGGTTGATGAAGAAGTTGTGAGCGAAGGGAGGGTGATGTGGAGGAGGGTTTGAAGGTGGGTAATGGTGGAGAGGGTTGAATTTGAACAGACCTGTGAAGAAATTTGGGTAGGGGTCAGTCATGGTGGAAAGGCTGTAAGGGGATCGGGAATAGTTTCACTGTGCTAGTTTTGCTTAGAGAGAGAGAGAAATACAAGACAACCGAAATAGCTAGGAGTGGACGGGGGAGAGTGAAGTGATACAGTACAGTACTGAACAGAGAATTAATATTAAAGTAAAGGCGAGTGGAAGACAATTTAGAATCACCCGATCGAGCCGAATATAATATAAATAAATAAATAAATAAAAATTTGCCCTAAGGGTTAGAAGGGTATCTATCAAATTTATTTATTTTCATACCATGCATGAATCTTGGAAAATACCGTTACCGGCCGTTTTGTGGTTTATTTGGTCGCTAGTTTACACGTAAATCAACTCATGATCATGATTTCGATCTTCCTATCTTTAATTCTTTTCTTTTTTTTCAATTGAAAACTATATATATATATATATATATATATATTAGGACTCTATTTGGATGTTTGCTAAATTAAATTATTTATAAATAGTAATGAATTAAAATTATAAAGTAAATTTTGTGAGATCTATGTAAAATGAATTTAAATGTATTTTAATATTAAGATAAATTTAAATATATTTATAAAAAATTAAAAAAAAATTATAAGTCATATATATAAATAAGTATTGAATTGAAAAAAAAAATTGAATCTTACGTATAAAGAAGTTTTGAATTAATTTAAATTTAGTAATACGAGAGTTAGATATTTAGATATTAAATTCAATTTAAAATTAAACTAAACTGAGTTGATCTCAATCAAATCTATCAACCAAATGAGGCATTAATTCTATCCTTTGTGAGTATTCGACCGTAAGTGTCCATGAAATCACTTAATCAGATAAATAATCATACAATTTTTTAGAAAATTAAAATACAAACTATATAATTTTTTTTATTGAAGAGACACGATCACATATCTAAGTGATCTCGGCTCAAATTTATTAATTATATATATATATGCACCAATATAGATGGTATATTGTATAATAATTATTAGAATAATTAATTTATCAAAAGACAAAAGTTTACTAGTTATTAATAAATATAATTATAAAATAAGCAGGATGGATAATAATAAACGGCATGCTGCACGCGGCAGTACTCTAGTTAGTTTCTAATTAGCAGTCTGGATCATCATATATGATATAATATATACCATAATTATTTGTCAGTTCCCAAATCATATTTAATAAGTCTGCTAGGTTCACTCCATTTGATACTTATTTTTAACACTTCATATATTTTAATTTTTTATTAAAATGATAAAAAATTATAATAAAAAAGTATTAATAATTTTTTCTTTTAGTTAGACAATAAACTCCAACTATCAATACGAGGCAGAATAGTAGCACACCCCTTAATTAATTCAATCAAAGTACTCTATGTACGGTACATTTCTATACATGAAGGGCCATGCTAGCATGCCCGCTGCAGCGGATCGCTAGCACAATTTTATTTATTTATTATTTAAAATATTTTAAAAATATATATATATTAATGCACTAATAATTATTTCTTTAATCATTAAGTAAAAAGAAAAATAAAATAAAATAAAATAAAGAAGTGTAAACAAAATGTCAAATTTGATGGACCTTTTAGCATTTTTCATACATAAATTTGTTTGGGTTAAATTACTGTTATATATATATATATATATATGAAAATGATAGGTACAGTACCGCTAGGAGCTCCGATTAAAAATTAAAAGATTGCAAGAAGTACCATATATAACAGTAAGAGAACAGACTGAACATTTTGATTTTAATAATTAAAAATTTAAAAGAAGACACATGTTAAAGGAGAAAAATAAAATATATTGTAATATCCCCAGAAAAATTTCTTATAATCGTAGAATGAGAATACTCTATTTAATGAGTTGATTTGAATTTAATTTATCTTTTAATATTATTATTATTTTAAAATTTAAAAAAGTTGAATTGAAATTTAAAAAATGTGTATTAAAATTTATATTTTATATGGTAAATTAGAAAAGTATGAAGATTAGATAAAAATTAACTCACTCTCCAATCCTAAAAGACCTAAATTATATTAGTTTAGAATGAGCTAGGCCGCTAATATAAGTACATGATTCATTTACATCATGAGATGGTCCAATTCTATAATATTTCTGAACAGTTGATCCCTTCCTACTTTATTTCAATATTGTTTATAATATATATCACTACAAGAAAAATGATTATTAGTGATCCAACATTAGCGATAAAGAAAATTATTAGTAATTAAAATAGACTATTAACGATTAAAATGAATTATTTACAACTAATAAAAATACAGTAAATAAATAATTTTATATATATATAGGTTCTGAAGATCTATTTGTTTTGTACGACGTTTCGTGTTTGTTTTCCCCAGCAAGCAATGCTCATGTTATATGATATATATAAATATAGCTAGCTGGACGTACACGTCGTTGACTTGTTAGCTAGCAAATTAAAAAACACTACTTCATGTCGATAAATTAGGTCGAGTATGGAAATGACAAACCATGCCATATATGCTTCCTTCGTATAGATCGATCATCGTCATATACAGTGATCACTTGATCTCTGTTAATTCTAGCTGCAATTGTCGCGATCGATTCACCGCCATTACTTTACCCCTAGAGCTGCTCAAATCGCGCGCGGAAGGTAAAGCATGCACGTGCAACACATGCACCTTGTCCACCCCAAGTTTGACGTTTCATCACGAACAACAAAGCAAAGTGAAGTAGACAAAAGATCATTAGTAACATCCAACACTATAGTAAAAGCGTCCAAATCTCCCATACTACCAAAAAAAAAAAAAGTGTATTTATGTTATGAATTCTGTAAGTGGAGGGACGGCAGCCGCCCCCTGTCCCACCACTAAAATTATGTGAATGACTCCACCACTATTATTTTAAAATCTGCATAGTAACTTGCACAGTGACTTGCATAGTAACTTGCATAGTAACTTCAACGCCTATAAATATGGGTTTCAGTTGTAATGAAATTCATAAGAAAATTGAGAGAGAAAGAAAGTTTCAGAGAATTTCTTTTATATTTCTCTTGCAATAGTAGTAGTTTTCTTTTTAGTTTTATAACACGTTATCAGCACGAGGTTCTACCGATACTGAAGCTAGTGGTCTTCTACTTCAAGTAAGTTTTTCAATATATTATTTGCAGTCCTTGAGATAAATATTAAAGGTAATATTTCTGAATATTACTTGATAAAATTTTATTTTTATTCTCATGATAATGTGAATATATTTCTTAAATTCACAGATTTATTTTTGTAATATAATGTCAAATATTGATATTTATTACTATTGACATTTCTGAAAAATGTTATTTATCCAGGATCCTTGATGAGATCTATTTGGATATGATGATGAACTTGAAAGATACAATCATAGAAGAAAATCATGTGTCCCTGAAGGACCGTGCTGTGTATCTCATGATGAAAAATCATCTTACTGTGTGAAATGAATTAAGAGAGTGATATAAGCACCAGAAGATGTAATCCTCTCAAAAGATCATTATGATTTATTGCACCTGAAGTTGCAAGATTTTAAGAGTGGTATTGAATATTCTGCACTCTTTAAAATCAGCTCAATATTAAAATTATGCAGTGAAAATGTCACTGATGATGATATATAAAAGAAGACATTATTTTTCATACTTCGAATGTGCTCCTGCAGTAGCAATATCGAGAGTGAAAGTTCAACAAATATTCTGAACTTTTGTTTTGTCTTCCAGTGATTGAGCTAAATAATGAGTTTTTGTTACACCAGTTACGTCCTATTAATGATATCGAATTTACACAATTCCCAGAAGTGAACGGGAACTAAGGGCGTAGACGTGGTAGAAAAATTATAGAAGTGTTGGTCCCAAAAGCGACAACACTAAAGATGATAAAAATATATCGTATCACCAGAAGTGATCAAACTCAGAAAAGGGTAAAGGCCCTCAGAATAATTCTTCATAAAAAAAAAATGAAGATGTTTGTCATAGATGTGATATGACTAAACAGTAGTCACGTACCTGTTGTACGGCCATGCACTTGATTTACTTATACTAAGCTTTTATATATAAGTTTATTAATATTTCATCATGTTTTGAAATAATGAAATATCGGTGCCTGAAGCACGACTAGAAATTACTTGGGATAATAAAGTCCTGTTTAAATTTGATCCTCTTATAAATAAATGTGAACCAGAAGTTCAGAGGATTATTTATCTGCAAAGTGTTGCAAATCAATTACATGATGTATTTACTGACACTAAAGGTGTTGTAAAATCATATATTACTGCTGTTAATGCTTAAGCAAGAATTGAAGTCCCTGAAGGACGAGTTGTTAAAACAGCAATAAATGAGTCTAAGATACACCTGAAGCGTTGAAGACCTATTGGTGCACAAGAAAAATAAAAATCGGTGCTCATGAAGAGACCGTATTTTCTAATCCTCCTGAAGAGGTAACTCCTGAAGAGTGTAACTCCTGAAGAGTATAACTCCTGAAGAGGTAACTCCTGAAGAGTGTAACTCCTGAAGAGTATAACTCCTGAAGAGAAAACTCCTGAAGAGTATAAACCTCCTGAAGAGGAACCTCCTGTAGAGGTGTTTCATGAAATGTTTTCCCCTGGAGAGGAACAATGAGATCTCAATACATTTCATGAGTACTGGAAAATTTATGGATAGAAATAAAACTGTTGTCGACAACATATATGATAACACGTAACATTACCAGAAGTAATGAAGAAAGTGAGCCAAAATCCGTCGAAGAATGTCGACGTAGAAATGATTGGCCAAAATGGAAAGCAGTTATTAAAACTGAATTAAACTCGCTAGTGAAGCGAGATGCATTTGGACCTGTTGTCCAAACACCAAAGGGAGTAATATCTGTCAGATATAAATGAGTATTTATACGAAAGCGTAATGCGAAATGAAATTGTGCGGTATAATTTGTCGCACAAGGTTTCCTGCAGAAACCCGAGAATAGTTATGAGGAAACATATTTCCTTGGTATGAATGCAATCACATTCATATTTTTAATCGATTTGGTTATTACAAAAGGATTAGATATGCAGTTAATGAATGTGGTCCCTGCATATTTATAAGGATCATTAGATCATTACATATATAAAGATATACGATACTTGAAGCATTTAATCCAAGTACATTTAGGAGTATGTACTTTATAAAGCTTCAGAGATCTTTATATGGGTTAAAGCAATCCGGACGCATGCGGTATAATTGAATCAACGAGTATCTATTGAAAGAAGGATTTAAGAATAATCCTATATGCCCATATGTTTATCAGAATCCGGATTTGCCATTATTCCAGTTTACGTTGATGATTTACCTTGTTAGAACTCCTGAAGAGATTACAAGAGTTACTATAAATTTAAGGAATGCATTTGAAAAGGAAAGATCTTATTATTCAATTGATAGATGAGTTACAAGAATTTGAGACTTCTAGCCTCATCTCTCAAATGCATTTGCTCTTCATAAAGCAACATACCATCCTTATCTAAAGGATTGGGCAGTCGAAATGAAGAGGCAAGTAAGGATTTTAAATCCTTATTCTCTTGCTTTAAGTCTGTAATTTTTCTGTCAGACTCTTGAACAAGTCGTTGAAGTACAGAAACCTTCTCGTTAAGCTCCTCAATCTGACGATTTTTGGATTGTAATCGGTTGGAAAATCCGACAATAGAGGAGGAGTATCTGGTGCCGAGAGTCACCAGCTCATAAACAGCTTCACGATCTGACTTATTAGCCAGATCATTTGCTTGCTGCAATATTGCACCTGCGGAAGATGCAGGATCAACTTGTAATTGAGGTGAAGGATACCTCATATGTTGATTGTGAGAAATAGTAAAAGGAAATTGATGAGCCATTGGAAATTTGTAGAATAAGAATACAAATACAGATGAATTATAGATATGAGAAGAAGATTTGATGCGTACTAAATGAAGCTAAAGACGGTTCTTATAGAAATGGAAATAAGAACAAGACAAACCATCATCTCTTCAAATCTCACTTTACAAGATATGCTGGATGCATAATTTCAAAAGCCAGCGAGATTAATTACAGCTATCCCTATTTTCTTGTAAATGCTGAACCTCTGCCGTTAGCTGCTGTTGTTGACTTTGTATCTGAGCTCTCTCTCGTTCCAACTCTTCTACTCGTGTTTTCAGGTCACGAGAATACCAGTCTACAAGTTTCTTCAGCTCCTTGTTATCTTGTTTTAAATCTTTATTTTTACTATCTTTAGTTGCAAGCGTTTGATGCAACTCAGATATTTGAGTTTTAAGATGATCAACCTCACTCGTTCTCGCCAATAGCCTCTGAGACATGGTTGTAAGAGAGGCAGCATATTGAGCACTGAGGGTTCTTGATGCTGCAACAATTTCAGGATCAGATTTACTAGATAGATATATCTCTGCTCCTATCATGGTGTTGACAGCCTCAGGAGAAAATATGAGTGGTTGAGGTATAAAAGGTTCATGGTTCAAATCTGGGACATTAGAATTTCTATCAGACATAATATCATTCTGAATGAACAACAACTGAATCTATGAGGAATGCGAAATCTTTTTGCTGGAGTAAACCAATGGTAAAATTGGTTATATTTAAACAACAACCCGAAGGCTTCAAATCTCTTCAAGATCTCGTTTGTCCACAATGTCAAGCGGATTTGATTTTCCGCCGAACCGATAATATTAGACCTCAAAGCTTTTACAGCTTTTATCATACATAGATGGTTTCCAATGTTATTTCCGCCGTATATAAACAAGTTCTTCCTAATAACGCCGAATGAGGGGGAGAAAATTTTAGATGAAAATATTATCATACTCTCTCTAAATGCATTATTTAGTTGGAGATCGTGTTTAAATTCTTAACTTGTTATATATACTGAAATTATATTTGCTTATTACTTGAAACACTAATGCATATTATCAGGGGGAGTTTAAGTATTACTGCAGGTATCAGATTTCTATTAAGTTTGTCAACCAGATATTATTTTTCATCTTCAAATCACTCAGAGATTATTGCAATTCATGAAACAAGTCGAGAGTATATTTGGCTGAGATCAATGACTCAACATATCCAAGAAAAGTGTGGTATTTTGATAGCTCAACAATTTTATACGAAGATAATGCTGCTTGTATCACTCAAATCAAAGGAGAATATATCAAAGATACGATCAAGTGATAATCTGGCAGATTTATTCACGAAGACATCACCAACTGCGACATTCAAGAAAATTGTGCAGAATATTAAAATGTGAAGACTCAAAATCTATCGTCATGCACTTTCCAGGGGGAGTAAAAGTTCTGAAGACTTGTGTTGATTGTACTCTTTTTCCTTCGCTAAGGTTTTATCCCATTGGGTTTTCCTTTGCAAGGTTTTAATGAGGAAATCTTAAAAGCACTTGTGGATACATAAGAAGACTGTACTCTTTTTCCTTCGCCATTGGTTTTTCTTCCCACTGGGTTTTTCCTTGGCAAGGTTTTAACGAGGCAGATTGTTTATGGGTGGTCATTCAAGGGGGAGTGTTATGAATTCTGTAAGTGGAGGGACGGCAGCCGCCCCCTGTCCCACCACTAAAATTATGTGAATGACTCCACCACTATTATTTTAAAATCTGCATAGTAACTTGCATAGTGACTTGCATAGTAACTTGCATAGTAACTTCAACGCCTATAAATATGGGTTTCAGTTGTAATGAAATTCATAAGAAAATTGAGAGAGAAAGAAAGTTTCAGAGAATTTCTTTTATATTTCTCTTGCAATAGTAGTAGTTTTCTTTTTAGTTTTATAACAATTTATAATATTTTAATTATAATTAAAATAATTATTAATTTGTAATAAATTAATAGTTGTTAAAATATATGACTCATATCTAATAAATATATGGTAGAGAAATATTTTTATAAATTTTCTTAAATACGTCCATATACTTAGGGTTAATATAAGTACATATGATATAAGTTATGTAACATCCTAATTTTGATGATAATAAAATTTTGTTATTCGTTTTTATAGATGTAGGCATATCGTCAAATTACATAAATTTTTGTATTATTTTTCTCTTCCTTTCTTTTTCGATTATTCCATATAAATCTCTAGTGTCGCCAAAATAAACACACACATATAAAAGTTAGCTAGTCTGCGGCCATTCTTCTCATGATCAAACACTTAAAGGCATTCCTTTCTTTTTCTTCATAGTGATGTGTACAAAAAATGAAAGATATGCAAATCTTATTATATATGTAAAAACACGTACTAAACGTTATTAGAAATGTGTTCTTTTCAGCTTGGGGGGACGAGGATCATGAGTACACCCCGGCCCCTCGATCGTCTCCAATTTATGGCTTTGCCCCTGCTACCAATGTTACTTGTCTAGATCATTTCTAGCAAATTGCGTATATATGTCATATGTGTGTGTGTGTATATATATATATAGGCTCTTTCAAAATACAGATCACTGTTTTCTCTATACGTATTACGAATAATATGACTTTACAAATAGGGAAATAGAATTCTACTGATGTCTCAGATCATGTACTGGATAAGGTTTAGTACCATAAAGAATAGCTGCCCTTTTTTTTTTTTGTTTCTATAGATCAAACCTAGCTATACACATATTATATGCGGCTTGTTTACAAAAATCAATGGATATGAAATGCTCCATATTTCACGTACGTGTGGCTGATCATCGAAAGTTTTCTTGGCTCTACTGTGCGAGGAAAACCAATGGGTAATAATGAAAGAATAGCAAATGACAGATTGAGTGAGCTTTTTTTTTTTTTTAAACCAAAGCACATATATATGTATGTATGTATATATATATATATATATATATATATATATAGATGATAATATGAGGAGTACCGGCTAGGTCTTGCTATATACAAAACTGGCTGAACAGCACGGGTTCCCCTCACTTGGCTGTAATGGGGCCCCTTTTGATTTTTGTCACTAAGCCGACGTTTTAGGGTTTGAGAGACGACCGGGCTTCTGACAATGTAGGGAAAGAACCACATGCTTATGTCCATAGAAAAGGGAAAGCGAATTAGGGTCCATTTTTGTTGCGTAGTTGGTATATATCGTCTAAATTTGTGACCATGAAGGTGTAGGGTCTACGGCATTAAGTCTAGGCTTTACCAATATATATATCTACTTCAGTACTTGAAATATGAATGCGTATATTTTTCTAAAATCACAGATCACTAGGGCTGCTCTCCGACCCGACCCGACCCGACCCAGTATGGCATGCTTCCGACTCGACCCGAAATAATTAACTTCCGATTACCGATTACCCGTTTATCCCGATTACCCGATTTCATCTACTTTCTTTTCTTCCTTTCCAGAGATTCAAACAAAAATCCCATTCCCAGAATATTCAAACACAAATCCCAAATCAACAAATCTCATTTTCAATTTTCAGAGTATCCAACAAACCTCATTTCTAGATAATCCAAACAAAAATTCAAATCAACAAAAAATTCAACAAATTTTGAGCACAAGCCCTAAGCAATTCTCGATCACCCCGAACACTTCGCCTCTCGTCCTCTGTCGCAGTCTTGGAATCACAACCACTTTGCCTCTCGTCGGCTTCACGACCTGGTTGCTGCCACCATCGTTCCCACGAGCCACGAGTGGAGATGGAGATGGATCGGCTCAAGGAGATCGAGCGATTGATAGAGAATCAAATGGATTTGGCATGAAGGAGAGTGAGAATCATTGTCGTGAACTGTGAAGGATAGTGAGAATCGTTACCGCCATTCTTGTTGCAGTAGAAAGAGAAAGTTAGAGAATAAGGTGGATGCCGGTGATTTGAACTTCCCTAGTGAGCTACGCTTGGCTGTTTAAGGTGGACGCCGGCGACAGGAAGCTTGGTCCGACAAAGTCTGGAGGTTGACGACGACGAGAGTGGAGACAAAGAGAAACGAGAAGAGAAGACAGAGAGAGAGAGGATGACAAAAATCGAAGATAGAGAGAGAGAGTGAGATTGCAAAAATGAAGTAATCGGGTAACGGGTATTTCCGTTTCCGATATTTATGGTAATTGGGTCGAGTAATCGGATCGGAACAATTCGGGTAATTGAGTCGGGTCGGTCGGTCGGTTGTTTTGTTCAGCCTTACAGATCACGAGTCTTCACAACCAATCAGTAGTTTCGCTTTTCCTTTAAAGAATTAATGGCAATGGATATTAGGAAAATAATTTCGTTGCCATCTAGAATTATGGCCGTATTTTATGATTTCTTTTTTCTTTTTTCTTTTGGAATAAGATACCGACCACAATTAGCATGATTGTGTTCTGCCAGTTCATCGTTCATGAGGTTTTCATCAGTGTCAACCCCCCTTTTTTTATGGTTTGAAAGATCAATTATAAGTACGTATTAACATTTTTTCAATAGTTCTAAATTATGTTAAGTTTGAAAATCAGTATACATTAATATATATGCATGCGCGCGCGCAACGATTTTCTATAACAGAAAGTTTTGCCTTTCTATCTTACAATATTTCTGAAAAAACAATATCATGGCAATTATTCCACCTTCGATTCCTGCCCTCAGGCCGGTAAATCTTTGAAGCAATCTAAACTGAGGTTATAAATAGGCTTATTCATCCGGCCGGTCCGGCCTTAAAAAATCTTTATTTTCTATTAGTTTTGAAAATTTATTTTTAAGAGGTTTAAGAAAATTAATTTTTCGGATTCAAAATTCTCGAATTCAAATGAACAAGCCTAATTATAAGTTTTTAGCAGTTTGGATGAGTAATTTTATTCTCAAATCAGTTTTAGAATATTAATATATTATCTAAAAATATTTATATTGTATAATTTAATTTAAAAGATAAATTTAAAATTTTGAATCTTATAAATCAAATTTTATATTTAAATAGTGAATGATATAATTTACAAATAAACTTAAAAATCGTATAACTCCTCTCGGACTGGACAGTAGAATAACTTTTCTCGGACCAGCAATATTCTTTAGCTACTATTCGAAGGGCCGCCAATCCCTGCATTAATGCTCGAAGCCAATCCCTGCATTAATGCATGTATGCTTCCGAAGTCAGATTCAGAGACGACAAAAGAGGTGAACATCAAATTAAGGGCTAAAAAACATGGCTTGCTACCTTAATTACCAGCCCCAGGAAACCAAGCTCCAACCTGGATTTGACATTTCCAATTTCCACTGCATCCATGTTGATCAAGACACTTCATGAGTCTTCAAATTAAAAGGTTTTATACGACAAACTTTTCAAAGAAACGCATTTAGTTCATCAACGGATCAATTGATATTAATTAGAGATTATATTAAATCAAATATTTGAATTGAGACTCCCCATTAATATTAATTGATAGAAATGTCTTCCCTTAAAATTGAAAATAATTACAACATTAATGATAATAGTTATAAATATAAGAGATCGTTGATACATTGGAATAATCTGATCAGTATATATATACGAACAGTTAAAAATTAATTCCAGTAAACTATGCTCGATTAAGTTATGGTTTTTTTTTTTCCTTACTTTCTTATAATTAATTTATTTCCTTTATTTCCAAACCATAAAAGAATCATGATCTTGCAAAACTCATTTAATTATTTACTTGGTATATATGGGTTTGAATCTTGAACTCCCCAAGCATTCAAACAAACAGAAAAGGGATCTCATGTCGTGTGCATGACTCATGGGGAATTAAGTAACTAAAGTTAATCCGATGTGACTGATAACAGGAACTAAATTGATTCCATCCGTGATCAATGCAGCTCATCAAGCAGGCCATAAATGAACAATATATCTCTGCAATCAAAGAAAAATCAACGAATACAAGAAAGCTAGCCGTTAGCACTTGTGTATATTTCCATATAGATAGTTTCCATAAGTGACTCTGTTTTCTTTCTTTGTTATATTCTCTTAAGCTTTACTAAAAAACCTTGTATGTATATAGCCGCTGGTGGCTGTACATGTAAGACCATCTATGATGAAATATATTTTTCATTCATATAATCTTAACTTTCTTCATGGTATCAAGAGTCAGCAAAGGCTAAAGTCATCCAATATTTTTTTTCTCTTTCATTTCTTTTCTACCAACAACATACACAAATGGGTTCTTTCTCTTTCAACGTTGGAAATTTTGTAACCCTCCGTCTCAATAACGAGAACTATCCACTATGGAGAGAACATTTTTTCATCTTCTCTGAAAGTCAAGATCTTGTTAGGGTCCTCGATGGCATGATTTCAACTCCTGATGCACACAACTTTGCTCTTGAAGGTTCTAGCGATGGATAGAAGATGAAAATCCTACTTATAATTCATGGAAACATGCTGATCATCTTCTCCAAGGTTGGCTTATTGGCACGCTTACAGAAGAGGCCCTTGGCCTTGTCATTGGTGTTGATTCCGCATTAAAAATATGGACTGCTCTTCGCGAGGCTTATGCTCAGTCCTCTTAGGAATGCAAGTTCCAACTTCGCCAAGAATTATCCTACTTATGTAAGTCATCTGATACTTCTCTAGATGATTCTCATTAAATTCAAATGCTTGTGTGATAGCCTTGCCGATATTGAAAAACATGTGGAAACAAAGAAGAAAATTTATGCCTACTCAACAGCTTGGGAGCACAGTATGAAAGCTTCACAACGACAATACTCAAACCTCCTATGCCCTCTTACGCTAAGGTCGTTCCACTCTTTCAAACTTCAACATTTGACAAAAATTACATGTTGCAGAAACGCACACTCAGGTTGCCTTCTACGGTAACAAATACAAGTGACCTCCCAACTCAAACAAGCCCGGAAATTGCAACCACAACAACCATCATTTCTCTTCAAAAGCCAAATGTTTCCATCATCAAAACAATAGAGAGCCTCAAGACAATTCTGGCAACAATGGAAGCCTTCCCCAATGCCAAATCTGTAAGAAATTTGTCCACCAAGTTCTCAAGTGCTGGTACCGGTTCGACAATGCATACCAAGACAATGACATCCCTCAAGCTTTGGCTGTCTTTACTCGTAACAATTCTAACGACCATGAATGGATAACTGACACGGGAGCAACGACACACAAGACCTCCAATACAGGTATCTTATATAATATTCGCCCCTACACTGGTTCCGACAAGGTAATGGTAGATAATGTCACTCTTCTTTCAATCACACACATTAATGATACACATATTGGTACTAAACCGCTTCAACTCTCCCTTAATTCTGTCTTATTAGTTCTTGAACTTGAAAGAAATCTCTTATCTATAGGACAACTAACCCATGATCATCCTGTTAATTGTGAGTTCTTTGGCATTGGCTTTGTTATTAAGGATCGAATCACCAATCGGACACTGTTGAAGGGCCACAAAACAGGTAGTCTCTACACCATTCAGTCTCCACAGCAAACATTGTTCTCTACTCGGTTCCAAGTTGCTCCTTTCGACATATGGTACCAAAGGCTTGGTCACCCACAACCTACTGTTGTGAACCTTCTCAAGTCTCTTAATCTCATTCAAGTAGTTGGCGAAAATAAACTGAACTTTTGCAACAGTTATCAAATAAGCAAATTTAGTAGATTACCTTTTATGCTTTTACCTGAAAATAAATTTGGTTTGTTAAAGAAATTGCACTATGATCTTTGGGGCCCTGTGTCAATACAATCCTTAGATAAATTTAATTATTATGCAATGTTGATTGATGATTTTAGTCGCTTCGTTTAATTTATTCTGTTAAAGCATAAATCTGATTTTTATAGTCACTTTTGTGACTTTGTTAAATATATATATATTATTAATTCTCGACTCAAATCAAAGTGTTCCAATCCAATGGTAGCGGAGAATCCATAAGCACCGACTTCACAAGCTTCCTAAAAGACCAAGGTATCATTCAGCAAATGTCATGCCCATATACTCTGAAACAAAATGGTGTTGCTGAAAGACGTCACAGAAACATTAGGAAACTCGGACTAACTATGCTCTCTCACAGCAACATGCCAAAAAAAATTTGGGTGGAAGTTTTTTCCATAATCGTGTTCCTGATCAATCGAACCCCCTCCTTCACACTTGGTAATGATCTCCTTTTCTTAAATTATATGGTAAGCACCCAAGTTATTCCTCCTTAAGTATTTTTGGCTCAAAGGGCTTTCCATATATTTGGACTAACATCACATATAAGTTTGATCCAAAATACTTACCTTACATTTTTATGGGTTATAGCACCAAACATAAATGTTATTAACGTTTTTATCCTCTTACATGAAAAATGTATATTTTACGCCATGTTGTTTTTAATAAACAACAATTTCCTTACAAAAATTCCTAAACTTTTTAATATGATAATCCACACTTGCCTGGTCTTTTATCCACATTTATTGAATGGTTGGATTGTCCCAAGGATCACACCACTCAAACCCCACGGCAACCTTCCACTGCACCTACACCAAATTTTTTTCTAAATATTACAGATGCCCAGCACCCTCAATCCATTTTACCGTCAATCCATTTTACCGATCCTCACGGCACCTCCCACTACTCCCACTACATCTTCTCAATCCCCACCCCCTTCCCCAAACGTACCATCCTCTATATCTAAACTATAAGCCTCTCTCCCTCATCTTTCCACTCCATCAAACAACCGTATGGTTACTCGCCTACAATCTAGTATCCGTAAACCCAATCCACGATATGTTAATTTATATACAACTTTATGTTTGCCACAGATTCCCAAGAACATTCGGTTTGCTTTAAATCATGAAAGTTGGACTCGTGCTATGCATGAGGAACTTGCAATCTTATCAAAAAATAACACTTGGACTTTGATCCCTTGTACACCTGACATGCATGTTATTGCCAATACATGAGTGTTTAAACATAAGTTTAATGCTAACGGCACTCTTGAACGCTTAAAAGCTAGGCTAGTCGCCATTGGTTATTAACAAATTGATGGAATTGATTTCCTTGAAACCTATTATCCAATTGTCAAATTTGGAACTAATGAAACTGTTTATCTATTGCTCTTGTGCGCATGTGGGAAATCTGCCAACTAGACGTAAAAAATGCATTTCTCCATGGCTTCCTTCGAGATCCTGTATTCATGAAACAACCTTCGAGTTTTAAAGATCCCTCTCAACCCAATCATGTTTGCAAATTGCATCGTGAGTTGTATGGTTTAAAACAAGCCCCAAAGTCTTGGTTTCATCGATTTAGTTCCTTTCTAATTGAATATGGTTTCTCTTGTTGCATATCAGATCCTTTCTTATTTACTTTTCATTCAAAAACTGATACTATTTTTTTATTACTATATATCGACGACATATTACTTACAGGTTTCAATTCTGTTGTCTTGAATAAACTTGTTCATGTTCTTAATTCTGAAATTGATATGAAAGACTTGGGTCCCTTACATTACTTTCTTGGCATTTAGGTCACACATAATTCTCAAGGTTTGTTCCTTTCTCAAACTCAATATGCTATGGACTTGCTTCAATGTGCACAACTGATAGCATGCAAACCGGTTGTCACATTAACTTGCCCTGACTTATCCTTTAGTGTCAACTTGGTGGCTCAACACATGCACAATCCCTCTCAATCTCACTTCCAAATGGTCAAAAGAATATTGCACTATGTCCATGGTACCATTGACCTTGACTTTTAAATATTCTCAAATTCTACTTTGGATCTCTCAGTCTTGCCGACACCGACTGGGCTGGATATCTAGAAACACACCGTTCAACCTCTAGTTTTTGTACCTTCCTTGGCCGAAATTGTATATCGTGGAGTTTCAAAAAATAACATACCGTTTCGCACTCAAGCACGGAAGCAGAATATCATAGTCTTGCCCATACAACTGTCGAAGTCACCTTGTTAGCCATCCTGCTTCGTGAGTTTCGTGTTCCTTTAACCAAGACTTCCCTTCTTCTCTGTGATAATGTCAGTGCACTCAACCTCAATCTCGCAGTAAGCATATCGATATCGACTATCATTTTGTAAGGGAACGTGTTGCTTTAGGTCTCATTCAGACGTGCCATGTATCAAGCTCCAATCAGCTAGCTGATCTCTTTGCCAAACCTCTCTCTCATGCTTAGTTAATCACGCTAGCAACCGAACTAAACTTTTGCAAGCGGCTCAATTTAAGAAGGGGTGATAACAAGAACCAAATTGATTCCATCCGTGATCAATGCAGCTCCTCAAGCACGCCAAAAATGAACAATATATCTCTGCAATCAAAGACAAATCAACAAATACAAGGAAGCTAGCCGTTAGCACTCTTTTGTATATTTCCATATAGATAGTTTCCATAAGTGACTCTATTTTCCTTCTCTGTTATATTCTCTTAAGCTTTACCCAAAAACCTTGTATATATATAGCCACTGCCTATACATGTAAGATAATCGATGGTGAAATATATTTGCCATTCAGTACAATCTTAAATTTTTTCAATTACATATATTCCATACGCAATCCTATAGGACCCTCACCTAGCCACGTCCCAACTGATCCTAAGGTGTAACGAGTACTCAAATATTTTAAGTTAGTTAAATTCATTATAAGCAATACGAGTATTTGTAATTAATTATTTGTAATAAAAAATATTATTTATGATAAAAACAGAACTTATTTTAATTAAAAATAATTATTTTATTAAAAACAACTTATTGCAAATTAAATAACAATTTTGATCTTGTACTAGTGTTTGAGAGAGTCGGGCTATATTTGTATGTTGAGCTAATTGATCTCAAATAATGATCGAAACATAAAAGTGAAAAATAATAAATAAAATAATAATAAAGCTACTGCACTTACCAAACACGACCATGATCTCAAGAGCCGGTGCTTGATCATCATGAATTAATGGTCTTGACACGAGTTCGGACGTTATTCACGATTCTCATTGTTAAATATTTGTGCATATTGAAATTAGTTGGGATTATATCCCAAACACCAAATTCCTTGTAATTCCTGTAAATTATCAAACAAAGGACGATTGAGAAAGTCCAAAATTATGGTCATTTTCATTCATTAGTTTGAAGTTTATTCGCCTTTATGGAGGTAAGTACGTTGTCACTTTCAACAGTTTTTTTGTTTTGTAAACTTTGTATCCCACTTTCTTTTTTTTTCTTAACAACTTTGTATCCCACTTTCAATAGCTTTTTGCTTACATAATTGAAATTTTGTACCATTTCGAATCTCCCCAAGAATTCATTTTTTAAAAGAAACTACCTTCAATCCGGGAAAACAGTATCACTAGCCCAAAAAGTTAATATCAAGGGTTCTTTACCTTTATTTAAAATCATTATAAAAAAATAAATATTTATAATAGATTATTTATAGTTGTGATAACTATTTATAATTAAAGTAGACTAATTTTAATAAAAAATAATTATTTCAACAGAAAATAACTAATAATAAATAAACAATTTTCTTTTAGAATGAACTATTCTTTTACCTTCCTATATAAAAAAAAAAAACTATTTTTTTACCTTTTATAGTTTTATCTTTAGAGGCTTGTCCATTTGTGCATTGAAAATTGAAAAACAGTTTAGAATTAATTCTTTTTAAAAAAGAATAATAATAATAATTCCTATTATTTATTTATAAGAGATTTGGAACCGACCCGGGTATATATATATGGTTTTTGGGGCTAGAATTTTTTTTTGTTTTAGTAATTTGTTAAGAAACAGAAGATTATTATGGGGAAAAAACGACGACAAAAAAAAAAAAAAAAAAAAAGCGGACACTATTGGGTTGAGACAGCCCATTAAGGTTGTCCAGTTTCTCCTATTGAAATAGCCCATAACCCCAACTCATAAGAGAATTGGCAACAAAGACGAGGATCCTCTGTCCTTACCAGTGATCTAAACACTAACCAGAATGCGTCCCTTTCTCTCTGCATCTCGCCAAAACCCCCCAAAACCCTAATTCCACAAGTTTGACTGCATCAAGAGGTTAATTTTACCTTCTTTCCCATAAAGCATCTTCTTCAATTTTCTTTCTTTATTATTAAACCGGGTTTTTAGTTTGCTTTTAACTTTTTCATCCCTTTGTATTGTCTGTTGATCTTTTAGGGTTAATTGAATGTATAGTTAATTAGTGTGTTGATATTGATTAGATTGATATGACCCAACCTTCTGTGATACTTGCAACGGCGAGCTATGATCACACAATTCGGTTTTGGGAGGCCAAAAGCGGCCGTTGCTACCGTACCATCCAATACCCGGATTCGGTTTGTTCCTAAATCCTCGGTTTCTTTGTTCCTCTAATGCTCTTTGCGCATGATTTGGTTGTATATTTTGTTTAAATGAACTTAGATTATTTTTCTTATGTAAATCTACGGCATACACAGTGAAGTGATCGGCTTTATGAAATATGTGTAAAACCTTAAACTTAGAATAAACCATTATTTCTGTTCACGTTTTAGGTCAGAATTCCAAAGAATAAAAAGTAAAAACTTGAATATCTTCTTTGTTTTTCCATCCACACTATTTACCGGCCTTCATTCTTTTATTAGATTTTCTGATGATTCTAAATTTTGTGATGGTTCTGATTCACCGTGTGTGATACACACAGCATGTCAATCGGCTTGAGATAACCCCAGACAAACGCTACCTGGCTGCAGCTGGTAATCCTCACATTCGATTGTTTGATGTCAACTCTAGCAGCCCTCAACCAGTATGTGATCCCATGGCTGATCTGGTTTTTATTTATCATTAGGGGAGGAAAAGAACCAATTTCATCTCTTTTTACTATGTTTTCTGGACTTTCATATGTTCTTCTATAGGCTGATGTGGGTTATTTTCTCCAACTCATTACAGGTGATGAGCTATGATTCGCATACTAATAATGTGATGGCAGTGGGGTTTCAATGCGATGGAAATTGGATGTATTCAGGTTCTGAGGATGGCACAGTAAAGATTTGGGATTTGAGGTAAAGTAAACCTTCCCCAATAAACTTGTTTCTGGTCTATGTTTATTATTATTTTTTGTGTGCCCTTTTTATATTACTTAGACTTACTCTTTAGATCAAGTGCAGGGCTCCAGGTTGTCAAAGGGAATATGAAAGCCGAGCAGCTGTCAACACTGTTGTGCTCCACCCAAATCAGGTTGACTGGTTAAATATAATAGCTTTAGTTACAGCCATTGAAATTTGCTTCAGATAGGAATGCTGGTAGTTCTACATACTGCTGAGAAGAGAGGGAAACGTAACAAAAGCATGAATTTTCTATTTCCTTGTTAGCTTGTGGCAAGGAAATGGGATCTTAAAGTACCTTATTTTGCAAGTTCCCTTGGCATTTTGCTCTTTTATAGTTTTTAGGGGTTGTTTGGGATGGTAGAAATTCATCTTCCATTCATAACCTTGGTAGACAAGTAAATTGTTCTTCCCTTCTTGTCACTTCTCCAAAAAAGAAGATAACAGATTTCTTTCACCAGTGCTTTTGTTGGTATGTCCACGTTGAATATAGACTTATGGAAAAAAAATTGTTTCTTTCACCAATGATTTTGTCCAATATGTCCATGCTGAATATAAATAAATATTTTTTTTGATGTAATAAGCCACTTTATTGATGAGAATATAACAAAGCATAGTCTGAGTATACAGGAAGTATACAAAGAAAAATACGCCTAGTTACGTTCTACTAGTTTGAATTAAAAGACAAGAAATCGTGCACATTGCTTCCATAAGGTACAAAAGCTGAGAACCAAAGTAAGAGAGTATGCAGAAAAAACTCTTGAAGCTCTTCCATTGTTCACTCTATCTTCAAAACAACGCTCGTTTCTTTCTGACCAGATACACCACATAATACACAATGGAATCATCTTCCATGCAGCTTTCACCTGTGGACAACCTTTGATCCCTTTCCAACAAGCAAGCAAATCAACTACCTTGGCCGGCATCACCCACGCCACGTGCACACGCCTGAAAACAACATTCCACAAAGCCCGTGTCACCAATGCAAAAGTAGATGATTCACTGATTCGCCGTGGGCTTTACACATACAACACCAATCCATCACTATCATGCCCCTCTTTCTCAAATTGTCTATGGTAAGAATTTTTCCTAGAGCAGCAGTCCACACAAAGAAAGCCACTTTGGTGGGTGTACTAGACCGCCAAATACTCTTCCATGGGAATGCTACGTGTCCTTGGGAAGCCAAGATTGTGTAGTAAGTTTTTACTGTGAATTTCTTGCTGGCTATGTTCTTCCACTGAAGCTTGTCCCCTTGCATCATCCTATGACTAGTGGAATGTAGCAAATTGAAAAAGTCTAAAATAAGAGGCAATTCCCAGTCATGGTTGCCCCTTGTGAAGAGGATGTTCCATAGTGGGACACCATGATCAAATGATAGCAAATCTGCCACTGAAGCCTCCTTGTTCATTGCGATGTTATAAAGTACCGGAAAGGCTCTCTCCAAGGGAGTAACTCCACACCAAGCATCTTTCCAGAATCTAACTCTGGTGCCCTCTCCAATCACAAAGCGGGTATGGTTTACAAAGCACTGCCAACCCCCTCTAATATATTTTCAGAGGCCCGTACCATGCCTCCCCCTTACCGCGTTAGTGCACACCATCCCCCCCATGCACCTCCATGCCTGGAATCAATGACTTCTTTACATAAAGATTCTCCCTCATTATGGTATCTCTATAACCATTTTCCCAATAACGCTTTGTTGAAGGTTTTTAGGTTATGCACCCCCAACCCTTCCCCAGTGATTGAGGAACAAATTTTATTCCAATTTACAAGATAGAATTTAGTTTCCTCCTCCAATCCGCCCCATAGGAACCTTGGAAAGAGTTTCTCCATTTTATTTGCCACCCCTGCAGGCAATGGGAATAGGGATAAAAAGTAAGTCGGGATGTTCGATAAAGTGTTCTTGATCAAAGTGACCCTCCCCCCCTTAGAAAGATACAATCTTTTCTACCCCGCCAATCTCTTTTCCACTTTCTTAATGACCTTATCCCAAATTGCTTTAGCTTTAAAGGTGGCACCTAACAGAAGTCCCAAATATTTCATTGGCAGAGAAGATACTTTGTGTCCTAAGAGAGCTATAAAACTATCAATGTGTGGTACCACTCCCACCGCCACCATCTCAGATTTGCCAAGGTTTATCTTGAGTCCCGAGACAGCTTCAAAGCATACTAGAAGAGCACGTAAAACATGGATTTGGCCCTGATTCGCTTCACAGAATAGTAGAGTATCATTTGCAAACAAGAGATGTGAGATCATTGTAGGACCATTAACCCCATTACCCACTGAGAAACCAGCTAAGAGGCCTATTTCCCAATTGTCTTCATCATCCATCCAAGCGCTTCCATCACAATGACGAAGAGGAAAGGTGATAGTGGATCCCTTTGTCGCAACCCACGAGAGCTGCTGAAAAAACCTGCTGGGGTGCCATTAATTACCACTGAGTAACGGGCTGTAGTGACACAGTGTCGAATCCATAAGATCCACCTATCTCCAAAGCCACATCTGCCAAGCATGTAAAAAAGAAAGTCTCAATTCACGTGATCATAGGCTTTTCCCATATCGAGCTTGCAAAGAATACCCGTTAGACCCTCCTTAAGCCGATGATCTACACATTCATTAGCAATAAGTACTGGATCAAGTATCTGTCTTCCCCGAACAAAGGCATTCTGCGATTTTGAAATAATATGCCCCATAACCCAGCTCAATTGATTAGTAAGCACTTTTGAAATAATCTTATACACCCCACTGACCAGGCTAATGGAGCAAAAATTTTCAATCTCCGTTGCGCCCGGTTTCTTTGGTATGGGTGCCAAGAATGTCG
Organism: Platycarya longipes; assembly: GCA_036559045.1. Lineage (NCBI taxonomy): Eukaryota > Viridiplantae > Streptophyta > Magnoliopsida > Fagales > Juglandaceae > Platycarya > Platycarya longipes. The sequence goes on from CM071798.1 coordinate 4,124,350, forward strand.
CATTGAGACTTTTTTCAAACTTTCTGAATGTGTGAAACTCCATAAACACTTGCATAATGTCTGTTTTCACCACCTCCCAACAGTGTTGAAAGAAGCCCATGGAGAAACCATCTGGCCCAGATGCTTTGTCTTTAGCCATACTGTTTATAACTTTGCGGACCTCATCTTTCCATCCAATTTGCACTCTGCACATCAACAGACTCAAAAGGCAAATCATCGAGCTTTGGCCTCCAAGAGGTCAACTCTGTGAGAAGGTTCTCATAAAAGTTCACAATGTGGTTTTCTATGTCAATGGGAGAAGACAGGACATGGTTACCTGATGTGAGTGTCTCAATGGTATTGTTACGCCTGTGTGAGTTAGCCACTTTATGGAAAAACTTAGTACCCTTATCTCCTTCTTTTAACCATAAAGCTCTAGATTTTTTACGCCACGAGGTTTCCTCCATCAACAAGACCCTCTCTAGATCCATAGCCACAACATTCTTCCACCCCAAACTTTCTTCAAAAGATTCTCCTGTCAACACCTGCCCCTCCAACTCTTGAAGCTCCCTCATTAAATCATTCTTTTGATTGTCAAGGCAACCAAAGGCTTCCATATTTCACTTCTTAAGGTCCTTCTTCAAAGCTTTAAGCTTGCTTGAGAGGATAAAGCTTGGAGTGCCTGTGAACTGATATGAGGACCACCACTCACGAACCTTCTCCACGAAGCCCTCAACTGCTAACCACATATTCTCAAATTTGAAGTAACGACGGCCCCTGTGGATGCCACCACAATCTAGTAATATGAGAAAATGATCCGAGCAAAGGCACACTAAACTTTTTTGGCACAACCCCGGATAGTGTGCTTCTCAAGAGGGGGAAATAAGGAACCTGTCCAACCTCGACCACCCCCTATTATTAGACCATGTGTATTCGCCCCCAGTTAGGGGGAGATCCATGAGATCCAGATCCAACAAGAACTTTGTGAACTTCTCCATTGCCCCAGAAGAGCTGTGATGTCTCGATCGCTCACTAGGAAAGCGGGTGATGTTAAAATTTCCACCCATACACCATGGTACCTCCCATAAATAATATAGACCCGACAATTCCTCCCATAGCCTCCTCCTCTCACTATCCAAACTAGACCCGTAGATGCCAACAAACACCCATTCCCATCCATCTATAACATTTCTGAAGCGAATAGCGACCGTGCAAGTACCAACACAATCCTCTAACATATCTACCACTCTTTTGTCCCACATTACTAGAACACCCCCCGATGCTCCGACCGAAGCCAAGTAGGACCAACCAACATATGGGCATCCCCACAAACTACGGACAAGTCTTCTATCCATGACTCGTAATTTCGTTTCTTGAGAACAAACTACATCTACTTTCTACATCCACAAAAGAGACTTTATACGTAGGTACTTATTGCGGTCATTTTGCCCCCGCACATTCTATGAGAGAATTTTAGGTTTCATTAACAAAGGTAAGTGCCCTTTCCTTCATTCTATCTCTTCCCACGCTGCCCACCTTACCATCATAGTTAATAGAGCATTGAAGCCGTTTAAGCTCTTTGTCTCTCTTTGGGGTAGCTTTCAATCTACTTTCTTCCATAGCTACAATAAGTGCCCTGAATTGTCTTCAAATCCTATGCTAGACATCCCAAACATAGTTTGCAACTCCTCCACCTTCTTAAAGAACCAATTTGGATTGGGTGTAGAGGGTAACATGCATAAAGGCGCCACTTCTCCATCCTTAAGGCACTTTACTTCCCTTGGAACTATTTGTGAACCTCCATTCTCATCAGAAGCCCCTACTTTCTGGCTAACAATTTCCCCTTCATCTTTCTCATTTTCACATTGTGATATACCTTCAAGATCTCCCAATACTGCAAATCTGTTCTGCTATGAGGGCTGCACACATCCAATGTCCTCTGCTATAACAAGAGCACGCGAGTTCTCGGCACCGGGAACGGCATCCTCAGCAACGACATCCTCTGCTCTAATTTCTGGGGTGCAAGACACCAGAATTGGCGTCGGAATTACCGGCGACCTGTTCTGTGCCGGATCCACGTTGCCTTTGTCGGTAACGGTATCAGCAACGGCCACGTACACAGGAGCTGGAACCCTCGCTTTGAAAACCCCCTGCTCCGACAAACCTGTGCGTGCCGGTAGCCTTGCCGACGACACTGCGGCGGTCGATGCGGCAACCGGAAATTGCGCCGGCAGCGTCTGGACGAGCCCGCTCAACGATGGGCCTTGCCCTGATGTTTTTCTCTAGATTCGGTTCCCCTTCAGATGCCCCTGATCGTGGCCGCTGCTATGGGCCAGGATTTCCTTGCCTTTGGGCTGCCTGATACGAAGCCCATGCTAGGAAGGGCTTATGGCTTTTGTTTGACTACTGCAATAATACATAATGCTTGGATCATTAAATTATTACACAACATGATTGCAAAATAATTAGATGGTTGAGTATTTGCTGTTTACTAAGTTAACTATGTTTACTATGCTTCATGGTAGTGCTTTTAGTTTTTTGTCTAACTTGTTAATTTTATTGTACTTATATCACCTAGCAGACTGAACTCATATCAGGAGACCAAAACGGGAATATTCGTGTGTGGGATTTAACAGCAAACTCATGCAGCTGCGAATTGGTATGCTTTGTTGTTTTCTTTTTCAGTGCATCTCACCCTTTTTTCTGGGATAAGGATTTGCAAATTCAGTATGTATTTTGTCTGTTGGAACTGTTTCTGTATGTTACAGATATCAGACTGTTATTCTTTACCAAAGCAAGCTCGTTTCTTAAGCAGTTAGATATTTTATTATTGATGAGAGAGTAACGTAAAAGATATGACTTGTGAGACCTCTAACTGAAAACTGCCCCAAAAGCACAGAACACCAAATTTTGTGTTGTGGGGAAGCTCTAAGGCACTCGTCATGTCATAAAATCTTAATGATTTTATATATGGCATGATTTTGTTATGAAGCATATGAAATCAACTCTTAGGTCTGAACATATATTCTTGTACCATGCAATTGAATGTGTAAGATGGTCATCTAATCAAAAGGGATTTTGTTTGCATGAGCCAAAGAAAAACAAATCTCCTCAATAAAATGTCTCTCTTTGAAGCATAGGCTGTTAGCATGTCATTGCTATCATCTCTCTCTTTCTCTCTCCTCTCTCTCTCTCTCTCTCTGTGACGTAGAAGAGGTGTGCTTAAAATTATTTCCATTTTGTGGTGTTTGTATAGGTGCCAGAGGTTGATACTGCTGTACGGTCGCTCACTGTCATGTGGGATGGAAGCTTGGTTGTCGCTGCAAATAATCATGGGACATGTTATGTTTGGCGCTTATTGCGAGGGACCCAGGTAGCACATTGAAGCACATAAAAATTTTATGAGAAAGCACAGTTGAGTTGATGGAGTTGATTGTCTATGTTACTCCGGTATCATGTTTGACTTATGCTATGTGGAATGTATATTCTTGCAGACTATGACAAACTTTGAGCCACTTCATAAGCTGCAAGCACACAAGGGATATATACTTAAGTGCCTACTTTCACCTGAGTTCTGTGAACCACAGAGGCAACTCCTTGTACCCATATCTTCATTTTCTCTTTTCTTTTAGCATCAATTGAGTCCACTTTTTCAAATTGCCTTTGTTTATACCTTGTGTTCTTGCTTGTATGAGATGTTTGCTAAATTCTTCTGGCATTGCATTTTCTAGATATCTGGCAACTGCATCTTCTGACCATACTGTCAGAATATGGAATGTTGATGGCTTCACGTTAGAGAAAACTCTAACAGGTATTTATGAAATCTCAACTTGCTATGTTGTTTACATGTCAAAAAACTGACCCAATTGATGCTATTGAGCCAAACATGGTGATGTGATTTTGCAACCCATGTGCTTACCAGGACATCAAAGATGGGTCTGGGACTGTGTGTTCTCCGTAGATGGTGCCTTTCTTATAACAGGTACTTTTTGAGTTCTTGGGCCTTGTAGACTCCCTTTGTTTTCCAAGGCTGATTGGTTTTTAGTAGAGGGTTTAGGCTATATGGCTATTAAATATTTTTTACAGGCATGATTAAGAAAAAAACTCATTCCAACTATTTAATTTAGCAATTTAGCACACAACTCTATTAAATACATTTTCTAGAATCAATCAACAAGCAGCACCTCCTACTCCATATCCTTATTATAATCAAAAATTAATTTTGGGACCTCCATCCTTCATATCCATGTAGCTTCCTCGGATACGACAGCAAGACTTTGGTCCATGACAAATGGCGAAGATATCAGGGTGTATCAGGGACATCACAAAGCTACTGTTTGCTGTGCCCTACATGATGGAGCTGAACCCTCGGCATCGTAAATTCACTGTACATTCTGGTGCGCATGAGCATATGGCAATGACATTTTCATCCATTATCAACATGTATACCTTGTTTGGTTAGATCAGTGGTGTTCGTGATGAATGGGGTAGGATTGAAATCCTCTTCAATCATTTATTCAATTTGGATGGTTAGATTCCGAGAGAGACGTGGCATTGGAGGTTCTCACAGCATTTAATTTTATTGGGGTTGCATGTCTCTGACTCTCTCTCCAAATGCAATCCATCATCCACTTGGAATAACGACAGCTCTCTGACCTCTGTTATTATTGTGGATATAATTTTATTTTATCACGTTTGCTGTACATTTATTTTTTTCATCATTTTTCCAGTTCTAAAGAGGACTTTTTCATTAAACGACTGTAGACTGATATCACATGAACGCCTATCTGAATAAGCATGCCATGTGATCTCGTTTATTTTCACAAATAAGATGAGTTCAATTGAGATAGAAGTTAAAATTGAATAAAATATTATTAAAATATATATATTTTTAATTATTTTTGTTGTAAAATTTGAAAAAAATTAAATTAAATTATTTATTTTATTTTGTGGTAATTTGAAAACGTTATACTATGATTAAAAAATGTAATGAGATAAGTTTGAGAAATTTTGTAATCTTAAATTTCTTGTCGGAGGCCACCTCCATGAAGCCACCCTATGAAATTATTGCATCTCAAGTGATCAGAATCAAAATCATCAATTTCTTCCAATATGCACCTGTTCGGTTAAACTCTTTTGATGTTATAGAATTAAGAAACTCGCAGTGAATGATCTAAAATACATTTAGTGAAATTGAGCTCCTAATAAACAACAAATAGAAAAGGAAGACGTCCGTATCGTCCAAGAGGGATGGAAATGACGTGACGATGCAGTGTGCATACCATAACACCATTAAGGTTTCCTTTGGTTATAACATTTCATGCCTATCACATTAAATGAATTAATTAATTAATACCCACCCTTCACTTACTATGACCATCTCTCTCTCTCTCTCTCTCTCTCTCTCTCATTATATGGCAATACCGGTTTGCTATTGAACCTTTCTTTCTAATGGGCTTATCAAGCTGGGGAAAAAAAAAAAGGAAAAAACATTGTCGCAGGTCAAAACTGAGTGCCACAATCTTCTTAGAGAGTCCCACAGAATTACCATAATTTGACCAGCCGAATAATGAATTGATATTCATACATACCATGTTATACAAAAAATTAAAATTAAAAAAAAAAAAAACGTCACTACTTAAGAGGATTAAAATGGAAACAGACCGAAAGGTATGACACACCTACGAAGCTCATCCAGTGAGTTAGTGCTGCTTGTTTGCTAGACGCTCTTACGTATTCTTGGGCTTCACTGGAGCGATCTTGGAAGGAGTGGAGCGCTCTGATTGTGAGAACCGGATCAAGATGTGCATAAGGAAAGTTATAAAGGCCAAACCGAATGCCAAAAGTGCAATGCCCTTCCACGAGTATAGAAGTTCAGACCATTGGAGGAACTTCAGAGACCCAAATATAAGCAGACATGCCCAAGAGGTAACAACCTGTTCAAGCATGAATAAGTTAATTACTGTTATTCCGAAAATAAACCTTGCAACACCAGAACAGCAAAAAAACAAACCACCCAGGTTAAAACAGTGTCAATTCGTCTGCTGTTTTGTTAGAACAAATATCTCACCAAAAGAGACTTTATTGGCCGACCAGTATCCTGCAATTCTTGATCACTGAAGGTGTCCTCAGCAATATGTTTATCCAATAATGCATCCTGGTAGGCCAAAAGCAAACACCCAGATAAGCACAAGAAAACTGATAAAAAAGTACTGCACACGCAACCAGGTAAATTAGTTGTATGTTTAAGCGTCCAGAATAGCATCTCCATAATAAACATTTCAGATTTGCATAATTGTGATACCGCATTAACAAAACACTGAAAGAAAGCATAGCATGCACCTTGGCGACAAACAAATCTTTGCACCATTGTGAAACAGCATCTTCTGTTTCAGGCATGTCTTTCATCAAATGCCGTTTAATATGCACATGCATCTGCAGTAGAGTCAGCCGTACATGTTTTTCATTACATGAACCAACCAAATATGGTGAAGCATAGCAAAAGCTTCTTGAATCTTAACCGCAAAATTTAGCAACAAAAAAGTAATAATATTTAGGCAAATGTGGAAGCTTATGCTCTCTCTCTCTCTCTCTCTCTCTAACCCTTTTAGATCTTATCTAATCTCTACTATCCTTTATCAATCTCCAATCTTCTCCTTAGGTTGCATTTAGACACTGAGGTGATCTCAGATGATTTGTGAATAGTAGTATTTATGGATTCTATTGAGATGTGTTTGAATGTAAATAGGTTGGGATATATATTTGAATGTAATAGTAGTAAGTTGAGATGTGTTTAAATTTTTGAATGGAAAGTTGAAAAAGTAGTGGATTCAATCAGTGATAGATTTTGAGATGGGTTGAAATCACTTTAACAACCAACCATAGCCTTATTCTTCTTTCCCCAATCTTTGCCATAAACAATGTGCTATTGAATGGTTTCTTGCCATAGGACTAGTAGTAGTGGTACTAGTGCTTTATTTACTCCTAGTCATGACAATAACTGATAGCTCCAGACTTGCACCTGAACCGATATGCTCATTCATTTTAACAAGAAAACATTAGAGAATTTGAAAAAATCAGAAACATCTCCACTTCAAAACGGTTATTACATTCTTTTCCATAAACAATGTGCTATTGAGGCATAAATAACGCCCTAAAACACTATAGATAGTACAAAAAGACTGCTTCAACGGAGGGTAATCAAATGTCAGTAGAAATTCTGCAGCCTAACAAAAATGAACATAATTGAAATGCAAAGTGATACATCAAGTTCCAGGTCCAAATATGACATAGTAGAATGCCGTAGATAAAATAAAACAATTATACCTAGCATGAATGCAAAAGGCAACATTCAAACTCACTTGTTTACAAAGCAGATGACAAAGGAAGAATACCAATTAGGTTGTGTGGTTTTGATTTATTACCCATCAAAAAATGATGTTATGTGGTTTTACAAAAAAAAAACAAAATGAAAAAAAGAGAACTTACTACTTTTACCTATCAAAAAAAGAGAACTTACTACTTTAGTTTGCTTACCACAGAAGACTGCCCTTTAAAGAGTCTTAGCAATGTAGGTGGAGGGGAACTTTTAGGAATAGCCACTGTTATATCATAAATGGCTGGAACAAATGATCGCATATGACTTACAGCTGAAACAAATCCCTGAAAGCAAGACAGATAATAAAGAGCCCATATGAGGGATGTGGCCATGCAAATGAACAATTTATAAGAACAAATCCATTAAGTTTGAAGACTAACATTGATCCCATCCATTAAAAAAAAACACAAAATTATGATGCTAAAAGCACAAACTTCATGGTAGAAGTGCAAATATATAGGGACAAAATAAATATCCAGTAACCTTGTTATACTAGTTATGGGGACTTAAAAGTGGGGCAAAGTTCGACGGTGTCGCTGTACAGTGGATGGTGGATGATGATATACCGTAAGTCAAATGAAGAGAAGAAAAAATTAATTTTCAAAAAAAAAAAAAAGTGCAATAAGAATCTGACCTTAGTACGAGGAATCAAAACATTACGAGGAATGGGCAACCCTGATGAGGCTGCATATTCCTGAGCTGCTAAAAGCTTTGCCTGCGTGAAGCGAGTTCCCTCTACAAACAGAGCCAACCAGAAGGGCTGAGGATAGTCCTTTAACCGTTGAAGACCTAACTGCAGACAGCCCACAAGATGCAAATGAGATCAAAGGGGTATTGCAATCAAACACAAACAAAGAAAGAAAGATGTATGAATTTAAAAATGTGAGGGGGAATTTTTATATATTGATTTTTTGTGTGCCTGTGTAAGTAGAAAGTCAATTACACACACGTACCTTTAATGTGCTTTCATCCTTGGCCCAGCTTCTTTCCAGAAAAAGATACTCAGAAAACCACATTGACCAACCTATGACCTGCATAAATTGTATACAGACTTTATCCTCAATATATAAGTAAATGTGTAAAACACTGCTCGCTCAAAACAAGGCCAATAAGAATGCCTTTGCTAAATGACACGTAAAGAGGAACAAAGAAAACAGAGAAGAGACTCAAGCCAAAACTCCAAAGAACTTGTACTCATATTGCAATCCCTTTCCTAGATTAATGCTGGTATATCAACTTTCCCACTTCCCTCCCATTAGCACATAGAATCATGTATGTTGTATAGCATCTGAATTCCCTAAGTTATGATGCCTGTTGATGGTACAAGAGTGAAAAAATTTTATATAGGTAAAATGGATAACTACAAGAGTAACAATTAACAATATTAGTCCAATTTTAACTGGTTAAAGTATTTCCAATATTTTTACTCTCATGTTCGTCTAACAAGTTAAAATGTAATTTCAATACAAAGATCGACCATAAATTTAAGCTGAACTTTAACCCCTAGGAGTTGGCTTAAGTAGTAAAAGCCTTGATCTTGGTGGTATGCTCCCTCTAGATCTAAAGCTCAAACCCTTACATGCAAACAATTTCTTGAATAGTCGAATTTGTTCCAAACGCCCGATGCCAATTAAAAATATATAAATAAATTTAAGCTGAACTTCAGACTCCGCAGATTTCATCTCAAGCTCACACACTGAATTTTCAAGGCAGAAACGTACCGGAAGGGTTTTTGACGATTTCTTCATTACAGCTAACGTGCTGCCCAGGCAACCTGACCGCTGTAGTAAATTAATCTCAACAATCAATTAACAGCATAAAACATAACCATTGATATCGATATTACTAGTTTTCACATAAAACAGTACAATAGATTGTACTAAGATGCACACTTGAATGATATGTAGGTTTGTGTGGCTTGATAAGTAATAACATAACCATTACAAATTCTCTATATAATTAGGCATACATGCATATAAATCTATGCTCGATGTTTCTTGTCAAGTATGCATAAGTACATAAAAGTGACAAGTGTATGTTGGCTATCAATGAGCACTCATGAAGTAAAGCCCACAACATACAAAAATGCACTGGTAGTACGCACAAGCATGCATATGATTATAGTCACTGCATATAAATCATGTACCTGAGCTAAAACCCATCCAATGAGCCAATCGATGTCACTCTTGTGATTTGATAGAACAAGCGCATGTTCTTTACCTGCAAAAGGATCACATGTTCAGATAGGTAAGCTACTAGGAATTTTTTGGTACAGAAATACCAAGCACCAAGGTTCTCACTCAACAAGAGTTTTATCCTTACCCATTAATTGAAAGGTTTCATGGTCTGCATATACTTGGATCTGCAGCCAGAAGGGTTCAGTGATCAAGATTTAATTTTCAAGATTCCCCAACAAAGTAAACCATAAATCCACATTCGTGAGGAATAAATTTCATGTTACCATCGCTGGTTATCATATTAGCAAATCTCTCCAGAAAAGTATGTCAAGTAGGAATATAAAGAAAAAAAAATTCTATGTGCAGTTACTTTTACATACTCCTTTCTACACTCCACTAATGGGATTGGCTGCATCACTTTTTTTAAAAATAAAATAAATGTTTTGGCCAATTATATGAGTGGAGTACGCAAGGAGTACGCAAAAATGACTATACGTAGCAAAACTCACAAAGAAAAGGGATTACACTTTTCCATTAAATATTCCATTGTATTATTGTGAAAGCAGTTTCATGATTAAAAATTAGAACACAATCTGCTCATTGTACTATCATGAACAGTTTCATTACAAAAATTTACCATTCACGCACGCATGTGTGTTACAAGCGGCTATTATAATGTATATTACAAAAGATCTTCCATAATCACATTGTATCATCTAGAACCATGTCATGAATGAGTAAATAATATATTATAAATTTGGAGAGTTTGTCTACCAGGAAACAAAGACTTTCGAGAACAAAAATTGGACCGGGAAGAAAAAGTGAAAAAAGTAAAGTCAGAGCACAAGTGGCACGAAATAAATTAACTGAAAGTCTAACATAGATGTAAGATCAACAAAATTAAATTATAAGGAAGGTGATGGACACCTTAACTCCTGCCCACCAATCGACGAGCCATACAAGCTCAAGCCATAACAATTCTGCGACCACTCTGTTAATCCTTCTGTACGTACTCTTGGACAGTGGCCGAATAAGGACAAAGCAAATTGCCTGAAAAGAAGATTGAACCACTTGTTACATTAACTGATTCAAGTGCGTTCCTAACTGCACCCCTCTCCTTCCATCACAGAGAAAATAACCGAAGAAAGTAAGCGGAGAAAATAAAAGAAACTGGGTGCACTCATCGAGAGATAAAAAGATTAGCACGACCATTCTTTCAATTGAAGCAAAATAAAAATGAAAACAGCGAAAAAGAAAACAAGTGTGAAACGAGCTTTGAATGCGAGTTATATATTCCTGGGAAAAAAATACAAGAGGAATAGTTTTAATAAGCTCAATTGAGTAGTGGGCTTTGTTTGCAAGGTTGGATGTCAAGGAACGTCAAATATTCAACATTTCATCTATTGCGTGTTCCCCCAAGTTTCTAAGAAAAAAGAAACAAAGAACAAGAGAACTTAAGCAAGTCTTGCATATGATAGCAAACGAGAGAGGGTCAGATGAAATGAAATTGAAAAGAAAAGACATAGAAAGGACACTGACGAACCCTACCTAGAACGAGCAACCAATGAAATCAATACATAATGAAAAAGAAAAGCGAGAAACGAAAAGCCCATACCCTTCAAAAACGAAGCAAAACCGAGGAATCGAACTAATTTTCAGATTACACGCTACCAAGGTCGAAGAACTTGACGAAAATCAAATCGGAAAGCCAATTCAAAAAGGACTACCTGAATGAGATTGACGACGAGGCCCGACACGAAGAAGAGGATGCCCAGTGGGACGATGACAGCCGCCGCTGGAATCGCCATGCCCAAACCCCCCCCACACCACCACTCCTTACTGAAGCACACAGATTCACAGAGAGAAAGTATAGAGCGTATATATTTACGAGTAAGAGAGACAGAGCGAGAGAGAGAATTAGAGAGGGAGAAAACTGTAGAAATTATTTGATTTTCTTTTCTATTAATAGAGAAGATTTTTTTTTTTTTCGTAAAAGTTAATATTAATTTCTTGGAAATATTATATATTTATAACTCGTGATTATCTAATAATTACCGATAAAATTGATAAACCATATGTAGATCTCCATCAGGTCGGCTGAAATCCATAGGTATTTATTCCATATTTAATATATATTTACTCTAACAATAATTATCATTGAAAATAAAGAAAAATCTTCAAACTAAGCTCTAATTTCAAATTTTCAAAAATGAAAAAGATAGAATTTAAGAACATTAATTGAGTTTAAATATATCTTATTAATATTAATTAACGTGGAAAACCATGTTGAATTTCTAGTAAAGTTGATTCGGAGGCGTGTCGTTTGTGCTTTGTATACACGGAGCATTTTGGCCATTAGATAAGAAATGAAAGACGGGCACGTATAAGCAATTCAACAACATGTGTCTTCGGAAATGAAAGAGAGGCACTCAAGTCGCCACCAATGTCCTTTTTTAAATATGGTAAAACTTTTAAAAACTGTACTTTTTTTGTCTCATTTTTTTTTTTTTAAGTAAAAGTTGTTCCTCAAATTTAATAACAAGAGGAGCAAAAATATTAGAAATAAATGGTAGAGATAAACGACAAACAAATACTAATTAGTAATTTGTGATATTTAATATTTATTGTATATTGCATAATATATGATCTAAAGAATGAAAAATAAATCTGAAATTGAAGAAAATTGATTTGAAATGTTTTTTTATCGTACCATATTAGTTAATGTTTATCTGTGACGTTTATCTCTAACATTACTCAAAAAATATATACATGAAATTGATAAAAAGTATACAGAATTTTATTACGTGTAGTTATTTTTATATATTCTTTATGCATTTCATTTATATAATTGATCAAACATTTAGTTTATATTAAAAAAATAAAGCAATTAATCACATTAGTGAAGTGTAAAAAATAGTATATAAAAATAAATTTACATAAAATTTTCTATTTATTTTATGTATTTATCAGAATTAAAAGCGTTATCTATGTTTATAGTTATAGTTTTATAATTATATTTGAATTATTGTTAAGTACTCTTGGACAGCGGCCGAATAAGGACAATTATATTTCAGTTATTTATACGCGTGTCATATAAATAACAATGGTATAAAAATTAAAAGCATTATTCATTCTTATGAAAAATCCAATACAAATGTCGTTAATGGATTTGTTGGCCAACTATTCTTTAATGGATTTGTCCTAGGAGGTTGCAACTAAACTCAACTACCCCAACGGCTTTCATTACTCTCATGTGGGATTGGGCCAGAGATAAGTTTCTAATCTACTGTACAATAGTGGAGCCCATATGGGCAGTGTAACTTAAATAGAAAGATAAGATGAAATAAATGAGATAATTATTTTAAATAATAAAATTATTTAGTTAAAATGAAATTATCTAAACAGTGGTTCATTAGGGTCCTATTTTGAAATATGAAAAATGAGGGAGAGTATGCGACATTTAACGCATCAACTTATATAAACAATATTATAAACAATGCATGACACTGTTTATATAAGGAGAATGCGCTGAATATCACGTATCCCTAGCATTACTCTGGAAATATATATTATATATTCAACTTCTAAGAAAGTTTCGTAAGTTTTGCAAAATGTCCGACGTCTAGAAGAAGTACTGTCACTACTTTTGAATGAGTTTCGTATGGAAGTTTCAATCATTATACGACACAAAATTCTTAGCTCCAAGCCTGAAATTATGCAGTAATCCCACCTACTCTATTAATGTTCTCTCCAAATATGTTGCCATCCCGATTATTGATCAGCTACCACTTGCTGTTTCCTTGTCCCCACAACGTAAATCATATAAGGGCAGTGCTACGGGTCCAGATTTTGGATCCCGATTTACTTTATATATATATATATATATATATATAAATAATTAAATAAGTGTTTTTAAATAATTTTGTAATTTTTTGTATTTTAAAAAAATGTTTTAAGATATTAAAAATTCATGTAAAAAAATTATGTGTTTTTACATTATTTTTTTAACATCTTAAATATTTTTTTAAAATATAAAAGGATTTATAATATTATTTAAAAAAATTTATTTAATTATAAAGTTATAAAAAAAAAAAAAAAGCAAATCGAGACCCAAAATTTAGATTAATAGCATTTTCCATCATATAATACCAACCCAACGTTAAGTAAGAGAAATAGACACAGGAGTTTAAAAAAGTAATATTAGATATAGTTAAAAAAATTATTAAAAATAGTTTTTTCATGTAAATTATAGTTTTTTTTTTTAATTTGGGGACATTTTGGCCGTTGCATTCTCATTAATGGTGTATTTTTGATTGATCCCAAACACCAGCTACTTCTAATAATTTTTCATTTAAAAACTAATATAATAAAGATGTTGTTATAAAATTAAAGAAATAAACTACTATTGCAAAAGAGAAATAAAAAACTCTCTCTGAAACTTTTAAGAACTGAAACTTTCTTTCTCTTTTTATATTTTCTTATAAATTTCATTACAACTGAAGTCCCTATTTATAGGCTTTGAAATTACTATGCAAGTTACTATGCAAGTCACTATACAAGTCACTATGCAGAATTTAAAATAATAGTGGTGGGGTCATTCATATAATTTTAATGGTGGGACAGGGGGCGGCAGCCGTCCCTCCACTTACGGATTAATTTCGTTACACTCCCCCTTGAATGACCACTCATAAAGAATCTGCTTCGTTAAAACCTTGCCAAAGAAAAACCCAATGGGAAGAAAAACCAATGGCGAAGAAAAAAGAGTACAGTCTTCTTATGTATCCACAAGTGCTTTAAGATTGCCTCATTAAAATTTTGCAGAGGAAAACCCAGTGGGACAAAACCTCAGCGAAGGAAAAAGAGTACAATCAGCACATTTACTCCCCCTGAAAAGTGCATGACAAAAAATTGTTGAGTCTTCGCATTCCAATATTATGCACAATCTTCTTGAATGTGGAAGTTGGTAACGCCTTTGTGAATAAATCTGCCAGATTATCACTAGATCATATCTGCTTGACATCAATTTCACATTTCTCTTGAAGTTCATGAGTATAAAAGAATTTAGGTGAAATATGTTTGGTTCTGTCACTTTTGATATATCCTCATCTGATTTGAGTAATACAAGCAGTATTATCTTCATATAAGATTGTTTGGCTATTATTGATCATGGAAAGTCCACACTTTTCCTGGATATGTTGAATAACTGATCTCAGCCAAATACACTCTCGACTTGCTTCATGAATAGCAATGATCTCTGAGTGATTTGAAGAAGTAGCAGATAGTGTCTGCTTAATAAATTTCCATGATATGACAGTATCTCCATAAGTAAATAAATATCCAGTTTGAGATCTACCTCTGTGTGGGTCTGAAAGATAACCTGCATCTGCATACCCAATCAATTCTGGACTTGAACTACGTTGATAAAATAATCTCATATCAACCGTACCATGAAGGTAACGAAGGACATGTTTAATGTCATTCCAATGTCTTCGAGTTGGTGCAGAACTATATCTTGCAAGCAGATTAACTGAGAATGTAATATCTGGTAGAGTGCAATTTGCAAGACACATCAAAGCTCCAATTGCACTGAGATATGGTACTTCAGGACCAAGAATTTTTCAATCGTCATCACAAGGACGGAATGGATCATTATTCACATCAAGTGTTCGAACAATCACTGGAGTATTCAGGGGATGAAATTTGTCCATATAAAAATGTTTTAGGACTTTCTCAGTATACATGGACTGATGAATAAAAATTCCATTTGACAAGTGCTCGAGCTGCAGGCCTAGACAAAGTTTTGTTTTGCCAAGATCTTTCATTTCAAATTCATTCTTTAAATATATAGCGGTTTTTGAGATCTTTTCAGGAGTTCCCACAATATTTAAATCATCAACATAAACTGCAATAATGACAAATCCGGATTCTGATTTCTTAATAAAAACACATGGGCATATAGGATTATTCTCAAATCCTTCTTTCAATAGATATTCGCTTAAGCGATTATACCACATGCATCCGGATTGCTTCAACCCATATAAAGATCTTTGTAGTCTGGTTGAGTACATATTTCTGGATGTACTTGTAGATGCTTCAAGCATTTTATATCCTTCAGAGATTTTCATATATATGTCATGGTTTAAGGATTCATATAAATATGAAGTGACCATATCTATCAACCACATTTCTAATCCGTTTGTAACAACCAGACTAATCAAAAATCTAAATGTGATTGCATCCATAACGGGAGAATATGTTTCTTCATAATCAATCCCGGGTTTCTGCAGGAAACCTTGTGCGACAAGCCGTGCTTTGTACCGCACAATTTCATTTTTCTCATTACGTTTTCGTATAAATACCCACTTATATCCAACAGGCATTACACCCTTTGGTGTTTGGACAACAGGTCCAAATACTTCTCGCTTTGCTAGCGAATTTAATTCAGCTTCAATAGCTGCTTTCCGTTTTGGCCAATCATTTCTACGTCGACATTCTTCGACGGTTTTTGGCTCACTTTCTTCATTACTTTTGGTAATGTCAAGGGCCATTTTATATGAAAATATGTTGTCGACAACAGTTTTATTTCTATCCAGAATTTCTCCAGTTTTCATGAAATGTACCTGTTTCTCTTAAGGAGAAAATATTTCATGACACACCTCTTCATGAGGTCCCTTTTCAGGAGATTTATATTCTTCAGGAGTTTCCTCTTCAGGAAGTTCTGGAATAGAAAATTTGAGCTCTTTAGGAGCATCAATTATTTTTGTAGCCTGTATTGTGGGTACGTATTCTTCAGGAACACCAAATTCATTTTGTATTCTTTTCCTTCTGGGAATTTTGTCTTTTGCACCAATAAGTCTTCCACGCTTCAGGCGTGCCTTAGATTCACCTATTGCTGTTTTGACAATTTGTCCTTCAGGGACTTCAATCCTTGCTGGAGTATTAATAGCAGGAATATAAGATTTTACTACACCTTTAGTATCAGTAAATACATCCGGTAATTGATTTGCAACATTTTACAAATGAATAATCCTCTGAACTTCCCGTTTACATTCATTTGAATGAGGATCAAATTGAGACAGGGTCTTATTATCCCAAGTAATATCTTGTCGTGCTTCAGGCACCGACTTTTCTTTACCCATTAATGAAAAATTGGATTCGTCAAAATGACAATCCTCAAAACGTGCTTTAAACATATCCCCTGTAAGGGATTCAAGGTATCTAATAATAGATGGAGAATCAAAACCAACATATATCTTAAGTCTACGTTGAGGGCCTATTTTTGTACGTTGTGGAGGTGCAATTGGAACATATAAAGCACATCCAAAAGTACGAAGATGAGAAATATTTGGTTGTTAACCAAATGCAAGCTGTAATGGAGAATATTTATGATATGCAGATGGTCTAATACGAATTAGAGATGCTGCATGAAGTATAGCATGTCCCCAAGCAGAAACAGGTAGTCTTGATTTCATAAGTAAAGGTCTAGCGATTAGTTGAAGTCTTTTGATCAAAGACTTAGTTAAACCGTTTTGTGTGTGTGTATGGGCAATAGGATGTTCAACATCTATTCCTATTGACATGCAATAATCATCAAAAGTTTGAGATGAAAATTCACCTGCATTATCCAATCGAATGGTCTTAATTAGATACTTAGAAAATTGTGCTCGAAGTTTGATTATCTGGGCAAGAAGTCTAGCAAATGCAACATTTCTAGTGGAAAGCAGACAAACATGTGACCATCGACTAGATGCATCAATCAAAACCATAAAATATCTAAATGGTCCACTTGATGGATGAATAGGCCCACATATATCTCCGTGAATCCTTTGTAAAAATGATGGAGATTCAACAATGACTTTTGAGGGAGATGGTCTGATAATCAACTTACCTTGAGAACATGCAGAGTACGGAGATTCATTGGGTAGAAATATCTTTTGATTCTTTAAGGGATGCCCATGCGAATTTTCAATAATTTATTTCATCATTATAGATCTCGGATGTCCAAGGCGATCATGCAAAGTCATAAATACTTTGGGGTCAATGCACTTCTGGTGCATTACCACATATGATTCAATTGTTCTCATCTTTGTGTAATACAATCCAGAATATAGAGCAATCAGTTTTTCTAATACGAGCTTCTGACCCGATATTGTTTTAGTAATAAGAAGATGCTCTTTACTGCCTTCATTGGTCGTTTCAATATGATAGTCATTACGACGTATATCTTTGAAACTCAATAAATTTCTTCTGGATTGTGAAGAGAATAGAGCATCATCAATACAAAATTTGGTACCATTAGGCAATACAATATAAGCTCTTCCGGAACCCTCAATTAAATCTGATGAACCTGATATGGTATGGACATAGGCTTTACTTAGTGTTAGATTTTGAAAATATTTCTTTTCTTTGAGAATTGTGTGAGTTGTAGCACTGTCAGCCAGACATATATCTTTATCATTCAACTCAGAAATAAAAAGTTCATCAATGTGATTCATGATTCTACAAAATATACAAAATATACAAAACTTTTATTACAGATAGAAAGAAAATACATTAATTGAGTGGAACACTTCTATCTCCAATTAAGTGTTCAATACTACCTTCAGGATGATTAAAGAAATCAGAGACATCAAGATGAGTAACATCTACATCTACTGAATCTAATAAATCATCTGATGGTTCTACTAAATTTGTTTCATGCACTTTATTCTTTCATTTAATAGAAGTTTGATATAAATCAGCTAAGTGCTTGGCCGTACGATAGGTACGTGACCAATGTCCAGTCATTCCACATCTATGACACACCTCTTCACTTTTCTTTGAAGAATTATTCTGAAGATTTTTACCCATTTCTGAATTGTACCACTTCTAGTGATATGGTATATTATTATCCCTTTTAATGTTGTCACTTCTGGGACCAACATTTCTATAATTTCTCCTACCACGTCCACGCCCCCGATTTCTTCTAAAGGATGCACCATTCACTTCTGGGAATGATACAAATCTATTACCATTCACTTCAGGGAATGATATTGAGCCAGTAGGGCGTGACTGGTGGTTTTCTAATAAGAGCTCATTGTTCTGCTCAGCTACTAGAAGACATGATATAAGTTCAGAATATTTCTTGAACTTTCTCTTTCGATACTGCTGCTACAGGGGCACATTCGAAGCATGAAATGTAGTATAAGTCTTCTCTAACATATCATCATCAGTGATTTTCTCACCGCATAATTTTAGTACTAAGCTTATTTTAAAAAGTACGGAATTATACTCACTAACACTTTTATAATCTTGCAACCTCAGGTGCAACCATTGAAAACGAGCTCTTGGGAGGATGACAGTTTTCTGGTGTTCATACCTCTCCCTTGAACTGTTCCACAAAATATAGGGATCTTTTACTGTAAGATATTCAGTTTTCAATTCTTCATGAAGATGGTGGCGAAGGAAAATCATTACTTTAGCACGGTCCTGCAGGGACACTTGATTTCCTTCTTTAATAGTTTCTCTCAGGTTCATTGCATCAAGATGAATTTTAGGATCAAGTATCCAGGATAAATAATTTTTCCCAGATATGTCAAGAGCAACAAATTCCAATTTGGTAAGATTTGTAATTTTTTACACATATAAATAATGAAATAAATATGTGTTTCTCAGAAAATATATTTATAAATTCACACAGATAATCATCAATAAAATATATTAAAAACATGCAAATAATATATTGAAAAACTTACAGAGGAATAAGGCCACTAGCTTCAGAATTGGTAGAATCGTCGTGCTGATAACGTGTTATAAAACTAAAGAAAGAAACTACTGTTGCAAAAGAGAAATAAGAAACTCTCTCTGAAACTATTAAGAACTGAAACTTTCTTTCTCTCTCTATATTTTCTTATGAATTTCATTACAACTGAAGCCCCTATTTATAGGCTTTTAAGTTACTATGCAAATCACTATGCAAGTTACTATGCAGAATTTAAAATAATAGTGGTGGGTCATTCACATAATTTTAGTAGTGGGACAGGGGGCGGCGGCCGTCCCTCCACTTACGGATTAATTTCGTTACAGATGTTGAATTTTTATGTGAACATATATCTACAAACCATTTTTTCGGTTTGGAGCTTTTGGATAATGACTCCCAATTTTTATTTTATTTTTAATTTGTGGCTTAGGATTGTTAACAACTAGAGCATCGAGGTCACATCGATGTTATAAACACGTACGCCGCTATTCGATAATTACTAAAAAAACAACCAATACGATTCAACCCAACATTTGAAATACATAATATATTTAGCATTATATATATATATATTGTTACTCATTATTTTCACACACTATATTTATAGATTTTTATTTTGTTTAGTTTTATTTTTTATAAATTAATTGAATTCTTTTATTTATTATTCATATATCACATTGTTAAGGACATGTCTCGCCGGCCTCCTGTTCCCGAAACCTGCAAGAAGAATCAAGAGAAGATGGTGGTTTTCCACCCGAGAAAACTCTGATGCTTAAGTTTGTGGTCACGTATTTATGGGGAAAAATCATTAAAAATATAGTCGAGGTTTACTTGGTATATATAGGCCTCCGGAGCGATATATATCCTGTGTAATACCTTCTGTAATTATCGTGATTGCGTATCTGCATGAGATATCTTTTTGAGTTTGGCGATATTTCGTATCTGCATAAGATCCCATGAAAGGTGGCAACGGGTTGATATGCAATTTAGACTCTGTAGAGTTGGGCCCGCTGAGTACCTTTCCTTTCTAGTAGGCTTTTATCTCCAGTGGGCTTTTGGGGTCAAAACAGATCCTACAGTTACCCCGCAAATTTCCTTCGCCTTGAGGCGTAGGGAATTTATTTATTTATTTATTTTTTTCGATTTCCAGCGGAGGCAAATTTAGGAATCCATTCATTTCCACTGATCATCGGGTGCATGCTGCCTTCCCGTCTTCTCATCTGACGGTTACACCTCTATATTTATGTCAGGTCATCATATTTCCGTCTGTTGGCATGCCGCATTTATTTTCTTTAAATAATTCTTCTCTTTCTCTCTTCATTCTGCTTTTCTGCATTTTCTTGCTATCAAGCTCCTTCCGTCTTTGCTTCTTTCCTGTTTCTTGCTTCTTGCTTTAATCTCTTCATTTCTTCACTACTCCTATGGCAGACCAAGGCAGCGGATCGACTCAGCCTTTTGACATCCCTGAGGGCACGACCTTTAATGGTTATTCGTGGCGTTCGTGAGAAACACTTGGCCGGGATCAGGGAAGAATTTAAAATACCGAGCTCGGTTGTGATGAAAGCCCCCGATTCGGGGTGCTGCGATGACGAGGGGTTTTCTGGTTTGGTGGCCATCTCCGTCGCCCTGTTATCGCACGGTCTGAAACTCTCATTCTGCCGTCCTCTTTGAGATATTCTAGACCTTCTGGAACTCGCTCCGATTCAACTTCACCCTTTCGCCCTGAGGGTGTTCTTATATGCTTGCATCGTTTTTCGGATGGTGCTGGAGCCCCTTCGTGACCCTTACCCCGATCTCACTGCTCGTGAGTTCCTGGCCTTCTATGATGTGAGGGCAGCCACTAAGGGATGCGTGACTGGTTTTCGTAAGAAGGAGAAAGGCCAATCCCTGGCGAGGTTTGAGGGAAGGTATTCTAACGCTAAGGCGTGGACTGCCAAGTTCTTTTTTATTAGTGGCCAAGGATGGGAGTTTCCTGACCAAGAGGAGGTCTTTAGGGATTTCCCCGTCAGAGCCATCTGGCGTCCACTTCCTAATGGTAGACGCTTGTGGTCAACCATGCCCCCATTATCCCAGCGAGAACTCGCCCGAATTGATGTTGTCAATGTCTGGGCTGCAGATCATCCGGAGGACCTATGGACTGACAAGTTGCTGACGCCCGCGCACATTGATCGGTTCTTGACGTCTCCAAACCGTTCCTTTATTCAGGGGCATGACTTCATGATTATAGATGTCATCCCCACCCCCTTATTGGCGCCTTCAGAGAAAACAGCGAAGGGTGCACTTTTTGTACGAGACGCAGAGGGCAAACCTAGGGAAGCCGATCGGTCAGAGACTGCCGCGGTGGAGGGCAAAATGGAAAAGAGGTCCAAGAAGAAGAATGATGATGGCCATAAGAAAAGAGATCGCCCAGAGGGCTTCTGCGCGAATCCTCCACCCAAGAAAAGAAGGGCGCCCACTAAAGGCGACAGGGAGTTGAAGCAGGCGACCCAAATTCTGGCAGGGAGCTTGGCGCCCACGAGCCGATGCCTCGAGATGTGGTTTCCCCAGGAGGTGGCGAGGGCTCCACGCCAACCCCGCTAGAGGGGTCTAGGTCATTAGGCGTTCGGGTTATGGCGTACACTTCATCTGCGGGCACTTCTCCCGTGAGGCCACAGTCCACCGATTTGGGGGACAGGGAGATACTGGTCAACATAGCTCTCTTTGAACTGGTCGCCACTTTCCAAGCTCATGCCCCTCTTCAGTCGGGCTCCCAGGTATCTGCTCCAGTTTTCCTGGTGCCAACCGCTGAAGGACCAGTGAGGGGCGGCGAGCTTCCTCTCTGTGTCGCAACCGCCCTTCACTTGGAAGGAGTTGCGGGTCCTGGTTCGTGCCATCAATCGCTCTCAGAAGGTGTTGCTGAGGAGGTGGGCGCTCATTCTACTGGCGTAGAGGAGATGGGCCGTAATGATGTCCAACCTTCTAGTCAAGGGGGCATTGTATCTCCCCCTCCTGAGGGCGCTCGTGGTGTCTTGATGGCTGGGCCGCCCAGCTCGGAGACCCCTCCACTACTGTGTCTAGAGGTAAAACTCTATCCTTGGTTGGGAGCGGGAAGCATTTCTCTCCACCGCCACTTCATGCCCCTTCGTTTGACGGGGGCCCGGAGTCCCTCACTGATGAGGAGCTGGATCATATGCTTCGGGAGGACTCCCACGTCGCGTGGGTTGGGTCTGTTCATTCGGGACTGCTGTCCGTATCTGGGCATGTGCTGGATCCGGCAATGGGCCTGGCTCCTCTGGAGGCTTCCTCTTTGCCTGATTTTGCCCACGCGGAAGCCGCCACCGACGTGGCTAACCAGCTGAGGGAGTGGTTCTTCACGGTATTATTTAGACTTATATTTTTTGTTGCTATCTTTTACCTTTGCTTGCCTTTGCTGCTTGCTATTTGCTTAGGTTGTTTTCCTTCCCTTACAGGGGGTTGAAGGCTTGGCGGCACAGCTCGCGACCGATTTCCTTGAACGGGAGGAGAGAATTACCGGGAGGTGGCGAGCGGACAGGGCCGAAATGGAGGCCCTGATTGAAAGGAATAGGGAGCTTGAGTTACGGGTCACCCAAGCAGAAGGTGTTGCGGACTCCCTCCAGGGGGACCTCGAGCAGCGTGAGGGGGAGGTTCTCGAGCTTCGAGATACTGTTCACCTTGCTCAGGAGGTGAAAGCCAGGGACGACTTCTCTCGCCAGGTCTTGTAGTTGGAGAGAGACCTGGCGATGGTGCAGCTCCATGAGGCCCGGCAAGGCTTCGATGCTGAAATTGCCCGCTTAACTTCTGAGTTTCGCGCCAGCAACGAGGAGTTGTGCTCAGCCTGGGGGAAAGTTGCTTGCCTTAAGGAAAGGTGCAGCGGGCTGACCAAGGACTTATTGGATGCCTTGGAGAAGGCTCGCTTGGCCGCCCAAAAAGTGTCTGAGGCGCAGGGTTCACTGGCCAAGCTTCGTGAGTGCCATCAAAAGTACAAGGCAAGCCGTGCGAACATAGACGAGGAGCTCAGGAAGGCCAACCTGGTTGCAATGGCCAGGGATGAGCAGTTGGCCAAAAAAGCTGCTCAGTTGTCTGCTGCTCGGGAGGAAAATTCCCGCCTTCGGGCTCAGTTGGCCCTGGTTCCTTAAGTCTGGGACACGGCCTTTACTTTTGGCCATGGCTCCAGGATCCTGCGCCTTCGGAACCGTCTTCTGGCTGATCTGACGACCAACCTGCAAGCTCTCGATATTGGCTTGTTTTCCCTAGAAATGGCTGCTTACCGCCGGGCCGACACTTTTGGGCGTAATGAAATCCCCGATGCCTTTGTTGGGGTGCCCCCCTTACCGCCTCCAGAAGAAAGCGGCGACCCGTGACGAGGAGTTGTCTTACCTTTCGCCATTCTTCTTTGTATATATTTTTTGTTGTTGTATGCTGTAACCACAATTTGTAATTAGACTCAGTTTATAATTTGCAATAGATCTTTTCTTTGGCCTTTGCTATTGCGTGCTTATCTTCGTTCTTGTGACTGTGTGCGCCTTTTGGGTCGAGTAGTGGGTCTTTAATTGTCTTGAGTGTTTAAGGCGGCGCGGTCAACTGACTCTGCGCTCTTCTTTTTGTTTGAGGTGGCGTGGTCAGTTGACTCTGCGCCCCTTCTTTTTCTTTGAGGTGACGTGGTCAATTGACTCTGCGCCCCTTCCTTTTACTTGAGGTGGCGTGGTCAATTGACTCTACGCCCCTCTTTTTGTTTGAGGTGGGGTCAATTGACTCTACGCCCCTCTTTTTCTTTGAGGTGGCGTGGTCAATTGACTCTGCGCCCCTCTTTTTGTTTGAGGTGGCGTAGTCAACTGACTTTACGCCCTTCTTTTTTGTTTGAGGTGGCGTGGTTAATTGACTCTGGGCCCCTTCCTTTTGTTTGAGGTGGCGTGGTCAATTGATTCTGCGCCCCTTCCTTTTGTTTGAGGTGGCGTGGTCAATTGACTCTGCGCCCCTCTTTTTGTTTGAGGTAGCGTGGTCAATTGACTCTACGCCTTTTTTTTTGTTTGAGGTGGCGTGGTCAATTGACTCTACGCCCCTCTTTTTGTTTGAGGTGGGGTCAATTGACTCTATGCCCCTCTTTTTCTTTGAGGTGGCGTGGTCAATTGACTCTGCGCCCCTTCCTTTTGCTTGAGGTGGCGTAGTCAATTGACTCTGCGCCCCTCTTTTTGTTTGAGGTGGCGTGGTCAACTGACTCTGCGCCCCTCTTTTTTGTTTGAGGTGGCGTGGTTAATTGACTCTGGGCCCCTTCCTTTTGTTTGAGGTGGCGTGGTCAATTGACTCTGCGCCCCTCTTTTTGTTTGAGGTGGCGTGGTCAATTGACTCTGCGCCTTTTTTTTTGTTTGAGGTGGCGTGGTCAATTGACTCTGCGCCCCTCTTTTTCTTGTTTCTGTTGGGTCAATAAAGATGAAGTATTTCAAGAATCCAATTGAAATAAGGACTCCGGAACGAAATTTGATTAAACGCGAATTGACGAAAATCTTAATAAAAGACATAGCTGGAATTACTGTTGGGAAATGCGAATTGACGAAAATCACAATAAAAAACATAGCTAAAATTGCTACTGGTAAATGGGAATTGACGAGAATCACAACAAGGGACATAGCTGAAATTGCTACTGGTAAATGCGAATTGACGAGAATCACAATAAGGGACATAGCTGAAATTGCTACTGGTAAAACTTCTTCAAGTGTTCCGCATTCCAAGGCCGAGGTAGCTCTCTCCCTTGACTGTCCTTCAGCCGATACGATCCCCCTGTACTGTTTGTCACTACTATGTAAGGTCCCTTCCATTGAGGCTCCATTTTTTCAGGATTTTGGGTGGTCACCCCGCATTTCCTTAGAACCAGGTCTCCGACTTTGAAGGTTCGGGGCTTTACTCTTTTGTTGAAGTATCGTTCAGTTTTGGCCTTTTCTTGCAACAGTCTGGCTTCTGCCTTTTCCCTTTCTTTCTCCACTAAATCCAGATTTTTTTCAAGCTTGCTGTTGTTTTGGTTAACCGAGAAATGACTTGTCCTGCAACTGGGCAGTCCTACCTCCACTGGCGGTATGGCCTCTGTTCCGTATGCTAGGGTGAATGGGGATTCCCCAGTTGGCGTTTTGACTGACGTCTTATACGCCCAAAGTACTCCCAGAAGCTCGTCTGCCCAATCCCATTTCTTCTCCGCGACTTTCTTTTTTAGGATAGAGAGTAAAGCCTTGTTAGTTGATTCGGCTTGCCCGTTTGCTTGGGGGTGACCTGGCGATGAATACTTGGGTTTGATTCTTAGCTCGGCACAGCATTCTCTGTATTGGTCGGAGTCGAATTGCCGCCCTTTGTCTGTTATTATACTGTGGGGAATTCCGAATCGACAAATTACGTTCTTCCATAAAAATCGTGTTACCGCTTTGCTGGTAATGGTCGCCAAGGGTTCGGCTTCCGCCCACTTGGTGAAATAGTCAACGGCTACTATCATGAATTTGACGCCACCTTTGCCTGGTGGGAAAGGTCCTACCAGGTCCACGCCCAATTGGGCAAAAGGCCAGGGTGCCGTAATGGAAGTCAATTCCTCTGGCGGGGCGTGGGGTATGGGTGCATATTCCTGGCACTTGATGCATTTTTTTGAAAATTCCTGCGCATCCTTTATTGCGTTGGGCCAGTAATAGCCCGCTCTGATTGCCTTCCTGGCCAGGGCTCTCCCCCCTGAATGGTTCCCACAGATTCCTTCATGTATCTTGGCGAGGACATATTGCGCCTCCTGGGGCGAGACGCATCGCAACAGGGGGGCGGAGAGTCCTCTTTTGTAAAGGATCCATTCGATGAGCACGAATCTCGTCGCTTTCCTTCTTACTTTCCTTGCTTCATCTCGTCCCTCCGGAAGTTTGCCCGATGTTAGATATTCCACTATTTCGTTTGCCCATTCGGGAAAACCACGATCTAATACTGCTATCTCCGCGCCCACGGTAGGGGTGTCAAAACGTGTTAACGGGTCGTGTTCGTGTCGTGTCAAGACGTGTACATAATGCTTAAAGGGTCAACACGAACACGACCCGTTAAGGGTTTCGTGTCAAAAACTTCAACCCTAACACGACCCGTTAAGATAACGGGTTGACACGACACGACCCGTTAAGACCCGTTAAGACCTTTGACACTATATGACACGCTATGACACGACACGATACAACACGATTTGACACGTTTCAACCCGCTAACCCGTTAGTGACACGTTTGAGTTTAACCTAATTAATTTTATACAAATATTAAAACTTAAACAATAGTTATAAAACATAAAAAAATTAATTATAAATTACAATTTTAAAATTATAATTCAATAAGTAGTACACTATAAAATATGATAAATACACAAATATGATCCACACATTATAAAATATTAAAATTATAATTCAAACATATTAAATAACAATGAATTAACTCGTTAATGATTTTTTAATAAGTACTTAAATGGGATAGTTAAGTGTCTAAGAGTATAAATCTAATTTTAAATTATGATTTTTTAAAATTTAACCCAAGGATATTAAAGTAAATTTAAATTTCTTAACGTGTCTTAACGGGTCTTAACGGGTTTGACCCGTTATGACCCGTTATCAAATCGTGTCTTAACGGGTTGACACGATTTGACCCGAAACCCGTTAAGGCTAAACACTAACCCGCTTTTATCGTGTCGTGTTCGTTTCGTGTTAACGTGTCGTGTCACATATTGCCACCCCTAGCCCACGGCAGGTATCTCAATAACTCTCCTTTCTACTTGCCAAGGAAGGGGCGCCATTTCCATCCCCGAAGCTGTCCTGACCAGCTTGTCTGCCACTTCATTGTCTGTTCGCGGGACCTGGGTTATGGTAAAATATGAGAAAAGGTCTCGTACTTCCCATACCCGTTCCAAATACTTCTTCAGTTTTACGCTCTTGGTGGCGTATAGTCCCAAGACTTGGTTGACAATGATGACTTGTGAATCTGACCTGGCTTCTACTTCTGTCACTCCAATCTGGGCGGCTATTGAGAGACCGGCGATTAGTGCTTCGTATTCTGCTTTGTTATTCGTCACTCTGAACACAAGCGTAGCCATATAGTGTCTATCTTCGCCGCTAGGGCTTATGAGGTGTATTCCCAGGCCGCCACCGGTCTTACAGAATGATCCATCTATGTGCATTACCCATGGTGCTCTTGCTGGTGCCGTGGTGGCGTCCTGAGCTTCCTGGGGGAAACCTGTGAACTCTGCTACGAAGTCTGCCAGCGCTTGCCCCTTCACTGTCTTCCTGGGCTCGTATCTCAGGTCGAATTCGCTCAATTTGATTGACCATCCTATCAGTCTTCCCGTGCAGTCTGGTTTCCTCGGGGTTTTTGCCAATGGTGCTTCTGTGAGTACCCTTATTGTGTAGGCTTGGAAATATGGGCGTAACTTTCTGGCCGCCGTTACCAAGGCAAATGCTAGCATTTCGATCTTAGAGTACCTTATTTCCGCTCCCCGGAAAGCTCGGCTTACGTAATATATGGGATATTGGTCGGCTCTGTCTTCTTTTATCAGGACGGCGGACATTGCATGCGAGGAGGTGGCTAGGTATGCGCAAAGCACATCACCCTTTTCGGGCTGCTTTAGTAGCGGTGGGTTGACCAGATACTGCTTCAGGTTCCTAAACGCCTCGTCACACGCTTCATTCCAAGGATGTGTTTTGCGCAATACGTGAAAGAAAAGCATACACTTATCGGTGGATCTGGCTATGAACCTCCCCAGGGCGGCCACTTTTCCTGCTAACCATTGTGTCTCGTGTAGGTTCTTTGGTGGTTTCATATTGATTATAGCCTCTATCTTCTTGGGGGAGGCCTCGATTCCTCTTTCTGATACAATGAATCCCAGAAACTTCCCCGACTCGACTCCAAAGGCGCATTTGGCAGGGTTCATCCTCATTTTATACTGGTGCAGCACCTTGAATGCTTCTCTCAGGTCAACAATGTGTTGGGCATACTCCTTGCTTTTCACTAAGAGGTCGTCTATGTAGACGTCCATGGTTTGCCCCATCTGCTTTGCGAACATTCAGTTGACTAACATTTGGTAAGTTGCTCCTGCGTTCTTTAATTCGAATGGCATTACTTGATAGCAGTACAACCCCCGGTCGGTTATAAACGCCGTCTTTTCCCTGTCCGCCGCGTGCTTTTGTATTTGATTGTATCCTGAGTATGCGTCCATGAAGCTGAGCGTTCGGTGTCTCGCTGTTGCATCCATGATGAGGTCGATGCGTGGCAAGGAGAAACTATCTTTCGGGCAGGTTTTGTTGAGATTGGTAAAGTCTACGCACATTCTCTCCACTTCCCGTTGGTTTTCTTCACCATGACGACATTGGATAACCATTCCGGATAATGGACCTCCTTGATTAAACCGGCGGCGAGCAGATTCTAGACCTCCAAGCCGATGGCGGCGTATTTTTCCGTGCTGAAAGACCTCTTTTTTTGGCGCACAGGTTTATACGCTGGGTTCATGCCCAGTTTGTGTTCGATGATGGTGCGGTCTATTCCTGGAATTTATTCGTGGCTCCAGGCAAAAATGTCTCTATGCTCTACCAGCAGCTGTTTCAGACTCTCTCTATCTGTAGGGGAGGAGTTTGTTCCTACGCGCACGGTTGTCCCCCCGCGGTCTGCAAATAGAGTTATAAGCTCCAAAGGCTCGTTGACCTCGGTATGCTGTTAAATCTGTTCATTTCCGACCTCTATTTCTTCTTACGATGCCTCGACCATGGTGGGGGGAAGTGGCGGGATGAATGTTTCTTCTAGCTCCTCGATTGTGCAAACCTCGTTTCCGTTTTTCTTCAATTCCTGTACATAACACTCCCTAGCCAGTGCCTGCTCTCCTTTTAATTCTCCTACCCCGCTATCGGTTGGAAATTTCATCTTGAGGTGATACGTGAAAGTTATTGCTTTGAGGCGGTTAAGGATTGGTCTCCCAAGTATAACGTTGTAGGAGGAAGCAGCTTTCACTGTCAAGAAGTCGGTCATGGTAGTCGATGTTTGTGCTCCACTCCCGGCGGTAACTGGGAGTGTGATGGCTCCTACTAGCTAGATTGCTTCGCCGGAAAAACCCTTCAGTGGTGTTGGGGAAGGTCGTAGCTGTCCGGTATCAATGCCCATTCTGTTAAACGCGTCCCAAAACAATATGTTAGCTGAGCTTCCGTTATCAATTAGTACCCGCCTAGTCGTGTAGTTCGCTATAATGAGGGTGACTACCAGGGCGTCGTCATGCATATATAGTATCCCTTGCCTATCCGCCTCTCCGAAGGATATCATTTCTCGTTCTTGGTTCAGTCTCAGCTGCTTAGGCGCCCTGTCCGTTACATATACTTCCTCGTACCGAGCTCTTCGTGCATGCGCCTTGCGACTGGATGTGGATATCTTGCCTCCAGCGAATCCTCCTGCTATCGTCCTGATTTCCTCGATTGGTTCTCTATTATTGTTATTTCTCGAGGGTGACCTATTCCTGCCACCTCTGGTGGGGGTCCTGTTTCTGCCAACATTCCCTTTGTTGTTCGCCCAGCTGCCATCGTTCCGAGGGTTGTCGCTGCGGTTTCTCCGCTCGGGGCTGAAGCTCCTTTTACCTCTTCGCCCGGTTTCTTGGCGCCTCCTCGGTTTTGATCACTCTGCAATCATGTGCTCCAATTCGCCTGTTCCTATTAGGTCAGCGACCCTCTTTTTCATGGTTGTGCAATCTTCGGTCCAATGTGACGTTGTCTGGTGGTACTTGCAATACCTGTCTCCTGTCTGATGTGGGCGCCCTTCGCCCTTGCCATCCTCTTTCTCCCTGACACTTAGGTTGTTATGTATCAATCTGGTGTTTCGATCCGTGTACCTTTCTCATCTTCTTTTCTGCCGACTTGTTCCCGCTTTCTTGTCATCGCGCCCGCTTCGCCGTTCGCCCCTTTTGCTTTCTTTGCAGGGGTCTACCAACGCTTGCAGCGTGTCTTCAGCATTGACAAAGTTGTCCGCTTGATCCATGAACTCCCTTAGGGTGGAGGGGGTTTTTTTTGCCAGATCGACCATGAAGGGACTCTGAGGCTAGACCCCGCCCAAGAGGGCGGCCAGAGTGATCTTTTCGTCCTGGTCATCCGTTGTTAATGGTTCCTTGTTGAACCGTGTGAGGTAGGTCTTGAGGTCCTCATCCTCCTTTTGCTTGACTGTTAGTAGGTAGGCTGCTGGACGCCGATGCCTTCTGCTTGGCATAAACTGGGTTATGAAAAGTTTAGCTAACTCCTCGAAACTATCGATCGACCTCGGTCTGAGGGTTCCGAACCATCCCCTCGCCATCCCCTTCAGGGTTAAAGGGAAAGCCCGACAGGCGATCTCGCCTGGGAAGCCGTGGAGCGTGATGTGGGCTTTAAAGTTTTCCAAGTGGTCGCCTGGGTCTCTAGACCAGTCGTACAGTTCGATTTGGGGAAGTTTGAATTTTGGCGGCAAAGGGATCCCCATGATGCGGTCGCTGTATGGTAGGTCGGTCTGGCTCAGTAAGCTGTCGATCGAGGAAGGTCCCCCCATCTTTTTTACTATTTCTTCATATTTGCCTGCAAGATCCTTCAATTCGTCGTGCAGTTTTTATATTTCCGTGCGCTCCAGCTCGACCCCAACATTACTATCCACTTCTTGCTCTCCTTGCCCGTCGTTAGGTGGTATGGCAGTGTTGCTGGATTCAGCGTTCTTTTGCCGCAAAGTCTCGTTCTCATTTTGAAGCACTTTCAAGGCTTCCAATGTTGTTTTCAGTATTTCCTCCGTCGCTGCTAACCGCACTTCCATGGATGCTCCTGTCATTCGGCTTGCTACGGAATGCGTCACAGTTGGCATGCGAGAGCCACGTTAATCGTCTGTAAAGTCAGATCCCACAGACGGCGCCAATGTTAAGGACATGTCTCGCCGGCCTCCTGTTCCCGAAACCTGCAATAAGAATCAAGAGAAGATGGTGGTTTTCCACCCGAGAAAACTCTGATGCTTAAGTTAGTGGTCACGTATTTACGGAGAAAAATCATGAAAAATATAGTCGAGATTTACCTGGTATATATAGGCCTCCGGGGCGATATATATCTTGTGTAACACATTCCGTAATTATCGTGATCGCATATCTGCATGAGATATCTTTTTGAGTTTGGCGATATTTCGTATCTGCATAAGATTCCATGAAAGGTGGCAACGGGTTGATATGCATTTTGGACTCTATAGAGTTGGGCCCACTGAGTACCTTTCCTTTCTGGTGCGCTTTTATCTCCAGTGGGCTTTTGAGGTCAAAACAGATCCTACAAACATATTTAATAAAAGAAAAAATAAAATTAAAAAAATATTATGTGTGATGTATGGTACTATGAGAATGATGAATAAAAAAACTTAGTATATATTGCCTCATACATCAAGTTGATGTTAGGCTGGTTATCTCCTGCTTACTCAGTATTAAATTAATTAAAGTCCGAATACATTACATATTGTACACGACCATGATGATACCGGTGATTGTATTTTTGGTACGTCTACAAAAACATAGCAATATGATAAATAGTATGCTAATGAAGTTAATCTTGAAGATTCTTCATCTTATCATTTTCTCTCAATTATTTTTAGATAAGTGTTATAAGAAAGTCTTATACCACACACATTCATCTAATTAATATGTGATTTGATATTTTTACATTTAACACATATACATATTGAAGTATTAAAATAGAACGACAAAAATGACATTCACTTCCATGTAAAATTTCTTTTTTTTTTCGTTGTTTTGTATAATTTTATTTTTGAGAAATAATTTCATTCATTGAAATTTAAAGAGATTGAAGCTTACAATGTGACCAAAGGTCAACTAATTATATACTGACAAACAGCTTCTAAGTCTCTTAAAAAGAGAGAACTAGTCTCTCAAATAAAGAGAACTATATCTGCCTCCAAAATGAGGCATTAACTAGCCTTGTTTGTTTTGAGAGATGAGATCAAAAATTCAAATACATCTCAAACTCATCATTATACTTTTTTAAATTTTCATACAAAATATAATAAAAAATTCAACATTTTCAAATTCTCATACCACTTTTTCAAATCCCCATACAAAACTAATATTAAATAAATATCTTACAACAATATTTTATTCTTTTTTTCACTTTTATCTCATCTCATTTCATCTCTGAAAACAAATAGGGCAGAAAACTAAACTCCTAAGGGACATAAAGTCCAAAAGACTATTTCTCAATTTTAAAATTTTTTCTATACAAACTAAAATATACATCAACTACAAATACAATAAATTAAAAACACAACTACAAAACAGTCGGCTGTGGAGGCACGTGAAACACACGCACCCCTCTAGACATAAAAATCCGCAAGGCCGAGCAGCTCGACAACATCAAAACCTTGCACAACCGTTCACAGCGGAAGAAGCCTCACCAAAAAGCAGGGCACGTCCGAAATCGACTCCGCGCGTGTAAAATACGCGCTGCTCCGTTTGATAAAACCTCCGAGCGACAGCAAGATCAATGGATGGGGGAAGCGGAGACAAGGCGTGTGGTGGTCTAAGGCCTCTGAAGCTACTCCAACCTGCAATCACCGACTCAAAAAATTCACTCTTGAAAAACCACCATCAAAAGAACATACCGGTGGCCTAACAACATACCAAACAAATAAAAGGGAAGAAACGGAGGAGAGGAGCGGAGCCGTAGCTCCGCCCTCCCCCCAAGGCGGCAGATAGCAAAGAAGGTTTCTAGCGGGTGTGGAGTTGCGAGAGAAAAGGAGAAGGTCCTATTTGTATAATGTTGTTTGACAAAAAGAAAAACGACAATAAATGGAACAATCCATCCTGAAGTAGGAGATATATATGTGTACATGTATATATATATGTTTTTTTTTTAAGAATAGTCGATAGCCACTCACATAACAGTCCATCCCAAATATATTAATAAATCTCATTTATGGCGAAAGAAAATCGTGAAAACAACAAGCACTTAAGAACTAAAAAAAACAAAAAACAAAACCAGGGACAATCCTAAGTACCAAAAAAAATCCTAGAACTAAAACAAGGACTTTCAATTCGAACATTAATACCCCATAAACCAACCAATACCAATGAGGGACTAATCCAGTCTAGGAAACACATAAATAAAGCAAATACAATTTATAAAAAGTTGATAAACTTTTAAAAAATTGCAGAACATGAGCCAAAGATTTCCAAACACGAGTTCCTTATCAACTGCTGCATCGAGATTGATGTTTAGACTGGACTTCATGGAGCTGTAGATACTAGAAGCAAAATCCTTGGAGGCACTCAGGATCAACTCAATAAATTAGGGATTTTAAAGTAAAAATTTTAATTAAATTTTTTTTTTATTAAAGTAAAATTAAATGAATTAATTTTGATTTTTACATTATATTTTTATTTAAAAATAATGCCAATCGTTTTTCAAGTAAAATTACTAATTAAGATTTATACTATATTTTCAACTAATAACCAACTTAATCTTTATTAAAAAAAATCGATTTAGAAAAGATTTTATAAAATTTAATTTTATAAGACGTGCTCTTGAGTTTTTTGAGTCGTTTGAGAACACAATTAATTTGAGATATATTTTCAAATTCAACTTTTATTTTCTCACTCAAAATCTAATAAAATATCTTAACTCAAATTATCTCACTATTATTCTAAGATTCTAAGGTATTCTTAATATCTAAAACAGACATAAAAGTAATCATAATAATTATCATCAATAAAATTCTATAAAAAAAATGGGCCCTTGTCCTAAAAGGTCATAATTTTTTTTATGAACATTCAAAATTTAGATTTTGTTATTTATAATTATCACACTATAAATTAAAGTAATAATGATAAAAGAGAAGTGTATTATTATAAAAAGAGTATTAAAAATAATTATTATGTAGAATACTTCTAAAACTAATAATGACATATAAAATATATATTTAATAATTTTATTCTTTTATTGAAATAATTAATTTTTTTAATTCTATTTTTATTTTAAAAAAATTATACTTTAAATTTTTTTTAAATGAATCTTTTGTCACTAGAGACCTTAGGCAATTGCCTAAGTTGTCTAAAGCAAGAGCCGGCCAGTCTCTCAACGTGAAGCCGCTCTCCATGAGTGCAGTCTAGTAGATAAGATGTGTTGTTTGCTTCACGCTCTCATCCTCAGGGTTCGTCAGCACTCTCTCTCCCGGAGCTCCCAACCTCCAAGGTGATCGTTTTTCCCGGGAGGGTCTTGACGAAAATTTGCAATTTACCACGGAGACGAAGCACGAGATGGATGGTGGATTCCTTCTAAATGTAATAGTCGGCAAGGGTCCTGTCGTCCTCAAGCTCCTTTTCGACAAAGATCAGCCTCTGCTGGTCTTGGGAGATGCCTTCCAGCTTATCCTTGATCTTGGCCTTGACATTCCCGGTGAGGGTCTTCACGAAAAAGTGCATGCCACCACGGAGACCCATTGGCACATAATGGGTCTATATGGAGCACTATGTTTAGTTTGGATGGTAAGTATTTCGCTAGTGCTAGTGAAGATTGCGTTATTCATGTTTAGCAGAAAAATAAATAATAAATAAATAAGGTGGAGGTCATTAATGAGTCGGGAATCATTGAGCTTAGATCATGTTGTGGTGCTAGAAACCGTGTTTGCGTTAGGGGTGTCAAATCATGTCAACAAGTTGTGTTCGTGTCGTGTCAAGACATGTATATTATACTATATAGGTCAACCATAATCCGACCTGTTAAGCTTATCGTATCAAAATTTTAAACCCTAACACGACCCGTTAACATAACGTGTCGTATCGTGTCAATCCGTTATGACCCATTAGTAAATATTACGAAATAAATTAACACGAAAAAGTATGATACGTTTCAATGTGTTTATGTAAATATGTTGAATATGTCTGAAATTAACCCGTTGACTTAATTAAACTTAACATAATTTTATATAAATGTTAAAATCATAATATTTATAAAAATTATAATACTAACTAAAAGTATGAATTACAATCTAAATAAGAAAAATATTAAAATTAAGATTCTAATAATTTTACTTTTACATGTAAAAGTATACTTATAATTTTAACTTTCTTAACATGTCATAGCGGGTTAAAACAGGTTGACCCACTATCAATCCGTTAAACAATCGTGTCATAACGGATCAACCCATTTTGACTTGAAATTCATTAAAACTAAAACATAACCTACTATTATCATGTCGTGTTCGTATTGGATTAACAAGTCGTGTAACATATTGTCACCCTTAGTTTGCGCTTTCAGAATAAGAAAATGATATACACACAATACAAATACATAACACATTTTATAACAAGTATAAAATGAAGGGTAATTCTGTAAAGTGTTTTGTTTGTATATAGTATTTTACAGAATTACCCCTCATTTAATACTTATTGTGAAATGTGTTGTGTGTATCACTTTCCTTTAGAAAAATTGATTTGACATTCATTCCGAGGACATCTTGATGATGTGCTTGATGTTTCATGGTCCAAGCCACGGAGATGGAGCAGTGGTGGCATGCAGATTTTTATGTAGACCCTCACCAGAAAGACCATTACCCTTGAGGTGGAGAGCTCCGACACCATCAACAATGTCAAGACCCATGATAAGGAAGGCATCTTCCCGAACCAACAGAGATTGATCTTCGTCGAAAAGCAGCTCGAAGACAGCAGGACCCTTGCTGACTATAACATTCAGAAGGAATCCACCCTCCATCTCGTGCTCCATCTCCGTGGTGGCATGCAGATCTTTGTCAAGACCCTCACGGGAAAGACGATCACCTTGGAGGTTGGGAGTTCCAGCAGATAGAGTGGTGACGAACCCTGAGGATGAGAGTGTGAAGCAAACAATATTGTTATTATAATCTTCAAATTTATGCTTAATACGAAATGACTAAAAAAAGTCTATTAAATAAAATTACTCTTAAAGAGCATTGTTATTATAAGGTTTCTATACTATATACCGTTTACATAGTAAAATTTAATTTAAAAAATAAATTTTAAATTTTAAATCTTATAAATTAAATTTTTTTCATGTAAGTGATGCGGATAGCATACTCTACTATCTACATTGGTTTGAAAATATAATAACTATTAAATAAAAGTAAAGAAAGTGAATTTCTAAGAAAATATAACATTATTTTTCTAAACAAATGTTTTATGATAAAGTAACTTTGATAATAGTTGATATAAACTAAAACTTGATGAGTAACTTTGATCTTCAAATGCAGAATGCCCGTTTTCTAAATAAAAGAACTAAACATTTTAGAGTCAATATCATAATTGTGTTATATTATTATGGTATTAAAATAAAAGAGGCCATAGTATTTCAAAATTTCCAAGGGTTCTTATTAAGGTCTATATTTAGCCGCCCTATTCCCCTATTCCTCTATTAACGAGCTTTGCATACAATACCTCACAAAAACTCACAAAATTTTGGATTAAGGTCATATTATTTTTACAAAAAGTAAGGATATTATACTGCTTTACTTTATTTTATATTATTTTATTTTTTAGTCACTCATGTATTTATTTATTTTTTATTTTTAAAATTACTTAATAGTTAAGGAAGTGAATATTAATATTTTTTAAAAAAAAAAATATTTAAACATGTTTAAGAAATATTTGAAAAAAAGTAAAAAAAAAATACAATTTCTACTAAGAACACACCTAATGAACAAATTGAAGAGAAATAATAATACTTTTTACAAAATGTCACAAAACTCAAACTTTTAATTATTTTTGCATTAATTCTCTTAATTCACGTTGTTATAATTCTTCGTTATAGTTTTCAATTTTTATAAAATCGATACTTAAATTTTAGAAAATTTATAATTAAGTAACTCTATTAATTTCTCATTTAAAAAATTAACGGCATGATTAACATATGGCATCGCTTTAATTTTCTAACTAAAAATTTACAAAGATAATCTAATTACGAATTCATTAAGATTTAAGTAATAATTTTACAAAAATTGGAGTCCTGAGTTATAAAAAAATTACACAAAAAAATCACACGCCGCTAATAAAAAATTATTGAAGTTGACGGCTCCAACGGTCGAAAATGTTCAAATAAAAAAACCCCTACTTTGCTTTCTGCGTCTCTGGCGTTACAATTTACAAAGTCTCGTCAGGCTGTCAGCTGTTCCAAACCTTTCTTCAATTTCATCACAATTTCTCTGCCTCATTCTCTTGGCCCAAATTTCTAAATTTACACGATCAAAAGCAGTTCGCTGATTCAGGATCGGAGCACAGCTTCCTCAAGCTTCTCTGCTACTAAATATCCCTGCAAACAATTCAATTCTCATTTTTCATCTTCGACTACTCTGAATCCCATTTTCGTTTTTGCAGATTTTCTCAAGGTATGGAACCAGAAAACATCGATTGGAACAACGTAGATTCGGTATTCATCGAAGATGACACGTACGAGAACTACGATGCGCCTCAATGGGTTGATCTCTCTGCCCCGGACCAGACCTTTCACGATGAGCCCTGGTTCTGCACTTCAGGTAAAACCTAATATTCCTTTACTCCACGTTTGTTCCCTTTAAACGAAAAGGAAATACAAAATAGTGAAAAAAAAAACGTCGAAACCAACTTTTCTAGGGTTCTACATTTATTAATTTTCGCTTCGGGCAATGCAGATTGCAAGCATCAGAAGAATAATGAAGATTTTCTGAGACCAGGGCGCATTTCGAAGGTTACAATCGATGCGTTTTGCTAGTATTTTTATTCTGTTTTGTAATATAAACATCTCAAGCAAAGCGTGGATATTCTGTATTTTCAGGTTAAGCTTCTCAGAACAGCTTCCATTTCGGAAATCCTTCCTTTCAGAGATAGGAATCGCAGGTATTATTCAAAACCACCGTTTGGTTTTCAATAAAATGCAGTATGATATTGAGAATTTGAGTCTCACTAATTCATGCACAAATAATTAATAGATTTTTTGCACATATTTAAGTAAGCTAACTCTTTTCACTGGATTTACTTTCTTAGCAGAAACGTGAAGCTAATAGAAAAAGAAATAAATTCCTCTTCATCGACTAACTTTCCCGATTCAAAGTCTTTGAAAACGAAAGGATCGTATTATTCACAGAGCTCTATTGAAGACGGCGAAAATAGGAATCCAAACTTTTCTGCTCCCATTCCTAATGGGAGGACCAGATCAGAGAAAACAACAAGGAAACCAAGCACAGAGAATGAGAACAAACCGGTTGAGTTGTCAGAGAATTCGTCAAAGCATGACCGGAAACCGCAGATGAGGAGTACATTCTCGGCGCGTAATTTGCTGGGCGGACGGGAAATTCTGAGTCAGATCACGGAATTCTGTTCGGAATTGAAGAAATTGGGGAGGCGAAGGAGTTGGAAGAAAGGGAACAAAGCGAAAGAACAGGATGGGGTTTTAGGCGAGCTAAAGAAGAGAGTTCGAGACAGAGAGAGAAGTCCTCTGCTTGTGGTTAAGGAACAACAAGTCTAAAGCAACGGAACAGAGAAAGAAACAGAAGAAACAGAAGAGGGAAGATAGTTTTTTTTTTTTTTTCTTTTAATTTCTCTAAAGTAGTCTCTGATCAAAGTTTCTAACTTTCTACCAACCAATTGTGAATGCTGACATTTAGAATATTAATTTTAATATTTATCAACAACCGATTTGATGTATTTATAAGAAGATACAGACCTTCATGTAAAAATCCTGAAATGGAATAATACTACTCATTATCTCAATTTCATCACATCATGATATGGTATTATATAATAAATATTATTTATTATATTTCACTTATGAAACCTATTATCTAATTTCCATCATAAGATAATGAGAAAATATATCATGAATAGATTTTTTTTCTTTTCTATATTCAAGGCATACAAAATGATAAGAAATTGGATTATTCAGATATATTTTGAAAAAGAAAAATAATAAACCACAACACATTTTCCAACACTGTAAAATATTCTCATGTCATCATCCCCGAACCAGAGAAATGGTTCATTCTGTATGGAGAGTGGTATTTGTCTTCAACTTCTAGAGAGAGAGAAGATTGACATTCATATATTCTTTGGAGATCCCTATACAAATATAAATAAGAATGTAATGATTTTGCATTTCCTGTGTTGCATTTGAACCTAAAATGGAGGAGCGCTCATGATAAGGAGCCTTTTTCTCCGACGTAGCTGCAATATCTGCATGACTATCATGATTTATAAATGACAAGAATGTGGTATTTGCAGGGTTAGAGAGAGAGAGAGAGAGAGGAAGGCAAGCATGGGATAAAGGTGAAGGCAGTCCCGGGTTTCAGGTTGTGAATGGCATGAAAACATGTGAAATAGAGCTCGTGAAAATGAAAAATGTTAGTGAGGTGGGGAGTCTTTGTGAAAGCCATACTCAAAATTTCAACAATATTTATGGACAACCATAGAATCCAAGGAAAAGATAGTCACGCTTCATTCAAAGCACTCACTTCCTTTTCTTACACACACCTGATGGATCAAAAAGCAGTCTTGCAAAACATTCCAGTCACCACCTCAACATTTAATGCACTCTTACAAGTCCCCACCTATGAGGAAAACCAATACAAAAAGATATGATTTTGTGACTTTTAGAATGTGGCTTTTATAATTTTGTTGAAAAATAGAAACTTCAATGTAAATTCATTACCCTAAAAAAAAGAAAAAAAAAAAGAAGAGTAGAATTATGTATTGATCATGAGCAAGAACATGCATAGATCCATCTATAAGCTTCATGTTAACGGTCACAGACTCACATGGGCTAGAAATTTATAATAGTTTCAAACGTGAAAGCATTTAAAGTTTTAAACCAAGCTGCACTCTTCACTCCCTACATATCCCGCGCCTTTCAATCCCAACACTTACTATCACTTCCTACTAACTTAGCTTTCACAGACAGTATCCCAAAAAACAAGCCATGGAGAATGGAAGATCTCCATTAAAGCCATGGAGGAAAGGTCCAACAAGAGGCAAAGGTGGCCCTCTGAATGCCTCGTGCGAGTACCGGGGCGTTCGACAAAGAACATGGGGAAAATGGGTTGCTGAAATAAGAGAGCCTAAGAAGAGAACTAGACTCTGGTTAGGCTCTTTTGCCACAGCCGAAGAAGCTGCCATGGCTTATGATGAAGCTGCAAAGAGATTGTATGGACCAGATGCTTATCTCAATCTTCCCCACCTTCAGCCAAACCCCAACAATTCTATGGTCAATTCCCATAAGTTGAAATGGTTTCCTCCTTATGAATTGCTCAACATAACTGCACAACCTAGTGTTCATGTCATTCATCAGAGGCTCCAACAACTTAAGCAAAATGGGGTTCAAAGCCAAACCCCTTGTTCTAGTTCATCTTCTTGCGATTCAAAAGCTGAATTACAGAACTTAAGTGACAAAACCCAAGTAGAAAATCCAGCAGTACTGAAGGAGAAAGATGCTGAAATTTCATCAAATGAGGAGAAACCACAGATTGATCTCCATGAGTTTCTTCAGCAGCTAGGCATATTGAAAGAAGAGAGACAGACCAAATCAACTGATGCCACAGAAAACTTTGAGACTCCAGAAGCTCCATTGACAGAAAGTGGTGACCAACTTGGAACCTTAGCTGATGAGAGTTTCAACTGGGATACACTAACAGAGATGCATGGGATTACAGATGGAGCAGAAGGCAATTACCTCCAGAGTTATGACTTAAGTGAAGAGCTCAGTTTACCTACTTCCATTTGGAATTTCTGAGAAGTTCAACTGGTTTTGGAAGAAATAGGGTTTAGCTTTAGTGGTCTTGAAAATTAGTTGAAGAACTTAAAGAGTAATCATCGCTTAAGCTAGGCCATAGTCAGTTTGGATTGAAACTTAGTTTTCCATCTCTTAGTAGAAATCAGTTCACTTTGACCATATGTGAGAGAGAGAGAGAGAGAGAGAGAGGAGCCTATTATAGTAGTAATTTTGGCAGAGGCCGAGAGAAATTTGCTGTTCAACTTGTAGTGGCACTGAAAACAAAATTGAACTTTCTTTTAAGCTTAATGGTTGATGCGAACTGATTGAGATAAGAGTCTTCTTTTCAACTCTGCATGTTTTTGGTCCGTTCCTACTCAACTGAGAGGGAACTGACAGGAAACATGTTACTCTTCTCCAGGGCTTTCAACATCTGGCATTCCAGTAAAACTGTAAATGATAATCAGAAGATCTTTGTTCTAATTGAAATATCGTATTTGTCATACACTAAGATATCATTACAAGGAGGATAAACAAAACAATTGTTAATGGACAAAGTTTACGCACAAAACTTGAAAATCTATGAATGTTCGAGGTTTAGATATGAGCTTGAATCTATTTGAAGTGAAAAATCATGCATAAAACAACAGTTAGCAACAAAACATGATTTTAGAGGCAAAAACTCGAAATAATATGTAGACATTCTTACTTGACACATTTGAAAAAAAAAAAGGTCAAATTCTGTCATATTGAGAATGTGACAGAACATGTGTTATTTTCATTTTGAGAAATACTACAAGCATAAATAAATCTCACAAAGGTGGATATACAAACGGATAACCAACATGATTTCATAAAATATATCAAATCTATTTTATAATAAAAGTGGATTTACAATCTAACATACCACATCAAATTATATCAAATTGTAAATTTATTTTTATAAGATTTTTTTTATGGCTAAAGTATCCTTTCATTATTTTCATATTGTTAGTTGGGTTGATGTCTGTGAGACAGTATGAGAATGGTTTTAACACGATAAAAAAATGTATTGTTTACCGTTGAGAATGGTTTTAAATTAAGAGTAATGTTAGATATTAGAGTGTTGTTTGAAAAAAGTGAGACTCACTATTAAAAAAATAATTTTTTCATGTAAACTTCAAATTTATCCAATTTTTTCAATTAGTGTGCAGTTGAAATTGCTAAGGGTAATAATACCCTTACACCTCATTTCCTACTAATTTACTATCTAAATATTTTTATAAAATTAACACAGAACAAAAGAAAGTCAATTTTTATATAATTGAATTTGTTTTTCATTAAATTATATTATTACGTTAGTTGATTAAATTTATTTTCTTCTATATTATGCACGAATGTCATATTTTGAGATTTTTAATCCAAATTCAAAGAGCAAAAGAAAATAAAAATTACTAGACAATAAAAAAACAGTAAAAAGAGTGTGAAGGTATCATTACCTAATAAAAAATGATACAATTACTACTAATTTATAATTTTTTTAATTTAATTTTTAATTTTACTTAGTGATTAATAATGTAAAAAAAATACTTAAAAGAAGATGATAAAAAATTTTAAAAAACCACTGTCACACTAATAAGTTGTAAAAATACCATAAAAACGGTCGTACGTATATCATCACTCTTACCTAATTGCTAATATTACTTCTCTTAAATTATCATTCCTTATAACAACAAATCTAAAAAGGAAGTTTTTCTTTTTTTCCATTAAAAAAAAAAACCGCATTGTTGTCACACTAAAAAGATCACCATGTTTCAATTTCCTTTAAAGTAAAAATAAGGTCAGAAGAAATCCAGAAAGGATAGGGGAAACTTGAGAGGATAGATACTTTTGATCTGATAACGCCATAGACATCAAAATTAACACATCACCCTCTAGCATTTCTTCAACCACTTCACAATTTGTCTTCCATAAAATGTCAATACAAACAAGAAATGAGCAAAAAAATTATTAATTTTTTTTTATTCATTGTTTCATGAATATAATGAGCCAGAACAAGATGCATCTATGAATCTCGCATGAATACTTTTACTCAGAAAAGGAAGAAGAATGAGAAGAAATTTAGAAGGTGCCCAATTCTGATTAGACACTGTCCAGCTGGCTGCTGCCATCTGTCCAGTCTTTTGAGGTACTTCTTTCTTTGAGCCCTCCAGTTGCAGCAATCTCTTAAAAATGAACAAATCTCTTCATTTGGTTCCTATCAAACATTCTCTAGGTAACCCAAAGTCTTTTTCTACATTAATATGTCGTCGCCAAGGATCATTATGCAACTTGTAATGCAAAACCTTGTCAAGACGAGAAAAACATGTCAGCTGGTTCAGATAGAGATAGGCAAACACACACAGATGTATGTGTACAGAAAAACATATTTGATTATGCTGCAAAACTCAAGTTTCTAAATGTCCTAAATTACATCCAAATCATCTTCGTATTTGTTATAGGGTCTGAGGTACCTGTATAAACGTGGCAAAAACATCATCTTCAACTAATCGCAAGAACTCGACTGCCCAATCCCCAACACGGTCAAAAACAGTTTTTTGCCTCTCAGCTTCGAGCATGATAGAATCACGATACAAGAATCTCAGCCGGATTTTCCGTACATTGGCCAGCTTGTATTCTACTTCTGTTTCATTGAATCCCTAAAGGAAGCAAGAGGGAACCCATTAGTCAACTTAACTTCCAACTTTCACTTTATTGTTTCCCAAACTCAATTTCAAATCTAAATACTTGAATGAAATTACCCGGAGTATCTTTATCAAATTTGGAATTTCATCTTCACTTATCCGAACGGCAAAGCTCTCATAGTTGAGCATATTCTCATATGGCAGGAAAATCCCATCCTACATATGTAAAAGCAAATGAATACTTTAATTAGGCCATCTTTGTTTCTAATTTAATATCTTGTTTGAACTTTTTGGAACTCAGAATATCAGTGACAAACTAAACCAAACTCATTATTAGACGTAACTGTTAAATGACTACCAAATTTATGGAAAAGCAAGATGCAGAACCGCAATACCTGGATGACCACAGGAATGCACCCTTGATGAATACTATCTTCCATTCGACCGCTCCAACCATCTCCAGGAAATACCCCACAGAAAACAGAACTGGCTAAATCCTCATGATAATTTTCAGAGCGTAGTGGTGTTACAATCACATCCTCTGCATGCTGTTTCCCAAGCTTTCCTTTCTTGTTGGGACTAGATCCGAACTCTTCTGCTATTTTCTGTCTGATACCCATGCTATACCTGCACACACTCACACACACACGCATCACTATTCTATTTATTATCTTCTGAAAATATGTATTTTAGTAACCGTTTGCAAAACTGGAAATTCAACCAGCCAAAGATAATGACCATATAGACCACTCAAAGCTTGCTCGTCAAACATGGGGCGGGAAGTGTTGGGGGGAGGGGGGGAAGAGACTGGTTCTTGCTCTCCTAATTCAGGAAGACGGAAATAGGCAACCTAAATAAGGCATAGTATTTTCAGTCTCTCTGTTTGAAACTATCTTCCAGGGTGTATTAAAATTTTTTAAACCCTTTTTAAGAATCCCCTGGAGGTGAATTAGAGATGGAAGTAGGCCCTCATTCACATTGGGAAAAGTCTTAAATCAGAGGGGCTATTGAACATCATTATGAAAATCACCTTTAAGGTTGGAGTTGGAAATTGAGTCAAAACTCTACTGTGGTTTGATCCTCTCTTGTTTGATTGGATTTTAGGGTATTTGATTATGAACCTAGTAACTTCCTTCTACCACCACCGTTTTAGTGTTTATTTTGATTTAATTGATAAGTAGGCTCATTACAGCGGTTTTCACTACAGTTCCTCTGGTAAAAGTGTCAAAGACAAGAAGGCCATTGCTTTGGAATCCATCTTTCCAAATGC
Organism: Platycarya longipes; assembly: GCA_036559045.1. Taxonomy (NCBI): domain Eukaryota; kingdom Viridiplantae; phylum Streptophyta; class Magnoliopsida; order Fagales; family Juglandaceae; genus Platycarya; species Platycarya longipes. Next base: position 4,169,284 of record CM071798.1, read on the forward strand.
AGTATTTTAAGGGAGAAAAGAACTACATTTCCATTTTTTTACACCCTGACAGGTTGGCTACATATCATTTAAGACCAGTTGGATTTGAAAACATTCAAGCAATTCTCCAGTAAACTTACGAAGTTTCCGGCCTTCCGTTTGTGTAAGCTGGTCCTAGATTCCCATTGAAATAGAACAGTGTCTTTCGCTTCTCCCGGGGCCTGTAAATGAATCATTGAAGTGCTCATTTTCACTTGAATAAATGGAAAATTCGAAATGTCTGCATTGTTAAATCAGTCCAAACAACTGGGGCAAGAAAGATGAGACAATTCTTTCATTGAAATTTGTACCTTGCCCAAAGTTTTGCGCTTAATGCAATACCATCAGGACGTTTCCAAGCAGGAAGCACAAGGTCTTTCTCAGGTTCAAAGCATGGGTGGCTGCCTCTTCGACTGGAAGGAATGTTATCCCAGTTGTCAGCCCAATAGGCTGTTGTTGAATGGTTATGCTTTGAGTTTGTGTTACCCCAGTGAACCAACATCATGCTACTCCATATCTCCTTGGGGGCATAGCAAGCACCTTCATCCCAGGAAAAAAGCTGCCTTCAGATATGAAAGTGATTTCATTAGCTTGCACTGAATGGTACTCTAATCACAAGCAAAATACCAACTGTATTCACTTCCTCCAGCTTTCTCCACACTGACAATACATGATTTTTGTATTTATAACATACCCAAATATGGTCTCTTCCTGATGAGCGATTCCAGTAAGGATATTGCTCAACAATATGTTCATAAGCCTTCTTATAAAATTCCAGAGTGAAAGAGCTCCTCAAACCCATATGTTCCTGAAAGTGGAAGTCATATTCACTTACAATGGGAATCACACATACAAGTGAACAAAACCTAAACCTGCAATATCATTAACACACACCCATAAACCTTAACCATCTTGGTTAGCTACTAAATGAAGGTTCTAACGGGTAAATAGAAGGTACAACAAAACTCCTACGAAGAGATCACAATCTTATGGTATGATCAAATTACCATTTACAAGCATCAGGAAATGTTAAAATTCATTTCGAAATTAGAAAAAACAGGGATTGGGAAGTGTGAGGCATCCATCACTGATAAAGATTTATGTCAAAAGGCCTACCAAAGCACAATAAGCATTCACATGTACATAAAGTAGAGAGGAAAAAAAAAAGGGCAGATAAGTGCCTGCAACATATGAAACAGCCACATAAGTGTACCTGCATGCTCAAGTGAGGAGCATCATCAGCACGAGTTATTATGCATGCATCAAGGACAGGAACAAAGAAAAAATCTGCTTCTTCACCGTTCAATGTTCGATGTGAACTGGCTAAGATACTTTCATAAAGTGCCATCTGGAAGCATATAGCATCACAGGATTAAAAAAAAAAATTAGGGATTTCTAAGCATTTGAAGTTGACTAGTCTCAATCTCAGTTTAGATATACCTGGGCTCCGTACAGCTGATCTGTCCACAATGTTGCATTCTTGTCATCATATATTCTGTTAACACACTCGAACTTAAAATGGCGCCCCTACAGCACCCAACGAAACAAAAAACATAAAAAAAACTTGATGCTGGCATTGGTCAAGGAATACAAAATTAGAACTGATTCTGACCTCAAGGAGAAGACTGTTGAAACCTGGAGGCAAGTCATAAACATAAATAAGGGGCCTCTTCTTTTTCACCACAGCATTGAGATTGACAACCTTCGCAGTATGGTGTGCATCATCAGGAACATCAATCCGAACTGGTCGAAGCCACTGAGGCCAATCTCTGACAGAAGATACAACAGAAGGAATGCTGCAATCTATTCCATACCATCCATTGTCACACTGAGAAATATTCTAGATTTAGTTTAGGCATTTAAGAATGACAAATCAGAGAACAGAAAAGCACACAGCAACAAAGCTAATATAGGTTAACCCAAATATTAGAACTTACATTGTCATAGAAATTGGACATTAATTAAATTTCCATGAAAATCAAATTAAATGACTTACCGTTTGTGTATTATTCTTTTCTATTAAGATAGTCAACTAATTTGTGGATAGTTCTCAAAATGTACTGTATCATGAGGATCGTGAATACCTCCTGCGCAACTTATACCATTCCCACTCACTTCTTCAGCAAGTAGATGGAAAATATGGTTGACCAAGCTTTATCCTCCCTTAAGCATATCAGACAACAAAGATCATGTACACAAAATCAAAACATTACCTGACAAAACCCACCACGGCACTGCCCATGCCCAGAGCATTGGTTAATACAAGTACATAGAACATGTACTTCACAGAATCGCCCCCAGAGACCATCATATTTGCAGTCACATTCCTCTTTGAATTGAACCTTGTTAGAATATGCTTCAGCTGGATCCACATTACACCATCCTGGTTTGCTACCGTTGGTTGTAAAAATATTATCTAGGTCAGTTTTCATCCAATCAGTCAGTTTGGGAGCCTCAGGTTCAGAAGGTAAGCTGAAATGGATAGAAGGAAATTGTAACTCATCCAATATTTTGCAACCAATGGGATTTGCAAATAAGATCTTTGATTTGGGAATTTGACTACACTTACTTCACTTTAAACCCACAAGCCTCCGGCACCGGACGATTTGGGTATTTTGTGCCTTCTCCGCAGAAGCACATTGCCCTTCTTGTATCACAGTAAGTGGGGCATATTGAGACAACCCATCGCCCGTATGGTTGTTCTGGTGATGGTGGGAAATTGCAATCCAACTGCAATATTTCCGAGCACCCCTCTCCTGCCAGTAGCAACAGGGTTGATCAGATAGGAACATTAACATTGATTATGGGTTGGGAAAACTGAAGCATATCCTATATTTAAGAGCAAGTGACTAGGATTTTTATTGATTTTTTTTTGGGCCCACGGGGGGGGGGGGGGGGGGGGCGGAGGAGAGGGGGCAGGAGGTGGTGGGTACTCTTTTATTGGCCAAATTTACTCTTAGAATAGAAAAGAATTTTATTTTACCAGAAATGCAGCTTAAATTTAAATTTGAAGATGGAAACATGGATTGTAAATAAAAGGGAGGGGAAAAAGACATTCACAAAAACGCATAGAGATGCATTTGAAAGATGGGACCCAAAAGAATGTAACTGTCGAAGTCATGCTATTTGACTAAGTTTCTTCTTGGTGGTTCAGAAAACACCCATCCATTGGTGCTAAACAACAAAGATGACAAAATGATGATTGACTGGAATCAAAAGCTACACACCTTGATCAAGAGTTTAAATCTAGAAGAAAGGGAAAACAATTTGAAAGCTACCGATGGAAGAAACTAAACCTCCCAACCGTGCAAAATGAATGTTAAGAAATATCCAGATGTTCATCTTATGTTATGTTCATTTACAAGGACCATATAAATATATATATGAACCAAATAGATATATCCTAGTATTTGTGTCATAAAGGTTCTAATCTTCGACTACTAAGCTAAAACATTACAGGGATGAAGAAATTAACCATGCACTCACGTAAAGTAAGCCACACTAATGATATGTTTTTGAAATTGACTTGAACAGAAATCCATCCATAGATTCTGTTGCTTGAACTGGTACACTTAATATCATTGTGGTGTTTCTCAAAGTATATCATAAAAGTCTGCTAAAATCATAATTTCTGACGATAAGGGTAATAAGTTGGAATAGCACCTTTTTCTATTTGCTCTTTCTCAATCAATTTGTAATAAAATGAAATAATGGAAAATTTCATACTGACCACTATATCCATGAAAGCACCGACATTGACCTAATTCATGATTACAAACGCCTTGACCAGTACAGCCGTTTTTGCAGTTAATGCCACCTATTATCTGCAACAAGAATAATTAGTTACAAGGAAAATATGCTTCCAAAGTGGAATTTACATTGATCTCACCTTTGATGCTATAAATTCTAAATGGCTGCACAAACACACAGCATAACCTATAGATGAGTATTCTATGGAGCAAGTATTGGTTACAAAGTAAACACTTCAACACGATAAACAGAAAGGCAAATTAACTCTGACTGAGAAATCATTTCCAATCACCTCAGCAATGTTTATTTCCTTGGTAACCGAATCACAACCAGAAAGCCACTGCCCAATCTCAGCTTTCCATGGTGCATCATGATAGATAACTCCCTTGTGCAAGTCAGCTGGAAACCTATGATCTAAATCAGCGGTCGGCCGTAGATCTTCCCTATCATTGGTTGTTGCTTCAGAAGATCCATTAATTGGAACACGAGGGTTCTGAGTTTCCCTGAAGTAATCAAAAGAGGGCCCGAAAGGAAACGGGAATAGATGAACTACTGAAATTAATGCCACAATTGAAGCAATTGCTGCTGCCAAAGACCATGAGGATTTCCACTTCTGGATAGATAACATGTCTGAAAAGTTTTATTTCGTGATAGACCCAGTACTATCTGTGGAGACTTTACACAAAGAGATCTTCCTTCTTCATTCTCAATCTCTATATTATCACCTAGAAGACAGAAGCTAATCAGCCCTAAGACAGACAGATAAAGTTTACATGCACATACAAAGTCACCCACAAAAGTCTACTTCCTATTATTACTATTAGTCCAAAAATGGTATGCTAGATGACATTAAAAACTCATTGAAATCGTAGAATGACCGAAACCCACGACCCCAGATCATAATGTATGTTAACATACACTGGAGCTGAGCTAAAGCCAGTCATTGCTGGTAGACAATGGGCAACCCCAGATCATAAGTGAATTCTGGCAATTATAGACCATTACTGACCTTTTAATCCTATGACGCATTCCGAACGTGAAGGGCCCAAATGTGAATCAGAAGATTCCAGTCAAGAGAAGTCAATGAAACTGGAAAATAGCTCAATGAAAGATCGAGATTATAACGAGAGATTTCCAATTTGGCCAAGCAAAACCCTGATAAAACTATGTCAAGGCAAAAGATTGCAATTTTGGGAAAATGTTATATAAGAATGGTAAAGAGAGAGAGAGAAGCTCAAACCAAAAAAAAGCCGCCGAGGCTGCCGCTGAAAAAATTGAACCGAGGGAATGAAATGGAACAGAACTGGAACTTTTCTTTAATGATAGATTACTGTTGTTGCCCCTTCCATTCAAGCATTCACATTTCACAATGTACTGTCTTGTAATACACGCTTGGACGCAATAGTACTTACAAGCCGCCGTTCGGCGTCCTAGTCAATAGTGGAAACAGTAAACAATTCAATGGTTAAGAAATATATTTAAGATAGTTGAAAAAAATAGTAGAAGTGTTGCTTTTATATATATATATATATATATTACCTTTATTTTATAATAAAAATAATTTATAATATAACATATTAAAATCATGTCAATTTATAAATTTATTTTATAAAATTTTTTTATAAATAAAATAATTTTAAAAAATAAGAGGTATAATGTAGAATTGATCAAGTAAAATAAATATATGAAAAATAGGTTTCCATATTCTCATTTGTTTTTTTAGATTTGGTTTGTTTTTATAAATAAGATAAGAAAAAATTTAAAAATTAAATAAAATATTATTATAAGATAATTTTAATATTAATTTTATTTTAAAATTTAGAAAAATTAAATTGTTTATTTTATTTTATATAAAAATTTAAAAAAAATAATAATGATAAAAAGATTTGGGAGCATTTGTAAAAGTGAACTTGGGGATTTATTTTTGGAAGACTTGAAAACGTCTCCTTCAAACAAATAAGTAAACAACCAAAAGTTTTCGTGAACTTATTTTCTTATCCTAAATTGACAAAGTCTTTTAGACTTGGAATTGGAATGTAGAATATTGTTACCCAAAAATTGCAAAACATATTTAGTGGTGCATGAGGCTACAACATCCTTCAATCACTATCTTCTTACATTGAGATGTCAAGGTTAAATAATAATTAAATCTTCATATTTCTAAAACAAATATTTACCTAAGAATGAGATAATGATGAGTTTAGAAGCATATTTTCGTATATTCCCAATGAGTAGAGAAAAAGAAAAATCATCTTATCTTTTGTTTATTTTAATAAAAAAAATCATATTTACAGTCATGAATACGCAAGCGTCGATACAATCTTTTCTTTAAAAAAAGTGTAAATTATAAGATTCACATAAAAAAAAAAAAAATTGTTAATAATGTTCAAATAGATTGCATAATATTTACACTCTATAATTGTTTTTAGTATTACTCTATTATTAAGTATATCCGTTATGGCTACTTGAAATATTCATCAATATCTGACCATCATCCAAAGTTTGTACTAAGTTATTTCAAATTGTAATTAATTATTTTCTTTAGAAGTGGGAAGGAATTATGATTCATGCCAGTACGTGAAAATATATATGAGCATATTATCTAAACACTATCGTCATAGTTTTGAATTCTACTTATACCTTAAATTATCAAAATTGGCGATTTATATTTTCATTTATCATAATTTTGACAAATTATATATTCAGTTAAGGCGAGATTATGACACTCATTCTGATCAAACCATGATTGCAAGTGGCCAAAATTGAGGAAGACTTGTGGGGGCAGGATAATGTTATTTAGTCATATTTCATTGAACTATTCAATGTACACATAGAACTCGAGAAGTGACATATGGACTCTCTAGAGATTTTTTTTTTCTCTGAAAGCAAGTGATATATTAGTAAAGCAAATAGTATTATATATTACAAACCATATTAAAGTAAATAATTAAGCATAAACATGTTTAGAAGCTTCAGTGATCAGAAGAGTCTTTATCATTGTAAAATTTTAACAAGTATGATGGGATAGAGATCAGTGGAATGCACCATATATTTTGGTCGAGATTGTCCATTGCGCAATTGAATATGCACATCGATTAAAATCTCGATGTATTTTTCTCAACTTACAGCTTGAAACTGACTTCAGGAGGAAGCGACTGTCTCTAGTAATTGATTGGATGGACCAGTCCATTGCTAATTCTGGGTCATTGGCTGCATCTATTGCGATTTGAGAGTCTCCTTCAATTACAATGTTGTTGATTGAATGGGTAATGACTTCTTTAATACCTTCAAGAAGCGCATAAGCTTCTCCTTGGTTGGGATTGGTATTGCAGATTTCTTTTGTGCAGACAAATACGGTATCACCATTGTCTGTTGAGCAAGCCGTTGCTGTAGTGCTTGTATTGGCTCTTGTGGCCACATCAAAAGTGAAGTAGTGATGATGTCTAGGAAGACCTTCTATGGTTCTGACTTGATTGAGCTCAACCTTAGCTCATACTACCAAATGCTGGTGGAAAGTTGTACTGACATCTTTAATAAAGCCCTCAACATTGGGGCAAAGACCTTCATGCACAAATTTATTTCGGAGAAACCAAATGCTATCCATGGCAATTATTGCAAACAGTTGAAATTGATGATGATCAATGGTAGGAAGTTGAAGAAGGTTGGGATACAAAATACACTCAAACCAATGGGCAACCCCGTGAACTACAAAGGATTGGATATTCAAGGGCCAAGATGATTGCCGCCAAAGAATGCGAGTGAACGGACAATTGAGAAACAAATGATTCAATGTTTCCTCTTATAATTGGCATATAGGACAATTGATCTGATCATGTGTCCTTTCATTGTTAGTTAGAGTAATCGAACTGGAGACAAGCTAAGAGTATGCCGCTTTGACAGAGAATTTTCCAAAATCGGTATTCTTCCAAACCAATGTGTCTGGTACCTCAAGTAAGCACTGTTCAGGCAAAGGAATTTTCTGGATTTCTGCAATAGTGTGATCATTGAATAGGGTTTGAAGAAGAAGAATATTCTACCTTCATGGATTCTCTAGAGTCAGTTCCATAACCTTTAATGTGATATCCTGAGGAATGTGGCCGTGTTTGGGGATTTGTAAACAAGAAGGAGTAGTAGGGATCCATGGGTCAAGCCAAACCCAGACAGTGGCCCCAATACTGATTTGGAAACAAGAGTTGCGCTTCACAAGATGTTGTTGATGAATGAGTCATTTCCAGAACCAAGAGTCAGAAGATTTTGCAGTGATGTCCATAAATAGTGTGGATTGCATGTATTTGGAAGAAATGATGGAAAAGCACAAAGATTGATTGCCTTTGACCATTTGCCAACTGAGTTTGCTGAGAAGAGCATTATTGAAGGTTGAGGAGAGTCAAAATATGAGACCACCCACAACTTTTGGCGTACAGATGGAAGTCCAAGCTTTAGGAGTGAAATTGTGAACTTTATTAGGAGGAAAGCCCCACCAAAACTTCATGAGAATTTGGTCAATCTATTTAGAGATGGTTTTGGGGATCCAAAGGGTGGACATGATGTAAGAGGGCATGGTGTTGGCAACGGATTTGATCAAAATAGACCTCCCTGCATGAGACAACAGTTTGGCTTTCCACATAGCCACCCGATTTGAAATGTCATTCAGAAGATTTTGGAAAAGAACTTGTTTAAAGCATCCACAGATGAGGGGAAGACCCAAATACTTTATTTGAGCAGAAACAGACTTGAAACTCATTCTAGAGCGAATCTTATGTCTTTCCACCAAGGGAGTATTTTGACTAAAATGAACAATGATTTTCCACGGTGAACTTTTTGACCAAATCAGTTGGAATACTGTTCAAGACAGGATAGGAATGAGTTAGTCGTGAGAAGATTCGACGAACCAAACAAGATTAGATCATCTGCAAAGAGGAGATGGGTAAGTTTAAGCCCTTTACGACTAATACTAATCCCTTTAAGACAACCTTGTCGCTCTTTTTGGGCAATAAGATGAGATAGGCACGCATAGCCAATAATGAAGATAAAGGGCAAGAATGGGTCACCCTGTCGAAGACCCTGAGAAGGATGAATAAATCCTTTAGGCTTCCCATTGACTAAGACAAAATAAGTAGGCGTTGAAATGCATTCTTTAATCCAATTAACCCAAGTATGTGAAAATCCCAAACTCAGAAGGATGGAAAGTAGAAAATTTCATTCCATGTAATCAAATGCATTTTCCATATCCATCTTAACAGCCATGGAGTAACTATTGCCACGCTTTTTCTTTAGATGATGAAAAATCTCATGGGCAATAATAAAATTCTCTTGTATTTGACGATTAGGAACAAAAGCAGTTTGATAAGGCGAGATAATTTTCCCAATGACAGTCCTAAGACGGTTGGCAAGAATTTTGGAAATAAGCTTATAGGAGACATTGGATAGACTATTGGGCCTAAAATGATGGATGGATTTTTAATTTTGGGAACAAGAGTGATATGTGTGTGATTTAATTCTTTGAGGAGCTTACCTTGAACAAAAAAAATTTGCACAGTGTCAATGACATCTCTTTTAAAAATGTTCCCGTACTGCTTGTAAAAAAAAATTAGTGAAACCATCAGGGTCTAGGAGTATTTTTGACAATATGCCAAATTTCCTCTTCAGAAGGAACTTGACATAGAAATAGATTGTCTTAATGAGTGATAATAGGAGGAAAAAGGTCATTAAGACCATCAGAGAGATTAGGGTTAGAGGAAGTGTAAACATTGGAGAAGTGATGAAGAATCTCAGTCTCAATTTCACCCTGATTTGTGATCCAATTATGAGATTGAATCCTAAGACAGTCAATTGATTTATGCTACCGCCTAATAGTCGTACTAAGATGGAAAAATTTTGTGTTCAAGCCAATGATAGTAAGCCACTAAAGGTGGGATTTTTGCTTCCAAAAGAGCTCCTCTCGTTTTTGCATCTCCTTCAGTTGGATTTGGAGAGCTAATTCATCATCTCGACTTGGAGGAGGGTCAGTTTGAGCTTGAAGAATAGATAAGGAATGAGTCAACTCCTCAATCTGAGTTTGAATATGCCCAAAAGAATTCTTACTCCAAAGTTTCAATGCCATCTTGACCTCTTTCAACTTTTTAGTAAGAACAAAAGCAGGGGTACCATACTTTGGAATATTCCAAGCATTTTGAATGATAAGTTGATAAGTGGAATCTCTAATCCAGAACTTTTCAAAGGTAAACGGCTTAAAATGAGTTTGAATTCCCATAATATTAAGAAGAATAAGAGTATGATCAGAGGATACTATGAAAAGATGTCTGAGTATGGCATCAGGAAAGAGGGAAGTCCAAAGGTGATTAGCAATGCTCCTATCAAGGCATTCCTTAATATTTTCCAATTCATATCTATTATTATTCCAAGTGAACTTTGGACCACTATAGCCTAAATCAATCATGCCATTGTCATCCATGAGTTTTGAAAGACCATTTTCCCCCTTGTTTTTCAGATTGCCAAAGGATAGCATTAAGGTCTCCAATAATCACGATAGAGCCCCCAAACAGATTGACAGATTTATCTAAAATTATGTAGAATTATTCCATCTACATAATTTTTTTACGAAAAGATAAATTACACACTAACTTCACAAAATCTTAACTTCGCAAAATTTAATCTAAATTGATTTTAAAAATAAATTTTAAATTTACAAATCAAATTCTATTATTAAAATTACGTGAACAATATGTTCAACATACAGACTTGAGAATAGAATAACTCGTCGAACCAAGTCTATCAAATTCTGCCATTAAAATCAACTTGTTCTCCATCTTCCCGGCAATACACAGTAAAATCAAGCTTCTTAATAAGTGACAAGGACTCGGTAAACGAGAAAAAGAACTAATACCAGTGAAACAAGAGGAAAAGATTGAAAACAAAGAATCTTATTTTTTGATTTGGGAGTATTGTTTACATTGAGACAACTGGAAAAAAAATTAAAAAAAAAAAAACAGAAAATTGAATAAAGAAGAAGAAGCTGCACACATGTCGAAACCAAGAGCCAACATGACCCAGAAAGTTCAAGACTTCATTCTCATCCTTTTCTGTCTTCTCAACAGCGATTTCTATCTGGGAGTTGATAGAAAATGGTAAAGGAAGAAGGAAAGTTTAGCTGCAAAGTTATGAAACCTTGAGATCTTGAGAAGTGATGTTTTCAAGCTGTAATATGTTCAAGTTCAAAACCGAATGCAATGGTTTTCCACGGGTTTGAAGTCTGAGTAGGTAGACGAAAAGCAGGGTTTTCCCCTACTTCTCCAACTCCTGGATCCTAATTCTCATCATTTCCTAAAGTATATTAGGTGTAATTAGATGATTGAAGATTATTTATTATATTTTATTTATAAATTTATCTTTTAACGTCGCATCTTAAAATAATGAGAATTGAGATAATAATATATTTTTTCTCGGTTTTTTTTTTTTTGTGACTTTGAGATGATATGTAGCTCGGGTTGTAGAAGAATTATAGACCGGCCGGAGGCCTATCATTTTCCATCCAACAAACATCTAAACGACAATATCAGCGCGATATGAAGAGTTTTAGTGGATAACTTGAAAATTATTCTAATCTAAAAAAGACCCATGATTGCAACAAAATTCAACTCGGATTCCCTTCAAGCCATGACAATTCCTCAAGAATAAAAACCTAATTAAAGTCGAACAACCAAGAACTACTCCAATGAATTAGTTCAGCAACCCAATCTGAAAACACCCAAATGCGAGAATCAGGTCTAATCTGTAAGAACTACATTAGTCCTTCTCGAAAAAAGAAAAACGACTACATTAGTCCATGTACAGCAAATCCAAATAACATCATGGGATTGATCCCAAAATTAACACTGACAAGGCAAATATTGATGATAAAACTTCCATAAAGGCAAAAACTTTAAACTCATATATGAAATCCCAATTCATACCATTAAGGGTCAGGTGAAGGAATCATCCCGAAGATTATACCCCCAAAATTAACTATTTAATCCCATATCACAAAAACAACACACACCCACCGGAAGAGAGAGAGAGAGAGAGAGAGAGAGAGAGAGAGAGAGAGAGAATTTGTGTGGATGTATTGTAGTGGGCAGTCTACCTCCTGGAGATTGGGTGGAGGAAGACGCTGAGGAGGCGAGAGAAGGCGAGGCGTATGCGAGGGTAGGCCCGGAGAGTGAGGACGGTGGTCTGCCGGAGAAATTCCTCGATGGTCTCCACGAAGAGGTTAAGGCTTCGGATCGGCGGCACGTACAGGGTCAAAGGCACCGCCGAGAAGGCCACCGCGAACAATAGTTGAAGCATCGAGAAACTCGATTTTTGTGTTTTGTTTCTTCTTCTTTTCGGTATCGAGCCTGTATGATGTGTGATGACGGGCGGTTGTGTTATCGGAGGGCACGAGTTTTAGCTGTGCAAACCGAGTTATTCTCTAAAAGGACGGTTTTTTTTTTCTCTCTCTGCTGAGCAATTGGGATTGGGAGATGTTGTTTTTGCCTTCTTGGGATAAAATGGATTGGGCTTTGCCGCTTTACGTTCTATCTTATAAATGGGAACGCTCTATATATAATAATACTAAAATGATGAAGGCAGCTTACACATCGATAGTCTCTCACAGTTACAGTGTAGCTGTATTATAATTGTGAGGGGACTGTCCCTAGTACAGCTCATAATAATAATAATAATAATATCAAGTTATCATCTCACATTTTCGATCAGATTTTAAGCCATTTTATTTATTTATTATAACAATGAATTATTATCAAATATAATTAAAAATTTCGAATTTCTAAGTTTTACGTGTTTATTTTTTAAAAATTGAGATCATTATTAAAAATTAATTTTTTTTAATGTAAATCTCAAATTTTCTTTACATTTTCTAAAAAAAGTATACATAACTAAAACAATTTAAAAGTGTATTAATTATTTTTAAAAAATAATCATTACTTATTTCGAAATTCGTATTTATTATTCGGAAGGTAGTATAAGATTAAACACTTGAATAATGATAAAAATCAGTTTGTGGGTCCGGTTGACAAAGTGGAAACCGAGTTATGGGTTATAAAGCAGCCACGTGGTCAGAGAAAGATTACTTGAGAATGGTCGTTGGTCGACGCAGACCACCTTGTACTTTCAATAGAAAAGGAAGAGGGGAAAAAAGGCAGGCTCTTGCCCAATCGGGAACGTTAGGTCGCAATATAATACGTATTCGAATAGAAAAATTCTACTCAAATTATAGCACATAATTTTTTTTTCTTTTTTATTTTCTATTTTAAAACTAGTGTATTATATGCATAATTATGAGAAAAAATATCTTAGTTTAACAAAAATAAAACAAACAAAATTTAGAAAATAAAAATTCAAGTGTAATGTATAATATAGAAAAATGAATAGAGTGAATCATTCAAATTTCAAACATCAAATGCAAGATCTAGCAATTATATGCTATTTAAAAAAAAAAAAACTAAACTATTATTTTGGTTTTGTTTAAAAAAGTCTTTTTCAATCAAAAGTATTTAAAAATTTTTAAAATAAGTTTTTCATCTCTAAAAATATGTCTTTAATCATTATTCTAAGTTATCTATAATAAAATATAAAAATAAAAATAAATTGTGCAACAAAAGATACATAAAAAAAGTATCAAGGCAACTTTTCATTCTATCAACTAATTCTATTTAGGTTTGTGTTTGGATAGTAATTCCATATCTATTTAGTATTTATTTTATCATTATATTTTACATATTTTTTATTATTTTTTATTTTATTATTATTTATTATTAATTTTTTATTATTATTCATAAATCATCTGAAATCACCTCAATAACCTAATATAGCCTTACTCATGATTTTATTTCGAGCATTTAAGTTAACAATTTATATTGAACACGATTATGTATAGGTACTTTTGCACATGAATTTGTGGAAGAAATTAACATGAAAACTTTTTTGGATTATTTATTCACCTATACGTCAAGTAATTTTAATTTCAATTTATTAATGAGTTTCACCTTCTACACCCATTAAATTAAACACATATTTCATATAAAAGTGTGCATAAAGTCACATACATTTCATTTACATTTGTTTTGGAGGGTCCTTATTTTTGCGGATTAAAGCCTTAAGGATTCTTGGATGGTAATTGCTGGAGTAGTACAAATTTTCACGTTCTTTCCCCCATTTCTTCAGAGTCATGGTGGGGCTTGCCCCTCTTGACTTTGGCAGACTTTGACTAGGGAAGCAAAGTCAGACAAGTTCTTGGTAATTCTGGGTGGGATTTCGGATTCTCTGGGTGCCCCCTCAATTGAAGCTTGAGAAGAGAAAAAAAAAAACAGAAGCTTCGTTTAAGATGCAAAACTGTGCTGAGACAAGTTCATAGTCACTCAACTAATTGCAAATTATTTTCCCGGAAAATAATATAAAATTTTGGTGGCCTAAAGAAGACCGAGTTTAGTTTGAACAACTTTTTTGTTTTTTTTGCGCAAAGAGAAAATGACATTAATAAGGATAAAGGATACAGACAGAGTTCCGACCCAAAATAGCAAATACAACCTAATAAAAACATAATAAAAACATAAAAGCATAGGACCTAAAATTAATACAAGGAAAATAAAGAAATAGGAGGATCCTTGCCACTGTGAAAATTTAACCTCGAATAAGGTATTTGAATCATAGGAATGTTCCCAAAAACATGCGTGGTCGCTGCCCATTGCGCTAAGGAGTGCGTGCATCAATTACAGGATCGCTGAATTTTTGCCGCCTTCCACTCTTGACTCTTGGAAAGAGGAAATGTGGTAATTTATGTTTTCAATGATAGGGTTGATTTGCCAATCTTCAATTGAGGATGCCGCATTTATGGCTTGAATGGTGATTAGTGAGTCGCCTTCAATGACAATTTTCTGAATAGACCTATTTTTTGCTTCTGTTATTGCCATGCGAGTTGCTGCAAATTTCCCCACATTCAGATTGGTAGAATTGATGAATTTGGTGATGGCAAAACTGAGCTTTCTCGTATCTTGCTAGCATAGTGTCGCAATGGTACTTCCTTGGGCTCTGGCAGCCACATCAAATTGGATAAGATGGGTTCCCACTGGATGGTGTTCTATCGGTTCTGGGTGATTGATTTTGAACTTCCAGGATGTGCTATGCTATTGGAAAATGCTGAGGGTAAAGTCCACAAATTTCAAAGGGGTAAGGATTTGATTGAGATGAAGCGCTTTATTCCTGATAAGCCAAATACAGTCCATGGCTATGGAAGCAAAAAACTGGAAATCTTGGTGTTCATTTTCAGGAATCCGAAGGTATTGATGAGGACTAATTATGCATTTGATCCAATCGGTGAGTGTCAAACAAAGAAATATCAATTGGCCATCTAGACGCTCTCCACAAAACTTGTGAGTAGATACAGCTGAAAAAAGATGAGTGAGGGTCTCAATTTTGATCTAACAAAGGGGACATTTAATTTGGTCCTCACTCATCTGAATGACTCTACTAATCTTGTGTTTGGTGGGATTGATATAATGGCAAATTTTTAAAGGAGCAGCTTAATTCTATCTTGGATTTTTATGGACCAAAGTTTTTTCCAGTTTGAAATGTCATTGTTAACAGTATGAGATTCCTTGACTAAAGCTGCATAAACAAATTTAACCATAAAATTGTTAGAAAAAATGATGAATCCATTTTGGTTTATTGAAGGTGGACTAAAAGTTGATGGTAGCCAAAAGGATTTTTTGAATTTCTTGGAAAGAGAGCTAAAAAAAAAAGAGTATTTAGAAGAACATTCTAACATCTTGGTTCCTCCAGAGTAAGTTCAGAAATGGTAAGAGAATTGTCCTGCCCCCCAAAATTTGGATTCGGTTGGGGAGTAAATTGAGAAAGTGTGAGTATCCAAGGATCAGTTCAAACTTTAGTTGAGCGGCCCTTATTGATTTGGAAACAAATACTTTTTTCGATGAAATCTCTGGTTTTTAGAAGATTTTTCCAAAATATGGAGTCATTTGTTTTTTTGGGGAACTTCAAGGGAGGAGGTACTGACTAAATAGGCTTTGGTTAAAATTTCCTTCCAGAGACTATTGGAATCGTTGATAAGGTACCAAGCATATTTAAAAATAAGAGCTAAGTTGAAAGTAAACATAAGCTTTAGACCAAGACCCCCCATGAATTTGGAAGACAAAGAGTCCCAGGATTTCGGAATGAATTTTTTGTTATAATTATCCTTGTAGCCCCACCAAAATCTTCTAAACTAGGAATCCATTTTATTTGTTATGTATTTTGGGATAAGTGTGGTGGACATAACATAGGAGGGAATTGAGGCGGCCACAGTTCGGATAAAGGTTGTTTTTGCCGCTGAGGAAATAATTTTGACTTTCCATTCTTGAAGTTTGGACTTTACACGATTGAGGAGGTTTTTCATGAATGTCTTCCTGTCATGACCATTTGTTTTGAATTTGGAGGCGAGATTTTGTATCCAAAAATGTGTTTAATAATATCAATGGCCACATGAGGGGTATTTCTATTGAAGTGGATGGATGATTTCCAAGAATTGACATTTTAACTAGATCAAGATGAGTATATAGATAAGCAATTCTCAAAATTTTCAGCAGTGATTTGGGTGGCCTCTCCAAATAAAAAAAAGATTATCTACGAATAGAAGATGGAAGATAGAGGGATCACCTCTCGAGATTTGAATCCTCTTGATATAATTATGATGCTCTTTTTGCAAGATAAGTCTACATAAGACTTCGGTACCAATAATCAAGGGAAAATGAGAGAGTGGATCACTTTGTTTAAGGCCTTTAGTAGTGATTTGTGTGATGACGGGCAGTTGAGTTATCAGAGAGGGCACAAGTAAACTGATTTTCTCTTAAAAGATGTTTTTTTTACTTCTTCTAAGCAATTGGGATTGGGAGCTGTTGTTTTTGCTTTCTTGGGATGGACTGGATTGAACTTTACATTCTGATTCAACCGTATAAATGAATACGCACTATATATAATAAGAGGAATGATATAGATACAATATTTTTATATAATATTTTTCACAATATATGATATAAAATAAGAATATTTTTATAAAATAATATTACTTTTATATGATATTTTATAATAGTATCTCTCATTTTAAAATATGTGTTGTGAAAAGTGTTGTAAGAAAGTTGTGTGTTTATTATTTTTCATATAATAATACCAAAGAGCAATATTTGTTGTCATCTCACCTTGTCTTGTTTTTTGAACACATTTTAAGGGATTTGTTTTATTATTATTAAATGAGTCGTTATCAAATATAATTGAAAATTTAGAATGAGCAAGCTTTAAATGTTTACTTTGAAAAAAAAGTCGAGTTCTTCCTTAAAAATTAGATTTTTTTTTATATGAGTCTCAAATTTTTTTTTTTTTTCAAAGGAAGTATACATAACTTTAACATCTTAAAATTGTAGAAATTATTTTAAAAAAATAATCAGTACTTATTTTAAAATTCGTAATATTTATTATTGGAAAGGTAGTCTAAGATTTATAAACACTTCAATAATCATAAAAATCGGTGTGTGGTCCGGTGGGTTATAAAGCAGCGACGTGACACGACTGACTCAATATATATTGAAGCATGAGGTAAAATTTAAATAAGTTATTCATAATTATATATAATATGATAAAATAAAAATTTTTAAATAAAAATAAATAAGATTTTATTTAAATTTATAAATAAATTATTTTTAAATTTATATTTAATATAATAATTTGTATAAAATGAAACTTTAATATAAATTTTGTGTTTCAGTTTAGCGTGATCTTAAAAAATATATATTTAAAAATATGAATAATTTATTATATTAAATATTAAAATTATTTAAAAACATAGATAATTTTTTATATTAAATATTAGATTTAATATTATGGGGTCTTGCATATATTAAAAAATATATTTATTTATATTTTATTTAATGAGATGGTTTTTATTTTTTATTTTTAAAAAAAATATAATCACTTTTATTTTTTATATAAGATAAAATCTTAAATAATAACCTAAATGATCTAAGCATTGAGCCGTCCTGCACGTAGTCAGAGATAGATTACTTGAGAATGGTTGTTGGTCGACGCAGACCACCTTGTACTTGCCAAAGAAAAGGAAGGAAATAAAGGCGGACTCTTGGCCAATCGGGAATAACGCTGGAAGATTCACGTACTGGAGCCGGGTGCGTTAGGTCGCGAGAATACGTATATTGTACCACAAAATGTACCACAAAATATACGTAAGGAAATTATCAAGACAACTTTTCATTATATAAACCAAAAAGAGAGAAATATTCTCTTACCATGAATGAGAATAGCTGGTCAATGTGATTGTTTGTTTTGTGGGGATATTGATTTTGAAGATTGAGAATATATATATATATATATATATATGTTGATGTAAAATTTAGTAGTTGGCAATTTTCTAGTGAAAAACCTAATATAATTGAGTTGTAACTAATGGTGGACAGAGTACACATGAAGAGGATCAAAATGGCTCAGAAAAACTGAACACAGTGATCTCGCTCGACCCTCGCTCGACATGGCGCTCGAGCGAAGTCCAGGCAGAGACTTCGCTCGACACTCGCTCGACATGGCGCTCGAGCGAAGTCCAGGCAGAGACTTCGCTCGACACTCGCTCGACACCTCGCTCGAGCGAAGTTAAGGTTTCACGAATTCCTTTAGGGTTTAAGCGCCGTTTCAAGAGGTGGCCTATAAATAGACTCTTAAGTCTTCTGCTGCATAGAGGAGAAATACAGAGGAAAAACCAAGGAGCCACATTTCATCCCTTGAGAGAAACTTCTCCATTGTTTCAAAGATCATTCTCTCTTGGATTATATTACTCCCTCACAACACACATTCAAACCTTTAGTGAGTTCATTGGAGTGGACGTGGTCATCAAGCTGGAAGAGTTCTTCAAGGAGCTTGGATGAAGAAATCAAGGTGTTCGTGTGAGAAGCTATAGAAAGGTCGGAGTTCCGGCACTACATGCGTGTAGAGATCGAGTGGGTCACTCGTGGTGTTGCAAGCCAAGTTTAGTTGCTACAGTGGGTCTGTGAGTGTTTCTAAATTTGTTGTAACAAACTAAAATTTCTATAGTGGATTAGAGGTGGTGTCTTACACCCGGAGTGGTTTTAGATTTTGAAGAGGTTCTTCAAATGAGTTTCCACTTCGTAACCAAAATCTGTGTGTTGATTTCTTCGTTGATTGCTTGTTTATGTTAATTAATTTTTTAACTGCCAAAGTTTCTGTTATACACCTATTCACCCCCCCTCTAGGTGTGTAAGGTAATTTGCTATCGCTTTTTCAATTGGTATCAGAGAGGGTACACTTCGTTAGGATTAATTTCCTGAGTGTGATTCTGCTTTGGTGGTCAAAATGGATAGGTCTCAATCCCTCTCATCACCACCATATTTTGATGGTAGCAACTATGCTTATTGGAAAGTTCGAATGAGAGCGTTTCTTAAGTCTATAGATGAACGTGTGTGGGTGTCCTTGATAAGAGGATGGAAAGAGCCCGTCACCATTGTTAATGGAGTAGAAGTTCCCACAGACGTGGACAACTACTCAAAGGATGAGTTGAGTGAAATTAACTGGAATAGTAAAGGCCTAAATGCAATTTTTATGGCCGTGTCTCAGGAGGAGTTCAAACGAATCTCCATGTGTAATACAAGCAAAGAGGCATGGGACATTCTTGAGATCACTCACGAGGGAACTAGGGCTGTAAAAAATTCTAAACTCCAAATGCTTACCACCAGCTTTGAGGAAATTAGAATGAAGGAGGATGAAACATTTGATGTCTTTTATGCAAGATTAAATGACATTGTGAACTCTCGGTTCAACTTGGGAGACAAAATCCCAGAAAATAGAGTTGTAAGAAAAGTCCTCAGATCTCTTCCTGAGAGATTTCGTCCCAAGGTTACTGCAATTGAGGAAAGTAAAGACTTGGATGTCATGAAAATAGAAGAGCTGGTGGGTTCCCTGCAAACTTATGAACATACTCTGCCATTGGATAGGAAGAGCAAGTCCATTGCTCTTAATACAATTCAAGAGGACTCAGATGAGTCATTCGATGAATTAGCAATGAGTGACAGAGAAATAGCATTTTATGCTAAGAAGTTCAGAAAAATGTTTGTAGCAAAAAGGCACAGGAGCCAAAGACCAGAGAAGAAGAAGTTTGGGAGATATATTGAGGGGTCAAGTTCAGAGAATAAGGAAAGAGACTCCAACAATTACATTAGGCCTAACAAGGACAAGACACGAGTACAGTGTCATGAATGTCATGGATTTGGTCACATTCGTTTGGAGTGTGCAAATTATAAGAAGATGCTATGGAAACTAAGGAAAATGAATTAACCCAGCTAAAGGGAAGATTGCAAGCTTTTTCCACTGGAAAACAAAATCTGGACAAAATTCTAACTCTTGGAAAGCCCTCAGGAGACAAGAGTGGAATAGGATATGTTGGAGGAAAGTTTGAAGTGGGTACGAGCTCGAAAACTCCTCAAAACAGCATGGTGAAAAATCACTCACTAGCAAAGGGAAAGAAAGTTATACATGCACAAAAGTTTGTTTCATCTCAAGAGAAACAAACAGCTCACAACACGAGACCCGTGTGTCATCATTGTGGGAATTTGGGTCATGTGAAAACAAATTGCTTGAAATTTAAAAGACTCACCAGAGAATCTCCTAAGGATGACTTGCCTTTCAGGGGACAGCAAACCTACAGAGAAAATCGGACATGTCATAATTGTGGCAAGTATGGACACATCCGACCAAACTGCTATGTGCTTAATAAGTTTCCTGTGAGAAATGAAAAGAGAGACTCAAGAAGAGGTCACTTCAATCTGAGGGATCAAGTCATGGTTCTCATTAGACAAAATGCTCGTCTAAATGCTAAGATAGACAACCTGACAAGTACCCAGAAGACTGTGCAAGTCAACTCTCCAAAAATCAAAAGAGTGTGGGTCAAGAAGGAGGAAAGAGACACATGTCACATTGCTCACATTGCCTTGAAGACCCAGAATAATTCACTGTGGTATCTTGATAGTGGGTGTTCTCGACACATGTCCGGTGATAAAACTCTTTTTAAGACAATTGAAGAGTACAAATGTGGGACAGTGACATTTGGAGATGGTGGAAAAGCGAACATAATTGGGAAAGGTGAAATCAACATTACTGGACTACCGGCATTGAGAGAAGTTCTATATGTTGATGGGTTAAAAGCAAATCTTCTTAGCATAAGCCAAATGTGTGATAATGGTGCCGAAGTTCGGTTCTCAAAAGATATGTGCATTGTTTCTGATAACAATGGACAATGCTTGATGCAAGGAACCAGGACCTCCGACAATTGCTATGGTATCGCTCCCACTTCACAGTACAGCTGCAATAGTACTAAAAGTGAGGCCACTACTCTCTGGCATCAAAGACTTGGGCATGTGAATCACAAAAATTTGTCAAAGATTGCTAAGAAAGAAATGGTGATTGGACTGCCCGAACTTGGGAAAGTGGAGACATCTGTTTGTGGATCATGTCAAGTGGGAAAACAAGTTCGAGCAGCCCACAAGAACACAACAGATATCCTGACCAAAAGACCCTTAGAGTTGTTACACATTGATCTTATGGGACCCTCTAGGACTGAAAGTCTGGGGGGAAAGAAATACATACTGGTGGTGGTAGATGATTTCACCAGATACTCTTGGGTAGAATTTTTGAGGGAAAAGGGTGAGGCTTCAAATGTGATAAGGAACTTATGTAAGAAGCTTCAAAATGAACAAGGGAACCCTATTGTCAGAATCAGGAGCGACCATGGACGAGAATTTGATAACTCAAGTTTAGAGAAATTCTGTGATGAAGAAGGCATTCGTCAAGAATTCTCTGCTCCCATTACTCCACAGCAAAATGGAGTTGTTGAAAGAAAAAATCGAGTTATCCAAGAAATGGCTCGAGTTATGATGCATACCAAAAATGTTTCTGCTCATTTTTGGGGTGAAGCTGTGAACACAGCATGTCACATTGTGAATAGAGTCTACCCTCGACCCAACACTTCTCAGACACCATATGAGCTGTGGAAAGGAAAGAAGCCAAATGTGAAGTACTTCAGGGTGTTCGGGAGTAAGTGTTACATTTTGAGAGATAGGGAAAATCTGGGTAAGTTTGACCCAAAGAGTGATGAGGGAATATTCCTTGGTTATTCCAGAAACAGTCGTGCTTACAGATGTTACAATCTACGCACCCAAACTGTCATGGAATCCATCAATGTGGTTATAGATGATACTCCTAAAGAGGAGTTGAATAAAATCTAATTGATACACCAAGTGGAACTGAAGAGAACTCTAGTGAACTTAATGAAGATCAAGAGACCTCATCCACTGAAAAAGTTCATACTCACAAGGAGCCATCTTCGAGAGTCTGAAGCTAAACCATCCTCAAGATAACATAATCGGGAATGTAAATGAAGGGATGAGGTTGAGGAAGAAAGTGATAAGTCAACTAGCTCACTCATGTTACATCTCTCAGATTGAACCAAAAAGGGTGGAAGAAGCTTTAAAGGATGAGAATTGGACAAATGCCATGCATGAAGAAATTAATCAATTTGTGAGAAATGATGTGTGGTACTTGGTCCCAAGGCCTGAAAAGCACAATGTTGTAGGTACCAAGTGGATTTTCAAGAACAAATCTGATGAAAATGGAATGATTGTACGGAATAAGGCAAGATTGGTGGCACAAGGTTATGCCCAAATGGAAGGAATAGACTTTGATGAGACATTTGCGCCGGTGGCAAGGCTTGAGTCAATCCGAATACTATTGAGTGTTGCTTGCCATATGTGCTTCAAACTCTATCAAATGGATGTAAAGAGTGCCTTCCTAAATGGGATCCTTCAAGAAGAAGTGTATGTTGAGCAACCAAAAGGTTTTGAGGATCCAAAATATCCTAATCATGTCTACAGGTTGAAGAAAGCCCTGTATGGTTTGAAACAAGCTCCCAGAGCCTGGTATGAGAGGCTAACTTCGTATCTTTTGGAGCACAAGTTTCTGCGAGGAAGTGTTGATAGGACACTTTTTATCCGGAAAGTGGGTGAGGATATAACTGTAGCTCAAATCTATGTGGATGATATTGTGTTTGGATCATCCATTGATAACCTAGCTCTCGAGTTTGCAGAAGAAATGAAGAATGAATTTGAGATGAGTATGGTGGGTGAGCTAACTTTTTTCTTGGGACTCCAAGTAAAACAGCTCGATGAAGGGTTGTTCATATCCCAGTCAAAATATGCAAAGGACCTGCTGAAAAAATTTGGATTAGATGGGAGTAGCCATGCTAGAACTCCCATGAGCACAAGTGTAAAACTTAGTGCTGATGTGTCAGGAAAGGGGGTTGAGCAATCCCTGTACAGAAGCATGATTGGGAGTCTACTGTATCTCACTGCTAGTAGACCTGACATTGCTTTCAGTGTTGGCGTTTGTGCTAGATTCCAAGCAAACCCCAAAGAATCTCATCTTGTGGCTGTCAAACGCATACTTCGTTATGTGAATGCTACAGTGAATTATGGAATTTGGTACTCCAGAGAGTCTAACACTGAGCTTGCAGGCTACTCTGATGCTGATTGGGCTGGAAATGCAGATGATAGAAAGAGCACTTCAGGTGGATGTTTTTATATGGGAACAAATCTTGTTGCTTGGATGAGTAAGAAACAAAACTCCATTTCTTTGTCTACAGCTGAGGCTGAATACATTGCTGCTGGGAGTTGTTGTACTCAATTGCTGTGGATGAAACAAATGATTCGTGACTATGGTATTACTCAAGGTGTGATGAGCATCTATTGTGATAATACCAGTGCCATCAACATCTCTAAAAATCCTGTCCAACATTCTAGGACCAAGCATATTGACATTAGGCATCATCTCATTCGGGAACTTGTGGAAACACATGTAATTACTCTTGAGTACATTCCCACCGAACATCAATTAGCCGATCTTTTTACCAAACCTTTAGATGGTCTTCGTTTTGAGTGTCTTAGAAAGGCTATTGGTATTTGTGCCTTAACACAAGAGATGTAACATGCATTTCATACATTGCATGCATATCATTTTTTTTCTTATGCATTGTTATTTTTCTTGTCTTCATTCTCTTCTTTGTCTTTCCTCTGATTCATTTGCCCTTTCATCGATGTGATGCATGACCTTACTACTAGGCAGCACACTTTCAAGCATGTGTCTTGTGAAAATTGTATCATAGGCTTATGTTGCAAAGGTGGAAGATGTGTGTCACTTTAAATATGCGTTTTGCCGTACACACTGCACGCCTAGCTCAATCTCTTGACATTTGACCTTATGTGAGACTTTGGGGAGGCAATCAAAAGTGTAAGGGGGAGCCTTACGAGTGATCAGAATTGACCTCGGGCTAGATGACCTGTGTAAGAACCTTTGTATCCAAAAAGGAAAGAAAATGAAGAGGCTCTATTATTGTATTAAATAAAAAAATAAAAAATAAAAAATAAATAAATAAAAAAAAAAAAAAAAAGGGTAGAAAGAAAGAAAAAGGGCCAAAATAGAAATCCTGACTCTGGTTCTATTAGACACAAGAAATTAGGTCCTAGCAGCATTGGGTTTGACTTTCTGCGCTTTGACGGGTCTCCCAAGCTCTTATGGTTTCTTGTTTAGCCCAACCCCACTCACACCTCTCGGTTAAAATTTCTTGATTGAGCAAGAGCACTGTCTAAACACGCATAGTCATATTAATTGTGACATACAGTCTTTATACTGGCGTGGCATTTAGTGTATGATATTATTTTACATTTGCTCTGCTATGATTTTTTTTTAAAAATTGTTCCCAAGTTTGAAGTTACTATTAAAAAAAAAAAAAAAAAAAAAAAAAAAAAAAGGGGCTGGAATTTCGCTCGATATCTCGCTCGACCATAAAATCTCGCTCGAGCGAAAAACCCTTATATTGCGCTCTGCATCGCGCGATAAGCCCAGATTGCCGAATCCCTTCTCCCCTTTCTCAAACTTAACTCATCTTCTCTCAACCACTCAATCCAAGCCTAACCATCTCATTTCCTCTCAAACACTCAATCACCGGTAAGCCTATCTCTATCCATTTCTTCTTCATTTTTTTTCTTTTCTTTTCTTTTCCGTTTCATTACATTCATGGGTTGTGTTTGGATTCCAATTTTTTTTTTTTTGGATTTGTTTTTAGAAACTTGGTGGTTCATCTTTGGTATGGATGAACCTATTAGCATAGTGTTGTATTTAGGGAGGAATGGGATAATTGATTGGGTGTTAAACCCATGATTGCACAGCATGCACACTACCTGTTCGATGAAATGCCTCAATGAAAATTTGTCTTCCATTTTGTCTCTCCTTTGGTGCATTGCTCTTTAGACAAATTGTAGGTATCATTCATAGTCTGCACACCTTGTTTAGAACATTATGGGTCACATTTTAGGCATGTTAGGCATATAACGCATTTTAGGCATTTTAGGCATTTTAGGCATTTTAGGCATGATGGACATCCATCTCCACATCATATCATATGTGTCTCACTGTCTGTACTTGGTCCATCTACAGCTGCCATGGCATCTCGGCGTGTTCGTCCTCGCACTGCCCCATCTGCCTCTCGGACTTACTTCCACAGTCCTCAAGCTGAGGAACTCTACACGCAGAACTTTTCCCATCGCTCCATTCTTGTGGAACGTGAAGTTCTTCTAGGTGAGTTTCGGGATACCTATCCCATTGTCCCTCAGATTTTTGAGTCGCGCCAGTGGCTTGCTTTAACCACTGGTCATCCCGCTCCCTCGGTGGAGTTGGTCAGGGAGTTTTACTCGAATATACATGACATCTCAGAGGGAACTTTTCAAGTTGATATCCGGAATATCACTTTCCGGGTGACTCCCGATCTTGTGGCAAATTTGCTGGGGGCACCTCGAGTAAACAATCCTATTTACCCCTATCTCCGTACCCCAGCTCCTAGCAGACCTGATTTGGGTCGCTTTCTCACTAGGTCTCCTATAACTTGGACTGTGATTCCTCCTCTAGCGACCAAGTCGTTTCCTCATGCGTACCAAATTGTGAGTCGAATTGTTTTGACAAATATCTACCCCACTGGTCATTATAGTGACATTGGTCCGGATCGTGCCCTTCTCCTACATGCATTGCTCACTGATGTCCCTATTGATTTGGGCGGTCTTCTCTGTCGGGTCATGATTGAGGCCCATATGTCGTCCAATTTTCGAACTGGTCTTCCTCTTGCCTGTCTCATTACGAGGATCGCAGTGTCTCAGTCTGTGGCCTTCCCGCCCCAGGAGCTTAGAGTGAGCCTGAAGACACCGATTGGCCGGAAGACCATGCAGCTAAGTCAGGCGCATCTTCCGAATGTTGAACCCGCACCTGCACATTCTACTCAGACCAGACCTATTCCTCACGCTCCTGAGACCAGCTCGGGTCCTTCCAGCTCGGGTTTGATGCCACCAGCTACAGAACCATCCCGGCAGACCCTATTGGACTTTCTGATTAGCATTCAGCAGTCTGTGACCAGCATGGATACTCGCATTGATAACCGACTTAACAGTCTTGAGACTCGGGTTACTCAATTGGATACTCATATCAATGCTCGGTTTGACACACTTGACACTCAAGTGATTGAGCTTGGAAATCAAGTTCAGCATCTTCTTGTTGATGAGGAAGAGACTGATGAAGATTGAGACCCCTTGCCATTTGTGACAAAAAGGGGGAGTGATCGGGGGAGGAGTAGCTAGATTTAGGGGGAGATAAGCTACTTTGTAGGGGGAGTAACTTGTAGCTTGTTGTTTTTAGTTTTGATATGTGATTAAACTCTTGATGTATTCTGTGTTGGACTAATTGCTATTGAAGGTTTGGTGTTAAATTTTTATGGCAATTTTTTTTCCTTTTGAGTTCATCTGTTAAATTCCTTGCAAGTGTTTTCTTTTGGTACGTTTACATGTTTGTTAAGTGTGCAGATACTTCACTTGCCAAGACTAAAACCTACATGTGGAAGTCCTGTTGTTTGTGTGTGATAGGATTAGGTCCAATGTATAGGTTAGAGGTTTTGTCACAGAAATGCCAAAGGGGGAGATTGTTGATGTAAAATTTAGTAGTTGGCAATTTTCTAGTGAAAAACCTAATATAATTGAGTTGTAACTAATGGTGGACAGAGTACACATGAAGAGGATCAAAATGGCTCAGAAAAACTGAACACAGTGATCTCGCTCGACCCTCGCTCGACATGGCGCTCGAGCGAAGTCCAGGCAGAGACTTCGCTCGACACTCGCTCGACATGGCGCTCGAGCGAAGTCCAGGCAGAGACTTCGCTCGACACTCGCTCGACACCTCGCTCGAGCGAAGTTAAGGTTTCACGAATTCCTTTAGGGTTTAAGCGCCGTTTCAAGAGGTGGCCTATAAATAGACTCTTAAGTCTTCTGCTGCATAGAGGAGAAATACAGAGGAAAAACCAAGGAGCCACATTTCATCCCTTGAGAGAAACTTCTCCATTGTTTCAAAGATCATTCTCTCTTGGATTATATTACTCCCTCACAACACACATTCAAACCTTTAGTGAGTTCATTGGAGTGGACGTGGTCATCAAGCTGGAAGAGTTCTTCAAGGAGCTTGGATGAAGAAATCAAGGTGTTCGTGTGAGAAGCTATAGAAAGGTCGGAGTTCCGGCACTACATGCGTGTAGAGATCGAGTGGGTCACTCGTGGTGTTGCAAGCTAAGTTTAGTTGCTACAGTGGGTCTGTGAGTGTTTCTAAATTTGTTGTAACAAACTAAAATTTCTATAGTGGATTAGAGGTGGTGTCTTACACCCGGAGTGGTTTTAGATTTTGAAGAGGTTCTTCAAATGAGTTTCCACTTCGTAACCAAAATCTGTGTGTTGATTTCTTCGTTGATTGCTTGTTTATGTTAATTAATTTTTTAACTGCCAAAGTTTCTGTTATACACCTATTCACCCCCCCTCTAGGTGTGTAAGGTAATTTGCTATCGCTTTTTCAATATATATAGAAGCTTCGTTTAAGATGAAAAACTGTGGTGAGACAAGTTCTGCATAGTCAATCAAGTAATTGTAAATCATTTCCCCGGAAAATAATATAAAATTTTGCAACTTTAACTTTCTCGTCAACTAGGAGGGAATGAAGAACCCTGAATGTTTGAGAGTCGGAAGTCAAAAGCATAAACCATCGAATAATTTCCTGCTCAAATTGCAAGTAATTTAGGCCCGTTTGGATTAAGAAGTGAGTTGAGCTCATCTCAACTTATTTTTATTTCATCATTATATTTTTATAATTTTTTATACAAAACATAAATTTTTATATATCTTTTTTAAATCTCAATACATATTTTTCAAATCTCAATACATATTTTTTAAATTTCAATACACATTTTTCAAATTCTAAAATAATAATAATATTAAAAAATAAACTAAATTTATCTCAACTCATCTTATTTCTAAATCCAAACCGGCCTAGATAGATTGCAAGATATTGGGCTCGTGCCCCTAAATTCCTTGGGCAGGTGATTCGAACACAATAAGTTTAAGCTATGAAAGAGAAGTGCTTCTCATCCCCAAGTTTTGTCTCGAATTCATATTAATTTTTATTTATTTAGTGATTAAGTAAATATTTATTAATGATGATGTAAATTTTTTTCTTTTTTAAAAAATGTTTAAAAATATTAAAAAAAGTATGAAATAAATTTTGAAAAAAATAAATTTTTTTACACTGTTAGGTACACAGTCAGACTACATTCCTATCAGCTACCGCTCTTTTACTTTTCAGACTATTTTATTATTATTTATAAATTATTTTATTATTATTTATAAATGGTAATATTCTTATTTGAACCAATAAGATGTTAACACAAAAGAGTAGTAGTCTACCTCAAAGATGCAACGTGCTAGAGGACGTGCCCACCACAATGCATGGCCCCTTATAAAAGAAATGAGGGAAAGATCTATAAATTGCTTTTTGTTATAAAATTAAATATAAAACTACTATTATTATAAGAGAAATATAAAAGAAATTCTTAAGAAACTCTCACAAACTTTCTTCCTTTTATATTTTTTCTTATAAATTTCATAACAACTGAAACTCATATTTATAGGCGTTGAAATTATTATGCAAGTTACTGTGCAAGACTTGAAATAATGGTGGTGAGGTTATTCACAAAATAATTAAGGGGGCGGGGACCGCCCCCAATAATTCATAACACTCCCTCTTGAATAACCACCCATAAAGAATTTGCCTCGTTAAAACCTTGCCAAGGAAAAACCCAGTGGGAAGAAAAACTAATGGCGAAGGAAAAAGAGTACAGTCTTCTTATGTATCCACAAGTACTTTAAGATTGCCTCGTTAAAACCTTGCAAAAGAAAACACAGTGGGACAAAACCTTAGCGAAGGAAAAAGAGTACAATCAGCACAAATTTTCAGGACTTTTACTCCCCCTGGAAAGTGCATGACGATAGATTTTTGAGTCTTCACTGCACAATTTTCTTGAATGTCGCAGTTGGTGATGCCTTCGTGAATAAATCTGCCAGATTATCACTTGATCGTATCTTTGATATATCCTCATTTGATTTAAATGATACAAGCAGCATTATCTTCGTATAAAATTGTTGAGCTATCATTGATTATGAAATACCACACTTTTTTTGGATATGTTGAGTCATTGATATCAGCCAAATATACTCTCGACTTGTTTCATAAATTGCAATAATCTCTGAATGATTTGAAAATGTGAAAAATAATATCTGGTTGACAGACTTAATAGAAATCTGATACCTGCAATAATACTTAAACTCCCCCTGATAATATGCATTAGTGTTTCAAGTAATAAGCAAACATTATTTCAGCATATATAACAGATTACGAATTCAAACATGATTTCCATCTAAATAATGCATTATAGAGAGCATGATAATATTTTCATTTAAAAGTTTCTCCCCCTCATTCGACGTTATTAGGGAGAACTTATTTATATACGGCGGAAATAGTATTGAAAACCATCTATGTATGATAAAAACTGTAAAAAGTTTGAGATCTAATATTATCAGTTTGGCGGAAAATCAAATCCGATTAACATTGTTGACAAACGAGATCTTGAAGAGATTTGAAGGCTTTGGGTTGTTGTTTAAATATAACCAATTTTACTATTGGTTTACTCCAGCAAAAAGATTTTGCATTCCTCATAAATTCAGTTGTTGTTCATCTAGAACGATATTATGTCTAATAGAAATTCTAATGTCACATATTTGAACTATGAACCTTTTATACCTCAACCACTTATATTTTCTCCTGAGGCCGTAAATACCATGATAGGAGCAGAGATATATCTTTCTAGTAAATCTGATCTTGAAATTGTTGCAGCATCAAGAACCCTCAGTACTCAATATGCAGCCTCTCTTACAACCATGTCTCAGAGGCTACTGGCGAGAACGAGTGAGGCTGATCATCTTAAAAATCAAATATCTGAGTTGCATCAAACGCTTGCAACTAAAGATATAAAAAATAAAGATTTAAGATAAGAAAATAAGGAGCTGAAAAAATTTGTAGACTGGTATTCTCGTGACCTGAAAACATGAGTAGAAGAGCTGGAACGAGAGAGAGCTCAGATACAAAGTCAACAACAGCAGCTAACGGCAGAGGTTCAGCGTTTACAAAAAAATGGGGACAGCTGTAATTAATCTCACTGGCTTTTGAAATTATGCATCCAGCATATCTTGTAAAGTGAGATTTGAAGAGATAATTATTTGTCTTGTTCTTATTTCCATTTCTATAAGAATCGTCTTTAGTTTTATTTAGTACGCATCAAATCTTCTTCTCATATCTGTAATTCATCTCTATTTGCATTCTTATTCTACAAATTCCTAATGGCTCATCAATTTCCTTTCACTATTTCTCACGATCAAAATATGAGGTGTCCTTCACCTCAATTACAAGTTATTCATGCATTTTCCACAGGTGTCATGTTGTAGCAAGCGAATGATCTGGCTAATAAATCAGATCGTGAAGCCGTTTATGAGTTGGTGACTCTCGGCACCCGATACTCCTCCTCTATTGTCGGATTTTCCAACCGATTACAGTCCAAAAATCGTGAGATTGAGGAGCTTAACGAGAAGATTTCCGTACTTCAACGACTCGTTCAAGAGTCTGACAGAAAAATTGTAGACTTAAAACAAGAGAATAAGGATTTAAAATCTTTACTACTTACATCTTCATTTCGACTGCCTAATCCTTTAGATAAGGATGTCATGTTGTTTTATGAAAAGCAAATGCATTTGAGAGATGAGACTAGAAGTCTCAAATTCTTGTAACTCATCTATCAATTGAATAATAAGATCTTTCTTTTTCAAATGCATTTCTTGAATTTATAGCAGCCCTTGTGATCTCTTCATGAGTTCTAATAAGATAAATCATCAACGTAAACTGCAATAATAGCCAATCCGGATTCTGATAAAACACATGGGCATATAGGATTATTCTTAAATCCTTCTTTCAATAGATACTCGTTGATTCAATTATACCACATGCGTCCGGATTGCTTTAACCCATATAAAGATCTTTGAAACTTTATAAAGTACATACTTCTAAATATACTTGGATTAGATGCTTCAAGTATCGTATATATTTATATATGTAATGATCTAATGATCCTTATAAATATGCAGTGATCACATTCATTAACTGCATATCTAATCATTTTGTAATAACCAAATCGATTAAAAATATGAATATGATTGCATTCATAACAAGGAAATATGTTTCCTCATAATTACTCTCGGGTTTCTGCAGAAAATCTTGTGCGACAAATTATACCGCACAATTTCATTTCACATTATGCTTTCGTATAAATACTCATTTATATCTTATAGGCATTACACCCTTTGTTGTTTGGACAACAGGTCCAGATAACGCCCAAAGAATAACGCGGTAATTGTAGTTCAGCTTTGGGGTATTGATTCCATAGGGAGACAATTAAAAGAAAAGTAAAATAGCAAATAAACAAAAAAAAATTAAATGATTAATGAGGGAAGAAAAATTGACTTTAAATTAAAATTAAACAAAGTAAATAATGAAAAAGTAATAAAAATTGACGAACAGTAGAGTGTCGGGAATCCCTTGCACATATCCAGTATTTTTAATTATTTTCAATTCACTGATAACTCAATTGAGAATTCAATTCCGTAATTCTCAATCGGAAGATATAAAATTATAAACCAAAAATTAAATCAAATGTAATTCTTTGAAAAATCATTCATCACTTTAAATCACACAAATTGTTATTCACATTGAGAAAATCCAACGACAACAACATACCCAGGGAGCAATATTGCAGCAGAGAATTAAATCAATATAAATAATCAATGGATCCAACAGTAATCAAAGAACAAATTCATTCAATAGAAAAAGCATGACTGAATCTATAAATGAAATAAATTCCAAAATTATTCGAAGAAGAAAACACTAACAATATTTTGAGAATGATAAAACAAAGAATTTTAATAAGTGAAAATTAAATACATGAATTAAAAATAAATTAAAAATATCATCTAGTGTGCAAGTTCATCCCTAACCCTACTTGAGAATTTAGTTATCCATGCACATGATAGATAATAAAATTCTCAAGAAGAAAATTATTGAAACGGTTGCCAACGTTCACGCTGCACGTTCAGCTGCTTCCTCTTCTTTTCTCCTCTTGTGCGGCTCTTCTTCGTTTCACGTTCTGCGTCTGGCGGCTGCCTCCTCCCCCCCCCCCCCCCGGGGTTCCGCTTGGTACAAATATATATATATATATATATGTTGCCGCGTAATCTTTAGATGCAAGTGGGCCATGCTTAATAATTGAAGAATCATGTATTATTCCACGTCTTCATGTGGCTTTGAAGTGGTGGGCCCAATTGAAATGTGTTATGCAAATCTCTCCAATTGGCCTGCTATGTAAAAGGCGTGTTTGAGTAAAATTGCATGGGGCCACTTGCTTATATTTGAATTGCCATGCATGCAGTCGAGTGTCTTCACAGTTGAAGAGACGTAGCCCATCAGTCTTTTTCACTCCTTCATACACCAACAAAAAAATAAATAAATAAAAATAAAATAAGACAAATAATACTTAAAAGCATCTCAATATAAATAGAAATTTTAATTTAATAAAATAAGTGAAATCCAATTATTTCTATTTTCATTCTTTGCAATTTAATCAAATATTATGATATTTAGAGTACACTTTCGCGCACTCATCACACCCCCCAACTTACTCATTGCTAGTCCCTAGCAATTCTCATGCAAAAGAATGACGAAAGATACCAAAAACAGATCACACACAGAAGTCACCAAGTCACACTTTTCAGAATCACATATCAAAACAATCTTAGAAATCCAATAACCCAATCACAATTAATCCACATATAGCAATCCACAGAGTGTGTGTGTGATCCAAACTATATCCATCCAACCACAAACCGTGACACATGCAACATCAAGAACATCTCAAGCAAAAGTTTCAACTCCATAACTCACGGGTATAACAGTGTTTCGCGTAGGGGTTCTCTCTATGGAGTTAACAATAGGTGTACACACACTCTCATAGGGAATTAGGCAATTATGTACAAGCAATAAGCAAATATTGATCTTATGATAAGAACACTAACAATTGAGAATTTCCACCACTCATTCCACAAGCATACTTAGGATCAAAATGATCAACACAAAAGGTTGTAGCGTGGCTCGGGTTAGGGGCTAAATGAAGAAAATGATAAAATGGATTCAAAAACTTTCAAGTACATACCACAAGAATCTTATTAAATATCTCAATAGACTACACTTTTCACCTGATGCACTCGTCTACTTTTCAGATCATCAAATAATACTTTTTCTTCTTCTTCAACTTCTTTTTTTTTTTTTAATTTGAAACTCAATCAATTGAACATTTTGCACTTGTACTCTTCCATTTTTTTTTTCTTTAGTCACTCTCTATTTATTTATTTTTTTTTTCTCAATAAGAGAAAATATGCATATTCCATACTTAGCACACACTTGGAAGCAATAAGGGTAGGAAAAATTAGTGTATAGGCTAAACTCCAATGTGGAGAGGTATGAATGATGTGGGCATATGAAAAAAAAAAGTCTACATGTGTTTGTTGGCTCAAAATTGGCTACTAAGGGTCTATGATGAGAGGGGTTAGCTTGAAAGGCTCAAACGTTAATCCTAAGTTGACCTTCTTCATATCCCAAATATATCCACCATCTTACCACCAACCATGTAATGATATTCTTAAAAGAAGTGTCCAATTCAACAGATCAATAAACGCTTATCACAATTTTCTGCATTCGTAGGCTCTCAACCTCTCCCAAAATTCATAAAAATACTTAAGCAAAAGAGTTCTCTGGCTACATGTGTCAAACCACCATCTTACCACAAAGTTTGGATACGTGCATTAAAAATTTTGTGAATGCCTCAGCAAAATGATTAAGATGGGTTTGATGAATTCACTATGATAGTCATGAATGAGCATGAATACACATGTAAAAAGGTGCCTGTGTGATACCCTTTTTTTTCACATAAAAATATGCCACAGAGTTCCAACAAACATCGTTCTCACCCCCCAACTTAAATGAAACATTGTCCTCAATATTTAACAATCAAAACTAAATGGAGGGTACTGAAAAGGGTAGAATACACCTAGTGTAGGACGTAGGATGACTCGCTAAGCACTAGAGATGGCAACCTGACACTAGCATGCAAACAAAAACAAAAAAAAAACAAACAGCAACCAAAAAGAAAAAGAAAAAGGGAAAAAAAAAACAAAAGCAAAAACAAAAACAAACAGAACAAAAAAAAAAAAAAAAAAACATACCTGCGTGGTGTGGTCAAGGTTGATAGACCGGGTCCGCAAATGGAATCTCTTCCACTTCCGGAACTTCCCTATCAATTAATATTTTAAGGCGCTGACCATTTATTTTAAAAATCCTACTATCTTTAGGATCCTCTATTTCTACCGCCCCATTTTCAAAAACATTCTTCACTACAAAAGGACTGGTCCACCTAGACCGAAGTTTTCCTGGGTGCTTATGGAGTCTAGAGTCATATAAAAACACTCGATCATTGGGCTTAAATGTTTTTTTCAAAATATTTTTATCATGAAACGCTTTCATTTTAGCCTTATAGATTTTAGAGTTCTCATAGGCATCATTCCTCAACTCCTCTAACTCGGTCAATTGAAAATTTCTGAACTTACCTGCTTCTCCTATGTCAAAATTGAAATGCTTGATAGTCCAATAGGCTCGATGCTCGAGCTCCACAGGTAAATGGCAAGGTTTTCCAAAAACAAGTCTATACGGTGACATGCCTAAGGGAGTTTTGAAAGCTGTTCGGTAGGCCCAAAGTGCATCAACTAATCTCAAAGACCAATCTTTGCGATCCGAGTTTACTGTTTTTTCTAAAATTTGCTTAATTTCCCTGTTTGCAAGTTCTACTTGTCCACTTGTCTGGGAGTGGTATGCAGTAGAAATTTTATGTACTACCCCATATTTTTTCATCAAAGCCTCAAAGGAACGGTTGCAAAAATGTGTACCCCGGTCACTAATAATAGCACGTGGTGTACCAAACCGAGATAACACATTCTCTTTAAGAAATTTAATTACCGTCTTATTATCGTTGTTCCTGCAAGCTGCTGCTTCAACCCATTTTGACACATAATCCACTGCCACAATAATATATTGATATCCAAAAGAAGGAGGAAATAGTCCCATAAAATCAATGCCCCAACAATCAAAAATTTCAATCACTAAAATTGGGTTCAAAGGCATCATATTACGATGGGACATGACTCCTAATTTTTGACACATTTCACATGAACGACAATAGATGTTTGCATCCTTAAACAAGGTGGGCCAATAAAATCCACACTGCAAAATTTTTGCAGCGGTTTTCTTCATTGAAAAGTGGCCTCCACAAGCTTGGGAGTGACAAGATTCCAAGACGCTAGCAATCTCTTCATCAGGAATGCAACGCCTCAAAATTTGGTCAGGGCAGTATTTAAAAAGAAGAAGGTCATCCCAATAGAAATTACATACCTCGGTCATGAATTTCCTCTTATCCTGAGCGTTCCAATCCACCGGTATCTCACCTGTAGCCAAGTAATTCACAATATGAGCAAACCATGGTAGAGAAGTAATAGAAAGTAAATGCTCATCGGGAAAATCATCCCTGATTGGCAGATGGTCAGAGGTTTCCTCAAATGTAAGTCTCGAGAGATGGTCGGCCACTACGTTCTCCACTCCTTTCTTGTCTTTGATGGTGATGTCAAATTCCTGCAAAAGTAAAATCTACCGTATTAGTCGTGCCTTAGCATCCTTCTTTGTGAGAAGGTACTTAAGGGCTGCATGATCTGTGAAAATAATAATAGGAGAACCAATCAAATAAGAGCGAAATTTATGCAAAGCAAACACTACAGCTAGCAACTCTTTTTCAGTGGTTGAGTAATTCATTTGAGCACTATTTAGAGTCCTACTAGCAGAGTAAATAACAAAGGACTTCCCCTTCCTTCGCTGTCCAAGAACAGCACCTACAGCATAATCACTAGCATCATACATAATCTCAAAAGGCAAGGTCCAATCCGGTGGCTGCATTATAGGTGCTGAGGTAAGCTTGCCAATTAGCATTTTAAATGCCTCTTGACAAGCTTGTGTCCACTCAAATGGGGCATCTTTAGCTAGGAGGTTACATAGTGGTCTGGATATAGTGGAGAAATTCTATATGAACCTCCTATAAAAGCCCGCATGACCAAGAAATGATCTCACATCCTTTACTGTCTTAGGCGTAGGCAGTTTAGAAATTAATTCAATCTTGGATTGATCAACCTCTATCTCTCTGGAAGAAATAATATGCCCTAAAACAATACCTGAAGGTACCATAAAGTGGCATTTTTTCCAATTTAAAAACAGTTCATTCTCCTCACAACGAGTCAACACTTTCTCTAAATTCAATAAACATGCATCAAAAGAGGATCCAAAAACAGTCAAGTCATCCATAAAAACTTCCATGCTATTTTCAATCATGTCACTATAGATACTCATCATGCAACGTTGAAAAGTGGCAGGTGCATTACACAATCCAAATGGTATTCTACGAAAAGCATAAGTACCAAAAGGACGAGTAAAAGTGGTTATATCCTGATCTTCTAATGCAATTTCAATTTGATAATAGCCAGAATAACCATCCAAGAAATAGTAGAAAGGATGACCAGCCACACGCTCAAGAATCTGATCAACAAAAGGGAGAGGGAAATGGTCTTTCCGGGTGGCGGCATTCAATTTTCTATAATCAATGCACATCCACCACCCAGTCACAAGCTTGGTGGGGACTAACTCTCCCAGGTCATTCTTCACTACAGTAACACCAGACTTTTTAGGAACAACCTGTGTCGGACTAACTCATTTACTATCAGCAATAGGATATATGATTCCTGCGTCTAACAGTTTTAATAATTCATTTTTCACCATAGTGGGATTAAGCCTACATTGTGGGTCTCTACGAGGGCTAGCTCCTTCCTCCAAATTAATTTTATGTGAACAAATCAAGGGACTAATACCTTTTATATCAGCAATGCTCCAACCTAAAGCTGACTTATGCTCACTGAGAACCCGAATTAATTTCTCACCTTGAGACTCAGACAATTCAAATGAGATAATAACAGGAAAGGTATCACCTGGACCAAGGAAAACATGCTTCAAACCCTTAGGCAAAGGCTTCAATTCAACTTTGGGTGCTTCCATGCTTGAAGGAATCTGTCTTTTACTCTTCTCGGGCAACTCCTCGAACTTCGATTGCCATTTTTGTGTGCCGTAATCTTGAGTTCTGTTGAAAATAGAACAAATATCGACTATATCAGATGAATCAGTAATGGAATCAAACTCAGAATTAACCAGAAAATGCTCAAGGGGATCAAAATCATGAGTTTCCAAAACTCCCCTATTCATCAGTGAATCAATCATATATGTCTGGTGGCACTCATGATCCTCCTCCGGTTGTTTTGCAATATGGAAGACATTCACCTCCAGAGTCATGTTTCCAAAAGATAGCTTCATAAGCCCATTCCTGCAATTGATAAGAGCATTAGCAGTGGCAAGGAAAGGCCTACCTAAAATCAGAAGAATTTTAGAAGTAGTATCAACAACAGAGATAGTATCTAAAATCAAGAAATCAACAGGATAATAAAATTTATCAATTTGAATTAAAACATCCTCTACCACCCCCCGGGGTACTTTGACTAAACGGTCAGCCAATTGCAATACTACAGTGGTTGGTTTGATTTCTCCTAACCCCAGCTACAAATAAATAGAATAAGGCATAAGATTCACACTGGCTCCTAAATCTAGCAAAGCTTGTCCAAACTCCTGATTTCCGATGCTGCATGCGATGGTTGGGCACCCGGGATCCTTGTACTTGGGAGGAATCCGTTGCTCAATCAGAGCACTAACTTGCTCTGTCAAGAACGCTGTCTTTTTCACGTGGTGTCTCCTCTTGACTGTACATAAATCCTTGAGAACTTTTGCGTAAGTAGGAACTTGTTTAATTACATGCAAAAGAGGGAGATTGACTTTTACCTGTTTGAGATTCTCCAGGATTTCATTGTTAGGATCCATAGTTAGCTTGCTTGATTTTAGAGCTTGAGGGAATGGTACCTTAACATAGCTCTTTGTCACCTCTGGTTCCTTGGGTAGCTCGGGAGTACTACTATCTTGATCCTTCTCCACATCCTCTGATTTATCCGTTGTTGGGATGTGTGATGAGTTACCACTATGAGTCACAATGGCATTCATATCCTTTAAATTCTCTTGTGCCATGTGTTGACCATGGGGAGTGGA
The DNA here is from genome assembly GCA_036559045.1 of Platycarya longipes. Classification (NCBI taxonomy): domain Eukaryota; kingdom Viridiplantae; phylum Streptophyta; class Magnoliopsida; order Fagales; family Juglandaceae; genus Platycarya; species Platycarya longipes. The sequence continues at coordinate 4,207,948 of CM071798.1, forward strand.
CTGAGCTTGAGAAGGAAACTTACCTCGCTCAGTCACACTCAAGGAGCTCATCAGTTTTGAAACTTGATTCTTTATCTCTTTATTTTCTTCCACAACCTGCGTAATCAAAGATTCAAACTTTTGGTTAGTCTTACCCTGTGCTTCAATAAAAGCATGTAAAGTGTCTTCTAAAGGACTCCTAGACGATGTAGGTGCATGATATGGTGCAGGATATGATCTAGTGGATTGTGCAGGTGGTGCAGGTAATGCAAGTGGCTGGTTTTCGGACTTCCAGCTAAAATTGGGGTGATTACGCCACCTCGGATTGTAAGTCTCAGAGAAAGGTGTAAAAGGTTTCTTGTACATGCCTAAGGCATTACATTGTTCCTCATACAACCCTCTCATCTCAGCAAATGTGGGACACTCTTGGACGAGGTGATCTACCCCTCCACACACAAAACATGGCCCAGAAGACTCTGCATGATTAGCCAAGTGTGCTGACTTCAAGTCCTTGGCCTTTAGCAATTCTAACTCCCTAGTAAGCACCTCAACCTTAACCTTCAAGTTGTCTTCCTTCCTAAGATGGTAAATTCCACTACCGTTTTGGCTCCCTATAGGTCGTGACCTATTTGTGCTCTCAGTCGCACTAGGTCCAGTCCAAGTGTGAGCTTTTTCAGCGAGCTCATTGAGGTACTCCATGACCTCATCAGGATTTTTCTGCAAGAACTCACCATTACACATCATCTCCACAAATTGGCGCTCTCTATGTGTAAGCCCCTCATAGAAGTAACTCACCAGACGCCAACTCTCATACCCATGGTGAGGGCACATACTCAATAGCTCCTTAAATCTCTCCCAAGATATATATAAAGTCTTACTGTCCTTCTGTGCAAAGGTGGAGATCTGTCTTTTTAAAGCATTGGTCTTATATTGGGGAAAATATTTATTAAAGAAAGCCTGAGTCATCTTATTCCACGACCCAATGGATCGTGGTCTCAGCGAGTATAACCAACTCTTAGCTCTATCCTTCAAAGAAAAAGGAAAGAACTTAAGCCTCACAATGTCATCAGTTGCATTTTGACTATGAAAAGTCGCAACTACCTCCTCAAATTCCCTAATATGCACATATAGATTTTCATTTTCCAACCCATGAAAAGTATGGAGTAGCTGTATCACTCCCGTTTTAACATCAAGTTGACGCGTATTGGGTGGAAACATTATGCATGACGGTGTGGCTGTACGTGTAGGGTGGAGGTAATCCTGAAGGGTCTTAGTGGGTTGATCCTCGTGTTCACTCATATTTTCAGAAATAGAAGAAGTATCAAACAAATGATTAGAAAAATTAGACACTGAATTTGACTCTATCACAGGCCTACAAGCAAATCGACCTAATGTGTCTCTATACCTATTATGCATGCAAAAAAAATAAATAAAAAAATAATGCAGCAAGTAAAAAGAGGGAACGAAGTTACTGCCTTTACAAACTACTGAAAAGGGAAAAAAAAAACTATCCAACAATTCTTCTACCGTCTCCCCGGCAACGGTGTCAAAATTTGATAACGCCCAAAGAATAACGCGGTAATTGTAGTTCAGCTTTGGGGTGTCGATTCCACAGGGAGACAATTAAAAGAAAAGTAAAATAGCAAAGAAACAAAAAAAATTAAATGATTAATGAGGGAAGAAAAATTGACTTTAAATTAAAATTAAACAAAGTAAATAATGAAAAAGTAATAAAAATTGACGAACAGTACAGTGTCGAGAATCCCTTGCACATATCCGGTATTTTTAATTATTTTCAATTCACTGATAACTCAATTGAGAATTCAATTCCGTAATTCTCAATCGGAAGATATAAAATTATAAACCAAAAATTAAATCAAAATGTAATTCTTTGAAAAATCATTCATCACTTTAAATCACACAAATTGTTATTCACATTGAGAAAATCCAACGACAACAACATACCCAGGGAGCAATATTGCAGCAGAGAATTAAATCAATATAAATAATCAATGGATCCAACAGTAATCAAAGAACAAATTCATTCAATAGAAAAAGCATGACTGAATCTATAAATAAAATAAATTCTAAAATTATTCGAAGAAGAAAACACTAACAATATTTTGAGAATGATAAAACAAAGAATTTTAATAAGTGAAAATCAAATACATGAATTAAAAATAAATTAAAAATATCATCTAGTGTGCAAGTTCATCCCTAACCCTACTTGAGAATTTAGTTATCCATGCACATGATGGATAATAAAATTCTCAAGAAGAAAATTATTGAAACGGTTGCCAACGTTCACGTTGCACGTTCGGCTGCTTCCTCTTCTTTTCTCCTCTTGTGCGGCTCTTCTTCGTTTCACGTTCTGCATCTGGCGGCTGCCTCCTTCCCCCCCCCCCCCCCCCCCCCCCCCGGCCGCTTCGCTTGGTACAAATATATATATATATATATGTTGCCGCGTAATCTTTAGATGCAAGTGGGCCATGCTTAATAATTGAAGAATCGTGTATTATTCCACGTCTTCATGTGGCTTTGAAGTGGTGGGCCCAATTGAAATGTGTTATGCAAATCTCTCCAATTGGCCTGCTATGTAAAAGACGTGTTTGAGTAAAATTGCATGGGGCCACTTGCTTATATTTGAATTGCCATGCATGCAGTCGAGTGTCTTCACAGTTGAAGAGACGTAGCCCATCAGTCTTTTTCACTCCTTCATACACCAACAAAAAAAAAAAAATAATAAATAAAAATAAAAGAAGACAAATAATACTTAAAAGCATCTCAATATAAATAGAAATTTTAATTTAATAAAATAAGTGAAATCCAATTATTTCTATTTTCATTCTTTGCAATTTAATCAAATATTAGGATATTTAGAGTACACTTTCGCGCACTCATCAGGTCCAAATATCTCTCGCTTTGCTAACGATTTTAATTCAGCTTCTAGCTACTTTTTATTTTGGCCAATAATTTCTACGTCGACATTCTTCGACAATTCTTGACTCACTTTCTTCATTACTTCTGGTAACATCAAGTGTTATTATACATGTTGTTAACAACAGTTTTATTTCTATCCATAAATTTTCCAGTACTCATGAAATGTATTGAGATCTCATTGTTCCTCTCCAGGGGAAAACATTTCATGAAACACCTCTACAGGAGGTTCCTCTTCAGGATGTTTGTACCCTTCAGGAGTTATACTCTTCAGGAGGTTTCCTCTTCAGGAGATTTCCTCTTCAAGAGGATTATATTTTATACAGAAAATACGGTCTTTTCATGAGCACCAAATTTTTTTTTCTCTTTTGCACCAATAGGTTTTCAATGCTTCAGGCATATCTTAGACTCATTTATTGTTGTTTTAACAACTCGTCCTTCGGGGATTTCAATTCTTGCTTAAGCATTAACAGCAGTAATATATGATTTTACAACACCTTTAGTGTCAATAAATACATCATGTAATTGATTTGCAATATAAATATATAATCCTCTGAACTTCTGGTTCACATTAATTTGTAAGATGATCAAATTTAAACAAGGTTTTATTATCCCAAGTAATTTCTATTGTGCTTCAGGTACCTATATTTTATTATTTCAAAACGTGATGAAATATTAATAAGCTTATATATAAAAGTTTAGTATAAGTAAATCAAGTGGTTGGCCATACAACAGGTACGTGACCACTGTTCAGTCATACCACATCTATGACAAACATCTTCATCTTTTTATGAAGAATTATTCTGAGGGCCTTTACTCTTCTCTGCGTTGTATCACTTCTGGTGATACAATATATTTTTATCATATTTAGTATTGTCGCTTTTGAGACCAACACTTCTATAGTTTTTCTACCACGTCTACGCCCTTAATTCCTTTGAAAGGATTAGGGGTGTACGCCGACCCAACCCGAACCGACAATTAGCCCTTCCGACCTAAACCGATAGTGAACCATTCCGTTAGTTCGATTATCCAATAAGCCGAATACCAACCCGATAGCTTATCGAGTATTCCGTATTCTATTTCTCTAGTGCCCTAACTAAAAACAAATGGCAGCCAACATGATAAGCCTGAAGCTGTGGGTCGACAAGAAGAGAAATCGAGTACTCCTCGCTGAAGCAGGTAAGGACTTTGTTGATTCCCTTTTAGAAGTCTTTACTTTGCCAATCGTAACTGTCGCGCGCTTCCTGAGAAATGAAGACATGGCAAGCTGCTTGCAAACCCTCTACAATAGCGTCGAAAACCTGAGTGATTCTTTGATCTAGCCAGGCCGAAGCAAAGATTTGGATTTAAGACCCAAATTAGTAATGTATGGAGACGAATACCAAATTCTCTCCACTTGCCAAGGGTCGAGCATTATACTTTCGTGAAATTGTATTTGTGTTTGAAGTCGAACTGCTATTATCGTGGTACTATCCTGTCTTCTATATCGGGCAGAGGTTTTTTATCATGCAATTCAATAATGAGCGAAGTGGTAAGAATTGAAGAGCTAGCAAGCAGAAACCAGGCGAGTGGTAATCGGCGAGAGAGATGAGAAATAGGGGCAATCGGAGATGAGCAATCGCAAGAGAGAGATCTTCGAATCGAGTGGGATTATCAGTATTCAGATCATTGTTTGCGTACTTGATGCTTGGATTAGCAGGTATTTTACTTGTTTGAAAACGGTATGCGGTAACGGGTATCGAAACTTTGGAAACAGATGTTTTCCGTTAACAGGCTTAGCGGGTCGAGATTTTCGGATCGGGTCGGGTCGATAGGGCGGACGGTAACGGGTTGCAGGTATTTTGTTCACCCCTGGAAAGGATGCACCGTTCACTTTTGGAAATGGTGTAAATTCAATATCATTAATAGGACGTAACTAATAATTTATTAACAAAAACTCATTATTTAACTCAATCATTGGAAGACAAAATAAAAATTCAGAATATTTGTTGAACTTTCACTCTCGATATTGCTATTGCAGGAGCACATTCGAGATATGAAAAATAATATGTCTTATTTTATATATCATCATCAGTGATCTTTTCACTACATAATTTTAATATTGAGCTGATTTTAAAGAGTGCAGAATATTCAATACCACTCTTAAAATCTTGCAACTTCAGGTGCAATAAGTCATAATAATCTTTTGAGAGGATTATATCTTTTGGTGTTCATATCTATCTCTTAATTCATTTCATACAGTAAGATGATTTTTCATCATGAGATACATAGCACTGTCCTTCAGGGACACATGATTTTCTTTTATGATTGTATCTCCCAAGTTTATCGTCATATCCAAATGGATCTCATCAAGGATCCTAGATAACTAACATTTTCCAAAAATGTCAATAGTAATAAATTTCAATATTTGACATTATATCACAAAAATAAATCTGTAAATTTAAAAAATATATTCACATTATCATAAGAATAAAAGTAGAATTTTATCAAGTAATATTCAGCAATATTACCTTTAATATTTATCTCGATAACTACAAATAATATATTGAAAAATTTACTTGAAGTAGAAGACCACTAACTTCAGTATCGATATAATCTCGTACTGATAACGTCTTATAAAACTAAAAAGAAAACTACTACTATTACAAGAGAAATATAAAAGAAATTCTCTGAAATTTTCTTCCATCTATATATTTTCTTATGAATTTCATAACAATTGAAACCCATATTTATAGGCGTTGAAATTATTATACAAGTTACTGTACAAGACTTAAAATAATGGTGGTAGGATCATTCACAAAATAATTAAGGGGGCGGGGACTACCCCAATAATTCATAACACTTTTTTTTTTTCTAAGGAATTGTCACTTTGTTTGTGTTTCGAATAGAAATCAACATTATTTGGAGATGACATGAAAGAAAAGTGACCGGGGTACCAACAAAAAGGTTGGATCCAAATATTTTGAAAGAACCTCTCCCAACCTGTAACTACAATTCTTTTATGGGAGATGCTGGGGATCGGTCCGGCTGTCTCCAGCGTCTAAAGCAGCCCAACGTTAGTTGGACTGCTTTATGATGAAAAACACATTAAAATAAAATAAAAAATATGATTAAATAAAAAAATGAAGATTAAAAATATAATAAAAAAATAAAATGAACAAAACATAATAAAAAACACAATAAAAAACATAATAAAAACATAAAAACATAATAAAAAACACAATAAAAAAATAAAATGAAGATGAATTTAAGGGAATTCGGCCATGGAGCGAACGGAGCTGCCGCCGGTGGCGGTGGGCGACACCGCCCACGCCATCGGGACCGGCGGACTAAGGCGACCTCACCCCTACGACGGCGAGCTCCGGTGTGCCCCCGGCAGCCTTAAATCCGTTTCGGACCCGTACTGCCGTCATAGGGTTGAGGTCGCCTGAGTCCGCCGGTCTCGATGGCGTGGGCGGTGTCGCCTACCGCCACCAAGGGCGGCGGGGGCTGCTTCGTTTGGGGGGGCAAACGGTCTGCCCTCCAGGATATTCCTTCTTTTATACAGGACGGCTACGTGCAAGTCTTGTTTGTACAAATATTAATATGAATAGTAAAAATATTATTTATATAAATAATATTTTTATTATTATGTGAGTGTGATTTATACAAGCTAGACTTGCATGTAATTTTTTTTTTATACATAATTGTTCTACGCAGTCAGTCATGCCACATCAGATTATTTATAAAAAAAAAAAGACGGATAGAAGAAGCCACCCGAAATACAAAGAAGCAACCAAAAAGATACTAACGTTGCATTGGTTTCAAATATTTTGTGGATAGTAATAAAATATAATAAAAAAATATTAAATAATAAAAAAATATTTTTAAAATACTTAAAAATATCTCAAAAAAAAATTCTATTCATCTAGATTTCGGGTCCCACTTTCCTTTTTTTAAATTTTTTCTTACGTTATAATTAAGTAAATATTTTTAAATATTTTTATATTTGTTTTTCTTTTAAAAAAATGTTTTAAGATTAAAAAAATCATATTTTTTTACATGATTTTTTTAATATTTTAAAATATTTTTTTTTATAAAAAGACAAAATATTATTAAAAATTACTTATTTAATTATAAAAAAAAAATTAAAAAAAATGGAGACGCAAAATCGGATCTCAAAATCTGAGCCACTGCCCTTACTCAAACCTAACCTAAACCTGAGCTCGGCGGTCTTTGTCCTCTCGCTCGCTTACAAGTTCCCGCTCGACTGCACTAACTGACTGCATATAAAAACACTTATTTAAAAATTATATAAAAATAAAAACTAAAAAAATAAAGAAGAAGATGTAATCGGGAATTCGGGATTCCTAGTATCATCATTTCCTAAGGAGAAATGTTTTTTGTTCCCTTTTTGAGATCCCAAATTTCTCTTTTTTTTTTTAGTTTTTTTTCTTGATTTTTAAATAAGTATTTTTTTATAATATTATGATTTTTTATATTTAAAAAAAATTAAGATATTAAAAAAATTATATAAAAAATATTTTAAAATGTTAAAAATCAATCACCCTCTGCTCTTGTACAAATTGTCGTGATCGGATGGTTGTCAAGCGAGACAACTTTAGCTAGACAGGTGGCTTAGTTGGTGGCCACAAAAGTTGGTATATTGGCATCCTAATCCAAACATTAAAAGCTGACAATGGCTCCTCACATTATCCAAACATCCTAATCCAAACATTAAAAGCTGACAATGGCTCCTCACATTATCCAAAGCTATTAGCCTATTATATATTTACAAGGTTTTTCTTAGGCAAATTCAACGTTTTCTTATTATTTAATGTGAAATATTTCTTTCATTAAACTGGAATTACAAGGCCAAGCTTTTATTTATTTATAATTTTATACAGTAAGTGAGCTTTAACAAGCGGGTGTGATTGCTAACACAATTGTTCTATGATATTCTCACTACTTCATCACTATTCATTATTATTCTCACTATTATTCTATCTTAGAATCCGTTTGAATGATAAAATAAGATGGGATTATTTTAGATAAAATTTAAAATTTTAAATTTTAAATAAAATATTATTAAAATATAATTTTTAATATATTACTATTTTAGAAATTGAAAATTATTAATTATTAATTATCTTTTATTAGTTAGTAAAAAAATTGTAATGATGAGATAATAAGATGAAATTATTTCTGGAGCCTTAAGGTTCCGTTTGGATGTCGAAGTGTGCTAAATTGAGTTAAGTTTTTTTTGAATAGTAGTTAGTTGAGATAGTTAAGTGAGTTTAGTTCGAAATGTGTTAAATTTGTGTGTTTGGTTGATAAAGTGAGTTTAAAATGAAGTGTACTAAGTAGAGTCTATGAATCAAAATGAAGTGTTTGTGTTAAATTTCTGACAATTTCTACTGCTTTATGGGCTTTAATCTATAAAAAGCCAGCCCACAGATAAAGCCCTTTTTCCAGGTCCAGAGTCTGTCAAGTCATACAATCAAGCCTTCCTCTTTCTTATTTCTGGTATACGTAGGGCATAAAATAAAGTCATGGACCTCGTGAGTCCATTCTCATGAGTTATGGGGGCCTATGGCCCATGGACTCATGGGTAATCAAGTATTATAAAAATTAAAAAAGTACGGACTCATGTTACTCTAATATTAGTTTTTTAATTATATTCTTAATATAATATTTTACGATGTGCGAAATAGAGTTTTTCTCATCATTTGGTAAGAATAATATAAAAATATTTGATAATATAATATTATCTTTTTTTTTTATACATTTGGGGTTGGGGGATTCGAACTCTAGACCTCCACTTTGAAAACTGGGAATTATGCCAATCAAGTTAAAACCTTTGGCAACAATATAATATTATCAATATACTGGTTCAATCCCAAATTTGACAATATAATTTCTACTACATATAAAAAATATTATTTTATAATATATTAATAAAGTATTATCAATATACCATACATTTGATAAGGAAAAAAACAAAAAGATATATATATTTATGGTATGTAAATAATTAATAAGATTTTTCGATCGGAACTTATAACATAATATATAATTTATCAGCATCTAATAGTTTTTTCATGAGTTATCACGGGTTTCCTTAATTCTGAATTTTAAGTGCTACGCATATTTTTTAGAAAAGTCCTATTATCAAGAAGGTGTATATAGCACATTTTATTAAAGTGCTTAATAACATAATTTGATTTAAAAGATAAAGTTAAAAAAATTTTAAATTATAAATCAAATTTTACTATTTAAATAATGTGAATTGTGTGTTCTACACATTAACTTGAAAATAAAATGACTCTATTTTCTAAATCCATATTTTGATGTTTTGGGAAAAACTATATAAACTTTCCATTTTTTAGGGTTAGAAATATAGTCAAGGTTTCAAATTAGAGTAATACTTTTTTTGATCAAGATTGTTTGTTAAAGTTTTTGGTTCGAGGAGGGGGACAAATATTATGTAGGGTTACTTTAATGAAATGAGATGAAAAGAGATTTCAAAACGTTTTTAAGAAGAAAAAAAAAAACTGTTTTTACATAAAATATAGTTGCTAAAAATTAGAGTAATATTATTCATCATCGTCTCATTATTGCATAATTTGATATTAAATAATTAAAAATTATTTATAATATTTTATTTATAAATTTATTATTTGATGATAAATTATAAGATAATGAATAAATAATAATAATAATAAATGATGAATAAAATTTTTCGTTAAATTGTAATACGGTCTTGTACGACTATTTACTGCAAATAATTGAAAGTACTTCTGAATCATTGCAAGAAAAATCAACTTAACTTTTAAAACAAGCTTAATAGCTCCCACGTGAAATGATACGACGAAGACGGCAAGATCCCCAAATTTCTCACAAAAGGATAAGCTCACAAAATAGCAAATAGCGACCTAAAATGATACCAGTTTTGCTCATAATTCAGCCCATCTGTCTATGATAAATACCAAAAATACACCAATATAAATACTTATCTTATTCATTTCAACGCAGAGACTCTTGGTTTGACAGAACATGTATAATTGAGCAATTTTGGCAAGGCTTTCAATGCATTTTTTATTTTTATTTTTATTTTTATTTTTTGGGCACGCCATCTCTTTTCTGAGTTTAGTGTGTTACAAAAGGCCCCATCAGACATAAAAAAATAATAAACTTATAAATTAATATAATTTAATGTAGAAAATTAAATTATAACACTATTTTTATTATAAAATAAATATAATCTATTATGTAAAAAATAGTGTTAATTTATTAGTTTATTTTGTGAAATCTTTTTTGTTTTTTCTTAAAACAAATAAACATATTATATATATTTATATATTTCTTCTGTGAGTTTCAAGTGGTGAAAAGTGGAAGAAGGGCTATTACTTATCATCCAACAAAGGGGAAAAAATGTTATTGTTATGATATTCGTGGTGATCAAATTCTTTTCCGTGATCCCTTTATGATAAAGATTTTTTTTTTTTTTTTTTTTTTGTCTTTTTTTAAAATATTCCTTTAATATGTGTCTACTTAATGGTCCATATCAGTCTTTTTTTTTAAATGCATCTTTGGCCAGGCTCTTCGTCCTTCTCCACACAAGTTCTTGAAAAAGTTAAAAAGTTTTCAACCTAGGCACCGAAAGGTAAGCAAGAAGAGGACGGGGAGGCAAAGGCAGATGTGAGAATTTACCAAAGCTTTCAATACAATTCATTTTTGTTGCTTTCCTATTAGTTAATAGAACACGAATAAAAAGGTAAAAATGTCATCATTTTGTTATTATCTCTGGACAGAATGCATAGTGAAAAAGCACGGTGCACCAATCAAAATCGCTGCTGGCTCCATGGAAACCCCACCTTTCAGTGTCATTTTCCCCACTTTTCTCATTTGTTTTCAGCCTCTTTGCATTGCCTCGACTTTTACCTTTTTTTTTTTTTTTTTTTTCTTTGCTTTCATGGAAAATAAAAATAAAAATAAAAATAAAAAACACACAAAAATCGATCAATATTGGACCTCAAAATAATGAACATTGCTACAGAAACAGGCTTTTTTTCGACTAGATCAGACCACATTAAATGATACATCCACGTGAGGACAGAATGCGATGACCTCGAATGAAGAACAATAACTCCATCGCTTTCATAAAGTTCTCTCTTCCACCTATGAGCACAAAATTGAAGATTTTGTCTCTTCCAAAATAAAGATCTATCTGCCCTGCATTAAAAAGTATTTAACAAAGTTTGGTAGATCCACCATCTACATATAGGATCTCATATTAATGGCAGTTTCCACATCAACATCCCACATCCACATAATCCCCACTGGGGGGTTTAGAATCCACCATACTGATGACAAAACCCACTTCAATTTGATATAAAAAGAAACAGGGATTAATTAGTACGAATTGGAACCAACAGTCAAAAAATAAATACGGGGGAATATAAAGCAACTACATAGAGAGAATGGGAAAAAAAATAAAAAAGCTAAATTAATGGAGTACAATAGCAGTCCGCTTTTAACTGGATGTCACATCCTCATAGAATCATCACTTCTCCAAGAAACTATCTGTTTCCATCCACCTACTGGAACCCGCCCCATTATTGTTCCTAAATTACATCAGAAACAAACATCCTCTGGCATTATCCCCAAAAAATTGGACCAGGCGCAGACTTAATAGTTTATACTCTACAGAAAGATCCTCCGATTGGTGATAATCGATAAAGAGGGGGAGAGGAGAGAGAAAGGGGGGGGGGCTTGGGACCTGAATTTCATCCTAATGGAACATGGTTTTCTTGATGGGAAAAAAATGACAGTAACATAAACCTAATATTTGGAAATATTAGAAGCCAAAAACCACTTAGACTGGGTTCATTCTTCTGAACGTAACCCAGAGGGTTTCTCACCCTATCTAATTTCTGTTGTAATAAATAGCGAAAATGAATCATCTTTTCTTTTTTCAAACATCTTTCTCCCTTGCTTTCTTCCTTTGTTACTGTTACCACCTTACTCAACACTTACCGCCAACAAAATCTGGAACGGCATATGTTACTTACCAAAACCTTTCTGTTGCCTACTACCTTGGAAATTAGCAAAAATGGTTTCAATTTTGCTGAGCCACAAGATGATCTAGCTGCATTTGTTCAAGATGCATTTGTTCCAGCCATGCTCCCAAGACAGCATGATCAACCGATTCCGTTTGTGAGTTCATATTTGAAACCTCACTGGATGTAGCAGCAACATCAGAGACAGGTGTCACTAGCTTGTCTTTGATGTCAGTTGGAGATTCTTTAACAAGTGACTGAACCCATGATAGATCTGGCTCTTCTCCATTGTTCCCAAGCTCAAACGAAGATGACCTGCGGAGCTTACCTAATTCTTCCGTGCTAACAGCCCAATCCAGTTTCCCATTTGATGATCCCCATTTTGACCAAGAATTTCCAGGGGACCCAACAATGGAAGCAGAGTTGGAGCCAAGTTCCCGTGAGCTGAGGCTGCGAAACTGTTGCTGCTTCTCCCGTTGAGCTAACATCGATACCCGAGAGCCCATAGGTGAGATAGGTTCCACACTTCGGGGAGACATCCTCCCTGAATTTGGGACAGCAAAAGTGGCCTGCAATAAATGATGGTCAACGTTTTTTGGGGAGTAGTTTGTATTGATTGGTGACAACATGCTCTGCTGCTGCTGCTGAAATTGATTAAAAACTGCTGATTTGTGTGTTGGGGAGAAAACAGCTGAAGCCAATGCTTGGTCAGCATATCGAGGAGAAGAGCTCTCTGTAGAAAATAGATCATCAAGATTCGAAGGGGTTAGAGTTTTAAACCGACCAGAACGATTCAGAGAATTAGAACTCATTGATGGTTGAGAGAGGCAAGATAGATCGTTTAAGAGCTGTTGCTGCTGCAAATCAAAATCTGGCAACATGTCAAAGTCCTCTGTAGGAATGTCTCTAGCATTAAGTGAAGATCTTAAGCGACTGGAATGAAGATTGCTTCCTGGTAGATGCAAGGCTGGGACATTTGGTTGGGGCCAAGCGGCATGTGACATGCCATTAGCAGATGGAGACATGGGTGGAGTGAACGGTGAAGGGGACATAACAGATACCGATGAAGGGGAGCCAGGCAGGAGGCTCATGGCTGCAGCAAAATCCATTGCTGCAGCTCCAGAAGTACTTGAGCGAGGAGAGGGAACAGCAGAACCGGTAGAGACATATAGCGGCCGAAGTTCCTCAGTGGTGTGGGCAAAAAAGCAGACTCTCCTTGCACAGTTGGTACCATCCTTGCAAAGACGAGTTCGATACTGAGCAGGGTGCAGCCAGCACTCAAAGACCCCATGAGCATATTCACACATATCTCCACGCCTGCAAGCCCCCTTTCGGAAATCAGGACAAGGGACGCAACTGTAATGGAACTTTCTTGGATCCCTTCTTCGAGCATTTTCCCCTGGATGAACAAACGGGCACTCGGTCCAATCGTGAGAGTAGGCACGAGAGCAAGGACGCACCTTGAATGAATACATTCGGAATTCATCAGTTGAATAGATGCTATTCTTGATATCAGGGAGAGATGGGTCTACAGGATATTCTTTCTTCTCCGACATGGAATATATGGGTAGATCGCTGAAATTCATCTTTGTTAGCGAAGTGAAATCTGAGAGAGACAGGGACCCATTCTCAGGGGAAGATGAAAGGGGTGGGGAATTCAAACTCAGAGTGCCTGTTAGGACCGTCAGCTTCCGCTCTATATCAGAACCGTTAGGTTTAAGGAGTTGTTCAAGGGTCGATTTGGCATCTTGGAATTTTGGAGGAACGACAATAACATCAACAGGAGAATGACCATCAGCATCTATGGAATTTACATCAGCTCCTGAAGCCAAAAGCAGGTTCACAGCATCAACAGCATTTACAGCCCCACCTGAGGCAGCACAGTGAAGAGCAGTACTTTTATCAAGGCCACAGGGTCTATTTACATCAGCATCTGACAAAGAAAGTATCAGTTTCATGACATCAATGCTGCCATATGTAGCAGCAACCATCAGAGGTGTTCTGTGCTCATTAACCATCTGCTTTGAGCCTTTCTTTCGACCATACCACAGACCAATCTCGTCAATACCAGAAGGATCGCGCTCAATTGATCTTTTGAAGCCCTCAATGTCATTGTTAGCAGCAAGTTCGAGCAAACTAGCAAAAGTATCTTCCGTTTCAATAGTCAAGTGGTTCATGTCTACGCTGGAGGGTGTGCTTTCATCAATAAATGTAGGAGTCGCTGTTGAGAATGATCTGAATTTTAACCACTCTGATCCACAGCACATTCTTTCATTTGCCGGACACCTGAACCAAATAATATCAACAATATGGTTCAAAATGTACACTAAGCATTAAATCAACGTGTCAACTTCAAAATGTACATATTCCTCCATGGAACTCCCAGCAGAAACCCCTTGCAGACACTACTTAGAAAACGTATGACCAAATTTAACAAGAATCAAAAGAAACCCAACGTAGACGAACACTGGGCTTGAAAGTCTCTGGAGGTTAGGAGAATTACGAGCGGAAGATAGTTTTTAGATATTAAAACCAGTTATAGTTTAGGATTGATTACCATTTTTGGAATATGAATCAAGCTAATTAAAAGGAATCAAAGTAAAACTGGAGGTTTTTCAAGACAAAACGAACACTGAATAGACAAAAAGAACATTGAATCTAAGTAAAATAATCCGACAAGCACGGGATTATGATTGCAATTCCCTATCTTAGAATCCATATTCATACACTTCCCTTTATTTCCAGATGCATATTTCAAATAGCTATAAAAGGTAGCAAACTACGTGGAAAATCCACCACGCGTACTATTCACTGTCCGTTTCTTGATCTTTCTCATTTTACTTAGGTTCACAAACCCAGGAAACATGATACACAAACTTCATATTTTTCATGAAAAATAATGGAGAAACAAATTGTGCTATGTTTGGCTACTGAGAAATTGTAGTAAAAATAAAGAAATGATTTTTAAGGGAACGATTAAAGAAGATGAACTTCAAAACTTTGGTTTTTCATTTTTTAGGATCCAAGGTGGACACTGTTCCTTGTTACAATACGAAAGCAACGAAAATAACGAAAAACACAAATTAAACTGCCAGTTTATTAGGTTTAAGAAGATCAAGGGCCCGAATCTGAACATTCTGAAACTGAGAAACCATCGGACGGTGAGGATCAAAGAAACCATCGCAGTGGCGATCGTACAAGTACTCCAATAGTCAATAACTCCGGCAAAACATTAATCAAATAAAGAAAAACATTTCAAGAAAATGAAAAAAAAAAAACACCAATAATGAAAGCATGTAAGAAACAGCAACCATAATCATAGCGGCCAATACAATCAAAGAGAAATCCAAGCACAGTAGCAGGGATCAAACACACGAGCTCCGATTCAAAGCAAGTATTTACCTATGTTTAGCTAAGGCTTTAAAAGATTGCAAAAAACCAAAACTAGAAACAGCTCGCGAAGAGCATCTTCCTCCACGTGATCACACACTTCCCCATACCGCAAGGATTTAGTGTCGGAGAGAGATCAAGTACAAGATAATCAAGCAGAGTCCAAAATCAATCTTTTAGTGGAAAGGCTCTTCTCAGAGCGAATCTTACCAGATAGTCTTCTTCCAGTTGAGGAAGTGAGGCAAACGCCATGCAGTTGAGTTGTGAAGCAGATCTAAGAGCTTGCAGCGAGCGTAACTGGAGTCCGAGAAAATCTTCAGAAAATCTTATCAGAACAAGAGAGTTGTGAGAAAAAGCGAGAGAGAAAGACGGAGAGAAGTGCTTGGTCTTCTTCCATCTCCAATTCCTATGTTCTGCTTTCTCATATGGAAAAATTAAATAATAATTAACTAAACTACTTTCGAAAAACGTCGAAATAATTTTTTGTTTTGTTTTGTTTTTGATATAATCGCCAATCCTATCCCCATTTTGCATCCAAGTTCCCTATCTCTCTTCAAAATTCCACGATATATGATTTAAGAATAACGTTTTTTTATGTAATTTTTATTGAATTACATATTTTTAATAAATTTTATTAAATTAAAAGTGAAGTAATATTTATTTTTTTATAATAATATTAAATACAGTAACAACGTCAGCAAGCCGACATATACAGTCATACTTCTTTCAGAAATAATTAAAATATTTGTTTTTTTTTATATGTTTCCTTCCTTTTTTTAGTAAAAAAAAAAAACGTAAGATTTGTGAATTTTAATATTATATAAAATATTTATTTATTATTAATTTTACATATAAACAAACACTAGAAAATAGAAATATACCACCAATAAATATAATTAAAGTTAACTTGTATTACTATTATTAGTTAGTGTAATATTTTTTAATTTGTCCATGTCTTTTTAAATCTAAGTGATATAAAAACAAAAGGTAGCGCGCTACCATTTACAGTGGTCACTGGAATCGTGCCACGTAACGAGATGAGGGCAGATAGGTCAGTCGGAGAAAGAAATTTTTGTTGGACCAGCACTGTATGTGAACGTGGCAAGTATTCATTGGGTAATGTGTGGCTCCTCAGTAGAAAGCGACTACACGAACTAAACTCTCTTGTAATAATTTAACCGCAGCCTGGGGGTCAAATTCTGTGGAAATTCAAGCTAAATTCACGTTAATGAAAGTTAAAATTTGAAAGGTCATTTACAAAAGAAGATTCTGGAAGGTAGAAATATCGTGCGTCCTCGTTGTAAGTGTCATATGCAATCAAATACGCTGGCCCCAATTCATTGGGCGGTACTTCACAATCCCTGCCCAAAATGATTTGAGAAATGACGGATTGGTCCATGATCGTCAATAGACTATCGACAAGTTTGTGGAGCTTCGTTGTTCTGTGCAGCAGGTGAAATACACACACTTTAGAAGTCACTGGAAAGAAGGTGAATGTAAAGAGGTGTTACCGGTTAGGTGAGTGAGGATGTTAAGGTGACCGGACGATCCGGTGAAAGCAAGCTCGTGCGCGTGGTTGAATAAACTGGATTGAAAGAAGGTGCTGGCGTCCACCAATCGGAGAGATCCGGACGGCTGGTTTTAAGAGGACGAAAGCGGACTTGACGCACACTTCAATTCGGGTTAATTGTGATGTCAAATCACAAGGAGGAAGAAGGAAAGCGTGGAACACCGACGACAAAAAAAAAAAACGAAAAATGGGAGAAAAGAGGGAAAAAAAGAAAACAAAAAAGTGAAACCAATTCATTAATAAAAATAAATAAAGACAAATGTTATTATGCCTCATAATTTTGATACTATATTTTAATATTTTATATATTTTATTTTATTTTATTTTATAATTAAAAAAGTAATTATTAATAGATTAATATTTGAAAAATATTTTAAATAATAAAAAAAGACTAAAAATCAAAAGAAAAATAAGTAATTAATTTTAAACTAACGATCAGATGGAGTAGTCTTACTCAAGCAATAAAATCAAATATTCAGGATAGGGATCAATTTTTTTCATACTTTTATATGTATATTTTATGAAAAATGATATTTATAAAAAATTTTGCATAAGAATTGTGTAAAAAATGGATTGTAGTTTATATCTAATTATATTTTATATTTTAGTTTTTTTAATTTTTAATTCTATTTGTATTGAATAAATGATTATTTCTATTTTTATTTTTTAAATTTATTTAATTATAATTAATGTGAAGTTTTAAATTTATTCTTACATAATTTTTACATAAAATTTCTTATATGTAACAACACTCGTATTTATTCCGAAACATTTGTCAATCGTAGCTCTCTAGAAAAAGTATTTATTTAATTATTTACAATAATATTATATACAAATAAGAAATTTATACAAATATTTTATAAAAATGAATCTCGTTAATAAAACATTTTCACGAGGGCATCGGCATCCGCCCGTACTATCGAACTATCTAAATTTTAGTAAATTTTTTTAAGTTTTTAATAAAAATTTAAGAATTTGGGATGCTACTTTATAATAAAATAATTATTAGAATATTTGTTTTTAGTCATTATTGATCAAGTATATGTAGAAATTGATTACTTTTTAATTGTGAACTCTCACAAATTAAAATATATAAAATATAGGAAAGAGGTTTTCAATCTATCTTTTTTTGTGTTGATGGATGTGACTGATAAAAAATTACAAGACCTTATTTATAAATAGACTAAAATCTATTTCTACTAAGACTTGTTTTCTTCTATTAAGAAATGTAATTTTTGATTTTTAAATAAGTAGTATCTCTATTTTTAATTATCTAAAATTTTTAATATAAATATAAAATTATTATAATAAATAAATATATAATATATGTAAAAAATATGACACATAAGCCACTCTTAAATTTCTTATAAGAAGACGTGTAATTTCAAAATAGTCTCCTCCATCTAATTTCTTATTTTATGAGATGGAATTATGATTCGAAGAACGAAGAGTGGCTTGCTAAATATGGGAGCTACTGGTCATCTCTAAATTTATAAAACGAATTTGTCATAGTTGAAATTTTAAATGACCATTTGTGAAAATGTCATTTTTTTAAAAATATTATTGTTAAGAAAGCACTGATTTTTAAAATTATTTTCGTTTAGAGATTTTTAGTATAAAAAACTCATTACAAATGAAAATTCGAAATATCAGTACAACATATAATTAAATAATTACGAAAATATGAAAATATGAAGAAAAAAATAAGTTAAAAAAATTTTCTTCCACTTTTTCTCTAAAAGAAAAAAAATAATAGTTAAAAATGTACAAATAAATGAGTATTAGAAATATAAAAAAATATTATTTTAATAGAATAAAAAAATAATAAGGAATGAGGTGTAAGATGTTTTAGAAAAATCAGTAAAATTTAGAAAAATATGATTTTTAACGAAAATTTAAAAAAAATATTTGTTTCACCTAGATGTGAATGCTCTGATAAAGTCTATTTTTTATTAAAAAAATGCATAAGATTTATATATTTAGAACATGTACAAACCATTATTCGTTATTTAGCATACCTTAAAAAATATAATTTTTTATGTTTTAAACCGCTTAACTGCTTTATTTGTTTTCAAAAAAGAAATAAAATGAGGTGAGAAAAAAATTTAAAAAATAATAAAATATTATTATAATATTTTTTTAAATATTGATTTTATATGGAGATTTAAAAAAGTAGTTTTAAAATTTGAAATAGTTAAATTTTTTATTATATTTTATATGAAAATTTAAAAAAGTATAATAATGAAATTGAGAATTTTAATCTCATTTCCTAAGACAAACGGGCTCTAACTAAGTTTTTATAAACAAAAATACTATTCTTGATTTATACTATTTTTATAGGAAAAATAATATTCGTGCTCTTTTATATAACATCCAAATTCAAATTATATATATAAGTTAAAAATAAATAAATATTTCTTTCCTTTTTTTTTTTGTAATAAACCCATACCAAATTTATTAAAAAAATCTCTCATTTGTAGCGGAAGAATACTAAAATATAGTAAGAAACCAAAGCTCAATTAAAAATAAAATCCATCTAAAAAAGCTTAAATCATATACTGGAAGAAGAAATTAAACATGCTTAATAATAAGAAAAAACAATATTAGCATCTTAATAAAGGTAAAGTTATTTTATTAATTTTTAAAATACCTTTTAATTTGTAAAGAAGATCACTATATTGAATCATTGATGCCAAGTCTCGATCATTTGATGCTACGTGATGATTAATATAATCATACAATATTGCTTTTCCCACAAACATTATTTATGTTATTCATAAAGCAACTGCTTTATAAGCATGCAGTACTCTTTGAATAATAGGATAACATGTTATTAAAACTTGATAATCACTAATTAAAAACAAAAACTCGGATCATCAAATGGTCATGAGCAACCAAACTAGGGATGGATTCCCCTACATAATAGCATCCTCATTCGATTTGACTTTATTGGATAAGTCAAACGGTACTTGTGTTCTTAAACTATAAAATTTTTAATAGAAGTCTTACATCACATATTTTCTAATAATTAACCTGTGATTTATTATTTTTACTCTCATTTTAATATTTAAATATGTATGTATTTAGATATAATGATAATAATAAAAAATTATATATTGACTAAGAGCACTCGCAATTAGGCATGTTCATCCAGACTGGGTACAACCCGGCCCGGTTTGAAATTTTAATATATTTCTTAATATTTTAATTTTTTTTATCAAAAAGTTTGAAAAAAATTTTAAATCCGAATTCTCAGAATCCGGAATCCGGAACCCGGATGAACACCCCTACTCGTAATAACTTTTGTATCATACAAAAAAATATAAATATTATTTTAAAAAATTGCTCTAAAAATGAGTTCCATCGTATTACATAATAAAGAGTTGTAAAATAAAAAGAGTTGTACTGTTCCATCCTGTAAGTAAATTCTTTTTATTGTTCATCATTTAAAACACATATTTCATTTTCTTCTAAACAATATATTGGAGATATTTTTAAACCAAATTTTTCATATTTTGATTTTATTTTTAATTTTTTGTTGGCTTATATATATTTGTTTTGCGTGTATAGGACTGAATTATTATACACTATATATAAAAACAAATTACAAATATAAAAAAAAATATGAATATTGTAAATTTATTGGTAGAAAGGAAATATTTAAAAAAAAAATAAAAAAAATATTTAAATGATATAGAAAAAAATAGATAAACTGATAGATGACATATTGTAAATATCAATATATAAAAAAAAAAAAGAAAAAAATTAATGATATATTTTAAAAGATTGGATGAACTGTATGGTAGGAATGCTCTTAATAGAACTGTGTCGTATAAGAATTTCTTATAGCATTTCCCTTTATCTAATAGCCTAATATCATCATAAATTAGACTGCATTGAATTAGTAAGGCAAAGCCGTCCAACCTATGAGCTACAGTAAAGCAAAGCCTACTACAAATATGACTTGCTAATTGTATCAATTTCCTAGTAATCCTTATTTGCTAAATGTATAGATTGTTAAATTGTGGAAATAAAAATAGTTATTAAATAAATAATGTTAGGTATAAGTTTCATATAGATAAATTTTATATAAATTCTTCATATATATATAAATGTGGATTTCACTAATAATAAAAAACAATTTTTTACACTTTTTAAATTTATGGTCCACTTTATTATAATGGCTTTGTCTAAGGCTTGTACAAATTATATATCTTATTGGAGATAATGAAAATTAAAATAAAAAATATTAAAAGTAGATAAATAATAATAAATAATAATATTTTATTATTATAGAGAATGAGATGTTAACCGAACTTTGATTTTTAAGATTGCTAATCCTGGATAATGAAGATGGTTATTAACTTCAAACATTCAAAGTACAAGGAAACACAGAGTTAGCTAGTAACCATCCTTGATGATTTCTGATAGGCTATGCATTTTTAAAGAGATTCTCTTGTATACTTAACACACGACGATCTGACGTTTAAAGAAAAATCCCTTCCATGTCTTTGTTACGAATGGAGGGGTCAACATTGGCCGACTTCAACTGGTCCATGTCTGTATATGCCACATAATACATTCATTGCACCTCGTACGGGAAAAAAGCATGTCTTATTAACATCAAGATTTGATTTGCAATAATGGTGAGAAATCATACCTACATATATGAATACAACTAAATAAATTAAAAATTAATAGCTTCTTCCGAAAGGTTTTAGAGAGAGACTCTTCATTTTCTATAAAATTCCATTTTAGTGAGTGTAGTTGCTGGACAAGAGAAACCTCCTCTCCCTCTCATTTCTTTTGTGCATACACTTTAAAAAAAATGTGTTTCTTCTCCTACTTTCATCAGTTCAGATTTGATTAGATATGTTGCTTTCTGACTATCATCTACCTATATGCGCCCCATCAGTCTATTTTATAGCCGCTAATCTATTGGGACGAGAAGAAATTGCATCAAAAAGATCGGCGTGTGGTCTTTATACGCTATCGCGCACCAACTCCTATGACAGCTACACGCATTATACCAACAGTTTTATTTTGTCGAGATCTTCCAGATTTTGGCCATCTCATCTCCATTCCATCGACGCGTGGCTGCTATGCGTCATCACAACAACGTAGGAACACAAATGCTTGACTGCAGAAGGGACTGCAGATATCTCCAAAAATGATCTCAGAGTCAAGACAACAAAAAACAGTGCAACTGTCACTTTCATCGTTTTTAGCAGAAGTTCCAATCCTCTTTGTAAGACTTGGGTGAAAACTAAGAAATTGATCACAAAAACTTATTTTTTTCTTTCATTATGTTTTTTCATCACTTTGCACTCTTGTTATTGTTATAGGGAGTTTATAGGAAACCTCACCCCCTTCTCATATGTCATTTAGAAGGTAAATCTATAATAATATAAATGTTTTTATCATCTCTCATAGTCTTTCTTTCCTTTTTGTACATAGAGATTAAAGACTTATTTTCTAAAAAATATGATATTCTAGAGATATTATCCTGAAGTTGAAGATGATATATGGGTTCTTCTAATAGTCACTTAGCAACTTAAAACAAATTCATTTATCTCATGTCTCATATTCCTTTTTATATTGTCACTTGGGAGTGGTAAAGAATGACACATTTGTCTTACTCTTTTCATGCATATACGATTTGCTTTCTCCTATAGTTTTCCATGTGTGTATGTAACTTTTCTCCCTTTATATACTTTTGACTCTTTCTCTTATTTCTCACACCTCTTTTTTCTTGCCCTAATTTATCTCTTTATAATAATGATCATTTGGGTTGAACCTGAGATGTCATTTTGGTAGGGATGTAATTGGTCAATTCAATCTGAGGTTATGGATTGAAAATTTTGGTCCATTCTTCTTTTAGACTGGATGAGACCGATTATTGAGGTGACTTCAAATGCAAAGTTATTACAAGCTATTAACACAAAAATCACTTAAACTGTATTACACTACTTAAAATCCAAAATAAACAATGAAATTACTCTTCAAGATATTTTACATAAAATGTATAATTAAAATTATACTTATCTCAAAAACTCAAATCGATAGAAATAAGTATGTTTAATTATTTGTATAATATTTTTAATACTATTTATATGTGAGTATATTGAACCTTCCAAGCTGGACTCCAAATCATGAGTGACATGGCAAGATACCAATACATCAACCACAAGTCTATAACCTTTAGGAATTACATAGCTAGATTAGGATGTGTCTTATGGTATTGTTGTAACTTGTAACTGAGCTCTCTCGGGTAAACATGCTCTCTGTCAATTGAGTCACTTTTCCAATCGCTGCTTCTAGTCATCTTTCTGTTTCTAATACACCTAATTTTTTTGATCATGCAATATATTACAACATTGTTGGAAGTCTTCAATACCTATCACTCACAATGTCATATATTACTTTTACAATTAACAGAATCTGTTAATTTATGTATCATCCAAAACACTCACATTAACATGCTGTTAAACGACTCCTTGGGTACCTCAAACAAACATTGAACTTTGTTCTTTTCATTCATAAGTCCCCCTTTCTTCAATTCCAAGCCTTTTTCGATGCGAATTGAGCTGTTTGTTCGGATGATCACCGGTTTGCCAGTGGCTTTTGTATTTTCTTAGTAAAAATCTGATTTCTTGATCCTCTAGCAAGCAACGCACCATTGCTCATTCAAGCATCGAGGTTGAATATAAAACTCTTGTAAATGATCATGCTAAGTTACTTTGGATTTAGAATATCTTAAAAGAATTGCACATTTTCATCTCTGAACCTCCACTTTTATGGTGTGATAATCTCGGCACAACCTACTTATCCATCGGTCTCATTCTTCACTCTTGCACCAATCATATGGACATTGGATTTCATTTTATTCGTGATAGAGTGGTTGCCAAAACTCTTCAAGCTGCCTTTCTACCATAAAAAATCAACTAGCCGACATCCTAACAAAGCCACTTGCAACTCTTTGGTTTCATCTTCTCAAGAACAAGCCTCACTATTATTAACATCCTGTTAGACTTGCGAGGGTGTATTGAACCTTCCAAGCTGGACTCCAAATCACGAGTGACATGGCAAGATACCAATACACAAGCCGCAAGTCTAAAACCTTTAGGAATTACATAGCTAGATTAGTATATCTCTTTTGGCACTACTGTAACCATCATGGCAAAGCAATATTTTGAGTATCGTACCAGCGGTTGTACCGATCAAGGTACTGAAATAAAATTTGTTGGTATTGATACCATTTTAGTTTCAGAATAGTCTATATATAAATAAATTATATAAACACACATATAAACTACAAAAAGATAAACTAACTATTCGTTTTGTGGTTCATACATACAAAATGTACATTTTATATATACAAAAAGGAAAAAAATATACTTAGAAAATCACTTAAAAAAAATTAAATGTCTACTGAAATTCAATAATTCGACTAGTAGAGGTCGATATAGACTGAAACGGCCAAAAAATAATCCAATATGAAATAGGGCATTTTCTGTATCAGCTATGTGGCTGATATGACACATTTTCAAAATTTCGACTAGTACGATATGATATTTAAAATTATGACGACAAAAAACACACTCTATGCAATGCTTTGTATTTTGATAGTGCAACTGTTATTTATAGAATGGTCTAGGAAAAAATTCCTATTGTATGTCTATAAATAACGCCTTATATACCCTTGTTTTATTATCAATGGGAATATTAAATATTACTTCCTCACAAAGTCTATCAGAGTAAAAGTCTCATTCAATGAGTAAGCCAAATACATTAACTATTTAATAAAATATTTTAGAACACTCTCAATAGCTAAATAATATCTTTTTATAAAATATAGTTCAAAGTGTTAAAAACTCCACTTCATTAGACTCCACTTCATTAGCCTCTTTATAATAAAATAATATAAAAACATTAACAATATTTACGCTACATGTAGCGCAACAACTGACCAGTTGTCCCCCATGCGCAGATCGAAAGGTTAATATGAGTTTTGGGCATCACCGGCTTCGTTCGACCCACCGCCGACCACCACTAGCTACACTCCCGACATTACTGGCATCGCCTCACGTTGATGACCAACCCCTGATGATCTCATCTCTGGCAATTGGTCCGTTGATTCTCACGCGTAATCTCCATTCTCGACATGAACAGTTCTATCTCTCTCATTGCAGATTTTTAATTTGTAAAATAAATATAATTAAAATAAAATATAAATATTTTAAAAGATATAAAAAAAAATAGAGATGTTGATAGATGATAAAATATAAAAGTGAATAAATAAAATGAAAAAAAGTAGGTTTTTGACTCTCTATTTTAAAAAAAAAATTTAATTACTCTATTGAAAGTGCTCTGATCAATATATAGATGTAAGATTTGAATTCAGACCTCTTACTTTGATACAATAATAACTAAAGCTGATGGAAAAAATATATTTAGTTATTTATATCATATTCTTATGTATTAATAGTAACATAAAGAAGCAGTTAACAGAATTTCAAGGTTTTTTTTTTTTTTTCTGTAAAAATAAGAAAAATGATTGGACTCTCCATAATGCCTTTCTAAGTTTCTAGATAATAGGCAAATGATCTTGAATCAAATTTTTTATTAATATTAAAAGGAAATTTGGATAGTGAAATTAGATGATATTTAAAGATTAAATAAAGTATTATTAAATTATAGTATTTTAATCATTTAAAAAAAAATATTTATTATGTTTTATTTTAAATTTCGAAATTATAATAATAAAATAAAATAAATTGAGATAACTTATTATTCAGATAAGGGCATTCACAATGGGACAAAGGCCTAGGAGGCGAGAACTCAATTTTTTGAGTCGGGCCTAACGATTAATTATAGTATAGTTCTATGTCGTACGTACTCCTGCAGTCGCATGTGCACTGCTGGCACTACCTCACTGGTCCGTCTTCTTTCTTTTTCCCTAAATGTCTATCACTCTATATTTGCTGTCCGCTTTACTTCCCAAGGCTTCCAAAGCCGCCCACGTGGAATAGCTGCAGTGGCTCCCATGGCGGCATTATAACTATAATTTACTGCCTCCTTTTGTTGCGGGTCCCCGTCACGATATCCGTGCGCTGTCGTTTCTCACCCGGTCCAAGACCACTGCTGCTACCTAACGCCGAGACAGCCTAACGGCGCAGCACCGTTATCGCGTCGTTGTCTCTCGCCTACTGTGGCGTGGACTTGAGGACCACGTGGCCCGGAGGTCGCGCTCCGGCGGGGCCCACGGGTCGTTGTTACTAAATATGGGTCGGACACGTTGCGGCGACACATCGGGTGTCTGCACATGCCTAATGTCAAATAAACTCAGATGCCTCCGTGATTTGGACCAATAAAATCGTTATTCTTATTCCAAGAATAATGGTAGACATATTAATTTTTTTTTTAATTTTATATATAATTATGTGTTAAAATATTTACATAAATTTATGTTGTTTTTATAAATTATTATATAAAAATATCCTTCATTTAAAACATAATTATAATAAATATTATAAAAATTATAATACATCTATCGTTATTCTTATTCTAATATGTTTCAAATCCTCCTATCCTTTATTATTAATTTGTTTTTATAAATGATTTTATTTTATTGTTATCATTTTTAAATATATATATATATATTCTCTCAAATTTTAAAATAACAAGAATATTAAAAAAATATTTTAATAATTTTTATTTAATATTTAACTTTTATTTTATCTTATTGATATATTTTGATATAAAAAATAACCTCTTATTCTTCGATTTCAAATATTTTTAAAAAATTTGAAAGCCACCATTTCAAGAATATTTTTAAAAATAATATTAAATACAATTGTAAAGTATATAAGTATTACATAATTTTTTTAAAAGAAATTAGTTATTGAAAAATGGTTTTTTATACAAATTTTTTATTTATTATTTTTTTTAAAAAAATTATTTTAAGAGTGGTGTTACATTCTCTGAATATGTATTGATGAAGAGAACAATTTTTTATTTTTTTAGATTTATTTTTAATATTTTTTTAGTGGTTTTAAATAATTTTTTAATCGTTAGGTAAAAACAAAATTAAAAAAAAAAAAATCGAATTCGGTACACCGTACACGGATTCAGATAAGGCAGTTCTCTTATTTTAATATAAAATCTAAAAAGATGAATTAACAAGTGAGGACATCGGAGTCTACACGGAAGATGACAAGGCTCACTCCGTCAGTTAACTCGCGGGGATTATGTGCCGGCCAATATATTTAAAAAATAAATAAAACGACGTTTACCCTTGGCTTAATTTCCATGTATATTTATTTAAAGAGAAAACTCTGCAATCAGCGTGGCTATATTATTTACTAGAACACTGGTCTGGTTCTCGATTATCAAAGGCAAATCGATTCTCCCTCTGCTGTCTCCAATACAGAATTTATAGGGTTCCAGTCCCCCTCTCAACCGTTACAGTAAGCGTTCTCACACTTGCTGATCCTATGTATGTATGTATGTATGCATGCGTTTTTCGTGCCATACAATCGTTTTTCAACCTCAGTTTTTGGACGAATACAGTTTTTCTTCTTGTTTTGCACATTTTTTAATGTTTGGAGTTTCGCTTTTTAAGTTTTGGTTGCAGTTTATGGATTTATTTCTAAACATCAATCTCTCCTCTCTGTTTTGTTTTGTTTTTTGTTTTTTTTTTGTTTTTTCTATGCTTTAATTTTTTTTTCAGTTTTCGTTTTGACTTTGGCTATGTTTAAAACAGCTTTAGATCTGTCATTAAATCTAGGATAATTGTGTTGGGTCATTTATGCGAAAAAGAGAAAGAAATCGAGTTTTATAGTATGGAATATGTGCATGCATGCGTTCGTTTGTATAGCGCGTGTATTTTTGTCTGACGATGATGTTGAGTTGGTGTTTGTTTTTTCTATTTTTTGGTGTTGTTTGAGCTTGATCTAATTTTGGTTACGTTTGTTAAGATTCGTGTGTTCAGTAATATTACCCTTTTTTTTTTAACAAAAAAACATGCATGGGGGAAATATTTGATTGAGTACCGCAATTTTGAACTTAAATCGACTTTGAACCTTTGAAATCCCTTCATTTGTTTTTTCTCAGGGGCGTTATGTCTTTTACTTTTTTTTTTTTTTTTTTTTCCTTTTCTCTATTCTCCTTTTTCCAATCTCTGTATTGTGTCAATTTTACAATAAAAACTTAAGCTGGTGGGATATATAAATTTAGGGGCATACTATGCAGCAGCCCCTGTGCTGCTGCACATGCGGCACACCACGTTCAAATTTTATTTT
The DNA here is from genome assembly GCA_036559045.1 of Platycarya longipes. Taxonomy (NCBI): domain Eukaryota; kingdom Viridiplantae; phylum Streptophyta; class Magnoliopsida; order Fagales; family Juglandaceae; genus Platycarya; species Platycarya longipes. Next base: position 4,236,168 of record CM071798.1, read on the forward strand.
ATTTTATTTTTATTTTTTTCTTCTTCAGTGTGCAGCAGCACACCGGTGATGCTCATCATTTTTTATAAATTTAACCATCAATATTTGGACCTGTCATATGGTTGAATGTCCATAACTTCCTTGTCTTTTGTTGTCTTCCATCAAAACTCTATATGCATGTACTGGATGCAAGAAAATCCTATGTGTGTACTTGTACGATTATGTTTCCTCGTTGCCCATAATTCTAATCAAATAGGCATTGGTTGACTGTGAATTTCTCTTGTCTACATTGGGAAGCAGCATATCGGGGGATCATTATTTCAGGAGTGGACTAGGGACCATGCATCAAAAACAGGATGGCACAAACCATCAAAACACAGTCTGCTTTCAACCTTGGTGGCGTGGTATTGGACACGATCCCATTTCGGCAGATTTCTTGGGAGAAACCACAGCAAGTTTATCTCTATCCAAAAATTCAAATGATAGTTTAGGGTCCAAAACCAGAAAATTACAAGTAGAGGATGGGCTGGATGAGGGAAATGATGTCAACAAAAATATAGAAATTACTCTTGTATCACAAGCAGGTATATTATTTATGGTAGTGTATGAGACCTCTACGCACCGGACCTTGCCTTTGCAGGACCAACACTGAGGAATAGCCCTTTCAATGCATGATACCTATTGTGTAGGAATGCTTTTGTAATGCCAACTTACTTAATGAGATTTTTGAGCATGAAATTTGTCAATGTGGTTGGTATCCAGTCGATTTGCTTACCATACGTTGGAGTGAGAAGAGATTGCTAGTGAACATCACATTAAATCTTGCCATGAGGTTTAGAGAGTGAAAAAAATATTAGATTAACTATTCGCATACAATAGCTTGTTGTTAAGGGTTAATTTAATACTTACATACACGAAGTACATCTGTTGATATATCTCCAATCAAGTTGGTTTGGATTGAAGGAACCCCAAAAGAAATAATGCTGAAGGAGGAGTTTCATAAATCATGGCTACATACATGTTCTGATATCTGGTTGTGTAAATTGCGGTCATTCTAGCCTCAATGCATGTATGGCATGGAAGCCTATTTATTCCTCATCTGATTTCCTTTCCTTTTAGGATTCTAGCTCATCATGATTATGGCTTATGATGTTTTTGTGCTTTGTTTGCTGCTTTTTAATGGAACCTCCTATATATTTTCACATTTTTTTATAAACTTCACTCCAAACATAAGCTATTTTTTATTATTCATGAATCGAGTACATTAGGGTCCATTTACATGGTGATGCATTTTGTTTTCCCTCAAGTTAAACTCAATTAAGCTTTGATGCCAACTAATAGGGATCTATAATTTATCCTTAATCAGTGCCACCTTGACTTTCTCACAAATAAGTTCATGCATTATCCACTCTTTCCTAGTGTGATATACATCAATCTTTATGCCTTATATCATCAACACATGGTTTATGGGTATGCTGTTTCTTGATTTCCAAACATATTGAACCGTAAATCTACCTACATGATAAACTTTTTCTTTGAACATTCTGAACCATAACATTTTCCTCTACCTGATAAAATAAATAATTTTTTTAAGGCCAGTTAAGGGAGAGAGATGAGATGAGAATTTTGTGAATAATAGTAAGATAATTTATGAAGAGTAGCGAGATAGCTTTGAGTATTTTTTGGATTTTGAAAAGGGAGAGAGAAAAAGCTGAATGAAAAAATATTATAAAATTAAAATATTGTAAGAATATAGTTTTATAATATTATTTTTGTTTGGAGATTTGAAAAAGTTGGAATTATTTTTTATTTGAAAGTTTGAAAAAGTTGTAATAATTAGTTTGGAAATTTTGTATTTAATTATGTTTGAGGATAAGATGAAATAAGATCAGATGAAAATTTTGTTTCTCATCTTAGGCCCCAAACCCGCCTTGTGAGCATGAGGATTTTCCTTTTAATGTGCAGATGGAAAATGTGATCAAAAGCAGCAGAAAGCTGCATCCAGCAAGCCTGAAGCAATGGGTCAATACCTCGCTCCACCTACAGAGCTAGAACTTCTCAGCCACTCCATTGTAAATGCTCTCCCTCCTCGTCCCCTCCCTCTCCTTCCCTCCCTTGTGAGCATCTGTGAATATGCTTACCCAATTGCTTATTTGATTATGTACCTCTGTAGTTTCTTGACCAGAGATTATGGTCTTCTGTATCTAATATTAAAAACCTTTTGGCGTGATTTATTAGTGCTTGATGTGAAAGTGATCTTCGTAATCAAGAGATGGGGCGTTCTCTCTCCCTACTTAACTAACAAGCTTATTTTGATTTCCAAAATAAAGTTTGCTTTTCCCTTTAATGGCAGGCATGTGCACCATATCAAGTTTCTAATCCATATTATGGGGGAGTTATGCCTGCTTATGGATCTCAAGCTTTGGTATGCAAACTGTCATGCCTCCTGCATCCTTGAATTGATAGCTTGCTTGGTTTGATATTTGATAATTTCTCTTTTATTTACACGGCTTAGTCAGATATTCTTGCAGTTCAATTGTTTCCCATAGAACTTATATTTGTGTTACATTTTTTATATTACATATATTTGATATATGCATCCACACTTTGAATATTTGAGACATCAGTATGTGAGATCCAACAGATATAAGCTAAATGCACCAGATAACTTTTTTGAAGGAGTCAAGTACTATTTTTTTCCTGGCAATGTAACGAGTGCATTCAGATCAGGAAGTAGACTTCAGCCGTACCTTTTACAGACATCATAGAATATTTTATTTGTGTTCATGACTTTACCTATATTATTAATTTGTGGAAAGATCCGTTTTATAACTAATAGAAATCATATAAGTTTGTGGCAGAAAAAAAAAAGTATTTTTGTTCATTACGTCACCACTGAGTTAGTACCCTCTCCTCTCTTGTAGTTACAAATCCGCAATTCTTTTTGTATGTAGGAGCAAAGAATTTGTTTCCCATATTTCAATTTTAACCAAGGTTCAAATTTTTTGCCATCACCAAGTAGCTGATAGGTGTAAATATCAAGATTTTGTTGCTCATGATTTTCAGTAGCTTTTCACTCTAGGTATGTCAGGATATATTGGGCATTGGCGGTCTAAATGACGTAGGACTAATTTATTTAGGCTCTTAAGATGTTGTGGCTGTTGCATACCCGGTAATAGATTATGTTCATAAAATGGATGTATTGGCCTGAGATCTGATAGCAAGTATTGGATATTGACTTAGGTACATTCTCATTGTCTTGGAGGGCAGCCCACTAGAATGGCCTTGCCCCTTGAAATGGCAGAGGAACCTGTTTATGTGAATGCCAAGCAATATCATGGAATTTTGAGGCGAAGACAGTCCCGTGCTAAGGCCGAGCTGGAAAAGAAACTAATAAAGTATAGGAAGGTACTTTTTCTGTATGTGCTCATGCATGCTCTGGATTATCCCATTTACATTGTATACATCGTTTTGTTGCTTATTAATACATTGTTCTTACAGTTGCTCTACATAATTGTGTGCAATCTATGCATGTAGAAGAGTTTCATATCTGACTCTGGTGTTACCATCTCAACTAATTTAAGCTTGGAAGATGTAAGTAGCAGTTGGTAATGCTGTAGCAAAAATTCAGGGGACCATCTTTGTTGCAGAACCAAGATCTATAGGTCTTTTTATGGTCTAGTCAATTTCTTTGTTACTTACAAATTTTTCATGGGAATATTGTTCCATGTTTTGGGTCACATGTAGAACTAATGCGTGAGAAATTGAAAAATGGTGAAAGATGGAATAATGGTTGAATGTATGTGAAGTTAGAAAGCTAAGGATAATGTATGACAAGATTCTAAGTTTGTAAGATGGTTTACTGCTGTGGAATGATGACATTCAGCGTCCTATGAGGATAGGTTTTGATAGAAGTGGAGACAAATTGTAAGATTTTAGATTAATCCACTAAGTTCCATGATGTTTACTTAGACATGAAGTATTTTCTACTTAGTCATGAAGTCTTAGCCATGAAGAAAGCTATACTTACATGTGTGTGTGGTCTATATTAGTGTGCTGAAAATAGCATGCCAAGTGATGATATTTTAAGATATAGTTTGTTATTTTGTGAGAGAGTTTGTTGCATCTGGGTAACTCCTTTGTGCAACTCATCTGTGTAATCCTCTGTTTTATTTTATAGAAAAGCTGCAAATTTTGTGAGTGAAATCCTTGAGTCCAAGTTTTGTTATCTTTTAATTATCCTGAGCAACTATATTCCCAGTAGGTTTAACTCCCAAAGAATATGGGTTATTGCAATGAGTAAATATGCCAAGTGATGGGTAGATTGCGAATAAAAAGTTGTAAATCTTCATGAGATGAGATGAACTTGCTAAGCTCTAAGCTCGGAATAAAGATATCGAATTGGTGTGGCCATATGAGCAGTTTAGGATTTTGCCGACTTTTTGGCTCTCAGAGTTCGTCATATTTTCAAGAATGTGAGTTGGTACTTCCGCTCATTAGGTGTATATCTTCATGCTTTACAGCCATATCTTCATGAGTCTCGGCACTTGCATGCAATGAGAAGGGCAAGAGGTTCTGGTGGCCGTTTTCTGAACACAAAGAAGCCTGGTGATGGTAGTGATGCTAACACCGCACCGGAGAAAGGTGCCATGGGAGCTATTTCCTCATACAATTTCAATCCATTGCAATCCGGACAATCGAACCTCTCCGAGAATATACATTCATCCTATGATCATATGAAAAAAACAGGTATTCATGTGCCGGAAACGCCCCAACAGCCAACATACTCCAATGCCAATGGCAACAACTGCTATCCACACCATCAGGGATTCCAGTTTTCTGCGTATCATTCGCTCTCTGGTGATAGGACAGAAGTAGTTGATTGCTCAGGAAAGCAGCACGAAAGACTTATGGTCAATAGGGCTCATAGAGCCCTGATCATCAAATGAACCGTTTTACTCAACTTCACGTTATTCTTCCTCATAGGGTATGTGTTCTTTTACTAAAAGGCAAGGCTGGTCTCAGGCAAATCATTCTTATGTTCCTCCCATGTACAAAGAAAGTGACTGTAGTAGGGTTTTGTTTGAAGAGTGAGCAGGTTTTTTTTTTTTTTACTCTTTGTGTTTTGTGTTAGGTTTGCCGGTTTGCAATTTGGCAAAACCTTTTTTTTTTTTTCCTAAGAAATAAATACAAGGTGTATCTGAAGGAGTCGGTGATTCATATTGGATTCGTTGGTGTTAATATATTATTAAAAATTTATTAGATTAGAGGCAGGAACTATGTAGGAGCAGGATAGCATTAGCCTCCCAGAATTTTGGTATTGGAATATGATATAAAAACTGGGGTGTGGATGGGGCTGTCCTTGGATTTTGCGACTTTCTTTAGAGTTTAGAATATGTTTTAGGTAACATATTGGGACCTACACGTCTGGTGAATCACATGGTTTTAAATTATTTTTAAAGATTTTCTGTAAATAAAAAAGGGTCTATTTGAAATCCGTGGAAGAGTTGGATTCTATTTGTGGGTCCATAGAGCCGGGGGCAAGGGTCAGCAACATCTTGGCAGTATCCTCAAACTTCTGTTCCACGAACACAATCAACAGCAATTCCGTTTGAGATTCATTTTCTGTCTTAGCCACTTTTTACTTGTATTACATCTACCATCTGTCCATTTTCAGGGAGAAAAAGTAAAAATATTTGCTTTTCTAGGCGTGGTTGAATAGAGATGAGATTTAAGGGAGATTTGAATGGTAAATCGAGTTGAATGAGAGTTGAAAGTTGAAAGTTAAATAAAATATTATTAGATTATATTTTTTTAATATTATTTTTATTTTAAAATTTGTAAAAAAAAAAAAGAGAATGATTTATTATATTTTATTCAAAAATTAAAAAATAATAACTATAAAATAAGTAGAGATAAACTCATTAACGAAGCAAGGCCCGACTGCCTGGCTGATAGTATGCTTTGCTGTGTAGTTCCATCCAAGTTGGGGGCAAAAAGGCCTGGCAAATGTGATAAATACCTGTCTTATAAGGCGTGAGTTACGATTTCCAACGTCAATACGCCGAACTCACTGGGCATCATGGGGCAGCTTTTCTAAAGGCTGTAAACTGTAAAGAAAGAAGCTTCGCTGATAGTTCAACGGCATATGTGTCGTTTGCCGCAAGTTGGGGCTTAACTGTACAGAGAGTAATTCCAGAGTAAGGGACCCAAAGTAAGGCCACAGGTAGCAAGTGGGCGATGACATGGAACAATAAACAATTGAAGTTATTGTAAGGCTCCTGCAAAAGGCTTTATGACTACCTATTTTAATACAAATTTCTACTTACACTAAAAACGAGGGCCAAAATTTCTACTTCTTTGTTGCCGCAGAAATCACAAATCATTTCTCATTGCCCATCTATAGGGAATACTGATTGTTCGAGTGTTTTGAAACAAGCAAAGAATAGGGGAGAGAAAACGGAGAAAATAAAAAAAGACGATGTGATGGCCTCACATAACAATATTCATAGATTTCTCACCTTCTTCCCATTCTAGTTATAAAATAAAAGATTGAAAAGAACTTTTTGAAATGATACCACAAGTTAGTATACCAAGGAAGGTAGTTTGTCAGGTCGGCTGGTTGAATCCACTTAAGCCATCTGAGAATGAGTCAATGGCATAAACATCTAGCCCTCTTGTCCGTCCAGGTGCACCTCCTTTGAGTGAGGACAAATCCAACACAATCCTGCTCATCCCACATATCATAAAATTAAATTTAAAAAAACTCACTTTCAGGTATTAATCAAACAGATAATCAGTACAAAGCTTACAAGTTCTTTGATGCTGTTTCTAGTTCCGGATTCTCGCATTTAATGATGACTTTCTGATCAATTTTTGATATCGATATGTCCATAGGAAGCTCAACCCCTTTGGGTGCTGGATTGATGTTTTAAACAATTAAACTTCAGTTTAATGGCATGTGGAATGTACAAGAAACAATGGGAACATAAATAACATGATACTGATGTACTTGAGGTACTTCTTACATGATTTAGGGGAAGGAGTGACATTTCCATCAAGGCCCAAGAGTTTCTACAGCAGATGAAAGTTGTTATGTCGGAACATGTTATCCTTAAATAGCGAAATTGTTCACTGGCCACTGAGAAAACTAGAAACACAGAATCCAAGAAAAGTGTTGCGTGTAGATGAGCAATTGTAGATTACCTTAAGATTCTCATAACACACTTCAAGATTATCATTATACAAGATATGATCAAAGATAGCAGATGACTGCCCCTGCTCAATCTCTGCCTGAGCATTTCGGAGTCGCTTCAGGATCTGTTCCTCTGTCTCGGTTCCCCTAATTACAGTCTTCAAGTTAGAATTAAGATGGAAAGATTTGAGGATGAAACATATATAAATATGTATGTCTAACTCACCTTGCACGGAGGCGCTTCTCAAGTTCCACCATTGATGGTGGACAAACAAAGATGAAAATAGCATCAAGAGAACTTGCCCTCACAGATCTAGCCCCTTGAACGTCGATGTCAAGAATGCATCTCTACATTGTCACCAGAAGCATTTCAGATTCGCAGAGAGACCCATTTTGATTTTACTATGGAATGTAATGCTTGATTGGGGGTGCAACTTACAAGGTTCCCATAATCACCCAATGAAAGAAAGATAAAAAAAAATATCGTCATCCCATGATATGACCAAACAACATCGCCCAGCATTTACCACTTTCAGAAGACAAATAGTTAAACATTTACCTTTCCTGCATCTGCTACCACTTCAACAGCTTCAACACTTGTTCCATATAGATTTCCATGAACAGAAGCAAACTCAAGAAACTTGCCATCTTTTATCTCTCTCTCCATAACACTTTGTTTGGTGAAATGGTAATGAATGCCATCCTTCTCCAATGCCCTTGGAGCCCGGGTTGTGTGGCTCACAGAGAACCCAAACATAGATGGGAATTCCTTCACGAGCATGGATATCAGTGTACCCTTACCTACTCCAGAAGGACCACTAATAACAATCGGCTTCTCAGCATCGCCCCTCACACCCTTACTCCAAGCAACAACCTCAGTCCCCAATATTTTTCTCTGTTCCCTAACAAATTTGGTGTCCACCTACCAAATATTCAAACAAATCAAACACTTTAAGAGGAGGTTTAATACAATAAGAAAATGAATGGTTCCATTTATATTTCTGAAGGATTCAAAATAACCCTTTTTGGATTTTAATTATCATTTTGGTGTTAATCCAGTTATCATATGCCATTTCAAGTTTATCATAAGCGACTTCAGATGCTAAAAGATGTTTCATGGTTTCCAAATGTCTACATGAATATCCGAGCAGGAAAGATAGCAACCTCAAGAAACCAAATGCTATCATCTGGGGTAGAGCCTCTCTTAATGATCAATATCCTGTCTTCATTTAAAAGTACCGCTGAATGGCCTTTACACGGCTTGGGTTGTGTTCCCAGCACAGTAGGATTCACCCTGCAAATCCTTCCAGAAGTCAGGAACCACACCTGAACGAAGCAACTCGAAAGATAGATTTATAAACTTACAATTCGCCTCTAGCTTGGTCAGAAATTTGAACTCCAACTGTTGATGATTCATCATGGCCACCACCAATCAGATACTGCAAAAAAGATACGAGGACAATTTCCGAGTGGGAATATGATTCAGACGCAGGATCACTGAAGCACAAAGAGTTACAGTATAGGATATTAGATAATATAAATTAGATCATCATACTGCTTTACTGCCGATGACAGTAGCTGTTGTACATCCCTTAGATTTAAAATCAAACCCAGTTGGAAATCCCGTCGGCAGATCATCAACAATGAAGGCCGGCGCCTCACCCTAATGACCACAAGAAAATAGACATCCAAATTACAAGAAAGCGATCTCTTTGATCCACATTTAGACATCATCATTAATTAATCCAAGAAAGCGATCAGCTGAAATTTAATATTCAAGGCTTACCATGGAGAAATCTATATTGCCTCCAATTCTAGATTTTCCCTGATGAACATACATTAAGAGATATAAGAATACACTCAAACTTCTGGATCTAAGAACATATGCAAAATTGTAGCTTGTAGGTGCATCAAGGCAGAAGCTGAATTAAAGCAATCAAACACCATGAGATACGCCGACGCCGACAAATTATAGGCCAAAAATTCCCAACTTGAAGTGCATAAAACAAAAAACTGACTCCAAAAATTAAGACGCAGATGCACATTAATGCTTCAAATGAATACAAATACGCACAAGAATTACAATGTCCACGGCATGCCAATGCGAACACCCATGCTAGTCTTATTTGAAACCAAAAAGATTTAAACCAAAAATCCTTGAGAGATAGATAGAGAGACAAATAACAAATCTAGCAAAATATATGGATCCAATAATTGATTGTAACCAATGGTAGTGAACAATGCAGCGGGGAAAAAGGAAAACAAAAAAACACGAAACTGAAATAAATCAAACAGATTGAGACCCGTGCACCTATGAATAAGCAACAATCTCTCTGCCAAAAAATTAAAGCTTCTTTTCTTGTGTTATGTGAGAACGGATCAATGAAACGAAAGCCCACCTTTTCAATGTCCGCGCGTGTGCTTTTCCAACCTTAAAGGTAATAAAAAAAAAAAAAAAAAAACAAATCAGAACGAACTTGGGAAGGAAAGAAAAGAAAAGAATGCGCGTCAGAAGAAGTCGCAAGCAGAGTTGGGTAGCATTTTCATATTTGTAGGAGAGTCCTGGGAAGAAGAAACGGAGAAGGGAAGAAGACTGAGGGGTGGCTATTTGGTCGCGTTCAATTCACGAATCGAGACGACCGGCTTTCCATTTTCTCGTAAGTGCTTACGAAGTTTATTCCATTTAGTCATTTATATTTTATTCTAAAATTATTCTGCATAATGAAAACTGTTTATATAAATTTATATAATTATGTTTAATTTTTAAAAAAATTTAATAATATTTTTTTAAGATAATATTATTCTCATATTTGTTTTTATATTTATTTGGTTATTATTATGTTTTAACTGAATATATTTTGATCCTTGTTATTTTACACGAGCAATGTTAGAGGTACGTAATTTTGTATACTTTTTATAGAATTGATGATGTGATAAAAATGCTCCGTCAATTAAAATATTAAAAAAATTAAAAAGTAAATAAAAATATAATAAGAGAAAAATAAAAATAAAAAACACTAAATAATGCGTACAAATAATAATTATTATATGATTTATACGTAAAAGGTACACCGTATACAAATAGTATTTCTTTATTTTATACACTACATTTTTTTTTACTCCTCATAAATTAATTACATTATATTTTACTATTCATTATCTGTGCACTTTATATTTAGTAAAAAGATATAAAAATCAGGTGTGATGTATAATGTCTAAATGATATATAAATTATAAATCTTTTCATCGAATTTAAATTCTAAAAAGGGATCCTATTCTGTCGCTTGAGTAGTACCGCTTAATTTGACATTTAGTATAAATTTTTATTTTTATTTTTATTTTTTTTTTATCTTTTTTTATTTTAAAATATTTTAAAAAAAATCAATACACTAATAATTATTTATTTAATCGTTAAATAAAAAAATAAATAAAATAAAATAAAATACATAGGGTGTGAAACTTGGTTGTCAAACTAGCAATTTTCAATTTCAAATCTCGTACAATCATATTTTTCTATTTTATGACAAATTTTAAAAGAATATCAGAGAATTACAAAATCTATTATAAAAATAAAACCTTGTAAAATATTTTTGAGATGAGATGAGATAAAAATTAAAAATTTGAGAATTGAATAAAATATTATTAGAATATATTTTTTATTAAAAAAAGTTGAATAGTTTTTCTTTATTTTATATAAAAATATAAAAAAATTATAATAATTAAATAAAATGAGTTCAAATAAACTAAAAAAAAAAAAAACGAGACCAAAGTCTTTCCCACGTAATTTTATCCATTTAATAATTTTTAGACTTTAAAATATTTATAATATTCTTATAATGGTTTTTTAAATATGGTAGTTTGATTTGTAATAAAAATGACATGTTCCAGTTTTCTATTGGCTAAAACCTGTTATATTTGTGATGTGGTTTATCATGCAGTTAAGAAATTAGAACAATTATACTCATCATTCTTACACCATAAACTACATATTTTTTTAATTTTTAATTTTTAATTTTTAATTTTTAATTTTTTTTAACAAGTATATGATATATAGATGGTGAGCTAAAATAATTAAATTAATTCAAGAAGAATAAAACTAAAAAAACTTTAAAATAAATTAAAAAAGTAAAAATAAGTGTATAGATGTGTGATATATAAAAATAATTAGTAGCAAAACTCAAGAAATTAACGAGTATTAGACATTAGAACTTATTTGCAAATTTGTTTTTTTAACTAATGACTAATTATATGTAAATATTGAGCTTGTGTAACTTTTTTCAAATCGACAAAAAATTTAGACACACTGGTTTTATAAATAAAACTTGGAATATTTTTAATATTTTTATATTATTTTTTAGTTGTTTTGGTCTTGAAATTTTTTAACTGAGACCGACGAGGAAGAAATTTTTTAAGATTCGAACTGAGAGAGTGAAAGACACGTGTACTCACACGCGATAGGGAGATGACACGTATGATGTGAGGTATCATGATAGAATTTGGCCCTTGCCTGGTCCAAAAGGGCAAATAGAAATAAGCACTGTTTGCTAGTTTTGCATAATTTGGGTTAAGAAAAGAGCGGTGCTGCGTATACCGCTATTTCAGTCTCTCTCTCAGTCTCGTTAATGTAAAAATATTTTTTTATATTTTTATATTATTTTTTAAATATATTTAAATACTTTTAAAAAAATAAAAAAAAATATTACTATTAAATAATATTTTTTTAATTATTAAATAAAAAAATAAAGCAGAATTATTAAAAGTTTGAAATGCAATGGAATGCTGCGCAATACGTGAGTCGTGAGCTATAGTAATTATCCAAGTAAATAAGATCACCAACTGCTGGCTTTTAAGACCAGAAATGCCAAAGCCAAGATGATAATTTTTTTATTTAGTGATTAAATAAAAAAATTTTAAAAATATAATTTATTTTTTAAAAAAAATTTAAAAAATTCATGAAAAAAATGCACTTATCAATATCCCAGAAGGAATCTTATCGTGTACTGAGGCTGTCCAGCCACTCTTTTAAAATTGTTGAAACATTCCAAATTCACGTCACCCTCAAGCTTTAGTACTACTGGTCAAGCTACTTGCTTGCTTGAACAAAAGTTCTATGGCATGCATGATTTCATGTGTTTTTTATGTGATCATGAAACATGAAAAACATGATTCTCGATTTTATATGTTTTCGACAAATTTAATTCCAGCAATGTTATTTCACTTTCATATGTGTTGATCATGATGAATGTTGATACATTATAACATGCCACCTACAACTATTGCAGAACATGTCTATGATTGCTCTTAACATTCTAATTGTCACTACATGTTGTTATTATGTTCCATTTGGTTTTTGCTTGGCTGGAAAAATTACATGCCTATGATATATATTATGGTATGAATTAAATTACATTTTTTACTATCATAACATGATTTTAATGTAGTCAAATTTGAATGATCACCATGCCTGACGAATATGATTTGTATCATATACTAGCTCACAATAAGAAATTTATTTATTTATGATCAATTATTTTTTACAAAATTGATTATTTCTTGTCAAAATGAGTTTATTTTTATCACAAATAATCATTGTCACTGCAAATAATTCATCACAAATATTTATTTTTCTTGTAGTAACTTTATTTGTTTTGTTATTCTTAATCTTTTGTTGACAATTTATGTTGAAGCAAATGTTAATTGTGTGTGGATGATAGAATGATGTTAGTAAAACAACCACATGGTGGTGTGTAAAGTTGTAAACACCATGGTGTGTGGCCTAGGGTTACTTGTTAAGCGGCTTGCTTTGAGTTGTCTGTGAGGGTGAGCGACATCAACCACACTCATAGGTAACTTCATTGTGGAATGAAAATAAGAAAGAATATTAAGATGGGGAATAAAAATATTTTTAAATGAGATATTATTATTTGTTGTATGTTTAAGAACGAAATTATGAGAAAAATAAAGAGAAAATAGTAATGCATGATTTGCCAAACATGCACTTGAGCAACTCATTGAGGAAACATTGAAGGGCATCTACACGTTGAGAAAAAAGAATGACATATTAGTAATATTACGGATGGGATATGGCATAAGAACGAAATGACTGTTTGGGTATACCGTATAATAGATGGAAAATAATAAACATACAATATTTTCTATAACATTTTTTACAATCATATTTTAAAATGAGGGATATTATTATAAAATTTCATATAAAAATAACACTATCTAATAAAAATATCCTTATTTTATGTCGTGTTATAAAAATTGTTGTAAAGAGTATTACGTGTGCATCGTTACTCATAATAGATAGCTTAGAAAATATGTGCATATATTCCACTCATGTGGCATTTGCTTTTTTATTCTAGAAAGGGAATCGAATCTCGTGGCAAGGGACAGTCCAGATCAGCCCCCCTTTTTGTTGGCTAATCGCTTGGTTAGCCCCAAATTTTTTTAAGAATTTAGGCCTTGTTTGTATAAATCGTTTAGAGAAATCATATTTGCAATAATAGAGTCTGCAAATTTTGATTTTTTTTTTATAAAAATAAATAAATATGATATTTATATAAAAATTAACTTTTATTAATAACTAAATTTTTTTTCAAAATGAGTATTACGATACTTATATAATTCATAGTTATATTTAATATTACTCATTATTTTAAGAGTTGTGTATTAGTATCTATTTTGGATAAGTTTCAAATTACATTATAAATAGATAGATTTAGAACAACCCTTCAAATTTATTGGTTTGAAAACCAAATCCAAATCTAAATCCTTTTATTTAAATAAAATCTTGGGGAATTTTTAAGATTTAATGGCTTCGGTATATGCCATTGAATATAACCTTGAAAATAATGAAGAAATAAAAAAAACGCTGCAATTGGATTTAAATTGATGACATCAAGTAAGGTGGATTTGATAAAAGTTAGTGATACTAGATACTCCCAATTGAATGCTTTTTAATTTTGTATTGTCTTGATTAGGGGGGCGGGGTATATCCTCAAACTTCTTCTGTTCCTTGGGAACAAAGTATAATCAACCCACCAACACAATCAACAGCAATTTCGTTTCAGATTCATATTCTTTGTTAGCCACTTTTGCTTGTATTATGTTTCTCGCTAGCATAGAGTTAGCTTCACCGGTCATGTTGCATCTACCATCTGTCCATTTTAAGGGAGAAAAAATGAAAATATTTGCTTTTCTAGGCACCGTTGAAAGTGTGTTTTTTCTCATATTAGAGCATTAATATTGGATTGATTAAAAGTTTTATTTAAAAAATATAAATTTATACATATATCAAAAAAATTTTGTCATATTTGATCAAAAATAATTTAAAGAAAACTTTGAATTTACTATTCACTTTTGATATACGAATAAGAGTAAAAATACTTTTATTTTATTTTCTTACTTTTGATTAAATATAATAAGATTTTTTTAATATATACGAATTTGTACTTTTTAAAAAAAACTTTTAGTCAATTCAATATTAATACTCTTCCGTGATATAAAAGGGTAGCGAAATGAGATTTAAGGAAGATATGGATAACAATTTAAGTTGGGATGAGATGAGGTTAAAAGTTTAATAAAAATTTTAGAATATAATTTTTGTTTTAAAATTAAAAAAAAAAAATTAGATTATTTCCAACGTCAAATTGTCGATGCGCCGAACTCATTGGGCATGGGGCAGCCTTTCTCCAGGCTGTAAACTGTAAAGGATGAAGCTTTGCTGATAGTTCAATGGCATATGTGTCGTTTGCTGCAAGTTGGGGGCCTAACTCTACAGAGAGTTTCCAGAGTGACTGAGTGAGGGGACCCAAAGTGAAGCCTCTCAGGTAGCAAGATTGAATAAAAAGAATGTGATGGTCTCACATAACAATATTCGGAGCTTTCTCACTTTTTTTTCCCATTCAATTTATAGAATAAAAGATTGAAAAGAACTTTTTGAAATGATACCACAAGTTAGTATACCAAGGATAGTTTGTCAGGTCGGCTGGTTGAATCCACTTAAGCCATCTGAGAATGAGTCAATGGCATAAACATCTAGCCCTCTTGTCCGTCCAGGTGCACCTCCTTTGAGTGAGGACAAATCCAGCACAATCCTGCTCATCCCACATATAACATGTAATTAAAAAAAAAAAAAAAAACTCACTATCAGGCTGATAATCAGTATAAAGCTTACAAGTTCTTTGGTGCTGATTCTAGTTCCGGACTCGCGCATTTAATGATGACTTTCTGATCAATTTTTGATATTGATATGTCCATAGGAAGCTCAATCCCTTTGGGTGCTGGATTGATGTTTTAAACAATTAAACTTCAGTTTAATGGGCATGTGGAATGTACAAGAAACAATGGGAACACAAGTAACATGATACTGATGTACTTGAGGTACTTCTTACATGATATAGGGGAAGCAGTGACATTTCCATCAAGGCCCAAGAGTTTCTACAGCAGATGAAAGTTGTTATGTCGTAAAATATTATCCTTAAATAGCGAAATTGTTCACCGGCCACTGAGAAAACTAAAAACACAGAATCCAACAAAAGTGTTGAGTGTGTAGATGAGCAATTGCAAATTACCTTAAGATTCTCATAACACTCTTCAAGATTATGATTATACAAGATATGATCAAAGATGGCAGATGATTGCCCCTGCTCAATCTCTGCCTGAGCATTTAGGAGTCGCTTCAGGATCTGTTCCTCTGTCTCGGTTCCCCTAATTACAGTCCTCAAGTTAGAATTAAGATGGCAAGATTTGAGGATGAAAAATATATAAATATGTATCTCTAACTCACCTTGCACGGAGGCGCTTCTCAAGTTCCTCCATTGATGGTGGACAGACAAAGATGAATATAGCATCAAGAGAACTTGCCCTCAAAGATCTAGCCCCTTGAACGTGGATGTCAAGAATGCATCTCTACATTGTCACCAGACAAAAGCACTTCAGATTTGCAGAGAGAAACCCATTTTAATTTTACTATGGAATGCAATGCTTGATTGGGGAAGCAACTTTCAAGGTTCCCATAATCACCCAATAAAAGAAAGATAAAAAACATCGTCATCCCGTGATATGACCAAACAATGTCGGCCAGCATTTACCATTTTCAGAAAACAAATAGTCAAATATTTACCTTTCCTGCATCTGCTACCACTTCAACAGCTTCAACACTAGTTCCATAGAGATTCCCATGAACAGAAACAAACTCAAGAAACTTGCCATCTTTTATCTCTCTCTCCATAGCACTTTGTTCGGTGAAATGGTAATGAACGCCATCCTTCTCCATGCCCCTTGGAGCCCGGGTTGTGTGGCTCACAGAGAACCCAAACATGGATGGAAATTCCTTCATGAGCATGGATATTAGTGTACTCTTACCTACTCCAGAAGGACCACTAATAACAACCGCCTTCTCAGCATCGCCCCTCACACCCTTACTCCAAGCAACGACCTCAGTCCGCAATATTTTTCTCTGTTCCCTAACATATTTGGTGTCCACCTACCAAATATTCAAACAAATCAAACACTTTAAGAGGAGGTTTAATACAATAAGAAAATGAATTATTCCATTATATTTCTGAAGTATTCAAAATAACCGTTTTGGATTTTAATTATCATTTTGGTGTTAATCCAGTTATCATATGCCATTTCAAGTTTATCATATTGGCAAGCGACTTCAGATGCTAAAAGATGTTTCATGGTTTCCTAATATCTACATGAATATCCAAGCAGGCAAGATAGCAACCTCAAGAAGCCAAATGCAATCATCTGGGGTTGAGCCTCTCTTAATGATCAATATCCTGTCTTCATTTAAAAGCACCGCTGAATGGCCTTTGCACGGCTTCGGTTGTGTTCCCAGCACAGTAGGATTCACACTGCAAATTCTTCCAGAGTCAGGAACCAAGCCTGAATGAAGCAACTACAAAGACAGATTTATAAACTTACAATTCGCCTCTAGTTTGGTCAAAAATCTGAACTCCAAATGTTGATGATTCATCATGGCCACCGCCAATCAGATACTGTAAAATAGATACACGGTCAATTTCCAATTAGGAATATGATTCAGCCGCAGGATCACTGAAGCACCAAAAGTGACAGTATAGGATATTAGATAATATAATATAGAGCATCATACTGCTTTATTGCCGATGACAGTGGTTGTTGTACATCCCTTAGATTTAAAATCAAACCCATTTGGAAATCCCGTCGGCAGTTCATCAACAATGAAGGCCGGGGCTTCACCCTAATGACCACAAGAAAATAGACATCTAAATTACAAGAAAGCAGTCTCTTTGATCCACATTTAGACATTTAGACGTCATTATTTAATTGCATTCCATAAGAAAGTATGTTTACTATATATATATATATATATAGAGAGAGAGAGAGAGAGAGAGAGAGAGAGAGAGAGAGAGAGAGAGAGAGAGAGAGAATTACAAAATCTATTATAAATCAGTAGTAGATTCTCATGAATCTCGTAGGAAGCTATCCAAGTAATCGACATTGGTAAAATTAGGTCATATTTGGATGTTTGAAATATTTGAAGATTTTTGTGATTAATAATGAAATAACTTAAATAAAGATTTTTTATTTTTTTTTAAAAAATATGGAAGAAAAAATTGAATAATATTATATTTTAAAATAAGTATTGTACTGGAGTTTATGAAAGTGAATAGATAAAGTAAAAAAATTATTTGAAAGTTAATTTTTTTTAACTAAGATAATACTATTTAAGAATATTGTGATTTTTTTTTAAAAAAGTGTTTAAAAAATGATGTCAAAATAAATAAATAAAATACAAGAAAAAAAAATACTAAGTGGGCACAAAAGGTAAACTTTTTATTGGACTCCCTAACATTTCCAACTTTTTATAACTAATTTTTGACTTTAGATATTCACATCAAATCTCTATATTGAATTATCCATTTATGAAGATACATAATAATGTGTAATTAATAATTAAAATTTTTAATTATTTACAATTGTTAAATTTATTTTATCATATTTGACTGTTCAATTTATTATATGTTAATTAATAATTATATTTTAATTAAATTACGAGTTTAAAAATTAATTACTAATCATATTATATTTAAATTAAGTTACTATTTTTGACTATTCTATCTATTTTTTATTTATATTTTATAACAGTTTGTATATAATTGTGAAAGATTTGCAGTCAACTCATTGAATCAATGTGTTAATTTTAGGCAGAAGAGAGAGTAAGATAAGAAAGAAAAAACAAGAATAAAATAAATATTTGGCCATTGTATTTGACTAACTATATTTGACTTTTCTTTTGATTTTACTATTCATTTTAGCTAATATATTATATTTTTAGCCAATCTAATGTGAGCTGAAAATAAGATTTATTGTCTAAATTCTTATTAGATTTGGCTTTTAGCCAAACCAACGAGAATGTCCTAGTATCCAAATAGAAACTAGTAGAACGAAAAATCTATTCATAGTTTTGTGTCACCCACTTGACAAACAAAATCTCATTTATTTTTACAGATAAGATTAAATGAGATGAAATAAAATGAGTTAAGATAAAATTTAAAAATTAAATAAAATATTAATAAAATATATTTTTTAATATTATTTGAAAATTTTTAATTATTTATTTTATTTTATATATAAATTAAAAAATATTATAATAATTATTTGAGATAAAATAAAATGAAAAATTTTGTAAAAATGAAAGTGGCCTTAATCGTACCTTTGGTTTCTTGATGAAGCATAAGTAGGCAGTAGATACGGCCACCAAAGATAGAGCAATGACCATCTTGAGCAGGTGGGCATGGGGAATTTGCATGAGCTCTATTTTGAGAGACTCAAAGGTTACGTTTAATGGTAACTCGAACATTTTCAAAAGCATTTTTCTATTTTTAAACAAAAGCAACTTTTTAACAGATTACACCAGAGATGATTGGGTTTTAAATAGCTTTGTCCATGTTATGCTTTACTTTGTTCTCCTCATTCTTCCCCCTTCCCTTTCATGGACACAAAGTAGGTTTGTAAAAGCGTTATAGATGGAATCAAGCAAAGGACCATCTATCAGGAGAAAAAGTCTTTCACATTTCTTTTCTCTTTTTTTAACAAAAAAACAGTAATAAAACCCTGTTCATGATTTTTGGTCTGGCATGAAATCAAGCTCAAGTACGGCAATATTTGTATTTTTAGGTGAATCGAAATGAAAATTAAATAAAATATTATTATATATATACTATATATTTGGATTTAAAAAGGTTGAGTGATTTTTTTTATTGTGTAAAAGTTTAAAAAAATTGTAATAATTAGATGAAATAAAATGAATTGAAATCAACTATAAAAACAAGAGAAATGGTTTATGTCCGAATTTTTGTCTCGAATACATCTCTTGAATGGGAAATAAAATTATTTTTTAATTATTTTTTATTTAATAATTAAGAAAATATTTTTAAATGATAATTTATTTTTTTTAAATAATTAAAAATACTAAAAAAAACCAAATCAAATAAAAAAAAAATCAACTTAGCCTATTCGAGAGACTTCGGCCTACATCCCTGCACCACTCTAAAAACAAACGAGGCCAAAGTCTCTCTCCCGCAATTTTCTCGGTTTAATATTTTTTAGACTTTAAAATATTTATAATATTCCTATAATGGTTTTTTGAATATGGTAGTTTGATTTGTAATAAAAATGACATGTTGCAGTTTTCTAATGGCTAAAACTTGTTATATTTGTGATGTGGTTTATCATGCAATTAAGAAATTAGAACAATTGTACTCATCATTCTTACATTATAAACTACACCTATATATTTTTTTAATTTTAATTTTTTTTTTCTCTTATCAAATATGTGGTGATATATTGATGATGAGTTAGAATAACTCAATTAATTCAAAAAGAATAAAATTAAAAGACTTTAAAAGAAATTATAAATTATAAATAAGAGTAATGCGTTGTAAGCGAAAATGATAAATAACAAAACTTTAGAAATTAACGAGGATTAGGCATTAGAAGTTATTTGCGAGTTTATTTTTTAACTAACGAGTAATTATAGGTAAATATTGAGCTTGTGTAACTTTTTTCAAAACGACAAGATTTTGAAAAAAGGTACAGGGAGATGACACGTATGGTGTGAGCTATCATGATAGAATTTTCAATTTGGCCCTTGACTTGTCCAAAACGGCAAGAAGAATATTGGCAGCAACTCCTATTTGGAATCAGTTCAAAATACATCATTAATGATATATGTGCAAGGATCAAAATGCCCTATCTTCCATTATTAAAGTTAGGGTTGTATATTGTTGGCGTCGGTGGCAAAATTGCCACCGATTTGCCACTACCGACCGACACCCAACCGACCATATTATTGGTCTGATATGCCAACTGCCACCGACCTTACGGTATCGGTGGCGCATTGGCGTCGACGCCGTGGTCGGTTTGCCCATTGGGTTGGGCCCTTTTGGGCCCCGTTTGAGCCGGCCATTCAAATATTTAATTGTTTTTTTTAACCCTTTAAAGTTTTTATTTGTTAATTTTGTTAGAATTTTTTCTTATCTATTCTATTAGTCAATTATCAATATTAACAACATCAATTATCAATATTCTAATAGTCAGTTATCAACATCTATTTTAAAAAATAACTACTAACTAATAATTTAATAACTACTAAATTTTAACTTCTAGTTCTAATTACTAAGTAAATAATAAAAATGTCCACTAGATGAGTCAATGTTTAATAAAATTACACATAAAATTACAAACTAATATACCACATGGCAGCACAAATTATTTTAAGTAATCACAACAATCAAGTAACTAAAAGTCAAAAATACAAATTACAAAGTTACAAACCAAGTTAACCAACAATATAAAAAGACAAAGACCAATAACTAAAAAGCAAAAAGTGTCTTCAATCGCCACTCTTCAATTTTCTATACTTGCGACGCCTGTTTATTTTCCCAATTCTATAAAAAAATAAAAAAAGGTCAATAAACTTGGATAAGAAAAAATAAATATAATGAATTAATAAAAATAAATAAATAAATATTGAATTTGAAAAACATTACCGGATTCTACCACAAAACTCTCGACATTATCCATGCTATCTCGAAGATCAATTGCGGTTGACGGATATCGCAATTAATTCTGAGTACAAATAAGTGTCTCAACTATTTTTAGAGCCAATGAACTTCGAAAATGATCTAGTACACGTCTTTCCGTATTAATGCTGACTCTGAGGCTATAGTAAAAATAGACATGACTAACAAATCTTGTGCAATCATCGCAAGTATAAGATAATTAACCTCATTACTTCTCCACCAGACCAACAAATCAAAAGATGGACTGAGTGTCATACAACCATCTGATAAATACCGGTCCACCTCTGTTTTGGAAACTGTAGTTCCAAACTCTTCACTTACCTGATGTCACTCATCCATCAATTGTATCTCATGATTCTCTTCACTGTCTTTTAAAGTTGTAGATGTCGGAACGGTTACATTTGAATCACAACTCAAGGTAGAACTAAATATATCATTGTACTCATCGTATAAGCCTGATAATAATTGTTTCACACTAGACACCAAAGACTCAGCACTAGTTTGATCATGTATTTTTCTCAAGTTCATAGTAACAAGTTCTAACTTACTTCGAGGATCAAACACAACGACAATCAACAACGTCAAGTTCATCTTAAACATTACCCAATCAATACCTAAACTTGATTAAACATTATTCAAGTCCCAATCAATACCCAAATTAAACAAACACTAAACATTATCCACTAACCGATTTATGCTAGGTATTCGACGATTCGCCATTTGGTAAGGTGGATTCACATAAAATAAATAAAATGGATAAAATAGAATACCTGGGGGAGAGAGTATGACGCCAAACGGGACCTTAGAAGGTAGAACTTGGTAGATCGCCAGCATGGGGGCGTAGAGAAAACAAACCCTAACGGCGTGGGTGGGGGGGAAGTGAAGAAGGTAATGAAGAAAGGGGAGGGTTGTAGGGTTTTACCCCGTGTGCTCAAGAAACGGCGCCATTTTCTTTTATGTGAAACGGCGTCATGGAGAGAAGCAAGCATAGTTTGTGTATCGTGTAAAAAACAACGTCGTTTTCTTTTAATTGAAACGATGTTATTTCCATATAAATATATAAAAATAAAAATAAAAGAAATACTATCGATCGGTTCAGCGGTTTGACACATTACTAACGTTGACCGACACAATCAACACGTTTTTTGAACCGCCATCCGACTGGTTTCCAATAGGTTGGAAGGTTTTTTGTACAACCCTAATTAAAGTCCAAAAATAGTAATACTGAAATAACTAAAATGTCCCTTCTTCCTGAACGAAAAAAAAAAGGTCGCGTGTGTGTTTGCAGTGTGCGGAATGATCCTAGCGTTACTAAAAGTGCAAATAGAAATAAGCACTGTTTGGCAGAATTGTGTGTGTGTGCGCTCCTAACTTTCTTGCTTCTAAAGCCAAGGAATTCTTCCATCTGGTTGGTTAACATGGGTTTCAAAAAGGTAATTTTATTTTTATCTTTAGTATTATTATTATTTTTATCACATTGATTAATTTATTACATTTAAAGTAATTTTTTATTTAAATTATTGACATGTAAAACTAATTAATGACCAGAATGATTGGAGATAATAAAATATGATATTGTCGCAAGAAGTTAGTGTGTAAGTTTGAAATGCAATGGAATGCTGCTCGATACGTGAGTCGTGAGCTATAGTAATTATCCAAGTAAATAAGATCACCAACTACTGGTTTTTAAGACCAGAAATGCTAAAGCCCACAAACGAGAAGATGGTAGTTTTTTACTTAGTAATTAACTAAATATTTTTTAATGATGTGAATTTTTTTAATATTTAAAAATATTATAAAAATACATAGAAAAAATGTACTTATATAGGAGTATCCCAATTGGAATCCCATGGGTGGCTGTGGAGCCAAACCAGACAATGTCAAATATTCTGCCGTCCTAGGACTCTACCGTGGCCAAGGGTGTGACTATCTTCAACCACTTGTTAGGCGACTTGATTTGAGTTGTCCATAAGGGTGGACGACATCAACCACACCGGATAGGTAACTCGATCGAGGAGGGAAAATAAGAAAGAATATTAAGATGAGGAATAAAAATATTTTAAGTGAGATATTATTATTCCTTGTATGTTTGAGAATGAAATTACTAGAATAATGAAGAGAAAACAATAATGCATGCTTTGCCAAACATGCACTTAAGCAACTTATTAAAGAAATATTACTTGTTTGAATTAATAGATGAGATGAGATAAATTAAAATGAATTTTGAAAATTGAATAAATTAATATTAGAATATTTATTATTATTATTATTATTATTATTATTAAAATTATTTAAAAATTTAAAAAATTGAATTAAAAATTAAAATAATTAAAATAATAAAATTGAGATAAATTTTAAAAAAAAATTATTATCTCAACACATTTTCGAATCCAAACAAGAAAATGGCATTTACACTCTAGGAAAAGAAAATGGCATATTAGTAATATTACCGACGGGATATGGCATAAGAATAAAATGGCTGCTTGGGTATGATAAATAGCTTAAAATCTATGCATATATTCTCCTCAAGTGGTATTTGCTTTTTGATTTTAGAAAGGGAATCGAACCTCGTGGCAAGGGACGGTATAGATCAGCCCCCCTTTTTGTTGACTGACTGCTTGGATGGGAGCGAGCAATGCTCTAAAACTTTATAAGAAGTTAAATAGAAATTATATTTGCAGAAGGTATAATTTCCAGCAATTTTTTTAAAAATAAATAAAACGATATTTATATAAAGAAATTAATTTTTTAAAAATAAACTTAATTTTGTAAAAAAAAAAATATAATCTATAATTATATTTAATTGTGGTGTATTTATAATCTTAGATGGCTAAGTTTATTTGAATGATAAATTAAATTTTGATTTTTGCACTAAATTCATATTGGATTTTAACCCAATCGGATATTTCAAATTACATTATAAGTAGATAGATTTAGAATAACCCTTCAAATTTATTGATTTGGAAAGCAAAACCAAATCCAAATCTAAATTCTTTTATTTAAATAAAATCTTGTGGAATTTTTAAGGGAATTTTTATGATTTAATGGCTTCGGTATATGCCATTGAATATAACCTTGAAAATAATGAAGAAGAAAAAAGGAAGGTTGCAATTGAATTTAAATTGATGACATCAGGTAAGGTGGATTTGATCAATATTAGTGATGCTAGATACTCCCAATTGAATGCTTTTTAATTTTGTATTGTCTTGATAATGATGGTGACATTACTAATACACTAGATAGCTTGAAAACATCCTAGAGCCACATGTTCTATGAAAGGCTACATCTTTGCCCCACTTGACGACAGGAGCAAAGATGTGGGAGGCAACTAGTTCCATGTTTTTTTTTTTTTAACTAAATAAATGATATTTATAATAGTAGAATATATAAATATTGTACAATTTTTTTTTAAATGAGTAAATATGGGGTTTACATATAAAAAATAATTTTTTAATAAAACCTTATTTTTTTTTAAAAACAATTGCATAACACTTGCACATTCTACGACGATACATATCCTTACTCTTTTCAATATTACATAACTTTATAAAAAAAAAAAACATTCTAAATATATAAAAAGTGTGACTATGTTGAGATTCTTTAATTGCTACTATTGTAAATTTCACTACAAAACAAGGAAAAATAAAGTTATTTTGATTAAAAAAGTTTAAGTATTCTCAAGGTCACTACTTATAAATTTTCCTTTAAACTAAGAAATTAATAAGTGGATTATTGTTATAAAGCCTATAATTGCGATGAATGACCACCGCATGTATGTTTTCTCAATGAGAAAGATAGGTTTAAATGGTAGCTTAAAGAACGTTAGATATGCATAATAACTTACATAATTAATTGTATAATAATTTTAAAGCTTATAAATATGAGTTTTAATCATTCTGAAATTCATAAGAAAAATATGTAGAACAAAAAAAGTTTCAGTTCTTAAGTGTTCTAAAGAGTTTCTTTTATATTTCTCTTACAATGGTAGTAGTTTTCTTTTTAGTTTTATAACACGTCATCAGTACGAGGTTTTACTGATACTGAAGCTAGTGGTCTCCTACTTCAAGTAAGTTTTTCAATATATTATTTGCAGTCTTCGAGATAAATATAAAAGGTAATATTGCTAAATATTACTTGATAAAATTATATTTTTATTATGATGATTATGTGAATATATTTATAAGATCTACAGATTTATTTTTGTGATTCAATATATAGAAAATGTCAAATTTTATAAAATTGAGATTTATTACTATTGACATTTCTGAAAAAAATTATTTATTCAGGATCTTTGATGAGATCTATTTGGATATGATGAACTTAGAAGATACAATCAAAGAAAAAAAAAATCACGTGTCCCTACAAGATCGTGCTGTGTATCTCACAGTAAAAAATCCTCTTATTTTGTGAAATGATTTAAGGGAGAGATATGAATATCAGAAGATGTAATCCTCTCAAAAACTCATTATAACTTATTGCACCTGAAGTTGCAAGATTTTAAAAGTATTAAAAAGAACTATAGAAGTGTGAATCCCAGAAGTGACAACACTAAAGAATATAATAATATAAATATACCGTTTCACCAGAAGTAATTCAATTCAGAGAAGGGTAAAGGCTCTCAGAATAATTCTTCATAAAAAAATGAAAATGTTTGTCATAGATGTGGTATGACTAACTGAAAATTGGTCACATACCTATTGTACGGTCAAACGTTTGATTTACTTATACTGAGCTTTTATATATTATAGTAAAGTTTTTTAATATTTTATCATGTTTTGAAATAATGAAAAGTCGGTGCCTAAAACACAACAAGAAATTACTTGGGATAATAAAACTCTATTTAAATTTGATCCTCTTACAAATGAATGTGAACCAGAAGTTCAGAGGATTACCTATTTGTAAAGTGTTGCAAATCAATTACTGGATGTATTTACTGACACTAAAAGTGTTGTAAAATCATATATTACTGCTGTTAATGCTTAAGCAAGAATTGAAATTCCTGAAAGACAAGTTTTAAAAACAACAATAGATGAGTCTAAGACACACTTGAAGTGTTGAAAATTTATTAGTGCAAAAGAAAAGAAATCGATGCTCTTGAAAAAATCGTACCCACAAAACAAGCAATAAGATCTATCTTAACATTCTGTATAAAATATAAACCTTCTGAAGAGAACTCCTGAAAAGTACAAACCTCTGAAAGATGAACTCTTGAAGAGTATAAACCTCTTGAAGAGTACAAATCTCTTGAAGAGGAACTCTTGAAGAGTATAATTCTCCTGAAGAGAAAACTCATGAATAGACTTTTCATATAATGTTTTCCTCTGAAGAGGAACAAGTACTTGAAAATAATGAGATCTCAATATATTTCATGAGTACTGAAAAGATTATAGATAGAAATAAAACTATTGTCGATAACATATTTTTATATATGATGGCCTTTGACATTACCAGAAGTAATGAAAAAAATGAGCCAAGAACCGTCAAAAAATGTCGACATAGAAATGATTGACCAAAATGGAAAGCAGCTATTGAAGCTGAATTAAACTCGCTAGTGAAGCGAGATGTATTTGGACCGGTTATCCAAACATCAAAGGGTATAATACTTGTCAGATATAAGTGAGTATTTATATGAAAGCGTAATGATAAAAATGAAATTGTGCGGTACAAAACACGATTTGTCGCACAAAATTTCATGCAGAAATCCGAGATTAATTATGAGTAACCATGTTTCCTCATTATGAATGCAATTACATTCAGATTACAAAATGATTAGATATGTAGTTGATGGATATGATCACTGCATATTTATAAGGATCATTAGATCATGACATACAATACTTGAAGTATCTAATCTAAGCACATTTAAGAATATGTACTTTATAAAACTTCAAAAATATTTATATGAGTTAAAGCAATCCGGACGCATGTGGTATAATTAAATCAGCGAGTATTTATTGAAAAAAGGATTTGAGAATAATTCTATATGCCCATGTGTTTTTATCAGAATCCGGATTTGCCATTATTGCAGTTTACGTTGATGATTTACCTTGTTAGAACTCATGAAGAGATCACAAAAACTGTTATAAATTCAAGAAATGCATTTGAAAATGAAATATTTTATTATTCAAATGCTATATGAATTACAAAAATTTAAGACTTCTTGCCTTATCTCTCAAATGCATTTGCTCTTTATAAAGCAGCATGTCATCCTTATCTAAATGATTAGACAGTCGAAATGAAGATGCAAACAATGATTTTAAATCCTTATTCTCTTACTTTAAGTCTGCTATTTTTTTGTCAGACTCTTGAACGAGTCATTGAAGTACGAAAACCTACTTGTTAAACTCCTCAATTTCACGATTTTTTGATTGTAACCAGTTGGAAAATCCAACAATAGAGGATGAGTATCGAGTACTGAGAGTTACCAGCTCATAAACGGTTTCACGATCTGACTTATTAGCCAGATCATTCGCTTGCTGCAACATGACACCCACAGAAGATGCAGAAACAAATTATAGTTAAGGTGAAGGATACCTCATATGTGGATCGTGAGAAATATTGAAAGGAAACTGATGAGCCATTGAAAATTTATAGAATAAGAATGTAAATGCAGATGAATTATAGATATGAGAAAAAGATTTGATACGAATTAAATGAAGCTAAAGATAATTCTTATAGAGATGAAAATAAGAACAAGACAAACCATCATCTCTTCAAATCTCACTTAGTCAAGATTACAAAATATGCTGGATGCATAATTTCAAAAGCCAACGAGATTAATTGCGGCTATCCCTATTTTCTTATAAATGCTGAACTTTTGCCGTTAGTTGCTGTTGTTAACTTTGTATTTGAGCTCTCTTTCGTTCCAGCTCTTATATTCGTGTTTTCAGGTCACGAGAATACAAGTCTATAAATTTCTTCGATACATTGTTTTATTGTCTTAGATTTTTATTTATTTTTATCTTTAGTTGCAAGCGTTTGATGCAATTCAGACATTTTATTTTTAAGATGATCAACCTCACTCGCTTTTGTCAATAGCCTCTGAGACATGGTTATAAGAGATGCAGTATATTGAGCACTGAGAGTTCTTGACACTGCAACAATTTAAAGATATCTGGAACATTAACAAAAGAATTTATATTAGACATAATATCGTTGTGGATGAACAACAGCTGGATCTATGAAAAATGTGAGATTTTTTTATGGAGTAAACCAATGGTAAAAATGATTATATTTAAATAGCAAACCAAAGACTTCAAATCTCTTCAAAATCTCGTTTGTCAACAATGTCAAGCGGATTTGATTTTCCGTCAAACCGATAAAATTAGACCTCAAGCTTTTACAGTTTTTATCATACATGGATGGTTTCCAATGTTTTTTCCGCCGTAAATAAACAAATTTTCCCTAATAACGCCGAATGAGGGGGAGAAAATTTTAGATGAGAATATTATCATGTTCTCTCTAATATATTATTTAGATGAAAATTATGTTTGAATTATTAACCATGTTATATATGCTGAAATCATATTTGTTTATTGAAAGAAAACTAATGCATATTCTCAGAGAAAGTTTAAAGTATTACTGCAGATCTCAGATTTTTAATAAGTCTATCAAGCAGACATTATTTACTACATCTTCAAATCACTCAGATATCATTGTAATTCATGAAACAAGTCGAGAGTATATTTGGCTGAAATCAGTGATTCAACATATCCAATAAAGTGTGGTCTTCCAATGATCAATGATAGCCCAATAATGAAAATAATGCTGCTTATCACTTAAATCAGAGGAGGATATATCAAAGACACGATCAAGTGATAATCTGATAGATTTATTTACGAAAGCATTACCAACTGCAACATTCAAGAAAATTGTGCAGAACATTAGAATGCGAAGACTCAAAGATCTATCATCATACACTTTTCAGGGGAAGTAAATGTTCTGAAGACTTATGCTGATTGTATTCTTTTTCCTTTGCTGAAGTTTTGTCCTACTGGGTTTTCCTTTGCAAGGTTTTAATGAGACAATCTTAAAGTACTTGGCGGGCCATAAGAATACTATACTCTTTTTCTTTCGCCATTGGTTTTTCTTCTTATTGGATTTTTTTTTGACAAAGTTTTAATGAGGCAGTTTCTTTATGGGTAGTCATTCAAGAGAGAGTGTTATAAAGTCCATAATTGTGGTGAATGACCATCGCATGTATGTTTTCCCAATGAAAAATATAGGTTTAATAGTAGCTTGAAGAACGTTAGATATGCATAATAACTTGCATAGTAATTTCAAGACTTATAAATATGAGTTTCAATCGTTCTGAAATTCATAAGAAAAATATATAGAACGAAAAAAGTTTCAGTTATTAAGAGTTATAAAGAGTTTCTTTTATATTTCTTTTACAATAGTAATAATTTTCTTTTTAGTTTTATAACAATTATCAAATTTTTTAAAGTTTTTCTACTTGTAAGTTGGTGTGTACAGTATATGCTCTATTTTATTGACATGACAATACTATATTTGTATTTTTAATTTTAAATTTCTCTAATAAATCAAATCTTGTCATGCAAATAAAATGGAACACCGACGTTTAAATAGAATTTCTAATTTTATTACGATGAATATAAGATGTTGGTATGATATATTTAAAGCGATTGTCCATTTAAACGGTAGATTTACATGAAATAGTAAAGACTATAAGAGGAGTACTCAACGACTGGTATTGAATACTTGAAAAGTGTCAATTTGAAGCTAGTGATACATGGATTTTGGGAACTTTTGGAGCTTTTTGAGAAAACTGAATTTCGAGACCCGATAAACAAACAAGATGTACATTTACAATATCTCCCAATTTCAATGGAACATAGCCACTGCTCCAGATTGTACATTACACAGGCTTTTAGTTCCTCTGGGCCGGCCCATTGAGTTCTAGACGAGTGCAAGTTGCCAAGTACAGTGTAAATGTGGGCCATACTCTCAGCTTGACGGGCTGAGTTTGGTCTCAACATCAGGAAATGTGGGCTATAGCCCATTGTATGTAACGTAAATGCAATGTGGGCTATTGAAATGATAAAAAAAAAAGTAAAAATAAAAAACCCATCTCTTTTGATAAAACCCTCATCATAACGTGAGGTGATAGTACATTCCATATCTTATCAAATTTAGTAGTAATAGTTATAGATTGCGTTAGTCGTACAAATTTTTTTTTTGTTAAAGTGAGATTTATTGTTAAAAAATTAATTTTTTATTATATAAATCTTATATTTATTTATTTTTTTAAAAGATTATACAACGTATACAAATTTTATGATTACAAATATTATTTCTCTAAAATTAAACTTAAAAATCAATACAAATTTATGTGATATATTAATACTTATTTAATAATAAAATTAATTTTACAATTTGTTGTAACATATTAAGTCATGTCTGAGTTAGTTTTTATGAAATCTTTTATAATTAAATCATTTATTTTTATAATAAGTTTGTTAGCCTTTATACCAAACAATAAGATTAAAACTAACATGTCACTCTCAATGCTAGATTTGATCCTTGATGATCAAGATATCCAACCAAACCCATCATGATTGATTGGTAATTCTCATCTCACACACCTAAATACCAATTAATACCCACATCCACTCCCCTTCCAAAGATCCAAACCCAGCAATTAATGTGTACCCTAAAGTCGGTGCCACTACTAATTAGTAAATTCCACATCCTCTCACACTGCCATTACATCATAAAAGCTCCCAAATGTTACTCCACCATTGGACACCAAAACCTTATCAAGAAACTGAAATAAAATATATATATATATATAAATCCTTTTCCAAAATCTCGCCGTCGATCTCATGAAGAGATGATTAATAGTGGGTTATTGTCATTGATTAATATTAACTAACCACGTGAGGCGTGGGCATCTTGAAAACCTAAAATTAATGTGTTAGTGAAACCGTACACGTGGCCACCTGTCGTTGTATTACGTCAGCACTTGCATGGAAAGAAAATACGTGGCTTTTTTGATGGGTCATCAGCCAGACAATGTATGCCACGCGTTGTTCATCAACAGGAAGTTGATAGCTACAGTACGACGCGTGTGCAATGAAACGACTGGTCCACACGCACTCACCTAATTTTGGTGGCCCCCTCCCCCTTTCCCCCCCCCCCTCCAAAAAAAACAAAAACAAAATTCCTTGGCCGACACTTGATTTGCATTGCTGCCACTCAATCTCAACCTATTTTAACTTTCACACCAACACTTTCTCTATTTCTACATATGGCAAATATTTCCAGTTTTTGTTACGTACCCATCCTTGTTTTTATGAATTTTGATTGGATATTAAACATCAACATTTGATGTGTAGTTATTTTTATATTTTTTTATGCATTTTATTAATATGATTGACTATATAACTTTTTAATTTAAAGTAATTATTTTGACTAATTATATTAGTAAAATATATAAATAACATATAAAAATAATTAAATATAACAGAATTTAAACATTAATAAAGTGAAGAAATAACTTAAAAATAGGGCTTAAAATTTTAAAAAATCTAAGATATTAAAAAATTAAGAGCATTAATATTAGTCTTATCAAAATAAATTATTAAAATTTAATAAAGAAAGTAAGTTTGATGAGAAATTAATACTAAAAGTATTTTATATTAGACTTATAAAAAATACTTTCATCATATTTGATTAAAAAAATGAAAAAATAAAATAAAAATATTTTTAATTTGATTTTTAAATAAGAAATTATCAAAAAAAGCATTTTTGATGAATATAATGTAGAATTATTTTGATATTAATTTTTTATTAAACTTATATTTTTATTAGATTTTAATAATTTATTTTGATGAGATGAATTCTAATATTCTAAAATTACTTTAATTCGATCTTGATTTATAGTATCCCTAGAAACTTTAGTAATTTGCATTTAGTCCTTTAGAATTATTCTCCCTTGCTTGTGTGGCCATATTTCTCTCTCCCATTTCTGAGACCATAATCATAGAATATTATAACTTAACGTCTTTAATTACTCCTCCTCCATCAATTAAAATTCCTCAGCTTTCTCGCCATTCTATTCCAATTACAGTAATATTATTTCTTTCTACCTATATACTCTCAAAGATTAAGCTATGCTTAATGATCAGACGGCTAGTACCAGCCATGGAGATCATCACAACCTGCAGGAGGCGCCGGCCGACGAACAAATCCGGGACATATACGCTCTCACCCCACCTCACCCTCCTGCGGTGAATCGTGGCCGTCGAAGATCAGAAGCTTGGGAAACTAGCAGCCATAGATCCTCGACTTTGTCGACGGCAAGCGAAGGTGCTGCAAGTGAAAACTTCGCAAGCATGAGCAGAGAATTCAATGCCTTAGTACTTGCAGGGTCTATTATTGATCACAACAATGGCACGAGTTATGAAAACGAAGGCGGAAACATTAATAATGGGAACATCAACTTGGGGAGGATCGGAGAGGAAGATCAGACGCCGGAGGAGGACACGAATCCATTGGCGATTGTACCGGATAATTATAACTCGTTGATGAACCCGATTCAATCTCCGAGACGAGAATCAGGTCCTCCTGGCGGTTCCGGGTCTTCAAGTAGAAATACCACGAATACAAGCAGTAGTAGTAGTAGTGGTCAGAGTGAGATTTCGGTGCAGAGAGTGAAGAAAGAGGAGGTGGAATCGAAGATATCGGCATGGCTGAACGCGAAGATTGCAAAGCTTAATAACAGGTTTAAGAGGGAGGATGCGATTATTAATGGGTGGGAAAGTGAGCAGGTTCAAAAAGCTTCATCCTGGATGAAGAAAGTTGAGGTACGTAAATACCTTAAAAGCTTCATCCTCGTATCAAACTGTAGACGTTTTTGGAGCATGATGTATTAATAACTTAGAAACTAGATGAAAAGGTTGTCCACTCATCTGCAAGTAGTCTTGATCATGGAGCATGCATGCATGGGTTTGAACATCGGACTTTTCAACTAAAAAATAGAAAAATTTACTTATATATCTACTTATTAAGGTACCAAACAATACACGACTTGATGTGATGGTACTGAGCTTTTTATTAACGGTACCAAATATATATGAAAACCTGCATGATCAGACATTCAATGGTGGAGTACCGTTCTTTAAAGTCCATCGACGAGTGCTCATATCATGTATATAAATCATTAGATTTTAATATAAAGTTGTTGGGTCAGCCGATCCACTCACGAGTCCATGACTTGGTCAAATGTTCTGTAGTTTAATGTAGAGATCAGGAGAAAATATTCCAATATGATAATATCCTTTTATTGTGTAGGATTTAATGGATCAGTACTTCTTCAGGAACTCAAGAATTCTTTTCATCTCATAATTGATCGAGTGAATTAGTTAGCTCTTGAAACAGTACTACTATCCGTACTTATAAAATTCAAGTCGAATTAACGCATGCCATGTTATGTTACATATATTATATAGCCAATATATTTCACTTGTACGTACGTGTAGAGGAAACTAGAGGCAAAAAGAGCAAGAGCGCTGGAAAAGATGCAGAATCAAGTAGCAAAAGCTCGAAGAAAAGCAGAAGAGAAAAGGGCATCAGCTGAGGCTAAGAGAGGAACCAAAGTGGCCAAGGTTCTTGAAGTAGCCAACTTGATGAGAGCTGTTGGAAGACCTCCTGCAAAACGCTCTTTCTTCTGATCATCATCATCATCCTCATCTGCATCCATTACTCGATCTTTTCCATCCAAACAAATTACCAAAAGATCGATGCCTGGATCGATACAATAGTCTAGTTTATATATATATATATATATATAAACATATATATACGAACTACCCCACAATCAGTACTGGTCGCACTATTGTGGCAGCAACAAGTAAAGAAATTAAAACTCATTTCGGGTGTTTCCTTTTTTGAGTGTTTGAACTTTGAAGTGTATTGCATGAATTCTGAGAATGGCATAGCAGCTTGTTAGTGATGATCATTATTAGGAAAAAAAAGGAAAGAAAGAAAAAGAAAACCTTTTTGTTATTGTACAGTAATATTGCTTGTTTTCCATGGTATGGCTATAAAGAGTACAGCTTGGTGCTAATTAAGTGCCATGAGTTTTTTTCTGAGCCCAGATGGAACGTTTTATTTTGCATCTTTCTGTGGCTATTGATCATTGTTGGAATAGATTATAATATATATTTAAAAATTGAATGAAGAAAATTTATGAAAATAGTTGAGAGTTGTGTGCAGGTTGAAATTTTACTCGACTGTTGTTTGACATATTGCTTGAATGAAATCAAGGCCGAGATATCGCTTTATTCTTATTCAACGTTTCGTTCAAGTGAGAGACCAGACAGTGATCTCACTCAAACTTTACTTGACGTATTGCTCGAGCGAGATACCGTTGGAATCCGAACATGTACAACATTTGAAAAATAGACACGTTTTAATTGAAGTGTTGTAATCATTATTCGTTCGACTTTTACTCGATGTGTCATTTGAGCGAGATATCAGGCAATGATCTCGCTTGATTTTTGCTCGATGTGTAGCTCGAATGAAGGTTTGAGCAGTGATCTCGCTCGAGCCTCACTCAACACCCCGCTTGAGCCTCGCTTGATATCCTACTCGAGCGAGAAGAAGCAGTTAAATTGCAAATAACACGATTTTTCACAAATACATTTTCAAGTTTTATAAATAATATTGTGACAGACTTGTTAAGTTACGAAAAATCCTCTTTTTTATTTCTTTCATTCTCAATAGAAACTCTAAGAATTTTTCAAAATTATTATTTGAAAATTTCAAGGGTTTTATTGTATCTTGGAGATGATTTGTTAGAAATTTATTAACAAACTCTAAGTGAGTAGCGGCAAAGATCGTCTTAAAGACAGTATTTTCATACACCTCAAAACCTTGATATATTCTCAGATTCTCTTTTCCATCTCCTAAATTTCTCAACAATCACTGAATGATCGATCTTTAATTTTTTTAGATACAAATTTCATGACTTAAAAAAAAATTGTTTATTTATAATTAATTATTTTTTGTTAAAATGATGGTTTCTTTTTGAAATGAGTATTTATATTGCAAATAGTTATTATCATTACAAATAAATAAGGCATAAATATAAACAAGTCATTATCCGTCATAATTAAATAGTAGTTTTTTCTTGTAGTACTATTTGTAGATATGTACTTTTCTAAAAAAATGGATCAGCCATGCATAGTTAATATTGCTTCGACCAATCAATATATACAACCTCCATAGTCCATTGCTTTATATATATATAATATTAATGGTATTGGCGTTCCAAATCTTCTGCCCAGAGAGTACTTTCACTAGCTAGCTCTGAATTTAACATATAATTTCAGGAAGTGGGCATATCATTAACGAGACCCTAACTTGTTTTGAATATGTTAATCACGGCATAGAAAGAAATCCATAAAGCTTCGGTGAAAAAAGAAAGAAAAACACCGAAAGATAGCTAGCGCCTAGCGCGCGGCAATAAAAGATACGTCTTTCTTGATCCAATAGATTTTATTTATTTAAATATATAATAAATCAAAAGCACGTACTACTTTAGTTTTATGCCTTGGCAAACCTACAGCCAAAGATGAAAGAGGAAACAAATAGTTATAAACATGAGTACTACAATGCATGTTACTTTCACCAACGTTGGACCTCGATCGATCGGCTGAAATGGGGCAAAATATTGGTGACCAATTATTGAAAGGTGAGCTGGCGAATATTAGACATTCAAATTAAGTTGATCTTTTCCAACATCTTAATCTAAATCACACATGTTAATTCTTTTATCAAAGCAAATTATCATGCAATATGGTGATCAAGACCTTACGTAGTTCTCAATACTCATGAGTACTATTGAGTCATGATGCAGCTAGCTAGCGCCTCGAACTTTCTCTCTATATATCTTCTTTATTTTTGGGGTTGTTGCTCTTTTCTCCAACGGAGGGCTTAATTACCACTCTTATAAGTCCACTCGTTTTAGGTCATGATGTGCAGAAGTACTTTAATTAGTTCAATTTACCTTCTCATTTTAATTAACTGTTAATGCATTTATTTTTTAAATTTGTTATTTTACTTACGGATTAAGAAAATAATTATATATTAATATATTGATATTTTCTCATATTTTTTATATATGAATATATTAAAAAATTTTGTATAAAAAATAAAAATCTGAAAAAGAAAATTTGGCCTAGGGAGCACACATCTAGCGGTCCTGACTAGCCGGCAACGTAACAACAATACTCTTAATTCGATTGTCATATGTCAATATATATATATAATATTCTGATTTTCTCTAAAAAAAAAATCAAGTACATACGTACAGTACTCCTGATCAATGTCTTCATGATTATTTTCGCAGCTTCCCTTGTTGATGAGAAATGAGATCATCATCCACATAAATAATTGCATTGAATCAATTATTATTATTATTACTTTGCTTCGATAATAATGATGATCAGTAGCTCCATGCATGGATTCTCTTTATTCATTGTTCTTTGACTTTTCACCTAACCGTTAATGTTGAGTCGACGCCATTTCATAATGAGGCGGGGGCAGCATTCCATTTTGGAAAAGTCTATTTTGCAGGCGTGATAGCCATGATGTCAAAATTAATTCGACGAGGTCGTTTTTTGAAGTCAAAAGAAACAATTTCGAATGTCGTGTCCTTTATCAGTTTTCTTCCTCCTCCCCTCAAAATCTGCATTCTCCTTCCTCCTTGGCTCGATGAAACGTTTCTCTGATTCTTTTTCTCAACATTTTAATTCTTTTTTTATTTTGAAAATGAGTCACCTACTTCAAAAAAAGACTTGCCTTGTTTTCTTTTTGTTTTAGATTTCTTTTTTTTCTTGTTGGTCTAGATGTTCATTGATGAGAGTTTTGATATCATGTGTGGAATTCTCTTTTATCCATGTATGATCAAGTATATCTAACAATTTTCATAATCAAATTTGTTAAATATCAATCGTGTGAATATTCATAAATATGTAATAAATAAATTATCAAACATAACACACCGATTAGTTACGAAGGAAAACTTTTTGAAGAACTCTTCAAAAGTAAAATCCTACGGGGTAACCAAATCTAGGAAATTCATTTTTATTGATTGAAAATCAGTTTACAAGTAAGCTATTCAATTACAAAACCTTTGTCAATTGACTCCCTTATTTGACCGGATAAACGACCCGTTTATCTCTACCGCGGTAGCAGCCAGAACCTCTAACGATCTTCAATCTAAGACTTTCCTACTGGAACCTCCAGTGGTTGATCACGTACACAAATCAACGATCTTCTCAAACCTTGAACAAGATCACACTCGCAAGTGTATAAAAATCATAAGGAAAATTCCCCACTAATTTTCCTCTCAAATGACTCTCAAATATATCTAAAATAAGCTCTGGCCGAAATCCCTTCCTAGGGTTACTATATGACTTGATTTAAATAGACAATCCAAAAATGCTGTTGAAACGCGTCTGCTGACATGTCATCCTTCATTAAAATCCGTCTGCTGACAGATTGCTAACAGACTTTCGGATTTACTACTGCAATTTGAATTTCGAATTTACCTTCTGATTTTATCATTCCAGATTTTGAAATTCAACTCTACAATCTCGTTAACAGACTCCTAGACATCTAAATGAATTCAAAATATTATGGATAAATCCCATAATTTAAATTACATTTATTCAAAAATTAAAACTTATCCTATTTGAATTCAAATTCAACAATTCAAAATTACAGATTTAGAGATAAGATGAAATCTTATCCTATTTGAATTCAAATACGCTAACACTAATCCAAGCCAATAAATTTACATTAACAATCTCCCCCTTTGACTGATTGGTGACAAAACGTTTTTGATGAATGTATGTTTCAAATCCTGTTCGAGCTTTCTCCCCCTTCATCAATGCTTCTACCCTTTAGTATGTGCTGCTGCCCCCCCTCACTCCTCACTTTTCTCCCCCTTTTTTCATCAATTTAGCCAAACTAATGTCATATATAAACTGAAAGTGTAACCTCACTTGAGGAATCAGGTGAGGGAGGATTTTACTTTTTCCTTAGTTCTCATTTGAGCACTCACAACCAAAATGTTAGAAAAAAATAAACGCAAGTTAGTTTTATAGGAGAACCTGAGTATCAAGCTTGCATTGAAATGAAAAAAATTCCAAAAAATAACCATATGGTTCGGTATCCAGTAAGGTTATCTCAACTTGTCATAAATATATATACATCGATTAACTCAATCAACTCAACATTCAAGTCCATACTTCTCATTCAATACCGATACAAAAATCGAAACTCATATTTCTTAAGGATAGAATCCGAACCTTAGAATGGAAAAATCAAGATTAAAGTTAAAGTGACTTACTTGGATGTCGAGAGATGGAAGATACTTCCTGAGCGTAGTCCAAAATCACGCAAAAACTGTGTGAAATTTTATAGATTTTGGGACTTAGGGTAAAATGAGAAGTGGAGCCTTATAGCACCAAATAGTCTTGTTTGCGATATGGATATCAAAGGGTCTGACGCACTAAGAATAGGCAACTAAAGTTGCCGTGAGTCACTTTAAGTGACCAAACACTTGGTCACGTGTTGTGACCTTGCCGAGACCTTTCTTTGTATCCCATCAAGATTTAATCACAAAATAGAACAATTAGATCACTTCCACATAAATCTCAACAAATCCTAAGCATTGATTCTTAAATAATGCCTCATATGCACTTGTAAAACCAAAAACTTGACAATTTTTTTTTTCTTTTTTTTTTCAGATTGGTCAAAAAATAAATTGCCAAAAAAAAAAGTTTATATGCAGATATTTAAAAAACAAAAAACAAAAAACAATGGCAATGAGGCAAGTATCATAAAGAGATGCATTTAGGTTTAATTAAAGTGCTACTCACCAAATAAATTCAAGATCATACATCCTCTTGATTGCAACACCCACAATAGATTTTCACTCCTCATAAAATCATTAAAGTCAAGATTCATATGAGTGTGTGAGTGAGCAACTTATGAAATGTAGCAACTTTTTCTTGATGATTTTATTCCTTAATTTTTTTCATGAAATCCTTTTTTTTTTTTGTTTTATGATCATCATTTTTAATAGGAATCTTCTTTTAAAAGATGCTCTCAAGAGATTGTCACTCACTTTAAGGCAAACTTT
Organism: Platycarya longipes; assembly: GCA_036559045.1. Taxonomy (NCBI): domain Eukaryota; kingdom Viridiplantae; phylum Streptophyta; class Magnoliopsida; order Fagales; family Juglandaceae; genus Platycarya; species Platycarya longipes. Next base: position 4,275,604 of record CM071798.1, read on the forward strand.
ATGCTAGGGCCTTGATACATAAGTGTCTCATCCAAACACTTTACTTGCATAGCCCCTTTTTTGTTCATTTTTATTGCTCATCTTTTTCCACAATGATAGGAGCAATGATTTTTTCTATAAGAACTTCCAAGGTTAGATCCGTGTGGGGTGTGAGTCTTTTTCCGCAATGAATTTCACGCTGACTTTTTCTATATGGATCAACGAGTGGTGTTTGGCAATGGAGACATTTTTCATACTTGTACTAGGTTTCAACTAGTATTAGTCAATTTAAAATTTGGACTCTCTCTATGATGAGCATCTCAATACACTTATTCAGCCCCCCTTTTTATTTTAATTTAACAAAAGTGCATTCACACAAGTTTCTCATAGTACATTAAGAATGAACATTTACTATGATGACCCATAGGGTTAGGATGTACGATGTGGAATGCACAACACAATAATAGTGCATGAGTACAAGGATTTATAAAGTGAGTATCAACATGTTCAAAGCCTTCAACACATCATCAAACATGCACTCTACATCATTTGGCCAAAAAACACATTTTTTTAAAATAAAAATTAGGAAACCAAAACAAAATAAACCAACAAAAAAAAATTCAATTTAAAAAAATATATATATATATAAAAAAAAACGAAACACAATAAAAATGCATGTCCTATACTAACGATATGCAAGAAATACAAGAACATGCATGTGATCCTATAAACTAACATGGCACGACATCCTTTTTGACCACCCATTTTACCTTGAGATTTGACTTGTCTTTTCCATTCTTTTGAATACACAACTTAACCAATTCACCAAGCTCACGACTTACAAAATTAATTTATTGGCCCATCTCATCAACTTGATTTTGTAGGCTTTTTCCACTCATTTTCAGACTTTTTCCAATTTTGATTTTCTGCCTTTGAGACACATTAAAATAATATGGTCTTATATGCCCAACAATTTCACAATTATGACAAGTAGGAGTAAACTAACCTTCATACCTACCTTTCTTCATCAGGATTTTTGTGCAAATTTCTTGAGTCGCCAGCCTTTAGCATGAGAGGATTATTATGGTTCTTATTTTGACTTTCCTTTACAAACACATTACCTTTGGAGCTCGATGCAACAAATATGGGTATTTGTTTTCCTTTTCCTTTAAAAACCACATATCCTAATCTCATTTTATCACTGTTTGGTTTTTGAAACCTCAACATTTTAGTTAATTTTTGGGTTGCTGAATTTTGTTCACACTCTTGAAAATTTTTCAATTTTTGTTCTATTTCAACCTTTTGATTTTTTAGTCTTAACACCTGAACTTCAGAAATTTTTACAGTCTCAATTAAATTATTTTTCTCATTTTCTATAACTGTAAGGTTTTTATACAGCTTGTTGTTGAGTTTTTTCAACTTGACTACCTCTTCACACACTTCATTGTAAGCATCTTGAACACTAAGTTCTTGGTCTGCATCAACTAGAGTAATGTCCAAATCACTAGAAACACAACTACTTTCAGATTTTGTTAGTGAATTTTCAGCCAAATCATTCACAATAGTCGAAAAAGCTATAAAAGATTTTTCATTATCAGAATATGAGTTTTCACTTTCAGAATCTAAAGTATCACTAGAGGACACATTTGATGTTTTTCCTTTATTTCTATTAAAGTTAGGACACTCAATTCTAATATGACCATAGCCTAAGCATTCATAGCATTTTACCTTCTTATTTTTCTCAATTTTTTCTTTATTCCAATTTTCTAATTCATTTTTCTTCGCTGAAAATTCTTTTGCTCTCTTTTTTTTTTCATTAGTCTTTTTCTAAAACATAAACTTTTTGAATTTCCTAGCAATAAGAGCTATATCCTCATCATTTAAACTTTTCTCACCACTATTATCATCATGCATTTCTTTCACAATTTTTAAAGCAATAGATTTACCTTTTCCTGTTTGGGGAAGAGATGATTCATACGTTTGTAAGGATCCGACGAACTCTTCAACTTTGATTGTATCCAAGTCTTTGCTTTCCTCAATTGCTGTGACTTTTGGTTGAAATCTCTCAGGTAGAGACCTTAAGATTTTCTTCACGACTCTTGAGTCTTCAACCTTCTCTCCAAGATTAAACCTGGAATTCACAAGATCATTTAGTTTAATATAAAAATTATTAAAGCATTCATTTTCAAACATTTTAATTTCTTCAAATCTAGATGTTAGCAATTGTAATTTAGAATTTTTCACAGTCATTGTTCCTTCATGTGTGACTTCTAATATGTCTCATACCTCTTTCGCTATCTCACACATGGAGATCCTTTTGAACTCTTCTTAAGATAACGCCATGAAGATGGCATTCGACCATTTGCTATTGAAATTGCTATTATTTAACTCATCTTTCGACCAAGTATCAATACTGGTCTCGAGTTTTTTCCACCCTCTTTCAACGGCGTACCATACTTGTTCATCCAATGATTTTAAGAATGCTCTCATACGTACTTTCCAATACGCATAGTTCTCACCATCAAATTTCGGTGGAACATACAATAATGCCATCTCTCCCAAGGGAACGAATCACACTCGAATGAGTGAACCCGCTCTGATGCCAATTGAAATTCCCTTTTACCCCTATATGGCCAAATATATCTAACAATTTTCACAATCAAATTTGTTAGATATCAATAATGTGAATATTCATAAATATGCAATAAATAAATTATCAAGCATAACACACCGATTGGTTACGAAGGGAAACCTTTTGAAGAACTCTTCAAAAGTAAAACTCTACGGGGCAACCAAATCCAGGAAAGTCATTTTTATTGATTGAAAATCAGTTTACAAGTAAGCTATTCAATTACAAAACCTTTGTCAATTGACTCCCTTACTTGACCGGATAAACGACCCTTTTATCCCTACCGCAGTAGCAGCCAGAACCTCTGACGATATTCAATCTATGACTTTCCTACTGGAACCTCTAGTGGTTGATCACGTACACCAATCAACGATCTTCTCAAACCTTGAACAAGATCACACTCGCAAGTGTATAAAAATCATAAGGAAAATTTCCCACTAATTTTCCTCTCAAATAGCTCTCAAATATATCTAAAATAAGCTCTGGCCGAAATCCCTTTCTAGGGTTACCATATGACTTGATTTAAATAGACAATCCAAAAGTGCTGATGAAACGCGTTTGCTGACAGGTCATCCTTCATCAGAATCCGTCTGTTGACAGATTGCTAACAGACTTCCAGATTTACTGCTACAATTTGAATTTCGAATTTGCCTTCTAATTTTATCATTTCAGATTTTGAAATTCAACTCTACAGCCTCTTTAACAGACTCCTAGATACATAAATGAATTCAAAATACTATGGATAAATCCCATAGTTTAAATTACATTCATTCAAAAATTAAAACTTATCTTATTTGAATTCAAATTCAACAATTCAAAATTACAACTTTAGAGATAAGATGAAATCTTATCCTATTTGAATTTAAATACACCAACACTAATTCAAACCAATAAATTTACATTAACAATGTGTATTTTACATCGTAATCCATCTCACTTTTTCTGAGTTTTTCAAAGTTAGAAATCTTAGAAAATATCTAAAAATCTGAGTTTTTCAATTTTCTTGAGTTTTCTCACAACCAAATATAGTATCAAACATAAATTTCTTGACAGCTACTTAGGATATAATTTATTGACTAGTTCATGAAGGTTTTCTCTAAAAATAGATTTTAAAAAAGTCTTAAATTTTTTCTCTTTAAATTTGATAAATCGTAGTGGCTGAAAGTTTTGCTCATTACATTCTTCTGAAAGGGAAAATCCACCCTTAGTATTGCCAATCCCTTATCTGAAAAAATTTAGAACAGATTGTATGCAAAAGACTTTTGCTTCGAAATTTTTTGGGGGGATATTGCTACACTGTTCAAAACTCAAATTTTTCAAAACCAAGAAAGATGAAAACAAGAGATCAGAATGAAAAGTCTACATCTTTTATTTCTTTATCCCCGGTTTAGATTTTTTATTTTTTAATAGAAAAGATACTAACATGGCGTGTTACACGTCATAGGGGTGCGGATACAGGCATAAAATCATGCCTGTATGCAGCATGACTCTTCCATCTTTATTTGCTCAAATTAGAGTTTTAATCGCCATTAATATATCCTAAAACTTCAACATCATACATGTTGTAAATATATATACTACAAGAGAATAGGTTTTTTGAGACAAATCATTTTGTCTCAAATAGCGGATTCTTTTTTCCAAAAAATCTTTAGAGATAAAAAAATTTCGTCCCAAATTTGTCTCAAAAAGTCCGTCTCAAAAAGTTTTTAGGGACGAAAAGTAAATGTCGTCCCTAAAAATGATTTTTAAAGATGAAATCTCACTTGCCCATCTAAGTCTGTTCAGACGGATTTTTTTATTTGAGACAAAAAAATTTCGTCTCAGAAATCCGTTCGGACAAAAATTTCAGCTGTCTGAACTGACAGTTTCCGTTCGAACTGATAAATATTTCGTTTTAACAGATTGCCTTATTTGAACTAGGTTAGCGTTCGGACGGATATTATTTGTTCGAACGAATAAATTTATTGGAATATAAATCTTGTTCGAACGGACTCTTTTTAGTTCGGACGAATTTTAAATCATAATTTATCGTTGGAACAAATACAAGAGTTGCTCAATCGAATATTATCTGTTCGAACGAATACAAGAGTTGTTCAAATGATACTGCTATACATATTACATTTAATTAAAAGATGCATTACTATTATCATAAAAATGTAATTTGCACATCAAATTTGTTCAAATATTATTGTTAAACATAATAATAAATGTACAATTAATAAAAAAAAATAGATTTTAAGATCGTAATAGTGGCATAATGTTTTGAGACATCCTCTGCCATTCTTCAAACATTGCTCAAATCCTCGACTCTAGTCTCTCTTTTATTCTTGACTCTAACTCTGCTGTTTTATCTAATCTGATCAACAATTCTTGTTCTTTGGATCTCAAACGTTCTATCTCAAGTTGTGCTGCTTCTAACTCCTTAACTTTGTCTTCATTGGATCTAGCCTTAGAAGAGGATGATAAACTGGAGGATGGCTTCACACAACGCCCTAAGCCCCTCAAATATTTAGAACGTGATCCGAAAACTTCAGATAGGATATGAGTATCGTTGACAAATGATTCATCAGATGGATCTACATTAGCGTCCTTTAGAGATTTCATCTTTTTCTACAAAAAAAATATTAAAGTTAGTATAAATAATAGGAATATTCTATTAGACTTGACTTAATATACTTAAACTTACATAATTTGCTTCAGCTTCAGGACTGGTCCAAACACTATCACGATTTTTATGTGCTTTAGCATATAAATGTGTTAGATCAAAATCACCAGAACTTTCAACTTGCTACAAAAGAAAAATTATATTAGAACTTGAAAAAAAAATACATATTTTAACATAAGACCAGAATTAGTAGCACTGACCATTTTTTGATGCAAACGATGAAAAGACCGAGAACCCACATGATGGTGAATTTTTAAATTTGATCTATTTACTTTGTTCACAGCACTTCGTTGCTTTACAAAAAAAAATATATATATATATATAAATTTCAAATTTTAATACATATATAATTTTCTATTAGAAAAATATAAATGTGATATTACCTTATAAGCAGAATCTTTAAACAAATCACAAACCTTCTGCCACTCGACTGGTGGTATTACTTGGAATGAATTTTGGCGTGCCTCTGCAGCAGTGCTGAATTTCTCAAAATGTGCATGGCACCGACCTTTGTACCTCCAGAATACACTCGACATTAGCTCCCCAACTGTTTTTCGATGCTCTTGTCGACTAAAATCTAGATCAAATTCATTATTGAAAAAATTATAAATAATTAGTATAAATACAATTAGTATTAAACTTGAATTTTCTTGGGATGTAGCTCATTACCAAACATCGATTTTTTATGTGATCTTTTACATATTCGGGAACGTTAACCCAATAGGCTGTTGACATCGGAGCATACATACGAGTGAGGGCATGCTTATGAATGCCCTGATGTAGCTCATTACCAAACATCGATTTTCTTGGGATGTAGCTCATTACATAAGTAGAAAGCCATACTTGTGAATCACTGTGCTAATCAGTGTGACCCTCTAATATATCAACTTTAATTTTACCAATTTTTCTGACTTTTTCTATGCAGACACTCCTGGTGATGCCTCCCATTCAGTGCTGACTTACAACTACAAGTACAGTAATTATAACACATATATATTATTTGATAAATATATATTAACTCATGTGGTAAATACTATAAATTGACAAAATACTTGACGCTGGGTCTGGTGATGCTGGTACACTATTGCTGGCCAGTGAATCACGTGCATGAGAGTCAATAATGGGTAGAGGTGGGGATGACATACGAACTGCTTTGCATTTGGGAGGCATATCTATTTGAAATTATAATTAATTAAATATATAACCAGATAGATATTGTTGATATTTATCAAATTTATATTTACGCATATATTTTAACTCATTCACTATCAGTTTTGTTGGACCAGTCTTCTTCATCTTCATTAGACACATCAGTAGATTCATGTTCTTCTGACATTCCACCCTTAATCACTTCTGGTGCAACATCTTCTTGATGGAGTGGGACCATGTCATATTGACTTAGGTCAACAAATAGATTGATCACTGGTTCATTTTCTTGATATGTTTCTTCATTTATCGAACCATAGAAGTTTTCATGTGGTTCATCTGCCTCTGGAATATAATCATATATATTTCTTGGTGCAAACATCTCCACCACTCGCCATGGGTTTCCGTATTCTGGATCATCTAAATAAAAAACTTGATTCGCTTGACAGGCGAGAATGAAAGGATCATCCTCGTACCAGGTTTGAGATGTATTCACACTAACAAAACCTCCATCTTTACGCACTCCCAATTTAGGATGTGAAACATCCCACCAAGTACATCTAAACAACCAAGCAATATAGCCTCCCACATACTTTAACCCTATAATATCTTCTACAACTCCGTAGACGTCAATGTTATCATCTCCATGGCTCCCTTCGACTGCGACCCCATAATTCTAAGTTTTTCTATATCGTTCTCTATCACGTGTGTGAAATCTATATCCATGCACCAAGTAACCCAAATACTCGATAGCCCTCTTGCTTGGACCACATGCTAGTGCATAAAGTTCTGGTGAGATCTCATCGGGATTTTAGCATATTTTAATTTAACATACATCAATAAATATATTTAGTATAATATTAAATATCAATAGAATCCATATTAATTATTTAATATTTTTCCTTCTATTGACATGAGAGTACCCAAAATATTTTCACATATATTTTTCTCAATGTGCATGACATCTAAATTATGGCGAAGTGTCAATGTAGACCAATATTGCAGCTCGAAGAAAATATTTTTTTTTTGTCCAATTGAATTCTACTACGTATTCATGGTGCGGGAAGTCAGCATCACCTTCTCTCCTCGGGTGATTGCAGAGTATTTGGACATCCCGCGCGTGATGGACGCATATGCTCATCCATCCGCAGCAGCAGTGTCTAGATCTGTTCGGGCAGATACGGAGGCTGAATCCTCATCACCCTTCGCTACATGGATTGCCGATGAGTTGGGTATTGGCTCAGACACTGATGATAGTGACGAGGAGTACGTACCTGATGATGGTCTCACAGACGACCAGGTACGTGAGCTACTACGGCATCTCGAGGCTCCTGCATATGATGGCAGGAAGGCCATCAAATAGGTTGACTGCATTCCATTATTCAGATTGCTGAATCTGATAGTTGGGTACAACATAGACCCGAAAAAGCACAAGACAGATTTCGGGATGGATCGGGCACGACTTTTAGTGCGGGTAGTGAGGGGGGATCCGATTGATCTAGCACTGTATATTTTCTTCCGCATCAGACATAAGTCACGATATGAGAGTAGATGTAGTTTACCATTTGGACTGTTGATATCTAACCTCATACTTCAAGCTGGAGTTACAAAGCAGATTGGTGAGAAAAGAGAACTTCAGATGGGGGTTCTCAACAAGATATCTATCAGTAAGAGCAAGGGGCACCCCTATGTACGTACTCCAGGGTCAACTGGTGCTACTACCAGTGCTGCTACCCAGCCTGCTCAGAGCCAGCCTGCAGGATTTACACTAGAACAGTTGGAGGCGATGGTTGAGCGTGTGGTGGAGAGTAGCGACCCACGTTGTAGCAGAGGTTGAAGAACGCATCATGAGGAGGATAGATGATGTAGAGACAAAGATTAAATCTATGCAGGATGACATAAATTTGACACTGAAGTAGTATGAGTATTTTTATTTTATGTGTTGTATCGAATAATATTATATATATTTTGAAATGTAATTAGTATTTTCTTTTATTTTTGGTATTCATAACAATGTTCTTTTTTTATTTTCGTCATTTTACTTATTGCTTGTGATAATAAAATAAAAAACATTTTAAAAGTAATTACATAAAACTAATTTTTGCATTTATAAATATTTTAAATGTTTCATAAATCATAAAATGTAATATAAATACATTTTTTATATTTTGAAAATGATAAAATAAAATTAATAGAAAACAAAAAATATATATATACGTAAATGAATAGTGATAAAAGAAATTAACAATTTCCAACCTGTTGTCCGTCCGAACAGTATAATTTGGGTTCGGACGGGGTTGCAATTCCACCGCCACATTTTCCTCCAAATATATTCCGTTCGGACAAATATTTCTCCGTCCAAACATATTTTTACGCTTGTTCGGACGGATTTTTGTCAGTCAGAACATATTTTGTAACTCGTCCAATTTTTGGGACGAGTTTTAAAAAATGTCTCTAAAAACTACTTTTAGGGACGAAACTTATTTGGTTCCTAATAAATTTTGTCCCTAAAAATAAAATTTGTTGTAGTGATATGAAATGTATTTTGTAGATGATTATTAAAATTCTCTCATATTTATGTATCTCTAATTTCTATGTTCATATATCCCTTTAATTCATGTATTGTCATTTCTAAAGTTCATGTACTCATTTAATATCATACATCCTCCATGCTTGTAAAATGGTGTATTGAGGAACATTTGTAGTAGACACATAAGAAGGAATTTAAGAGAAATAATACTTAGTTTCTAAAAAACTAATTTAAGATATTGTGGTCTTTTAATCATCTTTTTATTTTTCTTTAATTTTACAACACGTAATCAGTACGAGACTCTAGTTAACCATTATGTTCTTTTGATATTTGGTATGATATTTGCGAAACATTTCTTGACTACTCTAAGTTTCTATTATATATATTGATATCTGTTTATTGCGATAAAAATCATTCTTTAAGATTTTGATATGATCTATGTGATATTAAATGGAGTATAATATTATCATATCAATGCAATGGATATTCTTATTAGTTTGATTTTAAATATTTCTTTCTCGTTCAATACTGTTAAGTAAAGAAATGAAGCATTTCTGAAGGATTGTTCTAAATCAATAATTTTATTAAAAAATAAGTTCCTCTCAATAAAATATCCATTGATTTTATGAGATAGTTTAATGGTGTAATATGTATACCAAAAGACCGTGATTTATCCAAAATCTTCTTATGATTAAATGTACCTGAAGTTGAATATTTGAAATTATGTAGAAAAACAAAAGCCATCAATGATAATAAGTTTGAAATAAAACATATTATATTCACGTCTCGAATGTGCTCTTGTAATAGCAATATCGAGTGAGAATGTTCACTAAGTATAAACTAATATCTTATTTATTAGTGGTTGAACAAAACGATATGTTAAAAAACATACTAGTCTTATCCAACCGATTCTACTTAATTCCCTGAAGTGCATGGAACACTTCGTGAAAAAAAGAAATTGTTGTCACGGATGTGGACGTGGTTGAAAAATGCTTAAATTTTTCAAAGAAAAATATTTCTTACCATCAGAAGTGGAACCATACCATGACTAAGAAAGTCACAAATAGAGTTTTTATTTTTTTCAATAATCGAAATAAATACTTTGAAGCGTAAAACTTGAAGAGTAGATGCTTGAGTGTGTACTAATCGTTGATGCTACACTTCCACAGAAATTGTTCGAAAGTGAGTAGAGAAGTGTGCTTCAATGGGTGCACATCTAAATTACCATTTTATTGCCTGTTCAATAATATGTAGTTGGTCGCTCTTTCTTTAATAGAAAAATCAACACCTTAAAATTCATAATTATAAGAATAATAAGATGTTAATTAGCTAATTGATAATAATTTTTTTGCCAAGTCAAGAACAAGTAAAACATCTTTTAATTTAATAAAAGAATTACTGGATATAATAAATGTATCCCCCATGTGTGTTATCACGTGGAGGCTGCCATTACCAATTAGTACAACATCATTTCCAAGATATTGACAAAGATTATAGAGTATATTTGAATTACCTGTTACCTGTGTAGAAGCACCACTATCAATTGTCTACTACGCATCATGTATACCATTTTTAAAGATCCTGGTAGCCAGTGCTTGAGGAATGTCGTTGGGTTGGAGAGCACGATCGAACCGGTGTTAGCATTTTAACACAGCATACCCTTTCTTTCCACAGATTTGACACGCCTCATCGTGATTATCTTCTCTGTTGTTAGCATGTATAGGTGTTAGAGCATATTGATTATGCCCCACTAGAAGAATGATTTGGGGGTGACATATGAATGGCTTAGGAGAAGCCACGTTCATTAGAAATAAAAGTCTTACCTCCTTTATTTCTGTTGTGTGACATCGTTTGGCCATAGAAGGCATTCTGGTGCGAGTTGAAGGTTTCGTGCAGCTAGGTTATCGTCTTAAGTCCTTGGAGTAATAGGGCCACCTCAGCATATGAATGCATCGGCGACTTGGGCATGGCGGTGGTGAAAGGCTCATATTTAAGGCTGAATCCATTGAGAATAGCAAAGACCTTGAGTTTGTCACTCATAGGTCTACCTATAGCTGCAAGATTATCACAAACATATCTGAAGTTTTTGAAGTGTACCTGCAGAGATATCGAGTCTTCCTTTCTCATATAGGTTAGTTGTTATGTAAGTTGGAATTCTCTTTTTTGAGAATCTTGGGCATAAGCTTCTTGAAAAGCATGCCATCCTTGGAAGGATGTATCAAGTCCGACAACCAAGTCTAGTGACTCCTCAGATGGGGTACCAATTATCCAACCCCAAAGTAACCTGTCTTCCTTTCACCATTGAAGGTAAATGGGGTTGATTTCAATTTGAGTATTTGTTAGGTCATTGGTGGAAGGGTGAGATTGGAGTGGAGGAACAGAGTTTGTAAGGTGATAGATGAGGTCTTGGTTTTGTAAGATTCTTTTTCTCTCGCAATGGCTCTAGATTCCTTAAAAGAAAATTGAATACCAATTGTTTGACAAAAAGTCTCACACAATGTGAGAGCATAGTTGAGAGCCTTTTCAATATAAATAATCTATGTTACTGATGTACAGACATGTGTAAGGAAAATATAAGCTATTGTCTAACGTTACAATTGAGACATAATTAGGATATAGGAGAAAATTAATCCTCTATTTCCATATTTACATTGTAGCCGTTGGGTGACTTGAGTCTATGTATGATTTGGTTGCCATATGTGGCTATGTAACCTTTGGGGTGATTTGTTGAGTATTTTCACTAAGATGTATCTCATTTCAATTCATTTTAACTTAATAATTTTATTATTATTTACAAATAATTTTAATTTATTTTAACTCATCTTACTATCTAAATAAGTCCTTAAACAAAACCGGACTCCACACAAACAAACTGAATAATTCGATGATAAGGGTTGTTAAGAACATTTTAATTGAGTGGTGTGAGTTTATTCGGAGCTTTTTATTTCTCTCAATTCCAACTGGAGGTGTTTGACCATTCGTTTCGTTATATACTTTTTTGGTTTTGTCTGTGTATTGCCACTTGTAATTGAGATCTCAATTCCAGGTGAGCAAGAGGGAGTGGAGTATAAACTATAACAAGTGATTAACATTTTCATATTCTCTTTCATTTCAGCATTTTATAACAAGTGATTCTCAGTCATCCAGCATTCATATTCATATATATTTCATAGAGCTAGACTACCCTAACAGCAAAACATTCACCAAAAAAAGAGTCGCATCTGGTTCGATTACACTCGGCAAAGTCTTTAAAATATCTTATTTTTGTTCCCTCCTCTAAAATATCCTTAGAAAATATAATAACGAAATATTTAAAAGGAGTACTGCCAAAAATATTTATTGTCATGAATTAGTATGAGTCCATCAAAAGTCAGTATAAATATAAATTTGATGTATTTATTTAAAATATTTATGTGTTGGATCCATCAAATAAAACTATAGAAATGTTAGCCATAGTAACTTCATTTTATTATTTAAATATGAAGATTTACTATTCACCCATCAAAATAATTTTTTATTATCTTTTAATATGTTTGTTGAAAGAATGAATTATAAATATATTTATTAGTTTTATAAATTTTATATTATATTATTATTTTAATAAATTTAATATAAATTTGATATGGAAGTATTAACTTTTTCTCAAACTTATATTTTCAATTGAATTAAAAAAAAAACATTTGATAGAACCAACGAAAATGCTTTGAGTCTGTGCCTTGTTAAAAAGTAATCCTCTGCTTTGCAAAAATGTTGTTTTTATCCTTAGCTTTTTAATGGTCCAGCATTTTCATTAGGAATTGTTTGGAAAGTTCAATGAGGTAAGATAAGTTTTTTCAAAATTTTTATGATATTTTTATATCATTTAAATATTTTATTTTTTCTTCTAATTATATTATAATTTTTCTAAACTTACAAATAGAAATTGTTTCAAATTATAAAATAAAAATCATATTAAAGAGTTAAAAAGTTAAAAAATTAAAATATCATAATATTTTATTCATATTCTCATCTTATTTCTCACGACTCGATCAAATATCTTAACATAAACAATTTAAAGTTAAGGGAGATGTTGGAGTGCCATCGGTTGTACTCCAGCGTCTGTGCAGCCCACCCCCTTCCCATTCCTAAATTCCTATAATTGATATAAAAACACAATAAAAAATATTAAAAAATACAATAAAAAATGTATAAAATAAAATAAAATTTAAAAAACACTGTTGCCCAGATGACTAACACAAAATGAGGGATGAATTGAGTTATATTATAAAAATTAACACTTATAAATCAAATACACAATATAAAATATAAACAGAATATATAGCAGCAAGAAATATAAAGAGTAGGGTAAGAAAAAATAAACTCAATATTTTTACGAGGTTTAGCCCCACTGCCTACGTCCTAGCTTCAAGCTACACCTTGAGGATCCCGAATTCACTAGTCAATCTCTTTTAGGTGGAGATAGAAACCTGTTACACTTTTGAGCAGCACCGCTCTAAAGAATCCGTGTAAAACACCATCTACACTTCCAATCACCTCACACTTGGTGATTTAACTATTCCCCGTGTAGAACACCTTCTACATACACAAGGGTTATACGCACCCTCTTACAAATACAAGAGTTGATAGTGAGTAGACTATCAAAGTATATTCCTCAATGAGTGAGATAAAAACAATACAGCTCAACCTATATCTCTCTAAAAAAGAATAAGAATTAAGGTTCAAAATTTTAAAAAAGAGAGAATGAGAGTTTTGAAAGAATGATGCAAAACTTAGTAATAGATGTGTAAGCTCTTGTTGTTGTGATTTTTGCAAAACACAAGTGAGCTATTTATAGGCAAATGAGTCTCACTTAATCATCTTTCAAATTCAAAATTCAAATTTTGATGAAGTCATTGCATATGTCATTCAATTTTCAAAATTCAAATTTTTGAATGAAGTCATTGCATATGTTATGCACATGTAAAATATAATTTTTGAAAATAAAGTTTTTAATGAGATCATTACATATGTCATGCACATGCAAAATATAGTTTTCCAAATTAAAGCATTTTTTATGTCATGCATATATCATGCTTATGTCATGTATAAAAAAATGCAATTTAATGCTTTATGAGAAAATATTAATTTTTGAGCCTTAATCCAATTTTATCAAGAGATGTATAAAAATAATCTATGAGCTCATTTGTAGACTTGTTCTTTTATGCTTGATGTGCGCTTCGCTCCATTGCGTAGATAATTTGAGTTTGAGACTTGAATTCATTTGTTATCATCAAAATCTGCACGTAGATACGAAACTTGAAACCTTGGATTCAACAAACACAATAAAAACACAATAAAATAATAAAATGAAGAAAATATAATAAAAAATACAATAAAAAAATAAAATGAAAACAAATTTTTAAGGAAAATTCAATCTTACCAAGCCTTCTCTGCCGCCGTTCGAGGTAGGCGACACCGGAGGTCGCCGGAGCCCACCATCGTAGGGGTGGAGTTGTCGGCTCCCTCCAGTCTCGATGAGGTGGGTGGCGGTAGAAAGACTGCGAAGGAGAAATTTCGATCCGGCCGAACTCCAGGCTACTCCTTTCTTTAATATTCACAAAAATTCATATCATCTTAATTATCCAAACATGCGGATCAAACAGAGCTATACTCAATTGGAAGTAGGGCGGTAAACAAGCGGCCAGCCAGCCCCTTATTTCCAAGAGCTAAATTCCAATAGCAACCATTCATTTCCCAAATCCATGCCTCTCTCCCACTCTTTCTTCAGCAGCTGAGACCTGACCCTGTGAAAGAGTGAGCGAGAGAGAGAGAGAGAGAGAAATGGCAATTAGCTTCTTCAACAGCTCGGCCTTCTCCATGGCGAGCCCTAACCTTCCTAGTCCTACTCCTAGAAGAAGCTTCTTCGCTTCTCCACTCTCTAACCAGCTCTTCGGCCTTCGCTTTTCTTCATCTTTTACCTCCAAACGGGTCCTCAATTTCCGTTTTCCTAATATCTCTCACCGACCGATCAGATGCTCGGTTTCTCAAGTTACGGAAACCACCACGCCTGGTAATCCACTTGTCCTCCCGCTTTGCTTTAGTTTTGAGTGGCTTCCTTTCTGTATCTTTATATATACATATTTTATCGGAGTTTACTTTTGGTCTGATAATGGCGATTTCATTTGTTTTAGAAATTAGAATCATGATTTGTTGTGAACTTTTGAATTGTGATTGTCAAGAGCATTATTCGCTGAGAGCTTTTTACCATGTTATCGTGGTAAGCTCGCGTCTATTAGGCACCGGGATTAAGAAACAAATAGTCCACAGCAGGCCAGTAACTGGTTCCCTACTCAGTAATCATTTTTTGTTTTTGTTGCTGTAAAAATTTTTACGCTCATTTTTTGCTGAAAGCATTTTTGGTCGACAGGTATTTGATTAATGTACCATTTAGCAGACTATGTAGACCTTACGCTTTCGGATATTCGTCCGTGCGTGTGCGCACTTGCTTAGAGTGTAGGATTTCATTTATTGTATACGTGTGTTTGCATCAAGTATGCATGCATGTGTGTACTCAAATTTACGCGTCCCATATATATCTAGTAGCTTGGTTTATTTTAGAAGATAAACATACTTTATTCTTTTGTTACTTTCTTAGAGCAGAAGAGCCAGTTGAAGAGGAGAAGTGACATTAGGAACATAGCGATTGTAGCTCATGTAGATCACGGAAAGACAACTTTGGTTGATTCTATGTTGAGGCAAGCAAAGGTAATTTCTACAAAGAATTCGCCCCATGATGATTATTTCCTCCTTGTAAACTGAGTAATGCCACAAGTTGCATTCGCAAATTAAGGGTACATTTTATTAGAGATAGTATTGTTTAATTTCTTCAGTTAGTAGTTAGTTACTTACGGGCTTATGTTAGTATTGGTTAGATATTTAAACTTTTATCTTTCCTGCGCCTGTAGGTAAGTATAAAAATTTTAATTTCATTTCATGTAAACCACTACTGAATTTACATTTTTGATGCTCTGCATCTTCTCGAGCACTTCTTGGTATCAGTATTAACACATTTTGTTAAGAGAAATTTTGAGAATGAAGATAATTTTTGAACACTTTTTCAGTTTTGTTTATTGGATTTTGTGAAGGTGGATATGAAAACTTGAATAATTTTTTTTATACATGTTTTTCTATTGAAGTTAGTAAAAGTTGAATTTTCTTTTCAAGTTGGGAGAATATACGTTTTTAGGCTAGTTTTTGTTTTTGTAAAATTTATTTTAATTTTTGTGTTTTTGACTTTTTACTGATAAATAGGCAAATGATTGGGGGAAAATTTGATATAGTGTTTTTTTTTTTTTTGAGATTCAAAGATGTTTGGATTGAAGATGAAATGTTTAAAAAAAATCTTAACCAGATAGGGCCTAACTATTTTGCAATTGATGCAAATCAGGTTGACATATGGAATGAAACCTGACTGTTTATAGTTATATTTATTTTTGTTGTCTCTTTAATGACTCTTGCTGTAATAAAATATACGCTTTTTAAGCTTTGGTGCTCAAGTACTATGAACCAAAATGTACATTATTTAATAACTGATGCTTATGCTGGTATTGAGTTGTACAATCTTTCCGGGAATAGACGGGTTAGTTAAAAAATTATATCTAGTCCGAGGAGGGTGTTGACTTTACTAAGGTCATGAAAAAATCGTTTGTGTGTTTCCGTTAACTTCGGTTTCCGATACCATTGTTGGCACCAACTGCTAGCTTTTGAGATACTGACTCTGCTGGCTTATAAATGAGAAATCATGGAGTATGCAGAGAGACATGTGGTTTAGCAGCTTGAATCGTTTTGGGATTACCATAGTGAAAGACACTGTGGAACCATTTGAATTCATGAAACACCTTAACAGAATAGTGTTGTGTGAAAACTATGGCCATCACTCGCCACTAATAAGTTATAATTGTGAAGTGGACCATCAAACCTTTCAACTCACCCCTCTCCCAAGTTCCCAACGCTAATGAGCTAATATGCATTTCTGATTCTTTTGTGCAGGTTTTTCGCGACAACCAATTTGTACAGGAAAGGATAATGGACTCAAATGATCTAGAGCGTGAAAGGGGAATTACAATCCTTAGCAAAAATACATCTATCACGTATAAAGATGTAAAGGTTAATATAATTGATACTCCTGGGCACTCTGACTTTGGAGGGGAAGTGGAACGAATCCTCAATATGGTGGAAGGGGTTCTTCTAGTGGTACTTCTTTTTTTTGGAATAATATACAATCTGTTAAGATTTTTATGCCAATGATTCTGATTATCGATATTGACTCATTTCTCATGGGTTGGTATATGTAATTGGCTGCTTGTTTTTTATATCTCCAGTAATGGGTGCTTTCTGGGTCGAGGATCATGGAGCTGCATTTTTCTTCTTGAACATGCATTTGGATATTGGTGTTTTTGCTTTCCATGATGGATCTTATTTTGCTGTTCTTGTTTTGGAATTTGCATTTATTCTTTCTCTAGTCCACACCTTTGGCCATTCCTATCAACAAATTATTGATAAATAAGTCAAATAACATCTGACTACGTGTTGTGGAAGAAAAAAAAATATACCAATACTAATTATCACTCCATAATATATCAATCTTGCTTCTTATAAATTATCTCTTGAGAGAATTCTTTATGTGCTAACTTATTTTGATTGGCTTGCCTAGTTATGCTACATATTTAGATAGTCCTACTTGGGTATCTCCCCCTTTCATGTGATGTTTTACTTTATTGATAGAATTCTCCCTTTCTGTAGGTAGATTCTGTTGAGGGTCCAATGCCTCAAACGAGATTTGTTCTAAAGAAGGCACTAGAATTTGGGCTTGCTGTTGTTGTTGTGGTCAATAAGATTGACAGACCTTCTGCTCGTTCTGAGTTTGTCGTCAATTCGACTTTTGAACTCTTTATTGAACTGAATGCAACAGATGAACAGGTAATTATTTTATATATTGCGAAGAATCAAATGTGTAACTCACATAAAAAAAAAAATTGAGTTAAAACATTTTTGTCATTTAAATCTGAAGCCCTAATTGGCACCATACACCGCATAATGGATAAACTTAAGGCATCAAAATGGTTTGTGAACCATGATGGTCCATCCTTATGGTAGGAACTATTGGTTAGTTTTTATGGTTAACAAGGATGAGGAAAGTCTTTCTTTCTGTGACTGGATATCTGGATGTCAGTTAGGGAAGCCCAAAAAACTGCAGTGCTAGACATTTTCTCTTTATAATTACACCTTTTCTGTTAAAGCTATTTGATTCTTGACAAGCATCAAGTTTTATTTGTGACTTGCCCTCTGTGTGCAGTGCGATTTCCAAGCAATATATGCCAGTGGCATTAAGGGAAAGGCTGGATTATCACCTGACATTTTGGCAGAAGATCTTGGCCCACTTTTCGAGTCCATAATCAGATGCATACCTGGTCCACACATTGAAAAAGATGGTGCACTGCAAATGCTTGTTAGTGGCTGTTCTTTTATTACTTTCCAAGCTATCCTTTTCATATGTTGTCTTTCTGGATGTTACATGGCACCTTCAAATGCTGCAAATTTGCATGATGGCAACTTGTGGGATTCAGGCTGAACATTATTACAAGACTACAGTGGTTTATACATGCTTCATCCAGCATATTAATCCTTTATATCTGCCTGGGAAAAGAATAATCAAAGAGATCATAGTCTTTAATATTTGTAACCAGTATCAGAAATCATGCTATGCAATTTTTACCTCTGCTGTTCCATTTTATCTGTAGTTTCTATCTCACATAAGCCGTGGGAGTAGTGGCATGTGGAACGAAGTTAATTCATCAGGAAGAATGAAGACATGTACAGGGTGTTGACCTATCTTTGTATGCTATAGGGAAATTGCATTAAAAAAAAAAAAATCCCTCTGATGGCTAATTTGGCTGCCTCTTTCTCTCTGCTAACATAGTTCTTGCAGGTTGATTGCAAAACTTACTACCAAGCTTTCCTCATCTACTCTGTATCCATAAAAAAAATGTATTCATGCAAAAAATAAAAATGAAAAATAAAAATCTCTGGCCACACTTTGCACTTAGAAAAATCCTTGTCCAGAAGATTAAAATAATTAGATAATGTTGATAACTCTTGAAGTCAGCTAGAAAGTACTAGATTCTAACATTATTATTTTATCTCTGTTACGGTTGACAAAGAAATTTGACTTACAGAGGTCAGCTTTGTATTTGTTTAATCTTAGATTGAATTTCTTTTAATTTTTTTATATGTTCTTATTTTTAACATAATTGTATAAAATACACTTCAAAAAAATATTTCAGGTTACAAATATTGAGTATGATGAACATAAAGGCCGAATAGCCATTGGACGCTTACATGCTGGATCTCTGCGTAAAGGATTGGATGTGAGGGTAAGGTTGACTTGAATCAGGAAGGTGGTACATGTTCATTATGAATGTTTTAAAACGTGTGGGCTATATCTATGATTTTTTGAGTTTTTGTAGCTTGGTATTTCTTCTGGTGAAGGCAGATAAATCTGCACTATTGAAGCCAATTGCTTTTACAATAAGCTAATTGGATACTTCTACGGAAAAATTAACGCTTGCCTAATAGTTTAAATTTCTTTTAGGTATGCACCTCAGAAGATTCATGTAGATATGCAAGAGTTAGTGAGCTTTTTGTGTATGAGAAATTCAGTAGGGTTCCTGTAGATAGTGTGGAAGCTGGCGACATTTGTGCAGTCTGTGGGGTTGATGATATACAGGTAAGGATATTGTTTTGCATGGAATTGACGTTCTAAAATTGATGTTACTTTCTTTTCACAAACATATAGACTTCTAACTTCTAAGGTAAATTTCGAGAGAAAAAGTAAGGTAGGGTTTTCATTTTTGGACTTTTTGATTGTGTTGGTGGAATATGTTATAACTGATTTAAATTCTAAATTCAGATTGGCGAGACAATTGCTGATAAATCATCTGGGAAGCCATTACCTGCCATTAAGGTGGAAGAACCAACTGTCAAAATGGCTTTCTCCATAAATACTTCTTCTTTTGTTGGGCGTGAGGTATGTCTCCACAAATGACAAAACAATGTTCTTGGCTTTCTGTCTTGACAAATCAGCACTTTTTGTAAGTAATAGAGAACACATCAGCAGTTTACAAGCCTTGTGTGAAGGCATACTTGTAGGCAAGCCAAGAGGCCTATGTTATGTCTTAAGTAGCACTTGTGTGCGATAACTTTGCATGCATATGGCCAAGTAAATACTAATTCAATCTTCAGTTGGCATCATGATGTCTTTGCAAAAATCTTACATTCCATCTGCTTTTTGTTAATGTTGGAGCTTTGATTAGCCTTATGACTCGAAGTTTATTTTTTCCATTTCAGGGGAAGTATGTTACAAGTAGAAACTTGAGAGATCGGCTCTACCGTGAGCTTGAGCGTAATTTGGCTATGAGAGTTGATGATGGAGAAACAGCAGATACATTCATTGTTAGTGGTCGTGGTACATTACATATCACCATACTGATAGAAAACATGTAAGTATAATTTGTATAAATTATTTTGTTGCTCATGCATTCTTCTTCATATTTGTAAATAATCTTTCATTTCAGGCGAAGAGAAGGATACGAATTCATGGTGGGACCCCCCAAAGTTATCAACAAAAAAGTAAATGACAAGTTGCTGGAACCATATGAGGTGAATTTCTAATATATATTTTCCTTGTTTCTGGGTTGGAGGGAGGGGGGTTGAGTGGAAAGAGAGGGATAAAAGGAAAGTGGACATTGAATTTAATAATCGAGATGTACAAATTATTTTCAATGAGTAATGCTACATCTGGTCGTTGAGTGCATAAGTGCCGTGCAATTGTTTTGAAAAAGATTGGGATCCACTATAAAAAAATTATTATTTTTTTATGTGGATTCTATATTTACTTATTTTTTTCAAAAGAATTGCACGGTGCTTGCACACTTCATGACTACAAATATCATTTATCTTTTCAAATATTTATATAAGTAAAATGGTATGGATATTCTAGACCTGTGTCATTTTATGTCATCATTGCGTGTCACATTTCATTTTTGTTGACACAAGTATGTACTGCTTGTGCATCTTGCCCACAGGATGAGAAAATAGCAAGCAATAATTAGTTCTTTAAATTAGGCAATGTTTGACTTTGGCTATCTACTTGATAAAAGACCATGTTATCCACTCTTATGAAACTTTTGTTACTGATGTGGGTTACTTGTAGATTGCCACAGTGGAGGTACCAAAAGAACACGTGGGACCTGTGGTTGAACTTCTTGGCAAAAGGCGTGGACTGATGTTCGATATGGAAGGGATTGGGTGGGTAAAATTCACCTTTTGCTTTAGGATCATGCTACTAGAACCTTGATGGAATAGACCGGTCACTGCATTTGTATTTTTTTTTTCCTTTCAAACACTTTTTAAACATTTGTAAACACTTTTTTTTTTAAATAATCAAACTAATAGTCACTTAACCATTAAAAAAAAGAGCATTGGTCAGTTTTATCGGTAGGATGTATTGGTTTGTTTAGCATTTTCCTTTGCTTTATTCCCCTTTGGTAACTTTCTATCTTTAATTGGAAATTTTCATCTCTGGCTTAAAAATGGTTTTAAAGGAACAAAAACAATGATAACTATTTGCTTTAATGATTGCCTTTAAGGTTTTTAGCAGGTATGGGGCAAAAAGCTTTCACTCTATAGAGCTAAGATGGATTATAGCTATATAATTGCATTTTGTATGTAGGCGTCACATACATTGTGTGCATGTCTATGCTTTTTTTTTTTTTTGAATCATCGCATGTCTATGCTTAATTGCACATATTTATTTACTGCCGTACTATAGTGGTATCAACACATGTTCTTGCCATGGCTAGCATGCTATTGATATGCTCTTTTGTTGCTCAACATCTATTGTTGGGATTGTTGGGAACAGCTTCAATATTTTCCTAATGTGCTGTGGATGAATAATGGAGATAAAATTAGGATCAGATTCTGTCTGCCTATCAAGATTATGTAAACAATGCATGCATTCTTGCTTCATTTGTGGACTAGATTATTTGTCTGCCTATTAAGATTGTATAAACAGTGCATGCATGCATACTACATCTGTGGACATGATTAATCGCATTCAAATGTTGGTTGCTACATATGTTAGATTTTAAATTATAATCGTGCATCAGTTCCAGCATTATCTTTGGAAGTGCAAATATATATATATAATCTTGGTAGTGTAGAGCTTTTCCCCTTCTATGGAAAATATCTGCAGTGTTGTACAAGCTTGCTGCCTTTTTCTCTTATCACTACAGTTGAGAATAAAGATGGCTTTTCTTCCCTGAACTTGCACCTTAGTGCTTCTGAAGTTGATCTAATAATCTGGAAATTTGTGTTCTAGGTCGGAAGGAACAACACTACTGAAATATAAAATTCCAACCCGCGGTCTTCTTGGGTTGCGAAATGCAATTTTAACAGCTTCTCGGGGCACGGCAATTCTCAACACCATATTTGATAGCTATGGACCTTGGGCCGGTGATATTACTACCAGGGATCTGGGTTCACTGGTAATTTTTAACTTTTTGATAATGTTTCCAATATTGCATCCATGAAAACGGTCACAATGTCAAGGCTTCCTGCTATCATTCTGTTATGGTAGTTAGAGTTTTATCGGTGATTACTTTATTACTACACTTTCCTTACAATAGCTTATGTGTTTCACTTGCTAAACTCGCATGCATAGGCAACACTCTTGTGTATGTCCTGTATACTCAGGCCTTTGTCTATTTATGTTCAATAAAAAAAAAAAATCGATAAAAAATGTCTTATGTGTTTGATCGAGGAGAAATATCCTAAGCAGATATAATGAAATATTAGAAAGATGAAGTCCACTACTACAATAACCAAGCCTTGTATCCTTGGCTATATTTTTGATGACGGAACAGTATTCCCACGAATCTTAGGAAGCTTATTCACAAGAAACTGATTTTCAGGTTGCCTTTGAGGAGGGAACAACTACTTCTTATGCCCTTTTTAGTTCACAAGAGAGGGGGCAGATGTTTGTCGGTCCTGGGGTGGAGGTTTATAAAGGTCAGATAGTTGGTATTCATCAGCGGCCTGGGGACTTGTCTCTTAATGTCTGCAAGAAAAAGGCTGCAACAAATGTACGCTCCAACAAGGAGCAAACAGGTCAGAATCATCTCTAGTTCATTAATCTATTAGTTTTTATCTTCTATTGCACTAATTCATGATGATGGTATTGCCGTTTCCTTTATGAAAAATATAGACACCCATGTATCTGCAGATGCAAGTCCTTGTCTATTGAATTTAATTAGTCTATATTTTCTCCTCATTCAGTGGTTCTTGATACCCCATTGACTTATAGCCTGGACGACTGCATTGAGTACATTCAAGAAGATGAACTGGTGGAGGTGACTCCGGCAAGTATCCGAATGTGCAAAAATCCCAAAATTACAAAGAAGTCGAGGTAGACATTCGATGTAGATGTCTCCCATCTGGATATGCTGTCAAAGCGCCTTTGAAAAAACCTATCCCACCTTTCATTGAAACCACATACATTTTGCAATTAGTTATTTTCATCCACACAATCCGACCGTACCTCTCTCCCTCCTCCCTCTTCCTCTCCCGCCTTACATTAGTTTAGCTAATTCAAGTTGTTGGGAGAAAGGGGTACATAAATTTTTGCTTTCTAGTATGATGACTGTATATAATGGTGCGGTAAATTAATAATTGTACAACAGATGAGGATGCTCAATAGTGAATTATACGAAATGACTCATAAACGTGATGAACGGCGATATGTAATGAAGATTGAAGACTGGATAAGTAGGTCGCAGGTCATTTTTTAGTGTAATGGGTATTTTAGCCGCATACATGCAAAGAAAAATGTAAGTCACTTGCCATTTCTTCTGTTGATTTTGGGTGCTGCTCATCTCTTATTAAGTTATTATTATACTTCAACATGCGATATATTACATATATTATTCTGTATTTTTGTCCTGAGAAAATATTGTTTCTCCTAAATTCTGCCAAGATCACACTTGTTATATGAGGTTCACCTTAATTCAAGCGTTTGCCATTTAGGTAGTTGATTAGAAAAGTTTAAAGTGTGATTAGAAAAAAAGACCAAAATTGAAGTATATCTGTGGTGTCGTTAGACTCCAATTTCAAACCATCAATGTGTCTGTAATTGAGGATAAAAGATCGACTCTTCCCCTCAGATGCTGCAGCAAAAAGTTTAAAGTCATGCAGATTTGCTCACACTGATCTGGAACTTGGGGCATTTTATATTTTGATTTATTGGATGACGGAAACCCACCAAGGTCAAGGATGATCAAGTCTAGTTTGTTGAGGCCTAGAAGCAGCTCCAAGTCTGAGTAGAAAATTTAAAAATGGGGATTAGATTACCAATAGTTGAAGTTGCCGAGACAATGACATCGACTGACGCCAACATTTTCTCAAGTTTACCAACCGTAAAAGATCATGTACCTCGTTTGGAAGTTTGGAACCCCGGAATTGAGTCTTAAGAACTGGTTTGTTTACGTAATTAAAAATTTTGTATGGAGTTATTTTTTATAATTTTTGTACATTTTAATATGATTGACTGTATTATTATTATAATATAAATAATTTGTTTATTTAACCACATCAATAAAATGCATAAAAAAATACCTAAAAACAACTTTATCTAACAGTTTTTTTTTATTTTTAAGTTTTCATCTTACCTCCTCGTACGATATGGAAATGATGCGTTAAAAAGAGAGAAAAACGTTAAAGTCATTCTTCAAAATTACAAATAAAAATCACACTTTTACAAATTTTATTTTCTTATTATTATTTTTTACTTAATAATTAAATAATTTCTTTTTAATGATGTGGTATTTTTTTTAAAAAAATAATATTAAAATTATTATTTTATATATATATATGAAAAAAAAAATTACCTAAAGCAGGGTTCGAGTCGAGATTCCGCAGAAGTGGGCCAAGTGGCTGTAGCGCCACACAAGAAGAAAACGCTACACAAACTGTGCATTCTTCTAGATGGGAATGTGGGACCATCTTCTAGAGTCTATACCGAGAGTCAAATTGAATCGTAGGAAGGAATAATTCCAAACTTTTGCAGACTTCTCTTCAGCTACTTTTCTTTGTCTCTTTCATTTTGAACTTCTGGAACAATGATTATATATTCGCATCTTTGTATGCATAGATAACGAGATTTGAGGTCGTTAGGGTTAATCACATATACCGTTGATTTTCAAACTACGTGAAGCACCTAAGATTACGCCACGTATCATTCTTGACTCGGGCACTCATGCGTACAACAAGGAACAAATCTTTTTTAATTGTTGGATCAAATTTGATGGTTTAATGTTAAGGGAGATACAAAATATTAAATATTATATGAAATTCACCTATTCGAAAATTCTATACAGATATGATCAGTAGATACTGTTAGAATTGATATGACTCTATAATTAGATTATTCAATTGAATAATTTTTCTTACAGTCTGTATTATAATTTTTATTAAAATGCTCTCGTTTTATAGATAAATTAAATTAAAATTTTTAATTTTTAAAAATTTTTAATTTATAAATAAGAATATTTTAATCAATTTTATTTTAAAATAAAATTTTTTTTATTTGTTTATATCAATTTTTTTAATTGTACGTAGCATTGCTTTTATCAAATTTGACCAACCCATTAAAAGTATCCCTATTGTCTTTCTCATGTCACATTGGCATAACATTTTACCAATCAACATTAATCCATTTCATAATCGTCGCACGAACGATGCATTTTGTGTCTAAACAATTCCTGCATCTATTCTTTTTATTATGGGTGATACTACAGCCACCCTTTGGCGTGCACAGTTGGGTTTTTTTTTTTATATTAATTTTTTAACACTTTTAAGTATTTTTTTAGAAAAAAAATCATAATATTATTAAATAATATTTTTTTAATTATTAGATTTTCAAAAAAAAAAATGAACGGTGCACAAAAACGAACACCCAAACGGTGTCCCAATCTTTATCCATTTATTATTCTTTCGTTTGTCGGCTTCAGCAATTCGTTGATCATTAAATTTTAAGGATAATGCTACATAGATCGAGATTCAATTGAAGGATAAATGTAAATTTATTTATTTTTAAATATTTTTTATATATTTTAAATTTTTAAAAAAAGTATATCATTTTTTATGGAACAATTTATTTCTTAATGATTAAGGTTTTATTTAAATTAAAAAATGAGATGAATTTAGTTTATTTTTTAATTTTATTATTATTTTGAGATTTGAAAAATGTGTATTGAGATTTGAAAAATGTTTATAAGAATTTATGTTTTTTTATAAAACATTGAAAAAAATATAATAATAAAATATAAATAAGTTGAAATAAGTTGAGATAAGTCTTAAATTTAAACGGGGCCTAAATAAAATAAAATAAAAATTAGAAAACTCAATCAATTACTTTTTATCCATTTAATTAGTACTTTTCTAGAAAGAAAAAAAACAATATGGCCCCTTGGGATATTGTTATTGAGCACGTGGAAGATTCTAGAAATACTTACCATTCTTACCATTCTATTTGTTGATGATTAGTCACAGAATCTAGTACCAATAGCAATTGTGACATGATTTTAATCCGTCAGTTATTAGAAAGATAGATTGTTAATAAAATAAAGATGAATTTATACCTTTCTGTTTGTTCTGTATAGAAGATATATAGTTCGTGGAGAGAAAGTACAAAATTTGGAATAGAGAAAGTACAAAATTTGGAATATTTGTATAAATATTAAAAATAATAAGTCATATTTACCAATCTTATAATATGTAAGTTTTGTGCATTTTTAATCAATTTATTTTTTAATAATGGATCTCATCTGAAAAATATATGTAAAATTTGTACATCTTAAAATTACATCTGGATTAGGACTTTAAAAAACATATAAAATGAAGATTAATGTTATACAGAACATCACCATCACCCATCAGCAGGCTATGGAGAAAGTTCAGCCTAATGTTTTTGCTGCCAGACCCCACATCATGAAATGGGTGCTTCCTCCTAGTGGAAGAATTAAAGTTAACTGGAATGTAGCAATCCAAAAGGAGAGTACCAGAATTGGCATTGGTGCTGTGGCTAGGGATTGGAATTGGGATTGGGATCTCTGCAACTGTGCTTTTGAAAGTGATTCTTTTTAGGTGGTTAAAGCCATCAATGATCAGATTGTAGGTATTGAGTCTCCGAATCCCCTCATCACAGACATCAGTACTTTACTTATTGGCCAATCCAGCATGTTAAGAGGGAGACTAATCAAGTTGCTCATGCTTTGGCCAAGGAAGTTTTGTAATTGGGCAATGCTACATTATGTCTAAAAAATTAAATTTTTTTACACTCCAAGTAAGGGTAAAATTAAAAAAATCTAATTTAGATAAATCAATTTACAAAATAAAATTTAAGAAGAGATAAATATTAATTTTTTATATAATCTATTTCATAAAAATACATTTTAAAATTTGATTTTTATCAAGTTATAAAAATTTTAAGAGGGCCAAAGTCTCTCAAGTCAAAGGATGATTCCGTTCCTGAGTTCAAGTAATAAACAAATAGATAAATCTTTATTTTAGAATAAAATTAATTAAAATAAATTTATTTACAAATAAAAAACTTTAAAAATTAAAAAAAAAATCATTTCATTTAGTCATAATATTAAAGTGTTTCTATATGAACTGCAATGCAGTCCATATTTAATGAATTATAAAAAAAATTATTCTTTACAATTTGAGGAGGAAAGAAATGTTATTTGATGTAATCATTCCTTCTATATGTGAACTTGTGAAAGAATGATTGTAATGTGTATTAATCTATGAATGAATGATCGGTTATTATATATATATATATATATAAATCATCATCCTTTTATCTCATTATATAAATCGTGATATATTTATTATAATTAAATATTATAAAATTATTTAATAAATAATTATTTAATAGTAATAAATGTAATATATTTTGTATAATAGAATAAAAATGAGATGATAGTATATTATATAAAAATTTTCTAAAATAAATTATAAAATTATAAAATTTATTTGAGAGTGGCTAACCATATATGACTGAATGGATTGACACGGAAGGAAGGGATATTTTCAAAAGTGGGGGTGGGGTAAGTGACTCACACCGTAAGCAAACAGTTAAGATTTCATACCTTAATATTCCCCGTTTTGGAAGTCAAAATTGCCACATTTTTTACTCGCCCGCCTTAAAAAATTAAATTAAAAATACAACACGTAGGCGGCGCTTTTCTTTTCAAACGTTCACGAGAATGCCCTTTCCCTAATCCTGAGGAAACCCGTCCACTCCAAAATAGACACGAAATTAATGCATATACGATACTTTCCCTACAATAAATTATATTCGTATGATCTCCGAAAATAAAAAAGAAAATTGTTTTTTATTTATAGAGAAAAAAAAAAGAAGAAAATTGTTATAAATCCCATTTAAAAAAAAAAAATTGTCTTTCTCTAATTGCTGGGCTGTATTATCAGAAAAAATAAACTACAAAAAGCAAAAATACTTTAAAATAATTGTATAATATTTACACACTTTATAATTATATATAATATTATTTATAATTTATAATCTAAATCATTAGTTAGAAACTTAAATTATTCTCAGATTAAAATTTATAATATAATATCTCTAATGTTGGGCTTTAAATAATTGTGACTGTAATCTAAAATCAAAACTAAAATGTCTTTTTGTGACGTTACAAAAAAATATACTTTATCTATAAATTTATTATAAAAACAAATTTATAAATTGGTATTTTAAAATATAAATATATTTTTATTGTAAAATAAATCTAATGTATTATATAAAACATTTTTATATTTATTTTTATACATTATTTTTTATCTGCAGACTGCAGCACTTTTCTTCTAAAAATTCTGTATGGCATTAATCTGGAATTTAGAAAGAAAAAAAAATCAGGATATATTGGCATAAACCTGCTGAGAATATTTTTATTAAATTATTTAAAATTATTTTTTAGAAAATAGAAATTTACATATTTAAAATAAAAATTTGATCATACTTGATCAAAAGTGAAGAGAAAAGTAAAATAAAAATAAAAATAAAAATACTTTTTATAAATAATAAAACTAAAATTTTATTCAACAAAAATCAAATTTAGTTTTTATTGGATAAAGTTTTACTTTTATTATTCACAAAAATTATTATTATTTTTATTATTATTTTTATTTGAATATGATCAAATTATTTTGATAAAAATGTAAATTTATATTTAAAAAAAAAAATTTAGATAATATAAAAATGCTACGAGATTTTAGATGTAGAATACAACCCTTTTTTTTATGAAAAAGGAAAACACTTGAATATTATTTTGGATATTTTGGGAAAACAACAGGAGAGTCCTCGTTTCTCTCGCGAAGAGAGAGAGAGGGGGTTAGGAGGAGGGAGAATTAGAAAGCCTCTGGGAAAATAGAGGTTTGACCTTCTTCCACCTTCTTCAGCTGTCTCTCTCACATACCAATATTCTTCTTCTCATCCCATTTCCTCTCCCATTCTTTTTAATCCTCCTCTCAAATTCCTCATCTACTTGTGGGCATTTCGCTCCTTTTACATATTCATCCATCTCTTTCTCTCCCTGGAATCCCTCGCCCTTTTCTCTGTTTATTAATTGGAAACCCAAAACTTTGATAAATTCCGTCATCGAAAGATCATAATTTTGATTTTATTTGCTTTATATTCCCATCCCCGATTCAACTAAACATTACAAAAGATCAAGGAAACCCACTGAAATCTAGCTCTTAATCCATGGGTAATTGTTGCGCAACGCCACCAGTCACTGACGATATCAAGGAGAAGAACAACAAGCCAAACCCATTCTCGGCCGATCACAGCACGAGCCTCAAGCTCTCGGTATTGAAGGAACTAACCGGCCGCGAGATCGAACTCCAGTACGAGCTGGGCCGCGAACTGGGCCGCGGTGAGTTCGGAATCACCAAACTATGCACAGACAGGGCCACCGGCGAGACCTTCGCTTGCAAATCGATATCTAAGAATAAGCTGAGGACAACGGTGGACATCGACGACGTGAGGAGAGAGGTTGAGATTATGAAGCAGTTGCCGGCGCACCCCAACATCGTCAGCTTGAAGGACACCTATGAGGACGACAGGGCGGTGCATATTGTGATGGAGCTTTGTGAGGGCGGCGAGCTATTCGATCGGATCGTCGCGAGAGGCCATTACACGGAACGCGCGGCGGCAGCTGTTACCAAGACTGTTGTGGAAGTTGTTCAGGTTTGTAATTTTTATTTGGAACGTTGAATTTTTGTAGAGAATTCGGGAATTAGTAAATTTGAATAGTTAATTTAGTGACCTTACTTCTATGGTTATTTGATAGTTCCTTTGCTCACTTCATGCATAATATTTTTCCTCTTCAAATCCATGAAGCTCAATATGTTGAAATTACTCTTTCACATAGCAGATTATCTCTACCCATCTGCTCAGACTGTTTATTATTCCTTCTGGGGATATCTTTGTTACATTTCATATAAACTACCTGTGTAGAGCCACTGTATTTCACGACTATGTTGGTGCCACCAAGGGGCTTCTCTTTTATTCCTTGTATTAATTTGCGTTTAAATCTCACCCCCCTTTTTCTTTTTGCAAAAGAAAAAGATGGAGTTTGCGATGTGCTTTTCTTCATGCGTTTAACGTACTTCATTGTATTGCAGATGTGCCACAAGCATGGTGTGATGCATAGGGATCTCAAACCTGAGAACTTTTTGTTTGCTAATATGAAGGAAACAGCACCTTTGAAGGCAATTGATTTTGGGCTCTCAGTATTCTTTAAGCCGGGTATTTTTTTTTTTCTCAGTTGCCAGATTTGATTATTTGTTTTTTTAGTTTCATCAATTGGCTGTGTCCTTTCATATGCATAAGCTGACTTGGTTATTTCTGCAGGCGAGAGATTTAATGAGATAGTTGGAAGTCCTTACTACATGGCTCCAGAGGTTCTAAAACGGAATTATGGTCCAGAAATCGATGTTTGGAGTGCTGGAGTAATCCTTTACATCCTGCTTTGTGGTTTCCCTCCTTTTTGGGCAGGTTAGTTTGTTTGACGTCTTTAAAAATCTTAACTTGTTCGATTTTGTAAAATTTTAGCCCAAGCAGCCACCGTACATAGTTTTGCATTGAATCATGCTTAATGGAGTATAGTTGTGGGAAGTGTTTATATATAAACATAAACTTTGTTCTCTTTGTATGCAGAAACTGAACAAGGAGTAGCACAGGCGATTATTAAGTCTGTTGTGGATTTTAAGAAGGATCCTTGGCCTAAAGTTTCTGATAATGCAAAAGACCTTGTGAAGAAAATGCTTAATCCTGACCGAAAGAAGCGACTCACTGCTCAGGAAGTTCTAGGTAAGATTTTAGTTCTAATCAATATCCAATGTTTTGATGATGTATGGAATTCCTGTCGCAGAGAATATTGATTATGCATTCCCCAAATATAAGAAGGCTGTGTATTTGAAACATAACAAACTCTTGTTTTTCGCTTGTTCATCAAATGCAGATCATCCTTGGTTACAGAATGCAAAGAAAGCTCCTAATGTTTCTTTGGGTGAAGCTGTGAGGGCAAGGCTCAAGCAGTTTTCTCTAATGAATAAGCTCAAGAAAAGAGCTCTCAGGGTAAAAGATTTCTGCTTGAGAAAACTCTGTATGCCTGTTGATCTTGGTTATTTGTTAAGCTGACTGATTAATTCAAGTTTTGTTTTTTTAACTTCAAATTAACAGGTAATCGCAGAGAGTTTGTCAGTAGACGAAGTTGCTGGCATAAAGGAAAGATTCAAGATGATGGATACTAACAATAGAGGCAAGGTTAACATAGATGAGCTAAAAGTGGGATTGCACAAACTTGGTCATCAGATACCTGATTCAGATCTTCAAATTCTAATGGAAGCTGTAAGTAACTTCTGCACTGAAATCTTTTCGCCCTTTTTAGGCTTGGCTTGAAACTTGATTTTGTTTTAAGCTTGAGGGGATAATAACTAAATATACATAATTGGATATTTCTGTCATATTTAAGGTGTATTTTAGGTTGAGTAACATGATTGGTGCTTCCATTTAACTGGACTCATGTTTGGCCCAAAACCGGTTTTTATGTATACACGCATTTAAATGGTGACAATCACGGGGCCAGTGAGTCATTCTAGTGGTTTGCACAACTCGGGATCTTGGTAGTAATCAGGGGTTAATCTTGCAGGGTGATGTAGATAAGGATGGACATCTAGACTATGGAGAATTCGTAGCTATCTCTGTTCACTTAGGAAAGATGGGCAACGATGATGAGCACCTTCGCAAAGCCTTTGAATTGTTTGATCAAAACCAAAGCAGGTATATAGAAATTGAGGAGCTACGAGATTTATTAGCCGATGACGTTGAGACAAACTGTGAAGAAGTCATTACTGCCATTATGCATGAGGTGGACACAGACAAGGTTGGTCGAATTTCTCAACATTTGCTTATTTTTGTCTTGTGTATGATAATGTGCACCATAATGTTGCATGCTTTAAACTCAACCCCAAATCCTGTTCGATAAACTTGCAGGATGGACGAATAAGTTATGAGGAGTTTGCGGCAATGATGAAGGCAGGCACAGATTGGAGGAAAGCGTCGAGACAGTATTCACGAGAGCGGTTCAACAATCTTAGTTTGAAGTTGATGAAGGATGGGTCATTACAGTCAGACGATGGGAGTAGATGACCCAACAATTGACAAAATTACTCTTTTGAGAGGATGCATGATGTCAAAAGAAAAGAAATATAGTTTTCTCTTTTTATCTTCGCAATTCTTTTTTTTTTTTTAGTACATTTTCTATTTTTCCCGGGGTGCTGTTAAGGAGTTCAGTTGAACATGGACTTAGGTTGTCGATCTCCTGATGCATCTAAATATATTTCTGGCGTTTTTTTTTTGGGAGGTTTATGGAGTGGGGGATAAGAGTGGGTGAAGGATGGAGTTGTAATTTGTGGTTGTAAATATGTTAAATGTCAATTGAGATTTTAAACTGAAAGCAACATTGGAGCTGTTTCATTTGTTTGCCACCACTTTGCACTAACCGGAATACTGATATTCCTTGTGTTAAAACGTCCTAAAAAATTCTGGAAAACGTTTGAGTATCCCCCATGAACCCATATCGTACTTTCCTGTACCCCAATTAGTCATAGGAGAATAAAAAATGCAACAAAGAGATTAAATCGTAGCCAAGTCAAAGAAATGTCCCAACCAAGCGGTTTTACTTTTCTTAGATGATGCCGAATATGAAGCTAAATTCCAGGATTCATTTCCCAATTTTCTCTACACTATTCTTCTAGTCACCAGTTAACAATAGAGACATATGATATGATCATTGGGCCACATTTGGTTTAGGCTGAATATAGTTTTCCACATGTCCAAAGCCCAAATATTTTTACCCTTAAAAGGCCCAAAATACGTTTGCCCTACCTGTATCTCAAAAAATCCCTAAATCCAATCCAGAACAGGGCAGGATCAAACTAGAGGAATATACCAAATAAAATTTAAAAGTAAAATACTCTATTGATTACATATAAACATGTTATAAATTGACGTGATTTGACTTAATTCGTTAGATTATAAAATTATTTTTGTTGTAAAATAAATCTAATATATCAGATGAAGTTATTTCAATTTATAAGATTATTTTTGTGTATGTAATTTTTTTTTTTTTTTGTAAATATAACAGTACTCAAAATTAAAAATGTATCTTAGCCGATAACAGCAATAGATGATACATGATTAAGTATGTTTGGAAATAGAACTGTATTCGTGTTACTTAATTAATATTCATAATATAATTTATGACATTCAAACAAAAACAGTATCTTTACACGTTTACGTTACTGCTCAATCATTGACAGCTTTCGCCATCAATTATCCTGGAACCAGCCCTTTAATGGCAACTCAGCGCTGGATCCTTGTCAGAACTCAATCATTAAGTTATAATTCATTCATGAATTATATGTATGTATCTGTAATTTGTTTTATATATACATATCGGGTTGTATTCAATCAACTTGTACATTATTTGCTTACTAAAACATAAAAACTTGGTACATTATTTGAAACAACCATCAGATAGCAATTATTTTAGTCATGTACGTAAAATCTTGAATAAGATAGCATGATATATGATCTCGGACCCACAACAAGAACTGGTTTCAGAGATAGATTTGATTGGACCCACTCCAATCAGCTACGTGGCTCTAATTAGGATATTTATTATTTTATTATAATTAATTAATTATATATCTATTTTTCTTATAATGTACATATAATCTATATAATAACAATCAATCTCGATTGATCGACAGAGTAATAATGGATCTTCCCCTTATCTCAATTTATATATATATATATATATATTCTCATGTTAAAGATCGAAACATTAATGTACCTAGTTTTATACGTTCCAATATACACACACGTCGATATAAAGCTGATTTGGGCCTTCTCTTTCAAAAAAAAAAAAAAAACTGATCTGGGCCTTGCATACGTACATTAATATATATTTTGTATGATGACTCAGCAATTTGAAGGTTTCTAGATAAGTTTCTTCCGATCTTATGATTATTTCAAGGAATCGATGTAGTCTGCAGTTAGGTCTAGATACTCCCATATGACAATATAATAACAACCTGAGCGAGATCGAAGTTTTGGCACTCGTTTATTTTTGGGGATAAAATAAAATAAAATAAAATAAAAGTTGAATTAAATATTATTAAAAAATATATTTTTAATATTATTTTTATTTTTAAAATAGAAAAAAATTAAATTTTTCATTTTGTTTTATATAATAATTTATAATAATTAAATAAATTGAGATGAGATTTTAAAAAAAAAGTGAACTAAACGGCCTTAATTTTCTTAAAAAAAATGCAATATGTTAGATCTATCTTGCATATATAAAACGCATGCATAAAGCTAGCTAGCCAGCTATCATTTTAGAGCATTGATATTGATTTTATCAAAATTTATTATTAAAAATTAATTAAAAATAGAAATTTACATATATCAAAAAAATTTCATCATATTTGATCCTATATGAAGAAAAGAAAGTGTGAAGAATAGTATAAAATTATTTTTTACTTAACTTTTGAATAGTAACTCATCAAATATGACAAGTTAATATTTGAAAATTAAGCAAAAATTATTTTTATTCACAATTTATTTTTATCATATCTGATCAAATATGACGAAATTTTTTTAATATATATAAGTTTATATTTTTTATTAATTTTTTATGATAAATTTTAATGAAGCTAATACTAATCTTTGTCAATAAATTAAGCAATCTTTTTTTATAATTCTCTTAATTAATGTCTTAGAACGATCATGAGCTTGCAGCGCCTTGGTCTTGGCTTGTGATCATGGCATGTACATTTTTGTTTGAATTTAAAGATGAAATAAAATAAATTGAGATGAATTAAATTTATTTTTAATATTATTATTATTTTAGAATTTAAAAAAATTAATTTGTAAATTGTAAAAAATATATTAAAATTTATATTTTATATAAAAATATAATAATAAATTAAAATAAACTCATCTTATTTTTAGATACGAATGGAGCAATCAATGTCGATGATCTTATTTTTTAAAGATGTCAGAATTGTACTTACTGCCACTTAGAGATTGTCTTGAAATTAATGTAGAAACAGTTACACACACACACACACATATATATATATATATATATATATATCAGCATGATCG
Source organism: Platycarya longipes (assembly GCA_036559045.1). Classification (NCBI taxonomy): domain Eukaryota; kingdom Viridiplantae; phylum Streptophyta; class Magnoliopsida; order Fagales; family Juglandaceae; genus Platycarya; species Platycarya longipes. The sequence goes on from CM071798.1 coordinate 4,311,410, forward strand.
CCAGCTAGTCAGTAGTATCCACTAGATTAGTATTAGGGCTGATAAGGGACCTATACGTACGATAATTAGATGATGAAAGAATGGAGATCCGGCCCTTTCACAAAATTAAATTGAGTACAGCCTACAAAATAAATGGTGGGCAATAATAGATGGCATGAAGTCAACCCATGATGATGAGGGGTCTCTTTTATTGCTGAAGCGACACAAGGGTAAATATTACATGCGTGGTAGTTCCTTTTCATAATTGGGATTGGGACATGCGAGATATATACATACATATATATATATATTTTTTTTTAAACAAGTAAATATTTATTAAATTAAAAAACATCATATAAGAGAAAAGGATGAAATTTCTGGAAAAATACTTCAAAATAAGAAATAATAATATAGAAGTGATGAAAAAAAAAAAAAATTTATTGAAATTAATAATTGATCTATACCTTTATTTTATTAGAAGATGCCGTCTTATTTAAAGACATAAAGTGTTTGCATAAAAATAAACTATGAAATCACTATATGAAGCGGTGGTCTTTCGCACGAAACAATAAAAGTAATGGATGTATTGTCGTTTGATGTCTAGAAATATTTATTTGAGAAGTTTACAATCTCTTTTTCAAAATTACTATTAATTAAAAAATAAATAAAAATATAAGAAAGAGCCAAGATTTATGCCAAGTGGGACATGCGATATTATTTCAAAAATATTCGAATCCTATCGGTTTAATTAATTATTAGTCTTTTTTTAATCATTCAGGACGTGAGAACAAAAATGCATGAGTTGTGTTGCAGATAATTTCTTTTATATATTTTTGTGCATTCGTCAAAACAATTATTTTATTTTAAAAAATATATATAACAAATTATATTAGTGAACACGTAAAAAATATATAAAAATGACTAGCTGCATATAGAATTTTCGTACAATTAATTTATTAATTAAATCATTCAACTGTTTATGTACTTGTTATACAAGAATTACTTGTTGCATGAGTCAAATTATTTATTAGGGATTTTTTACATTTCAAATTATAAAAAATAATTAAATTAAATTAAATTCATATTGCCATTGCAAATTACAAAAATTGACACTTTAAATGGCATGATCCTCTTTGAACAGCCGTCTATTAAGAGCGTGTCATGATAGTTATTTGTCATCCTTTCAATAATTACCATTACAACAAAATGATCGAGAATGTAAATACGAATTAATTCTTAATAATTTGAATACGCAAATTTTTATTTCTTTTACTTGGCAATATTTACATAATTTCGTAATTCCTCAATCAAAAATAACAATATATACAGAGAGAGAGAGAGAGAGAGAGAGAGAGAGAGTGTGGTCAATATATAAAACACAATTTATAATAGAGTACCTACCCAAGTAATGCTGGATTCTGAGCCAGATACGTTTGTGTAAAGGATATGGCCAAGGGCTTCAAATAATGTAATAGTCCGCGGTAGCTACTGCCACAAAAAAACAAATTTAACCATGTGCAGTAGTACTAGTGCAGCCCACAATCAACGACAATATAATAGAAAATTTCAAAATAACATGCTACTGTTGTACTTATATAGATGTCGTAAGTATTGTTCAATCTCTCTAAAGAGCAGCTTATAATATCGGCACTCCGATCTGCGTGTGCAACACGCAACATGAAAATCCACACATCTTCAATGCTTCATCTATGATCACTCTCTTTCTTTCCTTGTTCAATTCAAAAAATTTGAATTAATGTCGTGACGTTCAATTAATACATAAACAGACAAGAGTACCTAGATGAGCTGGAGTACTCTCGGGATAGGTTTGGCAATCAAATCTTTCTTAATATTTTTTATTATTTTACATTATTTTATTATTACTTTTTATATATTTTTATTACTATTAATTATTTTTTATTATTTAATATTTTATTATTACTTTGTAACTACTTTTTATTACTATTTATAACCCTTCTCAACATTTAAATATAACTTCAGTCAAATTAGTAGATCGACGGAGATCTATCAAGCTTTCAATTACGATCAATTTGTAATTCGAATCCTACCTGATTTTTACTATGTTGTTTATTAAAAAAAAATCGTTTATTTGTAATTAATTAATTTTTATTAAAATAATTAATTTTTGTCAAATTAAATATATTTTCATCGTAAATAATTATTTTTATCATAAATAAGCTATCACAAGACTTTTTTTCTTATAACGATTGCTCAAACTTTTCATATCGAATAATATTAGTTATATATAAATTCTAAAAAGACAAATCCATACGAGTTTTTATAAATAAAAAAAAGTAAGTCTTATTAATAAAAAATAGCTTTTTATACTTTTTTAATTAGAAGAGATCTTTTTTTTTTAATATTTTTATAAAATCTATCCATTTAAGATTTATATAAATTATGGGTAATGCTATATACGGTTATAGAATTGTAAATGACGTACAATCACTTTAACTTTTTTACAATAAATTTTATTTTTTCTTAAAATGATTGCATATTATTTATCATTTCTTCTCATGCTTATATTGTTTTTGTTAAAATAGTCAAAATATTCGAGCCAATATGTCAAAAAAACCTCGCCTTGTGGCCTGGGTTGAAAGTTGAAACCGCCCATGCATGGATCACCAGTCTTTTTTATTTATTTTTGTTACCTCATGCCATAATAATTAACGAAAACGACACAGCTTGTTTTGATAAGATATTATTGTTAATTAATGAACGTACATTATTATAATTCTTAGTTTAGTGTTGCAGTCCCCGCCTTAGTCACATTCCGTGGCAAGTGGCCACCTTCACTGTACCGACTGCTCTCGTCTCTAAAGTCGTGCTGCTTTTGCTTTTGTCTGATGTTCTGTTTTTACTTTTGTCCTTATAGGTCTAGTTTAGATTCGAAGAAGAAATAAATTAAAATTATTTTTTAATATTATTATTATTTTAAATTTTAAAAATATATATATTAAAATTTTAAAAAGTGTATTATAATTTAAAAAATATGTATAAGAATTTATATTTTGTATAAAAAATTATAAAAGTGTAATAATGAAATGAAGATGAATTGAGATGAATTTTGAATACAAACGAGGCCTTAATCTCGTTTGGATTCATAAATGAATTATCAACTCACTTTCATTTCATTATTATATTTTTATAATTTTTTATATAAAACACAAATTTTTATATATCTTTTTTAAATTCTAATACAAAATTTTCAAATCCTAATACATATTTTTAAAATTATAATACACATTTTTTAAATTTTAAAATAATAATAATATTAAAAAATAAATTCAACAACTTATCTCATCTTCGAATCATCTACGGAACCTTAATTAACGTAATTAATAAGAAGCAAGAATTAATGCATTGCTGTCAGTAATATTATTCTTTTCAACTTAAAATGTATTGTAACTTAGAAAACCGCACTAATAATAATAGATAGCTAATATTCCAAGGCTAAAAAAAAAAAAAAAGATAGCAAATATTTCAAGATTACTAGTTTTTTTTTTTTAAATAAAATAAAATTCATTAAACCAAAAGAGATGATACAAGAATAGAAAGTGAGGTTCTTCAACAAAGGAAAAAAAAAACAAACAGACACTCCAAAATAAAATAAAATAAACTACAATATAAATATAGTGGAAAAAGAAAAAAATAATCGAGTTGATTTAAGACTCGATAACAATAAGTTGGTCTATACCTTTATCCTATTAGAAGACGCAATATTATCTAAAGACGAAAATAAGGTGTTTGCATAAATGTAAATAATGGAACCACTACAAAAAACGGTGATTCTTCCACATAAAGTAGTGAAGGTGGTGGACGCACTGTCGCATGTTGTCTGAAAATAATTGTTGGAGATGTTCACGATCCATTTTTCAAGATCACCGATTAGAAAAAATAGTAACATATGAAATGAACCAAAATCTGTGTTAGGTCATCGGTGAAGGACCAGCGATGATGGTGGCGCGTGCATTACACACGCCATTGGATATAGAGAACAAACGGTCAAATCCAAAGAATATGAGGCTGTTGAGATCGCTAGAGTCGTGCGTGGCCTCTAAATCCACTCTAGGACATTATTGCACGTGTGTGCTGCAAATGTGCCTATCGAAATTGTGAAGTTCCCTCCAAACTTTAAAATGGGAGCCTGTAAGAGCTGGAGAGGTGGCATGTATTGATTTGTGGGTGTCAGAATGTAGAAGACCAATGAGAAATGGATTGGAAAAACTAACTAAAAGCCAACAAAAATAGTAAAAATATAAGTGCAAAAGAAAAATAGAAGGGCAAAGAGGTGATCAGAGCCTAAACTCTGAGCTACCCCCACTTGGAGAGAGGAAATTTATCCTAGGATGTCACCAGAGATCGTCTGAATAGAGAGAAAAATATAAAAGAGAGAATAACTAACTCCAAGAGGACTACTTCATCATGAAAGAATTGTTTTTGAATCAATTGACATGGCTCCACCCCTTTTTAAAATCAATTTGACGTGAGTCCACCTTTTGTTTACAGAGTAAGCACAATCTTAAAAATTCATGATTGGAATTTGACAAATAGGATCTTGTAATTTGGTTGCTAAATAATTAATTTAATTTAGTTTTATTTTAACCCGTGGCTAACATTTAAATATCAATTAATTTAATATTTCTTTATAAAGGGATTTACGATCTTTTTTAATTTCCTATAAAAATATTTTAATTCATCTTAACATTTAAACATATTTAAATTTATCTTAAATAGATCATACAAAATTTACTGCACCATCTCAACTCACTATTATTTATAATTTGCATATACACCATTTAAGTAACCTTAATAAAATACACCATTTCAAGAGTAATTTTTTTGAAACACTTTGATATGACTTCACCTTTTGTCCAAGGATAAGCACGATCTTGAAAATTCATGATTGAAATTTAAATTTGCAGGAAAGATATCATTTAAGTGGGATAAAAATTTAAAGATTTAAAAAATTATAATGATGAAATGAGATAAAATAATTTTTATATTTAAATAAAACCTTAAACTTAAATGATCAAAAAAATAAATGAAATAATCTAGATTAAGCTTTAAATGCTATATGGAATGCAAGAAAACATATTATAAACGCAAACACAAGAAAAAACATCTTTAATTCAGTTAGTATAAGTTGATATTTTATAACTTCAAGGTCAATACGAGTAAGCCTTAAATTAAAATCACTTGCAAAATTAATGCTTGAACCATAGTTTTATGAAATGAATTACTTATCAAAAAAACAAAAAAAGTTTTATGAAATGAGATTTGAACTGGTTGATAGTTGGTGGGACCGATGATGAGTTTGTCTATTAGACAATAATTATGATTTAAATGAGACATTTCACAATAGAAAAGAATTCTTATAGTCACGTTTAGAAAAAGTAGTTATGCTAATTGCCCTTATTTCTATTTTTAATTATATATAAAAAAAAACATTATTAATATTAAAGTGAGTAAGTATGCTGATCGTCCATCTCTCCTTTTGAGTAGTAAGAAGAAAAAAAACACCATTAACGCTAATATGTAGAAATTCGGAAGAAATTTCACGTGAAAATGCCAGATACCTGTCCCAGTCTGGGATGAGTCAGATAACGTTTCCGCAGGTCCCACATGCCGTCTGCATTGCTTGGACTAAAAATTCCTTTCCAACCAACGCACCAACTTTATGTATCGCAGCAACTTCCATGAACACCGGCTCCACCAAGCTGACTTAATGCAGGCCACGCTACAAAGCCGAGCACGGAACGATATTCTCGCTTCTAATCTATCTGACGTGGAGTGCTTGTGTGGTGGGGTTTGACTGGTCCACTCCTCTAGCCTTGGTTTGGGTCCTGTTCGGCCGTTCCTCGTCCCCCCAACAAGTCTGGGTTGCCTCTTTCTAATCAAATTTACTTACAGCATTATATTGAATTGATTAATTTTTTTTAAATAAATAAAATTGGTATATATATTAAAATTTTTTAGTTCAATTAGATAAATAATAAGAAAAAAAAAGTAAAAAATAGAATAAAAATATTTTTATTTTAAAGAAGTGAATAATAAATTTGAAGATTAAATTTATTATTCACTTCTTTAAAATAAGAGTATTTTTATTTTATTTTTTTATTTTTATTATTGATCTAATTAGACTAATTTTTTTTAATACATATATTAATTTATACTTATTTAAATTTTTTTTAATCAATTCACACCATTACTCTTATTTTTTATGCAAATGGCGTGAGAAATGTGAGCAGACTGCGCACACTTTGCAATTAATGATCATATTATTATTCAGACTGCCAACACGTTATCTCCTGGAAAATTGCTGGCGGACCAAAATAAATATGGAAAAATGGCTGCCGTGTATCTCTCTATAAAAATCAGAGTAATATTAAATACAAGTTTTAATTAAATAGATCAACTAAACCTTTTATAAAAAGATAAGTTTCACTAATAAAAATAATTTCTTTTACAATTATTTTTAAGTAAAGTCTATTTGTATAGAATTTGTTTATTTGAAAATAGTGTTGTTCATAAAATTAGATTGTTTTTTTTTTTTTTTACAGTTCAAACAATAAAAAGATTTCTAGGTCTCATTTTAAAATAAATTTGATCAAAATACTTTTATTTATAAATTAAAAACTCTCAAAATATGATAAATTTATTTTATTTGTTTATAAAATGGAAGTGTTTTAATTAAGACTATAATTGCAATTTATTGATATAAATTGTAAGAAAAATTATTCTTGAAATTTCTACAAATCATTTTTCTTAAAATCATGTTAAATTTGCGTAGCGAATGCAGCAGAGAGTGAAGCTGTGGAAGAGCATGAAAAACAAGGAACTTTCGGGAGCTTTTTGTGTAGAAGTTAGAACCATCCTGCACAGTGCATATGGTTTTTAAATGAACGACCAAGGAATACAAATATCCTACTATTCCTACCCGTAATTTACAGTAATTAAATAGATAGAACCCCAATCAGGAGCTATACTCCAGGTGTCACGATCTGGAACGATCTAGTCCCCACAACATGCACGAGGTTTAACGCCCTACATACTATATAAACCTCTCTCTTCCACTTGTACTCGCCACCTCATTCATTCATTGAGTTGTGACTCGTGAGCAAAACAGAGCACATTTACCGGGTGTTGCTTCGGTGCTCTTCGTTCCTTCAGAGAACATTACAAGCAAATTTTCAGGTTTTCTTTGTTTTGATTTCTCTCTGTCTCTCTCTCTTAGAAAGAAAGAAAAGAAAAAGAAATCTTTTGCGCATTCTGAGCGGCTTAAGAGCGTAGAGTTTCGACGCGGCGGCGAGGGATCTACCTGCCACCTGGTGAGTTTTAGAGGAGCTATTCGGTGAACTTTTTGAATAAATTTAAATTTTGTACTTCATATCATGCTGTTTGTGGTATTCGAGCCGTAGCGTTGCTGTGGCCGATGGTTTTGAACCATTTCGTTGATGTTGAGATGATACTGGGAATTATTGCTGATCCTCGAGTTTCGTCAATAGTTTTCTTCCATTATCTTTGATTTTGTTATGGACTCTGCGTTATTGAGCTTTCGGTTCTGTCTCTGAAGGAATTTGAACTCCGACTCGTTTAGGAGGTGAAATAATACGCTGATTTGGCTTTTTGCTTCGTGCTTGCAAGGTTCTTCTAGTTGTCACATAGTTTGTTCACTTTCTGGCGGGGATTAGCTAGGCTTCTTCAATAACTTTGCGTTAAAGGTATCCCCTTGACTAGATCCGTAGTTTTTTGCCCCCGTTTTCTCGCAGATCACGTCGACCGGATGATCTCAAACAATTAATCCACCAGGGTCTAAACTCGAACTTCTGCATAACTAGCGGAACTTGTAAATATAGTCCTTTAAAATTCTGATCGTCATCTCTGTTTCTCTCTAGAACTTCCTATACGAAAAACGAAGACCGACTAAATCACAGCCTTCATGTTCATTGAAAAGTATAACTTCTAATGTTTCACGTGCATTCGTTGTTTTGAGCAAAAGTTTAAAGTTGAACGCCGAAAAAGAAAGCTGTGGTCCACGGACGCCCTATTCAAAATCATTTCCCCTTTCTGTTTGTTAGTGGTAGCTTTAGCACGAACCGAAAAAAGGATATTAAAAATTTGGATTTTTCGGAAATAGTTGGAAAAAGAACGGTGTATTTAGTTTAGACGAAGCAAGAATTTTTTATAATTTTTTAATTCAAATATTTTTTACTTAAACGGTGTAGTTTCAACATTATAAAATATAGCGAATTTTATATATTTTAAAATTAAAAAATATTAGCTTACTGAGCTTTTTTGGATTAGGACATTTATCTGCATAGTATCCTTTTTTGTCGCAGTTAAAACATGTCCCTTTAGAAGGACTTTTCAAATATTTTTTATGCAAAATTTTTTTATGAAAATGTTTTTCGTAAATTTCATCACGGGTTTTTCTCCTGTTTTCTCCATGAGGTTTTTTGAAAACCTTTTTAAAATGCTTTCTTTTTTCTCGAGATGGGGCGATAGGAGGGAGACCAAATTGCTGACAGAAATTTTCCATCTTATATTTGGCTGTCTTTCTATCTTTCATCTGTTGATTGATAAACTTTTGATCATTGCACATACTGATACCGAGTTTCTTTATTACGCTAGTAATGTTTCCGTAGGTATAACTATCGTAATCAAGTCTGCCGGTAGAATCAAGTAGTGAGTTCTTAACTTTTAGAGCAAACAAATGAGGGAGACCACCAATAAATTTCTCTTTCCAGTAAGGCTCATCAGAATCATCTCGTTGTAAAATACGAGACATAAAAACACTTTCATACTAATTATAATCTGACATGTTTGGACATCTCAAATTATTCAAATAATCAGAAACACGATTAATAATATTGGAAGGAGTTCTGATAAAATGCTTAATAATTGTATAAATCAAAGTATTAACACCATCAGAGATTCCTCGTCCTATGGTGGTATAAAAAACAGGCATTCCAGGGACATGTTTTTAGCTTACTGGGCTTTTTTAGATTAGGACATTTATCTGCATAGTGTCATTTTTTGCCGCAGTTAAAACATGTCCCTTTAGAAGGGTTTTTCAAAGATTTTTTATGCAAAATTTTTTTATGAAAATGTTTTTTTTTTGTAAATTTTATCACAGGTTTTTCTCCTGTTTTCCCATGAGATTTTTTGAAAACCTTTTTAAAATGCTTTCTTTTTTCTTGAGATGGGGCGATAGGAGGGAGACCAAATTGCTGACAGAAATTTCCCATCTCATATTTGGCTCTCTTTCTATCTTTCATCTGTTGATTATCTGTTGATTGATAAGCTTGTGATCATTGCACATACTGATACCGAGTTTCTTTATTACACTAGTAATATCGCCGTATGTATAACTATCGTAATCAAGTCTGCCGGTAGAATCAAGTAGCGAGTCTTTAATTTTTAGAGCAAACAAATGAGGGAGACCATCAATAAATTTCTCTTTTCAGTAAGGCTTATCAGAATCATCTCGTTGTAAAACACGAGACATAAAAACACATTCATACCAATTATAATCTAACATATTTGGACATATCAAATTATTCAAATAATCAGAAACACGATTAATAATATTGGAAGGAGTTTCAATAAAATGCTTAATAATCGTATAAATCAAAGTATTAACACCATTAGAGATTCCTCGTCCTATGATGATATCAAAAACAGGCATTTAATTTTAAAATATGTATTGCGTTAGAAAATTATAGATGGACCAGGACATCTAATTAGGTATTAACCTTTTTATTTATCTGATTGTCATTGTACAGTAGGTCCTTCTAATTGTTATGTATATATCTTATTGCGAAGACAAAAAATAAAAAGAGGAAAAAAGCATTAACCTTTTCCGATTGAATGTTACGCAGTTCCAAAGAAAAAATTGCGGACTCCTTATTTTATCCCTTTTGTTTTGATGAACAAAGAGAGAGCATGGAAAAAAAAATGCGCATCTAGTTCCGTAGGATGGAGCCATTAAGGCCATTGAGCCTTGAGGTGGATCCCTCCTTCCTCCATCAACGAAGAAGTCCCGTATAAAATATCCGAGTATACCGATAAGCTTCCGTGGGAATTATGAGCCCGCAGATTCATACTATAATCTCCGTTCGACAATTTCTCGTCTCTTTTATTGTTTTTATGCCTCAATGTTGCGAAAGATAAAAAAAAAAATTATGATGTCGTTGAATATTAAATCAACTTCTTTGTTTGATCGAGCTCGTGGCATTTCTGTCTGGTTTTCTTTGGTTTTATGCTATGTTAGTAGTTTCATTCACTGATGATGTTATATATGGTGGGACAGTACTTAAGGAGCTCAAAAATGACGGTCACACCGAATATCTCCATCAACGATGGGAACCTTGTGGTACAGGGGAAGACCATATTAACTGGAGTACCTGATAACATTGTGCTGACTCCGGGCTCAGGTTTGGGGCTTGTCGCTGGTGCTTTCATTGGTGCCACGGCTTCCAATAGCAAAAGCCTCCATGTGTTTCCCATAGGGGTTTTAGAGTAAGTTCTATTCCTTCTTTGATAATCCACTATGATGCATTCATGGATTTTATGAGTAGAATAAGTCATCTGCTGCGATTTATTCTGAATACTTGCAGTCAACTCTGCTAGCACATAACGATATTTAAATTCAATGCAAAATGAAACGGAATGGTTTGTTAAATACATAATATCCATTTGACATTATTTTATTTTATATTAGTTTTATGCAATGCCATAATTCATTTTAACTAAGTTTTTGAGTACATTAGTCTGGGTTCTACTTACTTATATGAATATTGGTTAAATGTTAAAATTTGAAGCAGCACAAATCTCAAACTGATTTGTGTGACAGGGGTCTTCGATTCATGTGTTGTTTCCGGTTCAAGCTGTGGTGGATGACTCAAAGAATGGGGACATCCGGGAGAGATGTTCCTCTGGAGACCCAATTCATGCTTGTAGAGAGCAAAGACGGCAATGAGGGAGTCCATGGAGATGACACCCCAACCATCTACACTGTCCTCCTCCCGCTCCTTGAAGGCCAGTTCCGTGCTGTTCTGCAAGGCAACGACAATAATGAGATAGAGATTTGCCTTGAGAGTGGTGAGTTGATCATGGCCATCAAAAAGTATCTGGTGTAGGCACTACACACCTTTCCTGTCATACCATTATTTTTTAGGGCTATATCTTCCGTTATTGAGTCCCATCCCGCTGCCACTAGAGGAGACAAACCTGTCATGTGGGGTGGAGCTGACACTAATGCAAACACAATCCGGCTGGAGAAACCACTGAATGACTCTATGATTCAAAGGAATCAATTTAATGGAGTTTATAGCATTTGGAGAAGAAAAAGTAGTCGAAAGAATGGGAACGACTTGTTTTTTGTGGTGTGTGATTGGTTTTGCAGGAGATACTGCTGTTGAGACAAGTCAAGGCCTTCACCTTGTCTACATGCATGCTGGAACCAATCCCTTTGAAGTTATCACCCAGGCTGTGAAGTGAGTCCTTTTAGTTCCCTTGACTGATTTTCTTTTCCTGCATTTAAATCGATTTCTTTCTTTTTTCATCTTGTCAAAAATATACTGAAAGCTACTTGTGTTTCAGCTTTTCTGTTGTTAACAATATCAGAAGGATCTTGGATTAGGACATTCTTTTTTATCCCTACTTTCTAGAGAATGAATCATGACTTCTTAGTTGTTGTTCTTTAAAACAGGGCTCTAGAAAAATACATGCAAACTTTTCTTCATCGCGAGAAGAAAAAGGTAATAAAACCTCTGTTTGTTTATGGTCAATTAGCATAACACAAAACTTAAGAGTGCAGAAATGATTGAAAATAGAAATTTGAATGAAAAGCAAGTTGATCCGTTAATTATAAGATATGTCAGGATGATTCTCTTTATAATCTTGCGCCAATTCTATGCAGTTGCCTTCTTTCCTCGACTGGTTTGGCTGGTGCACATGGGATGCTTTCTATACCGATGTCACTGCTGAGGGTGTTGAAGAAGGGCTTAAAAGGTAATTCAATGCAGAGATTTTCTTTGCCACACTTGTTTTTTAAATTCAAAAGTAACAATCATAGAATTTTAGTCGCTGAGTTGTACTCTGAAACAATTGCAGCTTATCCGAGGGAGGGACGCCTCCAAAATTCCTAATTATAGATGATGGCTGGCAACAGATTGAAAATAAACCCAAGGATTCTAATACTGTTGTACAAGAAGGAGCACAGTAAGATCCGTCTCTCTCTCTCTCTCTCCCCCGCCCCCCCCCCCCCCCCCCCCCCCCCCCCCCCCCAAAACACAAAATGCATGCACACTTTGAGTGAAGTGGTACATAACATGATTACTTATCTTGTTTTTTTTCCCAACAAGGACTCTCCATATTGGGTAATTTTTCCCTTCATTTAGTAATTTTCTTGTCAGTGATGTAGTATAGGAGAGCTGGGAAGCATTGAGTTACGGTTTTATTTGTTTTGAGACTCCTTGTTTTTCAATTGGAGGTGCTATTAAGCTGGCATAATAAAATCCATTATAAAGATTTGACAGCAATCAGTTTTATGATGATGTCTGTTGAGCTTCTCAGGATAGTCAGTATAATTTCTACGTATGAACCCCGTTTTCGATCACCAACTAGAATTGTGAAGCGAAACCAAAGAACCAGATAGTTTTAACCCAGTAGGTATCTAGGGGTTCATTTTCCTGTGGCCAATGTCTTCCACTTGTGGATAGATGATAGCTTCAGCCCGTGGTGGAGATTTGGAGTGCCATGGATGAGGGTTTAGTTATCCCAATCTTTCTAAACAAAAGCTGACAGAAGGGTATAGCTTTGGTACATGCACTGTTATGAGTCCTGAGATGCAACTATTTCAATCAGTATGTCCTGAAGGTTCATACTGAAACTTTTTCTTGAACTTTAGCATAACATAGTATAGTATAAGTTGGATCTATTTTCATTCTTATTTTGCATCTACTTTTGCTCACCTTACCTAAAGGCTGAATTTTTTTGAAGAACTTTGGCATTGGATCAATCTTTATTTTGGCTGTGCATGTGCATAACATAGTATGGTATAAGTTGGATCTATTGTCATTTTTCTTTTGCATTCATTTTTCCCTCCTGAACTTTTTGTCTTAATCAAAGCTGTTAGTTATTGATTCATTGACGAATTTTTTGGATGCAGGTTTGCTAGCAGGCTGACAGGAATAAAAGAGAATACAAAATTTCAAAAGAATGGCGAGAACAACGACCAGGTCCCAGGCTTGAAGCAAGTTGTAGATGAAGCCAAGCAACATCGCAACGTCAAGTAAGTGATACCAGCTGATCTTCTGGCTAGTATTGTTGCATTTCACATATGCATAATCCCCGACAACAGCTAAGAGCTGCAAACCATTCTCCTAAATGGCCTGGCCAATATCTACTTGCCACAATCCTACATGGACTGGTTAAATTTTGCATCAGAAGCTCTCATTGCACATTATTGCCGCTCATGAAAATATTTGATTTTCTTCCAATTAAACACAGAGATTGGGGAGATTTGAAAAGTTATATTGTCCCAAACTAAAATGAATAAATATTATGTTATGTGCAACAATGTGCACTATATATCTTCTATTCCATGGCTTCTCAATATGCTATTGCTTTAATTAATTCTAAAACTTGCGGTCATAGTCTGGAGTCTGGACACTAGGGAGAAATTTATTTATTTCTATGACGGGAGTTAGAAAACCTGTAACTATTCCTACACAGGTAGTTTAGAACAGAATATCCCTCCCAGCAAGGAGGAAAGAGTTAAATAATTTTGAAGTATAATATTGTTCAAAAAGTGGTTCAATCTCTGTAGTGCCTTTCATTCGAGAACTTTGAAGATGAGTGTTTTAATGGACCAAAAAGTACGGTGAGATTGGATTTGCTTTGATTCCTTTATAAGGAAAGAACATTCCTAGGAAATAGGGTACTTTACTCATGTCATGTGTGTAATTGCTGTTGTTTGTTTGTGCAGATATGTGTATGTCTGGCATGCTCTAGCTGGTTACTGGGGTGGAGTGAAACCAGCAGCTGCTGGTTTGGAGCACTATGACACTTCTCTTGCATACCCGGTGCAGTCCCCTGGTGTAATAGGAAACCAACCGGACATAGTCATGGACAGCTTGGCTGTTCATGGTCTGGGCCTGGTGCATCCGAAGAAGGTTTTCAACTTCTATAATGAGCTTCATGCATACTTGGCTTCGTGTGGAGTAGACGGAGTAAAAGTTGATGTGCAGAACATTATCGAGACTCTGGGTTCTGGCCATGGCGGAAGGGTTTCTCTTACACGTAGCTACATCCAGGCCCTAGAGGCCTCAATTGCTCGGAACTTCCCCGAGAATGGATGCATTGCTTGCATGTGTCACAACACAGATGGGATGTATAGTGCCAAGCAGACTGCTGTTGTGAGAGCTTCTGATGACTTTTACCCTCGGGACCCTGCTTCCCACACTATCCATATTTCCTCTGTTGCTTACAATTCACTCTTCCTTGGGGAATTTATGCAACCTGACTGGGATATGTTCCATGTAAGTAAAAGTAAATAATTTTCTGCCTTTAATAATTGCTTGTTTATCAACCCTGGGCCCTGATGGGTTTAAGCTGATGTTTGCAGAGCCTACACCCTGCAGCAGATTATCATGGTGCTGCTCGTGCAATTGGTGGATGCCCAATATATGTTAGGTATTGCGCAGGGAAATAAAAGTTGCATAATTGTAATGGGAGTTACTTTTGTGTTGTTTATTACATATGATTATAAGAAGTTTTTAATCAAACTGTTTACTTATTTTTCATAGTGATAAGCCTGGGAATCACAACTTTGAACTTCTGAAGAAACTGGTCCTCCCTGATGGTTCAGTTCTCCGTGCCCAGCTACCCGGTAGACCCACCCGTGACTGTCTCTTTTCCGATCCAGCTAGAGATGGAACCAGGTTTGTTACTCTTTTCCATATTCATTGAATTGAGCCAACATAAAGAGATTCACCAAAAGTACTCATTAAACATTTTATTTGGCAGCTTACTCAAAGTATGGAACATGAACAAATGCTCTGGAGTAGTAGGTGTGTTCAACTGTCAAGGTGCAGGATGGTGCAAGATTGAAAAGAAGACTCGCATCCATGATGCATCTCCCGGTACACTCACTTGTTCTGTCCAGGTTGCTGATGTTGAACTCATGGATCAGGTTTCTGGTGCCAATTGGAATGGGGAGACATTAGTTTATGCATATGGATCGGGTAATTAATTTCATCTTTGGGCTCATATATCTTTTCAAAATGAGGAATTCTTGGAAAAAAATTCTAATTTTCAACGATCGATTCTGAAAATTCCTAACCAAACTCTACATCCTGAATTTTAGGTGAAGTGATTCGCTTGCCAAAAGGTGCTTCAGTGCCTGTGACACTGAAAGTTCTCCAGTATGAACTTTATCACTTCTGTCCTCTTAAGGTGAGTCTTTGTGAACACCATTTCTAAGCTTATTTTTTTATTATTATTTCTCAACCTGCTCCTAAAAAATACTTAATTTTCTGATTCTTTGTAATGCAGGAAATCACATCCAGCACTTCATTTGCGGCAATAGGCTTGCTTGACATGTTCAACAGTGGTGGTGCTGTGGAGCAGGTAGAGATCCATGTAGCTTTGGACAGGAAACCCGAGCCCTTTGATGGTGAAGTTTCCTCAGAACTGACCACTTCTCTAGGTGAGAATCGATCTCCAACTGCAACAATTGCCCTCAAAGTCCGGGGATGTGGACTGTTCGGTGCATACTCTTCCCAGCGTCCATTGAAGTGCAGAGTGGGAAATGCTGAGACTGATTTCAACTATGATTCTGCGACCGGCTTGGTAACCTTTAACCTCCCAATCCCAGAAGA
This sequence comes from Platycarya longipes, assembly GCA_036559045.1. NCBI lineage: Eukaryota > Viridiplantae > Streptophyta > Magnoliopsida > Fagales > Juglandaceae > Platycarya > Platycarya longipes. The sequence continues at coordinate 4,327,300 of CM071798.1, forward strand.
AGAGATGTATAGATGGCCTATAGAAATCCAAGTTTAAGTAGTACTTCAAATGCAATGATATTTGTCAACTAGAAACATCCCACTATTAGGGAGGGGGGGCTGGAGTTGGGGTTAGGGTTTAGGTTCTGATGGTCTTTATTTACTGCAGAGAGAGCGAGGTGAAGCCTAGAATAACTCGGACGAACGATGTTGGTAGTCCGTTTCTCTTTTAATAAAAAATGCTTATCTGAAATATCCATTACAAGGTTAAGACACTGATTGCATGAATTTATGGTGCTTTCCTAAAGGCTAAATGAAACACTGGTTCCATGGCCTGGCTTCGTCTTTCAAAACTGGGATCAAACTTGTAGCTACTGACCCTTATAGTAGTACTAAACAGAAGGAACAAGGAAAAACAAGACACATGTCCATGGGTTAGTGGAGTGGTCAAATAATAAATTCTGGTGATGAACTAATTAATAATCAGTGCTTGTGATTTTCTAGTTTCTAAGATGCTTATTTACACCATGTAAAAAAAAAATGTTCTCATTGAAAAAGTAGATAAATATGAAATTTATATAAAATAAAATAATTATTTATAACTCCATCCAATCTTTTTTAAATGGAGTGCACTCCAAATTGTTTACGTCAGTGTGGATGTGGTGCTTATTGCTGAAAATGGTATTTGTATATTTCTTTTCAAGTCATTACACATAGAGGTGAAGGTCGAGACTCCTTCTTATATAAAGTCTATGAAAGAATATTTCCTAGAATAACAGAATTGTACAGCTGGTGCCATGCATGGTGCGTGAGCTATAGTGGGTGATTTGTTGAGACTTATAATCTGGCAGATGCTAGTCATGTTCTACTTCTAGAAGGTGTTGGTGAATGCTTTGCATCACTGTGAGCTGCATGGCATGCATGAGTATTGTTTGTTGCTTTTAACACTTTATGCCTCTCAGAGCTGACTCTTGAAGTAGCGAGTGTCTCCAAATGGGCTTTGTATCCTGGCCAGATGATCAGGGTCAGCACATGGGTTGCACTGGCTAGTTTGACAAGCGAACATGTGTAGACTTCAACGGCCTCTTCCAATTGCATGGCCTGTGTATCTACTTGCTAAATTTCAGAGAGTGCTGAAGTGATCCGGTAGTACTACTAGCTATCCAAAATCTTGGAATTATCACCTGAAATGAGAATATTCATGTCATCAATTGATGCAAGTTTTTTTTTTTCATTTTTTAATGTCAGAACCTCTCTAAGGTAGGGCCACTCATCCCTACAGAGTAAACTTTGATCCTATATACCGTATTCTTAGAAGTCTTCCTATATAAAATTGATTAAATTGTTGACCTTTTACTAGAAGATGTGGTCTCAAAGAATTATTTGCACTCTAAGTGTTAAAGTTTAGACTTTGAAGAAAATAATATCCTAAAATCAAAATCTTTATCACTTGAGTCAACTCATTGGGATTAATGCATGATGCAAGTTATATCTCGACATATATATATATATATATATATCTCTCTCTATATATATATAACACATGATATATAATAAATAAAAAGCTGATCATATCGTGGCGTACTTTTCACTTAAATAACAAGCCATAATCATCTTGTTGATGTTGTAAAAATCGATCAACAGGTCGGAGAGGGAGAAAAAATAATTCCTAACCTATTGGTGCTATTTGAGTTTCGTTTGGAGTCATTTGGGACCTCTAACGAGATAGTGGTGCGGCTGTCGCGTACATTAATAACAGATAAAATAAATATATATAGATACAAGATTTACATGATTCGGTGTAAGGTCTACGTCTATTGACGTTTGAGAGAGGGGGAATCTACTATAATGAGTATTTTTACAGTCTCTCATATTTCACAGTACAAGAAAAAATATAGACATCAATTGGAGCTCTCGAATACCCCTAAAGAGAAGAAAACTGAAGGAGATGGGTTGTTGCGGAAGTGAGTCGATGAGACGATCTTATATTCATATGTCTGAGACTTTTTACAGACTATTGGGTTGTATGTGCTGTGATTCGGTAATGAGACTAGGCCCGAAATCCTTCGCGTGCCAATAACCCCTGACAGACACTATACTTCTGCACCCCCTACTCTTGATTTCCTCACCTACCCCTGACACTTCCCATGACTCCTTTTTGGTCCCCTGGTGGTCTTGTCTCTTAATGTAATGAGTAGTTGGTTGGGGCTCACTGCTATTTTCTCCCTCACAGTACCCTGCGAATTTTCAGCAAAAATACTTTGGTGGAAATTTTCTTGAAACACTTACTATCCAGACTTTGAGAAAGCGGTAGTTCAACTTCTGAGCCTAAGGGAAGAAAAATATAAAAAATATTTTATCAAGAGAATGCCGTAATGTGCTGATATCCCAAAATTTCCAATAGCATAGAATGCAAGTGCAGAGTTTGGTTAAGGCAGGAGGTAGTCTTGATCACGAGCGTGAGACTGCAGTGTTTCGAGGTGGTGGGAGATAGGCTCAACCACAAGTGTGGGAGCGCGGCACGCAAGCGTGGTGGGAGATGGACTTTACCGCATGCATGGGAGTGCGAAGCTTAAAGGTAGCGAGAGATGGGCTCGATCGCAAATATGAGAGTGTGGAGCTCAATGGTAGCTGTAGATGGACTCGACCGCAAACGATTGCTTGGTGCCTTTGTTTTATTCTGTCACGGTTTTCTTTTTGCACCTGAGTTTTTCTTCATCTCTCATTTCTTTTTTTTTTTCACCCTACGAATTATCACCATCGAGAGAAGGTGGTGGGAATTCTGTCTCGATATCGTGTACCTCGAACTATGAAGAGGTGACAATTTGTCTCCTGGGCTCGCGGTAACAAAAACCTGCAACAAACAATTATTAGTAAAGTGTGGTAAAGTGCCAATATTTCAAACACTTACGATAACAATCCGATAGTGATGCGAAGGTTTACGAGTGTGCTCGGGTTAGGGTTTGAGTCTCGATCCCGTCCGTCGTTGGCGTCCTGAGCTGGCGACGGAGATGGAGATGGGTGAATCGGCGTGCAAGGGTTTACGAGTGGGCAAGGGCTCAGGGTTTACGAGTGGGCAATTTTTGTTGTCTCGAGTTGGCGATGGAGATAGAGATGGGGGTTTACGAGTATGCTCAAGTTGAGGCTCTAGCCTCGAGCTGCGATTCGCTGGCGAATTGGCGTGTGAGGGTTTACGAGTGGGCGAGGGCCCAGGATTCGATCCCGCAATTTGCTGGCGAATCAGCGTGCGAGGGCTTACAAGTAGGCAATGGCTCAAGACTCAACTCCGTGATTCGCTGTCTTGGCAGTGTAGATAGAGATAGGCGAATCGACGTGCGAGAGTTTACAAGTGAGTAAGAGCCTAAGACTTGACTTTGCGATTTGTTATTTTGGCAGTGGAGATAGAGATAGGCGAATCTGTGTGCAAGGGTTTATAAGTGGGCAAGGGCCCAAAACTTGACCCCGCGATTTGCTGTCTTGGCGTTGGAGATAGAGATAGGCGAATTGGCATGCGAGGGTTTACGAGTGGGCAAGAGCCCAGGAGTCGACCCCGCGATTCGCTGTCTTGGCGAAGGAGATGGAGATAGGCGAATGAATGTGCGGGGTTTACGAGTGGTCAAGGGCCCAAGACTCGACCCTACGATTCGCTGTCTTGATGATGGGGTTTACAAGTATGCTCGGGTTAGGACCCTAACCTTGAGTCTCGATCCCATGGAGAATCGGTGTGCGATGGTTTATGAGTGGTCGAAGGACTAGGACTTAACCCCATGATTCGCTGGCGAATCGGTGTACGGGAGTTTACGAGTAGGCAAGAGTCTAGGACTCGACCCCGCGATTCGCTGTCATGGCGATGAGGATTTACGAGTATGCTCGGGCTGAGGCCTTAACCTTGAGCCTTGACCCCATGGTGAATCGGTGTGCAAGGGTTAACAAGTGGGCGATGATCCAGGACTCGACTCTATGATTTGTTGGCGAATTGGTGTGCGAGTATGTACGAGTGGGTATCGGCCCAAAACTCGACCCCACGATTTGTTGGCATCTCATGTGACGAGAGCGCGGAGCTCGTTCCATCACGGGAGAAGTGCTGTCGCTTTGCACTGCAATAAATAATTTCATTAGTAGAAAAAACGCATTCACAGGATGTGAGTGATACCAACTGAAGATCTTGAGTCGTTGTAGTCGATTTTCGTGAACTTGTGGTGGTTGCATCTGAGCCCGTGCATGCTTAGTCTGAGTTGGGTGTGTTGCTAGCCTAGGTCCATGCATGTGTAGTTGGAGCGTAAAAATTGTCAAAACCAATCCCTCAGATCTGCCCAGTTTTAAGTTTTTGTGATTCGAGGTGGTCAATAACTTGTCCAAACAATAAAAAGGAAGAGCAGACAAATACCGAACGGGAGAGACTTGGTTAGCAAGTCCCGAGCAGGAGATGTATGCCGTGTATAAGTCCGTGAGTGGAGTTTCTTGTATGCATAGTGAAGCGTGTTTCCCGAGGGTGAAGTTCGTGAAATGAGTCCAAGCATGGTGCAATGCTTAGGAGTGGATCTTGAGTGGGTGAAGGTGCACGTTGAGTGTATGAAGTGATGTCCCGAGTGTGCGGTGAGCTGGGTGTGGTGCGAGTGATCCAAGTGCAAGCATAGTGAGGTCCATGTGCATATTCATGCTGTGGGTTACATGAGGGATCATCACGAGTGGGTGAAGCGACCAAGGGTTCATGGTCCCGAGTGAGTGAGGTGAGTCTATGGTCCCCAGTGGTTTAGGTGATCCTATGAAGGTGGGCTCACGGGAATGGGTCATAGAATGGTTCAATGAAGGTGATCCCGAGATTCCGTGAAGGAGAGCTCATGGGTGAAGGTGAGTGATTGGGAAGGACTCCTGAGCGGTGGTGTCCCGAGGGTGGTTTGAGGTCCGCCCGTGAGGCGGGTGGCCAAAACGATGGTGTCTCGTGTGTGGCGAGGCTACCACGACCCCGTGGTCCCGAGTGGGTGATCCCTATGGTCAAGAGTGGAGTTGTGTGTGAGGGGACTCTCGCGAGGTGAGTGCCCCGAATCTCGCCGCCCATCAAATGAGAATGTAGGAGATCTCCATAGGGGCGGCAGAAATCGTCGCTGACTCTCCTAGTGGTGGCAGTTGGTCCAACTGTGCGACAGAGGAGCTGGGCTCACGCCCTTGTTGCATGAAGGGACGTGGGAGTGGCCGTGACCTTCCTAATGAGATGGCCGGCCAGTCCTTGGTTTGTCGAAAACAGAAACTGCCAACACCTACGGGGCTCGTGGCGTGGTGTTGTGAGCTTTGGAGAGGCATATCGGCATGCTCCCGAGGGGTGCCTTGGTGCACCACTGTTCACAACCCTCGAAAATAGGGGTTGGGGTCGCTAGGACAGAAGCTACCAGCTGTTGAAGTAGTGACTGCCGGTAGTCCAACCGAGCTCGACACACAGTGCTATGAGGTTTGACCTAGCTCACGACACCGTGAAGGTACTATGTATATACACAGTACCTTTTCATGCATGCACAATAACTGTTCATGCATGGGACGTGGGCTGTCATTGTGAATTTTAAGTGCATAGTGCCATCCCGAGTGGTTATGTAGCTACTGTGCACGTGCATAGTAGCTTTGCATGCATGCACAATATTTGTGCATGCATGGGATGTGGACGTGCACTCTAAGTGCACAGTGCAGTCCTGTGCACCCTTTAAACTATGGTAGTATTGTGTACCTAAGTGCAAAGCGTTCACCCACTAGTTCCTCGAGATTGAAAGTGTCCCAAGTACTTGCCTAAGTGCAATGTCTGAGTGAATAAGTAACAAAATTATTCTCGCCCAAACAAAAGGGGCGAGAAAGACCTTTCCCCTGGGCGAGAATTTTTCCTGCTTTCTCCATCTTTATAATTATAAAAAATGAACAGGCATTGAAAATACTTAATTGGTGGGGTGAGGGGGCGCTATTTGCATGTCTGGCAACTTATTCAGTGTGCCGAGAAAGACCTCTTAACTGTTGATATCGTAAAAATCAATCAAGAGGGTGGGGCGGGAGAAAGAATCATTCTTAGTCCACTGGTGCGATTTGAGCTTCGTTTGAAGTTGTTTGGGACCTTCGACGAGATTAATCGAGTACAGCTGACGTGTACATTAATAATAGATAAATGAATAGAAATAAACATAAGATTTATATAGTTCAACATAAGGCTTACGTTTACGGGTGGTTGAAGGAAATTTATTATAATGAGTATTTTTATAATCTCTCATATTTTATCGTATAAGAGAAAATATAGATATTAATAGAAAAAATTCTTTTAATTGGAACTCTCAAATATCTTTGAAGAGAAAGAAAATTGAATGAGATGAGTTGTTGCGAAAGATTGTCGATGAGCCAATTTTTTATTTGTCTGTCTCAAGATTTTTATAGAATATTAGATTGCGTGTGCTGTGATTCGGTGATGGGACTAGGCCAAAAATCCTTTGTATGCCGAATAACCCCCCTACAGCCACTCTACTTCTGCAACCCCTGCTCCCGATTTCTTCACCTGCCCCTCACACTCTTTATGCCTCCATTTTGGTCCCCTAGTAGTCTTCTCTTAATGTAATGAGTAGTTGGCTTAGGCCCACTGCTATTTCCTCCCTCACATATCTCATGATCATTCTCATCGAATAATAATTCCTTGTGCTTTGGAGTATCTTTCCTCTTCCGCACACAAGTTAATGGCGCGCGAATTAATCATGGGGCAACAAAGACATGATCATCATCAGTTCCCATTTTTGTTTACCATGATGATGATCATAATTATCTCTTTCAATAATATTATTTCATGTTATAGCAGCGCTTTGCAGGAAGATCATGATCGTCACCTGCTTGCAGGTCCTTATAATGGTCCTTATGATCATGAATCTCATCAGGGGTATGATTCTCAAGCATATCCTTCGTATAACTTCATGATCAGGACCATTTTGAACGACGAGTTTAAGGAGGACTTGATCGAGGAAATAACTCATGATGTCCTGAGTTTGAAGAGGCCGCTTGATCATAGAGTGGATAGCAATTCTTCTTCGGTTAAAACAGTAATTAATGTGAACGATTTTGAAGCTCAAGGTGATGATCATGGTACTCATCATGATCACGACACAGAGGTACGTACTGATCTTAATTAGATTTATAATTAAGATCAACCCTAAAAATACAAATAATTATTGTATATTTAATTAATTTGCTTGAACTATATATACGTACGATGGTCTTTCCTTCAAGTCTAGTTTTGGGATTCCGTTTATTGGACTGCAACCAATCATATGTACGTGGCAGTACCGGATGTCTAATGCTAATCTAACAAGTAACTATACATACAGAATTTATATAATATCATGTGATCTGACTTTTCTTTTAAATAGAGTACTGTGTTTATCTAAATTTGAAACTCAAACAGAATATTTTCTATTTAAAGTGACACTAATTAACTGTAAAATTAGGAGTTGTAAAATAATCCCGTATATAATTAAAATTAATATTTTATTATAAAATGTTGATGTAGTGCATGCAAACTCTCTGATCCTCTTCCTTTTTATATATGTGAATTACTAAAAAAAAAAAAAAATTATTTATTTACGATCATTTATTATTCACAAATGGTTTATTTAATCGCTAATATATAGTCTGTTTTAATAGTAAATATTAATTTTTTTTTCTAGTGAATATTCTTTTGGTTGTAGCTAATTTCAGGCATTTAAGAAGGCTTGGGCGGTAGCGTGCTCATTATCTGAAGGAGTTGTTGTTCTGGTGGTGCCTTATAAAAAATATGGTCTTAAGCCAATCAGATTCTCAGGTCCTTGCAAATCTGTTCTTATTATGCAGGTATATACATGAATCATGTATATATATATATATATCATTTATTGATATATACTTCTTACTTCTTGTGTCTGATATATATATATATATATATATATTAAAATCGTCAGATTTTTGGAACCATAGAAGCATCTGAGGATCAATCAGACTACAGCCAAGATGGTAGGCACTGGTTGGTGATTGAGAGAGTTGAAAATTTATTAGTCGAAGGTGGCGGAACCATCGATGGCAATGGGAAAATATGGTGGCAAAACTCATGCAAAATCAACTCAACTCTGGTATATATGCAAGCCAAGCTAGCGAGCTAGCTGGCAAAACCCAATAATATTTACGTTTTCATCAATTTATTCCTAATTTTTTGCCCCAGTCAAAAGTGCTGATGACCATTCGTATTCATGTTTCATTGTCTGTGGCAGCCTTGCAAGCATGCACCGACGGTATGTTTTTTTTTTTTCTTCCTTTATTTATTGGGGAATGGAATTCTTTTTGATATTATATATATTATGTGTCTTCATTCTTGAGCATGCAGCTAGCGTTACATTATTAATACATGCATTAACAAGTAAATATTATTTGTTATATTTGTGAAATTATTACTTATCTCAAAATCTTAAATTGATGAAAAGATATAAATTTTATTATCTTATATTTTAATATTTTTTCTTACTTATGAATCAGATTTTTCCTAAATTAATAAGCCAAATAAATGAAATATTTAATTAAATGAGATTGAATATAGAGTCAAAATTTAAACTTAGGCCGATTTTTGTTTCGATATAATGTGAAATTACTACTTATCTTAAAAGTTTAAACTGATTAGAAAAAATAGATTTTATTATTTTATATCTTAACAATATTGACTAATATGTCATCATATATATTATAAATAATAGATGAGTAAACCATATATATATATATATATAATATAGATTAGTAAACCACTACAATTACTTCCAGCTTATTGATCTTCGATCTGGCAATTATGCAATATGTACGTACGTACTGTTGGTAATTGGCAGGCAATAACCTTCTATGAATGCACAAATTTGATGGTGAGGAACCTGAAGATCCAAAACGCCCAACAAATTCATGTTTCTTTTGAAAGATGCATGAATGTTCAAGCTTCCTATCTCATTGTAACTTCTCCAGAGAAAAGCCCCAACACAGATGGAATTCATGTTACACGTACTCAAAACATCCACATATCAAGCTGTATTATACAAACAGGTATATATATATGTATGTACGTCAACATGTATATATATATATGTGACTAAATTAATAATCAAGTACTTAAATTGGACTAATTTGATTCACTGATCAGTAATTTGTTATGTTTGAAAACTAGGGGATGATTGTATTTCTATTGTAAGTGGATCCCGAAAGGTGCTTGTCACGGAAATAGCCTGTGGACCAGGTCATGGAATCAGGTTTCAAATTGATCTATATATACTGTACAAACTATAAGAAAAAAAGTTTTTTTTTTTTTTTTGGTAAATAATCTTTTTTATTATAATTAATTAATTATAAATATTTATTTTTCTTATATATAATGAGAATAACTTACTCCAGTACTTCCATGCATGATATCAATCAAAATGTACTAATATTATTTTAATTATCTCAGTATCGGGAGCTTGGGCTCTGGAAATTCGGAAGCTCATGTATCAGAAATATTAGTGGATCGAGCTAAGCTCTCTGGAACCACAAATGGAGTGAGGATCAAGACATGGCAGGTACCTCGTACGTACTAATTTGTATATGCTAGTCTTTCATTTTCTAATTTATTTATATATATATATATATATATATAATATTCTCTCTTTCTTGGATCAAAATCTCCAATTTAGAGGGTTGTAGGAGGGAGATAATTATATGAGATGAGGCTAATTAATTACAACATTAATATTAAATATTTAATGTGACTAACCCAATTCATATCATGATGTCAATATTTCTGTACTTATGAAGTTCTGAGTGTAATTAATTAATTAATTAATTATATAGCAAGTATATTAATCAAGTCCATAAATTTAATTAATTTATTTGTCCAACATTGAGCAGGGAGGGTCAGGAAATGCAAGCAACATCAAATTCCAGAACGTTGAAATGGATAATGTGACTAACCCAATAATAATAGACCAAAACTACTGTGACCCATATCAAGAATGCAAAGAACAGGTAAAATATCAATCTTTGTCCCACAATTCCACATCATGTAATATATATATATATATATTCATCATGATCTCTGTAATTGACAAAATATCTGTATTCTGCTTGCAATTGATTTAATTATGGCACAGCACTCAGCTGTTCAAGTAGAAAATGTGATTTATGAGAACATTAAGGGGACAAGCGCTTCTGATGTGGCCATTAAATTGGATTGCAGCAAGAGCTTTCCATGTCGGGGGGTTTTGTTGCAAAATATTAACTTGGAAGGTGGTGGAGGGAAAATAGTAAAAGCTCTGTGCCGTAACGTGAATTTGGCTGCCAAAGGAATTGTATCCCCAAACTGCCCTCAAGAAAGCCATTGTACAATATGACACTCATGATGACTTGCCATTTATAATGTATATCTTGTCATTTTTCGTCTTATAGTTTAATTTTAATTTTAATTTTTTTTATCATTTTATTGACAAATATAGCTACGTGACATGTAGTAATTCGTGGCAGCTACTATTCATGTAACTGGTAATTTATGAGATCAATCACTTAAAATTGACGACTACTAATTAATGTTGGACTTGCATATGATAAGGAATGACCAAATTCAGTGAATGTGTGATTTTATTTTATATTGTTCTCTATTAATTTTTTTTATAACAGGTTCACATAAAGTGGGAGAAAATTGTATTCATTATTTAGATTTCTCCCAATATTTTGGACAGTTTTATATATTAGTCGCTTAAATGGACAACTAATCAAAATATGTCATATCAACAAATTTGAGGAGAGATGATGAAATATAATATAAAAAATGGAATTTTCTCTTTATATAAGATTGTCATGCTCAAATTCACTGACCAAAACCTTTGGATCGCTCAAACCCTAATGTCACAAAACATATCACAACAACTATGCTAAAAGGGTAACAACCAAACAGCAATAAAAGAATGGCATATTGGAGTTTAGCACCAAGAAATGGCATATATGAACTATAAAAGATGTTCAACTATAGCTAAAAGCCTTTTGCTACAGGATGTTACGATTTCCTCATCTGGTATAGGTTAGGAATGATTACAGAATGAAAACCAAGATGGTATGGGAAAAGCAGATTAAAAAACAAGGTAACTATATTCCAAATTCAAGTCAAGAAAATTGGATGATCTAGCAAAGGATGAAGTGTATATCTTGAGATTTTGGAATTCACATTAAAAATGTTGGGAGAAATCTAAATAAGGAAAATAATTATTTCTCATTTTGTACGAACCTATTAGAAAGGAATTGAATAGAAAAAAATATAAAGCAAAATTACATGCTCATAAAAACAAATACTAATCACACACTCTCCAACATTATGAAATTGTGAGTATGATTGGATCTATTATGAAATTGTGAGAGCCGAATGTTCTACTTACTAAGTTGGACCTTACTTTTCTTATGATTTTAGAATAGTATTAGAGTGGAGCCACATTCATAGCACTCACTCTCACATATTACTGTTTATTACTGTTTACATGAACAATAATATGTAAGAGTGAATATTATGAGTGTGACTTCATTCTATAATTTTTTATAATTTTAACAAGTCTGTTTTAACAAAGTGATTGATATGGAATAGAAGCCCAGCCCAAGATCTTTTAGGACTTTGCATGTTGCATGCGATCGTACAGAGAAACAACCATAGAATAGCCCACGCAGTCCACTCTCGGCTCACGGAAAAAGTAACCCACACAGTGACAGAGCCAGCTACTTAACCCAGTCCAGTCTTCACTAACCTTCGTAACCAAACACCATCCTAATCGGCTAATCCATCCTTAAAACCCTAGCCCCTCCCCCGCCACTCCCCCTTCACGAATAAAAGCCTCTCGTATTCTCGGGTTTCTCTGAATCTCTATCCCTGACCCTCTCTTGAGTATTTAATCCCCCCCAGTTTCATTCCCGATTGCCAACCATGGCTGAGCGAGGAGGAGAACGCGGTGGCTTTGGTAGAGGGTTCGGTGGTGGTCGCTCAAGAGGAGATCGTGGACGAGGTGGCCGTCGTCGTCCCCGCCGTGACGAGGAGGAGAAGTGGGTACCGGTAACGAAGCTCGGCCGTCTCGTGAAGTCCGATAAGATTAAGTCCCTTGAGCAGATCTACCTCCACTCCCTCCCCATCAAGGAGTACCAGATCATCGACCAGCTCTGCCCTGGCCTCAAGGACGACGTCATGAAAATCATGCCGGTCCAGAAGCAGACCCGGGCCGGACAGAGGACCCGATTCAAGGCATTTGTTGTCGTCGGTGACTCCAACGGCCACGTCGGACTTGGCGTCAAGTGCAGCAAGGAGGTCGCCACGGCCATTCGTGGTGCAATCATACTGGCTAAGCTTTCCGTGATCCCCGTGAGGAGGGGTTACTGGGGAAACAAGATTGGGAAACCACATACGGTGCCGTGTAAGGTGACCGGGAAGTGTGGGTCCGTTACGGTGCGCATGGTACCTGCGCCACGAGGGGCCGGAATTGTGGCAGCTAGAGTTCCGAAGAAGGTCCTACAGTTCGCCGGGATCGAAGATGTATTTACCTCGTCTAGAGGGTCAACAAAAACCCTCGGAAACTTCGTAAAGGTTTGTCTCTTTCATTTATCGATTTATTTGAGTTGTTCCCAGCATTCCAAAATAAGAAAGATATGTGTATTATTTAATGATTTTTAATTCGTGGAATCTCTATTCGTCTTAGGTTTCGATCCTTCTAGGTATTTAATGGGTTTGGATTGAAAATAATTGCTTTGAAAGAATGTGTTGCTGTTTGTTGCTCATTGCTAAATGTTAAAGCATCTTCCGATTACAGTTTATCGACTTAATTTACGTAGGTCTATAATGGCTATGCCTATTTCATTCTCATGAATGAAAGTTATCTTACTTATCAATAAAAAAAATTACGTAGGTCTTTAATAATTTAACGGTAATAATTTTGTTTAAATATGTTTTATTGTTCTCTTAATTTTTGGACGTTTATGATTTTTACATGGTGAGATAGAAGCCGAAATGGAAGTATGAAAATGAGAGGCAGTCGAGGGGTGCACTATTGAGATAAAGCTTGATACAATTTCACCACCTACACATAAAACAGTGTTAACGAGGGCTAGCACTGGAGTTTGTGTGAAATACTCTGGACATTACTGTGTTAATACATTTTTAGTTAAATTTAATGGACTATTTGATTCTCTATTTGTGTATTTGCTCTGTTTTTAATCTTTTAAACTTCCTTTAAGATCTTATATTTGTTTGTGTTTTGGTTTCGCTTGTATGTGATATCATTGATATTCAATCTTGGATTTATGGTGACAGTCTGTTTCGGTGATAGTCGGTTCAGTGGCTTGCACTCTTCAAATTACGAATTCTTCAGTTTTGTAAAGTTTCTTTTTCCTGTAGTAATGTAGGTTTAGCAAGATCTGAAGACCTAAGTTTAAAGCTTTTAGTTTATATCTGAGTAGATTATGTTCAGATCAAGCTCCTCAGCCATTTTTTTTCTGCACTAAAAAATATTTTTTTAATTGAGAACTATCAGTTTAAGTTCTTAAAAGGATCTGTACTGCCTTGAAGATGCTACTTTTGTATTACAAGTCATTTTCTTGTATGCATATAGAGGCATTTAATTCCTCCATGCTTTCTATCATTATCCTGCATCGTTATCTTTATGTACCATTGTCATTTTTTACGGGTTTCTATTGTAGTAGCATTTCATATAACGGTTAGTGAAATCTATTTTTTTAGAGGTTATCAAGAAGTTTTATTTGTAATAGTAGTGAAGTCTGGTTTTTATTACAAGCATGGTACTAATTGATACCAATAGGACCTTCGGCTAATAGAAATGCTAATTTCTCCCCATTTTATGTGTGTGGTTGTCAAATAACATTTAAATTCTAATTGGGACATGAAAGATAAGTTAGAGGATCTAATGTGCTTTTATAAAGCAATGGATCATGATTTGTTTTTTCTCTCTTTCTCCACAGGCAACTTTTGATTGCCTGCTAAAAACCTATGGTTTCCTTACACCCGAATTCTGGCGGGAAACTCGCTTCACAAAGTCTCCATTCCAAGAGCATACAGATCTGTTGGCAAAACCAGTCGGCAAGCTAATTCTAGAGGAGCCTGAGAGAGTTGAGGCTTGAGACCGGGTTTAGGCACAAGCACAATGAGGTGTTAGAGGACCTCTTTAGTATATGTTTCTAGTTATAGAGATGCTTTCTATTTCAGTTAAGAGATTGTATGTTTCTTTTTTGATACACTCTTTGACCTGTTTTTATAGTTTTTGAGTTGGATGGTTTTATGCCTATATTTTTTCTTTAATTATTGGTTATGTCCAGACATTGCACTATATTGGCCATTAAAAGTTATATGGTTCTTGATGAGTTAAAAGTGGAATGTTCTTCTTCATCATCTGCCTGAATGCTTTAGTGTGTTTACGCCTGAGCTTTTATAGGGATTTCTTCGCATATGGTTTCAAGAAAATCAGTTTTTCATTTGGGTGATGAGTTTCCACCTTGTTTCCCAAGTCAGATTTGAAGTTCTGGCCATCTCAATACATGACTGACATGATTTGAATGATGTTCCCATCAAAATTGTATGAAATGGGTATCATAATTTTTGCAATCCAAGTATTCTCCTTTTGATTGTAAACCCTTTGTAGGCGATCTCATGCATAATACCTGTAAACTTGGGTTTTGCATATATCTATTAATAATGCTTCTTTGATTACCAATCAGAAAAAAGTATAATTTTGTAATCCCAAATGGGTAGCATGGGTATACAACTTTGTATTATCATAATTTAAATGATGATACACGCTTACCCTTCTTTTATCACTTGTTTATCATTGTTAGGGTATTTATTTATTTATTATTTTTTTAATTATTTTTTTAACATTCTTAATTATTGAAATTTTTTCTAAAAATATATAATTTTATTAATAGTTATTTTTTTAATCATTAAATAAAAAGAAATTTTAAAAACTTAAAAAAAACAACAAAAATGGTAGAAAGATGGTTGAAGAATAGTAAAAAGGACAGTCATTACTTTTTATTTGGTCCATCTGTTGTTAAAAGGAAATATTTTGAAGAAAGAAACGTCGAGTAGTCTGCCCTAAAAAACTGAAAAACAAAACAAAACATTTGACGTTATAATCTAGAAATTGTGCACAAAATATTAGAGACTAGTTTTGAAGATGGGACAGGCTGTCTCTTGCAAAAAATGCAATTCAGACGATTAAATAATAAAATATAATTTAATCGATTATTATATTAAATAATAAAATACATTCTGATTCTTGAACTGTAAAATTATTATTTTTTCCTCGAGGCTCGAAATATATACATGTAACCTATAATCTAATAATTGATTAAGGGCGATGAATATTATATATTACATTCTTCTTTTGTTTTTTTGTTCTATTTTGTTGATATGAAATTCACAATTGACTTTTTATAAGAAAAAATTCAAGAGTTAATGAATAATACAAGATTATCTTATCATAATGAATTAAAATTGGATACAAATATTATGTGTAGCACGAGGAAAATAAAGCTGAGATGTAAAACGTAACATTAAGAATGAATATTTAGTTCAACCATATAGTATTTGGCAAATAACAAAAAAACCTTTTTTTTATTTTATTTTTTATTTTCGAAATTTTAAAATTATTTGAAAATGAATAAGGACGGCGAACGCATTCCTCTCTTATTAATGGAAAATATAAGAGAAATGTGAGATTATTGGTCAAGCGGAAATTGTATGATAGGATAGAAAATAGAAATGAAATATATGTTATATATATATTAAAAAAAAGAAATAATTGACTTTAGATGGATTTGGGACGACTTCCAAATTCCAATTCCCCGGCCTCCATCTATATACGCGGAAGCTTTCAGACATCCAATTCCTAAATCCCGCAACAACTCCTGGGAAAACTAATACTCTCATTCCCTCCCCTATCTATTCGGTTCTTTGCATACGACGGCTTTTACTTCTGATTTTTTTGTTCCTTTTGTTTTTGGGTTTTTGTTTGTTTGTTTGTTCCATTTTCACGCGGCCGAAGAAATCGGATTCCGATGGGAACTCCGGAATTCCCAGATCTGGGGAAGCATTGCACCTTCGAAGATTGCAAGCAGATCGATTTCTTGCCGTTTAAATGCGATCGCTGCAGCCAGGTACCGCTACTTTCTCATCTCTCTCGAATCAGCGTCTGAATTTGCTTTCAATTTGATTTTTAAATTTTAATTTTTTAAGGTTCTTTTGTATTTGAATTCATTTCCTAGTTTGTTAGATCCTCCACAATGATTGGTTACATTACTGGGGAAAAAAGAATTCATATCGGGGGCTGACCTAGAAGTGGTTGATTCCAATGCTTAATGATCAATGTCTTATTGTTGTAGAAGGCTAGATCAAATAACATAGGTACTTGCTCTTACCAGCATTCAGGCGTTGTTACATGATTCTTTGGTCTTCATATTTTATAGCATCACCCTCGAAATAGGAGCATGTTTAGAGGATGTCTGAAACGCTGTGAAGTGGAAGGATGAAATTGTTGTTGTATCCAGTTTGGAATCATGGCTACTGGGCCAGGGACATGACATACACACATCGGTCGGTGGTCGATGTTTTCAATTTACTCTCACTTGCCAATTTGGATCAACTTGTGGGAGTGATGTCTCTCTTTTACAGGGAGCTATGGTTATGAATTTATGACCGTTATTCATTTATTCTGAAAGGAATCATTCTAGTGCTTTGATTTCGCAGTAGTTTTACAGAGGATATATGTCGTTGATCAAATAGCTTTTTCTTTAGGGCTGCTAGTATTGTAGAAGGCTTGGGTCCAGTTCTAAAAGGAACTGGGTTTTGCCCCTCACCAAACAGGTTCAGTTCACAAACCAAGCCTTATTTCAGTCTGGTTAAGTTCATAGCTGTTGTTGATTTCTATATCCTCCCTGATTGGATTAAACCAGAAATTCATTTTTCATGTGTACTTCTATCTTCCGAATCTTTTCAAGTTTCTTATCATTCGATTGTTGCTACTTCATGTCTGTTTTCGGTGTGGCTTTACTAGCTTCACATGTAATTTCATGTTGTTATTGTTTTTTTTTTTTTTGCTTGATATTCTCATATCATGAATTGATCTCTTTCACTGCCTATTTTTCTCAATTATGGATCGTATTAGCTGGGATGCTATTCCCGGAAACCCAATGCCAATAAAAAAAATATTTTGATGCCTGATACTAAAATATGGCATTCTTAACAGGTTTTCTGTTTGGAGCATCGGAGCTACATTAAACACAGTTGTCCAAAAGCTGACAGAGAGGATGTCACTGTTGTTGTCTGCCCACTCTGTGCTAAAGGAGTTCGGCTAATTCCTGATGAAGACCCAAACATTACTTGGGAGAGACATGTCAACACTGAGTGTGACCCATCAAATTTTGAGAAGGTCACAAAGAAGAAGAAGTGCCCCGTCCCTGGCTGCAGAGAGATCCTAGCATTCTCAAACACAATCAAGTGCAGAGACTGCATGGTAGACCATTGTTTGAAACACAGATTTGGACCTGACCACAAATGTTCTGGACCAAAGAAGCCAGAAGCAAGTTTTCCATTTATGAGTCTTTTAAGTAGGAGTAGAAAAGAAGATTCAAAACCCAACCGAGCTCCCACATCATCTTCTTCCTCCAAGTGGACTAAAAGCTTTCTTAATGCCGCTTCAACAGTTCGAGCCTCAGCTGAAGCAGGTATGTCAAAATTGAGCACTGAGTTAAGTCAAAAGTTGCAGATGGCAAGGGATGGAATGGGACAGAGCAGCAGCAGTAGTGGTGGAGTTGGACAAGAAGAGTGCCCACAGTGTAGTGCAAAGTTCTCCTCGGTCACGAGTTTGGTGGAGCATGTGGAGAAAGTCCATGAAATGAGTAGCAGCCGAAGTAGGGTTAAGAAGGTGACAATTGATGTCTGCCCAAAGTGTAGTAGAGGATTTCGTGATCCAGTTTCTCTTGTGGAGCATGTTGAGAGGGATCATGGAGGTAGTTCAAAAGCTTAGGCATGGTAGCCTAAACAGCAAAGTCTACTTTTTGGTCAAGTCTTAGTCTTTTGCGCATTGCTTAGATTTAAGACTGGAAAATGCAAATGCATTCCCGAGGACATAGAACTGATAAGAAGTCAAAATTATTTGGAATTTACTGGTACTCAAATTCTTTTCTTCTCCAATCTTGTGTCAATGACCTTACTGTGAAGTGTGCTGAGTAATAGTGTTTTATGAGTGGAAACTAAGTTTTTATCGCAAAATTTCCATTCACGTCTATCTGAATTTAGTGAAGGGATATGGTGCCTTAATCCTCATATGGGTTCGGCATTTCTGTTGGCTGACTCTGGGTTCACAACTCTGATAACTGTTTTTAGGCCCTTTTCTCCTTTGTGACCTCACTCCAAAAAATCTATACACTATACTATCATCCTCTTAAGTAAAATATTATATATTTATTATTATTAAATAATCATTTATTGCATATTTTTTTTATCATTAATAGTGATGAATGTGCCACATTCTATCTAATAGAATGAAAGTAATATGAGACTGTGATGTATAGCAACACTCTACAAAATTTAATGAATTAACTTGATTCTGCTCGAGAGCATTTGTGGTATTTTTGTGTTAATTTTTAAATCACTCATGTTCAGGTCTATAATTGTCATGGAGAAACTAAAGAGAAATAGTCCGATCACCCTTTTATCCATTTCATTTAGGAAATTAAAAGAAAATGTTGTAAATAATGCCCAATGTAATAAACGATTATTGTTGATTTTCAAAAGAAGTATAAAGGTTCTGTACAATTTTCTATCCACTTAATTTATTTTATAAAAGAATAATAGACATAACATATAAATCTGTCTTTATAACTTTCGAATTATTAAAATTATTAAGAAAAAATTTCAAGAAATTCTCTCTCTCTCTCTCTCACACACACGTGTGGTTCGGTTGAAAATCCTTAAAACCCGCAGGTAAATTAACTGTCATTGACTGTACGTCTTCAGTTCCAAAACATCACCTGCCAAGTCATCGTGGGCCCCACAAATCAAACGACTCGTTTTACCTCTAGGAAACATAACCCAGGCCCAGGAACATTCTCAATAACAACGTTCATGATCTTGGGACCCGCACGTCGAATACTGCTTAACGTGTGGACACGTTAAAGTTTTTTCAAAACAAACGAGAGAGAGAGAGGGGGGGCATAATTAATAGCGGTAGTATATCCTGAAATTCCGGTACTTTTGTTTTAAGGGCTTAGAGGGATTGCCATCCTCTGGCCTGCTCTTTCAGGCATTGTTTGGAGGTAATTTTAATCTTTATTCGATCAAAGCTCAATGCCATTTTATCTGTAACTGTCAAGATTTGATACATTCTTGCAATCTTCTTACCACACTTTTTCGTTTACTTTTGTAAAGGTTTTATTTGTGTATTGTTTTGGTTCGGGTTTGAATATATTTCGAGGTAATGAGTGACCCACATTTTGATTTACAGGCTGGCCATTGGATTGAGAGCTGCCCGCTCGTGTCTGACCCTTTCCTTCCCTTCTCCGGCACCGAAGATCCGAGTTTTTTTTATTGGATTGAAGGGAAAGAAAAAGGTTTAAGGCCAACTTGAATTCCCTGCCATCTAAATACTCGGAATCCGAAAAATGAGCGCTGTTTCGGGTGTTGTTTCGAGGCAAGTTTTGCCGGTATGCGGTAGTCTTTGTTTCTTTTGCCCGGCATTGCGGGCGAGGTCTAGACAGCCTGTCAAAAGGTATAAGAAGCTCATCGCCGATATCTTTCCTCGTAATCAGGTCAGTATTTTTTTGTTGTCTCTAATGTTTCATGAAATTGCCATATCTTTGATTATGGTCGGGACAGAACCATGAAAGTGGGTGTTGCTTTTTTTGTTGTCTAAATTGATATTGGTGTTGACTGCTTTTATTGAGCTGGACCTTGTGGCGGTTAATGTGCTCATAGGGTATGGATTTGCTTAGAGTTTTCTTGTTCAAATGGTAGTCTTGGTTGATATGTTTAAGATAAACATTCACCCAATTATCACGCACTAGGTGAATTAATGCTTTTTATTCTAGTGGACTGCAATTTAAGTGAAAAATTAGCTTCTTTTGGACGAATACATGGCAGGTTAGCAATACTAGAATATGAATTGTTTTATTTTTTTCAGAAATTTGCACTTTGCACACCAAAATACTACTGATTTTGCAATTTAAACTACTGAACAGGTTATTTTTGACTAACTGTAACATCATCTTAATTAATGGATCTTAACCGACGGTGAAAATTGCAAAATTTGGCGGTTTAGTCCAATGCCAATTTTGGTAGTTTATGGTACAAATTGAAAACACAAGGGCAGTTTGAAAGTGCAAAATATCTTTCTGTTTTCTGTTTCTTATTATGACTTAGGTAGTTGCTCCATGATTTAAGCTCCTAAATAGACAGAGGCATTGATTTCAGTAGAGTTGTCCTGGCTACCTGGCAAAGTGTTGTCTGAATTAATAGGCTGCATATATGAAAAAAAATTAGTCTAGTTGCTTGAGTTTTGACCAACCAATTTTTATTCTGTAAGCGAGGGCTTTTTAAATTGAGAAAAGCTGTGGTTCGGTCCAACCGAACCCCCCACCTTTGCAGCCTCCGCCGTTACCGCTGGCGATAGGCGACACCACCCATCGAGACCGGAGGGAGATCCGGGTCCGAAACGGGTTTTAGGCTGCCGGGGGCACACCGGAGGTCACCGTCGCAGGGGTGAGGTTGCCGGCTCCCTCCGATCCCGATGGGGTGAGCGGTGTCGCCCATTGCCGCCGGCGGTGTCGGGGGCTGGGTGAGGCTGAAATCCTTTTAAAAATTCATCTTCATTTTATTTTTTTATTGTGTTTTTATTATGTTTTCTTCATTTTATTATTTTATTGTATTTTTGAATTTTAATTTTAATTTTGTATTTTTTATTATATTTTAAAATATGTTTTATTGTGTTTTTATATTAATTATAGGAGTTTAGAAATTGAAAGGGGGTGGGCTGTAAAATGTTGGGGTGCAGCCCGACCGCACCCCAGTGTCTCCCTTTTAAATTAGCACCTTCTAGGGATTTTATCTTAGGATATGTTAGCGGAAGACGATTTCCCCTATGTTCTAGAAAGCCGTTATATTCACAATGGAACAATAAACCCTTTATTAATATCAATAACATATGCAATTGGTTTGGTGGTATTTTTTTGTTGGCACTGGGTATCCAAGAATAAATTCTGGACTAATCTTAGGATGTACTGTACAGGCGCTAGGCAAGGAGTTTCCTGCAATTGCACCTTCAATAATTTTTTTTGTTTTTTGATAAGTAAAAGATATTATTAATAAATGAGAAGGCATAAATGCCAATTACAAAACACGCTCATGCCCCTATTAATTAGGCACATTAGAGACTAGAAAATCGTGAAGGTCCATGCCATTAAAATCTATAGCAATAGACCAAGTACAAAGAGTTCTATAAAATAAAACTTTGAGCTCCTCTAGTGATTTCTCATTGTCTTCAAAAGTCCTCTCATTTCGCTTATGCCATAAGTACCACATAATACAAATAGGGATCATCTTCTAAATTGTTTTGATTTGACGTGTGCCCTAAATCAAAGGCCACCCCGCTATAGTTGATACTATAGTCTCCGGCATAACCCAAGCAAGATTCAGTCTGACAAAAACCTCGTCCCAGAGAAACCTGGCTGTCTCATAATGTAGGAGTAAATGGTTCACTGACTCGCCCCCTTGCCGACACATACAACACCAGTCTGCAATGACGACCATCCGTTTCCTCAAGTTGTCAGTGGTTAGGATCTTATCTAAAGACGCCGTCCATACAAAGAAAGCCGCTTTCAAGGGTGTCTTGTGTCGCCAAAGATGTCTCCAAGGGAACTGATAATCTGGGTCTTGCGTGAGAACCATATAGAACGTACGGACTGTAAATATCCCTCTCTTTGCAGGTATCCACCATAAGCTATTGTCTTGTTGTAGATTTGGTCTTGTTGCGTAGATAAGGCCATAGAAATCTGTGAAAATTCCCAATTCACAATCCTGTGCTGCCCGATTGAAGGCTATGTTCCAAATTATGCTCCCACCTACATTCTCCATGACCTCCGCCACTGTCAAGTCTTTATCACTTGCTATCTGAAAGAGTGAAGGAAATGTTTCGCGCAATGCCCTGTCTCCACACCAAGTATCTTTCCAGAATTTAATTCTAGTACCAGCCCCCAACTGTATCCTGGTGTTTCTCTGAAAAACTTCCCACCCCTTTCTTCTTCCACAACCCTACACACCCTACTCCCTTAACTTTATAGGAATTCCATCCCCCCATAAACCACCATATTTGCTATCAATCACCATTTTTCACAATACCTCAAGTTCCTTGTGGTACCTCTACAGCCATTTGCCTAATAGCGCCTGGTTGAAAGTCCTTAAGTTACGGATCCCTGACCGCCATTCGAGATAGGTCGGTATATGATCTCCCACTTGACTAAATGGTATTTGAACACCTCCCCCATGCCTCCCCACAAGAAGTCCCTTTGTAGCTTTTCAAGATGACTTGCCACCCTTGCTGGTATAGGAAATAAGGACAAGAAATATGTCGGTAGATTAGATAGTGTGCTCTTGATCAAAGTGACACGACCCCCTTTTGACAGATACATTCTCTTCCACCCTGCTAACTTCCTTTCCATTTTCTCAACAGCCGTATCCCATAGCCCAGATGCCCTTGATGCAGATCCCAGTGGAAGACCCAGATATGTCATAGCAGCAATCTTGCACCCAAGAGTTCTGGCCAATGCTCGAATATTGCTAACTTCTCCAATCGGTACCATCTCTGATTTGTCGTAGTTCACTTTCAAACCGGACACTGCTTCAAAACAAAGAAATAGGGCCTTAACCACTTGTATTTGGTTCTGATCTGCCTCGCAAAGAACAAGAGTGTCCTCTGCAAACAATAAATGAGAAATATTAGTAATGTCCCTCTCAAGGCTACCAACCGGAAACCCACTTACCAAACCGTTTTCCACCAAAGCTGAAGTCATCCTGCTAAGAGCCTCCATAACTATGACAAACAGCAAAGGCGAGAGAGGATCCCCTTGTCTCAAACCTTGAGAGCTTGGGAAGAAACCTTCTGGACAACCATTAATCAAGACAGAGAATCTTGCTGTAGAAATACACCACTGAATCTAGGATCTCCACCTTTCCCCAAAGCCACACGTCCCGAGCAGGTACAAAAGAAAATCCCAATTTACATGATTACATGCCTTTTCCATGTCTAATTTGCACAAAATCCCTGTACTGCCCATTTTCATTCTGCTATCGATGCATTCGTTGGCTATGAGGACCGCGTCGAGGATCTGCCTGCCTTTTACAAAAACATTCTGAGGCTTAGTGATGATTTTCGTGATAACCTCACTCAGACGATTGGCAAGTACCTTTGAAATTATCTTATAGACCCCACTCACAAGGCTAATAGGTCAAAAATCCTTTATCTCGATAGCCCCAAATTTTTTGGGAATTAGAGCTAAAAAAGTGTTATTAAGATTTTTTTCAAATTTTCCTACCGAGAATAACTCTTGGAATACTGCCATAAGGTCATCTTTAATCACATTCCAACATTCTGGGAAAAAACCCATCGAGAAGCCATCAGGCCCAGGTGCTTTGTCTTTAACCATATTATGCACTATATTTATCACCTTTTCCTCCTCAAAAACCCGCTCCATCCGAATAACATCCTCCAGTTCTACAGAGTCAAATACTAAGCCGTCCAAATTAGGTCTCCAACCCACTTGTTCTGTTAAAAGCTTTTCAAAGAAGTCTACAATGTGGTTACGTATGACCCCTTCATCTTTACACTCTTCCGCTTCAATCCTTATTACCTCGATGTTGTTATTTCTTCTATGAGAATTGGCAGTTCTATGAAAGAATTTTGTACTTCGATCCCCTTCTCTCAGCCACTGAGCTCTCGATTTTTGCCTCCAAGACACTTCTTCTAATAAAATCAATCTCTCAAGATTTGTAACCAACGAAGTCTTCTGTAGTAGTTCTTCTTGGGTGAGTGGACGCCCCTCTTAAACCCTATCTAAAGCCTCAATCTCACTCAATAAATAGTTCTTATTTTCCCCTACGTTGCCAAAAGATTGAGAATTTCACACCTTTAAATCGTTTTTTAAAGCTTTCAACTTGTTCGCAAAAATGTAGCTAGGAGAACCATGAAACTGATATGACGACCACCAAAGTCGAACCCTATTCACAAAACCTTCCGACTTTAACCACATATTTTCGAATTTAAAATAACGTCAACCACTCTGGATCCCTCCACAATCTAATAAGATGGGCCAATGATCTGATGATAACCAACTCAAGCGCTTTTGCAAGACGTCTGGAAAGTGACTTTCCCACTCAGGTGAGATTAAGAACGGTCCAACCTAGACCAAGTCTGATTGTTCGACCAAGTCGCCAGGCCCCCTACTAGTGGTAAATCTAACAAATTCAAGTCAAAGATACTTTCCAAGAATTCTGCACTGGCTGCTCTAACACGTCTATTACCACTTATCTCATTAGGAAATCTGACAATGTTAAAGTCACCACCAATGCACCACGGAAAGTCCTACCAAATATAGACCCCTGCAAGTTCTTCCCACAAAAGATGCCGGTCAGCATCAAGGTTTGGCCCGTAGACACCTGCAAAAGCCCACTTAAAGTTGTCAGAAACACATAAACGAACAAGCTATTGAATACCTTCCAATAAACTCGTCCATTTTCTCTACCACCCGCCTATCCCACATCACTACAATGCCACCTGACACCTTATTGGAAGCCAGATATACCTAGTCCACGAGAATACCACCCCACAAACTGCGTACTATTCTTCTATTAATCATCTTCAACTTTGTCTCCTGCAAATATACGATGTCTGCTTTCCACTCCCGAAGCAAATGCCAAATCTGAAGACGCTTATTAACCTCATTGAGTCATCGGATATTCCAATACACAATTTTTGGCTTCATTGGGGAACAACCAGCCCTTTCCTTTTGCCATTCCCTTAGTGGGGGGACCATCCGAGTTCAATGAAAAAGTCAACCTTTTAAGCTCCCGACTTTGTTTCGACTCCCCCTTCCTATTCTGGTTATGGCCGGCTTCCATGGCTTTGAATAAAGCCATCATCTGCTCTTCATAACCTTCACATCGAATACCCACCACATGTTGAGTGGCTGATATTATCTGTAGAACCCAATTGCAGGCTTGGTTTGGAAAAATTAAATTAAAAGGAACAGGTTGAAATTCTTTACCATACGGTATATCATCTAGCCCCTGGGAGACATTCGGATCTGGGAGAAAAAGCTCATCATTAACCGAGTGCATCTCTGAGTCTACATTTGTGCCCGACATCTCAAGGAGGTCCTCTGAATTTAACAACCAGTTCGCCGGCGTCGGAAACCCCCCATGAACCCCTTTCGGCGATGTCTGGTCACCCCTCGCCATCGAAGCGAACTCGACTAGCTGTTTCTGGGTGCATTGTACCAACTGGGTATTGCCGGAGCAAGCCATTGGCGACGTCTGGGGATTCCCCGCTGCGACGTCCCCCGTCGGCGCACTCTCCAGTATGAAACCCAGGCCTTGCAGGTGCGTATCGAAGGAGAAAATCTCCGGGTTGGGTTTCGGACTGCCGAGTTAGGAAACCCTAAGTTCAGACCTAGGTTGTGAGTGTGCTTTTTGAACTGGCCCAAACCCCAAACCAGACATCTGTGCCTTTTCCACCCCCTGGGCCTTGAACCCATCCATAACACCCGAAGCCTCTCCAATCTGTATATGTTGGGTTAACGAATTGGACCGGGGCCTATTCACTTTGCGCCACTTCAACTTACCGTTACCTTTATTTCCATTATGGGCCCCCTTATTAACCTGGTTCAAGCCCAGGCCCTGCTCCCCTTTAGATAAGCCTTCATTCCTTTTTGTCAGGGCCCGTCCACCTCCCTTGTCACCCCTCTCCCCCCTTTCCTGAAATAGACCAACACACCGTACCACTACCTCCATATCCCTCTGCAAAGCCCTCAATTGTTCCTGAACCTCCATCAAGAGCTTGTGTGTTTCCCATGCCATCTGACTTGACGCAGACCTACTTTGGTGGTGGCTCGATGCCGACCGTTTTTCTTCACACCAAAGACCTTTGGGTATTACCCTTACTGCATTATGCTCCTCGTTCCCCTGTTCCGGCCCTGGCGAAGAGAGGGCATCCTTGTACGTTCGAGGTGCAGACTTTCACTCAACTTGAACTGGTTTCGGATTGTTGGTGTCGATACCACCAACAATCCCCAGTCCGAAAGCCTCTCGCGTACTTTCCACCATCCCCACCCATCTACTCCTTCAGGAAAACAGAGCAATGTCCTCCTCCCCCTTTGGTTATATTCCGAAACCTCAATATATCTTCCGCGGAAATTCGAATAGCATTGGGCAGTGAAACTACAATAACCCTCCCTTATGGCTGAGTACACTTCCTTCTGTTTACCTTCGGTCAAACTTTCAAGAAATACATTCACTAGCCAATGCACCGTAGCTGAACCTAGAGAAAACGAACGAACACCAGTTCTTCTCCGTTACTCGTAGCCATCCTCCTTCCTTTTCAAAAATAAAGCTCTTTGACTCGATTGCTACTTTCGAAAAGCGCCCCATCAACCCCACCGACGTTAAAGTAATCTAATAATAAAAAACCTTGATCATAATAAGCATTGATGAATCACTGACACCGAATGACCTTGAGTAACCAAGAAGATGCATGTGTACGGAGAGAAAAATGTGTTGTCTATTTCAAATATTTCTTTTAGAAGTCGGACACCTTCAATAATTAAAGTGAAAATTCTCCCAGTCTGAATTTTGAACCAGGAATGCCAGGTTTATACAGTTTCCCCAGGACTACTATGCCAGCCCTTGGGGTTGTTTGATGCTACTTTGAATCCCATGTTGAAGCACTCAAACTTATGACCCTCCAAACTTGGGTAGATTAATTTTCAAAAAAAAAAAAAAACTTGGGCAGATGGTTTCTGTTTGTTAATTTGTTTTCCTTTTTATTATGTAAGAAACTTGGTTTATGTTGTAGGTTACCTGATGCAGGGCCCCCTGATATTGTACTTCACTAATAAATTTTCTACTTCCACTTACTAGGTTTATGGGACTCATACATCTTGATTGGTTACTTCTCAGTTTAACACTATTAAATTTTAGTTTCTTTGCTCCCTGTAAAAGATATAATCTTCTGTCTGTTTTTTCTCTTACCTATTTTGAACTTTTTGTGTTGTTACTACTCAGTAAGTCATGCAGGAAAATTTATTCTTACTCCAATTAAGTAGCATGACACATCTGTAATGACATGGAAAAAGGAAAGAAAGAAAAATAAGCGATACATCTGGAATGAGCAAATGATTTCCCCATTTACAATGTAAATTGGAATCATCCTCTTTCCAATGAAAATACTTGATTAGTTATCAGTAGAAAAGGAAAAAGAAAACAGAGTCTTCTTTTATTAGCGTAGTTCTTGTGAAGCTTGATCACAATTTTTGCAACCATGAGTATATCTCTGTCATGTTTGATCATGCAATATTTCCTTGTGTAGTATCATTCTGTATACTAACTATCATGTTCTTTATAATTTGGTAGGAGGAAGGACCAAATGATCGGAAGATAGGAAAACTTTGTGAATATGCTTCCAAAAATCCTTTGCGTATCCCTAAGGTAAAATTTGTTTTTGCAAAGCATTGTGTCTAATTGATGCTAATAGAGACCTACTGTGTAAGTTGAAACTAGTTGGTGTTTGATTTTGGCTCGTAGAAATCCTTATTATCTAGTAGTAGTTGAAAAGGTTCTCCAAGAGTTATTGCTCCTGGATATGATGAATTCAGGTCATAGATTCTGAAAACTTATTCTAGTTCATTGAGATAATATTTGTAAGCTTTGTTCCCACTTTTGTTTTCTTGCAACTTATAATTCTCTTGGGAACTCATCATAGATTATAAACTATCTAGTGAATCACAAAGTAAAACTTGATTGAAGATGAATCACAAGAAACTAAAGAAAATGTCACAGCCCTTTCAAAGAGAAGAAATTGAATTTTGACTAGGGTTCAACAAACTTTATAGAATTGTAAGGTCTATGGTCATTTAAAGCAAACTTACCTTGCAAAATGGGTTACCCCTGCATAAAATGAACTGTGAATTGGCCATATTCTGCTGACTTATGATTATCTGAGATTGATTTTGGGAATATTGTATTGCGGAAGGTTAAACCATACCTAAACTCAAGCTAGAACATTTAGGGTTGGGGGGGGGGGGGAACCTGTATACTAGGGATATGCCTATTTCAGTATTAATAAGATATCATTTTTACTTATATAAAAGAATCCAATAGGGGAGGGGAATTGATAGAAATGATGTAGTTCTCAAAGATGCTGACATTCTCAAAGACGCTGACATCATGCTAGAAAATCAACTGCAATTAAAGAGACTGATCAATTTTGATAAGAAAGTTTTAGATTATCTTGCATCAAATTGAGATATATGTGCCATGATAAATACTGAGGTGGAGGTCTGATGAAGTTTATGTAGACATAAAATATCTCAGACTATTACTTCATTTGCCTTACAGTGAGATCAATCTGATAGTTAAATCCTCATGCCTTTCTCCTACTTTCTATGTTATTGCCATTGGTGATTCATGCTTTTTCTGGGGTAACAAATGTTTAGGGAATTTCATGCTGCCAATGGCCTTTGGAGATTAAATGCACTTCTATTGAAGATGGGAATGAAGTTTGAGGGCGTGGGTTCAAGTCCAATGGCATGAGTAGCTTACCGATCTAATAAAACTTCCTGTTAATAAATTTTGAAGATCAATCTAGAAATATGCAAGCAAAATGTTAAAAATAGTTTCAGAGTTTATCTTTGTAATTTTTGTATTCTGTAATAACCACATTATATCGAGAATTTAACCACATTATATAATAGTTGAAATTTGTGGCTTTGTTAATTAGAGTTGTATATTTGGTGATCAGATTACACATTCTCTTGAGCAAAGGTGTTACAAGGAATTGAGAAACGAGAATTTTCAATCTGTGAAAATTGCGATGTGTATTTACAGGAAATTACTAATTTCCTGCAAGGAGCAAATGTGAGTTTATCCTTCTTCTGTTCTGCATCTTTCCTTTTTAGATATCAGACTCATAAAATTGTGTTGGAATGCTTTGGTTGGGAGTAAATTAGAAATGAAAAGGTCAATTTTTGGAAATTACAAGACTACCTTTAAAGTCAACTCACCCAAGGTTGACAATTTCACAGGCCTCTGTTTGCAAGTAGCTTACTAAGCATCATGCTCACTCTGCTTGATCAAACACGGCAAGATGAAATGCGAATTATAGGATGCCATACTCTTTTTGACTTTGTAAATAATCAGGTTGGTGCCCTGAGTGGCCCTTCAGTTAAATCTTTAGAATTATTCACTAAATGTTTGATATGTAACTCACTTCAAGATATCGGGTTTCTTTCTACAGAAACTTGAAACTCATATTTCATCATACTGACTTTGGCAGCGCGATGGGACTTACATGTTTAACTTAGAAGGCTTTATTCCAAAATTGATTCAATTAGCTCAAGAAGTGGGGGACGATGAAAGGGAACAATATCTACGTTCAGCTGGTCTCCAAGCCCTTTCTTCAATGGTATTCTATCTATTAAGTTGCTAGTTTAGTTTCAAACACAGTATTGTCATCATCTTTTGTTTGGTTCTGAGGAAATTGAGAATTTTAAATAAATTCAAATAATGAAGATACGATTGACTTTCAAACAATGAAGATCTAACGGTTATAAAATTTTAAATTATTTTCTTTTAACATGTTGTGGCTAATGGCCTCTAACATTTCGGTTCATAAACGCCTTTTGGCATCCTTTTGAGGTTGAGATTAAAAGAAGCCTTATGTGTGTGTGTGTGTGTGAGAGAGAGAGAGAGAGAGAGAGAGAGAGAGAGAGAGAGAGAGAGAGAGAGAGAGAGAGATCAAAAGAAGCATATGACACAAATTCTTAACTTTTTTTTTTTCCTTTTCCTTTTTTAAAATTCCCTTAGCATTAATGTTTTTGCCTGTTGCTATAGGGGTACCTTGTAAATACTACTCAATGATATGTTGAATGATGACTTCTGGGACTGGAGAACAAAAATTGATATGATGGGATTCTTTTCCTTTTTCTTTTTAAAGCATTACATATCTTTATACGATGTAATGATGAAGGTTTCTAATGCACCACAATCAGGATGCATCACCAAAGTGTGGTTCTCGCCTGCTGCATTGATACAAATTATCAATCTTCGAGGGATTATTGATGACTTGATCCTGATCCTGATATTATTTAACCATGCAAAATTGAGAACAAGCTCTTGGTAGCATGTGCCTTACGGCTGCATTCTTTGTGTTTGTGCTTATGTAATTGCTGTCCTAAACGGTTTCTTTCATTTACCTTTGTGTTCTTTGTAATTATTGGGCTTTCTCTACCCACTCATGGTTCATTTCTTTGTTTTCTTCTTGTTTGGACTATGTATCCTTTGTATCATGTTACCTCAAGAATATATTGAATTTATGATAAGCATACTTCTATCTCAATTTTGTTTTGTCAAATAGAAATTTATATATACCCTAGGTATTCTATATCTTCTAGTGGAAATTTTAATATCTACTTTGCTCTGTAGGTTTGGTTTATGGGCGAATACTCTCACATTTCTGTGGAGTTTGATAATGTAAGTGGATTCATACTTATTCCAATCTTAGTCCAAGTTTTTCTAAGTGGTGTGGTTAGATCTTCCCTAAATCTGGATCTCCCATATCCCTACTATATATGGTTTACTTTGGCACTACTATCCCAACTTATTTCCAATGTGGTGTGTCACAAGCTTATTGTCTCCTCCCACCTTTCCTACGTCACCTACATTCTCTACATTCTTCAAAATTTATCTCTAGAAATTACAGCTTGAAAAGTGTAATTTATTTATTTCTGTTTTAGGACTAAATTCTAGTTAATAACTCATGTCATCTTTTGGATTTTTTTTTTGTTTTATGTTCAATAAACAGGTTGTTTCAGTAGTCTTGGAAAACTTTGAAAGTAGCGCTAAAAAGTTAGAGAACTTGGATCACGACAAGGAATGTCCAAATCATCGGGGACAAGAAGAGCTAAAAAATGAAAGTCATCTCTCTTCTTCACCTGATGTCACAACAAGGGTTCCTTGGCAGACAATTGTAAATGAGAAGGGCGAAGCGAATGTGACAGTGTAATTTTGTTGGGCACCAAATCTTTCAAATGCTTCAGACTTTCTTGTGTGTATTCATTTACCTCTCAATGATTTCTCTTTGGTTTCTTCCCCAGGGAAGATGCCAAGAACCCTTGCTTTTGGTCCAGGATCAGTTTGTATAACATGGCAAAGCTAGCTAAGGAGGCTACAACCATGCGGCGTGTTCTGGAATCTTTATTCCGATACTTTGATAATGGGAATTTGTGGTCTCCTAAATATGGTCTTGCCCTCCCAGTCCTTAAGGAATTGCAGTTTTTAATGGATAAATCTGGTATTTATCTTTACTTATTTAGCACTTGGAGGTTCCATGCAGGTTCAATTTTTCAGCTGTACTTTGATGGTTAATATCTCCTGGGTTTTACCTTCTGTACCTTTTTCAGGGCAAAATACACATTTCTTGCTTTCCACATTAATTAAGCATCTTGATCATAGAAATGTCCTTAAACAACCTGACATGCAGCTTGACATCATTCGGGTTGCCACATCCCTTGCTCAAGATGCAAAGGTTGAGCCTTCTATGGCAATAATTGGTGCATTAAGTGATACCATGAGGTATTTGCGAAAGAGCATGCACTCCTTACTCAATGATGAGAATGTGGGAGCTGACATCGTTAAATGGAATAAAAGCTTTAGGGAAGCAGTGGATGACTGCCTCATGCAGTTATCACATAAGGTATTAGAAATCTCCATAGTTCTTTAAATTGAAGATTCGTAGTTTGAACTTTAGCTACAACTAATTTTTTTATGCTTGCTTTTTATTTTTTCTTTCTCACTGAAAATACTTTACTGGGTTTACGTTATATTTCTTTGATATTTGCCATCATTGGTAGATTTTTCAAACAAAACTGAGTAGTAATTGGCCAACAGGTTGGAGAAGCAGGCCCAATTCTTGAGGTTATGGCCTTAATGTTGGAGAACATCTCAACTATTACAGTGATAGCCAGAACTACAATTTCAGCTGTTTATCGTACAGCTGAAATTGTAGCCTCTTTGCCGAAGTTATCATCGTATCAAAATAAGGCAAGAATCAGAAACTATAAGATCATTTCATTTTTAGCTACTTTTTTTTATTTTAAATCTAATTTTGCATTTAAAATTCTGTCATCTTAGGCTTTCCCTGAGGCTTTGTTTCATCAGTTACTCCCAGCTATGGTCCATCCAGACTATGAAACGCGAATTGGAGCTCATCGCACTTTTTCTATCATTCTTGTGCCATCTTCAGTTCTTCCTCATCCGTCCTCATCTATTTCTGGGTCAAAGACAACCTTTTATCAGAAGGTAGTCTCCTTAAAGAGCATAGAAATTAGAGCAATGATTCGTCTCTGCTATCTAAAATATTACTCATCATTTAGTGGCCTAGGCATCAGTTGAGAGCGAAATTTTGGCTCCAGGGTCTAAGGATTATATAAAAGCTATTGAGGTTTTTGGGTTTGGATTGGACTCTGGCAAATTTTAGGCTTTGATCTATATCTAAGACCTTTGTGGTTGAAAGTTCCAAATGTTCACTGCTACCATTTATTAGTTGTTGAAAAGTGCTCTTAGTTTCAATTGTAACTGAATGTTTTTATCTATTTTAAACCTCAGGAGTCTAATTCCCTCAGGCTTAGTAGCCACCAAATTACTCTCTTGCTTTCATCAATTTGGGCTCAGTCCATCTCTCCTGAAAATACACCTGATAACTATGAAGCAATCGCTCATACATACAGTCTGGTATTGCTTTCCTCCCAGGCCAAGGTAAAAATTGCTACAATATTGTTGAACATATTTTGTGCTTTTCCTCTATGATTTTGGTCATGTTCTTCTCTTTAGATATTGATTCTCAGATAATAAAAATTCCTCACATGTTTGCATTGTAATTTAGTAGTGCTTCACATGTTTCTGTGTTCCACACAACCAAGGGATACTGACGCAACCTAATTGACCATTATGTGAAACAAGGAAGCCAAGTATATCAAGCTATAGGATTACTTGTCGAAGTAGAATTTTTAGTCTTGTCAAGAATATCTCAAGGGTATTCATAGTAGCTTTAGATGCTGGCTAGGAGCCTGGGAACCTCAAAACACCTGTCAAAGTAGCTTTAATCTTGTCAAAAGTACGTTCCTGTATACTCGGGCTGTTGCCTATTCTTATGATTAATAAAATCTTGTTTACCGATAAATAAATATTGTCGGTAATTTATCAATCAACATGCCCGTGAATGAGAGCCAAACTTTCAATTTGTACAATTGGTGACAAACCCTGCCAGCGAGTTAAATTTATTTTATTTTGAAAGATAACAAATCCTATATCATAAATTTTATTTCATAACCAATAGATGGTACTTACTGAAAAATTTTAAAGGTAGGCACTTAATTGCACTCTAAAACCTTTCATGGTACCTCCAGCTTACTAGGTCACCATGGGATATAACTTGGAAAATATGAGGACTATTTGTTAACTTTGAGCCTTAAAGAAAATTGCTAGGATGGGAGTACCATGTATCCATACTTTGGGACTATCTTGTTACTTAAGCCTTAAATAGTTCTGTAGTTGGGTTTGAATTCATGACGGTGGATGAACTTACTCTATTGGCTACATTAAAAATGTTATGATTCTTGTGAGCTTTATTTTTCATTTCTATTAGGTTTACTTGTCCTGCAGAATTCCAGTAATGAAGTTCTAGTTCAAAGTTTCCAGCTAGCATTTTTGTTACGAAATATTTCTCTTCAAGAAGGTCAGTTCTCAAAGCCTTCATTGTTGTATCACTTCCATGTGTCAAGATGAAATAGGTATGGACTTCATATTCAAACTCGCTGGAAGGCACATATATCACATGCTCTTGTGACGTTTATAACTTGGTGCATAACATAGGGATACTGGACATTTTTTAAGTGATTGGGCCCAATTAGCTTGTAATTTATTCTATCGATACACTTCTTGTCCAATTTCTTGCATGCTCATGAAGGAAATAATGAACCAGCCTGATTTCCTGTTAATGGGATCTCTACGCTTCAGCTCAAGCTGTATCTGTACTTCTATTGCAGGGTCACTACCACCTTCACGTTGTAGATCTCTCTTCACGTTGGCAGCTTCAATGATTCTATTTTTATCTAAAGCATACAATATTCTTCCTCTTGTTCATATTGCCAAGGCTGCATTTTCAGATAAAATGGTAAGTATGAGTCAAAACTGATGAGTCGTTTTCACTGGTAAGACCGGCCATCCTCTTGAATATTGGCAATGACTCAATGCATCTTCCTCTTGTTCATGTTCTTGAATTCAATTATAACTAATTCTAAAATGGTGGGTATGAATTATTGCCAATGGCTATCAAGCACATGAACAACATTACTTTGTCAAGTAAAGAAGAGAGCCAATACTTATGGCCACTTGTCATTTCACTTGTGTTCTAAATATTTCTTAAGAGTGAGATTTCTTCATTTTTGTCCTAATATTACCACTTGGATTAGGTTGATCCATTCCTGAATGTGGTGGAAGATTGCAAGTTACAAGCTATTAAAACAGGATCTGACCATCCTGATAATGTTTACGGGTCCAAAGAGGATAATAATTCAGCTTCAAAATATCTTTCAGAAAAAGAGATCACTGAAGACCAAACTAGGGAGTTCTTTGTTTCTGAGATTTTGAAAAGCTTGGATCATTTGCCAGAAGTAAAGTTTTATACAAAATTCTTAAGCATCTTGGATTGCTTCAATGAAAATTGTCTCGTTATCTTCTAGTGTAAATAAATTTTGACTTTTTGGCAGTCTGAATTGTCCACTATAAGGGAGCAGCTGCTCGAGGAATTCTCACCCGATGATGTTTGTCCACCAGGAAGCCAGTTGCTCATTGGCAGTTCACACAGTATACGTCAGGTTGATTCAGAAAATAATGAATCTCTTAAGGAGGTAATTCTTGTGCGAATATTGTAGCCCCGTGTCTGTTAACCCTTGGGACTTTGTATGACATTATTGTTTTCTTCCAGGTTGTTCCAATGTTTACGATAGAGGATGATTCATGTGAAAGTCAGACCAAACATAATTCAGAGTTGGCCATGGAAGTTCCTAATCTTTTGAGTGTCAGTCAACTTCTAGAATCAGTATGTTACCATTTCATGCTCTCTTATTTCAGTTTTCGAGTGAGTGGCCCACAAAATTATAATTTATAGCATATTGTATATATACAGGCCTTGGAGACAGCACATCAAGTTGGACGAATTTCGATCTCAAATGCACCTGATGTGTCTTACAAGGAAATGGCCCTTCACTGTGAGACACTACTCATGGGAAAGCAGCAAAAGATGTCTGATGTGATGATTACACGACAGATACAGGAAAGTAGGGTGAACTTCACTTTACAAAATCATGAGCCTGAGGTGAAGAAGATGGCATCCTATCCCCATGTTGATGTGGGTTCCACCGAGATACTTTATTTCTCCAGAAAACTTAAAATCGTACTAGCCTTAACTTTATAGTTAGGATTAATTCATGCAGTATGCGATATACTATGGTCTTCCAGTTTCCAATTTGCATCTCAAATATTATCAGTTCTAAAAATGCGCACGTTTGGATTTAGAGACCCTAATGCGCGGTCTTGTGCCTTTACTTCTATAACATTGCTACCAATATCAAAATTTTTTTTTTAAGCTTCTAATATTGTGAACTCAAATGAAAATGCAGGCTGGCAATCCTTTCCTTGACCAAAACTTCACTGCCAATTCATGTGAACTGTCACCTGGCCCCGTTCCAATGCCGTGTGCAGCAGAATACCAGCATCACCCCCATTTCTTCAAACTACCAGCATCAAGTCCATATGATCACTTTCTAAAAGCCGCTGGCTGTTGACACTTTAGTGGGGTTAGATGTGAATTGTCAATACTCAACAGAAGCTAGCCGTTGATCTTAAAACTCAAAGGCTGTTATAGGAGTCTCCTATTTTTTATGTTAATTATAGTTTGCTTGCTTCATTGTACATTGCAGGTGCAGAGCGAGTGTTTCAATAAATATGAGATGAGTCTGTCGTTATCTTTTTATATCTATTTCTTTTCATTCCTTTCCATTTTAACTTATACATCCCCACATTCAGGATGAGATGGTCTTATTTTATCACTTTAGTTGAACAGAGTTTCAAGCCACGATTCAGAGGTTTCCATTCCAAGTTGGATCTTTTAATAATATTTTATTTAATTTTTAACTTTAATCTCAACTTATCTCATCTGTAAAAACAAATGAGTTCTCAATGTGGAAAGCAACATTAATAGTTTTATTTCTTTAAACATCATTCCCGTGGAGTTTTATGCAACTTCATGAACTGGCTAAATCATAGATAATATATTGAGAGCTGCTTTACAACGGTCCATAGGAATAAAACTTGATGCAGGAGGATCCAAGGCCGATAATGCTGAGATGTCAGATTGCATGTTGATGGTGCTAAGATACTATGAGTTGGCAAATCAACGTAAATGTGGAAAGTGATCGTGATCTTTTCCTAAATGGGATAATTTTGGGTACGTTTCAGTATTTTAGCCATAACTTTGGCTACAGGTATTGAAATTGTGCATAAAATCTCAATTCGGAAAGTTCTTTTTGGCGCGCACATCATGGCCACCAAGCTATGCTGGGTGTGCGAGTTTTTGAAGCCAAAATCCACTGCTTTTCCTTTCGAATCTTTAATTTTAGTTATTATTTTTCTTATTTAGTAATATTTCATTTGTTATTTAGGACGTGCTTTTGAATTTGATTTGGACCAGATTTTAGTGGATTACTTCTTTAATTATGTATTTAATTTTGCCGTGCTTAGTGAGATTGTGCTAATTTTGGTAAACTTTTGATATGATCAATTTTTGGCTATATAATCCGATTTGTGGATTGATTTTTGACATTGTTTGATTTGATAATTTTGAATTGAACATCAGAGGTGTTCCTCTATATTTTTGAACGAATTTTTTGTGTTCTTCCTTACAAATTATATATTGAAATTGACTTGTAAAATAATCGTTATTCTGTTTGATGCTAAAACTTGATGAAGTTGTTAAAGAATAAGTTGCTCATTACCGTTATAACAATAACTCATGAATATTAATATAGAATAGTCGACAATATATATATATATAGTTTACAATGCATTACGACATATATCTTTATATATTTCTTTATATATTATAAATGGAAAAGTCTATAGACAACCGCCAATGCAGCCTCGGCTATTAAAAAAAATATATCAAAGAGGTGGGAAATCAACTTTCGATGCTTCTTCTTTCTTTTCGGTTCTTGAACTTAGCGCTATCTCTTCTCTCTTTCAGTTGAAAATAGAGGTACCACAAACAATGCAGATCATCGGTGAAGAAGAAGGCGACGAAACACGACCAACAATAATTTTAAAAAGAAAAAACTCAAACCTATGCAATTGGGGGTGTTTGTGCAATTTGATCTCTGAGGATGAAAGTTTGAAGCTTCAACTTATTCTCAGATGAAATGCTCGGTTGGAAATGGGTTTGGGCATTTTGCCTTCTCTGATGGTCTTCTACTTTTCTGTCCAAATACTCTACAGTCAAAATGGATATGAACTTTTTCATTCTCAGGTGGTCTTCTTCCTTTTCGTCAAAATGGGTTTTGACATTTGTAAAATGAAAGTTTCAGTCTGATGTTTTCTTCCCAAGTTTCAATCGGAAAATTAAAGATCAAATGATCAAAATAAAATACTTCTTCACGAATTTCAAACGATGAAAAATGAAAGATAGAACACACAAAATGCTTCTTCGCTTGGAGATGTGCTGACCTGATTCTAGTTCTTTCCAGTTGATCAATTCAAATAATTACTGACTTTTACATTTTGCATAAGTTTCCTAGGTTGGTATCCTAAGCATTTTGACAAAGATGGAATGGCTTCTTTCGCAGCAAGATTTGATTTCTCAGCTCTTTTCCATTTTTTTTTAAATCGGTTGACATGTTAGCCGAGGCCGTGATGGGGCCGCATTGGTGGTTGTCCCTAGCAACCCTCTATATATAAATATAATAATAACTAGGTCGTTCGCACGTTGCCTAATTAAGTGATACGGTTCTCTTACAATACTGAGTGTATCTTGAGCTTTTAACAATACTAAGGAAGAAAAGAAAATGAAAAATAAATGATTTAATGTAAATAACGAGCTACTATAGTAGATGCTTTGAAAAGATGAAGATGCCTTGGGTAAAGAGAACTGACACAATATGTACTTGATAACACAAACGAATTGGCCTAAAGATTGAGATTTCTTAAAAGAAGATTTAGGGCTCTATTCGTAAAAGTCTTGCATCTACCTTCACAAATATAATCCCCCACAAACCAAGACCCATAGGATTTCTTAAACCAATGAAGTTCTTGAAGCAGTCTATTGACAAAGAGATAGCGAGCAGTCTTTCTTGTCTAATAGAGCACACTCTACTAATAACAGCACCATAACAGAATGCCCTGTCAAAGGCAATTCTAAACTTCACAGCAGCACTCTCTAGCATGTTCTGGAATATTCTTCATGTAACAGAATAGGTGCAAAAATATAAATTGTATATTTTACCATGTGATTGAATTACAGGCATGACAATGCCTATATATTGTGTATTGTTGGTGATCTTAATGATATGAGGAAATTCATACGAAAATTACTTCTTTACAAACTTATTCTCTCTTAGTGGCATTGCATCAAATACCTGTGATGCACTATCATTGCTCTTTTGTTATTATGGTATCAGTAGTCTTCTAGGACTCACGTCCATGGCTCAACATTCCAAATTATCTTATCTCAGCCCCACCATTGTCTCTTCTGCAGCTCATCTTATCACTGCTAAACTTACCTTCGACAACTATTTACTTTGGAAAGCCCAAATTCTACCCTTCCTCAAAGGCAATAAGGTTTACGGTTTTGTTGACGGCAATCTTCCTCCCCTACTGCCCACAATTGATGACCAACCTAATCCCGAATATGACCACTGGATTATCTAGGATCAGCTCCTCATTTCGGCCATTAACTTGTCTCTCACAAATGATATCCTTGCTTAGGTGCTCGATTGTTCTACTTCTCAGGCAGTTTGGACGACTCTTCAAGGTCTATTCTCTGCCAAAACACAAGCCCATATTATGCATACTCAATATTCCCTTGCAACCCTCAAGAAAGGTTTGGAGACCATTATTGAGTATTTCCATAAAGCAAAAGCCCTCTCTGCTTCTCTGAATGCAGCTGGTCATCCACTTTCTTCTCATGAATTCAAAATCTACCTTCTTGTCGGCCTTAGGTCGGATTACGAGTCCCTTGTTACCTCTATTATTACTCGGCCTGAACCCATGTCTTCTGCTCAAATCTACAGTTATCTGTTGAACCATGAGTCTTTTCTTAATCATCAAACTCAGACTCTTCTCTCTGGTTCTTCTCTATCCGCCAACTCCACCACTATTAGGTCCTCTCAATCTCCCTCTTCATCTCCTAATCGTGGTCGTGGACGGGGCCGTGGTCGTGGTAGGGGTGGAGGCCGCTCTAATGCCTACACCCCTAATACCTCCAATCGTCCGATCTGCCAGCTCTGTCAACGTGTGGGTCACACTGTATTTTTCTGTTATTATCGATTCGACCATGCCTTTCAAGCCCCACCTCCACCTTCGTTCACTGCTAATTATACATCTATACCCAACAATTCAGTCAATCCTAATAGCTGGTTTCCGGATTCGGTGGCTACCAATCACTTTACCGCCGATTTCTCAAAATTAAATTTGGATTCCTCCACTTATCACGGCCCAGATCAAGTCAGTCTCGGTCAGTCTCGGAGATGGATCCTCCGTCCCCATTCAGTACACTGGCAATGACATCCTTCAAACTCCTTATGGCAAATTTCTTCTCAGTCATCTGTTTCATGTTTCTTCAATTTCTCGCAATTTACTTTCTGTTCGTCAATTTTGTTTAGATAATTTTGTTTTCTTTGAGTTTAATTCATCTGGTTTTCTTGTGAAGGATTCACACACCCAAGCGGTTCTTCTTCAGGGCACTGTTAAGGATGGATTGTACGTATTTACAGCTGATGATGTGGCCAAAGCTCCCTCTCCACATGCCCTGATTGGCATCCGCACTACTCCAGAAATTTGGCACCTCGCTTAGGCCATCCTAGCTCTCGGCTTACCTCTCTTACCATCAAGCAATTTAATCTTCCTGTCTCCAAGGAAATTGGACCTCATACATGTGCTCCATGTCTTCAAACTAAATCGCATTCTCTCCCTCATCCTCCATCCCCTTCCTGTTCCCATTCCCCCTTTCAATTGTTATATTTGGATGTATAGGGACCAGAGCATGTGCTCTCCTCTCTTTGTTTTCGATTATATCTCTTTATTGATGATGACTTTAGCAAGTATATTTGGCTATTTCCACTACGCGCAAAATCTGATGTGGTTCCTATTGTCTTAGCATTTCTTAAATATGTGAATAATTTCTTTTCTTCTAAAATACTTTCCATTCAGACTGATTGGGGTGGGGAATTTCGCCCTCTTTCCAAAATTCTTCACAATATTGGTATCCCCCATCGCGTGACTTGTCCCTACTCTCACGCTCAAAACGGTAGTGTTGAAAGGCGTCATCGCCATATTGTTGAAACTGGACTTTCATTAATGGCTCAATCCTCTATTCCAACTAAATATTGGTCTGATGCATTTCAAACTGTTGTTTTCTTAATTATTCGCATACCTACTCCAATTCTACAAAATATTTCTCCATTCCAAACGTTGTTTAACTTATATCCAGATTATTCTTTTTTACATATTTTTGGTTCTGCTTGTTGGCCTAATTTACGTCCTTTCAACCGTTATAAAATGGATATGCGTTCTAAACTTTGTGTTTTTCTTGGTTATACTCCTGATCACAAAGGATATAGTTGTCTTCACATTCCTTTTGAAAAAATGTATATCTCACGTGATGTTCTTTTCGATGAGACACGTTTTCCTTTTGGTGAAATCTCTTCCGATTCTTCTCGGCCTCCTTTCACAACTCTTGCTCCATTTCTCCAAGATCTCTCTTTCGTGTCACATGCTTCATCTCAGCTCAGCCCACATGTCTCTCCTTGGTCTGGTTCATTGTCCTCTCCTCATTTGACTACCCAGCCCATCTCATCCGACCCACAAATTCCCTCTCTTCTGCCTACATCTCTTGAAATCTCATATTCTTCTGAGCCCAACTCACCCGTATCTCCTAATAATCTACCCATTGAAAATCCTCCTATTGCACTGTCTTCAACGTGTCCAAACCCTAATCCCCAATCGCCTTTCACTGAAATCGATCCCCCTCAAATCAATATTTCTCCTTCTCGTTCGCAAGCCTCACCACTATCTCTCACCAATGCCTTACCCTCAAACTCATCAACCTCTACCCATCCCATGGTTACACAATCAAAGACCCAGTCCTCTTCTCCAAACCGATGGAACTATTCCTTGGCCACCTCCAAAACCAACCTCCCACCTCACAGAAACTCAACCCATACTTGAGTAACCCTCTTCCTATACCGAAGCTTCCAAGTTCCCAGCCTGGCGTGCTGTTATGGCTAGTGAATTTGAGGCTATTCTCCACAACCAGACTTGAATCCTCGTTCCCCCTCACCCTAGTCGAAATGTTCTTGGCTGTAAATGGGTACTCAAGACAAAACGTCTTGCTGATAGCACTCTCGAGCGACGAAAAGCTCGTCTTGTTGCGAAATGGTTCCATCAGCAAGTGGGTCTTGATTACTCCGAGACTTTTAGCCCTGTCGTAAAATTAGTGACCATTCATTTACTTATCTCCCTTGTTGTTTCCCGTCAATGGCCGTTGCATCAACTTGACGTACAAAACGCATTCCTGCACAGTGACCTCGATGATGATGTCTTCATGCAGCAACCACTTGGGTTTGTACATCTTGACTTTCCTCACTATGTTTGCAAACTTAAAAAATCCATTTACGGTCTTAAATAAGGACCTAGGACTTGGTTCTCTACGTTAAGCTCAAAGCTCATATCTCTTGGATTCATTGCTTCTATTTTTGATACGTCTTTGTTCATTTATAAATCTGGCTCTGCCTGTGTTTATGTCTTGGTATATGTCGATGACATCATTTTTACTGCATCTCATTCTAAACTAATCATAGATTTCATCTCTGCACTTCGCAGTACTCTTCCGGTTAAAAACCTTGGCATATTACATTATTTTCTTTGCATACTAGTGTCTCGGTCCTCCTCTGGTCTTTTCTTGTCTCAAACTCGTTACATTTCAGATTTGTTGTTTGGGACTAATATGCATAATGCCAAACCTGTGTCTACTCCCATGGCTATCAATTTGAAACTCACTGC
Organism: Platycarya longipes; assembly: GCA_036559045.1. NCBI lineage: Eukaryota > Viridiplantae > Streptophyta > Magnoliopsida > Fagales > Juglandaceae > Platycarya > Platycarya longipes. Next base: position 4,369,958 of record CM071798.1, read on the forward strand.
TTTAGACGGGCCCTCATTTGAGGATCCTCAGCTTTATCGTAGTGTAATCGGTAGCCTTCAATACTTAGCTTTCACTAGGCCTGACATTTCCTTTGCTGCAAATAAAGTGTGTCAATTTATGCATAGTCCTCGTCTTCCCCATTGGTAAGCTGTTAAACGGATACTTCGATATCTTCATTCAACTGCTTCCTTTGGCCTTTGTTTTTCATCTGTTTCCTTACCCAAACTCACTACCTTCTCCGATGCTGATTGGGCTGGTTACCCTGATGATAGAAAGTCCACTAGTGGCTTTTGTATATTTTTTGGTTCACATTTAATTTCATGGGGCTCCAAAAAGCAGCCCACAATAGCTTGTTCATCCATTGAAGCTGAATATAAATCTGTTGCAAACACGGTATGTGAACTTCTATAGTTACAATCTCTTTTAAGAGAATTGGAGATTTTTCTTGTTGATCCACCTGACTTAATGTGTGATAACCTTAGGACTACGTATCTTTCTGTTAATCCTGTGTTACATTCCCGCACCAAGCATGTTGATCTTGACTATTATTTTGTTCGAGAAAGGGTTGATGCTAAAACCCTGAATGTCTCATTTGTATCTAGTCGTGATCAGCTTGCAGACATACTTACCAAACCACTATCTTCAACTCGGTTTGACTTTTTGTGTTCCAACCTCACTATCTCTCCTGTGATGCTTGAAACGAGGGGGGATAATAGAGCACACTCTACTGAGAATGGCACCATAACAGAATGCCCTGTCAAAGGCAATTTCAAACTTCACAGCAGCACTCTCTAGCATGTTCTGGAATATTCTTCATGTAACAAAATAGGTGCAAAAATGTAAATTGTATATTTTATCATGTGATTGAATTACAGGCATGCCAACACCTATATATTGTGTACCGTTGGTGATCTTAATGATATGAGGAAATTCATACGAAAATTACTTCTTTACAAACTTATTCTCTCTCAGTGGCATTGCATCGAATACCTGTGATGCACTGTCATTGCTCTTTTGTTATTACTGTCCAATTAAAGAAAAGAATAAAATCGAAACATCTTAGCACATACATGAGATATTAACCACTTCTATATAATTTAACTTAAAAAATTTCAAGAAGAAATAACTATAAATATAGCCCAAACTTGACATCGGGTGATGTCGTTAAAAAAATATACAACCAACCAAACAGAGTATTTAGCTATGTATCTTGTCTCCTTAACAAGAGCAAATCTAACTCCTCAAGGACCAAAAGTTTAACAAACAGAGAAAACATGTCATGAATATTTTTGGACACAACCTGACTTTAGATGGCATAGCAATAAAAACCTTCCAATAGCATTTCCTGTTGCCCTAGGATCTACAATGATGCATCCAAAAAAGCCAGAATACTTGAATTAATGCATAAATTATAGCACGTAATAAAAAATTAACCATGCAAGGAAGCTAAAGATAACAAAAAGAATGAGTTTATCAAAAGAATAAAGATTATCATAACATCAAGGTCTTACCTGCAATAGATGATTTTGAATGATATCACGAATAATTCTGCCAGAACAATGAATATAGTTAGATTTCCCTTGTATCAAGATATATTTATCTGTTGAAAGTTAGATCCACAAGAGGTGTGCGATGCATACATTATAAAAAGCAAGTAAGCCTCAATTATAGATCCTCACATATATATATTCTTTTACCCATGAGGTGTACAGAAGAATGCCTATATTCATTCTAGAAAAGCTAAATTATAGATCCTTAAATATATTAAGCCACTTAGAACTAAAATTACAGGACTTCCAATATGAGCAGAAACAACAGCTAGCAAGTAGTAACTGAAAAATATTCCTATAGAAGAAATTTAGAGATGAATGAAAAATTTTGAGGAGAAAAAGAAACCACAGCTCTTTTAACCTTGTGCTCAACAAACAAATTGAGACACACAACATTTACAAAACATGCCTATATTCATCAAAATATCCACCACGACCTTTTGTCCCAAAATCCTCCCTGAACACAATCTGCTAGAGAAAAATATAAACAAGATACATGATGAACTTGTAAATATCACAATTAAATCAGGAGACCAATGAAAGTTAAAATCCTAAATATAGAGGTGCCCATTCATTGGGGGACAATAATGTTGAGTGTGGAGCCTGGATCAAGACAGATGGCTCGAGCGAGACTCAAGCAGTGAGTTCGCTCGACCCTCGCTCGACACTTCGCTCGACCCTCGCTCGACACTTCGCTCGAGCGAGACTCAGGTAGTGAGTTCGCTCGACCTTCACTCGACACATCGCTCGAGCGAAACTCAGGCACTGATTTCGCTCGACATTCGCTTGACAGGACGCTCGAGCGAGAGGTAGACAGAGACCTTGCTCAATACTCGCTCAACACCTCGCTTGAGCGAGTTACGCAGTAAATCTGGAATTAGGGTTTTCTCGCCCTATCATTATAAATACTCATTGTAAAAGGCCCGTGGCTGTACGAAACAACTGTGAGAGACATTCTGAGTGCCCCAAAAGTTGTACTTGTTATTCCTCAAGTAATAAAATCCTCTGCAACCCTGTGGACGTAAGCAAATTGCCAAACCACGTATATTCTATGTTGTGTGATTGTTTAGATTGCATTATTATCGTTCTTTTTCCCATAATTTCACGTTATTATCATTGTTTGATTTCACAAAAAATAAGACATAGCCCAGACACATAGTACCCCTTACTTCATTGCCAGGAAGTTACTATCACAGCCTCACCATAGGTTAGTAACTTCCAAAATGATTGGTGAAAAGAAGGACTCACACTTGTACATTGTCAATATTGTCATGATTCCAGAGGGTCAAGAAGAAGTGATTTGCAAATCGAATAACCAACTGCATATTTAAGGTAAGAAGGTAAATAATCAGTGTCGTGAAACCAAATGAGCAAAAACTAAGACTTATCTACACATATATTACCAAATTCTACACGAATTCCTTTCCCAAATAATGATCAATCAAGGAAATTTATGGTTCATCAAACAACTGTCCAATCTGATAATTGAGTTGCTCTATAGATTCCAAATCTTTACCAAAAGGCTTCTCAACAACAATTTGAGTCCATCCACCAAGAACATCTGCAATTAATTGGATGACTCATTTAGAAGGTGTTGTATCGGATATTCTAAATCTACATCTCATATAGAAATCAAAATGCCAACTTGCTTGATTCAACAAACAAAAATTTCTCAATTATCAATAGATCTTAAATAAATTTTAGATTGTCTAATAACATGTATGAGCACAAAGAAACTATCATATCAAAAAATGAATTTTTAGAGAAAACTTGATATGATTACATATATGACTTACCGGATCCATTCTCCTCATTGGACTAAAAAAGTAACTAAAGTCCAAGACAAATAGCCAAAAATGGGCGATCCTTCTCAATACAGGTACATAGTGCTGCAACCATCCTACAAGACAACAAAACACCAAAAGAGATGACATGGAGACAGAGAAGCAAACATATGGCGTAGTTTAAAGACATGAGTATCACCAACGTGATATCACACACAAATGCACACCCCTCTCGTCTCCTCTATTTAATAGTGTTTTCCCATGTGAACAATCATCTCACTCAAGCAGTAGCCTTCGGCTAAATACACTATAGATTTCCAGTTCAAAGGCACCATAGAATAAACCCAAAAGAGTCTCGTGTACTCAGGCTATGCCTACTTACTCATCAATAATTTCTTCTTTAGTAATTAAAAAAAAAACCATCTAAATCACTCACACAGCACAGCAAGCATAAAAGAAAACCATGGCAAAGCAATCATTTCGCATAAACGCCAATAACAACACTCATTGTAGTGCAGCGTCTAAAAAAATCCACATATATAACTGAAAAAGATGAAGCCAAAAAAAATAATTATAGAGGTATAAATTTAGGCAATCAAAAATTGTTCTATTAGTGAACATGCTGACCACTTCAAGTGCCCTCCTCCGCTTCAACTTCATCTTAGAATTGAAAGCATTTCACGAATCCAACCTGCTTCAAGAAACCGATCAGAGTCCCCCCAAGGAAAGGAGAATCAACCGGATAATTAAAGACTGTATAGTGTTAAAAAAAACATAGGGTTTTCTGTAAAGACGTTGGGTTATGCCTCTTCGGATTCCAACGCCACTTGAATTTCATGAAGGAAAAACTTGGAATAGGATAGGTATAAAAATGGCTTTGACACCCGCCAATAAAAATGTGCCACATAGGTGTTTTATGAAAAAATATAATAGACTTGATTGCATCAGAAAATGATTTTTGATATTTTAGTATATTTTGACAAGATGTAATGATCTTTGATAGTTTAGTATATTTTGACAACCTATAATGATATTTGATATTTTAATATATTTTGAGTATGAGCTGATGTTAAAAAAAAATTATATAAATAGGTTGATCTTGTGGACGGGTTGGCATGTATGAATAGGTTAATATTCCTTGATAACTGATGTTTCTTGAGCCACGATTAAGAAAATGATAAAAAAAAAATTTATATATATATATAGGTTGATTTCAAGATTAAAAAAATGAATAGATTAATGTAGCATCTCAAATAAAGTTAAATATATTCATCTTAATGTATTGTTTCGGTGCAATCAAGTGTATTGTATTTCTTCATAAAACGTCTATGTGGCACATTTCTATTGATGGGTGTAAAAGTCATTTTTACACCCATCGTGTTCCAAGTGCCTTCCTTCCATGAATGATCTTATCGAGAAAGCATAAAGAGGAGTATGGAAATCGAGAAGGCAGAAAGCGAAAAGACAAGACCGGGAATAACAAATACAGACGGATTTAACGGATAATTTATCGATAAAACCAAAAGTTCTGTTAAACCCACAAATTTCGTTAATTTTCTGTTAGATAGTCACATTATATATTTTATTAGGTGAAAGTGACGTGCAATGCACGTTTGCTTGATTTAGTTATACATTATTTTTAAGAAATGTTATAGTTTTTATGATTTTTATGATGTTGTGATTATTTTTTGTGTGATTGCTTGAGTTTAATCCAACGCTCGAATATACTGTAAAACTAATAATAACCAGTACCGTTGAGAGTATGCAGAGCAACGACTTCACATAGTTGTGAGATATTGAATCACCAATTAATGCCCATGTTTTGTGAATCATCGTCTCAAGGAATCTCTCTAGATCAAAAGGCAATCTCTTGGATTCCATCTCTAGTATGGGTACCAAGCTTGTATCAGGCCGCCCATTATTCATACAATTCCAGTGACTTTCAATTAATGAGCCAGCTCTAATTAGTGTAGATTGGGCCCGATGGGTTTGGCATCCAATCCCCGATAAAAATATCACACTTTTCTTCAACATTTTCTGCAACCAAACTTTACTTCCATCAAATACGAAATGAATAATATAACCATAAGAGAATGAAGAAAATTTGATTGAGGAATTGACAATATAAAAACAATGAATTATGATTGGAGTAGTTTGTGCAATTCAAGTAGCATTATGCCGAGAGCAACTCCCCAAGTCCACCGTAGTTAGTTTGATGATTTATACAAGTTAATTCTGCAATTCCTTAGTTGTTAGATTCAATTTCATCATCAACAGTACATTGCAAAACACAATCAATCATTGCATTGCTAAATTCCTCTACATTTGGGTATCACTGGATCCACCAGAATTCAATCAAATCTAGACTCAAAGAAAAGAGAGAATCAATTTCATTATTCAAGAACAAATAATGATAGAACCCAAAAAATCCACCACGTGCAATGGCATAACCCACACAATGCCAATCATATTAAATATCTCATTTCATAAGGTTGATACCATCTCACAATGAAAAAAGAGATGATTGACAAAATCTCTATTTTTTTTTTCACATGTAATACCAATCAATAATGAAGAGCCATTTCTTTATCAAATTATCGGTGGTTAATATTTTTTCTAGAGAAACCAACCAGCAGAAAAATGCCACTTTAGAGGGAACTTTTGGTTTCCAAATACATCTTTAAGGAAAAGCAGTGTTACCGTAGCAATTTAACACTTTGTAATAAGAGCTCACAGAAAAAATGGACTAAGAATCATGTTTCCATAGCACCTTATCCTCCCTATTAAAATCCAGCTTCAACTCATATAACTTAGCAAAGAAATCAGAAGCTTCATGTAATTTCCAATCCTGTAAATTTCTGATAAACTCCACATTCTAAAGCAACTGATTATTAGAAATTTAGCTACTCAGCCAAAGTTCATGAGGTAATCCAGTTTTTCCTCGAATAACCTACTCCTTTTGGTCTTAAAAAATTTGATTTTTCCCCACTTTCTTTCAGAACAACTGAACAAGGGCACACAAGCACTCAGTTCGGCGGGAAATCCAACCCTATTAACAAAGTTATAGTTTTCACATCCAAATGATATTTAAGCCACCATGCATATATAGATTAAGGGTCCATTTGGATACATCTCACCTTATTTCAACTAATAATTTTATTATTATTTATAAATTATTTTAATTCATCTTATTTCATCTTACTATCTAAACAGACTCTAAAACATGAAGAGAAATTATATCAGTAGGTTTAGAGTAAACAAGCTCCACATACTTTTTTAAAAATTAAAAAATAAATACAAAATTTACATAAAAAATTATTTTTTTAATAATTAATTTTAATTTTTTGCACGATCATATCAAACATTATTTAAACGCAAAAATAAAACATGAGAACGTAAAAAAAAAAAAAAAAAATCTCATTTTTAACCTTTTCGTATTCCATTTTCGTGTTCAAATTTATGGGCAAGATGACAAATTTATTGATTATCTTTTTCTACATTGTCAAGTGGCAACTTGGTTCTGCAATGCAATCTCTGCTAGAACTGGATTTTCATGGGTAATGCTCTTGCACGTATTGGATGTTTTTACAATTTGACCAAGAATTGTTAAGAAAGACATTACACCTACTATCATGAAGATTATTCTCCTGTCTTTTGTAGTGCTTGTGGGCTAAAAGAAACAAAAGATATTTTGATAATTGTGAACGCTTTTTAGAAGAAATAAGGGTTTTTTTTTTCATGGTACTCTCACCTTATGGGTTTCATATCTTGTAAGTGATGGAACTGACTGTTTGGAATTGTTCTAATCTTCCTGTTCTCTTGTAAATAGGTGTTTCTCAATTGTATATCCGGTATACTTGGACTATGCCTATTTACTTGGAATAAAATTTCAATTATTACTTATTAAAAAAAAAAAAAAAGAATTAGAGCTTTAGAAAAGAAAAATGGCAGATTCATAGATTTGCCAACTTTCTAACAAGATGATTTTGAGGAAATCTCACCCTAGCACAGTACATCAAGGAATAAGAAAACTGATGTAAAAAGCTGACGGCTAACTGTTGTTATTCCAGGAGCAATGGAGGTTATTAGGAACTCGTAGAAATTAGAAGGGTAGCGTCTGGTTGGAAAATATGTTTTTCATATATTTACAGAACTCCCTGAATATAGTGTGCTTCAGGGGAGTTTCCAGCATGGGGGCAGTAAAAAACTATCTTGACATATGCCTAGGAGTAGAAAACATTGTATCAGGCTTGTACCATAATCTTGAACATGATGACTTTCTTAACAGAACTGGAAATTTGACCTGTTTAAAAGGTCAATCAAATCAGAAACTCAGAAACAGAAAGTATCAGCCCCATGGAATAAACTTATAATATCTATCAGACCATCTCTTGAGCACCCTTAAGTGACAAGTCAGTAGGGATGAGCTGGTAGATGCAGATTATCATTAACAGCACATAACATCCATTCCTGCAACAAAAGTACAAATGTAAAACAGCAGTCAAGTTTTTACCTTCATGGCAATTAAAACTCCTAAACTAAACTCAATTGACCAAGCAACAAGCCAAACATCTTCTCATTTAAGTCCAACTTGCCTACCAACCTCAATCATGGAGTGAGTAGCTTTCTCCACAGAATATGCGGTTCCATACCATGGCTCAACCTTGTCTGTATAGTTTTTTTTATTCCCAAAAGATTCTGTAGAAATAGTCATTAGGAAAACTACCATGAACCATGTCAGGTCCTCAGTTTGAAAATTGAGAATAGCCCATATGATGATAATGAGAAATAAACAAATCCCTATGTACCATTCCATCCCATAGTTTTGTCAATCCTCTATTCCATTTTGGAATCTGACTAAGAATAGCATTTTCCTTTTAACAGTTTTCCCAACCAACAGGTTTATTTGAAATTCAGTACTATTGTTTTACTTTGTTTGGCTGTCAATTTGAAACTAGTATCGAATTTGCAAACCCAACTAAATATCAGTTTTGTAGACTGCAGCAACGTATAACATGTTCACAATGGAAAGGAATAAATGCTATGGTCACACAAGAAATTTGATGCATACCTGCTCTCAAATGCCATTATTCTGTTCGGAAATTATACTTCTGGCAAAAGATGCTGATTGGAGTATGCCTTCAAATTTAGCTAAAAAATAAAACATACTCAATATGATCACGAGGACAAAATTATAAGATTAGTGTCAAATAAGAGATACAAAAATCTTATTCAAAATGAAGTGGCAGCCACTTTTTAAAGCTTCTGGCACCAATACTTGGATAAGGCTGTGTATTATATAAATGTGGCTGAATAACAATACAAACAAGCTGTTCGTACCCTTCTATAATAGAGAAAATTCAACTGTTGATAAAAATATACTCTTGTTATAAACCCATCAATTAAAAAATGCAAACCGAAGATTGAAACTGTAAACATTGTTATAAAAAAATGGCGAATTCTTCTAAACTCTGGGCATAAAACAGGTAATAGCACAAGTTTATTTAAAATTCATTGTAAAAATGCCCCCCCCCAAAAAAAAAAATGGCAAATGAGCATCAGATACTTTAAAACTGTTTTCAATTACCAGGGCAAACAAACAGAAGGATATTGCATCCTAGCTTTAAAAATGATGTTGGGACGAAAAAACGGAGATGCCATAATGGAACATAAAAATTTCTCATTCAAAATAATACTAACACTATAAACAAGAAAGCTTCTCTAAGCAGTACAAAACTCACCGGACAGTGTCAATAGAGAGCTCCTGTAGTGCCACTTGAATAGTGCTTGGACTGAACTTTGAGGGCAAGGATGCCACCAGCCAGGGGCGAAACCAGAATTTTATGTTTGGGGGGCGATCGATAAAATATACGGTACATGTAAATTTTAGAAGGATGGTCATCAGTGATAGAAGTATTATGCTCTGTTGTTACCAAACTCTCTAAACATATATTAGTCTTCGAATTGTCTACGTCTTTTTGAAAAAAAAAAAACCAATTGTACTTAAGTACTTGCTCATATTTTCTATGATTTAAAAAAAATTTATAGATCAAGAATAAATTTGAGAACTTTCTAATAAGTAATAATATAACGCTATTAAATTTTTAACAAACTATATCTCACAATCATACAAGTTAGAATAAAATTAAATAAGTGAGTATAATCAATTAATTTTACAATCATATAAATTTATAATCAATTTTTTTATTAGAATTAGACTGTTAGAATAATTGCAAGATTACATGAGTTAAAATTTGGATTTAAATGAAAATAAAAATAAAAATATAAATAGATGTATATGAAGATTTAGAGACATAATTTTAATAAAAATTTGAGGGGGGCAATTTTTTTTTTTTTAAAATTTAAGAGAGAATTTTAATTATATATATATAAATTATATATATTTATATTAAAAGTACTGTTTTTGAAAAAGTTTGGGGGGCGGTAGCCCCCCCAAGGATGAACATGGGTCCGCCCCTGCCACCAGCCAATCTCTTGGCGGATGTACCTTAAGAACATCAAATGCAAATAAAGGAAACGAAAATTCAGCAAATCCCCATTCAACAAAGATCATTTCAAAAGCAATAATATCTACAAGCTTCCCACTAGAACGAGCTATAATACCTCCTGTTATAGCTCCATTGAAAATGGAAAATGATTTTTTTTTGGTATTCATGCTACGATGTGTGAGCAAATTTGTTGAATTTAAAGGTTTGTTATTAATTTAAGAGATGTTTGAAAATGTTTTTCATCCCATTCCAAATATTTTTAAATTAATCATTACCACTTTTCCAAATTTTCAAATAAGAAAAAGAATTCAAGATCTATATGTTTAAATGATATGTCAATGTATGATCAAGTACCTTAAATTAATGAATTATAATTTATAGCAGTAATATGAATGACTCTATTCTGTTTGCTAACGTGGAATAGTTGGTCAATATGTTTAATCTTCATATTGATGTCAATTCTGTATATTAAGAAATTGTCTTGGAGTAAAATATATGATATTATGAATGATTATTTGCATATATTCATGTGTCAAAATATATGTTGTACTTGAGTTCTCATTGAGAGTTTTTCTTGTAAACATGTTGACATAATTTTAGTTATTGTTTCGAAATTGTTATTAGTATCAATTTGAATCTGTAAGTTTTATATATAATATTTTAGCTGATATTATGAAGTTGTTTTATGATTTTTATATATATATATATATTTTTTGAAATCTTTTAGTATTTGCCGTGAACACAACTCATGGCTAATACTTTTGACCACAAAAGGCTACTTTTTACTATGAAACTTCCCTGTAAGCATATAGAAGTGCATATGATCAGACTTGGTGATAAAAGAGCATTTGTTGCAAGTTGATAGAAGAGAACACAGTGCTAAATGTTTTTTTACCATAATATGTTTCATAGTATAAACTTATTTGCCACAACAAGATTTTGTAGAAAATGGATACACTACAGGAAATTAAGTTATTTCCGGCGAGTAAAATCGAAATAATTATCTCCGGCCGCCGCTTGCCTGTCCTAGAAATGGCTTTTCCGGTTACTGTTGATATTGCCAGTATGAGAAACTTTTTGCGGCGACACTTGGTCGCCGCAAATGTGAAAAAATCTGCCGCAAAAAGCTAATTTGGTGTAATGAAATAGAGCTTTAGCGGCGATATTAACTCGCGGGAAATAAGTTTTCTATTCGCCACAACTACAATGGACCAGATTTTTCTTTTGTACTGCATTTTGTATGTGCATGATCCTTTTTTTTCATGATATTTGTATTTGTTATGACAATTACTTGCTTGCTAATAAACTAGAAAAAAAAAAGGGTAGATTTGCTTGCAAACATTCATGCCAACATCATTCAAATAACTTCTACACACATTTGAAATTCACCACTTAATAGTCTAAGTTTTATACAGTATCATCTTACATATCACTTTGAAATATATATTTACAAGTAGATATTTTTCTAAATGTAGGCCACCTCCAAACACAACTCATGTACAATCAACTTCATCTGAAAAAAAAAATAGCAAGTATGTTAATACATAATTCTTATTTGTACTAATTCATATCGTGTAAAACAAAATCAAACCAAAAAAAAATATTTGCATGCCACCTTGCTACCTAATTCCAAAGCCTTTTCCTTTCTACTGATGTTAACCACAACAAAACTACCTGCACATTGAAGATGGCAGTCCGTACATATTACTAGCACTATATATAGAACTCCTAAAAATAAAACTTCATTTGCTATAGTGATTGAATACTTAGCACGATATTAATTTGAGGCTGATCTCAAACTTAATACATAAGAACTTGAAGGGATCTTAATCCATCTAATATACATGCATAAAGATAGTGATGATAAAGATGGTGATGATAAATGATTCATGTAATACGTCTGGACGTCATTTCATCATGTGTCTAATATCACTCTTGCTTGAAGTCCTTAAATTTAGACTAAAAATTAGAATTTTTTCTTTTTTGAGTTATGATATAAACAACACTCATCAAGATGTGTATATCGATTTATAAAACATAAACACAAAAAGTAAACCAATATTGAACATGCAAAGACAATATATATATATATATATATATATGTACATTAAACTTCTAACAACATGTAGATCAATGGAGGAACTCAAGTACATGCATACCTTGCTAAAGTACTGCTTAAGCAATAACTAAGTCTCCACTCCACACATGCCATAAAAGTAGAGTAAGTTTGACATCACCTACAATAATTAGCAAATAAGGTTTAGAAAATTAACCTTATTATACAACCATTCTGTCCAAGAGGGTGCTTTGCATAGAGGAGAGATGTGTATTAATCCAAGAACACGTTGTCTGTATTTCATCTGTCATCAAGAGTGATAGTTCGATCATTTGACTTTCAAGTGTCCAAAACAGAACCTAAAAGTCGCAAACAAAACATGTGCCATGGGAGACAACTTACAGCAAATAGGGTCAGGACATAAGTTGTCTTTGTGTATATAACAATTTACAGGAAGTAATCCTGCAACAATGCAGAGTGATGGGGTTGGAAGAAAACCAATTGGAAGAGACACTTCAAAATATCCATCACAAGTCCAGATTGTCACAAAAATATCCAAAACTACCCATAATATATCACCTACCCTCAAGCATAAGCAATGGTAGTTTAAATGATGCAATTATAAATTGTTTAACTCCAAGTTTGAAAATTACAGTAGAAGCTTTCAAGAATGGCTGCTATGCTTTCAATTGCCCTTCATTCATCTTTATCTTTACATCATAATCATTATCTTTACAAATTGCACACTTTCATTCATCTTTATCTTTACATCATAATCTTTATCTTTACAAATTGCACACTGTCATTTATCTTGTTTGAAATGTTCAATGCAAAAGTTTTCCCCTGCTTTCTGATTTATTTAATCCATTGCTATGATATTTTCCGGCGATTAGTTGTTCAGCTTATAAAAAGTAAAGATGATACACGAACCAACCAATACAGATAAATTATTACAAAGTATACTTGATATAAAAAGTAGACTTCTAATAAGAAGAATTGTGAATGCATGCTTTAAACGGTGCATAGTGATGTTGATAATCAAATGAAGTTAAGTAATCAACATTCAAGACTCAAAAAAAAAAATAACGAGAAAAAAAAATCCTTTAATGGATCTGTTGTAACAATGCAAAAAAAATCATAACTTATTTGATAACTTATATAAAATTGGATCGGTTGTAAGCAAGTTACAAATAAAAATGAACATGTCCTTTTATGAGATCAAATGGACATGGTGCAAGTGATGGGATTTTTTTTTATCTATGCATCTGGAAGCATCCTAAAACTGAATTTGAATAGTCACCCCAAACATATACTTTCTACATATTAATTATCACCCCAAACAGCTTTGAGCTATAATACCAATTCCTTTTTTTTTTTTCTGGGTCAAAGAAAGTAGCTCCATTTATATTCAACTAAAGATAATTAGTAGGTGGAGGACACCAAATGATCACCACCTTAAAAATATTCTTGCTGCATACATCAAAGCATTGAACCTGTTTATACTCCATAAGCGAAGACAAAGCATTAACAAATATTTAAAGAGAAGAAAGCATTGAACCTGTATATCAGATCATGTCGCCATACAACAAAGTATCGAATCGTACTACGTTATATAAATATAAGTAAGCTCATAAGAAACAAGAATTTCAAAAGTTTTGATATTGAACATTAAGACTAAAAAAACAGAGCAATATAATTAGAGTAGAAGAAATGTGACCTGAAATTCCAAACCAACAAAACTGTGATATTTAGAGTGATCAGGGAGCTTTGGGATCCTAAAAGCAGGAGTAGAAGTTTCTATATGGTGCTCCTGCAAGACATATATCAATGGATGCATAACAATTTCAGTCATATTCAGAACCGAGCAAATTAAATGGGCAAATAGACTCTTCAAGACCCAATATCAATTCCTACCATCCTATTTGTGAATTCCCAACCGTAGAATCAAAGACAAACATTTTTGTTGGCACTAAAGTAAAGCTTAACTCAATTAAAATTAAAAAACAAACTTATAAAAAAGAATACAAAAACAAATTAAACCAATTTAATACTAAATCCTAACAGCAACATTTGCAGTTAACAACTAGAAGAGCAACTTTAATGCTGATGTTTCCAAGCATATCATCGTATTTTTCCTTGAAAACACAATGAATTAACCAAAGATAGAGAAATAGATAATATAACAATCATGGCAAGAGAAACCAAAGTGAATAAATTATTACTCTGTTATTCAATGTCAAACTAAAACTTGTTCAAAAGCTTTACACATTAAATGACGAACCAGACTCAAACGACTGAGCATTCTTGTGCATCATGAAAGAGTACTTATGCACTTAATAAATACAATAGTATGAAGAGAACCTACATATACGAGAGTTAACATATGCAAAACAACTAGAGATTGAAAATAAACAATAGAAAAATATGCTTTCAATTATATATCTAACACATGTTTTGGACTGATATTCTAAACAACTAAAATTGCACACTATCATTCAATTATCAAGAATTAATACTCACCGGCAAAATTATATCACATGTGGCTCGAAATTAATCTCATGGTCTGGACGAGTCCCTTAACCAATATCACATAAAATCAATATGCCTAATTCGTAAATGTCGACCAAACGAAATAAATCTCAACCAATATTTACATGCATTCAGGCCATATACATGTAGACATAAATCAAAGACCGCACACGAGTCACAGAGAGAGACAGAGATGGAGATTAAAAGTTTGGAAGTGAAACTCACTGTCGTCCCCAAGAAGCACAGACAACAGTGACAAGAATCTGGCGTTCGAAGTGATCGGAAACCACCTTCGAGAACCCGAGCATGAGCGAGAGTGCACGCGCGAGAGAGAGAGAGGGAAAATCGCCTGTGCAAATTACGTGGGGGGGAAGGGTGAGAATTAGGGGAAAATTACACGGGGCGGGGTGAAATTTAGGAATGACTTATTACGAAAACTTAAAAGTCGCTGTAATAAGTGAAATAAATAGAACTGTTCAGCAGCTAAAGTAATTAAGGCGACAATTTTCGTCAATACTTTACCAGCGCACAAAAATTGCCGAAAATAGATAAGATTTCCGGCTTTTCCCAAAATTGACACAAATGAGCTGTCGAAAATAACAAAATATATTTCTTGCGGCTATAATTAATTTGCCGGAAATAAACTAGCCACAAATAGTACTTTTTATTGTAGTGATAATAGCTACAAGGTTATAACATTTTTAAATTTTATTTCCGCTAGCAAAATTGGCTATTACCACGAAAAATGTTATGGGAAAAAACATCTATTTGCCACGGAAGTATATGGTCTTTGACAAATGCTATTTTACCGCGAGTTATATGCCACGAACGTCCCACGAGTCAAATTGGTGGGAAAAATATTTTATCCACGAAAATCTTATTTTTAGCCACAAGAACCCTTCTTGGAGAAAAGTCGAAAATCTTGTAGTGACAACAGTAATATAAAAAAATTATTTTCTAATAATATTTTATATTTAAATTTTTCTCTCATTTTTAAAAATTCAATAAATATTTAACTCAAATTATCTTATTATTATTCATAAATCATCTTATTACTATTTACAAAATTTTCATCTCAATGCATTATCCAAAAACCCCCTTAGTGTTCTGGGAAGTTGGCTGTTGCTGAATATAAGTTTTTGGTTTGCATAAATGTCAGATTTGGAGTAAAAATCAACAAAATGGCTGAATCAGCCAGGAAAGACCTAGTTGTGATAATATGGATGACGGTAAGCAAGTTTTCCATGAGTCAAAGCTTGGCAAAAACCTTATATACCTAGCTGTGCCTAGTGCTCTTGCTTCTCAGACATTCTTTTACTTAAGGTCATCTCAAAATCATCTCATCTCAAAACTTCTTATAATTTTTTTTCCAAATATCATTGAAACCTACAAACACTTTTCAATTTCAAATCTTTAACCTTTTCCTCTAATTATTATCTAATCATTACAATATTTTCAAACATACAAATAAAATACAAAAAACAATACAACTTTTTTAAATAAAAAATAATAATATTAAAAAATTACATTCCAGAAATTTTTTAATTTTATAATAATTTTATCCAATTTTTTCTTTTTCAAAACATAATATAACTCAAACTATTTCACTACTATTTACAGAAGTCTCCCATACCAGCCACTCCTTCCTCAACTTCCCCTTCTGCCTAGCTATTTTCATCATTGCCACCAAGTTGAGTCTCTCATGTCATCAAGCATATGATAAAAATATATATTCACTAATCCCCAATGTATGTGTTATTTCTGACCAAGAAACAAGCTTTTGGGAGATTTTAGATGCTCTATATTTCTTTCAATTGTCCCAGGAATATTTTGCACAATTTCAATTTGTCAAGGTTGCCTAATTTAGGATTAATTTGCTTAAACAATGACTACATATCCAAAGAAAAATGAAAAAAATAGAGTAAATAATCCCTAAATTACCTGCTTATTGCATGCGAGATGGACCGCATAATTAATTAACAGGAATAATTTTGTCTTAGATTAGTAAAAGAATGGATTCTTCTGCACCTTGATTTTACTAATCTTGAAGTGTTTGTGGATTGCATAAAAGGAAAGTAAACCAAACATATTAAGAAATGCGCAATAAAAAGTAAAGAGTTTCTTGAAATAATTCACACAAATATATGTGGATCATTCTCCATAAAATGTTTTGATGGAGAAAAGTATTCCATCACCTTTTATAGATTATTTTTTACGTTTTGGATATATCTATCTATTAGATAAGAAATCTCAAGTTGTATCGGCATTTGAGGTATTTCTCATGAAGGTGGAAAGATAGTTAGATAGAAAAGTGAAAAGTATCAAGTTAGATAGAAGTGAAAAATACTATAGAAGGTATGACGAATCGGGCCGTAATCTGGGCCCATTCACCAAATTTCTTGAATAACGTGGCATTGTTGCACAATATGATGCCCGAAACGCCACAGCGGAATGGAGTTGCTAAAAAGCGTAATCGGACCTTATTGAATATAGTCAGAAGTATGATAAGTAATTCTACCTTACCCACATTATTGTGGGGTAAAACTATTAAGACAGTAATGTATATCTTAAACAGAGTTCTTAGTAAGACAGTTCTAAAAACTATTTTTGAGCTATGGACTGATAAGACACCAATTTTGAGATATACATGTTTGGGGCTACCCAGCCGAAGAGACTTTACAACCCACATGAAAAAAAAATTGGATCCTAGAACAGTAAGTGAGTATTTTATTGGTTATCCAGAGAAATTCAAAGGGTACAGGTTTTACTATCCTAATTACAGTTCGAGGATAGTGGAAATATGAAATGCCAAATTCATTAAATTTGGCGAGATCAATGGGAGAATTGAAGTCAGAGATGTGATCATTGATGAAGTATGGGTAGATGTCCCTATAACTACATTCTCAGAAAAAATAATAGTTCATCTAATTGATCCGATGATACCTTGAAACAAGTAAATGATCATCAATTTCAGAATGATATTATCATTGATGAACTAAGTTCGGAGTCACCAGAATAGATTGTCTTGCGCAAATTTCAGAGAGATCGGAGATATATCATTTCGACAGATTATGTGGTGTATCTCTAGGAATTTGAATTTGACATTGGGACAAGTAAAGATCCACTAACGTTTTCACAAGGCATAGAAGAAAATGATTCTAGTAAATGGATCGATGCCATAAAAGAAGAGTTGAAATCTATGGATTAGAATCAAATATGGGATCTCGTTGAATTGCCTGAAGGGAGTAAAAGAGTTGGGTTTTAATGGGTCTTTAAGACCAAACGCGAATCAAAAAGCAACATCGAATGTCATAAGGCCAGACTTGTTATTAAGTGTTTCACTCACAAAGAAGGCATTGATTACAAAGTGATTTTTTTTTCGGTATCTAAAAATGATTCCTTTAGAATCATTATAGTATTAGTGACTCATTATGATTTCGAGTTATATCAGATAGATGTAAAAACAACATTTCTAAATAAAAATTTGGATGAAGTGATTTACATGGAGCAGCCAAAAGGTTTCTCAAAAAGGGGCAAAGATCACTTATTATGTAGGCTTAAAAATCAATATACGGGCTTAAGCAAGCTTCCCAATAATGGTGCCTAAAGTTCAACGATACCATTACTGCCTTTGGTTTTAAAGAGATGTATATACCTAAAAGTTAGTAGGAGTAAGTTCATAATTTTGATCTTGTGTGTTGATGATATCTTATTGGCTAGTAGTGATCTTGACTTACTTTAAAAATTAAAGATTTTCTCTCTAAGAACTTTAAAATGAAAGACATGGGTGAGGCTTCCTTTATGATCGAAATCAAAATCTTTCAAGATAAAAAACAATAAATGTTGGGATTATCTCAAGAAAGTTACATAAAAAGAGTTCTTGAGAAATTTGACATGAAAATTTGTTCATCATTAGACACTCCAATATCAAAGGGTGATAAGTTTAGCCAATCATAATATCCTAAAATTGAGTGAGAGTGTAAAGAGATGACAAAAATTTCCTATACTTCGGTTGTGGGGAGCTTGATATATGCACATATTTGCATGAGACCGGATATTAGTTTTGCAGTTGGCATGCTTGAGCGCTACCAGAGTAACCCAGTGATGTCTCATTGGAAAATAGAAAAAATGGTATTGCGATACTTACAAAGAACTAAGGATTACCAGTTTATTTTCAGAAGAACTGACAGTTTGAAGGTAACTAGATACTTAAACTCAGATTTTGTCGGTTGTCTTGATAGCAGGAAATCTACTTTGGGTTATATTTTCTTGTTAGCCGGTGGAGCAATCTCATGGAGAAGTATGAAGTAAACAATCACTGCTTTATCAACAATGGTGGCTGAGTTTGTGATGTATTTTGAGGCCATAGTACATGGTTTATGACTGAAAAATTTTATCTCAGGACTTGGGGTTGTTGACTCTATAGCCAGGCTGTTGAGAATTTAATGTGATAATTCCTCTACAGTCTTTTTCTCCAAAAATAATAGATATTCTAAAGGTGCTAAGCATATGGAGCTCAAATACTTAAGCGTCAAGGAAGAAGTATTAAAACAAACAATGTTCATAGAACATATTAGTACTTCACTTATGATAGCAGGCCCATCAATAAAGGGTTTGGTAACAAAGTAATTTAAAAAACATATTGACAGTATGAGTCTTATGATGTAAACATGTTATCGAGCTCGTAAATGTTTTGATTTTATTTGGACACTTAATGAGATCAAATATGATTATTTTATTTTTGTTTTCTTGTCTTTCCACTTTATATGTACATTGAATGGCATGGATGAATTATGACAAAATAATGTCTACAATAGACATGAATCAGAACCTAAATGCATTACTATATTAACTTTAATTATCCCAATTAAAGGTTGTCTTAAATTAAGTTATTGTGTTGTGGTACATGGAAGGGAATTTGTTAATTATATAATAAAGGACCGCCATGACTCGCATTAGTAGCTGATTTGACGTCGATATTATGGAACTCATGAAATGTGTTTTGAGTTATGAAAAATTTCAGGAATTAAATTTGCACATAATGGTTAATTTCCTGTGATAAGTCTATGAATGAAAAATATTATTTTATGGGCTTATGACCTAAGTGGGAGAATGTAAGAGTTTTATTTAAACTCTATGTCCCACACACCTATCTTAATAAAATTTAAAATAACTCAAAACTTATCGATTAATATTTGAGTTATGATGGGATAAGAATGCTCCTAAGAGATAAGATTAAAACTTTTAAGCCCTGCTTATTCTTAGAGATGAGATGATATGAGATAAAAATTAAAAAAAAGAATAAAATATTTTTTTAATATATTTTTTTAATATTAGTTTTGTTTTGAAATTTGAAAAAATTGTGTTGGAATTTGAAAAAAATAAATTGTTTATTTTATTTTGTATAAGAATGTAAAAATGTGTAATGATAAGTTTAAGATGGGATGAAATGAGATAAGTTGGAAAAACAAACAAGGCCTTAATCTCTAATAATAGTCAGAAACAAACTCTTAGATTTCTTGATTGTTAGAAGTTTATAAATAGTATTGGGAGGTTCAAGAGTTCTCATCTATAATATTATAATACCTTTAGCTATCGGGAGACACTTGTGAGAGGGTGATCCTTCTCTCATAATCAGATCAATTATTCATCAATAAGATAGAGAAATGTACGTTGTTCATATTGTTGTTTTATTATTGTGGATTATATAAAATCCAAGATCTAATTGTTAATGATCCATGTTAAAATATTTAACATTTAAAACATGTTATGGCAATTTATAGCTCGTTGATCTAGTGGGAAGCGACTATAAGAAAATAAATTTTTTGCAATGCCAAATTTCGTTGCAAAAAGTATGAAAGAACGTCACAAAAAATTATTTTTAACGAAAATAATCCTTTTAAATGTAATAAATTGGTTATTTCTGCCTCTTTTTCTTGTAGTGAGCTTATAATTGTTATTTCTTTTTAAATGATCTTTGTTGAATGGGGATTTGCTGAATTTTTCGTTTCCTTTATTTGCATTTGATGTTCTTAAGGTATATCCGCCAAGAGATTGGCACTAGAGGAGCTCTCTGTTGACACTGTCCGGTGAGTTTTGTACTGCTTGGAGAAGCTTTCAGCTTTCTCGTTTTATAGTGTTGGTATTATTTTAAATGAGAAATTTTATGTTCCATTATGGCATCTCCATTCTTTCGTCCCCACATCATTTTTAGAGTATTAATTTCCAAACAGAATAGTAGCATTTGAGAGCTGGAGATATGCATCAAATTCCTCGCGTGACCATATATAGCATTTAATCATTTCCATTGTGAATATGTATTATACGTTGCGTTGCTGCAGTCTACAAAGTTGATATTTAGTTGGGTTTGCAAATTCAATACTAGTTTCAAATTGACAGCCAAACAAAGCAAAAAAAATAGTACTGAATTTCAAATAAACCTGTGTTGGTTGGGAAAACTGTTAGAATGATATTCTTAGTCATATTCCAAAATGGAATAGGGGATTGACAAAACTATGGGATGGAATGGTACATAGGGATTTGGTTATTCCTCATTATCATCATATGGGCTGTTCTCAATTTTCAAACTGATCAGGCCCTGTCATGGTTGAGTCATGGTAGTTTTCCTAATGACTATTTCTACTGAATCTTTTGGGAAATCCCAAAAAATTGAAGGTCATACAAAACAAGGTTGAGCCATGGTATGGAACTGCATATTCTGTGGAGAAAGTTTCCATGATTGAGGTTGGTAGACCAGTTGGACTTAAATGAGAAGTTTTTTGGCTTGTTGCTTGGTCAATTGAGTTTAGTTTTGGAATTTTAATTGCCGAAAGGTAAAAACTTGACTGCTGTTTTACATTTGTATTTTTGTTGCAGGAATGGATGCTATGTGCTGTTAATGATAATCTGCATCTACCAGCACCTAATGTGTTCATCCCTACTGACTTGTCACTTAAGGGTGTTCAAGAGATGGTCTGATAGATATTATAAGTTTATTCCATGGGGCTGATACTTTCTGTTTCTGAGTTTCTGATTTGATTTGACCTTTTAAACAGGTCAAATTTCCAGTTCTGTTAAGAAAGTCATCATGTTCAAGATTATTGTACAAGCCTGATACAATGTTTTCTACTCCTAAGGCATATGTCAAGATAGATTTTAACTGCCCCCTTGCTGGAAGCTCCCCTGAAGCACACGTTCTAACTGATATTTTTACACGGCTATTAATGGATTCTTGAATGAATATGGTGAGAAGCTGAAGTTCATCAGATTTCATAAATTGAAAGGGAGCTTTTGTTTTTTGTAAATTTTCCTACAGATCTTTTTTTCCGAAAGAGGTACGTACAATCTCAATATGTTAATATAGCGTGCAAAATAAACTTTGATGATTCATTTTCAGCGGCGGTTTGTTTATGTTATTGGCTGTATTTGAAAGGACAACAGAACTATATCAATGCTTTTTGACTGCACCCCTATGCTTAGTAAAAGAAAAACCTGCGCCTTACTAGTTTTTTTACCTCAAACCCTTTCGGTGGTAAAATGTTTCTGCCAAAACTTAGACATCTATACTTTGACCAAGTTCATGGAAACTTGGTACATTATACTGCATCATGGCCCTCCAAAATCTCTAACCCTAGTGCCCAGATATATTTTATGGCTTTAGCCTTTATTGATGAATTCATGTTCCTCAAGGGGGTTTTCTCAACACTTGAAGTTTTTTTTTTTTTTTTTTGCCCTTTTTAAGTTCTTCATCGTGCAAGGACGAAACACTTTTAGATAGGGTCCTTGTAGGCATTCTTTTGGGCTTCTGCCATTTGTTATTAGTTTATCTTATTGAAAGGAGTAAGGGTATATCCACAAAATGTATTATTTTGAGTATTCCACTTTGGGTAAGAAACCTATATATTTTTTATGTATTATTTAATTCAATTTAAAAACATAACTTTTTTTTCTTTAAGTAAGAAACCTATATTATATTAAAGCTTTTTAAAAAATAATCTGTTTAAAGGCATTTTTTTTTAATGTAAAAGTCTATATTTATTTAAAAAGTTTCCAATTACCATAATTGTTTTTTATACAAAAGCCTTTATTATACTGAAAATATTTCTAGGTCATCAAGTTGGAAAGCTTAATATCTGTGTTCTAAAAATACTAAAAGCATGTAAAAAATAATAATAATAAAAATTCATTATTCCTTATTTATAAAAAGTTTTGATATTACTAAGAGCCTCACAGCCGATCTCTTATAATAAGGATCTGGCTATTATTTAGGGACCAAAATATATTTTGGTCCATTTTGGTCCCTACATCCGGTCTCCCATTATGGGACCGGATTAATTGATCTTATGAATAGGATTCTCCCATATTTGGAGGAATATTACTGATCATCCCTAAAGTTAAAATTTATTATATTTTATTAAGAATAATATATTATGATATGAATTAAATAAAGTAATAGAAAAGTAATAAATAAATAATAAATAATAAAATAATATTATTTTAATAGATGAGAAAAATATAGAAAATGGAATGCAGGAGATTTTTTTGAAGATAGTTATTTAGAAAAAATTTATAAAGAATAGGGTTTTTAATTAAAATTTGAAAAAAAATATAAGAAGCGGATGTGAATGCTCTAAGAGCCAATCCATATAGGAAAAGGCCCCGCTAATTCTAGAATGAACATTAACCAAACGATTTTATTTTCTAAACAAAAAAGCCAAATAAACGGATTATTAGCCTACATTTATGGTTTTATTTTCGAAAAAAAATTCAATGAATTATTAGCCTATATTCATGGCCGGTTCGGATGAACACAAATAGTATTGTAGTAGCATTTATTATTATTATTATTATTATTATTTGATGAGTAGTAGCATTATTCAACTGCATGTAAAAAATACAAAAACTGTTCTCAAAAAATAAATTAATTAATAAAGGACACGAATAGTCAAAAACCAAGTGGACTAGTCAATTACGAGTATTTGAATGTACTTCCAAGTACACGGAGGATTAATCCAGATCAACCAGTACACCACAATCATCTGAAAGTATATCTATATAAATATTATTCCCCTTTCTGAAAAATGAAAACGTATGCGTATATATATAATATATATGTAATATTTCAAATATTACTCATGTAGTTATCTATGAAATTATATAATTAATGCATTAATTAGAAGAAAAAAAAGGTGAGAATGTCTTTAGATATATTGTTTAAACAAAGTTTTATTCTTTGAAAAAAAAAAGTCAAATAATTGGATTATTAGCCTATATTCAAGGGTCCGTACATACACCGATAATTAATATATTGTAATAGCATTATCATCAACTGCATGTAAAAGAATTTCTGTCGAATTGAAAATGGTAACTTTATTCCCATTCTTATTAGGATTACTCAAGTTGAAAGTTGATCATGCATGCAAGAATACCGGGTCAATTACTTCGAGTAGCTGAATGTCCCAAATACGCACGGATGATCTGAAGATCATATTATCATGCCTACTAAGTAAACCAACACGTACGTACGTAATAATATTATTGCTAATGTAGATATCTGTGAAATTATATTAATCAATTAATGCATTAAGTTAGAAAAAAAATTTAGAATATTTTAATTTAAATATCTTGTTTATTATATAGTTTTCGAAACAAAAGAAAATAATTTATTTATATTAAAAATAAATTTTGTATTGGGATTTAATATTTATGAAAGTGAATAGCCAGGTAGATGATCAGTTGAAAAGATGTTTAAATATAATTTTTAAAATAGTTTTTTTTTTTTTGGATATTTATAAAAATGTCTATATTTTTGTTTTTGAATAATGATTGGATAAAAAATTAGAATAATTTAATTTTAATTGAGTTTTGAAGATATTTTTCAATCTGGGATTTATTAATTAAGAATTATAATCAAAAGGAGTTTGAAACAATATATAATACGTCGGAAATAGGAATTTGAAACAATATATAACACGCTGGCTGATCTTTATATAGTACTACGTATAAGTACTGCCGCAGTACGTACCTTCGCACTCCATGATATATCAGCTCTCATGTGTTAAAAAAAGTTATAATTAAGAAGTAGATCCTGCATAGAGACAGACGACATCATGTATTCCTTTCCGCCTGGTTTTCGATTTGTTCCGACTGACGAAGAGTTGATCCGTCATTATTTGATGAAGAGGATCATGAATCAGCCGCTTCCGTACCCCGTTATATTTCGAGACCTTGATATATACTACTACAGTCCAAAGAAACTCGATGGTTAGTGCGCCCGATCTCTCTCAAAATATGTCGACCTTTGTTTTCCGACTTTTCACCGAGGTTTTGACGTTGTGAATCAGTTAACGTCATGTCTTGTTACGTGGAAAAAATTACAGGCACGGTCGCATGCAATGTCTCAGATTTTCTCTCTCTCTCTCTCTCCCTCCCTCCCATCGTATTCAGTGAGATCAGAGCAGAATATTTGTTTTGACCTTTGATTCTTGAACTTAAAAGAGAAAGGCCAGTCTCACAAACGGGATTCTACTGAAAATCTCGTTTGTAAAATTTTAATTTTTTTTACATAATGATAAAAAAAAAAATATTTTTTAATATTATAATTATTTTTAAAAATATTTAAAGTTGTTTAAAAAATAACACTAATCTATTTGATAATTAATGCAAGGTAGAAAAATAGTCGTAGGTTTATGGTTGTAATCAAAGTCTTAAATTCCGTTTTAACGATCGTTTTAGTGATTGTTTTGATTGAGATACTCACATGAAATATTTCTGTACTGATTTATTTCAATGTGTCATTTTGAGGTTAATTATATATTTATATAAATATTTATATGTATATGTAAATTAATAACTAATAGAATAAATGCATATATATATATATATGTAAGTGTATATCATATATATATGTACATATTAAAAAATTTAAATATTTATAAAATAAATATAGGTTGAAAAAATACAAACTTAAGTTGAGACATAAAAATAAATAAAATGAAAGAATATATAAAATATTAAAAAATAATGATATTTGAAATAAATAAATAAATAAAAAGAGGGGACATTTAAAATCACAAAGTATATATATATATATTTTATATTCTAGAATTAAATAAATACCATCTGAACTTAAAATTTTTAAAAATGTCATTTAAATACAAAAAAAATAATTATAATTATAAAAATAATCCAAAATGGAATAGAGACCGGAATGACTGAAATTTGGACCGAAACGACTAGAATGACCAGAATGACTACAACAGACCAAAATTTGAACTAAAAGAAAACAAAAGGATATAATATACCGAATACTATATTGGAATGAAAAATTCCAACTGTTTCGACCAAAACGAAATGGAATTCAAAACCTTAGTTGTAACTTGTAAGTTGTAACATGCATGTTATCATGAGTAGGGCTGTTCATGATACGGATGTTCCAAACTTTTTTATTATAAAATACTTCTCTTTCTCTTTTTCATCGAAGTCTTCATCAATTCTTCTTATTTAATTTGGAATTGTTTCAACAGATATGTTTCAACGTCGGGAAGAGAGAGAAATGTATTTCTTCACCACAAGGAATAGGAGGTACCCAAATGGGAGTCGTCCAAACCGTTCTGCTGGCAATGGATTTTGGAAGGCTACCGGAGGAGATCGTCGGATCCCGAAGGATGGTCCCACTATTGGGTACGAGAAAGCACTAGTCTTTTATGAAGAGAAACCACAACAACGTCCTACCAAAACTACCTGGATCATGCATGAATACAGACTTATCTCAAAGAATAACCGGAATGTTATTAATCCAAGTACTGCAACTACGGCAAGTCATGGTGCTTCCGACGGGAACATGAAGGTATATATTTTATTTTTTATTTTTTATTTTTTGCAGTAGTCATTGGCGATTTTGAGTCTTGCTGTCTTTAAGATTAATATATATAATGGTCCAATGGATTTATAATTGTGTTACATACTTACGGAACCATGCACCCTCAAATCTCGACCATTAATGTTGTAGTCTTTGACCGTACTCTCTAAGATTATATATACTAACTAATGGTATATATGTATATATGCAGCTGGATGGCTTGGTTCTCTGCAAGATATATAATACAGTGAAGGAAGTACAGAAAAATAAGTCATCAAATACTAGCAATACTCCTAATGGAGGAGGAGGCCATACTGGACATAATTCATATCCCACATTGCAGCTTGATCATCGGTTTCCTCAGCCCGTTAACAATCAACTTCCTCCCCTCATTAATTCATGCCCTGATCCACTGATGATTCCTCAGCTCGTTGACAATCAACTTCCTCCCCTCTTTGACACTGCATCCGATTATATTGATCCTTGTATTCTAGTTTTCAACAATGCCCCATGGCCTTCTGGGTTCGCTGATCATCATCCTCAAGCACCTGATTCATTTTTCACATTGCAGCTTGATCATCAGTTTCCTCAACCCATTGACAATCAGCTTCCTCCCCTCATTAACTTCCCCGATCCACTTCAGATGACTGATATCAGCAATGCCTCACGGCCTTCTGGGTTTGCTGATCATCATCCTCAAGCAACTGATATACCTTTGTTTATGTTCGATGCGAATGATGATCATAATATTATTGGAGGTTCGGATCAAAATGTTTGTGGCATGTTTTCAGAGAATATGTCGACAGAAGATCGCGAGTACTGCCCAGAACTACCAGATGATGATTTTTCATTTGTCGAGGAAATTGAGGGAAATGAGATGCTCGGAATTCCTGGAAATGATATGCATTGGTATCTGTCCGCACTCCACACAGCTTCTCATAGGTCTTCTAAGAACTGACAAGGCTAGTTTGCCTTACTAATTGAGACCGGTTTGATGGTGTTTGTTTATCTTTTGTTTGGATTTGTTTTTATTCTTTTATCTTTGTTGAGTTTTGTACCTTTGTTTTGTCTAATTTGAATATTATACCGTGTATTGATGTAACCACAATACTATCTAAATTATGTATCATTTTTTACCTCTAATTTAATATTATTCCAGGAGCTGGAAATTATTTTGCTTCTTGTACTATATGACTAAATATTACATATTTTATACCCATATATAATATATGGCGTAGTATACTAATGTAAACTATATATTACATATTTTATGCCATATATATATATATATGGCGTAATACATAATTATGTCGAATATTCTATATTAGTATTCATGAGTAGTTATTGTTATAATGGTAATAGAGGAGAAATGTCCCCTCTTTCGCACGACAATTGGGTGGAGATGATCGAGGTGATCGATCCCCCACATATATTACATTATGAGAATTGCCTTTCATTCTTTAACTTTTATTGTCGAAGAGCTTTTTAGATAAATAATTAGGTGGTGATTATTTTTTGAAGTTGAACGGGTCGGGAAGAAATTTTACATTTCTGTAAATAAAATACAGGATCAACATGCATATGCATGCATGGGTAAAGAATTGTATGTGGAATATATATATATATATATATATATATATATATATATATAAAACCTATATAACCTATATAACGGAACTTCAATCACAAACTAAAATTGAATTCGGACATCATGCATGCATGCACAATATTCCTCTTAAATCAAAGGGAAGCTTAAAATTTTCACCACAACATGACTGAAATATAACCAGAGCTAGCAAACTAACGAAAATAAAATTTAAAAAAAAAATTCTCAAGCTTAAGAACCCTTTTTCACTTTGTATTTAATTATATTTTTAGTTTTTTTTTTCTTCATAACATGTGGCATGCTAATCGCTAACTTCGACGGCATGCCACGTGACAATCACGGCCTCGATTTTTTTTATTTTTTTGTGATTTAGGCAAAATCAAAGAGTAAATTATAAGTTTTCCGAAATAAAATAAAGAATCAACATGGGTAGAGATTGGGTGGAATATGGTTCGATTATATGAGTGGAACTTTGATCACTAGCAAACTTGAAATTGAATTTAGACATGCATCTGCCACACAAAAATCAGAGCATCCAGCTTGCTCTTTCCAGCACTTCAATTGCGCCTAGCCTAATGTGTGACACAGAAACTCATAGTCCTCACTCTTTCGAGGACTACTCTCCTGGTTGCACTAACCCAATACCTGATTTCATTTGTTTGGCCAATTCACCAACAGATTACAAGAAGCTGCCATTTATCATAAAAGAAATAAAAAACTTTTGATACAGAACAAGCGGACAAATGATCCAATTAGAGGTATTTAACTAGCCTAATACCTCGATCTATGGAAGCCAAATTCGGAAACGAGCCGAATATATTAAGATATGAATCTCGTTCCTTTTTAAGATATGAGGATTTCCCAGTTTCCAGAGCCTCCATCCTGTTAATTAAGAATTCGTCCATCAGTTGTGCTTAATTTCGTGAAGCATTTCCACCACTTTCTTCATTTTTGGCCGCTTGGCTGGTGTGTTATCAGTGCAGAGTAATGCCACCTTCAGAGCTGAAAGCATCTCCTTCCTCCAATTAAAAGAAACTGTACTAAGCCTTGCATCAAGTATCTGCTCTGGGGTTTCCCCTCGTGCTGGAGCAGTATGAACCCACTTCACCAAGTCTACCCCTTCACCAAAAGCCTCATCAACCGGTACTCGGGTTGTAAGGATCTCAAGCAAAACTACTCCATAGCTATAAACATTTCCTGGTGCTGTAACTTGCATTGTATATGCATATTCTATGATGACAAAGAAAAAATAATCTAAGATGAGAGAAGGTGTAGATGGTGCAAAAATGTCAGAACAACAGTATATATACACAGAGCTATCGAATGCATAAGAGATACCTGGTGGAATATAGCCAAATGAGCCTGCAACGGCACTAATACTTGCAGTGCCTTTGGACGGATCTAAGAGCTTTGATATCTCAATCTCCCCAACCAAAGGCTTGGAATTAGAATCCAAAAGAACATTGCCAGAAGAAATATCAAGGTGGATAATTGCCACATTATGAAGGAAAGCTAACCCTTCTGCCACGCCGACAGCAATAGACAGTCGTGTAGGCCAGTCAGGTTCATATTCAGGTTGCTTGGTAGATTCATGAAGCAGCTGGGCTAATGTCCCATTTGGTAAGTGATGATGGATTAAAAGAGCAACATCTTCATAAATAACGTATCCAACAGGCCGCACTAGATTATCATGACAGAGTTTGCTGAGCCTTTCGAGCTCTCTAATCATCTTGCTCTGGTGATGAATGATAGTCTGGTCCATGGATTTAAGTCTCTTCACCGACAGCACTAGCCCAGAAGGCATAACTGCCTTGTAAACAGTGCTGAAAGTCCCACTGATGAGTTTATTTGAATCCTTCAGAGTTGCTTTTACAATAGCATCAAGATCAATTGCTTGTCTGAGATTCTCAACAAAGACATTGCCTGCTAGTATCATTGGTCGATTATTGGTTACATCATCTTCAATTCCAGCAGCTTTCGCTTCTTTTTCTTGTCTCTCTCTCATCATAAACAGCACAACAACTACAGTTACTGATGTAAAAACTGCCAAACCAGAACCAATAACAGCTAGTATGATCTTGTAAGAGACCTTGTGATGGTAATCCTCACTGTCAGAACTATGAGAGCTTGCACATGGAGGTGTCAATGGCTCTCCACAGAGCTCTATGTTCCCTAGAAAGCTTGATTTTGGACTCTTTTGGAATGGTGCAAAGTTGGGTATTGGGCCATTGAGCAGATTATTTGAGAAATTGACCTCTATCAAGCTCAACATGCCCTTAAAGGAAGATGGGATATTACCGGACAGCCTATTATTAGAGACATCCAAAGAAACCAGCTTGTCCAGCTTCCCTAACTCAAGAGGCAGCGGCCCATGGAGATGATTGAAGCTCAAATTTAATGCTATCTGTAAGTTTTTTATATGACCAATCTCAGGAGGTATTGCTCCACTTAAATAGTTACTACCCATTTGCAATTGCAGGAGTTTCACACAGTTTCCAATTTCATGAGGTATCTCCCCTCTTATTGAGTTCTGATCCAAGAGCAAGTACTGCAATTTTGACATGTTGCAGATTTCATTTGGTATACTGCCATTGAATCTATTATTGCTTAGATCAAGCTTGTTAAGACTCTTACAACCAAGAATTGATTTCGGAATATCACCAAACAAACTGTTGCCAGAGAGGATCAATTCCTGCAGATTCACGAGCTGTCCAAGCTCCTGAGGAATAGTTCCATTAAATCCGTTAGCGGCCAAATTTAGGAGGGTGAGATTAGAGCATTGCGCAAACTCTGGGACAACATCCCCAGAGAGCTTGTTGTTATCTGCCTCAAAGTATGTAAGGCTGCTAACATTTCCAATTGTCTTAGGAATGGTGCCTACAAGATCATTGTTGCCTATTCGGATACTAGAAAGGCCTTTGCAGTTCCCAATCTCTTCAGGAAGATCACTGCTTAATTTATTCTGGGTCAGAATTAGGACTTTCAGCTTTCCCAAAACAAAAATGCTCTTAGGTATCGGCCCTTCAAGTAGGTTTGAATGTAGATTCAGTGATTGAAGCTCAGAAACCAAGCCGAGATTATCCGGAATTTTACCCCCTAAATCATTCTCATAGGCTGTGAAAATTCTGAGGTTGGTCAAGTTCCCCACCCAAATTGGGATAGAACCACTTAGTTTATTACTAGAAATTTGAAAAGCCTGTAACTTTTCAAGGCCCTGAAGTTCGTCTGGTATTTCTCCTACAAGCAAGTTGTTCGAAAGATTCAATGTTCTAAGGTTGTTGAGACTACCCAATTCTCTAGGAATTGAACCATCGAAGTTATTCAATGACAAGTCAAGAAATTCAAGCTCAGATAAATTCCCAAACGCTGAAGGAATTGATCCATGGAAATCATTACTAGAAAGGTCAAGCCACTTCAAAGCTTTGAGCTCAGAAATTAGAGTCGCATTACCTCGGAGATTTCGGCGAGAAAGATCAAGCCTTTCCACCATCGAATTGTTCAAACCGCAGCCAATGCCGGGCCAAGAGCAGTAATCTGAATAGTTGGCTCCCCAGCCGGGTATTCCAAGCTCGTTGTTAATGGAGAACAGCGTAGTTTGATCTTGGAGCTGAGCACCCACAAGCTGAAGTTTTGATATAAACCCAACTAGCAAAAGAGAGAACAACCAAAAAACTGCCATCAGTGGGCTGCCTTCTTTCGCGGGGTTAACTATGGTGAAAAAACTCAAATTTTATTCCCCAAGCTCAAAAACAGTGATCAAAAGGCCAAAATATTGAGAATCCGAATTCTCTAATGATTATTTTCTTCCTCAAAACTTCTTCTCACTAACTGCTTGAATCACCCACTCCAACGGAGATTCTGAGCTCCTGTTGAGAACCATAGAAGACACCCACCAAGACAACAAAAATGCCCAGAAATCTAAGACCCCTCACGTCTCGACTTTTTCAAGATTCAAGAAACCCCATTTTAGATTTTCTTGAAACCCAGGAATTACAGAGTACACCAATCCCTTAATTTCGGGGGGGAAACTGTACCAATCAAGACTCAGGACCAAAGCTCAAGGAGACCCATATGTAAGGGAAAACTTCCAAGAACCAGAACAAGAAGAAACAGACAAAAGAGATACAAATTAAGGACCTGCATTATGGAACATGATTCTAGTATGGAATGCGAATCGTTCTATCGAGAAAGAACATGGTTTTAGAGCCAAACATGAAAATGACTGGAGAGGCAGGGCAGCTGTGATTGTTTGAACGGAGGTACGAGAGATTAGAAAAGAAAAAAGAAAAGAGTAAAGGGACGATGCTTTGGCACAGGCTTCACGGACCAGGTGTTTTTCTTTTTCTTACACACGCAGATGCCCAAAGAGGAGAGAAAACAGAGATTTGTATTGTGGGTGTGGAGATTAGAAAAACAGGAATGAAATTCTTTCTCTCACGCCCGCAGGCTTTCACGAGAAACGGGCTGTAATGAGTGAATGAATTGAAGGCTACATAAACACTCCCACTGCCCCCACAGTTCCACTGACAAAGTATCAATGTATATGGGATATTAAATACATCCAAAGATCATTTCCAAGTATTCAGAAATAGTCTCCATATTTTTATGAACAATAGTAGTAGTCACACACACTGTTGATGCTAGTACATATATTAAAAATGTAAAATACCTTAAATTGATTATATAAAAATAAATTTTATAAATTAATATAATTTAATATAATACGTCAGATTATGAATTTATTTTCATTAGGACTGTTCACATTACCCGACAATAAGCCCTTCTATTTGTTCGCTCACCCGTTTGATCGACTACCGACCCGCTAACCTATGTTGATGGTGAGTTCAACGGTGAAATGTTTTGGTTTAACGAACGAGTGTATTGATACCATGCCCAACAATAGACACAATCCCGACAACAGCAGAAAGTTCGACCATTAACAATGTCAAACCCAACGGCTTCGATCTGCGTAGGATCAACCACGTTTGCTTTCAAAGCTCGACAGAGCCATATGCAGAGGCGGACCTATGTTATAGGTTGGGGGGCTACCGCCCCCCCAAAGTTTTTCAAAAAAAAAAAAAAATTTAATATATAAATATGTGCAATTATTTATATATATAATTAAAATTACTCCATCCAATTATAAAATAAAATAAAATTGTGACTCCAACAATTTTTACTAAATTTTTACTAAATAAATAGACTAAGCTCCCAATTTTATTTTTTTTTTCTGATGTTTTATTTTTTTGAAGTTTTATTTAATTGTTTTGTGTTGATATTTGGATTTGTGAATTTCAAATTGGCTAATTTCACTTCTTTTGTTGGTCATGACATTTATAAATTATGAGATATTTTTTAATAATTAACTTGCTCATTTGTTACTTTGAATTGATTATCAATTTTTATAATTGTCAAAATTAATTGATTATATTTATTTAATCTCATTCTAATTTATATAATTATGAGATTATTGTAAATATGATTTTATAATATATGATTATTATCTTTATATATAGTCACGTATAAAAAATATATATTGTTTATATTTACACATATCATATATTTTATCGATCGCCCCCCCCAAACACTAAATTCTAGTTCCGCCCCTGGCCATATGGCAATTTGTTCGTGGTGAGGTTGGACGGGAGTGGACTGAGGAGGCTATCAGGTATAGGGCAAACGCATGGGGACTAATTTCGTAGGTTTGGGAGAAAATAAGTGGTTCGCTTAACTGATACTGATTGCAAACATAACAGGGTCGAGTTTCAGGCCGGGTTGGAAAATCGGATGGGTCGGATGAGCAATTTCTTTTAACAATCTTAATTTTTATTATAAAGCAAATCTAAATAGATTTTATGAAGTTACATCAATTTATAGATTTAATTTGTATAATTTTTTTTTTTATATATCTATAGCGATTTTCTTGTAATAATTTTGACAATGGAGTCTTCATATTTTCAATCCTGTTGAAAATTTAAGCCCGATTGAAGAGTTCAAAACTATAAATTATTATAATTTTTGCAAAAATTGGAATGGAAGAAAAACAGTTTAGATTAGCAAGTTTCAGAGATATCGGAATAGGAAAATTCTATTTATCACTCTTAAGTATAGAGTTTATAACATTATTAATATGACAGAAATTTAAGAAAATATGTAGTTG
Source organism: Platycarya longipes (assembly GCA_036559045.1). Taxonomy (NCBI): domain Eukaryota; kingdom Viridiplantae; phylum Streptophyta; class Magnoliopsida; order Fagales; family Juglandaceae; genus Platycarya; species Platycarya longipes. The sequence continues at coordinate 4,404,013 of CM071798.1, forward strand.
TAATGTTTATACGGTATGCAAATAAATATTTGTTACATCGATGTTATACTAAAGAGACTGTCTCTGAGGATTTTTATTGATTTTAAGAAAGAAACAAATCTGTCCATGCAGATTCCAAACCCAACCTAGGATTCCCTCCTGGCCAATTATCATATACTATTTTTAAAGGACATTTCTTATTCTCAATTAGGGTAAAATATATTTTAAAAAATTAGGGGAAAATATATATTTTTTCATACATTTTGGTACATAATAGTTTGTTTTCTGATGGATAGATCCATGTTTGCTGCAGAGAGAAATTCAGAAATCCCGGAAGGCATGAGGACCAACCAAAAAACAAGTAAAATATTTTAAAGGGTAATACATGCATATATAGGAAAGAAAGTTACTCTCATGAGTGCGCAAACTTCTTGTAATCACTTTATAAAAAAAAATCTTAAATTAATATAAAAAAATTAATAATAAATCTCATTTTTTTAAAATAATTATACGACGTTTGTAAACTTTATATTGTATTACAATCTTTTATAATAAAATATTTTTAATTCAAACACACTAGAGTCAAAATAATAATAGCCATAACAAATAATATTACCGACTTTCAAATAGCACAATTCATTTCATTCAATAATTATATTTAATGACCTTTATATGGATCATACATCATACACATAGCATAATTTAATTTGAAATATAAATTTTAAAGTATACAAAAATATATTTCATTGCTTGATTATGCACCTACCAATTTATTGTTTCTTAAGAAAATGTTGGCTTCACTAAGCTCCGGCCATAACCCTCCTTCCTCTTCATATATAATGACCAATGATCGTTAATTGATGAGATGAATTCCTTGGAACAAAAAGACATGTATATATAATTAATTGAAAAGATTATAATGATAAAAAATAGGTGGTGGAGACGACGTGAAACTTAAGCAATAAGGAATAAACACATCCTCTCTTCCCTATTATTGCTTCTCTCTAAAGGATTTCTGGCCAGCCCATCCGAAACATTTTCCTCCCCTCCTTCGGGTAAGGGTGGCTTGGAGTTCATGCTCCAACCACCTCCCCATCATCCCTTCATCTTTTTTGTTAGTTTTAATCTAGTTGTTAGTAGTTTTTTGGTAGGGTCAAGTGTTTCTCCGATTGGCTTCTTTTGATTTTCCGTTTCCATACCCCATCACGTTGGTCTTCTGCCTGTCGGCCACCTGGGACCACCACACGCCACCTCCTGTGTCTACACTATTGTTGATCTTCAAGTTTGAGAGGTGCCACAACATTTCCAATGGGCGCGTGAGGTGCACGCGTGGCTTTGGCCGTGCGCATCATCTATGTGCAGCGGCGTTCCGGAGTGGAGGTGGAGGCCACGGGTGCCTCCAATAGCTTCAAAAGCCTTCAATCTCCCTGTTCTAACCGTTGGTTCTCATTCTCCAACAACGCGCGTGGTGTACGCGCCACTATCGTCGCGGGTCCGTCACTGACAACCTGGCTCAGATGTGGGTCTTTTATCTATGTTACTATTTTTCCTAACCGGTGATCTTGGGAAAGGATTTGTGGATTTCTTAACAAGTTTTTCAATATATTAAGCGACAATGCATCCGCCCATCTCTACCTCGTGCAAAGATAACACTGCTTTTTTGCAACGGTTTGGCTGTTCGCTTTCTTACGAACAATTTTTTTATGTCTTTTGTTACTATATCATTCCTTTGTTAAACATGGGTATGCATCATTATTTTATCTCAAATAAATCCGCTTTTCATCTCTTGTATTAGCTTGTTTAGTTTAATGAATTTTATTTGCTAAAAAAAACAATGAGGAATAATTAAAAGAGATTAAAAAAATGAGAACCTAGAGAATGTTGATCTGTAAAAAGTAAAAGCAGCTTCTAACAGAAAGTAAAAGGTATTACGGATCAAACTCATCAATGTAGGAGTTTTGCTATTTTTTTCTTAAAACAATTATGATGTCTTTGCCACTCCATAGTAGTAGCTATCCCGGGATTATGACAACAAATCTAAGATCATAGCAAATTTGTTATGATCTTAGAATTTTTCTTAGGTCTTGTTTGTATTTAAAGATGAGTTTAACTTATCTTTATTATATTAATATATTTTTATAATTTTTTATATAAAACAAAAATTTTAATACATTTTTTTTAAATTCTAAAATAATAATAATATTAAAAAATAAACTAAACTTATCTCAACTCATCTCATCTCCGAATCCAAGCGAGCCAAATCGTCGGAACGCATGTTTAGAACAACCGAACTGTCCAAAGTATTTTTGTTTTCAATAAGCAACTGCCCCGAATCTGATTATTATTATTATTATATTTTATAATTTTCGGGCAATACAGTGCTCTTATAGATATCTATTGGTTGGAAGAGAAATGTTATCGTATTTCATATTCTATACCACTTATTTTATTATCTTAACATTATTTACTAACAAAAATATAAATATAAAGTGGAGAAAAACGAAGATCTTAATAATCATGTTTTTGTATTTTTAAAAATATCATTTATTTGTTTATTATCTTTAATAAGTCGTGTCTTATAAGGGATAAAATAAATATTGAATGATGGAGTAAAAGACATAGAGCGGAGCAAATTTAGAGCTGCAAACGATTCGATTCGAATCAAGTCCAGTTTTTCGATTATCAAGTCAAGCTAGACTCAAATAATTCGAGTTCAGGTTTGATTGGAGTTGAAAGTTTTTTGAGTCGAGCTGATAAAAAATGAACTCGAGCCTAATCGAGTTATTTCTCAATTTTTGCAAGCCACACGAGTCGAGTCGAACAAAATCGAATAATTACTCAATTTGTTTATTTTTTTTAAATATTTGATTCAATAATTCTGTTGTGAACTTAATACATTATTATTGTAAAGTAACAAAATATACTATTTATACATAAAACAAGAAAATATATTACTTGTACAAAGTATTAAAAATAATATATAACACAGAAAATATATACAATAAAAGAATATAGGTAAAAATATATGTAAGATTATATATATATATATATATATATATAAATATTACGAATATTGTTATGAGCCCAAAATGAGCTGAGTCCAAATTATACGAATTTTGTTTAAAACTTAAATTGAGTCTAGTTGAGTTGAAATTTAACTCGTTTAATATTCGAATCAATATTAATAGTCATGAACAACTTATTTATGGAATGAACCGAGTTCGAATCGAATTTATACGAGTCGAGCTTAAATTGTTCACGATCAGTTTTATTCATTTGTAATTTTAAGAGCAGTGCTAGTAGTCAAAGTTCCTCTCGAAAAGAATAATTTTTACTTTTTATTTGTTTTCATTTATTTTTTATATTTTTAAATATTTAAAAAAATCAAAATATTATTAAAAAAATTCATTCATTATTGAGAAAAAAATTGAAAACCAAATTTTTTATATAAAAATAAACAGTCAGAAAACATTGGGAACAACGTCCTATCCTTGAATAGAGGGAAGGGCAGGAAGGAAACTCTACGTATTGTCGTATACATAAATACGGTAGTCCCACTGTGAACACGACATGAGGATTGCCCTGCTCAGAAGAATTGGGGCAAACCTAGGAACTACGAATGTTGAGTAGTCCAAGGGTTTGTAGTTATTTTGCGGTGTGTTGGTGGTCTTATTAGTCTCAACAAACAGTTTAGTTTTTGTTTGCTCTAAAATGCTATATTATTTATATGAATAATGTTAGGTACACTCTCAAATACACAAATTTTGTATGCCTTTTATGAAAAAGTAAAAACACCAATAAAAAGTAATTTTTTAAAATAAAGTTTACTTTTTTTACAAAATTTGTCTATTTAAAATTTATACAAATCATTTCTATATTTATAATCACTTTGAAAGCAAACTTTGTCGTCTAATTGTTCCTCACGCGTTATCATTCTCTCTTTTTGCTTAATATTTTAATATCTTAACTTTATAAACTTTTCATTAAACACTGAAATTCTCCAATATGTCATGGAAACATTGGAGAATTCAATGTTTCCATGAAATATTAAGCAAAAAGAGATGATGATAGATAATATTTACAAAATGGATTCAAATACTATAATTCAAGTTTTGTAACAATATTTACAAAAGTGTTTTAAAAATATTATTTTATTTTTAAATTAAATATACTAGAATTCAAATAACAATATTTACAAAATGGATTTGCTTTAAATGACAAGAAGTGTTTTAAAAATATTATTTTATTTTTTAATAATTTTAATAACATTATATATCATAATATCAATAATAATAATTTAAAATGATGATAGATAATATTCTTAAAAACTCTTTTAGGGAGCCAATTTTAGTTTTTTTTTTTAATAAATTCTTAAAGGTGAGTTATTTAGAAAGATTCTATTCTAAATGTTTACAAAAGAGTAAGACAATGAATCCTAACAATATGATTTATAGTATTAATTTATAGATATGGAAATTAGGAAAAATAATAAATATGAATTCTCATGACAAAGGAATGTGCTAGTCATGTCTATGTTACACTTAAGGGTGGTTGGAGAAAACATTGTACAAGCAATATCCATTCACACATGGATTGTTTGAAAGGTATGATTAGGTACTTACACAAATAATTGTAGAAAATCACAAGTTTTTCCTACAATAAGAAGATGTTAAAGATTCAATCAATTTGTCCAATCAGTTCCCCTTATGTCTAAGAAAGATGTCAAAAGTAAAGATTGAAATTGCTCTCGTAACAACTTGCCAAATAGAGAACCATCTCACTTCTTGCTATCACTATAGAAATTTCTGTCATGTCTTCTATTCAATAGGTGGCTAAAAGATGACATTTCTTATACATAGGGAATGATTGTTCTGGGAAAGATTATTAATTAACCAACTTTGAAAAAAAAAAAAATCAGAATTTACATTTTAGAGAAATACCTTAGTCAAAATTACAAAAAATAAATAAATTTACAAAATGACAAAGTTTAATATAGTATGTGAGATTATAAATATATTTTTATCATAAATAAATTTGACAATTTTATAAAATTATGTCAATTTATAAATTTACTTTTATATAATTTATTTATATCTATATATTCATCTACAATTGTTTGCACCAGAAAACCAAAACATCTCTTTAGATGAATCTCTGAGCTTTGTGAATTATTTGGGAACTATTATCAAAGGTAAACTAAGAGCACTCTAATATGTGAAAAAAGGTTTAAAACATATTTATTATGAATAATAAAATTAAAATAATTGTCAAAAAATTAAAATACTTGTTAAATTTAACTATTGTTTTAGTTTTTTGAATAAAATTTTAGCTTTATTATTTATAAAAAGTATTTTTTGAATATTTTCTCACATACATCATTATTATATTTGATCAAATATAATATTTATTTTTTGATATTTATGTAAAAATATTTTTTTTTTTAAAATAACTTTTAACCAATTTAATAAGAATGTTTTAAAGTGGATAAATAGGAGTTTGATTATCATTTTATATTAGACAGAATTATTCAATCTTTTAGTTAGTGATTTGGATAGGTTTATAATAAATAATAATTAAATTATATCAATTATTTTTAGTATACTAACAAATTATAAACGTTTTAATTAATTTGTAGTATATGTTTTAAATTCAATTATAATATTTATTATTAATAAACCCAGTTTGTTTTTATTTAAAATAATAATAATAATAAGAAAAGGCGAAGTGAATTATTTTCATATGGGAAGTGGGGCCCTGGTAATGGGCAAAGGTCGTGGCATTTTCCAGACAAGTAGGGACAGGACATGTCTGCATGACAGATTGGCGCCACCATATATTATAGTAAATAATAATAAATAAATAAAAACATATAAATTTATTAGACAAAGACAGTAGCAAAACGTTTTAAAAATTTTGGGAGAAAAATCTTTCGGCTACATTAAACTTTAGGAAAAAGACAGCAAAGAAAAAATCATGGTATCTGCCCACGGCCCCACAGCACCTTTTGCTTATGTATCTTACAGATAAAATAATATTGATATCTATTTTATATTTCTACTATTTTTAAAATCATTAAAATATATTCTATATAAACTAATATGATTGAAATGATGAAATTTAATGTAAAAAATATTTAATTATTGAATATTATGAAAAATGCTTGTCGCAAATCTGAACAAGAAAATAGAATACGAAAAGGTCAAAAATAGGATGCTATTTTTTACCCTCTCATGTTCTATTTTTGTGTTTAAATAATGTTAGATATAATCAAACAAAAAATTAAAGTTTATTATTAAAAAAATAATTTCATATCTGAATTTTGTATTTAATTTTTAATTTGTTAAAAAGTATGTGGAGTTTGTACACTCTAAAATTATTAATATAATTTTTTCTCATATTTTAAGATTTGTTTAGATAATAAAATGAGATTAATTGAGATAATTTATAAATAATAATAAAATTATTAACTAAAATAAGATGAGATGTATTTAAATGGATACTTAGGCCCAGTTTGAAATCTATTTTAACTCATTTATATTTTATTATTATATTTTTTTAATTTCACATATAAAATACAAATTCTTATATATATTTTTTAAATTTTAATAAAGCTTTTTCAAAATCTAATTCAATTTTTTTTAATTTTTAAATAATAATAATATTAAAAAATAAATTAAACTCATCTCAATTCATTTCATCTTTAAATCTAAACAAAACTTTAATCTATAATTTCTATATATGTACGAAGGTTTAAATATCATTTGGATGGAAAAGCCATACCTTTGTTAATAGGGTTGGATTCCCGCCGAACCGAGGGCCTTGTGTGCCCTTGTTCAGTTGTTCTGAAAGGAAAAGCGGGGAAAAATCAAACTTTTTTAGACCAAATTTAAACTAAACTTTAGGCAAGTCTAAACCAATAATGTTGTCTTGTACTTTCTTTTTAAGTAATCACAACTTTAATCAAATTTAAGAAAACGCCAAAACGTAGATCAAGGCGAGAATTGTGCACGAATCAAGGAATGTGTAAAAGATCGTACATAGACATAGCGATGCCATCATGGCACCATCCTTTCTTTTTTTTTCCAAGCTGATGTTAGTAAATAAACCAAATAACAAAGGTTTAGCAGCACTAATAATAATACAGAAATAGTTTGGCACCACTTTACCAACACAACACATGAGGGGTTCTAATGATTTTCATTTTAGGGTTTAGGGTTTGGAATTTTCATTTTATTTTTTTTAATTTTTTCAAGAAAAATCTCCCGTTTCAAATAATATATTTTCTTCTTGGTTATTAATAATATTTGTATAGAGGGTGGGGTGCAAAAGATTTCCCTTTTCAACACTTTTATCTTCTTGGTTATAAGTAATAGTTGTAGAGTCTACCATTCACGCGTATTTATTTTAGAAAAATAAATATAAAAAAATTAATTTTTAGTAATAAATTACACTCCTTTTTAAATAGTATGTAAAGTTTAGACACTTCAAAATTATATCTAACATTACTCTTTTCAAATAATAATTAGAGTTGTATTTTTTGATATCTTTCACACCCCACATCACTTTCTTTTTATTTTTAAAAATATTTTAAAATTTATTCTTCTTAAATTAATGGAAAATCTCTATTTATTATTTATATGCCAAATATTTTGTAAAAAAAAAAAATTGTATGAAGTATATAATGTGGAGGATAATGAATATAATTTTTCTTGCCAAAAACAGCATCAAATAAGGGAATTTGATAGGTTTCATCTTTTTAAAAACAGCGTTATTAACGGGAAAAAAAAAAGGAACTTAGTAGAGGGGTCTGATATTGGTGCTAATTAATCAGTGTACGAAGCAACATAGACTCTAGAGGCAAAAGTGCAATTGAAAGGGTGAAAAATAATAATAATGAGTAGCACACAGCCATTGACTACATAAAAAGGATCACGAGACTATCTTTTCGTACAACCCCATCATCACTAATATCATCAGAGCTGGTCGGAAAGAAAATTGGGACAACTTCCACCTTGTTAGGTATATCACTTCGTACACCATACATTCTTCGACTCATGGGTTTTGTACTTTGCAAGTTCTCAAATTATGAATAAAACAGAAATAATAAATTATATCTAAATAATAGGGAAAGAGAAATGTTAGAGCTATAGACCGAGATTTTCGGCTGAAAATCCTGATTGTGATTTTTTAAAAAATGATTAAATATATATTTTATGATAATATTTTCATTTTTTTCTTAAATTATGAAAGTGTTAAAAAAAAAAGAAAAAAATAATAATTTTACACAAATAAGATTCATGGTCGAGAATCCCAGTGTGTGAGTCTAGAATTACTCATAAAAAAAAATATTTTTTAAGCATATCATAAATAATCTTTGGAGAAAAAAAAACATATCATAGATAAAATTAAACCAATACAAAGATACAAATTTCAATAAGGTGAGTCTCTAATAATCATCTTAATATAACAAATACACATCAGACACTAAAAAAAAAAAAGATTTCAGAGCCTCCTACCAATTTCAATTGAAGGGATACTATATAAAGTGATTTTGAAATAGTCTAATAAATAGACTATTTTACTACGACTCAAAGAAGCAGCGAGAGGAGATACGTTGTATTCTATTTAGCTGGTCTGGTTGAAAGAGATTATCACGTTCACTTTATCTTGATCCCTAGTTAGAAAAATAGGAAAATAACAACCAAAAGAAGAACCGATGCATTAGAATATGATAACCATCAGCTGTAGCGTTGCGTGAGGAGCACGCGCCACACTAGAGTGAAAAATAATAGTCGAAATCGAAGGAACCGAAGTCGGTGTCCTCGATGATGTCATGCGTGACGGTAAGGGAACCCTTCTAGCGCAACGACACGTGAGTTTCACGCGCACTATCCCCTGCGCGGGACATTTTGGTGTTTTGGTCTCACCCGACCCTCTACGACTATTTCCCCATGCTCTATTCTAGTTTTACTAGTTGAAAATGATTGTAATCTCAAATATATCTTTAATTCATTAATTCAAATTGAAAGAAAAATTTAAATTAGGTGGGTCAACCTATTATTATTATAGTTATTTTTTTACAAATCAAATTTTATAATGTCAACAATAGGATGAATATACTTTACATACCAATTATTAATGATAATTTCTCATATATTAGGACTTTAAAAAGCCACGCAAGTGCAAAATGTTTTTCACTCAAATAATAGGGTGATTTACATGGACAGAAAGAAGCCTCTTGGTTGTAATAACAACTAAAATAGATCTAATCAGGGCTCTTTTATTTTTACAATTATTATTATCTCATCTTATATATTGTTTCTTACTTATCAAATAAAAAAATTCTAATTTTATCTCATTTGCCAAATCAAACGAGTTCTTATTTATGATATCTTGACACCTTTTTTCCACTTTCACAAGGACATGACTCCACTCCCCTATCTTCCACCATTGGCATGTGGATGGGTGATGGGTGTGGGGGAAGCCGCTTTTGGTCTTGGAAAAAAAAAAAAAAAAAGGTTCTTAAAAAGCAAATAGTATTTCCCTGTAGAATCTCAATTGATTGAGATTGGGCTCTACCTTTACTAGACAATGCATTATGAGTCTTGTATCATAAATTGTCCCACCTCTTTTGGGGGCATCAAGGGTCCTCTCACTTTTTAGGTGTCATTCATTCATCACTCATGAATAAATATTAACTTTTTATTTGGGATTTTCCGGTGGTTTTCATGGAATTCACATACTTTTTAATTATATAGATTTATATGTTAGAAGATAAATTAAATTATATAATTTATTATTTCCCTTATTATTATTATAAGTTTTTAAGAGAGATGCATGATTTAACATATATCAGAAGAAATTTTCAAGTTTTATGCCCAAGTTTTAGGATTCATGGGTCCTCCCAGGCACAACTAAGTTTTCTTTTAATATTTTTTAATTTTACATATGATAGTATTAGTGTATATATTTTTTAATTTTTAGATGACAAGTGATAGTACTTTATTAGTGATGATGTAGCATTTTGACTGAGTTCTAACTATCTATTAATGGAGGAACTGACTTGATCAAAGTTCATAAATTAATCTATCTAACAGCCAAAACCATAAACTATTTTATTATTATATTTTTAAAAACCAATTTTTAAATATAGCCAAAATTGATTTCTTTCTCTAGATATAATCGAGAAAAGAATTAAAGTATGTAATTGAAATAATGAGGCTAAATCGTTATAAAGGCATACATAGACTTGATAGATGATCATTTGATTCCACATCTTCGAATTGAAGCTCATTCATGTATCAACACTTAAAATTTATAGACTTAGCAATGTATTTCATTATTTCCTATATCATACTTTCATATTCTTTATTCTCTTAATGCTCCTATACTTATAAAAGGATATCTTGAGCATAATTTTTATCAGGGTAATGCTATTCTATCGTCTGAGTAGTACCGTCTAATTGAATCTAGTTACTTATTTATTTATTTTTATTTTTTCATTCTTATTTTTTTATCATATTAAAATATTTTTAAAAAAGATAAAAAAAAAAATAAGATACTAATGATCACTTCCTTAACTATTAAATAAAAAAAATTAATAAAAATTAAAATACAAGAAGTTCTCTTTAATTAAATTTTACAAGTTAAACAAGAATAGTAACCGATATAACAAGTATTGAAGAGATTGTACGATCATCCAGAGTGTCAGTAGAACTGGCCCGCGGAAGGCAGCCAGTTCTGTTTTGTGTCCTATTTTTTCAATTCAAACCCAAAAGGCTATAGATCGGATTGGGCTAAGCCCAGCAGATAAAAATGGGCTGAAGAGAAAACGTAAATAAGATATAAACAAATACATAACAAGAAATAAACAAACGGCTATCAATTAAATTTCTTTGATTTTAATAGATTATTTGGATTTTCCTGATTATCGTAATATTGAAAAACAATTACCATAAATTACGCCTCTAATGACATGACTCCAAGACCTCTGTAATGTGAAGGCATGATCCGGCGTCATATACTTATATATATATATATATATATATATATATATTTATAGGTTATATTGCGCCCACAATTATTTACCCATGGATGCATGATGCTTGTTGATCTTATATTAATTTATTTAGAAAATGTAAAACTTTTTCCCCATTTAACTTACCAATTAAATAATTAATCATCACCTGATTATTTACCTAAAAAATTCTTTGACAATAAAAATTAAAAAAATGAAAAAAAATTCTCAATATGTAATAAAAATTACACAAATGAAGCTGCAAGTCATTAAATGTTTCTATGTAATTATTATATTATATTTTATTCTTTTTTCTATTTACCAACTAGTAGACTAGTAGCAGGACAGCTGGGAGGATTCCATTAGTTAGTTACAATTCTTCTTTGTACATATACTATTCATTTAGATAGAAATATGCATACTGAGAGAGAGAGTTGTTTTTCTTCTCCATAGAACTTTTTCTATTCTCTGTTTTCTTTGTTTTCTTACATAGTATCATAGAGCCATTGAGAGCTGATCTCATTTCCCTGGGTTCTGCTCATTTCTTTGTTTCTATTATCTGTTTTCTTTGTTTCCAATGCAATGCGAGGCACAAATTCTGTGTTTTATTAGGAATGCTAACATTTGTCTACTTCTTGCCTCTCTTTTTCATTTTTATTTTAGTTTTTAGTTTTTTTTCTTACATAATCCATGCCTTTATTTTGTTTTCTTGTGTTTTATTTTATTCAGTTACATAAATTTGCTTTAATGGACTTGTCAAAGGTGAAGAACACAACATATTGGCTTTGGAGTTCTACCTCCATCAAATCTCTTCCTGATGATTTGCTGACGGAAGTTCTTGTACTGGTCGGCTCAGCTTCTTTCATTGATTTATACAAGGCAAAACTGAGTTGCATAGATTTTCTATAACCATCAGAGGAAGAAGCCCCGTTTGGATTCGGAAGTGGGTTGAGCTCATCTCAACTCACTTCCATTTCATCATTATATTTTTATAATTTTTTATACAAAACATAAATTTCTATACACATTTTTCAAATCCTAATATACTTTTTTCAAATTCCAATCCACCTTTTTCAAATTTCAAAATAATAATAATATTAAAAAATAAACTAAACTCATCTCAACTCATCTCATCTGAATCCAAGCGGGCAGGGGCAGACCTACCCCTGGTCTAGGGGGGGGCTACCGCCCCCCCAAATCTTTTAAAAAATTATATATAGCATATAAATATATATAATGTTTTGTATATAATTAAAATTTCTATATCAATTTATCAAAAAATAAAAAATTTGCCCCCCCTAATTCTTAGACCTCTAAAAATTTTATTAAAATTATTTTTTCAAATTTTAATACTTACCTAATCTCTCCCCCACTTTAGCTTGATGTGCTGATACAATTAAATTTTTAAGATATGTTTAGATTATCTAAACTATGTAGATGACTAGAAATATGAATTTTTTACATATCATTTGCTAATTTATATTGAGAAAAAATTATCAATAATTTCACTTTAGAAATGATAATAGATGAATTTTATTTTATGAAAGATCATTGTCGAGCTTAATTTGTAGGAGAAATCTTAAGGTCATTTTTTTTTTTTTTTTGTAATGGGCTCTAACAAATTGCAAAAATTAAAAAAAAAAAAGATAATTTATAAACATGTATTTTTATATATAATTTTATAACATATGATTATTATTTTTTATATATAATCACGTGTAAATAAAAAAATTATATTCACATATACTACATATTTTGTCAACCGCTCCCCCCAAATATCAAATCCTAGTTCCGCCCCTGCAAGCGGGACCTTAATATTTCAACGCTAATCCCTAGACACAATTCTAGTGATTGCATACTCCATACAAGACAAACTCCAAAATATTGTTTTCTTGGAATACTGCAAAGAATGTAGAAATCCCGTCCTTGTATAGACAAGAAATGCTCGATTATTTCCGTCAAGGGATGACAAAGTCAAGGTTCGAATATTTGATAATAGCGGTAAAGAAAGAACATGTGGAGGCAACGTACGTTGACAATATTATCCTGCTATGTTTGGGAATGATAATGATGATGATCGTGAATCAAAATTGCGAGGGAGGAAGACTTTGTCTTCTTTGAAGGCTAAATCGGGATGTCAAAAAATGAAAGAATGTCTCTGATCTGGATATGCATGTGGTCGTTAAAAAAGAACATCATCGTTAGAAAACAATCGTGTCTGGGTAAGGAAAGATGCAAGATATAGCAAAACGTCACGAACAAAATATGGTTATCAACAGACGAAGAGGTGAATGAATATAACGATGTACTTTGCGAAGATTGCAAATGCAGTCGTAAAATAACTTGGTTCCATAATTGCCAGTTTGGAATAAATTATTATTCTTACTAGGTAACCATGTATGCGAAAAACCGCCTTCATCTACTCCAAAATCGATCTAGAACATGCCTGTCTAAAGAGGGTTAAGCTTTTGTAGTGATAAATGTTGAAGTGACTTATATATTTTCAAGTATTTAAATGGTGAGTGCTCTACGATCAAGGTGCGTGCACCAAATCTAATCTTGCAAAGCTTAAAGAAACATGATTTGGAATATGGATTTTCATAACTATCATCTGTGTGGTTTCTATATTTTCATGCAAAGATTTGAACAATATTTATGTGCATTTTAGTATTCAAACTATGGAAATGTGAATGATTTTTTCTTCTACATTGAGTATTCTGGAACATTACATTTTAAATTTGTTCTTCTACGGTGAAAGTTCTAGAGAGCATACTATTGTTTGAAATTTGGCCTACACATGCAATTAATATTATCTTAAACAGTCACTTTTCATCCTCTTGCTCATGACTACATCCTAAAATAGAAATCGGCCTAATATGAAAGAATCTCAAGTTTTCAAAAAGATAAACTTCAAAAAATTTGGGGAGTTACAGAAGTATAGGTTTCCATCATGATACTCCTTTGAGAATCTATGGTTTGTAGGTTCGGTATTACTCATGCCATTATCTTTGACAACATAAGGTGGACAACAGTGTGTACAGAATAGCATTCGATTGCTTAGTGACAACAGAAAACAGTTGGTTGACAACATAAAGTAGTTGGCCGACAACACTTTTGGGACGGTTGATTTTCATCCCAGATTAGCATTCGAACGTGCTTGAAGTGTGCTTGAATGTTAAACGTGTTTAAACGTCTTCTTCAAATAAACATGAACAATTGTTTGAATAAACCAATTGATGATCAAACGTCATATAAACGTAGCAAGCGAATTGCATGTTCGAACGCTTGGTGCCTTCAACAACGTTAAAATGTACAAAATGTATTTTCAAATGATAGTTTATTTTAGTGAAAATTAAAAAGAAAATAGGTACTAATATATCAAAAAAAATTACAAATTGTTCAATACAAATAAAATTAGTCTAATAATTCCACACCAAATAAATAAAATAGTAATAATACTCAAATTATTATCAGAACAAAATTTTGTAATCTCAAAACCTATACAAAACAAGAAAATCAGTTGCTTGAAGACCTGGTGCATTTGTATTTGAACTTTTGTTGTCGTGCCTCATGTTGTTTCATGTGCTTCTCCATGTCTGTGTGTTACGTCAATTGAGCCTCTAACTCTTGCTGTGTTGCAATCAATTGTTCGATTGTAGAATTCATATCCACTAACGCTTAAGAGGCAATACTTAATGTTGATGAAGAGATCGAAGGCTTTACACAAATGAAGTTGCAAGTTGTTAAATGTTTCTTTATAATTATTGTATTTTATTTTGTTCTTTTTGCTATTTACCAGCTAGCAATAGGACAACTAGGAGGATTCCATTAGTTACAATTCTTCTATGTATATATACTATTTCTTTAGTTAGAAATATACATACTGAGATTAATATACCAGAGGAAGTTTTTTTTTTTCTTCTCCATAGAACCTGCTCTATTTTCATTATTTGTTTTTTTTTTTTTTGTATTTTTTTCTTCTCATAACATGGTATCACAGTGTTAATGTAAATTTTATTGGCTTGGATTAGTGTTGGCGTATTTGAATTCAAATAGGATAAGATTTCATCTTATCTCTAAAGCTGTAATTTTGAATTGTTGAATTTGAATTCAAATAGGATAAGTTTTAATTTTTGAATGAATGTAATTTAAACTATGAGATTTATCCATAGTATTTTGAATTCATTTAGGTGTCTAGGAGTCTGTTAAAGAGACTGGAGAGTTGAATTTCGAAATCTGGAATGATAAAATTAAAAGGCAAATTCGAAATTCAAATTACAGCAGTAAATCCGGAAGTCTGTTAGCAACCTGTCAGCAGACGGATTCTGATGAAGGATGACCTGTCAGCAGACGCGTTTCAGCAGCACTTTTGGATTGCCTATTTAAATCAAGTCATATGGTAACCCTAGAAAAGGATTTCAGCCAGAGCTGATTTTAGATATATTTGAGAGGAAAATTAGTGGAGAATTTTCCTTGTGATTTTTATACACTTGCGAGTGTGATCTTGTTTAAAGTTTGAGAAGATCGTTGATTGGTATACATGATCAACCACTGGAGGTTCCAGTAGGAAATGCATAGATTGAAGATTGTCAGAGGTTCTAGCTGCTACTGCGGTAGGAATAAACGGGTCGTTTATCCGGTCAAGTAAGTGAGTCAATTGACAAAAGTTTTGTAATTGAATAGCTTACTTATAAACTGATTTTCAATCAATAAATATGATTTTCCTGGATTTGGTTGTCCCGTAGGGTTCTACTTTTGAAGAGTTCTTCAAAAGGTTTCCCTTCGTAACCAATCAGTGTGTTATGCTTGATAATTTATTTATTGCATATTTATGAATCTTCACACGATTGATATCTAACAAATTTGATTGTGAAAATTGTTAGATATATTTGGCCATACAAGGGTAAAAAAGGGAATTTCACATAGAGCCATTAAGAGCTCGTATTTCCTGGGGTCTGGCTCATTTCTTTGCTTATAGTTTATGTTTTCTTTGTTTTCGATGCAATTCGAGGCATATATTCTGTGTTCTATTAGGAAAGCTAACATTTGTCTGCTTTTTGCCTTTCTTTTTCATTTTTGTTTTTTGTTTCTTACATAATCTATGTCTTGATTTTGTTTTCTTGAGTTTTATTTTATCCAATCACGTAAGTTTAAGCTTTAATGGATTTGCCGAAGGCGAAAAAGACAACATATCAGTTTCGAGATTTGACTTCCATCAAATCTCTTCCTGATGAATTGCTGACGGAAGTTCTTGCACTGGTCGGCTTGGCTTCTTTCACCGATTTATACAATGCAAAATTGAGTTGCAAATATTTTTTCAAACTATCAAAGGAAGACCAAATATTACAATGTGTATCCCTAGATACATTTTTTGTGATTCCATACAGGGCAAACTCAAAAATCTTGTCATTCTTGGAATACTGCAAAGAATGTGGAAACCCTGAGTCCTTGTATAGACAAGGAATGCTCAATTATTTCAGTCAAGGAATGACAATCAGGGTTTGAATATTTGAAAATAGTGGCAGAGAAAGGATACGTAGAGGCAACATACGTTTATAGTATTATCCTACTATGTTTGGGAGATGATAATGATGATGAGCGTGAATCAAAATTGCAAGGCATGAAGGGTTTTTTGTTTACTTTGAAGGCTAAATCGAGATTCCAGAGAATGAAAGAATGCCGAGAGAGAATGAAGAGCATGATCTGGATATGCATGTGGTCGTTAAAAAAGAACATCATTGTTAGAATACAACAATCATGTTTGGATAAGGAACAATGTATGATAAAAAAAAAAAAAGATCATGAACATAACATGGTTGTCAACGGAAGAAGAGGTGGATGAATATGATGATGTACTTTGCAAAGTTGCAAATGCAATTGTGGAATAACTTGGTTCTATAATTGCTAGTATGGAACAAACTATTATTCTTGCTAGGCAGCCACGCATGCAAAAAACCGTTTTCATCTTCTCCAAAACTAGATTTAGAACGGGCACATCTAAATATGCTTAAGCTTTTGTAGTGATAAATGCTGAAATGGTTTATATGTGACATCCCCAATTTTCATTCATAATTCAATGCAAATTTAAGTGTTAGGGTAAGTAACGCTAGGCTATTCACCTCCGTACTTATCGTAAATCGATGCATGTACCTAGACTTACTAGTAGACTTACTAGTACATGCAATGCAAATTGCAGCAAAAAAGTTTTGAATAAAATTAAATTTTAGAGATCACATGGTAACACAAAACCTTAATATCCATATCGTCCATTCATAAAATAACATTATATCCTTACATAAATAACCCAGTTAGTTTTCCTAGTCCTCAGATTATATACAAACTTATCAAAATATCACCTAAGGGTTGCCTAGGCTCTTTCTTTACTTCAGAAAACTCATTGCTATACCGACGTCGGTCCCTACTACTCTTAACTGAGTCGAAATTTATATAGAGAGAGAGTACTCTAGGGATCCCCTCAGGGTTTCTTCGAGTCTCTTGAGCAATTAGGACCTAGCCCATATTTGTCATCACACCCTACAACGAAATTTAAATTTCAAAAAGAAAAGAAACATACAAGAATGAGATTTTTTTGAAAATCTCAGTAAGTACAAACTTAACTTAATAAAAGCATAGATATCGTAAAATAATCACATACAATCAAAACAACCAGAGTATGCATTTATAGCATGCTTCATGTGACTTATGTATGACTTAGACTTATTTCTTATGTGGACGTATACTTATGTCCATTTTTCTGGACAATCTTATACCATGCATGGACTTCTCATTCTTTCCTTATAATTCTTATTCTGATAAGTCTTACTTATAGGGACCCTTCTTATCTTAACCTTGAAAGGTGTTATATATCGCCGTCCCCGCCGAATTTCTTAGTATGACATGTCAGCTTATCCATACATATAACTTGTCAGTCGTTCGAACGTTACGTAATGCTATCCGGGCATTACATATCGCCATCCCCATCATGATATGGAAAATAATTAACATAACAAAGAATACGTAACGCCTGTATAACTGACGTGTGGACAGGAACTACGATACGTAACGTCTGTCGTAAAATAAGAATCATGTCACAACGGGGACTACGATACGTAACGCCCGGACGACTGACATGGTTTCATAAGATAAGTGTCGTGTCAGGACGGTGATGGCGATACGTAACGCCCGCTATGTTAAGTATTTTTCGTGTCATGACGGGGATGGCGATACGTAACGCCCATAAGATTGACACGAGACTCATCATGATGGGGACGGTGATACGTAATATCCGGACGACTGGCGAGTTATATGTATGGATAAGCTGACACGTCATGCTAGGAAACCTGACGGGGACGGCGATACATAACGCCCGTCGAGATTAAGATAAGAATGATCACTATAAGTAAAATTTAAAAGAATAAAAATTATAAGAAAAGAATAAAAAGTCCATGCATGGTATAAAATTGTCCAGAAAGAGAGACATCAGAATACGTCCACATAAGAAATAAGTTTAAGTCATAGGTCACATGAAACATGCCATAAATGCATACTTTGACTGTTTCGATTGTATATGATTATTTTATGATATCTATACTTTTATTAAGTTAAGTTTGTACTTACTGAGATTTCTAAGAAAATCTTATTATGTTTCTTTTCTTTTTTGAATTTAAATCTCGTTGCAGGGTGTGATGATGGCCATGGGCTAGATCCCAATTGCTTGAAAGACCCGGAGAAACCCTGAGGAAATCCCCGAAGACTCTCTCTCCATAGAAATTTTGACTCAGTTAATAGTAGTAGCGATCGACGTCGACATAGCAATGAGTTTCCTAAAGTGAAGAAAAAGTCTAGGTAGTCCTAAGGTGATATTTTGATAAGTTTGTATATAATTGAGGACTGAGAAAATTAACTGGGTTATGCATGTAAAGATACAATGTTATTTTATGAATGGACAATATGGATATTAAGGTTTTGTGTCACCATATGATCTCTAAAATTTAATTTTATTCAGAATTTTTTTGTTGCGATTTGTATTGCATGTGCTAGTAAGTCTAGGTGCATGCATTAATTTACAATAAGTACGGGAGTGAGTAGCCAGCGTTACTTACCCTGACACTTCAATTTACGTTGAATTATGAACGAAAATTGGGGGTGTCACAATATATTCCAAGTAGTTAAATTGTAAGTGCTCGACAATCAAGGTGCGTACACCTGATCTGATCTGGCAAAACTTGAAGAAACATGATTTGGAATGTGGGCTTTCATAACTATCATCTATGAAGTTTCTATATTTTCATTAAAAGATATGAACAACATTTACATGCATTTTAAGATTCAAACTATGAAAATGTGAATATTTTTTCTTCTACGTTAAGTATTCTGAAGCATTATATTTTAAATTTTTTCTTCTATGGTGAAAGTCTCGAAGAGCATAATATTGTCTGAAGCTCAGCGCACGTGTAATTAATATTGTCTTAAACAATCACGTTTCATCCTCTTGCTAACTACATCTCAAAATAGAAATCGGCCTAATTTGATAGAATCCTAAGTTTTCAAAAAAGATAATCTTTAAAAAACTTGGGGAATTACAAAAGGGTAAGTGTCCATCATGAAACTTCTATGAAAATCTATGGTTTGTAGGTTTGGCATTACCCACACCATCATCATTGACAACATAAAGTAATTGACAGACAACAATGCATACAGAGTAGCGTTTGAATGCTTGGTGCCAACATAAATCAGTTGGCTACCAACATAAAGTAGTTGGCCGACAACACTTTTGGGACGGTTGGTTTTCATCCTAGATTAGTGTTCGAACGTCCATAAAGTGTATTCGAACGTTAAACGTGTTCAAATGTCTCCTTCAAATAAGCATGAAGAACCGTTTGAACAAACCAATTGATGATTGAATGTCAATTAAACATAGAAAGCTAATTGCCTGTTCGAACATGCTCGAATGCTTGGTGCTTTCGACAACCGAGCTATTAGTACCTTCAACAACTATTCAAACAATTGGTGTCTTCAACATTCATTCTAACCGGGGTATTTGACAACATTTGAATGTATAGAATGTAAGTTCGAATGATAGTTTATTTTAGTCAAAAATTTAAAAGAAAATAGGTATCTATATTACAAAAAAATTTACAAATTGTTTAATACAAATAAAACTAGTCTAATAATTCCACACTAAATAAATAAAATAGTAATAATACTAAAATTGTTATTAGAACAAAATTTGGTAATCTCGAAATCTATACAAAATAAGAAAATCATTTGTGATTGTGGATATAAGTCAGATATAGAAATATTTATGAGCTGAAAGAAGTAGTGAAGACATTCCATGATGTTGGTGTTAAAGTTCTTGGAGATGTTGTCTTGAATAATTGTTGTGCACACTATCAAAATCAGAATGTTGTTTGGAACATTTTTGGTGGGCGTTTAAATTGGGATGAGCGTGCGGTGGTTGCAGATGATTTGCATTTTCACGTAATGTTTATTTCCTTATTCCCAAATTCTTCTTACACCTCTCTCTGAAATTCTATTTTGTAACACTTTAAGAAAAAGCTGCAGTGCCATCTCGAGGGTTTCTTAAGAATGTAACTTATACAATTTAAATTATTGGTACTACGTGTTGAAATAGGTTGTAATATATATAAAGTTATAGGGATGAAATGTGTGGAAATGGTTGAGAATTGAACTTGAGCCGAGATCTCGCTCGAGCGAGGGCGAGGCCTAGACTTCGCTCAATACTTGCTTGATATACCACTCGAGCGAGAATCAGGCAATGATCTCGCTAGATGTTTGCTCGACATTTCGCTCAAGCACGAAATTGAATGAATGCGTTGTTTGAAGGACAGATGCGTCTCAACCAAAGAGGTACGTGACTTTACCGTTGCTCACTTGATCTCGCTCGACTAGTCGCTCGAGCGAGAAGACTGAGATATCGCTTGATACTTGGTAGATGTAACGCTTGAACAAGAGGTCAGACAGTAACTTCGCTCGACCCTCGCTCGACACCTCGCTCGAGCGAGAAACAGTAAACTTCCTCCTAGACGTGATATTTCACACATACCTCTTTACTCTTTATAAATATAATCGTGACAGACATGTCTAAGGACGATTATTCTTAATCTCCCTCTGTTTCTGTCATTTTTAATAGTAACTCTAGAAATTCTACAAAATTGCTATTTGTAGAATTAGCAATTTTGTAGAATTCAAGACTTTGTTGTATCCTGGAGACGATTTGCTAGAAACCTATTAGCAAACACTTTGTGAGTGGGGGCAAATATCGTCTTAAAGACAGTATTATCACACGCCTCAAAGCTTTGATAAATCTTTGAATTCTCTTTCCTTTCTCAAAACCTCCCAACAATTTTAAGACGATATTTGAATGGAAGGAGGTTCGAAATCCGCTACTTTCAAAGTAATGAATCAAGATTTTGTGAAGTTAGACAGATTCAATGGCTCTAACTTTACTCGTTGGTAAGACAAGATGAAATTTCTTCTGACTGCACTGAAGATTTTCTATGTTCTGGATCCTAGTTTGGAGCCAATTCCTGCATCAACTCCAGAAGATTCTGAAACTGCCAAGGCATTGGGGAAGAAACGCGACGAGGATGAGTTGGTCTGCAGATGTCACATTCTTAACACTCTCTCTGATCAATTATATGATTTATTCACTGCTATGAAATCACCTCTGGAAATATGGAATGCTCTTGAAATGAGTATAAGACAGAAAAATTGGGTACTGATAAATTTATTATTTTGAAGTACTTTGAATTTAAAATGGTGGATAATCTGTCTGTGTTGGACCAAATGCATGAGTTGCAAGTCTTGGTTAACAAACTTCGTGATTTGTCCATTGTCATTCCTGAATCATTTCAAGTGGGAGCAATTATTGCAAAACTCCCACCAAGTTGGAATAATTATAAGAAGAAGCTTCTGCATATGACAGAAGAACTTACTTTAGAACAAATTGGAAAGCATCTACGAATTGAAGAGGAGAGTAGAATTCGTGATGATAGCCATTTTGATTCTAAAGTAAATGTGAACAATGTGCAAAAGGGTGATGAAAAGAAAAAGAATTTTCTTAAGCCTAAGAAGGGAAACACCTTCAAAAGGAATTCTTCTACTGGTAAAATAAAGAAAAATAGACAATGTTTCAACTGTGGAAAGAAAAGCTATTATATTCGTGAGCGCAGATTCTTGAAAAATAAGAAGAAAGATGATGGCAGCAGTTCAAATGTTGCAAATACAATTGAGGAAATTGTTGCGATGGTAGAAGAAATGGAGATTGGCATGCTAACAGAAGTACATCTCGCTTTGACTGCAAATAATTTTGATTGGTGGTTTGATTCCGGTGTTACAGTGCATGTGTGCAATGATAAAACACAATTCAAGAATTATGTTGAGACTACTGATAGTGAACAAGTTCTTGTGGGGAATCACAATGCAGTCAAAGTTAATGGAAAAGGAAATGTAGAGATGCAACTTACTTCTGGAAAGAAACTTGTACTCACTAATGTTTATCATGTTCCAGAAATTAAGAAGAACCTTTTGTCTGCCAATTTATTATGTAAAAAAGGCATTAAGGCTGTCCTTGAGTTTGACAAATTAATTTTATCTAAGAATGGTGTATTCGTAGGCAAATGATATTCTTGTGATGGGATGTTCAAACTCAGTATTATTATTAATAAAGAAATTACAAATTCTGCTTATATGCTTATTCTTTTTCTATGTGGCATGGTCGTTTAGCACATTTGAATTTTAAATACTTGAGATACATGTCAAAGCATGGCTTGATAGATTACAAAAATGTAGTTGACTCGAAATGTGAAATTTGTATTCAAGCAAAAATTTTTCCTATTGCTAATAGAAATTCACAAATATTAGAACTTATTCATTCTGATATTTGTGAGTTAAATGGTATTTTAACTAGAGGAGGAATAAGATATTTTATTACATTTATAGATGACTTCTCTAGATATACTGTTGTGTATTTAATGAAGAGTAAGAATAAGGCCTATAACATGTTCATTCGGTATAAATCAGAAGTAGAAAATCAAAAGGAAAAGAAGATCAAAATTCTTAGAATAGATAGAGGTGGAGAATATTTCTCACATGAATTTTCTAGATTATGTGAAGATCATGGGATTATACATGAAATGACCTCACCTTACACACCACAACAAAATGGCTTGGCAGAACGGAAGAATAGGACTATTGTAGATATGGTTAATGCTATGATTCTAAGTGCCAAATTGCCTCTTAATTTGTGGGGAGAGGCATTATTGATAGCATGCCATATACATAATAGAATACTATCTAAGAAACTACAAGTCTCACCTTATGAACTCTGGAATGGAAGAAAACCAAATTTAAGTTATCTTAAAGTGTGGGGGTGTCTAGCCTTTTACAGAGTTACAGATCCAAAGATGACTAAATTAGGACCAAGAGCATTAAAAAGTGTGTTTGTTGGATATGTTGAAAATTCCAAGGCATATAGGTTATTGGACTTGAGTTCAAATATTATAGTAGAATCAAGAGATGTTGAATTTATTGAAAATAAATTTAACAGTGATTCTGAATTAATATCAAAATCTAATCAAACTAAAAGGTGTAACTGACTTGGATAAATCTCTTGATAAAATTAAGAGAAAGTCTTTGGATTTGCCAAAAGAACAAAGGAAAAGTCAGAGAATTAGAAAAGAAAAGAATTTTGGTCCTGATTTCGTATCAACTATTGCCTTAGTTTTCCTTGTGGAAGGAGACTTAAACACAATTCTTAACAAAATACCCATTGTTCTGAACATGGAGGATAATCCAAAAAGTTTTAAAGAAGTTTTGACTTCTAGAGATGCAGCCTTTTGGAAGGAAACAATAAATGATGAGATGGACTCAATATTATCTAATAATACTTGGGCACTAGTAGACTTACCTCCAAACTCAAAGGCTATTGGTTGCAAATGGGTATTAAGAAGGAAGTACAATGTCGATGGTACTGTTCATGCTTTTAAAGCAAGATTGGTTGCCAAAGGTTTTAGTAAAAAATAAGGTATAGACTATTTTGACACCTATGCTCCAGTGGCGAGAATTACATCAATTCGTGTACTCATTGCTCTTGCATCTATATATGATCTACTTGTGCCTCAAATGGATGTAAAAACTGCTTTTTTAAATGATGAACTTGACGAGGAAGTTTACATGGAACAACCTGAGGGATTTGTTTTATCAGGAAATGAAAAGAAAGTATGTAAATTAGTTAAGTCATTATATGGACTAAAACAAGCACATAAACAATGGCATGAAAAGTTTGATTCCGTTATATTGGCTGATGGTTTCAAACACAATAATGCTGACAAGTGCATTTATTCAAAGTTTACTGAAAAATATGGTGTTATTGTTTGTCTTTATGTTGATGACATGCTAATTTTGGTACTAATTTGGAAGGCATTTGTGAAACAAAGAAGTACTTGACTTCAAAGTTCAAAATGAAAGATCTTAATGAAGCAAATACCATTTTAGGTATTAAAGTGAAGAAGCATAGCGATGGTTATGCATTGTGTCAATCTCACTACATTGAGAAAGTGCTTCTTAAATTCAATCATTTAGGAATAAAAGAAGCTAATACACCATTTGACTCTAGTGTCAAGTTGGATAAGAATTATGGAAGAGCAGTAGCAGAGCAGTAGCACAACTGGAGTATGCTAGTGCAATTGGTAGTATGATGTATGCTATGCATTGTACTAGACCAGATATTGCTTTTGCTATGTGCAAACTTTCAAGATACACTAGTTGTCCTAGTGTAATCCACTAGAAAGCGATTGGTAGAGTCCTTGGATATTTAAAAAGGACAATTGGTTTAGGACTCTTTTATTCGAAGTTTCCAGCGGTTCTTGAAGGATATTCAGATGCTAGTTGGATCACTAGCATTAGTGATAATAAATCTACGACAGGTTGGATATTTACCCTTGGTGGGGGTGCTGTTTCTTAGGCATCCAAGAAACAGACATGTATCTCTCATTCCACAATGGAATCGGAGTTTATAGCTTTGGCAGCAGCAGGGAAAGAAGCAGAATAGTTTAGAAATATGTTATTAGAAATAGAGTTGTGGCCACAACCTATGCCAACTATTTCTCTGCATTGTGATAGTGAAGCTACTATATCTAGAGCATACAATAAAGTGTATAATGGAAAGTCTAGACATATAAGTCTGAGACATGATTATGTTAGACAATTAGTAGTTGATGGGATCATAACGATTGTTTATGTGAGGTTAAGTTGTAACTTGGCAGATCCTTTTACTAAAAGATTATCGCGAGGACTAGTAAGGATCACATCCATTGGTATGGGATTAAATCCATTTTAAGAGAATCACCAGTAATGGTAACCCAACTCTTAAGATTTTCTTAAAAGAGTTTAATGGATAAAAACAAGTTACTGATTTGTGATTAGTAAAGCACTAAAATAACAAAGTCTCATTCAGGATGGAAAGTGCTTGACTGTTACGTTGAAGATGATGAGTTATACTCTTAACGAAGTTCAAATTTAGAAGTGTCTTGGTAACGGAGACTTAAGAGGAACTTTGCCTATATGAATATAGAAGTGGTGCCGCTTTAACAAGAGATCTGGATTTGTCTCTTGTAAATGTTCATTAAACCAGGTTGTAGCACAAGGCCATAATAGTGCTAAAAATTGTGAAATTCTATTGAAAAAAAAGATATATTATCTTTTGTGTTTTGGTTCCGGTTCTGAATAAAAAAGTTTTGGTTTAAGCCTAGGCCATCAATTACTTTTCATAACCTTGAACCAATTACACTAAGGGAATGTTTAAATCAAAAGATACATTCTTTTATGAGTGATAATATCAATAGTGAAACAGAACTTTAATTATATAAATTACAACCTAGTGGGGGATTGTTGGAATATGTTGTAATATATATATAAAGTTATAGGGATGAAATGTGTGGAAATGGTTGAGAATTGAACTTGAGCCGAGATCTCGCTCGATATGTCGCTTGAGTGAGGGCGAGGCCGAGACTTCGCTCGATACTTGCTTGATATACCGCTCGAGCGAAAATCAGGCAGTGATCTCGCTAGATATTCGCTCAAGCGCGAAATTGAATGAATGGGTCATCTGAAGGACAGATGCGTCTCAACCAAAGAGATATGTGACTTTACCGTTGCTCACTTGATCTCGCTCGACTAGTCGCTCGAGCGAGAAGACCGAGATATCGCTTGATACTTGGTAGATGTAACGCTTGAACAAGAGGTCAGACAGTAATTTCGCTCGACCCTCGCTCGACACCTCGCTCGAGCGAGAACGGTAAACTTCCTCCAGACGTGATTTTTCACACATACCTCTTTACTTTTTATAAATATAGTCATGATAGACATGTCTAAGGACGATTATTCTTAATCTCCCTCTGTTTCTGTCATTTTCAATAGTAACTCTAGGAATTCTACAAAATTGCTATTTGTAGAATTCAAGACTTTGTTGTATCCTGGAGACGATTTGCTAGAAACCTATTAGCAAACTCTTTGTGAGTGGGGGCAAATATCGTCTTAAAGACAGTATTATCATACGTCTCAAAGCCTTGATAAATCTTTGGATTCTCTTTCCTTTCTCAAAACTTCCCAACACTACCAGATAAAGATATAGATAAAGTGATAAATGATCAGTTTTGTTATTGTATACAAAGTATTCTAGCTTGCTTTGAATTTTTTCACTAATTATAACTTGAAAGCATTCTATGAGGGAAAGAAAAACAATCATAGTAATGTTCAGGGACATTTGCTTACTTGCGGTATGGTCATATAGGATTACAGGTACCATAACTGGTTGGACTTGCAAATTTTGTTGAAGCGTTAGAGCTGCAATTTGTTTTGACAGGTGTAGCAGTTACTGAACATGATGAGCTTTAAATGGTACGAATCTCTTTAGTATTTACACTCATTTACATGTATGAATTTTCACAATGGGATGATTGCTGTGCCGAATCCTTTGTGGTGGTTACTATTAGACCATCTGTTGTTAAAAGTTGTGACATTTCTTACAAGTCTTGCTCTATCAAACTTCATAGGTTCTTGTTACATAGATCCTAGCATGGGCTTCAAAGGGTTTTATAGGAAAACTTAAAAATAATCTAATGCTAGATGATTCACAATGTTTGCTAACAATGTTTGTGAGTTTGTTTGTCCATATTGGACATTGTCTCCTAATTAATTGAGTTGGTTATGTTAGCATGATTTCTAGAAGAAAAGGGAAAAAATAAGAGGAATGAAAAAATGTTAGCATGCATGTTAATGTTTCAATCTTTTGTTATAATATAGGCATTGTAGTTTCTTTCAAAATGTTGATTCATTAGACTTTCATGATTTTATTATGGTTAATTATGGTAATATAGGCATTGTAGTCTTTGCTTGTGGAATAGTTTATGTATATATATATATATATATATATATGTATATGCAAGGCTTTTGCTAGCAAATGATAACTTTTAAAGGGCTTACTCAATGTTTTTATCATGTTTTGTGAAAAGGGAAGTTTCCTGTATTTATCCACCCCTCACTTTTTATATGTGGAACCTACACACGATGAAGATTGATTTCGTTGCTACTTTTGGTAACAAAACCTCAATGATGAACTCATTTGCGTTAGCGTTTCCCCTGCATTTCAAGTCATACACCTTGTTTGCGTCTTACTCCAATTTTTTATTATCCAAATAGGTGGGTAGCACAACTACTTATTTTCAGATCGGCATATGCTCAGCTAGGCCTTTTTTTTGTTCTCTTGACTTTCTCTATTCTTGTTATCACATGAGATGGATAGGAAGATGAATCATCTTCCCATTAGTGGCTCCATTCTTTCTGCATCCATCTTAGTTGGCATCACGACAACCCTAATCTTTTTTTGTAGTCACTTCTATCAGTTATTCTACTTTTATAAACATTAAGGTTACGTTTAGATGTCGAGATGAATTGAGTTGATCTAAGTTCTAGTGAGTTGAGATGATTGAATGAGTTTTGTGAAACCCACTTAGATGAATTTAAAATATGTTTCGATAGTTAGATGAGTTAATTAGATATATTTATAGGAGGTTGTGAAATTTGTTGGACTCATGACCAAAAATTGTCCCCTACGCACGCGCCACTTGCAAAGTCTAAATAAAAAGCATTAAATACATTAAATGGCTCCTGACAGCTTCGGTTGCATAGAGAGAGAGAGAAAGAGAGTTAAAGCGATTTTTTTTAAACAAAAGTTGTCAAGAATGCTTTAACAGAAAAAGTTGTTTTGTTTGTGGAATCAATACACTTAATTTTTTTTAAGTGAGTTAAATTTGTGTATTTAAATAATAAAATAGATTTAAAGTAAAATGTATAGAATACACTTTGACAACCAAACGAAACCTAACTCTGCATTTTGATTCTCCTTGGTTGATAGTAATTACTTATTATTCAGGTAGAATGGGATAAGGCAGTTCGAAAAATGTCCCATCTAGTGAATAATCACATCCGACTTTAAATGTTTTAAGACATTGATACAGATATTTGGTTTTATTGTATTTGTATTTTATATTGATTGTAGGTTAGGCATTGACATAGAAGGAGATAATTCTTTTTGCATTGTTAGAGCACTAGTAATAGTTGTGGCTAAATTTTTTTTTAAAAAAAGTATAAATTAATTTGGGGGTTACTATTTACGAGTAAAAAAAATTACTTTTATTCACTACTTTCCATATTTTCTTTCTCATTTTTAATTAAATATAATCATTTTTTTTATATTTGTATCATTTATATTTTTTGAAGAGAAATTTTAGCCACAATCATTGTTATGCTCTTAGACATCTTATCCCTAAGTTAAAAAAAAAGGTATTGCCTTTTTAGATACATCACTTCTCATTTCTTTTGTCTAAATCATAGTTTGAGATTATAAAATGAAGTGATGCTTTCTCTTTGTTATTTACAACTATATTTTAGGTACGTAGTGCTGTGGACACTTTTTTTCTTTAGTGGGGAAGAAGGCGGGGGTGACTTACTATTTTTACTCCTAACATGTTGGTCGGGTTCTTTTGATTTAGGAGATTTTTTTTTTTTATTATCCCTTATTGGTCTTTCACAGCTATGGTTTAGGCAGTTCTGTGATATCAAACGATCTAGAAAGGTGCAATCGCATTAGTAATGTGAGACTTGATTTGCACTTAAAAGCAACAAGAAACCACCATGCCCAAATAATTAATCATTGAAACCATCATTTAATTGAGTTTATCTAGTTATGGGACTGAATGTTGTTTTTTTTTTTAATGCTTTTCTGCAGGCTCTTCAGGCAAGAATTGTTTGGATTAATTGCTAGAGCCTTGTTTCACTCAAGCTCCATGGGGTGGCAAATATAATTCTAGTTTGAGTTTTGAGCTTAAGTAATTTTTTGCAATTTGATATCTACTCTTTCTGCAAATATAATTCTAATCTGAGTTTTTGAACTCAAGTAATTTTATGCAATTAACACTTTCTCACCCTTACAAAGCAAGTGGTGCTCGCATGGAAATTACAAATGAACATAATGGATGAATGGCCTTAATTTTTTCACTAACTACAAGACTGCTCTCTATTTACGACTTTATGAGTTTTTTGGAAGTTTGTTTGCAAGGAATTTTATTCGAATTTTATTTGAGAGCAAACACTCATCTTAGTATAACTGGTTTCACTTACCAAAGGGAAAAAAGAAAAAGAAATTAAAGAAAGAAAAAAGCTGAATTCATGATTTCACTTTAGTTTATTGAACTTGATGAAACTAAGTTTGTGCTTGGCTCCTCTGCACATATTTTGCTTTTTGCCACTCAATGAATTACTTTGCTTATCAGATATGTTTTGTAACAAAATTGGTTTACTGCTGAGTTTGTGAAATCCAAGCCCATCTCCTCCCAAACCGTGGTCAATAGGACATAAACCAATTTTGTGAAATTCAGAAGTCCAGCCATCCTTCTTGGATAGAGAGGATTGGGTAACCAGCTTTCATGGCCTTTCTTCGTTCTAGTGCTTCAATCTCGATATGAACTTAGATTGGCTATTTATGCTTCTAGAATATGAAGCAAGTTATGATGAGCTAAATTCATATACCATTATCAGTCACTACAAGAAAAATAGACTTTTGTGACTTCTTAATTGCAATCAAACTTCTATAAAAAAAAAAAATTGCGACCAAATGATTATTTGTAATTAATTTTAATTATAAACAGTAATTTGATCGCAATTAAATAGTCACAAATAAGCAGTTTTCTTATAGTGGATTTAACTTTTTTAAACAAGTTATATTCGTTTATTTTTCCAGATTATTCCACAAGCAGATTGTTCAAGGTATGGACTAAGTGTTGGTGTAAAAGAAATTTTTATGACTTTTAATTCATAATTAGTACCTGAATTTCATGTGTATGGTTTTTGTGAGGCTGCAGACTTTGTTTGAGGATGTTTGGAAATGAGATATTTGAGAATATACTAGAATACTTGAAAACAATTGTGTTGGCCCTTAACGATCCTTCCCTCCCTACGTCAACTATATCTTTAATAACAAAATATTTTTTTTCAGTTTAAATTTTTTTTAACTTTGAAATTAATATTCTTTCGTCTCAAACTTCATCACAAGGTTTTATTATTTATTTGTCTTATTTTGAATGAAAAGAGTGAATGATATTGAGATCAGTGATAATCCAAATGCAATATTATTTGAACGAATTCAGTACTACTAGTTCATAGAAGATAGTAGATCAAAGCAATTGCAAAATTTTTCATCCCTGATTTTTCGGATAACATATTGAAGCAAGAATTTGTAAGATGGGTCTCTTATAATATCCCAAGATGTGTTATCTATGATTGAGCCAGCTCATTAAGTTGCATATTCTCAAATAATTACCTGCTCACTGGTCCAATACCCAACTTTGTACCTTTCCAAAAGAGTCCAAAATCAAGCTTTCTAGGGAATATGGGGCTCTGTGGAGAGCCATTGACACCTTCATGCGCAAGCTCTCATAGTTCTGACAGTGAGAATTACGTACCATCGATCACAAGGTCTCTTACAAGATCAGATCATATATACTAGCTGGTTATTGGTTCTGGTTTAACAATTTTGACATCAGTAACTATAGTTGTTCTGCTGTTTAGGATGCGAGAGAGACAAAAAAAATAGAAGAAGCGAAAGCTGCCGGAATTGAAGATGATGTAACCAATAATCGACCATACTGCAAGCAGGCAATGTCTTTGTTGAGAATCTCAATCAAGTAGTTGATCTTGATGATGTTGTAAAGGCAACTTTGAAGGATTTGCATAAACTCATCAGTGGGACTTTCAGCACTGTTTACAAGGCAGTTATGCCTTCTGGGCTGGTTCTATCGGTGAAGTGACTTAAATCGACCCAATTTCTATGTACCCATGTTGATTTTGTATTTAACTATTTCGAAAAACTTAAAATTTAGTTCCAAGTTTGATTTTTCCTAAATCACAAAAAAAAAAAAAAAAAAAGGAGACCGTGATTGTCCGTACAATATGGCATGCCGTTGAAGTTAGCGATTAGCATGTCTCATGTTAATAGAAATTAAAAAATTTAAAAATATAATAAATACAAGGTGAAAAAGGGTTCTTAAGCCAGCTGAGATTTTTTTTTTTCATTAGTTTGCTAGCTCCGGTTATGGTTCAAAGTCATAGCACTGATCTGCATGTAGTACTGATGTATTAATTATAAGCTTCCAGGAATGTGCATGAATGATGTTGGCATTCCAATTTTTTCTGTGTGAAGTTCGGTTATATATATATATATTCCACGAACAATTCTTTACCCATGCATGCATGCATGCATATGTTGATCATGTATTTTATTTAGAGAAATGCCAAATTTCTTCCGGATCCGTTTAACTTCAAAAAATAATCATGATCGCCTAAATATTGTTTATCTAAAAATTTCTTTCACAATAAAAGTTAAAAAATGGAAAACAATTCTCATCATGTAATATATGTGAGGGATGATCGATCACGGCCTTCTCCACCCAATTGTCGTGCCAAAGAGGGGACATTTCCCCTCTATTAATTGCCATTATAACACAAATATATATATATATATATATATATATAGAAAATTCGACACATTACTTATAGTTTAGTACTCATGAATATTAATATAGAATACTCGACTAACACAAATATATATAATATTCGACACATTATATATAGTTTAGTACTCATGAATATGAACATAGAATACTCGACTAATTACACACACACACACACACACACACACACACACACACATATATATATATAATATTCGACACATTATATATAGTTTACATTAATGTCCTACGTTATTATATATATAGAATATGTAATATTTAGTCATAGATCAGTACAACAAACAAAATAACTATTTCCTGAAATATTAAATTAAAGGTAAAAAATTATACACAATTTGGATAGCACATACAAATTTAATTAATGAAACTAATTAATCATATCTTTTTTTTTTTTAGATAAAGGAGGACGATAGTCTAAGCTTTATTAATAAAATTTCATTTTTGGTAAAGGAATATCGTGATTACATCAAGATTACTTGTAAAATTCAAAGGACAAAACAAAACTCAACAAAGATAAAGGGTAAAAACAAATCCAAACAAATTAAAAGATAAACTAATACAATCAATTCATTCTGAAGTACAGCTAGCCATATCAGTTCTAATTAGGAGATCTCTGATCAGAAGCTGTGGAATGCTACAATTGCTTATGGTCAGGATTTGTGAACATCTCAATTCCCTCAAAGAAATCATCTGGTAGTTCTGATAGCCCAAATTCCTCGACAAATGAAACATCATCATCAGGTAGTTCTGGGCAGTACCCATGATCTTCTGTCAACATATTTTCTGAAAGACATGCCACATGAAACATTCTTTTCCAAACCTCCAATAATATTAAAACGATCATCACTTGAATCGAACATAAACAAAGGTAGATCAGCTGCTTGAGGATGATGATCAGCAAACCCAGAAGGTAGTGGGGCATTGTTGATATCAGTCATCTGAAGTGGATCATAAGGACAGTTAATAAAAGGAGGAAGTTGATTGTCAACGGGCTGAGGAAACTGATGATCAAGCTGCAATGTGAGATATGAATTATGTCCAGTATGGCCTCCTCCTCCATCAGGAGTATTGCTAGTTCTCTTTGATGATATATTTTTCGGTTCTTCCTTCTCTGTATTATATATCTTGCAGAGAACCAAGCCATTCAGCTGCATATATACATATATACCATTAGTTAGCACATATACTCTTAGAGAGTACGGTCAAAAACTACAATATTAATGATCGAGATTTGAGGGTGCATATATGGGTTCGTACGTATGTAACATACTTATAAATGCATTATATATATTAATCTCAGAGACTCAAAATAGCCTAGGACTACTGTAAAAAATAAATAAGATAAAATATATACCTTCATGTCCCCGTCGGGAGCACCACTTGCCGTAGTTGCACTAGTACTTGGATTAATAACATGATTCGAGTTATATTTCTCCGATAGTCTGTATTCGTGCATGATCCAGGTGGTTTTGGTAGGACGTTGTTGTGGTTTTCCTTCATAATAGACAAGTGTCTTCTCACACCCAATAGTGGGACCGACCTTCGGGATTGGACGATCTCCTCCGGTAGCCTTCCAAAATCCATTGCCAGCATAACGGTTCGGACGATTCCCATTTGGGCACCTCCTATTTCTTGTGGTGAAGAAATACATTTCTCTCTCTTCCCGACGATGAAACATATCTGTCCAAAATATAAAAACAGATCAAACACTATGATCTACATGATAACAGGCATGATCACAACGTTAACTGATCTGATTACAACGTTAAACCTCTGCAAACAAGAAAAGTACTGGCAGAATGCAAATCAAAAGCATGCAGAGATTCACATCTTTTCACAGAGATTCACAACTTTTTGTATTTTTTTTTTCAAAAATCAATTTTTAACCATCGCGCGACTCATGTATTCATGTTGTTTTGATGATTGATATTGAATTGCTTGTAATAGTATTGCAATACTGATCTTTGACGAAAGGCTGGTCATGCTGAGACGTTTTCTAAATTTACTGAATATTGTGCAGCCTTAAGATTGGTCGATTTTTATTTATATCCTTTTGAATGCTAAACATGGGGTAAATATAAATGGACTAAAATGGAGGGTATTCTTGTACTTTCTTGAACTCGAAATTTCGGAGGAAATTATACACGAGCAGTGCTACATCACGGCCTTAAATATCATTAGTAGAATTGGAGCCATGATAATTATACTGTCATGTCACATAAATATTAAAAAATATATTTTAAAAAAATTAAAAATATGATAAAAGAGAAATAGAAATAAAAAATATGAATAATTAAATTATAAAATGGGAAAAAATAGTATTTTTTTTATTATACATATCCTTAATTATTCCTTTCGGTCTTTGGGTTTATTCACTTGCATATGAGCACGTGAAGACTAAAGCCCCGCTTGAATTCGGAGATGAGATGAGTTGAGATGAGTTTGGTTTATTTTTTAATATTATTATTATTTTGGGATTTGAAAAAGGTGTGTTGGAATTTGAAAAAGGTGTATTGGGATTTGAAAAAGGTGTATTGGGATTTGAAAAAGGTGTATAGAAATTTGTGTTTTGTATAAAAAAATTATAAAAATATAATGATGAAATGGAAGTGGGTTGACTCAACCGAATCCAAGCAGGGCCTAAAGTTTATCAATTTTGGAAATCAAATATCAGAGGGTACACAGAATATCAAGCGATGTTGAAATTCTTGATCAGTTTGCAGTTGTTCCTTGTCAATGGCATGCATTCAAATGAGGTCCATATATAACGGACAAGATCAATCCGCATGCATAAGATCAAACTGATAACCAAGTAGAATACTCGAATACATGAGTCTCCTGAAAGAAACATATATAGGAATAAAATAGTTGATTGGATATATAATTCGTATTTCAGAACGGCATGAATAGCGCCCTCCGATCGATGATCTGGCGATGGTCCGATCAACAAGAAATTAGTTTTTTTATTTTATTTTTCCATCTCTAGAGTATTTAAATAGAAAGGTAGAGAAAGAAAGCCCATCGTAAAAACATCGTAACGGGCATGATCACACACTTTCTCCATAACGGGCATGATCACATGAACGTTAACTGATCTGATGATCACAACATGCATTGGAAAACAAACGTCGATGATCGACATATTTTGAGAGAGATCGGACGCACTAACCATCGAGTTGCTTTGGACTGTAGTCGTATATATCAAGGTCTCGAAATATAATGTTGGGAAGCGGGTGATTCATGATGATCCTCTTCATCAGATAATGACGGATCAACTCTTCGTTAGTCGGAACAAACCGAAAACCAGGCGGAAAAGAATACATGATGTCGTCTGTCTCCAAGTTCAGCTCCTCGATGCAGGTCCGACCTTGAGGATTCTCCTACTTCTTCTTTCTTAAACTTGAAAGGCCGAAAAGTTTTTTTGTTGATCTACTAATGTGGAGGTACTGCCGCCAGTACTATATGTATATATAGAGGTGAAGGCAGTCGCGAGGTACTGAAAGTCTATAAGCGCCGTCAATATGGGATTAATTAATATTATCTCCTCAAATAATAAATTACTTTTCTATATATGCAATATAATTTTAACTATTTCCGTATAATGTATATTATTTCAAATTATTTTTGGATAATTAATCTTAAATATTAATAAATCCCAGATTGATCAATATTTGCAAATCTAAATTAGGATTACATTCAAGTACTACTCGTTGTCGACTAGTCCACTTAGTTTTTCACTTTTTGTATCTTTTACATGCAGTTGAATAAGACTACTACAATACTATATATTTGAATACATACGAACCCATAAATATAGGCTAATAATCCTTTTATTTGATTTGATTTTTTTTTTTTTTGAAAATAAAACCGTATGGTTAATGCTGATGCTAGAAGCGGGGCCTTTTCCCAAATGGATTGGCCCTTAATTAGTATCAGAACTTATCTTTCTATAAACCACGAATATATATAGTGGATTTTATTATTATTCTTATTATTTTTATTTTTTACATGCATTTATAAGTATTTTTAGAACATAAATATTATGCTTTCCAACTTGATGACTTAGAAATATAAAGGCTTTTGTATTAAAAACAATTATGGTTGGAAACTTTTTAAAATAAATATAGGCTTTTATATTAAAAAAAAATTATGCCTTTAAACGGATTGTTTTTTAAAAAGCTTTAATAAAATATATGTTTTTTACTAAAAGAAAAAAAAGTTATATTTTTAAATTTAATTAAATATGAACTTTTAATTTTTTTTAAAAAAAAAATGTCAAACATGGAAATCAGATTTCCAATTTTACAAAATCTAGATATATCTTGGCCAGAACCCAGGCCAAATTTGGAGAATCGGGTCTAGGTTGGGTATATCTGGCTCTCGATCTAAAATCCGGATGCACAATCCTAATTACTTCAAATATGATCAATCCATCTATCTCAACCACTAATGTTATTCGGCTACATAATCCAGCCTTTTAACGTGATTGAGATTTTAATGAAAATTGTGCAGATTTGAATTTTGAATATAAAGGCAACAATATTAATATGCAAATCAATCCACAAATTTGTTTGTATGTAGCTAAACTCATTTAAAAAATTGACAAATGCAAGGTACTTAATTCATAGTCTTGTCTAGTTTAACACAAAAAAATTGACAAAGAGGGGACATTTCCCCTCTATTAATTACCAGTATAACACAAATATATATATATAGAGAGAGAGAGAGAAAATTCTACACATTATATATAGTTTAGTACTCATGAATATTAATATAGAATACTCGACTAACACAAATATATATATATATATATAATATTCGACACATTATATATAGTTTACATTAATGTCCTATGTCATTATAAATAGAATATGTAATATTTAATCATAGAGCGCCCTCTGATCGATCTGGCGATGATCCGATCAACAATAAATGAACCTTTTTTTTCCATCTCTTGAGTATTTAAATAGAAAGTAGAGAAAGAAAGCCCATCGTAAAAACATCGTAACGGGCATGATCAGTCTTTCTCCATAACGGGCATGATCACATGAACGTTAACTGATCTGATGATCACAACATGCATCGGGAAACAAACGTCGATGATCGACATATTTTGAGAGAGATCGGACGCACTAACCATCGAGTTGCTTTGGACTGTAGTCGTATATATCAAGGTCTCGAAATATAACGGAGTTGGGAAGCGGGTGATTCATGATGATCCTCTTCATCAGATAATGACGGATCAACTCTTCGCAGTCGGAACAAACCGAAAACCAGGCGGAAAGGAATACATGATGTCGTCTGTCTCCAAGTTCAGCTCCTCGATGCAGGTCAGACCTCAAGGATTCTCCTACTTCTTTCTTAAACTTAAAGGCCGAAAAGTTTTTTGTCGATCTACTAATGTGGAGGTACTGCTGCCAGTACTATATGTATATATAGAGGTGAAGGCAGTTGCGATCAGGTGAAAGTCTATAAGCGCCGCCAATATGGGATTAATTAATAATCATCTCCTCAAATAATAAATTACTTTTCTATATATGCAATAAAATTTTAACTATTTCCGTATAATGTATATTATTTCAAATTATTTTTGGATAATTCTTAAATATTAATAAATCCCAGATTGATCAATATTTGCAAATCTAAATTAGGATTGCATTCAAGTACTACTCGTTGTTGACTAGTCCACTTAGTTTTTAACTTTTTGTATCTTGTACATGCAGTTGAATAATACTACTACTACAATACTATTTGAATACATAGGAACCCATAAATATAGGCTAATAATCCTTTTATTTGACTTTTTTTTTTTTTTTGAAAATAAAACCGTATGGTTTATGCTTGATGCTAGAAGCGGGGCCTTTTCCTATTTGGATTGGCCCTTAGTATCAGAACTTATCTTTCTATAAACTACGAATAGTGGATTTTATTATTATTCTTATTATTTATATTTTTTACATGCATTTAGTATTTTTAGAACACAAATATTATGTTTTCCAACTTGATGACTTGGAAATATGAAGACTTTTGTATTAAAAACAATTATAGTTGGAAACTTTTTTAAATCAATATAGGCTTTTACATTAAAAAAAAATTATGCCTTTAAACGGATTGTTTTTTAAAAAACTTTAATAAAATATATGTTTGTTACTAAAAGAAAAAAAAAATTTATGCTTTTAAATTTAATTAAATATAAACTTCTAATTTTTTTAAATAAAATGTCAAACATGAAAATCAGATTCCAATTTTACAAAATCCAGATATATCTGGGCCAGAATACAGACCGAATTTGGATAATCAGGTCCAGGCTAGGGATATCTGGCTCTCGATCTAAAATCCGGATACACAACCCTAGTTACTTCTGATATGATCAATCCATCTATCTCAACTACTAATGCTATTCGGCTACATAATCTAGCCTTTTCCAATCCATTAAGCATGTGTTTTTTATGGGCCTAGTGAAAAATATAAGACGGACTTTATTGGCTGACTAGCTAGTTGGTACTTAAAAAAATATAAATCAAAAATTTTATGGGCCTTGGGGTTGCAGCTCCTTTGTGTCCCAAACTGCCACATCAATCCATTAATTAAAAAATAGAAAAAAATAAAGAAATGAAATATACAACCAGCAAAATTTGGAAATCAAATGTGAGGGAAAGGAAAACACGAAAAGAACTCCATGTTTTCGGTCTCCAAGCTCATCTCTAAGCTCGATTTCTCGCCCTCCAATTTCTTCAAGAAATTTTCCAAAGGTTTCTCAAGTACCATCCTGTCAATGAATTTGAATTTTTCTTTGAAAGCATTGGTATTTGTTATGGTGAAGTTAATGGATTTTTGCTTGCCAACAAGTTCTTTTTCTCCAAAGATGGGACCGTTTTGAATGCACTTGGTGCTCTTTTGGGATTTGGGTTTCCGTGGACTAGGTTGCAGAAGTTGTATAAGAGCACTCTCATTGGTTGGCTAAAAGTCATCTTTCAAAAAATATATTTTTGCACAAATATTAAAAATAAATGTCATATTTGATCAAATATGGTAATAAAATGTATGAAAAAATGTTCAAAAAGTACATCCAGTGAATAGTAAAACTAAAATCATTGTCAACAAACTAAAATAATTGCCAAATTTGATAATTGTTTTAGTTTTTTGGATAAAGTTTTAGTTTTACTATTCATTAGATGTATTTTTTGAACTTTTTTCATACACTTTATTATCATATTTGATCAAATATAATACTTATTTTTTGATATTTATACAAAAGTGTACTTTTTGAAAAATACCTTTTAGCCAATCCAATAAGAGTGCTTAAGGACGATGTTTCAATTTTCAGTAAGTGTTTGGAAGAGTTTAAGACTAAGCTATGTGGGTTTAGTCTTTGTAGATTTTGATTAAGAGAGATGTTAGGGACCGGACAGGTTGATAGAAGCTAAAAAATTGTCCTCCAATAAAAACTTGACACTAGCGATTATAAGGAAAAAACATTGAACGTCACCACACTAAAACTCGCGCAGCAGTCTCTCCCCTCCCATTAATCGTTCGGCCTCAGTCCAGATCCAGTTGCTGCCGGCCACCGGAGATGTCACCGCCCCCACTTCCGGAACCGCCTCCCTCCGATGACCTCACTCCTGTGACGGCGACCCCACACAGCTTTCCACCTTTCCCACGCAGCCTTAAACCCAAATTCTCCAGTGGCCGACAGCGGTTGAGTCTGGATTGAGGCCGAACGACCAAGGGAGGGATGGTCTGGGTTGTGGTCTAGCTCAATGTTTTTTTTTCTATTCTTGCTAACGTGTCAAGTATTCATTGGTAGGATGTTCTTTAACACTTATCAATCGATCTGATGCCCAGTTTATTCCTTTGATTAATTTGGCGACTTATATTGAGGGAATTGTGGATGCTTGGTATGAGATCTATAAGAAAATCACGTTCAATAATCGTTTTCCCTCTTCTTCCATTTTTAGCTGCATTTTTTGTTTTTTAT
The DNA here is from genome assembly GCA_036559045.1 of Platycarya longipes. Lineage (NCBI taxonomy): Eukaryota > Viridiplantae > Streptophyta > Magnoliopsida > Fagales > Juglandaceae > Platycarya > Platycarya longipes. The sequence continues at coordinate 4,444,097 of CM071798.1, forward strand.
AAATAAGTAGCCTGGGTCGGGGGCGCAAAGGGGCCACGACCCCGGAGTCCCATAGAGTTCCCAAAATTTAAAAAAAAAAAAAAAAGTTCACCTATCAGCATCATTGCACTTGTGCCATTATCGGATAATTGCAACCAATGCTAATTTAAAAACTAAGATATAGTAGCTGGTAAATTGTACCACTTTTGGTAGTAATAATCCAATACTGATACAACACAAAAGCTTATGGAATCAATCTGAATCGATATCAACATTCAATTCAACATTAATTTGTGCCGTTTAGGAGACTTGATTTTACAAAATGAATGAGTTTAAATAATTATTATTTGTACAAATTTAGGGCGTGCAAGCTCTATAGATCTCATTTGAAAGAAAAATTAAAATTCACTAAAAAGAGTTTATGTTAATTTGATCTTTTGAAGACTTATATAAAATTAAGAAATCAAAAGATGAACCAACTACTAGTTTATCTGAATTAATGTAGCAGTAAATATTAACATCTATGATTTTGTTTGCTAGGAGAGATTTATTTAAGACTTAGATGATCAAGTAATAACAGATGAACTCTTATTGGCGGGAAGGAACTGCAAACCAGGCGGATTGTAACACTTCGGCCTAGCGCCAAACCACTTTCTAAATTTTTTTGATTTTACATGTATGAAAAGCCCATTTGTGATTTGCCAGTTCTTCTATATATATATATATATAGACTATGCGCTAAAAATTTTATTTGTCCTCAGATAACGATTTTAAACTAATTATTTAATCTTATTTCATTTTATTTTTGGGCTTTCCATGTTAGTTAATTTCTTTAAATATATTTGGATTCGATTGAAAAGCCCATCATCAAAAATCAGTAGAAGTAAGATTTTCTTAAAGTATAAATTGAGCCCTAGTTATTTATGAGATTCCATTCCTTGTTTTTTTTTTTTTGAAATGTTTGTTTTAATAATCATGTTAGGGTTAGAACTCTAGAGTCTCAGTTCTCTTTAAAAATTCTTGAACTCACGACTCCATCACATGCACGTTGATCTGATGATCTCCTCTTTCCTGTTCATTAATTAGGGTTTCCAACAGCACCCATAGATATTTAGATAACATAGTTCTGGATAACATGCGTTTGGTTAATGCTGATACCAGATGCGGGGCCTTTGGAAATATGGATTGGCCCTTAGTATAGTATGATTACTTATATTATTTCTATAAAGCACAAATTACAAATCTAAATTAAAGTTATGTTATTCTAATTTTTCATCTAATTATTATCCAAACATATAAATGAAAGACAAACGTTTTATAAATATCCAAACAAAAATTTATTTTAAAGAATTATTCTATATTTAAACATCTTTTCAACTCTCCCTATTCACTTAATTCATATATAAATCCCAATACAAAATTTATTTTTAATATAAATAAATACTTTTGCTTTCATTTCGAGAAATATTTAAACAATATATCTAAAAATATTCTCATTTTTTTTTCTAACCAATGTATTAATTGATTAATATAATTCGATCCATAGGTAACTGCATTAGTAATATTATTATTACATACCCGTTGGTTTATTTAGTAGCTAGTCTCGTGATCATAAGATTTATGCAATGAAGTATTATACATATCTATGAATACATATATATATATATATTTGTATGTATATATATAATATATTATATATATGTATAATGCTATAATTACAATATTATCTTTGTACGTACGGACCCATGAATATATGTTAATAATCCGTTTATCTCTTGACTTTCTTTTCAAAAATAAAACAGTTTTTTTCTTGAAAGGTAAAAACACATTCATTAATCAATAAGAATCATTACAACTTTGGTCTATAGAAATAACAAAATAAATATTAAGACTTTTTCTTTATTTCACCTTCTTGCATAATGAGTTTATGCATGAGGGGGGCCCTTTTAGTCTCAATTTTCAATCTCTGATAATCATCTTTTGAAGGTTAAGAATTGTATTATTGATACTGGTTGGGATATTCAATTATTGGAAAGACTTGTGGGTATTCAAAAAACTTTTGATTTGTGCCAATTGTTATCTAGGAGAAAGAATTGAGAGGATGTTTTACTTTGGCTAAAGGATGATTAAGACAAGTTTTTCACTTATAATACTAGGAATTGTATTAGGATTTGGGCCCCTCCATTATTTTGGGCTAATTGAATTTGGCATTCCACTTTTCTTAAAAGAATTTTTATGATGTGGAAAGCTTTTAATAATTACTTGAGTGTTTATGAAAAGATCAAATCAATTGATATTGTTATGGCCTCAAAATGTAATTGTTGTTCTTTGGGTCAATTTGAAAATTTAAACCATGTGCTTTGTACTAGTAATGTTGCTAGGCAGATTTGGCTAAGGGATGCCACTTAGCTTGGTGTGCATATGGGTACCTTCCATACGTGGAAAGATCAGGTTTCTTATTGGTTTCGTCGTGCCAGAAAGTCTTCTTAGCTTCGTATTATTTTTGGTATCCTTCATTCTATTGTTTCTTGGCAGCTTTGGAATCATTGGTGTAAAGCTCGTTATGAAGATAATGTTGATTCTGTTGACTCTACTTGGCACAGTGTTAAATTCTGGATTAGTAACTCGTAGCAGCTTCTCATGAAAGTTAATCAAATCTCTAATCAGGATATCGCTATCTTAAATCGTATGGACGTTAAAATTGTTGCTCCTTGTTAGAGAAAATCATGCTGTAGCACAACACTCTGCACATCAAAAAGAAACTGCACAGGCACCGCACTTTGCTCCACGACCTATCAAGGACCAAGATAGCTAAGCATACACCAACATTTCTGAAAGCTACTTTGGACAGACTCTATTCTCTGATACACACCAACATGTCAGAGTGGTCCTAATATTTTGTCTTGTATTTATTCTCCAGCAATGTTTGTGGTTCCGAAGCTATGTCTTGTATCTTTCCTTTGCTGTTTTTCATATAAATAGAACCAAATGGTCACGGTATTCAAGGTAACAAATACACACACAGCTATATTCTGTAAAGCAACACTTTATCCAAGAGGAATTCATTCAAACACGTTACTTGCTTCTAAATTGTTTTCTTCAATATGGTATCAGAGCTACACTAAGCTCACGCTACCTTCCCTATCTCCTTTTTCAAAAACCAAAAAAAAAAAAAATGACTACTCTTCCCAACACATCACCTAACCACCCTCTCCTCGAATCCCTACCCTAACTCCATTCTGAATTCTGCTTCCCACTTTGTAACTCAAAAACTCACGGTAGACAACTACCTACTGTGGAAAGCTCAGCTTGTCTCTTTTCTCAAGGGTCACCAGCTTTATGGCTATGTGGATGAGACTATTCCAATGCCCCCTCCCAAAGTCGATGAAGAGATCAATCCCTAATATAACGGGTGGATTTTGCAGGATCAATTAATTATTTCTGCCATAAATTCATCTTTGTCTCCCACGATTTTATCTCATGTTCTTGAGTTTGTTACCTTACGAGATGTGTGGAACACTCTCCAAAATATGTATGAAGCCCAGTCTTCGGCTCATATAGTCCAAATACAATATCAGTTGGCTACCCTCAAAAAGGGGTCAGAGTCCATTTCGGACTACTACCACAAGGCCACAGCGTTGGCTGCCTCTCTTAGTGCAGCAGGACAACCTCTTTCTCCTTCCCAGTTTTACATTTATCTCTTGGCAGAACCTGGCTCAGACTATGAGTCCATTGTTACCTCCATTACTACTAGACCAGAACCATTGTCCTCTCACCAAGTTTATAGCTTTCTTCTTAATCATGAATCACGTTTGGCTCACCAAACTCAATCTTTACTTTTAGGCACTAACCTTGCAGCCAATGCCACAAGTTTGAAGGCCCTTATGTCATCAGGTACACCCAATAGAGGTTGAAATTCCAACTCAAGAGGTGGAAGGCATGGCCGTGGGCGTGGTCAGCCACAGAACTTCTTCTCCAATCGTCCAGACAATCGCCGAGCGCAAAAAATCTGATCTGCCGTCTCGAATTTGTCAACCCTGATTTGCTGTCCCACATTTGTAAGCTCAAAAAATCTATCTATGGTTTAGAACAAACTCCTAAGGCTTGGTTTTCTAAGCTTTCAGATAGGTTAATTTCTTTAGGCTTTCATGGTTCGAAATCTGATTCTTCCTTGTTCATTATGCATACTAATTCTCACTATTTATACGTTTTAGTATATGTAGATGATATTGTCGTAACTAGTTCAAACTACTTCATAATCTCTGATTTTATTACTGCCCTTGGTACCTATTTTCCTGTGAAGGATCTGGGTCCTCTACATTATTTTTTGGGCATTGAAGTATCTAGGGATTCCACGGGTCTATGCATGTCACAGTCTAAGTATATTTCTGATCTTCTCATTAAAACCAACATGCACAACTCCAAACTGTCACTACTCCCATGTCATCTTCAGTGAAACTCACAGCACTTGATGGACCCTCATTTGAGGACCCTCATTTGAGGACCCTCAACTCTATAGAAGTGTTGTTAGCAGCCTCCAATATTTGACTTTCACTCGGTCAGATATCTCTTTCGCTGTTAATAAAGTGTGTCAATTTATGCATTACCTGCAGTTGCCCCACTGGCAAGCCGTTAAGAGAATTTTAAGATATCTTAATCTTACTCAACATCTTGGTCTAAATTTTAATCTATCTTTTGTATTCAAGTTATGTGCATTTTCTGATGCTGATTGGGCCGGGTGCCGGATGATAGAAAATCTACTGGTGGCTTCTGCATTTATTTTGGCTCTTATTTGATATCCTGGGGTTCTAAGAAGCAACCCACCATAGCTCGGTCTTCCACTGAAGCCGAGTACAAGGCGGTTGCTAACACATCATGTGAGCTCTCATGGCTCCAATCACTTATTAAAGAATTGAGTGTTTTCTTGGATGAACCTCCTACTTTATGGTGTGATAATTTGGGGGCTACCTACTTGACTTTAAATCCCATTTTGCATGCTTGTACCAAGCATGTTAAATTAGATTATCATTTTGTAAGAGATCGTGTGGCTGCTAAAACCCTTCAGGTCTCTTTCTTGTCAAGTAAAGATCAAATTGCAGAAACTTTCACCAAACCACTTTCATCAACAAGATTTATTCAACTACGATCAAGCCTCAAGTTATTCTGTTCAATGCTTGGATCGCGGGGGAGTGTTGGAGAAAATCATGTTGCAGCACAACACTCTGCACATAAAAAAGAAACTACCTAGGCACAGCACTCTGTTCCATGACCTGTCAAGGACCAAGATGGCTAAGCATACACCAACATTTCTGAAAGCTACTTTGGACAAACTCTATTCTCTGATATACACCAGCATGTCAAAGTGGTCCCAATATTTTGTCTTGTATTTATTCTCCAGCAATGTTTGTGGTTTCGAAGCTATGTCTTGTATCTTTCCTTTGCTGTTTTTCATATAAATAGGACCTAATGGTCACGATATTCAAGGTAACAGATACACACACAGCTATACCTGTAAAGCAACACTTTATCCAAGAGGAATTTATTAAAACACGTTACTTGCTTCTGAATTGTTTTATTCAATACTCCTAAACTTAAAAAGGCTTGTCTGGTGAGGTAGATACGACCTCAACAGAGATGGGTGAAACTCAACATGGATGGAAGTAATTTGGATAATTCGGGTCTTTTTGGTGCTGGAGTGTTATTTGGGATAGTGTTGTTATGCCGATTTCTTTGGGTTCTTTTTTGATACCTAGATTTTGGTTTTCTTGTCTAATTGTTCTCTTAGGTATCTAGTTGTAATCACGATTTTCTTCCGCCATAAGTGAGAGTTTGTTAATAAATTTAAGAGGGGTCACTTTTAAATATGTGGTCCTAACTCTTCACTATATAAAAAAAAAAAAAAGTTGCTACATGAGCCGGCTTATTAGCTTCTCGTCTCACATAGCTCCTGAAAGCATAAAAATAAAACCGTTTGTGACGCCGGATGCAGGGCCTTTTCCTATATGGATTGGCCCGTAGTAGCATTAGTACTTACTTTTCAATAAACCACAAATAACGGTTTATATATGATCATTTTGGTCAATTCGTCTATCTCAACCCCTAATGGCTAATGCTATTTGACTACAGAATGGGCCTTTTCAAACCCATTAAGCCGTGTGTGTTATATGGGCCTAGTGAAAAAAGTAAGACAGACTTTATTGGCCCAAAAATTGGCTTGTTGAGAGAGTGTGTACTGTGTACGATACGTAAGAACTACTTAGTTGGTACTAAAATAAATAAATAAAAAGTATCCACCATTGTTGCACTCCCGCCATTATCGGATAATTGTCAAGATTTTTTTTGGCAAAGAAATGGGACTACGTGTTTATGAATTACTCTAATTTTAAAATTACTCTTACTTATAACGGATAAATATCGTGATAATAAGCAAGACGTTTGAGATTTGCACATATTCAACAAAAAAACCATCTCAAACATCAAAATGGATTAAAAAACTAAAACAAAATAACCAATCTAACAAGCTTGTAAACAAATCAAGTACCAAAATTGACCATTGTTGCAAACCAGTCACCGAGACACCCAGGTGGGGCTCGACAGTTGCCATCAGATCAGAGGGTTTTCGCAAACCCTAGCAGAGCTCTAGAAGGAAAATGCCACGTCAGCAAATCAAGCAAAAGTAGGATAATTGCAACAAATGCTAATTCAAAAACTAAGATATAGTAGCTGGTAAAGTGTACCATTTTTTGTAGTTATAATCCAATATTGATACAACACAAAAATCTATGGAATCAATTTGAATCGGTATCAACATTCAATTCAATATTAATTTGTGGTCATTAGGGGACTTAATTTATCAAGATGAATTTGTTTAAATAAATTATTTGTACGAATTTAAGGCACACAAGCTCTCTACAACTCATTTGAAAAAAAATATAAATAAAAATTCACGAAAAAGAATTTATAATATTTTATTTTTTAAGCTAATATAAAATTAAGAAAAATTTTGTTTTGAAGACTAGGTGTAAAGCATATCCTTTATTTTATTGACATAATAAGATTTAATTTATTAAAAAGATTTAAAATTAAAATCTTTCACAAACCAAGTGTTACTTACCATGTTGATGGTAATGATCAGTTTAACAGGGAGGATAAAACGCTTTAATTTCCCCTTGTGTGGTGCAAGAAAGAAATTTATTTTTATATAATTCAGGATTTGTAATTAAAATACTTATTAAAATGCTAATAACCACAAATGCTATGTTTACATTTATTATATTATCTTTACTATCTCAAAATACAGTTTTAGGTTCATGGGCCATATTTTTATTATTTTTTATTATTTGTAAAACATAGCAAAGGAAATTAAATGATATGACAGCATTTTTGATTTTTTGGTTATTTTCAAGTTCATCGGCCATTTGCTGTACGTAGAAGAGCAAAAGGGCAGGGAATTCGACAGTTGATGATCGGAATAAGGCAGTTGATAATGAGAAGAAGAAATAGAAAAATAATAAAATAGAAGTATGATCTATCTACAGTATCTATCGAATTTGATCTTATTTTTGAAGTTATTGTGGTTAAAATCAGATTTTTTTTAGTTCACCTAATTCATTGCAGCTATTTTTTTTATATAATAATTAGTCTCGTTTGGATTCTGAGATGAGATGAGATGAGTTATTAATAGTAATAAAATGAATGATTAAGATGAGTTCAATAATTTAATGAGTAATTGAGATGAGTTAAAAGTACGACATGAGTTGTGAATAGTAAAACTAAGTTGATGTAAAATGAATTTAGCAGCAGACCATTCGTTTGCTAGCAAAGCGAAAAACGCTCTAGTGATTTGAGGTGTTCAATTTTGGGAGTTCTGAATTTTTTGGGATTTCTTTAATTGTTTTTTTTTCCACTAGGATTAGCCCATGTCGATGCCCTCTACCTCTCTGATGGCTTTGCCATCGGCAGGGCCTGCTATTCCCAGTGGTTCGGTTTTGGCTTCTTATGCCCAAGCGATGGCAAGACCGGCAGATTCTTTTACTTTTAAATTGCCTTATGTGCGGTTTCTAGTACAATGGTGAACTGGATTTTATTTTCACACAACTGTTTCGCAGTTTGCTTTTGTTATGAAGTTTATGCGTGCTCGGCTCACGAGCTTGAGCATTGGTACAAGTCTTCCCTCTCGGCATTAAAGAACATGACTACGGATTCGCCAATATCAAGTGTAAGCAACGATTTCCTAGTAATTTAATTAAAATGTGTAATTACTGGCCGGGGATCATGAAGAACTCAACACTCGCATAAGGTGGTTTCTAATTGGAGAAGAAGGAACTAAAGAAGATATACAAAAATTAGTGAATGAAAAGCCGCAAGATCCCATAAATTTGTTGTATTCCTTCAAAGTTGTCGACACAATAGTAGTTAGTGATTATGGGATATCGATTCTGAAGGTCTCGGAGAAATTAAAGGACTAGAAGAAAAAAAAATATGCTAAGTTAAAAATTCGTTCAAAAAGATTATTTGGAATAAATTATACAAAAATCAGCCTCGATCCCTGTTTTATTTTTAGAGATGAGATGAGATAAAAAAATATTGTTATAAGATATTTTTTTAATATTAATTTTGTATAGATATTTGAAAAAGTGGTATAAGAATTTGAAAAAATTGAATTTTTTATTATATTCTATATGAAGATTTAAAAAAATGTAATGATGAGTTTGAGATATTTTGAGATATTTTTAAAATTTTTGGTCTCATCTTGCAAAACAAATAAAGAAAACTTTCCCTTTTTTTTTACAAAATTTAAAATAAAAATAAAAAATTAACTTTTAGCTAATTGGTTGATGATGTTTTAATGAATTGAACGTGGAAGATAAGCGCTCAGATCATCTTTTAGAGGACACAAATTGGACTGAATGACGGGAAAGATTCTCCTCGTGTGTTGTAAGAAAGAAATTCATATGCTGAATTCCCATGGAAGCAGTTGACTACGTTACATCATAGACCGAGAGTATTAACTTATAATATAGTTCGCAATCCGAAATCATGAGCAATAAAACTCGATAAAATTTAGGAAATTTAATTACTATTATATAATATATGAACTAGCTAAGTTAAGATTCATAGTTTATAAGGACTGTCGTGGTACTTTTTTTTTTTTTTTTTTTGTTGATAAACAGCCGATCATTCATTTAAATTCAATCATTATCCATACATAAGTTGGCATCAAGCCATAAAACATTCTGAAGAAAATATGGAAGATGATCACACCACACAGCAATCTCAGTTACATTCCAAGCATTTCTAACCAAAGCATAAGCGGTGGAATTCTCCATTCGATTAACATGTTGAATATAAACATGACCTAACAATGATTATCTTATTTTGCCGCATAGATGACTTGATTTTGAATAGTAAAGTGATTCAAATATTAAGAAATTATATAAAAGAAAATTATTAATTAACATATTTTTATGTGATTTATTAAATTTATGTCAAATTTAAATAATAAATTAAGATAAATTAAGATGAAACATATTCTAAATTCAAACAAGACTTTATTTTATGATAAAAATCATTTTATTTCGTATCACATCAAGTCATCGCATTTTCTAGATTTACTTTTTATATAATACGTTATGATTAAAATATTTCTCTTTCAAAGAATAATATAATTAACAACTTTGAATTAATAATGCTGGATCTTACATATACGTAGGAGCAAATCACGGGCATATATATTGGAGGTCATGTGCATGGGGTCTCCAATACATTAACATTTCAAGAGCCACGTAGAAAATGGAGCTTAAACTTTTGAAAAAAATATGTTGACACAGACCGACAAATCTGCGAGTATTTCGGTGGCCTTTAAACATGGGCTTCTTTCTCATCTTCCACATCTTTGTCTCTTTCTTTTTTTAAAGGTTAGCATGTTAATAACCATATCATTGTCACCTATCTGTCCATTTGGTTTTAGAATCTCTCACTTTTAGGCACTTCTTCTTTGACTATTTAATGTACTTTCTGGGTGCTTCTTCCACTGCAAAATAACAACATGGCACTACTTCTCTCTTTTTGTTTTGTGGTTTTCTTTTCTCTCTGCAATGGCTCTGCTTCTGCAGCCATTACTGATCTACATCTTGATGGTAAACAACTTACTTTTTCATCACCTTGTTCGATCTCTTGCATTATTTATTTGTTTTTTGCTGCAATTTAAAATTAGTCGTGGGCATATTTATGTCTTCGGAGAAAGCGATGCTGCTATTTTTCAGGGCAAAATCTACTTCATTATACAATTAGTAAAACAAGAAAAAGACAGAAATCTCGAACCATTATAATTAAGAAGATTAAATATTTATCCATAAACATTGTGCTTTCATGTGTAGTTTCAGCCAATTATGGGTATGATTTTTTGAACAGAACTTCTCCCAAATGGCAACTTTGAAGAATCACCAGCGAAATCAAACCTGCAGAAGACAGTGATCAAAGGAAAATACTCGCTCCCAAAATGGGAAATCAATGGCTTGGTGGAGTACGTCTCCGGTGGGCCTCAACCAGGCGGCTTCTTCTTCGCCGTTCCTCGTGGGGTTCACGCCGTTAAACTAGGGAATGAGGCTTCCATCTCTCAAGGCGTGAAAGTCAATCTAGGCTCTATTTACTCCGTTACGTTTGGGGCAACGAGAACTTGTGCTCAAGACGAAGTGCTGAGGGTTTCAGTCCCTGGTCAGTCAACAGACCTCTCTATTCAGACCCTTTTTAGCAGTGATGGAGGTGACACTTATGCCTTCGCTTTCAAGGCAACTTCTAAGGTTGTCAAGATAACATTTCACAACCCTGGGATTCAGGAGGACCCCACTTGTGGACCCCTCTTGGATGCCATTGCAATCAAGGAGTTGCTGCCCCTCAAGTATGGCACCAGATGTACTTTGCTTTTGTCCCTGTGATCTTTCGTTTCATTCCTTTGTACTTTGGGTTGAATTTAGATAAGTTAAACTTTTAATAAATAGTAATAGATTGAGAAGATATAATAAATTTTATGAAATTTATTTAAAATGTATTTAAATATATTTAAATATTAAGATAGAATTATATATATTTATAAAAAGTTAAAAAAATTATAAATCTTACATATAAAATATTTTTAAATAGAGATCAATTTAATAATTTAATAATTAAATATTTAAATATTAGATTCAGTTTAAAACTAAATCGATCTCCATTAAATCTAAATTTCAAATAAAGCCTCAATCTATGATCTATATTTTAGATTTTGAGTTACATATTTTGACTGTGCTCATGTCCATGCATGCAGGCAACCTCGTGAAAAATGGAGGGTTTGAAATAGGCCCTCACGTGTTCAAGAACTTCTCAACCGGAATCCTCCTCCCTCCAAAGCAACTTGATCTAATTTCCCCACTCCCCGGTTGGATCATCGAGTCACTCAAACCGGTGAAGTACATCGATAGGAAGCACTTCTACGTTCCCTCAGGACTCGCCGCAATTGAACTGGTTGCAGGGAGAGAGAGAGCCATTGCCCAAATTATCAGAACAGTTCCTGACAAGTTTTACAACCTCACATTCACCATTGGAGACGCTAAGAATGTATGCCATGGCGATATGATGGTTGAAGCCTTTGCCGCCAAGGAAACTTTAAAAGTACCATATGTATATAAAGGGAAAGGAGGGTTTAAAACTACAAGTTTCAAGTTCCAAGCAATCTCGACTCGGACAAGGATAACATTTTTCAGTGCCTACTATCACACAAGACTTCATGATTATGGTCATATTTGTGGCCCTTTCTTGGATGATGTTAGGGTATTTCCTGTCTATTAATCCCAAGTAATGTCATCTCTTGAATAAGTTCTTTGAGTGGCAAAGTTTGCATCCTTGTGTGGAAATAGGGGTTCAATTGTAATTTTTCTTCCTTTAATGGATAAGTTCTTTAGAGAAAAGTCATGTGAGTTATATGGAGTAGATTTTTGTATATGATAACTATTCACACAGTGATTTATTTTCAAATTTGTTTTTTTCAATGTTAGAGTTCTTTAAAGAGCTTTAAACATTATCAGTAATGATATATACAGTCGTAGAGTGTGTAAACGACATGTAGACATTTTTAAAAATAGTGAAGTCTGTTATTAAAAATATAATTTTTTTATGTTAATTTCATACTTATTTATTTTTTTAAAAAAATATTTACGTATTTTAAGTATTATTTTTCATAAATTATTAGGTATTTCTTACGATACCATTGATTAAAATTATGTAATGTTTCCTTTTATGTTAGGTCAGTCAAAAGCTTGCGCTGTTTTAAGCCCAATTATCTATCAGTTATACTCGATTGCATGGTATATGATCAGATTTTCAAACTTTTTCCAATCCAATTTGGTCAAGACAAGGGTCATGATTGTGATCCAGCATGCATGCCCAGTACCTTGGATTTAAAAATGTACGGTATTTTGTTTCATGTTATAAGTTGAACAACAAGGTAACAATGGTCATTGGTTTCTAAGTTTCTAACTATTGAAATCATTTTATTCTCTTGTTTAGAATACATTATGATCTCTGTTATTTAAATAGTAAAATATGATTCGTAATATTTAAAATTTATTTATTAAATGAAATTATTTCATATTAATACTTTATTAATGTGTAGTCTATACACCCATTTGAAAATATAATTTTTCTCATTACTATTCTAGCACTTTTAAGAAAGAAAAAATATATATGTATTCGTAATTGGAAAATTTATCGAGTAATCGTTTAAAAAAAAAATTAGATCTCAATTTTTTTTTATAGTTGATCTTATTATTTTTCAATACGATTATGAGATATATTACACGACATACATCCAGCCCAAATTCAAGGCCCCAAAGCTCAAAAGCAGCTCATTCAGTATCGAACATGACGCTTACAGCTATCTTTTTTCTTTTTTATATGTAAGCATTATGTTAAATGCTGAATGGGTTGCCTTTAGACTTTGAGGCCTTTAGTTTGGGTTGGATGTATGTTGTGTAATATAAGGTACTTTTTTGTTTTTGAACAAAGACGGTAACCTACTTATGGATGAGCTAAGATTTATGAGGTTTATTTTCCTGTTTTCATCAAATTATTTGAAACGCAATGCCAATTAGCTAATAGAAAAAAATGCTATTTTGTCCCATATTCTCTTTCTTAAATTTGATTACGCACGTATTTTAATCTTGTATTTCTTAATAATTAGAAAAGTGAATACTAATGTATTTATATATTTTTTAAAAATAATATTTAAGAAATATAGGTGCACTAAGAGGCACGACTTATAACGTTACATACTAGACGATCGACCAAATAGCAGGATGCACTAATAAATTGTGCATGCGTATAAAAATAAATAAATAAAAATGTGATTTAGCCAGGTTTATAGCCTATAGCTATTTTAATTTTATACTTGTCAGTTTAATTATATATATAAATATTACAATATATCTCATATTTTACGCAAACGATAGCACTGATAATTTTAAGTGAAACGCAGATTGTACTTGGATCGATGATACAGCTAGGCCAGGTACAATGTATTAGTCTTTTTTTCATTTTTTATTTGATTTTTTTAAATGTTATTTTAGCATATTTACGAACAATATTAAAAATAATCGTCAAGCAACGTCAATTAATATGACATAATAAATAAAATATATAATTTTTATTTTTTTAATTTTAAATTTATTTTTTTATTTATCAACTAATAAATATTATATAGTACATAATATATATCACCATAAATTATTAATTAATATTTCTTTAACATATTCTCGATGTTTGCTCCAAATATTTTTACATACTTAGTAACTTAATACATATTTGATAACGACAAGTTAAGTATACTAAAAAAATAATAATGAGGTTAATTGCCATAATTAAATGGGAAAATTGGTCAAACCCATCTACCAATAAACGACGGTAAAAATTGTAATAGGTGACACAACAATAACGAGGTTAATTGCCGTAATTAAATGGGAAAACGGGTCAAACCCATCTACCCATAAACGACACTACTACACTATGACGCATAGTAATGCGTCAGTACTAAACGATAGGGTCGTTGGGCAATCCGTCCAACTTATTTATTTATTTATTTATTATTTTCCTTTTTTAATAAGCAAGAAATGACATGGTGATGTATAAGACAAATAAATGCTCTTATAAATATTTGTCTACAGAGCACTCCGATCATCGAGCTGAACGCTTTTGCTTGTCTTTTTGGTCTTTATCATTATAAAACTCTCCCCGTGCTTCGTCGTCGTCTCTTCCTCACACGCATTCTGCATTCAGTCATGGCGGTTGCAAACGGAGAGCCGGTTGAGATTTTCAAGGCGAGGACGGACAAGAGGGAGTACAGAAGGATCATCCTCAAGAACTCCCTTGAGGTCCTACTCATCAGCGATCCCGATACCGATAAGGCAATCCGGTCTTTCTTTTTTGTTTGTTTTTTTTTTTCTTTTTTTCTTGGTGTTGTTTACGATCAGCTAGTTATAATCTCTTTCTGATTTTATAGTCTCGGTTATAATTTCTAAGGCTTATCTCAGTGTTCGTCAGCTGGTTTTCATTTTCATCTTTCTTTTTCCAGTGTGCTGCTACCATGGCTGTCAGGGTGGGCTACTTCAGCGACCCCGAAGGCCTTCCGGGCCTCGCCCATTTTCTGGGTAAGTGTTTCTTTTTTTTGAGATATTATAATATAGTATTATAGTTCTATGCCTTCTATATTCAATTGCATATATTTGTCTGTTTTACCGTTAGTTTCGGTGCTACTTACTGTACTGCAAATTTGCGTTGTGGCTCTGTAATTCTATGCTGTGGCGTTGCTTGTAGCTTCTGATGTGAAGTTGAAGATGATGAACTCGAACAACATGTGCACATTGCTCTGTTTTGAGTATATGTCACTTACTATAGAAGGATTTTGTTTATATACGGATTAACTTGGCAAACATTGAAATTTTGATTTTTTTTTTCTTTATTATTTGCAGAGCATATGCTGTTTTATGCTAGTGAGAAATACCCATTGGAAGATAGTTACTCCAAGTACATTGCAGAGGTACTTACCATTCATAATTTGGAGGATACCTATGCCTTCTTGAAACTTATTACGGCCGTGAATCCCATTTTTGTTTCTTCTGTTTTCCATTTTTTTTTTGTTTTATTAACAGTCAACAAATGTTAAGAGCAAGCAGTGAAAAATAAGAAAATACAAAAGCGTAAACTGGGGGCGAAAACTCAGATATTCTTTTTTACACGAAGACCAGTCTAGGAATGCCTCTTCTACAAAGAAGGCTGATGAAATTCTGAGGCATTTTTGGAATTTTGAGAGTGAAGCTATTTCCTATTTGGAGCGAATTACAAAAAGTTTTGATTTGTGCCCTCTTGCTTGGCAGTTGTGTTTTGCCTCTATTTGCGGGCACAAAAATTATAGATTTGTGCCTTCAGAAACTTTTTTTTTTTTATTCTATGTCATTGTAGATTGCCAACTCATAGGGGTTTTCACGTTCTCTATCTGGTTGATTTTCTTGATGCATAGCATGGTGGCAGAAGAAATGCTTTTACAGCTTCAGAGCAAACCAATTATCATTTTGACGTTAACACTGACTGTTTTGAAGAAGCTTTGGACAGGTAGATGCTTTCCTTCCTTTTTTTGCTAGCTGTTATAATCATCAGTTTCATAAGAATTGTGATCACCCTAGAATAACTGTGTTTGCTGCTCAGGTTTGCTCAGTTCTTTATTAAACCTTTGATGTCAGCTGATGCTACTATGAGGGAAATCAAAGCTGTTGATTCTGGTAAGTGTTAATTTCTGAATCTTGGCTAACACCTTTATGGGGTTCATCTTAGACCTTTATGTCTCTCCGTCTCTGTCTCTTTCTCTTAGAGAATCAGAAGAACTTATTGTCAGATGGTTGGAGAATGGACCAGGTATTGGTTACTGTCCTTTCTATGCATCTTTTAGAATTGCAATACGCTCAATTTACTAATTTTACTTGCTCTTCTTGATCAGATTTGTTGTCTTTTAAAGAATTGCTATTTCTGTGCTTATTAGAGTGACTGAGGAAATGGTAGTAGATCCTAACTTAAGCGGGGCCTTCTATCTAATCCGCTGAGCTATGTAAACTCATGCTTAAGTTGCACAAAATTAGCAAAAATATTTAATGAACATATCTTCACAGTTTATGATTTTTTTTTTCAATTACTTTTTTTTATGTGAATTATACGATGGCATGTTGTTTTTAGTAGTGCTGTCAATTGCTTCTAATCGCATTTTCTCACTCTGAAATTTGTCACTTTTTCAGCTTCAGAAACATTTGAGCATCGAGGGTCATCCATTCCAGAAATTCGGCACAGGTCAGGATTTTATCTTTTTTACTATAAATAACCTTTATATTTTTACTCTACGTATAGTTGGTAGAAAATGATGAAAAGCTGGACCAAATTAAGATTGAAGACAAATGCCATCCTATTTTTTCGTATTTTTTCCTGGTTTTTGAGTCTTTGACCAACACTGCAGGGTTATGATGCAAAACTCACGCCATATTGCAAATTTCTTTCATGGATCATATTTCCACCCTTCAAATTTGTCCAATCTGTAGAATAGAGTTCTTGGATGCACTACTTGGTAGGCTTCTTGGCTTGACTTTGAATTTGAAAGCCAGCCAAAAAGTGGTAATGAAATTGCTGGGAGTTTTTAGGAATGGTTGGGTGATGCCCAAACAACATACACAGGAACATGTTTCTTGCATTCAATTTTCCAAATATTTCCTCTGTAGCCGCCCTCCCCCAAAAAGAAAAACTGAAAAAACGGCTCCTAGAAAGCCATCATTAACTTTAGCTAGTCCAAAAGTTTCAATGTGCTGATCTCAAATCATTTCGAGATTGGCTAAGCTGTTGACCATCACATTTCCCAATCTTTACAATTTTATCTGTAGATTCTGTACCATCACAGTGTGTTTGTAGTTTGTCAGTGAACATGCCTTGTTGTTCTTTCTACAGTAACAGCCCATTGCAGCTATGTATTCTTGCTAGGTATGTTGTTCTTGCAAACAGAAAATCTTTCCTTTTCCTAGCCATGTTCGATTTTAGCCATGGAAGTGTGCATGCCACTTAGTTTGATAAATGTATAATGGTAAGTAACAAGGACTTAGGGTTAAGCAACAACCATTATGGAGTAGATGCCAAGAATCCTGTCATCATAACTAAAAAGCTCAAATGGAACCTAATTCCTTTGTAAGAACAAGATGGAGGATTAGGTAGTGAGTTTAAGATTCACCCGTTGTATGTAAAAATATTCTCGTGTCCCGATCATTTCTTACAATGTTGCTAGATACCTTCCTTGTGTAGGGAACTGGGATACCTTGGAGGTTAGACCAAAAGCAAGAGGATTGGATACAAGACAAGAGCTCTTCAAATTTTATGAAAAAAATTATTCTGCCAATCTCATGCATCTGGTTGTATACGGAAAAGGTTAGTGATTAACGTTTCCTGTAAACTTCAGACTCAAAATTATGTTTGCTTTAAGCTATTAACAACTATCATGTTATTTTTCAGAAAATCTTGATGAGATTCAAAATCTGGTGGAGCATAAGTTCCAGGACATCCGAAACACTGAAAGAAGTTGTTTCCGCTGTCCTGGTGAGCCTTGCACATCCGAACATTTACAGGTATGCATGCTAGTGGTAAATCATTTATGTGATTAGACAAAGTATTCCATATGTGGAACTCCAAGAAAAAAAATTCTGACAAAAAATATAGACGGTAAAGGTTTTTAGATATTAAAGGGATTTTTTTTTTCTGTCTATGTTTTCGTTTCAGGTTCTTGTCAGATCTATCCCAATAAAACAAGGTCATAAACTGACAATTGCATGGCCAATAACTCCGGAGATCCACCATTACAAGGAAGGTCCATGCGGGTACCTTAGTCATCTAATTGGCCATGAAGGAGAAGGATCTTTGTTTTACATCTTGAAAACATTGGGTGGGTATTGCACAATATCCGTTTTCAGATTTCTTCATTTTTACATGCTCAAACTTACACGATATTGATTTCTATTGCTGCACCTCGAAATAGTTCCTAATAGAACTTCCTGTTTATTTATTTAAATTATTTGAATATAAGGATAATCAACATGTTGAGCATTTTACTTGACACTCTTCTGAAATAATTATGTGTTTCATATAAGTAGACGTCATAGAGATTATTAGCTTCCTTCTCACTCTTAAACCTTCTCTTTTTTCTTTGGGGCAATCCCTTTTACTTGTGTATTATAATCACCTTTCTTTTCAGGTAAGTCTTTAATTCGTATCATGAACTTTCCCACCATTTGAGCAAATAAGTCTTTTGGGGCAAAAGTTGTCAAAATGTTAATATTTCAGTGATATTGTCTGCCTGTAATCTCATTTCGTTTCCCAGTGGGACTGGAGCCTGGATTATTTTCACCTGTTAGCTTGTGGGTTCTTGTTCTTTTGATTCTCCCACTTAAAAACAGCCTCTTCCATATGCCTCTAACTTTTTATACTTATCTGGGAATTAGCTTTCTTTCTTGTACATTTGTCAGTATTTAAACATATGGCCAAACGGTACGCACTACCAATAGATGCTTTTGGAGTAATTGTTTCAAGCAGATTCTCTATTTCCCTCTCTTGGATTTGTTTTCTTTCACCATCTCTTCTTTCAACATTTGTATTCCCTAGAACCACTGACCTCCTATGAGCTAAAATGTTGGCCCATATACTTATCCCAGAATTAGTTAGTTTTTCAATATTATAATTTAGTGTGATCTGGGAATGTAACATTTTTTTTTTTTATAAATGTGAGAAAAACCTAAAGGGTGGCATACTGAAAAAGTGGAATGTCTTTAGCCGAATGATGAATAATTTACATATTGACTATCCTTGTTGATGTTCTCATAGAAGGGATAAGATACGTTTTCCACATAAAAATGAAAAATGCGAGTATGTTCCATTTGTATGTGTCTTGCTTATTATTCTCACCATCTCTGAAAAGCCCTTCTGATTCAGTTGCCTCCCCTCCAAAAACAAAATGCAGGATGGGCCACAGAATTGTTTGCAAGTGAAGCAGATTTGACTTTGGAGTTTTCATTCTTCAAAGTAGTGATTGATCTTACTGATGCTGGTCACGGTTAGTTGTTTTGAACTTTCAACATCCCCAGCTCAGCCCTCTTTTCTCTCCTCTATATATTTTTTATGTGATTTGCTGATAAACAGTACTTTTTATACTGTTGTGGTGTCTAATAACGTGGCGCATAGATTTGTTGACTAATGTTGATCTAACTGCAGAGCACATGCAAGATGTTGTTGGGTTGTTATTCAAATATATTCGCCTTTTACAACAGTCCGGCATTTGCAAATGGATATTTGATGAGGTATCATATGCATATTCTTGTGTATATTATCTATCATATTGTTGCCTTGTGTCTTCACAATGTTTCTTCATAGAACTGAGTCAACTCAATGCGTTAATGAAGCTTTCATCCGTCTGCGAGACAGAATTCCATTATCAAGACAAAATTACTCCTGTTTATTATGCGGTCCAACTCGCCTGCAATATGCAGGTAATTTAGGGATTATTTACTCTCTTTATTTTTTTTTCCCTTCAGATATGTAGTCATTGTATAAGCAAATTAATCCTGGATTAGGCAACCTTGCCAAATTGAAATTGTGCAAAAGATTCCTTTGGTACAACTGGAAGAAAAATAGAGCATCTGGAATCTCCCAAAAATTTGTTTCTTGGTCAGAAATAACACATAAATTGGGTATTAGTGAATATATTTTTTATCATATGCTTGATGTCACGAAAGACCCAACATGGTGGCGATGATGAAAATAGGCAGAGGGGGAAGTTGAGGAAGGATAGGCTGGTATGGGAGACTTTTGTGAATAGTAGTGAAATAGTTTGTGAATAGTAGTGAAATAGTTTGAGTTAAATTGTATTATTGGGTTTTGAAAAAGGAGAAAGCAAAAATTGAATAAAAATTATAAAGTTGAAAATTGTTGGAATGTAATTTTTAATATTAATTTTATATTGAAATTTAAAAAACTACATTGTTTTTTGTCTTTTGTTTGTAAGTTTGAAAACGTTGTAATGATTAGATAATAATTAGATGAAAAAATTGAAAATTTGAAATTGAAAAGTGTTTGTATGTTTCACTGATGTTTGGAAAGGAAATTATAAGAAATTTTGAGATGAGATAAAACGTTATCAACTCATCTCACTTCCTAATCATAACCTTAAGTAGAAGAATGTCTGAGAAACAAGAGAACTAGGCACAGCTGGAGTATCCTAGTAAGGTTTTTGCCAAGCTTTGACTGGAAAACTTGCTTCCCGCCATCTATACTATCACAACTAGGTCTTTCCTGGCTGATATAAAGCCCAAATCAGACATTTCGTTGATTTTTACTCCAAATATGACATTTATACATACCAGAAACCAAAAACCTATATTCCGCAACAGCCAACTACCCAGAGCACTAAGGGGATTCTTGGAGAATGCAATGAGATGATAATTTTGTGAATAATAGTAAGATGGTTTGTAAATAGTAGTGGCATAGTTTGAGTTAAGTATTTATTGGGTTTTTGAAACAAGAGAGAAAAATTTTGAAATAAAAATTATATTATTAAAATATTATTAGAAAATAATTTTTTAATATTATTTTTATTTTGAGATTTGAGCAGGTTGAATTGCTTTTATTTGAAAGTTTGGAAAAGTTGTAATGAATAGTTTGAAAAAGTGGTAATGATTATTTTGCAAGTATTTGTGTTTGAATGATGTTTGGGATAAGATGAGATGAAAAACATTTTCAATCATCTCCTAAATCAATAACAAACCTTTAAATTCAACAAATTTGCTCGCAAACCATAGCATGAATACCGAAAAACAATCATTTTCCATTTTCTCCATTCCAGTCCCTCTTCCATGCCTGGAGGAGTGCATTAGTAGTTTTTATAACATGTTATGTCAATTGAGCTATAACAGGGGCACAGTTTGTTTTGTTTGTGAATTTACACTTTATTTCTACTTTTTTACCCTTGGGGGGGGGGGGGGTGGTATTATAGCTCGTTCTAGTGGGAAGCTTAATAGATGTTATTTCTTTTGAATTGATCTTTGTTGAATGGGGATTTGCTGAATTTTCGTTTCCCTTATTTGCATTCGATGTTCTTAAGGTATATCCGCCAACAGATTGGCTGGTGGGGTCATCCTTGCCCTCAAAGTTCAGTCCAAGCACTATTCAAATGGCACTAGAGGAGCTCTCTATGGACAATGTCCGGTGAGTTTTGTACTGCTTAGAGAAGCTTTCTTGTTTTATAGCGTTAATATTGTTTTGAATGAGAAACTTTTATGTTCCATTATGGCATCTCCATTCTTTCGTCCCAACATCATTTTTAAAGCTAGGATTAAATATCATTCTGTTTGTTTACTCTGGTAATTGAAAACAGTTTTAAATTATCTGATGCTCATTAGCCTTTTTTTTTTCTTTCTTTTTTTTTTTTGTGGGGGGGGGGGGGGGGGGGGGGGGGGGGGGGGGGGGGGGGGGGGTGTGCTATTACCTGTTTTATTCCCAGAGTCTAGCAGAATTCACCCTTTTTTATAACAATGTTTAGAGTTTTTAATTGATGGGTTTATAACAAGAATATATTTATATCAACAGTTGAATTTTCTCTATTATAGGAGGGAAATGCTGTATAAACAGCTTATTTGTATTGTTATTCAGCAACGTAATACACAGCCTTATCCAAGTATTTGGTGCCAGAAGCTTTAAAAAAGTGGCTGCCGCATCATTTTGAATAAGATTTTTGTATCTCTTATTTGACACTAATCTTATAATTTTGTCCTCGTGATCATATTGAGTATGCTTTATTTTTTAGCTAAATTTGAGGGCATACGCCAATCATCATCTTTTGCCAGAAGTATAATTTCCAAACAGAACAATGGCTTTGAGAGCTGGAGATATGCATCAAATTTCTCGCCTGATCATAGCATTTAATTTTTTCCATTATGAATATGTTATACCTTGCTGCAGTCTACAAAGTTGATATTTAGTTGGGTTTGCAAATTTAATACTAGTTTCAAATTGACAGCCAAACAAAGCAAAAAAATAGTACTGAATTTCAAATAAACCTGTGTTGGTTGGGAAAACTGTTAAAAGCAGAACTGTTAGAATGATATTCTTAGTCATATTCCAAAATGGAATAGAGTATTACAAAACCATGGATGGAATAGTAAATAGGGATTTGGTTATTTCTCGTTATCATTATATGGGCTGTTTCTACAGAATCTTTTGGGAATCAAAAAAATTTGAAGGTCATACAGACAAGGTAGAGCCATGGTATGGAACTGCATATTCTGTGGAGAAAGTTACTCCCTCCATGATTGAGGTTGGTAGACAATTTGGACTTAAATGAGAAGTTGTTTGGCTTATTGCTTGGCCAATATAGTTTAGTTTAGGAATTTTAATTGCCATGAATGTAAAAACTTGACTGCTGTTTAACATTTGTATTTTTGTTGCAGGAATGGATGCTCTGTGCTGTTAATGGTAATCTGCATCTACCAGCACCCAATGTGTTCATCCCTACTGACTTGTCACTTAAGGGTGCTCAAGAGATGGTCTGATAGATATTATAAGTTTATTCCATGGGGCTGATACTTTCTGTTTCTGAGTTTCTGATTTGATTGATCTCTTAAACAGGTCAAATTTCCAGTTCTGTTAAGAAAGTCATCATGTTCAAGATTATGGTACAAGCCTGATATAATGTTTTCTACTCCTAAGGCATATGTCAAGATAGATTTTAACTGTCCCCATGCTGGAAACTCCCCTGAAGCACACATTCTAACCGATATTTTTACGCGGCTATTAATGGATTACTTGAATGAATATGGTGAGAAGCTGAAGTTCATTAGATTTCTCAAATTGAAAGGGAGCTTTTTTTTTCTAAAAAAATTTCTGATAGATCTTTTTTTTTTCCCTGAAAGAGGTACAACCTCGACATGATAATATAGCGTGCAAAATAAACTTTGATTATTCATTTTCAGCAGTGGTTTGTTTGTGTTATTGTTTATTTTTTTTCTTTCCTGACTAGAGCTAATTGTAATTTTTTTTATTTTATTTCAGCCTATTATGCAAAGGTTGCTGGTCTCTACTATGGCATAAACTGCAATGATTATGGTTTTCAGGTATCTTGATAAAATTTTGTCAATTCCCAAGATATTAATTACAGTTGTATGCATTCGATATTTATTTATAGAAAGAGTAATTCTAAATAATGTTGTAGTGGAGTGCGCAAGCACCGCGTAATTCTTTTAAAAAAATGGGGTCTATTATTAAAAAGTTAATTTTTTTCACGTGATCCCCTTTTTACTCACTTTTTCAAAAGGATTGCACAACACTTACACAAGGATTGTGCAGCACTTACACATTATACGACTGCAAATATCATTTCTAAATTGTATATGCTGTCTCAGTTTCTTTATTTATTAATTTACCTTGCCTCTGGGTTTTATATTCTAATGATATTAAAATCAAGGTTTAATTTTCAAATCTTTCTAGTAATTCATACTCTTGAATTTATTAGGTTATTTGGAATTGTTAGGCTCCATCTACTTCTTTAAATTATGTTCATCATTCTAAAGGTTTGTCCATTCATGTGTGTGTGTGTGTTTTATTTCAGGAATACAACTGATTTCATTGGATTTGACTGGTGAATTATTGTAAATCTGATGGATATAATTAAAATGAACTGTATTTATGAGACTTGAGAGAAATTTCCTCAGTTTTCTAAGAATATGTGGCCTTATGTTCATGATTGGAAACTAAATTTTTTTTCGTTGTGTAATGCCTATTTGCTCTATTTGTCTGGTTTTCTTCTTTAGGTGACTCTGATTGGTTACAATGACAAACTGAGGACTTTAATGGAAACTGTACTGGGAAAGATTGCTAGATTTGAAGTAAAACCTGAAAGGTTTTTTGTGATAAAGGTAATTCTCATTTTGCCATAAAGATCTCAATTTTATATCTTATTTCATATTGCTATGATTTGCCTTTGCATAAAAGAAAATCACCTTTCCATATGGTGTGACGGTATCCCAAGAGTTGGGCACGGTATTCATAGCTTGTGCTGTGATTTTTACAAAAGAAGGTCGGCTTCATTATTTTGAACCCTTTGCTGTGATCAAGAGGCTTGATCCATGGATTGCATTTTTGTCTCTCTTTTCCATTGCTTCACTCCCTAGTAGTAGTTGCACATGGTTACACATGATAAACCCATCACTTTTCTGAGTCAAAACGAAGGGAAACCTTTTTCTGGAGATTAGCTTATGAATTGATAATTGGATTTGTTGCAGCAGTGATTATGAATAGGAGATGGTTGGTTGTTCGATTTTGACCTGGTTTCATTATTAAACTTTATTTTTGTCTCTTTGTTTGTCTTACTTTAGATGCTATCCAGACTATCACTCTTCATGTGAATTGCCTCTGTTGTCCCTACATGTAGCTTCCACTTCTGTGTGTAACCTTTACATGTTTTTCTTTATAAGTAAGAATAAAGGAACCTTGAAATGTTGCCAACTGGTTTGAATTTTCACACTTTCAAAAAGAAAAGACATCAATAAATATTGGCTGAATTTGAAGAACAACAGAACCATATCAATGCTTTTTAACTGCACCCCTATTGCTTAGTAAAAGCAAAACCTGCACCCTTGTTTTCTACCTCAAACCCTTTCAGTGGTAAAATGTTTCTGCCAAAACTTAGACATCTATACTTTGACCAAATATTTTGGAGGGCCATGACTGCATCAAGGCCCTCCAAAATCTCTTACCCTGGTGCCCAGATATATTTTAGGGCTTTATTGATGAATTTATGTTCCTCAAGGGGGCTTTCTCCACACTCGAAGGTGCTTATTGGTCTTTTTCTTGATTTTTTTTTTTCCTTTTTAATTTCTTAATCTTGCAAGTACAAAACACTTTTAGATAGGGTCCTTGTAGGCATTCTGTGCATTTGGGCTTCTGCCTTTTGTTATTAGTTTATCTTGGTAAAACGAGTAGGGGTACATCCAAAAAATGTATTGTTTTGAGTATTCCACAAAAGGACGTTATATATATGCATTTTTTATTCAGGAAACCCTGACAAAGGAGTACCAAAATTTCAAGTTCCAACAACCCTATCAGCAGGCTATGTACTATTGCTCTTTAGTACTACAAGACCATAAGTGGCCTTGGATGGAAGAACTTGACATTCTTCTCCATCTTAAAGCTGAAGATCTTGCAAAATTTGCTCCAGAGTTGCTCTCAAGGACCTTCCTTGAGTGCTATATAGCAGGTTCCTCTAAGACTATATCTTTGTAGACATTATTGTTTAATTACAGCCATTCTTTTCTTCATTTTGATTTCATTTCATGCCTAATCGTTTTTTCTTTTTTCTAGGAAACATTCAAACCAGTGAAGCAGAGTCAATGGTCCAGTATATTGAAGATGTTTTCTTTAGTGGTCCAAATTCTGCATGCAAACCTTTATTCCCGTCCCAACACTTGACAAATAGAGTGGTTAAACTTGAAAGGGGCATGAGTTACTTCTACCCTGCAGAAGGCCTTAATCCAGATGATGAGAATTCTGCCCTTGTCCACTATATTCAGGTAGTTCTATAAATATATAAAAGATTATATTTTCCAATCAGACGCTGCCCTTCTAATTTCTCTGAGTTCCTAATAACCTTTATTGCTCCTTGGAATAAGAAAAGTTAGCCGTCAGCTTTTTACATCAGTTTTCTTATTCCTTGATGTACTGTGGTCGGGTGAGATTTCCTCAAAATCATCTGTTAGAAAGTCGGCAAATCTACTAAGCTGCCATTTTTCTTTTCTAAAACTCTAATTTTTCTTGAACTAACTTTATGTTTAAAAATTATAGGGAATTTACTATTCCAGAAAATTATTTTTGCGCTAACCGCCATTGGTAGAAAGTGAAGGAAAATTGATTGAGAAACGAAAGGTAGTATGAAAGCGTGTGCATGGCGCCATCAGAACTCTGATATAATGTTATTTCAAAAATTAAACCTATATGGTCACTTCCCATTTGTAAATCATTTTTAGACCTTATACCATTGACCTTTTTTACAATTTGTTTTTTTTTTATGAGTAATAATTTTATTGAATAGAATGAAACTAGGCAAAGCCTAAGTACACAGGAAGTATACAAGTTGAGACACCTAATTACACTCTAGTGGGCTGCATAGAGAGTAGAAACTCATGAACATTCCCACACCTCAAAACGATAGCAGAAAACCATTGAAAAGGAGAGAAAACAAAAAAATTCCAGATTTCTTCCAATGTACGCTCCTTGTCGTTGAAGCATCTATCATTCCTTTCCAACCAAATAACCCACATTACGCACAAGGGTATCATTCGCCACATTGCTGCCATATGAGCACAAGGGTGAGACCTATTCAACAAGCTAAAAGATCCGCTACACTTTTAGGCATGACCCAACTTAGCCCGGCTTTGCTAAGGATACCAGCCCATAACCTTCCAGCCACCTCACAGTGTAGGAGTAAGTGGTTTATTGATTCCCCATTCCTTTTACACATGTAGCACCACTCCATGAAAATCATTCCTCTCTTTCTTAGGTTGTCAACCGTCAAAATCTTCCCATGTGTAGCTGTCCACATAAAGAATGCGACTTTGGATGGTATTGGTACCTTCCATATGCTCTTACAAGGGAAGGAAGTGGGTTGCGGGATTGTCAAAACCTTGTAGAAAGATTTAACAGTGAACTGGTTTCTCCTTGTGTGTTTCCACAACATGCGATCACCCCTATTGGCCCCTAACTTTGCTGAATATAGGTAACTGTAGAAAGCTGCCAGCTCTTCAAGTTCCCAGTTTTGGGCATTTCTTGTAAATGTGACATTCCAAGTTACCATCCCGTTGGCTCTACATAGTACATCTGAAACTAGAGCTTGTTGGTTTCTAGCCATGTTAAAAATAGTTGGAAAAGCACTACAAAGAGGCCTCTCTCCACACCAAGCATCAACCCAAAAGCGGATTCGCACCCCGTCACCCACCTCAAACTTAAGATGTGTTTCAAAAGTGTTCCACCCTTTTCTTATGAACTTCCATAGGCTTACTCCATAGGACCCCCTACCCTCATTAGTGTACCATCCCTCCATCGCACCACCATACTTGTGATCAATAACCTCTCTCCCCAACGAACTCCCTTCCATTTGGTACCTCCACAACCACTTCCCTAATAGTGCCTTATTAAAAACACACAAGTTTCGCACTCCTAACCTCCCATTCGCAAGTGGACAGCTCACTTTTTGCCATTTTACAAGGTGAAATTTGAATTTCTCCCCCATTCCATCCCACAAGAAAGTTCTAAACAACTTTTCTATCCGCTTTGCCACCTCCGGTAATGGAAAGAGAGAAAGGTAGTAAGTGGGGAGGTTAGAGAGTGCGCTTTGATGACGGTTAATCTCCCCCCTTTTGATAGATATAGCCTTTTCCAACCCAGAATCTTTTCTCTATCTTCTCTACCACCTCATCCCAAATACTCTTGGCTTTGAATGGAGCCCCCAAGGAAAGTCCAAGATATTTCATTGGGAGAGATGCAATTTTACAGCCTAATGTCTTTTTTACATTTTGTTGGAGGTGAAATATCCCAATGATGATTTTGATACTATTCGTCTTTGGAAAAAAAATGTACAGGTTCATCGTGATAATTTTCTGCTGAATGTGAAGCTTCAGCTTTTTGTTCTTATCGCAAAGCAATCAGCCTTCCACCAGCTTAGATCAGTTGAGCAGCTTGGGTACATTACTTCTCTCGGGAAGAGGTGTGAAACATGTTACCCTAATTATTTGACCCTGCATGGAACATCTGCCATTCTCTTTTCTAAGTTTCGAATTTTTACTCAATGTAGGAATGATTCTGGTATCTATGGTGTACTGATATTCATCCAATCTACAGTGAAGGTATATAACATGACTTCTTTTCTTCCCACCATTGACTCTTTGCCTAATCTTGTGTACTCTGTCGACCTTAACAGGGTCCTGGACATATTGATTTGAGAGTTGAGGCATTTCTCAAGACATTTGAAAGTAAACTTCATGAGATGACCAGTGACGAATTCAAGGTGAGAGATACCGTTGCCTGAGCAATTTTATGTCTGTGTATGGCCTTTATAATGATCTACATTAGTGTCAGTCGAGTTCAATATCTATTTTGAACAATTGTTTATAACTGACTCTTAATGACCCAATCAAGCCAATAATGTAACATTTTCTAAATTTTTGGACTGAAATGTTGTCAATTGAGTTTTTATAGCTATTCGGTAATCACAATGATTTATACTTATGTTAAGAGTAGTTAGACCTTCCTCACAATTAGTTCAGTAATTCTTTCTCGATCCATGTTCCAAATTTCCAATTATGGTTGCGTGCTTCATTAATTAGTGGAGTTTGGGCTATTACAGCATGAACAATCATGTAAAATATCAGCTTTGGGCTATTACAATGTGAGCAGAGCAGTCATGGAAACTTTATGCTTTCTTTTGTATGATTAGATAAATTTATCTTTTTTCTTATGGCATTAATTTTTCACGGCTTACCCTCAAATTCGGTATTCAGTGGAATATGGTGGACGGAGGTTTTGGAGACTTTGCATTGTTCTTGGTTCAAACCCTTATGTTTTTATGTGAAAAGTTATCATTTATAGAGCTTTGATGATTAAATGTATTATTCATCTTAATTTGTGATTGAACTGCTTCTGCAGAATAATGTGAATGCATTAATTGACATGAAGCTTGAGAAGCACAAGAACTTAAGAGAAGAATCTGGATTTTACTGGCGAGAGATTCATGATGGGACCCTCGAGTTTGATAGGAAGGAACTGGAGGTATGACTTTTTCTATTCAATCTCTTTTTGTAGTTGCTCAAAATAATTATTCTCGGGGTTCCATCAGTGACCCTTCTATTTTAGATGATGATGATATATTCTGGGATAAGTGAAATTGATCAAGGATTCAAGAGGCAAAACATCATACAGGACTTCTCTCATTTACACTTAACTCTTTGTCATTTACATGGAAAGATATACTCAAAGAGCACGAGCTGATTTTTTTTTGTTTTTAAATAACTGATTTTCTGTCTCTGAAGGATCATAGATTGTAAGTAGTTGACTCTTATGGATGTTGCCGAAACAGGTTGCAGCATTGAGGCAGCTAACACAACAAGAATTGATAGACTTCTTCAATGACCATATAAAAGTTGGGGCACCTCAGAGGAAGTCATTAAGTATAGGAGTATATGGAAACCGACATAGTTCAGAGTACACAGCAGATAAAAGTGGACCAGGGCACTACTCGGCGAAAATAGATGATATATTCAGTTTCAGGAGATCACAGCCTCTTTATGGTTCATTCAGAGGAGTCTCTGATCATTTGAAAGTTGTAGAGAGTTGAGCTCCACCATAGTTGAGCAAAAAACCAGTAACTTCTGCCATTCAAATTGGCCAAAGTAGTGAAAGAATGCTGCAAAGCTACTCATCTGAACCTTAAATTTGGTAATCATGATGATTGGTGGAGCAAGTGCATTTAGGTTTTTCTAGAGATTGAAACTTGTATACTGCATTGCATGGCACCAAACTCAATAATTTCTCTTCTTCTTCTTCCAATGGAACAATATATAATTACTTTTCATATCCCTTCATTCCCTCAAGCATGGGCTGGACATGCATTTAAACTATAAACTGACATGGGGATTCTGTGATCATATGCTTTCTCTATCTTTTATTTCTTTCTGTATCTCAAAAGTGGAGGGCTGTTCTTGATTTTATTTTTTGAACGTGTTTCATTCAGTTTTCTCTTCTGAAACTACCATCGCATTTCCTTTCTCTAGTGCATCACCAACACCAAGTTTTTACACTAAATTTACGTTGGACCACTACCAAATTGTATCTACTTTTATTTCCAATGAAGAAGACGTCTAAACATAAATAAGAGAGAAATTATATTTATAGTCTTAGATTGTGTAAATCACATACTCGTTTATAAACACATATTACACGTTGATAAAATGATTTAATTTGATATAAAATATATGTAAGTTTAGAAAAACGAGTTGTACAAGTCAAATTCTATTATATTAACCATTTGGATAAGAAATGGTTGGGTCTATGCCTACCGCTACACTTCTACTGGGAGAGGCGCTTCTACTGGGAGCTCCCATTATTATTATTATTATTTATATATTTTTTAACAATTGTAAATATTTTAGAAAAAATAATATTATTTAAAAATATTTCTTTAATTATTAAATAAAAAATAATAATGAAATAAATAAAATTATGGTGATAACATCAATCAATAAGATTAAGTGCTAGAAATAGCATTTTTTCATAAATAATAGACAATTCTAGTAACTCTATCTCGCAAGAAGAATCATTCCTGAATGATAGACAATTCGATTCGAAAATTTCTGAAGATCCCATTTGAAAATGCATCCTAATCATTCAAATTCTATCATATTGCCAAAAACAGCAAGGCAGAGAGAGACCATAAAAAGAAAAAAGAAATATTTTCATCTAAAATATAAGAAACAACACAGTACAAGACAGAGACCCAACCCCCGACCCCACCAAACGAAACCCGTGCAACTACAGCTACAACAAGAAGCAAGCAGTTCATGCATTGAAGCTGAAGAAAACCCAACCAGTAAGCCATTCCTGTCGGCATGCCTACCGTACCGCATTCGACAACCAATGAAATAAGAGAAGAGAGGGAGAGAGATAGTTTCGCCGGCCAGGAGATGTCGTACTGAGTCTGCCATGTTCTACGGGGAGTTAAAAGAGAGAGGGCCACAAGCTTTATTGAAAAATTCCCATTTTTGATAAGAAAATATCGTGATTATATCAAGACTACTTATAAAATTCAAAGGACAAAACAAAACTCAACAAAGATAAAAGATAAAAACAAATCCAAACAAATTAAAAGATAAACTAATACAATCAATTCATTCTGAAGGACAACTAGCCGTGTCAGTTATAATTAGGAGATCTCTTATCAGAAGCGGTGGAATGTTACAATTGCATATGTTCAGAATTTGTGAACATCTCAATTCCCTCAAAGAAATCATCTGGTAGTTCTAACAATTCAAATTTCTCGACAAATGAAAAATCATCATCAGGTAGTTCTGGAAAGTACTCATGATCTTCTATCGAGATATTCTCTGAAGACATGCAACATGAAACATTCTTTTCCAAACCTCCAATAATATTATGACGATCATCACTTGCATCGAACATAAACAAAGATAGATCGGTTGCTTGAGAATGATGATCAACAAACCCAGAAGGCAGTGGGGCATTGTTGATATCAGTCATCTGAAGTGGATCATGAGGGCAGTTAATAAAGGGAGGAAGTTGATTCTCAACAGGCTGAGGAAACTAATGATCAAGCTGCAATGTGGGATACGAATTATGTCCAGTATGGCCTCCTCCTCCATCAGAAGTATTGCTAGTACTTTTTGATGATATATTTTTCGGTTCTTTCTTCACTGTATTATAATATATCTTGCAGAGAACCAAACCATCCAGCTGCATATATACATATATACCATTAGTTATTATATACAATCTTAGAGAGCACGGTCAAAGACTACAACATTAATGATTGAGATTTGAGGGTGCATATATGGTTTCGAACGTATATATGTAACATACTTATAAATGCATTATATATATATATATATATATTAATCTCAGAGACTCAAAATAGTCAAAAACTACTGCAAAAATAAATAAAATAAAATATATACCTTCATGTCCCTGTCAGGAGCACCACTTGCCGTAGTCGCACTAGTACTTGGATTAATAACATGATTCAAGTTATATTTCTCCGATAGTCTGTATTCGTGCATGATCTAGATGGTTTTGGTAGGTCGTTGTTGTGGTTTTCCTTCATAATAGACAAGTGCCTTCTTGTACTCAATAGTGGGACCGACCTTCGGGATTGGACGATCTCCTCCGGTAGCCTTCCAAAATCCATTGCCAGCATAACGAATTGGACGACTCCCATTTGGGCACCTCCTATTTCTTGTGGTGAAGAAATACATTTCTGTCTTTTCCCGACGTTGAAACATATCTGTCCATAATATAAAAACAGATCAAACACTATGATCTACATGATAACGGGCATGATCACAACGTTAACTGATCTGATTACAACGTTAAACCTCTGCGAACAAGAAGAGTACTGACAGAATGCAAATCAGGAGCATGCAGAGATTCACATCTTTTCACAGCGATAGTACGTATATGCATGATGAGATAAATTTTTGTAATTTTTTTTTTCAAAAATCAATTTTTAACCATCACGCGACTCATGTATTCATGTTGTTTTGATGATTGATATTGAATTGCTTGTAATAGTATTGCAATACTGATCTTTGGCGAAAGGCTAGTCATGTTGAGACGTTTTCTAAATTTACTGAATATTGTGCAGCCTCAGATTGGTCGATTTTTATTTATATCGTTTTAAGTGCTAAGCATTGGGTAAATATAAATGGACTAAAATGGAGGGCATTCTTATACTTTCTTGAACTAAAAATTCTAGAAGACATTATACCTGAGCAATATGCTACATCACGGCCTTGTGGATCATTTATCGGTAACGTGATAATAATGTCATGTCATATAAAATATTAAAAAATATATATTAAAAAAATAAAAATATAAGAAACAAAAATAAAAATAAGAAATATGAATAGTTAAATTATAAGATACATAAAAATATATATATATATATATATTTATCATAAATCCTTATTCCTTTCGGTCTTTGGGTTTATTCACTTGCATATGAGCACGTCAAGACTAAAGTCTATCAATTTTGGAAATCAAATATCAGAGGGTACACAAAATATCAAGCGATGTTGAAATTCTTGATCAGTTTGCAGTTGTTCCTTGTCAATGGCATGCATTCAAATGCAGTCCATATATAGCGGACAAGATCAATCCGCATGCATAAGATCAAACTGATAAGCAAGTAGAATACTCGAATACATGAGTCTCCCGAAAGAAACATATATAGGAATAAAATAGTTGATTGGATATATAATTCGTATTTCAGAACGGCATGAATAGCGCCCTCCGATCGATGATCTGGCGATGGTCCGATCAACAAGAAATTAGTTTTTTTATTTTATTTTTCCATCTCTAGAGTATTTAAATAGAAAGGTAGAGAAACAGAAAGAAAGCCCATTGTAAAAACATCGTAACGGGCATGATCACACACTTTCTCCATAACGGGCATGATCGCATGAACGTTAACTGATCTGATGATCACAACATGCATCGGGAAACAAACGTCGATGATCGACATATTTTGAGAGAGATCGGACGCACTAACCATCGAGTTGCTTTGGACTGTAGTCGTATATGTCAAGGTCTCGAAATATAATGGAGTTGGGAAGCGGGTGATTCATGATGATCCTCTTCATCAGATAATGACGGATCAACTCTTCGTCAGTCGGAACAAACCGAAAACCAGGCAAAAAGGAATACATGATGTCGTCTGTCTCCAAGTTCAGCTCCTCGATGCAGGTCAGACCTCAAGGATTCTCCTACTTCTTCTTTCTTAAACTTAGAGGCCGAAAAGTTTTTTTGTTGATCTACTAATGTGGAGGTACTGCCGCCAGTACTATATGTATATATAGAGGTGAAGGCAGTTGCGATCAGGTGAAAGTCTATAAGTGGCGCCGTCAATATGGGATTAATTAATATCATCTCCTCAAATAATAAATTACTTTTCTATATATGCAATATAATTTTAACTATTTCCGTATAATGTATATTATTTCAAATTATTTTTGGATAATTAATCTTAAATATTAATAAATCCCAGATTGATCAATATTTGCAAATCTAAATTAGGATTACATTCAAGTACTACTCGTTGTTGACTAGTCCACTTAGTTTTTGACTTTTTGTATCTTTTACATGCCGTTGAATAATACTACTACTACAATACTATTTGAATACATAGGAACCCATAAATATAGGCTAATAATCCTTTTATTTGACCTTTTTTTTTTTTTAAATAAAACCGTATGGTTTATGCTTGATGCTAGAAGCGGGGCCTTTTCCTATTTGGATTGGCCCTTAGTATCAGAACTTATCTTTCTATAAACCACGAATAGTGGGTTTTATTATTATTCTTATTATTTTTATTTTTTACATGCATTTAGTATTTTTAGAACACAAATATTATGTTTTCCAACTTGATGACTTAGAAATATGAAGACTTTTGTATTAAAAACAATTATAGTCGGAAACTTTTTTAAATCAATATAGGCTTTTACATTAAAAAAAAATTATGCCTTTAAACGGATTGTTTTTTAAAAAACTTTAATAAAATATATGTTTCTTACTAAAAGAAAAAAAAAGTTATGCTTTTAAATTTAATTAAATATGAACTTTTAATTTTTTTTAAAAAAATGTCAAACATGGAAATCAGATTTCCAATTTTACAAAATCCAGATATATCTGGGCCAGAATCCAGGCCGAATTTGGATAATCGGGTCCAGGCTAGGTATATCTGGCTCTCGATCTAAAATCCGGATGCACAACTCTAGTTACTTATGATATGATCAATTCATCTATCTCAACCACTAATGCTATTCGGCTACATAATCCAGCCTTTTAACGTGATTGGGATTTTAATGAAAATTTTGCAGATTTGAATTTTGATTATAAAGGCAACAACATTAACATGCAGATCAATCCACAAATTTGTTTGTATGTAGCAAAACTCATTTAAAATTTTGACAAATGCATGGTACTTAATTCATAGTCTCGTCTAGTTTCTCCACCCAATTGTCGTGCCAAAGAGGGGACATTTCCCCTCTATTAATTACCATTATAACACAAATATATATATATAGAGAAAATCCACACATTATATATAGTTTAGTACTCTTGAATATTAATGTAGAATACTCGACTAACACAAATATATATATATATATATATATAAAATATTCGACACATTATATATAGTTTACATTAATGTCCTCCGTCATTATATATAGAATATGTAATATTTAATCATAGAGTACAACAAACAAAATAACTATCTTCTGAAATATTAAATTAAAGGTAAAAAATGATACACAATTTGGATAGCACATACAAATTTAATGAAACTAATTAATCATATCCTTTTTTTAGATAAAGGAGGACGATACTCCAAGCTTTATTGAAAGATTCTCATATTTGACAAAGGAATATCGTGATTACATCAAGATTATTTGTTAAATTCAAAGGACAAAACAAAACTCAACAAAGATAAAGGGTAAAAACAAATCCAAACAAATTAAAAGATAAACTAATACAATCAATTCATTCTGAAGTACAACTAGCCATGTCAGTTCTAATTGGGAGATCTCTGATCAGAAGCTGTGGAATGCTATAATTGCATATGTTCAGGATTTGTGAACATCTCAATTCCCTCAAAGAAATCATCTGGTAGTTCTGATAACCCAAATTCCTCGACAAATGAAAAATCATCATCAGGCAGTTCTGAGAAGTACTCATGATCTTCTGTTGAGATATTCTCTGAAGACATGCCACATGAAACATTCTTTTCCAAACCTCCAATAATATTATAACGATCATCACTTGCATCGAACATAAACAAAGGTAGATCAACTGCTTGAGGATGATGATCAGCAAACCCAAAAGGCAGTGGGGCATTGTTGATGTCAGTCATCTGAAGTGGATCATGAGGGCAGTTAATGAAGGGAGGAAGTTGATTGTCAACGGGCTGAGGAAACTGATGATCAAGCTGCAATGTGGGATATGAATTATGTCCAGTATGGCATCTTCCTCCATCAGGAGTATTGCTAGTACTCTTTGATGATATATTTTCTGTACTTCCTTCACTGTATTATAATATATCTTGCAGAGAACCAAGCCATCCAACTGCATATATACATATATACCATTAGTTATTATATACAATCTTAGAGTGCACGATCAAAGACTACAACATTAATGATCGAGATTTGAGGGTCCATAAATGGTTTCGTACGTATGTAACATACTTATAAATGCATTATATATATATTAATCACAGAGACTCAAAATAGCCAAAGACTACTGCAAAAAATAAATAAAATAAAATATATACCTTCATGTCCCTGTCGGGCGCACCACTTGCCGTAGTTGCACTAGTACTTGTCTTAATAACATGATACGAGTTATATTTCTTCGATGGTCTGTATTCGCGCATGATCCAGGTGGTTTTGGTAGGACGTTGTTGTGGTTTTCCTTCATAATAAACAAGTGCCTTCTTGTACCCAATAGTGGGACCGACCTTCGGGATTGGACGATCTCCTCCAGTAGCCTTCCAAAATCCATTGCCAGCATAACGGTTCGGACGACTCCCATTTGGGCACCTCCTATTTCTTGTGGTGAAGAAATACATTTCTCTCTCTTCCCGACGTTGAAACATATCTGTCCATAATATAAAAACAGATCAAACACTATGATCTACATGATAACGGGCATGATCACAACGTTAACTGATCTGAATACAACATTAAACCTCTGCGAACAACAAGAGTACTGGCAGAATGCAAATCAGGAGCATGCATAGATTCACATCTTTTCACAGCGATAGTATGTATATGCATGATGAGATAACTTTTTGTAATTTTTTTTTTCAAAAATCAATTTTTAACCATCACGCGACTCATGTATTCATATTGTTTTGATGATTGATATTGAATTGCTTGTAATAGTATTGCAATACTGATCTTTGGCGAAAGGCTGGTCATGCTGAGACGTTTTCTAATTTATTGAATATTGTGCAGCCTCAAGATTGGTCGATTTTTATTTATATCATTTTGAGTGCTAAGCATTGGATAAATATAAATGGACTAAAATGGAGGGTATTCTTATACTTTCGTGAACTAGAAATTTCAGAGGAAATTATACCTGAGCAATATGCTACATCATGGCCTTACGGATCGTTTACAGGTAACGTGATGATAATTTCATATTATATAAAATATTAAAAAATATATATTAAAAAAATAAAAATAAAAAATATGAATAGTTAAATTATAAGATACATAAAAATAATATTTTTTTTATCATAAATCCTTATTCCTTTCGGTCTTTGGGTTTTATATTCACTTGCATATGAGCATGTGAAGACTAAAGTTTATCAATTTTGGAAATCAAATATCAGAGGGTACACAGAATATCAAGCGATGTTGAAATTCTTGATCAGTTTGCAGTTGTTCCTTGTCAATGGCATGCATTCAAATGCAGTCCATATATAACGGACAAGATCAATCCGCATGCATAAGATCAAACTGATAAGCAAGTAGAATACTCGAATACATGAGTCTCCTGAAAGAAGCATATATAGTAATAAAATAGTTGATTGGATATCAAACTTTGCATGAATAGCGCCCTCTGATCGATCTGGCGATGATCCGATCAACAATAAATGAACCTTTTTTTTCCATCTCTAGAGTATTTAAATAGAAAGTAGAGAAAGAAGCCCATTGTAAAAACATCGTAACGGGCATGATCACACAGTCTTTCTCCATAACGGGCATGATCACATGAACGTTAACTGATCTGATGATCACAACATGCATCGGGAAACAAACGTCGATGATCGACATATTTTGAGAGAGATCGGACGCACTAACCATCGAGTTGCTTTGGACTGTAGTCGTACATATCAAGGTCTCGAAATATAATGGAGTTGGGAAGCGGGTGATTCATGATGATCCTCTTCATCAGATAATGACGGATCAACTCTTCGTCAGTCGGAACAAACCGAAAACCAGGCGGAAAGGAATACATGATGTCGTCTGTCTCCAAGTTCAGCTCCTCGATGCAGGTCAGACCTCAAGGATTCTCATACTTCTTCTTTCTTAAACTTAAAGGCCAAAAAGTTTTTTGTCGATCTACTAATGTGGAGGTACTGCTGCCAGTACTATATGTATATATAGAGGTGAAGGCAGTTGCGATCAGGTGAAAGTCTATAAGCGCCGCCAATATGGGATTAATTAATAATCATCTCCTCAAATAATAAATTACTTTTCTATATATGCAATATAATTTTAACTATTTCCGTATAATGTATATTATTTCAAATTATTTTTGGATAATTAATCTTAAATATTAATAAATCCCAGATTGATCAATATTTGCAAATCTAAATTAGGATTACATTCTAGTACTACTCATTGTTGACTAGTCCACTTAGTTTTTGACTTTTTGTATCTTTTACATGCCGTTGAATAATACTACTACTACAATACTATTTGAATACATAGGAACCCATAAATATAGGCTAATAATCCTTTTATTTGACTTTTTTTTTTTTAAAATAAAACCGTATGGTTTATGCTTGATGCTAGAAGCTAGAAGCGGGGCCTTTTCTGTAAGGCCCGCAGCTGCAGCCCACAGCCCAGGCCACTCCAGCGTTGCAAGCCCAGCCCAACCACCACAAAACGGCGTCGTTTCGCCCCAGGTATTTACTTCTCCGCCCTTCTCCTTTCTTCTTCTTTCTTTTCCTTTCCTTTCCTTTCTTCCCTTCGGCACCCGATAGTTCCAAGCCCCTGTTTTCCCTCGGTTTCCTTCCGATTTTCACTCAACCGTTTGCCACGTCCAGCGGTTGCATCAAATGGAGTTCCCTCCTCTCGCGGTTAGTTCACTTCACCGGTCTCTCTCTCTCTCTTTCTCTCTTCCTCTCTCTACGGAATACCCCTGTTTTTTTTGGGATTTTTTCTCTGCCGCCGATCTCCCCTGTTGCGGCCACCCACTTCTTGAATATTTGTTGGGGTACTACGGATCCATCAGCACCCAGAGACTCTCCCTCCTCCTTCGGCAAATTGTTTCTCTGGCGGGGTCTCTCCATTGTCGACTGCCCTGTTCTCATTCACACATTTCCGCGCCGGTAAGCTGATGATCTCTTCCTTGCTCTAAATTTCTTCCGTCATTATACGATTCCGTTTTGGGCTTCTGGTTTTAACGTTGATTGCTTGGGGGAAGAGATACTCTCGGGCCGATAGGCCATCATAGCAGAATGTAGGATTTTTGGTTTAACTTCTCTTCTCTTTGTTCCGTTGTGTTTTTCTTGTGGAGATTAGGGTAGTTACAACTCCAGATTTACACCCGCAATTTCTCCTCTTTTGGCAGTGCGTGACTCTCGGGTTTCAACACTACAAGTGAATTGAGGTATTTTATTTTTCAAGGCCTTTCTACTCTATAATGCATGCGAATAAGGGTAGGAGTTTCATGAGTATGTTCAGGAATTTTGGAAGGATTCAAAATTTTATGGCTGTGTTGTTTGGCTGGTTGGTTTTAATTAGGTAAAATGTTGTTTGGCTGGTTGGTTTTAATTGAGTAAAATGTTGTTTGGTTGGTTGGTTTTAATCCATGTGGCTGTTGTTTGGCTGGTTGGTTTTAATTGAGTAAAATGTTGTTTGGCTGGCTAGACCGATTGGTGGTGTTGAGGTCAATTATTTTGTTGCTAAATGATATTTTTTTTTTTTTTGGGTGACTGTCTCGTTGGGTTGTAAGCTGGAAATTTAGGAATAAATGTTCATGTGAGCGTGGGATAACAACCCGGATTGTTGGGGCTGGTCAGCACGTTATGGGTGTCGTTTGACTTGATAGTTGTAGCAAATTGTAACGCCTTAAGCTAGTGTAGTTTGAAGAAAGGAGTGTTGCAAAATTTTTCAGATTTGGAACTTTAGATTACCATTTTTTTTATACTTATAGATTGGGTTTGCTGGTCGTTAATGTTAAGTTCTTTTTTTAATAGGCGACGAGAATCTTAGAGATCGGATTCCAAATTTTGATAATTCGCTACAGGAGTCAGGTAAGCGGGGCTCCTATCCTAGATTTACATAAAAAGAAAATTTGTTTGAGGTTGGTTTTTATAAAATGTGCATGTTTTGTTTTTGAAGAAAAATGTGAAAAACAACCTCAGTATACGTTTTGTGCATTCGCCCATGAAAATTTATATGATAGAGAAATTTCTCTTTTGACATGAAATGTGTAGACATGAGCAATATTTGACATATTTCTGAACTATGCATAAGAGCGAACATTAATTTTGATGCTATCTTGTGCATGTAAAATAATATGTTTTGTTGTGTTTTTGGCTTGTATGGAAATGGATAAGAAAGTGAAAAACAAGTGGCTTAATATGATATGTTTACGGAAAAACCTTTGGCATACTTATCTGTTTGTCTTTATTTCTGAATATGTTTCGGATATGATTATATGGATTCACGTGATATGGTTGGTACCTCC
Organism: Platycarya longipes; assembly: GCA_036559045.1. Classification (NCBI taxonomy): domain Eukaryota; kingdom Viridiplantae; phylum Streptophyta; class Magnoliopsida; order Fagales; family Juglandaceae; genus Platycarya; species Platycarya longipes. The sequence goes on from CM071798.1 coordinate 4,484,435, forward strand.
ATGATACAATATGATAGGAGTGCAATCACTTTGGAAACAAAGTGATCCTTTTTATGTGTTACTTTCCTATGTGCACACTCGGGGCTCCGAGAACGAATGAGGGAAAGTCTCACAATATGATACTGCCTGGTTTGGCCACCGGGGATAGCACAACCCTACCACGGGGGTTAAACATGGTATATGTTTGGAAATGGATGAGATGTTACAGTTATTTTTGCCAAAGTGTTTTGAGTATAAAAAAAAAAAGTTAGTTTTGGTGTATACTTCATGAAAAATAAAAGTTCGCTCAGCTTTTGGATGGTTCATAAGTTTTGGAATTGTTTACTTTGAATAAAAGTTTTTTTTTGTTTACATGCTTAAGGATTTTTATTAAAAATGCTCATGATTTACATACTAGTATAGGTGTTTTGCTTACTGAGTTGTGGATGAACTCACCCCTTATCTATATACATTTCAGATGAAGTGGAGGTCTCGCCTGAGGACTAAGGTTAATATATTGGGACCAGGATAGGCGGTCATGTTTGGGGTTGAAGTGAAGACAATATTTATTATTTTGTTGTCGCGTTATTTAGCATGTTTAGATTAAAGTGTTAGTAGGATTTTTGATGGGAAGTTTGTGGACCCTATGTGATGACACTATTTTATTCAATGTATGACCTTATGGATATTCAGGATTTAATTGTTCTTAAAATTTGGAGTTAGAAGAATTATATTGTGGATTTGATCAGATATATTTTTAGATAAAATTTGTAGATGAAAACAGGTCCAAGTCAAACAGGTTGATAATCAGGACCCCCTTACGGGTACGGGGTGTCACAGTTGGTATCAGAGCGAAGGTTTAAGGTTCTGCAGACTTATACAATGAAGTCTAGGAATTTGAGGTTTAGAATTCGCCAACTTTAGGGATTATTTGAGGTGTAGAATTTTATAGACTAGTGAGCTGATTTCGTATGGTTGGAGATTGAAGGAATAGGTTTATGAATTTCTTATAATTATACTTGTGGTGGATACCTTACTTTTTGGGGAAATTGTATACCATTGTTAGACTACTATGACTACCCGTCGATATTTATATAGTTTCTTGTATGTGTGCTTGTAATAAACGATTTGTTTAATAGTTCAAGTCTTCTCAGGATGCCGCCTCGCCGTGAACGAAGTGTATCGGATTTGAACGCAGCCAGGAATGAAAGGGAAGCAAATCCAAGAACTTCTGAAGTACTCCGGGCAGCAGCACATCAATTGATAGACGATCTGGCACAAAATTCATCCGGCCGTCACCGCACCACAAGTGAAAGGGGTTGCACCGTGGAAGATTTCAACAAGCTGTGCCCCACATCTTTTGATGGGAGAGGCGACCCGATATTAGCTGAAGATTGGGTGCAGGACATTGAAGAGATATTTCGAGTCTTGCCTTGCACGGATGAACAAAAAGTGGCGTTTGCTACATTCAAGTTGACTGGGGAGGCGAAAAGGTGGTGGATCTCGGAAAGGACCATCAGGGAAGCTGAAAAGAATGAAATAAAAAGTTGGTCGCTGTTCAAGGAAGTTTTTCTGGAGCGTTTCTTCCCCATCTCAATGAAAGAGGATAAGGCGATGGAGTTTGCCACATTAGTCCAGGGGACGATGTCAGTACACCAATATGCAGCCAAGTTTACTGAGCTGGCACGCTTTGCAGCATATCTAATTCCTGATGAAGAGAAGAAGTGTCGCAAATTTGAACAAGGATTGAACGAGAAGCTGTATGAACGAGTGATGAGTTTCCAGTTGAAAAAGTTCACAGAGTTGGTGAATAAGGCCACATTGTTTGAGGGATGCCTTCAGAGGAGCGCCACCTTACTTGATCAAAGGAAGAGGTCTACCCCATCTGGATATCATACAAGCAACAACCAAGGACAGTGGAAGAAGAGAAATGAAGGGGGTAATTCAAGCAAGAGGCCAATTCAGAGTGATCAGCAGCCTTATCATTGTAGAACTTGTGACCGTGTTCACACGGGAAGGTGCCGGAAAGAGCTAGGCTTATGTTACCGGTGCGGCAAGTCGGGCCACTACCTCAGGGATTGCCCGCTTACTTTGGACAGCAATAGATCTGCCCCACTACCACCCCCACCCAGGACTGGAGGGGCGCCACGAGGTAATACCCAACGCCCTACTGCACCTGCTTGGGTTTTCGCATTGACACCAGGAGAGGCTGAAGGCAGGGAGGATGTGATCACAGGTATTATTCCTTACTTTTCTTTTAGGAATGACTTAGTAATTATTGTGGATGTTAAATCAAAGGATACTTTGTATGTGATCACAGGCATTCTTTCTTTGTTTTCTAATCATGCCACTACACTGTTTGACTCTGGGGCAACACATTCCTTTATTTCTAAGAATTTTGCCAAATTCTGCTCATGGGAAGGTGAAAGGTTGGATTTTGACTTAGTGGTCTCAACTCCGACGGGGACTACAGTGTCTTGTCACAAAATTCTCCGCGGCTGTCCTATATCTATTGAAGAGAGATTGATGCCTGCTGAACTTATTATTTTTGACATGATTGGATTTGATGTAATCTTGGGTATGGACTGGTTGGCTTCATACCATGCCAGTATTGACTGTTTTAAAAAGGAGATAGTTTTCAAGCTTCTTGAAGGGGATGAAATTCGATTTGTGGGAACGAAAGTGCGATTATTCCCATCAATCATATCAGTAGTTCAGGTTGGGAAATTATTGCGAGATGGCTGTCAAGGATTTTTAGCTTGTGTAATAGATGCACCAAAAGAAGAGTTGAGTCTAGAAGAGATTCCTGTGGTGAGAGAGTATTCGGAAGTGTTTCCTAAAGATTTGTCTGGATTGCCACCTGACCGAGAAGTAGAATTCGCTATCGATCTTATGCCAGGCACAGCACCTTTGTCCAAGGCTCCTTATAGAATGGCGCCATCGGAGCTCACCGAACTTAAAGAACAGTTACAAGATCTATTAGACAAGGGTTTTATCCGACCCAGTGTGTCCCCATGGGGTGCTCCAGTGTTATTTGTGAAGAAGAAAGATGGAACAATGAGAATGTGCATTGACTATAGAGAACTCAACCGAGTAACCATCAAGAATAAATATCCCTTACCTCGCATAGAAGACTTGTTTGATCAACTACAGGGTGCGCAAGTTTTCTCGAAGATTGACCTTCGATCAGGGTATCATCAATTGAAGATCAAGGCTGAAGACGTATCCAAGACTGCTTTCAGGACCAGATATGGCCACTATGAGTTTCTGGTCATGCCTTTTGGTTTGACTAACGCCCCAGCGGTATTCATGGATTTAATGAACAGAGTATTTCATGGATTCTTGGATAAATTTGTGGTTGTCTTTATTGACGACATCCTAATCTACTCTAAGAGCAAGAAGGAGCATGAGGAACACTTGAGGCTAGTACTCGGGACACTTAAAGAAGAAAAGTTGTTTGCTAAACTGAAGAAGTGTGAGTTTTGGCTGAATGCAGTTACATTTCTGGGGCATGTTGTCTCAAAGGAGGGCATTTCAGTGGACCCCGGGAAAGTGGAAGCAGTAGTGAACTGGTCAGCACCGAAAAATGTACATGAGATTAGGAGCTTCTTGGGATTGGCGGGATACTATCGCCGATTCATTGAGGGTTTTTCCAAGATAGCAGTTCCCCTCACCGCACTCACAAGGAAGAACAAGAAGTTTGAGTGGACGGAAAAATGTGAAGAAAGCTTTCAGAATTTGAAACAGAGACTAGTGACCGCCCCAGTTTTAACAGTTCCCACAGCGAGAGGTGGGTTTGTGGTATATAGTGATGCTTCAAGACTGGGCTTAGGGTGTGTATTAATGCAACATGGGAAAGTTATAGCCTATGCTTCACGGCAACTAAAGACACATGAACAAAATTACCCCACACATGATTTGGAGTTAGCAGCAGTTGTGTTTGCACTTAAAATTTGGAGGCATTATTTATATGGGGAAAAGTGTGAAATCTACACAGATCACAAAAGCTTAAAGTATTTCTTCACCCAAAAAGAATTGAATATGAGGCAGAGAAGATGGCTCGAGCTAATAAAGGATTATGATTGTAATATCAATTATCACCCAGGCAAAGCGAACGTCGTAGCTGACGCCTTGAGTAGGAAATCAATGAGTTCAGCAGTAGCATCCCTTACTACTCAACACCAGCTACTAATGGACTTAGAAAGGGCTGGTATTGAGATCATCACCAATGATACAAGTGCTTTCGTGGCTAGTTTAATAGTGCAACCAGATTTGTTAGAGAGAATCAAAGCAGCTCAGAAAGTAGATTCAGCATTGATAAAGCTAGTGGAGGAAGTTAAGAACGGGGACAAAGCTGATTTTAGCATTTCTGAAGATGGAGTTCTGAAGTTTAGGGACAGATTGTGTGTACCAGCAGATGATACACTAAAGAAGATAATTCTTGAGGAGGCACACCGCTCTTTATACACAGTTCATCCAGGGAGTACCAAGATGTATCGGGATTTGAGAGAGTCTTTTTGGTGGAACGGTATGAAGAGAGAAATTGCTAAGTTTGTAGAACAGTGCCTGACTTGTCAACAGGTGAAGGCAGAACATCAGAGACCAGCAGGGTTGTTACAGCCATTACAGATTCCGGAATGGAAGTGGGAGCATATATCCATGGATTTTGTGACAGGTTTACCAAGGGCTTTAAACGGACAAGATGCAATATGGGTAATCGTTGATCGCTTAACGAAGACTGCGCGTTTTGTGCCCATTAAAGTTTCTCATAAGTTGGAGAAACTAGCGGAGCTATACATACAAGAAATCGTGAGGTTACACGGGATACCAGTATCCATTGTATCAGATAGAGATCCTCGTTTCACCTCTAGATTTTGGAGAAGTTTGCAAGAGGCAATGGGTACTAAGTTGAATTTTAGTACGGCTTATCACCCTCAGACAGATGGACAATCCGAAAGGACTATTCAGATTTTAGAAGACATGTTGAGGGCATGTGTAATGGACTTTAAAGGAACTTGGATAAGACATTTACCATTGGTGGAATTTGCTTATAATAACAGTTTCCAGACTAGTATTGGGATGGCACCGTATGAAGCATTGTATGGCAGAAGATGTAGGTCTCCATTATATTGGGACGAAGTTGGTGAAAGAAAAATCTTGGGGCCAGAGATCATTCAGAGGACCACAGAAAAGATCGACATTATTCGAGCCAGAATTAAAGCAGCTCAGGGCCGACAAAAGAGCTATGCCGATAACCGCCGCCGTCCACTAGAGTTTGAGGTGGGAAATGAAGTATTCTTGAAGATAGCACCAATGAAAGGGGTTATGAGATTTGGAAGTAAGAGCAAGTTGAGCCCTAGATATATTGGGCCTTTTGAAATTCTTGAGCGGGTTGGACCATTGGCATATAAGTTAGCACTTCCTCCAAATCTGACGGGAGTGCATAATGTATTTCATGTATCCATGCTGAGGAAGTATATTCCCGATCCAACTCACATCATTCATTATGAGCCGCTACAGATTCAGGAAGATATGACATATATCGAAGAACCAGTGCGGATCTTAGAAAGGAAAGCACACAGGTTGCGGAATCGTAGCATCCCCATGGTTAAGGTTTTGTGGAGTAATCATACAAGTAGTGAAGCTTCCTGGGAACTCGAGGAGGAAATGCGAGAGAAATACCCACACATCTTCAACGAGGATTATGAACTCTTGTAGCAAATTCCGAGGACGGAATTTATTTTTAGGAGGGGAGGATGTAAGGCCCGCAGATGCAGCCCACAGCCCAGGCCACTCCAGCGTTGCAAGCCCAGCCCAGCCACCACAAAACGGCGTCGTTTCGCCCCAGGTATTTACTTCTCCGCCCTTCTCCTTTCTTCTTCTTTCTTTTCCTTTCCTTTCCTTTCTTCCCTTCGGCACCCGATAGTTCCAAGCCCCTGTTTTCCCTCGGTTTCCTTCCGATTTTCACTCAACCGTTTGCCACGTCCAGCGGTTGCATCAAATGGAGTTCCCTCCTCTCGCGGTTAGTTCACTTCACCGGTCTCTCTCTCTCTCTTTCTCTCTTCCTCTCTCTACGGAATACCCCTGTTTTTTTTGGGATTTTTTCTCTGCCGCCGATCTCCCCTGTTGCGGCCACCCACTTCTTGAATATTTGTTGGGGTACTACGGATCCATCAGCACCCAGAGACTCTCCCTCCTCCTTCGGCAAATTGTTTCTCTGGCGGGGTCTCTCCATTGTCGACTGCCCTGTTCTCATTCACACATTTCCGCGCCGGTAAGCTGATGATCTCTTCCTTGCTCTAAATTTCTTCCGTCATTATACGATTCCGTTTTGGGCTTCTGGTTTTAACGTTGATTGCTTGGGGGAAGAGATACTCTCGGGCCGATAGGCCATCATAGCAGAATGTAGGATTTTTGGTTTAACTTCTCTTCTCTTTGTTCCGTTGTGTTTTTCTTGTGGAGATTAGGGTAGTTACAACTCCAGATTTACACCCGCAATTTCTCCTCTTTTGGCAGTGCGTGACTCTCGGGTTTCAACACTACAAGTGAATTGAGGTATTTTATTTTTCAAGGCCTTTCTACTCTATAATGCATGCGAATAAGGGTAGGAGTTTCATGAGTATGTTCAGGAATTTTGGAAGGATTCAAAATTTTATGGCTGTGTTGTTTGGCTGGTTGGTTTTAATTAGGTAAAATGTTGTTTGGCTGGTTGGTTTTAATTGAGTAAAATGTTGTTTGGTTGGTTGGTTTTAATCCATGTGGCTGTTGTTTGGCTGGTTGGTTTTAATTGAGTAAAATGTTGTTTGGCTGGCTAGACCGATTGGTGGTGTTGAGGTCAATTATTTTGTTGCTAAATGATTTTTTTTTTTTTTTGGGTGACTGTCTCGTTGGGTTGTAAGCTGGAAATTTAGGAATAAATGTTCATGTGAGCGTGGGATAACAACCCGGATTGTTGGGGCTGGTCAGCACGTTATGGGTGTCGTTTGACTTGATAGTTGTAGCAAATTGTATCGCCTTAAGCTAGTGTAGTTTGAAGAAATGAGTGTTGCAAAATTTTTCAGATTTGGAAAGTTAGATTACCATTTTTTTTATACTTATAGATTGGGTTTGCTGGTCGTTAATGTTAAGTTCTTTTTTTAATAGGCGACGAGAATCTTAGAGATCGGATTCCAAATTTTGATAATTCGCTACAGGAGTCAGGTAAGCGGGGCTCCTATCCTAGATTTACATAAAAAGAAAATTTGTTTGAGGTTGGTTTTTATAAAATGTGCATGTTTTGTTTTTGAAGAAAAATGTGAAAAACAACCTCAGTATACGTTTTGTGCATTCGCCCATGAAAATTTATATGATAGAGAAATTTCTCTTTTGACATAAAATGTGTAGACATGAGCAATATTTGACATATTTCTGAACTATGCATAAGAGCGAACATTAATTTTGATGCTATCTTGTGCATGTAAAATAATATGTTTTGTTGTGTTTTTGGCTTGTATGGAAATGGATAAGAAAGTGAAAAACAAGTGGCTTAATATGATATGTTTACGGAAAAACCTTTGGCATACTTATCTGTTTGTCTTTATTTCTGAATATGTTTCGGATATGATTATATGGATTCACGTGATATGGTTGGTACCTCCATGATACAATATGATAGGAGTGCAATCACTTTGGAAACAAAGTGATCCTTTTTATGTGTTACTTTCCTATGTGCACACTCGGGGCTCCGAGAACGAATGAGGGAAAGTCTCACAATATGATACTGCCTGGTTTGGCCACCGGGGATAGCACAACCCTACCACGGGGGTTAAACATGGTATATGTTTGGAAATGGATGAGATGTTACAGTTATTTTTGCCAAAGTGTTTTGAGTATAAAAAAAAAAAGTTAGTTTTGGTGTATACTTCATGAAAAATAAAAGTTCGCTCAGCTTTTGGATGGTTCATAAGTTTTGGAATTGTTTACTTTGAATAAAAGTTTTTTTTTGTTTACATGCTTAAGGATTTTTATTAAAAATGCTCATGATTTACATACTAGTATAGGTGTTTTGCTTACTGAGTTGTGGATGAACTCACCCCTTATCTATATACATTTCAGATGAAGTGGAGGTCTCGCCTGAGGACTAAGGTTAATATATTGGGACCAGGATAGGCGGTCATGTTTGGGGTTGAAGTGAAGACAATATTTATTATTTTGTTGTCGCGTTATTTAGCATGTTTAGATTAAAGTGTTAGTAGGATTTTTGATGGGAAGTTTGTGGACCCTATGTGATGACACTATTTTATTCAATGTATGACCTTATGGATATTCAGGATTTAATTGTTCTTAAAATTTGGAGTTAGAAGAATTATATTGTGGATTTGATCAGATATATTTTTAGATAAAATTTGTAGATGAAAACAGGTCCAAGTCAAACAGGTTGATAATCAGGACCCCCTTACGGGTACGGGGTGTCACATTTTCCTATTTGGATTGGCCCTTAGTATTAGAACTTATCTTTCTATAAACCACGAATAGTGGGTTTTATTATTATTCTTATTATTTTTATTTTTTACATGCATTTAGTATTTTTAGAACACAAATATTATGTTTTCCAACTTGATGACTTAGAAATATGAAGACTTTTGTATTAAAAACAATTATAGTCGGAAACTTTTTTAAATCAATATAGGCTTTTACATTAAAAAAAAATTATGCCTTTAAACGGATTGTTTTTTAAAAAACTTTAATAAAATATATGTTTCTTACTAAAAGAAAAAAAAAAGTTATGCTTTTAAATTTAATTAAATATGAACTTTTAATTTTTTTTAAAAAAATGTCAAACATGGAAATCAGATTTCCAATTTTACAAAATCCAGATATATCTGAGCCAGAATCCAGGCCGAATTTGGATAATCGGGTCCAGGCTAGGTATATCTGGCTCTCGATCTAAAATTCGGATGCGCAACCCTAGTTACTTCTGATATGATCAATTCATCTATCTCAACCACTAATGCTATTCGGCTACATAATCTAGCCTTTTCCAATCCATTAAGCATGTGTTTTTTATGAGCCTAGTGAAAAATGTAAGACGGACTTTATTGGCTGACTAGCTAGTTGATACTTCAAAAAATATAAATCAAAAATTTTATGGGCCTTGGGGTTGCGGCTCCTTTGTGTCCCAAACTGCCACATCAATCCATTTATTAAAAAAAAGAAAAAAAATAAAGAAATGAAATATACAACCAGCAAAATTTGGAAATCAAATGTGAGGGAAAGGAAAACACGAAAAGAACTCCATGTTTTCGGTCTCCAAGCTCATCTCCAAGCTCGATTTCTCGCCCTCCAATTTCTTCCAGAAATTTTCCAAAGGTTCCTCAAGTACCATCCTGTCGATGAATTTGAATTTTTCTTTGAAAGCATTGGTATTTGTTATGGTGAAGTTAATGGATTTTTGCTTGCCAACAAGTTCTTTTTCTCCAAAGATGGGACTGTTATGAATGCGCTTGGTGCTCTTTCGGGATTTGGGTTTCCGTAGACTAGGTTGGGGAAGTTTTATAAGAGCACTCTCATTGGTTGGCTAAAAGTCATCTTTCAAAAAATATATTTTTGCACAAATATTAAAAAATAAATGTCATATTTGATCAAATATGGTAATAAAATGTATGAAAAAATGTTCAAAAAGTACATCTAGTAAATAGTAAAACTAAAATAATTGTCAACAAACTAAAATAATTGCCAAATTTGATAATTGTTTTAGTTTTTTGGATAAAGTTTTAATTTTACTATTCATTAGATGTATTTTTTGAACTTTTTTTCACACACTTTATTATCATATTTGATCAAATATAACACTTATTTTTTGATATTTGTACAAAAGTGTATTTTTTTAAAAAATACCTTTTAGCCAATCCAATGAGAGTGCTTAAGGACGATGTTTCAATTTTCAGTAAGTGTTTGGAAGAGTTGAAGACTAAGCTATGTGGGTTTAGTCTTTGTAGATTTTGATTAAGAAAGATGCTAGGGACCGGACAGGTTGATAGAAGCTAAAAAATTGTCCTCCAATAAAAACTTGACACTAGCGATTATAAGGAAAAAACATTGAACGTCACCACACAAAAACTCGCACAGTAGTCTCTCCCCTCCCATTGATCGTTCGGCCTCAGTCCAGATCTAGTTGATGCCGGCCACCGGAGATGCCATCGCCCCCACCTCCGGAACCGCCTCCCTCCGACGACCTCACTCCTGTGACGGCGACCCCATGCAGCATCCCACCTTTCCCACGCAGCCTTAAACCCAAATTCTCCGGTGGCCGACAGCGGTTGGGTCTGGATTGAGGCCGAACGACCAAGGGGGGGATGGTCTGGGTTGTGGACTAGCTCAATATTTTTTTTTTCTATTCTTGCTAACGTGTCAAGTATTCATTGGTAGGATGTTCTTTAACACTTATCAATCGGTCTGATGCCCAGGTTATTCCTTTGATTAATTTGTCGACTTATATTGAGGGAATTGTGGATGCTTGGTATGAGATCTATAAGAAAATCGCGTTCAATAATCGTTTTCCCTCTTCTTCCATTTTCAGCTACATTTTTTGTTTTTTTTTTATATAAATAAGTAGGCTGGGTCGGGGGCGCAAAAGGGCCACGACCCTGGAGTCCCATAGAGTTCTCGAAAATTTAAAAAAAAAAAAAAAGTTCACCAATCAGCATCATTGCACTTGTGCCATTATCGGATAATTGCAACCAATGCTAATTTAAAAACTAAGATATAGTAGCTAGTAAATTGTACCACTTTTGGTAGTAATAATCCAATACTGATACAACACAAAAGCTTATGGAATCAATCTGAATCGATATCAACATTCAATTCAACATTAATTTGTGTTGTTTAGGAGACTTGATTTTACAAAATGAATGAGTTTAAATAATTATTATTTGTACAAATTTAGGGCGTGCAATCTCTATAGACCTCATTTGAAAGAAAAATTAAAATTCACTAAAAAGAGTTTATGTTAATTTGATCTTTTGAAGACTTATATAAAATTAAGAAATCAAAAGATGAACCAACTACTAGTTTATCTGAATTAATGTAGCAGTAAATATTAACATCTATGATTTTGTTTGCTAGGAGAGATTTATTTAAGACTTAGATGATCAAGTAATAACAGATAAACTCTTATTGGCGGGAAGGAACTGGAAACCAGGCGGATTGTAACACTTCGGCCCAGCGCCGAACCACTTTCTTAATTTTTTTGATTTTACATGTATGAAAAGCCCATTTGTGATTTGCCAGTTCTTCTATATATATATATATATATATATATAATATATAGACTATGCGCTGAAAATTTTATTTTTCCTCAGATAACGATTTTAAACTAATTATTTATTCTTATTTCATTTTATTTTTGGGCTTTCCATGTTAGTTAATTTCTTTAAATATATTTGGATTCGATTGAAAAGCCCATCATCAAAAATCAGTAGAAGTAAGATTTTCTTAAAGTATAAATTGAGGCCCTAGTTATTTATGAGATTCCATTCCTTGTTTTTTTTTTTTTTTTGAAATGTTTGTTTTAATCATGTTAGGGTTAGAACTCTAGAGTCTCAGTTCTCTTTAAAAATTCTTGAACCCACGGCTCCATCACATGCACGTTGATCTGATGATCTCCTCTTTCTTGTTCATTAGGGTTTCCAACAGCACCCATAGATATTTAGATAACATAGTTCTGGATAACATGCGTTTGATTAATGTTGATGCCAGATGCGGAGCTTTTGGAAATATGGATTGGCCCTTAGTATAGTATGATTACTTATCTTTCTATAAAGCACGAATTACAAATCTAAATTAAAGTTATGTTATTCTAATTTTTCATCTAATTATTATCCAAACATAAAAATGAAAGACAAACGTTTTATAAATATCCAAACAAAAATTTATTTTAAAGAATTATTCTATATTTAAACATCTTTTCAACTCTCCCTATTCACTTAATTCATATATAAATCCCAATACAAAATTTATTTTTAATATAAATAAATACTTTTGCTTTCATTTCGAGAAATATTTAAACAATATATCTAAAAATATTCTCATTTTTTTTTCTAACCAATGTATTAATTGATTAATATAATTCGATCCATAGGTAACTGCATTAATTAGTAATATTATTATTACATACCCGTTGGTTTATTTAGTAGCTAGTCTCGTGATCATAAGATTTATGCAATGAAGTATTATACATATCTATGTATACATATATATGTGTATGTATATATATAATATATTATATATATGTATAATGCTATATTTACAATATTATCTTTGTACGTACGGACCCATGAATATATGTTAATAATCCGTTTATCTCTTGACTTTCTTTTCAAAAATAAAACAATTTTTTTCTTGAAAGGAAAAAACATATTCATTAATCAATAAGAATCATTACACCTTTGGTCTATAGAAATAACAAAATATATATTCGTTGAATAAGACTTTTTCTTCATTTCACCTTCTTGCATAATGAGTTTCTGCATGAGGGGGGCCCTTTTAGTATTCAATTTTCAGTCTCTGATAATCATCTTTTGAAGGTTAAGAATTGTATTGTTGATACTGGTTGGGATATTCAATTATTGGAAAGACTTGTAGGTATTCAAAAAACTTCTGATTTGTGCCAATTGTTATCTAGGAGAAAGAATTAGGAGGATGTTTTACTTTGGCTAAATGATGATTCTGACAAGTTTTTCACTTATAATGTTAGGGATTGTATTAGGATTTGGGCCCCTCCATTATTTTGGGCTAATTGGATTTGGCATTCCACTCTTCTTAAAAGAATTTCTATCATGATGTGGAAACCTTTTAATAATTGCTTTAGTGTTTATGAGAAGATCAAATTAATTTTATGACCTCAAAATGTAATTGTTGTTCTTTGGATCAATTTGAGGATTTAAACCATGTGCTTTGTACTGGTAATGTAGCTAGGCAGATTTGGCTAAGGGCTGCCACTTAGCTTGGTGTGCATTTGGGTACCTTCCATACGTGGAAAGATCAGGTTTCTTATTGGTTTCGCCGTGCCACAAAGTCTTCTTAGTTTCGTATTATTTTTGGTATCCTTCATTCTATTGTTTCTTGGCAACTTTGGAATCATTGGTATAAAGCTCGTTATGAAGATAATGTTGATTCTGTTGACTCTACTTGGCATAGTATTAAATTCTAGATTCGTAACTCATAGCAACTTCTCATGAAAGTTAATCAAATCTCTGTTAGAATATCGCTATCTTAAATCATATGGACGTTAAATTGTTGCTCCTTATTAGAGAAAATCATGCTACAGCACAACACTGCACATCAAAAAGAAACTGCCCAGGCACAGCTGACAACACTTTGCTCCACGACCTGTCAAGGACCAAGATAGCTAAGCATACACCAACATTTCTGAAAGCTACTTTGGATAGACTCTATTCTCTGATATACACTAGCATGTCAGAGTGATCCCAATATTTTGTCTTGTATTTATTCTCCAGCAATGTTTGTGGTTCCGAAGCTATGTCTTGTATCTTTCCTTTGCTTTTTTTCATATAAATAGGACCTAATGGTCACCGTATTCAAGGTAACAAATACACACACAGCTATACTCTGTAAAGCAACACTTTATCCAAGAGGAATTCATTCAAACACGTTACTTGCTTCTGAATTGTTTTCTTCAATACTCTTAAACTTAAAAAGGCTTGTCTGGTGAGGTGGATACGACCTCAACAGAGATGAGTGAAACTCAATACGGATGGAAGTAATTTGGGTAACCTCGGTCCTTCTGGTGCTGTAGGTGTTATTTGGGATAGTGTTGGTAGGCCGATTTATTTGGGTCCTTTTTTGATACCTGGATTTTGGTTTTCCTGTCTAATTGTACTCTCAGGTATCTAGTTATAATCACGAATTTCTTCCGCTACAAGTGAGAGTTTGTTAATAAATTTGGGAGGGATCATTTTTAAATATGTGGTCATAGCTCTTCACTATATAAAAAAAAAAGTTGCTACATGAGCCTGCTTATTAGCTTCTCGTCTCACATAGCTCCTGAAAGCATAAAAATAAAACCGTTTGTGATGCCGGATGCAGGGCCTTTTCCTATATGGATTGGCCTGTAGTAGCATTAGTACTTACTTTTCAATAAACCACAAATAACGATTTATATATGATCATTTTGGTCAATTCGTCTATCTCAACCCCTAATGGCTAATATCGTTTGACTACAGAATGGGCCTTTTCAAATCCATTAAGTCGTGTGTGTTATATGGGCCTAGTGAAAAAAGTAAAACAGACTTTATTGGCCCAAAAATTGGCTTGTTTAGAGTGTGTGTACTGTGTACGGTACGTAAGAACTACTTAGTTGGTATTAAAATAAATAAATAAAAAGTATCCACCATTGTTGCACTCCCGCCATTATTAGATAATTGTCAAGATTTTTTTGGGCAAAGAAATGGGACTCCGTGTTTATGAATGATTCTAATTTTAAAATTACTCTAACTTATAACGGATAGATATCGTGATAATAAGCAAGACGTTTGAGATTTGCACATATTCAACAAAAAAACCATCGCAAACATCAAAATAGATTAAAAAAATAAAACAAACTAACCAATCTAACAAGCCTGTAAACAAATCAAGTATCAAAATCGACCACTGTTGCAAACTAGTCACCGAGACACTCAGGTGAGGCTCAGCAGTTGCCATCAGATCAGAGGGTTTTCGCAAACCCTAGCAGAGCTCTTAGAAGGAAAATGTCACGTTAGCAAATCAGGCAAAAGTAGGATAATTGCAACGAATGCTAATTCAAAAACTAAGATATAATAGTTGATAAAATGTACCATTTTTTTGTAGTAATAATCCAATATTGATACAACACAAAAATCTCTGGAATCAATTTGAATCGATATCAACATTCAATTCAATATTAATTTGTGGTCATTAGGGGACTTAATTTATCAAGATGAATGAGTTTAAATAAATTATTTGTACGAATTTAAGGCACACAAGCTCTCTACAACTCATTTGAAAAAAATAAAAATTCATGAAAAAAGAATTTATAATATTTTATTTTTTAAGCTAATATAAAATTAAGAAAAATTTTATTTTGAAGACTAGGTGTAAAGCATATCCTTTATTTTATTGACATAATAAGATTTAATTTATTAAAAATATTAAAAATTAAAATCTTTCACAAACCAAGTGTTACTTACCATGTTGATGGTAATGATCAGTTTAACAGGGAGGATAAAACGCTTTAATTTCCCCTCGTGTGGTGCAAGAAAGAAATTTATTTTTATATAATTCATGATTTGTAATTAAAATACTTCTTAAAATGCTAATAACCACAAATGCTATGTTTACATTTATTATATTATCTTTACTATCTCAAAATACAGCTTTAGGTTCATGGGCCATATTTTTATTATTTGTAAAACATAGCAAAGGAAATTAAATGAAATGACAGCATTTTTGGTTTTTTGGTTATTTTCAAGTTCATCGGCCATTTGCTGTACGTAGAAGATCAGCAAAAGGGCAGGGAATTCGACAGTTGATGATCGGAATATGGCAGTTGATAATGAGAAGAAGAAATAGAAAAATAATAAATTAGAAGTATGATCTATCTACAGTATCTATCAAATTTGATCTTATTTTCGAAGTTATTGTGGTTAAAGTCAGATTTTTTTTAGTTCACCTAATTCATTGCAGCTATTTTTCTTATATAATAATTAGTCTCGTTTGGATTCTGAAATGAGATGAAATGAGTTATGAGTCGTAATAAAATGAATGATTAAGATGAATTCAATAATTTAATGAGTAATTGAGATGAGTTAAAAGTACGAAATGAGTTGTGAATAGTAAAATTGAGTTGATGTAAGATGAATTTAGCAGCAGACCATTCGTTTGCTAGCAAAGCGAAAAACGCTCTAGTGATTTGAGGTGTTCAATTTTGGGAGTTCTGAATTTTTTGAGGTTTCTTTAATTGTTTTTTTTTCCACTAGGATTAGCCCATGTCGGCGCCCTCTGCCTCTCTGATGGCTTTGCCATCGGCAGGGCCTGCCATTCCCAGTGGTTCGGTTTTGGCTTCTTATGCTCAAGCGATGGCAAAGACCGGCAGATTTTTTTACTTTTAAATTGCCTTATGTGCGGTTTCTAGTACAATGATGAACTGGATTTTATTTTCACACAACTGTTTCGCAGTTTGCTTTTGTTATGAAGTTTATGCGTGCTCAGCTCACGAGCTCGAGCATTGGTACAAGTCTTCCCTCTCGGCAGTAAAGAACATGACTACGGATTCGCCAATCTCAAGTGTAAGCAATGATTTCCTAGTAATTTAATTAAAATGTGTAATTACTGGCTGGGGATCATGAAGAACTCAACACTCGCATAAGGTGGTTTCTAATTGGAGAAGAAGGAACTAAAGAAGATATACAAAAATTAGTGAATGAAAAGCCGCAAGATCCCATAAATTTGTTGTATTCCTTCAAAGTTGTCGACACAATAGTAGTTAGTGATTATGGGATATCGATTCTGAAGGTCTTGGAGAAATTAAAGGACTAGAAGAAAAAAAAAATATGCTAAGTTAAAAATTCGTTCAAAAAGATTATTTGGAATAAATTATACAAAAATCAGCCTCGGTCCCTGTTTTATTTTTACAGATAAGATGAGATAAGATAAGATAAAAAAAATATTGTTATAAGATATTTTTTTAATATTAATTTTGTATAGATATTTGAAAAAGTGGTATAAGAATTTGAAAAAATTGAATTTTTTATTATATTCTATATGAAGATTTAAAAAAATGTAACAATGAATTTGAGATATTTTGAAATATTTTTAAAATTTTTGATCTCATCTTCCAAAACAAATAAAGAAAACTTTTCTTTTTTTTTTTTACAAAATTTAAAATAAAAATAAAAAATAAACTTTTAGCTAATTGGTTGATGATGTTTTAATGAATTTAACGTGGAAGATAAGCGCTCTGATCATCTTTTAGAGGACAAAAATTGGAGTGAATGACGGGAAAGATTCTCCTCGTGTGTTGTAAGAAAGAAATTCATATGCTGAATTCCCATGGAAGCAGTTGCCTACGTTACATCATAGACCGAGAGTATTAACTTATAATATAGTTCGCAATCCGAAATCATGAGCAATAAAACTCGATAAAATTTAGGAAATTTAATTACTATTATATAATATATGAACTAGCTAAATAAGTTGGCATCAAGCCATAAAACATTCTGAAGAAAATATGGAAGATGATCACACCACACAGCAATCTCAGATGCATTCCAAGCATTTCTAACCAAAGCATAAGCGGTGGAATTCTCTATTCGATTAACATGTTGAATATAAACATGACCTAACAATGATTATCTTATTTCGCCGTATAGATGACTTGATTTTGACTAGTAAAGTGATTTAAATATTATGAAAATATATAAAAGGAATTTATTAATTAACATATTTTTATGTGATTTATTAAATTTAAGTCAAATTCATATAAAAATTTGAGATAAATTAAGATGAAACATACTCTAAATCCAAACAAGACTTTATTTTATGATAAAAATTATTTTATTTCGCATCAAATCAAATCATCGCATTTTCTAGATTTACTTTTTATATAATGCGTTATGATTAAAATATCTCTCTTTTAAATAATAATATAATTAACAACTTTGAATTAATAATGCTGGATCTTACATATACATAAGAGCAAATCACGGGCATCTATATTGGAGGTCATGTGCATGGGGTCTCCAATACATTAACATTTCAAGAGCCACGTAGAAAATGGAGCTTAAACTTTTGAAAAAAATATGTTGACACAGACCAACAAATCTGCGAGTATTTCGGTGGCCTTTAAACATGGGCTTCTTTCTCATCTTCCACATCTTTGTCTCTTTCTTTTTCCAAAGGTTAGCATGTTAATAACCATATCACTCTCACCTATCTGTCCCTTTGGTTGTAAAATCTCTCACTTTTAGGCACTTCTTCTTTGACTATTTAATGCACTTTCTGGGTGCTTCTTCCACTGCAAAAAAACAACATGGCACTACTCTCTTTTTGTTTTGTGGTTTTCTTTTCTCTCTGCAATGGCTCTGCTTCTGCAGCCATTACTGATCTACATCTTGATGGTAAACAACTTACTTTTTCATCACCTTGTTCGATCTCTTGCATTATTTATTTGTTTTTTGCTGCAATTTAAAATTAGTCGTGGGCATATTTATGTCTTCGGAGAAAGCGATGCTGCTATTTTTCAGGGCAAAATCTACTTCATTATACAATTAGTAAAACAAGAAAAAGACAGAAACCTCGAACCATTATAATTAAGAAGATTAAATATTTATCCATAAACATTGTGCTTTCATGTGTAGTTTCAGCCAATTATGGGTATGATTTTTTGTTTTTTTGAACAGAACTTCTCCCAAATGGCAACTTTGAAGAATACCAGAGAAATCAAACTTGCAGAAGACAGTGATCAAACGAAAATACTCGCTCCCAAAATGGGAAATCAATGGCTTGGTGGAGTACGTCTCCGGTGGGCCTCAATCAGGCGGCTTCTTCTTCGCCGTTCCTCGTGGGGTTCACGCCGTTAAACTAGGGAATGAGGCTTCCATCTCTCAAGGCGTGAAAGTCAATCTAGGCTCTATTTACTCCGTTACGTTTGGGGCATCAAGAACTTGTGCTCAAGACGAAGTGCTGAGGGTTTCAGTCCCTGGTCAGTCAACAGACCTCTCTATTCAGACCCCTTTTAGCAGTGATGGAGGTGACACTTATGCCTTCGCTTTCAAGGCAACTTCTAAGGTTGTCAAGATAACATTTCACAACCCTGGGATTCAGGAGGACCCCACTTGTGGACCCCTCTTGGATGCCATTGCAATCAAGGAGTCGCTGCCCCTAGTATGGCACCAGAGGTACTTTGCTTTTGTCCGTACGATCTTTCGTTTCATTCCCTTATACTTTGGGTTGAATTTAGATAAGTTAAACTTTTAGTAAACAATGATAAGTTGAGAAGATATAATAGATTTTATGAAATTTATTTAAGATGTATTTAGATATATTTAAATATTAAGATAGATTTATATATATATTTATAAAAAGTTAAAAAAAATTATAAATCTTACATATAAATTATTTTTAAATAGAGATCAATTTAATAATTAAATATTTAAATATTAGATTCAATTTAAAACTAAACCGATCTCAATTAAATCTAAATTCCAAAGAAAGTCTCAATCTCTGATCTAGATTTTAGATTTTGGGTTACATATTTCGACCGTGCTCATGTCTATGCATGCAGGCAACATCGTGAAAAATGGAGGCTTTGAAATAGGCCCTCACGTGTTCAAGAACTTCTCAACCGGGATCCTCCTACCTCCAAAGCAACTTGATCTAATCTCCCCACTCCCTGGTTGGATCATCGAGTCACTCAAACCGGTGAAATACATCGACAAAAAGCACTTCTACATTTCCTCAGGACTCGCCGCAATTGAACTTGTGAGGATGAAATATTCCAAGTAAGGTCCAAGCCTATTTGGTAGTGCACTAGAAGACAAGAATGAAAAAGAGTTAAGTGGATCAGATCAACATGGGGGACAGGCCATAAAGACAAGCAACTAACACACGTAAGAAATAATATCAAGACCAAAGCTTCTATATAAAAAGGCAACCATCAGAATATAAAAATATGAATCGATCGATGACTCTCTGGCTGAACAATAATTCCTCTCTTCTCTCGGATCGGTACGTGCATGCACAGGAATCTTGGAAGGGGCACGCCGTAGCGTGCCCCATGGCTCACGGTGCCCCGCCGTGAGCCCTGTGGTGCCATCGGCGGTCCCCATTTGGACCGTCGGAGGTTTCTGTTTCCGGTGGACGAATGACCGGCCGGTCACGCCACAGGAAGCTATCTCCCCGGCAACTCATTGGGCGGTTTCCTCGAACTGGGCGCCTACCGGGTGATGGATGGAATCGCCGGCGACCACCAGATGGATCGTCGGCAGTTTTTGTCCGGGACTGCAGTGTCCCTTCGGGCGAAAAGCTTCCCACCAGCGACCACCGAGTAACCAAGGCCTGAACACGGCATCGCCATGCCCAGTGAAACGCAGCGGGCGCCCACTAATTCGTGGTGCCCTGCCACGTGTCCCAACACCCTGCCACCATGGCGGGCCCATGAAAGGAGTCACGGGCGTACTCCCGAGTCCATCTCGAGAGCACGCCGAACACAGCACAAGCTCACAGCTTCCCGCCGTGAGCTCCGTAGGCCTGTCGGCGGTCACGGCCATGACCACCGGCTATTTCTGTCTCCGTCAACATGGGTGCCGGCCACCCGTTCACCAAAGACACTTCGCTCAAAGTTTTTACTCAAAACGGTGGGAGTGGCGTAGCCTAGCCCCTCAACTGCCCGGATTGACTGTCGACGGCTACCATCGAGATCGCCGGCATCCTCTGCCATCGGGGCCACCGTCCACCTGCCAAGGTGCTTAGTTGCTGGAATTCCTCCACATGGGCAGCCTCACCCAACTCGCCCGCCGGCAGAGTGAGCTTGCCGTGCATGCTTGCCACCCAGCTCGCCATGCACCGTGCTCGCTCAACCACCAAGCTCACCACTCACCTCTCGGATAGATCACCCATGTCCCAAGCAGCACGGACACACACTCTCGCCAACCTCACGGCCCGCCAGTTCACCCTTCTCCTTCACAGCTCGCCTCCTCGCCTTTTCTCCCTCATCTCACGAGTACCATGCATAACCCGCTAACGAACTCTCCCTCAACTCGCCAACTTCACGGCGCTCGCCCAATACACATTCATTTATAAAAACAACTTACCATTTGCTTACTCGTAACCACTATTCGGTCACTGCATGGGCTCAGATCTCCCCTTGCATGCCTACAGCTCACATATGGATCACCATACTCGCCACAGCTCATCATATTCACACAGCTCGCCAAAATTGTGCTCGAACCATAACTTTTCTGCTCACACTCCCACCAGCTCGACAATCATGCTCGCTTAAATTAAAAAAAAAAAAAAACAAGTCACTCTCCAACTTATCTCGCCCATCTCCCTTGCGACAATAGGGACTCACCATGCATGTTCGCCGGACACATATAGGCTGTATTCCTAGCTCATATGACTCGCCTCCTTTGTTTAGAAATTCAGGGATTTACATACAGCAAGTCTCCCATGTGAGATTCGCCTATTTTCTATTTTATTTTGACACGTCACTCGTCACCTTAGATTATGATAATTAAAAATGCAGTGATACTACGAAATCGATTTTGACAAATTTTATATTCTAACTGTACACATGCAAAGTCGGATTCAGCCCTCAGACTCAGTGACACGAAAAATCATATTTCTATTAATAAAATTTTTTTGCAGCGCAAAGTTGACGCACCCGTTCCATGGTGACACCAGCTCCGTGCTCGTCATACGGGATTAGGTTTAGTCGCGGGTTCATCCGGCCACCCATGACCAGCTCAACAATTCGTTCGTCAAGGGCTCGAGGCTTGAGGTCTAGCACCCAAGCTCACTCGTCAAGTCCTTACATCCATGATAGGCTCGAGGCTTGCGATCCGCCTACCAAGCACACTCGACAAGCCTCATCTTGGATGCTTGCGAATCGCGGGGTTGAATTTCGGGTCTAGGCTTGCACATAAACCCTCGCACACTTGGTTTCCCGCCAATGACCGCTTGTGGATTGCGGGGTCATAAATCCTCACACCTTACGGCATTTTCTTGATAAAATATATATTGCATGTTTTTATTACCTCAGGCTCGGAAGACGAACTACCAACTTCTTGATTTTCGGATACTTTAGAATTCCCACCAAAGTGTCTTTGGTAAGAATTCGCGGGATTCTGTGAGGGTGAAATATCCCAAGTAGGGCCTAAGCCTATTTGGTAGTGCACTAGAAGACAAGAGTGAAAGGGAGTTGAGTGGATCAGATCAACATGGGGGACAGGCCATAAAGACAAGCAATTGACACACGCAACAAATAATATCTAGACCAAATCTTCTATATAAAAAGGCAACCATCAGAATATAAAACTCTCGATCGATATCTCTCTGGTTGGACGACAATTCCTCCCTTCTCTCAAATCACCTGTTTCGTCTTTTCAGATGAATCCAATAGCTCATACCAGTAGAATTATGTATATTATTCATTTACAGTAAGAGCCCTGAGAAACTGTTAAAATATTCATTATAGTGGATTCCCTTCCCCAAACCCTCGTGGACGTAGGACTTACGCCGAACCACATAAATACTGTGTTTCTATATTTATTTATCTGTTATCCGCATACGTATGGCTGCACCGGAGTCTCACCGAGGGCGCCAAACGACACCCATCGAAACCCAACTCGCTCCAGTGGGCTGGGAATGATTTATTTTTCTGCCCTAGTCTATTAACCGATTTTATGATATCAACAGAACTGGTTGCAGGGAGAGAGAGTGCCATTGCCCAAATCATAAGAACAGTTCTTGACAAGTTTTACAACCTCACATTTACCATTGGAGACGCTAAGAATGTCTGCCATGGTGATATGATGGTTGAAGCCTTTGCCACCAAGGAAACTTTAAAAGTACCATATGTATCTAAAGGAAAATGAGGGTTTAAAACTGCAAGTTTCAAGTTCCAAGCAATCTCAGCTTGAACAAGGATAACATTTTCAGTGCCTATTATCATACAAAGCTTCATGACTATGGTCATATTTGTGGCCCTTTCTTGGATGATGTTAGGATATCTCCTGTCTATTAATCCCAAGTAATGTCATCTCTTGAATAAGTTTTTTGAGTGGCAAAGTTTGCACATCCTTACGTGGAAACAGGGGTTCAATTGTAATTTTTCTTCCTTTTATGGATAACGTCTTTAGAGATAGGTGATCATGTGAGTCATAAGGAGTAGATTATTTTTGTATTTGCGAATTATATACAGTGATTTATATTCAAATTTGTTTTTTTCAATATTTGGGATTCTTTACAGAGTTCTAAAAATTATAATAATAATATATTTAGTTGCATAATGCGTAAATATCACGCAAATATTTTTAAAAAATAAAGGTCTGTTACTAAATTTTTTTTTTTTTTTTATGAATCTCATACTTATTTACTTCTTTTAAAAATATTTATAACATTTACATATTTTAAGATTGTAAATATTATTTATCATAAATTATAAATTATTATGTCCTTATGATACTGTTCATTAAAGTTATGTAATGTTTCCTTCTACGTCAGTGACTCAGGTCAGTCAAGAGCTTGCACTGTACCCTATAAATCTTAAGCCCAATTATCTATCAGTTATAATCGATAGCATGGTATACGATCACATTTTCAAACTTTTTCCAATCCAATTTGGTCAAAGACAAGAATCATGATTGTGATCCAACATGCATGCCCTGTACCTTGGATTTAAAATTTATGGTATTTTGTTTCATGTTATAAGTTGAACAACAAGGTAAAAATAGTCATTGGTTTCTAAGTTTCTAACTACTAAAATTATTCTATTCTCTTGTTTAGAATACATTATGATCTCTGTTATTTAAATAGTAAAATATGATTCGTAATATTTAAAATTTATTTATTAAATGAAATTATGTCATATTAATACTTTATTAATGTGTAGTCTATACACCCATTTGAAAGTATCATTTTTCTCATTACTATTCTAGCTCTTTTAAGAAAGAAAAAATATATATGTAATCGTAAATTGAGATATTGTCGAATAATCGTTTTAAAAAAAAAAAAGAAAAAACTATGTCTCATATGAAAAAAAAGTTGATTTTTTTTTATTTTATAGTTGGTCTCATTATTTTTCAATACGATTATGCAATAATTATATATTCACGATTGTATATAAAACTAATCTTTAAAAAAAAATTTAAAATGTAATTGATGGGAACTTGCAACATAGACAACGATTTTCAGATCATCTTTATCGATCCTCGTTTATTGATCATCATTATCCTTTTTTACAAGCCTCTTTTATCCAAGACCGTAACGTATTACAAAACATACATCCAGCCCAAACTCAAGGCCCCAAAGCCTAAAGGCAGCCCATTCAGCATCGAACATGATGCTTACAGCTATCTTTTTTTCCCATTCAAGTTGCTCATTCAACATCGAACATGATGCTTACAGATAAAAAGGAAAAAAAGATAGCTGTAAGCATCATGTTCGATGCTGAATGGGCTGCCTTTAGGCTTTGAGGCCTTGAGTTTGGGCTGGATATATGTCACGTATAGTTAGAAAAGTACTTAATGGATGAGCTTTGGGGCCTTGACATTTTTTTTTTGAGCAAAGACCGTAACGTACTTATGGATGAGCTAAGATTTATGAGGTTTATTTTCCTGTTTTCATCAAATTATTTGAATCGCAATGCCAATTAGCTAATAGAGAAAAATGCTATTTTGTCCCATATTCTCTTTCTTAAATTTGATTACTCACGTATTTTAATTTGTATTTCTTAATAATTAGAAAAGTGAATACTAATGTATTTATATATTTTTTAAAAATAATATTTAAGAAATGTACGTGCACTAAGAGGCACGACCTATAACGTTACATACTAGACGATTGACCAAATAGCAGGATGCACTAATAAATTGTGCGTACATATAAAAATAAATAAATACAAATGTGATTTAGCGAGGTTTATAGCCTATAGCTATTTTAATTTTATACTTGTCAGTTTAATTATATATATAAATATTACAATATATCTCATATTTTACGCAAACGATAGCACTGATAATTTTAAGTGAACGCAGATTATACTTAGATTAAATGATATAGCTAGGCCAGGTACAATGTATTAGTCTGTTTTCATTTTTTATTTGATTTTTTAAAAATATTATTTTAGCATATTTACAAACAATATTAAAGATAAATATTAAAATTAAACATCAAACAAACGTTAATTGATATAGATATGACATAATAAATAAAATATATCATTTTTATTTTTTTTTAATTTTAAATTTATTTTTTTGTTTATCAATTTATAGATATTATATCGCACACAATATATATCATCATAAATTATTAATTGATATTTATTCAACATTTATCCTCGATGTTTGCCCCTAATATTTTTACATACTTAGTAACTTAATACATATTTGATAACGACAAGTTAAGTATACTAAAAAAATAATAATGAGGTTAATTGCCATAATTAAATGGGAAAATTGGTCAAACCCATCTACCAATAAACGACGCTACTACACTATGACGCATAGTAATGCGTCATTACTATACCAGTACTAAACGACAGGGTCGTTGGACAATCCGTCAAACTTATTTATTTATTTATTATTTTCCTTTTTTAATAAGCAAGAAATGACATGGCGATTGGAATGGGTGACCTACGTATAAGACACCTAAATGCTCTTATAAATATTAAACAGTATTATGTGAGTGTCAGCTCTCTGTATGTGGAGGAGAGAATAATGAATTGGGTAGCATATATATTTATAGTTAATTTCAAAAACCTCCCCAAGGTTTAGCCGAATGTCAAGCTCTACCCTCAAAATCAGAAAATCTTCACATTCACTCCCTCATTGATTTCGCTTTTTCTATTTATTTTATTTATGTTTATTTCACAGTCATTTTTGTTTATTTTGATACTAAAAATATGCCAGCACTTTGCCGTGCGTTGAGATTTGTATATTTTAAATTGGAAAATAATTTTTTCCCACTAATTTAGATATTTAAATTTGACATTTTATGTATTTTAATTTTTTTTTAATTTTTGTGCTTAATAATTAAGAAAATAATTTTTTATATATTAATATTTTTTAATATTTTTTAAAAATATTTTAAAATAATAAAAAAATTAAAAAAATATAGCAAAATATTTTTGTCTAGCGGTCATTTTGATCGATAAGTTTCAATCAACACGTTAGCATCGTCTTTTTAAACTTGCATTTAATATTATTTTATAATTTATAAAAAAATATAATAATCAATAATAAAAAATTCAACACGTCAAGTCAATATTTGGTATCTTCGTAAAATTTATTCCGTTCTCACACGAGACAAGTCGGAGAAACAAAGATTTTATATTTTTTGGGACCTGTAAGAACTTGGGACATCATCTCATAATAAAACAATAGTTAGAATACTTACTTGAGCCATGATTAATCAAATATTCGTAAAAATAATTTCTTCTTGATTGTGAACTCTCGTATATTAAAATATGGAGTGTATAAGAGAAAGATTTTCAATCTATCTTTTATAATAAGTGTTATTTTCTTCTATCAAAAAATATAATTTTTAGTATTTAAATAAGTAGTATTTTTATTTTTAATTATCTAGAATTTAATATAAATATAAAATTATTAAATAAATATATATAATATATTTAAAAAGATGTGATACATAAATCATCCTGAAGTCCCATACAAGAAAACGTGTTCTTTCGATTTCTTATCATCAAAAGATCCGTGTGACATCGATGCATTACACGAGCCCAGGATTTAACCGAAAAAGACATTGTGTTTGCACGGTCTGTTGAGTCCGAGATTTAACTGGACAATAGACATTTTGCATTTCGCAGCATTTCAGTTACCTATCTAATTGTGTGTGTTATGTCTACATATTTCCTTCCAAAAAAAAAAAATGTTGTTTCTATTAGAAAGATTTGTTTGTTGCGATTGTCATGTCTCCCCTCAAAATAAGATGAGTGATTTATTAGATAAAGATCTCTGCTTGTCTCATTGTGGAAATGACATGATGCATAATAGTTGAATATGAATCTGTGCCCAACCCAAAAGGTGCTTAAACAGATTTTGTCAAATCTATGGACGACCAATGACTCTAAACATTAAGGATAATGCAACCCAAATAAGTTGGAATTTCACACTGTGTATAGTTTAATTACTTGATACATTGATTCAATCAAGCTGGAGTCGGTTAGACTAATGGTAAGGCACCGTGGCATTGCATGATCCGATTCAAAGCTGGTTTCAGAAATTGCAATGAGCAATTTCTGTGTAAACTTCAGTTTTTTTTATATGAAATTGCTGAATGATTAATTTATGCTTGTTCACATGTAATTAACAGATTGTTCGTATTATAAAGTTGAATAAGCAAATGTGTCTGTTTCTTTTTCTTTGCTTTTCTTTTCTTTTGGGGCTGGGATGGAGGAGGGTTGGGGCTTCAGTTTTCTTAGACCTTTAACAATGGCTTTCAGTTTTTACAAATGTGAGCGTCACACTATAATTTTTCTTAAAAAATTTGTCTACAGGGCACTCCACTCATCGGGCTGAACTTTTTTGCTTGTCTTTTTGGTCTTTATTATTATAAAACTCTCCCCGAGTCTTCGTCGTCGTCTCTTCCTCACACGCATTCTGCATTCAGTCATGGAGGTTGCAAACGGAGAGCCGGTTGAGATATTCAAGGCGAGGACGGACAAGAGGGAGTACAGAAGGATCGTCCTCAAGAACTCCCTTGAGGTCCTACTCATCAGCGATCCCGATACCGATAAGGCAATCCGGTCTTTCTTTTTTGTTTGTTTTTTTTTTTCTTTTTTTCTTGGTGTTGTTTACGATCAGCTGGTTATAATCTCTTTCTGATTTTATAGTCTCGGTTATAATTTCTAAGGCTTATCTCTGTGTTCGTCAGCTGGTTTTCATTTTCATCTTTCTTTTTCCAGTGTGCTGCTACCATGGCTGTCAGGGTGGGATACTTCAGCGACCCCGAAGGCCTTCCGGGCCTCGCCCATTTTCTGGGTAAGTGTTTCTGTTTTTTGAGATATTATAATATAGTATTATAGTTCTATGCATTCTATATTCAATTGCATATATTTGTCTGTTTTACCGTTAGTTTCGGTGCTACTTACTGTACTGCAAATTTGCGTTGTGGCTCTGTAATTCTATGCTGTGGCGTTGCTCGTAGCTTCTGATGTGAAGTTGAAGATGATGAACTCGACCAACATGTGCACAGTGCTCTGTTTTGAGTATATGTCACTTACTATAGAAGGATTTTGTTTATATACGGATTAACTTGGCAAACATTGAAATTTTGATTTTTTTTTTCTTTATTATTTGCAGAGCATATGCTGTTTTATGCTAGTGAGAAATACCCATTGGAAGATAGTTACTCCAAGTACATTGCAGAGGTACTTACCATTCATAATTTGGAGGATACCTATGCCTTCTTGAAACTTATTACTGCCGTGAATCCCATTTTTGTTTCTTCTGTTTTCCATTTTTTTTTGTTTTATTAACAGTCAACAAATGTTAAGAGCAAGCAGTGAAAAATAAGAAAATACAAAAGCGTAAACAGGGGGCGAAAACTCAGATATTCTTTTTTACACGAGGACCAGTCTAGGAATGCCTCTTCTACAAAGAAGGTTGATGAAATTCTGAGGCATTTTTGGAATTTTGAGAGTGAAGCTATTTCCTATTTGGAGCGAATTACAAAAAGTTTTGATTTGTGCCCTCTTGCTTGGCAGTTGTGTTTTGCCTCTATTTGCCGGCTCAAAAATTATAGATTTGTGCCTTCAGAAACTTTTTTTTTTTTATTATTATTATTCTATGTCATTGTAGATTGCCAACTCATAGGGTTTTCACGTTCTCTATCTGGTTGATTTTCTTGATGCATAGCATGGTGGCAGAACAAATGCTTTTACAGATTCAGAGCAAACCAATTATCATTTTGACGTTAACACTGACTGTTTTGAAGAAGCTTTGGACAGGTAGATGCTTTCCTTCCTTTTTTTGCTAGCTGTTATAATCATCAGTTTCATAAGAATTGTGATCACCCTAGAATAACTGTCTTTGCTGCTCAGGTTTGCTCAGTTCTTTATTAAACCTTTGATGTCGGCTGATGCTACCACGAGGGAAATCAAAGCTGTTGATTCTGGTAAGTGTTATTTTCTGAATCTTGGCTAACACCTTTGTGGGGTTCATCTTAGACCTTTATGTCTCTCCGTCTCTGTCTCTTTCTCTTAGAGAATCAGAAGAACTTATTGTCAGATGGTTGGAGAATGGACCAGGTATTGGTTACTGTCCTTTCTATGCATCTTTTAGAATTGCAATACGCTCAATTTACTAATTTTACTTGCTCTTCTTGATCAGATTTGTTGTCTTTTAAAGAATTGCTATTTCTGTGCTTATTAGAGTGACTGAGGAAATGGTAGTAGATCCTAACTTAAGCAGGGCCTTCTATCTAATCTGCTGAGCTATGTAAACTTATGCTTAAGCTGCACAAAATTAGCAAAAATATTTAATGAACATATCTTCACAGTTTATGATTTTTTTTTTCAATTACTTATTTTTATGTGAATTATACGATGTTGTTTTTAGTAGTGCTGTCAATTGCTTCTAATCGCATTTTCTCACTCTGAAATTTGTCACTTTTTCAGCTTCAGAAACATTTGAGCATCGAGGGTCATCCATTCCAGAAATTCGGCACAGGTCAGGATTTTATCTTTTTTACTATAAGTAACCTTTATATTTTTACTCTACATATAGTTGGTAGAAAATGATGAAAAGCTGGACCAAATTAAGATTGAAGACAAATGCCATCCTATTTTTTCGTATTTTTTCCTGGTTTTTGAGTCTTTCACCAACACTGCAGGGTTATGATGCAAAACTCACGCCATATTGCAAATTTCTTTCATGGATCATATTTCCACCCTTCAAATTTGTCCAATCTGTAGAATAGAGTTCTTGGATGCACTACTTGGTAGGCTTCTTGGCTTGATTTTGAATTTGAAAGCCAGCCAAAAAGTGGTAATGAAATTGCTGGGAGTTTTTAGGAATGGTTGGGTGAAGCCCAAACAACAGAACATGTTTCTTGCATTCAATTTTCCAAATATTTCCTCTGTAGCCGCCCTCCCCCAAAAAGAAAAACTGAAAAAACGGCTCCTAGAAAGCCATCATTAACTTTAGCTAGTCCAAAAGTTTCAATGTGCTGATCTCAAATCATTTCGAGATTGGCTAAGCTGTTGACCATCACATTTCCCAATCTTTACAATTTTATCTGTAGATTCTGTACCATCACAGTGTGTTTGTTGTTTGTCAGTGAACATGCCTTGTTGTTCTTTCTACAGTAACAGCCCATTGCAGCTATGTATTTTTGCTATGTATGTTGTTCTTGCAAACAGAAAATCTTTCCTTTTCCTAGCCATATTTGATTTTAGCCATGGAAGTGTGCATGCCACTTAGTTTGATAAATGTATAATGGTAAGTAACAAGGACTTAGGGTTAAGCAACAACCTTTATGGAGTAGATGCCAAGAATCCTATCATCATAACTAAAAGCTCAAATGGAACCTAATTCCTTTGTAAGAACAAGATGGAGGATTAGGTAGTGAGTTTAAGATTCACCCGTTGTATGTAAAAATATTCTCGTGTCCCGATCATTTCTTACAATGTTGCTAGATACCTTCCTTGTGCAGGGAACCGGGATACCTTGGAGGTTAGACCAAAAGCAAGAGGATTGGATACAAGACAAGAGCTCTTCAAATTTTATGAAAAAAATTATTCTGCCAATCTCATGCATCTGGTTGTATACGGAAAAGGTTAGTGATTAACGTTTCCTGTAAACTTCAGACTCAAAATTATGTTTGCTTTAAGCTATTAACAACTATCATGTTATTTTTCAGAAAATCTTGATGAGATTCAAAATCTGGTGGAGCATAAGTTCCAGGACATCCGAAACACTGAAAGAAGTTGTTTCCGCTGTCCTGGTGCTCCTTGCACATCCGAACATTTACAGGTATGCATACTAGTGGTAAATCATTTATGTGATTAGAAAAAGTATTCCATATGTGGAACTCCAAGAAAAAAAATTCTGACAAAAAATATAGACGGTAAAGGTTTTTAGATATTAAAGGGATTTTTTTTTTCTGTCTATGTTTTCGTTTCAGGTTCTTGTCAGATCTATCCCAATAAAACAAGGTCATAAACTGACAATTGCATGGCCAATAACTCCGGAGATCCACCATTACAAGGAAGGTCCATGCAGGTACCTTAGTCATCTAATTGGCCATGAAGGAGAAGGATCTTTGTTTTACATCTTGAAAACATTGGGTGGGTATTGCACAATATCCGTTTTCAGATTTCTTCATTTTTACATGCTCAAACTTACACGATATTGATTTCTATTGCTGCACCTTGAAATAGTTCCTAATAGAACTTCCTGTTGATTTATTTAAATTATTTGAATATAAGGATAATCAACATGTTGAGCATTTTACTTGACACTCTTCTGAAATAATTATGTGTTTCATATAAGTAGATGTCATAGAGATTATTAGCTTCCTTCTCACTCTTAAACCTTCTCTTTTTTCTTTGGGGCAATCCCTTTTACTTGTGTATTATAATCACCTTTCTTTTCAGGTAAGTCTTTAATTTGTGTCATGATCTTTCCCACCATTCGAGCAAATAAGTCTTTTGGGGCACAAGTTGTCAAAATGTTAATATTTTAGTGATATTGTCTGCCTGTAATCTCATTTCGTTTGCCAGTGGGACTGGAGCCTGGATTATTTTCACCCGTTAGCTTGTGGGTTCTCATTCTTTTGATTCTCCCACTTAAAAACAGCCTCTTCCATATGCCTCTAACTTTTTATACTTATCTGGGAATTAGCTTTCTTTCTTGTACATTTGTCAGTATTTAAACATATGGCCAAACGGTACGCACTACCAAAAGATGCTTTGGGAGTATTTGTTTCAAGCAGATTCTCTCTTTCCCTCTCTTGGATTTGTTTTCTTTCACCATCTCTTCTTTCAACATATGTATTCCCTAGATCCACTGACCTCCTATGAGCTAAAATGTTGGCCCATATACTTATCCCAGAATTAGTTAGTTTTTCAATATTATAATTTAGTTCGATCTGGGAATGTAACATTTTTTTTTTTTATAAATGTGAGAAAAATCTAAAGGGTGGCATACTGAAAAAGTGGAATGTCTTTAGCCGAATGATGAATAATTTACATATTTACTATCCTTGTTGATGTTCTCATAGAAGGGATAAGGTACGTTTTCCACATAAAAATGAAAAATGTGAGTATGTTCCATTCGTATGTGTCTTGCTTATTATTCTCACCATCTCTGAAAAGCCCTTCTGATTCAGTTGCCTCCCCTCCAAAAAAAAAAATGCAGGATGGGCCACGGAATTGTTTGCAAGTGAAGCAGATTTGACTTTGGAGTTTTCATTCTTCAAAGTAGTGATTGATCTTACTGATGCTGGTCACGGTTAGTTGTTTTGAACTTTCAACATCCCCAGCTCAGCCCTCTTTTCTCTCCTCTATATATTTTTTATGGGATTTGCTGATAAACAGTACTTTTTATACTGTTGTGGTGTCTAATAACATGGCGCATAGATTTGTTGACTAATGTTGATCTAACTGCAGAGCACATGCAAGATGTTGTTGGGTTGTTATTCAAATATATTCGCCTTTTACAACAGTTCGGCATTTGCAAATGGATATTTGATGAGGTATCATATGCATATTCTTGTGTATATTATCTATCATATTGTTGCCTTGTGTCTTCACAATGTTTCTTCATAGAACTGAGTCAACTCAATGCGTTATTGAAGCTTTCATCCGTCTGCGAGACAGAATTCCATTATCAAGACAAAATTACTCCTGTTTATTATGCGATCCAACTTGCATGCAATATGCAGGTAATTTAGGGATTATTTACTCTCTTTTTTTTTTTTTTTTCCCTTCAGATATGTAGTCATTGTATAAGCAAATTAATCCTGGATTAGGCAACTTGCCAAATTGAAATTGTGCAAAAGATTCCTTTGGTACAACTGGAAGAAAAATAGAGCATCTGGAATCTCCCAAAAACTTGTTTCTTGGTCAGAAATAACACATAAATTGGGTATTAGTGAATATATTTTTTATCATATGCTTGATGTCACGAAAGACCCAACATGGTGGCGACGATGAAAATAGGCAGAGGGGGAAGTTGAGGAAGGATAGACTGGTATGGGAGACTTTTGTGAATAGTAGTGAAATAGTTTGTGAATAGTAATGAAATAGTTTGAGTTAAATTGTATTATTGGGTTTTGAAGAAGGAGAAAGAAAAAATTGAATAAAAATTATAAAGTTGAAAATTGTTGGAATGTAATTTTTAATATTAATTTTATATTGAAATTTAAAAAACTATATTGTTTTTTGTATTTTGTTTGTAAGTTTGAAAACGTTGTAATGATTAGATAATAATTAGATGAAAAAATTGAAAATTTGAAATTGAAAAGTGTTTGTATGTTTCACTGATGTTTGGAAAGGAAGTTATAAGCAATTTTGAGTTGAGATAAAACGTTATCAATTCATCTCACTTCCTAATCATAACCTTAAGTAGAAGAATGTCTGAGAAACAAGAGAACTAGGCACAGCTGGAGTATCCTAGTAAGGTTTTTGCCAAGCTTTGACTGGAAAACTTGCTTCCCGCCATCCATATTATCACGACTAGGTCTTTCCTGGCTGATATAAAGCCCAAATCAGACATTTCGTTGATTTCTACTCCAAATCTGACATTTATACATACCAGAAACCAAAAACCTATGTTCCGCAACAGCCAACTACCCAGAGCACTAAGGGGATTCTTGGAGAATGCGATGAGATGATAATTTTGTGAATAATAGTAAGATGGTTTGTAAATAGTAGTGGGATAGTTTGAGTTAAGTATTTATTGGGTTTTTGGAAACAAAAGAGAAAAAATTTGAAAAAAAAATTATATTATTAAAATATTATTAGGAAATAATTTTTTAATATTATTTTTGTTTTGAGATTTGAAAAAGTTGAATTGCTTTTATTTGAAAGTTTGGAAAAGTTTTAATGAATAGTTTGAAAAAGTAGTAATGATTATTTTGCAAGTATTTGTGTTTGAATGTTGTTTGGGATAAGATGAGATGAAAAACATTTTCAATCATCTCCTAAATCAATAACAAACCTTTAAATTCAACAAATTTGCTCGCAAACCATAGCATGAATACCGAAAAACAATCATTTTCCATTTTCTCCATTCCAGTCCCTCTTCCATGCCTGGAGGAGTGCATTAGTAGTTTTTATAACATGTTATGTCAATTGAGCTATAACAGGGGCACAGTTTGTTTTGTTTGTGAATTTACACTTTATTTCTACTTTTTTTACCCTTTTTTTTTGGGGGGGGGGTTATTATAGCTCGTTCTAGTGGGAAGCTTAATAGATGTTATTTCTTTTGATTTGATCTTTGTTGAATGGGGATTTGCTGAATTTTCGTTTCCTTCATTTGCATTCGATGTTCTTAAGGTATATCCGCCAACAGATTGGCTGGTGGGGTCATCCTTGCCCTCAAAGTTCAGTCCAAGCACTATTCAAATGGCACTAGAGGAGCTCTCTATGGACAATGTCCGGTGAGTTTTGTACTGCTTAGAGAAGCTTTCTTGTTTTATAGCGTTAATATTGTTTTGAATGAGAAATTTTTATGTTCCATTATGGCATCTCCATTCTTTCGTCCCAACATCATTTTTTTAACGCTAGGATGCAATATCATTCTGTTTGTTTACTCTGGTAATTGAAAACAGTTTTAAATTATCTGATGCTCATTTGCCTTTTTTTTTCTTTCTTTTTTTTTAAGAGAGAGAGAGGGGGGGGGGAGTTTTACAGTGAATTTTAAATAAACTTGTGCTATTACCTGTTTTATTCCCAGAGTCTATCAGAATTCACCCTTGTTTAGAGTTTTTAATTGATGGGTTTATAACAAGAATATATTTATATCAACAGTTGAATTTTCTCTATTATAGGAGGGAAATGCTGTATAAACAGCTTATTTGTATTGTTATTCAGCAACGTAATACACAGCCTTATCCAAGTATTTGGTGCCACAAGCTTTAAAAAAGTGGCTGCCGCATCATTTTGAATAAGATTTTTGTATCTCTTATTTGACACTAATCTTATAATTTTGTCCTCGTGATCATATTGAGTATGCTTTATTTTTTAGCTAAATTTGAGGGCATACGCCAATCATCATCTTTTGCCAGAAGTATAATTTCCAAACAGAACAATGGCTTTGAGAGCTGGAGATATGCATCAAATTTCTTGCGTGACCATAGCATTTAATTTTTTCCATTATGAATATGTTATACCTTGCTGCAGTCTACAAAGTTGATATTTAGTTGGGTTTGCAAATACTAGTTTCAAATTGACAGCCAAACAAAGCAAAAAAATAGTACTGAATTTCAAATAAACCTGTGTTGGTTGGGAAAACTGTTAAAAGGAGAACTGTTAGAATGATATTCTTTGTCATATTCCAAAATGGAATAGAGTATTACAAAACCATGGATGGAATAGTACATAGGGATTTGGTTATTTCTCGTTATCATTATATGGGCTGTTTCTACAGAATCTTTTGGGAATCAAAAAAATTTGAAGGTCATACAGACAAGGTAGAGCCATGGTATGGAACTGCATATTCTGTGGAGAAAGTTACTCCCTCCATGATTGAGGTTGGTAGACAAATTGGACTTAAATGAGAAGTTGTTTGGCTTATTGCTTGGTCAATATAGTTTAGTTTAGGAATTTTAATTGCCATGAATGTAAAAACTTGACTGCTGTTTAACATTTGTATTTTTGTTGCAGGAATGGATGCTTTGTGCTGTTAATGGTAATCTGCATCTACCAGCACCCAATGTGTTCATCCCTACTGACTTGTCACTTAAGGGTGCTCAAGAGATGGTCTGATAGATATTATAAGTTTATTCCATGGGGCTGATACTTTCTGTTTCTGAGTTTCTGATTTGATTGATCTCTTAAACAGGTCAAATTTCCAGTTCTGTTAAGAAAGTCATCATGTTCAAGATTATGGTACAAGCCTGATATAATGTTTTCTACTCCTAAGGCATATGTCAAGATAGATTTTAACTGTCCCCATGCCGGAAACTCCCCTGAAGCACACATTCTAACCGATATTTTTACGCGGCTATTAATGGATTACTTGAATGAATATGGTGAGAAGCTGAAGTTCATTAGATTTCTCAAATTGAAAGGGAGCTTTTTTTTTCTAAAAAAATTTCTTATAGATCTTTTCTTTTTCCCTGAAAGAGGTACAACCTCGACATGATAATATAGCGTGCAAAATAAACTTTGATTATTCATTTTCAGCAGTGGTTTGTTTGTGTTATTGTTTATTTTTTTTCTTTCCTGACTAGAGCTAATTGTAATTTTTTTATTTTATTTCAGCCTATTATGCAAAGGTTGCTGGTCTCTACTATGGCATAAACTGCAATGATTATGGTTTTCAGGTATCTTGATAAAATTTTGTCAATTCCCAAGATATTAATTACAGTTGTATGCATTCGATATTTATTTATAGAAAGAGTAATTCTAAATAATGTTGTGGTGGAGTGCGCAAGCACCGCGTAATTCTTTTAAAAAAAATGGGGTCTATATTAAAAAGTTAATTTTTTTCACGTGATCCCCTTTTTACTCACTTTTTCAAAAGGATTGCACAACACTTACACAAGGATTGTGCAGCACTTACACATTATACGACTGCAAATATCATTTCTAAATTGTATATGCTGTCTCAGTTTATTTATTAATTTACCTTGCCTCTGGGTTTTATATTCTAGTGATATTAAAATCAAGGTTTAATTTTCAAATCTTTCTAGTAATTCCTACTCTTGAATTTATTAGGTTATTTGGAATTGTTAGGCTCCATCTACTTCTTTAAATTATGTTCATCATTCTAAAGGTTTGTCCATTCATGTGTGTGTGTGTGTGTTTTATTTCAGGAATACAACTGATTTCATTGGATTTGACTGGTGAATTATGGTAAATCTGATGGATATAAATAAAATGAACTATATTTATGAGACTTAAGAGAAATTTCCTCATTTTTCTAAGAATATGTGGCCTTATGTTCATGATTGGAAACTAAATTTTTTTTCGTTGTGTAATGCCTATTTGCTCTATTTGTCTGGTTTTCTTCTTTAGGTGACTCTGATTGGTTACAATGACAAACTGAGGACTTTAATGGAAACTGTACTGGGAAAGATTGCTAGATTTGAAGTAAAACCTGAAAGGTTTTTTGTGATAAAGGTAATTCTCATTTTGCCATAAAGTTCTCAATTTTATATCTTATTTCATATTGCTATGATTTGCCTTTCCATAAAGGAGAATCACCTTTCCATATGTTGTGACGGTATCCCAAGAGTTGGGCCCGGTATTCATAGCTCGTGCTGTGGATTTGACAAAAGAAGGTCGGCTTCATTATTTTGAACCCTTTGCTGTGATCAAGAGGCTTGATCCATGGATTGCATTTTTGTCTCTCTTTTCCATTGCTTCACTCCCTAGTAGTAGTTGCACGTGGTTACACATGCATAAACCCATCACTTTTCTGAGTCAAAACGAAGGGAAACCTTTTTCTGGAGATTAGCTTATGAATTGATAATTGGATTTGTTGCAGCAGTGATTATGAATAGGAGATGGTTGGTTGTTCAATTTTGACCTGGTTTCATTATTAAACTTTATTTTTGTCTCTTTGTTTGTCTTACTTTAGATGCTATCCAGACTATCACTCTTCATGTGAATTGCCTCTGTTGTCCCTACATGTAGCTTCCACTTCTGTGTGTAACCTTTACATGTTTTTCTTTATAAGTAAGAATAAAGTAACCTTGAAATGTTGCCAACTGGTTTGACTTTTCACACTTTCGAAAAAGAAAAGACATCAATAAATATTGGCTGAATTTGAAGAACAACAGAACTATATCAATGCTTTTTAACTGCACCCCTATTGCTTAGTAAAAGCAAACCTGCACCCTTGTTTTCTACCTCAAACCCTTTCGGTGGTAAAATGTTTCTGCCAAAACTTAGACATCTATACTTTGACCAAATATTTTGGAGGGCCATGACTGCATCAAGGCCCTCCAAAATCTCTAACCCTGGTGCCCAGATATATTTTAGGGCTTTATTGATGAATTCATGTTCCTCAAGTGGGCTTTCTCCACACTCGAAGGTGCTTATTGGTCTTTTTCTTGATTTTTTTTTTTTTCTTTTTAAGTTCTTAATCTTGCAAGTACAAAACACTTTTAGATAGGGTCCTTGTAGGCATTCTGTGCATTTGGGCTTCTGCCTTTTGTTATTAGTTTATCTTGGTAGAACGAGTAGGGGTATATCCAAAAAATGTATTATTTTGAGTATTCCACAAAAGGACGTTATATATATGCATTTTTTATTCAGGAAACCCTGACAAAGGAGTACCAAAATTTCAAGTTCCAACAACCCTATCAGCAGGCTATGTACTATTGCTCTTTAGTACTACAAGTCCATAAGTGGCCTTGGATGGAAGAACTTGACATTCTTCTCCATCTTAAAGCTGAAGATCTTGCAAAATTTGCTCCAGAGTTGCTCTCAAGGACCTTCCTTGAGTGCTATATAGCAGGTTCCTCTAAGACTATATCTTTGTTGACATTGTTAATTAATTACAGCCATTCTTTTCTTCATTTTGATTTCATTTCATGCCTAATCGTTTTTTCTTTTTTCTAGGAAACATTCAAACCAGTGAAGCAGAGTCAATGGTCCAGTATATTGAAGATGTTTTCTTTAGTGGTCCAAATTCTGCATGCAAACCTTTATTCCCTTCCCAACACGTGACAAATAGAGTGGTTAAACTTGAAAGGGGCATGAGTTACTTCTACCCTGCAGAAGGCCTTAATCCAGATGATGAGAATTCTGCTCTTGTCCACTATATTCAGGTAGTTCTATAAATATATAAAAGATTATATTTTCCAATCAGACGCTACCCTTCTAATTTCTCTGAGTTCCTAATAACCTTTATTGCTCCTTGGAATAAGAACAGTTAGCCGTCAGCTTTTTACATCAGTTTTCTTATTCCTTGATGTACCGTGGTCGGGTGAGATTTCCTCAAAATCATCTGTTAGAAAGTCAGCAAATCTACTAAGCTGCCATTTTTCTTTTCTGAAACTCTAATTTTTCTTGAACTAACTTTACGTTTAAAAATTATAGGGAATTTACTATTCCATAAAATTATTTTTGCGCTAACCGCCATTGGTAGAAAGTGAAGGAAAATTGATTGAGAAACGAAAGGTAGTATGAAAGCGTGTGCATAGAGCCATCAGAACTCTGATATAATGTTATTTCAAAAATTAAACCTATATAGTCACTTCCCATTTGTAAATCATTTTTAGACCTTATACCATTGACCTTTTTTACATTTTGTTTTTTTTATGAGTAATAATTTTATTGAATAGAATGAAACTAGGCAAAGCCCAAGTACACAGGAAGTATACAAGTTGAGACACCTAATTACACTCTAGTAGGCTGTATAGAGAGTAGAAACTCATGAACATTCCCACCCCTCAAAACGATAGCAGAAAACCACTGAAAAAGAGAGAAAACAAAAAAATTCTGGATTTCTTCCGATGTACGCTCCTTGTCGTTGAAGCATCTATTATTCCTTTCCTACCAAATAACTCACATTACGCACAAGGGTATCATTCGCCACATTACTGCCATATGAGCACAAGGGTGAGACCTATTCCAGCAAGCTAAAAGATCCGCTAACTTTTAGGCATGACCCAACTCAGCCCGGCTTTGCTAAGAATACTAGCCCATAACCTTCCAGCCACCTCACAGTGTAAGAGTAAGTGGTCTATTGATTCCCCATTCCTTTTACATATGTAGCACTATTCCATGAAAATCATTCCTCTCTTTCTTAGGTTGTCAACCGTCATAATCTTCCCATCTGTACCTGTCACATAAAGAATGCCACTTTGGATGGTATTGGTACCTTCCACATGCTCTTCCAAGGGAAGGAAGTGGGTTGCAGGATTGTCAAAACCTTGTAGAAAGATTTAACAGTGAACTAGTTTCTCCTTGTGTGTTTCCACAACATGCGATCACCCCCATTGGCCCCTAACTTTGCTGAATACAGGTAACTATAGAAAGCTGCCAGCTCTTCAAGTTCCCAGTCTTGGGCATTTCTTGTAAATGTGACATTTTAAGTTACCGTCCCGTTGGCTCTACATAGTACATCTGAAACTAGAGCTTGTTGGTTTATAGCCATGTTAAAAATAGTTGGAAAAGCACTGCAAAGAGGCCTCTCTCCACACCAAGCATCAACCCAAAAGCGGATTCACGCCCCGTCACCCACCTCAAACTTAAGATGTGTTTCAAAAGTGTTCCACCATTTTCTTATGAACTTCCATAGGCTTACTCCATAGGACCCCCTACCCTCATTAGTGTACCATCCCCCCATCGCACCACCATACTTGTGATCAATAACCTCTCTCCAAACTCCCTTCCATTTGGGACCTCCACAGCCACTTCCCTAATAGTGCCTTATTAAAAACACACAAGTTTCGCACTCCTAACCCCCCATTCGCAAGTGGACAGCTCACTTTTTGCCATTTTACAAGGTGAAATTTGAATTCCTCCCCCATTCCACCCCACAAGAAAGTTCTAAACAACTTTTCTATCCGCTTTGCCACCTCCGCCGGTAATGGAAATAGAGAAAGGTAGTAAGTGGGGGAGGTTAGAGGATGTGCTTTTGATGAGGGTTAATCTCCCCCCTTTTGATAGATATAGCCTCTTCCAAGCCGATAATCTTTTCTCTATCTTCTCTACCACCTCATCCTAAATACTCTTGGTTTTGAATGGAGCCCCAAAGGGAAGTCCAAGATATTTCATTGGGAGAGATGCAATTCTACAGCCTAATGTCTTTTTTACATTTTGTTGGAGGTGAAATATCCCAATGATGATTTTGATATTATTCGTCTTTGGAAAAAAAATGTACAGGTTCATCGTGATAATTTTCTGCTGAATGTGAAGCTTCAGCTTTTTGTTCTCATCGCAAAGGAATCCGCCTTCCACCAGCTTAGATCAGTTGAGCAGCTTGGGTACATTACTTCTCTCGGGAAGAGGTGTGAAACATGTTACCCTAATTATTAGACCCTGCATGGAACATCTGCCATTCTCTTTTATAAGTTTCGAATTTTTTACTCTTATGTAGGAATGATTCTGGTATCTATGGTGTACTAATATTCATCCAATCTACAGTGAAGGTATATATAACATGACTTCTTTTCTTCCCACCATTGACTCTTTGCCTAATCTTGTGTACTCTGTCGACCTTAACAGGGTCCTGGACGTATTGATTTGAGAGTTGAGGCATTTCTCAAGACATTTGAAAGTAAACTTCATGAGATGACCAGTGACGAATTCAAGGTGAGAGATACCGTTGCCTGAGCAATTTTCTGTCTGTGTATGGCCTTTATCATGATCTACATTAGTGTCAGTCGATTTCAATATCTTTTTTGAACAATTGTTTATAACTGACTCTTACTGACCCAATCAAGCCAATAATGTAACATTTTCTAAATTTTTGGACTGAAATGTTGTCAATTGAGTTTTTATAGCTATTCGGTAATCACAATGATTTATACTTATGTTAAGAGTAGTTAGGCCTTCCTCACAATTAGTTCAGTAATTCTTTCTCGATCCATGTTCCAAATTTCCAATCATGGTTGCGTGCTTCATTAATTAGTGGAGTTTGGGCTATTACAGCACGAACAATCATCTAAAATATCAGCTTTGGGCTATTACAACGTGAGCAGAGCAGTCATGGAAACTTTATGCTTTCTTTTGTATGATTAGATAAATTTATCTTTTTTCTTATGGCATTAATTTTTCATGGCTTACCCTCAAATTTGGTATTCAGTGGAATATGGTGGACGGAGGTTTTGGATACTTTGGATTGTTCTTAGGTTCAAACCCTTTTGTTTTTATGTGAAAAGTTATCATTTATAGAGCTTTGATGATTAAATGTATCTGTGGTGATTCATCTTAATTTGTGATTGAACTGCTTCTGCAGAATAATGTGAATGCATTAATTGACATGAAGCTTGAGAAGCACAAGAACTTAAGAGAAGAATCTGGATTTTACTGGCGAGAGATTCATGATGGGACCCTCGAGTTTGATAGGAAGGAACTGGAGGTATGACTTTTTCTATTCAATCTCTTTTTGTAGTTGCTCAAAATAATTATTCTCGGGGTTCCATCAGTGACCCTTCTATTTTAGATGATG
Source organism: Platycarya longipes (assembly GCA_036559045.1). Classification (NCBI taxonomy): domain Eukaryota; kingdom Viridiplantae; phylum Streptophyta; class Magnoliopsida; order Fagales; family Juglandaceae; genus Platycarya; species Platycarya longipes. Next base: position 4,526,467 of record CM071798.1, read on the forward strand.
ATGATATATTCTGGGATAAGTGAAATTGATCAAGGATTCAAGAGGCAAAACATCATACAGGACTTCTCTCATTTACACTTAACTCTTTGTCATTTACATGGAAAGATATACTCAAAGAGCACGAGCTGATTTTTTTTTTTTTTTTAAATAACTGGTTTTCTTTCTCTGAAGGATCATAGATTGTAAGTAGTTGACTCTTATGGATGTTGCCGAAACAGGTTGCAGCATTGAGGCAGCTAACACAACAAGAATTGATAGACTTCTTCAATGACCATATTAAAGTTGGGGCACCTCAGAGGAAGTCATTAAGTATCGGAGTGTATGGAAACCGACATAGTTCAGAGTACACAGCAGATAAAAGTGGACCAGGGCACTACTCGGCAAAAATAGATGATATATTCAGTTTCAGGAGATCACAGCCTCTTTATGGTTCATTCAGAGGAGTCTCTGATCATTTGAAAGTTGTAGAGAATTGAGCTCCACCATAGTTGAGCAAAAAACCAGTAACTTCTGCCATTCAAATTGGCCAAAGTAGTGAAAGAATGCTGCAAAGCTACTCATCTGAACCTTAAATTTGGTAATCATGATGATTGGTGGAGCAAGTGCATTTAGGTTTTTCTAGAGATTGAAACTTGTATACTGCATTGCATGGCACCAAACTCAATAATTTCTCTTCTTCTTCTTCCAGTGGAACTATATATAATTGCTTTTCATATCCCTTCATTCCCTCAAGCATGGGCTGGACATGCATTTAAACTATAAACTGACATGGGGATTCTGTGATCATATGCTTTCTCTATCTTTTATTTCTTTCTGTATCTCAAAAGTGGAGGGCTGTTCTTGATTTTATTTTTTGAACGTGTTTCATTCAGTTTTCTCTTCTGAAACTACCATCGCATTTCCTTTCTCTAGTGCATCACCAACACCAAGTTTTTACACTAAATTTACGTTGGACCACTACCAAATTGTATCTACTTTTATTTCCAATGAAGAAGACGTCTAAACATAAATAAGAGAGAAATTATATTTATAGTCTTAGATTTTGTAAATCACATACTCGTTTATAGACACATATTACACGTTGATAAAATGATTTAATTTGATATAAAATATATGTAAGTTTAGAAAAACGAGTTGTACAAGTCAAATTCTATTATATTAACCATTTGGATAAGAAATGGTTGGGTCTATGCCTACCGCTACACTTCTACTGGGAGAGGCGCTTCTACTGGGAGCTCCCATTATTATTATTATTATTTATATATTTTTTAACAATTGTAAATATTTTAGAAAAAATAATATTATTTAAAAATATTTCTTTAATTATTAAATAAAAAATAATAATGAAATAAATAAAATTATGATGATAACATCAATCAATAAGATTAAGTGCTAGAAATAGCATTTTTTCATAAATAATAGACAATTCTAGTAACTCTATCTCGCAAGAAGAATCATTCCTGAATGATAGACAATTCGATTCGAAATTTCTGAAGATCCCATTTGAAAATGCATCCTAATCATTCAAATTCTATCAAATTGCCAAAAACAGCAAGGCAGAGAGAGACCATAAAAAGAAAAAAGAAATATTTTTATCTAAAATATAAGAAACAACACAGTACAAGACAGAGACCCAACCCCCGACCCCACCAAACGAAACCCGTGCCACTACAGCTACAACAAGAAGCAAGCAGTTCATGCATTGAAGCTGAAGAAAACCCAACCAGTAAGCCATTCCTGTCGGCATGCCTACCGTACCGCATTCGACAACCAATGAAATAAGAGAAGAGAGGGAGAGAGATAGTTTCGCCGGCCAGGAGATGTCGTACTGAGTCTGCCATGTTCTACGGGGAGTTAAAAGAGAGAGGGCCACAAGCTTTATTGAAAAATTCCCATTTTTGATAAGAAAATATCGTGATTATATCAAGACTACTTATAAAATTCAAAGGACAAAACAAAACTCATCAAAGATAAAAGATAAAAAAAAATCCAAACAAATTAAAAGATAAACTAATACAATCAATTCATTCTGAAGGACAACTAGCCATGTCAGTTATAATTAGGAGATCTCTTATCAGAAGCGGTGGAATGCTACAATTGCATATGTTCAGGATTTGTGAACATCTCAATTCCCTCAAAGAAATCATTTGGTAGTTCTAACAACCCAAATTTCTCGACAAACGAAAAATCATCATCAGGTAGTTCTGGAAAGTATTCATGATCTTCTGTCGAGATATTCTCTGAAGACATGCAACATGAAACATTCTTTTCCAAACTTTCAATAATATTATGACGATCATCACTTGCATCGAACATAAACAAAGATAGATCGATTGCTTGAGGATGATGATCAACAAACCCAGAAGGCAGTGGGGCATTGTTGATATCAGTCATCTGAAGTGGATCATGAGGGCAGTTAATAAGGGAGGAAGTTGATTCTCAACGGGCTGAGGAAACTGATGATGAAGCTGCAATGTGGGATACGAATTATGTCCAATATGGCCTCCTCCTCCATCAGGAGTATTGCTAGTACTTTTTGATGATCTATTTTTCGGTTCTTCCTTCACTGTATTATAATATATCTTGCAAAGAACCAAGCCATCCAGCTGCATATATACATATATACCATTAGTTATTATATACAATCTTAGAGAGCACGGTCAAAGACTACAACATTAATGATTGAGATTTGAGGGTGCATATATGGTTTCGTACGTATATATGTAACATACTTATAAATGCATTATATATATATATATATATATATATATATTAATCTCAGAGACTCAAAATAGTCAAAAACTACTGCAAAAAATAAATAAAATAAAATATATACCTTCATGTCCCTGTCAGGAGCACCACTTGCCGTAGTTGCACTACTTGGATTAATAACATGATTCGAGTTATATTTCTCCGATAGTCTGTATTCGTGCATGATCCAGGTGGTTTTGGTAGGACGTTGTTGTGGTTTTCCTTCATAATAGACAAGTGCCTTCCCGTACTCAATAGTGGGACCGACCTTCGGGATTGGACGATCTCCTCCGGTAGCCTTCCAAAATCCATTGCCAGCATAACGAATTGGACGACTCCCATTTGGGCACCTCCTATTTCTTGTGGTGAAGAAATACATTTCTGTCTTTTCCCGTCGTTGAAACATATCTGTCCATAATATAAAAACAGATCAAACACTATGATCTACATGATAACGGGCATGATCACAACGTTAACTGATCTGATTACAACGTTAAACCTCTGCGAACAAGAAGAGTACTGACAGAATGCAAATCAGGAGCATGCAGAGATTCACATCTTTTCACAGCGATAGTACGTATATGCATGATGAGATAAATGTTTGTAATTTTTTTTTTCAAAAATCAATTTTTAACCATCACGCGACTCATGTATTCATGTTGTTTTGATGATTGATATTGAATTGCTTGTAATAGTATTGCAATACTGATCTTTGGCGAAAGGCTAGTCATGTTGAGACGTTTTCTAAATTTACTGAATATTGTGCAGCCTCAGATTGGTCGATTTTTATTTATATCGTTTTAAGTGCTAAGCATTGGGTAAATATAAATGGACTAAAATGGAGGGCATTCTTATACTTTCTTGAACTAAAAATTCTAGAAGACATTATACCTGAGCAATATGCTACATCACGGCCTTGTGGATCATTTATCGGTAACGTGATAATAATGTCATGTCATATAAAATATTAAAAAATATATATTAAAAAAATAAAAATATAAGAAACAAAAATAAAAATAAAAAATATGAATAGTTAAATTATAAGATACATAAAAATAATATATATATATATATATTTATCATAAATCCTCATTCCTTTCGGTCTTTGGGTTTATTCACTTGCATATGAGCACGTCAAGACTAAAGTCTATCAATTTTGGAAATCAAATATAAGAGGGTACACAGAATATCAAGCGATGTTGAAATTCTTGATCAGTTTGCAGTTGTTCCTTGTCAATGGCATGCATTCAAATGAGGTCCATATATAACGGACAAGATCAATCCGCATGCATAAGATCAAACTGATAAGCAAATAGAATACTCGAATACATGAGTCTCCTGAAAGAAACATATATAGGAATAAAATAGTTGATTGGATATATAATTCGTATTTCAGAACGGCATGAATAGCGCCCTCCGATCGATGATCTGGCGATGGTCCGATCAACAAGAAATTAGTTTTTTTATTTTATTTTTCCATCTCTAGAGTATTTAAATAGAAAGGTAGAGAAACAGAAAGAAAGCCCATCGTAAAAACATCGTAACGGGCATGATCACACACTTTCTCCATAACGGGCATGATCGCATGAACGTTAACTGATCTGATGATCACAACATGCATCGGGAAACAAACGTCGATGATCGACATATTTTGAGAGAGATCGGACGCACTAACCATCGAGTTGCTTTGGACTGTAGTCGTATATATCAAGGTCTCGAAATATAATGGAGTTGGGAAGCGGGTGATTCATGATGATCCTCTTCATCAGATAATGACGGATCAACTCTTCGCAGTCGGAACAAACCGAAAACCAGGCGGAAAGGAATACATGATGTCGTCTGTCTCCAAGTTCAGCTCCTCGATGCAGGTCAGACCTCAAGGATTCTCCTACTTCTTCTTTCTTAAACTTAAAGGCCGAAAAGTTTTTTGTCGATCTACTAATGTGGAGGTACTGCTGCCAGTACTAGGGATGAACAAATTGGCCGCTTTCCCGACCCGACCGATTAAACCGAAATATGCCGACCCGAAAGCCCGACTCGATAACGTATGAAATCGGAAGCGGGTATTCCGTTACCCGATTAAAACCCCCAAAATGCGTTTGATCTCGCCAAATCCAAAACATTCAGACTCTTTCTTCCTCTAATTTCTTCTCAGAGCGATTTTCAATTCACACAAGACCCTCAAAACGATGGACCATGGTTTAGATTGTGCTCAGGCGACTCAATCTCGACGGAGAGCACAAGTCGATTCACATCCATGGACTCCCTTGGGCAACAATATTTCGTTTGGCTTCAAATCGTGTTCGCCTCCCCGTGTTCGCATCTGCATCGACGCCATACACAGGTTCAAATCGTGTTTGCCCTATCACTTTTCGATCATCGACGAAGAGGTTTGTTTTTGTTGAGAGATTTTCCACCAAACGAATTATTTTTATTTTTGATCGAGTTGAAGCCAAACGAAATATTGTTGCACAGCAATGTATTGAATCTTCTTTCTTTAATTTTGTTGGGAGATTTGCTATCATTGTTCGGATCCTAATTCCAGTCTGGTTTGAGGCTTCAAAGCAGGGAAAGATAATATGCCGATATCGGGTAATCGGCCAAACGGGTCTCGGCCAATCGAAATGGCTCTGCAATCGGATCGAGTCGGAACTGGGCTTATCGGGTCGATTCGGGTCGGGTGAACAGCCCTAGCCAGTACTATATGCATATATAGAGGTGAAGGCAGTTGCGATCAGGTGAAAGTCTGTAAGCGCCGCCAATATGGGATTAATTAATAATCATCTCCTCAAATAATAAATTACTTTTCTATATATGCAATAAAATTTTAACTATTTCTGTATAATGTATATTGTTTCAAATTATTTTGGATAATTCTTAAATATTAATAAATCCCAGATTGATCAATATTTGCAAATCTAAATTAGGATTACATTCAAGTACTACTCGTTGTTGACTAGTCCACTTAGTTTTTGACTTTTTGTATCTTTTACATGCCGTTGAATAATACTACTACTACAATACTATTTGAATACATAGGAACCCATAAATGTAGGCTAATAATCCTTTTATTTGCCTTTTTTTTTTTTGGAAAATAAAACCGTATGGTTTATGCTTGATGCTAGAAGCGGGGCCTTTCCCTATTTGGATTGGCCCTTAGTATCAGAACTTATCTTTCTATAAACCACGAATAGTGGGTTTTATTATTATTCTTATTATTTTTATTTTTTACATGCATTTAGTATTTTTAGAACACAAATAGTATGTTTTCCAACTTGATGACTTAGAAATATAAAGGCTTTTGTATTAAAAACAATTATAGTTGGAAACTTTTTAAATAAATATAGGCTTTTACATTAAAAAAAAAATTATGCCTTTAAACGGATTGTTTTTTAAAAAGCTTTAATAAAATATATGTTTTTTAGTAAAAGAGAAAAAAGTTATATTTTTAAATTTAATTAAAAATGAACTTTTCATTTAAAAAAAAAATGTGAAACATGGAAATCAGATTTCCAATTTTACAAAATCCAGATATATCTGGGCCAGAACCCAGGCCAAATTTGGAGAATCGGGTCCAGGATGGGTATATCTGGCTCTCGATCTAAAATCCGGATGCACAACCCTAGTTACTTCTGATATGATCAATTCATCTATCTCAACCACTAATGCTATTCGGCTACATAATCCAGCCTTTTAACGTGATTGGGATTTTAATGAAAATTTTGCAGATTTGAATTTTGATTATAAAGGCAACAACATTAATATGCAGATCAATCCACAAATTTGTTTGTATGTAGCAAAACTCATTTAAAAAATTGACAAATGCATGGTACTTAATTCATAGTCTCGTCTAGTTTCTCCACCCAATTGTCGTGCCAAAGAGGGGACATTTCCCCTCTATTAATTACCATTATAACACAAATATATATATAGAGAAAATCCACACATTATATATAGTTTAGTACTCTTGAATATTAATGTAGAATACTCGACTAACACAAATATATATATATATATATATAAAATATTCGACACATTATATATAGTTTACATTAATGTCCTCCGTCATTATATATAGAATATGTAATATTTAATCATAGAGTACAATAAACAAAATAACTATCTTCTGAAATATTAAATTAAAGGTAAAAAATGATACACAATTTGGATAGCACATACAAATTTAATGAAACTAATTAATCATATCCTTTTTTTAGATAAAGGAGGACGATACTCCAAGCATTATTGAAAGATTCTCATATTTGACAAAGGAATATCGTGATTACATCAAGATTATTTGTTAAATTCAAAGGACAAAACAAAACTCAACAAAGATAAAGGGTAAAAACAAATCCAAACAAATTAAAAGATAAACTAATACAATCAATTCATTCTGAAGTACAACTAGCCATGTCAGTTCTAATTGGGAGATCTCTGATCAGAAGCTGTGGAATGCTATAATTGCATATGTTCAGGATTTGTGAACATCTCAATTCCCTCAAAGAAATCATCTGGTAGTTCTAATAACCCAAATTCCTCGACAAATGAAAAATCATCATCAGGCAGTTCTGAGAAGTACTCATGATCTTCTGTTGAGATATTCTCTGAAGACATGCCACATGAAACATTCTTTTCCAAACCTCCAATAATATTATAACGATCATCACTTGCATCGAACATAAACAAAGGTAGATTAGCTGCTTGAGGATGATGATCAGCAAACCCAAAAGGCAGTGGGGCATTGTTGATGTCAGTCATCTGAAGTGGATCATGAGGGCAGTTAATGAAGGGAGGAAGTTGATTGTCAACGGGCTGAGGAAACTGATGATCAAGCTGCAATGTGGGATATGAATTATGTCCAGTATGGCATCTTCCTCCATCAGGAGTATTGCTAGTACTCTTTGATGATATATTTTTCGGTACTTCCTTCACTGTATTATAATATATCTTGCAGAGAACCAAGCCATCCAACTGCATATATACATATATACCATTAGTTATATTATACAATCTTAGAGTGCACGGTCAAAGACTACAACATTAATGATCGAGATTTGAGGGTCCATATATGGTTTCGTATGTATGTAACATACTTATAAATGCATTATATATATATATATATATATTAATCTCAGAGACTCAAAATAGCCAAAGACTACTGCAAAAAATAAATAAAATAAAATATATACCTTCATGTCCTTGTCGGGCGCACCACTTGCTGTAGTTGCACTAGTACTTGTCTTAATAACATGATTCGAGTTATATTTCTCCGATAGTCTGTATTCGTGCATGATCCAGGTGGTTTTGGTAGGACGTTGTTGTGGTTTTCCTTCATAATAAACAAGTGCCTTCTTGTACCCAATAGTGGGACCGACCTTCGGGATTGGACGATCTCCTCCAGTAGCCTTCCAAAATCCATTGCCAGCATAACGGTTCGGACGACTCCCATTTGGGCACCTCCTATTTCTTGTGGTGAAGAAATACATTTCTCTCTCTTCCCGACGTTGAAACATATCTGTCCATAATATAAAAACTGATCAAACACTATGATCTACATGATAACGGGCATGATCACAACGTTAACTGATCTGAATACAACATTAAACCTCTGCGAACAACAAGAGTACTGGCAGAATGCAAATCAGGAGCATGCAGAGATTCACATCTTTTCACAGCGATAGTATGTATATGCATGATGAGATAACTTTTTGTAATTTTTTTTTCAAAAATCAATTTTTAACCATCACGCGACTCATGTATTCATATTGTTTTGATGATTGATATTGAATTGCTTGTAATGGTATTGCAATACTGATCTTTGGCGAAAGGCTGGTCATGCTGAGACGTTTTCTAATTTATTGAATATTGTGCAACCTCAAGATTGGTCGATTTTTATTTATATCATTTTGAGTGCTAAGCATTGGATAAATATAAATGGACTAAAATGGAGGGTATTCTTATACTTTCCTGAACTAGAAATTCCAGAGGACATTATACCTGAGCAATATGCTACATCATGGCCTTACGGATCGTTTACAGGTAACGTGATGATAATGTCATATTATATAAAATATTAAAAAATATATATTAAAAAAATAAAAAATAAATAAAAAAAATAAAAAAAATATGAATAGTTAAATTATAAGATACATAAAAATAATATTTTTTTATCATAAATCCTTATTCCTTTCGGTCTTTGGGTTTTATATTCACTTGCATATGAGCATGTGAAGACTAAAGTTTATCAATTTTGGAAATCAAATATCAGAGGGTACACAGAATATCAAGCGATGTTGAAATTCTTGATCAGTTTGCAGTTGTTCCTTGTCAATGGCATGCATTCAAATGCGGTCCATATATAAAGGACAAGATCAATCCGCATGCATAAGATCAAACTGATAAGCAAGTAGAATACTCGAATACATGAGTCTCCTGAAAGAAGCATATATAGTAATAAAATAGTTGATTGGATATCAAACTTTGCATGAATAGCGCCCTCTGATCGATCTGGCGATGATCCGATCAACAATAAATGAACCTTTTTTTTCCATCTCTAGAGTATTTAAATAGAAAGTAGAGAAAGAAGCCCATTGTAAAAACATCGTAACGGGCATGATCACACAGTCTTTCTCCATAACGGGCATGATCACATGAACGTTAACTGATCTGATGATCACAACATGCATCGGAAAACAAACGTCGATCAACATATTTTGAGAGAGATCGGACGCACTAACCATCGAGTTGCTTTGGACTGTAGTCGTATATATCAAGGTCTCGAAATATAATGGAGTTGGGAAGCGGGTGATTCATGATGATCCTCTTCATCAGATAATGACGGATCAACTCTTCGTCAGTCGGAACAAACCGAAAACCAGGCAGAAAGGAATACATGATGTCGTCTGTCTCCAAGTTCAGCTCCTCGATGCAGGTCAGACCTCAAGGATTCTCCTACTTCTTCTTTCTTAAACTTAAAGGCCGAAAGGTTTTTTGTCGATCTACTAATGTGGAGGTACTGCTGCCAGTACTATATGTATATATAGAGGTGAAGGCAGTTGCGATCAGGTGAAAGTCTATACGCGCCGCCAATATGGGATTAATTAATAATCATCTCCTCAAATAATAAATTACTTTTCTATATATGCAATAAAATTTTAACTATTTCCGTATAATGTATATTATTTCAAATTATTTTTGGATAATTCTTAAATATTAATAAATCCCAGATTGATCAATATTTGCAAATCTAAATTAGGATTGCATTCAAGTACTACTCGTTGTTGACTAGTCCACTTAGTTTTTGACTTTTTGTATCTTTTACATGCCGTTGAATAATACTACTACTACAATACTATTTGAATACATAGGAACCCATAAATATAGGCTAATAATCCTTTTATTTGACTTTTTTTTTTAAAAAAAAAATAAAACCGTATGGTTTATGCTTGATGCTAGAAGCGGGGCCTTTTCCTATTTGGATTGGCCCTTAGTATCAGAACTTATCTTTCTATAAACTACGAATAGTGGATTTTATTATTATTCTTATTATTTTTATTTTTTACATGCATTTAGTATTTTTAGAACACAAATATTATGTTTTCCAACTCGATGACTTAGAAATATGAAGACTTTTGTATTAAAAACAATTATAGTTGGAAACTTTTTTAAATCAATATAGGCTTTTACATTAAAAAAAATTATGCCTTTAAACGGATTGTTTTTTAAAAAACTTTAATAAAATATATGTTTCTTACTAAAAGAAAAAAAAGTTATGCTTTTAAATTTAATTAAATATGAACTTTTAATTTTTTTAAAAAAAAAGTCAAACATGGAAATCACATTTCCAATTTTACAAAATCCAGATATATTTGGGCCAGAATCCAAGCCGAATTTGGATAATCGGGTCCAGGCTAGGTATATCTGGCTCTCAATCTAAAATCCGGATGCACAACCCTAGTTACTTCTGATATAATCAATCCATCTATCTCAACCACTAATGCTATTCGGCTACATAATCTAGCCTTTTCCAATCCATTAAGCATGTGTTTTTTATGGGCCTAGTGAAAAATGTAAGACGGACTTTATTGGCTGACTAGCTAGTTGGTACTTAAAAAAATATAAATCAAAAATTTTATGGGCCTTGGGGTTGCGGCTCCTTTGTGTCCCAAACTGCCACATCAATCCATTTATTAAAAAAAAGGAAAAAATAAAGAAATTAAATATACAACCAGCAAAATTTGGAAATCAAATGTGAGGGAAAGGAAAACACGAAAAGAACTCCATGTTTTCGGTCTCCAAGCTCATCTCCAAGCTCGATTTCTCGCCCTCCAATTTCTTCAAGAAATTTTCCAAAGGTTCCTCAAATACCATCCTGTCGATGAATTTGAATTTTTCTTTGAAAGCATTGGTATTTGTTATGGTGAAGTTAATGGATTTTTGCTTGCCAACAAGTTCTTTTTCTCCAAAGATGGACTGTTTTGAATGCGCTTGGTGCTCTTTCGGGATTTGGGTTTCCGTGGACTAGGTTGGGGAAGTTGTATAAGAGCACTCTCATTGGTTGGCTAAAAGTCATCTTTCAAAAAATATATTTTTGCACAAATATTAAAAAATAAATGTCATATTTGATCAAATATGATAATAAAATGTATGAAAAAATGTTCAAAAAGTACATCTAGTGAATAGTAAAACTAAAATAATTGTCAACAAACTAAAATAATTGCCAAATTCGATAATTGTTTTAGTTTTTTGGATAAAGTTTTAGTTTTACTATTCATTAGATGTATTTTTTGAACTTTTTTTCACACACTTTATTGTCATATTTGATCAAATATAACACTTATTTTTTGATATTTGTACAAAAGTGTACTTTTTGAAAAATACCTTTTAGCCAATCCAATGAGAGTGCTTAAGGACGATGTTTCAATTTTCAGTAAGTGTTTGGAAGAGTTGAAGACTAAGCTATGTGGGTTTAGTCTTTGTAGATTTTAATTAAGAGAGATGCTAGGGACCGGGTAGGTTGATAGAAGCTAAAAAATTGTCCTCCAATAAAAACTTGACACTATCGATTATAAGGAAAAAACATTGAACGTCACCACACTAAAACTCGCGCAGCAATCTCTCCCCTCCCATTGATCGTTCGGCCTTAGTCCAGATCCAGTTGCTGCCGGCCACCGGAGATGTCACCGCCCCCACCTCCGGAACCGCCTCCCTTCGACGACCTCACTCTTGTGACGGCGACCCCACACAGCTTCACACCTTTCCCACGCAGCCTTAAACCCAAATTCTCCGGTGGCCGACAGCGGTTGGGTCGGGATTGAGGCCAAACGACCAAGGGGGGGCTGGGTTGTGGACTAGCTCAATATTTTTTTTTTCTATTCTTGCTAACGTGTCAAGTATTCATTGGTAAGATGTTCTTTAACACTTATCAATCGGTCTAATGCCCAGGTTATTCCTTTGATTAATTTGTCGACTTATATTGAGGGAATTGTGGATGCTTGGTATGAGATCTATAAGAAAATCGCGTTCAATAATTGTTTTTCCTCTTCTTCCATTTTCAGCTGCATTTTTTGTTTTTTTGTTTTTTTTTTTATAAATAAGTAGGCTGGGTCGGGGGCGCAAAGGGGCCACGACCCCGGAGTCCCATAGAGTTCCCGAAAATTAAAAAAAAAAAAAAGTTCACCAATCAGCATCATTGCACTTGTGCCATTATCGGATAATTGCAACCAATGCTAATTTAAAAATTAAGATATAGTAGCTGGTAAATTGTACCACTTTTCGTAGTAATAATCCAATACTGATACAACACAAAAGCTTATGGAATCAATCTGAATCGATATCAACATTCAATTCAACATTAATTTGTGTCGTTTAGGAGACTTGATTTTACAAAATGAATGAGTTTAAATAATTATTATTTGTACAAATTTAGGGCGGGCAAGCTCTATAGACCTCATTTGAAAGAAAAATTAAAATTCACTGAAAAGAGTTTATGTTAATTTGATCTTTTGAAGACTTATATAAAATTAAGAAATCAAAAGATGAACCAACTACTAGTTTATCTGAATTAATGTAGCAGTAAATATTAACATCTATGATTTTGTTTGCTAGGAGAGATTTATTTAAGACTTAGATGATCAAGTAATAACAGATAAACTCTTATTGGCGGGAAGGAACTGGAAACCAGGCGGATTGTAACACTTCGGCCCAACGCCGAACCACTTTCTTAATTTTTTTGATTTTACATGTATGAAAAGCCCATTTGTGATTTGCCAGTTCTTCTATATATATATATATATATATATATATATATATATAGACTATGCGCTGAAAATTTTATTTTTCCTCATATAACGATTTTAAACTAATTATTTATTCTTATTTCATTTTATTTTTGGGCTTTCCATGTTAGTTAATTTCTTTAAATATATTTGGATTCGATTGAAAAGCCCATCATCAAAAATCAGTAGAAGTAAGATTTTCTTAAAGTATAAATTGAGGCCCTAGTTATTTATGAGATTCCATTCCTTGTTTTTTTTTTTTTTTGAAATGTTTGTTTTAATCATGTTAGGGTTAGAACTCTAGAGCCTCAGTTCTCTTTAAAAATTCTTGAACTCACGGCTCCATCACATGCACGTTGATCTGATGATCTCCTTTTTCCTGTTCATTAATTAGGGTTTCCAACAGCACCCATAGATATTTAGATAACATAGTTCTGGATAACATGCGTTTGGTTAATGCTGATGCGATGCGGGGCCTTTGGAAATATGGATTGGCCCTTAGTATATAGTATGATTACTTATCTTTCTATAAAGCACGAATTACAAATCTAAATTAAAGTTATGTTATTCTAATTTTTCATCTAATTATTATCCAAACATAAAAATGAAAGACAAACGTTTTATAAATATCCAAACAAAAATTTATTTTAAAGAATTATTCTATATTTAAACATCTTTTCAACTCTCCCTATTCATTTAATTCATATATAAATCCCAATACAAAATTTATTTTTAATATAAATAAATACTTTTGCTTTCATTTCGAGAAATATTTAAACAATTTATCTAAAAATATTCTCATTTTTTTTCTAACCAATGTATTAATTGATTAATATAATTCGATCCATAGGTAACTGCATTAATTAGTAATATTATTATTACATACCCGTTGGTTTATTTAGTAGCTAGTCTCGTGATCATAAGATTTATGCAATGAAGTATTATACATATCTATGTATACATATATATGTGTATGTATATATATAATATATTATATATATGTATAATGCTATAATTACAATATTATCTTTGTACGTACGGACCCATGAATATATGTTAATAATCCGTTTATCTCTTGACTTTCTTTTCAAAAATAAAACAATTTTTTTCTTGAAAGGAAAAAACATATTCATTAATCAATAAGAATCATTACACCTTTGGTCTATAGAAATAACAAAATATATATTCGTTGAATAAGACTTTTTCTTCATTTCACCTTCTTGCATAATGAGTTTCTGCATGAGGGGGGCCCTTTTAGTATTCAATTTTCGATCTCTGATACTCATCTTTTGAAGGTTAAGAATTGTATTATTGATACTGATTGGGATATTCAATGATTGGAAAGACTTGTAGGTATTCAAAAAACTTCTGATTTGTGCCAATTGTTATATAGGAGAAAGAATTAGGAGGATGTTTTACTTTGGCTAAATGATGATTCTGACAAGTTTTTCACTTATAATGTTAGGGATTGTATTAGGATTTGGGCCCCTCCATTATTTTGGGCTAATTGGATTTGGCATTCCACTCTTCTTAAAAGAATTTCTATCATGATGTGGAAACCTTTTAATAATTGCTTTAGTGTTTATGAGAAGATCAAATCAATTGATATTGTTATGGCCTCAAAATGTAATTGTTGTTCTTTGGGTCAATTTGAGGATTTAAACCATGTGCTTTGTACTGGTAATGTTGCTAGGCAGATTTGGCTAAGGGCTACCACTTAGCTTGGTGTGCATTTGGGTACCTTCCATACGTGGAAAGATCAGGTTTCTTATTGGTTTCGCCGTGCCGAAAAGTCTTCTTAGTTTCGTATTATTTTTGGTATCCTTCATTCTATTGTTTCTTGGCAACTTTGGAATCATTGGTGTAAAGCTCGTTATGAAGATAATGTTGATTCTGTTGACTCTACTTGGCATAGTATTAAATTTTGGATTCGTAACTCATAGCAGCTTCTCATGAAAGTTAATCAAATCTCTATCAGGATATCGCTATCTTAAATCATATGGACATTAAAATTGTTGCTCCTTATTAGAGAAAATCATGCTGCAGCACAACACTACACATCAAAAAGAAACTGCCCAGGCACAACTGACAACACTCTGCTCCACAACCTGTCAAGGACCAAGATAGCTAAGCATACACCAACATTTCTGAAAGCTACTTTGGACAGACTCTATTCTCTGATATACACTAGTATGTCAAAGTGGTCCCAATATTTTGTCTTGTATTTATTCTCCAGCAATGTTTGTGGTTCCGAAGCTATGTCTTGTATCTTTCCTTTGCTTTTTTTCATATAAATAGGACCTAATGGTCACGATATTCAAGGTAACAAATACACACACAGCTATACTCTGTAAAGCAACACTTTATCCAAGAGGAATTCATTCAAACACGTTACTTGCTTCTGAATTGTTTTCTTCAATACTCTTAAACTTAAAAAGGCTTGTCTGGTAAGGTGGATACGACCTTAACAGAGATGAGTGAAACTCAATACGGATGGAAGTAATTTGGGTAAACTAGGTCATTCTGGTGCTGGAGGTGTTATTTGGGATAGTGTTGGTATGCCGATTTATTTGGGTCCTTTTTTGATACCTGGATTTTGGTTTTCCTGTCTAATTGTACTCTTAGGTAACTAGTTATAATCACGATTTTCTTCCGCTTCAAGTGAGAGTTTGTTAATAAATTTGGGAGAGATCACTTTTAAATATGTGGTCATAACTCTTCACTAAAAAAAAAAAAATTGCTACATGAGCCTGCTTATTAGCTTCTCGTCTCACATAGCTCCTGAAAGCATAAAAATAAAACCGTTTGTGATGCCGGATGCAGGACCTTTTCCTATATGGATTGGCCCGTAGTAGCATTAGTACTTACTTTTCAATAAACCACAAATAACGGTTTATATATGATCATTTTGGTCAATTCGTCTATCTCAACCCCTAATGGCTAATGCTGTTTGACTACAGAATGGACCTTTTCAAATCCATTAAGCCGTGTGTGTTATATGGGCCTAGTGAAAAAAGTAAGACAGACTTTATTGGCCCAAAAATTGGCTTATTGAGAGTGTGTGTACTGTGTACGATACGTAAGAACTACTTAGTTGGTATTAAAATAAATAAAGAAAAAGTATCCACCATTGTTGCACTCCCGCCATTATCGGATAATTGTCAAGAATTTTTTTGGCAAAGAAATGGGACTACGTGTTTATGAATGATTCTAATTTTAAAATTACTCTTACTTATAACGGATAGATATTGTGATAATAAGCAAGACGTTTGAGATTTGCACATATTCAACAAAAAAACCATCTCAAACATCAAAATAGATTAAAAAAATAAAACAAACTAACCAATCTAACAAGCCTGTAAACAAATCAAGTACCAAAATCGACCACTGTTGCAAACCAGTCACCGAGACACCCAGGTGGGGCTCAGCAGTTGCCATCAGATCAGAGGGTTTTCACAAACCCTAGCAGAGCTCTTAGAAGGAAAATGCCACATCAGCAAATCAGGCAAAAGTAGGATAATTGCAACGAATGCTAATTCAAAAACTAAGATATAGTAGCTGATAAACTGTACCATTTTTTTGTAGTAATAATCCAATATTGATACAACACAAAAATCTCTGGAATCAATTTGAATCGATATCAACATTCAATTCAATATTAATTTGTGGTCATTAGGGGACTTAATTTATCAAGATGAATGAGTTTAAATAAATTATTTGTACGAATTTAAGGCACACAAGCTCTCTACAACTCATTTGAAAAAAATAAAAAATAAAAATTCATGAAAAAAGAATTTATAATATTTTATTTTTTAAGCTAATATAAAATTAAGAAAAATTTTATTTTGAAGACTAGGTGTAAAGCATATCCTTTATTTTATTGACATAATAAGATTTAATTTATTAAAAAGATTTAAAATTAAAATCTTTCACAAACCAAGTGTTACTTACCATGTTGATGGTAATGATTAGTTTAACAGGGAGGATAAAACGCTTTAATTTCCCTCGCGTGGTGCAAGAAAGAAATTTATTTTTATATAATTCATGATTTGTAATTAAAATACTTCTTAAAATGCTAACAACCACAAATGCTACGTATACATTTATTATATTATCTTTACCATCTCAAAATACAGTTTTAGGTTCATGGGCCATATTTTTATTATTTTTTATTATTTGTAAAACATAGCAAAGGAAATTAAATGATATGACAGCATTTTTGGTTTTTTGGTTATTTTCAAGTTCATCGGCCATTTGCTGTATGTAGAAGAGCAAAAGGGTAGGGCATTCGACAGTTGATGATCGGAATACGGCAGTTGCCAATGAGAAGAAGAAATAGAAAAATAATAAAATAGAAGTATGATTTATCTACGGTATCTATCAAATTTGATCTTATTTTTGAAGTTATTGTGGTTAAAGTCAGATTTTTTTTTAGTTCACCTAATTCATTGCAGCTATTTTTCTTATATAATAATTACTCTCATTTGGATTCTGAGATGAAATGAGATGAGTTATGAATAGTAATAAAATGAATGATTAAGATAAATTCAATAATTTAATGAGTAATTGAGATGAGTTAAAAGTACGAAATGAGTTGTGAATAGTAAAACTGAGTTGATGTAAGATGAATTTAGTAGCAGACCATTCGTTTGCTAGCAAAGCGAAAAACGCTCTAGTGATTTGAGGTGTTCAATTTTGGGAGTTCTGAATTTTTTGGGATTTCTTTAATTGTTTTATTTTTCCACTAGGATTAGCCTATGTCGGCGCCCTCTGCCTCTCTGATGGCTTTGCCATCGGCAGGGCCTGCCATTCCCAGTGGTTCGGTTTTGACTTCTTATGCTCAAGCGATGGCAAGACCGGCAGATTCTTTTACTTTTAAATTGCCTTATGTGCGGTTTCTAGTACAATGGTGAACTCGATTTTATTTTCACACAACTGT
This sequence comes from Platycarya longipes, assembly GCA_036559045.1. Taxonomy (NCBI): domain Eukaryota; kingdom Viridiplantae; phylum Streptophyta; class Magnoliopsida; order Fagales; family Juglandaceae; genus Platycarya; species Platycarya longipes. The sequence continues at coordinate 4,544,434 of CM071798.1, forward strand.
GTCGCAGTTTGCTTTTGTTATGAAGTTTATGCGTGCTCGGCTCACGAGCTCGAGCATTGGTACAAGTCTTCCCTCTCGGCATTAAAGAACATGACTACGGATTCGCCAATATTAAGTGTAAGCAATGATTTCCTAGTAATTTAATTAAAATGTGTAATTACTGGCCGGGGATCATGAAGAACTCAACACTCGCATCAGGTGGTTTCTAATTGGAGAAGAAGGAACTAAAGAAGATATACAAAAATTAGTGAATGAAAAGCTGCAAGATCCCATAAATTTGTTGTATTCCTTCAAAGTTGTCGACACAATAGTAGTTAGTGATTATGGGATATCGATTTTGAAGGTCTTGGAGAAATTAAAGGACTAGAAGAAAAAAAATATATGCTAAGTTAGAAATTCGTTCAAAAAGATTATTTGGATTAAATTATACAAAAATCAGCCTCGGTCCTTGTTTTATTTTTAGAGATGAGATGAGATAAAATGAGATAAAAAAAATATTGTTATAAGATATTTTTTTAATATTAATTTTGTATAGATATTTGAAAAAGTGGTATAAGAATTTGAAAAAATTGAATTTTTTATTATATTCTATATGAAGATTTAAAAAAATGTAATGATGAGTTTGAAATATTTTGAGATATTTTTTAGATTTTTGATCTCATCTTCCAAAACAAATAAAGAAAACTTTCCCTTTTTTTTTAACAAAATTTAAAATAAAAATAAAAAATTAACTTTTAGCTAATTGGTTGATGATGTTTTAATGAAGTTAACGTGGAAGATAAGCACTCTGATCATCTTTTAGAGGACACAAATTGGAGTGAATGACGGGAAAGATTCTCCTCGTGTGTTGTAAGAAAGAAATTCATATGCTGAATTCCCATGGAAGCAGTTGACTACGTTACATCTAGACCGAGAGTATTAACTTATAATATAGTTCGCAATCCGAAATCATGAGCAATAAAACTCGATAAAATTTAGGAAATTTAATTACTATTATATAATATATGAACTAGCTAAATAAGTTGGCATCAAGCCATAAAACATTCTGAAGAAAATATGGAAGATGATCACACCACACAGCAATCTCAGATACATTCCAAGCATTTCTAACCAAAGCATAAGCGGTGGAGATTCGATTAACATGTTGAATATAAACATGACCTAACAATGATTATTTTATTTTGCCGCATAGATGACTTGATTTTGACTAGTAAAGTGATTCAAATATTATGAAAATATATAAAAGAAATTTATTAATTAATATATTTTTATGTGATTTATTAAATTTAGGTCAAATTCATATAAAAAATTGAGATAAATTAAGATGAAACATACTCTAAATCCAAACAATACTTTATTTTATGATAAAAATTATTTTATTTTGTAACAAATCAAATCATCGCATTTTCTAGATTTACTTTTTATATAATGCGTTATGATTAAAATATTTCTCTTTTAAATAATAATATAATTAACAACTTTGAATTAATAATGCTGGATCTTACATATACATAAGAGCAAATCACGGGCATCTATATTGGAGGTCATGTGCATGGGGTCTCCAATACATTAACATTTCAAGAGCCACGTAGAAAATGGAGCTTAAACTTTTGAAAAAAATATGTTGACACAGACCGACAAATCTGCGAGTATTTCGGTGGCCTTTAAACATGGGCTTCTTTCTCATCTTCCACATCTTTGTCTCTTTCTTTTTTTAAAGGTTAGCATGTTAATAACCATATCACTCTCACCTATCTGTCCCTTTGGTTTTAAAATCTCTCACTTTTAGGCACTTCTTCTTTGACTATTTAATGTACTTTCTGGGTGCTTCTTCCACTGCAAAATAACAACATGGCACTACTTCTCTCTTTTTGTTTTGTGGTTTTCTTTTCTCTCTGCAATGGCTCTGCTTCTGCAGCCATTACTGATCTACATCTTGATGGTAAACAACTTACTTTTTCATCACCTTGTTCGATCTCTTGCATTATTTATTTGTTTTTTGCTGCAATTTAAAATTAGTCGTGAGCATATTTATGTCTTCGGAGAAAGCGATGCTGCTATTTTTCAGGGCAAAATCTACTTCATTATACAATTAGTAAAACAAGAAAAAGACAGAAACCTCGAACCATTATAATTAAGAAGATTAAATATTTATCCATAAACATTGTTCTTTCATCTGTAGTTTCAGCCAATTATGGGTATGATTTTTTGTCTTTTTTTGTTTTTTTGAACAGAACTTCTCCCAAATGGCAACTTTGAAGAATCACCAGCGAAATCAAACCTGCAGAAGACAGTGATCAAAGGAAAATACTCGCTCCCAAAATGGGAAATCAATGGCTTGGTAGAGTACGTCTCCGGTGGGCCTCAACCAGGCGGCTTCTTCTTCGCCGTTCCTCGTGGGGTTCACGCCGTTAAACTAGGGAATGAGGCTTCCATCTCTCAAGACGTGAAAGTCAATCTAGGCTCTATTTACTCCGTTACGGTTGGGGCAACGAGAACTTGTGCTCAAGACGAAGTGCTGAGGGTTTCAGTCCCTGGTCAGTCAACAGACCTCTCTATTCAGACCCTTTTTAGCAGTGATGGAGGTGACACTTATGCCTTCGCTTTCAAGGCAACTTCTAAGGTTTGCAAGATAACATTTCACAACCCTGGGATTCAGGAGGACCCCACTTGTGGACCCCTCTTGGATGCCATTGCAATCAAGGAGTTGCTGCCCCTCAAGTATGGCACCAGAGGTACTTTGCTTTTGTCCCTGTGATCTTTCGTTTCATTCCTTTGTACTTTGGGTTGAATTTAGATAAGTTAAACTTTTAATAAATAGTAATAGATTGAGAAGATATAATAAATTTTATGAAATTTATTTAAAATATATTTAAATATTAAGATAGAATTATATATATTTATAAAAAGTTAAAAAAATTATAAATATTACATATAAAATATTTTTAAATAGAGATCAATTTAATAATTTAATAATTAAATATTTAAATATTAGATTCACTTTAAAACTAAATCGATCTCCATTAAATCTAAATTTCAAAGAAAGCCTCAATCTATGATCTATATTTTAGATTTTGAGTTACATATTTTGATCGTGCTCATGTCCATGCATGCAGGCAACCTCGTGAAAAATGGAGGGTTTGAAATAGGCCCTCACGTGTTCAAGAACTTCTCAACCGGAATCCTCCTCCCTCCAAAGCAACTTGATCTAATTTCCCCACTCCCCGGTTGGATCATCGAGTCACTCAAACCGGTGAAGTACATCGATAGGAAGCACTTCTACGTTCCCTCAGGACTCGCCGCAATTGAACTGGTTGCAGGGAGAGAGAGCGCCATTGCCCAAATCATCAGAACAGTTCCTGACAAGTTTTACAACCTCACATTCACCATTGGAGACGCTAAGAATGTATGCCATGGCGATATGATGGTTGAAGCCTTTGCCGCCAAGGAAACTTTAAAAGTACCATATGTATCTAAAGGGAAAGGAGGGTTTAAAACTGCAAGTTTCAAGTTCCAAGCAATCTCGACTCGGACAAGGATAACATTTTTCAGTGCCTACTATCACACAAGACTTCATGATTATGGTCATATTTGTGGCCCTTTCTTGGATGATGTTAGGGTATTTCCTGTCTATTAATCCCAAGTAATGTCATCTCTTGAATAAGTTCTTTGAGTGGCAAAGTTTGCATCCTTATGTGGAAATAGGGGTTCAATTGTAATTTTTCTTTCTTTTATGGATAAGGTCTTTAGAGAAAAGTCATGTGAGTCATATGGAGTAGATTTTTGTATTTGATAACTATTCACACGGTGATTTATTTTCAAATTTGTTTTTTTCAATGTTAGAGTTCTTTAAGGAGCTTTAAATATTATCAGTAATAGTCGTAGAATGTGTAAACGACATGCAGATATTTTTAAAAATAGTAAAGTCTATTATTAAAAATATAATTTTTTTATGTTAATTTCATACTTATTTATTTTTTTAAAAAAATATTTGCGTATTTTAAGTATTATTTTTCATAAATTATTAGGTACTTCTTACGATATCATTGATTAAAATTATGTAATGTTTCCTTTTATGTCAGGTCAGTCAAAAGCTTGCGCTGTACCCTAAAAATTTTAAGCCCAATTATCTATCAGTTATACTCGATTGCATGGTATATGATTAGATTTTCAAACTTTTTCCAATCCAATTTGGTCAAGACAAGGGCCATGATTGTGATCCAGCATGCATGCCCAGTACCTTGGATTTAAAAATGTACGGTATTTTGTTTCATGTTATAAGTTGAACAACAAGGTAACAATGGTCATTGGTTTCTAAGTTTCTAACTATTGAAATCATTTTATTCTCTTGTTTAGAATACATTATGATCTCTGTTATTTAAATAGTAAAATATGATTCGTAATATTTAAAATTGATTTATTAAATGAAATTATTTCATATTAATACTTTATTAATGTGTAGTCTATACACCCATTTGAAAATATAATTTTTCTCATTACCATTCTAGCTCTTTTAAGAAAGAAAAAATATATATGTATTTGTAAATTGGAAAATTTATCGAGTAATCGTTTTAAAAAAAATAAAAAAAAATTAGATCTCATATGAAAAATAGTTAATTTTTTTTATAATCGATCTTATTATTTTTCAATATGATTATGGGATAATTATATATTCACGATTGTATATAAAATTAATCTTTAAAAAAATTTAAAAATGTAATTGATAGAAATTTGCAACATAGACAACGGTTCTCAGATCATCTTTATCGATCTTCGTTTATTGATCATCATTATCCTTTTTTACAAGCTTCTCTTATTCAAGACCGTAACGTATTACACGACATACATCCAGCCCAAACTCAAGGCCCCAAAGCCTAAAGGCAGCCCATTCAGCATCGAACATGACGCTTACAGCGATCTTTTTTCTTTTTTATCTGTAAGCATTATGTTCGATGCTGAATGGGTTGCTTTTGGGCTTTGGGGCCTTGAGTTTGGGTTGGATGTATGTTGCGTAATATAACGCACTTTTTTTTTTTTAACAAAGACCGTAACTGTTATAAAACTTAAAAAGAAAACTACTACTATTGCAAGAGAAAAGAAACTCTTAAGAACTGAAACTTTCTTTCTCTCTCTATATTTTCTTATGAATTTCATTACAACTGAAGCCCATATTTATAGGCGTTGAAGTTACTATGCAAGTTACTATGCAAGTCACTATGCAAGTCACTATGCAGATTTTAAAATAATAGTGGTGGGGTCATTCACATAATTTAGTGGTGGGACAGGGGGCGGCTGCCGTTTCGTTCGTTCATTTACAATTCATAACACTCCCCCTTGAATGACCACCCATAAAGAATCTGCCTCGTTAAAACCTTGCCAAGGAAAAACCCAATGGGAAGAAAAACCAATGGCGAAGGAAAAAGAGTACAGTCTCTTTATGTATCCACAAGTGCTTTAAGATTGCCTCATTAAAACCTTGCAAAGGAAAACCCAATGGGATAAAACCTTAGCGAAGGAAAAAGAGTACAATCAGCACAAGTCTTCAGGACTTTTACTCCCCCTGAAAAGTGCATGACGATAGTTTTTTTTTTTTTTGAGTCTTCACATTTTAATATTCTGCACAATTTTCTTGAATGTCGCAGTTGGTGATGTCTTCGTGAATAAATCTGCCAGATTATCACTTGATCGTATCTTTGATATATCCTCCTTTGATTTGAGTGATACAAGCAGCATTATCTTCGTATAAAATTGTTGAGCTATCAAAATACCACACTTTTCTTGGATATGTTGAGTCATTGATCTCAGCCAAATATACTCTCGACTTGTTTCATGAATTGCAATAATTTCTGAGTGAAGATGAAAAATAATATCTAATTGACAGACTTAATAGAAATCTGATACCTGCAGTAATACTTAAACTTCCCCTGATAATATGCGTTAGTGTTTCAAGTAATAAGCAAATATGATTTCAGTATATATAACAAATTAAGAATTCAAACACGATCTCCAACTAAATAATGCATTAGAGAGAGTATGATAATATTTTCATCTAAAATTTTCTCCCCCTCATTCGGCGTTATTAGGAAGAACTTGTTTATATACGGCGGAAATAACATTGGAAACCATCTATGTATGATAAAAGCTGTAAAAGCTTTGAGATTTAATATTATCGGTTCGGCGGAAAATCAAATCCGCTTGACATTGTGGACAAACGAGATCTTGAAGAGATTTGAAGGCTTCGGGTTGTTGTTTAAATATAACCAATTTTACCATTGGTTTACTCCAGCAAAAAGATCTCGCATTCCTCATAGATTCAGTTGTTATTCATCCAGAACGATATTATGTCTGATAGAAATTCTAATATCCCAGATTTAAACCACGAACCTTTTATACCTCAACCACTTATATTTTCTCCTGAGGCTGTAAATACCATGATAGGAGCAGAGATATATCTATCTAGTAAATCTGATTCTGAAATTGTTGCAGCATCAAGAACCCTCAATGCTCAATATGCTGCCTCTCTTACAACCATGTCTCAGAGGCTACTGGCGAGAACGAGTGAGGTTGATCATCTTAAAACTCAAATATCTGAGTTGCATCAAACGCTTGCAACTAAAGATAGTAAAAATAAAGATTTAAGACAAGAAAACAAGAAGCTGAAGAAACTTGTAGACTGGTATTCTCGTGACCTGAAAACACGAATAGAAGAGCTGGAACGAGAGAGAGCTCAGATACAAAGTCAACAACAGCAGCTAACGGCAGAGGTTCAGCGTTTACAAGAAAATAGGGATAGCTGTAATTAATCTCGCTGGCTTTTGAAATTATGCATCCAGCATATCTTGTAAAGTGAGATTTGAAGAGATGATGGTTTGTCTTGTTCTTATTTCCATTTCTATAAGAACCGTCTTTAGCTTCATTTAGTACGCATCAAATCTTATTCTCATATCTATAATTCATCTGTATTTGTATTCTTATTCTACAAATTTCCAATGGCTCATCAATTTCCTTTTACTATTTCTCACAATCAACATATGAGGTATCATTCACCTCAATTACAAGTTGATCCTGCATCTTCCGCAGGTGCAATGTTGCAGCAAGCAAATGATCTGGCTAATAAGTCAGATCGTGAAGCTGTTTATGAGCTGGTGACTCTCGGCACCCGATACTCCTCCTCTATTGTTGGATTTTCCAACCGATTACAATCCAAAAATCGTGAAATTGAGGAGCTTAATGAGAAGGTTTTTGTACTTCAACGACTCGTTCAAGAATCTGACAAAAAAATTGCAGACTTAAAGCAGGAGAATAAGGATTTAAAATCCTTACTTGCCTCTTCATTTCGACTGCCTAATCCTTTAGATAAGGATGGTATATTGCTTTATGAAGAGCAAATGCATTTGAGAGATGAGGCTAGAAGTCTCAAATTCTTGTAACTCATCTATGAATTGAATAATAAGATCTTTCCTTTTCAAATGCATTCCTTGAATTTATAGCAACCCTTGTAATCTTTTCAAGAGTTCTAACAAGGTAAATCATCAACGTAAACTGCAATAATCCGGATTCTGATAAAACACATGAACATATAGGATTATTCTTAAAACCTTCTTTCAATAGATACTGGTTGATTCAATTATACCACATGCGTCCGGATTGCTTTAACCCATATAAAGATCTTTGAAGCTTTATAAAGTACATACTCCTAAATATACTTGGATTAGATGCTTCAAGTATCGTAAATCTTTATATATGTAATGATCTAATGATTCTTATAAATATGCAGGGACCACATTCATTAACTGCATATCTAATCCTTTTGTAATAACCAAATCGATTAAAAATATGAATGTGATTGCATTCATACCAAGGAAATATGTTTCCTCATAATTGCTCTCGGGTTTCTACAGGAAACCTTGTGCGACAAATTATACTGCACAATTTCATTTCGCATTACACTTTCGTATAAATACTCACTTATATTTGACAGATATTACACCCTTTGGTATTTGGACAACAGGTCCAAATGCATTTCGCTTCACTAGCGAGTTTAATTCAGTTTTAATAACTGCTTTCTATTTTGGCCAATCATTTCTACGTCGACATTCTTCGACGATTTTTGGCTCACTTTTTTCATTACTTCTGGTAATATCAAGTGTTATCATATATGTTGTCGACAATAGTTTTATTTCTATCCATAAATTTTCCAGTACTCATGAAATGTATTGAGATCTCATTGTTCCTCTCCAGGGAAAACATTTCATGAAACACCTCTACAGGAGGTTCCTCTTCAGGAGGTTTATACTCTTCAGGAGTTTTCTCTTCAGGAGTTATACTCTTCAGGAGTTATACTCTTCAGGAGTTATACTCTTCAGGAGTTTTCTCTTCAGGAGGATTATATTTTATACAGAAAATACGGTCTCTTCATGAGCACCGATTATTTTTCTTGTGCACCAATAGGTTTTCAACACTTCAGGTGTATCTTAGACTCATTTATTGCTGTTTTAACAACTCGTCCTTCAGGGACTTCAATTCTTGCTTAATCATTAACAGCAGTAATATATGATTTTACAACACATTTAGTGATAGTAAATATATCATGTAATTGATTTGCAACACTTTGCAGATAGATAATCCTCTGAACTTCTGGTTCACATTTATTTGTAAGAGGATCAAATTTAAACAGGGTTTTATTATCCAAAGTAATTTCTTGTCGTGCTTCAGGCACCGATATTTCATTATTTCAAAACATGATGAAATATTAATAAGCTTATATATAAAAACTTAGTATAAGTAAATCAAGTACTTGGCCGTACAACAGGTACATGATTACTGTTTAGTCATATTACATCTATGACAAACATCTTCATCTTTTTATGAAGAATTATTCTGAGGGCGTTTACCTTTCTCTGAGTTTGATCACTTCTGGTGATACGATATATTTTTATCATCTTTAGTGTTGTCGCTTTTGGGACCAACACTTCTATAATTTTTCTACCACGTTTACGCCCTTAGTTCCCGTTCACTTCTGTGAATTGTGTAAATTCGATATCATTAATAGGACGTAACTGGTGTAACAAAAAATCATTATTTAGCTCAATCACTGGAAGACAAAACAAAAGTTCAGAATATTTGTTGAACTTTCACTCTCGATATTGCTACTGCAGGAGCACATTCGAGGTATGAAAAATAATGTCTTCTTTTATATATCATCATCAGTGACATTTTCACTGTATAATTTTAATATTGAGCTGATTTTAAAGAGTGCAGAATATTCAATACCACTTTTAAAATCTTGCAACTTCAGGTGCAATAAATCATAATGATCTTTTGAGAGGATTACATCTTCTGGTGCTTATATCACTCTCTTAATTCATTTCACACAGTAAGATGATTTTTCATCATGAGATACACAGCACGGTCCTTCAGGGACACATGGTTTTCTTCTATGATTGTATCTTTTAAGTTCATCATCATATCCAAATAGATCTCATCAAGGATCTGGATAAATAACATTTTTCAGAAATGTCAATAGTAATAAATCTCAATATTTGACATTATATTACAAAAATAAATATGTGAATTTAATAAATATATTCACATTATCATGAGAATAAAAATAAAATTTTATCAAGTAATATTCAGCAATATTACCTTTAATATTTATCTCAAGGACTGCAAATAATATATTGAAAAACTTACTTGAAGTAGAAGACCACTAGTTTCAGTATCGGTAGAATCTCGTGCTGATAACGTGTTATAAAACTTAAAAAGAAAACTACTACTATTGCAAGAGAAAAGAAACTCTTAAGAACTGAAACTTTCTTTCTCTCTCTATATTTTCTTATGAATTTCATTACAACTGAAGCCCATATTTATAGGCGTTGAAGTTACTATGCAAGTTACTATGCAAGTCACTATGCAAGTCACTATGCAGATTTTAAAATAATAGTGATGGGGTCATTCACATAATTTAATGGTAGGACAGAGGGCGGCTGCCGTTTCGTTCGTTCATTTACAATTCATAACAGTAACGTACTTATGGATGAGCTAAGATTTATGAGGTTTATTTTCCTGTTTTCATCAAATTATTTGAAACGCAATGCCAATTAGCTAATAGAGAAAAATGCTATTTTGTCCCATATTCTCTTTCTTAAATTTGATTACTCACGTATTTTAACCTTGTATTTCTTAATAATTAGAAAAGTGAATACTAATATATTTCTATTTTTTTTAAAATAATATTTAAGAAATGTACGTACACTAAGAGGCACGACTTATAACGTTACATCGACCAAATAGCAGGATGCACTAATAAATTGTGCGTACGTATAAAAATAAATAAATAAAAATGTGATTTAGCCAGGTATATAGCCTATAGCTATTTTAATTTTATACCTGTCAGTTTAATTATATATATATATAAATATTACAATATATCTCATATTTTACGCAAACGATAGTACTAATAATTTTAAGTGAAACGCAGATTGTACTTGGATAAATGATATAGCTAGGCCAGGTACAATGTATTAGTCTTTTTTTCATTTCTTATTTGATTTTTTTAAATTTTATTTTAGCATATTTAAGAACAATATTAAAAATAAATATTAAAAATAAACGTCAAACAAACGTTAATTGATATGACATAATAAATAAAATATATAATTTTTATTTTTTTAATTTTTAATTTATTTTTTTATTTATCAACTAATAAATATTATATATTACATAATATATATCACCAAAAATTATTAATTAATATTTATTTAACATTTATTCTCGATGTTTGCTCCAAATATTTTTACGCACTTAGTAAGTTAATACATATTTGATAACGACAAGTTAAGTATACTAAAAAAATAATAATGAGGTTAATTGCCATAATTAAATGGGAAAATTGGTCAAACCCATCTACCAATAAAGGACGGTAAAAATTGTAATAGGTGACAGTGACCGTGACACAACAATAGTGAGGTTAATTGCTATAATTAAATGGGAAAACGGGTCAAACCCATCTACCCATAAACGACACTACTACACTATGACGCATAGTAATGCGTCATTACTATAACAGTACTAAACGATAGGGTCGTTGGGCAATCCGTCCAACTTATTTATTTATTTATTTATTATTTTCCTTTTTTAATAAGCAAGAAATGACATGGCGATTGGAATGGGTGACGTACGTATAAGACACATAAATGCTAGTATAAATATTTGTCTACAGGGCATTCCGTACATCGGGCTGCACTCTCTTGCTTGTCTTTTTGGTCTTTTTTATTATAAAACTCTCCGCGAGTCTTCGTCGTCGTCCCTTCCTCACACGCATTCTGCATTCAGTCATGGCGGTTGCAAACGTAGAGCCGGTTGAGATATTCAAGGCGAGGACGGACAAGAGGGAGTACAGAAGGATCATCCTCAAGAACTCCCTTGAGGTCCTACTCATCAGCGATTCCGATACCGATAAGGCAATCCGGTCTTTCTTACCTGTTTGTTTTTTTTTTTCTTTTTTCCTTGGTGTTGTTTACGATCGGCTGGTTATAATCTCTTTCTGATTTTATAGTCTCGGTTATAATTTCTAAGGCTTATCTCTGTGTTCGTCAGCTGGTTTTCATTTTCATCTTTCTTTTTCCAGTGTGCTGCTGCCATGGCTGTCAGGGTGGGCTACTTCAGCGACCCCGAAGGCCTTCCGGGCCTCGCCCATTTTCTGGGCAAGTGTTTCTGTTTTTTGAGATATTATTATATAGTATTATAGTTCTATGCATTCTATATTCAATTGCATATATTTGTCTGTTTTACCGTTAGTTTCGGTGCTACTTACTGTACTGCAAATTTGCGTTGTGGCTCTGTAATTCTATGCTGTGGCGTTGCTTGTAGCTTCTGATGTGAAGTTGAAGATGATGAACTCGAACAACATGTGCACATTGCTCTGTTTTGAGTATATGTCACTTACTATAGAAGGATTTTGTTTATATACGGATTAACTTGGCAAACATTGAAATTTTGATTTTTTTTTTCTTTATTATTTGCAGAGCATATGCTGTTTTATGCTAGTGAGAAATACCCATTGGAAGATAGTTACTCCAAGTACATTGCAGAGGTACTTACAATTCATAATTTGGAGGATACCTATGCCTTCTTGAAACTTATTACTGCCGTGAATCCCATTTTTGTTTCTTCTGTTTTCCATTTTTTTTTTTGTTTTATTAACAGTCAACAAATGTTAAGAGCAAGCAGTGAAAAATAAGAAAATACAAAAGCGTAAACAGGGGGCGAAAACTCAGATATTCTTTTTTACACGAGGACCAGTCTAGGAATGCCTCTTCTACAAAGAAGGTTGATGAAATTCTGAGGCATTTTTGGAATTTTGAGAGTGAAGCTATTTCCTATTTGGAGCGAATTACAAAAAGTTTTGATTTGTGCCCTCTTGCTTGGCAGTTGTGTTTTGCCTCTACTTGCGGGCACAAATATTATAGATTTGTGCCTTCAGAATTTTTTTTTTTTTTTTTATTCTATGTCATTGTAGATTGCCAACTCATAGGGGTTTTCACGTTCTCTATCTGGTTGATTTTCTTGATGCATAGCATGGTGGCAGAAGAAATGCTTTTACAGCTTCAGAGCAAACCAATTATCATTTTGACGTTAACACTGACTGTTTTGAAGAAGCTTTGGACAGGTAGATGCTTTCCTTCCTTTTTTTGCTAGCTGTTATAATCATCAGTTTCATAAGAATTGTGATCACCCTAGAATAAATGTGTTTGCTGCTCAGGTTTGCTCAGTTCTTTATTAAACCTTTGATGTCAGCTGATGCTACTATGAGGGAAATCAAAGCTGTTGATTCTGGTAAGTGTTATTTTCTGAATCTTGGCTAACACCTTTATGGGGTTCATCTTAGACCTTTATGTCTCTCCGTCTCTGTCTCTTTCTCTTAGAGAATCAGAAGAACTTATTGTCAGATGGTTGGAGAATGAACCAGGTATTGGTTACTGTCCTTTCTATGCATCTTTTAGAATTGCAATACGCTCAATTTACTAATTTTACTTGCTCTTCTTGATCAGATTTGTTGTCTTTTAAAGAATTGCTATTTCTGTGCTTATTAGAGTGACTGAGGAAATGGTAGTAGATCCTAACTTAAGCAGGGCCTTCTATCTAATCTGCTGAGCTATGTAAACTTATGCTTAAGTTGCACAAAATTAGCAAAAATATTTAATGAACATATCTTCACAGTTTATGATTTTTTTTTTCAATTACTTATTTTTATGTGAATTATACGATGGCATGTTGTTTTTTGTTTTTAGTAGTGCTGTCAATTGCTTCTAATCGCATTTTCTCACTCTGAAATTTGTCACTTTTTCAGCTTCAGAAACATTTGAGCATCGAGGGTCATCCATTCCATAAATTCAGCACAGGTCAGGATTTATCTTTTTTACTATAGGTAACCTTTATATTTTTACTCTACGTATAGTTGGTAGAAAATGATGAAAAGCTGGACCAAATTAAGATTGAAGACAAATGCCATCCTATTTTTAAGTATTTTCTTCTGGTTTTTGAATCTTTGACCAACACTGCAGGGTTATGATGCAAAACTCACGCCATATTGCAATTTTCTTTCATGGATCATATTTCCACCCTTCAAATTTGTCCAATCTGTAGAATAGAGTTCTTGGATGCACTACTTGGTAGGCTTCTTGGCTTGATTTTGAATTTGAAAGACAGCCAAAAAGTGGTAATGAAATTGCTGGGAGTTTTTAGGAATGGTTGGGTGATGCCCAAACAACATACACAGGAACATGTTTCTTGCATTCAATTTTCCAAATATTTCCTCTGTAGCCGCCCTCCCCCAAAAAGAAAAACTGAAAAACGGCTCCTAGAAAGCCATCATTAACTTTAGCTAGTCCAAAAGTTTCAATGTGCTGATCTCAAATCATTTCAAGATTGGCTAAGCTGTTGGCCATCACATTTCCCAATCTTTACAATTTTATCTGTAGATTCTGTACCATCACAGTGTGTGTGTAGTTTGTCAGTGAACATGCCTTGTTGTTCTTTCTACAGTAACAGCCCATTGCAGCTATGTATTCTTGCTATGTATGTTGTTCTTGCAAACAGAAAATCTTTCCTTTTCCTAGCCATATTCGATTTTAGCCATGGAAGTGTGCATGCCACTTAGTTTGATAAATGTATAATGGTAAGTAACAAGGACTTAGGGTTAAGCAACAACCATTATGGAGTAGATGCCAAGAATCCTATCATCATAACTAAAAAGCTCAAATGGAACCCAATTCCTTTGTAAGAACAAGATGGAGGATTAGGTAGTGAGTTTAAGATTCATCCGTTGTATGTAAAAATATTCTCGTGTCCCAATCATTTCTTACAATGTTGCTAGATACCTTCCTTGTGTAGGGAACTGGGATACCTTGGAGGTTAGACCAAAAGCACAAGGATTGGATACAAGACGAGAGCTCTTCAAATTTTATGAAAAAAATTATTCTGCCAATCTCATGCATCTGGTTGTATACGGAAAAGGTTAGTGATTAACGTTTCCTGTAAACTTCAGACTCAAAATTATGTTTGCTTTAAGCTATTAACAACTATCATGTTATTTTTCAGAAAATCTTGATGAGATTCAAAATCTGGTGGAGCATAAGTTCCAGGACATCCAAAACACTGAAAGAAGTTGTTTCCGCTGTCCTGGTGATCCTTGCACATCCGAACATTTACAGGTATGCATACTAGTGGTAAATCATTTATGTGATTAGACAAAGTATTCCATATGTGGAACTCCAAGAAAAAAAATTCTGACAAAAAATATAGACAATAAAGGTTTTTAGATATTAAAGGGATTTTTTTTTTCTGTCTATGTTTTCGTTTCAGGTTCTTGTCAGATCTATCCCAATAAAACAAGGTCATAAACTGACAATTGCATGGCCAATAACTCCGGAGATCCACCATTACAAGGAAGGTCCATGCAGGTACCTTAGTCATCTAATTGGCCATGGAGGAGAAGGATCTTTGTTTTACATCTTGAAAACATTGGGTGGGTATTGCACAATATCCGTTTTCAGATTTCTTCATTTTTACATGCTCAAACTTACACGATATTGATTTCTATTGCTGCACCTCGAAATAGTTCCTAATAGAACTTCCTGTTTATTTATTTAAATTATTTGAATATAAGGATAATCAACATGTTGAGCATTTTACTTGACACTCTTCTGAAATAATTATGTGTTTCATATAAGTAGACGTCATAGAGATTATTAGCTTCCTTCTCACTCTTAAACCTTCTCTTTTTTCTTTGGGGCAATCCCTTTTACTTGTGTATTATAATCACCTTTCTTTTCAGGTAAGTCTTTAATTTGTGTCATGAACTTTCCCACCATTTGAGCAAATAAGTCTTTTGGGGCAAAAGTTGTCAAAATGTTAATATTTCAGTGATATTGTCTGCCTGTAATCTCATTTTGTTTCCCAGTGGGACTGGAGCCTGGATTATTTTCACCTGTTAGCTTGTGGGTTCTTGTTCTTTTGATTCTCCCACTTAAAAACAGCCTCTTCCATACGCCTCTAACTTTTTATACTTATCTGGGAATTAGCTTTCTTTCTTGTACATTTGTCAGTATTTAAACATATGGCCAAACGGTACGCACTACCAATAGATGCTTTTGGAGTAATTGTTTCAAGCAGATTCTCTATTTGTCTCTCTTGGATTTGTTTTCTTTCACCATCTCTTCTTTCAACATTTGTATTCCCTAGATCCACTGACCTCCTATGAGCTAAAATGTTGGCCCATATACTTATCCCAGAATTAGTTAGTTTTTCAATATTATAATTTAGTGTGATCTGGGAATGTAACATTTTTTTTTTATAAATGTGAGAAAAATCTAAAGGGTGGCATACTGAAAAAGTGGAATGTCTTTAGCCGAATGATGAATAATTTACATATTGACTATCCTTGTTGATGTTCTCATAGAAGGGATAAGATACGTTTTCCACATAAAAATGAAAAATGCGAGTATGTTCCATTTGTGTGTGTCTTGCTTATTATTCTCACCATCTCTGAAAAGCCCTTCTGATTCAGTTGCCTCCCCTCCAAAAACAAAATGCAGGATGGGCCACGGAATTGTTTGCAAGTGAAGCAGATTTGACTTTGGAGTTTTCATTCTTCAAAGTAGTGATTGATCTTACTGATGCTGGTCACGGTTAGTTGTTTTGAACTTTCAACATCCCCAGCTCAGCCCTCTTTTCTCTCCTCTATATATTTTTTATGCGATTTGCTGATAAACAGTACTTTTTATACTGTTGTGGTGTCTAATAACGTGGCCCATAGATTTGTTGACTAATGTTGATCTAACTGCAGAGCACATGCAAGATGTTGTTGGGTTGTTATTCAAATATATTCGCCTTTTACAACAGTCCGGCATTTGCAAATGGATATTTGATGAGGTATCATATGCATATTCTTGTGTATATTATCTATCATATTGTAGCCTTGTGTCTTCACAATGTTTCTTCATAGAACTGAGTCAACTCAATCCGTTAATGAAGCTTTCATCCGTCTGCGAGACAAAATTCCATTATCAAGACAAAATTACTCCTTTTTATTATGCGGTCCAACTCGCCTGCAATATGCAGGTAATTTAGGGATTATTTACTCTCTTTATTTTTTTTTTCCCTTCAGATATGTAGTCATTGTATAAGCAAATTAATCCTGGATTAGGCAACCTTGCCAAATTGAAATTGTGCAAAAGATTCCTTTGGTACAACTGGAAGAAAAATAGAGCATCTGGAATCTCCCAAAAACTTGTTTCTTGGTCAGAAATAACACATAAATTGGGTATTAGTGTTTATATTTTTTATCATATGCTTGATGTCACGAAAGACCCAACATGGTGGCGATGATGAAAATAGGCAGAGGGGGAAGTTGAGGAAGGATAGGCTGGTATGGGAGACTTTTGTGAATAGTAGTGAAATAGTTTGTGAATAGTAGCAAAATAGTTTGAGTTAAATTGTATTATTGGGTTTTGAAAAAGGAGAAAGAAAAAATTGAATAAAAATTATAAAGTTGAAAATTGTTGGAATGTAATTTTTAATATTAATTTTATATTGAAATTTAAAAAACTACATTGTTTTTTGTATTTTGTTTGTAAGTTTGAAAATGTTGTAATGATTAGATAATAATTAGATGAAAAAATTGAAAATTTGAAATTGAAAAGTGTTTGTATGTTTCACTGATGTTTGGAAAGGAAATTATAAGAAATTTTGAGATGAGATAAAACGTTATCAACTCATCTCACTTCCTAATCATAACCTTAAGTAGAAGAATGTCTGAGAAACAAGAGAACTAGGCACAGCTGGAGTATCCTAGTAAGGTTTTTGCCAAGCTTTGACGGGAAAACTTGCTTCCCGCCATCCATACTATCACAACTAGGTCTTTCCTGGCTGATATAAAGCCCAAATCAGACATTTCGTTGATTTTTACTCCAAGTCTGACATTTATACATACCAGAAACCAAAAACCTATATTCCGCAACAGCCAACTACCCAGAGCACTAAGGGGATTCTTGGAGAATGCGATGAGATGATAATTTTGTGAATAATAGTAAGATGGTTTGTAAATAGTAGTGGCATAGTTTGAGTTAAGTATTTATTGGGTTTTTGAAAACAAGAGAGAAAAATCTTGAAATAAAAATTATATTATTAAAATATTATTAGAAAATAATTTTTTAATATTATTTTTGTTTTGAGATTTGAAAAGGTTGAATTGCTTTTATTTGAAAGTTTGGAAAAATTGTAATGAATAGTTTGAAAAAGTGGTAATGATTATTTTGCAAGTATTTGTGTTTGAATGATGTTTGGGATAAGATGAGATGAAAAACATTTTCAATCATCTCCTAAATCAATAACAAACCTTTAAATTCAACAAATTTGCTTGCAAACCATAGCATGAATACCGAAAAACAATCATTTTCCATTTTCTCCATTCAAGTTCCTCTTCCATGCCTGGAGGAGTGCATTAGTAGTTTTTATAACATGTTATGTCAATTAAGCTATAACGGGGGCACAGTTTGTTTTGTTTGTGAATTTACACTTTATTTCTACTTTTTTACCCTTTTTTTTTGGGGGGGGGGGGGGGGTATTATAGCTCGTTCTAGTGGGAAGCTTAATAGATGTTATTTCTTTTGAATTGATCTTTGTTGAATGGGGATTTGCTGAATTTTCGTTTCCTTTATTTGCATTCGATGTTCTTAAGGTATATCCGCCAACAGATTGGCTGGTGGGGTCATCCTTGCCCTCAAAGTTCAGTCCAAGCACTATTCAAATTGCACTAGAGGAGCTCTCTATGGACAATGTCCGGTGAGTTTTGTACTGCTTAGAGAAGCTTTCTTGTTTTATAGCGTTAATATTGTTTTGAATGAGAAATTTTTATGTTCCATTATGGCATCTCCATTCTTTCGTCCCAACATCATTTTTAAAGCTAGGATGCAATATCATTCTGTTTGTTTACTCTGGTAATTGAAAACAGTTTTAAATTATCTGATGCTCATTTGCCTTTTTTTTTCTTTCTTTTTTTTTTTTTTGTTGGGGGGGGGGGGGGGTTTACAGTGAATTTTAAATAAACTTGTGCTATTACCTGTTTTATTCCCAGAGTCTAGCAGAATTCACCCTTTTTTATAACAATGTTTAGAGTTTTTAATTGATGGGTTTATAACAAGAATATATTTATATCAACAGTTGAATTTTCTCTATTATAGGATGGAAATGCTGTATAAACAGCTTATTTGTATTGTTATTCAGCAACGTAATACACAGCCTTATCCAAGTATTTGGTGCCAGAAGCTTTAAAAAAGTGGCTGCCGCATCATTTTGAATAAGATTTTTGTATCTCTTATTTGACACTAATCTTATAATTTTGTCCTCGTGATCATATTGAGTATTCTTTATTTTTTAGCTAAATTTGAGGGCATACGCCAATCATCATCTTTTGCCAGAAGTATAATTTCCAAACAGAACAATGGCTTTGAGAGCTGGAGATATGCATCAAATTTCTCGTGTGATCATAGCATTTAATTTTTTCCATTATGAATATGTTATACCTTGCTTCAGTCTACAAAGTTGATATTTAGTTGGGTTTGCAAATTTAATACTAGTTTCAAATTGACAGCCAAACAAAGCAAAAAAATAGTACTGAATTTCAAATAAACCTGTGTTGGTTGGGAAAACTGTTAAAAGGAGAACTGTTAGAATGATATTCTTTGTCATATTCCAAAATGGAATAGACTATTACAAAACCATGGATGGAATAGTACATAGGGATTTGGTTATTTCTCGTTATCATTATATGGGCTGTTTCTACAGAATCTTTTGGGAATCAAAAAAATTTGAAGGTCATACAGACAAGGTAGAGCCATGGTATGGAACTGCATATTCTGTGGAGAAAGTTACTCCCTCCATGATTGAGGTTGGTAGACAAATTGGACTTAAATGAGAAGTTGTTTGGCTTATTGCTTGGTCAATATAGTTTAGTTTAGGAATTTTAATTGCCATGAATGTAAAAACTTGACTGCTGTTTAACATTTGTATTTTTGTTGCAGGAATGGATGCTGTGTGCTGTTAATGGTAATCTGCATCTACCAGCACCCAATGTGTTCATCCCTACTGACTTGTCACTTAAGGGTGCTCAAGAGATGGTCTGATAGATATTATAAGTTTATTCCATGGGGCTGATACTTTCTGTTTCTGAGTTTCTGATTTGATTGATCTCTTAAACAGGTCAAATTTCCAGTTCTGTTAAGAAAGTCATCATGTTCAAGATTATGGTACAAGCCTGATATAATGTTTTCTACTCCTAAGGCATATGTCAAGATAGATTTTAACTGTCCCCATGCCGGAAACTCCCCTGAAGCACACATTCTAACCGATATTTTTACGCGGCTATTAATGGATTACTTGAATGAATATGGTGAGAAGCTGAAGTTCATTAGATTTCTCAAATTGAAAGGGAGCTTTTTTTTTCTAAAAAAATTTGTTATAGATCTTTTTTTTTTTCCCTGAAAGAGGTACAACCTCGACATGATAATATAGCGTGCAAAATAAACTTTGATTATTCATTTTCAGCAGTGGTTTGTTTGTGTTATTGTTTATTTTTTTTCTTTCCTGACTAGAGCTAATTGTAATTTTTTTATTTTATTTCAGCCTATTATGCAAAGGTTGCTGGTCTCTACTATGGCATAAACTGCAATGATTATGGTTTTCAGGTATCTTGATAAAATTTTGTCAATTCCCAAGATATTAATTACAGTTGTATGCATTCAATATTTATTTATAGAAAGAGTAATTCTAAATAATGTTGTAGTGGAGTGCGCAAGCACCGCGTAATTCTTTTAAAAAAAATGGGGTCTATTATTAAAAAGTTAATTTTTTTCACGCGATCCCCTTTTTACTCACTTTTTCAAAAGGATTGCACAACACTTACACAAGGATTGTGCAGCACTTACACATTATACGACTGCAAATATCATTTCTAAATTATATATGCTGTCTCAGTTTATTTATTAATTTACCTTGCCTCTGGGTTTTATATTCTAGTGATATTAAAATCAAGGTTTAATTTTCAAATCTTTCTAGTAATTCCTACTCTTGAATTTATTAGGTTATTTGGAATTGTTAGGCTCCATCTACTTCTTTAAATTATGTTCATCATTCTAAAGGTTTGTCCATTCATGTGTGTGTGTGTGTGTTTTATTTCAGGAATACAACTGATTTCATTGGATTTGACTGGTGAATTATGGTAAATCTGATGGATATAAATAAAATGAACTATATTTATGAGACTTAAGAGAAATTTCCTCATTTTTCTAAGAATATGTGCCCTTATGTTCATGATTGGAAACTAAATTTTTTTTCGTTGTGTAATGCCTATTTGCTCTATTTGTCTGGTTTTCTTCTTTAGGTGACTCTGATTGGTTACAATGACAAACTGAGGACTTTAATGGAAACTGTACTGGGAAAGATTGCTAGATTTGAAGTAAAACCTGAAAGGTTTTTTGTGATAAAGGTAATTCTCATTTTGCCATAAAGATCTCAATTTTATATCTTATTTCATATTGCTATGATTTGCCTTTCCATAAAGGAGAATCACCTTTCCATATGTTGTGACGGTATCCCAAGAGTTGGGCCCGGTATTCATAGCTCGTGCTGTGGATTTGACAAAAGAAGGTCGGCTTCATTATTTTGAACCCTTTGCTGTGATCAAGAGGCTTGATCCATGGATTGCATTTTTGTCTCTCTTTTCCATTGCTTCACTCCCTAGTAGTAGTTGCACGTGGTTACACATGCATAAACCCATCACTTTTCTGAGTCAAAACGAAGGGAAACCTTTTTCTGGAGATTAGCTTATGAATTGATAATTGGATTTGTTGCAGCAGTGATTATGAGTAGGAGATGGTTGGTTGTTCGGTTTTGATCTGGTTTCATTATTAAACTTTATTTTTGTCTTACTTTAGATGCTATCCAGACTATCACTCTTCATGTGAATTGCCTCTGTTGTCCCTACATGTAGCTTCTGTGTGTAACCTTTACATGTTTTTCTTTATAAGTAAGAATAAAGTAACCTTGAAATGTTGCCAACTGGTTTGACTTTTCACACTTTCAAAAAAGAAAAGACATCAATAAATATTGGCTGAATTTGAAGAACAACAGAACCATATCAATGCTTTTTAACAGCACCCCTATTGCTTAGTAAAAGCAAAACCTGCACCCTTGTTTTCTACCTCAAACCCTTTTGGTGGTAAAATGTTTCTGCCAAAACTTAGACATCTATACTTTGACCAAATATTTTGGAGGGCCATGACTGCATCAAGGCCCTCCAAAATCTCTTACCCTGGTGCCCAGATATATTTTAGGGCTTTATTGATGAATTCATGTTCCTCAAGGGGGCTTTCTCCACACTCGAAGGTGCTTATTGGTCTTTTTCTTGATTTTTTTTTTTTCCTTTTTAAGTTCTTAATCTTGCAAGTACAAAACACTTTTAGATAGGGTCCTTGTAGGCATTCTGTGCATTTGGGCTTCTGCCTTTTGTTATTAGTTTATCTTGGTAAAACGAGTAGGGGTATATCCAAAAAATGTATTATTTTGAGTATTCCACAAAAGGACGTTATATATATGCATTTTTTATTCAGGAAACCCTGACAAAGGAGTACCAAAATTTCAAGTTCCAACAACCCTATCAGCAGGCTATGTACTATCGCTCTTTAGTACTACAAGACCATAAGTGGCCTTGGATGGAAGAACTTGACATTCTTCTCCATCTTAAAGCTGAAGATCTTGCAAAATTTGCTCCAGAGTTGCTCTCAAGGACCTTCCTTGAGTGCTATATAGCAGGTTCCTCTAAGACTATATCTTTGTAGACATTGTTGTTTAATTACAGCCATTCTTTTCTTCATTTTGATTTCGTTTCATGCCTAATCGTTTTTTCTTTTTTCTAGGAAACATTCAAACCAGTGAAGCAGAGTCAATGGTCCAGTATATTGAAGATGTTTTCTTTAGTGGTCCAAATTCTGCATGCAAACCTTTATTCCTGTCCCAACACGTGACAAATAGAGTGGTTAAACTTGAAAGGGGCATGAGTTACTTCTACCCTGCAGAAGGCCTTAATCCAGATGATAAGAATTCTGCCCTTGTCCACTATATTCAGGTAGTTCTATAAATATATAAAAGATTATATTTTCCAATCAGACGCTACCCTTCTAATTTCTCTGGCTTCCTAATAACCTTTATTGCTCCTTGGAATAAGAACAGTTAGCCGTCAGCTTTTTACATCAGTTTTCTTATTCCTTGATGTACTGTGGTCGGGTGAGATTTCCTCAAAATCATCTGTTAGAAAGTCGGCAAATCTACTAAGCTGCCATTTTTCTTTTCTAAAACTCTAATTTTTCTTGAACTAACTTTATGTTTAAAAATTATAGGGAATTTACTATTCCATAAAATTATTTTTGCACTAACCGCCATTGGTAGAAAGTGAAGGAAAATTGATTGAGAAACGAAAGGTGGTATGAAAGTGTGTGCATGGCGCCATCAGAACTCTGATATAATGTTATTTCAAAAATTAAACCTATATGGTCACTTCCCATTTGTAAATCATTTTTAGACCTTATACCGTTGACCTTTTTTACATTTTGTTTTTTTTTTTATGAGTAATAATTTTATTGAATAGAATGAAACTAGGCAAAGCCCAAGTACACAGGAAGTATACAACTTGAGACACCTAATTACACTCTAGTGGGCTGCATAGAGAGTAGAAACTCATGAACATTCCCACCCCTCAAAACGATAGCAGAAAACTACTGAAAAAGAGAGAAAACAAAAAAATTCCAGATTTCTTCCAATGTACGCTCCTTGTCGTTGAAGCATCTATCATTCCTTTCCAACCAAATAACCCACATTACGCACAAGGGTATCATTCACCACATTGCTGCCATATGAGCACAAGGGTGAGACCTATTCTAGCAAGCTAAAAGATCCGCTACACTTTTAGACATGACCCAACTCAGCCTGGCTTTGCTAAGGATACCAGCCCATAACCTTCCAGCCACCTCACAGTGTAGGAGTAAGTGGTTTATTGATTCCCCATTCCTTTTACACATGTAGCACCACTCCATGAAAATCATTCCTCTCTTTCTTAGGTTGTCAACCATCAAAATCTTCCCATGTGTAGCTGTCCACATAAAGAATGCCACTTTGGATGGTATTGGTACCTTCCATATGCTCTTACAAGGGAAGGAACTGGGTTGCGGGATTGTCAAAACCTTGTAGAAAGATTTAACAGGGAACTGGTTTCTCCTTGTGTGTTTCCACAACATGCGATCACCCCCATTGGCCCCTAACTTTGTTGAATACAGGTAACTGTAGAAAGCTGCCAGCTCTTCAAGTTCCCAGTCTTGGGCATTTCTTGTAAATGTGACATTCCAAGTTATCGTCCCGTTGGCTCTACATAGTACATCTGAAACTAGAGCTTGTTGGTTTCTAGCCATGTTAAAAATAGTTGGAAAAGCACTGCAAAGAGGCCTCTCTCCACACCAAGCATCAAGCCAAAAGCGGATTCGCGCCCCGTCACCCACCTCAAACTTAAGATGTGTTTCAAAAGTGTTCCACCCTTTTCTTATGAACTTCCATAGGCTTACTCCATAGGACCCCCTACTCTCATTAATGTACCATCCCCCCATCGCACCACCATACTTGTGATCAATAACCTCTCTCCACAACGAACTCCCTTCCATTTGGTACCTCCACAGCCACTTCCCTAATAGTGCCTTATTAAAAACACACAACTTTCGCACTCCTAACCCCCCATTCGCAAGTGGACAGCTCACTTTTTGCCATTTTACAAGGTGAAATTTTAATTTCTCCCCCATTTCATCCCACAAGAAAGTTCTAAACAACTTTTCTATCCGCTTTGCCACCTCCGCCGATAATGGAAAGAGAGAAAGGTAGTAAGTGGGGAGGTTAGAGAGTGCGCTTTGATGAGGGTTAATCTCCCCCCTTTTGATAGATATAGCCTCTTCCAACCCGATAATCTATCTTCTCTACCACCACATCCCAAATACTCTTGGCTTTGAATGGAGCCCCCAAGGGAAGTCCAAGATATTTCATTGGGAGAGATGCAATTCTACAGCCTAATGTCTTTTTTACATTTTGTTGGAGGTGAAATATCCCGATGATGATTTTGATATTATTCGTCTTTGGAAAAAAAATGTACAGGTTCATCGTGATAATTTTCTGCTGAATGTGAAGCTTCAGCTTTTTGTTCTTATCGCAAAGCAATCAGCCTTCCACCAGCTTAGATCAGTTGAGCAGCTTGGGTACATTACTTCTCTCGGGAAGAGGTGTGAAACATGTTACCCTAATTATTAGACCCTGCATGGAACATCTGCCATTCTCTTTTATAAGTTTCGAATTTTTACTCAATGTAGGAATGATTCTGGTATCTATGGTGTACTGATATTCATCCAATCTACAGTGAAGGTATATAACATGACTTCTTTTCTTCCCACCATTGACTCTTTGCCTAATCTTGTGTACTCTGTCGACCTTAACAGGGTCCTGGACATATTGATTTGAGAGTTGAGGCATTTCTCAAGACATTTGAAAGTAAACTTCATGAGATGACCAGTGACGAATTCAAGGTGAGAGATACCGTTGCCTGAGCAATTTTATGTCTGTGTATGGCCTTTATAATGATCTACATTAGTGTCAGTCGATTTCAATATCTATTTTGAACAATTGTTTATAACTGACTCTTAATGACCCAATCAAGCCAATAATGTAACATTTTCTAAATTTTTGGACTGAAATGTTGTCAATTGAGTTTTTATAGCTATTCGGTAATCACGATGATTTATACTTATGTTAAGAGTAGTTAGACCTTCCTCACAATTAGTTCAGTAATTCTTTCTCAATCCATGTTCCAAATTTCCAATTATGGTTGCATGCTTCATTAATTAGTGGAGTTTGGGCTATTAGAGCATGAACAATCATGTAAAATATCAGCTTTGGGCTATTACAATGTGAGCAGAGCAGTCATGGAAACTTTATGCTTTCTTTTGTATGATTAGATAAATTTATCTTTTTTCTTATGGCATTAATTTTTCACGGCTTACCCTCAAATTTGGTATTCAGTGGAATATGGTGGACGGAGGTTTTGGAGACTTTGCATTGTTCTTAGGTTCAAACCCTTATGTTTTTATGTGAAAAGTTATCATTTATAAAGCTTTGATGATTAAATGTATTTGTGGTGATTCATCTTAATTTGTGATTGAACTGCTTCTGCAGAATAATGTGAATGCATTAATTGACATGAAGCTTGAGAAGCACAAGAACTTAAGAGAAGAATCTGGATTTTACTGGCGAGAGATTCGTGATGGGACCCTCGAGTTTGATAGGAAGGAACTGGAGGTATGACTTTTTCTATCCAATCTCTGTTTGTAGTTGCTCAAAATAATTATTCTCGGGGTTCCATCAGTGACCCTTCTATTTTAGATGATGATGATATATTCTGGGATAAGTGAAATTGATCAAGGATTCAAGAGGCAAAACATCATACAGGACTTCTCTCATTTACACTTAACTCTTTGTCATTTACATGGAAAGATATACTCAAAGAGCACGAGCTGATTTTTTTTTTTTTTTAAATAACTCGTTTTCTTTCTCTGAAGGATCATAGATTGTAAGTAGTTGACTCTTATGGATGTTGCCGAAACAGGTTGCAGCATTGAGGCAGCTAACACAACAAGAATTGATAGACTTCTTCAATGACCATATAAAAGTTGGGGCACCTCAGAGGAAGTCATTAAGTATAGGAGTGTATGGAAACCGACATAGTTCAGAGTACACAGCAGATAAAAGTGGACCAGGGCACTACTCGGCAAAAATAGATGATATATTCAGTTTCAGGAGATCACAGCCTCTTTATGGTTCATTCAGAGGAGTCTCTGATCATTTGAAAGTTGTAGAGAGTTGAGCTCCACCATAGTTGAGCAAAAAACCAGGAACTTCTGCCATTCAAATTGGCCAAAGTAGTGAAAGAATGCTGCAAAGCTACTCATCTGAACCTTAAATTTGGTAATCATGATGATTGGTGGAGCAAGTGCATTTAGGTTTTTCTAGAGATTGAAACTTGTATACTGCATTGCAAGGCACCAAACTCAATAATTTCTCTTCTTCTTCTTCCAATGGAACTATATATAATTACTTTTCATATCCCTTCATTCCCTCAAGCATGGGCTGGACATGCATTTAAACTATAAACTGACATGGGGATTCTGTGATCATATGCTTTCTCTATCTTTTATTTCTTTCTGTATCTCAAAAGTGGAGGGCTGTTCTTGATTTTATTTTTTAAATGTGTTTTATTCAGTTTTCTCTTCTGAAACTACCATCGCATTTCCTTTCTCTAGTACATCACCAACACCAAGTTTTTACACTAAATTTACGTTAGACCACTACCAACCATTGTATCTACTTTTATTTCCAATAAAGTAGACGTCTAAACATAAATAAGAGAGATTATATTTATAGTCTTAGATTGTGTAAATCACCTACTCGTTTATAGACACATATTACACGTTGATAAAATGATTTAATTTGATTTAAAATATATATAAGTTTAGAAAAACGAGTTAACCAGTCAAATTCTACTATATTAACCATGTAGATAAGTAATGGTTGGGTCTATGCCTACTGCTACACTTCTATTGGGAGAGGCGCTTCTACTGGGAGCTCCCGTTATTATTATTATTATTATTTATATATTTTTTAACACTTGTAAATATCTTAAAAAAATAATGTTATTTAAAAATATTTCTTTAATTATTAAATAAAAAATAATAATGAAATAAATAAAATAAATAAAATCATGGTGACAACATCAAGCAATAAAATTAAGTGCTAGAAATAGCATTTTTTCATAAATAATAGACAATTCTAGTAACTCTAACTCTATCTCGCAAGAAGAATCATTCCTGAATGATAGACAATTCGATTCGAAAATTTCTGAAGATCCCATTTGAAAATGCATCCTAATCATTTAAATTCTATCATATTGCCAAAAACAGAAAGGCAGAGAGAGACCATAAAAAGAAAAAAGAAATATTTTCATCTATAATAAGAAACAACACAGTACAAGACAGAGACCCAACCCCCGTCCCCACCAAACCAAACCCGTGCAACTACAGCTACAACGACAAGCAAGCAGTTCATGCATTGAAGCTGAAGAAAACCCAACCAATAAGCCATTCCTGTCAGCATGCCTACCGTACCGCATTCGACACAACCAATGAAATAAGAGAAGAGACGGAGAGAGATAGTTTAGCCGGCCAGGAGATGTCGTACTGAGTCTGCCATGTTCTACGGGGAGTTAAAAGAGAGAGGGCCACAAGCTCTCTGAGTGAGTGGAAGAGAGAATTCAGCTTCGGAAGTCAAAGCTTAGTAGTACTGGCAGTTTAAGGTTTTGGGGGTCCAATGTTGGTCCAAGAGCGTTCAACTCCGAAATCTCCAAAATCCCAGATCAGAGATAGAACCCGTCCCACGCTTCACCCTAATCGCTTCTCGGATGCCAAAAGCCTCGATTTCTCCACATGGGTCTCCGAAAATCTATACAAGATCTTCACCGTCCTGCTCCTAATCGCTACCGTTGCCGCTTTATTTTTCCTCCGCAATGTCGGCGACACTGCCTCCCTTCTCTGCTTCGAAACCCAATCCAAGAACCTCGAGAAGATCGAATTCCCACAAGTTAACTGGAATTCCATCGCTCCCGTCACCGACAAGTCCTCACCCTACGCGAATTTCAGAACCGAGCAGTGGATCGTTGTCTCGGTGTCCAATTATCCCAGCGATTCGCTCCGCAACCTCGTCAAGATGAGAGGCTGGCAAGTCCTCGCAATTGGGAACTCCAAAACGCCTTCCGATTGGGGCCTAAAAGGTGCCATTTTTCTGTCTTTGGAACAGCAAGCTAGTTTGGGTTTTCGTGTTGTGGATTTTCTTCCTTATGATTCGTATGTTAGGAAGACTGTTGGATATTTGTTTGCGATCCAACACGGTGCGAAGAAAATCTTCGACGCTGATGATCGCGGTGATGTGATTGATGGGGATGTAGGTAAGCATTTTGATGTAGAATTGGTTGGGGAGGGTGCTAGACGAGATGTTATATTGCAGTATAGCCATGACAACCCAAATCGAACCGTTGTAAACCCTTATATCCATTTCGGGCAGCGATCGATTTGGCCCAGAGGGCTACCATTGGAGAACGTGGGCGAAGTTGGACATGAAGAGTATTACACTGAAGTATTTGGCGGAAAGCAGTTTATTCAGCAGGGGATCTCGAATGGGCTGCCTGATGTTGATTCCGTGTTTTACTTTACGAGGAAATCAGGTTTGGAAGCGTTTGATATTAAGTTTGATGAGCATGCCCCAAAGGTGGCCTTCCCGCAGGGAATAATGGTGCCCGTTAATTCTTTTAATACAATTTACCATGCTGCAGCATTTTGGGGGTTGATGCTTCCTGTTTCCATTAGCTCAATGGCTTCTGATGTATTGAGAGGATATTGGGGACAAAGACTTTTGTGGGAAATTGGTGGTTATGTTGTGGTTTACCCCCCTACGGTGCATCGGCATGATAGAACTGAGGCATACCCATTTTCAGAAGAGAAGGATCTTCACGTGAATGTCGGTCGTTTAATTAAGTTCCTGGTTTCATGGAGATCAAATGAGCATAGATTTTTTGAAAAGATTTTGCAATTAAGTTTTGCAATGGCAGAGGAGGGGTTTTGGACTGATAAGGATGTAAAGTTTACTGCTGCCTGGCTTCAGGACTTGCTTGCAGTTGGTTACAGGCAACCTAGATTAATGTCATTGGAATTGGATATGCCACGAGCAAGTATTGGTCAGGGGGATAGGAAAGAATTTATACCACAAAAGTTGCCATCTGTTCATCTTGGTGTTGAGGAAACAGGGACAGTGAATTATGAGATTGCGAATTTGATTCGTTGGAGGAAGACTTTTGGGAATGTTGTGCTTATTTTGCATTGCAGTGGGCCTGTGGAACGTACTGCACTTGAATGGAGGTTGCTTTATGCTCGAGTCTTCAAAACGGTAATTATTTTCTCAGGACAGAAGAACCCAGACCTTGCTGTTGAGGAAGGCCAATTGGAACAGCTATACAAGTAAGCTGTTATCATGCACTTTGTACTAGTCGTGTATCTATATTTACTATCATTACTTCTTGGTTTTTCATTTAGTTAGACTATAGAATGTTACTTTATACCGTGTTCTTATGGTTACTAACGACTTAAAAAGATAGAGGATGCTGCAATATATATTCCATATGAATTGTTGATTCAGAATTCAAGGTTGATTGCAATTTACGCAATAGTTTTTCATCAATGTGGGAATCATGTAAAAAATTTGACAGTTTTGGACATTACAACAATAATGAAAACGTACAAATGTTATTGGATTGGAATAGTGCTTTTGGTTGTGAGTTGAAAATGCTGTTATGAGGCAAATAGGATTTGAAGATGCAATTAAGAAGTCAATTTGGGAGCTTAAGGAGTGTTAATGCTGCTTGGCAAGAATTTTACTATCATGATTGTGATTTCGTATAGCGTGTTATAGAATTTTATGCTAACACAAGATGCAAGTGTTGTGGAGACCTTCAGAAGCCGACTCCTTAAATTCCAGAATTCATTTTTTTTTTTAATTTGATTTCTTATTGGTTTGCTTGTATCTGTGTAAAAGTTTTGTTATCAACTGATTAACCCCTTCCTCTTTTCCCTCTTTCTTAGTTCAGTTTTATATGTTAATTTGATTTTTGCTTGTCGTTAAATCCAAGGTCCCTCAAATGCAACCTTGGATTGTCATGTTGTCATTTTCTTGTGGTATTAGCCATGCATTATTGTTATGTTGTCGATCTTAGTTAGTTAAGATGACCCATCTCTGTAAAACTTCATAATCAGGTTGCCTAATTATTGTGTAATTCTTTTTTCAGGCACCTGCCTAAGATTTTTGAGAGATACACTAGTGCAGAAGGATTTTTATTTCTTCAGGATGATACCATTCTTAATTACTGGAATCTGGTGCAGGCAGATAAGACTAAACTGTGGATCACCAATAAGGTAATATAACTTTAAATACTGTAATTGCAATCTCTTACCCCTGTTCCCTTGAGGCAAATGGAACCGTCCGAATTTTAATGAACTCTAAAACTTATATGCTGTGTTTCAATGGTGTGTTTTTTTTATAAGTAACCCTAGAAGTATTGCTAATTAAGTTTCCAATGGTAGAAGCTGATTAGTTTGTCTACTGAAAATTGTTACAAGTGCTCTCTCACCTGCTAACAAATTTAATGGGATTCAGGTTTCCAAGTCTTGGACTATTGTGTCGGCCAATGACAACTCAGATTGGTTTTCAAAACAAGCAGACTTTGTTAAGAAGGTTGTTAGCTCTATGCCAGCTAACTTCCAGGTCAGCTATAAAGAGAGCATAACAAATGTACAGAGCATCGGAATATGCAGTTCTGAAGTATTCTACATTCCCCGGCGCTTTGTAGCTGATTTTGTCGAACTTGTTAATCTAGTGGGCAGTCTAGATATCCATCAAAAGGTTGCAGTACCCATGTTCTTTGTATCGATGGATTCACCGCAGAATTTTGACCCAGTGCTTGATACAATGATCTACAAGCGAAAACCACCTACAAACAATTCTTCAACCCTATATTCCGCTCAAGTACCTGCAGTGCATCCTTGGAATGTGTCAAGCGAACAAGATTTCATAAAGTTGATCAGAATAATGGCAGAAGGCGATCCTCTCCTAATGGAGTTAGTCTAAATTCTTATTTGGACATAACAGCAGGGCAGCAAGAGAGAGAGGAAGCAAGAAATCCACTTTTGTTAGCAGCTACACCAAACTGTATGTCTTTTTTCCTTTGTATTATTTTTATTGAGGGGGAGGGAATTTCTTTCTTTTCCTTTCCTTTTTTTTTCCATTTATGTATATTTGCCTTGTACGATTCATTATTTGATTGGAGACACCTTCACAGAAAATTGTAATCATTTTTCCTTTTGCTCGTGAATATTTGGAAAGAGAAATGTATTTAACATTGACCATCAAAGTTTTTGATTAAGATGGTTCAGATTCTTGTGAATGATGCATTGGATCTTGTCTATGTTTTTCTTTTTAAAAAAGAAAAAATTGGATAGAAAGCTCGGGTGAGACTTACCAATATGGATCTTCAAGATAACTCAACCATAAGTACCCATGTCCTCTAAACAGCAGCTACCAATGAC
The DNA here is from genome assembly GCA_036559045.1 of Platycarya longipes. Classification (NCBI taxonomy): domain Eukaryota; kingdom Viridiplantae; phylum Streptophyta; class Magnoliopsida; order Fagales; family Juglandaceae; genus Platycarya; species Platycarya longipes. The sequence continues at coordinate 4,576,260 of CM071798.1, forward strand.
AAATTCCAAGTACACATACCTTGTTTTCTTTTTTGGACAATTCTATTTACAAGCAGGTGTGAAGTACACCAGATGTGAATGGTGCTACCGGCTTGCAAATAGAAGAATTCAAACCATCGAAACTTGTTGATTTACATTCCAAACTCACTTTTTTACGACTTGCACCCTAGGTTTAGATATAACCATTAAGATTTGTGAAAATAAGATGGAACATAGCATTAATGATTGAATCAAGATCGAAAATGCAAGCTATCAAAACCTTGTTAACTTAGATTCCAAACTATAGCTTTTTGACAATTTGCACTCAAGTTTTAGAATCAGATTGGCCGGTATGTTTTCATAAATTAGTTTTACTATTTGCAACTCATTTCGTACTTTCAATTCATCTCAACCACTCATTTTAAATTTTAACTCATCTCAATTACTCATTTTATTATTATTCATAATTCATCAAATTTCATCTCTAAATCCAAACGGGCTATAACCGTTAAGATTGATGAAAATAAGATGGGAAATTTTTATAGCTCTCCTCAATGCCTCAAATTTTCTAGATGAGGAGTCGGGGCAACCAATAAAACATGGAATTCAGGTACCAGTTGTTAGATCATGATCGATTGGTCTGTAGCGAATGTATAAGAATCTCATAATACTAAACTACTTCACCTACCATTCATTATTATTTTGTACCATTCACTACTTAAATATTCAATCATTACTTTTTTACTACTATTCATTGAATAGAGTATCTAATATCACCTCACTACCAAACACAACCTTAAAACCAACGATATTTACGTGATTACAAATGGTTAGTTGTTAATGATTCGTCAAGGAAAGGCAATAGCAAGTTTAGCAACATGGCTGCCAAAATCTGTTTTGCAGAATTGGTTCTTGCGTGGACTGGTGTCTGCAAGAACAACACACAAGAATGATCTTTATTTACCGCCGGAAGTGGAGAAACAAATTCATATTGCAAATGTTCCTAGACATTACATCTATTTATCCTACAGTAAGGAAAGAAAAGGAAAATGTCTGATTTGATATTTTCAATTTACAATCTTTTCCCAACGGTAAGATTTGCAGTTTATCGATCAATCCCTTCAATTTTGTCTTCAACTTCTGAGTACAACTGCCTTAACTTCTCAATATTCTGTTCAGAAGTCTCCCAATACCCACGTCCATTGGCCTCCAGGAATGTCTGCACCAACTTCCTGAAGGAATTTGGATTTGTCTTCATCAGCCTATTCAACATCTCTTCATCTTGAATGAAAGTAGAGTTGGCCTCTTCATAGACCCAATTGTCAACTTGGCCAGAAGTTGCACTCCACCCAACTGTATTTGTAAGCCTCTTCTCAATTTCACGAACTCCCTCATACCCGCTTGACATCATTCCTTCATACCACTTGGGATTCAACAACTTGGTTCGTGCATCAAGACGCACAGTCTCAGCAAGTGTTCGTACCTGCATTGTGTGAAATTTGAAAAGGTTAGTTGTGGTGTTTGGATGATAAGAAAGTCAATGCCTGAGAAAACTCAGAACTTGATATGAAATTAAGGAAGAAGAACAAAATTTCTCACCTGGGCATTAGCTGTGGTGGTGTCGGCTACATATGCATTAGGCTTCTTTCCATCTTTCCTTAGGTTCTGTACTAGATTAGTTGGGTCCGAGTCAAAGTAGTGACTCACATCAGTGAGTGAGATTTCTGAGGAGTCAAGATTTTGGAATGTGGCCTCAGCTGTGCTCAGAGCCATCTCAAAGACTTTTCTTTTCTCAGTCATGCCTGCACCAGGGGCATCACAATCAAAAGCAAAAGACTTTCTGCTCAAGTACATATCCTGGAGCTGCTTCTCATCATTCCATGAAGAATTTTCCACAGCAAGGTTTATATTGGAGGAGTAGGATCCCGAGGCATTGGAGAAGACCCGAGTTGCAGCTTCTCGAACCCCAATTCCTAGGTTTTTGGCTTGTTCTAGTGCATGCTTCCTGACATAGTTTTGGTCTTCCGGCTCGTCTAGTTCAGCTACCATCTTTACTGCCCGGTCGAGGAGATTCATCTGTGAACAAAGGAAAACGTCGTCAGTATAAAGAGAATTGTTTATCAAAAGCCATGTCAAACTCTGAAAATTGGCTGCTTTGTGTGAGGAAATATAAAACCTGGAATCACCATTTAGTAGTTCACAAGACAGTTCAATTATTAGGTTATTGAGTCATGCTTGGCAATTCATGTCTACTCACGTACTATTTAATAATAAACATCCAAAAGAAACAGGAATCATGATTGGCATTATACCTGATTGATAAAGAGATCTCTGAACACGCCAGAGCAATTAACAACAACATCAATCCTAGGCCTTCCAAGCTCTTCAAGACTTACTGGTTCCACCCGGTTTACCCGACCAAATGTATCAGCAATTGGATTCACGCCAATCATCCACAGAACCTGAGCCAAGGACTCACCATAAGTCTTAATATTATCTGTTCCCCACAATACAAGTGCAACTGTCTCAGGATACTTTCCTCCATTATCAGCCTTCTGCCTCTCAATCAGCCTATCCACCACGATTTTTGCACTCTGCATTGCTGCTGTTGTGGGAATAGATTGTGGATCAAGTGCATGAATATTTTTGCCTGTTGGCAACACTTTAGGGTTTCTGATTGGGTCACCACCAGGCCCTGGCTCCACATACTTTCCTTCCAATGCTTGCTTTAAACTCCCCAACTCATTATCAGCCACAATCAGCCTCAAACACTCTCCTAAGAAAACAAACAATGTTCTAAGTTTTTCCCTATCAGCCCGGTAAAATTTCGTGCTTGACAAGTACTGAACCCATGGTTCATTTAGACCAAAGCCAAGGATTGAGGTCAGTTTATCGGCCACATCAACAACTTGGCCCTTCTTATTAGTTGTTCGCTCCACAAAGGCGAAAACCGCTCCACGTGATGCCTCTGTTATTTGCCGAAGAAGCTCTACATCCTTCAGTATTCCCTTGTCACTCCCTCTATAAACCTCCTCTATATTTCTTCCTACAGACTCAGCTAGTGTTCCTGGGAGCGATGAAATTCCATCTTCAGGACGGTCTAATGCAGCAATGTTAACTAGTGTTGCAACTGCTTCCATGGCTGATGGAGGCTCACCAATGACATGGAGTCCACAAGGCAAGAGGCGAGATTCAATCTCCATGATCTTAGAGTATACTTTTCCAACCACAAGATCTCGTTCTTTTGCTGATATTTCCTCTCCCTCATCCGGTAGATTCACATCCTTGTCAAGATTACATTGTTTAGCTGTGCTGATGATTGAGCTGACAATTTGTGGCCCTCGGCCAGTGTCTTTAAGGGATTGGTATGAGGAGATGAGCTCGCTTAACTGCTTTAGGCCCTTGTAAAGCCCAGCATTTTCTGCTGGAGGAGTAAGATAGCTAATGGTATTGGCATAGCTCCGGCGCTTGGCTATGGTTGCTTCAGATGGGTTATTAGCTGCATAGTAATAGACATTTGGAATGTTCCCAATCAGACTGTCAGGGTAGCAGGCATCACTCATTCCCACCTGTTTTCCAGGCATGAATTCAAGAGATCCATGAGTGCCAAAATGAAGAACAGCATCAGCTTTGAAAATTTTCTCAACAAAAGAGTAGTATGCTGCAAACCCATGATGTGGGCTAGCTGATTTGGAGAACAATAGCCGCATAGGATCACCCTCATAGCCAAATGTGGGCTGAACACCAATGAAGACATTGCCATACTGTTTTCCATATACCAAGAGACTTTCTCCATCAGAGTTCAGATTCCCTGGGGGTTTTCCCCAGTTCTCCTCCAATGCTGTGGCGTAGGGAGTCAGGCTTTTGTATTCACGGACACCCATCTTGTAAGCAATGTTTAGGTTTGGGCTGCTGAATTGAGCCTCTTTGTCATGAATTACTTCTTCGATTAAGGCATCTGAAGTCTCAGGCAGGCCTTCGACATTGTAACCTTCTCTTTGGAGTTCTTTTAGAACGGAGAAGATGGAGGAGAAGACATTAAGGTAGGCAGCTGTTCCTACATTTCCCTTGTCCGGAGGAAAACTGAAGACAGTTATTGCTAGCTTCTTCTCTGTCTGCACAGTGCAAGAAAAAGCATTTATCACAAGAAGCTCAGTAGTATTGAGTCTAACTGTGTTCAAGCACATTCTCCGCATGATAGAAAACATAAACACTTACTAATGAGGCTTCAATTACATGGCAAATAAATATTACTAAGTACAGCTACCAACCAAGAATCCAAAGGCAGAGGATTTTCTACAATATGAAACAGTCCAGATAAAGGAACAAGAATCTTATACAAGTGCTCTGCAACTAATCCAAATCTAGGTAATTGTATAGTTCAGGTGGAAAGGCATGTTAATCCATCATTATTGTTTACATCCAAACCATGCTCTAATAAACTGTATATGCATGACATTCATGGCCAATTCTTGAGATTTTGAACATAATATATTGAGGTGTGTACTTACATGATTGAAATTGTAACCAGGAACAACTTATTGTTCTCCCTCTCATGCAGTGGTACATATATATTTGAAAGTTACCTAGTGTGATATGAGGATCTAATGCAACTTCGATGATTTTGACTTAATCTCCTTTTCATCATGGATTTATAATAATTTTGATTTCCATCAGTGCAGGATGAATAACAAAAAGTTTCTGTTTTAATAACTACTAGTGTAGAAGCTTTTCTAGAGTAAAACTCCTAAAAGATAGTGATTCTCTTCTCTTTTCTTTTTTTTTTTTTTTTGGGGGGGGGGGGGGGGGGGGAAGTGATATAGCATAAGAAAGATTTCAATAAGTCATCTAGGAAAACAATTTGTCCTTATCAATTTGAGAAAAGTCTATGCTACATACTTTTGTCTTCTTCTTCAGTTCGGCCCATCTGATTGCCCTAGTGCATAATTGTTCCACCCTCTTGTGAAGAGCATGTGATTTCCCTGCAATCAAGATAAACATTCATTAACCCTTATAAATGGAGTGTCTGTGATGGTGTCTGAGATGGAGAGAAAAGGCAGAGATAAACTTTTTCATCTTGTTACTAAAAGCATTTGAACTTAAATTTATTTTCTAGTTACAGTGAGTCTGAATCTTCTACTTGTTTAAAAGTAAAACTTGCACAAAAGGAATAGTTGTTTGTCTATTCTCATAGCATCTCCAAAGTGATTTAATAAACCTACATAGACTAGGTCCTGTTTTGATGTTGACTCGAGATTGGTTGAGTTTTTTATAAATAGTAGTGAGTTAAAATTGTGGAGTGAGTTTTGTGGAACTCGCCTAAGATGAGTTTATATGTTTGGATATTAAGATGTTTTTATGGAAGTTGAAAAAAGTTATGAGTCTAGCAGGTAAAGAAGTGTTAAGTTGAAAAAGATTGTGAGATCTGCAAATAAAGAGGTTTGAGTTTAGATGAATTTAGTAATTTGAGAGTTGCATGTTTGGATTTTAGAGTCGACTTAAAATTAGACTAAATCTGAATTGATCTAAATTGAGTTTAAATTTCAAACAGGCCCTAAACGTAAATACTAGCAATGACAGTAAACGTAAATACTAACAACCAAAAGCATCATTAGGAATGAAGTAATACTTGCCTGTTCTAGGATCCCGACCGGCAAAGACAATGGGCTCCATGCCTCCATCTAGCTCCGGCAGAGCAACTTGCAAAGCTACCTGAATTGGATGCAGCCCCAGAGTACTGTTCAACCACTCCTCAGTTGTCTGAAACACCAGAGGCAATGCAACAATGTAAGGCACATCAAGCTTCATAAGTGCTTCAACAGCCCTTGGATGGTCCTGCCTTGCCGGCCCGCCGACAAGCGCAAAGCCCGTCAACGATATCACCGAATGTACAAACGGTTTCTTAGTAATCGGATCGATCAAATACCTCTCCACGGGCCCTGAAAAGTCAAGCCCTCCGGCGAAAATGGGTATTACTTTTGCACCTTTTGCCTCCAATTCCATAATGACAGCCACATAGTGACTTTCATCTCCGGTAACAATGTGACTCCTCTGCAAAATCAGACCAACAATCGGTGCATTTGGATCCTTAAGCTTTTGATTAGCATCCTTTCTAGTTCCATACCAGTTCAAATACTCCTTCACATCCTCATACATGCAAGGAGCCAAAGGGTGCCAAATCCCACTATCCAAATACAAAACTGGGTCTGAATACTCAATCTTAGTACTTTTCAGCGCCGGAACGTAAGACCCAGAAATCATTTTCAAAAAATTCTTCAAATTATCTGGTGATCCGCCGAGCCAAAACTGCAAGCTAAGTATATACAGCCGAGCATCCTGAGCCTTGTCGCTCGGCAGATACTTTAAAACCTTAGGCAAAGTCCGTACAAGCTTTAACATGCTATCTGCAAACCCAGCAGACTGTTTCTTCCTCTTGAAAAGCTGGAAAAAGGGGCTCTTCGATTGCCCGAGCTGAGACATGCTAAAAGAACCCAATTTGTTTAGCCTCATTACCTCAGGCATTGATGGAAACACCAGCACTGCGTCAAGTCTGTCCCTTTCTTTCTCGACAGCATCCTTTATCTTCAAAGCAAGCTCCTCAACAAAAATCAAAGACCCAATAAAAATGTTCGCGTCCTCGAGGTCTTTACAGAAGGTTTTATAGGTTGATTCATCGCGAAGCTCTTCAACCAAGTAACCCACAACTTCAAAAGAAGCGTACCTATTGTTTTTGTTGAGCTCTTGGACTGCGGCCGTCAGGGATGATTGATACTGTGCTTCTAAGACTACGTACACGATTTTGACGGTTGGAAGGCCATCTTTATTATCTGGGACAATTCGACGGACTTCTTGGGTGGTTTGGGTGAAAAGGCCATTGCCAATTGCAGCACATTTCACTTTGAGGGATGAAGTTAAGTTGGTTTGGCTGGTTTTCTTGGGGAGGAAAGAGTGAAGAAAGTAATGCTTTCCGGAGAGAGATGAAAGGTGGTCAGCTTTGGAGGTAGGTAATGTAAATGGCGAAGACACTAAAGAAGCCATTCAGAGAAAGATATAAATCAAGAACACTGGTTTTCCCACTGTGTCTGTTTGGCAATTATAGAGAAGAAAATTGAGAAAACTAGCAAAATTGCAGAGAGAGGAAGAGATTGCTCTGCTCCTCTACTCTTTCTCTCTCTCTAAATCTCTGTTTTGGGTTCAGTTTCAGTGTTTCTTTTTTCTTTTTCTTGGTCGAGTTTTATATCTTCGAGTGGAGGCCAAGTGAAAGGGTGGCAGAGAGTCGAGAATTGAAACAGACGGCTTTTCGGTTTAGTGGTGGGAATTAGACACACGTGGCAAAAACTATAGGAATCTCCGATTCATGTTATTTTTGAGGTCCAGTTTTGTTTAACTCGGAGAGAGGGAGAGAGACATGGCTCATGGATGTTATTCATGATATCTGTTGGGTTCATTACGATGGAGTTTCCTGTGTTCTGATTGGCTGGAGTGGATTACCCAAAAGTGCAATAGGGTGAGGGAGAGAGGGAGTGTGGAGGATGATGATATGATAATGAGAGGGGGAGAGAGATGAAAGGACATGATATTTTCAATCGTGGCAACGTGGGCCTTTTTGCCCTTCAAACAATCTGGTTCTTGAGTCTGTGTTTCTCAATGAAAGGGAATTGATTTTTTTTTCACTGACATGACAATATATGGGACCAGGCCCTTGTTTTTTGCCAAACTTTCTACCTCCAAAAACCCACCCTTTGTCTTTTGTGTGCCTCTCTCTCTCTCTCTCTCTCTCTCTTCTTGGTTTTTGGACTTTTGGGCCTTGTAATGTTTAAATTGAAAAAGAAAATATGCTGGTTGGGCAGTTCAGTCACAACAAGCCCACTGATACGTAAGGCCGGAAAACAATTTGATTGCAGATGTTTTACCGAAGAGAAACGCTTCAAGTCATATGTGTGTAAAAGAATTTTTTCATATTGGCCAATAAAAAAAAAAAAAATGTCACGTAGGCATTTCAAGAAGAGCACCTCTGCACTCGCATGCACCCCAAACCCTCTCCTTCTCCCCAAATCCTTTCCCTCTCCTATCTGTATTCAACAGAGCCATTTTGAAACAGGGCCTAAGTTTACAGTCCTAATGTTCATGAATAGCCATTTAGATGGATATACAATTAATCAATACTCTATTGTGAGGTAGCTGCCATAAAATGGTGTTTGTTGCTTACCAGAATCTGTTGGTATAACACGGGCTGGGTTTGTGAATTCCTTGGCTTTTGCTAAATCTGGTTAGTTCCTGGTTGTTGGAGTTGGGCAGGTACCTTCTTCTTCAATCTTCTTTTTCTTCTTCCCCCTGTATCTATGCTCTCTGAAAACCAAAAGAAATAAGTCGAGCATACTGACTAGGGAGGAACTATCTTATAATTTTTCTTTATATAATTAAAATTGTTTTCTCAATATTCAGGCTTTTAAAATTTTTATTAAAATTGTTCCTCAAATTTTAATTTCTACTGCTATTATTGAGCTAATATTTTCTTTCATAAAATTTATAAGAGTTAGATTGCGCACTCAAATAGAAGATGAGTTTCTCATAAATCATTTTTTAATTTATATTAAGATAGAAATTACCAATAATTTCACTTCAAATATAATAATAAATAAATTTTATTTCATAAAAGATCGTCGTCGAGTTTAATTAAAAAGGACAATCTTAAGTTAATATTTCATTTTCTTTTCTTTTTAAATGGTGATCTCTAGCAAATTACAAAAATTTTAAAGAAAAATATCTTATAAGATGATTTATAAAGATCAATTTTTTGTATACAAGTTTATGACGTATGATTATTATTTTTTATATGGCCACGTACAAAAATATATATTACGTATACTCACACATATCATATATTTTATCAATCGTCCTCTAAATACTAAATCATAATTCCAACCTTGTCAACTTACGTATATATCTACAATAAGAGCCTCATTTGGAAAGGTGGGGACGTATCCAATTAGCTCGAAATAGAATTGCACTCCATTCCCTCAAGTTCTCATGATGTCTAATGAAAAGCTGGTTTTCTAGTTTGGTCTTACCTAACTTGTCATGATGCATTGCTTTATATTATTATTTATTGAGTAATGCTACATACATGTATATTTATAGATCAATTTGTGCATCAATACATGTCTATTAGCTACCTTCAGGGGCAGAACTACATTTATCTTAGGGGGAGCTACCACCTCCCAAATGTTTTTAAAAAATTAAGTTAGCATATAGATTACTATCATTTTTCTGATACTTACACAATTTTTATCTTATTTGACCCCGCAGTATTGAAATTAGTTCCCTGCAAGTATGAATTGCTCTGTTGTAGACTATAAAGAATACCTCAAATAGTACGCTATTGCAGCTCTCCTTGTGCAGTGCAGTGACTCTGCCCTGCTCTGGACCGGTCCTTTGGTATTGCTTTGTCCATTTGCTTAACTTTCTCTATAAGTTTATTCCTTGGACCCTCGACCTACCAATTATATCGTTGCTGAGCTCAAGATGATATGCTATCAGCCTATCTCTTCTTTCTTTGACAGAAAAAATAAATCACTTTTCAAAGAAACAAATCACTTTCAAACGGACCAAACAAAACCCATGTTGCTGAACTAAGTGGCTTTCTCTATTCTCACTTCTCATCACTTCCCAAAGAAACAAATTACTTCCAAAAACAACAAATCACTTTTAATTTCCAAACGAAACACACCATTTCAATTTCTTGAATAGTTTCAATGTTGCCTGAGTGTTCCTTGGCGTTGCCTGCACCCTATAGCCTGCGAGTCTTGCACGTTGTTCTAACTTCTTTGAGCTTTCAAGTGGAAACCACCTACCAGTGTGAGGTATTTTTTCAAAGGAATAAGAGATAGACTGCTTTGGAAAGTACTCGTCGTCGGTTCCATCTTTCAACAGGCTCTATTAATAAATAGTTCATATATTTTAGGCCTTTACTTTTAGCCTAATTTTATATATATGTAGGCTAATTATATAAATAATTAGGCTTTTACTTTTAGGCTTTAGCATTACTTTCATTGACTCATATGTTAGACTGTTACTCCATATTTCTATACTACTTTAATAGTTTATATATTTTATAATTTTATATGCAGATTTAGTGCATGCACCCTTGGCATTGCCTGCACCCTGGGGCTTGTGAGTCTTGCACATTGTTCTAACTTCTTTGAGCTTTCAAATGAAAACCACCTGTGAGTGCGAGGTATTCTGTCAAATGAAGAAGAGATAGATTGCTTTGGAAAGTCGTTGTCGGCTCCATCTTTCAACAGGCTCTATTGTTCTAACTTATCTCTAGACTCTTAGTACAGGCACTTACAGTAATTAAAAAATAGTTCATATATTTTAGGCTTTTACTTTTAGCCTAATTTTATAAATATGTAGGCTAATTATATAAAGAATTAGGCTTTTATTTTTAGGCTTTAGCATTACTCTCATTGACTCATTTGTTAGACTGTTACTCTCATATTCTATACTATTTTAATAGTTTATATATTTTATAATTTTATATGCTGATTTAGTCCACGACTATTGGCTTGGAATTGGTTTATAATTAATTAAATTCTTAAATTATATAATAATTTAGAGGAAATAATTATCTTAAAAGAAATAATTATCTTAAAAGAAATAATTATCTTAAATTATAAGATTAATTGAGAAAATTTCTTAATTGATAAACTATATGAAAAAATCTAACAATTTCTTATTATTACTAAGTATGAAAAAATATGAGCAAATCAATAACAATTTATTTTTTGGTTAAAAAGAAAAACGTGGACAAGTCAAAGTAATATACATTTAAAGTGATTGGTAACAACGGAACGTGATTCTTCGATCATTGATGAGCGGTCTTCTAAAATTTAAAAAATGTAATCTGAAGAGATAGATGCTACCTCTTTGGAATGTGATTTTGGATTACATCCACAAATATAAGAATTTCCTACTAATTTATAATATGAGATCCGACGTGCGTAGCTTAAAGTTAATTCATATCAACCTAAACTTTCTAAATATCCATTTTCAAGCATAGGCAATCAACATCTCTGATTTCAATTTTCTTAATTTCAAAAAATTTCAAATTGGTTAGAGTACTCGCCTTTGAAGAATTCTATATTTTGTTTTTCATGCTACATGTTTGCTAAGAAATCAATGGACCATCCAGAATCAGATGCATTTACCAATAAAGGTTTTGACAATTAAAAAAAATGAATGATGGAATGAATTGTTCTTTAATAGAACATGTGTGGAGAGATCCAAATTAACCATATAAAAATATTGTAAAATATTGTGAGAATCTAATGAATCATTCAAAACATATTAACAAATTAGTTGAAAAACAAGTATCACAAGAGATGAAAAATAATCGGTTACAGGTCAAAACTTTAATAGATAGCGTTCGATGGTTGACGTTCTAAGCATGTGCCTTTAGAGGTCATAATAAAAACTCTGACTCAAAAACTCAAGTTGTATTGTAACTTGATGGGGTTGTTCGGTGCTTTCATGGTATTAACATCTTTTGAATTTATTCTTATATTATATGTGATAAAAAAAAATCATGGAAATTATTAATACACTTTGTCAATCTTTGTAATAAAATTTTTAAGATATTGTAAATATAATGAGCCTATTTTCAACCACAAAAGTACTCATTTAGAAGTTGGGAGATGATGGGTGGGAGTATTCGCTTACTGATATAAAATCGTTTTATAAAAAATACCAAATTGATATTCCTGATATGAATGGCTAATATACTAGAGCTCGAGGCAAATCTCGTTGTCAAGTTGAAATGATAACACTAGAGTATCATTTTATGATTAATATATTTACTACTACGACTTTCAATTGTAAAAATTGAACAATAGATTTAACGACCAAGTAATTGAACTTCTCATTATTAGTGCTGCTTTAAATCCTAAAGATGCATACAAATTATTTAAGATTGATAATATATGCAAATTAGTTGAGAAGTTTTATTCACATTACTTTACTAAGTAAGAAATTTTCATTTTGAGAATTCAATTGCAGCATTATAAACTTGATATGCTGATGCATCTAGATTTTCAAAATATGGCTATATTATCTAAGTTATGCAAAGGACTAGCAATTTAAGAAAATTTAAAAATTTATTATTTGATTAACAGGTTAATTCGTCTAATATTAACTCTTACTATTGAATAGATATTTTCTATTATGAAACTTGTAAAAATTAGATTGCATACTCAAATGAAAGATGAGTTTCTTACAGATTATTTGTTAGTTTATATTGAGAAAAAAATTGCTAAGAATTTCACTTTAAAAATGATAATGAATGAATTTTATTTCATGAAAGATCGTCGACGATCTTAATTTAAAGGAAAAATTCTATATGACATATGATTATTATTTTTATATATAGTCACGTACAAAAAACACACATTATTTATACTCACATGTATCACATACTTTGTTGATCGCTCTCCTAAATACCAAATTCTGATTCTACCCCTGATTGTCTTCATATCTTTTGTTTTAAATATAAATGTTTTAATAAAATCTACATTTCCACCTCAATAATTGTGCGTATATTTGTATGCAAACTTGCTTACCATTAAAAATTTTCTTATTTTTATATAATAGAGCCTAAGTTATAATCATTGAAATTTTTTTCACATATTATATTTACTTGTTCTACTGTTGAATTTGGTCTCTAATGGAAGTCTCATTCTTCATGTATCCAAGAAAACTCTTTCTAGTTTACGTCCAAGAATTACGTTCAAACGAGCTAGCTGGATCTCGTGGGCCTTAGCACCAATTCATCATCTCTGCATTGTGATACACCAAATGTGAGTTTCAGTTAGGGATGGACAACAGGGCCCTGCATCCCACCCCCACATGGTAGGGCGGGCAACCCCGCTTCGCACATCCGAGGGCGGGATACCCCGCCCTACATCTAACTCCCCTAGCGGGGGCGGGGTATGGGGAGGGCCCAACCCTGCCCCGCATTTCTTTCGCTCCGCCCCTGCTTACATATAAATATTAAACATAAATATATATATATATATATATTACATATATATATAAATATAAATATATATAAATTTATATTTATATTTTACAAATTGTGTCTATATAAATATATATTACAATTTGTTATATTTGTTCACAGAGTATACACTAGCAAATTTAAAAACAATATAATTTGAAAACTTCTACACTATAACTTACACAAAATATACATAACAAATTTAAATGTTATATAATTCTTAAACTATAGTCGTATTTACAAATTTTAAATTTACAATTTTGGTCTAATTTTTTTTTTATCACTTATAGACTTAGGGCACCCCGCCTAGTGGGGCGGGGGTGAAAATTCTATCCCCCACCCTATGCGGGGTGGGGTATGGGGAGGGAGTTATCCCGTACTGTATGTTACGGATGGCACTCATAGTTTTAGTAGCTTTCTTTCATGCCATTGCTGACCTGTGGCCGATTTTTTTATTTTTTATTTTTGGGCTGCTATGAACTGTTTATTAAGGCCCAATTCAGATACAAAAACTCTCCAACTTGTTTCATCTATTTATTATATTTTTAAAAAAATTGTAAGTAAAAAATAACAAACAATTTAAAATTTCATGTCTCAAAACATAATAATATTCTAACGTTATTTTATTCAACTTTTATCACAACTCATTATTTAAATATTAAAGAACTGTATTAAATTTGAGTAGTAAAATTATTCAATATATTATTCTTGTTTTATTATTATTATTTAATATATTTTTATAATTTTTTTAATTATTTATAAATAATCTGAGATAATTTCCCTATCCAAACATAACCTACATCTGTTCTGTTGGGGTCCCTCAAAAAGAGCCTTAAGGTAGTGCCCGACTTACCCAAATTTATTTTTTAGGGGCCCATGATTTATTTATTTTTAAATAACTTTAGTTGGCATGGAAATGAGTTGTAAACAGATATTGTTCTTCTATTTACACTTTAAATAGATTCGAGAAGTACATTTCAGATAAGTGATGGGCCAATGCTACAACCAACCAATCAAATTTTGTAGATATATAGCATCACAGCCCACATGATCTGTTCATAGTGCTCTTAAAGATGCCTCCTGCCATCAAAGTTGCCCAAAATTATAGCTATTTCCGGTTGTTTTTGGCTTGTCGTTTTTTATTTCTTTAGAACTAAAAACGTGATTATAGGAAAACGATACTTTATTTATTTATTTTAAAAAATAATAATTTCATTGTATTTCATAAAAATAAAATTACAATTGTGATTGAAATATAAGAAATAGAAAATAGGAAAATGATACTTGGTTGTATGAGTTTGTTTCTTTAATGGTTAAGTAATTGGCTATTAATGAAGTGATATATTTTTTTATTTTAAAAAAGTATTTAAAGATATTTAAAAAGTATTTAAAAGAAAAAGAAAAGAAATACAACTTACACTAATGGTAAGTTTGAGGGGTAATAATTAAAAAGTGCAATTTATATTAATGCAATTTACTACATTATAAATTGTCTATCTTAATATTAATTAAAAGTTAAAAAAAATATATTATTTGTATACGATTTGTTTGTCTTTTACATATATATTATATAAAAATAATATTTTTACGCATATTCTAATTTAACTATTTTTATTTTTTATTTTTATTTATCTCTCATCATATTTTTATCTCCTTTCAATATATGTTTTTTAATATATCAACTGACATGGCATTGATTTCACAAAAAGTATATGAGACTGTGTACTTATAACATTGCTTTAAAAATAAATTTTTTTTTTTTTGAAGTTTAATAAAGTGTTACGCTGAGTTAATAAAATAATAATTATTTCTCTTTGTTGGATTGATTGCCTTAGCAGTTTGTCTTTCCCAACCAATGTAACAGCACCCTTCACCAAAGGTTGAGAAGTCTTCAAACCAAAAATATTTTAGGCTCGGATGCAACATCCTACCTACCAATTCCATGCTTTTGCTTATGTATTGATATATCGCACTTACACTTGAGAATAATAAGATTAAAAAAAATGCTTATTAGGGTTAAAAGAGTATTTTGATTCTGTTATCATCTATTAAGTTGGATAAAAATAAGAGGCATGTATAGATTGGATAAGTCGGCTATGGTTTATATTTGGGATTAACTTTCTGTTGTTTTGCTGTCTATTTTTGTTAAATTGTTCGGTTTTTGGTTAGTTGGGTTTTGTTTTGGTTATGTTTTGCTTCTTTTTTTTTGTCCAAGTTTTAAGGTTGTAATCACGGTTGTAATCAAGGTTGTAAAATTGGGACGTGGTCAGCATGAGTGGTGCTACCGGTTTTTTACCAAAAAAAAAAAAAAAAAGCGTAAAAAATAAGAAAAAAGAAAAGAAAAAAAAATGTTTGCTCCCCAATTTGTTAATCAATTCTTCTAGAATTTGAGTAGATAAAGATTTTAGATCATTGAATGAGAAATACTATTCTGTCCTCTAATTTAATTACTATATCTCTCTAGAGATAGGACAAGCTTGTCTTGAGAAATATATATATATATATTTTTTCATTTTTTTATTTTTTTAAATATTTTTAAATATTTTTTAGGAAAGAAAAACTCATAATATTGTTAAAAAAAATTTATTAATTATTAAGTAAATAAAATTGAATCTTCAGAAAAAAAAAATTAAAAAAATTGAATCGAAAGGTTTAAATGAAATTTTTATAAAATAATTTAGTATTTCTCAATAAATAAAGCAATTAAATTTAGTGAAGATTAGGTCGGTGGGGGTGCCGGTTAGGGGGACCAGCTCTATATATGGAGAGGTCAAATCGTCGCATAAAGTGTCAACAGAGACATGACTCTTGGAACTACTTTTTGTGTAGGCTTTTGGTGAACTCGTGCTGGTCTTTAAAAGATCATCAAAATTAAAATAATTAAAATATTTTATTCATAAAAAATTTATAAATATTATTTCATATAATATTTTAAATTATAAAATTATTTTTATTTTAAAATTTATTTAATAAATCAGATAAAATCATATCAATTTATATAAAAAAAAAATTTGTATAATTTTTTTTTTATGATATGGCAATACTCTTTAAATAAATACTGTACATAATTAAATACACATACATAGAGAGAGGGGCTGAAAGATGTGGGCCATGTGACTATACTAATAGGCCACTGTTATAAATAAAGTAGATAAAGTGGTCCATTTTTTCCATTTTTTAAATTTTTTTTAGGGACTGCCTAAATATAGCTTAGCGACATGCTAGCCCAAGTCATTGACCAGTTTTTAGTAATTCATTGTAATATGAGAAAAATAATGTTATTCTCTATCTTAAATTTATCAAATTTCAATCGCATCAAATAATATGGTGCTGTGCGCGTCTTCTTTGTTTTTATTATTAGTATTATTGATAAATGAATGGCTACGCATAGAGTTATAATAAATACATTAGTTATAAATAGATTATATAAAAATATTTTTTATAAAATGACATAACTTAATGCAATATATTAAATTAAAAATTTATTTATATAATAAATATATTTAACGAATCACATGAAAAAATATTAATTTATAAATTTATTTTTATGCATTTGTGTAAACTTTCTCAATATTCCACTTTAGATGTTAGAGTTTGGTTAATAACTTTAAAAGATCTCAAACACAAGATACCTCTCTATCAAAATTTGGATATATCTTAATTATTATTAAAGCCAGGTATAGATATAAAGGAATCTCATAAAAGAATCTTGTGTTAGTGTGCCACATTTCCCTTCCTTCTTTCTTTCTTTTTTCTCTCTCTTTCTCTTCCTCTCCATTTTTCCTCATTGCCGACATTCTCTACCCTCACAGAGTGGTTCCCAACCATCACAGGCGGCCAACAGGTTGTGATATCGACCACGCAGCCATGAACTCCAACGTGACCACCACAGACGACCAATGGATGACAATTTCCTAAATGCGAACCAACATGCACAGCAAGTTCACTGTAGCATGTCCGCTCCTGTAATGCTACTCGAACTGTCGAACTCTTGTTGGCTCAGATCCCGACCACTCCAACCATCTAGCGGTGACAGTCGACCTCACACACAGTGTGCGAAGATGTGCACCAATATGCACAGTGAGCCCCATTAATAGTGTTGCTTAGACAGTTGGCATCTTCTACAGTGACACCACCAGCGTCTTTGACCCCCCTGAGGTGGTCCCCGACTATCATGGCTGGCACAGAGAGCGAGTACTGCGAGAAGGCAAAGATGGTGGCTCGTGGTCACGGGAGAAAAAAGAAAAGAACAAATAGGAGGATACATGGCATACTAACACTAGAGTACTACGTCAATGTTTGTAATTTTTTTGTATGATTTTTTTGTGTTTATAGTATTTTTCTTTATTAATATTTGTAATAATAATTTTATAAAATGGATTAAGCTTTTTTTTTAGGAATTGGGGTGTTTGTAACTTTTATTTATTTATCTTGCTTAGGTAGAAAAAGGAAGATACGTAGTTTTCTTATATTTTCTTTCCGGTTGTTTTTGCAATTATATATATCGATAGAGTAGTGCTCTACCCACATAGGGTTAATGTGTCTCGAGAAGGCCAAATCTTTTTTCTTAAAATCATAAATTTTTTATATCCTTAAATATTTAAAAAAAAATCACATATTATTAAAAAAAAAAATCTTAATCATTAAATAAAAAATTAAAAAATATCAAGACCCAACTCTTGATGGCTCTATCACTTTCCATATCGATAATACCTAAATTGTTGCCTTTGTTTGGCAACTCTTATTTTGGAAAAAATATTATAAAGAAAAAAAATGATATTTATAATCATATAATATATAAGTGTTATTTTTTTTTTAAAGAAAAATGAATAAATATGAAACTTATATATAAAAAATAAATTTTTTAATAAGAAATTTTAGTCCAATTATTTTTCAAAATAGATGCATGACACTTGTATTAGATGCATGACACTTGTATTAGGAGTGTTCATCCGAGTTCCGGATTTGAGAATCCGGAACCTAGATTCAAAATTTTCTTAAACTTAAAAAAAAAAAAAATTCAAAAGTATTAATAAATATATAAAATTTTAAACCGGGCTGGATACAACCTGGCCCGGATGAACAGGCCTAACTTATATAATACATGACTAATCTAACCTTATTTAAAATAAAATGATGTGTTTCTAGTTTCCTTAATCTAGTATGAATTAAAAAAACATTGTGTGCTTGATTTATACAATTCTATATTATCTATAAATGAAAATAATATATTTTATTATAGACAAACGAAAATAATGTTAAAAATGAAGATTCTGCTTTCTTGACGCACAAGTTTTTGAAACTAATATAGGATTTTTAAAAATAAAAAGAAAAAAGAAAAATCCATATTAGCAAAGGGAGCCAACATGGCCGGTGCCACGGTCACCGGATCTATGCCTTAAAATAACGGCCTTGTGTGGCCATTCCCTTTCAGAAACTCCACTTTCTTTTCTCCTCCATCTTCATCCTCATAATTCATTCATTCATTCATTCATTCATACCCTCCTCTTTTCTCCCTCTCTCTCTCTGTGTTACAAATCTCAAAAGGCTAAAAAGTTAGAGAGAGAAACTCACCTACAGAGCAATAATTCACTTTTTTCTTTCCAAGTATCTTCCTATCTTTCTCTTTATTGCCAGCTCTGCCAGCTCTTCCCTCCCATAACACCCACTTCTCATCTTTCTCACCCCCATCATTACTATCAACGAGACACCGATCTCAGGTACGTAAATTTCCTCCGGCCATCACTCCCTTAAACTTCATATGCTGCCGATCAGTCTTTTCAATCCTAACATTAGATCTCTTTCTCTCTGGAGTCGTAATTCGGTCCATTCGTTGGATCGTTTTCGTGGTTTAGATTGTGTTTCTTTATCTGGGTCTATGTGATATTCTGCTTATTTTAATGGGTTTTGACGGTTTTCAGTTTTTTCCTCTTTGTATTCAACTTGAGCTTTGATGTGATGGGTATCTGGGTTCTTGGATTGTTGTCATGGTCATGATTTAGTTGCTGATCATGTGTCTAAGCCTGTTGTTTTTTCTGTTAGCTCTTTTACTTGTGAAAGCCGAAACGGATGATTTTGAATATGGAATTGACTTCAGAAACAAGGAGATCAAAATATTGGTAGTGCCTGTTAGTAAATCAAGTGACTTATTATTGTTATTTTCCAAACTGGTGTATTGTGATCTATGGGTTCCAAGTTGTTCTTGAATCACGCAGTTGCGAAGAAAATATGATTGCAGATTACAATTTTGATTCAGCCGTATATAGTCATTACTCACAATGGTTACTGAAGGAGACTCAAGTTTTATTTTGGCGATTTCAGCAGAATTGAGTAATAGGAGTATTTTTATAGGAGTATTGAACGGGCTTTGAAGACATCATTTGCTTTCCAACAATAATGTCAATGTGGTTGTGTCAGGGACAATATGATTTTGGGTAAGAATGGATATAAGATTAATCTACTAGGTGTTTCCAGAGATTACAGGGGGGACTATGAACTTGGTTCAGTTACATTTTGTTTGAAGTGTTAACATGGGACGGTAGGCAAACTACATTTCATGACTTGGACGTGTCTTCTACCTGATGAGAGATCGATTTTAAGTTTGAATAATAGATTGGTTACAGACTATATGGAGTTAGCAAGAACATGCAAGTTTGGAACGGTCATCATGTTGGCTACTGAATAAGAATGCTCATTTGGTTTTCCAGTGCTCGTCTTCTTCAATTTAGTGGTTTGGTAAGTTTTGCATGCAGGATATAGGGTGGCAAAACACACATTCGAGCACACAGAAAAAGTTATTGTAGATGACTGACAAGTATGTTTAATGGGATTAGTTCATTTATTGGTTGTGTCATTATGTTCCACTTAAAATTCGAATGATGAGATTGACTCTATGGAAGATTGATATTCTGGAATTTTTTATGCCTTTCAAATATTGAATCTTGATCAACTAAGTCTCACTCTTTAT
The DNA here is from genome assembly GCA_036559045.1 of Platycarya longipes. Lineage (NCBI taxonomy): Eukaryota > Viridiplantae > Streptophyta > Magnoliopsida > Fagales > Juglandaceae > Platycarya > Platycarya longipes. The sequence goes on from CM071798.1 coordinate 4,596,260, forward strand.
AAGTAACTATATTATATTGGACTTGGATCATAGGAATCAAGATGTGAATAGAACATCTACACGGTTAGTCTTATATTCACCAGAAGCCTTTTCATTATTTTTAAGTGGCTCCAATTGGTAGAGAAACAGGTAAATTAACATAGCAGTAGAGTAACATATCAAAAGAGAAAAGAGGGAGGGGGGGCGGGGGAGGTGATATAGTAGTAGAGCATGGAAGCTATGGGGTTATAGAACACATCCAATGTACTTTCGTGGAATTTCTGTTTCATGTCCACTCTCAAAAGTTCACATGCTAACCTGAAGAAAGAAAGGATAAAAAGAACACATTTTTGGACGTGTTTAGTGTATTAAGAGGTGGAATTATTATTTCCTATATGATCACTGTGAATGGAAAGCCATGAAAACTCTGAGTGACCTGCTGAATTCTGGAGAGTAATATCAAGTTTGTAGGGTAGGAAACCAGGTATATCGCAATACATTGAAAGATTGCATAGGAATCAGTTTCTGCTCTATGGGAAGCAATGAGATAGAAGCTGAGATCATGTATAAGTGTCAGATTCTGCTGATGTGATGAGTCACTCCAATTCCAACATGTCTCGTGATCAATGGCAAAGTTGGCAAGAGGGTGAGGGGCAGGGATGCTATAGTCTCCCCTAGTTTTTTAAAATCCCAATATACTTATTTCTTTTGTTTTACCTTTTAAATATGCCTGTGATGGATTTTTACATAAATGCCATCCCAAAAAGTTCTGGACTCTTATCCACCACTCAATATATTTATATTTTGACCCCTCTTGGGAAACTTCCTGGATACCTTATTGCTTTTGATTTTGACAATTGAAAAAAAGAAATGAGGTAGCGCGTAGGCAGAAAACCCAAATATGATAGATGCTGGCAATTCAAACACATAAACCACTATGAGAGGATACCCTCTTCCAAGAATAGTGATCCTTACAGAGAGAAGATTATGTTAAGAATCTCTATGATGACTTCTCCAAATATTGACAATGAGTTAAGACTGATTGAGAACTTGCGTTGCTTTTGTTTGGCAACTTCCTTTATTTGTGTGCCCTTCTTTTCCATGCAATTGCCAAGTTGACTTTCTTTTCTCCCATGCTGTCACTGTGTTATACCCTCTGCATTTATGGTGTCAACAAGAAAATTAATATGACAATCTTCCCTTGTTATATTTAGGTCATCTGATTCTCCTTTTGTTGTTTTTTTTTTCCAACTTTTTTGTGCCATGGTACAGGTTTTTTTTTTTTTTTTTTTGGTGAACTCTGCTTATCTAATGAATTGGGATTTTTCTAAAGCAGCTCATAGCAGTATTGATTATGTTGTTAGCTATCCTAAAGCAGAAATAGTAGGCTCCCGATCTTTTAGTGCCTATTCTTGATGTCTTTGTAATCTTCCCGTTTGTTCTATTGTGCAGTTGACTCGTGGAGATTAGAGACCAGAAAATAGGAATTTGGCTTTTTCTGAACCAGTGACAAAAAAGGCTTTTTGGCAATGTCTAGCTCTGCAAAACTGGATCCTGCATTTCAGGGAGCAGGCCAGAGAGTGTATCCTGACCATGAGTGACATAAGACATGAACTTGTGGAAATGTTTTGTTCATAAATTAGTTGGTTTATTTACCATAGATTCATTTGTTTATAAATGTATACAGATTTTACTTCCACTGTGAACAGAAATTCAGTATAGATTTATTTCACTTTCAGCCACATGCGTGTCTGACTTTCCCTGGGTATTTTGTTTATATGTCAAACCTGCTGCCTTTACGCTTTTTGATGTTAAACTTAACATCTTATAGAGGGACTGAAATTTGGCGAATTGAGAACTTTCAGCCTGTTCCATTGCCAAAGTCTGAATATGGAAAATTCTACATGGGGGATTGCTACATTGTCTTGCAGGTACAAACTGCATTCATTGATCCTCTCTCTCTCTCAGTAGTTTTATATCTTATATTTTTGGTATTTGTGTTTGAGACCCCACAGGAATACTGAAACTTAACTTCAATTTATGCATAAAACGTGTTTTATGATTTCCTTTTCAAAGGAGTACATGTTGAACCGTTTGTGCGAAAACATTATTCTTGACTTATTCTGTTATTCTCTTAAGTTTCTGGGATTGGACATAAGGACAAAGTGGGTTTCATCTTGGTGTTTGTAACAACCATATAAATTTTGGTTGGATGCATGCACCAATTAGAAGTCGATTAATATTACACAATTGTGACCCTACTACTTTTGCTCGTTCATTCAAACAAAAGGGTTTCAATATTAAAAAGTATGGAAAAAGGGCATCATATTCATTATATTCTTCTGGGATTTATAAAATCTTGGCCTGTTATATTTCTTCATGTACTTGCCTGTCATACATTTCTGCAGACAACACAAGGCAAAGGAGGTGCCTATCTCTTTGACATACACTTCTGGATTGGGAAAGATACGAGTCAGGTGCGGTTAAAAATATTGTTGTTTGGAGTTTAAACTTGCCTTTGACATTTTTTGTACATATGAAGTTAAGAGTTGAGCTAAAAATGTGGTCTCACTAAATTTTAACTTCTTACAGGATGAAGCTGGAACAGCGGCTATAAAAACTGTTGAACTTGATGCAGTTCTTGGAGGACGTGCGGTGCAGCACAGGGAATTGCAAGGACATGAATCTGACAAATTCTTGTCTTACTTCAAACCTTGCATTATACCATTGGAGGGCGGTGTTGCATCAGGATTTAAAAAGCCCGAGGAAGAAGAATTTGAAACACGGTTATATATCTGTAAAGGAAAACGAATTGTCAGAATGAAACAGGCAGGGAAAACTAACTTCATGAATTAGTTGTAATTTCTTTAGCTGTGGATTTGAATAAATGAAGAAATTATCATTCTCTATTTTGCATATGCAGGTTCCTTTTGCCCGGTCATCACTGAACCATGATGATGTATTTATCCTGGACACTCAAAGCAAAATTTATCAATTCAATGGTGCAAATTCCAATATCCAGGAAAGGGCCAAGGCCTTGGAAGTAATTCAGTTTTTGAAGGAAAAATATCACGAGGGGGTGTGTGATGTTGCAATTATTGGTAAGGATGCATGTATCTATTGTTGCTATGATGCTTTATTTCTGTCTACACTTGCAGCAAAGAAAAAAAAGCACCTACGTTATTCTGCCACTGCTTTTTTTTTGCTCATGTCTATTCGTATTCAATGTTCTTATTTCGATCACCTAATTTTGCTTCATGGTGTTTACCATGCCAGATGATGGGAAGTTGGATACTGAGTCAGACTCAGGTGAGTTCTGGGTCCTCTTTGGTGGTTTTGCTCCAATTGGCAAGAAGGTCACTAGTGAAGACGACGTTATTCCTGAGGTCACTCCTGCTAAATTTTATAGGTACTCTTCCATTATTCTATTTGTGTGTCAAAGAAAGGCTTTCTTCAGTGAAGTTTCCTCCATTATTTTCCTCTTTTGTTTTCACTTTTGATTGAAAATCATTGTTTTATTAGTGGTAAGCAGCATCTGAAAAGGGCAGCACATAATAAAGTGTCTAAATTCTTTAGCTTCATCAGGTGCCCTGTGGTTCAGGAATCAGACTTTTTTTTTATATCGTGGTTCTTATGTGAATGTTGAAACCTGAAACTCGTTTTATTTTATATATTTTTTGGCCTTTTGGGGAGCAGACATGTGGAAAGTGCAATTTTGCGTTTATACTGCATCTGCTTTGTTCCATAATTTAATTGAATACGCAGCAAAATGATCACAGGTGGGAATTGTCCCCCTTTTCTTGTGAGTAGAGAAGTGGCATTCCAAGTGCAAGAGACTATGAGTTTCTGTTCGGTGGCATTGGTCTGCATCTCTGTGTCCACGTATGTCCTATTAAATGCATGAAGATATGTAATCCTGACCATCGAATAGCATCTTCTCATGGCTCTCTAACTTACTATCATTTTCCGCCTAAATAAAAAGCAAGTTGGAGTTCAAATTAACAGAATGCCGTATAAAAGTGAAGAGTTTTATGTTGTGAATATGGTCAATAGACGTGGCACAGATGGGTGGATGTTGATTTATTTGTGTTCCCTGTTGTCTAGAAGTTTCAATATGTCAGGTCTTAAGTGTAGATAGCTAATACTGTAATTTCTTTCTTAAAGGTGGCGGGGGAATAGTGTGGCTAGCTTATTGTCATGCAGATTCTGTGGAGAGGCTGTGTGTGTGTTTCCCCACTCCTTACACTTTTTTGGAATCTACAAGGTTTTCCAAGGAGTATCTCACTGTGTTTTCACTTATAATGGATTTTAAAAGAATATTCAGTCAAACATTTTAAAAAGTAAGAAAGATCACCTTTTTATTTTAAACTTTTGTGCAGGCAACTTGCAGATATAATTATGTTTGCACTTGTGACTTGCAGGGATTGGAGTAAATGAAACTACTTATATTGACCTATAAAACAAATCAATATTGTTGTTGTTCTTAAGGTCAAGTGTCAAACCAAGAGGCTAATAGTGTATTATATCAACTTCTTGTATTTCAGTTTGCCGTTTGTCTTTTATTTATAACTTTGTTACTCCCTCTATCTCATACTGCATTTCTCCGCTTGTCTTTCTGGGACGTCACAAAATGAGTGGCCATTTTTAGAAAACCTAAGCATTTAACCCGCATCTTACCATATGCCCCCCTCACAAAATAAATAAATAAATAAAAACAATCAAGACACTTGTAAAATGAAGTTGCATCACCTCTGGTCCTTTTGGTAAGAAAGGAGGACATTTATTTTTAATTAATCATAATGCCATTTCATATCAAGACTCTCAAACTAGGATGGAGGAAGTATGGTTGTCTCCATCATCGAATTTCTTGTTCTGGATGAAAGCTAGCATGTATTAATCGGTGTGTCCGTGGCTCATAACGTTTGCTTGGTTTTTTGTTGGTTTCAAACAGCATTACTGATGGACAGGTGAAGATAGTAGAGGGTGAACTTTCCAAATCCCTGTTGGAAAACAACAAATGCTATCTAGTGGACTGTGGTGTGGAGGTATTTGTTTGGATTGGTCGGGTAACACAAGTGGAGGAGAGAAAGGCAGCCATCCAAGTGGCTGAGGTAGTGGCGTAGCATCCAGTCTTCATATCTTAATGAAAATGGGATTCTTACCTTCAAATTTTATCTCCAGGAATTTGTCTCTAGTCAAAATAGGCCAAAATCTACACGTATTACCCGGCTTATTCAAGGTTATGAAACACATTCATTTAAATCCAACTTTGACTCTTGGCCCTCAGGCTCTGCGACTCCTGCCAATGAAGAAGGAAGAGGCAAAGTAGCAGGTAGTGGCCATTTCCTTATGTGTAAATTAAACAGGAATAGTTTGTAGTTAACCTTATTAAATATTGCATTCTGTGCAATACTAGCTATGCTGAAGCAACAAGGAGTTGGTGTCAAGGGCATGACAAAAAGTACTACTGTAAACGAGGAAGTCCCACCTTTGCTTGAGGGAGGTGGAAAGATGGAGGTCTAGTTTATACTTTTTTCATCATTTCTTTTGGAATTGACTAATTAGGTTGGATCAAATTGAGTATCTCTTAGAATATTGACTATTGTTTTTCCCCAGGTATGGCGCATCAATGGCAGTGCCAAGACTCCATTGCCTGCAGAGGATATTGGTAAATTTTATAGTGGAGATTGCTACATTGTTCTGTATACGTACCACTCTGGTGATAGGAAAGAAGATTACTTTTTGTGCTCTTGGTTTGGAAAGAATAGCGTTGAGGTAAAGTACATTGTTTCTAGTTTGGCTTTGTAACTTCTAAATGAATGGCTTCATACAGTTAAATGCAGTTCTTGTAATTAGTAATTCACTATGTACTTTTTTTCTATTGCTGGTTTACAGAGGACCCAGCGAGTCTTAAACCTCAAGAATTTACCTCTATCATATTCTTCCAAGGCATAAGGTGCCATTTAAGCCAGAGATCTATGCATGTACCGTTATATTGGACTGAGAAACAAAGATAATCTTTTTCTTATCTATGGATTGACATATTCGTTCCAAGATTTCACTGTTTCAGTATTTCATTATTACATCTGGAAATTTAGTTTAAATTACACAATCTCCACTTCAGTGACTCAATTAATCATAATCATTTCAACAAGGGTAATCATAAATAAGGTATCAACTCAGAAAATGTTATCTGAATGGATTTTGAGTTGGGGGGGGGGGGTCGCAATCAGGCAATTCGTTAAAGATATTCTTGACCTTTGCCCAGCCTTACATCCTTGCTTCACGGATCCAGTTGCTTTGATTTTCACTTCCATGTGAAAAACTCTCCTTATTTTTTTGTGGTTGGTGATCCATATTATGGGGAAAGCTTTTTACTTCTTCCTCTTGTATGGTTAAGGATATCAAATATCTTGTGACAATTAATTTCAGGCATTTCCTCAAATTCAATCTATTTGGTGAATAATTGCATCTCTCTGTTTTATTTATTCTTATTTTTGTTAAATGTTGTTATTTTATAGTTTTGATAATTATTCAGAAAGATCTAAGATCTATTTATGCAACGGCAGATTTTCTCAATTACTGGTGAATGCTGCAAATCTGTGCATGTAGTTCGGTCTATTTGTAAATTTTATGTGCTTTTTGACTCTCGCGTCATATGAATCATTACGAAGTTGAACCATGACGGTCTGCTGATGTCGTGTTATAATATAGTTTTTCAGATATTTTTTTAGTAGTTGTGGGTTAGGAATTTTCAGTTGCCTCCCATTTGGGAATTTCAAGCATTTGTTGGCAAATCAGATTTATTAGCCCTTTGCAAGATTTACAACTAGAGTCTAATTCATAGACTTTGATTTACTATACACAAATCTTCTATGAGGTCAAGGTGTGGTAGGGTGTATTGGAAGATCTCTAAGAGAGGAAGATTTGTTTGAACTTTCTATGAGGCATGTACTGGGTCTACAGAGCGAGGTTCCAATGGAAGAGCCTTTAGTGTGCAAAGGAACCACCAAAAGTTGCTGTTTTCCGGGGTAGCTACCTCGGGCAAGATTCTGATGATCGGTAAACTTAGAAGAAGGCATGAAATCATTGTGGACAGGTTGTGTTAAAAAATTGTGGCAAGACAGTAGACCAGCATCCTCTATATTATCTGGTGCTATGGCTTTATCTCTATGTTGAGTGTGTTGAGTGTGTTGAGTGAGGCTCGGACTGTCAAGGAAGCATTGGAATGTTAAAAATTGGTGGGGAGACCTTAGGATAAGTTGCTAAAACAAGTGGGAGGGGGGGTCTGCAGTAAAATTATGATGAAAGACCGTTCACAGGAGGTGGCGATTTTTCTTCAGCCCCTTTCAAAAGCAAATGTGGGTAGGGTTGAGCTCGGCAGAGAGTTCAAGCATAGGTTAAGGTCCTGTGCTTAAGATTCAAATAAGAAAAAGATTTTCAGCCTTTATGCACCTTTGTACAAGTGCTGTGCACAAGTTCTGGCCAGGATAATTGGAAAAGATCAAAGCACTAGGCCAGCAAATATGCACTTTCTTCCTTTCCAGGGGAGGAGAGCCTCTCAAACTCCATGTTCTCAGCTGGCCCGCCCTCGTTGTCTCGTAACCCCCTTACTACTATTTCCAGTCAATGGGTGCAAAATTTGGACCGTTCACAGTAGTAATAGCGTAAAGGTAAGTTGGGGTGTGACCTTAACATAAGGTCACATCTTTCGCTCCCTATCTAGATATATCTAGAGAGAGAGATCCACTGCAATAGCAACCCAACGGTGTTACATGTGTGTATCAAAAGAAAACTCTAGTTCCTAGTTCCTAGTTTTCCTTTGATGGTGTGCTCCCCAATTTGGTTATCAAGAAAAAGGTTTTGAGGGACGCTTGCCCATGCTACTATGTGGACGGTATGGAGGGAGGGGACTAACAATACTCTTAATGGTACAGAACTAATTGTAAGTCTCTTTAAATCATTTGTATGCCTTCTTTGTATGATTGGATGCATGTAGAGTAACATGCAATAGGTTCTCTCTTGAATATGACTGCCTATTAGAATTTCAGAGTACAATAGCTAGAGAGGATATAACTCCTATATCTGGTGTATTTTTTCCCCTTTTCTGATATTTATTTCTTAAACCAAAAAATAAAAAATAAAAATTGAGTCCCGATGTTTCAGTGGTATGGTATTATTTTCTGCTGTCCCTTCTCTTGAAATCGTCATTTATTCAAATTGTAACTTGCATATATTGCATTTTACTAATGCTTACTCAAACAAGAAGGGTGCTAATTTTTAAACCTTTGATTTTCATGCATCCAATTCACATCAGGAGGACCAAAAGATGGCTACTCGTTTGGCTAACACCATGTTCAACTCATTAAAGGGGAGACCTGTGCAGGTAGCATATTTTTCTTTTTATCCAAGATGGGGAATTGACCCAAGGCTTGCATATAATGAGTGCTTCTTGCAGGGTCGCATATTTCAAGATAAAGAGCCACCGCAATTTGTTGCACTTTTTCAACCTATGGTGGTCCTCAAGGTATCCTGCTTAAGCTTCTGTTAAAGTTCCTTGCATATAAGGAGTCAGTTATAGTCTCTAGGGTAAGATGTTTCTCTCAAAAAGGGGGTTTATGGCTAATAGTGCAAATGATTGTTTAATCTTTAGGGAGGTTTCAGCTCTGGTTACAAAAAAAGCATTGCTGACAAAGGTTTGGTGGATGAAACTTACATGACGGATTCTGTTGCACTCATTCGGATATCTGGAACTTCCATTCATAACAATAAGACAGTGCAAGTTGATGCAGTATGTGTTCATTGGATTTCTTTTTCATTATACTTCAACCTGGTTTTTGTTTTTTATTTTTTAAGAAAAATATATTCTTTCTTTGGATAAAGCTTGCATATGCTGGCTTCCTTGATGTTGCCTGTTAGTGATTTGGGAACCATAAGTCTACCTGGGTTCTTTTTATATGGTCTGTTTTGATTGTTCAAACCATCGATTGCCCTATTAATATGTAAATTGTTTATTTTATTTACACAATGTTATAAATCTTGAATTTCCATCTCTCTCTCTCTCTCTCTCTCTCTCTCTCTCTCTGTGCGTGATTATTAAAGCATCCCACCAAAAACTACCAGGTATTAGGTGGAAACTACCAGGTAGACAGCTGCTAATATGTGATAAGTGTGCTAGATATAATGACATTAATAGGCCAGTAAGAAATGATTACTGCTTGTTCGCAATCACCTATTTCCTTGTACATTAATTTGTTAGACATTTATAATCATTTGAACCGTTTTGCTGTTATTATAACAGGAAAAATCATACATTTGTTTGTCCTTGTTTAGGTTGCTTCGTCATTGAACTCTACAGAGTGTTTTATCTTGCAATCGGGCTCTTCAATTTTCACCTGGCATGGAAATCAATGCACCTTTGAGCAGCAGCAGCTAGCTGCAAAAGTCGCAGAGTTTTTGAAGGTATACTTCTTGAAACTGTTCTCTTTTTAGCTTTGCTCCTGTATATTGTGGCTTTGAAACATCATTGAAAAGCATGACCATATGGGCTTAACCGCTAGTAAGTTGAACATATCTCAGTAAAGCCCCCCAAAAAAACTTTGATGTATTACGAGCAGATCTTTTTTCTTTTTGACTTGTTTTTTGATAAAATAAAATAGTTTTGATGGCAAGACTGTTCTTTTAAGTCTTCCCATGTTTCATGTTTTTATGGTGGACTTTAACTTTCCTTTCCCCTTCAAAATTAATGAGGCTAATTTCTTTACATTTTCACATATGTATATATATATATATGTATATAAAGCATTGGCTGGCTTGGTTTCCCTCCCCCCATGCCCCTTTTTTTGAGTCGTGAGAAATTCAGGTATAATGAGCATGCTTGGTTCCCTATTCTAAGCTTATAGGTCCAACTTGTTTTCAGCGGAATAGAGTTCTATATTTGACTCCAGAATATATCATAAGTTTTTTGTTATTCTATTGAAACATGTTCGATGTCTAGGTATTTTCACCAGTTGATTATATGTTGGTGCCAAAACAAGCAAGTTGGTGGAACTGCACTTGGAATTTATACAATCACGCTTAATGTATTTCAGTGAATTTTTTTTTTATATATATAATTAATAAGAAATTTTATTATCAAGAATAGGCACAACCCAAGTACACAAGATGTATACAAAGGAAATACCTACTGCATTCTAGAAAGTAGGAAAACTAAAACAGAAACAGATTCAGTACATTATCATCATTCCTTACAAAGATCTTCGCCCACAAACTCAAAGTAGAAAAGAAAAAATTTCTAAGATCTTCAAACGAATGGTCTTTGTCTTCAAAACATCTCCCATTCCTTTCTAGCCATAGACACCACGTTAAATACAAAGGAATCATTCTCCATCTAGCACCTACACATTTCCTTGCCTCAAAGCCATGCCAACATGCAAGAAGATCCACAACTTTCTTAGGCATCACCCAATATAAACCTGTGAATGTTAAGCTAAGTTCCTTCTATATTGTTATCAATCAAGTAAAGAGTTATTTGGCTTATTCAGCCTGGAGTTGCTCTGAAACATGCTAAAGAAGGAACAGAAAGCTCATCCTTCTGGTTTCCCCTTGGAGGGAAACAAAGTTACACCAGCAAAAAAGTTGCTCTGGAGATTCTCAGAGATCCTCACCTGTTCACATTCTCATTCACCAAAGGTAGCACTCCTCTTCCATGAGTTCAGTTGATGCCGCTGCATTAAGTTTTCCTCTCACTTAATTTGACGCAGGACAATCCAAGTTTAAAAGTTGATAGTATGATTATCCTTTCTAACTCTCAATTTTGTGATCATTTTTGTTGTCACATGGATCTACCCAGGAAAGTTTCAGGTGAGTTTTGAACTTCTTTATATCTAGGATCAGGTTCTCAGTGATTTCTATATTCATTTTTTTAATGTAAATTATTGGGCAGGTAGAGGAAGTTTACAACTTCTCTCAGGACGATCTGTTGACAGAAGATATCTTGATACTTGACACGCACGCTGAAGTATTTGTCTGGGTTGGTCAGTCTGTAGACTCCAAAGAAAAGCAAAATGCTTTTGAAATTGGCCAGGTACTGAATCTGTTCAGGCTTTTGTCATAATTCCATGACACTATGTTCTCAGGAGGCGATTTTTTTTCTTTCTTTCAGAAATACATAGATATGGCTGCATCCATCGACGGGTTATCTGCAACTGTACCACTATACAAAGTTACCGAAGGAAATGAACCATGCTTCTTCACAACATACTTTTCATGGGATCATTTAAAAGCTATTGTATGTATTAAAGCAATAGATCTCTTTTAGCATTGAATTTATCCTTCTTTTTAAATTTTTCATGATCATTATTTTCTTTTTCCACGATTGAGGCATTGACGTTTCTTGTGACATATACATGCAAAGTTAAGAATAGAACAAAGTATCTGCCCATATGGTTGAAATAGAGTGGAGACATGCTCACAGTTTTTAAATGTTTTAGCTTTTATAATTTCTTTAATGCCCCTGCCCCAAATCCAATCAAGTTTTTAGGATTCTCTCAATAACAAGCAAATGATATTTAGCAGCAAGTACAAAATGCAGGAATCAAGAACTTGGAAGAATGAGAAAGCATAAAATAATGTCACATTAAGCAGATTTGAAGCATTCTTTTACGGGGATCTCAAAAATAGTAGTTTGAGAAGCACTTAGATCGTAAAGTATATGACTGTATCTTTTCAAGGGATGGCATATAAGTGGAACTATCATATGATATTTGCACACTATTATTACTGGTTACCATTTGTTCGATTTCAATGGCTAAGAAACTAATCCTAAGAATGATTTATCTTATTTCATGGAAGTACATTCTCAACATGTTTAGTTATGACTATGAATTTTCATACTATGATGAGTTTGTGATGTGACAAATAAAAATCAGAATAACACCCCCCCCCCCAAAAAAAAAAGAATTAAAGAAAGAAAATTATGAAAATAATAGTGTTTAAAAACATGTTATCAGGAAGAACATGGTTACATGAAAAAAAAAAAATATCGTTTTTTTGTTCTTGTTTTTGCGGTGCTGAGAAGGTCATCAATCTGTTATCAGAAGTCTCTTTGCACGTTTGTATCTGTTGATTACTTCTAAAATTTTCCATGAATGTAGGCTCAAGGAAATTCATTCCAAAAGAAGGTGGCGCTGTTGTTTGGGATTGGCCATGCTGTAGAGGTATGTGCCATTTATTCCAGTACAAGTTAATTTGGTCTACTCTTACTGTGCTTATGTGCAGTCCAATGTAGCATGTTTTTGTTACTTATGGGCCAGGATAAATCAAGTGGGAATCAAGGAGGAGCAACTCAAAGAGCTTCAGCTTTAGCTGCCTTATCTTCTGCATTCAATCCATCTTCTGGGAAATCAGCCAATGCGGTAATTGTAAACAAACTGTTGATGATTCTATTGTTTTGATAAATCCTTTCCTTTTCGCTGTATTTTACTATAGTGTTAGTTTCCTCTGGCCATATAATAGGGTGAGGCATGTGGGCCCACTTCTGCAAGTTCTAAAACATTTCCAAAGGGGTGAATCTTAATACTCTGGTAAAAAATGGGAGATGGATGCCTTGCAGAAATGTAATTGGCAGTGTAATGTCGAATGTTGCTTCCTGCAAAATGAATACTTTCACAAGAATGATCTATAACATCTATAATTTTCGAAGCAGTTTTCTCCTGTTGAGCCATGTAATCAATCCCTAATGTTAAATGTCCATACATATGGTACTTCTAAATTTAGAATAATTGAAAGGTCATGCCAATAAATATCATACCATTTGGGATTTCAGAGGTTTAGAATACCCTTTCCATATTAACACTTCATATTCTTTCGTGTGTATCTAATTTATCTCAATTACTAATTGAAGAAGACTCCGCAATCATGTTATTAACACAATTAAGAAATGGAAATGAACTAGAATCTATCAATTCGTGCATTGCAAGAACAAGTGACTAGTGATAAAATATTACATCTCAAAGTTTTAATGGGTTTGACAGAAAGAAGAAAAAGGCAGAGAAAAATACAAATTGTCTCTCCCATGTTTCTGTAATGGGTTACAACAAATTCATTCCTAGCGCCATATATCGTGTAAGCCCGCCCGGGGAGAACAATAACATAGTGACAATAATAATGACCCTTCTATTGGGAACTGTGAAAGATGCTTTGTGCATGTGTTCCTTATATCTGACACGATACATCCAGGTTGAAAGCAAGCATGCTATGTTGTGTCCTTGAGCCTTAGCTCGGTTGGCATTTCATTTGAGGGACTTAAATCATTAGAGATGTCTGTTTCCCTGATTCACATTCAGGAAGGTATTAAATTTCTCCTAATCTGTTTGAAAACTTTGAGGGAAAATATCTATTCATTTGATTTTGGAAACAGGATCAGAGGTGCCTTATTCCACCTGTTTGTGTGGGAACTTGAGCAGAATCAAGATCTCTGATATGTGACTCTGGCAGGTGGTACTTAATCCTATTAGCGGAGAGACCGGCGATTTTAGGCCTCTAGTAATAGAGGAATGCTATTCGTGCTAATCAATTGTACAAAAAGATCGTAAAAAATGATGTGCCGGTACTTTTATTATTTGGAAAGACATCGCCTTCCTGCTTTTTCTGAGAATGGTTTGATTTGGACGGGTCTTGTACAATGTGGTCTTGTTGGTTTCCATGATCATCTGTGGGCATGGTTTTCGTGAAATTATAGCTTTCCCCATCTCATTGCCATTATCTTTTGTGCTTCTGCATCTTCTGTTTTTATTGCTGTTATCATCTGTGAAGTAGTATCAAGTTTATACTCGATGGGGATGATCATGGCAACATGTCTGCATGTCTTTGAGACATTCATATTCTAAATCAACTTCCAATGCCATATTTCAGGCTCTGGAAAAATCCAATGGGTCAAATCAAGGAGGTCATAGGCAAAGGGCTGAAGCTCTAGCTGCCTTAAACGCTGCATTTACTTCATCCTCTGGAACCAAATCTTCTGCTCCCAGGTCATCTATCGCAGGTCAAGGATCACAAAGAGCTGCAGCAGTTGCTGCTCTTTCATCAGTACTTACTGCTGAAAAAAAGCAATCACGTGATCCTTCTCCTACTCCATCCAATAGCAGTCCTCCACCAGAAACTAACTCCCCTGGTATGATAGACATTATAATTCTGGTTGTCTACATGAAACAATTAGTTTAGAAGTAAATTAATGTTAGAATTGTGCATAAAGTTTTTCAAAGCTGCTATTTTTCAGACATGTTGAATTCTCCTAACTATTTTGCTCCTCCTCTCGGTTCATGTTTAGCAAAATTATACCTAGTTGGTAAATTGAGAGACCTGGTCTTTGCAGAGGTGGGTTTTTTTTTTTTTGGTGGGAGGGGGAGGGGGGTAGCACTGATGATAATGTCATATTTTAAAAACAATGTCTAGCATGGTTAACAAGATGGAGTACCATCCTAATCTTTAGATTGTTATTTATTTATTTGGAGAAATGAGGTTGTAATGACCACATGGCATCTGCTTTCCATTGACAAGTAAATTTTACCCTCGGATTTGTTCACCTGTATCTTAAACTTTTGAACATTGGCACATTTTGAGTACTTAAAGCAGAAGCAAAGATTGACAATGCCCTATCTGAAACAGAGATCCCTCAAGAAGTTCCATTAGTCAAGGTGGCTGAGGAAGCTGCAGCTGTATCTCAAAACAATGGGGAGGATTCTGAGCCAAAGCAAGAGACAATTCAGGAGGACAATGGTAGTGAAAGTGGTCAAACATTCACTTATGATCAACTGAAATCAAAATCTGATAATCCAGCAACTGGAATTGATTTTAAACGGAGAGAGGTTGGCTCTACTATGAATGTATTAATTTTAATTTGTATGCAAATTTGGTTTTAACTTCTGTTTTTCCCTCAATTTTTAGGCTTATCTGTCAGATGAGGAGTTCCAAACTATATTTGGGATGACCAAAGAAGCATTCTGTAAATTGCCAAGGTGGAAGCAAGACATGCAGAAGAAGAAAGTTGATTTATTTTAGAGACCAAGCCACATTAAAGAGAGAGTTTTCCACCTACTTTTGGTTCTTTGTTATCCAATTATATTTTGATCTCACTTCTAAGTTGGGTATCTATGGTTCCTTGGTAAAGCATACCTGGTTTGCAATGTCTTAGCCCTGTGCTATCCGCCCTTGATGAACACAGTTGCGATAGCATCGGTATTGTTTGCGATGGCATCTGGAGAGTGATTCTTTTATTTTATCCTTTGAAAGTGCTGCTGCCTTTTGTAATGGTCATTGGTCAGTCTCACAGATTCAACTTTAAGAGAGGCTTGAGGCAGTTCAAATTCTTTTATTTGGTTAGTATGTATTCCTTTTTTGTGGTTATCTGACCATTGTCATCTTTTAGTTTGTTAAAAGGGGGGGTTGTATATCCACAGTGCATTTGCATTCAGATTCTAAGCCAAAGAATGGCAATTTGTCGATTGCTTTGCGATTTTTGAGTTTTGTACTGATACTGCTGAATGTTGTTCACTTTGGTTTTATGCTATACACGATGATATTGAGTCTTTAGAATTTAGATATCTAATAATTATCAAATGAGTAATGTTATATGTATGCAGCCTCATATACCTTTTGTGGAATCAGTAACGTGGTAATAGTGTCATGTCAATCGAAATATTAAAAAAAAATACATTAAAAATAAATAAAAACATAATAATACGAAAACAAAACTTAAAAATACGAATAGTTGAATTAAAAGATGCGTAAAAATAACATTTATATATGGTATGTACATAAAAAGTATACGAGGAGTATATAAATAGCAAATTTATTATCAAATAAGGAATTCAAAGTTCCCCACTCATTTTGTTGGAAAAGTATCCTGTTGAAAAAAACAGAGTTTTTGAATTGATTTTTGAGAAATGATTTAACTACAAAAAGATTTTATAAAAATAAAAGCATATCAATTTTGGGTGTGCGCATCATATTAGCAAGAAAGGGTGCAAAATGCCGCAAGCGGGGCCTAAAAACTTCAGCCCCTTTAGCCTTTCGGCATGAACTCTTGTCGCCAACCCTCTAATAATATGTACGTAGTCAAATCCTATATTGCATGGGACCATATGATATAGAATAATTTTTCCTGCATTTCATATTTGTGGATTGTATTATAAGTCTAATTAAAAATTTTCAATTTCATACGTAAATAAAATGAGTTGTCTAAATTTTTAGAATTTTTTATTTGTAAATAAATGTATTTTAGTCAATTTTATTTTAAAATTAAGATTTTTTTATCTATTTATTATTTGAACGATAAAAGAATCTATAAAAATAGACTGTATGTAACATTGTCTGTATACTCTTTATATACCTGGATTATGTCCATTTCATTCTCATTGATAAAAGTTATCTCTTACTCATAAAAAATTAAAAAAAAAAAAAAAAAAACTCAAATAGGACATTAGAGTATTGTGCAGCATGCGGAGAGCGTATAAAAGTCAATGAGGATTGAAAAAAAGGAAAGACAGACATGGAATTATTCATGCATTACTTATAATTGCTCTTAGCTTCCACTAACTCAATTCAAATTGGCTATACCTTTTATAGCCTACCAGATACTACCGTTATTTGACTTTTGCAAGTTGTGTCGTGCGGAAAGACTACCGTTATTAAACATTTATCAGATTCAAAATCATACAAGTTAAATAAATAAAAATAAAAATAAAAATAAAATAAAATCTTTTTACAGTTTTTTTTAATTAAATTTTAGATTTAGTGTTGGATTAGATAGACAGATGAATTAGGTTATATAACATTTATTGCAATACTGTATAAATTATTTTCCTGGTGAAATATTGCAGGAGCCATTTCTTTACAATGAAAAATAATCCAATTTTAACTCTTTTACAATTATTTTTCAGCCAACCAATGTGACAGCATATCACCTTGTAAAAGATACTAAAATTTTCTTGATTTGAATATTATAATTTCATATAATTTCTTCAAAGTTGTAAAATAGTAGTAAGAATATCCTTATTCATTTGCACTATGATATACTAGATTAAGTTACATTAATTTGTAAAATACTTTTTTATAACTCTTTTTGTACATTAAAATGTCTAATTATAAATCTATTTGTTACATGCAGTCATTTTTACGTATTTTTTATACACTCTAATGATGTGATTAATCAAAACAGTTATTTTATATTTAAAAAAATAATGCAGCTAATCACCTTAGTAGAATATGCAAAATAGACTGTACATAAAGATTTTAAGGGGAAAAAAAAGATAAAAAGATATGGGTTCTAACTTAAAAACATTAACATTGGTCTTACCAAATGACTCATTAAACATAAATTTGATGATTTATGCTAAAAATAATCTCATATATAGAACTTCAAATATTTAATTTTGAGTTACAGTGAAATTAACCCCACCCTTCAAATTCTCCTTCCATCTATGGGGTGTTGTGAAAGGTAAGAGACTTTATTTTTCTATCGCGCTAGATGTGATTTGAGAATCAACTAACTTTGCATGGTTTAACCTCTAATATTCGAAGCAAAAATCCTCACGATCTCTAAGTTCTGGTTTCTTTTTCTTACAGTAAACAATTTCAGAACCAACCTCACTCTTCGAAGTTGCAGAAATGGCGAGAAGTGATGAAAGGTTTGTCTTTGTCCATCTCGTGGTTTTCCGTTGTCCATTTCGTAGTTTTCTCCCTTTCCATCTCGTGATTTTTCGTTGTCTAATATTTTCACGTACTAGTTTTGAACCAAATGTTGATTCCCCTTTAGGTTTGTAGCATCACTATTAAATGTGGAAATTTAATAGATGTAGTTCTAGCAACAAGGATTGATAAATTTCTAGTCTATTGATGCAGGTATAACTGATTTAATATATGCAAATTTGGGAGAGGCTAGCACAAAGCTGCGAAAGATTGTTCTTTCCATTTGTTCATGCATCTTTCTGGCCTCTAGGTGCTGCCCTGCTTCTCAATAATTGTTCATGCATGTTCTAGAGTACCATTATGTTTGTCTATAAAGATATATTATGTTCTTTCCATTGTTAACCAAGTCCTAGAAAGAATGTTGAGTTTTACATTGTTCCTTCAATGATTCTTAGCCGATTTGAGATCTGATAAGCATGAACCAGGTGTGAAATTCGTGGATAAAAAGCTTGCAAGACATTAAAGTCAGTTATAAATTTATTGAAAATATTTGCAAAGGCCTATAAAGAATTTAATCAAATTACATTATTCCTGCTGATCATTTATATATAAATTGTATGTTTATACTTCATTGACTAACATTATATGAATTTATGATTCTTAAAAATGGACGATTCATTTGACGAAGAACTTTCTCTATACACCACTATCTTACAAAGTGGTGAAGAAGGTCCTAATAGCACTACAACATATGCACAACATTCCAACATTCCAATAAGATATTGTGTATGATTGAAGGAATGTGTTTTTTATTTTTTTTATTTTTTTTTAATTATTGAAAATAATAATTTAATTTGATATTTAAATTATTAATATACATATCATTAGTATAATTATAAAATACGAAAAAATATTTTTAAAAAAAATATTATTATATTATTATTTTGATGAAATTAATGATGAGACTAATGTAGAGTTATAGATGTGAATGCGTGTACTTCTCATCAAAATTATATTTTTTTATCAAATCTTGATAATTTTTTTGATAAAATTAATGTTAATGTTCTAAGTGGACTAAAAAAGTCTTTTAAGAAGGAATATTTTTTATCTTTTTAAATGTCAAGCCTTGCTGAACACACAAAAAATGTGGGGCTTCTCCATTACTCAATGTTGCCCAAAAACATTCTCTATCTTCTTTAGAATCAACCACCTCCTGGTCTTTTCTCTCAATTGTGGTCCAAAAGAATCCCACTCTATTTGTCTTTCACGAATTGTAACATGACACGTGTCGCCATTATTGGTGTCGTTGGATTCCTTAACCTTTAGCCCCCTCTTATTTACCATAGAATTAGAAGATAGGTTCAAACACCCGGTAGAAGAATAATGCTGCTGTACTGTTTAATTTTATTCACTTATTTTGACTATTTATATATTTAATTTTTTTTTTAAAATATTTTATTTAATAGTTAATGAAGTGATTATAAGTGTATTGATATTTTTATATTTTTTATTTTTTTAAAAATACAATTTGTATTAGGGACATGCCAAATTGAAGGAAAATATTTTCTCCTTAAAATTATTCCCGAATATCTAAAAGCTAAATGGATTTCCCATCATCATCAAATCAAAGAACTAATAACATGACTTCTCCGTGCAATATTTTTAATTAAAAAATTAATATTTGTAATTTCAGAATCATAAATCTTGTATTTTTTTTAAAAAAAAATGAGTAAATTTAGAATTTACATAAAAATTATTTTTTCAAATAAAAAATTATTTTTTTAAATACACTCGACCAAATCATTTTTCACCCATTAGTTTTCATAGACAATAAATCAATTTAATGAGTAAAGATATTTATGTATGAACTTGGCAAGAGATTATTGGAAAGCAATTCAACCAACGCCTTCAAAACTCCTTTAACTTTTGTGTGTATCATCGTGATCAATTTTGATACAATTTGCATTGTTTTCAAGCCAAAATGTGGGTGGCTAAATAAATTATTAAATACTTATGGAACGTGTCCCATCGTACGTAATTTTCTCAAATTCCTTTCCAAATCGAATTTCGCATGAAAATGACATATAAACAATGATCATTCATTGAATCATTACGTATCGCAATCTTTCGTTCATGCTCGTATCAAGCACGCTCTCGATTGGCATATAATTTAATTAAACATTTATTATTTCGTTAATTATTTGATCTTCAATAATTTAATTAGAATAGGAAGCATTAATTAAAAGTAATCTCTATTCAAATAAATATGAGGAAATCCTACTAACCAAGAAGTGTTTGGATGCAAAATTATCTTAGCATATCTCAAATTTGATACAGTATAATGAGTTTTATCATTTTTTATTGATAAAACTTACTATTTTTTGATTGTTTAATGTTTTTTAATTATAAAAAGTTAAACATATATAAACTTATTTCATATACTTAAATACATATTTTAATATATTTTATACATTTAAATATATCTTAATAAATTCACAAACTACTAATACTAATATTAACAGATAAATTCAGATGTTTTAAAAACAACACCTCTAAAATATAATAAAGATTCGATTTGAATTGAGAGATGAGATGGTATGAGTTGAAATGAGTTTAAAAAATTAAATAAAATATTATTAAAATATTATTTTTTAATATTATTATTATTTTGAGATTTAAAAAAATATAATTATTTATTATATTTTATATAAAAAATTTAAAAATATATATAATAATAATTTTGAGATGAATTCTCAACCCCTAATCTAATCGGATTATGTGATATTACAAAAAAAAAAAAAAAAGAAGAAGAGTAGGGTGTCTGATGTTGTCAGCCTTTAAGAAAGAAAATCAAGTATTGGGCATGCATTCATTGGGAGACAGAAAAGGGGGACACTTTTTCTTCATTGATCAGTAAATAATAATTATTAGAGCAGATCTCAATTTAATGGCATGTGTTTTGGTAATTTATTGTCACTTCAATGCCACCAGATGCAGTAAATTTGGGGTTCGTTTATTAGAACCTGAACACCTGCCAGCTGTTTTCAATGTCTCTGGCTGCAGGAGACGATCTCTAGCATATGGGCATCATGTATTTTATTTTATTTTTAAATTATGAAAAATATTTATAAGTCTACTAAATTTGATATCTTTTTTTAATAAATCATGTATTTTATTTTATTTGATAACTAAAAAATTAATTATTAATGTAAGGATATTTTTTTATATTTTTTCAAAATATTTTAAAATTGAGAAAAAAATAAAATAAAAAATAAAAAATTTTGCCCTGAATGAATCAATACCTCTCGCTGCTCCCCCTTCTACGCCTGCCTGCCTGCCTGCCTGCCTGCCTGCCTTTGCTGCCTCCCCTTCCCTTTGCGCATTCCCTCGCTCAACAACTCTTTTTTCATCTCTCTCTCTGTCTTTTTTTTTTTTATTCCTTTATGGTAATCGGTTGTTAAAAATTTTCTTTAGAAAAGAATCACCAAAATCCAAAACTACTCAAACCCAACTATTGCTTTTCACCGTTTCATGTTTGCTAGTTTTCTCCTTTGCGCATGCCACATTTTGGACTTTGACACTGTATTTGATTAGCAAGCTTATGTCAGTTATATCAAACTAATTATTGATGATATCGATCAGGCATGGTCGACTTGTCATGTGGCATTACATTGGAAGAGGGCACAATCTAAGTACGGAGTAACGTCACCATAATCCGTTTGCCAGGGGACTACCCCAACTATATATATATATATATATATAGACTTCCATTAGGGTAAAAAACTCTCTAAGCACTCTTAATTTGTTTGAACTCTCTTAAATCATAGCCTGTAAATCCAAACTGACATAAGCATTGAAAGTGTTTCTTTCCATATCGAGCCCTTGCAAAAACGAATTAACCCATCACAGAGTTGTTCAGATTGCGAAACACAACATCAACATATTTAAATACAAATTTTAACATATTTACATTTAAACAAATTTCAATGGGATCTATAAAATAATACCATTCACATATCAATTTAGATCATATAAGATAACTCAAGATATAAACACAACCTAGTTGGTACCAAAAGTAATCATACATAGATTTTACTTCTAAGTAAAGTTGGTACCAAAAAATAATCATACTGAAAAAATAATATATATTTATAAATTCGTATAGATCAGAACACGTGTTCCACCACTTACATATCTATAATTTAATTTATAATAAAATTTAATTGTAAAATTATTAAATAAATAAAATATTATCGTCTCTATGATGTCGGTGGTGCCTAAACACACAAGCGCCTTACAAGTGAGATTTTAGTGCAAACAAATTTCTTTGGCATCAACCACGTAGAGAGAGTGTCCACCATGCTAACTTGCACGTGGAACAATACTTCCTCAAACAAGACATGTTATTTGTTAAAAATAACTTCTAACTATGGACAAAATAACTTCGCAGTTATTCGGACACGTCAGACCTAATAAAACCTGTGTACTAGTTGACAGTTCGCCATCATTTTGAACAATATTTTCAACAAGAAAAACTATACTCATCGACATTAGTAAATTTGAGATGTTAATATAACGAGTAGAAGAATTTAATTGTTTTAATAGCAATAAAGAAAATATATAATATGAAGTGTAGACCTATAGATAACAAAACTCTTCCAACAAACATTTTCGCCATACAACAAATATTGATAATAAATTATTATATTTACGTAAAATTAATATTTTGAATACCGTACTAATAAACAATTTAGTTAAGGTATTAAAATAAAATATTTCGATAATAATATTGTTTCAGAATAATTTATACATAAATAAATTGGATATAAACACATATATAAATTATATTTTAAAATAATAATCAAAATATGAACGACTTATATATATATATATGTAAATAATCTAATCTGAATTGGGATTAAAAAAAATGAAAATGAAATAAAAAAAATAAAAGGTCAAAATCCAATACCTCCAAAATGCATATATCGGCCAATTTAGTCGATGTTTCGACTGAAATATTGTCAATACAAAATAGCCATGTATCATATATCGAACAACTGATTGGTACCGCGTATTTCAATTGTATTGATTAATACGATATAAAATTTGAAACAATGCTTAAAACACGTCATCCATATAATTTTATATGGTAAAATCTTATTTATGAAATCTTTAATTTTTTTTTCTAAATTAAATTATGTCATGTGAATTATACTAAGTATATTATTCACACCCTCTTATAACAAATAAACTAAACTTCAATGAAAAAATTACAAATAAATAGCCGACACAAATCAGAATCACAACAAAGTTGAGCCATGATATACTACTTTCCATACAAAAATGCAATTAGATTTTATTTCCAAAATATTTATTATATACAAGGAAGAACAAAAGTAATGATAAAACAAAATTTTATAGAATTTCTTATTAAAGTTTCTATTTTGTTGCCCCCTAATTAACAATCCCTATAAACTGAAGAATCCACTTCAGACAAACATATTAACTTCCTAATAGCAGAACTGTAATTATAATTACTATTACCACGTTGGATTACAGGGTAATCTGACGATGACGTGGGAAGAGCTGAGTTTAGACCAGCGAGTGAGCTCATATCCGGGGTCGACTCGGTGGATGTCATCAAATTTATTATTTTCGATTGAAACTCGCTGTTAACGACTTGATTCAAGATTGTGGACTCTGTGACCGAGTTCTTCTTCTTGTGTTGCATCGAAGCTCGAACAATATCGGTTAACATGGCACTCGATAATCTCCGGACTCCTCGTGTTCCACCCATTATAACAGCTGAGTTGACTTGAAAACGGGAGTGAGTTTTTTCCGAGTTAGTCTTACCGTGCTTGCCAGACGGACTCTCTGCTTTGGTTGATAAATGAACTGACAAGGGGCTCCGATTCCGGACTCGGTCGAGTGGGTCTCCGATTACAATCGAGTTTTTCACGTCCAACAGCATAACATGCTTGAAGTTCCGCCGGACTCGGCCGAGTAGCATCGGATAGCAGGCCCATCTTCTTAAACTCATCGGAACGTGGTCGAGAAAACCGGCGAGCGAGTTCTCTGGGTCAAGCTCAGACGCTTCAAACCCCACTACCGATCCATACCTCAACTGGGCCGACTCAGCTTCCCCTCCCCCATGACCATCCGAGTCACTGTAATTGCTCCTAGCTCTCTTACCCCATATGGGCTCCCCGAATTCCTTCTCTTTCTTTCCAATCTTCGTGAAATGAGTCACATCAAAACCGGTTTTCCGCTTTGAACTGGTAGTATTGTTCGAGTCCCTGTAATGGCGAATGAGCTTAAAAAAAGAGTCGTTCTCCTCTTGAATCACAGAACCAAATCTTGAAGAAAACGATGAAGAAGCAAATAGAAAAACGACGTCGGATCTAGCTGTGATGCCAGACCTATGCAAGGCTCTCGAAAACAACCGGAAATCGTCCTGTGTCACATCCTCCACTAAATGAGCAACGACAAGATCGTTCATGGCTTTAGTGCCTCCCCTATACAGAATTCCCATTCCTTGTAACGCAGTTGGCGAGAAAGCAGTCTTTGATATATTGTATTCCTTTTCCGCAAACGTATTGAAGAACCATGAAGAACCGAGTATAGACTTGTGGGCGGTATAGATTTTGGGTTTGGGTTTGGGTTTGGATTTGGATGTGAGGTTGTTAATGTAATTTGGAGGCCGAGGATTTTGGGATAGGAATCTTCGCGGGGAGGTTCGATGGGTTCTGGAAATGGTGGTGGGTTCGAAAGTGGAGAGAGTGAAGAGGAGGAGAGTGATGAAGATGAACAAGGCGCAGATGAAAATGGTGTATTGGGCTTTAAAGAGGATAAAGTTGGAACTGCTATTTCTTTTAATTCCGGATTTCGACGAAGAAGAAGAAGAAGAAGATGGAGAGGATAAAAGCTTGTTTTTTCCATTAATGGAATGGTTGTCCTCGGGGAAGAAGATCAGAAGTAGGCCAGTGCCCCAGTTGTCGCTGCTGTTCTTCGTCTTCAATTTTGCTGAGAACCCCATTTTTTCTCGCTTCGTGCAGGCTGCTTTGTTTTCCTGTAGGCTGTAACTTTATTACTGGCTCGTCAATGGCGTCTGAGGCGCCTCTGACCTTATTTTGTCAACAACCTCCGGCAATTTCTATTATTAATAATAATTCTTGTACCTGTTTGTACATTCCAGATTTAATTGTCCTTATAAATAAGCCATTTTTAAGAAATACTAAATTAAATGTCTTCATCAATTCTTGTACCCAATTGATTAACTTCTGGCAAATTTTCCCCTCAATGCATCTTATTACCAGCTGTGTTTTACATTAATTTTGTTTTAAATAATAAATTAATTAATTAAGAATCTCACATTAACATTACAAAATATTCTCCTTTTATTAATCATCGATCATAATTTTCATATTAAATAATAGGCACCTATATTCTGTCAAATATTATAAAATATGTATTCACTTTCTATAATATAAATGATGACTCCCAATATTGGAAAGTATCACTCTTTTTTTTTTTTTTTGAAAATGAGGCAAATTACATTTATTAGAAATGAACATTATAAATGGACTTGAAATAGACATTACAAGTTAACTAATCAAAGAACTATAACATCTCAGTACACTAAAAATGACTGATATTATCTAATTCTAGACGACATACCTCCCCATATCAAATCTAAGAAACAGTTAAACTTCGTTCTAAGTCAGAGTTAAACAACCAAATCAACCAAAACTTCTGCCCGTACTAGGGAGCTAGGAGGAGGAAAATCTCTACAAATGAATTCGAAAGAGAAATACTCTCCGGACCACAAGTCTTAGAGACAATTTTTTGATTTTTAATTATTGAAGAATTGTTATATCTTAGAGAAATGCATATTAGAATGTCCACTATTTTTGAGTTAAAAACATGCAGTTAGGTAATTGGGATGATTTATTTTAAACAAATTGATATTTCAATGGTTTATTTAAAAAGTATATAGTATATGATCATAATTCCCCCCAGCTTTCATTATATAAAGTGTTAAGTAAAAATAAAAAGCCCAAATCAAAGGTAGATGTGACATGATGGATGTGATACTCATAAGAGGGGACTTGACTTACAAATCCTTAAAAAAAAACATCAATATTTAGCAGTCTTTAAGATTATCTTTTTACGTCGATATTTTCGACTCAATTAATCTTAATTTGTTGCCATAACAACCCTATTGTCAAAATTAATTTGGGTTTTGACTTTTTTTGTTTTAAACTCATTTGGGGCCTTTTTGTTCTAAATCCCATTTTTCTTATGATCATTTATTGATGGTATTACCCTTTTTTATTACCTAAAATAAATGACGAACAGATATCGCTCCTAAACTATATAGAAATTAAGGGGAAAAAAATCAAAAATTGGGGTGAAAAATCCTGCCGACAATGTGAGATGTGAATAATATTGGTCTTTAACTCAATAGATTGAGCTCAGATGAGGACACCTTTGTGTAGGGCCAATTATTCATATGGCTTGGTTCTATGTTCTTTTATGATCAGATTTTTCTGCCAAACCTATAGCTTATATAAGAAAACAAAATCGATTAAGATTTGATAGTTGATTTTTAACATTGAAAAATTATTTCTAATTTAATTTTATTGTATTAACCATGTAAAAGAAGTGTCATTCGCCTAACCATCTAGATGAGCTACTCCTATAATTTGTACAAATATAAATATAGACAGTAATTAGATGTCGAGATGAATTGAGTTGAATTGTAAATAATAATATTTTATAAATCTTATTAAGATGAATTTAATTTTCTAGGCTTATATAGGTTTATTTTTTTTAAGTTGAGATAAGTTTAAATTTTTATGTTAAAATATATGAATTAGATTGAGATAAATTTAATTCTTCCTGTTTTTTTTTTTTAAATAAAAAGTTAAAAAAAGTAGTAAATTGTATCCGCGATTGATTTGAGATATGTTGATCAAATCTTTCAATCGACACCTAAAACCTACCCACAGGTCAATTGGAACATTGAGCATGTACCTTTATATTTTTGAATAAATGAGTAATACTTACTAGCCGAAGAAATGAAGTTATCCACAAAGTTGCTAAATACCAAACTTTTGTATTTGGTATTATTTAGAACATTTTTATTAAATTGTCTAAAATTATTTTTTTAAAAATATAAATTTGCATATTTATTAAAAAAAAATTGATTGTTGGACAAAGTTGTAATTTTACTATTTACAACAAATATTTTTATTCGCTTTTTCTACTTTTATTTTTTTACTTTTGGTCAAATATAACTAATTTTTTTTAATAAATATATAAATTTATATTTTTTAAAAGATAGCTTTAAACAATTTGATGAAAATGCTCTTAGATGTTAAGTACTGATTGGATTATGTTATGAGAATAAGAAGAAGATGAAAACATATATGCCATGTTTTGTGTTCATCCATATGAATGTCTAAAATGTCATCATCATTAACGTCTATATCCTCTTCAAGCAGCTTGTCACTACTGTTGTTCTTTTCACTTGATTAGGATGTAATTTATCATTTTTGTCTTTTTTATATTATTGTTTAAATATATGTGTGTTTGAATAGAATGTTAAAATAAATAAATCACATATTGGTTAAATATAATGACAAAAAATGTGTGGTGTAAGGCTGTGTGTTGTAGCATTTTTCTAGATTTAATACCTTCATCGACTGATCTCTTGCTACAAGTTAACATGGAGGACAATTTTTTTTTTTTTAAATAAATAATCATATTTGAAAGTATTTACAGCGCACACATTTACGCGACATAATTTAATTTAAAATATAAATTTTAAATTTTAAATATTAAATATTATAAATCAAATCATATCATATGTGGTGTAAACACCTTCAAATAACACTTTTTATGCTGATAACACAACTTTTTTACTCAAGAATATGTTAATAACTCTTTAGTAATTGACTTTAGAAATTTTATTTGTAAATTTGGGACTATATGTGCAATTCCATTAATATATGAGGCTACGGGGAAAAAAGTATTGTTTTAAAAATAATATTATTGTAATTTTAAAAAAATTTCAAACAAAATTATATGAGCTTGCATAAATAACTTATATTTAAGGATTATACGTAGAATAACTTATGTTTTATTATATTTGACGTAAGAATAATCATTTATGATTTTCCTTTTTAAAAAAGCAAAATGGGACACTTAAGTTAAGCTTCAAACCAGTTAAATTAATGAAGTTGTGATATTCTTCAATTATAAAGTGCTAAAGTCTAGGTTAAACTACAAATTTACCATAAAATTACATTAAAATATCCAAAAAAAAAAAGATTTAAAAAAGGAACTCTATTGGGAATCTTAAAAAGTCAAAAGCCTACACGATTCATGAAAATCAATTGATATGTACCATCTGATGCAGATATTTTAAGAATTTAAATTAAAAAATAAAACTATTAAAAGATTTTGTTTATAAAATTATAAGAAGATAATATTATCGACTGTAGATCCAGAGTGAACTTTCCATGAAGGGAAGTGCTACTCGTCCCTTTGATTTCCATTCTTATGGATCTCGTTTTGGGAATTTTTTTTTTTTAGTTTTTGTTTTACATGATTTTTAAGTAATTATTTTTAAATAATATTGTGATTTTTTTATATTCTTAAAAAATATTTTAAAATATTAAAAAAATAATGTAAAAAATATATATTT
Source organism: Platycarya longipes (assembly GCA_036559045.1). Taxonomy (NCBI): domain Eukaryota; kingdom Viridiplantae; phylum Streptophyta; class Magnoliopsida; order Fagales; family Juglandaceae; genus Platycarya; species Platycarya longipes. The sequence goes on from CM071798.1 coordinate 4,624,638, forward strand.
ATTTTACATAATTTTTTTAACATTTTAAAACATTTTTTAAAAATATAAAAATATAAAAATATTATTTAAAAATATTTACTTAAAAATTATATAAAAAAAAACTGAAAAAAAAAAATCCAAAACGGATCCATCGGAATGAAAATCAAAAGGAAGAATAGCATTTCCCTTCCAAAATCAAACGCACGTGTTTCCTAAAGTTGCTCCTTGTAAACCTGTCCCCGCGTTGGTATGCTGAAACTTCTTGGCTGCAGTGATACTCTGACTCCATTGCCTCTTCAAATTTATATCAATTTTATATAAAATAAAACTCTGGAAAATTCAATCAATATAAAAATAAAATAAAACAAATATCAATTTGTATTTAATAAAATTTTAAATTTTTAAAAAATATTAAAAATAATAAACTGTATTCTAATATGCATTTTCTAACTATATTTTTTTCCAAAAAATTACATAATTGGATGCAATGTTCTTTAGCTTAATAAAGCTGCCTTGATATTCCGTTTGATTCTCCGTTCCTCCTTAATCTGCTTCATCTCATTAATATAATTTTTTAAATCTCTATATATGTTTTTAAATTTTTATATAAAATATAATAAATAATTATATTTTTTCAAATTCTAAAATATTTATAATATTAAAAAATAATATTCTAATAATATTTTATTCAACTCAATTTAACCATCAACTTGACATTCAAATATGAGGAGTGCTACAATCACAAAGAAAATTTCATATAAAAAATTTGATAAATTGATGTAGCATGATGTGATCTGTTAAAATTGTTTTACAATAAAAATAATTTTATAATCTAATAGATTATATTAAACTATATCAATTTATGAATTTTTTTTTTTCTGTAAAATTATTTTGTGACTATAATATTTTTTCTTCAAATATAGTCTATGTTTCAGCTTTCTCGAAGATGGCGACCGTACAGAAATACAAGCACCTATTGCTCAACATGAGTCATGAGGAACGTTTAAAAATGGCAGCAAAGTGCTATGGCGGTAGGCCATGGCGGAGCCCCAACTACCTTCCACTTTTAATGCTACAGCTATAAAGGGCACCCGCCCATGTTCAGGCTCCTTGTCTCTTCTGTGCCTAACTTTGAAACAAGAGATCGGATGTATAGAAGTTTCAAACGTAGCGTCTATAAAATTTGACTTTTTAACTATTCAAACGATGAAAAGATATAAAGGTTCTTATTTTAAAATAAATTTGATAAATAATTTTTTATAAATAAAAAATTTGATAATTTTTTTTTTAAAATAATTAAAAAATATATATTTTTTGTAATGTTTTATAAAGTATTTATATATGTAAAACTTGTACTTAATATTACTCTCGAAAGGAAATGTTAAGCTATCTCCTCAAGTGAATTGTAATGTATTTTGATTTTTTTTTTAATATTTGAAGACGTTATAATGGTTTATTTGTGCATTTTTAGGAAATTAAATATGCATAATTTGTTTTTTTTAAACTATCTCATCTAATATAATTTTATTTTAAATTAATAATTATATATTTTTTAAATTGTCATATAAAATAAATAGCGATGATATACTTAAAACTCGTATCTCACCAACTCCACACACTTGCTTATGTGGATATTTTTTACAGTACTAGTTCACAAGGTTGCCTATGTGGATATATTTTTTTTTTACAGTACCTATTCACTTTCTTCATTTATTTCATTCTATTCAAATCTAACACTTGTAGGTAGTTTCCCAACGGAGACGAAAAATGCAAGAAAATTGCAATAGATTCTGCTGGACGATACATGTAACAAACTTTTAATGAGGATAACTCAATATAGAGTTATAGTTACAAGGTCATGGACCATGGTAGCCAAACAAAACAGAGTGGCGTCCGGGATTTTTTCCAGTTTTCTTGATAGCCAAACAAGAAATAATGAGAAAAAGTTTAAACTAAGAGTCAGATCCAGCAATATATGGTAAAAAGAGATAAAAAAGAGACAAGCAAAAGTGAAAAGGAGGGAGGATCAGACTCCACATACCAAACAAAAGAGAGTATTGTCCGTGGCTCTTCCAGTTTTCTCGATAGCAAAATAAGAAAAAATGAAAAAAAAAAAGTTTAAAATAGTAGAGCTAGATCTACGAATATATAATAAAGAACTCCTCAAATCTTCTTATTTAGTTTCATTTTCTTCTGTATTTTGCGACTAAGTGAGTCTTGACTCTCCTTTTTCTTTCCCTCAGTCCCAACCGTGGCCCCTCGCTAAGATGCGCTGGGTTCGCTTCCCACATCCTTCATTCCTTTTATTTAAGATCTTGAAATTTTTTCCTTTTTTTTTTCCTCTTTTAATTTATTTTTGGAGAATAAATTTTGCTAATACTTAGGGTTATTGTTCTTCATGGGAACGAGCATCATCGTGGCGGTGCTGCTAAGGGAGAGGTTTGCTTACACTGCGGAATCGTTGAGGTCTTCGCCTTCGATTTTGGAATTGTCCTTTACACGATAATTCTTTGAAGGCAGGAGAGAGAAATAGTGTTTAGGATTTCTACATTCAAAAAGACGAATTAGAGGAGGAATATTTGAACTGTGTAAGTTACAAACCATGACATGGCAACCGGATTGAGTTTGTCATGTCAAGGCGTGTAGAGTGGGTGGAAGAATTGGTTTAAAAATAAATTAATCCTAAAATAAAATAAGTAATTTAATTTTTTAAAATTTTAAAACAAAATTAATATTAATAAATTATATTATAATAATATTTTATTTTTTTTAAATTTTTATTTCATATAATTTATGTAAATAAACAAGGCCTTCTTTAATGTTATTATTGTTCGAGTTTATTTATTTATATTATTTAGTGGTTAAAAAATGATAAAGTTGTATATAATTTTTTTTAAAATCATTTAAGGATGTGAAAAAAATATTTAAAACGAAATGATTAAAACAAAAAGACTATAGATTTATGGAGAACAAGTACGATGGGTGGCCATTTGTGAACAAACATGCGTTAATGTGAGAGAGAGCGTGGTCGTGCAAGCAGACTAGCAGTTGTGCGCAAGTTGACTAATGAAAGATTCCAAGGAAGCAGCAATTTTTCTTCGGCGAGTGCGAGCAGGACGAATCCCCAACAACACAAAAAGCACCCACGTTGGAACGAGACTGTCTTGAAGTCAACAACAAATAAAAATAAAAATAAAAATAAAAATAAAAGTTGGGAAATGATATTATATATTCTCTAAGAAAAATTATTGAGTGAATCCACGCTCAGCACACTCACACTCATTTATATATTATATGTGAACAGTGTTCTGTGAGTGTAAGTATGCTGAGTGTGGATTCACTCTAGCATTACTCATTCTGTAAACGCTGCATTATCTCTTTAAAAAAAAAATACAATATTTATATAAAAAAAGTTAATTTTTTAATAATTCTCTCTTTTTTCCAATTAATTGTGCAATAATTACACACAATTTTTTTTAAAGAAAAATTGTCATCATTCATTCATTAAAAAAACTTACATTTATGACAAGTTATATTATAGAATATTTTCATATTAAACGTGATATTATAAATTAAAATAATATATTTAAAACAGATAAACATTTAAGAGATAAAACTCTATAACTGTATATAACTTACGAAAATATATTTGGATGTTAAAAGACCAATGTCACCTACTAAGAACGACACTGCAACTACCCAAATTAAGAATGTTCTTAGTAAATGCTAATCATGGCCATTGCCAATCTGGGGTTGTTTCTCATGCCAAGTATGCACACAAGAATAAAAGAGAGGAAAAGAAAGCAACGTGCCTAAACATGTCATTTTATATAAAATAATTATTAAAAAAAAGGAAGAAGAATTACAAGCTGTGACAATGATTAGAAATAAAACAAGGTCAAATCTTCTATAGTTTTTGAAGGTCAACCGTCAAACACTCATGGGCCTTTTTTTTATTTTTCTTGATTTTTAAAAAATAAAAAATAGATTCTTTGATGGTGTAAAGCCCAATTCTATTATAGACCTAAACCTCCAACTTCCAAGCATTAAATAGTATAAAATAATTGTAAAAAAAGGAAGAAGAATTTACGAGATGGGACAATCATTAGATATAAAAAAAGGTCAAATCTCCTATAGTTTTTGAAGGTCAAGCACTCATGGGGATCTTTTTTTCTTCTCTTGCTTTAAAAAAAAAGTAAAATAAAATAAAATATTTGATGGCGTCAAGCCCAATTATAGATAGACCTAAACCTCCAAGCATTACATAGCCCACGAACGAGTCATAATGTGGAATCTCCGAGCCCAACATTTTAAACTCGCCCAGTTCATTGCCTTGGTTCTGGTCGCGGAAATCTCGGGCCTCGGCTACACTCGGAAGCCCAAAATTCTAATAATCTGGGCATGCTTCCTCCAGCTGTTTTTTGATGGATAAGATATTTAATAGTATTGTGTAGATGCTAGAGAATAAATATAATTTCTATTTTAAAATGTTTTGTTAAGATGCTGTCTAATTTATTCCTCTTCGAAAATATCCACTAAAGAACACAAAGCTTCATCCCCTTCAAAACATATTATTCTTAAAGAGAAATTCTATTTGCAGTTTCGAATAAGTGATTGTATTACAGTCCTATTAATAAATAAAATAAAAAATATATTATTATATTCAATTTTTTTTAAACTAGGCTTATATTATAATTTCCATTTAAGAACTATATATATATATATATATACACACACGACTGCACCATTCACTCAATAATTTAAATGAAAGGTTTATGTGCTATATTTTTACATATTTTTTACACACTTTATTAAAGTGATTGATTACATTATTTTTTTCACATCTAGAATAGACAATGCTACTATGCAATTCAGCATGTATTACTAACTGTAATTTTAGCACAATTGTACTCTTTTTCCTTTCAAATATCTTTTGAACATCTTAAGATATTTAAAAAATATACAAATTATTAGTACTCAATTTCTTTACTATTAAGAAAAATGAACAATAAAATAAAATAAAATACACAAACAATGATGGAAGGGGCAAACTTGGGCCAATTTAGCATTTTCCATCTAAAATAGTTGATGGGAAAAATTAATAATTATGGTATATCAATAGAAAAAATCAGACAATAATATTTAAATACCATTTTATAATAAAACTTACTAAAAAAATGGTAAATTTGGTTCGGGCCTAAAAAATACAAGAAAAAATAAAAATACAACCGCTTCATTGGTCGAAGGAAGAGACTTGAAAGGGTTTTATCCGTTAGCTCGGTACACTCTTCACAACTGTCGAGAGACTCTCTCTTTGGCGGCAATGGCAACGACGCCCAACCCGACCCTCCTCAAACTCTCCCACTCCCACTCGCCCGAGACAACTCGCTTCAAGACCGTAATCATCTGCAAGAAGCCCAAGAACGAGTCCGCATTCAAAGAGAAGAAGCAAGTATCCGTGGACTACGACAAGGGCCAGCACGAGGTCTCCATCCGTGTCAGCGGCCTCAGGAAGTCCGATATTCCGAGGCGGTACCGGCTACGTGTTGAGGGCGACCGGTTCCAGAAGGACTGGACGGTCTCCGAGGTGGTTGATAAAATCTTGAAGTTCGAACACGGGGACGATGTTGACAGCTTGTTGAACCAGTGGGTCGGCCGGTTCACGAGGAAGAATTTCCCGCTTCTTATTAGGGTAATACGGAACATTCACTCTCTATCTTCAAATCAGTGGGGCAATTTTTGGTTGTTTTTGGATTTTCGTGAGGAGTTGAAAATTCTTGTTTTCCTAGCTGAAGTGATGAAGGGAAGTATAGATGGGAGGAATTAATTAAATTTGGACTAATTAGGGTTAAATTATATGAAACTGATTGGAGGGCTGAAGTTGGCAGTAAATGTGTGAATGAATGTGATGGGCTCTTCTATTCTGGGGAAGTTAGAAGTCGTTCTAAAAAAATGCGACTTTGAAAATAAATATTATATGAAATTTATGTTAAGAAAGTATTGTAGTTATGTGAAGATGAAAAAACTGAAGTACGAATCAATGCATGTCTGCATTAAGCTTATAAGAGATCCTGAAAAGTATTGTTGTCGGAAAGCTGAAAGGTATCTTATTTGCATGTTCTGCTTGTTGTAGGAGATAACACGGACGGGTTCTATTCAACATAGCATTCAAGTTTTCCGGTGGATGAAAAATCAAAAGAATTACTGTGCTCGGAATGATATTTACAATATGATGATCAGGTTGCATGCTAGGCATAATTGGACAGATCAGGCTCGTGGTTTGTTTTTTGAGATGCAAGAGTGGAGGTATGATTTTTATTTTTGCTCTCCTCATCGTTTTTGCATAATATATTTTATAACTCTCATATTCATTAGGAAGTAGATTGGTTGAGAAAGAAATGCCTTTCGGTAAATGGTGAATCTGTTCTGCTTGACGAATCATGATTTAGCATGATCTTGACCTATTGAATCACCAGAAGGATTAGACAACCTCAACCTTATGTCGAGAAAATCTTGAAATTTTATGGTCTTGAACTCTTAATATTATAAAAAGTAATATGTGACTGAGAACACTCAAGAGATACTTATCCACCCCTCGACAATTCTGAAATGAAATTTATTAATTTCCAGATTATTTTGTTAGTTCTTGTCTGGAGTATATTGTGTGTTTTTGTTTCATCAATATGTTTACAATCATAAAATAGTCACATATATTTTCACTGGTGAGAACTACATAATTAGTGTTTTATACCTTATTAGCGTGAATATGATCACTTTTATCAATTGGCTGCTAGTTTGTGAATCAGCATAGATAATTGTAACTCAAATGTCTAGATTTAGGGTAGATAAGTTTGTCCTATCTAAACCTGACTTCTTTCTTTAAATCCTGGGTGATGTATTACTTCTTTTTTTGTTAGGTGCAAGCCTGATGCTGAGACTTACAATGCTCTTATCAATGCACATGGTCGAGCAGGCCAATGGCGTTGGGCCATGAATATCATGGAAGACATGCTCCGTGCTGCTGTGTGTATTTGTATTTTTCTTCTCTAGTCAATCTTAGTGGGTGTAACTTGATGTGAGCAACCTTCTTTCCTTTGGATGTTCAAATGTGTTTGGCAAGTTAAGAAATGTTTGCAAAACACATATTGCAAATACATTTGTCATCTTTTTCTCCCCTTCAAAAACTGTAGATGAAATTGGCATCTTTTTTTTTTTTTTGCATGCGTGGGTTTTATAGCACTGTTCTTGTATTTTCGATGGCAAGTAGAGAAGAGAGTTTTGTGAATCTTATTGGTGCCTTGAAGGATGCTGATTATTGAGTTTAAATTCACAATATGGTTCCAGGGTGGGATACAGTTTTTTTAATGTAGAATATGGTTTCTTTGTTTTACATTCCTTGGGAGGTGTTTTGGGTGTTGGCATTGAACTCTGCCACCTACAATTTTACATTTACATCTTAAACTTTTAAAGTAAATGCCACTGAATGGACTTCATTCTTTTCTCTCTTCTCTTCTCGTGTGGCGTATGCCTTTATACATCAAAGTATTTGGAATGAGTTCCTTTATCTCATTTAGAGAACCAATGCAGTCAACTATCCATTTAAAATATTTTTATATAACTTCATATTTGATTTGGTTTATGCATTCTCCTCCCCTTGTACTTCCTTTTTTGTTCATTAAGAAAAGTTTAATCTACTTGTCAAAAAATGGTTTTGAACTGGTGTGGATCAATCACATTTCTGCATAGAAGCATACTGACAATTTTCTGTTCATGATAGTCTGTTTATTAATGAGAGAGTTTCACAATTTTCTGTTCATAACTGATTTACTTTCATATTTGGTAATATTTCCTAGTACTGCAAGACAGCAATTTTGGTTTATTACATTCAATTTGACATCTATAGCACATGTTGAGGACCTTATTGTATGGGTGCAGATCCCTCCTAGTCGGTCAACGTATAACAATTTGATCAATGCTTGTGGATCTAGCGGAAATTGGAGAGAAGCTTTGAAGATTTGCAAGAAAATGACAGATAATGGAGTAGGGCCTGATCTTGTGACTCACAATATAGTTTTATCAGCATACAAAAGTGGGGCTCAGTATTCGAAAGCTTTGTCCTATTTTGAGCTAATGAAGGGGACAAACATCCGCCCTGACACAACTACCCTTAACATTGTGATACATTGCCTTATAAAGCTTGGAGAATATGCGAAAGCCATTGATATGTTTAATTCCATGAGGGAGAAGAGAGCAGAATGTCAGCCTGACATTGTAACATTCACTAGCATCATTCATATGTATTCTGTATGTGGGCAAATTGAAAATTGCAAGGCCATGTTCAATACAATGCTTTCGGAAGGCCAAAAACCTAACATTGTCTCTTATAATGCACTGATAGCTGCATATGCTTCACATGGGATGAGTAAAGAGGCCTTTGCAGTTTTTAATGAGATAAAGCAGAGTGGTTTCTGCCCAGATATTGTATCTTATACATCTTTACTCAATGCTTATGGAAGATCACAGCAACCTAAAAAGGCCAGGGAAGTATTTGACATGATTAAAAGGAACAACCGGAAACCGAATCTTGTTACCTACAATGCACTGATTGATGCATATGGATCTAATAGTTTGTTAGCTGAAGCAGTTGAAGTCTTGCGAGAAATGGAGCTAGATGGGATCCAGCCAAATGTTGTCTCGATATGTACACTGTTAGCTGCCTGTGGACGATGTGGTCGAAAGGTGAAAATTGATGCTGTGCTCTCGGCAGCCGCTCAGAGAGGCATCAAGTTGAACAAAGTTGCATATAATGCAGCCATTGGGAGTTATTTGAATGTGGGGGACTATGATAAAGCTGTAACTTTATATAGGTCTATGAGGAAGAAGAAAGTTACACCAGATTGTGTTACTTACACTGTGTTGATAAGTGGTTGTTGTAAGATGTCAAAATATACTGAGGCGATTTATTTTCTTGATGAAATGATGGATTTGAACATTCCTTTATCCAAAGAGGTCTACTCGTCTGTGATCTGTGCCTACAGCAAACAGGCAAGTACTTTGACAAAAGTTACCTCTTAATACTTGTCGACAATGACTGAAATCTGACTCTTTTTTTTGCTTCCTTTTTATTTCCCCTTATTGCAATATCAGGGTCAACTCAAAGAATCAGAATATATGTTCAACTTGATGAAGATAGCTGGTTGTCCTCCTGATGTATGTACATATACTTCAATGGTACATGCATATACTGCTGCAGGTGAGGTTTTATGTTAATCCATCGACATGATTCGATACTCACTTTTGAGACATACTCCGAAACTAAACTTGTGTCGTGATATTTTATATCAGAGAATTGGGAAAAAGCTTGTGCACTATATGAAGAGATGGAAACAAATAATATCCTACCTGATACCATTGCTTGTTCTGCTTTGATGAGAGCTTTTAATAAAGGAGGCCAACCGTCCAAGGTTCTTATTTTGGCAGAAATTATGAGGGAAAAGGAGATCCCTTTTGGTGATGCCATTTTCTTTGAAGTGGTATCTGCTTGTAGCATGTGAGTTCCATATCTGTTTTAGCTTTCCATCCTAAGATTCACATTAATTTGTCATTCCCTGTGTTTGCTTCTTTATGATAGGTTTGACTGTTCTTAGTTTTAATCCATGTCTACATTATTGTATTAGATTGATAGGCATTCATGCGTGTGTTCTAAAATAATGTTCTTTCTTGACATATTTTGATGGCAGCTTAATGGACATGACAGTTCATCTTCTTTTGTTGTAAGTTCTCCGGAAAAATCTGACAAAAAACTCAATTGAATTTTGGTTGAAGGTTACGGGATTGGAGGACAGCAATGGACCTGATTAAGTTCATGGAGCCATCATTTGCTTTAGTTTCAGCTGCAGTTGTGAATCAGCTTTTGTATTTTCTTGGGAAAAGTGGGAAGACAGAGACTATGTTGAAGGTTCTCTAATATTGCTCTCATTTTTGTACGATAATTGAATGTTCCAAACGACATATCATTGCCATTTATGTATCTCTCACTGTCTCTCTCAATCTTTAGAGCATATTAATCCACCACTTAAATTAACTGGAAATTGTTTAAAACTTTTGATAAATATATAATGTTGTTGTCTTTTGGACACTCCCCCCCTCCACTTGCAGTTGTTCTACAAGATAGTGTCCTCCGGTGCTGATGTCAATTTCAATACATATTCCATTTTGTTGAAGAATCTTTTGTCTGCTGGGAATTGGAGAAAATATATTGAGGTAAACTATAGGTTTTCTTCTGTTTCTTCTGTTTCTTTAGTTAATATGCTTTTATTTTCTTGTCAATTTACACAGTAAGGGTATCATCTAGCTGTTTCTTGGTTGCACATCTGGCATGGTGGCCATGAATCTAAATGTCTTGGAATTCAAGCTCTCATGTTGCATTTTCTTAATTTAATGCTTTCAATTTGAGGTGAACAAAAATTCAATTTGCTTTTTTATTTTTCTCTGTAAAAAAAAAAAATATCTTGCAGGTATTGCAGTGGATGGTGGATGCAGGAATTCAACCTTCCAATGAAATGTATTGCGATATATCCTACTTTTCTCAACGAAGTGTTGGGGTGGAAAATGCGGCTACCATTCGAGAAAGGCTAGGTGTGCATACACGTATTTGTTATGATAATTGAACTCTGTCCGTTGCATTCTCTCTGCCACATTTTGTCTATTGCTCTTGTAACTACCCATCCATCCATTAAAAACTCCATCTTGGTTTTGAAATTTTACAGAATCCTTGAGAGGAAAAGTTCAGAATCAAATTTCAGTGAGCAGATGACGATTCTCTTCACCACACCTTCCCATCGATACATTTGACATAAAATATAAATGCCACAACCTACAAGAATCTCCAACCTCTCTTAGAAATCCGCCAACTGCAGGAGTCATTTCTTATATATATATTTTTTTCTATAATTTTAAAGGCATGGGGTGAAAATCCATAATCACCCAGGCAATATCTTGGTTTTCTTTGGGGCACCTTGATTTCCGAATGGTGCACATTAAGGAAGCTATCTGGTTTGGGCTGGTTTAATTTGTGTGCAGGAGAGTGGAGAGAGTTCAAGCAGTTGCTGGTTCAACATTCACATGGACATTGTTTCCAGTAAGTGAACCATCCTTCGAAATCTTGTACATGGCTGCAGAGAGTTCTGTATTTGATTGTGTTTTTTTTTTTTTTTCTTTTTGTATATAGGGAAATATTCCGAGGCCGCCTTTCCTCTGTGGCCTCTAGAATTCAGCCGAGGTCTACCTTCATATATTTACACGGTGTAGTTCCATTGAATCGTGTACACAGATTGGTTTGTTTGATGAAAAATGCTGGGATCCCTACCTTGTTCCTGATTTTATTATTATTTTTTTTTTATTTTTTTATATGATTTTTATATTAGTATTTTTATATAATGTTGTGATTTTCTTATATTTTTTTAAAATATTTTAAAATGTTAAAAAAATCATATAAATAAAATATATAAAAAACATGTAAAAAAAACCAAAAAAATTAAAATTAAAATCAGAAATAAAATATAGCATTGCTCTTGTTTGATTTTTCATTGAGGACTGCTCTGCTACGTGCTGCAGCCTAGCAAAACACATTCATATAAACAATATTTTTATTATTTTGTAAACAGTAAAAATATTGTTAACTATTTTTGTTAAATATTGTTAACTATAGCCCGGATTTTTTGAATTCTTATAGAGTAATTATTAGAGTATCTTGAGTGAGATTTTTAACTTTTTGACCAAACCAATCAAGCTGTGTATTTTTTTCTTCTTCTGTCATGCTTCCCTTTCAAAGTAAACTTTATTCTTGGATTCACGTCCAACCAATGACCATTCAAAAGTGTGACTCACATTAAGGTCTTATTTGTATATAAATATAATTTCATTTCATATTATTATTATTTTAAATTTTTATATAAAATATAATAAATAATTCAATTTTTTAAAATTTAAAATAATAAACATATTAAAATATAATATTTTATTTTATTTTTAATTTTTATTTAAAATCATCTAATCTCATTTTACTATTTAAACAAACTTAAAAGAGAATTATTACATTCACAATTTTTTTAATAAAGATATATTTGTAAATTAATTTAATTTTATATCATAAATTAAAATTATTTTATAATAAAAAAAGTGTATAATTTAATGTACTATATTAAATTAAATTAAATTATAAATTTATTTTTATAAAATAGTTAGGGGTGTAACCGGTCCGGTTCGGTCTGGTTTTAGATAAAATCTAGAATCGAATCGGTAGCAATGGTTTTCTATTTTTTAAAATCGATTATGCACCGGTTATCTTCCAAAATCGGTAGCAGCGATTTTATCAATTCCGGTCCGGTTCGGTCCCATTTTTCGGTTTTAAATAAATCTATATTAGTTTTTTAGACTATTAATATATATATTAGTATTATTTATAATGGTTAAAGTAATTATATATTAGTATTTGTTATAATAAGTTTAATTTTTTATAATTATATTATTTATATTTATAACTAATATAATTAGTATTAGCTTAAAAAAAATTATATTAGTATTATTATATCATTATTTCATGTGTAATTATTTATTATAATAATTTATATATAGACTTAAAGTATATTACTAATAGTAATATAGTATTATACTATTAATATTAGGCTATAAAATATAAATTGTAACTAATTTATATTATATACTAATATATAACATATTATATATAATTAAAAAAATATTTTATATTGTGTATCATATTAAAAAAATTAAATTAAAATATATATATATTATATTTAACCGGTTCGATTCAATCCGGTCCAATTTTAAAAAGTTTAAAATCGAAACCAAATCGGTGCCTACTGGTTTTAACATTATGAAAATCGATTCTAAATCGGTGCCTATCTAAAATCAGACCGATTTTATCGGTTTAGTTAGGTCCGATTCGATTTATCGATTCATTGATTTTTTCTTACATTTCTAAAAGTAATCTAAAATATTTCTTTTTAACCAACTGACATGCATAACAAAAATTAACTAATTAATTTCATTAGCATTGCACGACACATCCCAAGAGACAAATCATCCCGCAAGAATTGATTAATTAAGGGTAATGATATTTTCACTATCTCAATATTATTTATTTATTATTTTTAATGTATTTAAAATTTTTCTTTTTTATTATTTTCTTTTAAATATATTTTTTAATATTCTTGATTATTAAGAGAAAAATTCAAAAATATATTATTGATAATCATTTCTTTAATGATTAAATAAAAGAAAATTTAAAAAAGTAATATCAAAAAAGTTGTAAGAAAGTGATAAGTGTTATGAAACTTAAAGAAAGGAACTACTATTGCAAAAGAGAAATAAGAAATTCTCTCTGAAACTCTTAAGAACTGAAACTTTCTTTCTCTCTCTATTTTTTCTTATGAATTTCATTACAACTGAAGCCCCTATTTATAGGCTTTGAAATTACTATGCAAGTTACTATGCAAATCACTATGCAAGTCACTATGCAGAATTTAAAATAATAGTGGTGGGGTCATTCACATAATTTAGTGGTGGGACAGGGGCGGCTGATAAATTTCGTTCGTTTATTTCACTCCCCCTTGAATGACCGCCAATAAGGAATCTGTCTCGTTAAAACCTTGCCAAGTAAAAACCCAGTGGGAAGAAAAACCAATGGCGAAGGAAAAAGAGTACAGTCTTCTTATGTATCCACAAGTGCTTTAAGATTGCCTCATTAAAACCTTGCAGAGGAAAACCCAGTGGGACAAAACCTCAGCGAAGGAAAAAGAGTACAATCAGCACATTTACTCCCCCTGAAAAGTGCATGACAAAAGATCTTTGAGTCTTCGCATTCCAATGTTATGCACAATCTTCTTGAATGTGGAAGTTGGTAACGCTTTTGTGAATAAATCTGCCAGATTATCACTAGATCGTATCTGCTTGACATCAATTTCACCTTTTTCTTGAAGTTCATGAGTATAAAAGAATTTCGGTGAAATATGTTTGGTTCTGTCACCTTTGATATATCCTCCTCTGATTTGAGTGATACAAGCAGTATTATCTTCATATAAGATTGTTGGGCTATTATTGATCATGGGAAGTCCACACTTTTCCTGGATATGTTGAATAACTGATCTCAACCAAATACACTCTCGACTTGCTTCATGAATAGCAATGATCTCTGAGTGATTTGAAGAAGTAGCAGATAGTGTCTGCTTAACAGATCTCCATGATATGGCAGTATCTCCATAAGTAAATAAATATCCAGTTTGAGATCTACCTCTGTGTGGGTCTGAAAGATAACCTGCATCTGCATACCCAATCAATTCTGGACTTGAACCACGTTGATAAAATAATCCCATATCAACCGTACCATGAAGGTAACGAAGGACATGTTTAATGCCATTCCAATGCCTTCGAGTTGGTGCAGAACTATATCTTGCAAGCAGATTAACTGAGAATGTAATATCTGGTCGAGTGCAATTTGCAAGATACATCAAAGCTCCAATTGCACTGAGATATGGTACTTCAGGACCAAGAATTTCTTCATCGTCATCACAAGGACGGAATGGATCTTTCTTCACATCAAGTGTTCGAACAATCATTGGAGTACTCAGAGGATGAGATTTGTCCATATAAAAATGCTTTAGGACTTTCTCAGTATACATGGACTGATGAATAAAAATTCCATTTGGCAAGTGCTCAAGCTGCAGGCCGAGACAAAGTTTTGTTTTGCCAAGATCTTTCATTTCAAATTCATTCTTTAAATATATAGCGGTTTTTTAGATCTCTTCAGGAGTTCCCACAATATTTAAATCATCAACATAAACCGCAATAATGACAAATCCGGATTCTGATTTCTTAATAAAAACACATGGGCATATAAGATTATTCTCAAACCCTTCTTTCAATAGATATTCGCTTAAGCGATTATACCACATGCGTCCGGATTGCTTCAACCCATATAAAGATCTTTGTAGTCTGATTGAGTACATATTTCTAGATGTACTTGTAGATGCTTCAGGCATCTTATATCCTTCAGGGATTTTCATATATATGTCATGGTCTAAGGATCCATATAAATATGCAGTGACCACATCCATCAACCGCATTTCTAATCCTTTTGTAACAACCAGACTAATCAAAAATCTAAATGTGATTGCATCCATAACGGGAGAGTATGTTTCTTCATAATCAATCCCGGGTTTCTGCAGGAAACCTTGTGCAACAAGCCGTGCTTTGTATCGCACAATTTCATTTTTCTCATTACGTTTTCGTACAAATACCCACTTATATCCAACAGGCATTACACCCTTTGGTGTTTGGACAACAGGTCCAAATACTTCTCGTTTTGCTAGCGAATTTAATTCAGCTTCAATAGCTGTTTTCCATTTTGGCCAATCATTTCTACGTCGACATTCTTCGACGCTTTTTGGCTCACTTTCTTCATTACTTCTGGTAATGTCAAGGGCCATTTTATATGAAAATATGTTGTCGACAACAGTTTTATTTCTATCCAGAATTTCTCCAGTTTTCATGAAATGTATTGAGATCTCATTATTTTCAGGTACCTGTTCCTCTTCAGGGGAAAACATTTCATGACACACCTCTTCAGGAGGTCCCTTTTTAGGAGATTTATACTCTTCAAGAGTTTCCTCTTCAGGAGGTTCTGGAATAGAAGATTTAAGCTCTTTAGGAGCACCAATTATATTTGTGGCCTGTATTGTGGGTACGTGTTCTTCAGGAACACCAAATTCATTTTGTATTCTTTTCCTTCTGGGAATTTTGTCTTTTGCACCAATAGGTCTTCCACGCTTCAGGCGTATTTTAGATTCACCTATTGCTGCTTTGACAATTTGTCCTTCAGGGACTTCAATCCTTGCTGGAGTATTAACAGCAGGAATATAAGATTTTACTACACCTTTAGTGTCAGTAAATACATCCGGTAACTGATTTGCAACATTTTGCAAATGAATAATCATTTGAACTTCCCGTTTACATTCATTTGTAGGAGGATCAAAATGAGACAAGGTCTTATTATCCCAAGTAATATCTTGTCGTGCTTCAGGCACCGACTTTTCTTTACCCATTAACGGAAAATTTGATTCGTCAAAATGACAATCCTCAAAACGTGCTTTAAACATATCCCCTGTAAGGGGTTCAAGGTATCTAATAATGGATGGAGAATCAAAACCAACATATATCCCAAGTTTACGTTGATGGCCCATTTTTGTACGTTGTGGAGGTGCAATTGGAACATATACAGCACATCCAAAAGTACGAAGATGAGAAATATTTGGTTGTTGACCATATGCAAGCTGTAATGGAGAATATTTATGATATGCAAATGGTCTAATGCGAATTAGAGATGCTGCATGAAGTATAGCATGTCCCCAAACAGAAATAGGTAGTCTTGATTTCATAAGTAAAGGTCTAGCGATTAGTTGAAGCCTTTTGATTAAAGACTCAGCTAAACCGTTTTGTGTGTGTGTATGGGCAACAGGATGTTCAACATCTATTCCTATTGACATGCAATAATCATCAAAAACTTGAGATGAAAATTCACCTGCATTATCTAATCGAATGGTCTTAATTGGATACTCAAGAAATTGTGCTCGTAATTTAATTATCTGAGCAAGAAGTCTAGCAAATGCAACATTTCTAGTGGAAATAAGACAAACATGTGACCATCGACTAGATGCATCAATTAGAACCATAAAATATCTAAATGGTCCACTTGATGGATGAATAGGCCCACATATATCTCCGTGAATCCTTTGTAAAAAGGATGGAGATTCAACAATGACTTTTGAGGGAGATGGTCTAATAATTAACTTACCTTGAGAACATACAGAGCACCGAGATTCATTGGGTAGAAATATCTTTTGATTCTTTAAGGGATGCCCATGCGAATTTTCAATAATTCGTCTCATCATTATAGAACCCGGATGTCCAAGGCGATCATGCCAAGTCATAAATACTTTAGGGTCAATGCACTTCTGGTGCATTACCACATATGATTCAATTGTTCTCATTTTTGTATAATACAATCCAGAACATAGAGCAGGCAGTTTTTCTAATACGAGCTTCTGGCCCGATACTGTTTTAGTAATAAGAAGATGCTCTTTACTGCCTTCATTGGTCGTTTCAATATGGTAATCATTACGACGTATATCTTTGAAACTCAATAAATTTCCTCTGGATTGTGAAGAGAATAGAGCATCATCAATACAAAATTTGGTGCCATTAGGCAACACAATATAAGCTCTTCCGGAGCCCTCAATTAAATCCGATGAACCTGATATGGTATGGACATAGGCTTTACTTAGTGTTAGATTTTGAAAATATTTCTTTTCTTTGAGAATTGTGTGAGTTGTAGCACTGTCAGCCAGACATATATTTTTATCATTCAACTCAGAGATAAAAAGCTCATCAATGTGATCCATGATTCTACAAAATATACAAAACTTTTATTACTGATAGAAAGAAAATACATTAATTGAGTAGAATACTTCCATCTCCAATTAAGTGTTCAATACTACCATCAGGATGATTAAAGAAATCAGATACATCAAGATGAGTAACGTCTACATCTACTGAATCTAATAAATCATCTGATGGTTCTACTAAATTTGTTTCATGCACTTTATTCTTTCCTTTAATAGAAGCTTGATATAAATCAGCTAAGTGCCTGGCCGTACGACAGGTACGTGACCAATGTCCAGTCATTCCACATCTATGGCACACCTCTTCACTTTTCTTTGAAGAATTATTCTGAGGATTTTTACCCCTCTCTGAATTGTACCACTTCTGGTGATATGGTATATTATAATCCCTTTTAATGTTGTCACTCCTGGGACCAACATTTCTATAATTTCTCCTACCACGTCCACGCCTCCGATTTCTTCTAAAGGATGCACCATTCACTTCTGGGAATGATGCAAACCTATTACCATTCACTTCAGGGAATGATATTGAGCCAGTAGGGCGTGACTGGTGGATTTCTAATAAGAGCTCATTATTCTGCTCAGCTACTAGAAGACATGATATAAGTTCAGAATATTTCTTGAACTTTCTCTCTCGATACTGCTGCTGCAGGAGCACATTCGAGGCATGAAATGTAGTAAAAGTCTTCTCTAGCATATCTTCATCGGTGATTTTCTCACCGCATAATTTTAATACTGAGCTTATTTTAAAAAGTGCGGAATTATACTCACTAACACTTTTAAAATCTTGCAACCTCAGGTGCATCCATTGAGAACGAGCTCTTGGGAGGATGACAGTCTTCTGGTGTTCATACCTCTCCCTTAAATTGTTCCACAAAATATAGGGATCTTTTACTGTGAGATATTCAGTTTTCAATTCTTCATGAAGATGGTGGCGAAGGAAAATCATTGCTTTAGCACGTTCCTGCAGGGATGCTTGATTTCCTTCTTTAATAGTTTCTCCCAGGTTCATTGCATCAAGATGTATTTCAGCATCAAGTATCCAGGATAAATAATTTTTCCCAGATATATCAAGAGCAACAAATTCCAATTTTGTAAGATTTGCCATTTTCTACACATATAAATAATAAATATGTGTATCTCAGAAAATATATTTATAAATTCACACAGATAATCATCAATAAAATATATCAAAGATTTCAAATAATATATTGAAAAACTTACAGAGGAATAAGGTCACTAGCTTCAGAATTGGTAGAACCGTCGTGCTGATAACGTGTTATGAAACTTAAAGAAAGGAACTACTATTGCAAAAGAGAAATAAGAAATTCTCTCTGAAACTCTTAAGAACTGAAACTTTCTTTCTCTCTCTATTTTTTCTTATGAATTTCATTACAACTGAAGCCCCTATTTATAGGCTTTGAAATTACTATACAAGTTACTATGCAAATCACTATGCAAGTCACTATGCAGAATTTAAAATAATAATGGTGGGGTCATTCACATAATTTAGTGGTGGGACAGGAGCGGCTGATAAATTTCGTTCGTTCGTTTCAATAAGAATATTATTATTCATTAATTAATAAATAATAATAATAATAATAATAGAATGTGGAAGCGGGTCCCAAATCCCAATAATCCTGAGAGGAAAATGAAGCTCTGACAGGTATCACGCTGGGTTTTCCACATACAGCAGACAGGTGGCGTTGGACCTCCACGTGGTCACCCCTACACTTTCAAACAATAATCCCCATATTAAATTACAAACTTATCCTCCCTCCCCTCCTAGCCGTTACACCTTTATGACCGCAGGTACCGCCTCATATTATCACCACCCACTCCGTTAATTCCAAACCTCATTAGGACATATCCGTAAATTCAGCACTCCCATACGTCTCCACCCTCCACTCTTCCCCTTCACTGTAGTTTTTCCCCTCCACAGTCGCTCAAATCAAAACCAAACCCCAACTCATAAACGAATCAACACTCCAATACATACACATACATCCACAGTCTCACTGTTGCTGGCTTTCTTATCTCCTTTTCTCTCCCCTAGGGTTAGGGTTTCGATTCAACAATGGCTTCGTCGTCCTCTGATCCTGGTTTGAAATCCGAAGCCGGTGGTAGTGGCTGCGGCGCCGAGGCGTCTGAAGCGGTGGTTACGAACGATCAGCTGTTGCTTTACAGAGGACTGAAGAAAGCGAAGAAGGATAGAGGATGTACGGCCAAGGAGCGTATCAGCAAAATGCCTCCCTGTGCCGCCGGAAAACGCAGCTCCATCTACCGCGGAGTCACCAGGTACTGATCTAGCTCGTATTATCTCTCTGTTTGAATCTGTTTTTTATGGGGAGATAAGTCAGGGAGTTCGGATTACTTCTGCGCCGAGTGGATTTCGACTCATCTTCTTTGATTTTATGTTGATGAAACGAAAGGCATAGATGGACTGGACGTTATGAAGCTCATCTTTGGGACAAGAGTACTTGGAACCAGAATCAGAATAAGAAGGGAAAACAAGGTCTCTGTCACTTCCCATGAGTATCTGACTTTGTACCTAAGGTTTTCGTGTATTGCTGACAACATTTTGATTTTCTCTTATTGTGCATGGAATGGTTGGTAACGCAAATTGTTATTCCAGTTTACTTGGGTGAGTGGTGCCTTCAATGTGTCTTGTTGAAATAAATGGTTAAATTATCCGATCAAAAAAATAAATGGTTAAATGACATTATGCATACAGGGGCGTATGATGATGAGGAGGCTGCAGCTAGAGCTTATGATCTCGCTGCCTTGAAATATTGGGGCCCCGGCACACTTATTAATTTTCCAGTGAGGCAATCGATTCTCAAAACAAAATAAGCATATATGTTCAATCTTATTGTATTTGTTGTCCTTTTCTTATTGTTTGAGATTGAAACTATCTTTTCTAGTCGTTAGTTTAGGTCTTTCGAACTCTTATTATGAGCACATTTCAAGTACACAAGTATACAAAATGAATGCCTAACTAGAAAAGAAACAAGAAAATCTGGAATACTCATTCCATCAAAATCTATAGAAGTTAACCAAGGTAACAAAGTATTGAAAAAGAAAATTTTAAGCCAATGCAAATACACCACCTTAGATAGATAGGGATCACCATCCACATTACTGCAATTGTGCACTGCTATATACTACCGTCCACATTAGATTGAGAAGTCATTCCACAAGGTACTAGCAATCACACAATGAAGTAAAAGGCGATCTGCATGCTCTCTGATTTTTCTGCACATTCACATTAATATATGTTTCTTTAAATTATCTATAATGAGATCATCCCCCAGAGAGAGAGAGAGAGAGAGAGAGAAGCTGCCTCTTAGAGGCACCTCCTCTTTCAAGGGAAGGTGTTACTATCTTGATATTTTAGTCATCATGTTTATTAATCTTTTGGTTATTTTAAGTAGTATAAAAGAAAGTGGTATTACCCTATATTCCTTATTTGCTTAGTAGGATACTTTCTAATCCAATTCTATAGATCGATCTGTATGACTTGGGATATATGACTTCGTATTACCCTATATTCCTTATTTTTTTTGTACTTTATTTCTATGGGCCATAACTTTAGATTTTAATGACCTGAATTTTCATGAATTTCTAGTTTCTGATACCGCGACCTAGATAGCTGTTGGATCCTTGGGCTTTGCCTATCTTTATTAACATTATTATCATTTACTTATAAAAAAAAAAAAAAAATTGTATGCTGCAGGTTACTGATTATACAAGGGATCTTGAAGAGATGCAGAATCTCTCAAGAGAAGAATACCTTGCATCTCTGAGGAGGTGTGCATATTCTTTGTAAATCTATTTTTTTTTAACTGAATTTGAACTGTTACTTTAGATATTTTGTTAACCAAATTTGCACTGTTGCTTATATTTGATACTATCTGCAGAAAGAGCAGTGGTTTCTCTAGAGGAATTTCTAAATATCGTGGCCTTTCCAGGTAATTACATGTAATCTAGATGTATAACATTGATGTTCATGTTCTGGAGCATTTTTTAGTGCATAATGCTTTTCCAAAGGAATGCTGGTTTACAAAGTATTAAGCACATAATGTGTGGACAAAAGGCTGTTTGGTGTACTTGGTAGTTCTAGGTAACTAACAGTTTACCCCCTTTTTTCCCCACTGGTTTTCAGTTGATGGAGAAACTACCTCAGATCATTTATCAGTAAACCTGACAAGATGATTGCATATGTTATAAACTTTCTGTTAAGTACTTATTAGAATTTGATTAAGAGGAAAGAATGTCTTTAGTGTTCTTCTTTAAGTTTATATTTATATTCTCTCTCATAAAAAAATTATTAGTTTGTATTCCCTGAAAAATAAAAATATTTTTATGTCTAATGGTCTACACTCTAACCCAGTGCAAAACGATTTAATCCCCAGTTTGTTTGTGTAGGGATTGTTCTTTTCCATTTGGTAGATGCTTGAAATTATTTAATGTTTCTTTGATTAATCATTAATGATATCATCTTTTTGCTTTCTATTTTACACTGGGTGCTATCACAAAGCAGTCGATGGGAACCATTTGGTCGTATGGCTGGATCTGAGTACTTCAACAGTATGCATTATGGTAGGTTCTGATGATATTTATGCTCAAGAAAAGGTTTTTATATGAGAGTTATACAAGACCAACTAATCCAAGAAAAAAAATCCACCTAATCCGAAATTACAGAACCTTTTTCCTAAGCATCTGACTTCTGCCATCTTCTTCCTCTTGTGCCTCTGCTCGAAGCGTTACTAACTGTTTGACTTCTCTATGCTATCGGAAGGTACTGGCGATGATCCGGCAGCAGAAAGTGAATATTTAGGAAGTTTCTGCAATGAAAGAAAGATTGACTTGACAAGTTACATCAAGTGGTGGGGGCCCAACAAAACTCGTCATGCAGATTCTGGGACAAAATCATCAGAAGAAACAAAGCATGCTGGAGATATTGGTCTGGAACTAAAAACACTGGAATGGGGAGTCCAGCCTACTGAACCATACCAAATGCCACGTTTGGGCGTGTCCAATGAAGAGAGAAAGCATAAAGGTTCTGCAATCTCTGCCTTGAGCATCTTATCACAGTCAGCTGCCTACAAGAGGTTGCAAGAGATGGCATCAAAAAAGCAAGAAAACAGTGGCGATAATGATGAGAACGAAGAGAAAAATACCATCAATAAGATGGACTATGGCAAGGCTGTTGAGAAATCCACAAGTCACGATGTTGGGACTGGGAGGCTTGGAGTTACACTAGGCATGAGTGGGGGATTGTCTCTTCAGAGAAATGTGTATCCGCCGACTCCTTTCTTATCTGCACCACTTTTGACAAACTACAATACTGTTGATCCGTTGGTAGATCCCATTCTCTGGACGTCTCTTGTTCCGGTTCTTCCAACTGGGCTTTCTCGTGCAGCTGAGGTTGGTATATTTCTTATGAGAGCTTTTTTTTTTCTTAAAGCAGGACTAAATAAAATGACAATGATCATCTTGGCAAAATTTAAAAAAAAACAATGCTACAAGCTTTGGGGAGGTGAAAGGAGAGCTGTTCCCAAATCTATTTCCAATACCCCCACCCCAATTCACCCATAAAAAGCTTAAACGTTTCGATGTAGGTTACAAAGACAGAGACCAGTTCAACTTACACACTCTTTCATTCGGAGGAATAGGCAGCACATTCTCTTATGTACAATTTGGTGAAAAGTGGAAATCGATCGGCATTGTCTTCTACCTGGAAGGGTTGGCAAGCATTGCCAGCAAACATCTTAGGAAGAGTATGGAGAGCTTAATCAAGAGTTTTTAGTTATTTTTTAATTATAGTTTACTTCAGGTCTGGGTTTAAAGAAAGGAAATATAGATGTATCTTCATATTTTTATATAAGTAGATGTGTCTTCATATTTATAGTTTAGAAATAGAAGAGGGAAAAAGTCGGTCTTTCTTGAATATATTTGTACAGCGAATAAGAGGAAAAGCTCTCCTTAATGTGGTTTGTTGTAACATGCACAAATTAGTTTACTTTTCTCAGGTGCTGATCATGTTGTCTTCTTTTCTCATTAGCATCTTAAATGCACTTGTCTTTGTTTTCCGATAATCTGCACCATATGGAAAACAATAATTAGGTATGCCAGACACTTAGGATGATAGCTTATAGAAGTGCATGAAGTTCCTGGAGAAATTAGCAAGCAGGAAAATAGTTTTCAATTTTTCTTAGTTATTTTTTCTTGCAAGTAGGAAGGTTATAATGCACTTTCAGTTAAATTCCATAATCAAGAAAGTAATTATTTTAGTTTTAATTGTATATTCATTATGGTAACTAATCCATGCATTGCAGAGAGACATGCTATAATTTTTTAAATACAAAACATGGAAGGAACTATTGGCAAAATTCTACCCTGTTATCTTTAAACAAGAAAAATTAATGATGAAATCATAATCTGAGTTATCACCAACATAGAGAGAGAGAGAGAGAGAGAGAGAGAGAGAGAGAGAGAGAGAGAGAGAGAGAGAGAGAGAGAGAGATAGAGATGTCAAATTTCAAACCATAAATATTTATGTATAACAGGCTTGTGCCCATTTCATCAAATTTACATTATATGCTGCTTGAACTGTCTACATAGTTCGTTTAATGCCTTAGTCTAATCTATTTTTCTTCTTTTTCTCACTTAGATTACTCACTCTACAATATGAAATTCATTTATTTTATATGCATGATTGAGAAAGCAAAATGCTTGCGCTTTCACTAATCTCTGCCCTTTTTCTCTTCATCATCTCCCTCCTCTTATCTCCTTGGACTTCCAGCAGTTTCACTCCAAACAACTTGGGCGCTTTTTCATCTTCTTCTTTCTCTGATTTTGCATACTTAGCCACCAAATCAAGAAGCTCCTTGCACCTCTTTTTCATGCTTTTAAGCTCGGAATTCAAGTCCACATTCTCCTTTTTGAGACGTTTGTTTTCGTCAAGGAGAGTCCCGTACCCCGACGATGATGAAGTCGATGAAGATCTTTGATCTTCATCACAGTAGTCATGGTCTTGATTCAGTGTCAATTCTTGTTGCTTGTTCACCCACGGTTTTCTTCGACGGATATCACATAGTAACTCTTTCTCACCCTTTCTGAACAGCTCGTTGTAAAACTCCCACCGGTTTGTCGCAATTTTCCTAAAACCCTGTACATGAATTTTTAAGTCAATTACTGTGTTCATACAATATATTTTAAGCTGCTCATATATTTGTTTACAATTTAGATAAATACCATTTAAAACGTATCATTGTAATATTATATAAGTACTGAAAATCGCATAATTTAATAAATTATAGTACTAGTACCGATCAAATAAGTTTATCATCATTAATTAATACAATTAGTCAAAGATTTACTGCCCCAGCTCCCTCCGAAAGATATTCTAAGGTTTTAAGCATTGACTTTCTCATGCGCCTTGATTGATCTACTATTTCTAAATAATAATAATAATAATAATAACACGACGATACTAGCCATTTCCTTGCTTAATTACTCGATTTACCTCAACAACGACGTGCATGACACGGAACCCCTTGATTTTGAACATTCTTAATTACTTTATATTTATTTTTTGTTGAGTTAGAAGTTTTGTTTATGATCAGGAGTACTGCTTTTAGAAGTTGCAGAATAAATAAGAAATGAAATTAAAAAAAATCATGGGTTTAGATCAGTGCACATGATTTATTATAGATCATCAAAATTCCTGTCTGATAATTAATTAACTCGATCAATTATATTACCAAAAGAACCATCGATCCTATTAGGTCTTTAATTTGCAAGGCCAAAGACGGACGTTGACTTAAATATTTTTTTCATCAAAAAGAAAAAGGTCTCGAAATCTAGATGAAGAACCAAGTCAACTGCATGACCAAAACATATATGCACATATACACATATTTTTGAAAAAAAAAATGTTTTGTGTTATATATATATATATATATATAATGGAGATTTGAGGATAGAGAGTTTGGATCGAACGTGCAGTAGTGGATATATGCGTATTAGAATTACGTACATAGGTATTGAGCTGGCGGACAAAGCTAGAGAAGTTGCTATGCTTGAAAAGTGTGGGGAGAAGATCACGGGCAAACTCCGCTGGCTGCCACACCACAAACGCCGTTCCGTCCTCGTTCCACGATATCACCTCGTCCGTCGCCGGATCCTCTACCAGTACGTACGTCTTCAACAAGAATGGTGGTGGACTTGACCTCCTCACATATTCCATTAACAAACCCTTTTCACTCACACCGCCGGCCTCCATCAATATTAATAGATTATTAATGGAGCTTTTGAAAGAGAGGGAGAGAGAGAGAGAGAAGATTATAGGATTTTGATCTTAACTTCTTACTTCAAGTACCAGAAGAAGAAGAAGGTTAAGGATGATAAGAGGAGAAGAGAAGAAGGGCATGCAGTTAAGAACTCCCAACCCCAACAATAGAAACCCAAAACGACTCTACAGTTCATGAGAATTGCAAGGGCTCCCCCCCTTTCCTTAATTCTCTCTCTCTCTCTCTCTCTCTCTCTCTCTCTCCAAAGAAGCTAATGGTTGAAACGTACATATTAATATCTACCTCTTTTAATATGTAGTTGAGAAAATTCATATTCATTATCTCATGCAAAATATGGAACCTCTTTTTATACTGTTGTTTTCTGTTCTCTGTTTTCTATTATTTCTTAATACACCTGCAAACACGCTGTCTCCACCATTCGATCCTCTATATGATTAGACCTTCGCATACTTTTTCATGGCTAGGATTTATAGGTTTGACCCCTTCGATCGATTAACAGTAACTCACATTAAATTCTAGATATTTATATTTTATATGACAAAGACATGTACTTGTATATATATATATATATGAATTTATTTATTTATTTATTTATTAAATGGCCCTCAGTATTGTTGGATCAAAATTAATAAAATGCTTACACGATATAATTTAATTTAAAAAATAATTTTAAAATTCGAATATTATATGCTCTACATACCAATTTGATAATAAAATAATTCTATATATAATCGTCTTACTCAATTTCATAACAATCTTGCTATGATAAATGATGTTTATTTAAAGTCCTTTCGATGTGCTGTAATTAACTTGCTAGCTACTTTCTGTTATCAGTCTCTCAATCTAATGACCTTCTATTTATTTAATGTATCCAAAGTAATTTATATATTCCATTTGATGACTTTGATTGCTTCCTCCTTCCGAATATGCTTTAAAGAGTTTTTCTATGAAAGTAGTGCATTACTTCTTTTTCTTGACTTTTGTGAACTATTTTATGTCCAAAGTTCCTCTCATTGAATAGTCTTTCACTCCCTATTAAGCGTGTGTGATCACCATGACACTAGTATTCCACTAGATAGACAAACATGCATTGCAATTTCGTTGAAACTGTGGGGGTAATTAGTGGGTTAGCTTGAGATAATAAGTGCACAACTAAATCAATAATGTAGAGCTCTCCCTCATTTACGATCAACTAAGATCCTCTATAATTATCAAATCTAGAGACTAAATACAACATTAAATATTTATATGACTAAAGTTATGTTTGAATATTTAGGTAAGGAAATCTCAGATGATTTGTAGTGTGAAAAAGTAATGAATAGTAATAAAAAAAGGACAATGTTATATACGGACTATTTTTATAGACTTCTTATAGTTCAAGCAATAAACAGATAAAAAAAATCTTAATTTTAAAATAAGATTGACTAAAATATCATTATTTTATAAATAAAAAATCTAAAAATGTGAAAAATACATTTTATTTACCTATAAAATTAGAGCAATTCACTTAGACTTGCAGTGTAATTCATAAATATGGACGGCAAGAAAAATTATTTATAAAAAAAATAATGAATAATTTGTAAATATTAGTGAGTTAATCTCAGATCACCTCGTTAACTCTTTTCAAATTGGATATCTAATTCGGTCAAAAAAGAAATATTGTTATTCATAGATATCTCGTAAGCCTTGGCAACGCGTTATGAATGGTGTTGTGGTGGGTGATTGAATCCCACGTGCTTCGAGAGAGGCACACACATATATATATATATATATGTTATAAAACTAAAAAGAAAACTACTACTATCGCAAGAGAAATATAAAAGAAACTCTCTGAAACTTTCTTTCTCTCTCTATTTTCTTATGAATTTCATTACAACTGAAGCCCATATTTATAGGCGTTGAAATTACTATGCAAGTCACTATGCAAGTTACTATGCAGATTTTAAAATAATAGTGGTGGGGTCATTCACATAATTTTTAGTGGTGGGACAGGGGGCGGCTGCCGTTTCGTTCGTTCATTACAATTCATAACACTCCCCCTTGAATGACCACCCATAAAGAATCTGCCTCGTTAAAACCTTGCCAAGGAAAAACTCAGTGGGAAGAAAAACCAATGGCGAAGGAAAAAGAGTACAGTCTTCTTATGTATCCACAAGTGTTTTAAGATTGCCTCATTAAAACCTTGCAAAGGAAAACCCAGTGGGATAAAACCTTAGCGAAGGAAAAAGAGTACAATCAGCACAAGTCTTCAGGACTTTTACTCCCCTGGAAAGTGCATGACGATAGATTTTGAGTCTTCACATTTTAATATTCTCACAATTTTCTTGAATGTCGCAGTTGGTGATGCCTTCGTGAATAAATCTGTCAGATTATCACTTGATCGTATCTTTGATATATTCTCCTTTGATTTGAGTGATATAAGCAGCATTATCTTCGTATAAAATTGTTGAGCTATCAAAATATCACACTTTTCTTGGATATGTTGAGTCATTGATCTCAGCCAAATATACTCTCGACTTGTTTCATGAATTGCAATAATCTCTGAGTGATTTGAAGATGAAAAATAATATCTGTTTGACAAACTTAATAGAAATCTGATACCTGCAGCAATACTTAAACTCCCCTTGATAATATGCGTTAGTGTTTCAAGTAATAAGCAAATATGATTTCGGTATATATAACAAGTTAAGAATTCAAACACGATCTCCAACTAAATAATGCATTAGAGAGAGTATGATAATATTTTCATCTAAAATTTTCTCCCCCTCATTCGGCGTTATTAGGGAGAACTTGTTTATATACGGTGAAAATAACATTGGAAACCATTCATGTATGATAAAAGCTGTAAAAGCTTTGAGGTCTAATATTATCGGTTCGGCGGAAAATCAAATCCGCTTGACATTGTGGACAAAAGAGATTTTGAAGAGATTTGAAGGCTTCGGGTTGTTGTTTAAATATAACCAATTTTACCATTGGTTTACTCTAGCAAAAAGATCTCGCATTCCTCATAGATTCAGTTGTTGTTCATTCAGAACGATATTATGTCTGATAGAAATTCTAATGTCCCAGATTTGAACCATGAACCTTTTATACCTCAACCACTCATATTTTCTCCTGAGGCTGTAAACACCATGATAGGAGCAGAGATATATCTTTCTAGTAAATCCGATCCTGAAATTGTTGCAGCATCAAGAACCCTCAGTGCTCAATATGCAGCCTCTCTTACAACCATGTCTCAGAGGCTACTGGCGAGAACGAGTGAGGTTGATCATCTTAAAACTCAAATATCTGAGTTGCATCAAACGCTTGCAACTAAAGATAGTAAAAATAAAGATTTAAGACAAGAAAACAAGGAGCTGAAGAAACTTGTAGATTGGTATTTTCGTGACCTGAAGACACGAGTAGAAGAGCTGGAACGAGAGAGAGCTCAGATACAAAGTCAACAACAGCAGCTAACGGCAGAGGTTCAGCGTTTACAAGAAAATAAGGATAGCTGTAATTAATCTTGCTGGCTTTTGAAATTATGCATCCAGCATATCTTGTAAAGTGAGATTTGAAGAGATGATGCTTTGTCTTGTTCTTATTTCCATTTCTATAAGAACCGTCTTTAGCTTCATTTAGTACGCATCAAATTTTCTTCTCATATCTATAATTCATCTGTATTTGTATTCTTATTCTACAAATTTCCAATGGCTCATCAATTTCCTTTTACTATTTCTCACGATCAACATATGAGGTGTCCTTCACCTCAATTACAAGTTGTTCCTGCATCTTCCGCAGGTGCCATGTTGCAGCAAGCAAATGATCTGGCTAATAAGTCAGATCGTGAAGCTATTTATGAGCTGGTGACTCTCGGCACCCGATACTCCTCCTCTATTGTTGGATTTTCCAACCGATTACAATCCAAAAATCGTGAGATTGAGGAGCTTAACGAGAATGTTTCTGTACTTCAACGACTCGTTCAAGAGTCTGACAGAAAAATTGCAGACTTAAAGCAAGAGAATAAGGATTTAAAATCCTTACTTGCCTCTTCATTTCGACTGCCTAATCCTTTAGATAAGGATGGTATGTTGCTTTATGAAGAGCAAATGCATT
This sequence comes from Platycarya longipes, assembly GCA_036559045.1. Lineage (NCBI taxonomy): Eukaryota > Viridiplantae > Streptophyta > Magnoliopsida > Fagales > Juglandaceae > Platycarya > Platycarya longipes. Next base: position 4,654,507 of record CM071798.1, read on the forward strand.
TGAGAGATGAGGCTAGAAGTCTCAAATTCTTGTAACTCATCTATGAATTGAATAATAAGATCTTTCCTTTTCAAATGCATTCCTTGAATTTATAGCAACCCTTGTGATCTTTTCAAGAGTTCTGACAAGGTAAATCATCAACGTAAGCTGCAATAATGACAAATCCGGATTCTGATAAAACACATGGGCATATAAGATTATTCTTAAATCTTTCTTTCAATAAATACTCGTTGATTCAATTATACCACATGCGTTCGGATTGCTTTAACCCATATAAAGATGTTTGAAGCTTTATAAAGTACATACTCCTAAATGTACTTGGATTAGATGCTTCAAGTATCATATATCTTTATATATGTAATGATCTAATGATCCTTATAAATATGCAGGGACCACATTCATTGACTGCATATCTAATCCTTTTGTAATAACCAAATCGATTAAAAATATGAATGTGATTGCATTCATAATAAGGAAATATGTTTCCTCATAACTGCTCTCGGGTTTCTACAGGAAACCTTGTGCGACAAATTATACCGCACAATTTCATTTCGCATTACGCTTTCGTATAAATACTCATTTATATCTGACAAATATTACACCCTTTGGTGTTTGAACAACAGGTCCAAATGCATCTCGCTTCACTAGCGAGTTTAATTCAGTTTTAATAACTGCTTTCCATTTTGGCCAATCATTTCTACGTCGACATTCTTCGACGATTTTTGGCTCACTTTATTCATTACTTCTGGTAATATAAAGTGTTATCATATATGTTGTCGACAACAGTTTTATTTCTATCCATAAATTTTCCAGTACTCATGAAATGTATTGAGATCTCATTGTTCCTCTCCAGGGGAAAATATTTCATAAAACACCTCTACAGGAGGTTCCTCTTCAGGAGATTTATACTCTTCAGGAGTTTTCTCTTCAGGAGTTACACTCTTCAGGAGTTACCTCTTCAGGAGTTACACTTTTCAGGAGTTACCTCTTCAGGAGGATTAGAAAATACGTTCTCTTCATGAGCACTTATTTTTTTTTTCTTGTGCACCAATAGGTCTTCAACGCTTCAGGTGTATCTTAGACTCATTTATTGCTATTTTAACAACTCGTCCTTCAGGGACTTCAATTCTTGCTTAAGCATTAACAGCAGTAATATATGATTTTACAACACATTTAGTGTCAGTAAATACATCATGTAATTGATTTGCAACACTTTGCAGATAGATAATCCTCTGAACTTCTGGTTCACATTTATTTGTAAGAGGATCAAATTTAAACAGGGATTTATTATTTCAAGTAATTTCTTGTCGTGCTTCAGACACCGATATTTCATTATTTCAAAACATGATGAAATATTAATAAGCTTATATATAAAAACTTAGTATAAGTAAATCAAGTGCTTGGCCGTACAACAGGTACGTGACTACTGTTAAGTCATATTACATCTATGACAAACATCTTCATCTTTTTATGAAGAATTATTCTGAGAGCCTTTACCCTTCTCTGAGTTGGATCACTTCTAGTGATACGATATATTTTTATCATTTTTAGTGTTGTCGCTTTTGGGACCAACACTTCTATAATTTTTCTACCACGTCTACGCCCTTAATTCCTTTGAAAGGATGCACCGTTCACTTCTAGGAATTGTGTAAATTCGATATTATTAATAGGACGTAACTGGTGTAACAAAAACTCATTATTTAGCTCAATCACTGGAAGACAAAACAAAAGTTCAGAATATTTGTTGAACTTTCACTCTCGATATTGCTACTGCAGGAGCACATTCGAGGTATGAAAAATAATGTCTTCTTTTATATATCATCATCAGTGACATTTTCACTGCATAATTTTAATATTGAGCTGATTTTAAAGAGTGCAGAATATTCAATATCACTCTTAAAATCTTGCAACTTCAGGTGCAATAAATCATAATGATCTTTTGAGAGGATTACATCTTCTGGTGCTTATATCACTCTCTTAATTCATTTCACACAGTAAGATGATTTTTCATCATGAGATACACAGCACGGTCCTTCAGGGACACATGGTTTTCTTCTATGATTGTATCTTTCAAGTTCATCATCATATCCAAATAAATCTCATCAAGGATCCTGGATAAATAACATTTTTCAGAAATGTCAATAGTAATAAATCTCAATATTTGACATTATATTACAAAAATAAATCTGTGAATTTAAGAAATATATTCACATTATCATGAGCATAAAAATAAAATTTTATCAAGTAATATTCAGCAATATTACCTTTAATATTTATCTCAAGGACTGCAAATAATATATTGAAAAACTTACTTGAAGTAGAAGACCACTAGCTTCAGTATCGGTAGAACCTCGTGCTGATAACGTGTTATAAAACTAAAAAGAAAACTACTGCTATCGCAAGAGAAATATAAAAGAAACTCTCTGAAACTTTCTTTCTCTCTCTATTTTCTTATGAATTTCATTACAACTGAAGCCCATATTTATAGGCGTTGAAGTTATTATGCAAGTTACTATGCAAGTCACTATGCAAGCTTAAACCCTGTCCGTTTCTTTTGCTACAATTTTCTCCAATTTTTTGCTGCTGGTTTTGTCCTCAATATAGGCCCTCTTCCTCAACAACGACAGGCTACAGCTTTGTTTTCCCACTGGGGCTACCTCTAAAACTCATGAGGCTGGTGTTTTATCCAATGATCTAATCCATTACATGTTTATTCCAATAGCAAAATCAAACAAATGGAGTGAAAAATCAAACAAATTGGATCACGAAAAATCCATTTCACGATCCAATCCATTTCATGTTTATTCCGATATCATAGTCCAAGCTTAGGGGCAAACTTAGCCCAAAATCTGTTGGCCCAAATTGTGAGTGAACTGTATAAGATTGTATTTATTGATTAATATATATCATCCACAAAACCATGTAACATTTTCTTTGTTATTCTTTTGGACACATCCTTAAATCTTTTTTTTTTCTTTTTTACTGATAATAGCATGAACGTTTTGATTATACAGATGAAATTAAATTAAATGAGATAAAAATTAAATAAAAATATTATTAAAATATAATTACTCAATATAATATTGCTTAAAAATTAAATACAGAAAGTGACACTCATCATTCATCCTCACTAAAATATTATGTTTGTGAAAAGTGTAAATGTTTTTTAGCAATGATCATATGTATTGATTTTGTATATTTTTTACAAAATTGGTAACGTGCCACGTTGTCTGAAATATTAAAAATAAAATATAAAAGACAAAAAGGCAAAACAAAAATTAGAAAAAAAAAAAACAAAAATGAGAAATATTAATAATTATATTAGACGTATACGTAAAAAATATCTGAACTGTGTACATATATATATATATGGCTAGGTATATAACTCATCGATTCTCTCCAGATGCGGGAACACAATGATTGGCACGTGGTGCCTGGTTATTGGTTCATAAAGATGCGGCAAGCTTATCTTGGATACAGGCGCTCTCCGCCAAGTGGCAACAGCAGACATGCCGTCAACTACTGAGATCCCGAAGTGGACGGTGGATATTTCATGGACAGTGGGGGAAGTCACCAGAACTTAATAAATTCCATTCCACGAGGCCTTCGCAAACATCGAGATCAATGTCGTATGGACTTAACAGACTGTTACGGATAGAATAGGCTTGTCATTCAAACTGCAAGCCCATTATTGTATGGTCTGAAACGAATGGGTTCCAACGTTACGATAGGAATCGGATCCTCCTTCCCGACTCACCGAGTTACCGCCATGTTCTCCATTCTCTCCAACGCTCTTCCTCCACACAACCACAGTCTCTTTCTCCTTAACACCACCTCCACTCGCCGGCGCCCCCTCCGTTTCCATTCTCCCGCTGTTCGCTCTCCCCTTCTCCAAGTCACTGCCTCCTCGCCCGACCTCCCAACCTCTACAGGTAAGCGTAACTGAACTTCCAGACGCCACTCATCTGTGTTAGTGTTTGTGTATTTATATTTTTAAGAAGAAGAAGGAGAAAAATTGGCGTGTTGTTTGGATGCCATTTGGAATTCGAGCTTAGAGTTGGCTCCGATTGCTGGAATTTTACCACTTTCAAGATGGATGGCCTTTGGTGAAATGTTATAAATAAACACACTGCTGCAATTTATTTCATTTACAAGCTTTGTCTTTGGTTTGATTGCTGAAAATGTATCGAACTTGGAAATGCATTTTAGTAAGAGCCGTAGTATTAGAATTACGAGGTTAATCATATATTCTCCATTGAAATATAAGTCCCGTTTGTACTTCATTGAGACAATTTGCCAAAATTAGGTGAAATTAGTTGATAGGAGGTGCTTGCTGATAACTCCTCTAATTTAGATTTTTCGTTTTTTTTTTAGCCCCTAATGAGCCCCGTATCTGTACTGTTTTTTAATTCCCAAGGGCCTTAGTCACATCTAGGCTCTAGCTGTAGTTATTCAACATATTTCGTTGCTTTGGATCCTTTGATGAAATCTTCAATTACGTTCATTTCTTTGATCCTTCGATGAAACCTAATGTTATAGTTTGTAATTGGAAATTTCATTGATTCCTTTTCAGTTTAACCTAGACTTGGATTGGCTCTCCATGTCATATTTCCGCTAGTAAATCCCTCTAAACTCCACATCAGCACCAATTACCTTTCATCGCATGTAACTTGACATGTCATTTATGTGCCACTTGTATAAAACTTTAAAAAAGAAAAATATAAGGCCCAAGATCATTTAAAAAGTCCAAAATAAAAACTGATAGTTGGCTCAAGTGGTAAGGACTTGTTGTGTATGTATGATCTCCGGAGTTCCTCGCCAATTTATTCAGAAAATCTTTAATTTTAAGGTTCAGCCACCTGTTGGCATAAATATTATGGCCGCACAGCCTCCTAGCTTTTAAACTTTTTAGAAAAATCATACTCCTTTTGTTTTCTACACAACTTTTTTTTAATTGTAAGAAATTTATTTTTTTACGCATGTTAGTTTAATATGTTTAAATTTTTAAAGTTTTCTTGTACTTTAATTTGTTTATGCATGTGGCTTGTTAACTCATTTGTGTTGAATGGTCATTTTTGTTGATGTGAAGTTTCAATTGTTTGTTAATGGAAGTCTAACGGGGAGCCAGTTTCATCATTCTTACAACCGCATGGTTAGAAATGGAAATCTGGGTTCTCAGTTTAGGGTTGTGCTCCTTTGTCTTCCTTATATTTTATAACCATGAAAATCTGGGGAATAATCATTTTGATTCTGTTTGCAGCAAAAAATGTCGAGAATGTTGTTATTGTAGGTTCAGGTCCTGCTGGATACACGGCAGCAATATATGCAGCTCGTGCCAATTTGAAGCCTGTAGTGTTCGAGGGATATCAAGTAGGCGGTGTTCCTGGGGGACAGTTGATGACTACCACTGAGGTGGAGAATTTCCCTGGGTTTCCTGATGGAATAAGTGGTCCAGATTTGATGGAAAGGTAAAAAAATACATATTATATAAATATATATATATATATATACGGTATCATTTTTATACTTGACATATTTTCTTACGAATTATACATGTAGGAGTATGCGATTTCAACTAGAAATGTAGAATAGAATCTTGACATTAGGTATTTTTTAGGATGCGGCGGCAAGCTGAGCGTTGGGGAGCAGAATTGTTTCAAGAAGACGTGGAAAATATCGATGTAAAAAGTAGTCCTTTTACAGTGCAAAGTAGTGAACGTAAGGTGATATATTTTCTGCAGCTTTTTATTTCATATGTCTGCTTATGACCGAGCTACCAAATTTTCAAATATATTTAAGTTGGTTTAAACTGGTTCTTTGAATCTGCCAGGATATGACCTTTTTATTTTTCATGATAGAGGATGGAGACCTTCAATTGCGGGGGCATGAGGATAAAATAATGTTGCATACAAGCAGATTTGTGGACCAATCTGTGCACCAATACGTTCCTATTGGCGGATCATATCTTTTATTTTAAAATTTGACTTTTTGACCAATCACAATGGATGAGTGCGCATATTGGTGTGCAAAATTGCTTTCAACCAGATTTTGCCCTGAGTATAATGTACCTTGTACTTTATAGAAAAGAACATTATGTTTTGGAACATGACGCAGAGTAATACATATTCTTGATACAATCGTACAACATATCTCTAGTATGAATATATGGTTTCATTGATCGCTATGGTTCCTTTAAACTTTGGTCCTTAGGCCAAATGACTCCTTCCTTAGGTGCGTGAGTAAATTATCTGACCAAAAAAACAAAAGAATTTTGATTTCTTCCTTCTCTCTTGTATCTGATTTCCTGAAGGGTCAAGTAGTCTTGTTTGACTAAGTGTGACAAAGCTTCTAGCTCCAACAATTGGGAAATAGTACCATAAAAAAAATTGCATAGTTGATAGGTCTCAAAATCAAAATGAATAGCAAAGGTGTGTTCTCACACATGTTCGGAGTTGTTTGGGAAGTTAGATGGGATGAGAAATTCTCATCTCATCTCAAAACTTCTCATAATTTTCTTCTCAAACATCACTTAAACACAAAACACTTTTTAATTACAAATCTTCAACTTTTTCATCTAGTCTATACCTAATCATTACAACTTTCCCGAAGTTCCAAACAAAATACAACAAACAATACAACCTTTTCAAATTTCAAACAATATAATATTCAAACAATTATATTCAAACAGTTTTATAACTTTATAATATTTTTATTCAACCTTTTCTCTCCTTTCCCAAAAGCCAATAAGACATCTAAACTCAAACCTTTCACTAGACACTTCATAAAACCACATTGATCTACGAGAGGAGCTGAATTTTTATCTCATCTCATCTCATTACCCAAGCATGCTCAAGTCTGCATTTCATATTACATTTATGTTTTCAGTCTTATTGTCTGCCATAGCCATTTTAAAAGAAGGCCACATAGCTCCTCCATTATGTCTTTGCCATTAACCTGTATGTTATGCCTATAGGTTGTAAATTCAATCATCATTTCTTGGCTCTTAATAAAGTAATTATTTGCTTCAGTTTTTGTGATTTTTTTTGTTGCTTTGTTTACATTTCAGGTTAAGTGCCACAGTGTCATTTTTGCCACAGGAGCTACTGCAAAAAGGCTTAGGTTACCCCGTGAAGATGAATTTTGGAGTAGGGGAATTAGTGCTTGTGCTATATGTGATGGGGCATCACCCTTGTTCAAGGGGCAAGTTCTTGCTGTCATTGGAGGGGGTGATACAGCTACTGAGGAAGCATTGTACCTTACTAAATATGCTCGTCATGTTCATTTACTTGTACGTAGAGACCAACTAAAGGCTTCCAGAGCTATGCAAGATAGGTGAGCTATGGGGGTTCTTTCTTCGATGTTTTTCTTTTGAAGTTATCATTGCATACCTTCTATGTTACACATCAATGGTTGGTACTTATAAATTGCTCATTACGAACATCAAATTGAAGTTTCTAAAATGTTCTTCTCAGTTCCATTATCACTCGATATTTCATAGCGGATGTACAGCTGAATGGAAGTTCACATTACCTCAAAGCTTGTCTTCCTCTTTTTCATAGCTGGTTACTTTTAATTTAATTGTTTTGTTTCGATGTATTCAATTGGATCTTTGTGTACCTTTGTTCCCTTTTTTTTTTGGCTGCAACATTTGCCTCAGGAATTGCTCCAGAACCTTCCTATTGAATCTAGATGTACTTTATATGCCGCTACATATCTTCTTCATTTGTCGCCATAGATTCTTTTCATTTACTATACTAGGATTTCTTCGACTCTACCATGTGTTTTCACTTTTTTCTGTGTCGTGATTCATTTCCTTCAACTCTACTAGATTGTCAAATTTGGTGTTTTATGATGGAAATGTACCACATTTCAATTGTTCTACTGTATTTATTATACCTTTACTTATTAAAAATATTAATGAATTATATACGTAATAAATTTGTGGTTTTTGAGCCTTTGCCTGTACAGGTTGATAGTTATAAGCTTGAACTGCATAAACGATTATGACTTCATGAACAATACTGACCCTTGTGTGGTTTATAAAGACTCTTGGTCACAAGTATCAGCTAATTTTTGTATGTAAGTGATATATTGTCAAATAAACTTGATTAGATTATAGTATAGCTTCCCTAAGTTTTCTCTTATGGGCATGATTGATTTTGATCGTGTCTAACTATTATAAAATAATGCTGATGGTAGTAGGATTATAACCCTTGGGAACATAATCATGCCTTTACCAACATTTCTTGCTTGATCTTTAGAGCAATAACCATTATCATATTTTCCCCTCGTTAACCATGCAATAATTATTCATTGCAATTATTTAGTGAGAACCACTCAAAAGAATGCCAATTTCATTTATGCTCATGTTTAAACATTGGGTCTAGTTCAACTTGCAAGGACCCTCTGCTTAACACTACTCATCTGGGGATCCAAATATGGGTGGCTTACTGTCGATTTCTTCAGTGGCTAAAACATTACAGTTCATGGTGGTAACCGTTTTTTTCCTTGCTGGGTTCTTTCTTGATGGTGAATAATATACTAATGAGCAATTTGTATGAGTTTTCAACTCCCTGAATGTTTGTTTAACAGGTTAATTATCACGAATGTTTCAGAGTGTACAACAATCCAAATATCACCGTGCACTACAATACAGAGACCTTGGATATTATTAGCAATACAAAAGGTCAGATGTCTGGAATTTTAGTTCGAAAAGTCGATACTGGCGAGGAATCCGTGCTTGAGGCAAAGGGATTATTTTATGGTATAGGCCATTCACCAAATAGCCAGTTGTTGGAAGGCCAAGTTGTGCTCGATAGCTCTGGCTATTTGTTGGTTGAAGAGGGTACTGCAAAAACTTCAGTTGAAGGTGTGTTTGCTGCTGGAGATGTGCAGGTACGCTCTTCAAGATATTCATTTTTATTTCTTTATTTTTTATCGGTCCATGAATATTGTCCCCCCCCCCCCCCCCCCGGCACGCGCTTATGTCAGTGGCTGAATTAGTGCTTGTTTGATTTATGAGAAAATGAAAGACATAGGTTTTAGTTTCTGTTACTTTTGTATTTGAACCTTCAATTTTCATACTGGCAAGAAAAATCTTTGTTTTCATGTTTCTATACCAAAGAATGAATTTAAATTTTGTACATAGGTCTTAATAATATCCAGTTCACCAGTTAATGTTAAGTATATTTTTTTAGCTTGTTAAGTCAAGTCCCATCATCTGATCGGAATGACCTTTTGTTTGGGAACTATTATCATTGTAGTCAATTTTTTAACTCTAGGTTTGTTATATTCATAGGACCACGAATGGAGGCAAGCTGTAACTGCTGCTGGATCTGGATGCATTGCTGCTTTATCAGTCGAGAGATATCTTGTGCACAATGATCTCCTTGTCGAGTTTCACCAGGTATTCATGGAATTCCGTTTAATTCTTTGGTCTGAATGGTTCCTTAGGATGTGGGAGTTCTTGGTAGGCTTTTCATACGAAGATTTAACCCAAGTAATCCCTTAGCAATTACCAGTTTCTGACTAGTTGCAGATTGAACCAATTATTTCTTTGATCTTGTATTAATCAAGAAACCATGTACAAGACATTGTAGGGTTATATGCATCTTCAATCAAGATGGTGGGCCTGTGTTTCATCCAAATACTTAGTAATTATCCAAAATGAAAAAAAGAAAAGAGAGGAAAACTTTTATTTTATTTTATTTTATTTTCCTTTTCTTTTTTTCAGTTAAGGTTTTAGATCTTTACGTACACATAAATTAGGCTCTTCCAAGATGGGAATAATTCATAGTTTATTATTACTATTATTACTGTTGTTGTTATTGATAAGTTCCACAAGCACTTGGTTTGAGTTCATGATTTCCTCTTCAATCTCATTCTTATGGGATAAAGATGTGCCCTCGAGCTTGAGCTCATTGTTCCATGGAAGTTCATGAAAAACTGATTACTTTCAGTTTTAAAATGTTTTTTTCAAGTGTTGACTAAGATGGTTATAAACATTTAGAAATTAAGTTTGGATTTTATATTCAAGTCTATCATCTAGTTTACCTATGGGGCTTATACCATTTTCCGTTCAGAAACTCCCTCTTATGAATTTACTTGTGACAGCCCCAAGCTGAGGAGGTGAAGAAGGAACTCACAACCAGGGATGTTCAAGAAGGTTTTGACATTACACTTACAAAGCACAAGGGCGAGGTACGAGCTACTTGCCCAAATGCTAGCTCATGTGAAACTTTTGCATTATTTGACATCTCACTGAATTAAGTTCTTTAGTTATGGGTTTTCTATATTTTAGCTCAATGCTTTCCATTTCCCCTCTTCAGTATGCGTTACGGAAATTGTACCATGAAAGTCCAAGGCTTATATGTGTACTATATACAGCACCAACCTGTGGTCCTTGTAGGACTTTGAAGCCTATTCTTAGTAAGGTACATAATTTTAAACTTTTTTTTGATATTACACGGTACTTAAATCTCTAGTTAAGTTTTTATGTTACTACTATCTCTCACACATGATCATAATGGGATATTTTTCCCTTCGAAGACACATGATAAAACCAACTGGGGAAAAATCTGGTCGGACTTAAGAGAAACTGAATTATGTTGAATAAATATTGATGTGCATGGTGCATGGTGCATGGTGAGGATGACAGTTATGTTAATGAAAGAGAAGTGCACTTATTAAAAAAATGTTTCATGTTTTGGATCCAGTACAAATCACATGAAGATCCTAGTCAAGCTCTTGAGGCTTGCTTAAGGCAACAATCAAATCAAGTGCCACTAGGGTAGTGCTGAACATGCAGAAGTTAACTTGTCTATCTTTTTTAGTTGAAGCTAAACGTCAAAACACTTAAAAAATATCTGCTTTTTTACTTGTATTTTTGAAAAAGCTAAAAATGGGACATACATAACTGATCCCAAGAGAGAGTACAATTAGCTGGGACCAAGCCGCATGTAGTGGTTTCATTGGGGTGGCAGTGTGTGTGGGTGGGTGAGTTGTAAGTGTTCTATGGGAATAACAAATCCTTCGTGTTCAATGATTCAGGCTTTTATGATATCTTTAACTGTTACTATGTTGATAGACTAATTAAGGATGTGCTGAACTTTTGCTTTACTAATGGTGGCAGGTAATAGATGAATTCGACCAGAATGTACATTTTGTTGAAATTGATATCGAAGAAGATCCAGAAATAGCTGAAGCAGCTGAAATTATGGGGACCCCATGTGTACAGTTCTTCAAAAATAAGGAGATGCTCAGGTCCGTTATATTCTGTCCTCTACTTCTTTTGTCCTTCCTTATGCATGAGTGTTCTTGAATTTCAATTCATTTTTGTTTGCCCTCTTTGACTCTTAGTTCTTATCATCTGGTCATATTTTTCTTTACTATTACTGGCACAAGCTCAGTGTTAAGCAATGATGGCGCTTTATTTTGCAACATTTTGGCATATATCATGTTATAGAACATTATGTTTTCACAAAGAAGGTTCTTTTCCTTTTCTTTTTTTTAACCGGATGAGTGATATCAATTTAGAAAGCTGGATTTTCAATTTTATGGAGGGAGTATTGGGGAAGTTATCGACTCATATGATCTCGCTGTCTGATCTTCTGCCTTAATTCTAGCCCTTATCCACATGGTCGTTGCTGTTGGTTCTTAGCTGTCGCTTATTGTTCCCTTCCGGTTATGCAGGACGGTGTCAGGCGTGAAAATGAAGCGAGAGTATCGAGAATTCATTGAAGAAAATAAGTGAGAGAGGTCTTCAAATTCTTTTTAGTAGGGTGCCATCTTTTTGTGATCCAGTTTTGTTCCTACCAAACAGGTCAAGTGGAATGGCTGCCTCAAGTTTTTTACGATAAGATTCGATGTTGATCAACAACACAGTAGATATATACAAGCGGAGGTACCATTGTCTTGATGGTTTTAGATCTCCAATCTTGAATTTCAATCATTCTGTAAATTTGGATGAGTTCAACAATGAATTTTTATCGTCATATTGACTGCTTGCTACCAAATACAATAATTTGCGCGGCCATGTCTATTAATTAAAGACCCTTCTTTTTTGTGATTTTATTTTCAGTTGCGAAATTGTCTTCTTTGTATATAAAAAGGGAATGTTCTGGGAAGGAATATATTTTCATCTACCTCATTAGAGATACTGTGTCTTCAATACACTTGACTGCATTGACAACTACGGGTGGGGGAAAAGACATTAGAAAACTGGTAGGAGTTTTAAATAAATGTGAATGGTTGAGAGAAGTTTTCAAGACCAAGGCTTTAATAACTTTTATAGAAGTGGTGGGACCTACTGAGAATATATATTAGATGTAAAAATTCTTGAGTATGTTAGATACAATTTTAGGCGTGCAACTCTTATGCATTCTCTTTTAAAAAAATTTAAAAAAAATTATGTAAATTTCATATATATCCAATTTTAATAAGAAAATGCGGCACTGGAAAATAACACGAAATAATGCTAATATTATTGTTCTATTTGCACCCTTTATCAATACATAAATAAAACTTAAGCTATATAATTAGGGCTGCAAACTATTTAAACTGAGTTGAGTTTTTCGATTATCGACTCGAGTTAGACTTAAATAAAATAACTTAAGTTCAAGTTCGAGTTTAAGTCAAGATGAGAGTTTGTCGTGTCGAGTCGAGTCGAGTCGAGTTTGAGCCGATCAAAGGCAAGTTCAAGTCGAATCGAGTTATTTATTGATTTTTATTTTAACACTTTAACGAATTGCACCAATCGAACTGAACTGGGTTGAGTAATTACTTGAATTGCGTATTCTTTATAAACATTTAACTCGATGATTCTTTTGTGAACTTAATACATTATTATTATAAAGTAACAAAATATATTACTTACAAATAAAGTAATAAAATATATTACTTATACAAAATATTAAAAATAATAAATGTAACACATAAAATAATAGAATAAAAGAATATATGTAAGAGTATATGTATAGAGAAAGAAATATTACGAGTATTGTTACGAATAAAAAACGAGCCGAGTTGAATTTATATGAATTTTGTTTACAAACTTAAAAGTCGAGATTATACGAGTTTAACTCGTTTAATATTTGAACCAATATTAATGGTTACGAACAAATTATTTATTAAATAAATCAAGTTTGAATTAAGTTTATACGAGTCAAATTTAAATTGTTCATGAACAGCGTTGTTCGTTTGTAGCCCTATATATGATGCAATAAAAAACGTTGTACATTCATACCAAAAAAAAACGTTGTACATAAGGCCTTAAAGCAGGGTTAGTTTCAAAACAATATATGACACTTCCACCTTAATAGATGGATATCATTCACTCTGTTGGGTAACGAAAACAACTGTATCTTTTTTTATCCATACATGTTGGTTGCCAATCATGCTTTCTTTTGGATTTAAGGGCAAGACAGAATCGATGAATTGTTCAATGTGGCAGCAAGCCAAGCAGCATGGTGAAAAGGAGATAACAAGGGAAGGCATCGCATCGATGGTGGTGCTCACGTTGCACTTGCATGTCCTGGACACAACAATGCCATTCATTGCAGTATTGTGCAGTCTTTTGGTTGCTCAAAGTGTGAAAAAAAGGGGGAATAATTTGAATAAACTCCAAATAAACTAGTTCATACAAGCTCTTGTAAAAAATAAACACCACCTAAAAAGATATAAAATAATATATATATATATATATATATATATATATTGATAACATCTACATTTTTATATCAAATGTATATGTCTGAGACTTTTACATGATATTACTCAAAATTTAAACTTTAATGAAAGATGCCCCATTAGCCAGGATTCAATTACACAGCAAAGGTTAACGTCATAGGCAGAGAGTTCCTTGAGAATGATGCCCCTAAATCTATTTGTATTTACATGGGCAGAGCTAGATAAAAATAAATAATAATAATAATAATAATAATAATAATAATAATAATATTTTTGATCGTGAAGTGCGTAAATTTATATAATTTTAAAAAAATATATAAATATGAAACCTATGAATTTTTTTTTTTTTTACTAATATCTCTTACTCTTTTAAAAATATAATTACGCAATACTTTCACACTGTATTTAATATTCATCGGGAGAAAAATGAAGCCCTTGATTGACGCATTCAAAGTGGAGAGATGCTTTTCACTTGCAGGGTTTGTTCCCCGCCCTTGGTAATCTGCTGATGACCAAATTGAGAGATTATTGATCATAAAAAAAATCATCTTCCAATTCTCACTGTACATGCACTTGGGAAATTAGGATCAGAAGTTTGAAATTTAACGACAAGATTACACCACTTTAGGTCGGAAAAGCTCAGTTATGATTGACCAAATCAGCCATTTGCTTAAAAAAATAAAAATAAAAAGTCCATTCAAAGGAGAAAGTTTGTTACTTGCTGGCAGAATCTTCGGCAGGGCCCGCATGAAGGGTTGTTCTCAACTCTCAACAATATAGAACTATTCATTCACGTAAGGCTGAAGTAACCGCCCTGCAGAATAAAACCTGCATTTATTGTGCTTTACGACTTTTTAAATAATGTTACATGTTATCGTAGAATTATAAATGGTACGTATGCAGTCGCTTTAAAGTAAGATCTATTGTTAAAAAATTTAACTTATTTACGTGGATCCTATATATATTCACTTTTCTTCAAAACGACTGTATGTTATTTATAAGTCTATGACTACATCTATCATTTTTTTTTTTTAAATTCAAAAGTTGCCTCGAAACCATTGTCTCACAACATTTGAAATATTTAAAAGTAAATGCAAAACTTCAGGTCTATAGTCTAATACCATATGAAATCATTTGTCCCCGAAGTTTAAGCTCGGCGGAAGATATTTAATCTTAATTGAACCTAAAAAGCAGTTTTGAGATAATTTCCAATTCGGTAACTTCAAGTTTCAACAGTGATGATAACTTCAGGATCCTACCGAGAATCATGCAGAGGGGAATGTGGCATTACGAATACATACAAAAGATCTGCATTCGGTTCAAACTGGCTTATCTTCAAAGGAAAACAGAAGGGAAAATAGTTTTGGCATGGCTGCTAATGCACAAAAACATGCATAGTCATGTTATGAGTTGCTGGAAATAGGGAATGAAAATGGCGGAATGGATAAGATATTTTCAGTTCATCAAAGCATGCACATCAAATTTACCAAATCATGGTTGCTTATAGATGTTCATAATTTCATTGCTTCATTGAAACAATAAAACCCAGATAAAGTGGAAGAAAGCTTCAGTAATCAGCACTGGATATACAATTCAGACTTACAGATCTAGTGGATAAGAAGATGTCAAGGAAAGCAGAATTCATTGCTGCCGGGAAAACTAGCAAACTACCATGGTTGGAGATGAACATGTCCCTTGGACCATTTCTCGATTTGTGAATGTCATCCTTGCGCGCAGGGGCCATGCTAATCTTCGCTATATCGTCTTAATTTTTTTGGATGTCCCCGAAGGGACAGATGAACATGTCCCTTAATTTTAGCAATGTGGTCATAAGCACGAACCAACTGCTTCCTAAATCTTCTCAAGTCTAGTCTCACATTTTGATCTTCAAGATAGATGTTTTTTGTGTATTCCCACCCCTTTTCATTCACACTGTCTGGATCCCTAAGAACAGAATCATTCTTATCATATTTATCATAAAGTGAACTCTCTTCAGGTATAATTTGATAGCCAAAATACTTTAAACCAAGCTTCCTCACAGGCTCTCCAAAATATGTCTCTGCCGCCCATGCAATTCCAAGTGGAATAATTTGAATAAACACAGAGCCAGGTCTCATATAGAGAAAATGGGTAAGAGCTGCACCATGGACCCCAACCACAACATCACTTGAATTAAGAACCCTATAAATTCTTGCCAATTCTGATGTTCGGACAGGCATCAACACTTCGACTCGAAACCCAATTTCCTCCGCCATTTTCACCAATAAGTTTTGATTAGTTATCTCCCTCGACCCATTCCTTGATAAAATCACCAGTTTAGGCTTCTCTAATTGTTCCTCTTCCACTTCCCTTTCCATTACAATTGAGGTTTCTGATGTTGGGGGCAAAGAAAGTTGTGCTTCTCGTTCCTCATCTTGGATCAAATCCCTGATTCGAGGCCAGTAAGCTTGGTCTAGAAGACTTTGAAAATCATTAATGCTCTTGTTTCCCTCCATTAATGAAGAGTCCACAGTGAGCTCATCATGGATTCTCAGACCAACAATGGCTTCTGGGAAGCAATGTGTTCTATTGTCCTCACTAAAATTTATTACTGGATAATCAGAGAGCTGAGAAAGTACATCTCCATACTTCAGAATCCACCAGTCATGATATTCAAGAATGACAAACACAACCTTCTTGTTCAAATGCTGTGAAGTGATGTACAATGGCAGAATCCCATCATTAAATTCGTGATAAAGATTACCCGTATATCCTCCGGTTGAAAAGAACACAGCTGGAACACCATGCCAGACATCACAATGATGTTTTCTACCATGATTCACTTTCTTTGAAATAAGGTTTAATTCACCAATGCCGCCCATGACACTTGTTTCCCATTTCCGTGTGTAGGGTCTGATTCTTTCGAGTTTGAGTTCCTCATATCCCTCTTCCTCCCCATAATTACTGACACCATCGGAGTCTCTTCCGATGTAAAGGATGACTGAAGAAGAAGAAGGGTGTGTTCTTACATCCCCCTTCATCATACATATATCAGAACGAATACTGCGTCTATCACAACATATAGTTCCTGCATTTATTTTCGCCAAAAATAGATAACTAACTAAAACTTGTATAAGCATAAGGAAACCATAAGAATCAAACCAAAAAAATATATATATGTTTTTGTAATAACTCAATACTTCTATATAATAGTAATAATAATAATATCTACTTCTATTGTTTGATAAAAAAAAAATACTCAAACCAGGAGGTAAAAAAAGCTCAGTAAACATCGTTTCAGTAATTAAATAACTAATTCTTTAGACTGAAATTATGTGTTTTATTATTTTCTGAACTTTTCTCGCCCACCAAATGGAGATTAAGGTGATTTCATTTTCACATACTTAACCCCTTTTTCGAGTCTGCTGAAAACTGTTGTATTAAATCCCCAGAAGGAAAAGAACTAGAGAAAGAGAGAGAGAGAGTACAAACCATTTGAGATCGAAGAACACACGGGAGTATTTGCATTCATATCATCAACAGGGCGTTCTTTTTCTACTCCAAATGAATCTGCACAAACCGTCAAAGAGATATTAGGACTCGAGAAAGCAAAAAACCATAGGAAAATAAGAAACCCATGATGAGAGAGGTAGGCTTACGGAAAAGAGAGAAAGTGGTGCCACAACTGAAGAGGTGAAAAGAAAAAATAAAGAGAAACAGGAGGGATAGTAGCTTGGGCCTGGTTCTCTTGTTGTAACAACTGGTGCTTCCACATTCTATAATAAGGGCTTGAGACTCCTCATCTTCTTCGATATTTTTTTCACCTTTTCTCCAGTACTGGTGATGATGAAGATGATAGTGCACCATTTCCTATGAAAAGCTTTGATTTTTAGTAATATTTACCTTCCTTTATTTCTTTTTTCCTTTGTTTTCTTTACATCTTTCGCTGCATGTGCATTGTTATCGAGCTTTTGAACTGGGTTTTTGAAGTGAAAGCAAAGGGAGATGGAATGGGAGAACGAGAGAGAGAGTATTCTACTTGTTTTGCTAGTGAGGTAGTAGTGTTTCTGGGTTTCCTATGACAGAGTTCTGCAGGGAAAAAGAAGAGACAGAGGTAGGAGAAGAGAGGATAGCAAGTTCTGGGCTCTGCCTCGTGATTGGGAGTTTCTGGGATTTGTTGCTTTTCTCGTCTGAAACAGAAAGACGTTACGACTTCAGCTGCTTCAACCGGGGAAGCTTTTTCTTTACTTTCAAAATGAGGTTATTGGAAAGGGAGTGCTGCAAAAATTATAATTTATGGTATGGGTAATTGTGAAGTGTTTAGATTTGCGTAAATATTTTAAAAAATTAATAAATATGAGATTTATATATATATATATAATAACTTTTAATAATGAATCAATATTTCTTTTTCAAAATAGTTATACCATACTTACGCATTTACAATGTAACATTACCCTTCTAAAAATGAGAAATAATGATAGTCTTATATATATTTTTTTTATCAATCTTCTTTTTTTTTTTTAATTTTTAGTTATTGTTTTATTTAATGATTAAAAAAATAATTATTAGTAAAATTATATATTTTTAAATTTTTTTTCTTAATAATTAAAGATATTAAAAAATTACTTTAAAAAAATATTAAAATAAATAAATATATTATAAATAATAAAATAATAGTAAGCCTATTATTACCTTTAAAAATAGAGATGCCTTTGTTGGGTTGGCAGTTTGTCTTTGGCTCCTTTGCCATAATAGGAATTAGGGGAACAAGAAAGACTTCCCGAGTTTTTCACCAGTCGATTATCCCCAATAAGAAATCTTTAAAGATGTAGCTGCAATTAATTGAGGGATGGCTCTATAGTCACCGAATTTGGGTTTGAGTATTGAATTTAAAATATATATATATATTTTAATTATAAATAAATTATATAAAAATAAATTTATAAACTGACGTAATTTAAAAATGATATATCAGATTATAAAATTACTTTTATTATGAAATAAATTTAACAAATATTATGAATTCATATAAATTTGTGAATTTTTCTTCAAAATTTTTTTTATATTTATAACAGTTCTCTTTTTTATTGTTTTAATTCATAATGTTAATGATCCATTATCGAATTCTCAAGTATTTCTCTTAATTAAAGGTAAAAACTCATGCTACCATGCGATGGAGTTTGGAGGCTTAATTGTCATCTAATCAATTAACAAGTAGTAAATTCAAAATTATATAAAATAATATTAGATATAGTTTTAAATTATATAAATTTCATATATTTTATTTTAAAAAATAAAATTTATTATTAAAAAATGATTATTTTATGTAGATCTAAATATATCTAAGTTTTTTTTTAAGATAATGCACGTTATTACTGCAAAATTGTAAATACCATTTCCTAATTGCATGTTATAAATTTGAAAAAAAAAAAAAAGGAAGAAGATGTGCACGTGGTAAATCAATTATCACATGGAGTCATGGACCTTACTTTCCGGGTATCTCACCTTGTAATTAGGATAGCTGTCTTCTTCGGTGTTTACCGGTCAATACAGCCACCCTATAAATAATTAAATTAGGGTTTAAGCTTCTTCATCACATGCAAAGTCAACAATTCCACGTCAATTCTTCTGTCCTAAAAATCTTATAATAAATTAATAATTATCTTCTAAGATAAGTACTCCATTTCCAACGCAGCACTTATTATTTAAAAGGATAATGGCATGGAGCTTCTCTCTTACTCAAATATGTTGAAAGTGAAACACATTTAACAAAAATATTCATCAATTCTCTTTTGAAAAAATTCAAGAGCCCTCTTGAATTTAAAGATGAGATAAGATGAGTTATAAATAGTAATAAAATAAGTGATTGAGATAAATTAAAATTTGAAATGAGTAATTGAGATGAGTTGAAAGTACGAAATGAGTTGTGAATAGTAAGACCCAGTTTGTAAAACAAACCGGACCTAAGGGTGGTAATATGTGATACGACACGTTAACACGAAACGAACACGACACGATAAAAACGGGTTAGTGTTTAATCCTAACGAGTTTCGGATCAAATCATATCAACCCGTTAAGCCACGATTGGATAATAGGTCATAACGGGTCAAACCCATTATGACCTGTTAATACACGTTAAGAAATTTAATTTTACTTTTATACTCTTGACCTAAACTTTAAAAAACTCTAATTTAAAATTAGTTTTATTCTCTTAGACACTTAATTATCCTATTGAAGTACTTATTAAAAAATCATTAACGAGTTAACCCATTGTTATTTAATATATTTGGGTTATAATTTTAATATTTTACAATGTGTGAATCATATTTGTGTGTTTATCATATTTTATAGTAAACTACTTATTGAATTGTAATTTTAAGATTGTAATTTATAATTAATTTTTTATGTTTTATAACTATTATTTAAGTTTTAATATTTGTATAAAATCAATTAGGTTAAACTCAAACGAGTCACTAACAGGTTTGCAAGTTGAAACGTGTCAGATCGTGTTGTATCGTGTTGTGTCATATAGTGTCAAAGGTCGTAATGGGTCTTAACGGATCGTGTCGTGTCAACCCATTATCTTAACGGGTTATGTTAGGGTTGAAGTTTTTGATACGAAACTCGTAACGGGTCATATTCGTGTTGACCCTTTAAGCATTATATATACGTCTTGAAACGACACGAACACGACCCATTAACACGTTTTGATATCTCTAGAAAAAACCATCTCCAAGACCATCTTGGACTAGACTATTTTTGGTTATTATATCAAGTGAATTATTATCTCATGAGTAATTTAATTTAACAAATAAAAAAATAAAGTAAGGTGGGGGACGACGAAAGCAAACTACATTGTCTAGGAGAAATATCCAGCCTTGGATGAGGGGCATCACGTGGGTTATAAAATAGTTATATTTATCGATGTTGGGGCAAGATTCCTCATCTCGCATCTTCTTCTTTTATGAGTATTAATCTCATTAAAATAAATTATTAAAATTTAATAAAAAAATATAAATTTAATAAAAAACTAACACTAAAATAATTTTACATTAAACTCATTAAAAATATTTTCGTCATATTTGATAAAAAATTAAAAAAAGAAACTGAGAAGAATAAGCCAAACTAAAAGTATTTTTCCGATTTTCTTTTTCTCATTTTTGATCAAATATGACGAAAGTATTTTTTATGAGCCAATATAGGATTATTTTAGTATTGGTTTCTCATCAAATTTGTAATTCTCATTAAATTTTAATGATTTATTTTGTTGAGGTTAATACTAATACTCTTAGAGTTGTAATCGAGACAAGTTTAGCTGATTTTTGGCTTGTCGAATTCGACTCAATTTAAAATACTTGGCTCATTCTATAGTTTTATTTATTATTTATTCGAACTCGACTCAATTTAAAACTCGAGCTTGAACTCAAATTGTTTTTTAAACTAAGATTTAATAATTAATAAATTTGATAAATAAAATTAAGAATAATATAATATTAAATTTATATAACGAATAATTACAATCTCTATTGAATTATAAGATTCTAGAAATTTATAAATAATTAATATAAACTTAGTTAATTTTTATCCATATATATTAGACAAATAACAATATAGTATATGCCTATATATATTAATACATACATATAATATAATAGTATATATTTGTTTTATATCTGGTTCTCATATACTAATATATGAAAATATTAAATTTTATTGATTAATTATTATAAAAATTATAAAATATAACTATGAAGTAGATTCCATATATAAACATAAGTAATTAGGTTAAATACTATATATTTATTTATAAAAGTGGCATTCTTATATTATTAGCTAATACATAACATATATATGTATGTATGTATTTATCAATATATGAATAGATTTTATTCGAGTCAAACTAACAAATCGACTTGAGCATAAATGAGCGCGCCTTAATAAGTTTTAACCGAATCGAGTCAAATATTGTTGGGTATGTGTCATAAACTAATTGACTTGGTATCTGCTTTTTTGGGCACTTTTTTTTTTTTTTCAAGTTGAGTCCAATTCAAATTTAACTAAACGAGTATCAAGCAAGTTATCGAACAGACTTGTTTATTTACAACTTTGTTTATTTACAACTCTACTCTCATTCGCTTATTCAATAAAGGAAAATGATATGCTTGTTATCTTTTTATTATTTTTTTTAAAAAGAATCATTCTATAGTGTATTTGAATTTATTTTTACATTATTTTTAAGTCTTTTTTAACATCCCTAATCATTAAAAATATATAAATTCATTAGTAATAACTTTTTTAATCATTAAATAAAAATAATAATAAAATAAAATAAATGGTACGAAGTTGTAAGACTATTATTATCTTTTAATTAATACTTTTTTTTCCTCTTATACTAAATAAAAATTAAAAAAAAAAGTCAAAAAAATTGGTAATTTGTGATATTAAATAATTAAAAATTATTTTATTTATTTTATTTATAAATTTATTATTTAATACCATATCAATATAGGTTGGGAATATGAGAATGAAAATAATAATATATAAATCTTCTATTATATTATGCATGCCTCGTGAATTGTGATGGCGAATAATTTATTGAGCTCCACAACCTTAATTTGGGATGGCGAGTTGCATGTGCTAGACAAGATTCTCATGCTTGCTCTCCTAATTCTTCCGTCCAATATTCTCAAATGAGGTGAGGATAAAAGTGTCGAGATGAGTGAAAGCTCACAAATATTATAAAGATTAAAATTTAACGTGATTCGGCTAAAATTTAGTTTATGTCTGCAAAGAAAAATAATTTCATTAATAAATAGTAGATTATAAAAAAAAATTTAGAGGAGGAAGATCACACATCACTCAACTCACCTTTTTATTCTCTCAGAGCTCAATAAGCTCTTTTTTTCTCTCTGAATTGAGACTAAGCTCTTTTTTTCTCTCTGAATTGAAGTCTCACGCTCATGATACACTGATACACTGAGTTGCACTGTTGCCCACACCATGCACGTTGCACACACAGACCACACATAGCACGCTCAACGCAACTTACACATATTTATAAGCTAAGTAAGTTGGTGGTTATCTTCAAGAAGCATCTAGCTTCATCAACATGTCCTTCCACGTAGCCTTTATCTCCACCGACCATAGCTTTCTTCTTCTTGAAAAATATGTAACTTCACTGTTCTGCTATCAAGTGTTTATCCGTTTGACTGTTGAATTCTAACAAGAAGTGCAGTGAATAAATATCGAATTTAAACTATAACTTTTTATAAAATGAGATTATTTTTATAAAATGGTGTTAGTTTTATCAGATATTTATAAAAATACTTTAGATTTTAAAATATAATTATGTAAATTAATATTATAAACAAAAAGAAAAAGAAGCAAAACGTAACATTAATCAAGATATTGAGATCGGTACTTAACAATTGTAAATACCATTTCTCAAACGTATACCTTACTTTTTCCATCCAAGATTAAGATCAATGAGCTGGTGATGCAACATAATCTTGACCATCAAATTTGAATAGAAGGTACAAAATATAATTTTTTTTTTTTATTAATTCGAGAATCTAATGTGTCGATTTTGATAAGAGTAATGATACATGTATCATTCTTTTATTAATTTTAGTATATTAATCTTTTTTTATTTTTTAAATATTTTTTTAACATTCGTAATCATTAAGAGAAAGTTTAGAAAATACGCAATTTTACTAATAATTATTTTCTTAATATTCAGTAAAAAAATTAAAAAATTAAAAAAATAATAAAATAATAATAAAACTACCATTATTCTTTTGATTATACTTCGTTGAATGTGTCAACATCAATAAATAGAGACGAGATAATGTAGCGATTCCGACTATATTTTGTAAATCCCATTAATTATTTATGCTGTGACATTGAAATTTGAATAATTAGTGTATAAATAAATAATTTTTGACTCCGACGTTAGGTACATAATAATAAAAGAGATATAATAAATTGATGACAAATAGATTTAGTATTGTGATAATGGTATTGGTAGCCAATATTTAGAAATTAATAATTAAGAAATAGGTTGATCATGATGATTATGTTGAAAATTGGAATCAACATTCTCTAGCTTGTTTGGAAATAAATCTCTTCCCAAAATTATCATCTTATCTAATATAATTCAAATATAAAAATTTTAAATTAATTATTACAACATTTTCAAATTAATAATGATAACTTTTCTAAACTTTCAAATAAAAAAATAAAAAAAATTTGAAATGTGTTACTATTTACAATTTATCTTATTACTATTTACAATTTAAAATAAGTTGAAATGAGATAAATTGTAAATCTCATTACTATTTACAATTTTTCTCGTTACTATTTTGAAATGTGTTATTTCATGTCATTTTCGAGCTCTTAAAACACTCTCAACAAAATTAATATTTAGCTAAATAATAGCTAATGATCATGAATATGAGGTTGCAATAACTTCAATAAATGAATAATAAAAGTAATTTTCAATGATTTAGCTCAACAAATGTAGGTAATCTCTTGAGCTAGTCAAATAATTTTTTGGAATTAAAATATTTACTCCTCCCACTAATTTATTCTCCTGCACATTAAAAAAAAAAAGAATCTTTTCAGTTTTTATCTTCGTAAAGCTCCCTAGTCCTCTTCGTAAATATGTAGTGTGAAAATTTATAATTTTACTTTATTTTTTTCAAAAAAAAATCTTTATTTTTATAACCATCAATCATTAAGAATAATATGAACGTTAGAAAATTAATATGAATTTTTTAATAATGAATTAATATTCTAATTATAATTAGAATAAAAATAAATGAAAAAGTAAAATTAATATTTTAATAGAATAGTTATTGATTTATTAAGTCTATTATTTAGTATAATAAAAAATAATTAGTTAAAATTTATAAAAATAAGATTTCTAACTAAAATTTATTTAAATAATAACTAATTTATTGTGAATCCTATTAAGTACACGTGATAAAAGGCAAAGGTTCCTTACCGAAAGGAAAAAGAATGGATTAATGGTCCAGATTCTATGATCATACTGATTAATTTGTTTATTCAGACAAACCAATCAATAATGATAAGCACGAGGCTCGTGAGAGAAAATTCTTAATATATTGGATCATTAATTATCCTAATTGTAAACATACTCTGAAAGCTGAAAACCTTGGATCTAAGAACATGTCAATCACGTGCTTCATGTCAGTGAACTCCCCACATTTTGCATTTTTTTATATGTATTTTTTAAGAGTGACGGTGGGTATCGATTAGGTTATTTTTAACTGTAAAAGCAGTTCAATTATTTTGGATTATTTTTTTTGATAATAAACACAATAAAAAATAAAAAAAATATAATAAAGAAAATATAATAAAAAATACAATAAAAACATAATAAAAAATATAATAAAAGAATAAAATAAAAATGAATTTTAAGAAAATTTGACCCTCAGCTAAACAGAGCTACTAGAGGCGGCGGTGACCGACACCGCCTACATTATCGGGACAGGCGGGCTCCGGCGAGTTCACCCCTGCGATGGACTAACGAACCCATTTCGAGTTTAAAACTACCGAGACTTCGTCGGAGGTCGCCCTCGCAGGGGTGAACTCGTCAAAGCCCACCAGTCCCGATGGAGTAGGCTGTGTCGGCTACCGCCGCCTCTAACGGTAGGCTGCTTTATTCAAGGGAGTAGGTCGACCCCTAGCTTTTCTCATTTTTTAACACTTTTCAATTTTTTTAAAGAAGTTTAAAAATTTAAAAATATTTCCTTAATTATTAAACAATAAAAAAAACTTCAACAATAACATCGAACGGCGTGAGAGTAGCATTTTTCTTCCCCCCTATTTCATCTTTATTTTGTATGTATGGAAGACCACCCGTTCGGTAAGATCTCTAGCAGGTCGAATGAAAGAGTAATTTTATATACAATGGGTGCTTAATTATTGTATAATTATTTTAAAAAATAGTAGGATCTACTATTAAAACATTAACTCTTTTCATATGAGATTCATATTTTATTCATTTTTTCAAAAAAAATTACACAATGATATTTCAATTCACAATTACATATATATTTTCTCTTTAAAAAGGAGGCCCTCATTAATCTAATGGAACACTAATTAAGAGCCAAAATCATTTTCGCCAAAAATAGTGTTTTAAAACTAGGATCTCCATCAAAAAATTAAAAATACAAATAGGACCATTTGAATTGAACCAGACCCAACACATTCAAATTGGGTTCTAGTGGAAGTAGATGTGTAAATAGTCCAGTCTGGTTTAGGAAAGATGTAGATCAGTTCTATTTGGCTCAAAAAAATTTTCACTGTGGACTAGACCGAACTCCTATTCGGTCTATACCGGTCTAGGGACAACCCGGTCCAAAAGTACCTGATATGATTTAATGGGCTAAATTTGATCCAAAATCCTACAATGATCAAATATTTTTTTTTTAATCCAAATTTAATTATTTTTAGCCCAATTTACGTATTTATCATAGATTTAAACTAAAAAATATTTTTTTAAAACTTACTCTTAAAAAGGCAAAAAATTATAAATAAAAAAAAGTAGGAAAAAAAATCAATTTTTAAAAATCCAGATAAAATAAAAAAGAAATTAACTCTTAAGACTTAAGAGTCCTTAAGAGTTAAGAGTCCAAATAAACAAAAAAAAAAAAAAAAATCAGTCCTTAAGAGTTCTGACTCCTTAAGAGTCTACACAGTAGATTCCAAATTTCCACAAGAGTCCAAATAAAATAAAATAATCCAAATTTAAATGGCATTCCAAAATCATTCAAATCAAAATATCTCTCAGCATTGTAATTTACATCTAGATAACCCTCACATTTTTTATGCTTTCAAGTCCCAACCGACAATCAAACATTATGCAAAAAGAGATTGAAGAATGAATTAAATTAAATTAAGTTAAAGAGATTGACAATTAAACTACAATCATGTAATAAAACTCTTGTGATCAAAACTATATAATATATATACAATTATTTTGAAAGAAATTATGTATAAATAAAATATTTAGAAATCACATTGACTTACCCTTTAATCATTACTTTGCATTGGGTTTAGAGCATGTAGGTATTCAATCTGACGCCTCCATAGAAATAAAATCTCCACACTCCTCAACAATTTTTAGACATAAAAATTTAATAGACAACAAGCTAAACAAATTTACATAATATAGAAGATAAAACAAAATAAACCATAAAAGATAACAAGCTAAATAAATTTACTTACCTGTACCCTCCAACTGCTTTTCAAAATCTTCCACATCATCCATTAAAATAAACCATAGAAGAATAATTATTAATTAGTTAATAGTGATTTAGTGATACATCATAGGTTGGTTACCTATAACTAATAATACTATTATATTAATATATTATAAATTTATATGATAGTGAGTAGTGATAAATTAGTAATAATATATTAAATAATAATAATACACTTATTACTTATAAGTTATTACTAATACTCTATAGAGATATACTATAATTTATATTTTTATACTACAACTATTATAAATTATAATATATTAATATTATAAGAGTATATATTATATATTAATATGTTATACTACCACTCATTATATATATTACTATTAACATTATAATTTATATACTATTTACTTATATATACATATTTATATAAAGAATAATAATTGTGTATTCGATTCGGTTTAGAGAGAGAAATATTCTGGATTGGGACCGGATCGAAATATTCGGTCCATAAAATAATTAAATCAGACCGGATCATATTCCATTCGGTCCGATCCCGATCTCAATCCAGTCCATCCAATCTAGTCTGATCTACCAATCTAATTCGATTTTCTTACACCCTTAGGTGGAAGCATAACAAATCAAAGGAAGGGGTTCTCTAAAATTCGTGGATTAGGCGACAGTTGAAGGTATTTACCTAGAAGGATTAACTTTTTGGGGAATTTGTAACAAGCCTAATTAACTTGGGCCGGGCTTGATGGGCCTCTAGCTAAATTATTTTATGTTGTTCTAATTAAAGTTTGTCCTAGTCATCCATGGCCTTATTTTGCTGCTGCCTAATTTGGAATGTTATTTAACGTTCTTGATCATTTTCTCTCATTTCCCCCTCATCTTTCTGGAGGAACTTCTCTCAAAAAGAGCAAATCAATATTACCTTATCAAGTTCTTGAGAAAAAGAAAGGAAGGGAAGATAACGATGGGGGTAGAGGAGAAAGCGAAGCTCTGTAACTATATTTTAGACCTGATTTATTTTTAGAGATGAGATAAAAATTCAAAAAATAATAAAATATTATTATAATATATTTTTTTAATATTAATTTTATTTTAGAATTTTAAAAAAGTATTTTAGAATTTGAAAAAATTAATTTTTTTATTATATTTTATATTGAAATTTTAAAAAAATATAATAATGAATTTAAAATATATTTTAAGTTTTTGATTTTATTCCCATAAGCAAACTGAGCCTTAGTCTTTGATTCGGGTCAATTCCAAACGGAGGAAGGGAAGGGTTAGCTTTCTTATTTGCTTAATAAGAGCACTGACATTGGATTCACTATCTTCATCTTCAAAATTTTAAAAATATATATAATTTCCAATTATAATTTCAGACTTGTGGCATAAAACTATAATTTTAGACTTGTATACATTAATATCTCTTAGTATTTACAACTTAAACCTGCATTGTATTTACAATAACATGTATTCATTAAAATGTCGTGTAGCATAATTTCAGACTTGTTTGCATAAAACTACCTGATCCAAATATACCTTGATTAATTTCTTTAATTTCCAAGTATAATTTCCAACTATAAACCTGCATTGTATTTACAAAAATACAAGCCATGCAGTATGGTCAGCTATGCAGTACAAGCTATGCAATATGGTCCCTTTACCGAAAACATGCTTTACAGAATACATGTTTAAATGTCAAACTACAATAATTCCTGCTACTCTCAATAAATGGAAAACCTTGTACATATATATACACATACACAGCACATAAATGACACTTGGCCTTCCAAAACATGTCCATAGCATCCAGGAAAATAAATTACAACAGCTAAGATGCAGAGACTACAACAGCTAAAATGAAGGACAGTTGACATACATTCACCCTTAAAAACAAGGTAACAAACCTGGTACATACACATACACAGCACATAAATCACACTTGGCCTTCCAAAACACGTCCATGGTTTCAAAGCAATTTCAAAATAATAAAAGCCCACAAAAACTGCATAGTCAATAGTTGCTGGACAGCCATATATATTTCAACCACATGTACCATTTTGTTTGTTTGTTTTTTACCTTCTCTTATTGCTCCTGATTGGAAGAATTCAAGCAGACATGGCCTTTTTCCCTCCTTTCACGATTTAGCACACTTTTTATTACAACCAATCTAGAAGAAATTAAAGGACACATCATTATTGGCATCACCACCTCATGCCTTTTAATTAGAAAGGTAGATAGCAAAGCATATTTAACAACAGGAGCCCTAAATTTCTTTCATTTTCTCATCTCCCACATGTTTTGTAGTAACTTGGAACCGCTCAAATACACCAATGATCACATGATTAACACTGCATCCAATATCATGCATTATATTTCTCAGATCAGACAACCTAATCACTAGGGCCTTATGCTAAGGGAACATCAGACAAGAGAGCAAGCATACATTTTTAGAATTCAATGGTCCAGATCATATAATTCCATGATGTATATTGCAAAGATGAGAAAATAATTCCATGATGTACATGTGTGCTGCTATCGTCCACGTTGAAAACATTAGGCAAATATTAATATATAAATAATCGGTAATTCATAACTACGATCAAATTTCAGGAAATAAACTTGTCCCCAAATGAAGCTATCCCAAATCCCCCTTTGTTCTGCAACAATACTAAACAAAAAATCAAATAAAAGATTTCAAAGTTCCAAACTTTTTCCCAAATCTGGTGGTCTGAATCATTTGCCACAAATGAAACTTCGGATTCGAATAATTCATCGGCTCCACACGAAGCTTTCAGATTTCGTATATTGTAGGGATTTCCATCATTTATCCCATACGAAGAATAGAAACCAATCGGTGAAGGAACTAAAGTCGAGTGAAGGTGAAAAAAAAATCAAAGCTTGGAATCATGAAGACGACGGGAGGAAATTGCGTGATTGTGTGTTACCTGAAGAGAAAAATCTCTGTTTTGGAGTGGAGAAGACGCCGGGAGACCAAGGCGGAGCCAAAAACTACCAACGGAGACGAGCCGGCAACGGAGACGAGCTGCCGAAGGAGAGGTGAAGACAACGGATCATGCGTTTTTCTTAAGGAACAACATGAATTATCATTTCCATTAAAATATACTAAAAAAGAATAAGACGCTTTTTGAAATTTTGATTGGGCTGAAATTAATTTAATTTTAATTTAATTCTATCATACAAATATCTAGTTCTTGAATTATCAAATTTACCTTAGTTTAAAATTTATTTACACGTAAAATTTGCAATATTTTTTTTAACTTAATATATCTTTATAAATATATGTAAATTTATTTTAATATTTAAATACATAATAAACATATCTTTCATTCATCTCACAAAATTTATTCTATTATTTTAATTTATTATTATTTAAAAAAATTTAGGCTCCGCTTGGATTCGAAGATGAGATGAGTTGAGATGAGTTTGGTTTATTTTTTAATATTATTATTATTTTGGGATTTAAAAAAGGTGTGTTGGAATTTGAAAAATGTGTATTGAGATTTGAAAAAGGTGTATAGGAATTTGTGTTTTGTATAAAAAATTATAAAAATATAATAATGAAATGGAAGTAAGTTGAGATGAGCTCAACCCACTTCCCAATCCAAGCAGCCCCTAATTCAACTCAATATCTAATATGACATAATATTAATTAACTATGGGGTTTATCATTTCCTTTCCAAGTGAATAGATGATGAAGGTCTCTGTCCCCTATAAATATTGTCATCCACAAGAAACACCACCAACCGAAAGAGCGAGTCATAGTCGTGCACAAACCATCTTTTCCAATTTCACCCAAACAACAATAAAGAGAGTGGAAGCTTTGCACTATCCCTAGATGGGAATACCACTCGGTCCAACCCAAATCAGAAATAAAAGTTATAGGCGTGTACAAACATATCCCATTCCAACTCAGCACAACTAAAGGCCATGAAATCCCCATGAGTTTCCTAACAAGTCATCCCTATAAATACCCACCACCACCATCCCTACCCTCACTTGCGCTTCGTCTCTCTCTCTCTCTCTCTCTCTCTCTCTCTCTCTCTCTCTCTCTTCATTCCCACATTTCCGTTCCTCTCCTCCCTCCTCTTCCTCCCTCCTCTTCCTCGTGGTCTCGGCAGCGGAGAAGAAGAAGGGGGAAGGAAAATCCAAACCTGAAACCAACCGAAGTTGTACTGTTCCAGGAAAAGAATTGAAGGAAGAAAAAAGACGAAAGGAACATGTCCGACGCGTATTGCTCAGACTGCAAGAGGCAGACGGAGGTTGTGTTCGACCACTCTGCGGGGGATACCGTGTGTTCCGAGTGCGGCCTCGTTCTTGAGTCCCACTCCATCGACGAGACCTCTGAGTGGCGAACTTTCGCCAACGAATCGGGCGATAACGATCCCGTCCGTGTCGGCGGCCCCACCAACCCCCTCTTGGCCGACGGTGGCCTTTCCACCGTCATAGCCAAACCCAACGGTGCCACCGGTGAGTTCCTTTCGTCCTCACTCGGCCGCTGGCAGAACCGCGGCTCGAACCCCGATCGGGGTCTAATCCTCGCCTTCAAGACTATCGCCACTATGTCTGATAGGTAATCTTTTTTCTTCTTTCTCTATTTTTTCCTTTCATCTTTCCATTATGAGTGTTTTTTTGGATGCTGAGAAAGCGTGAGAAATATGCGGAGCCAAGGGCGAATTTTAAATTGAGTTATTTTTATTGCGGAAAATAGATGGAATCGAAGCTGGGTTTAGGATTCCATGATTGACATTTAACATTTAGGCCTTATATTTTTCTTTTTGGGGATTCTGTTGATGAGTGTCTGGTTGGTTTTTACTTCGTATAATGAACTCCGTGTTGATCGTCCGAGTAATTGGATCGGGGGGCCTGTTTGGCAGCCGAAAAAACATTAGAAAGGAAATAGTGAAATTGGAGTCTTGGTCTATCCACAGTTTTGGGACTCTAGAATGCGGGGAAAGATTATTGAACCCTGGTTGAGATATTGATTGAGGTTAAAGGTCTGGGTTTTGAATCCTTCCTCAGGTATTGACTATGAAAATGAAAACTTGTTATTTGTGTATTCAAATTGGTAACTATTTGATTATTACCTAAGCTGGATTTTCCTAGTACTCATGTTTCCTAGCTAACTTATAGCTCTTTTCATCCAACTAAACAAAACTAAGTGGAATACGTCTTCTACTAAGCAACATTAAGTGGAATATGTCTCAAGTTTGATCCATCATGCCAACTGCAATGATTTAAAGGCAGCAACAACATGGGGACTAAGACACAAGCACAAATTAATTGCGTTTAGTGGCTGTATACAGGCAGAATAGCTTGTTAACTTATCTGTCTTTGTTAGCTATGATCCCTTTCTTTCAAATTTCCATCTATTCTTGCTTATGGGGATATTTAAAAATAATTTCTTGTTGTCTTTTTAGATATTTGAAATTCTACTCTGCCATATGTTATCTTTTATGGTAAAATGAATATTGAAATGTAGCTAATGTGGTGATACTATGTTTCAGGTTAGGCCTTGTTGCAACCATTAAGGTGCGCTATTTACTGGCTGTTATGAATTTTATTTACTGAGTTTTAGCAAACCCAAATGTCAACAAGTCTTCACGTATACCCATGCTCTTATTTTTGTGGTGATGATATTCTTGCTATCCTGAAGCTTGAAGTATATAAATTGTTTAATTTATCAAACATCGAAAGAAATAGGACTCTATTAGTAACTTTTGGTTATAATAAAAAAATAATAATTATGGATATGACCACTTTTTTTCTACTGCTTTCATGTGTCTTCTTATACGTGGCGTAAATAATAGCTGTCAGGAATCCTCCTAATGACACAAATGGGAGACTGGTGGAGAAAGGATTTGATCGTTTTTGAAACCCCAGGGAGTAAAAGATTCAAATTGATGTATTTTGGGTAGTTTTTCACGTTTGGGTCATTAGGAGCTCTAGTATGGGCTAGGTGTTTCTTGTATGATCAGTGTACTTGGTTACTCCTATTAATATATGTATAATATTTTTACTTATCAAAAAAAAAAAAAGATTCAAATTGAAACCCTGGCTGCATATTGGTGGATGACCCTCTAATGAAATGTTCTCCTTTCAGAAGTGTGATAAACATCAAAATGCAAGTTCTAGTTATATGACACATCAATCTAAGATGAAGTCTTGTTTGTTTAATTGATTTTATTTTTTCCATTTTATTCCTTTTTTCCATTTCTAGTTCTGAACTTGTTGTTAGGTGTTATCTTTGTATACCCCTTGTGTACTTGAGCTATACCTACTTTTCTATGAATAAATTTTATTTTACTTATAAAAAATGTTTTCCTGTTTTAATAGCCTTGTGATTTGAAGTTTTTCATTCCTTTGATTGTCCTGTTGTAATTGATTGAAGGACCGGGCTAATGAGACATATAAGAGGGTGGAAGATCAGAAGTCTAGTAGAGGAAGAAACCAGGATGCACTATTGGCTGCTTGCCTGTACATTGCTTGTCGACAAGAAGATAAGCCACGGACTGTAAAGGGTACAGCCTATGATTCTTTTAACATCTGGATGCTTCCCGATTTATATTTCTCTGTGAATGTGCTTCCCTGAAACTGTGGATTTCAACTAGAAATTTGCTCTGTCGCCAATGGAGCCACAAAGAAGGAAATTGGTCGAGCAAAAGAATACATAGTGAAACAACTGGGGTTGGAGAATGGCCAGTCGGTGGAAATGGGAACAATTCATGCTGGGGACTTCATGGTGAGATTTTTTTCTTCTCTGAAATAAGTAACTTCCTTACAGTGTTCACGACCATATACTAAGACTGACTTTGATATGTACCTACTTTTTAGAGACGATTTTGTTCCAATCTTGGTATGACCAATCAAGCAGTTAAAGCTGCCCAAGAAGCTGTTACAAAGTCAGAAGAGTTTGATATAAGGTAGCTTTGGGTTTTGCCTGTCTCGTCATATTCAATTGGCAACCAAAATATCAAATATTTTTATTTTTGTTTCTTGTCACATAAGGCTTCGTGACATATAACTCATTAAAAAGGTTTCATGACACATGAACTAATGGTTAGGCAGTGGAGTGGGAAAGATCAATCGTAGGCACAACGGAAATGATATAAAACAGCTTACTGATATGTGCTGTTTTACCCAGGAGATCTAGGGTACCTAGGTGGGAATGTACTTGTTGATACCCTGCCCCATTTTATTCGTATGGTCTACTCCTTTTTTGTACCCAGCTTTTGCCATTTTATAGCCAGAAGAGATGAAGATAATTGATTGTTTTAAACACATAATGAAGGTTAACTACAAGGTGCAGAAAAGAACTTTTCCTCTTTTTTTTTTTTGGGGGGGGGGGGGGGTGTGGTGGAGAATATAACGTTTTTAGCAGGTGCCTGTAAGAACAAGTAGGTTAAGGTGAAGGCCTTGTATGCCCTAGGGAAGGTGTATAAGGAATCGATACATTAAAACTGTTGGTGTTTTCCTAGCTCACCTCCCTTGTTGAGCTAGACCATGCTCTGCCAAGTTAAAGTGGAAATGATAAAGTTTCTTGCTTCCATCCACAATCAACTTTGGACATGTCAGGGGTCGAACGGGTATGCTGTTTACGAGGTGTATTATTATGTATATTTTTCATGCATGGCTGTCCTCAGCATGATACTCGACTAATGTGTTTGTTGATATTTATTTCTTACTATGTGCTTATATATAATAGTTTATTATCATGTATATTTTCATGCATGTCTCTCCTCATCTGCATGATGCCCAATGTATCAATTGTGTTTGTTGATATTATTTTTGTTTACTATTTGCTTATATCAACTGTTCTTTTTCCTGAATCTCAGGAGGAGCCCTATATCAATTGCAGCAGCAGTCATTTATATTATCACCCAGCTTTCAGATGATAAGAAACCTCTTAAAGGTTTATACATCGCACTTTGTTTGCTAAGGTTTATACCATGTGCTGATATTGTAGGATTGAACAAGACGATCCAACTTGGTTGATACATGCACAAGAATATATATATATATATATATAAATATATGGCAATGCTATATACAGTCCATTTTTATGGACTCTTTTGCAGTCCAAGCAATGGACACAGAAAATTTTCAATTTTATTCTAAAATTGACTAAAACATTCTTATTTACAAATCAAAAATTTCAAAAATCTAAAAATTTCATTTTATTTACCCATTAAACGAGAGGTTTCTATTAGGCTTGCATTGCGGTTCACAGATTTGGACTGCAAGAAGAATTATTCATATATATATATATATACACACACACACACACATATATAAGATGTGCTCCTGCAGACATATTTCATTATTCTTAGGTTATAATTTAAACCATGTGAATGCAGATATTTCAGTTGCAACTGGAGTTGCAGAAGGGACAATAAGGAATTCGTACAAGGATCTTTATCCCCATGTATCAAAGATAATTCCAGGCTGGTATGCCAAGGAGGAGGATCTCAAGAACCTTTGCAGTCCTTGAAATGTAAGGCTCTGATTAAACAACAACGAGAAAATTAGCATTGCCAAGCTGGGTTTTGCCGTTTTGAGGCTCGTTCGATCTCTCGGATGTGTTTTAACTCCTTTTACATACAAACAATGAAGAACTCGGTATCTTCCTTATTTTAGGCCTTGCACTGATTTACACAATTCGATTCCCCTAATAGCATGGCGATATATTTATACCAAACTTTTAGTGCTACAGAAATTTGTTGAGGACTGTATTAATGCAAAATGGACTTTCGAGAGTCGGAGGCCCGGATGATAGATACCCTTCTGAGGGTTCCTTTTTTTTTTTTTTTTTGGTTTTAACCCCCAGGTACTCAAGTTGATTTTTGGACTTGAACTAATAGATAATGGTGTGCTAAGTTTTTGGAAAATGGGCTTTTAAATGTGCCACATCAACAATACGTCTCTACTTCCATCAACCCAAAAAAGGGTTCTTATTGGGCTGTCAAAACCCGGTTCCGGACCGTTTAGAGGAAAAACCTGGGCTTCCCAAATGGTCATGGCTCTATACAAACCCAAAATATTAAGGCCTTCTGTTACCCAAATATGACATGAATTATATTGTACTCCATCAAATTCTCACTCATTTTGCCGTGGGACGATCATCTACGGTTCTACCTACTAAGATTATGTGATGATTTTCCCCTTTAATTACGTCTCTTTTGCAACTCACCTCTCATTTAAGAGCCAACAAGTAGTAGATAGTGCAACTTACGTTTCAAATTAATTGGAGATTCAAGAGAGAACTTTGACATACGAAACGAATAGTTCGATGCTACAAATTTAAATTTTTTTTGTGGTGATTTTATCCAAAATTGTTGTCGAATTGGATCCAAACCAGGCCTTATAACTTATACATTCCCTGACCTTAATTAGACGTAATTGCAAAGATTGCGGAGTTTCCTCGAGGCCAGGCAGTCTATATAAAAATGAGCCAAGGGTGCAAATTAATTAATTAGTACTCTTTCTGGTCATGAACCAACTGTATTTTCATTTCAAGTTAAAGCGCCGCTTTATCCCAATATTTGTGGTCAATATGCATATAGTATAATATATATGATCATATGTATAATATTGTAAAATATTGTTGGTGCTAATTTCGTATTAACAGTCACTTTGCAGCAATAGCAAGATCACGCCCAGTGAATCCTTGCATGTCTTGTTTTTGGCTCCCACAAACCTCGCCGAAAAGTACAGAAATTCGGCTAGGTTGGGCAAATCATTTTTTTTCAACATTCTCTATTATTATTTATTATTTTATTATAATTATTTTTTAATCTATTTTTAATATTATTCATTATTTTTTATTATTATAAAATATTTTATTAATATTTTATTATCTATTTTTTATTATTAATTATAAATATTCACAAACATTTTTGAATATCCAAACGTAACTTAAAAACTCAGGCCGAAAAGTACCTTTATTTTGCACACAGTCGACAAGACACAGAGAGAGAGAGAGAAAGGGGGGGCGGCGGGCGCGAATGGCATCAAAGACGTGCGTGCGTGCTTATTTTACCGAATGATATATTATAGATTTTTTTTTCTTTTTTTATTTGTACCCTATAGATTTTATAAATTGTATTGTAAATCTAATTAAAATGTTTTGATTTTATAAATAAATAAAATATATTTTTTAATTTTTTTAATTTATAAATAAAGATATTTAATTGATTTTATTTTAAAATTGATATTTTTCTGTCTATCTATTATTTAAATTATAAAAAAATTTATAAAAATAAAATATATGTAACATATATATAAAGGAAAAGTATATACATTTCCTTAATTACTGTACGTGGGTGTTAATGGGACGTGGGTCAGTTATAAAAAAAAAAAAACATAAAAAAAAGTAAAATAAATTAAAAATTAAAAATTAAAAATTAAAAATTAAAAACTCAAGCGATAACATTGAACGGTAAATATTAAATGATGAAAGTAGCATTTTTTTCCTAAACGAAAGTGAAAGCTGCTGGGGCAGGTTGTACGTAGGGTGGTAATGATCAGACGTTGGACCTTCTTGTTGTGACTTTGCCTTTTTAGCTCAGCTAGCATTGATTGCGTTAGCATATAGTAATAGTAGTACTTCTAGTTATAAAGTAGATACAATTTTATATTTTCAATCAGATTTATTAGGGCAGCTGGTTTGGACATTTAGAACATATGCGAATAATAGTAAAATCTTTTGAATTAAGATGTTCTAATATTGGATTTTAAAAAATAAAATAGAATAAGTTGAATAAAAATATTAAAAATTTAAAATTATTTTTGTTTTAAATTTTGAATATTTTATATCTTTTTTTGTGTTTTATTTTAAGTTTGAAAAATTGTACTGATTAGATATAAAATTTAAAAATATTTTTATACTTAAATGATATTTAAAAAATAATAATAATCTGAGAATACTTTATAACACAAACAAGACTTTAGGATGATCTCTTTCATATACCTAAACTCTCATCGCTCATGACTGATGCTTTAACGCCTTATGTGTGATGAATCGTTATGAACGCAAGTTGATATATATATATATATATATATACATATATATTTTAAATATGTCAATGATGAGTACTACGTGATAAATAACTAATTTAAATTGTATTACATAGCTCTTTGTAGAAAAATGATAGAGCCACAAATTCCGACTGTGGTTTTATAATTTTTAAAAAAAAAATGAATGATAATATATTTTATAATAATATTTTTATTTTTTATTTTTTTGACATTAAAAAAATATTAAAAAAATAAATTAAAACAAAACACAAAAAAAATAAAAATAAAAATAAAAATAACACAGGCGGGATTCCCGGTCGGGATGGGAATCCCGGCCTGTGGCTCTAGCAATGCTCTAATTTGTAAGCCTGTTCATCCGGCCGGATTGTATCCGGCCCGATTTAAAATTTTTTTTATTTCTTAACATTTTTAAATTTTTTTAAAAAATATTTACGAAAATTTCGAATTCAAATTTTAGATTCTAAATTCAGAATCCGGATGAATACCCTACTAATTTGTATATATATAGGTGACGTGTGATGACAAAATATATCCTCTTTCAAAAACGATCACATTTTTGTCGGCAAGTTCAAAATAAAATCCATGTCGGCCAACGTCCATGTCTGTCCCCTCGTGGTTGCCAAATGAATTGAGGCGATGCGGCTAGGTTCAATAATATTGCATGCCGCCCTTGATTCCGGCCAGCATCCGTTTATGCTAATCGATCGTAACTACTTTAAATTTCGATTGCATAAAAAAAGGATTTTATCTCATATCCTTCTGGAAAATACTAGCAACCCCCATTTTGGGTCCCTATTGTCGTTTCCGACTAATGTGAACATCAACGTTTTATTGGAGTCCAAAATATTCATTCTCTTGTGCGTGTTTTACAAAATTTTAAATTTCATTCGTTTCGATCGGAACAACTAGAATTTTTCATTCCGAATTAGTAATTGGAATAGTAAAGTCTAATGTTCTACACTAGTCAGAATTCCAGCGTTCCGAAGTATTTTGGCCGAAATTCTATGTTCTAATCGAATTATTAATTTCAGTCCAGAATTATAAATAATGATTATAAAATTAGCAATGAAAAATCCAATTATTCGAAATCGATACACAGTGATATTAAGAATGAGATCTGCGATTTGTTGTCGTTCGTTGGAGCTGTGTCATTAGCTGTGAAGAAGAGACTGGTTCACCGGAGCTGCGTTGTTGGCGTCGTTCTTGAAGCTGTGTCGTTCGTCAATAGAGCTGAGCCTGCGATTTTGTGAAGGAAACCAAAGCATCGTCGCGTTTCAGAACAAAGGGAAACGAAAGAATGAAGAACGAAAAGGAAAGAAAACGTCAAAAAAGTAAAGTTGCATCGAACAAACTCAAAAAGCAAAGTAAAAACAGTCAGTCAATGTAATTTCAACCCTCTTTCTCCCCGCATGTTACATTCTCATAAGCCCTTGCCTCAACAATTACGGACTTGAAATTTTTGGTTGTCTTTATTCCTGCATCGGCATTTATTTTAAGCCTCTTAGAAACACGAGGATCAACCTTCTTAAAGTATCTGAAATATCTTGTCTTTCCCGAACTACATGTGTGTGTGTGTGATCTAATATCACCTTAGATACAGTATATCCACCTTTATTATTAAATGTCACATTAAGCCTAGCCTTACACCCCATCTTTACTGTTTGTTTTGGTTTCATAATATTGGCAGACCGGTTTCTTAATGTGCCTCTTCGTGCGCATGCCAAACAAAACCATCTTTCAATCACATCGTCGTCCTGTTTAATATTCCTTTTGGATACACCAAACCCTTTATTCTTACCATACTTCATATAGTAAGCATGTACTTATTCTATAGATGAAAAGTTCATTCCAAACGTAGGTTCTTCAATAGTTTCATCGCATCCAATCTCCTTATCTATCTCTACCTCTTTAGACTCATCAAACTCATCATTTGAATATTCTATGTCGACATCTATTGCAATGTTTGAATTATCTACAAAGATATCCAAAATTTGTTTGAGAATAAGGGAGATGCATTATATATGAAAGAACAAGCAAAGAAAAAAAAACCATTATAAGAGCATGAATTTAATTTATTAATATAATATAATGAATTAGTTTTGTCAATAAATTAAACTAGTTATTTCAAATTATATAATTACAAATAAAAAATAAATATTAATACCTGAACGCTTGTTTTAAATATTAGTTTAATATTATGGGCTGTCATGGTAGCCACTAGACACTTTATCGTGGGGTTTTGAACACATTTTGGACGATTGTGTTCCCTACTTTCATATGCTCATTTACATATATATAAATAAATAAATGGAGTCAAATATATTATCTAAATATCTCTCCCTTTTGATCAAATTCACCGTGACAAAATATATACTAAATAGGTCAATTGTTTCATACACATGAAATTCAAAAACTTCATTGAGGCATTTTGTTGAGCACTTGGTGCTTTGAAAATCAGCTTGCATCAGGAGCTGAACAACATACAGTTAAAATCCAAATATTTACAATACTCATTCGCAAGCTAAGAAATACAGCTATCGCACAATATACATTTAAAAAAGTACTCAAATAATTATAGAATGTCCAAAAATTAACCCGCGAGTACGATGGATATGGAGGGGAGGAGATCGTCGTCCTCACTAGAAGGGAGCATTGCAGCTGGTTGGAAATGGAGGTCGGAGGGGAGAGTTGCCAGTTGGAGGTGAAACGATGCGAAGAGGTATGTTGTTCGCGATTTGCCAAAATTGGGATCACACAATCGCAAATTTGCAAAATGGGTGCTGCGTCGGAGGTTGGGCTCGTCATCGAAGTTAGTCTCGTCGCCAAAGCTTGAGGTCGTCGCGGGTTTTGGTCGAGTTGTCGGAGATGGGGTACTAGGAGCAATTGGGTCAAGTAATGAAATGGAGAGGGAATTTGTTGGAAGTGAAACACGCACGCGAGAGGAGATGTTTTGGACTCTAAATGAAACATGGTCCTAGCATTTTCCTAGTATTTTATTTCATTTTATTATTATAATTTTTTTAAATTTTTATATAAAATATAATAATCAATTTAATATTTTCAAATTTCAAACACAATTATAATAATAAAAAATAATATTCTAATAATATTTTATTTAATTTTAGATTTTCAACTAAAATTATTGAGTAATCCTACAGGTATACAACCTTGCATTCCTTTTGTAGAATCGGTGATATGACAATAATGTTACTTCAGCCAAAATATTAAAAAAAGACATAAACGTGATGAGAGAAAAAAAAAAGTTAAATTAGAAGATGCATAAAAATATTATTTTTATACCGTATGCATGTAAAAGATACACAAATCATATACAAATAACATTTTTTAATATAATTTCATATTATTTTACTATTCAAATAGTCTTACATTCATTGCATTTTTTTAGTCATGTCTTACATAGCGGTCAAATAGATAGACAGTAGGCACTCAGATATTATGTTTGAAGAGAGTTAGAAGTTGTGTTCCAATAAAATTTACTGAATTTTTTTAACATATTGATCATATTTGTAATTTATGTCAATGATTTTAATAAAATAAGCCTATTTTTTTTTTTTTTTTTAAAAGTCTTACATGGCGGCAACTAAACAATGGTGTAGAAGCCAGATTGATATATAATAATTTGCGAAAAATGATAAACACATAATAATTTGATATATATATATATATATATTATAGAAGAGATGGAGACGATAAGATGGGAAATCAAACATATAAAAGAACTCTTCGATAGATAGAATCATAGATAGATGTGGGCCTGCGCATGCGACTAATAATATTATAAAAATAATACTCATAGTCATGCAACCTGACAGCTTGGGACATGATCATTACTACATCCACGAGAAGGAGATATAATGCAGGGGAATCTGAATCTTGCTTGACTACTTTCAGGCCGGCCCCAAACCACAAAACCATTTATGGATATCGATGGACATTCTCCTGTACTACAGCTGGTGTTTATCAGTTTTTAGATATACAGAATGCAGCACCTGTCAAATGCCTGCTGCAACTGTTCTTAATTATAATATATAAATATTTGATAAAAATTAATTGACAGATTGAACTTTTTGTAAATGCATGCATGCTTTGTCTATTGTGTTTGTCGCATTCTTTAGTGACATTATATTTGATTAGATTGTTTGTCTTCATGCAATAATTATAATAAATAATATAAAATTAATTAAAAAAAAACACAAATTTACGAAATTTAATAGTCTGCTTACGTTCACGAAAATAAGCTATAAAAATTTTATTATCTTAAAAATATGATTACTTATATATATTTATACAAATATTAGATATATAAATGTATTTAAAAAAATTTACAAAATTAATGTGTATTACTCGACTACACATCAGAGACGAGTGACATAATTCAATGCCACCATATAGCTAAGCTGAGAGTTAAAATATTTATATTATAAGAAACTTATTTATTTGTGATAATTTAATTACGATAAATAATTATTTGTAATTAAAATTAATTATATATAATTATTTAATTATAATTAAATGATCACAAAAATTTACTTTTTAAAATGAATTATAAGATCAGTGAGTACTACGTACTCGACCACAAAAGTAATTATCTTTATTCCAAGTTATTCTTTTTGGAAAAAAAAAAAGAGAAATGTTTGGTTTACCAAAATAAATTTATTATAAAATAATATATTTTGACATAATAAGTAGACGTTAAATAAATTTTATTACAAAGTGTCATAATCTAATCATATATATTATATATCAATAATTTTAATATATAAAGAGATATAAAGAAAAACTCATAAACTAATGAAATTCCATAATATTTATTAGATCTATTTTATTATAAAAATAATTTTATAATTTAACATATCACACATCAAACTATATTGATTGTGAATTTATTTTTGTATACTA
Source organism: Platycarya longipes (assembly GCA_036559045.1). Taxonomy (NCBI): domain Eukaryota; kingdom Viridiplantae; phylum Streptophyta; class Magnoliopsida; order Fagales; family Juglandaceae; genus Platycarya; species Platycarya longipes. The sequence goes on from CM071798.1 coordinate 4,697,397, forward strand.
ATCCTTTTATGATTAAAATACTTTCCTTATATATCACATCAAATCAACAATTCTATATATTGTTATAGAATAATCATAAATATCGTATAAATATTTAAAAAAAATTAAATCTATTATTAAAAAAATTAATTTTTTTCATCTAAAAATTGTATTTACTCATTTTTCTTTTAAAACAATTACGTACAATATTTAAATATTCTATAATTACAAATATTATTTCTCCATCGTCCTTTATTTACATATTCTATGCATGCAGCTGTTGTTCTTGTGGACAAATTGAATAAGCTGCTGCCGACAGATTAATTTGGTGCCCACAATATAAAAATAAAGTTTAATTGAAGCTTTGCGTGCTGATGGTGTTGCATGGCGGCAATCTGATATTCTTTAATTAATTGGAAGCATAGCTAACAGAGATGGGGGGCTACTTTAATTTAATTTGGCCGCTTTTGAAAAGAGAGAACTCTCAAATCACAAATGAAAGATGATATATAACACGCCTGAATGGACCTACACTTTGCCGCCCACCATCTTTGATGTATGCTGAATAGTGAATTCTCTTGAGTTGACATTCTCCAAATCCTTATGCCCCTAGCTAGCAGCCTCATTGAATTGGTAATTGTTAAAATATACTTTTAACCTATATAACTTAATTTTGAGTTTTTTATTATTTTATTTACATAAATTTTTATATTAAAATAATTATTTAAAAAAATAATAAAATAATATAACTAACATTTGATTTTGACTATTCACATCAATTTTTTATATTGAATTATTTATTTATGAAAATACATAATAATAAGTAATTAATAATTAAAAAATATATTTAATAATTTGTAATTATTAAATTAATTAATTTTATCATATTTGACTATTCTATTAATTTTATCATAATAGACTATTCTATTAATTTTATCATATTTTACTATTCTATCTATTATATATTAATTAATAATCATATTTTAATTAAATTATGAGTTTAAAAAAATTAAATTAGAAAAGGAAAGAGAAAATAAAGTAAAAAAGAGAGTGAAGTAAAATAAATAAAATAAGAATTTGACATTTTTATCAGATTGACTATCTTTAACAAATATTTTAGTTTTACTGTTCATTTTAACCAAATTATTTAATTTTTAAACAATTTAATGTGGTCTTATAATAAATTTTATTGTCTAAATTTTTATTAGATTTAACTTTTAACTAATCTAAATCTAATAAAAATACTTTGGAGTACTTACTTACCGTCATAGCTAATTACTCATAGGTGGCCGGTTGAATAAGTTGGCGATTCATGTATATCCTTAATTGTCGATTGATGACATGATTATGCGGGCTGATCTGATCATTTATAAGGTCGATGTCCAAGGATTGAGTTCCTATATAACATGCATGCATCCAACCCTCCTTAATTGTAAACACACTACAACAAAAAGTGTTTTTGGCCGTGATAACTTTTGCCACAATAAAAATAAAAAATTGCCGTAAATAACCAATATTGACAAAAAAATTTGGCCACACGTTTGCAGATAATAAAAACTTAATTTAAGATTTTGTCGGCAAAAGTCTAATTTATCACAATATATCTACTTATTGTGGCAGCTCCATTCGTTGCTAATAAGAGAAAAGTTTGTCCAAAGTACATCTGTCAAAAGTACATCTATCAGGACATTGAGCAGAGCATAATAAACTTAATTACCACAAATTTTGTTGCCACAAAATATTTTTTGCATTAAGAAATTCTATCAATATTTATTTTTTGCTATAAATAGTAATTGCTGCAAAAAGAGATATGTGATAAAAATGATTGTCAATAATAGTTTTTCTCTTCAAATAATTCACATGATTCATTTAAAAACTCTATAAATATGTTATTCTGGTAGAAAAAATAATTTTGATTCAAAAAAACTTTTGTGACAAGAGTTTTTGTCACTAACTTCTTTTCTCTACAAACAGTTTCGCCACAAATAATCTCTTCTTTGTAAAAAAAAATATTTGTGGCCACAATATATTGCTACAAATAGGAATTTTAAAAAAAAAAATGTATAGAATATAGAATCAGTGAATTGATAATGAGTTCAAAAGTAGAAAATAATTTTATAATATAAGTCTAAAAGCATAAATATGAAAGCAATAAATATCTAAATTCAACAAAATATCATATAACAAAAAAAAAAAAAAATACTAACATGTAAAAACTGTCCTACCAATTCACCAACTCAAATGTTATCAAAATAACTCTGGTTCATACAAACATAAACTCATGTTGCATGGCAAAATGTGACCTCCAAGATTTAGATTAAGAAAAGAAGCAATTACTAAATCAAGACATTGTTAACTAACGAAACATCAACCTATTTTGATCAATAGAAAGAAACTGTAAATGTAAAATAAGAGGAGAGGAGCAGAAAAAATATACAGCATGATACTTGAATCTGATGAGCTATTTGATATGTACTTCTTCCCCATCTCTGCATCAGAGAATGAATTGAGTATATCATGATGTGTTTTATAAGGTGTGAACATGCACATATGTATAGAAACTGCCTATTGTTTGGTATTCAATTAGTAAGATGGAACCTAGCAGTCAAATAACCTACAGCCACTTAAGTTTGAAACACAAAAATACACTACACTTTCATTGCTGATATACCTTTTTTCATTTCTCTTTTTCTCAATGACCAAACATTGGAGTAAACAAAGAAATAAAATAAAATAAAATCTTGAATTATGAACTGTGAATAGACATACAAACCTCAAAGCAGCATACACTTCAAACCAAAAAGTCCAAATGCCCTACAAGAACCAAACAACAAATCAGATTAATTAAAAAAAAAGACAAGAACATAAAAAAAAAAAAAAAAACTTAGTCATCTATTTTTTTCAGAGACCAAACCCACAAAACTAGATCACAATTCAAATTCCATAAAAGGCAAAATGTCTACCTTCCAAATCAAGTTGGAAGCACACCATAGTAGCAAAACAAAGCACAAAATTTTCTACCTTCCAAATCAAGCTGGCCAGATTAGGATTCAAAAGGTGATTTATCTAAAAGAATTTTAAATTTGACATTTTTACATGTAGTAAGATTAAATAATCATTGATAAGGGCTATCTAAACCTGTACATGAATATCAAAAGCAAGCATATCATAAGAAATCTAATCTTATTACATGAATAATGTCTAATACAAGGAAAGACAACCAAAAGACAAAACTTCATCACAAACTGTAAAAAGATGCTAGTATTAATATACATATATGCCTGGCTAGACCCACCATTTAGTAAAAAGCCTAACCACAGTTCTATAAGTGCTTATAGTTGTTTTAAGGACATTCTTTCTCATAAATTTCATGGGAAGTGGAAATATGCCATTTGGTCTCAATTTATTTTTTCAATGCCACAATAGGTTGTTTGCACTAAAGATATTGGAACTATAGAAGAATGGAAAATATTAAACTGCCCAACTATCAATTCATTTTAAAAAAAGGTACATAGCTATAAATTGCCTCTATTTCTTTTGATTCCAATTGATCCTTTATACCCTTGCCAATAGACTCAACCTAAATAGGACACTGTTCACACCAAAAATTTCCACAACTTTTGCTCCTAAAGCTTCACTATTGATTTTCTACAAGTTAAGGACCACCAAACAACGACAAAATCAAGGATAAAGAAATCAATATTTTTTTAACAAAATACCCGCAATGATTTATAATTAACAATCATAGGTTTAGATTTATTACTCAAAGGCAATCTATACTATCCTTTGAGGCATTATTTTAGAACTAAAGAGTAGCTCACAATGGGTTTATATAAAAAAAAAATCGGTAAAAAAGTCATTCTATTATTGACTGAAAAATCATATTACAGAAAATAAAAATAAATAAATAACAAAGCATTTAAACTTTAAAAAGAAAGTGTTTTACATCATCAATCAATTTCATTGTCATATTAAAACTCACAAGCATTGTGCTCTGTTCATTCAAATATCACTCACACATCTTGCATCTTTATTTGCATCTAAAGTTTAATATTAAAAATTCTTAGGCGAAAAAGAAAAAAGAAAAGAGTTTTTTGAAAGGAAAAGAAAAGAAAAGTTGATAATACACCTTGCCTATAAAAGCTGAGGAACCAAGAGATACAGAGATCAGGATTGAACAATGATACTTTGAGGTTGAATGTGTGGTCTTGTAAGCATGATGGTTGGATTGAACAATGATACTTTGAGGTTGAATGTGTGGTCTTGTAAGCATGCTGGTTGGCTTGCAAAAGCGCTTTCTTGTGTATGATTAGAGATAGAAGTGTTAGTTGTTTTTACTCAAATGCATCAATCTTTTTTCTGAGAAAGAAAGCAATATGTTGTTTTTTTATTTGGAAGTTTCAAAGTAAAATCATTGTCTACAGACAAAAGATAAGATTCTCATATTTATAAGCATATTTTGAATGGGTCATCTTAATAGTTGTACTACTTTAATAGTTAAATGTTACCTGCTTTAAAAATCTGTATATACTCATAAAAGTACTTAATCATTTGATAATTTGTAGACATCTTTTCTTTTCTTTTTTTCCTCTTTTTTCTATTTGTTATCATTTTTCTATTTTTCTTTTCCATACAAGCTTGGCTACTCTTTTTCCCCCACCTTCCTCAAAAAAATAAAACACTATACAAAGTTCAATTTGGTGCTATTTACATAACAAATATGTCATGTATCATGTGTAATTTAAGAAAATAAATTCACACACCTCTACTACAAATATTAGGGAAGCAATAGAATAAAATAATGTAAGACTATACTGGTGAACATACCCACTGAAATAATAGACAAGTTTAAAGAGAGAAAACAATCTAAAAAAATTCTTCATTAGTTATGAAAGTCAGAAAATTACATTTAGATATTATTCCTATTCCAGAACCGGACTGCATTATTTCCATAGCAATATTTCTAAAGGGTTATGAGCATATCGAAATAATAAATCAAACCCTTCAGTTTTCAAGCCTTCAATTTTCATTATTCCTATTCCAGAACTGGGTTGCATTTTTTATTAAGTAAAAGTAAACTTTTATTGATATAAAAGGTATTGCCAAAGTACACCAATCTTTATGAACATATACCACAATAATATGACACTAATCTGTAAATTAAAACCCCAAAGCCATTTTTATACTACACAACTTGCCTAAAAAGAACCAAGCTGGTATTTGTCACTCCTAACGAAAGTTAGTAAAAAAAACAATAATAATAAAATAAAAGTAAACTGAAAAGAGAAAATGATGGAATTCTTTATTGTTAAGAACTAAAATAAAACCCAACCTCCACATACAAAAGAAAAACTAAAGGAATGATCTTTAAGATTAAGGAGCCTTCAATTGTCACTCAATTTCTACATAAGCAATTGTCCCACAAATCTAGCAATTATAACATAACTAATTTCTGCTATAAATAATGTCGCTACACAACAGGGACCCAAGACCAGAACCAGTACCACCACCAACAGCATTAAACACCAAAACCTTAAATCCATGAATTTGCCTAATTCTAACCAAACAGTTCATTAACTTTTTCATTATTGCAATAAACATAATGAAATAAAACTCCACAGCTCTATAACATAGTTCATATCTTGGCATTTAACATTCGTTACTATCTTTTTGATCTTATGCAAAATTTTAAAATGGATTTTATGATTTTTCATTTTCCTATAAAGAAATATAAAATATGTACTCAAGAAGAGCATAACCCACTTCAAATATTCATTCTAAATTTAAAATAGCACGAACAATTTCAAAATAACTGACACCATTTCCACAAGCTCTCTCAACCAGCTTCAAAGGCGACATAAAGAAATCCCAAAAGCAGCTCTTAATGTTTCCAGTTGCTTCTCTTACCCACTAAAAAATCATGATTATAAGGTCTAGGGTTAGGCAAAAATCATGGTAGTAAGGTCTCGACACCAAGAGTCCAAAATGTAGTTACATTTAGAAGAAACATCAATGAAAATGATCTAATTGTGATATGTGTATGTGTGCAAGAAAAATTGAGTTAAAAAATGAAGAAAGCTAGCTTTATTGACAACTTCGGCTTTTATTTTTGAAGAAACACATTTTGTAAATAAAAATTTACTTTTTGCTACAATAATTTAATTGTAGAAAAAAAATTAGCCACAAAAGACCCAATTTGTTGTAGTGACAAACAAAACTTAAAAAGTTTGATCATGATGAGGATAAAGTCCATTAATTATAACCAAGAACCAATTATTGATAATGACTAGCTCGATCGAGTATATATTATAAATGATATTGAAAGTTAATGTATTGATTTTCATTCCTATCACGGCTAAATATATACTTTGTCCCACCTTAATTATATAATTTGGGGGAGTATTATGATTAAAGGCAATGCTATTTACCGTTCTAAAAATTAGATATTTTTGCAGTCCATACAATAACTAAACAGAAAAATTCTCATTTCAAAATAAAATTGATTAAAATATTTTCATTTACAAGTCAAAAATTTTAAAAATTCAAAATTTTCATTTTATTTATCCATAGAATTGGAGAATTCAATAAAAACTTCAATACAGTCTATCAAATATAAATTACAAAAATTATTTTATAATTAATCGTAATTGGCAAATAATTTATCGATGAAATTAAAATATTGGTTTCATATACAGAAATGCCGACGGCATAGCAAATTAAATTAACTATAACACTTGCATGCATTAGCTGAGATCATCAGACTTCTTCAGATCTAATATTTAAAAATTAATTCGGACAAAAATATTAGGAAATGTGACGTTAATTCTTATTTTTTTTCATACGTCTTCCATGACGCTGATATTTTTATTTCAAACTAAAATCAACATACATTGTGCAGTACGAAAATTAAGCATAAAATTAAATAATATAATCGTGAATTATGTATTATACAACATTAATCTCTCCGTTGATCTACATTCAAAAGTATTGAGAAAATGACTGATGATATTCGTATAATGAGTTTTACAACCTTTTTATAATTTATAGCGTTAAAGGATTTTTTTTATATTTTTTTATCATTTTATTTTAAGTATTTTTTTAATATACTTAATCATTAAGAAAAAAAAATATAATTTTATTAATATTTACATTCTCAACCATTAAGTGAAATTAAAAATTAAATATAAAAAAGTTATAAATTAGTTATAAAATGATTGTAGGTATATCATTTCTATCGAGACAGTACTAGAGTCGAGGTTAGGGGTACAACGTAGTTTGTAAAGTTGACTTTAGAAATAGGGAAAATGATACTACGTTCATTTTATTTGATACCTTTTGTATTTTATTTTATTTTTTATTTTTTAATTTTATTTAATAATTAAAAAAACGATTATTAATATATTAATATTTTTTTATATTTTTAAAAAATATTTTAAAATGATAAAAAAATAATGATAAAAATAGAAAAAAATGATTTTTTTGTTATTTTTCTTTTCATATATTTTTAATGTATTTAAATGTTTAAAAATATATGAAAAAAATATCAATATATTAATAATCACTTCCTTAATTATTAAGTAAAATAAAAAAGAAATTTAAATACCAGAGATATCAAATAAATGTGTTAAATAAAATAAACATTGTAGCATTACCCTAGAAGTAGTAATACCATCACCTAACAAAGCTACCAAGTTTCCTTTGCATTAATTAGTGCGTAGCATTGGTTAATCCATCATGAGTAATCTAATCGATGAGACTTAGTTACATCCGCGCGCAAAAGGAATGTGGTCGATGATCTAGAGTCAAAGACGTCGGCTAAGACGTCGGCTCTATGCATATATATATATATATATTTTCGATCATATATAGTATATACATCAAGCAGTGGATCTTACTGCATTTATTATTGATATACAAATACTTTGAACATCATTCAATGAATAATAAAAATAGAAGAATTCACCTAATAATCTCATGTATATATATATATATTGATCAGATCCTTAAATATAAACAGTTGGCTAGCTACCAAAATAGCAGTCACAATGGGTAGTCTAAAATACAAATTTCTTTAAAATATAGCAAAAATCTCATAAACATCTTCTCCAATGGACCTTTTAAAATGCATATATTATACTTTTATGAACAGTGGACCCGCTATGTATCTTGCTAATTCTTTGCTTTTATTTCTTTCCTGCTAATTCTCTCTGACTTTACTTTAACTGAGAATATTTGAAATGATTAAAAAAATTAAAAAGTATAATATTTAAATAATATAGAAGTAAAATAAATTAGCTGATTAATGATTTATTGTAAAAGTGAGTAAGTAAAATAGAAAAAGTAAATTTTAATTTTTGACAATATATTTTGAAGAAAAAAACCTATCACTATATAAAAAAAAAATAATGACCAAATATTTGTAATAAAAATAATTATTAATAATTAAAGCAGACTGTTATCGATTGAAATAAATTATTTATAATTAATAAATAGTAACAAATAATCCTTCTTTTTGTAATGTATGCCATTGTTTGTGCTCTAAGACCCCCACAAATTCAAACAACTTAAAAATCGTAATCCCATTATACACGAGATCGGCTAGTTAAGGTACCAATATTACTATAAAAAAAATGAATTTTTGTGATTAATTATTTACGATTTATTTTGACAATAAATAATCATTTTACTTAAATGAATTGGTTGTAAATAAATAATTTTTTTTATAGTATACTTAGGGCTAGCTGATAACTCACTTTCTAAGGTGTGTTGTGTGAGTCATACCTCTAAATTAACCTAAACAGTACAAAAATATAGACCCATGCACGCCCTATATTGATTTGATGTACGCGTTACCAGCCTTGATCTAATTAGCTCGATCAAATTAAAGATTTGAGTACGGGTAAAATTAAATTAAAATAAAAACACTTTTTTTAAATAAAAATAAAAATCCCTTATCCATTTATAGATCATGCTTGAGAATTGATAAGACAATCTAGATCAGGCGGTCCAATAATGCATCAGCTTTAAAAACTAGTATTGCATGCAGCATGCGAGATTTGGCATTTAATTTATATCTAAAAATATTAAGAAGTTATTAATTGTAGACGATAAAGTAGAAATTTTGGATTGGAATGACGTACCCATATGGTAATGAGATTAGGTACATTATAATATAGCATCTATACATAATAAAAAAGCACTACTGGACTGTAGAATTGGAATGACGTACCCATATGGCAACGGGAGTAGGTGCGTTATAATATAACATTTATGAAAATTATAGAGTAAAGTCATATTCATAATATTCATTTGAGAGTGAGTATTATGAATGTGATTTCATTCTAGCACTACTCAATCTTTATATATAATAAAAGAGTACTGCTAGTCTGCAATCCAGTAATACACACTCATAATATATTATTATTATTATTTTTAAAAAATAAGAATACAATCCCTGTGTACCATTGGACTGCAGGAAAAAATTATTCATAATAAAATAATAAAAATAATTAAGAGTATTCATACTCATCATACTTATTTTTATCTAAATAATAATATATTATTATTATTCAACAGTGAATATGGATGCTCTCTACTAATATTCATAAAATAATTCTGCCAGAAACAGTCGCTCCATACAAACGCGTAAAAATGCCTGCTTATGTAGAATAATCCAAACGTTGCGTTTTGGACAAACCATTGATCAGCCCCTCCCCTCCTTTCATCTCGTGTTCCAGACTCTTTACGTGTTCCCAGTCCCACTCTCCAAGCCTCCACGCCATGATCTCCCCTCCCCTCCGCAAGCATCTCTCCGCCTTCCTCTAGTTCTTCGGCCACTCCTCTAACACCACCGCTTCTTCTGATTGAAGCCCTCATAAAGAAAAAACTGGTCCCAAAACCCATAAGTAACAGGAAAAGAGCCTGTTTTTTCTGTCACTTTCCCAAGAAAATATCGGCCGGAACGCACCGACTCGAATCGAAACCTCGTTGATTGCCGAGAAATGATCCTCACAAACAAAACCCATGATCTCTTCCACCAATTTGTCAGCTTCGACATGCAAATTAGGGTCCGGTCTCTTACAAATTATCTCTTCCATCAAACCCACCAGCGACACAACTTCAACAATTTTTTTCTTGTAAAAACTGTATAAAATTTTCAGAAATGTTAGCAGTACAATTTCCGTGCCAGTTTTTTTCTTGAAATGTTAAATGAATTACAAAGTTGTTTTTTTGGATTTTAAGACTAGGTTTTGAACATTCTGTGCTAAAATGGATTCTACTATTGGCTCAATATTGGTGATTTTCGGTCATATACGAACGCAGATCATGAAGACGAACACAAGTCTGGAACGTCCCATTGAGAAGAGAGAGAAGAAGAACAGAACGCAAGTCTGGAAGTGGAAATGAAAAAAGAGGGAGGGATCCACGTAAGCAGGCGATTGTATATCATTTGCATGGGGGTTTACGCGTGCTTTCGTCGGTGATAATCCATGCTTGGCTAGCTACTCACAATTCAATATTGTTAGCTTTTTATTTCTCTCTCTTTCTTTTTCAAATTATTTGATAAATCTTTATAGTAGTCTATGACTCTATATCAAATGAAAATCAATGGATTAAATAATCTTTATTTTGGGAAATCAAATTCAGATAGAAGAGTTCTTTCTGTTTTGTATCCATTAATTGTCGTAAATTTTAAATTGTTAATATGAAAGTTTTTATGTCAACAGGGATATTGTTATTACTCGTCGTAGATTTTAAATTGTTAATAAGAAAATTTTCAAATTGTTCATAGAATCCATGTGAGTGTGTATTTCTTAATAGATAAATACTTTTTTATTCGTAAGCTATGACGTTTTAAAAGAAAAGTAGGAACAAAAGTGTGAATACGCAAGTAAAACAAAACTTAAAAAAAGAGAGCGACTGATAAAATGATAAATAAAGAGAATATAAAGACAAAATTGTAAAAAGCCGAACAGGAGGTAACTGAACTGATGGACATAAAAGAAAAATAAATATAAAAGTATGGGCAAAATCATCCGAAACATAAACATAAAAGTAGGGACAAATTGGACAGATAGCTTCGAATTGGGAGACGAAATGATGGGATGAGTTTAGTTTATTTTTTACTATTATTATTATTTTAAAATTTAAAAAATATGTATAAGAATTTGTATTTTATATTGATTGAAAAAATGTAATAATGAGATGAAGATGAATTAAGATGAGTTGATGTAAGTTTTAAATCCAAATGATCGGGTTTGTTACTACTATTTTTTGATTCATATTTTTATATAGAAAAAATGAAAAATACTAAATATACTTAAGAAATTATTTATAAAAAAATTATTTTTTCACATATCAGTTATTAATATATTAAAAATCATAAAATTTGAATTCAAAAAATCACATTTTTATAGCACTAGTTATAAAACCTGCACAATGTTGGAAAGAAATTGATCGTGATAGATGGTATTATGGCTCAATTTGGATTCGGAATTAAAATAAAATGAATAGAGATAAATTTTAAAAATAAAATAAAATATTATTATTATTTAAAAATTTAAAAAAATTGAATTGAAGTTTAAAAATATTGAATCGAAATTTGTATTTTGTACAAGAATTTTAAAAAATATAAAAATAAATTTAAAATAAATTGAGATAAATTTAACTAGTGTCCAAATTCAGATCAGACTTTAGAGTATATATATTTTTGACACAAGAGAGATTCCCTTGCCTGCAATCTGGTTTGATGCACATGCAGGCTGCGCTAATTTTGGCCTTCCCCTTGTTAATTATGTTTGTCGTCTTCGTGATGCGGACAATCTAGCACAACAATGTAATTTATAATATGAATGTATTTTTTTTTATTGAAATTTATAATATGAATGTTGTGAGTACTTGATGAACTTCGAAGCTCCTTATTGTAAATTAATTATTTAAGGTTATTTTCGGTTATATATCCCGACAGATCAGAACATACTTTTGCAGCTTATAAAATCCCACCCAACCATAAGAAAGTTACACTCCAAAACTCACCAAAGAGTAGATCCCAATAATCCTTTTTACGAACTTTCCATCGCCTGATTCTATGGCCAACTCCGATCACCATGACCAGAATAAAGCCGAGGTGGCGGTGGTTCTGGTGCCGTTTCCGGCACAAGGCCATCTGAACCAGCTCCTCCACCTTTCCCGTCTTCTCTTGCGCTACAATATCCCCGTCCACTTTGCCAGCACCGCCATTCACAACCGCCAAGCCATGCTTCGTCTCCATGGTTGGGACCCAAATTCTTCAGTTCCAAACACCAATATTCTGGATTTTCATGACCTCGAAATCCCACCTTTTCTCTCCCCTTCTCCTAACCCAAGTGCAGCAATCAAGTTCCCTGCACATCTCCAACCATTAATCGATGCTTCTTTGCACCTTCGTGAGCCATTTGCCGCAGTTTTACGTCAAGTTTCATCCAAATCAAGAAGGGTCATCGTCATCAATGACTCCCTGATGGCATATGTGGTGCAGGACGTGATTAACATCCCAAACGCCGAGTCCTACACTTTCCACAGTGTTTCGGCTTTTACTTGTTTCTTATACTTGTGGGATTCGATGGCAAATCTTCGTGATTCTGATCAAGTAAACGCCAAGATCATCCCTTTAGACATTCCATCTCTTGAAAGTTGTTTCACAACCGAGTTCTTGAACTTCGTTTCCTTCCAATATGAATTCCAGACGTGGAATTCTGGCTCTCTCTACAACACATGCAGGGTTATAGAGGGTGTTTATGTGGATCTAATGGAGAAGATTGATGGAGGAAAGAAGCATTGGGCTATCGGGCCATTCAACCCGGTTCGGATATTACCCCGCGAGAAGAATAAAAGTTTGAATAATATTGGACGGGATAAGTGTTTGGAGTGGCTGGATAAACAGGCACCAAACTCGGTAATATATGTGTCGTTTGGGACGACAACTGCCATGGAAGATGAGCAAATAAAGGAGCTAGCAATTGGGTTGGAGCAAAGTGAGCAGAAGTTCATCTGGGTGTTGAGGGATGCTGATAAAGGAGATGTTTTTGATGGAGATGTGAGAAAAGCTGAGCTCCCGAAAGGGTTTGAAGAGAGGGTTAAAGAAATCAGGGGAATGGTGGTGAGAGAATGGGCTCCACAATTGGAAATTCTAAGCCACCCATCAACGGGTGGGTTTTTGAGTCACTGCGGATGGAATTCTTGCATCGAAAGCATCACCATGGGAGTGCCGATTGCAGCTTGGCCAATAGCCTCAGACCAACCTAGGAACACGGTCCTGATTACAGAGTTGCTCGGAGTTGGAATTGTCGTGAAGGACTGGTCGCGACGGGAACAGCTAGTGACGTCAACGACTGTCGAAAATGCTGTGAAACTATTGATGGCATCGAAGGAAGGGCATGCAATAAGGAAGAGGGCGGCGGATTTGGGCGGTGCTGTCAGGCGGTCCATGGATAAAGGTGGAGTTTCAAGCTTGGAGTTGGATTCTTTTATTGCTCATATCTCCAGGCCGTAGGTATATAGATCAGTACAGAAAGACTATGGGAGATCATTAAACGAGAATAAAGACAAATCAATTAGGTAATAAAACAAAAAATGAAAAATCTAGTGATCGATCACGAAGACTGCAGGTATAAGCAGCTAATTGAATGTTATTTAATTAGCGAGTTTAATAGTAGTACTGAGCCTTTTTGACTTGGATCATGTTCTCATACTCATGTCATTCCTTGAAGCTATAATTTCTTATCTGCTAATACAAATATACAATATATTATGATCAGCTACAAATCCAAAAATATTGCAAAACTTGTTCTAGCTAGCGTAAAGTTTAATGAATTGCAATTTAATTTATAAGTACAAATAAAGACAAATTAATTTATAATTAAAAATATATCATCATGTGCATACATATATTACATTATTATAAAAATATATCATCATGTGCATACATATATTACATATATATATATATGGAACGAGGAGCGTATGAGATGAAAATCACACATAAAAGGCCGCAAAAAAAAAAAAACCTTGATTCATCATATAAAAAAAAATGAGTATTTGTGACCAATTAGTTGTAATGAAAATGATTATTTATGATAAAAATAAACTAATTTTAATATAAAATAATTATTTTAACGTCAAAAAATAACTATTCACAAATAAATAATTTTTTAATAATGATTTACAATGCCGATATCTTAGAATATAATATATAGATGAGACGCGGCATGCAACCGATATACAATCTATATATATGTAAACACATGCATACATATATGATATATATAAGTGCGATCGAGTATAAGCCACGGGCTCGATCCACTTAGCTAGTTATATCACTCTAATTGATAAGTGAACCAAGTTCTGGCGTTGCTGAACAGCTGATCACTTGGATGTATTAATCGGACATGTATAATATATATATATATATATATATATATATGTATATATATTTTAATTGTGTCAAATATCATTTAGAAAGAAAATTAATCTTAATGAAGATCCGAAGAAATTAAACAAAGCCACGAGCAAACCTAATATTAAGAATATATAATGCTTAGCTCGAGTTAATTCGATCGTACCATCTAATATCGTTATTTTGTTTCCACCGGTCACTATAAGAAAAATATATATAATTAATTAATTAGAATTAACATGATTATTTTTAACGAAAATAATAGTCATTTGAATTACAATTAATTGATATATATATATATTCATTTTTCTTGTAGTGGGTTGATCAAAAATTTTCTTATCTTTTTATTTTTAAGGAAATCCATTAAATTATATGCATGGGAAAATATACTAAAAATCCTTTTAAAAATTGAAATTGCTAGTTTTTAAGAGTGATTCTGTTTTTTAGCATATATAAATAATTCAAAAAGAAAAACACGCGCATTGTTATAAGCTAACTTGCTTTAAAATGCACAATGAAACTTCGATCTCATGTTAGAGATTTTATTTGTACCAAACAATTAGTATCGATCCATTGACCTTTTTATAGCATACCAATTGTTCAGATACGCTAAAATTGTAGCAGCTGCACACTGCACACTCACGTGCCACTTTTTTTCCCCCAGCAAAATATGTGTTTTGGCCATTTCTTTTCCATTCGAATTCCATTTAAATTTTGGTATCCCGCAAAAATCCATCATCCTTCCTCACTAGAACCTGCGTCGGCTTCCTCTTCACAGCGCCTCCCCGCAACGACGGATCTCTGTTTAGCACCACCTTGCGATGCTCCTGTGTCTGCCACTCCTCGCAAGCTATATCATCCCGCATCGCCTAGCACCACCCCCAACAGCCACATCACCCAGTCTAGCGCTATCCATTGTTTCTCCTCTGTTGCCCCTCTAATTTACACATCTCGTGTAGCCCTAGCACTCGCATTGCGTCACCAGCCTAGCTCCACCCCGCAATGGCCATCCCTCGGCCAAGCGACACCCACCGACCCGCAATGGTTGATACCAAGAATTTTTCTATTCCTAAACTACAAGTATTGGATCTTTTGATTATAATTTATTATTATTTGTCCTTTATTTTGGATGCTAAAATCTTTTGTTTGTTCGATATTAAATATTTGTTTGATGATTTTTAGTCTTGTGAAAGGTTCTTTATTTTTCCTTTTTTTATTGATTTTTCTTAATGTTTCTTAAGTTCAATAATTTTGCTTAGATTTTAAAGCAATATGAGTAATGATCTTGACCTTTTCTTTCAAACTACATACATTGATAGTTCTTAAATCACGTAGCTTTATGCATCCGAAATTCTTGATAATCTCAGATATACCTTATTAATAGTTTTCAGATATTTGAGTTGCTGGAGATGACATGGGCAAAGCAATTAGGAATGGCTTCACAACACTGGTGTTTTCAAGCCCTATTCCTACTTTTTTTATTAATAAAAATTAATAGTTAGATTTAAATTGAGGTTACAGAGTGAAAGATGCCATTGGTTTTGTGATGGGTAAAAGGCACATTTTTTTCCCAAAATATCATTCAGCATTTTTCATTTTCAAATTTGTATGCAAAATATAATGTGGCGAGCCCTTATAAAAGAGAACGTGTTTGAGAAAAGAGAATTTGTATGAGTTGAACTAAAAGTTTTGTTGTCTTTTGTACAGAGCTCCGCCAAGAGATAGTTTTGAAGTGAGGTCATTTTCATTTCAGAATTCATCTGATTATATCTAAATGTCCGTTTAACGTCTATCAACTATGATTTCTATTATATTTTAGTTTTCTGGAAACTACCTCTCCCAATTTTCAAGAGCTAAAGAATCACTTGTAGTAATGACCTTGAAGCCATCAACAATGTTTGTAGGCTATATAAGATTTGAGAAAGTTGCAAATTGATGAATGTTTGTCTCATATGAATCAGATTAATAGCTCTAAAAGCCAAAAATAATGTTTCAAGGGTGAAGAAGGTTGCTGTGTGAAAAGATGAAATTGCCTTGCAACAATGAAAAACCAGAAAACTTATGATGGAATTGTCCAAGAAAGGAAAAGGAATAAAGGAAATTAATATGAGATTTCTGTTTAAAGAAATAAAAGATCTAGAAAGATATAAGATTTGAGGTGGAAGGTCGTAATTGATTGATTAAAAGACCACGAAGACTGCCCAAAAGCTAGAGAAAGGAAAAGATAGTTTAAAAGGTTTGGAATAAGGAAATCTTACCAAATAGGCAAAAAAAAAAAGAAGGGATTCTATGCTTGAATTGATATGGATTGTTCTTGAATTCTATGCTTCTATCACTTCAAATTTCTTGCTAAAATGTTAAAATTGATGTGAATTCTATGCGTGAATTGATATGAATTATGCTGTCTGGTTAATGCAGTGATGGTAAGCCCTACTTGGAGATGAGAAAATTGGTTGGTGGGTTGGTTTTTTCTTCACTTGGTGAATTGGATTCAAATCTATATGAGATTATTATAGAGAAAGGGGCAATCTTAAAGGAGATAAAGAAACTGAACAATGTAGTAGCTTGCCTTCTTGCTTTCTTACTACCTTGATGATTAGGAAACACAGCGAAGCAGTCGAAGAATTGCAAGGAAAGTTGGAAATATCAAGAAACTATTGGAAGAATTGCAAAAGGAGGTGGATCATCGCTTCTTTGAGGTTTTATATGGAAGAGATGAATTGGTTGATTGCCTTTGAGTCTAGAAGCAATAGCAACTTGTGTAATATTTTGTTTGTAAAGCTCGAACGTGTGTTGATTCTGTAATATCTGCTCCAATTGTGTATATATTTTTGCTTTTCTTTCTAAGCAACAAATGCTTGGTTCGGGGAACGCCCAATAACATAAAAGGATATAAAAATTGGAATTGATCGACACCGATCAATTGTTATTGGAATTTTTCTTTCAGTAGGAAAATGTTCTTCCTTTTTTAACTAGCAATTCAGAGATTGTTTCAGACTTCTTATGTCTTTTAGAATCGAGGATGAAATTTTAGAACTTCATTCAATTCATAATCATTGCATAGAAAACTTGCTTTCAAATAAAAATAAAAATTGTACAAAAAACACATAAACTTTGGAAGAGCATAAAAAAGACTAGACCCCTTGTATCACACCCACCTAGGAATCCTAGCAATCTCTCCTCTTTTTTTCTTTTTTCCTTTTTTCCTTTTACATGGCATGGAAACTCATATAACAAAAATTGCTAAACCAGACAACTCTATGAAGTCAGTTCCGCCTATTATGTTGCAATCAAAAGGAGATGAGTAGGTGCCTAGAAATAATTAGATCCGAAAATGGGCACTTCACTCCCTAAATCATTGGAAAGGATCCCTGCCTTTGGTTCCTTCATCTTGCTATAAACATCAATTGGCAACCTGGGAAGCATACTTATGAGACTCTAAAGTAGCAGATTTTGAATGGTGAAAAGTTAGTAGAAAAAACATATTGAGAAAGGAGGTGGATATGTGAAGAGGAAAATTGGATGAAGAACTAAATTCAACTTCTTCAAACAAGAAATCATGAAATAAAACAAAATAGAAAGGAAAATCATAATTTGGAGCATGTCCAAAACATTCCGCATTAAGCATTTAGTTTAAAAATTGCACTGCACGCCTGCAAACTATGTCAATCTCCAAGACATGCTGCTCGAACAGTCTCTAATTTTTCTTGATGGTAACAATTTTCATTCTTATTGAAACTCCAACATAAAAAAAAAAAAAAGGAATAAGAAGAATAGGACCAAAATGCCTCTACAGACTACTACAAGATCATCTGTCAATGAAGTATTTGTCTTAAATGTTTCCTGAAAAATCGAAAACTATCACAAACCAATATGAAATTTCTCTTTAAGATGTTGGGGATAGAGTTGAAATTTTTTACTTTGATGGGCAAAATAACTCAAGTCCGATCACCACCTCCCCTTTTTGTTATTAAATAAAAATTAAAAGTGCCAACCCTTTTGAAACACAGATGCTTAGATTTTCTTAACTCATGTCTATTTAGTTTTGTACTTGATAGAGTAAAAATAGGTAATGAAGTTCATAGAAGTTGAAAGAGCATATAAGTCAAGATTTTCATATGGAAATAATGACATTGATTGAACTTGATTTCTACAGTGTAGCAAAATTTGTGAGATTTCTGTCACTAATAACATCTACTCTACATATCAACCAGTAATAATAGATATTCAACCTTCTAGCATATCTGCATCCTATCTTTCCATTAATGCTATACTACCACCAAATCAAATCACATAAAAAACTCTAGATTATTATCCATTTAGGGCAAATTACAAAAACCAAGAAATCAATAGGAATAAATCAAAGAGAAGCCAGGGGTGGGATGGGGCAAATGATAGACAAAAAATCCTAGATTATTATTACTTTGGGAAAAATTATAGAGACATTCAAATAGAAATCTAATAAATCAGTTAGAAGAAATTACAGAGAAGAGGACGGGAATTCACTCAAAACCAAGAAATCATAGCAAACCAAAAAATCACAAAGACGACGTGTTTGGGGGGAAGGGTGGATTGGAAGTTTCGCACGCTTGGGGGCTGAGGGCAAAATTATAGAGACATTCAAATAGAAAACTAATAAATTAGTTAGAAGAAATCACAAAAAAGAGGACGGGACTTCACTTTAACCAAGAAATCACAGCAAACCAAAAAATCACAAAGATGACGTGCTTGGGGGAGGAGTGGATTAGAAGATTCGCACGCTTGGGGGCTGAGGGTTTCCGCCAAGCTTTTTTTGGGGGGGGGTGGGAGATTGGAAGTTGTGCTTTGCGTCGGGGGGTGGGAAATCGAGGGCTTTCTCGCTTGGGGACAAGCAAACGGGTGGACTGAATTAGGAATTGAGGGTGAAGCGGGGGTGGGGGTAGGCGAATATTACTGAAAGTTTCTTTCAAAACTCAAAGGGGAGAGAGAGAGAGAGAGAGAGAGAGAGAGAGAGAGAGAGAGAGAGAGAGAGAGAGAGAGAGAGAGAGAGAGAGAGAGAAGCATTTTTGAGAGCTTGCACGAATGGACGCTCTACCCAATCCTATGGACAATTTCGAAATTTTGAAAATTGACACGTAAGGTGTCTAGCGGATGCTCCCAAATAGAGGCTGATCCAAAAACTTTTTTATTAATTAACGCTAGATTTTGCAAATTCGCATATCAGATCGCGTCTCTTTTTTAGTGCATGCATATCTTTAAGTCTCGGTTTGCTTTCCAAACTCACATCAATTTATCTTATCTCATTATTATAATTTTTTTAATTTTTTATACATTTTTTTAAAATTTTCATACAAAATATAATAAATAAATTAATTTTTTCAAATTCTAACACACTCATAATATTAAAAAATAATATTTTAACTATATTTTATTCAATTCATTATAACTCAATTTAACTTATCTCGACAAACAAAAGCACCCTAAATAATTTATGTAATTATTATCAGGAAATCATTATTTAGGGATTTTGCTTGGATGTTGAATTGAATTGATATAAATTTAGTTCTTTATTAATAATAGTGAATTAAGATGATGGAATATTTATAACATCCTACTATTATAAATATATATACACACACATATAATATATTACTAAAATGACCATAACTTTGAAACATAATGAGGGAATATTTATAAGTTTTATACACACTAAAAAAAAATCTATTATTTGTGATTAATTATTCTCTGTTAAAATAATTATTTATTGTCAAAATGAATCTATTTTTATAACAAATAGTCCTTTACATCATAAATAATTCTACATTTATTTTTGTGTTTTATTATTGTGACACATGGAGCATTTTTATTGGTGGGGATGCAGTTTACAAGCCACGTGCCGGACTGGAGTTTTCTTATAGTCTAACATGAGATGTATAACGAAATCATGTCAACCCAACCAAAAGTTTAGAGTAAACAAATTAAAAATGCTCACTAATTTTGTATATATTGTTATGAATTATTAGGGGCGGTCCCCGCCCCTTTAATTATTTTGTGAATGACCTCACCACCATTATTTTAAGTCTTGCACAGTAACTTGTATAGTAATTTCAACACCTATAAATATGGGTTTCAGT
The DNA here is from genome assembly GCA_036559045.1 of Platycarya longipes. NCBI lineage: Eukaryota > Viridiplantae > Streptophyta > Magnoliopsida > Fagales > Juglandaceae > Platycarya > Platycarya longipes. The sequence goes on from CM071798.1 coordinate 4,717,923, forward strand.
TGTTATGAAATTCATAAGAAAATATATAGAAGGAAGAAAGTTTCAGAGAGTTTCTTAAGAGTTTCTTTTATATTTCTCTTGCAATAGTAGTAGTTTTCTTTTTAGTTTTATAACACGTTATCAGCACGAGGTTCTACCGATACTGAAACTAGTGGTCTTCTACTTCAAGTAAGTTTTTCAATATATTATTTGCAGTTCTCGAGATAAATATTAAAGGTAATATCACTGATTATTACTTAATAAAATTCTACTTTTATTCTTATAATAATGTGAATATATTTTTTAAATTCACAGATTTATTTTTGTGATATAATGTCAAATATTGAAATTTATTACTATTGACATTTCTGGAAAAAGTTATATATCCAGGATCCTTGATGAGATCCATTTGGATATGATGAATTTGGGAGATACAATCATAGAAGAAAATCATGTGTCCCTGAAGGACCATGCTGTGTATCTCATGATGAAAAATCATCTTACTGTGTGAAATGAATTAAGAGAAAGATATGAACACCAAAAGATGTAATCCTTTTAAAAGATCATTATGATTTATTGCACCTAAAGTTGCAAGATTTTAAGAGTGGTATTAAATATTCTGCACTCTTTAAAATCGACTTAATATTAAAATTATGTAATGAAAAGGTCACTGATTATGATATATAAAAGAAGACATATTATTTTTCATATCTCGAATGTGCTCCTGTAGTAGCAATATCGAGAATGAAAGTTCAACAAATATTTTGAATTTTTATTTTGTCTTCCAGTGATTGAGCTAAATAATGAGTTTTTGTTAATAAATCACCAGTTACGTCTTATTAATGATATTGAATTTACACAATTCCCAGAAGTGAACGGTGCATCCTTTCAAAGGAATTAAGGACATAGACGTGGTAGAAAAACTATAGAAGTGTTGGTCCCAAAAGCGACAACACTAAAGATGATAAAAATATATCATATCACCAGAAGTGATCCAACCCAAAGAAGGGTAAAAGCTCTCAGAATAATTCTTCATAGAAAGATTAAGATGTTTGTCATAGATGTGGTATGACTGAACAGTGGTCACGTACCTGTTGTACGGCCAAGCACTTGATAAGCTTTTATATATAAGCTTATTAATATTTCATCATGTTTTGAAATAATGAAATATCGGTACTTGAAGCACGATAGAAATTATTTGGGATAATAAAACCATGTCTAAATTTGATCCTCTTACAAATAAATGTGAACCAGAAGTTCAGAGGATTATTTATCTGCAAAGTGTTGCAAATCAATTACATGACGTATTTACTGACACTAAAAGTGTTGTAAAATCATATATTACTGCTGTTAATACTTAAGCAATAATTGAAATCCCCGAAGGACGAGTTGTTAAAACAGCAATAAATGAGTCTAAGATACGCCTGAAGCGTTGAAGACCTATTGGTGCACAAAAGAAAAAAAAATCGGTGCTCATGAAGAGACCGTATTTTCTGTAGAAAATATAATCCTCCTGAAGAGGAAACCTCCTGAAGAGGTAACTCTTGAAGAGTATAACTCCTGAAGAGTGTAACTCCTGAAGAGGTAACTCCTGAAGAGTATAACTCCTGAAGAGAAAACTCCTGAATAGTACAAACCTCCTGAAGAGGAACCTCCTGTAGAGGTGTTTCATGAAATGTTTTCCCCTGAAGAGGAACAATGAGATCTCAATACATTTCATGAGTATTGAAAAATTTATGGATAGAAATAAAACTGTTGTCAACAACATATATGATAACACTTGACATTCCCAGAAGTAATGAAGAAAGTGAGCCAAAAACCGTCGAAAAATGTCGACGTAGAAATGATTGACCAAAATGGAAAGCAGTTATTGAAACTGAATTAAAATCACTAGCAAAGCGATAGGTATTTGGACCTGTTGTCCAAATAACAAAAGGTGTAATGCCCATAAAATATAAGTGAGTATTTATACGAAAGTGTAATGCGGAATGAAATTGTGCGGTATAATTTGTCGCACAAGATTTCCTGCAGAAGCCCGAGAGCAGTTATGAGGAAACATATTTCCTTGTTATGAGTGCAATCACATTCATATTTTTAATTGATTTGATTATTACAAAAGGATTAGATATGCAATTAATGAATGTGGTCACTGCATATTTATAAGGATTATTAGATTATTACATATATAAAGATATACGATACTTGAAGCATCTAATCCAAGTACATTTAGGAGTATGTACTTTATAAAGTTTCAAAGATCTTTATATGGGATAAAGCAATCCGGACGCATGTGGTATAATTGAATCAATGTGCATCTATTGAAAGAAGGATTTAAGAATAATCTTATATGCCCATGTGTTTTATCAGAATCCGGATTTGTCATTATTACAGTTTACGTTGATGATTTACCTTATTAGAACTCCTGAAGAGATCACAAGGACTGCTATAAATTCAAGGAATGCATTTGAAAAGAAAAGATCTTATTATTCAATTGATAGATGAGTTATAAGAATTTGAGACTTCTAGCCTCATCTCTCAAATGCATTTGCTCTTCATAAAGCAACATATCATCCTTATCTAAAGGATTAGGCAGTCGAAATGAAGAGGCAAGTAAGGATTTTAAATCCTTATTCTCTTACTTTAAGTCTGCAATTTTTTTGTCAGACTCTTCAACGAGTCGTTGAAGTACGGAAACATTCTCGTTAAGCTCGTCAATCTCACGGTTTTTGGATTGTAATCAGTTGGAAAATCCAACAATAGAGGAGGAGTATTGGGTGCCGAGAGTCACCAGCTCATAAACGGCTTCACGATCTGACTTATTAGCCAGATCGTTCGCTTGCTGCAACATGGCACCTGCGAAAGATGCAGGAATAATTTGTAATTGAGGTGAAGGACACCTCATATGTTGATCGTGAGAAATAGTAAAAGGAAATTGATGAGCCATTGAAAATTTGTAGAATAAGAATACAAATACAGGTGAATTATAGATATGAGAAGAAGATTTGATGCGTATTAAGTGAAACTAAAGACGGTTCTTATAGAAATGGAAATAAGAACAAGACAAACCATCATCTCTTCAAATCTCACTTTATAAGATATACTGGATGCATAATTTCAAAAACCAGCGAGATTAATTACAGCTATCCCTATTTTCTTGTAAACGCTGAACCTCTGCCGTTAGCTGCTGTTGTTGACTTTATATCTGAGCTCTCTCTCGTTCTAGCTCTTCTACTCATGTTTTCAGGTCACGAGAATACCAGTCTACAAGTTTCTTCAACTCCTTGTTTTCTTGTCTTAAATCTTTATTTTTTCTATCTTTAGTTGCAAGCGTTTGATGTAACTCAGATATTTGAGTTTTAAGATGATCAACCTCACTCGTTCTCGCCAATAGCCTCTGAGACATGGTTGTAAGAGAGGCAACATATTGAGCACTGAGAGTTCTTGATGCTGCAACAATTTCAGGATCAGATTTACTAGAAAGATATATCTCTACTCTTATCATGGTGTTTACAGCCTCAGGAGAAAATATAAGTGGTTGAAGTATAAAAGGTTCATGGTTTAAATCTGGGGCATTAGAATTTCTATCAGACATAATATTGTTTTGGATGAACAACAACTGAATCTATGAGGAATGCGAGATCTTTTTGCTGGAGTAAATCAATGGTAAAATTGGTTATATTTAAACAACAACTCGAAACCTTCAAATCTCTTCAAGATCTCGTTTGTCCACAATGTCAAGCGGATTTGATTTTCCGCCGAACTGATAATATTAGACCTCAAAGCTTTTATACCTTTTATCATACATGAATGGTTTACAATGTTATTTCCGCCGTATATAAACAAGTTCTCCCTAATAACGCCGAATGAGGGGGAGAAAATTTTAGATGAAAAAATTATTATGTTCTCTCTAATGCATTATTTAGATGGAAATCATGTTTGAATTCGTAATCTATTATATATGCTGAAATAATGTGTGCTTATTACTTGAAATACTAATGCATATTATCAGGGAGAGTTTAAGTATTACTGCAGGTATCATATTTCTATTAAGTCTGTCAACCAGATATTATTTTTCATCTTCAAATCACTCAGAGATTATTGCAATTCATGAAACAAATCGAGAGTATATTTTACTGAGATCAATGACTCAACATATCCAAGAAAAGTGTGATATTTCATAATCAATGAAAGCTCAACAATTTTATACGAAATAATGCTGCTTGTATCATTCAAATCAAATGAGGATATATCAAAGATACGATCAAGTGATAATCTGGCAGATTTATTCACGAAGGCACCACCAACTAAGACATTTAAGAAAATTGTGCAGAATATTAAAATGTGAAGACTTAAAAATCTATCGTCATACACTTTCCAGGGGGAGTAAAAGTCTTGAAGACTTGTACTGATTGTACTCTTTTTCCTTTACTAAGGTTTTGTCCCACTGGGTTTTATTTTGCAAGATTTTAATGAGGCAATCTTAAAGCACTTGTGGATACATAAGAAGACTGTATTCTTTTTTCTTCACTATTGATTTTTTTCCCATTGGTTTTTTCCTTGGCAAGGTTTTAACGAGGCATATTCTTTATGGATGGTCATTCAAGGGGGAGTGTTATGAATTATTAAAGGCGGTCCCCGCCCCCTTAATTATTTTGTGAATGATCCCACCACCATTATTTTAAGTCTTACACAGTAACTTGCATAGTAATTTCAACGCCTATAAATATGGGTTTCAGTTGTTATGAAATTCATAAGAAAATATATAGAAGGAAGAAAGTTTCAGAGAATTTCTTAAGAGTTTTTTTTATATTTCTCTTGCAATAGTAGTAATTTTCTTTTTAGTTTTATAAGATATATGTATTAAATTAGTGACTACATATATATGGAAGTACTCACTAATTTCCATGCATAATCACTAATTTGATTAAAAAAAATACTCATTTCTCTCTTAAGTTTTATCTTCTATATATATATATATATACCAAATATTAAAAAAAAAAAAACTTCATATTTTATTATTCAATTTTTCTACTATTTTTATTACATACAGATCGTCATAATAAAATTATTATATATTATATTCTCTCATATTTTCTATAAGAGAAAACTTTCGCATCCAAAACACAATTCAGAAACTATAACTGTAGTTTTGAGTAAATTATTGCAGTCGACTACAATCGATCTCTATTCGTGATTTTTGTGACCAAATTGATCCAATTGTGATTATAAGAAAAATACTTATTTATAATCAGTTAATATAAATAAAATAATTATTTATAGTCAAAATTAATCATAAATAATCTTTTTATCTCAATTAATTAAATACAAAAATCCATTTTTCTTACCTATAAAAAGTCAAATTCAATTTCTAATTAATTTAAGTTAAATATTCTTAGAAATCAAACCATTTTTTCAAACCATAATTGAAATTACATTACCCAAATCATTGGTCCAGTTCACAACTGCGCAAATACTCAATTATTCACGATTCAAATGTATGAGTTTGAAAATTAATACGAAACTATGCCTTTTTGTTTATTAAAATCATTTTTAAGTATTATATAAGAAAAATACTTTAATTATAAAGATGTTGTATAAAAACTAAATCTACATAATGACGTGATTTGAGTGAAGTTATTTTATGGTAAAATAAATGTTACTGATTATATGAGCTAATGTCAAATTTTAAATTTATTTTGATATATCTATTAGTGTTTATAGCACTTCTCACTACATAATCACGTGTTAGACATATTATATATATATATATACACAATTATATTATAAAAATTTCCAAATTATTATGAAGTTTTATAATAATTAAATTTAGTTTATTTTTATAATTCATCTTAATTTATTTTATATCATCTCATCTAATTATTATAATTTTCTTAAAATTTTTATATAAGATAAAATAAATAATTTAATATTTTTAAATTTTTAAATAAAAATAATATTAAAAATAATATTCTATTTAACTTTTAATTTCAATTTCACTTTAATTTATTAGTTATCTTAACTCATCTCATTATAATAAAAAGATTAAAATAAACTCAAAAAAAAAAAAAAAAACTAGGGCAGGGAATAGTTTTGAAATACTTCAGGGTTCATGTGCATCGCATGTACTAGCAGGTACTCCGAGTCTCCGGAAACATCCATTGTATTTAAATTTCTTATCTCGTTCAAACAAATCGACATTTCAAATAAAATAAAGCAGTGTTTGGAAATTCGAAGCGTAGGATGTCGAGGCTGTCTCCTATCTTGCGAAAAGGTCGGAAAGTTCTTCAAGATTTGGACTTGCTTAAGGTCTTGCAGTCTGAGATCGCACACGAGCACTCCTTCAATCGCTTTCAGGTTCTTTACCTCCTTCTACGATTCTACCCTTCATGCTTCTCCTGTTAGATATTCGATTGGGTCGTTATTGAACTGAATCTCGCTCTATTTGAGCATTAGATGTGTCAAACATAAATGGGATTTATTTGAGTGCAAAAGCGTCGTGTGAATGTGAAAAAAATGGGTTCTTGAAACTTCTAGCCACTTGAAAAACCCTTGTGAGCTCAACTCAACAAACCCTTGCGCCTAATATTATCGGAAGGATAGGGCATCCTGTCCTTTCGTCTCACTCCGTTCCTAGATAGGGAATGAAGCTGATAGAAACAGAAAGCTGTTTTTTTTTTCTTTTTTTGTTAATCGCAATATGTTTCTTATCTTAGAATTTAAAAATATTTGGGATTGTAATGACTTGTGTGCCTAGCCTTGTAAAATTAAGAGGATTAAACCCATCGTAACTCGTATGTGTATTGATATGTAAACAGAATAACCAAAGTGGTTCCTTAGGGAAATTTTTGGTGGAATGGGACTCACCCCAATCCCAAGATGTGGTTTTGCGGAAAACATGCGAGTCAGGGGAAGAGGTTTCTGTATCAGCTTTGCTTGGTCCAGTGACATATGGAGAAGAGAGTGTGTACCCAAGGGAAGTTTTGATGAAAGTATGTTTAAAAAAGCCAGGCTTGAGCTCATTGTTGCAGTTTGATTGTGGAGTTTCTTACAGAGGCAATGATGTGTCTGATTTTGACATCCATAATGCCAACTATATCCCATCATCAACTCGTGTTGACTCTTCCCTCTACAGAGGCCCAATATTCAGGTAAAGTTTTCTAATCATTGTGTGTACTAGTTTGCTTGCTTGGGGTAAAAGACTTTACTTTCTAATCATTGTGTGTACTAGTTTACTTGCTTGGGGTAAAAGACTTTGCTTGCTTATATGTTAACCCTTCAAATCCACATAATCATGTGGGGCATGATCTTTGGTCTAAACAGATAACATAAACAGCAACCACCAGATATAGTTGGTTTGATGTGTCCTATTATCGTTTGAAGAGGAGAGTCCTCTTAGGAGAGTTGCATTTCAGGTTTTGCTTTGAGCTGGTTTCTCCCAAGCAGACTACTAACTAAGATAGTGATGTGTTTTCACATAGTAGCCAAGATCCACCTGTAAGATTGGTTATGAAAAAGTTTATCTATAGATTGATTGGTACTTTTGATTGGACTCTTTTAAATAGAATGCCGTGCATGTTTCCAGGGGGAAGCGTTGAGGGTAAACTCACTAATGATCCATCTGTTTTGCAAAAAAGCATATAAATAATAATAATTTTTTTCTTTATATTTTCTCTGCATTTTCCTCATCCCTTACTTCAAAGATGTGATTTCCTCACCGTGAGTGTTAGCATAACGGGGCTGTATCATGGTTATACTGAACTAGATGAGCTCATATGGGTGTTAATTTAGTCCTTTATTAGGGATTATGCTTGGGGTTAACTTCTATATATATTTCATTGATAAAAGGTGCCACCCAAGTATACTGGATGTATACAAGAGAGTCACCTATTTAGAAGGAGAAAAAGACTCCTCATAGTGAGAATGCTAGTTTCCACTATGTTTCCTGGTTTCCTGAGCGCTCATGTTGGTTTTCTGGGTACTCATCTGAAGAGTTTGCGATCCATGCATTTCCAATATAGTGCTGCACCTTGACAAGATATAAGAATAATGGAAAGGGATGATAATGACAACCTAAAAACTCATCTTTAGATCAAGTTTTTAGCAAAGTTTGGAACATGAATGATGAAGACTGCTGTTGTATCTCTTCTAGTTTAACTGTATAAGTGAGGGTTCTCTATCTCAAGGAAATTCTGATTTATTTATTTATTTATTTATATCAAATCTTACTTATTTTTGTCTTCAAAAATTCAAATGCCTAAGCGCACACGATATTTGTTTGCATCAAATCCAACATGTTGATTTTTAATTTTTCCCCCCTCCTTTTAATGTATGATTATCATCTATGTTATCCTTTTTTTTGTTTTTGTCTATTTGCAGTTCTTTGGACCCTCAATTACAAGATGCTCTCAAGGAGTACTTAGTATCCAAGGGAATTGGAGAAAACCTAACTAACTTTCTCTTGCTTCACCTACATAAAAAGGAGCAAGTCCAATATGTGAACTGGTTACACAAACTCGAATCATCGGTAACAAAAAACAAGTGACAACCAATGGCAGATTTAACCCATACATGCTTATTTACTCATCAATACCCAATCCATCTTGTCATATGAAAATTTGTCATTTATTATTTCATGCAGTTTGGACTTAACCGCATTAACCAGCGGGATATTATTGTAGATTTTTCTCCTAGTTACAGTACCTGAATTGTTATGGTTTTTGCTGTTTTTTCAGCTTGAGCACGGGTGAATTGACTTGGATAATCTGATAAAATAAATCTGATAAATTGGCTGCATTGCTGCAACTTTCAGGGGCAATCCTTTCATGAAATAGAAATATTCCACTTGTTCCAAACTCTGCTCCAGTAGGGTAGGAGTCTTGGAGGTGCAGCATGATGCAAGAAAAAAACGAATACATCAATGCAATGACAAAGGTTTTAAGTTTTAACTGATTCCATCGAACATCATTGAAAAATAACGAGACATTTCAGCTAGGCTAGGCTTATTTCATTCGGGTTGGGTTTTGTACCGTGGGGCTCTGAAATTTTTTTTTTTTAATAATTTTGATATTTTTATTTAGGAAGTTCAAGAAAATTTTGGATTTAGAATTTGGCCTAAATCTCACTTGAAGGCCTTGGAGAGACTGGAATTGGTTCTCCGGTGGTCTTTTCCCTTCCTATAATATCTATCTATTGGGTCATCTTAGGGGCATTCATTTGACAACCTTCAATTAAAACAAAAAACTTTTTTTTTAATTTCTTATATGAAAATGACTTATTTGAATTTTCAGGTTTGAACTTTGAAAATATTAAGATGATTGATTGTCATATTTCACATGTGCATGTTTTATTTGAATATTTTCAAAAGTGATGGATGCTTTTCTTGACTTATGCAAAAAGTAGATGTCTTTGTTTGAAAATTTTGAAAAGTAAAGTGTGCTCCTTTTGTTATATGCAAAAAGTAAAAGATTAGGTTTGAAATGTTTGAAAAGTAAAGTGTACTCCTTTTGTCACATGCAAAAAGTAAAAAGATTAGGTTTGAAATTTTTGAAAAGTGAATGATGATGTCTTTGACATGTAAATCTTTTTAAATTTGAATATGAAGTCTCATATGCCTATAAATAGATCATTTGAGAGCTTCACATTCACAACACCAAGAGCATACAACATTCATTCAAAACTTTCATTCTCTCTTCTCTAAGCATTGAGCCTTAACCCTTGTTCATTTTGAGAGATATAGTTTGCGCTGTATTGTTTCTATCTCACTCATTGAGGAGTGTACTTTGATAGTCTACCCACTATCAACTATTGTATTTGTAAGAGAGTGCGTATAACCCTTGTGTGTGTAGAAGGTGTTTTACACGGGGAATAGTTAAATTACCAAGTGTGAGGTGATTGGAAGTGTAGAGGGTGTTCTACATGAGTTCTTTGGAGCGGTACTGCTCAAAGGTGTCATAGGTTTCTATTTCCACCTAAAGGAGATTGAATGTTGGATTTGGGGATCCTCAAGGGGTAGCTTGAGGTGAAGACGTAGGCAGTGGGGTCGAACCTCGTTAACATACTGAGTTTGCTTCTCTCTTACCCTTACTCTTTATATTTATTGTTGTTTCATATTTTGTTTATATTTTATATTGTACATTTGATTTATAATTGTTATTTTTTTTAAATACAACTCAATTCACCCCCCCTCTTGTGTTAGTCATCTGGGCAACAGAACCGATGAGTATTATTTTTACCGTATGATGTGTTGTTTATTGAGTATTCGACTCATTTTATTTTTGTTTCTATGTTTCCATATTTTTCTTTTGAAAACCATCATAAGTGATGATGATACACAGCTGACAGGACTTGACTGAGAGAGACAATGCAGAGGCCTAGGCAGTATATTAGTTTTATTTTATGATTTTTAATGAATAAAATATTTGTTGTAAACACATATTTTGAAATAAAATCACGTATACCAGAGTCTGAAATAAAATTTTGGAAATAATCAACAGCTACATCATGCACGTCTTCCGAAGATGATAAAATCGAACCATCTTCTAGAGTCATGGCCAAAATCTCCTTATTCCTTCTCTTAGCCATTGTTCAAAAAAATGCAGATGAAGCCTCTCTTTTAGAAATTCACAGTTATTTAGAGAATTGGGCTAGTCGTTGTTCTTCTTTGTCCATCCACACTAATAGTTCCACATTAGAGGCCACAAGATCCTCTATGTCCATCAAATAGTTCTCCTATAACAATCTTTCCAAGCCTTCAATTTTGTTTTCAAGCTCGACAATGTGTACTTCAATTCGCCCAAACACTTTTTTATTCTAGTCTCTTAATGCACTTTTTAATCTTTTAAGCTTGATCATGAGTTTGAATAAGCTTGCAACATGCACCTCCTCACCGAACCAAGCCTCCTTCACAGTTCACACAATAAAAAAATAAATCATGAGAAACCCACATTTGCTAAAACTTGAAAGTTGGGAAACCATATGGCTGCCTACTCCTCTCCAATGTGATCACCATGGGTGAGTGATAATATGATGTTTTGGGAAGTTAATTAGTCACCGCATCAGGGAAATCGTTTAACATTCTCACATTAAAAAATACTTGATCAAGCCTCGCCCATTGCTTGGATAAATATGTGTGCCTATTGCACCAAAATAAGGTTTGACCCAAAGTGTGCATTTTCAGTAAACCTCCCACATCCACCCAAATATTAAATTTCTCCACTGCTAATGATGGTCTTGGACGGCCACCTCGTCTCTCCCGTTCATTTAAAATGATGTTAAAGTCCCCAACCACCAGCCAAGGTAATTGAGCATGATTTATGTCCACCAAAGAGTTCCATAACTTGCGACGGTCCATATAATAACACTTCGCACAGACAAAAGATATTATCATATCTCTAGAATTATATAACACTTTAAAGGAAATATATTGATCCCTTATAGAATGAACAGAAAGATCAATATCTTGCTTCCAAAATACCCATAACTTACGTCTAACAGATGCATTAGAACACATTCTGCATAACCCAGTTTATTCTTCCATAACAGCAACCGAGAATGATCCAACCTAGGCTCAGAAATAGCAATAATTTTCGGCTTATGCTTTTTTATCACAAATTTAATCTTTTCCTTAAGGTCCCTAAACCTCTAGTATTTCAATATAAAAGTGTCATCATTATAAAGTAAATTTAGAAGGCTTGCTCATAGTCCTTTTGGAACCCCTTACCTTATAATTCTTTTTCTTGCCATCCATTTCTTTGAAGATATCAAAATCTGAAAAAACCACTTTTTCTTTGCCAAGTGCTCCAATTTATCATCAGATCCAGATTCAGAACATTTCTCCTTCACCATAACATCTGTATGTTTCTCATAAATACGATCATGGCCTATTGCTTCATTTTTCTTGTCAAAATCCCCTGCAACTTAGCCCCATTGACTTCATTTTGTACTAGTCCAATTACCACCGGACTGTGGAAAGTGATCACATTACTCTCAAATTGTTGAGGCGTAACTTTTCCTTTCTCCAAACATATTAACAAGCTGCGTGAGGGAATGAGGAGATGCTTGGAGGTTGAGGAAGGTTGTGGGTGGTCCAACGTGGAGGTGGGGCTAGATCACAGCAGCACTATGGCCGTACAAGAGGGAGAAACCCATTTTGGATTTGTGAATTGTGATTGAGGGTTGCCAGTGTGAGGGGAAGTTGATACGGTGGTCGGTGAGGCTGTAAGTGGTAGGGGCTAAGCTGGAGGAAACTGAATGGGGGAGGGGGTTTTTCGTGGCTAAGGGTCTGAAGGGGAGATTTCGTGCTGGAGGGGAAAATGGGAGAGAGATAGAGAGGGAAAATGGGATGGGGCCTAGGGTTTCTTCTTTAGGATATTTATAAGCCTTACAACTTGGGTCTTCAAAATGATCTAATAGTGGGCTTTAAAAATTGATTTTAAAATGTGTAAATGCTAACTTAACTAAAAGCATTGAGAGGAATTTAGAAAGAATATAATTTAACTTAACTTTAGCTAATAAAATATAATATTTAATCTTAACTAAATGATGAATTTTTGCTATTTACTTTTAAGAAGATAAAGCTATCTAATTAAATTAGAATTTTCAACATAACTTAATCCAATAATATTTTGAATAACTAAAATTGCTTAGATAAAAATGATTTTCTACAATTATAATATTTTTGGAGCTCTTAAAAAATATTACAATTTCCATTCTTAAAATCAAGTTTAGTTCAATAACAATGGAAATATCCCTTATAAATATTTTCATGACATTTAAAATATACGAGGGCTTTAATGCACTGGGCATACTTTAAAAATCAATGGCTATCTTTAAAAACACGCCTTTGAAGTGTGACACGCAAAACGAGACTCATGACCATTAGAGAGAAGAACGAGAGGGCTAGGACATACTCCCCTTTCTATAATAAATTTCGTCTTTGAAATTTGCTCACCATTTTAAATAATTAATGCGCCACGCACGAGCCTCTATCTCAAAGTCCCACCAGGACTTAGCCATACAATTCCTTGAGTCACATGCATAATGAAAAAAAATAAAATTTATAAAAAATATACCAAACCACCGGAAAACAAAATAAATAAAATAAAATAGAAATTAATCTATATGTGCCAAAAAAATTTAAAACTTTTTCAAACAATTGAGATACTGCACATGCCTAAATTATAGCACTTGTCCAAATATTGTATCACTCATACTGCCAACAATAAAATCTGCACCCTCTTATTTGTAACAATCATAATGGTTGTTCATGCCTCATTAGTTTATCAACAGTACCAAAGTTCACATGAATATATGAGTGAGAATACTTATTGACTGAGTTTTCATTCTCTTCTCCTTATAAAGAAACTGCCTAATCTGATGCAGGGCCTTTGTATTTGCTTATATAAAAAGTACAATTTGACATTTTACAGCTAAGATGATAATAAGATAAAGCTATATATGGAAAGAAAAACCATACATGGAAGTAAAACCAGCTGGTGTTAACAGCTATTACAGAATATGCAGGAATCTCATAGAGGAGGACATCTCGGCAATAACAGTGATGATAATCAATAATCTTTACATTCCCCCTCACACACCAGGGATATGAGTAAATAAATTTTACCACTTGCAAGTTGCTCTCGGATAAAATTAACATTTATCTCTATGTGTTTCGTATGGTGGTGGAAAAGTGGATTTGTAGCTATATTGATAGCACTGAGATTCTCACAATACAAGGTGAGTGTAGAGTAGCTGAGATTCGAAATGAGGTGCATGAACCACATCAATTCAGTTGTTGTGGTGGTTAGAGCTTGATATTCTACTTTGATAGTTTTTTTTTTTGAAAGGAAACCTCCATACTGTATTCATTCATCAACAAAGTTACAAAGTTTTTCAAACTTTACAATTTCCTGGATCTCTTCAGGATATATCTCCATCCAAACTTCCTCATCATTCACAAGTAAAGCCACTTTTGCTTAACTATGTGCAACACAATTACCGGTTCTATTAACATGTACAATTTGCCACTGTCCTCTACTTTTTAAAGCTGATCTCAAATCTTCTATCATCTGCCCGTACCAACTCCATCACTCCTCATCACTGTTAACATCTTTAACCACTGTCAGTGCATCTCCCTCTAAAATCACTTCATTGAAATTCAATTCTACACATAGCTTCATGGCCGTCCAAAGAGCATAAATTTCAGCAATGATCGGATCTGTCACATTCATTCTTAGATATTAGAGAGAAACCAGGACATCTCCATTACAATCCCGAGCCATAACCCCAATTCCTCCTCTACTTTCATTAGTCTTTAAAGCTGCATCCTAATTTACTTTAATCACATTCCCCTTAGGTGCTTTCCAATGAACTGCTTTTTGGTTTTGAACTACAGTCATCTGACTATCTTCCTTCTTTAGTTGAGCTTGCTGATACTCATTTAAACTAGCAACAGCCTGATTAAAACATCAGTAGGTCCTTCAAACCTATTATTAAAATCAGACCATTCCTTCTTAGCCACAATCCTCTCATCACCACAACCACAATCTCCAATTGCTCTTGCCCCATCTTTAAAGACCAATCAGCCCATAACCCAAACAGATCTCTTTCATTGCTATACCATTTCTGAATAGGACTTTCATCACAAGCCCATACATCACTAGCCCTAACACAGCTCCACAAAGCATGACAAATTGTTTCATCATTGTTTAAACATACTGGACACATTGATTCTTCCAACACCTTCTTCATCTTCAAGTTAACTTTTGTTGGAAGATAGTTATTGATAGCATTCCAAACAAAAACTTTGACAACCCCAGATATTCGCCTCCTCCAAACTTCATCTGCTCTCACCGAGCACTCCTTACTCTCTCTCCTCTTCCTATTCACCTCCATATGATACGCACTCCTTACACTAAATATTCCATTATTTAAATATACTCATATCTGCCTATTAGGAAGACCAGATAAGCTAACTGGGCTCTTACATATAATTTCTGCCTCTTCATCATCAAAAACTTCTTTGACAAGATCCACATTCCATCCTCTACTCTCTTCAATTATCAGCTCCTCCACTTTTGCCTCAGCCTGCAGCACTTTAATAGGTGATTGGATCATAAAAGTGATAGCCTTTGGAACCCATCTATCCTCCCAAATTTTTATTTGTTTCCATCACCCACTCTCCAAATCAATCCCCTTTTTAATAGCTCCCGAGCCCCCCACAAACTCCTCCAAATAATCGAGGGTTTAAAACAAAAAGAAGCCTTTAAAATATCAGAATGTCTGAAGTATTTCTCCTTTAAAATCATAGCATCCATTGATTGAGGATTCATATAAACCCTCCAACATTTTTTTGCAACGAGAGCTTCATTAAGGCTTCCAACTCCCTAAAACCCAAACCTCCATCAGCCTTTGACAGCCCCATTTTGCTCCAACTTTTCCACTAAATTCTATTATCCCTTTGCTGAAATCCCTGCCAAAACTTAGCCATTTGGGATGCCAACTCTCTACAAAGCTTCTTTGGCAACTTGAAAACACTCATACAGTAGGTAGGTATAGCTTGGATAACAGCCTTTATAAGAACTTCTTTTCCGGAGAGAGACAAAAACTGATTCTTCCAACTGTCAAGCTTACTGCACACCCGATCCTTGATACAACTGAAAGCTTGATTGTGACGACCCGAGATTTTCTTTTCGTATTATTAAATTGAATAATTATTTTGATCAAGTGGTTAATTAATTAATTAAATTAATTATATTGAGAGGTGAGGAAGAAGGGCATGGGCTTAAGATTAGAGCCTTGAAAGTTAGAATGACTTATTGGGCCTAGGAAGGAGTAGCAAGCCCACAAGCCCATGAGATTGACCCATGACCCACCAAGCCCACACATGGGACACTTGTCACCCATAGAGAAACCCTAGTGAGTCAACTAAGGCTAGTAGGTGAAAATGGAAAATTACTATTAGGTGGGAGTTGACTAGTGGGTGGATGGTAGGGTTGAGTGTAAGATCTTGTGATAGGATTTTCCCATCATTGGGATATCTTTGAAAAAATACTAAGATAATGTCTATTTTATTCTATCTAGTACATGCCATGTTTAGAGGAATGACACTTGTGGATTGGAATAGGAAGTGGAAGAGAAGAAAAGAGAGGGCATTCAGTTAGCTTGTAGCTGAAACCCCTTAGAGGTTTTTTCTCTGCAATCTTTTCCAATCTAAGCCAATGATCACACATAGGATCATGTAAGAAAGAAGTGACAAGGTGATTGACAAGTGAGGAGAGGTGTCATGAGGAAGAGGAAAGGAAAAAGAAGAAGGAAAGCTAGAAGGGATCCGGATGAGGTGTCGTGTGCATCCTTTGAGGTTTTCTAGAAGAACAAGTAATTCTAGTAGAAGGGACATCTTTGACGTGTGTGAGAAGTTGAAGTACAAGGTGTAAGGTGTGTAAGAGATATGGTGGTGTAAGGAAATGATTGGGGATTGCTTGTAATGGAAGGAAACTAGGAATGGAAGAGAGAGAGTTTCGGATGACACCTAAACCCAAGGCTGGTCAGACCATGCATGCTCTCTTTCCCAAAGGCATGGCCTTAGAATCTTGTGGATTGATATGAGAGTGGTTAGATGAGTATGTCATAGGATTGAAATGACAAGAAAATGAGGCAAGAGGGGAAGGATGTTTCGGTGGAGACCTTGGGGTGGCAAGGAACCCGGATTCTCACTTCCTCCCATTTTTCATCATTTGCTTTCTTTTCCCATGCAACCACCCATGTCTAGTCTTATGTCTTTCAAATCAAGTTATGGTGGAATGTCCTTGAGCCCTAGGAAAAGGAGCATGGCCGAATACCCTTGAGAGGGCTCACATCTCACTTGGCTAACTCACAATCCCACAATCCCACAAGCTCTCTTTCTCTTTACCTCTCAGCCAACTCCACTTCTCCCCCAACTGTCTTTTGTTTTGCTTTCTTTTGAAGAAGTAAGTGCATTCCTATCCTACCTTGAGCAATTTTAGTATACTCTTGGATGAATTTGGGTGTTTTTGTTTGAATCTTTGTGTATGTATGTTAAAATGAAACCCTTTAGAGAGAAAATTTGCCATGCTTAGTTAAGTAGAAATCCATGCTTAAGTTATGATATTTTTCAAATTAAGGATCTAAATGATATGTAGTTTTAGTTAGTACATATGAGGTGGAATGAAGGAAATGCATGCATGATTGTAGGTTTACTAGTATGATGTTGGATGATGCTTCTAGTGTTGGTTATTTAGTGGTAAAAATCCATGTTTAAGTTTAAATATCTTGTTAAGAGTAAATATTATTTCGTGTGGTGAATTTGAATATTTGATATAAAGGGAGAATATGGTGTGATCAACATGATGAGTGAAGATGAAAATATGCTTGTTAGATTTTAACTTGGAGATGAAATGTTGGATTTGTGCATGTATGTATTTCGGACTCAAGGTTCTCTTTTGGGTTGAATTATTGATTTAATTATTGTGCTATGTTATGATGATATACTTAAATATTTGGAGACATTAGATGCATATGAATAAAATAGTTGCGCTAGCATGATTGGTAGTTTTCACCTAAACCATTGGGTGAGTATCTTTGCAAAAAAAAAAGAGATAAGAAGTGAATAAAATATTAACTTAAGGACATAGGGTTTCGGCAAAGCGATGTTTTTAGAGTTAGAAACTTTTATTTAAGTGGTTGAAGTTAAATTGGAATGCTTGGAGAAGAATAGGAGACAAAAAGTTAGGAATTTACTAAGGAAGGGTCTTGGCCCAACCCTAGTGGGAAGGGGCCAAGCACCCCTAAGTGTATAAGAGGCCAATTAAGTGTTTTTGGGTAGGAAAGGAGTAAAATTGTGAGGTGCGAAACTTGTGAAAAAGCTTGACGTAGAATAAGCGTTATGTTCGTCGCACACTTTATATGTTCCGTGACATGAGTCTCACGGCTCATGCATACAGCACGAAAATCATGTTTTAAATATGTTTTTAAAAGAAAATAAATTAATTAAAGTTTTATAAGAATCCCAAAGGCTAAGACGGAGTAGTGCCCCAATGAAACTCCCAGTTTTCTCAGGAGTGACTAAAGTCGAGTGAAAGCCCCTAGGTCGACAAAGAACCGTCGGCAGATCATGTATGACTCCAAAAGGTGTTCGGAGCATGGTCGCACCTAAAGCTAGTGGGTGCATACAGGACGGTGTTGGCTTCGGCCTGATCGATATAGAAAAGTTTGTAGCCGCTCGGTGAGTAATCAATCGCCGAGTGATGAAAAGTGCGGAAGGGCGCAAAATGTAGCTACTTAGGTTTGATACGATCGCCGAGTGCTATAGTAACTAGCAGAAACATACGGTGCGTAGGGAAACTGTGAGGTGTCCAATAGAGGTCATGACAAAAGATAGGCCTTTGGGCCATATATGATATGATAAGTGGCGCCTAAGATAAGAAAAATGAAAAACATTTGCGAAAAGATGAATTTTGAAAGAAAACTCTAATGTTTTGTTTTTCTGAGATTATAAGCAAGCATACGAAGAGAATAAGAAAAGAAAAAAGGAATTGAAAAGACACGGCATGAGTATGAGCATGTGCATATCATAAAGTCATGAGTCTCATAATGCATAAAATATGACTAACTGTTTACTATTTATTTATCAGTATGCTTAAAATGCTTTTGTTATGATATAAATGTACTTACTGAGATTTCTCTCAAAATCTCACCCCTGTTTATCTCTCCACTATCTCCTAGTTGTAGGTAATGACGACTTTGAAAAGTATGACCCCAGGGACGGTGTCTCGGACCCCCACGGGCCCTACTGAATCCGTCACCTCCGAGCTAGTGACTCTCGACTACTTGAGCCGATGGGCGGCGAAGTCACTACCCCTAGCTGCTTATGTTTTTGGTAACATACGCCCTATCGGGTGTTGTTTAGTTCTCGGCATAGATGATTCCCTCCATATAGGTCGCCTTTATAAGTCATCTTTCGGGATGAGTTGTGAGGTGAGACCGACTTTAGATTTGGACCGTCTCTGTTATGGCCCAAATTTCAAGGAGATCAAGAAGGAACCGATGGTTTAGGAACAATATGCAGAGCAAAATATTCTTAAATTTTTTTTTTTATATGCAGAACAAAACATATTTTTGTTTCTAAACATAACAGAGCGACAATTTTTAATTCATATAAAATACAGAGTACTTTGGCATAACAAAACTGAGCATCATCATCATATCAAAACAGAGCATCTTACAGAGCAGAGACCATGTTTAACCCCCGTGGTAGGGTTGTGCTAATCCCGGTGGCCAAACCAGGCAGAGACAGAGGTGAAAACTTTCCCTTATTCGTTCTCGGAGCCTCGAGTGTGCACACAGGAAAGTCCACAATAAACCACTTTGTTTCCAAAATGGGTGCACTCAGAAACAGAGAAGTTGGTACCAACCCAAACAGAGCAGAGACAGAGCAGAGCAGAGCAAAGCATAAATAGAGTCAGATACAAACTAGTATACCATGCCAAAGGTTTTCAGAGTCACACTAAAATAACATATAGTTCTAGAATATTTTCAGAATCCTTATTATGTAAATAAAATAGAGTCAAAGTATCTCTATAAAATCAATGCACAATTTTTCAGATAATCAATATCGCTCTTTTTCGTATTTTCAGAAACACATGACAAAAACTAAGCTCATGTCTACACAATGCATGATAGAAATATTTTTCTTTCTTCCATATAAGTTTCATGAGTAATGCAAATAACTGACTGAGGTTGGTTTTTTCTCAAGTTCTCATTTCATAACAAAACATGCACAATTTTTCAGAAAATCAACCTCAGACTACATTTGGTATAAAACCAAGCATATGAACCCCGCTTACCTGAACTTCTTAGTCTTTCAAGAATTTCTTCAATCATGCCGAACAAACATGAATCATCACCTATAAAAAAATAGTCATGCACATCCGTAAATTCTCAAATTACCCACGTAATTTGATATTTAAACCTAAAGTACTAAAATTATCAAATTCCTCCAAAACCTAGAATTTTCATAGTCCTAAAATTACAACCCTTCACAAGACTATCAAGATCCACTTGATACGTTTAACCAAACTTTCAACTCAAACACTGGTCTCCTTAAGAAATTAAAAATCCAACTCTCTCAAATAATGCAACACCCACGTTCCGATCCGAAAGAATTTAAATTATGAACCCAAGATAAGTTAGAGCCCAACTGAACCCAAAAACATTTAATTCTTGAATGAGTTAACAAAATACATATAAAAATAAAAAGGGACCCAAGAGAATACAAGCCCATGAAACCAAAAATAAGATCAACCCACTGAAAAACATAACTATAAATACCTTGCTCTAAAGCTGAGGGTAAAAGGAGTAAATCTTGCAAAACATACATCCCGTTAACTACGAATGAGGCTTACGTGAAATATAACACAAAACAAAACAAAACTTTTCACTTGCAGGGATAAAACACGAAAGACTGGGAGAGAGACGGAGTGATGAGAGAGAAACCGAGTAAGATCATGCAAAATCTTAAAGATAGCTAAACATAACTCAAATTAAAATAATATATTAACTTCACGATACAATAAAATAAAGCACGTATATAAATTACCAACATAGTTTATGTAAGAAGTAACAAACCCAATATTAAACATTAAGTCTATATGCAAAACATTCCATTTAGAACTACCGACAGATTCTAAAATACAAACGCCCAACTATACTTACAAATTTACACTTAGTAAAATAATTATATCAAATTCAAATAGAGGAGGAAACTTATTTAATAAAAATATAAATATATCGATTTTTAAAGCATTCAAAAACATAAAAAAAAATCTCATTATTTATTTCATGTAAATTCTACATATATATATATATATATATATATATTGAAAAGATAAAACCCATACGAAGATAAACAAGAAAGTGCTTGTGCAAGTTTAATCTTGGAAAGAAAAAATAGTTTTCAGAAGTTAAAGCATGAATCATGCGAGGGAAGATAAGCTCACCGTGAGGGAAGGAGATGCACGACAGGGCAGTGCTGGGTAGCGATCGAGGTGGTCGATGTGGTGGCCCCAACTCATGCAACGAGGGGCTGTGAAGTGTGGTGCTGGACGTCATCTGGGCAACGTCCTCATTCTTCGGCATCGTCTGTTGTTGCTAGCGATGGCGTCGTGGCGTCAACTGTGACAAAAAGTGGCCCAGTTTGGCCTTGGTGTGCGATGGTAGGGAGCGGCCAGATTATCTATTGCAGTGAAGAAAACTTGGCAGTTGGTGATGCAAAACGATTGCGCATGGCATCACGAGATTGGGTAAGCTTGTTTGGGGCGAAGAAAACGCATGGCTGGATGGCTCACGGCAGGGAAAATAATTCCCCTGTTTTGGGGTTGCAAAACAGAGCAGTGCCCATTCTCGTTTTCTTGCGGTTTCGGCCACCTTGGGTGGTGTTGCGGGGCTGTTATGCGGTGTCTAGGCAGTTTTGATGACTGAGGATATGAAAAGAGGGCAGTGAAAGCTTTTGGGTTGGCTCACGGTGGTGTTTCCCTCATGTGTGGGTGCGTGACTGCGGTGGTGGCTTACCAAGAGGCATTGGTGGCTGGGGTGACGCAAGGTGCTCGGAGGCACCATCTGTGAATGAGGCGACGACGAGGTGGAGGCTGACGGCGGGGGCTCTTGGTAGTTTTTTTTTTTTTTTTTTTTTGCTGCATTGAAAATTCGAATGTTTACATAAATATAAATATAGCTACAGGAACCCTAATTAAAAGAGAGGGAGAGATGTGCATATGGGGTCTGCGACAGTGAAGTTTTTCTCAAGTGCATGGCAGAAAATGTAGACATGAATATTTATAGGAATCCAAAAACCCTAGAGCTGAAAATGCGGAGTACGTTGTGGCCGTGGGTTTAGGAACGTAAATGATGGAAAGTTTAGGTGTGCGTGACGGCTATGATCTGGGAAGTTAAATTTGAAATGAATTTTCACCCTATAAATCAGTCTGATGGTTGAAAACTCTAGGAGAAAAATAAGGGATAACATCGAATGTTTATGGGGAGGAACATGCATATCAGTCCCTAACGGCAGAGATACGCGCGTATGCATGTGAGTGAGAATTGAGTCGTGTATCTATGGTAAAAGGAAAGAAGATAGCTAGCATGTTTAAAATAAAAACAAAAACATATAAAGAAATAAATCATGAGTTGGAAACACTAAATTAAATTAGATTTCGGTTTAACATAAAATAAAATAATATAACTTACCAATAAAAAGATTTATAACAAAACTATCAAACTTAAAAAGAAAAACATAGATCTTCAGAGCAAAAGTTTTAGGCCTATAATTTATTTAAAAACAAATAAAATAAAATCTTGAAAATAAAGTGACATTGGAACCGGGTGTTACAAGACTGCAATACCAAGAGCTTGAGTAAGCACATTAAACATTGATTTGTCACACTTCAGCACATCTACAAAAATGGCCGAGGTCACAGTTGGATTTTTGGCGGTTTGGGCTCAGGGACTTTTATGAGCTCGGGCTAGCATTGTTAATGTTTTTCTACTTAGTTTAGTGTATTTCATATATGGGCTAGGTTGGTTAGCTAAAGCCCAGTTGCTTATATTTTTTTGTGTATTTGCTCAGTTGGTTTAAGCCCGTGGCCTGCATTTAGCTTTCTATAGGGTCACAAAGTAGTATATATACTTCTGACGTTGGAGAGTGTCAGGCAATCTGGATTATTATAGAACTTTCTTTATCTTTTTTCTCATTTTCCTGGAGGAATTCTCTCGAAGAGGGCAAATCAGTATTATCTTTTTCATTTTCTGAGTTGTGTTACATTGACGTACACTATTGCATGGCACATTGAACTAACTACCAAGAGGTTGCATTGTTCTATACTTACGCATCTTCAGCTGATGCATTTGCTGCTTTGGTATCTGCAGCGCTAACAAGCGGGTAGAACTCTTTGCTTCCCAAGACTGTAGATGATAAGCTCTCTCCCTACGAATCACAGTTAATTAATAAAGTTAAAAAAAAAAAATACCTAAGAGATAAGAGTAAATCAATACAACAAAAGGCCACACTTAGTTAGAAAGTTAGATAGAACGAAATAACATGGCAAAAAAGACGGCTTCTTCCTCTCCCATTATCCTCCATTTTTTGCCTGGAAATAGTTAATCCTTAAAGGATCAGACTCGGTTCGAACTCAATATGAAGATATATAAACTCAAAAACAAACAGAATGAAGATAAGGGACTAGACTCAACTCAAACTCAAACTCAAGATGATGATAAATTCAAAAGACAAAACAGATTAAGGATAAGGATAAGAAGCAGAAAACTGAAGATATATAGTGCAGAGCTGAAATCAGAAAGCAATTCAAACTCAAACTAATCTCATGTATACTTGGATATAGTCAACGACAGAATCACTGTAACAAACTCTGATGTATAATCATTATAAATATATCTGGAACTCCTCAAAATATTCATTGAGGAAATCTATTCCAAAACATACAGTTTATTAAGATTCCTTATCCTAACATCTTAATTAAACATAAATATAGCTCGTTTCTTGCCTTGGTGAAAATCCATATGATATGAAGATTTTGAAGACTGCACCCGCACGAATATCATTTGATAATGTCGTAATGCTATCTCAATAGGACTGAAAAACTAACCTCCAAGCGCATGCTGTTGCCAAGGATAACATTACTGCGGAATTGCCTGTCCATGGTGCTGGCTCCCACTGTTATCTGCCAGGGTGCAACATTGGAGACAGTCCCATCTTTAGGCCCGGAATTTCCAGCGGAGCAAACCACCACAATACCATGCTTAACAGCATGGAAGGAGCCAATTGCTACGCTGTCATTAAAGAAGGGCGAGGGCTCCCCTCCCAGTGATACGGACAGAACATCAACGCCATCATGGATGGCCATATCGAAGGCTGCTACTATGTCTGCATCAAAGCATCCATTTCCATCCACCGGAGGCCAGCATACCTTGTAAGCTGCCACCCGAGCTTTTGGTGATCCGCCCTTTGCTGTTCCTTTGCCGAAGCCGTAGATACTAGCCCCGGCTACGAAATTGCCACCAGCTGTTGATAAAGTATGAGACCCATGACCATCATTATCGCGTGGTGTGTCAAAGGAGGAGTTTAGTAAACCAGCAACTGCAGCATAGCCTTTGTTGAAGTACCTTGCTCCAATTAGCTTTCTTCGTGGCACCGATTTGGCACAATGAACAGCCAATATTGATTGATTAGTGAAAAAAAATTGTCCAAATTTATTAAAGGAAAACTTCACAGACCACGGGGGACTGCAGTCTGCAAGTAATAAGCGTTTATATGACCAAGGGTGAAGGGCTTATTTTTTCTAGTCCTTTTCTGCGTAACCGTTTGCTGATGGACGATAGGAATTTATCATCTTAAAACTTCGGCAAATTATCACTCCTCTTTATTGTTTGTTGGTGTTAGTTATCTAATCGGTGAGTACCATATGTCATATGGTAGGAAAAAAAATAATGGGATCAATTATACTATGTAATATTATTCTTGTATATTATATTGAATGAATGATATTGTAAATTAAAACAAGAGTTTCTTCTAGTAATATTTAATGTGATTGTAAATGGTTTTTGAGATAGGAAAAAACCACCTATCTTTTCGAGAAAAGTACAATTCCACATCTGTGACCCCACTATCAAATATTCAATCGGTTTCATTCAGTCAACATTGCTGAAAAGACCCTCCAATTTTGAGTAACGATTGGCCAGTTTTTCGATGAGAGAAACGGAGAAAGAAATATTGCCGTTCTACAAATTATTCAATTAACAAAAGGTAGATAGGTAGTAGCTATTACCTGTTGCAATGAAAACCAGCATCTGTTTCATTTTGGCAGATTCCTTTCCACTTCAATGGAATTGGTCCCAACCCCTCATCACTAAAGCTTTTAGATTTAGGCCAGACGCCTAGCATTATCCCATGGAACAAAAGTGAGGCTAAAGCAAGTCCAAAAGTCGGCTAAAGAAAATGTATTTAAAAGTTATTTTCATTTCAATGTTATCTGGAATCTAGATTGTCAAAAGCCTGGCAGAGTTTGTTCTTACCGAAATCTGAACTATCCAATTTTCTTGAGCATTTCCTAAGTGACAAGTTATACGAGGGTATAGCATTATAACATGTTCCAATTGGTTTCTAGGTTGCATCATCTAGTCCTGGCAACAAACCCCTCTCCAAAAACCATCCGCAAGCAAATTTTCCTTTGTTGCTAACAATGTATATCTACTAGTTGTGAATGATGGCACTAAAAGCAAAAAGACAAGTCAAATAACGTCTAGGCTGATGAAACCTTTCCAATGGTGATCCAATCCAATGTTAAATCACTATTTGTCTCTAAAATATTAGCTAATGGAAACGCGACCAATTAAAGAGTCTAGAAGCCCCAAACATTGAATATTTTTCATGCGTGAACATGGCGGCCTAGTTATTGTAACGCCCCGTACTCATAGGGGGTCACGAAACTCAACCTGTTTGGTATAATCCATCCTCAACTATAAATAATAGGTCTCCGACCATGTTCAAATAAAAATATTTTTCACATCCCAATCCATATAACAAAGTTCACCAAGTTATAAATAAAAGAATAAGAATAAATCATAAATGAGAGGGTTCACATTCTCCCAATAAGTTAAACAATAAAGAATAACTAACATTCTAGAATCCAATGAACTAAAAATCCAACATCTAAAATAAATATTAATCGTTTTCCCCCATCTAACCTGAGGCTCTAACTGCTTAAACTTGGTCAGAACTCTACTCTTGGTCCTCTGATGGAACATCCAAATCATCTGAAAAATATATGAGATAAGGGGGTGAGTTTTTCCACAACTCAGTAAACGAAAAACTTATACAAGCGTGTAAACATGAGCATTTACCAAGTAATAAAGTACGGAACAAAACATGATTATGCATAAAAGAAATAAATGATTTTCAAAACAATTAAATCATAAAGTACTTTGGCATAACAAAACTGAGTATTATCACTATATCAAATGGAGCATCTCACAAAGCAAAGACCATGTTTAACCCCCGTGGTAGGGTTGTGCAAATCCCGGTGGCCAAACCAGGCAGAGACAGAGGTGAAACTTTCCCTTATTCGTTCTCGGAGCCCCGAGTGTGCACATAGAAAAGCCCACAATAAACCACTTTGTTTCCAAAGTGGTTGCACTCAGAGATAGGAAATTGGTACCAATCCAAACAGAGCAAATACAGAGTAGAGCAGAGCCAAGCAGAGGTAGAGTCAAATACCAACCAGAATACTATGCCAAAGGTTTTTCAGAGTTATTAAAGACACATAGTTCCAAACTATTTTCAGAATAAATCTTATATAAATAAAATAAAGTCAACACAATCAACATATAATTTTTCGCAGATAGACAAAGACACTCTCTTTCACATTTCAGAAAATAATATGACAAAAAGCAAGCTCATGTCTACACAATGCATGCCTGAAATATTTTTTCCTTCTTTTATATGAGCTTCATGAATAATGCAAACAATCGACTGAGGTTGGTTTTTCTCAAGTGTTCATTTCAAAACTAACAAAAGCACCAATTCTCAAAAGTCAACCTCAGTCCTTTTTTTTTTTGGTATAAAACCAAGCATACGAACCCCGCTTACCTGAATCCTGTAGCGAAAAATCAAAATTTTGAGTCTGACCGCAAAGAGTTTCGTCACCTATACATGAAAATAATTTCCTTTATGTTAATGACCACCCCAAAGGCCTAAATATAAAAAATTATAAGTTAACTACAATGCCTACCTAAATTCATAAATTTCTAGCATATCAAGCCCAAGCAACCAGCCACTACAAATCTGGACAGTCCCCAAAGATGCACAAAAACCCAATATTTTTAATCATTTTAAAAACTCTAAGGTGCACTGAAATTTCTCCTTAAATCCACACAACCAATGGCTATTTATCTTCTTAATCAAAACACAACCAAGAACATGAAATTCCATAATCCACTCTAACCAGCAAACCAGCGCACTCCATACATAAACAATCATTTCAGCCCACTACCAAAACATCTCAAGCGTCTCTCTGATAAAGCCAACCCAACAAATATAGTATCCTAATATGTTCAACATAACCAAAACCCAACCATTTTATATCACACAAAAATGCTCCAAACAAACCATCGACAGCCCAAAACAGTAAAAGAAAATTAAACAACAAACCCTTAAACACCCACCAAAAATCACTTCGAAACTAGATTCGAAAATTAGAGACAAATTACATAAAATTTTATGGAGAGAAATCTATTCATAGTATCCTTAATTTCTTACCCGAACAGCACCTATTGTGTGAAATTTAGGCAACAAACCGCACGGAAAAATAGAGGCCACGAAGCCCGATTTTCGCCTCTCCTATGCTCTGCTTCACCCATTGGAAAAACCCACAAAAATAACAGTGATTAGAAGTACCAAAACCGAAACCCATGGATAGAAGGATTTCGAGAAAAATAATGGGATGAAAAGAGAACTAACCGGTGCTCTGTAGATGGGCGAGTCGGAGGGAGAACGACGGAGAATGAGACCGAAATAGAAGAATATCTGCCGAAGGGAGGAAGAGAGAGATAAATAATCCGTTGAGTTTTTTTATGAGCTCGGTAACAGCCGAGAACGTGGGGGAGTGGGCGTGAGAAAGAGGCAACGAAGGCAGAGGAGAAAACCGTCGCCCAGGGGAAAGAGAAGGAAAAGAGAAGAAAGAAAAGAAAGAAGGAAGGAAGGAAAGAAAGGGACGGAAGGTTAATTACCTGGGGAGAGAAACGGCGTCGTTTCTGGGGGGTTGGGCCGGGTCTCGTTAAATCGGCTTGGGCCTGGCTGCGGGCCTTACAATTATGACATTTGCTAGGACCAAGGTTTGCTCTATTTAAGTGCCCCAACCATATTTATAAAAATTGAAAATGAAATATTATATTATTACTTCAGATCTCATCAATTTCTAAACCATGTTATGGTGACATAGAACATCTTGCTTGTATTTCTATAGAAGTCAGCCATCCAAATCCAGATTACGCAGAAAATATCTATATATTTAGCATAAGCTCATCAATTTAAGGATTTATGTGGACTGGAGATCGGTGACCTAATTAAAGTTCAAAGCCGAAGAGCAAAAGCACACACCAGTATCCAGGTTTCCAATGATTGTATCTTCGCCATATCTTGCCTTCTTCCAGATGGAGTTGGAAGCAATCATCCCATCATGCTCGAGTCCCAGGAAGTCCCATGACCGAGTTGTGTGCAGTTTTCTTCCCTTGTTCAAGAAAATGGAGACCACTTTCGGATGCTCTGCATTTTAATAGATGTTTACGCAATTTACAATCAAGTCAACCGAATGTAATGTGAGTAAACAGAGAAGAGCCAGGAGGTAGATTTCTTCTAGCTATGGAAGCTGCTACCTCCTCGTCGAATGTTGCAGCAAAACCGTTGATGTGCCTTGCGTATGAATAAAGTATGGATTCCTTCGCGAGAGCATGACTGCATGATTAGGAAGTCAAGCAATTGATGCAAGAAGGTAAGTTTACTTGATAATTGGATGATTCATTCAAATACCTTCCCAAGAATGATGCAAGAAACTCATAGTGGGTCTCGGTTACTCGATTAAAATCAATCGGAGATTGTTCTGGGCCATCTGAATGCGCCCCCAAGTATACCACATATGACTAGGTGTCCAACCGCAGAAGAAGGAATTAGTTAAACTCGAATCACGAATTCATCAACAGCAGATCACCGATACAAAAAGCAATTGACTTATTCTGATGTTCTATATTGAAAGGAAGAAGATAAAAATGCTTGCCTTTTTGGTAGCAGATGTAGGTGTCGGCAGCAGAGAGAATAGAAGAAACGATAGGAGGTCAATGGACGGAATTGATAGTCTCATTCCTACTTTGTTGGGAATTACTCCTATATGCTTGACTCCTGACTGCTGGCGCCTCAATGGAACAGAGAGTTGCTGACTTGTTTTGGTACTATAGTGAGGAAGAAGTGAACAGTCATTGGTATTTATATTCTGTTTTCTAATTACATTATAGAACTGTATATCGAGCGTCTAGTGGGGCCAATAGAAATTTCAAATTTTGTAATAATGAATTGTTTTGAATGCAGAGATATATGCTTCTTTGTAGGAGGGGAGAATGAGAGCATATAGAATAGACTGTAATCTACGTGGTTAAGCGCCCGTCAAGTCAAGCTGCCAATTAATG
The DNA here is from genome assembly GCA_036559045.1 of Platycarya longipes. Taxonomy (NCBI): domain Eukaryota; kingdom Viridiplantae; phylum Streptophyta; class Magnoliopsida; order Fagales; family Juglandaceae; genus Platycarya; species Platycarya longipes. The sequence goes on from CM071798.1 coordinate 4,747,164, forward strand.
ACAATATATATCAACTTGCCAGCCAGGAACTACCACGTGTAAAGCACCGGATAAGATAACAAGAGTCGCCCTGCCTTGGAGCCACTCCAACATCTTACATTACCTTCTTTCAAGCATATGTATCTCTCTAGTGTTTGTGTTTCGAACAAAATGGAAAATCCCCATGTTGAGTTAGCAGATTCATGTTAAAAGCGATATAATATCAAATTCAAGGAAGCGAATGTTTTTACTTGGCGTGATGAAGAGGTGCTGTGATATTTGAACCTATCAATTAGGATTATAATTGAGCCGAGTTGAGCTGAACTTTGGCTTGTCGAGCTCTGCTCGACTCAAGTCAAAATTCGGCTCAACTAAAAATATTCAATCTCGAGCTCATCTCACAAACGAACTCTAGTCGAGCTCAAATTTAAAAAAAAAATTTTTTTTGAATAAAATTTAAAAATAAATAAATAAATAATTAATTAATAAAAAATTAATCTTTAATATCTAACTAGTTCATTTTTATTCATCATAACAATATGTTATATGCTTACATATATTATTAATAAACTCACATAATATGATAGTATATATATATATATTTTATACATGGTTCCCATGTACTAATATGTAAAATTATTAAATTTTATAAACTAATTATAAAATATAGCTATAAAGTATATTCATTATATAGAGATAAATAATTAAATTACATATTACATATTGAATTATAAAAGTGCTATGTTTATATTATTAGCAATACACACATATATATGTATATATTTATCAATATATTAATGAATTTTAATCGAGTCGAGCTAATTAGTCGACTCGAGTATAAACGAGAGAGTCTTAGCTCAGTTGAGTCGAGTTTTGTCTGGTATGTGTCATTTACTAATTGAGTAGGTATTTGCTTTCATGAGCAATTTTTTTTTTTACTAGTCGAGTTTGATTTGAATTTAACTGAGCAAGTACCGAGCAGACTATCGAATAACCTAATTTATTTACAATCCTACTGCCAATAAGACCAGTTAAGCATTTGCTGATGCAGAGGGTGTGATGGACATGTCCGAAAGAAGGTTGGGTACTTAAACTGAATGCACGTGGAAGTTCTCTTAGAAATCCCGATCCTTTAGGTATTGGAGAGGTGATTCGAAATTCTAAAGTGAGTTGATTTGCGGCTTTGTAACTTGTACGGGTCAAGTTCTAATAATGATGCAGAGGTGATGGGGCTTCTTCATGGTCTTCAGCATGTATGTTCTTTGGGTTTAATGAAGGAGAAAATTGAAATGGATTTAATGTTAGTGATTCAATGGCTGAAGAAAAAGCATTGTGGCCAGTGGTGTTTGAAGGATTATTGGGATAAAATACTAAGAAGGTTAGATGATGTTCTTTTATCATTCTTAAAAAGAAAATAATGTAGTGGTGGATGGATTAGCACGTATAGGAGCAAACTCAGCAAAGGGTCTAAATGGTTTGTGGTTTTCGTCTTCGGATCTTCCTTCTTTAATAAGAGGGATTATAACATTGGATAGGGAGTTTGCCTTATATTCGGGAAATTTCATTAAAATTGGGAGTAGTCATTTTCTATGGGAACTCCTAGGTGTCTGGTTATTTCATGAAATTCATCCGTTATAAATGAGGGTTTATCAATTAAATTGGGGTATCATTCTCTTCTTAAAAAAACCATGTACCATCAAGAGAAAACATATCAATGCAAATATGGTGAAAAAATGTGAAAATTGCACGAATTGGAGCAATACTGCACACGTGTTAGAATTGCATATATGACCCAAATTTGGAAAATTTTTATTGGCGCACATGTCATGATCACCATGTTAAACCTAGTGCTCCCAGTTTCAACTTTAAAATCAATTGTTTGATCCTCCAAATCCTCTTTTTATATTATTTTTTTCTTTTATGATAATATTTCTTTATCACTTTAAGAGGTGATTCTTATTTTGATTTAGGTAAGATTTTTGGCAAGATAATTATTTTATTTCGTATTTTTTTTATAATAATTGAAATTTTCTATTTTCGAGCAAAATTCTCAAGATTGCAGATTTTCTTAGCTATTTAAACCCAACTTGTAAGTTTCAAGACCAATTTTCAACTTTTATGCATAAACCCTATTCTCAGAGTTTTCTTATGTTGCATATTTTCTTAGTCTCAATTTCTAGTTTGTTAATTAACTATATGTCAAAATAACTCTTATTTTGTTGGGCTTTAGTTAGCATTAAATCTTTAGCATTTTCCTGGGGCGATTTGTCATTAGTTTTTGTGGCTAGTGGAGGTTGTGGGCAGTGTGTGTAATAGCCTTTTTTTTTTAGATAAAGCATTTACTTGAAAATATTTTAAAGGAATATATGGGAAATATATTTTTCCATGAAAATAGAAGTTGAGACTTAAAGGATAATTGTGAGTTATGAAAAGGTGAAATTATGCATTCTAAAATAAATTTTGGATGGACCTTTGAGAATTTTAACATGGTATCAACTAGAGAAATTCAATTTGAACCTAGAAAGAGATAAGTTTTCGAAATTTAGGAGAGAAATTTAAGAGGAAGTGATGAAACAAAATTCAAACACTTGGCATCCGGAATAAGAGTTCTCGGGCTGGTCCATCAAGTTTTGGTGAAATGAGCATGACTCATTCATATGAGGTCCAAATAAGATAATTCTAATTCTTATAGAACACTAAGAAGAAGATATAAAACTTTCATGTTTTGGATTTTTGAAGATAAGAAATGGATCAAGGACAAAACCTAGTGTGAAGTGAACGGATAGGAATATGAGTCAACTGGTAACCGACTTAGATGAGTTGTCTTATCTTCGACCATGTGATGAAAATTGTGATTGGCCACCAAACTTTCTGAGGTCTTGAAATGTATGGGAACATGTGACACGTTAATAAAAATTGATCTAGAAGCCTTGGTGGGAAAGAAAATAAAGTAAAACAAATGGAAAACTTAAATTGGATGTTCTCGGGTAAGTTTTGATGTATTTCGGTGAATTAAGCATATCTCTCTCATATGATATCGTAATAAGGTGATTAAAAATCCTATAGAATCTTAAGATGATGATATAAAATTTTTATGTTTTAAGTATTCACAGAATCAAATCAAATCAAGGACAACATTTGGTTGGAAGTCGACTAAAACAACTTAGGTGTAGGGAACAACGACTTTGACTTGGATGACCGACCGACCACGGGTTTTCTCTTGAACAACTAGGGGTAACCACGGATAATAATAGTGGTATGGCCTGACCACGGGTAATAATAGTGGCATGGCCGGACTACGAGTAATAATAGTGGTATAGTCCAACCACAAGTAATAATAGTGGATATAAGTGAAAACTTATAAGAACAAGAACTTTAAGATAAGAATGAAAAATTCATAAAGGATATAAGTTTGTTTAGGCCAGAAGGACGTCAATGTAAGTCTACATAAAAGATAAGTCTAAGTCATGCATGAGTCACATGAAGTATGCCATAAATGCATACTCTGATTGTCTAGCTTGTAAATGATTATTTTATAATGTCTATACTTTTATTAAGTTACGTGTATACTTACTGATATTTCTAAAAAAATCTCATTCTTGTATGTTTCTTTTCTTTTGGAATTTGATTTTCGCTGCAGGTTTGGATAACGGTCATGGGCTAGGTCCCAATTGCTTGAGAGACCCGAAGAAACCCTGAAGGGTCCCCGGAGTACTCTCTCTCACTCTAGATTTTATGATCTAGTTAGTAGTAGGGACCAGCATCGGCATGGAGAAAGAGTTTCCCGAAATGAAAAATGAGCCTAGGCAGTCCTAAGTCGAAATTCTGATAAGTTTGTATATAAGAAAATTAACTAGATTATGCATGTAAGGATAAAATGTTATTGTGGTTTTTACGCTACCATGTAATCACTAGAAATTAATTTTTGTTTAGGTTTTGTTGGCTGTGATTTGCATTAAATTTTGATAAGTATAGGGGTGAGTAGCCTAGTGTTATTTACCTTGACACTTCAATTTGCGTTGAATTATTAACGTAAATTAGGGGCATCACAGTGTGGGCATGTTCCAAATGAGGAAGCCTCACACCGTGCTTGTAACATACAAGATGTGATGATTGCAGATTTGCAGAGGCATATAGCAGAAGTAACCCAATGTCTAGAGGTGTAAAACCTAGAGGGCTAGATATATGATCATGATTTTGACTCTAGTTTAGAGAACAAGTATCACAATTGGGCTCTATTTTAGGAGTACTATAGTAGGAGCATTATGGAGACTTAAGGGTTGTTTGGGAATAGATTTCATCTCATTACATCTCATTTATTTCCAAACATCACTCAAATACAAACACTTCTTAATTTTATCTTTAACTTTTTCATCTAATTATTACGTAATTATTACAACTTTCTCAAACTTCCATATAACACAAAAAATAATTCAACTTCTTCAAATTTCAAAATAAAAATAATATTAAAAACTATATCTTACAATACTTTGACTCTATAATTTTTTATTTAACTTTTATTTTTGTCTTTTTCCAAAACCCAATAAAACATCATAACCCAAATAATTTCATTACTACTCACAAATTATTTCACTATAGATTTATCATCTCATATGATTTTTCAAACATCCTCTTAAGCTTCAAAGTTGATTTGCTAGAATTTTCTAGTACTTTGAAGCTAAGGGCTTCATCGATTCATTATATGAGGTAGAGCATAATTTCTATCTCAAGGATGTTCCATATCGTATGAAGGTGAAACTAGTCGCCATCAAGTTGAAGGGTCGAGTTGAAGTTGTCTTTGGAGCATCAGGGCAAGACCAAAATTGGCAATTGGTAGAAGATGAAGAAAAGATAAAGGGTCACTTTTTGCTATACAGCTTCACACGTTGAAGTAGGGAGCGAGGTCCATTGATGGTTACATTGTGGATTTCTAGTAGTTGGTGGTTTGGAATGAACTTTCTGAAACTGAAGAGTTGTTGGTGGCATGGTATTTGGGTGGCTTGCGACAACTTTTGCAAGACATCCACTACTCCACTCTTTGTGGACTAGTTTTTAGGCATATATCAATGCCACAATCAAGGAAGCGCAGTTCAACATACCTCCAATAGTATCCGCTCAATAATTAGGAATTGAATGAAAAAATTAATGATGTTTTTGTGCAACTTCCAATCCCTATTAATGAAATGTGTAGTTAGACACATATAGTCAAAATTTTTTACCGATGTCCATGTATTGGCAGTTAGACACATATGAGTTGTCTTCATTATACTACAAACACTATCTTCAACTGCCTTCTTGGGTGTTGCCTCAACCGCATTTGGTTTTTGGTACCTATCTAAAGACCCACATTTATTAGGTTTTTAGTAACATTTGCATGGTTGAAGTTTCACTCCTCTTTGAGTGCCAATTATACATCTTGCCACAACAGCTACACTTTGTCTTAAGCTCATCCATGGGACCATGCTCCACCTTCGTAAAATGGTCCCAAACAATTGATAGATCATTCCCCTTCCATTTCTTAAAAAGTGGACGAGTATTATAGGTACAAGCATTTGGGCTCCTGATCTTTGGGTACTTGTCAAATCATCTCCCAAGTTAATAGTTGGTTTGTTTGAGTCAACATCAATTGAAGTTGAGGAAAAATCCATCTAAAACCAAAATATTAGAAAATGCAAAAAACAAAACAAACAAAAAACCTCATACTATTATTGTACAGAAACTAGTTTGCAACATGGAATCACAAGTCTAAGACTTTAAAATCTAGGTTTTAGTTCATTAATCTTTGCACAATTTATATAAAAACAACCTCGCAACAAAATCACAACATATTCAATGAAAAATATCTAGTTTTTAAACTCGTACATTAGCTAGTCTACCACATGGCAAAACATCAAAAGTCTAAGGCTGTGATTGGATCGTGAGATCATTCCACTACTATTAAACATTTTATCATTATTTTTTACCTAAGTTTCTCCCAAATTTTACTATTTTTTACTACTATTCAATATTTTATTCTTACTTTTTCAACACTTTTAATTGACATTTGTAGATCATATGAGATTACCTCGCTATCCAAATATAGTCTAAGACTCTAAAATCTAGATTTTAGTTCACCGAGCTTTCCATAATTTACATAAAAAACATCACAGCACAATTATAACATATTCAATTAAAAATATTATAATGTTTAAGTTTTTCATGCAAACACAAATATTAAACTGAACATTTAGCTCACTCACAACATAAAATAGTTCTCAAATTACTATTCACAATCTCAGACATTTGCTTCAAAAAATTTGAGATGCATGTACATTCATAGATAAACAATTTAAACATAAAATAATATACAAATTATTGATAAAAAATCAAATAATAATGAAAAATGAGCTTGCTACATAGTTATATTACTAGTTATGTGAAATTAGTTGTAGGGGTAATGAGAAGTTGATTTCAGACAAGCTGTCAAAGATATGTGCTCACAAGTGAAAATGATCCGAATAGAGGATAGAAAGAGTGAGATAGCTCGAAGAGCTCGAAGCTCAGAGAGAGAGAGAGACCAACAGAGGGAGATCAATATGTGAGATGAGAGATTATTGGTAAGTACTCTTGACCTCATAGAATGGGTAGCTGTAGTGGGCTCTTGGTAATTGAATATAGTAATAGAATGTAAAAAATATATATGGGAAGCAGATGAGAAGAGAATTAGAGTAAGAGAGATGGAGAGAGAAAAAAGAGTCGAGAGAGAGTTTTGCTGGTTCCAAAGTTGGCCTCAAACCCAACTCATGGCCTGTATTTTTAATACCTCATGAAGATGATGAATAGGGTTAAACAACTGTGTTTGACCCTTTTTGATACAAAAATTGCTAAACGACCCGCCTTTTACACGAATGGCCTACCATCATTATAACTCACTTAAAGGAAACGACAACTTATCAAGTCATTGTTTATTTACAATTCATTTATCTAACGACACCGTATCATTAAAACTAACTAACATAATGACTTTCATATTCTTCATCGCAACATCATCTCTTCTCAACATTATTGCAGAATAGATCTCTCAATTTTGGGTACATAACATACCCTCACCCATTAGAAAACCTTGCTCACAAGGTGGGGAAATTTTTCACGTAGCTTCCTGTAGGATTCCCATGTTACCTTTTCCAGAGCTGCTCCTTTTCACTATATAAGAACTTTCATCAATGGTCTATTGTTATCCTTCCTTGTTCTTCATTGTAGAATAAGTTTTGGTGTAGGAGCCATCTCACCATGAAAGTTGGCAGGAGGCAATGTAGCAACTAGTGAAACAAATTGGCACAATTTCTTCTTTAAGCAAGAGACATGAAAGACAGGATGCAAGCTTGAATATTGAGGCAAATCTAGCTTATATGCCACCTTTTCAATTCTTTCAAAAATCTGGAATGGGCCATAAAATCTGGGAGATAACTTCAAGTTCTTTCTAACAGCTAAATATTGCTGTCTGTATGGCTGCAATCTTAGAAAAACCAATTCCTCCACATTGAACTCTCTTTCAATCCTCAACTTGTCGACCGAAAGCTTCATTTTTTTTGAGCATCTTGCAAATTAATTCTCAACACTGCTAACACTTCCTCTCTAGTTCTTAAAGGTTGATCCACTTCCTGGTTAGCAGATAACCTACGAAAAAATGTTCCAACCCATTGTTAATTGCCTCAGTTTGGCCATCACTTTGAGGGTGATAGGTAAAAGAATAGGCAAGAGTAATTCCTCGCAATCTAAATAATTCTCTCCAAAAAGAACTGGTAAATGTGGCTCTTTTGTCACACACAATTGTATTGGGCATGCCATGCAATTTGAAGACACGGTCAAAGAATAACAGTGCCACTTTTGCTACTGTGAAGAGGTGTTTGAGGGCTATGAAATGAGAATATTTCGATAGTTTATCTACCACAACCATCACTACGGAATACCTATTTGACATTGGAAAACCTTCTATAAAATCCATAGATAAGAATGTCCAAACATATTGAGGTAATGGCATGGGTACAGCCAGGGGAATGAATTGTCTCAAATTTATTTCTTTAGCAAATTTCACATTCTTGAATAAAAGCCTTCACCTGTTTTTTTAAACCAGGCCAATAGAAACTTGCTCTAGCTCTTTGTAAGGGTTTATGAAATCCTGAGTGACCAGCAAAAGAGCTGGAGTGGACATAGTTCAGCAACTTAGTCTTCAACTTTTGATTAGGGCTGTAATCAATCCGAGCCGAGTCGAGCTTTTGGGTTATCGAGTCGAGCTGGACTCAAATTACTCGAGCTCGAGCTCAAGTTGAGAGCTTGCTGAGCTGAGCCAAATTCGAGCGGATCAAACACAATCTCGAGCCGAGTCAAGTTATTTATCAATCTTGATTTTTATGCTTTAAACGAGTTTGAGTCAAGTCGAGTTATTATCCAAGTTTTGTTTATACTCATATATATTTTTTGAATAAATTGAAAAATTAAAACTACCAAATTATAAAATAAAATATTAAAACTAATAAAAATTTAATTAATATATAAACCTTATATTAAACTATAAAATTTTAACATCTTTATGAATACATTTTTTATATGGTTACAAATTGTAGTGTATAATGAAACCACCATGTCTTATATACTAACTATTACACATTATACATATACTATAATTATTTACTTAAAAGTACTTAATTAACTAACATATCATTATAAATTATGTTCAATATATAAGTATAAATGACTAGGCATAAGTAAGTGGATTATATGCTACATATTTAATTTTTAAGATAACTATGCTTATGTTATTAAATTTAATATGTATAGAAGTATATATGTGTGTGTGTAAAAATATTAATATATGGAAAAAAAAATTATATATATTCTTGATTTATGGACAAGTTCTAATTGAGTCGAGCTAACGAGCCGAGTTGAGTATGAACGAGCGAGCCTTAATGAGCCTTAATCACGTCGAGTCAAGTTTAATCGAGTATGTGTCATTTATTAATCGAGCGAGTTTCTGCTTTCACGATCGAGCTTTTTTTTTTTCATGAGTCAAGCTCAATTCGAGTTTAACCGAGCGAGCAATTGAGCAAACTGGTTCATTTACAGCCCTACTTTTGATAGTTAGGAACATAATTTTTCCCTTTCTAAACAACACTCCTTACTTCAAAGTGAACTTGGCATCAATAGAAGGCCTTTTAGATAATAACAACAACTGCTATTGCACCACCGAGTCACTACCATATACCCGTTTAAGCTCATCTAACCAAGATGGTATAGAAAGTGAAATTACACAAACTGAGGTTTCTTCCTCTTGAAAATCACTGCTAGATAAAGTATCGGCTACCCTGTTATCCACTCTTTTCTTCTACTCAATACATAATTTATAACCCAATAGCTTGGAAATCCACTCTTGTTGAGTTGTTGTACCTACTTTTTGTTCCAAAAGGTACTTCAAACTCAAGTGGTTAGTTCTGATTGTAAAGACTGATCCAAGCAAATAAGGCTTCCATTTCTTGATGGCTAAAACCAATGCAAGTAGCTCTTTTTCATTGGTGGATAAATTCAGATTTTTGCCCTTCAATGCCTGACTTAAATAGGCTATAGGCTGCTAATTTTGCATCAATACAACACCTATACCTACTCCACAAGCACTACATTCCATTATAAATCTCTAGCTAAAATCTGGAGTGCCAAAACTAAGGGTTTTATGACAGTTCTTTTCAATTCTTCAAAGGCCAAAGTGGCTGTTGAACTCCACACAAAAGCATATTTTTAAGTAAGGAAGTTAAGGGTGCTCCAATTTGACCATATGATCAAATAAACTTCCTATAATACCAATTAAACCTGAAAAACCCTCATAGCTTTTAGATTTTTTGGGACTAGCCAATTGATCATTGCCTCTAATTTCCTTGGGTCAATCTCACACTCTCCTTGAAAATTATATGCCCCAAATACCCAATTTTTGAGCATGCAAAGTGATGACCCGAGATTTTCTTTTCGTATTATTAACTTGAATAATTATTTTGATCAAGTGGTTAATTAATTAATTAAATTAATTATATTGAGAGGTGAGGAAAAAGGACATGGGCTTAAGATTGGAGTCTTGAAAGTTAGAATGAGTTATTAGGCCTAGGAAGGAGTAGCAAGCCCACAAGCCCATGAGATTGATCCATGACCCACCAAGCCCACACATGGGACACTTGTCACCCATAGAGAAATCCTAGTGAGTCAATTAAGGCTAGTAGGTGAAAATAGAAAATTACTATTAGGTGGGAGTTGACTAGTGGGTGGATGGTAGGGTTGAGTGTGAGATCTTGTGATAAGATTTTCCCATCATTGGGATATCTTTGGAAAAATACTAAGATAATGTATATTTTAGTCTATCTAGTACATGCCATGTTTAGAGGAATCAAACTTGTGGATTGGAATAGGAAGTGGAAGAGAAGAGAAGAGAGGGCATTCGGTTAGCTTGTAGCCGAAACCCCTTAGGAGTTTTTCCTATGAAATCCTCTCCAATCTAAGCCAATGATCACACATAGGATCATGTAAGAAAGAAGTGACAAGGTGATTGACAAGTGAGGAGAGGTGTCATGAGGAAGAGGAAAGAAAAAAGAAGAAGGAAAGCTAGAAGGGATCCGGATGAGGTACCGTGTGCATCCTTTGAGGTTTTCTAGAAGAACTTGTAATTCTAGTAGAAGGGACATCTTTGACTTGTGTGAGAAGTTGAAGTACAAGGTGTAAGGTGTGTAATAGGTATAGTGGTGTAAGGAAATGATTGGGGATTGCTTGTAATGGAAGGAAACTAGGAATGGAAGAGAGAGAGTTTCGGCTGACAACTAGACCCAAGGCATGGTCGGACCATGCATGCTCTCTTTCCCAAAGGCATGGCCTTAGAATCTTGTGGATTGATATGAGAGTGGTTAGATGAGTGTGTCATAGGATTGAAATGACAAGATAATGAGGCAAGAGGGGAAGGATGTTTCGGTGGAGACCTTGAGAAGGCAAGGAACCCGGATTCTCACTTCCTCCCATTTTTCATCATTTTCTTTTTTTTCCCATGCAACCACCCTTGTCTAGTCTTATGTCTTTCAAATCAAGGTATGGTGGAATGTCCTTGAGCCCTAGGAAAAGGAGCATAGCCGAATACCCTTGAGAGGGCTCACATCTCACTTGGCTAACTCACAATCCCACAAGCTCTCTTTCTCTCTACCAACTCCACTTCTCCCTCAACTCTCTTTTGTTTTACTTTCTTCTAACCTCTAAACATCACCTTACCCTAAGTAGAATAGAGTTAGAACAAATATTTTTGAAGAAGAGTTGCTCTTGAAGAGGTAAGTGCATTCTTATCCTACCTTGAGCAATTTTAGTAGACTCTTGGATGAATTTGGGTGTTTTTGTTCGAATCTTTGTGTATGAATGTTAAAATGAATCCCTTTAGAGAGAAAAGTTACCATGTTTAGTTAAGTAGAAATCCATGCTTAAGTTATGATATTTTTCAAATTGAGGATCTAAATGATATGTAGTTTTAGTTAGTTACTCAATATGAGGTGGAATGAAGGAAATGCATGCATGATTGTAGGTTTACTAGTATGATGTTGGATGATGCTTCTAGTGTTGGTTATTTAGTGGTAAAAATCCATGTTTAAGTTTAAATATCTTACTAAGAATAAAGATTATTTCATGTGGTGAATTTGAATATTTGATATAAAGGGAGAATATGGTGTGATCAACATGATGAGTGAAGATGAAAATATGCTTGTTAGATTTTAACTTGGAGATGAAATGTTGGGTTTGTGCATGCGTGTATTTCGGACTCAAGGTTCTCTTTTGGGTTAGATTATTGGTTTGATTATTGTGCTATGTTATGATGATATACTTAAATATTTAGAGACATTAGATGCATATGAATAAAATAGTTGCGCTAGCATGATTGGTGGTTTTCACCTAAACCATTGGGTGAGTATCTTGGAAAAAAAAAAGAGATAAAAAGTGAATAAAATATTAACTTAAGGACATAGGGTTTCGGCCAAGCTATGTTCTTAGGGTTAGAAAATTTTATTTAAGTGATTGAAGTTAAATTGGAGTGCTTGGAGAAGAATAGGAGACGAAAAGCTAAGAATTTACTAAGGAAGGGTCTCTACCCAACCCTAGTGGGAAGAGGCCGACCACCCCTAAGTGTATAAGAGGCCTATTAAGTGTTTTTGGGTAGGAAAGGAGTAAAATTATTAGGTGCGAAAATTGTGAAAGAGCTTGACGTAGAATAAGCGTTATGTTTGTCGCCCACTTTATATGTTCCGTGACATGAGTCTCACGTCTCATGCATACAGCATGAAAATTATGTTTTTAACATGTTTTTAAAAGAAAATAAATTAATTAAATTTTTATAAGAACCCCAAAGGCTGGGACGGGGTAGTGCCCCACTGGAACTCCCTGTTCACTCAGAAGTGACTAAAGTCGAGTGAAAGCCCTTGAGTTGACAAAGAATCGTTGGCATACCATGTATGGCTCCAAAAGGTGTCCAGAGCATGGTCGCACCTAAAGCTAGTGGGTGCATATAGGACGGTATTGGCTTCAGCCTCATCGATATAGAAAAGTTTGTAGTCGCTCGCTGAGTGATCAATCGTCGAGTGATGAAGAGTGCAAAAGGGCGCAAAACGTAGCTACTTAGGTTTGATACGATCGTCGGGTGCTACGGTAACTAGCTGGAACACACGGTGCGTAGGGGAACCGTGAGATGTCCAACAGAGGACTTGACAAAAGATGGGCCTTCGGGCCATATATGATATGATTAGTGGCGTCTAAGATAAGAAAAATGAAAAACATTTGCGAAAAGATGAATTTTGAAAGAAAACTCTAATGTTTTGTTTTTCTGAGATTATAAGCAAGCATACGAAGAGAATAAGAAAAGAAAAAGGGAATTGAAAAGACACGGCATGAGCATGAGCATGTGCATATCATAAAGTCATGAGTCTCATAATGCATAAAATATGACTGACTGTTTGCTATTTATTTATCAGTATGCTTAAAATGCTTTTGTTATGATATAAATGTACTTACTGATATTTCTCCCAAAATCTCACTCCGGTTTATCTCTCCACTATCTCCTTTTTGGGATGATAGAAGTAGTTGCAGGTAATGACGACTTTGAAGAGTATGACCCTAGGGACGGTATCTCGGACCCCTACGGGCCCAACTGAATCCGTCACTTTCGAGCTAGTGACTCTCGACTACTTGAGCCGATGGGCAGTGGAGTCACTACCCCTAGTTGCTTATGTTTTGGGTAACATACGCCCTACCAGGTGTTGTCTAGTTCTCAGCGTAGATGATTTCCTCCACATGGATCTCCTTTATGAGTCATCTTTCGGGATGAGTTGTGAGGTGGGACCGACTTTGGATTTGGACTGTCTCCATTATGGCCCAAATTTCAAGGAGATCAAGAAGGAACCGATGGTTTAGGAAGTGATGGCAGGGGATCACCTATGCAGCTTTTGTATTTTTTTCTTATATATTTTGGTCTTCCGTTGTTTTGGAAGATCGAACTCTTATGGATGATCATTATGTCTATATTAATGGTAATGCAATATTTTGGGATATTATTTTGTTGAGCCATGTGATGTACGGTTAGAAAGATTTGACATTTTTCTGCTGTGAAAACCTTCAACAAAAAAAAAAACCATAGTATACGATAAGACGAGGGGTGAATTTCCCTGTGATGCTCATCCCCGACGTCACGGTTTGCGTACAATCCCAAGCGTAAGCTGGGGCATCGACAATGGTGGTATCAAAACAATTAAGTCTCTGGGTAAGAAACCACAAGTCCTAGAAAAAAGAATCAAATGGCATAGGCCATAATCTTTTAAGAGTTGTAGGTTTGTGCACTTAGAATAGTTGGTTGGAAATGACATCCATTCGGATTTGTGACGCTGAAAGTTATGAGAGCAAAAGCGCACGAGTTAGGGTAACTCATAGAGGAATTTTGTGCTTTTTAGGAGATTATGGCTAGAGGTAAGCATCGTGCTCCTGCTTTGAGACCTGAAGCCTCACCACAAGAAGTTTCGAATGTCCTGATAGATGGTGGACAGGCGATAGCAGATGCTATTCGCCAGATGACTGAATTGGTAAAAAACCAGATGGAACAGAGTCGATGTCATCCAAATACGGGAGGAGGAGCGTCAGGATGTTCCTATGAGAAATTCCTGGTTTATCGGTATCTGAACTTTATTGGGACCGAAGGAGCTATGAAAGCGGACCGTTGGATTATGGACTTAGAGCGTACTTTTGAAATTAGCGGGTGTACTGAAACACAGAAAGTACAATACGCTGGTCAGCTATTACAAGGGGAAGCTGGTCTATGATGGGATACAAAGAGGAAACTGCTAAAGCAAGAGCTTGGAGAGAACGTAACGCCTACTTGGGAGCGTTTTCAAACTGAGTTTGATGATCGCTTCTTCCCTGAGTCAATTAAGCAGAAGAAGGCTATGGAGTTTGCTGCATTGACGCAAGGAAGTATAACAGTAGATCAATACGCTGCGAAATTTATGGAAGTGACACGATTCACTCCGCATCTTGTAGTAACAGAGAAAATGAGAGCGAAGAAGTTCCAAGATGGTCTGCAACAAGGATTCGCAACCAAGTGGCTTGTTTAAGAATTGAAAAATTCCTAGAGCTAGTAAACGTGGCGGCTATTGCTGAAACAGAGCAGAGGAGCTTGATCAGTCAGGCTCAGATGCATAAGAAGAGGAGTTTCCCCTACACTTCAGGAAGGGATGCGGGAAAGAGGAGGAATATTTTTCCTGCAGATAAAGGAAAGGGGAAAATGAGCAGGCTTGGAGTGCCGACATCACCTCCACCATGCAGAAATTGTGGACGACCGCACAAATGCGAGTGTTAAGTGGCATCGGGAGCTTGCTTCCGGTGTGGTCAAGTGGGCTACATGATGCGTGACTGCCCCCAGATGGCTTCAAGTAGAGCTGCAGTCCCTGGAGGAAAAACAAATGCCCCCACAAAAGCCAAGGTATATGCCATCGCCCCAGGAGAGGTAGACATGGATGAGGAGGAGGTCATCAATGCTGGTATTATTACTAGTAATACTCCGACCTTACCTTGATTTTAAAGTATAAGGTGAATTTTTCTTTTTGTAAGGTAACTATAGGAAAAATTTTATAGGTGAAATTATTATGATGCGTAATGTGGTATATGCTTTGTTTGACTCCGATGAGACGAGATCTTTTGTTTCCTATGACTGCGTTTGGAGATGTAAGAAAGTATTGGTAACACTCCCTCACGGGAAAAAGATTGGATGTCAACGGATAGTGAGGAACTGCCCGTTGGAAATTGCTGGCATAAGGTTAAATGCCAATTTGATAGTTTTTCACTTGTTGGGGTTCAACGTAATATTAGGTATGGATTGGTTGTCCGAACATTATGCCAAAATTGATTGTCGCAAAAAGGAGATTATTTTTGAACTGCCTGACGAAGAGAAGCTGTGTTATGGAGGGGAGACAGTTAGTTCTGTTTCCTCTATTGTGACAGCAAAAAAGGTCACAAAAAGTCTGAAGGGAGAAGCAGAAGTGTTCCTATTAATATCCTTAACGCATTGGAGGGTGCTAAAAGTATTGAAGATATCCCGATCGTGAAAGATTTTCCTCGGGTATTTTCTGATGAACTGTCCGGATTGCCTTCGGACCGTGAAACCGAGTTAGCTATTGACTTGGAACCTGCTACGACTCTAATTCATAAAGCCTCCTACCGAATGATGCCAACGGAACTAAAGGAACTAAAGGCGCAGATCGAGGAACTATTGGAAAAGGGGTTCATATGGCCTAGTTCATCGCCATGGGGAGCCCCAGTCCTGTTCGTGAAAAGAAGGATAGAACGATGCGAATGTGTATTGATTACAGAGAACTCAACAAGGTTACTATCAAGAACAAATACCCACTGCTGCGGATAGATGACTTGTTGGATCAACTGTAGGGAGCAACGGTATTCTCCAAGATTGATCTTAGATCAGGGTACCATCAGCTGAAAATTAAAGAGTAGGATGTGCCCAAAACGGCTTTTCGAACTCGTTATGGACATTTTGAGTTCCTGGTTAAGCCCTTCGGATTAACTAATGCCCCAGCAGCATTCATGGACTTGGTAAATCGGATTTTTCGACAATATTTAGACAGTTTCATCGTAGTATTCATCGACGATATTTTAATATATTCCCGAAATGACGAAAAACACAAAGATCATTTAAAGATTGTGCTGAGTATTTTACAAGAACACTAGTTATACGCCAAACTTAGCAAGTGCGAGTTTTGGCTTAGGGAGGTTAAATTCTTGGTCCACGTAATTTCAAATCAAGGAGTAGTCGTGGATCCAACCAAGATTGAGGCAGTAACAGAATGGTAAAGACCGACAAATGCTCATGAGACACGAAGTTTTCTTGGATTGGCAGGATACTACAGGAGGTTTGTAGAAGGATTTTCTAAGCTATCTGGCCCTCTGACAGCTTTGACTAAGAAAAATGCCAAGTATGTTTGGAATGAGCAGTGTGAGCAAAGTTTCCAAGAACTCAAGAAGAGGTTAACTTCGGCGCCAGTACTAACATTCCCAGAACCCCATAAGCCTTATGTAGTATATAGTGATGCATCGAAGATGGGTTTAGGATGTGTTTTGATGCAGGAAGGACGAGTAGTTGTATACGCATCTCGACAGCTTAAGGACCATGAACAAAATTACCCCACTCACAACTTGGAATTAGTAGCAGTAGTGTTCGCGTTAAAAACTTGGAGACACTACTTGTATGGTGAGGAATGCTAGATATATACGGATCATAAGAGTCTGAAGCACCTGTTCAGTCAAAAGAATCTGAATATGAGACAGAGGAGATGGATTGAGACCAGAATTGATTTTCAGTGTGAGATTAAGTACCACCCTGAAAAGGCTAACGTGGTAGCAGACGCTTTGAGTCGAAAGACTCGAGCGGAAGAACCATCCCTATTAACAATTATGCGAAACATGCTAATTAAGATCTACCACAACAAGCTAGATGGATCTTTGGGCAGGGATGTTAGCCCTTGATGGATCTTTGGCCCTTGATGATGTCCTTCTCTTGGTAGAAGGGCCATATCCACGACATGCTCAATGGTTGAGTTTGATCCCTTTGCTTTAGGTGTTCTGGCGAAAAATGTGAAGAGTGAACCGTCGTGTTGAGGGTAGATGATTCGGTTTATTTATGGCCTTAGACAATATTATTTTTGTTTTTAATTGTTTAAGTTTGGATTCCCAGTGGTTTTTAGGATTATGGATTTTTATAATTATTTTGGTGGTTTTTGAGATTTATCCTTGTATTACATTGACAGCTTCTACACTTGGAGTTTAGACTTTTGGGGGTTTGGTGGTTTGGAGTTTGAAATGAGAAAACATCTCATCCATAACGATCATGAAAGCTAGGTGTGTCCTAGCCTTGTTAAGAACCCACTTTGTGTACCCCTTTAATGCCAACTTGCCACTACTTCTCTCATCCATTTTTTTAAGCCAACTTCAAGTCTAGATTGACTCTTCTCTACCAATGATTTTAAAATTAGGGATATTTTGCATTGCTCCTCTAGGTGCAACTTTATTTGGGAAGTATCTTGTCTCTTATAGTGGCAATCATAAATTTTGCCACAATAGTTGCAGTTGGTTTTTGGGTCATTTGGGTCACCACCCTCTATTTTTGCGACATGAGCCCAAATTATGGATGTGGCTTTCTTATTAAGCTTGGGGGCGGGGCAAGTAGTAGGGTCAAGGGTAGGGATAGTGGTAATGGTAGGGCTCTCGATCGGAGCAAAAGTAGGGCTAGGGGTAGTAGTAGAGGTAGTGGTAAGGGACCTAGGGGTAGGGTTAGGGTTATGGCTGGAGGTACCCAAGGCCCCCTCCGGGGAACTCGCACTAGAATTCGTTGGACTTTCTATTTACAACAAATCTGAAATTATTTTAAACAAAATTCAAATGGTCAACCAAATCAAGAAACTTAAAAAAGCATGATGGTTGTAGACACTTAAATGTATTAACAAAAGCAGACAAAGTGAAAAATATTGCTAGCCTAACATGGTTAAGTTATTATTACTTATTATAAGAAAATATTGTGTCTTTCGTAATAAGAGTAGCCTAACATCACAGGCACCACTACAGTTACATAACACAGAATATTTTGTCTTTTGTATACATATAACAGATTCACAATTGATCTAGAATTGTATGGCAGAGAAATCGGTTACAAGTTTCTCTCAAATTATTTATAAACAAACAATATTTTTTTCATTCTTTTCTTGTGTATAAATATGATCTAAAGGCACACAATGAAATTAGAGAATATTATTCAAACTTTTCATTTCTCTTAACATAGCATCAGAGCCACATGTATAATATCCTCTATTATTGGCAATTATTATTGATGTGATTCTTTTCTTATTATCCAATATCACGTTAATAACAATAAAGTTAGAAAAAAATTAATTGAAAGATTCATTTTGTACACTTAACATATTGTTAATGTGGAAGTATTTCATACCGACAGTGTTAAAAATGATTCATATTTTAAATTTAAAAAAAAAAAACTAAATAACACTGCCTAAATATTTAAATTAAATACATAAAAACAAACATAATCAAAGATTCAAAACATAGACATTGAATCACAATCAAAGATTCATCATTCACAGATCATATTACATAATCACACACATGCACAAACAATCTCCATTCTCCACAGTACATAGTTCACAATCCCTTCAACCATTATCCATTAATTATCCCATCTACCATTCCTAATTTATAGAAAAATAATCTAAAAATAAAAAAATTTGGGGGGGGGGGGATTCGGTGGTACCTTCGGCTTCGGGGCCTTGGGTTGCAGTGGAGTTGTGGACTGTGGTGCACTGGTGATGGTGGCATGCTGGCGATGAGAGAAGAGAGAGGAAGGAAGGAGATTCACGTAGTGAGGGTGAGGTTTGTAACTTTGAATCCGGTCTACCTAGGGTTTCGAAGTGGGGAGAAATAGAAGGAATCTGGTCAAATTGAGAGAGAAGAGAGAGTGAGAGGGGCTAGAGTGGCGAATGACGGTGGGGTGGTGCGATTTTTGGCATGAGGGATGGTGGACTCGATTGTCGAATTTGGGGGGAGGGGAAATTAGAGAGAGCAGAGGGGAGAATGAGAAAGTGAGAGAGGGAAGGGGGATGGATTATTAACCCATGGTCAAAACGGCGTCATTTTGACTACGGGTTAATAACCCCATAAGACTCAAAATGACGCCGAGGAATATATATACCCAGGCATAAAATGATGTAGTTTTGTGCCTGGGTATGTATTTTTTTAATATATTATTATAATTTATATATAATATTTAATATATTTATATTATAAATATATATATAATTTATTATTTATTTATAAAATATGTGGGGGCTGGGTGGGATATATGCGGTACGGCGTTCACTCCTTACTATCCCGCCCTCGCTTTTGGCCCTAAAAGCGGGCGGGTTCCACAACCCCCATTGTGTGGGGCGGTGCAGAATGTGGGTGGGGCAGTGGGTGCAGATACCCGCTGCCCAACCCTACCGTGCAACTTATTAATCACCTGCTTTGGAGTATTAAGAACTGAGAGCACATGAATGTGAACACTTTGTACAACATGCATAAGCAATAATAACCGAGCCACACTTGGCAGAAGCTGAGTTTTCCACCCCTCTAACCGAACTCTCACTTTCTCAATAATAGCATCAAAATGAGACGAAAGTAGCCTCCCCGAGATTATTGTAGCTCCCAAATATTGAAAAAGGAACACCCCTTAAGAGAAACCCATAAATCTAAGCAACTTTCTTCTTTTATGAGCTAGGATAAGCTTAGAGAAAAAAATAGAAGATTTCCCCTTGTTCATCACTTGTCTCGACCACTCATACTTCTTTAAAATATTCGAAATGGCACGAAGTGAAGCCTTGCCCCCATTCAAAAATAATACAATATCATTTGTATAAAGAAGGTGTGAAACCACCAGAGTTCCCTTTGGGTGAGAGAAATGGATAATCTGTCCAACATCTATATCTTTTTTAATCAACCTTGTTAAAGTTTCTTCCACAAAAATAAATAAGTAAGGGGAAAAAAGATAACCTGGACGAAATCCTTTTCCTTTTAAGAAACCTTTGAGAATACCATTCATCATCACTGAGTACCAATGAGTAGAAATACATTGCCGAAAGAGAAAGCATAAAAAATCTAAAAAAACCAACCTCCTTCAAAACATGCAACAAAAACTCCCAGTTCACATTATCATAGGCTTTCGCCATATTAAGTTTTAATACAATATTACCACCATGGCACGGTCTATTAATGCCCTAAATTATTTCTTGAGTCAAACTTATGTTCTCAAAGATGCTTCTCCCTGGAATAAATGCACATTGTTCAAGAGATATGAATTTTTTTAGCAATGGTGAGAGTCGATTTACCAAAATTTTGGAGCAAAATTTATAGAAGACCGAGCATCAACCTATAGGCCTGAATCTATCAAAACTGGATAGATTATTAGAATCAGCACCAAGAATGAAGCCATAAAAAATAGAGGAAAAAAGTTCCTCTAAAAAAAAGCAACCGCCTTAGTAACATCTGATCCTACAATATGCTAGCAAGATCTATAAAATCTAGCCCCAAATCCATTAGGACCATGACTACTATCCATCGTAATGGATAAAAGAGCCTTATACTGTAACATCCTGACCCAAAACTTGAATTTAGTTTAATTATTATTATTATTATTATTGTTATTTTAAAATATGTTTATATGATAAGGTTTAGATTTAAATTGTTTTTTTTCCTTATCAACTCTTCCATATACCTTATTATCTCTTAGGATTTCAATTTGAATAAAGGAAAACCAATTCCGGATCTACTTGAATTTCAAACCCATCTCATGATCAATTTCAAACTCCAGAGCAAAACACGTAACCTCCTTCCCCATGCACACATGTCTCTGCTTTAGGGTCACTTAGTCATCTATATTTACATGCATGCACACATCTAACACTCCACATGACAGCAATGGGCCTCCATCTCCACATAAAACTCCAAGCCGCAACCCTTTACGCGCACAACAAAGCTCATGGCTTTCTTCCCTCCACCTCCCACCACCCACGTCACTAGGCCGAGAAACCCACTGCTTGGCCACAAGCCACCCGTAAACCACCAAAGCACCTCTGCTTGCACCACCGAAAACACCCTATTTTCCCAACCAAAAATAGAGCTTCGCCCAGCAAACTGAGACAAACAAGCCCAAATTTTCCCGGCCACATTAGATCACACATAGACGTCGGAGCACAAATTGGACTGCTCGGAAAGTTCCGCCCAACCCAGTTATGCCGCCAGAATCTTCTCTCCCTCTCTGTTTCTAGATTTTCCTGAACTCTCTCTCGCTCTCTTGCATCGCACCACCTTGTCGAGAAGCCAGTGAACCACCACTGCTAGAGAAGCTCAGTGTCACTGCCGGCCTCCTCTGACGAAGCCCAGAGTCGCCGTCGCATCTTCCCTTTTTTGGTAAGCCTCCTCTACGATTGCCGAGCCTCTCCCCTATAAACGCATCCCTGCCCTTAGTGCATATAGCAGACTTGCCTTAATTCTTATTCACGAGCTTACCTTTAAGATGGACCTTGGGTTTTTTTCGAGTCTGTTAAATTGGGCTTGGTTATTTCTAATGGATGTGTATTTTAAAATTTGTATAACCCCAAAAAAAACTTACTTCTTACAAGATATTAAAGTTTTTAAAGTGTTTTTATAGTATACTTTAATATTTTATTAAATTATTTATTTGTTATAATTTTATGTAATTAGAAGGTTACGATACGTTTTTCTAGGAATTTAGTAACGCTTAGTGTCTCGTATAGATTACGATCTACGACGTGATTTTTTGAAAGTAGCGCTAAGAGGTAAGTAGCATGATCATACTTTTCACGCATGTATAGTAAACATATTTTATAAAAATATTATGTATGTATGGCCATTATTTGGAAACCTTTTTTATGAACCCACTCATGATACAAAAATTATGAAAATTCATGTATGATTTATGAGATGGTTTATGCATTAAAAACATTTATGAAATTTCATGATTTGTATAAGAGAGTTCTGCATTAAAGTTATTTATGAAAAGTCATGGTTTATGTAAGAGTGCATAAAATTAATTATGAAAGATCATGGATTCATGTGAGGAATCATGCATCACGACATGTTATGAAAGTATTCGATTCCTTTGAAATCTATGTTATGATAAGAATGCAAGTATAATAAGATATGTAAGTGACCTATGTATGATATGAAGTCGGTACTTATGTATGGGCATATTGCATTACCAGGTTGTATATACTGGTAGTGCATCCAGTATGTCTTCCTTATGTATGGATTCTACAACTCACAACCACGGATGGAGTCAGAATCTTTTTAGATTCACTAACCCTAACTCACGGGGGTCAACAATGGGTAACGGCCTATGATATTATATGATAAGATAGAATATGATATGATAAGTAAGTTCACGTTTTTATGAAAAGCTCAGGTGTCAACATTATGAAAAGCTCATGTTTTCAGCATTTATGAAAAAGACATGTTCGGCATTTTTGAAAAGATCATGTTCATTTTATTATATATTTATCTATGAGTATGCATATTTTGAGAGAACCTGTTGAACCCAAGGTTTCAAGTTTCATGTAATTATAAATCTACACATGGATTTTGATGATAACAAATGAATTCAAAGAATAAATGAGTCTCAAGCTCAAGTTGTCCACACAATAGAATCAAGCACATCAAGGAACCAAGCATGAGCAAGAAGAGAACAAGTTTACATTAAAGTCATAGAGTAATGTTGTAAATCTCTTAAAATTTCGAAATTAGGATTAAGGCTCAAAATTAATATTTTATCATTAAGCATTAAAATACATTTTCCACATGTGCATGAATATTTTGAAAATTAAATTTGAAAATTTTGAAAGATGATTGATTGTCATCTTTCACATGTGCATGACATGATTAAAGGTTTGAACTTTGAAAATATTAAGATGATTGATTGTCATCTTTCACATGTGCATGTTTTATTTGAATATTTTCAAAAGTGACGGATGCTTTTCTTGACTTATGCAAAAGGTAGATGTCTTTGTTTGAAAATTTTAAAAAGTAAAGTGTACTCCTTTTGTCATATGCAAAAAGTAAAAAATTAGGTTTGAAATGTTTGAAAAGTAAAGTGTACTCCTTTTGTCACATGCAAAAAGTAAAAAGATTAGGTTTGAAATTTTTGAAAAGTGAATGATGATGTCTTTGACATGTGAATCTTTTTAAATTTGAATATGAAGTCTTATATGTCTATAAATAGATCATTTGAGAGCTTCACATTCACAACACCAAGAGCATACAACATTCATTCAAATATTTCATTTTCTCTTCTCTAAGCATTGAGCCTTAACCCTTGTTCATTTTGAGAGATATAGTTTGCACTGTATTGTTTCTATCTCACTCATTAAGGAGTGTACTTTGATAGTGTACCCACTATCAACTCTTGTATTTGTAAGATGGTGCGTATAACCCTTGTGTGTGTAGAAGGTGTTCTACACGGGGAATAGTTAAATCACCAAGTGTGAGGTGATTGGAAGTGTAAAGGATGTTCTACACGAATTCTTTAGAGCGGTGCTACTCAAATGTGTAATAGATTTCTATCTCCACCTAAACGAGATTGAATGTTGGATTTGGGGATCCTCAAGGGGTAGCTTGAGGCGAGGACGTAGGCAGTGGGGCCGAACCTCGTTAACATACTGATTTTGCTTATCTCTTACTTTTACTCTTTATATTTATTGTTGTTTCATATTTTATTTATATTTTATATTGTATATTTGATTTATAATTGTTATTTTTTTTTAAATACAACTCAATTCACCCCCCTCTTGTGTTAGTCATCTGGGCAACAATTGGTATCAGAATTAGAGCTCTGTTATAAGATTAACTATCTTTTGAGTTAAGATCTTATGACTAACATTGCAGCTTCATTTGGTGAGGGTCAATCTAGCAGTCGGCCTCCACTCTTTTGCGGAGACAATTACTCATTCTGGAAAGTTAGAATGAAAATATTCCTTCAGGCTCAAGGTCGAGAAATCTGGAAATGCATTGTAAATGGACCTTATATTCCAACAAAAGTGGTTGATGGAGTAAAGGCCAAAAAGGAAGAAGAAGAGTTTGATCGTGAAGACAATAGACTTTATACTTTAAATTTAACTACTATGAATTTATTACATAATGCTCTCAATGGTAATGAGTTTAATAGAATAATAACTTGCGCTACAGCAAAGGAAATTTGAGATAACTTGGAAGTTACTTAAGAAGGAACTTCTCAAGTCAAGGAATCAAAAATTTATATTCTTACTCATGAATAAGAAATGTTTAAGATGAATGATGATGAATCTATTTCTAGTATGCACACTCGTTTTACTAACATCATAAATAGCTTGACAGCTCTTGGCAAAGTTTATTCCAAAGTGGAGATAGTAAGAAAAATTTTCAACTCTCTACCAAAACGTTGGGAATCAAAACTGACAGCGATTCTTGAAGCTAGAGACCTCAAGAAGCTCGAAGTGAATGAACTCATTAGGTCACTTATCACCCATGAGTACACATTGAAAAGAGGAGAAGAAGAAGGAAAGCCAAAGAAGAGCTTGGCACTTAAAGCTGTTCCACATGAAAGTGAAAGTGATGAAAATGAGGAAAATGACGACAAAGATGAAGAAGTTGCGATGATAACAAGAAGAATTCAGAGGTTCTTAAAGAAAAATAAAACTCCTCCAAGGAAATCCTTCAAAAAGTTTTCCAAGAAAGATTCAGGTAAAAATGACACTTTAATTTGTTATAAATGCAATAAGTCTGGTCATATCAAGTCAGATTGTCCTATGCTAAAGAAAGATCGAAACAAAGGCAAAAAAGCAATGAAAGCTACATGGGATGATGATTCAAGTAGTTCAGATAGTGAAGCAAGCAATGGAGAATCAGCAAATCTTTGTCTTATGGCTAAAGATGACATTGAGGTAACAAATCTTGATAATATTGAAGATCCTTCATATGAAGAATTGCAAAATGTTTTAGAAGAGGTATATGAGGAATTTGAAAAATTGGGTATCAAGTATACTGTTTTGAAAAAGAAAAATTCTTCTTTAACAAACGAAATTGATATTTTAAGAAAAAAAAGTATTGTTTTGAAAGATGAAAATCTTGAGTTGAAAAAAAAGAAAACTGATTTAGAAAATATTATTGAAAACTTTACGAATGGAAAAAGAAATTTTGAAAAACTTCTTGGTAGTCAAAGATGTATTTTTGACAAGGCAGACTTCGGATATATGCCAAAATAAAAATACAAACCTTATAAAAACTTCTTTGATAATCCTTCTACATCAAAGTCCAATATTCAAAATTCTTTTCATAAAAATAATTTTGTTAAAAAAGGATACTATTATAATCACTCAAGTTATTCATATATGTCACATGCTATTTGCAATTTTTGTAATAGAAATGGTCATAATTATCATGCTTGTCCTATTAGAAGAAAACATACAATGACTATTAGGGCCATATGGGTACCTAAAAATCTTGTTTCTTCTAATACTAATAAATAAAGGATCCAAAGAACTTGGGTACCAAGAAAAATCATTTTAATTATTTTTATAGGTGTGCATGAAGTCCTCCACAAACAAAAATAAATGGTTTTTTAGATAGTGGATGTTCAAGACACATGACGGGAGACAAGACTAAGTTCTTTGATCTTAGATCTAAAGAAGAAGGACACGTGACATTTGGAGACAACTCGAAAGGGAAGATCGTGGGAATAGGTAAAATTGGTAATGAGTCTTCTCTCATAATTGAAGATGTTCTACTTGTTGAAGGTCTAAAACATAATCTTTTGAGCATAAGTCAATTATGTGATAAAGGATTTACAGTTACTTTCAAAATGGATAAGTGCATTATTTTGAATGATCATAATTGTAATATTTGTTTTATTGCTTTTAGAAGCAACAATGTTTATACAATCGATTTTGAAGAAATTACCTCACAATATGTTATTTGTTTTTCAGCTCAAAATGAAACTAATTGGTTATGGCATAGAAGACTAGGTCATGCCAACATGGAACTTATTTCCAAACTTTCAAAAAATGATCTTGTGAGAGGTTTACCAAAGGCAAATTTTCTTAAAAACAAAATTTGTGATGCATGCCAATTTAGTAAACAAACAAAAATTTCTTTTAAAACCAAAAAACATATTTCCACTACTAGACCACTGCAACTGATACGCATGGATCTTTTTGGACCAAATAGAGTTGCAAGTTTAGGAGAAAAATATTATGCATTTGTTATTGTTGATGATTTCTCTAGATATACTTGGGTCATCTTTCTTGCTCATAAAGATGAGACACATAATACCTTTACCAAGTTATGCAAGAGAATTCAAAATGAAAAGGGTTATACTATTTCAAGTATCCGAAGTGATAGGGGAAAAAAGGTTTGTTAATAAAAATATTGAAACATTTTGTGATGAAAATGGTTTTGTGCATAATTTTTCTGCTCCTCGAACTCCTCAACAAAATGGGGTAGTAGAGAGGAAAAATAGATCTCTTCAAGAGATGGCAAAAACAATACTCAATGAGAACAACTTGCCTAGTTATTTTTGGGCCGAAGCGGTAAGTACTGCATGTTATGTTATAAATAGAGTTATGCTAAGGTTCAAATTAGATAAAACCCCCTATGAGCTTTGGAATGAGAAAAAGCCCAACATTGGTTACTTTCATGTATTTGGATGCAAATGTTTTATTTTAAATGACAGGGATAATTTAGGCAAGTTTGATGCAAAATCTGATGAAGGTATCTTTCTCGGGTATTCTACTAATAGTAAAACTTATAGAGTATTCAATAAAAAGACTTTGACTGTACAAGAATCTATGCATGTAGTATTTGATGAATCTAATTCTCTGCTCTCCAAGAAATCCATTGATGAAGAAACAGGAGGTATAAATAATACGGAAAGTCTCAATCTCAACAAAGAGAACACAATAGAGGAAGTCCAACATGGAGACATCAGTGGAAATTTAATACAAGATTTAAAAGATCATGTTCATTTTATTATATATTTATCTATGAGTATGCATATTTTGAGAGAACCTGTTGAACCCAAGGTTTCAAGTTTCATGTAATTATAAATCTACACATGGATTTTGATGATAACAAATGAATTCAAAGAATAAATGAGTCTCAAGCTCAAGTTGTCCACACAATAGAATCAAGCACATCAAGGAACCAAGCATGAGCAAGAAGAGAACAAGTTTACATTAAAGTCATAGAGTAATGTTGTAAATCTCTTAAAATTTCGAAATTAGGATTAAGGCTCAAAATTAATATTTTATCATAAAGCATTAAAATACATTTTCCACATGTGCATGAATATTTTGAAAATTAAATTTGAAAATTTTGAATGATGATTGATTGTCATCTTTCACATGTGCATGACATGATTAAAGGTTTGAACTTTGAAAATATTAAGATGATTGATTGTCATCTTTCACATGTGCATGTTTTATTTGAATATTTTCAAAAGTGATTGATGCTTTTATTGACTTATGCAAAAGGTAGATGTCTTTGTTTGAAAAT
Source organism: Platycarya longipes (assembly GCA_036559045.1). Classification (NCBI taxonomy): domain Eukaryota; kingdom Viridiplantae; phylum Streptophyta; class Magnoliopsida; order Fagales; family Juglandaceae; genus Platycarya; species Platycarya longipes. Next base: position 4,774,824 of record CM071798.1, read on the forward strand.
TTTGAAAAGTAAAGTGTGCTCCTTTTGTCATATACAAAAAGTAAAAGATTAGGTTTGAAATGTTTGAAAAGTAAAGTGTACTCCTTTTGTCACATGCAAAAAGTAAAAAGATTAGGTTTGAAATTTTTGAAAAGTGAATGACGATGTCTTTGACATGTGAATCTTTTTAAATTTGAATATGAAGTCTCATATGCCTATAAATAGATCATTTGAGAGTTTCACATTCACAACACCAAGAGCATACAACATTCATTCAAAACTTTCATTCTCTCTTCTCTAAGCATTGAGCCTTAACCCTTGTTCATTTTGAGAGATATAGTTTTCGCTGTATTGTTTCTATCTCACTCATTGAGGAGTGTACTTTGATAGTCTACCCACTATCAACTCTTATATTTGTAAGAGGGTGCGTATAACCCTTGTGTGTGTAGAATGTGTTCTACATGGGGAATAGTTAAATCACCAAGTGTGAGGTGATTAGAAGTGTAGAGGGTGTTCTACACGAATTCTTTGGAGCGGTGCTGCTCAAAGGTGTAATAGGTTTCTATCTCCACCTAAAGGAGATTGAATGTTGGATTTGGGGATCCTCAAGGGGTAGCTTGAGGCGAGGACGTAGGCAGTGGGGCCGAACCTCGTTAACATACTGAGTTTGCTTCTCTCTTACCCTTACTCTTTATATTTATTGTTGTTTCATATTTTTTTTTTATATTTTATATTGTATATTTGATTTATAATTGTTATTTTTTTTAAATACAACTCAATTCACCCCCCCTCTTGTGTTAGTCATCTGGGTAACAGAACTGATGAGTATTATTTTTACTGTATGATGTGTTGCTTATTGAGTATTCGACTCATTTTATTTTTGTTTCTATGTTTCTATATTTTTCTTTTGAAAACCATCATAAGTGATGATGATACACATCTGACAGGACTTGACTCAGAGAGACAATGCAGAGGCCTAGGCGGTGTATTAGTTTTATTTTATGATTTTTAATGAATAAAAAATTTGTTGTAAACACATATTTTGAAATAAAATCATGTAGACCAGAATCTGAAATAAAATTTTGGAAATAATCAACAGCTACATCATGCACGTCCTCCGAAGATGATAAAATTGAACCATCTTTTAGAGTCATGGCCAAAATCTCCTTATTCCTTCTCTTAGCCATTGTTCAAAAAAATGCAGATGAAGTCTCTCTTTTAGAAATTCACAGTTATTTAGAAAATTGGGCTAGTCGTTGTTCTTCTTTGTCCATCCACACTAATAGTTCCACATTAGAGGCCACAAGATCCTCTATGTCCATCAAATAGTTCTCCTGTAACAATCTTTCCAAGCCTTCAATTTTGTTTTGAAGCTCGACAATGTGTACTTCAGTTCGCCCAAACACTTTTTTATTCTAGTCTCTTAATGCACTTTTTAATCTTTTAAGCTTGATCATGAGTTTGAATAAGCTTGCAACATGCACCTCCTCACCGAACCAAGCCTCCTTCACAGTTCACACAATAAAAAAATAAATCATGAGAAACCCACATTTGCTAAAACTTGAAAGTTGGGAAACCATATGGCTGCCTACTCCTCTCCAATGTGATCACCATGGGTGAGTGATAACATGATGTTTTGGGAAGTTAATTAGTCACCGCATTAGGGAAATCGTTTAACATTCTCACATTGAAAAATACTTGATCAAGCCTCGCCCATTGCTTGGATAAATATGTGTGCCCGTTGCACCAAAATAAGGTCTGACCCGAAGTGTGCATTTTCAGTAAACCTCCCACATCCACCCAACTATTAAATTTCTCCATTGCTAATGATGGTCTTGGACGGCCACCTCGTCTCTTCCGTTCATTTAAAATGATGTTAAAGTCCCCAGCCACCAGCCAAGGTAATTGAGCATGATTCATGTCCACCAAAGAGTTCCATAACCTGCGACGGTCCATATAATAACACTTCGCACAGACAAAAGATATTATCATATCTCTAGAATTATATAACACTTTAAAGGAAATATATTGATCCCTTATAGAATGAACAGAAAGATCAATATCTTGCTTCCAAAATACCCACAACTTACGTCTAACAGATGCATTAGAACACATTCTGCATAACCCAGATTATTCTTCCATAACAGCAACCGAGAATGATCCAACCTAGGCTCAGAAATAGCAATAATTTTCGGCTTACGCTTTTTTATCACAACTTTAATCTTTTCCTTAAGGTCCCTAAACCTCTAGTATTTCAATATAAAAGTGTCATCATTATAAAGTAAATTTAGAAGGCTTGCTCATAGTCCTTTTGGAACCCCTTACCTTATAATTCTTTTTCTTGCCATCCATTTCTTTGAAGATATCAAAATCTGAAAGAACCACTTTTTCTTTGCCAAGTGCTCCGATTTATCGTCAGATCCAGATTCAGAACATTTCTCCTCCGCCATAACATCTGTATGTTTCTCATAAACACGATCATGGCCTATTGCTTCACTTTTCTTGTCAAAATCCCCTGCAACTTAGCCCTATTGACTTCATTTTGTACTAGTCCAATTACCACTAGACTGTGGAAAGTGATCACATTACTCTCAAATTGTTGAGGCGTAACTTCTCCTTTCTCCAAACATATTAACTCTGCTGGAGACTTATCTCCCATATTTTTTGTTTCAATATGAACTTCAACAACTGCTCCATCCGTTCCCACATTACTCTATTTTGCTACATTCAACTCCTCTGAATTATCATTTTTCACCATGTCTAAGGACTCTGGAACAATATTTCCCTCAATGTCTTCCCTTATTAATCTCATCTTGTTGTATGACTTAGACTGACCAAGTCACGCATCCCAATCTTAGTCCATACACGTCACTACTGTATGCAAGCCTACGCTTCATCATCGTTATCATCATCCTCATCCATACATACCACAAGACTTTAAGCCAACTTTGAGGCCTAAACATCGTGTATCTATGCTTGGGGACAGATTATTCATTATATATGGTAAGTCTGTCTGGCACATATTTCTCACTAGATACACATGTATCTTACCTCCTTATCATCTAAGATTAACATACAACAAGTTGATCATTTGCTTGTATAAACAAGTACCATAGTCTGATACCAAACTTCTCTCAAGGGATTGGTAGGACTCTTCCTACTTTTCGGCCCGTTACAAGTTCATCCTGACACTTAATATAACAAGATTCCTTCATAACTATACCTTCGTCGCGTCATGTAGTTTTAGACTACTCTTGAGCTACACCATTATCCATTACTTCACATGACATTATACCCTACTTCAGCACGAGTATGACTCTTCATGTACCATGACAAATCATGATATCTTGTTACATTCTTGCTATGTCACTTTTACATGACTCTATGACTTTACACATACTCCAGACATAATATGGCTACACAATGAAATCCATCACTAGACTATCGGTCACATCACAACTGCTCAAAGACACTATTCTATAGTTCTCGACACAACACACATACAACGGCTACAACACTTCTACAAGGTGACACCCATCACTTTGAGTGCATGGTCACATTACAATTTCTCCAGGACACTAGTTCACAGTCTCTGACAGTTCACACATACAATAGCCATAACATTGGTGCACGTGACATCCGTCACTTGATCATATGGTCACATCATAAGTACTTTGTATAGAGTATACTCCACGTGTACTCCCTTCATATTACACTGCACCACACACTACTACGACATGCACCACACACTACTACGACACGCACCACACACTATTACGACAAGCACCACACACTACTACGACACACACCATAGAGACAATCCATAGAGACAATCCATGTGTACTCTCTACAAACTACACTACACCACATCACTACTAGAGCACAGACTTCACAACTACAATTTACAGTACAATCCACAACAATACTACACAGCACACTGCACAATTACACCCAATACTTCACAGCAACTCCACAATACCAACAACACATTCCACAACCAAAAAACTACACAACTTCACAACAAACTCCATAAATACCACAATAGAACCAACCAACCAACTTATATAAATAATGGGTAAAAGGGAGAGAGAGTTATTCCATCGTCGAGGTTAACCTGTGTATGGCATCGCTGCTCTACATGACCAGTGACGTCGAAAGCCACTAACTTGAGTGGTAACAACTCCATCGTGGTCATTGTCGTGACCTCGAAATGGGGTACCTTGGGGATCAGATCTAGGATTTAGGTAGGTTTGTCTAGATTGTGCAAGGGTGGTTGACATGGTAGGGAGTTCGTGGGTGGTGGCTGAAGTTGTGTATGGTGGTAGTTTGCAACATACAGTGGTGGTTTACAGTATACGGTGGCTATTTTGGGTCTATGGCAGCTATTTTGGCTTTGGGATGGGCTAGGGGTGGCTATGGGAAGTTCATGGTGGTCTCGTGGTGGCGATGAGGGGTGGAGAACGACGTCAAGGGGCTGAGGACATGTGTGAGAACACTGTGAAAGGGAGAGGGAAAGATAGAGGGGGCGTATCTGGAAGGGGCTAAGCATGGAGGGGCTTGGGAGGACCTCGCTGAGACTGTGGTAGCAATGTGGAGGGGCTCTAGTGGCCCTACAATAGTGCACCTGTGTTTTGTGTGAAGGACAAGCCGTGAGAGAGTAAGGGAGTCTGGGAGAGGTTGGGCCTTCGACTAGACATGGGGAGCACAGGGGAGGCTCGTTGGTAAGGGAGGGGCCCGTTGGTGGGGTTGGGCATGGCGTACAGCAGAACTAAGGCCGTGAGACATGGGAAACCTGTGTGTAAAGTGTAGATTTTGGGATGGCCATTCTAGGCCATTACAAGCTGCGTGAGGGAATGAGGAGATGCTTGGAGGTTGAGGAAGGTTGTGGGTGGTCCAACGTGGAGGTGGGGCTAGATCACGGCAGCACTATGGCCGTGCAAGAGGGAGAAACCCATTTTGGATTTGTGAATTGTGATGGAGGGTTGCCAGTGTGAGGGGAAGTTGATACGGTGGTCGGTGAGGCTGTAAGTGGTAGGGGCTAAGCTGGAGGAAACTGAATGGGGGAGGGGGTTTTTTGTGGCTAAGGGTCTGAAGGGGAGATTTCGTGCTGGAGGGGAAAATGGGAGAGAGAAAGAGAGGGAAAATGGGATGGGGCCTAGGGTTTCTTCTTTAGGATATTTATAAGCCTTACAACTTGGGTCTTCAAAATGATCTAATAGTGGGCTTTAAAAATTTATTTAAAAATGCGTTAATGCTAACTTAACTAAAAACATTGAGAGGAATTTAGAAAGAATATAATTTAACTTAACTTTAGCTAATAAAATATAATATTTAATCTTAACTAAATGATGAATTTTTGCTATTTACTTTTAAGAAGATAAAACTATCTAATTAAATTAGAATTTTCAACATAACTTAATCCAATAATATTTTGAATAACTAAAATCGCTTAGATAAAAATGATTTTCTACAATTATAATATTTTTGGAGCTCTTAAAAAATATTACAATTTCCATTCTTAAAATCAAGTTTAGTTCAATAACAATGGAAATATCCCTTATAAATATTTTCATGACATTTAAAATATACGAGGGCCTTAATGCACTGGGCATACTTTAAAAATCAATGGCTATTTTTGAAGTGTGATACGCAAAACGAGACTCATGACCATTAGAGAGAAGAACGAGAGGGCTAGTACATACTCCCCTTTCTATAATAAATTTTGTCTTTGAAATTTGCTCACCATTTTAAATAATTAATGTGCCACGCACGAGCCTCTATCTCAAAGTCCCACCGGGACTTAGCCATACAATTCCTTGAGTCGCATGCATAATGAAAAAAAATAAAATTTAAAAAAAATATACCAAACCACCGGAAAACAAAATAAATAAAATAAAATAGAAATTAATCTATATGTGCCAAAAAAATTTAAAACTTTTTCAAACAATTGAGATACTGCACATGCCTAAATTATAGCACTTGTCCAAATATTGTATCACTCATACTGCCAACAATAAAATCTGCACCCTCTTATTTGTAACAATCATAATGGTTGTTCATGCCTCATTAGTTTATCAATAGTACCAAAGTTCACATGAATATATGAGTGAGAATACTTATTGACTCAGTTTTCATTCTCTTCTCCTTATAAAGAAACTGCCTAATCTGATGCAGGGCCTTTGTATTTGCTTATATAAAAAAATACAATTTGACATTTTACAGCTAAGATGATAATAAGATAAAGCTATATATGGAAAGAAAAACCATACATGGAAGTAAAACCAGCCGGTGTTAACATCTATTACAGAATATGCAGGAATCTCATAGAGGAGGACATCTCGGCAATAACAGTGATGATAATTGATAATCTTTACATTCCCCCTCACATACCAGGGATATGAGTAAATAACTTTTACCACTTGCAAGTTGCTCTCGGATAAAATTAACATTTATCTCTATGTGTTTCGTATGGTGGTGGAAAAGTGGATTTGTAGCTATATTGATAGCACTGAGATTCTCGCAATACAAGGTGAGTGTAGTGTAGCTGAGATTCGAAATGAGGTGCATGAACCACATCAATTCAGTTGTTGTGGTGGTTAGAGCTTGATATTCTACTTTGATAGTTTTTTTTTTTGAAAGGAAACCTCCATACTGTATTCATTCATCAACAAAGTAACAAAGTTTTTCAAACTTTACAATTTCCTGGATCTCTTCAGGATATATCTCCATCCAAACTTCCTCATCATTCACAAGTAAAGCCACTTTTGCTTAACTATGTGCAACACAATTACCGGTTCTATTAACATGTACAATTTGCCACTGTCCTCTACTTTTTAAAGCTGATCTCAAATCTTCTATCATCTGTCCGTACCAACTCCAACACTCCTCATCACTGTTAACATCTTTAACCACTGTCAGTGCATCTCCCTCTAAAATCACTTCATTGAAATTCAATTCTATACATAGCTTCATGGCCCTCCAAAGAGCATAAATTTCAGCAATGATCGGATCTGTCACATTCATTCTTGGATATTAGAGAGAAACTAGGACATCTCCATTACAATCCCGAGCCACAACCCCAATTCCTCCTCTACTTTCATTAGTCTTTAAAGCTGCATCCTAATTTACTTTAATCACATTCCCCTTAGGTGCTTTCCAATGAACTGCTTTTTGGTTTTGAACTACAGTCATTTCACTATCTTCCTTCTTTAGTTGAGCTTGCTGATACTCATTTAAACTAGCAACAGCCTGATTAAAACATCAGTAGGTCCTTCAAACCTATTATCAAAATCAGACCATTCCTTCTTAGCCACAATCCTCTCATCACCACAACCACAATCTCCAATTGCTCTTGCCCCATCTTTAAAGACCAATCAGCCCATAACCCAAACAGATCTCTTTCATTGCTATACCATTTCTGAACAGGACTTTCATCACAAGCCCATACATCACTAGCCCCAACACAGCTCCACAAAGCATGACAAATTGTTTCATCATTGTTTAAACATACTGGACACATTGATTCTTCCAACACCTTATTTATCTTCAAGTTAACTTTTGTTGGAAGATAGATTGATAGCATTCCAAACAAAAACTTTGACAACCCCAGGCATATTAAATTGCCACAACCTCCTCCAAACTTCATCTGCTCTCACCGAGCACTCCCTACTCTCTCTCCTCTTCCTATTCACCTCCATATGATATGCACTCCTTACACTAAATATTCCATTATTTAAATATACTCATATCTGCCTATTAGGAAGACCAGATAAGCTAACTGGGATCTTACATATAATTTCTGCCTCTTCATCATCAAAAACTTCTTTGACAAGATCCACATTCCATCCTCTACTCTCTTCAATTATCAGCTCCTCCACTTTTGCCTCAGCCTGCAGCACTTTAATAGGTGATTGGATCATAAAAGTGATAGCCTTTGGAACCCATCTATCCTCCCAAATTTTTATTTGTTTCCATCACCCACTCTCCAAATCAATCCCCTTTTTAATAGCTCCCGAGCCCCCCACAAACTCCTCCAAATAATCAAGGGTTTAAAACCAAAAGAAGCCTTTAAAATATCAGAATGTCTGAAGTATTTCTCCTTTAAAATCATAGCATCCATTGATTGAGGATTCATATAAACCCTCTAACATTGTTTTGCAAGGAGAGCTTGATTAAGGCTTCCAACTCCCTAAAACCCAAACCTCCATCAGCTTTTGACAGCCCCATTTTGCTCCAACTTTTCCACTGAATTCTATTATCCCTTTGCTGAAATCCCTGCCAAAACTTAGCCATTTGGGATGCCAACTCTCTACAAAGCTTCTTTGGCAACTTGAAAACACTCATACAGTTGGTAGGTATAGCTTGGATAACAACCTTTATAATAACTTCTTTTCCGGAGAGAGACAAAAACTGATTCTTCCAACTGTCAAGCTTACTGCACACCCGATCCTTGATACAACTGAAAGCTTGATTGTGACGACCCGAGATTTTCTTTTCGTATTATTAAATTGAATAATTATTTTGATCAAGTGGTTAATTAATTAATTAAATTAATTATATTGAGAGGTGAGGAAGAAGGGCATGGGCTTAAGATTAAAGCCTTGAAAGTTAGAATGAGTTATTGGGCCTAGGAAGGAGGAGCAAGCCCACAAGCCCATGAGATTGACCCATGATCCACCAAGCCCACACAAGGGACACTTGTCACCCATAGAGAAACCATAGTGAGTCAACTAAGGCTAGTAGGTGAAAATGGAAAATTACTATTAGGTTGGAATTGACTAGTGGGTGGATGATAGGGTTGAGTGTGAGATCTTGTGATAGGATTTTTCCATCATTGGGATATCTTTGAAAAAATACTAAGATAATGTCTATTTTAGTCTATCTAGTACATGCCATGTTTAGAAGAATGACACTTGTGGATTGGAATAAGAAGTGGAAGAGAAGAAAAGAGAGGGCATTCAGTTAGCTTGTAGCCGAAACCCCTTAGGGGTTTTTTCTCTGCAATCCTCTCCAATCTAAGCCAATGATCACACATAGGATCATGTAAGAAAGAAGTGACAAGGTGATTGACAAGTGAGGAGAGGTGTCATGAGGAAGAGGAAAGGAAAAAGAAGAAGGAAAGCTAGAAGGGATCCAGATGAGGTGCCGTGTGCATCCTTTGAGGTTTTCTAGAAGAACTTGTAATTCTAGTAGAAGGGACATCTTTGACTTGTGTGAGAAGTTGAAGTACAAGGTGTAAGGTGTGTAAGAGGTATGGTGGTGTAAGGAAATGATTGGGGATTGCTTGTAATGGAAGGAAACTAGGAATGGAAGAGGGAGAGTTTTGGATGACACCTAAACCCAAGGCTGGTCGGACCATGCATGCTCTCTTTCCCAAAGGCATGGCCTTAGAATCTTGTGGATTGATATGAGAGTGGTTAGATGAGTGTGTCATAGGATTGAAATGACAAGAAAATGAGGCAAGAGGGGAAGGATGTTTCGGTGGAGACCTTGGGGAGGCAAGGAACCCGGATTCTCACTTCCTCCCATTTTTCATCATTTGCTTTCTTTTCCCATGCAACCACCCATGTGTAGTCTTATGTCTTTCAAATCAAGGTATGGTGGAATGTCCTTAAGCCCTAGGAAAAGGAGCATGGCCGAATACCCTTGACAGGGCTCACATCTCACTTGGCTAACTCACAATCCCACAATCCCACAAGCTCTCTTTCTCTTTACCTCTCGGCCAACTCCACTTCTCCCTCAACTCTCTTCTGTTTTACTTTCTTCTAACCTCTAAACATCACCTTATCCTAAGTAGAAAAGAGCTAGAACAGATATTTTTGAAGAAGAGTTGCTCTTGAAGAAGTAAGTGCATTCTTATCCTACCTTGAGCAATTTTAGTATACTTTTGGATGAATTTGGGTGTTTTTGTTTGAATCTTTGTGTATGTATGTTAAAATGAAACCCTTTAGAGAGAAAATTTTCCATGCTTAGTTAAGTAGAAATCCATGCTTAAGTTATGATATTTTTTAAATTAAGGATCTAAATGATATGTAGTTTTAGTTAGTTACTCAATATGAGGTGGAATGAAGGAAATGCATGCATGATTGTAGGTTTACTAGTATGATGTTGGATGATGCTTCTAGTGTTGGTTATTTAGTGGTAAAAATCCATGTTTAAGTTTAAATATCTTGCTAAGAGTAAAGATTATTTCATGTGGTGAATTTGAATATTTGATATAAAGGGAGAATATGGTGTGATCAACATGATGAGTGAAGATGAAAATATGCTTGTTAGATTTTAACTTGGAGATGAAATGTTGGATTTGTGCATGCATGTATTTCGGACTCAAGGTTCTCTTTTGGGTTGAATTATTGATTTAATTATTGTGCTATGTTATGATGATATAATTAAATATTTGGAGACATTAGATGCATATGAATAAAATAGTTGCGCTAGCATGATTGGTAGTTTTCACCTAAACCATTGGGTGAGTATCTTGGAAAAAAAAAAAGAGATAAGAAGTGAATAAAATATTAACTTCAGGACATAGGGTTTCGGCAAAGCAATGTTTTTAGAGTTAGAAAATTTTATTTAAGTGGTTGAAGTTAAATTGGAGTGCTTGGAGAAGAATATGAGACAAAAAGTTAGGAATTTACTAAGGAAGGGTCTTGGCCCAACCCTAGTGGGAAGGGGCCGAGCACCCCTAAGTGTATAAGAGGCCCATTAAGTATTTTTGGGTAGGAAAGGAGTAAAATTATGAGGTGCGAAAATTGTGAAAGAGCTTGACGTAGAATAAGCGATATGTTCGTCGCACACTTTATATGTTCCGTGACATGAGTCTCACGTCTCATGCATACAGCACGAAAATCATGTTTTAAATATGTTTTTAAAAGAAAATAAATTAATTAAAGTTTTATAAGAACCCCAAAGGCTAAGATGGAGTAGTGCCCCAATGAAACTCCTTATTTACTCAGGAGTGACTAAAGTCGAGTGAAAGCCCCTAGGTCGACAAAGAACCGTTAGCAGATCATGTATGACTCCAAAAGGTGTCCAGAGCATCGTCGCACCTAAAGCTAGTGGGTGCATACAGGACGGTGTTGGCTTCGGCCTGATCGATATAGAAAAGTTTGTAGTCGCTCGGTGAGTGATCAATCGCCGAGTTATGAAAAGCGCGAAAGGGCGCGAAACGTAGCTACTTAGGTTTGATACGGTCGCCGGATGCTGTGGTAACTAGCAGAAACATACGGTGCGTAGGGAAACTGTGAGGTGTCCAACAGTGGTCATAACAAAAGATGGGCCTTTGGGCCATATATGATATGATAAGTGGTGCCTAAGATAAGAAAAATAAAAAGCATTTGCGAAAAGATGAATTTTGAAAGAAAACTCTAATGTTTTGTTTTTCTGAGATTATAAGCAAGCATACGAAGAGAATAAGAAAAGAAAAAGGGAATTGAAAAGACATGGCATGAGCATGAGCATGTGCATATCATAAAGTCATGAGTCTCATAATGCATAAAATTTGACTAACTGTTTACTATTTATTTTTCAGTATGCTTAAAATGCTTTTGTTATGATATAAATGTACTTACTGAGATTTTTCCCAAAATCTCACCCCTGTTTATCTCTCCACTATCTCCTTGTTGGGATGATAGAAGTAGTTGTAGGTAATGACGACTTTGAAGAATATGACCCCAGGGACGGTGTCTCGGACCCCCACGGGCTCGACTGAATCCGTCACCTCCGAGCTAGTGACTCTCGACTACTTGAGCCGATGGGCGGCGAAGTCACTACCCCTAGCTGCTTATGTTTTGGGTAACATACGCCCTATCAGGTGTTGTCTAGTTCTCAACATAGCTTGTCGGCGCCCTAGCTTGCGCTTGGGTTCGCACGCAAATTGCGCCGCAGGGGACGAACGTCACAAGGAAGTCATCCCTCATCTTTATGTGTGAGAGCATTATTTTATATTATATTATTATTATTTTTTTATCTTGCAGCGGAAAAAGGTCAAGCCAGAAACATTTGACAAAACGTTTACGCTTGTCGCACATCACATGGTTAACGAAATAAAACCCAAATTAAGCATCATATACATATACATCAAAGTTAAGGTCACCAATGTATATAGTTTATACAAAAGCACTTCCCAAAACAACGGGAAGATTTTTCCTCAAAATACATAGGTGGTGCAAAATAAAGATATTAACGATCCCCTCCCCCTTTTGCCAAACATACTAATAGGCGGGTTCTTCTTTTATCTTCTTAAAGTCTGGACCGTAACGAAGACTGTCCAAACTCAGTCCTGGGCCTACATCACACATCATCCCAGAGGATGACGTAAACAGGCGTCCCATGTGGAGGAGCCCATCCACTCCTAGCACCAAACAATACCCTGTAGGGCGTAAGTCGTCAAAAAAATACGTCGCCATAGGAAGCGACTCTACCGCCCACTGACCCAACAGGTCTAGGGTCACTGGCCCAGTAGTATCGGTCTTAGTCGGGCCCATGAGGGTCCAACCCATCTTCTCGAGAGTCGTAATCCGGGGATCCATCATTTCCTGTAATAACTTCTATCGTTCCCAAGGGAGCGATAGTAGAGATAATAAAGAGGGGGTGAGATTTCGGGAGAAATCTCAGCAAGTATACTAGCACATTAACTAAAACATTTCAAATATACAGATAAGTAAACAAAACATTCGTAACTAATGCATATGCAATGAATGACTGACTCATGCACATGCTCATGAAAACTTTTATACGGACTTGCTTCTTTCAGACTTCTTTTCATGAAAACTTTCATACGGACTTACTTCTTCCAGACTTCCTTTTCATGTCATTGCTTTTCAAATCATTTCTTTAAAACATTTCGTATCTTTTATTCTTTCTTAGGCGCCACTTATCATAGGCAGATCTTTTCTTATGGCTCGAAAGCCCATCTTGTCATGACTTATCACTTAGCATATATGAGACACAACACGGTTCCCCTAAGCACCGCGTGTTCCCTGCTGGTTACCGCATCACCTTAAAGTGAGTGCGTCATATAACTTATAAAACGGCAGGTCCTTACACCTTATCTGTCCTTGGCACCCACCAGCGTTAGGTGCTACCGCGCTCCGGACACCTTTTGGAGCCATACAGGGTCCGCCGACTGTTCTTCGTCGACCCAGGGGCTTCCACTCGACTTTAAACACTCTTGAGTGGACAGGGAGTTCTACTGGGGCACTACCCTGTCCCAGCCTTTGGGGTTCTTATAAAACTTTACTTCTTTTCTTTTCTTTCAAAAACTCAATCTTTTCTTTTCTTTCAAAAACTCAATCTTTTCTTTTCTTTTTCTTAAAAACATATTGGACTTTAAAAACATGCTTTTCATGATTTATGCATGAGACATGCAATGCTTACTTATTTTCATGCAAAACCCGAGACGAGCTCGAGTGCATTCATATTTCATTTTCTTTTCTTCCTCATTGGGATAACCTTACAACTTCCTACTTAGTCATCATGCTCTACATCCAAAATTTGGGCCTAGGATTGAAGTGGGGTACTCGGCCCATCTCCAACCCATCATGGCTGAACCCTCCTAGGGTAATTCCTAGGGCTTTTCTTCATCACTTCACTCTAATTATCTTTCAAGAATTTAAGGTGTCAAATTAAAACATATACCATCCTTAAAAAGGGGTAACCGAAACCCTATTATCCATTTAGTAAACATTTTTGCTTCCAAGCTTAATTCACTCCACTTCCTTCCTTCATCTTTCAACTTGGGGAAATTTCCTCCTATTAATTTATTCAAAGTTTCCTTTTCCATAAGTTCCTTCTATAAGCTTAAACTAAATAATTCCACCACAAAGCAATATAATTCAATCTTCTAATCTCAACCTTAAATATCATAAAATTCCAATTAAATATTACTAATCATCATACACAAGTGGTTACTTCTTTCCATATGCAAGTATACACCATTTCAATTCATATCAATCATTTATTTTATTCCCATGTCCATTTTCATTTCCTCAAGACAATATTTTCCTTGAATAAATCAATTTCATTACTAATTTCCTCAAATAAATTCTATCTTAGCAACACCAAATTTATAAGCTTAATGCTAAAATCCATCATGCATCAACTTCATCATTTCATATAATAATCATGCTTTTCATTTCTTTTTGCAACTTATACTTGATCCATCATCTATACTCACATTCTAAGCTTATTTCATCATAGAGATTTACACAAGAATATTCATATCAAAGACAAGTATAATCAATTTAATCCAAACATGGCAATACAATCATTAATCCAACAAGCATGATCACCTAACTATATACAAGAATTGTTAAGGAAAAGGTGAAAGTATACTTACAATATTCCTATTAGATTTTTGATTAAAATCTGAAAATACACACATGGAATCTCTTATTAGACTAGTTATAAATACAAAGATTTAAAAGAAACCTTATTTCCTTTTAACCAAAACAAATGTGTTACATGTGTGTGTGTGTTCTTCCTAAGCTTGCATGAATCTAGGCACTAACCTTCACCAATGTATTGTCCACCTCAACACTCTTGATTTTAGCTCCACTAATTTAGGATTCTTCAACTTGTGTGGTGAAAGAAGAAGAAACAAAGGTAGAGGTGATTTGGGTGGTTTTGGCCGAGAGGTGAAGAGAGAATGAGATAGGAAGATGCTTGCATGTATCCAAGTGAAGCAAGCCAAGGGAAATGGATATGGGGTCACACGGCTAAGCCCTTGCTCTAGGGTCTTTGGTACACTTTTTACCATGCTTAGGTATGTCCAATGATAGATTGAGTGATTGACAACACTAGGCCATTCCAAGACCAAATCTTGGCCATGCTTTGGAGGATTTGTTTTTCTCCTCCCTCACTTGCTATGGTCGGCGCCTCCCTTGAGTGCTTAGCACTCATTTTCTTGTTTTTCACTCAATCATCATCCCTACATCATCTCATGTGTCCATCCAAGTGATCTCAAGGCCATGCTTTTTGGGAATTGAGCAATGCATGATCCGGCCAAGCTTTGCCTCCACCGAAACCCACTTTGCTTCTTCTCCTTGCTTTTGTCATTTCCATCACCTACACATACACCATACCTCTCTTCACACCACCATACTCTCTTACACATTGTACCTTATTCACTTACACACTCCTCCCTTGTTCTATCAACTTGTTGGTGGCCATACCCCATGAAACTCTCCCAAAGTGCCTCACGGATTGCATCCACCGAATCCCTCCTTGCTCCTTCCTTCCATGCTTCTCTTCATGCCATTTGTCACATTCCTATACACTATGACCTCTAATGGAAAGTCAAGGAATGGTGCCTTGTACCTCCAAGATTCCATGGTAGGAAAATCACTCCATTAGATTCTACACTCAATCCTATATGCCACATGTTTACCTACTAGTCATCTCCACCAACTAGAATTTTCCTACAAGCCTTGGATAATTTTCTATGGTTTTTCTCCAAGTGACATGTGTCTCTACTATGGGCTTGATGGGTCATGGGCTCACTCTATGGGCTTATGGGCTCACCACTACTCTCTTGGCCCATTCACTTGATCCATTCCCCAAAAGTTTCATTCCCAAGCCCATCTCTTTAGAGCTTATTTTTACAAATTACCACTAATCTTGTATATTAGCATTTAATTAAATAATTAAATTAAGATGAAGATTTTAGGGCTATTACATAGATGATTCCCTCTATATAGGTCACCTTTATGAGTCATCCTTTAGGATGAGTTGTGAGGTGAGATAGACTTTAGATTTGGACCGTCTCCGTTATGGCCCAAATTTCAAGGAGATCAAGAAGGAACTGATGGTTTAGGAAGTGATGGCAGGGGATCACCTATGCAGCTTTTGTATTTATTTCTTATATATTTTGGTCTTCCGTTATTTTGGAAGAATGAACTCTTATGGATGATCATTATGTCTATATTAATGGTAATGCAATATTTTGGTATATTATTTTGTTGAGTCATGTGATGTACGCTTAGAAAAGTTTGACATTTTTCCGCTGCAAAAACCTTCAAAAAAAAAAACCATAGTATACGATAAGACGAGGGGTGAACTTCCCTATGATGCTCATCCCCGATGTCACGATTTGCGTACAATCTCAAGCACAAGCTGGGGCGCCGACATTGATACTTTGATCTACCAACCATAATTGGCAGACTAAGATGTTTTTCACAATTGTTTTGTTCCCTAACCCCACAATCCCCTATGATAGATCTTCTCAAATCTGTACTGACAGTAGGACTGAATAGAATAGTTGTCTTATGCTTGTTCAAAGTCTGATTAGATGCCTTCCCATACTCCTCCAACACTCCATTAATTTTCCTCCATTCATTCCATGTGGCTTTCCCAAAAATTAGACAATCATCAGCAAACAACAAGTGAGTCAATTTTGTCCCACCTCTAGCAGCTGATAATCCTTTCAATTCTCCTATTTGCTGTGCCTTATCAAACATAGAGCTAATACCCTCAGCACACAAGAGAAAAAGATAAGGAGACAATGGATTTCCTTGTCTTAAACCCCTTGAAGGCATAAAAAAGTTACCTGGTCTTCCATTTACAAGCATTGCATAAGAAACATATGTGATACAACTCATTATCAACCTTGTCCACCTATTTCCAAAGCCTAGTTGCCTCATTACAACCTCTAAAAACCCCCACTCCACCTTATCATAGGCCTTAGAAATATCTAGCTTGTCAGCCATACCCCCAACTCTACCATTTTGTCTACATTTCATCGAGTGAAGCATCTCATAAGCTGCAATGACATTATCAGAAATCAGTCTCCCAGGAATGAAAGCACTCTGACATTTTGAGATAACAGCATCCATCACTTTTTTAAGCCTATTTGCAAGTGTCTTTGCAATGTGTTCTATAATGATCTTATAGAACACATTGCAAAGACTAATAGGCCTAAACTCATTCACATTCTTAGGATCTTTAACTTTCAGAATCAATGCTATAAAAGTCTGGTTAACTGAGCTTTGCATTCTATCACCATTCAGAAACCTCAGTGCTGCCTTACTCACATCCTCCCTTATCACATGCCAAAAAGATTGAAAAAAGCAAGCCCCATAACCATCAAGTCCTAGGGCTTTAAGTACTCCCATCATTCTCACAGCTTCCTCTATTTCCCCCCTTTTAAATTCTCCTTCAAGCATTACATTCATAGCTGCAGTTACCTTGGGTTCCATAGTATTTACACATCTATCCATCTCTTCTTGACTAGGCTCATCACTTTTAAAAATATCAGCAAAATAATCTCTAAAAGCAGAAGCTATACTCTCCTCAGTTTCTCTCAGAATTGCATTGTTGTCCATGATAGCCTCTATTTTGTTCCGCTTCCTTCTTTGATTTGCACACTCATGGAAGAATTTAGTATTTTTATCTCCCATGGTGTACCAATTCCTTTCAGCCTGTTGTTTCCACTTAATATCTTCCTGTTTCAGCAAATCACCCATCTTCCTTTGCAACAACTTTAGTTCCTCCACATTATCTTGGCAAAGATTACCTTAAATTTCTTTAATTTCTTTCAACAGCCTTTCAATGTCCTTACCCCTCCCCTTATCTCCCCATTTGAAATATGTAGTCAAAAAAACACTGCGAGAATGTATTCCATCTTGAACAATTTGCACAGGTTCTGCACTTAGCTGTCCCCTTTGTCATCCCTTCTTTACTACTTGCTTACATTCTTCCTGATTTATCCAACAAGCTTCAAATCTGAATGGAAAATCCTTTCTCCTCCATTTTTATTTTTCTTCAAGGATAGATAATAAAATTGGAAGATGGTCAGAACACCTCCCAATCAAAGTCTTCACCCTTCTTTCCTTAAAGAGATATTTCCACTTCGTGTTTACCACAAACCTATCCAATTTTTTCTTTGTAAAAGTCAGATCCATATTCCTGTTAGACCATGTAAAGCTATTGCCTCTCTAAACATCTTCATTTGATTCTCATGTCTCATTTTACCCCCAATTTTCTCTTTTTGCCACATTATTTATTAAAATCTCCTCCCACACACCATGCTGCTTCATTACTTGGCAGTAAACTCCTTAGCAATTCCCATGTATATGTTCTTCTTTTTTTGTCTTAGGGTGACCATAAAGACCTGTAAAGAACCAATCCTCACCATTCCTCTCCCCCTTCACTACCACATGTACATGATATGAAGAGTAATTAATCACTTCCACTACCTTTTCTTCCTTCTAGAATAATACTATACTTCCTTTCCTCCCAATACAATCAATTACTAGGCAACCTTCCATACTTAATTTCCTCTATACACCATTCATCTTGCAGGATCTAGACTTTGTCTCACTGAAAAATTCCAGCTTTGGCCTCTTCTCCTTAACCAATAGGTTAAGGGCTTGAACTATTCGAGGGTTGGCAAGCCCTCAGCAGTTCCAATACACGATATTCATAATGCCAGGTGGTGCTGCTCAGCAGACACCACCCGTAGATTGTTATTGAAACAATCCAACATATCATCACCTCTCATTCTTTTCTTATCCATCTATTCTTCCTCACTGTTATCTACATCTTCAAGATTTCTTTTCACTAGAGAATTTGAGCTACAATGCTTACTTGATTCAAGCCTAGCTCGAGCTCTCCTTCTGTGATGCCCCTCAATTCCCTTTAAAAATAACACGGGAATCGAGGCATCAGGATGATGACAACACGGGTCACACATCCCAACGACAAGTGTCAAACGTGTGTGCACACGTGACATACGTAAAAAATATAGGTCGCAGCGGATAATAAATTATTATCTAAGTACCAGAATTTTTAGAAATAATTTACAAACCAATTTAATATAAATTCTCCAACAGGAGATTTAATACAGTCATCTGAAATACAAATTAAACAAATACATATTTATAAAAAGGGGAAAATAAATTTCCCGAAATAACAATTAATATTAATATCACCTCAACGGCAGAGCCGTCTCCTCAGGCTCAGCCTCTCCAAAGTCTGCATCCAAAAAACTACGACGCCAAGATGGCATCGCAGGTAAGTACAAACCAACCAAACCAAAAGACAGAAATACATTAATGCCACAACAACAACCATGAACAATTACCATATGCATGAGACTTAAAATCATTTTTCTCAAAGTCGATGAAATAACCACACTCTTCAAAATCCCAATTTAATCCACAATAAAATCCCAATAAAATCACCCATCATTTTCTATAAAATAATATCCTCAAAACCAATCATACCGAGCGTTACGTATCGCCGTCCCCGATATGATTTACACACACACCCGAAATCATAATGGGCGTTACGTATCGCCGTCCCCATTACGATCCACACACACTCATTTCATACCGGGCGTTACGTATCGCTGTCCCCGATATGAAATGCACACCCAATGACCATAATGGGCGTTACGTATCGCCGTCCCCATTATGTCATCCACACACACACACGCTGATCACAACGGGCGTTACGTATTGCCGTCCCCGTTATGACTCAGCCCAAAACCATTAAAATCCATTAAACACAATTTAAATCCCATTTTCCATTCTCAACACATGAATATCCGAAATCATGCAAAAATCAACTTTCTAAATATTTCCATGAACATGCGCGTAAATATACAATGCAGACAACCATGCAGCAATTATCCAACATTTAATTAATCCAATCAACCAACAAATACCAACATCAACCAACACATAGCAGCACAACAACTGTTGATGCCAAAAATATATTTAAATCTTAAAGCTCGTTTGGAAAGTATTTACAGTAGTAAAACGTAAATCCTTGAACAACGCCAATCTGCAGCGTTTGTAGCGGTCACATGTACGTTAGGCTAAAATACTCGGTTTGACCCCAAAATTTAGGGAGACACACTTTGAAGGGTGGGGAATCTCATGAAGGTGGTGGTGTGGCGGCACAACCACCGGAAGGTGGCGGATTGGGGTCAAAAGGGGTGAAAACCCATTTTCGGGTTTGGGGTTGTACCAGGAAGGTGGGGCCACGGATGGGGAAACTGAACTAGGGGGTTGACCGGCTGGGCGAGAGGAGTCTTTTGGTGGCGGTGGTGAGGCCTACGGTGGCCGGACGGCGGCGCGGCGAAGAACGACCCGTTTAAGGCTCATTTCGGGTAGAGGGGGTAACCGGTGGCGATGGGTGGCTACTGACGGTGGGTTATGCTCGCTAGAGGGTGGGGAGTCTAGTGGTGGTGGTCGGAGGCCAAGGGGTGGCCGGCGGTGGCCGAAAAATACAAGGGAAGCAAAAATGGCCATTTCGGGTAGGGGGCCGTGTAGGGGTGGTGGGGTGGTCGGAGGGGACACTACCGGTGCCGTTGAACTCGCCGGCATGTGGGGGTTAGGTTGGGCTGGGCGGTGTCGCCGGTGGGTGGCCGACGGCGGCCCTGGGTGGGGGAGAAGGGACGGGCAAGAGAGAGAGGAGGCAGGGGTCGATGCGGGCTGGGGTCTGGGAAGCAGAGGAAGAGAAGAAGAAAAAGAAAAAAGAAAGAAGAAAAAGAAAAGAAAAGAAAAGAAAAAGAGAAAGAAGAAAAAGAAGACTACTAGAAAAAGCACAATAAATTAAATAAAAACTGACTTTAAATACTATAATTCCAATATCAATAAAATAAGATATTTAAAGCCCAACAATATAAATAAATTAAACCCAAGCACAATATTAAAAATATAACAATAATTAATATAACGAAAGCAGATCAAATAAATTCACATAATAAAATAAAGGAATTAAATTCTCAATCATTAAAATAATTAACTCATTAAAATAAATAAGAAAAGTAACGTAACTCGATATCAACTAATTAATTACTCAATTAAATATTTTAAATAAATAGAATACGACTAATAATATTATTAAAATAATTAATACCGAGAATAAAATAACGTGTAAAAATACACGTAAGTCCGAGATCTCACACCTTCTCCATCTTGTTAATCTCTTGTCATTTTGACTTTTTTCTACAGTTTCCACATTAATCTTCTCCATCAGCATATTACTTCTTCTCACTAACTCCTGCACTTCAAGCATACTAATAGAGCTTCTAGTCTATTCACATTATGAGATTCCTGAATGGTAGAAAATAAGGCTGTTGATTCAATACGTAGACTTAGTTCGAATTCATTAGTTAATTTCTAGACTGCTTTCACCACAATGGGGCTCTTCACAAAGTGCTTTTCATCTGACCAAATCAACTTTCCAAAGACATAGTCTTCGGATGCTTTGGCTTCTGATCTAATCATTACTGTAATATTGAAGCTTTTCTCTTCACCAACCTTCCTAAATTTCAAGCTCCCGGGCTTCACAATAACCAAAATTCCACTTGGTTCTTGGACGTGAGCTCTGTAAGTTCCTGGGGAACCTACATTCTTTAATGTTCGAGTCACCGTAATGGAGTCTGAAAGTTTAGCGATTGTGATTGAAGGATAGTTAAGGTTGGCGAGACTGATGAGCTTGGAGCACTTACAGGGGTTATCTGAGAACATTGAAACTTGTGTTCCATTGTATCCAAGAGCACATATGAAGTTGAGGTAATCATTAATAGATAAGTCATAAACCAGCCCTGGATCCATAGCACTGTTTGGAAGAACGTGTCTTGCTCCATAACTGAATGGTGTTGCCTTAACATAAGAAGCATTGAGAACTGACTCCCTCCTGTTATCTTGTGTTGTAGCTGTAAAATAGGAGGAAATGAAGGTTATAAATAATGAATTTTAGAAGTATTAGTTGTACTGTAAGATACAAAGGTTGCCTACGTGTTCTTTGTATTGTATCGGATGTTAAGATCTAATTTGTGTTCCTATACTTTATTTGGAGGATGAGAAGATACAGGAATGGAAGATATATTGTAGTTGCACTTATAGAGACTATAATCATGGCACAGTAAGATCCTAAAAGTTGCTGTCTTTAATTATCTTAAGATAGTGCTACGGTCCCGACATACTGCCCTCGACAATGGGATCCGATAAGTCATGTAATCCCTTTTTTTAAACTTTTTTTATTTCATTTAATAGATCAGATAAATTCATATCTATGAGATTATTTTATATAATACTTTTATGACTAAGGTGTTTTCCTTTAGTTGTAGTTAATGATCTAAAATTTGTCAGAAGAAAAGAGGTTTGCTTGTGAAGTAAAATGCAACCACTGGAGTCTAACCGGTTGTCATGATTGCCGACCTAATAGCTGCAGGACTCCAAGTAGGATGAAGGGTTTTAAGGAGGCCGACGATGCCAGAAACGTGAGGACAAGACATTGAAGTTCCTGACACCGAGTTGAATTGAACTCGGCGCTCGTCAAATATTTGATTTGTTGGACCTTGTGCTTCAGTATAGGCTGCTATGACACTAACTCCTGGTGCAGTGATATCAGGCTGAACGTACAGCATTTATTGTATATATTCAATTCATTCGACCCAACAAATAAAATGACAGATATAGAGTTTATGTAGAGGATAAGGATGCATGTACCTTAAGGATTTCAGGAGCTATGGTGCTTGGTCCCTTCGATGAGGAAGCTGCCATGAAGGGAGCTGGCTTTGTGCCCAATACTGTCGTTGCACGGCTAATATAAGCTTTTGGAGATCTGTGAAGCATATTAATTTCTCAGTATTATTATGCGAACAATTATTTTGAAAGTTTGTAACTGATAAGCGGCCGGCCTAGACGTGCGTCTCCTCCTCAATTCAACACAACAGACATTTTTATAGATGAGAATATGATCTTAATGGAGCACTAGATCGGTTCAGAAGCATTTAATGTTTCAGATATGCTGTACGATAAGTGCTCAAAGCACATTGATGACCTAGTGTATGATGGACGTGCATAGAAAAAAAATGAGTCTCCATGCAAACAGTCGTACGTGCAGCTAAAGACGATGTTCTAAGTGGTGTATCATCTTACTTGGTTGAATTGCAATACGTAAAGATGGCGACACCATCAGTGAAATTGATGTGCGAAGCAGGGAGTACATGTGCATCGGCAATAATTTCATTCCCATTAATTTCACTGTTGGCAAGAACCATTCCCAGGGCTCCAGCGAATAGAGCTTGCTCACCCTTATCCACTCTTGCATTTTGCCCCCGAAGACAGACCAAAATCTTACCCTTCACCTTTCTGGGATCAAGTGTTCCATTCTTACATAGCAGACTGCAATACCAAGAGCTTGAGTAAGCACATTAAACATTGATTTGTCACACTTCAGCACATCTACAAAAATGGCCGAGGTCACAGTTGGATTTTTGGCGGTTTGGGCTCAGGGACTTTTATGAGCTCGGGCTAGCATTGTTAATGTTTTTCTACTTAGTTTAGTGTATTTCATATATGGGCTAGGTGGTTAGCTAAAGCCCAGTTGCTTATATTTTTTTGTGTATTTGCTCAGTTGGTTTAAGCCCGTGGCCTGCATTTAGCTTTCTATAGGGTCACAAAGTAGTATATATACTTCTGACGTTGGAGAGTGTCGGGCAATCTGGATTATTATAGAACTTTCTTTTATCTTTTTTCTCATTTTCCTGGAGGAATTCTCTCTCAGAGAGCAAATCAGTATTATCTTTTTCATTTTCTGAGTTGTGTTAGATTGACGTACAGTATTGCATGGCACATTGAACTAACTACCCAGAGGTTGCATTGTTCTATACTTACGCATCTTCAGCTGATGCATTTGCTGCTTTGGTATCTGCAGCGCTAACAAGCGGGTGGAACTCTTTGCTTCCCAAGACTGTAGATGATAAGCTCTCTCCCTACGAATCACGGTTAATTAACAAAGTTAAAAAATAAAAAAATACATAAGAGATAAGAGTAAATCAATACAACAAAGGGCCACACTTAGTTAGAAAGTTAGACAGAACGAAATAACTTGGCAAAAAAGACGGCTTCTTCCTCTCCCATTATCCTCCATTTTTTGCCTGGAAATAGTTAATCCTTAAAGGATCAGACTCGGTTCGAACTCAATATGAAGATATATAAACTCAAAAACAAACAGAATGAAGATAAGGGACTAGACTCAACTCAAACTCAAACTCAAGATGATGATAAATTCAAAAGACAAAACAGATTAAGAATAAGGATAAGAAGTAGAAAACTGAAGATATATAGTGCAGAGCTGAAATCAGAAAGCAATTCAAACTCAAACTAATCTCATGTATACTTGGATATAGTCAACGACAGAATCACTGTAACAAACTCTGATGTATAATCATTATAAATATATCTGGAACTCCTCAAAATATTCATTGAGGAAATCTATTCCAAAACATACAGTTTATTAAGATTCCTTATCCTAACATCTTAATTAAACATAAATATAGCTCATTTCTTGCCTTGGTGAAAATCCATATGATATGAAGATTTTGAAGACTGCACCCGCACGAATATCATTTGATAATGTCGTAATGCTATCTCAATAGGACTGAAAAACTAACCTCCAAGCGCATGCTGTTGCCAAGGATAACATTACTGCGGAACTGCTTGTCCATGGTGCTGGCTCCCACTGTTATCAGCCAGGGTGCAACATTGGAGACAGTCCCATCTTTAGGCCTGAAATTTCCAGCGGAGCAAACCACCACAATACCATGCTTAACAGCATGGAAGGAGCCAATTGCTACGCTGTCATTGAAGAAGGGCGAGGGCTCCTCTCCCAGTGATACGGACAGAACATCAACGCCATCATGGATGGCCATATCGAAGGCTGCTACTATGTCTGCATCAAAGCAATTGTTTCCACCCACCGGAGGCCAGCATACCTTGTAAGCTGCCACCCGAGCTTTTGGTGATCCACCCTTTGCTGTTCCTTTGCCGAAGCCGTAGATACTAGCCCCGGCTACGAAATTGCCACCAACCGTTGATAAAGTATGAGACCCATGACCATCATTATCGCGTGGTGTGTCAAAGGAGGAGTTTAGTAAACCAGCAACTGCAGCATAGCCTTTGTTGAAGTACCTTGCTCCAATTAGCTTTCTTCGTGGCACCGATTTGGCACAATGAACGGCCAATATTGATTGGTTAGTGAAAAAAAATTGTCCAAATTTATTAAAAGAAAACTTCACAGACCACAGGGGATTGCAGTCTGCAAGTAATAAGCGTTTATATGACCAAGGGTGAAAGGCTTATTTTTTCTAGTCCTTTTCTGCGTAACCGTTTGCTGATGGACGATAGGAATTTATCATCTTAAAACTTCGGCAAATGATCACTCCTCTTTATTGTTTGTTGGTGTTACTTATCTGATCGGTGAGTACCATATGTCATATGGTAGGAAAAAAAATAATGGGATCAATTATACTATGTAATATTATTCTTGTAAATTATATTGAATGAATGATATTGCAAATTAAAACAAGAGTTTCTTCTAGTAATATTTAATGTGATTGTAAATGGTTTTTGAGATAGGAAAAAACCACCTATCTTTTCGAGAAAAGTACAATTCCACATCTGTGACCCCACTATCAAATATTCAACCGGTTTCATTTAGTCAATATTGCTGAAAAGACCCTCCAACTTTGAGTAATGATTGGCCAGTTTTTCGATGAGAGAAACGGAGAAAGAAATATTGCCGTTCTACAAATTATTCAATTAACTAAAGGTAGATAGGTAGTAGCTATTATCCGTTGCAATGAAAACCAGCATCAGTTTCATTTTGGCAGATTCCTTTCCACTTCGATGGAATCGGTCCCAACCCCTCATCACTAAAGCTTTTAGATTCAGGCCAGACGCCTAGCATTATCCCATTGAACAAAAGTGAGGCTAAAGCAAGTTCAAAAGTCGGCTAAAGAAAATGTATTTAAAAGTTTTTTTCATTTCAATGTTATCTGGAATCTGGATTGTCAAAAGCCTGGCAGAATTTGTTCTTACCGAAATCTGAACTGTCCAACCTTTTTGAGCATTTCCTAAGTGACAAGTTATATGAGGGTATAGCATTATAACATGTTTCAAATGGTTTCTAGGTTGCATCATCTAGTCCTGGCAACAAACCCCTCTCCAAAAACCATCCGCAAGCAAATTTTCCTTGTTGCTAACAATGTATATCTACTAGTTGTGAATAATGGCACTAAAAGCAAAAAGACAAGTCAAATAACGTCTAGGCAGATGAAACCTTTCCAATGGTGATCCAATCCAATGTTAAATCACTATTTGTCTCTAAAATATTAGCTAATGGAAACGCGACCAATTAAAGAGTCTAGAAGCCCCAAACATTGAATATTTTTCATGCGTGAACATGGCGGCCTAGTTATGACATTTGCTAGGACCAAGGTTTGCTCTATTTAAGTGCCCCAACCATATTTATAAAAATTGAAAATGAAATGTTATATTATTACTTCAGATCTCATCAATTTCTAAACCATGTTATGGTGACATAGAACATCTTGCTTGTATTTCTATAGAAGTCAGCCATCCAAATCCAGATTACGCAGAAAATATCTATATATTTAGCATAAGCTCATCAATTTAAGGATTTATGTGGACTGGAGATCGGTGAACTAATTAAAGTTCAAAGCCGAAGAGCAAAGCACACACCAGTATCCAGGTTTCCAATGATTGTATCTTCGCCATATCTTGCCTTCTTCCAGATGGAGTTGGAAGCAATCATCCCATCATGCTCGAGTCCCAGGAAGTCCCATGACCGAGTTGTGTGCAGTTTTCTTCCCTTGTTCAAGAAAATGGAGACCACTTTCGGATGCTCTGCATTTTAATAGATGTTTACGCAATTTACAATCAAGTCAACCGAATGTAATGTGAGTAAACAGAGAAGAGCCAGGAGGTAGATTTCTTACTAGCTATGGAAGCTGCTACCTCCTCGTCGAATGTTGCAGCAAAACCGTTGATGTGCCTTGCGTATGAGTAAAGTATGGATTCCTTCGCGAGAGCATGACTGCATGATTAGGAAGTCAAGCAATTGATGCAAGAAGGTAAGTTTACTTGATAATTGGATGATTCATTCAAATACCTTCCCAAGAATGATGCAAGAAACTCATAGTGGGTCTCGGTTACTCGATTAAAATCAATCGGAGATTGTTCTGGGCCATGCGCCCCCAAGTATACCACATATGACTAGGTGTCCAACCGCAGAAGAAGGAATTAGTTAAACTCGAATCACAAATTCATCAACAGCAGATCACCGATACAAAAAACAATTGACTTATTCTGATGTTCTATATTGAAAGGAAGAAGATAAAAATGCTTGCCTTTTTGGTAGCAGATGTAGGTGTCGGCAGCAGAGAGAATAGAAGAAACGATAGGAGGTAAATGGAAGGAATTGATAGTCTCATTCCTACTTTGTTGGGAATTACTCCTATATGCTTGACTCCTGACTGCTGGCGCCTCAATGGAACAGAGAGTTACTGACTTGTTTTGGTACTATAGTGAGGAAGAAGTGAACAGTCCTTGGTATTTATATTCTGTTTTCTAATTACATTATAGAACTGTATATCGAGCGTCTAGTGGGGCCAATAGAAATTTCAAATTTTGTAATAATGAATTGTTTTGAATGCAGAGATATATGCTTCTTTGTAGGAGGGGAGAATGAGAGCATATAGAATAGACTGTAATCTACGTGGTTAAGCTCCCGTCAAGTCAAGCTGCCAATTAATGACAATATATATCAACTTGCCAGCCAGGAACTACCACGTGTAAAGCACCGGATAAGATAACAAGAGTCGCCCTGCCTTGGAGCCACTCCAACATCTTGCATTACCTTCTTTCAGGCATATGTTTCTCTCTAGTGTTTGTGTTTCGAACAAAATGGAAAATCCCCATGTTGAGTTAGCAGATTCATGTTAAAAGCGATATAATATCAAATTCAAGGAAGCGAATGTTTTTACTTGGCGTGATGAAGAGGTGCTGTGATATTTGAACCTAACAATTAGGATTATAATTGAGCTGAGTTGAGCTAAACTTTGGCTTGCCGAACTCTGCTCGACTCAAGTCAAAATTCGGCTCAACTAAAAATATTCAATCTCGAGCTCATTTCACAAACGAACTCGAGTCGAGCTCAAATTTTTTTGCTCAAATTTTTTTTAAAATTTTTTTTGAATAAAATTTAAAAATAAATAAATAATTAATTAATTAATAAAAAATTAATCTTTAATATCTAACTAGTTGATTTTTATTCATCATAACAATATGTTATATGCTTACATATATTATTAATAAACTCACATAATATGATAGTATATATATATATATATTTTATACATGGTTCCCATGTACTAATATGTAAAATTATTAAATTTTATAAACTAATTATAAAATATAGCTATAAAGTATATTCATTATATAGAGATAAATAATTAAATTACATATTACATATTGAATTATAAAAGTGCTATGTTTATATTATTAGCAATACACATATATATATATATATATGTATATATTTATAAATATATTAATGAATTTTAATCGAGTCGAGCTAATTAGTCGACTCGAGTATAAATGAGCGAGTCTTAGCTCAGTTGAGTTGAGTTTTGTCTGGTATGTGTCATTTACTAATTGAGTGGATATCTGCTTTCATGAGCGATTTTTTTTTTTTACTAGTCGAGTTCGATTCGAATTTAACTGAGCAAGTACCGAGCGGACAATCGAATAACCTAATTTATTTACAGTCCTATTGCCAATAAGACCAGTTAAGCATTTGGTGATGCAGAGGGTGTGATGGACATGTCCGAAAGAGGGTTGGGTACTTAAACTGAATGCACGTGGAAGTTCTCTTAGAAATTCCGATCCTTTAGGTATTGGAGAGGTGATTCGAAATTCTAGAGTGAGTTGATTTGCGGCTTTGTAACTTGTACGGGTCAAGTTCTAATAATGATGCAGAGGTGATGGGGCTTCTTCATGGTCTTCAGCATGTATGTTCTTTGGGTTTAATGAAGGAGAAAATTGAAATGGATTTAATGCTAGTGATTCAATGGCTGAAGAAAAAGCATTGTGGCCAGTGGTGTTTGAAGGATTATTGGGATAAAATACTAAGAAAGTTAGATGATGTTCTTTTATCATTCTTAAAAAGAAAATAATGCAGTGGTGGATGGATTAGCACGTATAGGAGCAAACTCAGCAAAGGGTCTAAATGGTTTGTGGTTTTCGTCTTCTGTGGTTTTCGTCTTCGGATCTTTCTTCTTTAATAAGAGGGATTATAACATTGGATAGGGAGTTTGCCTTATATTCGGGAAATTTCATTAAAATTGGGAGTAGTCATTTTCTATGGGTTTATTTTCTATTGTTGATGTTATGGTTTATTTTATTATTTGTATAGTCTTTGAGCATTATATTGGTTTTCTTATGCTTTGAACTTCTTGAATAATTGTAACTCCTAGGTGTCTGGTTATTTTCATGAAATTCATCCGTTATAAATGAGGGTTTATCAATTAAATTGGGGTATCATTCTCTTCTTAAAAAAACCATGTACCATCAAGAGAAAACATATCAATGCAAATATGGTGAAAAAATGTAAAAATTGCATGAATTGGAGCTGCACACATGTTAGAATTGCATATATGACCCAAATTTGGAAAATTTTTATTGGCGCACATGTCATGATCACCATGTTAAACCTAGTGCTCCCTGTTTCGACTTTAAAATCAATTGTTTGATCCTCCAAATCCTCTTTCTATATTATTTTTTTCTTTTATGATAATATTTCTTTATCACTTTAAGAGGTGATTCTTATTTTGATTTAGGTAAGATTTTTGGCAAGATAATTATTTTATTTCGTATTTTTTTTATAATAATTGAAATTTTCTATTTTCGAGCAAAATTCTCAAGATTGCAGATTTTCTTAGCTATTTAAACCCAACTTGTAAGTTTCAAGACCAATTTTCAACTTTTATGCATAAACCCTATTCTCAGAGTTTTCTTATGTTGCATATTTTCTTAGTCTCAATTTCTAGTTTTGTTAATTAACTATATGTCAGGATAACTCTTATTTTGTTGGGCTTTAGTTAGCATTAAATCCTTAGCATTTTCCTGGGGCGATTTGTCATTAGTTTTTGTGGCTAGTGGAGGTTGTGGGCAGTGTGTGTAATAGCCTGTTTTTTTTAGATAAAGCATTTACTTGAAAATATTTTAAAGGAATATATGGGAAATATATTTTTCCATGAAAATAGAAGTTGAGACTTAAAGGATAATTGTGAGTTATGAAAAGGTGAAATTATGCATTCTAAGATAAATTTTGGATGGACCTTTGGGAATTTTAACATGGTATCAACTAGAGAAATTCAATTTGAACCTAGAAAGAGATAAGTTTTCAAAATTTAGGAGAGAAATTTAAGAGGAAGTGATGAAACAAAAAATCAAACACTTGGCGTCCGGATTAAGAGTTCTCAGGCTGGTCTATCAAGGTTTGGTGAAATGAGCATGACTCATTCATATGAGGTCCGAATAAGATAATTCTAATTCTTATAAAACACTAAGAAGAAGATATAAAACTTTCATGTTTTGGGTTTTTGAAGATAAGAAATGGATCAAGGACAAAACCTAGTGTGAAGTGAACGGACAGGAATATGAGTCAACTGGTAACCGACTTAGATGAGTTGTTTTATCTTCGACCATGTGATGAAAATTGTGATTGGCCACCAAACTTTCTGAGATCTTGAAATGTATGGGAACATATGACAAGTTAATAAAAATTGATCTAGAAGCCTTGGTGGGAAAGAAAATAAAGTAAAACAAATGGAAAACTTAAATTGGATGTTCTCGGGTAAGTTTTGATGTATTTCGGTGAATTAAGCATATCTCTCTCATATGATATCGTAATAAGGTGATTAAAAATCCTATAGAATCTTAAGATGATGATATAGAATTTTTATGTTTTAAGTATTCGCAGAATCGAATCAAATTAAGGACAACATTTGGTTGGAAGTCGACTAAAACAACTTAGGTGTAGGGAACAACGACTTTGACTTGGATGACCGACCGACCACGGGTTTTCTCTTGAACAACTAGGGGTAACCACGGGTAATAATAGTGGTATGGCCTGACCACGGATAATAATAGTGGCATGGCCCGACTACGAGTAATAATAATGGTATAGTCCAACCACAAGTAATAATAGTGGATATAAGTGAAAACTTATAAGAACAAGAACTTTAAGATAAGAATGAAAAATTCATACAGGATATAAGTTTGTTTAGGCCAGAAGGACGTCAATGTAAGTCTACATAAAAGATAAGTCTAAGTCATGCATGAGTTACATGAAGCATGCCATAAATGCATACTCTGATTGTCTAGCTTGTATATGATTATTTTATAATGTCTATACTTTTATTAAGTTACGTGTGTACTTACTGATATTTCTAAAAAAATCTCATTCTTGTATGTTTCTTTTCTTTTGGAATTTGATTTTCGCTGCGGGTTTGGATAACGATCATGGGCTAGGTCCCAGTTGCTTGAGAGACCCGAAGAAAGCCTGAAGGGTCCCCGGAGTACTCTCTCTCTCTCTAGATTTTATGACCTAGTTAGTAGTAGGGATCGGCATCGGCATGGAGAAAGAGTTTCCCGAAATGAAAAATGAGCCTAGGCAGCCCTAAGTCAAAATTCTGTTAAGTTTGTATATAAGAAAATTAACTAGATTATGCATGTAAGGATAAAATGTTATTGTGGTTTTTACGCTACCATGTAATCACTAGAAATTAATTTTTGTTTAGGTTTTTTTCGCTGTGATTTGCATTAAATTTTGATAAGTACGGGGGTGAGTAGCCTAATGTTATTTACCTTGACACTTCAATTTGCGTTGAATTATTACGTAAATTAGGGGCGTCACAGTGTGGGCATGTTCCAAATGAGGAAGCCTTACACTGTGATTGTAACATACAAGATGTGATGATTGCAGATTTGCAGAGGCATATAGCAGAAGTAACCCAATGTCTAGAGGTGTAAAACCTAGAGGGCTAGATATATGATCATGATTTTGACTCTAGTTTAGAGAACAAGTATCACAATTGGGCTCTATTTTAGGAGTACTATAGTAGGAAAGAGCATTATGGAGACTTAAGGGTTGTTGGGAATAGATTTCATCTCATTACATCTCATTTCTTTTCAAACATCACTCAAATACAAACACTTCTTAATTTTATCTTTAACTTTTTCATCTAATTATTACGTAATTATTACAACTTTCTCAAACTTCCATATAACACAAAAAATAATTCAACTTCTTCAAATTTCAAAATAAAAATAATATTAAAAACTATATCTTACAATACTTTGACTCTATAATTTTTTATTTAACTTTTATTTTTGTCTTTTTCCAAAACCCAATAAAACATCATAACCCAAATAATTTCATTACTACTCACAAATTATTTCACTATAGATTTATCATCTCATATGATTTTTCAAACATCCTCTTAAGCTTCAAAGTTGATTTGCTAGAATTTTCTAGTACTTTGAAGCTAAGGGCTTCATCGATTCATTATATGAGGTAGAGCATAATTTCTATCTCAAGGATGTTCCATATCGTATGAAGGTGAAACTAGTCGCCATCAAGTTGAAGGGTCGAGTTGAAGTTGTCTTTGGAGCATCAGGGCAAGACCAAAATTGGCAATTGGTAGAAGATGAAGAAAAGATAAAGGGTCACTTTTTGCTATACGGCTTCACACGTTGAAGTAGGGAGCGAGGTCCATTGATGGTTACATTGTGGATTTCTAGTAGTTGGTGGTTTGGAATGAACTTTCTGAAACTGAAGAGTTGTTGGTGGCATGGTGTTTGGGTGGCTTGCGACAACTTTTGCAAGACATCCACTACTCCACTCTTTGTGGACTAGTTTTTAGGCATATATCAATGCCACAATCAAGGAAGCACAATTCAACATACCTCCAATAGTATCCGCTCAATAATTAGGAATTGAATGAAAAAATTAATGATGTTTTTGTGCAACTTCCAATCCCTATTAATGAAATGTGTAGTTAGACACATATAGTCAAAATTTTTTACCGATGTCCATGTATTGGCAGTTAGACACATATGAGTTGTCTTCATTATACTACAAACACTATCTTCAACTGCCTTCTTGGGTGTTGCCTCAACCGCATTTGGTTTTTGGTACCTATCTAAAGACCCATATTTATTAGGTTTTTGGTAACATTTGCATGGTTGAAGTTTCGCTCCTCTTTGAGTGCCAATTATACATCTTGCCACAACAGCTATACTTTGTCTTAAGCTCATCCATGGGACCATGCTCCACCTTCGTAAAATGGTCCCAAACAATTGATAGATCATTCCCCTTCCATTTCTTAAAAAGTGGACGAGTATTATGGGTACAAGCATTTGGGCTCCTGATCTTTGGGTACTTGTCAAATCATCTCCCAAGTTAATAGTTGGTTTGTTTGAGTCAACATCAATTGAAGTTGAGGAAAAATCCATCTAAAACCAAAATATTAGAAAATGCAAAAAACAAAACAAACAAAAAACCTCATACAATTATTGTACAGAAACTAGTTTGCAACATGGAATCACAAGTCTAAGACTCTAAAATCTAGGTTTTAGTTCATTTATCTTTCCACAATTTATATAAAAACAACCTCGCAACAAAATCACAACATATTCAATGAAAAATATCTAGTTTTTAAACTCGTACATTAGCTAGTCTACCACATGGCAAAACATCAAAAGTCTAAGGCTGTGATTGGATGGTGAGATCATTCCACTACTATTAAACATTTTATCATTATTTTTTACCTAAATTTCTCCCAAATTTTACTATTTTTTACTACTATTCAATATTTTATTCTTACTTTTTCAACACTTTTCATTGACATTTGTAGATCATATGAGATTACCTCGCTATCCAAATATAGTCTAAGACTCTAAAATCTAGATTTTAGTTCACCGAGCTTTCCATAATTTACATAAAAAACATCACAGCACAATTATAACATATTCAATTAAAAATATTATAATATTTAAGTTTTTCATGCAAAAACAAATATTAAACTAAACATTTAGCTCACTCACAACATAAAATAGTTCTCAAATTACTATTCACAATCTCAGACATTTGCTTCAAAAAATTTGAGATGCATGTACATTCATAGATAAACAATTTAAACATAAAATAATATACAAATTATTGATAAAAATCAAATATCAATGAAAAATGAGCTTGCTACATAGTTATATTACTAGTTATGTGAAGTTAGTTGTAGGGGTAATGAGAAGTTGATTTCAGACAAGCTATCAAAGATATGTGATCACAAGTGAAAATGATCCGAATAGAGGATAGAAAGAGTAAGATAGCTCGAAGAGCTCGAAGCTCAGAGAGAGAGAGAGACCAACAGAGGGAGATCAATATGTGAGATGAGA
Source organism: Platycarya longipes (assembly GCA_036559045.1). Lineage (NCBI taxonomy): Eukaryota > Viridiplantae > Streptophyta > Magnoliopsida > Fagales > Juglandaceae > Platycarya > Platycarya longipes. The sequence goes on from CM071798.1 coordinate 4,809,083, forward strand.
GATTATTGGTAAGTACTCTTGACCTCATAGAATGGGTAGCTGTAGCGGGCTCTTGGTAATTGAATATAGTAATAGAATGTAAAAAATATATATGGGAAGAAGATGAGAAGAGAATTAGAGTAAGAGAGATAGAGAGAGAAGAAAGAGTCGAGAGAGAGTTTTGCTGGTTCCAAAGTTGGCCTCAAACCCAACTCATGGCCTGTATTTTTAATACCTCATGAAGATGATGAATAGGGTTAAACAACTGTGTTTGACCCTTTTTGATACAAGAATTGCTAAACGACCCGCCTTTTACACGAATGGCCTACCATCATTATAACTCATTTAAAGGAAACGACAACTTATCAAGTCATTGTTTATTTACAATTCATTTATCTAACGACACCGTATAATTAAAACTAACTAACATAACGACTTTCATATTCTTCATCGCAACATCATCTCTTCTCAACATTACTGTAGAATAGATCTCTCAATTTTGGGTACATAACATACCCTCACCCATTAGAAAACCTTGCTCACAAGGTGGGGAAATTTTTCACGTAGCTTCCTGTAGGATTCCCATGTTACCTTTTCCAGAGCTGCTCCTTTTCACTATATAAGAACTTTCATCAAAGGTCTATTGTTATCCTTCCTTGTTCTTCATTGCAGAATAAGTTTTGGTGTAGGAGCCATCTCACCATGAAAGTTGGCAGGAGGCAATGTAGCAACTAGTGAAACAAATTGGCACAATTTCTTCTTTAAGCAAGAGAATGAAAGACAGGATGCAAGCTTGAATATTGAGGCAAATCTAGCTTATATGCCACCTTTTCGATTCTTTCAAAGATCTGGAATGGGCCATAAAATCTGGGAGATAACTTCAAGTTCTTTCTAACAGCTAAATATTGCTGTCTGTAAGGCTGCAATCTTAGAAAAACTAATTCCTCCACATTGAACTCTCTTTCAGTCCTCAACTTGTCGGCCAAAAGCTTCATTCTTTTTTGAGCATCTTGCAAATTAATTCTCAACATTGCTAACACTTCCTCTCTAGTTCTTAAAGGTTGATCCACTTCCTGGTTAGCAGATAACCTACGAAAAAATGTTCCAACCCTTTGTTAATTGCCTCAGTTTGGCCATCACTTTGAGGGTGATAGGTAAAAGAATAGGCAAGAGTAATTCCTTGCAATCTAAATAATTCTCTCCAAAAAGAACTGGTAAATGTGGCTCTTTTGTCACACACAATTGTATTGGGCATGCCATGCAATTTGAAGACATGGTCAAAGAATAACAGTGCCACTTTTGCTGCTGTGAAGAAGTGTTTGAGGGCTATGAAATGAGAATATTTCGATAGTTTATCTACCACAACCATCACTACGGAATACCTATTTGACATTGGAAAACCTTCTATAAAATCCATAGATAAGTGTGTCCAAACATATTGAGGTAATGGCATGGGTTGTAACAGCCAGGGGAATGAATTGTCTCAAATTTGTTTCTTTAGCAAATTTCACATTCTTGAATAAAAGCCTTCACCTGTTTTTTTAAACCAGGCCAATAGAAACTTGCTCTAGCTCTTTGTAAGGGTTTGTGAAATCCTGAGTGACCAGCAAAAGGGCTGGAGTGGACATAGTTCAGCAACTTAGTCTTCAACTTTTGATTAGGGCTGTAATCAATCCGAGCCAAGTCGAACTTTTGGGTTATCGAGTCGAGCTGGACTCAAATTACTCGAGCTCGAGCTCGAGTTGAGAGCTTGCCGAGCTAAGCCAAATTCGAGCGGATCAAACACAATCTCGAGCCGAGTCAAGTTATTTATCAATCTTGATTTTTATGCTTTAAACGAGTTTGAGTCGAGTCGAGTCGAGTTATTATCCAAGTTTTGTTTATACTCATATATATTTTTTGAATAAATTGAAAAATTAAAACTACCAAATTATAAAATAAAATATTAAAACTAATAAAAATTTAATTAATATATAAACCATATATTAAACTATAAAATTTTAACATCTTTATGAATACATTTTTTATATGGTTACAAATTGTAGTGTATAATGAAACCACCATGTCTTATATACTAACTATTACACATTATACATATACTATAATTATTTACTTAAAAGTACTTAATTAACTAACATATCATTATAAATTATATTCAATATATAGGTATAAATGACTAGGCATAAGTAAGTGGATTATATGCTACATATTTAATTTTTAAGATAACTATGCTTATGTTATTAAATTTAATTTGTATAGAAGTATATATGTGTGTGTGTAAAAATATTAATATATGGAAAAAAAATTATATATATTCATGATTTATGGACAAGTTCTAATTGAGTCGAGCTAACGAGCCGAGTTGAGTATGAACGAGCGAGCCTTAATGAGCCTTAATCAAGTCGAGTCGAGTTTAATTGAGTATGTGTCATTTATTAATCGAGCGAGTTTCTGCTTTCATGATCGAGCTTTTTTTTTTTATGAGTCGAGCTCAATTCGAGTTTAACCGAGCGAGCAATCGAGCAAACTGGTTCATTTAGAGCCCTACTTTTGATAGTTAGAAACATAATTTTTCCCTTTCTAAACAACACTCCTTACTTCAAAGAGAACTTGGCATCAATAGAAGGCCTTTCAGATAATAACAACAAACTGCTATTGCACCACCGAGTCACTACCATATACCCATTTAAGCTCATCTAACCAAGATGGCATAGAAAGTGAAATTACACAAACTGAGGTTTCTTCCTCTTGAAAATCACTTCTAGATAAAGTATCGACTACCTTGTTATCCACTCTTTTCTTCTACTCAATACATAATTTATAACCCAATAGCTTGGAAATCCACTCTTGTTGAGTTGTTGTACCTACTTTTTGTTCCAAAAGGTACTTCAAACTCAAGTGGTTAGTTCTGATTGTAAAGACTGATCCAAGCAAGTAAGGCTTCCATTTCTTGATGGCTAAAACCAATGCAAGCAGCTCTTTTTCATTGGTGGATAAATTCAAATTTTTGCCCTTCAATGCCTGACTTAAATAGGCTATAGGCTACTAATTTTTCATCAATACAACACCTATACCTACTCCACAAGCACGACATTCCATTATAAATCTCTAGCTAAAATCTGGAGTGCCAAAACTAGGGGTTTATGACAGTTCTTTTCAATTCTTCAAAGGCCAAAGTGGCTGTTGAACTCCACATAAAAGCATATTTTTGAAGTAAGGAAGTTAAGGGTGCTCCAATTTGACCATATGATCAAATAAACTTCCTATAATACCAATTAAACCTAAAAAACCCTCATAGCTTTTAGATTTTTTGGGACTAGCCAATTGATCATTGCCTCTAATTTCCTTGGGTCAACCTCACACTCTCCTTGAAAACTATATGCCTCAAATACCCAATTTTCGAGCATGCAAAGTGACGACCCAAGATTTTCTTTTCGTATTATTAACTTGAATAATTATTTTGATCAAGTGGTTAATTAATTATATTGAGAGGTGAGGAAAATGGCATGGGCTTAAGATTGGAGCCTTGAAAGTTAGAATGAGTTATTGGGCCTAGGAAGAAGTAGCAAGCCCACAAGCCCATGAGATTGACCCATGACCCACCAAGTCCATACATGGGACACTTGTCACCCATAGAGAAATCCTAGTGAGTCAATTAAGGCTAGTAGGTGAAAATAGAAAATTACTATCAGGTGGGAGTTGACTAGTGGGTGGATGGTAGGGTTGAGTGTGAGATCTTGTGATAAGATTTTCCCATCATTGGGATATCTTTGGAAAAATACTAAGATAATGTATATTTTAGTCTAGCTAGTACATGCCATGTTTAGAGGAATGAAACTTGTGGATTGGAATAGGAAGTGGAAGAGAAGAGAAGAGAAGGCATTCGGTTAGCTTATAGCCAAAACCCCTTAGGAGTTTTTCCTATGAAATCCTCTCCAATCTAAGCCAATGATCACACGTAGGATCATGTAAGAAAGAAGTGACAAGGTGATTGACAAGTGAGGAGAGGTGTCATGAGGAAGAGGAAAGGAAAAAGGAGAAGGACAGCTAGAAGGGATCCGGATGAGGTACCGTGTGCATCTTTTGAGGTTTTCTAGAAGAACTTGTAATTCTAGTAGAAGGGACATCTTTGACTTGTGTGAGAAGTTGAAGTACAAGGTGTAGGTGTGTAATAGGTATGGTGGTGTAAGGAAATGATTGGGGATTGCTTGTAATGGAAGGAAACTAGGAATGGAAGAGAGAGAGTTTCGGTTGACAACTAGACCCAAGGCATGGTCGGACCATCCATGCTCTCTTTCCCAAAGGCATGGCCTTAGAATCTTGTGGATTGATATGAGAGTGGTTAGATGAGTGTGTCATAGGATTGAAATGACAAGAGAATGAGGCAAGAGGGGAAGGATGTTTCGGTGGAGACCTTGGGGGAGCAAGGAACCCGGATTCTCACTTCCTCCCATTTTTCATCATTTTCTTTTTTTTCCCATGCAACCACCCTTGTCTAGTCTTATGTCTTTCAAATCAAGGTATGGTGGAATGTCCTTGAGCCCTAGGAAAAGGAGCATAGCCGAATACCCTTGGGAGGGCTCACATCTCACTTGGCTAACTCACAATCCCACAAACTCTCTTTCTCTCTACCTCTTGGCCAACTCCACTTCTCCCTCAACTCTCTTTTGTTTTACTTTCTTCTAACCTCTAAACATCACCTTACACTAAGAAGAAAAGAGTTAGAACAAATATTTTTGAAGAAGAGTTGCTCTTGAAGAGGTAAGTGCATTCTTATCCTATCTTGAGCAATTTTAGTAGACTCTTGGATGAATTTGGGTGTTTTTGTTCGAATCTTTGTGTATGAATGTTAAAATGAATCCCTTTAGAGAGAAAAGTTACCATGCTTAGTTAAGTAGAAATCCATGCTTAAGTTATGATATTTTTCAAATTGAGGATCTAAATGATATGTAGTTTTAGTTAGTTACTCAATATGAGGTGGAATGAAGGAAATGCATGCATGATTGTAGGTTTACTAGTATGATGTTGGATGATGCTTCTAGTGTTGGTTATTTAGTGGTAAAAATCCATGTTTAACTTTAAATATCTTACTAAGAGTAAAGATTATTTCATGTGGTGAATTTGAATATTTGATATAAAGGGAGAATATGGTATGATCAACATGATGAGTGAAGATGAAAATATGCTTGTTAGATTTTAACTTGGAGATGAAATGTTGGGTTTGTGCATGCATGTATTTCGGACTCAAGGTTCTCTTTTGGGTTAGATTATTGATTTGATTATTGTGCTATGTTATGATGATATACTTAAATATTTAGAGACATTAGATGCATATGAATAAAATAGTTGCGCTAGCATGATTGGTGGTTTTCACCTAAACCATTGGGTGAGTATCTTGGAAGAAAAAAAGAGATAAAAAGTGAATAAAATATTAACTTAAGGACATAGGGTTTCGGCCAAGCTATGTTCTTAGGGTTAGAAAATTTTATTTAAGTGATTGAAGTTAAATTGGAGTGCTTGGAGAAGAATAGGAGACGAAAAGTTAAGAATTTACTAAGGAAGGGTCTCGGCCGAACCCTAGTGGGAAGGGGCCGAGCACCTCTAAGTGTATAAGAGGCCCATTAAGTGTTTTTGGGTAGGAAAGGAGTAAAATTATTAGGTGCGAAAATTGTGAAAGAGCTTGACATAGAATAAGCTTTATGTTCGTCGCCCACTTTATATGTTCCGTGACATGAGTCTCACGTCTCATGCATACAGCACAAAAATTATGTTTTAAACATGTTTTTAAAAGAAAAGAAATTAATTAAATTTTTATAAGAACCCCAAAGGCTGGGATGGGGTAGTGCCCCAGTGGAACTCCCTGTTCACTCAGAAGTGACTAAAGTCGAGTAAAAGCTCCTGGGTTGACAAAGAATCGTTGGCATACCATGTATGGCTCCAAAAGGTGTCCGGACCATGGTCGCACCTAAAGCTGGTGGGTGCATATAGGACGGTATTGGCTTCAGCCTCATCGATATAGAAAAGTTTGTAGTCGCTCGTTGAGTGATCAATCGCCGAGTGATGAAGAGTGCAAAAGGGCGCGAAACGTAGCTACTTAGGTTTGATACAGTCAACGGGTGCTACGGTAACTAGCCGGAACACACGGTGCGTAGGGGAACCGTGAGATGTCCAAGAGAGGTCATGACAAAAGATGGGCCTTCGGGCCATATATGATATAATAAGTGGCGTCTAAGATAAGAAAAATGAAAAACATTTGCGAAAAGATGAATTTTGAAAGAAAACTCTAATGTTTTGTTTTTCTGAGATTATAAGCAAGCATACGAAGAGAATAAGAAAAGAAAAAGGGAATTGAAAAGATACGGCATGAGCATGAGCATGTGCATATCATAAAGTCATGAGTCTCATAATGTATAAATATGACTGACTGTTTGCTATTTATTTATCAGTATGCTTAAAATGCTTTTGTTATGATATAAATGTACTTACTGATATTTCTCCCGAAATCTCACTCCGGTTTATCTCTCCACTATCTCCTTTTGGGATGATAGAAGTAGTTGCAGGTAATGACGACTTTGAAGAGTATGACCCCAGGGACGGTATCTCGGACCCCTACAGGCCCGACTGAGTTCGTCACTTTCGAGCTAGTGACTCTCGACTACTTGAGCCGATGGGCAATGGAGTCACTACCCCTAGCTGCTTATGTTTTGGGTAACCTACGCCCTACCAGGTGTTGTCTAGTTCTCGGCGTAGATGATTTCCTCCACATGGATCTCCTTTATGAGTCATCTTTCGGGATGAGTTGTGAGGTGGGACCGACCTTGGATTTGGACTATCTCCGTTATGGCCCAAATTTCAAGGAGATCAAGAAGGAACCGATGGTTTAGGAAGTGATGGCAGGGGATCACCTATGCAGCTTTTGTATTTTTTTCTTATATATTTTGGTCTTCCGTTGTTTTGGAAGATCAAACTCTTATGGATGATCATTATGTCTATATTAATGGTAATGCAATATTTTGGGATATTATTTTGTTGAGCCATGTGATGTACGGTTAGAAAGGTTTGACATTTTTCTGCTGTGAAAACCTTCAACAAAAAAAAAAACCATAGTATACGATAAGACGAGGGGTAAATTTCCCTGTGATGCTCATCCCCGACGTCACGGTTTGTGTACAATCTCAAGCGTAAGCTGGGGCGTCGACAGCGGTGGTATCAAAGCAATTAAATCTCTGGGTAAGAAACCACAAGTCCTAGGAAAAAGAATCAAATGGCATAGGCTATAATCTTTTAAGAGTTGTAGGTTTGCGCACTTAGAATAGTTGGTTGGAAATGACATCCGTTCGGATTTGTGACGCTGAAAGTTATGAGAGCAAAAGCGCACGAGTTAGGGTAACTCGTAGAGGAATTCTATGCTTTTCAGGAGATTATGGCTAGAGGTAAGCATCATGCTCCTGCTTCGAGACCTGAAGCCTCACCACAAGAAGTTTCGAATGACCTGATAGATGGTGGACAGGCGATAGCAGAGGCTATTCGCCAGATGACTGAATTGGTAAAAAACCAGATGGAACAGAGTCGATGTCATCCAAATACGGGAGGAGGAGCGTCTGGATGTTCCTTTTTAGAAATTCCTGGTTTATCGGTATCTGAACTTTATGGGGACCGAAGGAGCTATGAAAGCGGACCGTTGGATTATGGACTTAGAGCGTACTTTCGAAATTAGCGGGTGCACTGAAACACAGAAAGTACAATACGCTGGTCGGCTATTACAAGGGGAAGCTGGTCTATGATGGGATACAAAGAGGAAACTGCTAAGGCAAGAGCTTGGAGAGAACGTAACGCCTACTTGGGAGCGTTTTCAAACTGAGTTTGGTGATCGCTTCTTCCCTGAGTCAATTAAGCAGAAGAAGGCTATGGAGTTTGCTGCATTTACGCAAGGAAGTATAACAGTAGATCAATACGCTGCGAAATTTATGGAACTGACACGATTCGCTCCGCATCTTGTAGTAACAGAGAAAATGAGAGCGAAGAAGTTCCAAGATGGTCTGCAACAAGGATTCACAACCAAGTGGCTTGTTTAAGAATTGAAACATTCCAAGAGCTAGTAAACGTGGCGGCTATTGCTGAAACGGAGCATAGGAGCTTGATCAGTCAGGCTCAGATGCATAAGAAGAGGAGTTTCCCCTACACTTCAGGAAGGGATGCGGGAAAGAGGAGGAATATTTTTCCTGCAGATAAAGGAAAGGGGAAAATGAGCAGGCCTGGAGTGCCGACATCACCTCCACCATGCAGAAATTGTGGACGACCGCACAAATGCGAGTGTCAAGTGGCATCGGGAGCTTGCTTCCAGTGTGGTCAAGTGGGCCACATGATGCGTGACTGCCCCCAGATGGCTTCAAGCAGAGCTGCAGTCCCTGGAGGAAAAACAAATGCCCCCACAAAAGCCAAGGTATATGCCATCGCCCCAGGAGAGGTAGACGTGGATGAGAAGGAGGCCATCAATGCTGGTATTATTACTGGTAATACTCCGACCTTACCTTGATTTTAAAGTATAAGGTGAATTTTTCTTTTTGTAAGGTAACTATAGGAAAAATTTTATAGGTGAAATTATTATGATGCGTAATGTGGTATATGCTTTGTTTGACTCCAATGAGACGAGATCTTTTGTTTCCTATGACTGCGTTTGGAGATGTAAGTTAGATGTTCAACCATTAACACAGAAAGTATTGGTAACACTCCCTGACGGGAAAATGATTGGAAGTCAGCGGATAGTGAGGAACCGCCCGTTAGAAATTGCTGGCATAAGGTTAAACGCCAATTTGATAGTTTTTCACTTGTTGGGGTTTAACGTAATATTAGGTATGGATTGGTTGTCCGAACATTATGCCAAAATCGATTGTCGCAAAAAGGAGATTATTTTTGAACTGCCTGACGAAGAGAAGCTGTGTTACGGAGGGGAGACAGTTAGTTCTGTTTCCTCTATTGTGACAGCAAAAAAGGTCACAAAAAGACTGAAGGGAGAAGCAGAAGTGTTCCTATTAATATCCTTAACGCATTGGAGGGTGCCAAAAGTATTGAAAATATCCCGATTGTGAAAGATTTTCCTCGGGTATTTTCTGATGAACTGTCCGGATTGCCTTCGGACCGTGAAACCGAGTTAGCTATTGACTTGGAACCTGCTACGACTCTAATTCATAAAGCCTCCTACTGAATGATGCCAACGGAACTAAAGGAACTAAAGGCATAGATCGAGGAACTATTGGAAAAGGGGTTCATATGGCCTAGTTCATCGCCATGGGGAGCCCCAGTCCTGTTCGTAAAAAAGAAGGATAGAACGATGCGAATGTATATTGATTATAGAGAACTCAACAAGGTTACTATCAAGAACAAATACCCACTGCCGCGGATAGATGACTTGTTGGATCAACTGCAGGGAGCAACGGTATTCTCCAAGATTGATCTTAGATCAGGGTACCATCAGCTAAAAAATAAAGAGTAGGATGTGCCCAAGACGGCTTTTCGAACTCGTTATGGACATTTTGAGTTCCTGGTTAAGCCCTTCGGATTAACTAATGCCCCAGCAGCATTCATGGACTTGGTAAATCGGATTTTTCGACAATATTTAGACAGTTTCGTCGTAATATTCATCGACGATATTTTAATATATTCCCGAAATGACGAAAAACACAAAGATCATTTAAAGATTGTGCTGAGTATTTTACAAGAACACCAGTTATACGCCAAACTTAGCAAGTACGAGTTTTGGCTTAGGGAGGTTAAATTCTTGGCCCACGTAATTTCAAATCAAGGAGTAGCCGTGGATCCAACCAAGATTGAGGCGGTAACAGAATGGCAAAGACCGACAAATGCTCATGAGATACGAAGTTTTCTTAGATTGGCAAGATACTACATGAGGTTTGTAGAAGGATTTTCTAAGCTATCTGGCCCTCTGATAGCTTTGACTAAGAAAAATGCCAAGTATGTTTGGAGTGAGCAGTGTAAGCAAAGTTTCCAAGAACTCAAGAAGAGGTTAACTTCAGCGCCAGTACTAACATTGCCAAAACCCCATAAGCCTTATGTAGTATATAGTGACGCATCGAAGATGGGTTTAGGATGCGTTTTGATGCAGGAAGGACGAGTAGTTGCATACGCATCCTGACAGCTTAAGGACCATGAACGAAATTACCCCACTCACAACTTGGAATTAGTAGCAGTAGTGTTCGCGTTAAAAATTTGGAGACACTACTTGTATGGTGAGGAATGCTAAATATATACGGATCATAAGAGTCTGAAGCACCTGTTTAGTCAAAAGAATCTGAATATGAGACAGAGGAGATGGATTGAGACCATAATTGATTTTCAGTGTGAGATTAAGTACCACCCTGAAAAGGCTAACGTGGTAGCAGACGCTTTGAGTCGAAAGACTCGAGCGGAAGAACCATCCCTATTAACAGTTATGCGAAACATGCTAATTAAGAATCTACCACAACAAGCTAGATGGATCTTTGGGCAGGGATGTTAGCCCTTGATGGATCTTTGGCCCTTGATGATGTCCTTCTCTTGGTAGAAGGGCCATATCCACGACATGCTCAATGGTTGAGTTTGATCCCTTTGCTTTAGGTGTTCTGGCGAAAAATGTGAAGGGTGAACCGTCGTGTTGAGGGTAGATGATTCGGTTTATTTGTGGCCTCAGACAATATTATTTTTGTTTTTAATTGTTTAAGTTTGGATTCCGAGTGATTTTTGGGATTATGGATTTTTATAATTATTTTGGTGGTTTTTGAGATTTATCCTTGTATTACATTGACAGCTTCTACACTTGGAGTTTAGACTTTTGGGGGTTTGGTGGTTTGGAGTTTGAAATTTTTTTGTTTAGAGTTTGGGGGTTTAAGGGTTTGGAGGTTTGGAAGTTTAGGGTTTTGGTCTTTTGAGGTTTGGAGATTTGGGGTTTATTAGTTTGGAGGTTTGGCATTTTGGGGTTTGGGAACTTGAGGTTTAGAGTTGTGAGGACCCGTAATTTTGCATCATTTGTAATTTAATAATTTAAAATTAAATATGTATTGTTTGTTAATATAAATATTGTGTGTGATGAGTTGATTGTTAATAATGTTAATTTGTTGTGTTTGAGTTAAAATATTTGATTATTTCATCTTTATTTCAAAATTATTTCCATATTTAATTGTAAGATAATTTATTTTCTCTTATTAATCTATTGGGATGCTTTTATCTTAATGCTTGAATTTAATCTCATTATTTTATTATATTGATATTTAAATTAAAGTGTTGAAATTTATTTTATTTTAATTTGATGTGTTAATTAATTTACTTTAGGTGATCTACGGATATGGACTCATATATATATATATATATATATAATTATAGCTGTGTTGAGTTTGCGTTTAATTATGTTTTGGGCCATGTTTAAGTTTGTTTTGCAACCAGCCCGTAGCCCATAACCCAATCCCTTTCATTTGTTTCAAACGGCAACGTTTGATTTAGTGAATTAGTGAAATTCCAAGCCTTCTTCATTGTATGTTCAGTCGGCGTTCTTCTTCCTCTCTTCTTCTTCTTCTTTTGTTTCTTTTATTTTTGTTCCTTTGTTCGCCTGTTGTATACCCGTGACCTTAAAGCTTGAATCTTTGCAGCTTTTCTCTTCTTCATTTCACACACGCGTTGCACTATCAGTGGCTTAGTGTTTTGCTAATCATTTACCCTCTCTTTTCTTCTCATATCAGTGCTTCACGTGCCCGATTTTCACCTCAAACCATGAGTTTCAACCCTTGTTTTACCTTTGATTTCATCTGAAAAAGTTGAAGAATCCTTTTCTTTACAGTTGGCGTTTGTCTAGGCTCATCCCTTGTGTTTCACGCGTGAGTTTTTCCGCTCAAAATTGATGCTTTTGTGCACTGGTTCAGACAATAAAGAGGGCCGTCTACCCTTGCAGCTACCCACTCCGAAAATGTTCTCTTTTCCTCTTTGAAACTTTTGTGTTTAGTCATCTTTTTAGAGCTATTTTCTTTCTCAACTCAAGTTTTAATTTTCTTCTTCAAATCCTCTTTGAATTAAAAAATTTTAGTGGTCCTTTTGTTGTGTATTTTCTCGCCGTGAAATCACCGTTTTACATCGCTTACGATATTCTCGGTAAGCATTTTATCTCGTTTTAGTGATTAATTTATTTATGGATTGATATTAATTTAATTACGTGGTATTATTTCATTTATGATCAAGTGCTTAATTCAATTAAATAATAAATGCATTTTATCTATCTACATTAAGATTAATTTGTTTTGTTTATAATAATTGGGTTTATTATATGAGTTAGTTATATATAAATAAATATTTTTTTATTTACGTTATCTGTTACAGTAGCCTCTAAGACCTTCCTTATCTTCTTACCTTTGTGATCAGTGGTTTAACAAAATTTGAGATTCTTCTTATGCAATGTCTAACCCCCATCAACCCAATGCATAGTCATACACATGAAATTAAGATTATTACAAGAAATCCAACAATCAGTTGTAAGACAAACAATCTCCCACGCCAATAAATCCCTCAACTTCTCTTTTTCTGATTAGTAAAGTTTTTTAACATCTCTTGCCACCGTGTGGCGAAAAAAAATATTATATCTTGGTTCCAAGTACCTAGAATAGGCTTGGAACCCTTTTCCAACTACCACTTGAGAAAACATCTCATCCATAACGATCATGAAAGCTAGGTGTGTCCTAGCCTTGTTAAGACCCACTTTGTGTACCCCTTTAATGCCAACTCGCCACTACTTCTCTCATCCATTTTTTTAAGCCAACTTCAAGTCTAGATTGACTCTTCTCTACCAATGATTTTAAAATTAGGGATATTTTGCATTGCTCCTCTAGGTGCAACTTTATTTGGGAAGTACCTTGTCTCTTATAGTGGCAATCATAAATTTTGCCACAATAGTTGCAGTTGGCTTTTAGGTCATTTGGGTCACCACCCTCTGTTTTTGTGACATGAGCCCAAATTATGGATGTGGCTTTCTTATTAGGCTTGGGGGCGGGGCAAGTAGTAGGGTTAAGGGTAGGGATAGTGGTAATGGTAGGGCTCTCGATCGGAGCAGGAGTAGGGCTAGGGGTAGTAGTAGAGGTAGTGGTAAGGGACCTAGGGGTAGGGTTAGGGTTAGGGCTGGAGGTACCCAAGGCCCCCTCCGGGGAACTCGCACTAGAATTCGTTGGACTTTCCATTTACAACAAATCTGAAATTATTTTAAACAAAATTCAAATGGTCAACCAAATCAAGAAACTTAAAAAAGCATGATGGTTGTAGACACTTAAATGTATTAACAAAAGCAGACACAGTGAAAAATATTGCTAGCCTAACATGGTTAAGTTATTATTACTTATTATAAGAAAATATTGTGTCTTTCGTAATAAGAGTAGCCTAACATCACAGGCACCACTACAGTTACATAACACAGAATATTTTGTCTTTTGTATACATATAACAGATTCACAATTGATCTAGAATTGTATGGCAGAGAAATCGGTTACAAGTTTCTCTCAAATTATTTATAAACAAACAATATTTTTTTCATTCTTTTCTTGTGTATAAATATGATCTAAAGGCACACAATGAAATTAGAGAATATTATTCAAGCTTTTCATTTATGTTAACATAGCATCAGAGCCACATGTATAATATCCTCTATTATTGGCAATTATTATTGATGTGATTCTTTTCTTATTATCCAATATCACGTTAATAACAATAAAGTTAGAAAAAAATTAATTGAGAGATTCATTTTGTACACTTAACATATTGTTAATGTGGAAGTATTTCATACCGACAGTGTTAAAAATGATTCATATTTTAAATTAAAAAAAAAAAACTAAATAACACTGCCTAAATATTTAAATTAAATACATAAAAACAAACATAATCAAAGATTCAAAACATAGACATTGAATCACAATCAAAGATTCATCATTCACAGATCATATTACCTAATCACACACATGCACAAACAATCTCCATTCTCCACAGTACATAGTTCACAATCCCTTCAACCATTATCCATTAATTATCCCATCTACCATTCCTAATTTATAGAAAAATAATCTAAAAATAAAAAAATTTGGGGGGGGGGGATTCGGTGGTACCTTCGGCTTCGGGGCCTTGGGCTGCAGTGGAGTTGTGGACTTTGGTTCACTGGTGATGGTGGCATGCTGGCGATGAGAGAAGAGAGAGGAAGGAAGGAGATTCACATAGTGAGGGCGAGGTTTGTAACTTTGAATCCGGTCTACCTAGGGTTTCGAAGTGGGGAGAAATAGAAGGAATCTGGTCAAATTGAGAGAGAAGAGAGAGTGGGAGGGGCTAGAGTGGCGAATGACGGTGGGGTGGTGCGATTTTTGGCATGAGGGATGGGGGACTCGATTGTCGAATTTGAGGGGAGGGGGAATTAGAGAGAGTAGAGGGGAGAATGAGAAAGTGAGAGAGGGGGGGGGGGGGATGGATTATTAACCCATGGTCAAAACAGCGTCGTTTTGACTACGGGTTAATAACCGCATAAGACTCAAAATGACGCCGGGGAATATATATACCCAGGCATAAAATGATGCCGTTTTGTGCCTGGGTATGTATTTTTTTAATATATTATTATAATTTATATATAATATTTAATATATTTATATTATAAATATATATATAATTTATTATTTATTTATAAAATATGTGGGGGCAGGGTGGGATATATGCGGTACGGGGTTCACTCCTTACTACCGCGCCCTCGCTTTTGGCCCTAAAAGCGGGCGGGTTCCACAGCCCCCATTGTGTGGGGCGGTGCAGAATGTGGGTGGGGCAGTGGGTGCGGATACTCGCTGCCCAACCCTACCGTGCAACTTATTAATCACCTGCTTTGGAGTATTAAGAACTGAGAGCACATGAATGTGAACACTTTGTAAAACATGCATAAGCAATAATAACCGAGCCACACTTGGCAGAAGCCGAGTTTTCCACCCCTCTAACTGAACTCTCACTTTCTCAATAATAGCATCAAAATGAGACGAAAGTAGCCTCCCCAAGATTATTGTAGCTCCCAAATATTGAAAAAGGAACACCCCTTAAGAGAAACCCATAAATCTAAGCAACATTCTTCTTTTATGAGCTAGGATAAGCTTAGAGAAAAAAATAGAAGATTTCCCCTTGCTCATCACTTGTCCTGACCACTCATACTTCTTTAAAATATTCGAAATGGCACGAAGTGAAGCCTTGCCCCCATTCAAAAATAATACAATATCATCTGTATAAAGAAGGTGTGAAACCACCAGAGTTCCCTTTGGGTGAGAGAAATGGATAATCTGTCCAACATCTATATCTTTTTTAATCAACCTTGTTAAAGTTTCTTCCACAAAAATAAATAAGTAAGGGGAAAAAAGATAACCTGGACGAAATCCTTTTCCTTTAAAGAAACATCTGAGAATACCATTCATCATCACTGAGTACCAATGAGTAGAAATACATTGCCGAAAGAGAAAGCATAAAAAATCTAAAAAAACCAGCCTCCTTCAAAACATGCAACAAAAACTCCCAGTTCACATTATCATAGGCTTTGCCATATTAAGTTTTAATACAATATTACCACCATGGCATGGTCTATTAATGCCCTAAATTATTTCTTGAGTCAAACTTATGTTCTCAAATATGCTTCTCCCTGGAATAAATGCACAATGTTCAAGAGATATGAATTTTTTTAGCAATGGTGAGAGTCGATTTACCAAAATTTTGGAGCAAAATTTATAGAAGACCGAGCATCAACCTATAGGCCTAAATCTATCAAAACTGGATAGATTATTAGAATCAGCACCAAGAATGAAGCCATAAAAAATAGAGGAAAAAAGTTCCTCTAAAAAAAAGCAACCGCCTTAGTAACATCTGATCCTACAATATGCTAGCAAGATCTATAAAATCTAGCCCCAAATCCATTAGGACCATGACTACTATCCATCGTAATAGATAAAAGAGCCTTCTACTGTAACATCCCGACCCAAAACTTGAATTTAGTTTAAATTATTATTATTATTATTATTGTTATTTTAAAATATGTTTATATGATAAGGTTTAGATTTAAATTGTTCTTTTTCCTTATCAACTCTTCCATATACCTTATTATCTCTTAGGATTTCAATTTGAATAAAGGAAAACCAATTCCGGATCTACTTGAATTTCAAACCCATCTCATGATCGATTCCAAACTCCAGAGCAAACCACGTAACCTCCTTCCCCATGCACACATGTCTCTGCTTTAGGGTCACTTAGTCATCTATATTTACATGCACGCACACATCTAACACTCCACACGACAACAACAGGCCTCCATCTCCACGTAAAACTCCAAGCCGCAGCCCTTTATGCGCACAACAAAGCTCATGGCTCTCTTCCCTCCACCTCCCACCACCCACGTCACTAGGCCGAGAAACCCACTGCTTGGCCACAACCAACCCGTAAACCTCCAAAGCACCCCTGCTTGCACCACCGAAAACACCCTGTTTTCCCAACCAAAAATAGAGCTTCGCCCTAGCAAACTGAGACAAACAAGCCCAAATTTTCCCGGCCACATTAGACCACACATAGACGTCGGAGCACAAATTGGACTGCGCGGAAAATTCTGCCCAACCCAGTTATGCCGCCAGAATCTTCTCTCCCTCTCTGTTTCTAGATTTTCCTAAACTCTCTCTCGCTCTCTTGCATCGCACCACCTTGTCGAGAAGCCAGTGAACCACCACTGCTAGAGAAGCTCAGTGTCACTGCCGGCCTCCTCCGACGAAGCCCAGAGTCGCCGTCGCATCTTCCCTTTTTCGGTAAGCCTCCTCTACGATTGCCGAGCCTCTCCCCTATAAACGCATCCCTACCCTTAGTGCATATAGCAGACTTGCCTTAATTCTTATTCACGAGCTTACCTTTAAGATGGACCTTGGGTTTTTTTTCGAGTCTGTTAAATTGGGCTTGGTTATTTCTAATGGATGTGTATTTTAAAATTTGTATAAGCCCAAAAAAAACTTCCTTCTTACAAGATATTAAAGTTTTTAAAGTGTTTTTATAGTATAC
This sequence comes from Platycarya longipes, assembly GCA_036559045.1. Classification (NCBI taxonomy): domain Eukaryota; kingdom Viridiplantae; phylum Streptophyta; class Magnoliopsida; order Fagales; family Juglandaceae; genus Platycarya; species Platycarya longipes. The sequence continues at coordinate 4,826,132 of CM071798.1, forward strand.
TTTAATATTTTATTAAATTATTTATTTGTTATAATTTTATGTAATTAGAAGGTTACGATACGTTTTTCTAGGAATTTAGTAACGATTAGTGTCTCGTATAGATTACGATCTACGACATGATTTTTTGAAAGCAACGCTAAGAGGTAAGTAGCATGATCATACTTTTCACGCATGTATAGTAAACATATTTTATAAAAATATTATGTATGTATGGCCATTATTTGGAAACTTTTTTTATGAACCCACTCATGATACAAAAATTATGAAAATTCATGTATGATTTATGAGATGGTTTATGCATTAAAAACATTTATGAAATGTCATGATTTGTATAAGAGAGTTATGCATTAAAGTTATTTATGAAAAGTCATGGTTTATGTAAGAGTGCATAAAATTATTTATGAAAGATCATGGATTCATGTGAGGAATCATGCATCACAACATGTTATGAAAGTATTTGATTCCTTTGAAATCTATGTTATGATAAGAATGCAAGTATGATAAGATATGTAAGTGACCTATGTATGATATGAAGTTGGTACCTATGTATGGGCATATTGCACTACCAGGTTGTATATACTGGTAGTGCACCCAGTATGTCTTCCTTATGTATGGATTCTACAACTCACAACCACGGATGGAGTAAGAATCTTTTTAGATTCGCTAACCCTAACTCACGGGGGTCAATAATGGGTAACAGCCTATGATATTATATGATAAGATACGATACGATATGATAAGTAAGTTCACGTTTTTATGAAAAGCTCAGGTGTCAACATTATGAAAAGCTCATGTTTTTAACATTTATGAAAAAGACATTTTCGGCATTTTTGAAAAGATCATGTTCATGTTATTATATATTTATCTATGAGTATGCATATTTTGAGAGAACCTGTTGAACCCAAGGTTTCAAGTTTCGTGTAATTATAAATCTACACGTGGATTTTGATGATAACAAATGAATTCAAAGAATAAAGGAGTCTCAAACTCAAGTTGTCCACACAATAGAATCAAGCACATCAAGGAACCAAGCATGAGCAAGAAGGGAACAAGTTTACATTAAAGTCATAGAGTAATGTTGTAAATCTCTTAAAAATTCGAAATTAGGATTAAGGCTCAAAATTAATATTTTATCATAAAGCATTAAAATACATTTTCCACATGTGCATGAATATTTTCAAAATTAAATTTGAAAATTTTGAAAGATGATTGATTGTCATCTTTCACATGTGCATGACATGATTAAAGGTTTGAATTTTGAAAATATTAAGATGATTGATTGTCATCTTTCACATGTGCATATTTTATTTGAATATTTTCAAAAGTGACGGATGCTTTTCTTGACTTATGCAAAAGGTAGATGTCTTTATTTGAAAATTTTAAAAAGTAAAGTGTACTCTTTTTGTCATATACAAAAAGTAAAAGATTAGGTTTGAAATGTTTGAAAAGTAAAGTGTACTCCTTTTGTCACATGCAAAAAGTAAAAAGATTAGGTTTGAAATTTTTAAAAAGTGAATGACGATGTCTTTGACATGTGAATCTTTTTAAATTTGAATATGAAGTCTCATATGCCTATAAATAGATCATTTGAGAGCTTCACATTCACAACACTAAGAGCATACAACATTCATTCAAAGCTTTCATTCTCTCTTCTCTAAGCATTGAGCCTTAACTCTTGTTCATTTTGAGAGATATAGTTTGCACTGTATTGTTTCTATCTCACTCATTGAGGAGTGTACTTTGATAGTCTACCCACTATCAACTCTTGTATTTGTAAGAGGGTGCGTATAACCCTTGTGTGTGTAAAAAGTGTTCTACACGGGGAATAGTTAAATCACCAAGTGTGAGGTGATTGGAAGTGTAGAGGGTGTTCTACACGAATTCTTTGGAGTGGTGCTGCTCAAAGGTGTAATAGGTTTCTATCTCCACCTAAAGGAGATTGAATGTTGGATTTGGGGATCCTCAAGGGATAGCTTGAGGCGAGGACGTAGGCAATGGGGCCGAACCTCGTTAACATACTGAGTTTGCTTCTCTCTTACCCTTACTCTTTATATTTATTGTTGTTTCATATTTTGTTTATATTTTATGTTGTATATTTGATTTATAATTGTTATTTTTTTTTTAAATACAACTCAATTCACCCCCCCTCTTGTGTTAGTCATCTGGGCAACAGAACCGATGGGTATTATTTTTACCGTATGATGTGTTGCTTATTGAGTATTCGACTCATTTTATTTTTGTTTCTATGTTTTCATATTTTTCTTTTGAAAACCATCATAAGTGATGATGATACACATCTGACAGGACTTGACTCAGAGAGACAATGCAGAGTCCTAGGCAGTGTATTAGTTTTATTTTATGATTTTTAATGAATAAAATATTTGTTGTAAACACATATTTTGAAATAAAATCACGTATACCAGAATCTGAAATAAAATTTTGGAAATAATCAATAGCTACATCATGCACGTCCTCCGAAGATGATAAAATCGAACCATCTTTTAGAGTCATGGCCAAAATCTCCTTATTCCTTCTCTTAGCCATTGTTCAAAAAAATGCAGATGAAGCCTCTCTTTTAGAAATTCACAGTTATTTAGAAAATTGGGCTAGTCGTTGTTCTTCTTTGTCTATCCACACTAATAGTTCCACATTAGAGGCCACAAATCCTCTATGTCCATCAAATAGTTCTCCTGTAACAATCTTTCCAAGCCTTCAATTTTGTTTTCAAGCTCGACAATGTGTACTTCAGTTCGCCCAAACACTTTTTTATTCTAGTCTCTTAATGCACTTTTTAATCTTTTAAGCTTGATCATGAGTTTGAATAAGCTTGCAACATGCACCTCCTCACCGAACCAAGCCTCCTTCACAGTTCACACAATAAAAAAATAAATCATGAGAAACCCACATTTGCTAAAACTTGAAAGTTGGGAAACCATATGGCTGCCTACTCCTCTCCAATGTGATCACCATGGATGAGTGATAATATGATGTTTTGGGAAGTTAATTAGTCATCGCATCAGGGAAATCGTTTAACATTCTCACATTAAAAAATACTTGATCAAGCCTTGCCCATTGCTTGGATAAATATGTGTGCCCGTTGCACCAAAATAAGGTCTGACCCGAAGTGTGCATTTTCAGTAAACCTCCCACATCCACCCAACTATTAAATTTCTCCATTGCTAATGATGGTCTTGGACGGCCACCTCGTCTCTCCCGTTCATTTAAAATGATGTTAAAGTCCCCAGCCACCAGCCAAGGTAATTGAGCATGATTCATGTCCACCAAAGAGTTCCATAACCTGCGACGGTCCATATAATAACACTTCGCACAGACAAAAGATATTATCATATCTCTAGAATTATATAACACTTTAAAGGAAATATATTGATCCCATATTGAATGAACAGAAAGATCAATATCTTGCTTCCAAAATACCCACAACTTACGTCTAACAGATGCATTAGAACACATTCTGCATAACCCAGTTTATTCTTCCATAACAGCAACCGAGAATGATCCAACCTAGGCTCAGAAATAGCAATAATTTTCGGCTTACGCTTTTTTATCACAACTTTAATCTTTTCCTTAAGGTCTCTATACCTTTAGTATTTCAATATAAAAGTGTCATCATTATAAAGTAAATTTAGAAGGCTTGCTCATAGTCCTTTTGGAACCCCTTACCTTATAATTCTTTTTCTTGCCATCCATTTCTTTGAAGATATCAAAATATGAAAGAACCACTTTTTCTCTGCCAAGTGCTCCAATTTATCGTCAGATCCAGATTCAGAACATTTCTCCTCCACCATAACATCTGGATGTTTCTCATAAACACGATCATGGCCTATTGCTTCATTTTTCTTGTCAAAATCCCCTGCAACTTAGCCCCATTGACTTCATTTGGTACTAGTCCAATTACCACCGGACTGTGGAAAGTGATCACATTACTCTCAAATTGTTGAGGTGTAACTTCTCCTTTCTCCAAACATATTAACTCTGCTGGAGACTTATCTCCCAAATTTTTTGTTTCAATATGAACTTCAACAACTGCTCCATTCATTCCCACATTACTCTGTTTTGCTACATTCAACTCCTCTGAATTATCATTTTTCACCATGTCTAAGGACTCTGGAACAATATTTCCCTCAATGTCTTCCATGCCTTTACAATCAAGTCTGAACCTAGATCTTGTCAGTTTTCCCACCCTCACTTCTTAACTTTAATTCACCACCCTTCCTTTGTTTTTCAAGTCTTTTGCACATAACAACATTATGAACTTGAATTTTATAGCTCAAACAGTAGGTCGGAAGAGTTTAGTACTCCACCTCTTGGTAAATACTTAAAGGATTATGTGGAGTGCCAATCAATAAAGCCTTTAATGGATCTTGAGATTCATCCATCTCTACATAGATGCGCACTCCATCTCTTCGAATCACACATCTTGAATAATTATCCCGCTTAAGAAATCTTCCAATGGAAGTTGTGATATTTGTCAAAAGAGACTTATGGTAATAGTTTGGTGGCGAACACGGCAACTGATCTTCCTAGAAATCGATAGTCCAATGAAAAGGCCTATAATTCACCTCATCAATCTCCCAAATCTCCTTTGAAAAAACCTTAACAAAATCCTCCTCAGAGGTCTTCTCATAGCCAAAACAACCGATTGCCTTCGAAAGCCCCCATGTTGCTCTAATAAATGATTGAATTGAATCTAGGGAAGATGTTGTTGAAGAAATTTCAACACCATGGAGTACTGAAACGGTACAACAGATTACTTTATTTCCTCTTTCAAAAACACAATGCAAATGCCCCCTTCCACCAATTTGTGAGGCTGATGTGGGATAACCACTTTAGGAATTGGTTGATGGGAATCGAGTACCATATCAGATAATGTTCATTGGTGAGAAGCCGTTGTCAAGATAGCCTTAAGGCCATCGCGTTAGCCATGGCAAGATTCAAAAATCGCACTCAAAATCGCATAGGAACTTGAGATACTTCAAGACTTATTCTTAGCATGTTTTCATAAAATGTGACTCATTTTCATAAAGCATTGTAAAGAGAAATATTTTTTTTTCATTTCACTTGCACTTTTAGAAAGCTCTAGAAGCATATGAATATAATATTTACCTGATCTCCATGCGATTGTTATACCATGTAGTGCATTCACATGTGTGTTAGATGGCAATGAACCTGCATGCATACACATAACTTAACGTCATTCTCTATCTAGTATATAAGCAACTAAATTTGAAAGAATCTACTCTTCACTTGGAAGACCCTCTATCTATCCCCATGTCCTATGTCTTTACTTTCCATGCTAAAAGCTTCAGGGATACCATAAGTGGATCACGACCTCTTCCAAATTCAGTGTCCTACCTTGAATGTTTATCCACTAAAGTGAACCCCATGATTCACCTTAGGGTTAAGACACTAGGACCTATGCGTGACTTAGACTGACCAAGTCACGCATCCCAATCTTAGTCTATACACGTCACTACTGTATCCAAGCCTACGCTGCATCATTGTTATCATCATCCTCATCCATGCATACCACAAGACTTTAAGCCAACTTTGAGGCCTAAACATCGTGTATCTATGCTTGGGGACAGATTATTCATTATATATGGTAAGTCTGTCTGGCACACATTTCTCACTAGATACACATGTATCTTACCTCCTTATCATCTAAGATTAACATACAACAAGTTGATCATTTGCTTGTATAAACAAGTACCATAGTCTGATACCAAACTTCTCTCAAGGGATTGGTAGGACTCTTCCTACTTGTCGGCCCGTTACAAGTTCATCCTGACACTTGATATAACAAGATTCCTTCATAACTATACCTTCGTTGCGTCATGTAGTTTTAGACTACTCCTGAGCTACACCATTATCCATTACTTCACATGGCATTATACCCTACTTCAGCACGAGTATGACTCTTCATGTACCATGACAAATCATGATATCTTGTTATGTTCTTGCTACGTCACTTTTACACGACTCTGTGACTTTACACATACTCTAGACATAATATGGCTACACAATGAAATCCATCACTAGACTATCGGTCACATCACAACTGCTCAAAGACACTATTCTATAGTTGTCGACACAACACACATACAACGGCTACAACACTTCTACAAGGTGACACCCATCACTTTGGGCGCATGGTCACATTACAATTTCTCCAGGACACTAGTTCACAGTCTCTGACAGTTCACACATACAATAGCCATAACATTGGTGCACGTGACATCCGTCACTTGATCACATGGTCACATCATAACTACTTTGTATAGAGTATACTCCACGTGTACTCCCTTCATATTACACTGCACCACACTACTACGACACGCACCACACACTACTACGACACGCACCACACACTATTACAACAAGCACCACACACTACTACGACACACACCATAGAGACAATCCATAGAGACAATCCATGTGTACTCTCTACAAACTACATAGAGACAATCCACGTTGTATCACTTTACTCCATAGAGACAAACCATGTGTACTCTCTACAAACTACACTACACCACATCACTACTAGAGCACACACTTCACAACTACAATTTACAGTACAATCCACAACAATACTGCACAGCACACTGCACAATTACACCCAATACTTCACAGCAACTCCACAATACCAACAACACATTCCACAGCCAAAAAATTACACAACTTCACAACAAACTCCATAAATACCAAAATAGAACCAACCAACCAACTTATATAAATGATGGGTAAAAGGGAGAGAGAGTTATTCCATCGTCGAGGTTAACCTGTGTATGGCATCGCTGCTCTACATGACCAGTGACATCGAAAGCTACTAACTTGAGTGGTAACAACTCCATCGTGGTCATTGTCGTGACCTCGAAATGGGGTACCTTGGGGATCAGATCTAGGATTTAGGTAGGTTTATCTAGATTGTGCAAGGGTGGTTGACATGGTAGGGAGTTCGTGGGTGATGGCTAAAGTTGTGTATGGTGGTAGTTTGCAACATACAATGGTGGTTTACAGTATACGGTGGCTATTTTGGGTCTATGGCGACTATTTTGGCTTTGGGATGGGCTAGTGGTGGCTATGGGAAGTTCATGGTGGTCTCGTGGTGGCGGTGAGGGGTGGAGAACGACGTCAAGGGGCTGAGGACGTGTGTGAGAACACTGTGAAAGGGAGAGGGAAAGATAGAGGGGGCGTATCTGGAAGGGGCTAAGCATGGAGGGGCTTGGGAGGACCTCGCTGAGACTGTGGTAGCAATGTGGAGGGGCTCCAGTGGCCCTACAATAGCTCACCTGTGTTTTGTGTGAAGGACAAGCCGTGAGAGAGTAAGGGAGTCTGGGAGAGGTTGGGCCTTCGACTGGACATGGGGAGCACAGGGGAGGCTCGTTGGTAAGGGAGGGGCCTGTTGGTGGGGTTGGGCATGGCGTACAGCAGAACTAAGGCCGTGAGACATGGGAAACCTGTGTGTAAAGTGTAGATTTTGTGATGGCCATTCTAGGCCATTACAAGCTTCATGAGGGAATGAGGAGATGCTTGGAGGTTAAGGAAGGTTGTGGGTGGTCCAACGTGGAGGTGGGGCTAGATCACGGTAGCACTATGGCTGTGCAAGAGGGAGAAACCCATTTTGGATTTGTGAATTGTGATGGAGGGTTGCCAGTGTGAGGGGAAGTTAATACGGTGGTCGGTGAGGCTGTAAGTGGTAGGGGCTAAGCTGGAGGAAACTGAATGGGGGAGGGGGTTTTTCGTGGCTAAGGGTCTGAAGGGGAGATTTCGTGCTAGAGGGGAAAATGGGAGAGAGAAAGAGAGGGAAAATGGGATGGGGCCTAGGGTTTCTTCTTTAGGATATTTATAAGCCTGACAACTTGGGTCTTCAAAATGATCTAATAGTGGGCTTTAAAAATTTATTTAAAAATGCGTAAATGCTAACTTAACTAAAAACATTGAGAGGAATTTAGAAAGAATATAATTTAACTTAACTTTAGCTAATAAAATATAATATTTAATCTTAACTAAATGATGAATTTTTGCTGTTTACTTTTAAGAAGATAAAACTATCTAATTAAATTAGAATTTTCAACATAACTTAATCCAATAATATTTTGAATAACTAAAATCGCTTAGATAAAAATGATTTTCTACAATTATAATATTTTTGGAGCTCTTAAAAAATATTACAATTTCCATTCTTAAAATCAAGTTTAGTTTAATAACAATGGAAATATCCCTTATAAATATTTTCATGACATTTAAAATATACGAGGGCTTTAATGCACTGGGCATACTTTAAAAATCAATGGCTATCTTTAAAAACAAGCCTTTGAAGTGTGACATGCAAAACGAGACTCATGACCATTAGAGAGAAGAACGAGAGGGCTAGTACATACTCCCCTTTCTATAATAAATTTCGTCTTTGAAATTTTCTCACCATTTTAAATAATTAATGCGCCACGCACGAGCCTCAATCTCAAAGTCCCACCGGGACTTAGCCATACAATTCCTTGAGTCACATGCATAATGAAAAAAAATAAAATTTATAAAAAATATACCAAACCACCGGAAAACAAAATAAATAAAATAAAATAGAAATTAATCTATATGTGCCAAAAAAATTTAAAACTTTTTCAAACAATTGAGATGCTGCACATGCCTAAATTATAGCACTTGTCCAAATATTGTATCACTCATACTGCCAACAATATTATCTGCACCCTCTTATTTGTAACAATCATAATGGTTGTTCATGCCTCATTAGTTTATCAACAATACCAAAGTTCACATGAATATATGAGTGAGAATACTTATTGACTCAGTTTTCATTCTCTTCTCCTTATAAAGAAACTGCCTAATCTAATGCAGGGCCTTTGTATTTGCTTATATAAAAAATACAATTTCACATTTTACAACTAAGATGATAATAAGGTAAAGCTATATATGGAAAGAAAAACCATACATAGAAGTAAAACCAGCCGGTGTTAACAACTATTACAGAATATGCAGGAATCTCATAGAGGAGGACATCTCGGCAATAACAGTGATGATAATCGATAATCTTTACATTCCCCCTCACACACCAGGGATATGAGTAAATAACTTTTACCACTTGCAAGTTGCTCTCGGATAAAATTAACATTTATCTCTATGTGTTTCGTATGGTGGTGGAAAAGTGGATTTGTAGCTATATTGATAGCACTGAGATTCTCGCAATACAAGGTGAGTGTAGTGTAGCTGAGATTCGAAATGAGGTGCATGAACCACATCAATTCAGTTGTTGTGGTGGTTAGAGCTTGATATTCTACTTTGATAGTTTTTTTTTTGAAAGGAAACCTCCATACTGTATTCATTCATCAACAAAGTTACAAAGTTTTTCAAACTTTACAATTTCCTGGATCTCTTCAGGATATATCTCCATCCAAACTTCCTCATCATTCACAAGTAAAGCCACTTTTGCTTAACTATGTGCAACACAATTACCGGTTCTATTAACATGTACAATTTGCCACTGTCCTATACTTTTTAAAGCTGATCTCAAATCTTCTATCATCTGCCCGTACCAACTCCAACACTCCTCATCACTGTTAACATCTTTAACCACTGTCAGTGCATCTCCCTCTAAAATCACTTCATTGAAATTCAATTCTACACATAGCTTCATGGCCCTCCAAAGAGCATAAATTTCAGCAATGATCGGATCTGTCACATTCATTCTTGGATATTAGAGAGAAACCAGGACATCTCCATTACAATCCCGAGCCACAACCCCAATTCCTCCTTTACTTTCATTAGTCTTTAAAGCTGCATCCTAATTTACTTCAATCACATTCCCCTTAGGTGCTTTCCAATGAACTGCTTTTTGGTTTTGAACTACAGTCATCTGACTATCTTCCTTCTTTAGTTGAGCTTGCTTATACTCATTTAAACTAGCAACAGCCTGATTAAAACATCAGTAGGTCCTTCAAACCTATTATTAAAATCAGACCATTCCTTCTTAGCCACAATCCTCTCATCACCATAACCACAATCTCCAATTGCTCTTGCCCCATCTTTAAAGACCAATCAGCCCATAACCCAAACAGATCTCTTTCATTGCTATACCATTTCTAAACAGGACTTTCATCACAAGCCCATACATCACTAGCCCCAACAAAGCTCCACAAAGCATGACAAATTGTTTCATCATTGTTTAAACATACTGGACACATTGATTCTTCCAACACCTTCTTCATCTTCAAGTTAACTTTTGTTGGAAGATAGTTATTGATAGCATTCCAAACAAAAACTTTGACAACCCCAGGCATATTAAATTGCCACAGCCTCCTCCAAACTTCATCTGCTCTCACCGAGCACTCCCTACTCTCTCTCCTCTTCCTATTCACCTCCATATGATATGCACTCCTTACACTAAATATTCCATTATTTAAATATATTCATATCTGCCTATTAGGAAGACCAGATAAGCTAACTTGGATCTTACATATAATTTCTGCCTCTTCATCATCAAAAACTTCTTTGACAAGATCCACATTCCATCCTCTACTCTCTTCAATTATCAGCTCCTCCACTTTTGCCTCAACCTGCAGCACTTTAATAGGTGATTGGATCATAAAAGTGATAGCCTTTGGAACCCATCTATCCTCCCAAATTTTTATTTTCTTCCATCACCCACTCTCCAAATCAATCCCCTTTTTAATAGCTCCCGAGCCCCCCACAAACTCCTCCAAATAATCGAGGGTTTAAAACCAAAAGAAGCCTTTAAAATATCAGAATGTCTGAAGTATTTCTCCTTTAAAATCATAGCATCCATTGATTGAGGATTCATATAAACCCTCCAACATTGTTTTGCAAGGAAAGCTTGATTAAGGCTTCCAACTCCCTAAAACCCAAACCTCCATCAGCTTTTGACAGCCCCATTTTGCTCCAACTTTTCCACTGAATTCTATTATCCCTTTGCTGAAATCCCTGCCAAAACTTAGCCATTTGGGATGCCAACTCTCTACAAAGCTTCTTTGGCAACTTGAAAACACTTATACAGTAGGTAGGTATAGCTTGGATAACAACCTTTACAAGAACTTCTTTTTCGGAGAGAGACAAAAACTGATTCTTCCAACTGTCAAGCTTACTGCACACCCGATCCTTGATACAACTGAAAGCTTGATTGTGACGACCCGAGATTTTCTTTTCGTATTATTAAATTGAATAATTATTTTGATCAAGTGGTTAATTAATTAATTAAATTAATTATATTGAGAGGTGAGGAAGAAGGGCATGGGTTTAAGATTAGAGCCTTGAAAGTTAGAATGAGTTATTGGGCCTAGGAAGGAGTAGCAAGTCCACAAGCCCATGAGATTGACCCATGACCCACCAAGCCCACACATGGGACACTTGTCACCCATAGAGAAACCCTAGTGAGTCAACTAAGGCTAATAGGTGAAAATGGAAAATTACTATTAGGTGGGAATTGACTAGTGGGTGGATGGTAGGATTGAGTGTGAGATCTTGTGATAGGATTTTCCCATCATTGGGATATCTTTGAAAAAATACTAAGATAATGTCTATTTTAGTCTATCTAGTACATGCCATGTTTAGAGGAATGACACTTGTGGATTGGAATAGGAAGTGGAAGAGAAGAAAAGAGAGGGCATTCAGTTAGCTTGTAGCCGAAACCCCTTAGGGGTTTTTTCTCTGCAATCCTCTCCAATCTAAGCCAATGATCACACATAGGATCATGTAAGAAAGAAGTGACAAGGTGATTGACAAGTGAGGAGAGGTGTCATGAGGAAGAGGAAAGGAAAAAGAAGAAGGAAAGCTAGAAGGGATCCGGATGAGGTGCCGTGTGCATCCTTTGAGATTTTCTAGAAGAACTTGTAATTCTAGTAGAAGGGACATCTTTGACTTGTGTGAGAAGTTGAAGTATAAGGTGTAAGATGTGTAAGAGGTATGGTGGTGTAAGGAAATGATTGGGGATTGCTTGTAATGGAAGGAAACTAGGAATGGAAGAGGGAGAGTTTCGGATGACACCTAAACCCAAGGCTAGTCGGACCATGCATGCTCTCTTTCCCAAAGGCATGGCCTTAGAATCTTGTGGATTGATATGAGAGTGGTTAGATGAGTGTGTTATAGGATTGAAATGACAAGAAAATGAGGCAAGAAGGCAAGGATGTTTCGGTGGAGACCTTGGGGAGGCAAGGAACCCGGATTCTCACTTCCTCCCATTTTTCATCATTTGCTTTCTTTTCCCATGCAACCACCCATGTCTAGTTTTATGTCTTTCAAATCAAGGTATGGTGGAATGTCCTTGAGCCCTAGGAAAAGGAGCATGGCTGAATACCCTTGAGAGGGCTCACATCTCACTTGGCTAACTCACAATCCCACAATCCCACAAGCTCTCTTTCTCTTTACCTCTCGGCCAACTCCACTTCTCCCTCAACTCTCTTCTGTTTTACTTTCTTCTAACCTCTAAACATCACCTTATCCTAAGTAGAAAAGAGCTAGAACAAATATTTTTGAAGAAGAGTTGCTCTTGAAGAAGTAAGTGCATTCTTATCCTACCTTGAGCAATTTTAGTATACTCTTAGATGAATTTGGGTGTTTTTGTTTGAATCTTTGTGTATGTATGTTAAAATGAAGCCCTTTAGAGAGAAAATTTGCCATGCTTAGTTAAGTAGAAATCCATGCTTAAGTTATGATATTTTTCAAATTAAGGATCTAAATGATATGTAGTTTTAGTTAGTTACTCAATATGAGGTGGAATGAAGGAAATGCATGCATGATTGTAGGTTTACTAGTATGATGTTGGATGATGCTTCTAGTGTTGGTTATTTAGTGGTAAAAATCCATGTTTAAGTTTAAATATCTTGCTAAGAGTAAAGATTATTTCATGTGGTGAATTTGAATATTTGATATAAAGGGAGAATATGGTGTGATCAACATGATGAGTGAAGATGAAAATATGCTTGTTAGATTTTAACTTGGAGATGAAATCTTGGATTTGTGCATGCATGTATTTCGGACTCAAGGTTCTCTTTTGGGTTGAATTATTGATTTAATTATTGTGCTATGTTATGATGATATACTTAAATATTTGGAGACATTAGATGCATATGAATAAAATAGTTGCGCTAGCATGATTGGTAGTTTTCACCTAAACCATTGGGTGACTATCTTGGAAAAAAAAAAGAGATAAGAAGTGAATAAAATATTAACTTAAGGACATAGGGTTTCGGCAAAGCGATGTTTTTAGAGTTAGAAAATTTTGTTTAAGTGGTTGAAGTTAAATTGGAGTGCTTAGAGAAGAATAGGAGACAAAAAGTTAGGAATTTACTAAGGAAGGGTCTTGGCCCAACCCTAGTGGGAAGGGGCCGAGCACCCCTAAGTGTATAAGAGGCCCATTAAGTGTTTTTGGGTAGGAAAGGAGTAAAATTATGAGGTGCGAAAATTGTGAAAGAGCTTGACGTAGAATAAGCGTTATGTTCGTCGCACACTTTATATGTTCCGTGGCATGAGTCTCACGTCTCATGCAGACATCACGAAAATCATGTTTTAAATATGTTTTTAAAAGAAAATAAATTAATTAAAGTTTTATAAGAACCCCAAAGGCTAAGACGGAGTAGTGCCCTAATGAAACTCCCTGTTTATTCAGGAGTGACTAAAGTCGAGTGAAACCCTCTAGGTCGACAAAGAACCGTCGGCAGATCATGTATGACTCCAAAAGGTGTCCAGAGCATGGTCGCACCTAAAGCTAGTGGGTGCATACAGGACGGTGTTGGCTTCGGCCTAATCGATATAGAAAAGTTTGTAGTCGCTCGGTGAGTGATCAATCGCCGAGTGATGAAAAGCGCGAAAGGGCGCGAAACGTAGCTACTTAGGTTTGATACGGTCGCCGGGTGATATGGTAACTAGCAGAAACATACGGTGCATAGGGGAACTGTGAGGTGTCCAACAGAGGTCATGATAAAAGATGGGCCTTTGGGCCATATATGATATGATAAGTGGCACCTAAGATAAGAAAAATGAAAAGCATTTGCGAAAAAATGAATTTTGAAAGAAAACTCTAATGTTTTGTTTTTCTGAGATTATAAGCAGGCATACGAAGAGAATAAGAAAAGAAAAAGGGAATTGAAAAGACACGGCATGAGCATGAGCATGTGCATATCATAAAGTCATGAGTCTCTTAATGCATAAAATATGACTGACTGTTTACTATTTATTTATCAGTATGCTTAAAATACTTTTGTTATGATATAAATGTACTTACTGAGATTTCTCCCAAAATCTCACCCCTGTTTATCTCTCCACTATCTCCTTTTTGGGATGATAGAAGTAGTTGTAGGTAATGACGACTTTGAATAGTATGACCTCAGGGACGGTGTCTCGGACCCCCACGGGCCCGACTGAATCCGTCACCTCCGAGCTAGTGACTCTCGACTACTTGAGCCGATGGGTGGCGAAGTCACTACCTCTAGCTGCTTATGTTTTGGGTAACATACGCCCTTTCGGGTGTTGTCTAGTTCTCGGCATAGATGATTCTCTCTATATAGGTCGCCTTTATGAGTCATCTTTCGGGATGAGTTGTGAGGTGAGACCGACTTTAGATTTGGACCGTCTCCGTTATGGCCCAAATTTCAAGGAGATCAAGAAGGAACCGATGGTTTAGGAAGTGATGGTAGGGGATCACCTATGCAGCTTTTGTATTTATTTCTTATATATTTTGGTCTTCCGTTATTTTGGAAGAATGAACTCTTATGGATGATCATTATGTCTATATTAATGGTAATGCAATATTTTGGTATATTATTTTGTTGAGCCATGTGATGTACGCTTAGAAAGGTTTGACCTTTTTCCGCTGCAAAAACCTTAAAAAAAAAACCATAGTATACGATAAGACGAGGGGTGAACTTCCTTGTGATGCTCATCCCCGATGTCACGGTTTGCGTACAATCCCAAGCGCAAACTGGGGCGCCGACATTGATACTTTGATCTACCAACCATAATTGGCAGACCAAGATGTTTTTCACAATTGTTTTGTTCCCTAACCCCACAATCCCCTATGATAGATCTTCTCAAATCTGTACTGACAGTAGGACTAAATAGAATACTTGTCTTATGCTTGTTCAAAGTCTGACTAGATGCCTTCCCATACTCCTCCGACACTCCATTAATTTTCCTCCATTCATTCCATGTGGCTTTCCCAAAAATTAGACAATCATCAGCAAACAACAAGTGAGTCAATTTTGTCCCACCTCTAGCAGCTGATAATCCTTTCAATTCTCCTATTTGTTGTGCCTTATCAAACATAGAGCTAATACCCTCAGCACACAAGAGAAAAAGATAAGGAGACAATGGATTTCCTTGTCTTAAATCCCTTGAAGGCATAAAAAAGTCACCTGGTCTTCCATTTACAAGCATTGCATAAGAAACATATGTGATACAACTCATTATCAACCTTGTCCACCTATTTCCAAAGCCTAGTTGCCTCATTATAGCCTCTAAAAACCCCCACTCCACCTTATCATAGGCCTTAGAAATATCTAGCTTGTCTGCCATACCCCCAACTCTACCATTTTGTCTACATTTCATCGAGTGAAACATCTCATAAGCTGCAATGACATTATCAGAAATCAGTCTCCCAGGAATGAAAGCACTCTGACATTTTGAGATAACAGCATCCATCACTTTTTTAAGCCTATTTGCAAGTGTCTTTGCAATGATCTTATAGAACACGTTGCAAAGACTAATAGGCCTAAACTCATTCACATTATTAGGATCTTTAACTTTCAGAATCAATGCTATAAAAGTCTGGTTAACTGAGCTTTGCATTCTATCACCATTCAGAAACCTCAGTGCTGCCTTACTCACATCCTCCCCTATCACATGCCAAAAAGATTGAAAAAAGCAAGCCTCAAAACCATGAAGTCCTAGGGCTTTAAGTACTCCCATCATTCTCACAGCTTTCTCTATTTCCCCCCTTTTAAATTCTCCTTCAAGCATTACATTCATAGCTGCAGTTACCTTGGGTTCCATAGTATTTACACATCTATCCATCTCTTCTTGACTAGGCTCATCACTTTTAAAAATATCAGCAAAATAATCTCTAAAAGCAGAAGCTATACTCTCCTCAGTTTCTCTCAGAATTGCATTGCTGTCCATGATAGCCTCTATTTTGTTCCGCTTCCTCCTTTGATTTGCACACTCATGGAAGAATTTAGTATTTTTATCTCCCATGGTGTACCAATTCCTTTCAGCCTGTTGTTTCCACTTAATATCTTCCTGTTTCAGCAAATCACCCATCTTCCTTTGCAACAACTTTAGTTCCTCCACATTATCTTGGCAAAGATTACCTTAAATTTCTTTAATTTCTTTCAACAGCCTTTCAATGTCCTTACCCCTCCCCTTATCTCCCCATTTGAAACATGTAGTCAAAAAAACACTGCAAGAATGTATTCCATCTTGAACAATTTGCACAGGTTCTGCACTTAGCTGTCCCCTTTGTCATCCCTTCTTTACTACTTGCTCACATTCTTCCTGATTTATCCAACAAGCTTCAAATCTAAATGGAAAATCCTTTCTCCTCCATTTTTATTTTTCTTCAAGGATAGATAATAAAATTGGAAGATGGTCAGAACACCTCCCAATCAAAGTCTCCACCCTTCTTTCCTTAAAGAGATATTTCCACTTCGTGTTTACCACAAACCTATCCAATATTTTATTTGTAAAAGTCAAATCCATATGCCTGTTAGACCATGTAAAGCTATTGCCTCTCTAAACATCTTCATTTGATTCTCATGTCTCATTTTACCCCCAATTTTCTCTTTTTGCCACATTATTTATTAAAATCTCCTCCCACACACCATGCTGCTTCATTACTTGGCAGTAAACTCCTTAGCAATTCCCATGTATATCTTCTTCTTTTTTGTCTTAGGGTGACCATAAAGACTTGTAAAGAACCAATCCTCACCATTCCTCTCCCATTTCACCACCACATGTACATGACATAAAGAGTAATTAATCACTTCCTCTGCCTTTTCTTCCTTCCAGAATAATACTATACTTCCTTTCCTCCCAATACAATCAATTACTAGGCAACCTTCCATACTTAATTTCCTCTATACACCATTCATCTTGCAGGATCTAGACTTTGTCTCACTGAAAAATACCAGCTTTGGCCTCTTCTCCTTAACCAATAGGTTAAGGGCTTGAACTATCCGAGGGTTGGCAAGCCCTCGGCAGTTCCAATACACGATATTCATAATGCCAGGTGGTGCTGCTCAGTAGACACCACCCGTAGATTGTTATTGAAACAATCCAACATATCATCACCTCTCATCCTTTTCTTATCCATCTATTCTTGCTCACTGTTATCTACATCTTCAAGATTTCTTTTCACTAGAGAATTGGAGCTGGAATGCTTACTTGATTCAAGCCTAACTCGAGCTCTCCTTCTCCATCTTGTTAATCTCTTGTCATTTTGACTTTTTTCTGCAGTTTCCACATTAATCTTCTCCATCAACATATTACTTCTTCTCACTAACTCCTGGACTTCAAGCATACTAATAGAGCTTCTAGTCTATTCACATTATGAGATTCTTGAATGTTAGAATTTTCAATATTGATTAACATCTCTTTCTGAACCTTCTCTTTATCTGGAGCTCTATTCTGATACACTTCAATTTCCTCCTCCTCATATTGTTTCTTTTTTAAGTCTTCCTTTTCTCCCTCACTGTTTTCTTTTACATTTTCCTTCTCATTTTTCTCTCCACCCCTCACCCCTTTTTTTCTAACTTGAGGCAACGCTCTAAGCCAGACTCCATACTGTCTAGATCTCCCTTCATTTTTAATATATCCTTCCTTGCCATGAATAATCCTTCCACAGTTAAAACAAAGTCTAGGTAACTTTTCATACTGAAAAGGTACCCAGCTTCTTCTCCCTTCCACTAGAATGGTTCTTCCTCTGGCTATAGGCTTCCTTAGGTCATCTTCAATCTTAACTCTCAAGCACCTTCCCCACGCAGAGTCATCCTCCTGCAGAACAATATCAATAACCTTCCTAACCGATTTCCCAATATCCTCCCCTATCTTCCTATTCATGTAATCAAATGGCAGATCCAACATTTGTATCCATAGACTAGCATGATCAAAATCAATTAGGCTAGGTTTTAGTTTACCATCAAACTCCTTCAAAACAAACAAATGATTATCAAAAAGCCAAGGACAACCTCCAATAACTCTCATCTTATCCCTCTGATTAACAAAAGTAATAACAAAGTAGTTACTACCTATTTCATTAAATTCCAGCAATTTACCTACCTTCCAGACTTTCTCCATCATAGATTTGACAACTTCCTTCCCAATTCTTCGATCTGCAATCACTTTCCCCACCAAACTCCTCTCTCCTTTCAATTTCATCGAAGCCTTTTGATTTGGCCTCAATTCGATTGGAGAATCTTCATCATCATTTAGCTTCAATAGGCTCCACACCTCCTCCATTTCCTCCATCGTCAATCTCTGTTCACTCTCTACTCATAATCGGGAGCAGAGAAATCCTCCTTCCTTAGTCGAGGCACACTTCACCTCAAAAGTCTCCTAGCGCAGGAGAAGCAGTTGAGAGAAGAAAATGAATATTTTCTAATTTTATTCGACTTCGATAGTTGAGCGAGAAACAGTTGTTTGTTTCTTTTCTCCCCAAGAAAGTAATTAAATTGTTGCCCTTGTAAACTGCAAAGCCAGTCGTAGAGCAGCGGTCATCTTTGGACCTAGCTCAATCAGTATCACAAAATCCTTGTAAGGTAGAAATTTGTGACTTGGTGAAGTGAAGAGCAAGATGAAGTGTTCCTTTTAAGTAATGGAAAATTCGTTTGATAGCAAGCATGTGAAGATCACTTGGACGTTGCATGATTTTACAGACAAAGTGGACAACATAAGCAATGCTTGGGATCAGATAAAGGAATACCATTTGTTTGTAAAGAGTGTGATCAAATAAAGGAATACCATTTATAGGAGAGAGTTGACCACCAAATACCAGAGGCGTGGAGGCAGCCTTTGCACCATCAAAGCCAAAATGTTGAACGACAGACATAAGGTATCGAGTCTAAGCAAGAGTTATTCCAGATTCATCACGAGCAACTTGTAGACCCAAAAAATAGTGCAACTCACCAAGTTTTTTAAATGGAAAACATTTGAGAGATGCTAGATAAACTGAGAAATTCCAAGAGTAGGGCTGCCGTTAAGAATGATACCATTGATGTAAATGAGAAGCATTAAAATGTAGACTTGGTGTGCGATAGAACAAGGATGTATCATAAGGACAATGCTGAAAACCCATTTGTTGGATGTAGGTGCTAAAATTCATATACCAACTATGAGGTGCTTGTTTAAGACCATATAAAGCTTTGTATAACTGACATGCATACATGAGTAGGTCGAGTTGGACACTCAAATCCTGGTAATTACGAGAGATATAGACGCTCTTGGAGATCCCCATGCAAGAAGGCATTGCAGACATCCAATTTTTGAATAATGTTTTTCCTCGTTTGTCAATCATTATCTATGTCAACTACATGTCAGGTATACAAATGTCAGGAGCTCTCCCCCTTCCTGGGAAGTGGGAATTTCGTTATCTCGAAACTCTCTCAAACAAATCACATTATGTGGTTTTGTCATTAGAGAGATTTAAAAGTTAAAACAAAGTTCGTTACTTTGTGTGTGAGGATGCTACAAATCAGTATTTAGATAAGCTTATAATATGAGTCTTTCCGTTATTATCAGTCTCAGCTGTAAACTTCATTTAATGAAATAAACTACGACCTTTCCTTTAAAAGAAAAAAAAAGTCGCTATGCAGAAAATAAGGCTGTTGATTCAATACGTAGACTTAGCTCGAATTCATTAGTTAATTTCTAGACTGCTTTCACCACAATGGGACTCTTCACAAAGTGCTTTTCATCTGACCAAATCAACTTTCCAAAGACATAGTCTTTGGATGCTTTGGCTTCTGATCTAACCATTACTGTAATATTGAAGCTTTTCTCTTCACCAACCTTCCTAAATTTCAAGCTCCCGGGCTTCACAATAACCAAAATTCCACTTGGTTCTTGGACGTGAGCTCTGTAAGTTCCTGGGGAACCTACATTCTTTAATGTTCGAGTCACCGTAATGGAGTCTGAAAGTTTAGCGATTGTGATTGAAGGATAGTTGAGGTTGGCGACACTGATGAGCTTGGAGCACTTATAGGGGTTATCTGAGAACATTGAAACTTGTGTTCCATTGTATCCAAGAGCACATATGAAGTTGAGGTAATCATTAATAGATAAGTCATAAACCAGCCCTGGATCCATAGCACTGTTTGGAAGAACGTGTCCTGCTCCATAACTGAATGGTGTTGCCTTAACGTAAGAAGCATTGAGAACTGACTCCCTCCTGTTATCTTGTGTTGTAGCTGTAAAATAGGAGGAAATGAAGGTTATAAATAATGAATTTTAGAAGTATTAGTTGTACCGTAAGATACAAAGGTTGCCTACGTGTTCTTTGTATTGTATCGGATGTTAAGATCTAATTTGTGTTCCTGTGCTTTATTTGGATGATGAGAAGAT
Source organism: Platycarya longipes (assembly GCA_036559045.1). Taxonomy (NCBI): domain Eukaryota; kingdom Viridiplantae; phylum Streptophyta; class Magnoliopsida; order Fagales; family Juglandaceae; genus Platycarya; species Platycarya longipes. The sequence continues at coordinate 4,846,730 of CM071798.1, forward strand.
ACAGGAATGGAAGATATATTGTAGTTGCACTTCTAGAGACTGTAATCATGGCACAATAAGATCCTAAAAGTTTCTGTCTTTAATTATCTTAAGATAGTGCTACGGTCCCGACATACTGCCCTTGACAATGGGATCCGATAAGTCATGTAATCCCTTTTTTTAAACTTTTTTTATTTCATTTAATAGATCAGATAAATTCATATCTATGAGATCATTTTATATAATACTTTTATGACTAAGGTGTTCTTCTTTAGTTGTAGTTAATGATCTAAAATTTGTCAGAAGAAAAGAGGTTTGCTTGTGAAGTAAAATGCAACCACTGGAGTCTAACCGGTTGTCATGATTGCCGACCTAATAGCTGCAGGACTCCAAGTAGGATGAAGGGTTTTAAGGAGGCCGACGATGCCAGAAACGTGAGGACAAGACATTGAAGTTCCTGACAACGAGTTGAATTGAACTCGGCGCTCGTCAAATATTTGATTTGTTGGACCTTGTGCTTCAGAATAGGCTGCTATGACACTAACTCCTGGTGCAGTGATATCAGGCTGAACGTACAGCAGTTATAGTATATATTCAATTCATTCGACCCAACAAATAAAATGACTGATATAGAGTTTATGTAGAGGATAAGGATGCATGTACCTTAAGGATTTCAGGAGCTATGGTGCTTGGTCCCTTCGATGAGAAAGCTGCCATGAGGGGAGCTGGCTTTGTGCCCAATACTGTCGTTACACGGCTAATATAAGCTTTTGGAGATCTGTGAAGCATATTAATTTCTCAGTATTATTATGCGAAAAATTATTTTGAAAGTTTGTAACTGATAAGCGGCCGGCCTAGACGTGCGTCTCCTCCTCAATTCAACACAGCGGACATTTTTATAGATGAGAATATGATCTTAATGGAGCACTAGATCGGTTCAGAAGCATTTAATGTTTCAGATATGCTGTACGATAAGTGCTCAAAGCACATTGATGACCTAGTGTAGGGATGGACGTGCATGGAAAAAAATGAGTCTCCATGCAATCAGTCGTACGTGCAGCTAAAGACGATGTTCTAAGTGGTGTATCATCTTACTTGGTTGAATTGCAATACGTAAAGATGGCGACACCATCAGTGAAATTGATGTGCGAAGCAGGGAGTACATGTGCATCGGCAATAATTTCGTTCCCATTAATTTCACTGTTGGCAAGAACCATTCCCAGGGCTCCAGCCAATAGAGCTTGCTCACCCTTATCCACTCTTGCATTTTGCCCCCGAAGACAGACCAAAATCTTACCCTTCACCTTTCTGGGATCAAGTGTTCCATTCTTACATAGCAGACTGCAATACCAAGAGCTTGAGTAAGCACATTAAACATTGATATGTCACACTTCAGCACATCTACAAAAATGGCCGAGGTCACAGTTGGATTTTTGGCGGTTTGGGCTCAGGGACTTTTATGAGTTCGGGCTAGCATTGTTAATGTTTTTCTACCTAGTTTAGTGTATTTCATATATGGGCTAGGTTGGTTAGCTAAAGCCCAGTTGCTTATATTTTTTTGTGTGTTTGCTCAGTTGGTTTAAGCCCGTGGCCTGCATTTAGCTTTCTATAGGGTCACAAAGTAGTATATATACTTCTGACGTTGGAGAGTGTCGGGCAATCTGGATTATTATAGAACTTTCTTTTATCTTTTTTCTCATTTTCCTGGAGGAATTCTCTCTAAGAGAGCAAATCAGTATTATCTTTTTCATTTTCTGAGTTGTGTTACATTGACGTACACTATTGCATGGCACATTGAACTAACTACCAGGAGGTTGCATTGTTCTATACTTACGCATCTTCAGCTGATGCATTTGCTGCTTTGGTATCTGCAGCGCTAACAAGCGGGTAGAACTCTTTGCTTCCCAAGACTGTAGATGATAAGCTCTCTCCCTACGAATCACAGTTAATTAATAAAGTTAAAAAATAAAAAAATACATAAGAGATAAGAGTAAATCAATACAACAAAGGGCCACACTTAGTTAGAAAGTTAGACAGAACGAAATAACTTGGCAAAAAAGACGGCTTCTTCCTCTCCCATTATCCTCCATTTTTTGCCTGGAAATAGTTCATCCTTAAAGGATCAGACTCGGTTCGAACTCAATATGAAGATATATAAACTCAAAAACAAACAGAATGAAGATAAGGGACTAGACTCAACTCAAACTCAAACTCAAGATGATGATAAATTCAAAAGACAAAACAGATTAAGAATAAGGATAAGAAGCAGAAAACTGAAGATATATAGTGCAGAGCTGAAATCAGAAAGCAATTCAAACTCAAACTAATCTCATGTATACTTGGATATAGTTAACGACAGAATCACTGTAACAAACTCTGATGTATAATCATTATAAATATATCTGGAACTCCTCAAAATATTCATTGAGGAAATCTATTCCAAAACATACAGTTTATTAAGATTCCTTATCCTAACATCTTAATTAAACATAAATATAGCTCATTTCTTGCCTTGGTGAAAATCCATATGATATGAAGATTTTGAAGACTGCACCCGCACGAATATCATTTGATAATGTCGTAATGCTATCTCAATAGGACTGAAAAACTAACCTCCAAGCGCATGCTGCTGCCAAGGATAACATTACTGCGGAACTGCCTGTCCATAGTGCTGGCTCCCACTGTTATCTGCCAGGGTGCAACATTGGAGACAGTCCCATCTTTAGGCCCGAAATTTCCAGCGGAGCAAACCACCACAATACCATGCTTAACAGCATGGAAGGAGCCAATTGCTACGCTGTCATTAAAGAAGGGCGAGGGCTCCTTCTCTCCCAGTGATACGGACAGAACATCAACGCCATCATGGATGGCCATATCGAAGGCTGCTACTATGTCTGCATCAAAGCAACCATTTTCACCCACCGGAGGCCAGCATACCTTGTAAGCTGCCACCCGAGCTTTTGGTGATCCGCCCTTTGCTGTTCCTTTGCCGAAGCCGAAGATACTAGCCCCGGCTACGAAATTGCCACCAGCTGTTGATAAAGTATGAGACCCATGACCATCATTATCGCGTGGTGTGTCAAAGGAGGAGTTTAGTAAACCAGCAAATGCAGCATAGCCTTTGTTGAAGTACCTTGCTCCAATTAGCTTTCTTCGTGGCACCGATTTGGCACAATGAACGGCCAATATTGATTGGTTAGTGAAAAAAAATTGTCCAAATTTATTAAAAGAAAACTTCACAGACCACGGGGGACTGCAGTCTGCAAGTAATAAGCGTTTATATGACCAAGGGTGAAAGGCTTATTTTTTCTAGTCCTTTTCTGCGTAACCGTTTGCTGATGGACGATAGGAATTTATCATCTTAAAACTTCGGCAAATGATCACTCCTCTTTTTTGTTTGTTGGTGTTACTTATCTGATCGGTGAGTACCATATGTCATATGGTAGGAAAAAAAATAATGGGATCAATTATACTATGTAATATTATTCTTGTATATTATATTGAATGAATGATATTGCAAATTAAAATAAGAGTTTCTTCTAGTAATATTTAATGTGATTGTAAATGGTTTTTGAGATAGGAAAAAACCACCTATCTTTTCGAGAAAAGTACAATTCCACATCTGTGACCCCACTATCAAATATTCAACCGGTTTCATTCAGTCAACATTGCTGAAAAGACCTTCCAACTTTGAGTAATGATTGGCCAGTTTTTCGATGAGAGAAACGACGAAAGAAATATTTCCGTTCTACAAATTATTCAATTAACAAAAGGTAGATAGGTAGTAGCTATTACCTGTTGCAATGAAAACCAGCATCAGTTTCATTTTGGCAGATTCCTTTCCACTTCGATGGAATCGGTCCCAACCCCTCATCACTAAAGCTTTTAGATTCAGGCCAGACGCCTAGCATTATCCCATTGAACAAAAGTGAGGCTAAAGCAAGTCCAAAAGTCGACTAAAGAAAATGTATTTAAAAGTTATTTTCATTTCAATGTTATCTGGAATCTGGATTGTCAAAAGCCTGGCAGAATTTGTTCTTACCGAAATCTGAACTGTCCAACTTTCTTGAGCATTTCCTAAGTGACAAGTTATATGAGGGTATAGCATTATAACATGTTCCAAATGGTTTCTAGGTTGCATCATCTAGTCCTGGCAACAAACCCCTCTCCAAAAACCATCCGCAAGCAAATTTTCCTTGTTGCTAACAATGTATATCTACTAGTTGTGAATAATGGCACTAAAAGCAAAAAGACAAGTCAAATAACGTCTAGGCAGATGAAACCTTTCCAATGGTGATCCAATCCAATGTTAAATCACTATTTGTCTCTAAAATATTAGCTAATGGAAACGCGACCAATTAAAGAGTCTAGAAGCCCCAAACATTGAATATTTTTCATGCGTGAACATGGCGGCCTAGTTATGACATTTGCTAGGACCAAGGTTTGCTCTATTTAAGTGCCCCAACCATATTTATAAAAATTGAAAATGAAATATTATATTATTACTTCAGATCTCATCAATTTCTAAACCATGTTATGGTGACATAGAACATCTTGCTTGTATTTCTATAGAAGTCAGCCATCCAAATCCAGATTACGCAGAAAATATCTATATATTTAGCATAAGCTAATCAATTTAAGGATTTATGTGGACTGGAGATCGGTGAACTAATTAAAGTTCAAAGCCGAAGAGCAAAGCACACACCAGTATCCAGGTTTCCAATGATTGTATCTTCGCCATATCTTGCCTTCTTCCAGATGGAGTTGGAAGCAATCATCCCATCATGCTCGAGTCCCAGGAAGTCCCATGACCGAGTTGTGTGCAGTTTTCTTCCCTTGTTCAAGAAAATGGAGACCACTTTCGGATGCTCTGCATTTTAATAGATGTTTACGCAATTTACAATCAAGTCAACCGAATGTAATGTGAGTAAACAGAGAAGAGCCAGGAGGTAGATTTCTTACTAGCTATGGAAGCTGCTACCTCCTCGTCGAATGTTGCAGCAAAACCGTTGATGTGCCTTGCGTATGAGTAAAGTATGGATTCCTTCGCGAGAGCATGACTGCATGATTAGGAAGTCAAGCAATTGATGCAAGAAGGTAAGTTTACTTGATAATTGGATGATTCATTCAAATACCTTCCCAAGAATGATGCAAGAAACTCATAGTGGGTCTCGGTTACTCGATTAAAATCAGTCGGAGATTGTTCTGGGCCATGTGAATGCGCCCCCAAGTATACCACATATGACTAGGTGTCCAACCGCAGAAGAAGGAATTAGTTAAACTCGAATCACGAATTCATCAACAGCAGATCACCGATACAAAAAACAATTGACTTATTCTGATATTCTATATTGAAAGGAAGAAGATAAAAGTGCTTGCCTTTTTGGTAGCAGATGTAGGTGTCGGCAGCAGAGAGAATAGAAGAAACGATAGGAGGTAAATGGAAGGAATTGATAGTCTCATTCCTACTTTGTTGGGAATTACTCCTATACGCTTGACTCCTGACTGCTGGCGCCTCAATGGAACAGAGAGTTACTGACTTGTTTTGGTACTATAGTGAGGAAGAAGTGAACAGTCCTTGGTATTTATATTCTGTTTTCTAATTACATTATAGAACTGTATATCGAGCGTCTAGTGGGGCCAATAGAAATTTCAAATTTTGTAATAATGAATTGTTTTGAATGCAGAGATATATGCTTCTTTGTAGGAGGGGAGAATGAGAGCATATAGAATAGACTGTAATCTACGTGGTTAAGCGCCCGTCAAGTCAAGCTGCCAATTAATGACAAAAGCACCGGATAAGATAACCTTGGCGTGATGAAGAGGTGCTGTGATATTTGAACCTATCAGTTAGGATTATAATTGAGTGGAGTTGAGCTGAACTTTGATATTTGAAGAGGTGCTGTGATATTTGAACCAATCAATTAGGATTATAATTGAGTGGAGTTGAGCTGAACTTTGATATTTGAAGAGGTGCTGTGATATTTGAACCTATCAATTAGGATTATATCAAGTCAAAGTTCGACTCAACTAAAAATATTCAATATCGAGCTCATCTCACAAACGAACTTGAGTCGAGGTCAAATTTTTTTGCTCAAATTTTTTTTTTTAAATTTTTTTTGAATAAAATTTAAAAATAAATAAATAAAAAATTAATTAATAAAAAATTAATCTTTAATATCTAACTAGTTGATTTTTATTCATCATAGTAATATGTTATATGCTTACATATATTATTAATAAACTCACATAATATGATAGTATATATATATATATATATATATTTTATACATGGTTCCCATGTACTAATATGTAAAATTATTAAATTTTATAAACTAATTATAAAATATAACTATAAAGTATATTCATTATATAGAGATAAATAATTAAATTACATATTACATATTGAATTATAAAAGTGTTATGTTTATATTATTAGCAATACACATATATATGTATATATTTATCAATATATTAATGAATTTTAATCGAGTCGAGCTAATTAATCGACTCAAGTATAAACGAGCGAGTCTTAGCTCAGTTGAGTCGAGTTTTGTTTGATATGTGTCATTTACTAATCGAGTGGGTATTTGCTTTCATAAGCGATTTTTTTTTTTACTAGTCGAGTTTGATTCGAATTTAACTGAGCAAGTACCGAGCGGACTATCAAATAACCTAATTTATTTACAGTCCTACTGCCAATAAGACCAGTTAAGTATTTGGTGATGCAGAGGGTGTGATGGACATGTCCAAAAGAGGGTTGGGTACTTAAACTGAATGCACGTCGAAGTTCTCTTAGAAATCCCGATCCTTTAGGTATTGGAGAGGTGATTCGAAATTCTAGAGTGAGTTGGTTTGCGGCTTTGTAACTTGTACGGGTCAAGTTCTAATAATGATGCAGAGGTGATGGGGCTTCTTCATGGTCTTCAGCATGTATGTTCTTTGGGTTTAATGAAGGAGAAAATTGAAATGGATTTAATGCTAGTGATTCAATGGATGAAGAAAAAGCATTGTGGCCAGTGGTGTTTGAAGGATTATTGGGATAAAATACTAAGAAGGTTAGATGATGTTCTTTTATCATTCTTAAAAAGAAAATAATGCAGTGGTGGATGGATTAGCACGTATAGGAGCAAACTCATTAAAGGGTCTAAATGGTTTGTGGTTTTCGTCTTCTGTGGTTTTCGTCTTCGGATCTTCCTTCTTTAATAAGAGGGATTATAACATTGGATAGGGAGTTTGCCTTATATTCGGGAAATTTCATTAAAATTGGGAGTAGTCATTTTCTATGGGTTTATTTTCTATTGTTGATGTTATGGTTTATTTTATTATTTGTATAGTCTTTGAGCATTATATTGGTTTTCTTATGCTTTGAATTTCTTGAATAATTGTAACTCCTAGGTGTCTGGTTATTTTCATGAAATTCATCTGTTATAAATGAGGGTTTATCAATTAAATTGGGGTATCATTCTTTTCTTAAAAAAACCATGTACCATCAAGAGAAAACATATCAATGCAAATATGGTGAAAAATGTGAAAATTGCACGAATTGGAGCAATACTGCACACGTGTTGGAATTGCATATATGACCCAAATTTGGAAAATTTTTATTGGCGCACATGTCATGATCACCATGTTAAACCTAGTGCTCCCTGTTTCAACTTTAAAATCAATTGTTTGATCCTCCAAATCCCCTTTTTATATTATTTTTTTCTTTTATGATAATATTTCTTTATCACTTTAAGAGGTGTTCTTATTTTGATTTAGGTAAGATTTTTGGCAAGATAATTATTTTATTTCGTATTTTTTTTATAATAATTGAAATTTTCTATTTTCGAGCAAAATTCTCAAGATTGCAGATTTTATTAGCTATTTAAACCCAACTTGTAAGTTTCAAGACCAATTTTCAACTTTTATGCATAAACCCTATTCTCAGAGTTTTCTTATGTTGCATATTTTCTTAGTCTCAATTTCTAGTTTTGTTAATTAACTATATGTCAGGATAACTCTTATTTTGTTGGGCTTTAGTTAGCATTAAATCTTTAGCATTTTCCTGGGGCGATTTGTCATTAGTTTTTGTGGCTAGTGGAGGTTGTGGGCAGTGTGTGTAATAGCCTGTTTTTTTTAGATAAAGCATTTACTTGAAAATATTTTAAAGGAATATATGGGAAATATATTTTTCTATGAAAATAAAAGTTGAGACTTAAAGGATAATTGTGAGTTATGAAAAGGTGAAATTATGCATTCTAAGATAAATTTTGGATGGACCTTTGGGAATTTTAACATGGTATCAACTAGAGAAATTCAATTTGAACCTAGAAAGAGATAAGTTTTCAAAATTTAGGAGAGAAATTTAAGAGGAAGTGATGAAACAAAAAATCAAACACTTGGCGTCCGGATTAAGAGTTCTCGGGCTGGTCCATCAAGTTTTGGTGAAATGAGCATGACTCATTCATATGAGGTCCACATAAGATAATTCTAATTCTTATAGAACACTAAGAAGAAGATATAAAACTTTCATGTTTTGGATTTTTGAAGATAAGAAATGGATCAAGGACAAAACCTAGTGTGAAGTGAACGGACAGGAATATGAGTCAACTGGTAACCGACTTAGATGAGTTGTCTTATCTTCGACCATGTGATGAAAATTGTGATTGGCCACCAAACTTTCTGAGGTCTTGAAATGTATGGGAACATGTGACAAGTTAATAAAAATTGATCTAGAAGCCTTGGTGGGAAAGAAAATAAAGTAAAATAAATGGAAAACTTAAATTGGATGTTCTCAGGTAAGTTTTGATGTATTTCGATGAATTAAGCATATCTCTCTCATATGATATCGTAATAAGGTGATTAAAAATCCTATAGAATCTTAAGATGATGATATAAAATTTTTATGTTTCAAGTATTCGCAGAATCGAATCAAATCAAGGACAACATTTGGTTGGAAGTCGACTAAAACAACTTAGGTGTAGGGAACGACGACTTGGACTTGGATGACCGACCGACCACGGGTTTTCTCTTGAACAACTAGGGGTAACCACGGGTAATAATAGTGGTATGGCCTGACAACGGGTAATAATAGTGGCATGGCCCGACTACGAGTAATAATAGTGGTATAGTCCAACCACAAGTAATAATAGTGGAGATAAGTGAAAACTTATAAGAACAAGAACTTTAAGATAAGAATGAAAAATTCAGATAGGATATAAGTTTGTTTAGGCCAGAAGGACGTCAATGTAAGTCTACATAAAAGATAAGTCTAAGTTATGCATGAGTCACATGAAGCATGCCATAAATGCATATTCTGATTGTCTAGCTTGTATATGATTATTTTATAATGTCTATACTTTTATTAAGTTACGTGTGTACTTACTGATATTTCTAAAAAAATCTCATTCTTGTATGTTTCTTTTCTTTTAGAATTTGATTTTCGCTGTAGGTTTGGATAACGGTCATGGCTAGGTCCCAGTTGCTTGAGAGACCCGAAGAAACCCTGAAGGGTCCCCGGAGTACTCTCTCTCTCTATAGATTTTATGACCTAGTTAGTAGTAGGGACCGGCATCGACATGGAGAAAGAGTTTCCCGAAATGAAAAATGAGCCTAGGCAGCCCTAAGTTGAAATTATGATAAGTTTGTATATAAGAAAATTAACTAGATTATGCATGTAAGGATAAAATGTTATTGTGGTTTTTACGCTACCATGTAATCACTAGAAATTAATTTTTGTTTAGGTTTTTTTCACTGTGATTTGCATTAAATTTTGATAAGTACGGGGGTGAGTAGCCTAGTGTTATTTACCTTGACACTTCAATTTGTGTTGAATTATTAACGTAAATTAGGGGCGTCACAGTGTGGGCATGTTCCAAATGAGGAAGCCACACACCGTGATTGTAACATACAAGATGTGATGATTGCAGATTTCCAGAGGCATATAGCAGAAGTAACCCAGTGTCTAGAGGTGTAAAACCTAGAGGGCTAGATATATGATCATGATTTGACTCTAGTTTAGAGAACAAGTATCACAATTGGGCTCTATTTTAGGAGTACTATAGTAGGATAGAGCATTATGGAGACATAAGGGTTGTTTGGGAATAGATTTCATCTCATTGCATCTCATTTCTTTCCAAACATCACTCAAATACAAACACTTCTTAATTTTATCTTTAACTTTTTCATTTAATTATTACGTAATTATTACAACTTTTTCAAACTTCCATATAACACAAAAAATAATTCAACTTTTTCAAATTTCAAAATAAAAATAATATTAAAAACTATATCTTACAATACTTTGACTCTATAATTTTTTATTTAACTTTTATTTTTGTCTTTTTCCAAAACCCAATAAAACATCATAACCCAAATAATTTCATTACTACTCACAAATTATTTCACTATAGATTTATCATCTCATATGATTTTTCAAACATCCTCTTAAGCTTCAAAGTTGATTTGCTAGAATTTTCTAGTACTTTGAAGCTAAGGGCTTCATCGATTCATTATATGAGGTAGAGCATAATTTCTATCTCAAGGATGTTCCATATCGTATGAAGGTGAAACTAGTAGCCATCAAGTTGAAGGGTCGAGTTGAAGTTGTCTTTGGAGCATCAGGGCAAGACCAAAATTGGCAATTGGTAGAAGATGAAGAAAAGATAAAGGGTCACTTTTTGCTATACAGCTTCACACGTTGAAGTAGGGAGCGAGGTCCATTGATGGTTACATTGTGGATTTCTAGTAGTTGGTGGTTTGAAATGAACTTTCTGAAACTGAAGAGTTGGTGGTGGCATGGTATTTGGGTGGCTTGCGACAACTTTTGCAAGACATCCACTACTCCACTCTTTGTGGACTAGTTTTTAGGCATATATCAATGCCACAATCAAGGAAGCACAATTCAACATACCTCCAATAGTATCCGCTCAATAATTAGGAATTGAATGAAAAAATTAATGATGTTTTTGTGCAACTTCCAATCCCTATTAATGAAATGTGTAGTTAGACACATATAGTCAAAAGTTTTTACCGATGTCCATGTATTGGCAGTTAGACACATATGAGTTGTCTTCATTATACTACAAACACTATCTTCAACTGCCTTCTTGGGTGTTGCCTCAACCGCATTTGGTTTTTGGTACCTATCTAAAGACCCACATTTATTAGGTTTTTGGTAACATTTGCATGGTTGAAGTTTCGCTCCTCTTTGAGTGCCAATTTTACATCTTGCCACAACAGCTACACTTTGTCTTAAGCTCATCCATGGGACCATGCTCCACCTTCGTAAAATGGTCCCAAACAATTGATAGATCATTCCCCTTCCATTTCTTAAAAAGTGGACGAGTATTATGGGTACAAGCATTTGGGCTCCTGATCTTTGGGTACTTGTCAAATCATCTCCCAAGTTAATAGTTGGTTTGTTTGAGTCAACATCAATTGAAGTTGAGGAAAAATCCATCTAAAACCAAAATATTAGAAAATGCAAAAAACAAAACAAACAAAAAACCTCATACTATTATTGTACAGAAACTAGTTTGCAACATGGAATCACAAGTCTAAGACTCTAAAATCTAGGTTTTAGTTCATTTATCTTTCCACAATTTATATAAAAACAACCTCGCAACAAAATCACAACATATTCAATGAAAAATATCTAGTTTTTAAACTCGTACATTAGCTAGTCTACCACTTGGCAAAACATTAAAAGTCTAAGGCTGTGATTGGATAGTGAGATCATTCCACTACTATTAAACATTTTATCATTATTTTTTACCTAAATTTCTCCCAAATTTTACTATTTTTTACTACTATTCAATATTTTATTCTTACTTTTTCAACACTTTTCATTGACATTTGTAGATCATATGAGATTACCTCGCTATCCAAATATAGTCTAAGACTCTAAAATCTAGATTTTAGTTCACCGAGCTTTCCATAATTTACATAAAAAACATCACAGCACAATTATAACATATTCAATTAAAAATATTATAATGTTTAAGTTTTTCATGCAAAAACAAATATTAAACTGAACATTTAGCTCACTCACAACATAAAATAGTTCTCAAATTACTATTCACAATCTCAGACATTTGCTTCAAAAACTTTGAGATGCATGTACATTTATAGATAAACAATTTAAACATAAAATAATATACAAATCATTGATAAAAAATCAAATATCAATGAAAAATGAGCTTGCTACATAGTTATATTACTAGTTATGTGAAATTAGTTGTAGGGGTAATGAGAAATTGATTTCAGACAAGCTGTCAAAGATATGTGATCACAAGTGAAAATGATCCGAATAGAAGATAGAAAGAGTGAGATAGCTCGACGAGCTCGAAGTTCAGAGAGAGAGAGAGACCAATAGAGGGAGATCAATATGTGAGATGAGAGATTATTGGTAAGTACTCTTGACCTCATAGAATGGGTAGCTGTAGCGGGCTCTTGGTAATTGAATATAGTAATAGAATGTAAAAAATATATATGAGAAGAAGATGAGAAGAGAATTAGAGTAAGAGAGATAGAGAGAGAAGAAAGAGTCGAGAGAGAGTTTTGCTGGTTCCAAAGTTGGCCTCAAACCCAACTCATGGCCTGTATTTTTAATACCTCATGAAGATGATGAATAGGGTTAAACAACTGTGTTTGACCCTTTTTTATACAAGAATTGCTAAATGACCCGCCTTTTACACGAATGGCCTACCATCATTATAACTCATTTAAAGGAAACAACAACTTATCAAGTCATTGTTTATTTACAATTCATTTATCTAACGACACCGTATCATTAAAACTAACTAACATAACGACTTTCATATTCTTCATCACAACATCATCTCTTCTCAACATTATCGCAGAATAGATCTCTCAATTTTGGGTACATAACATACCCTCACCCATTAGAAAACCTTGCTCACAAGGTGGGGAAATTTTTCACGTAGCTTCCTGTAGGATTCCCATGTTACCTTTTCCAAAGCTGCTCCTTTTCACTATATAAGAACTTTCATCAAAGGTCTATTGTTATCCTTCCTTGTTCTTCATTGCAGAATAAGTTTTGGTGTAGGAGCCCTCTCACCATGAAAGTCGGCAGGAGGCAATGTAGCAACTAGTGAAACAAATTGGCACAATCTCTTCTTTAAGCAAGAGACATGAAAGACAGGATGCAAGCTTGAATATTGAGGCAAATCTAGCTTATATGCCACCTTTTCGATTCTTTCAAAAATCTGGAATGGGCCATAAAATCTAGGAGATAACTTCAAGTTCTTTCTAACAGCTAAATATTGCTGTCTGAAAGGCTGCAATCTTAGAAAAACCAATTCCTCCACATTGAACTCTCTTTCAGTCCTCAACTTGTCGGCCGAAAGCTTCATTCTTTTTTGAGCATCTTGCAAATTAATTCTCAACACTGCTAACACTTCCTCTCTAGTTCTTAAAGGTTGATCCACTTCCTGGTTAGCAGATAACCTACGAAAAAATGTTCCAACCCTTTGTTAATTGCCTTAGTTTGGCCATCACTTTGAGGGTGATAGGTAAAAGAATAGGCAAGAGTAATTCCTTGCAATCTAAATAATTCTCTCCAAAAAGAACTGGTAAATGTGGCTCTTTTGTCACACACAATTGTATTGGGCATGCCATGCAATTTGAAGACATGGTCAAAGAATAATAGTGCCACTTTTGCTGCTGTGAAGAGGTGTTTGAGGGCTATGAAATGAGAATATTTCGATAGTTTATCTACCACAACCATCACTACGGAATACCTATTTGACATTGGAAAACCGTCTATAAAATCCATAGATAAGCGTGTCCAAACATATTGAGGTAATGGCATGGGTTGTAACAGCCAGGGGAATGAATTGTCTCAAATTTATTTCTTTAGCAAATTTCACATTCTTGAATAAAAGCCTTCACCTGTTTTTTTAAACCAGGCCAGAAGAAACTTGCTCTAGCTCTTTGTAAGGGTTTGTGAAATCTTGAGTGACCAGCAAAAGGGCTGGAGTGGACATAGCTCAGCAACTTAGTCTTCAACTTTTGATTAGGGCTGTAATCAATCCGAGCCGAGTCGAGCTGGACTCAAATTACTCGAGCTCGAGCTCGAGTTGAGAGCTTGCCGAGCTGAGCCAAATTCGAGCGTATCAAACACAATCTCGAGCCGAGTCACGTTATTTATCAATCTTGATTTTTATGCTTTAAACGAGTTTGACTCGAGTCGAGTCGAGTTATTATCCAAGTTTTGTTTATTCTCATATATATTTTTTGAATAAATTGAAAATTTAAAACTACCAAATTATAAAATAAAATATTAAAACTAATAAAAATTTAATTAATATATAAACCTTATATTAAACTATAAAATTTTAACATCTTTATGAATACATTTTTTATATGGTTACAAATTGTAGTGTATAATGAAACCACCATGTCTTATATACTAACTATTACACATTATACATATACTATAATTATTTACTTAAAAGTACTTAATTAACTAACATATCATTATAAATTATATTCAATATATAGGTATAAATGACTAGGCATAAGTAAGTGGATTATATGCTACATATTTAATTTTTAAGATAACTATGCTTATGTTATTAAATTTAATATGTATAGAAGTATATATGTGTGTGTGTAAAAATATTAATATATGGAAAAAAAATTATATATATTCATGATTTATGGACAAGTTCTAATTGAGTCGAGCTAACGAGCCGAGTTGAGTATGAACGAGCGAGCCTTAATGAGCCTTAATCAAGTCGAGTCGAGTTTAATCGAGTATGTGTCATTTATTAATCGAGCGAGTTTCTGCTTTCACGGTCGAGCTTTTTTTTTTTTCATGAGTCGAGCTCAATTTGAGTTTAACCGAGCGAGCAATCGAGCAAACTGGTTCATTTACAGCCCTACTTTTGATAGTTAGGAACATAATTTTTCCCTTTCTAAACAACACTCCTTACTTCAAAGAGAACTTGGCATCAATAGAAGGCCTTTTAGATAATAACAACAACTGCTATTGCACCACCGAGTCACTACCATATACCCGTTTAAGCTCATCTAACCAAGATGGTATAGAAAGTGAAATTACACAAACTAAGGTTTCTTCCTCTTGAAAATCACTTCTAGATAAAGTATCGGCTACCTTGTTATCCACTCTTTTCTTCTACTCAATACATAATTTATAACCCAATAGCTTGGAAATCCACTCTTGTTGAGTTGTTGTACCTACTTTTTGTTCCAAAAGGTACTTCAAACTCAAGTAGTTAGTTCTGATTGTAAAGACTGATCCAAGCAAATAAGGCTTCCATTTCTTGATGGCTAAAACCAATGCAAGCAGCTCTTTTTCATTGGTGGATAAATTCAGATTTTTGCCCTTCAATGCCTGACTTAAATAGGCTATAGGCTGCTAATTTTGCATCAATACAACACCTATACCTACTCCACAAGCACTACATTCCATTATAAATCTCTAGCTAAAATCTGGAGTGCCAAAACTAGGGGGTTTATGACAGTTCTTTTCAATTCTTCAAAGGCCAAAGTGGCTGTTGAACTCCACACAAAAGCATATTTTTTAAGTAAGGAACTTAAGGGTGCTCCAATTTGACCATATGATCAAATAAACTTCCTATAATACCAATTAAACCTAAAAAACCCTCATAGCTATTAGATTTTTTGGGACTAGCCAATTGATCATTGCCTCTAATTTCCTTGGGTCAACCTCACACTCTCCTTGAAAATTATATGCCCCAAATACCCAATTTTCGAGCATGCAAAGTGACGACCCGAGATTTTCTTTTTGTATTATTAACTTGAATAATTATTTTGATTAAGTGGTTAATTAATTAATTAAATTAAATTATATTGAGAGGTGAGGAAAAAGGGCATGGGCTTAAGATTGGAGCCTTGAAAGTTAGAATGAGTTATTGGGCCTAGGAAGGAGTAACAAGCCCACAAGCCCATGAGATTGACCCATGACCCACCAAGCCCACACATGGGACACTTGTCACCCATAGAGAAATCCTAGTGAGTCAATTAAGGCTAGTAGGTGAAAATAGAAAATTACTATTAGGTGGGAGTTGACTAGTGGGTGGATGGTAGGGTTGAGTGTGAGATCTTGTGATAAGATTTTCCCATCATTGGAATATCTTTGGAAAACTACTAAGATAATGTATATTTTAGTCTATCTAGTACATGCCATGTTTAGAGGAATGAAACTTGTGGATTGGAATAGGAAGTGGAAGAGAAGAGAAGAGAGGGCATTCGGTTAGCTTGTAGCCAAAATCCCTTAGGAGTTTTTCCTATGAAATCCTCTCCAATCTAAGCCAATGATCACGCATAGGATCATGTAAGAAATAAGTGACAAGGTGATTGACAAGTGAGGAGAGGTGTCATGAGGAAGAGGAAAGGAAAAAGAAGAAAGAAAGCTAGAACGGATCCGGATGAGGTACCGTGTGCATCCTTTGAGGTTTTCTAGAAGAACTTGTAATTCTAGTAGAAGGGACATCTTTGACTTGTGTGAGAAGTTGAAGTACAAGGTGTAAGGTGTGTAATAGGTATGGTGGTGTAAGGAAATGATTGGGGATTGCTTGTAATGGAAGGAAACTAGGAATGGAAGAGAGAGAGTTTCGGCTGACAACTAGACCCAAGGCATGGTCGGACCATGCATGGTCTCTTTCCCAAAGGCATGGCCTTAGAATCTTGTGGATTGATATGAGAGTGGTTAAATGAGTGTGTCATAGGATTGAAATGACAAGAGAATGAGGCAAGAGGGGAAGGATGTTTTGGTGGAGACCTTGGGGAGGCAAGGAACCCGGATTCTCACTTCCTCCCATTTTTCATCATTTTCTTTTTTTTCCCATGCAACCACCCTTGTCTAGTCTTATGTCTTTCAAATCAAGGTATGGTGGAATGTCCTTGAGCCCTAGGAAAAGGAGCATAGCCGAATACCCTTAAGAGGGCTCACATCTCACTTGGCTAACTCACAATCCCTCAAGCTCTCTTTCTCTCTACCTCTTGGCCAACTACATTTCTCCCTCAACTCTCTTTTGTTTTACTTTCTTCTAACCTCTAAACATCACCTTACCCAAAGTAGAAAAGAGTTAGAACAAATATTTTTAAAGAAGAGTTGCTCTTGAAGAGGTAAGTGCATTCTTATCCTATCTTAAGCAATTTTAGTAGACTCTTGGATGAATTTGGGTGTTTTTGTTCGAATCTTTGTGTATGAATGTTAAAATGAATCCCTTTAGAGAGAAAAGTTACCATGCTTAGTCAAGTAGAAATCCATGCTTAAGTTATGATATTTTTCAAATTGAGGATCTAAATGATATGTAGTTTTAGTTAGTTACTCAATATGAGGTGGAATGAAGGAAATGCATGCATGATTGTAGGTTTACTAGTATGATGTTGGATGATGCTTCTAGTGTTGGTTATTTAGTGGTAAAAATCCATGTTTAAGTTTAAATATCTTACTAAGAGTAAAGATTATTTCATGTTGTGAATTTGAATATTTGATATAAAGGGAGAATATGGTGTGATCAACATGATGAGTGAAGATGAAAATATGCTTGTTAGATTTTAACTTGGAGATGAAATGTTGGGTTTGTGCATGCATGTATTTCGGACTCAAGGTTCTCTTTTGGGTTAGATTATTGATTTGATTATCGTGCTATGTTATGATGATATACTTAAATATTTAGAGACATTAGATGCATATGAATAAAATAGTTGCGCTAGCATGATTGGTGGTTTTCACCTAAACCATTGGGTGAGTATCTTGGAAAAAAAAAAGAGATAAAAAGTGAATAAAATATTAACTTAAGGACATAGGGTTTCGGCCAAGCTATGTTCTTAGAGTTAGAAAATTTTATTTAAGTGATTGAAGTTAAATTGGAGTGCTTGGAGAAGAATAGGAGACGAAAAGCTAAGAATTTACTAAGGAAGGGTCTCGGCCCAACCCTAGTGGGAAGGGGCCGAGCACCCCTAAGTGTATAAGAGGCCCATTAAGTGTTTTTGGGTAGGAAATGAGTAAAATTATTAGGTGCGAAAATTGTGAAAGAGTTTGACGTAGAATAAGCGTTATGTTCGTCGCCCACTTTATATGTTCCATGACATGAGTCTCGCGTCTCATGCATACAGTACGAAAATTATGTTTTAAACATGTTTTTAAAAGAAAGGAAATTAATTAAATTTTTATAAGAACCCCAAAGGCTGGGACGGGGTAGTGCCCCAGTGGAACTCCCTGTTCACTCAGAAGTGACTAAAGTCGAGTGAAAGCCCCTGGGTTGACAAAGAATCGTTGGCATACCATGTATGGTTCCAAAAGGTATCCGGAGCATGGTCGCACCTAAAGCTAGTGGGTGCATATAGGACGGTGTTGGCTTTAGCCTCATCGATATAGAAAAGTTTGTAGTCGCTCGTTGAGTGATCAATCGCCGAGTGATGAAGAGTGCAAAAGGGCGCGAAACGTAGCTACTTAGGTTTGATATGGTCGCCGGGTGCTACGGTAACTAGCCAGAACACACGGTGCGTAGGGGAACCGTGAGGTGTCCAACAGAGGTCATGACAAAAGATGGGCCTTCGGGCCATATATGATATGATAAGTGGCGCCTAAGATAAGAAAAATGAAAAACATTTGCGAAAAGATGAATTTTGAAAGAAAACTCTAATGTTTTGTTTTTCTGAGATTATAAGCAAGCATATGAAGAGAATAAGAAAAGAAAAAGGGAATTGAAAAGACATGGCATAAGCATGAGCATGTGCATATCATAAAGTCATGAGTCTCATAATGCATAAAATATGACTGACTGTTTGCTATTTATTTATCAGTATGCTTAAAATGCTTTTGTTATGAGATAAATGTACTTAAAATGCTATTTATTTATCACTCCGGTTTATCTCTCCACTATCTCCTTTTTGGGATGATAGAAGTAGTTGCAGGTAATGACGACTTTGAAGAGTATGACCCCAGGGACGGTATCTCGGACCCCTACGGGCCCGACTGAGTCCGTCACTTTCGAGCTAGTGACTCTCGACTACTTGAGCTGATGGGCAGTGGAGTCACTACCCCTAGCTGCTTATGTTTTGGGTAACATACGCCCTACCAGGTGTTGTCTAGTTCTCGGCGTAGATGATTTCCTCCACATGGATCTCCTTTATGAGTCATCTTTCGGGATGAGTTGTGAGGTGGGACCGACCTTAGATTTGGACTGTCTCCGTTATGGCCCAAATTTCAAGGAGATCAAGAAGGAACCGATGGTTTAGGAAGTGATGGCAGGGGATCACATATGCAGCTTTTGTATTTTTTTCTTATATATTTTGGTCTTCCATTGTTTTGGAAGATCGAACTCTTATGGATGATCATTATGTCTATATTAATGGTAATGCAATATTTTGGGATATTATTTTGTTGAGCCATGTGATGTACGGTTAGAAAGGTTTGACATTTTTCCACTGTGAAAACCTTCAACAAAAGAAAAATCATAGTATACGATAAGACGAGGGGTGAATTTCCTTGTGATACTCATCCCCGACGTCACGGTTTGCGTACAATCCCAAGCGTAAGCTGGGGCGTCGACAGCGGTGGTATCAAAGCAATTAAGTCTCTGGGTAAGAAACCACAAGTCCTAAGAAAAAGAATCAAATGGCATAGGCTATAATCTTTTAAGAGTTGTAGGTTTCCGCACTTAGAATAGTTGGTTGGAAATGACATCCGTTCGGATTTGTGACGCTGAAAGTTATGAGAGCAAAAGCGCACGAGTTAGGGTAACTCATAGAGGAATTCTGTGCTTTTCAGGAGATTATGGCTGGAGGTAAGCATCGTGCTCCTGCTTCGAGACCTGAAGCCTCACCACAAGAAGTTTCGAATGTCCTGATAGATGGTGGACAGGCGATAGCAGAGGCTATTCGCCAGATGACTGAATTGGTAAAAAACCAGATGGATTAGAGTCGATGTCATCCAAATACGGGAGGAGGAGCGTCAGGATGTTCCTATGAGAAATTCCTGGTTTATCGGTATCTGAACTTTACGAGGACCGAAGGAGCTATGAAAGCGGACCGTTGGATTATGGACTTAGAGCGTACTTTCGAAATTAGCGGGTGTACTGAAACACAGAAAGTACAATACGTTGGTCACCTATTACAAGGGGAAGCTGGTCTATGATGATGGGATACAAAGAGGAAACTGCTAAGGCAAGAGCTTGGAGAGAACGTAACGCCTACTTGGGAGCATTTTCAAACTGAGTTTGATGATCGCTTCTTCCCTGAGTCAATTAAGCGGAAGAAGGCTATGGAGTTTGCTGCATTGACGCAAGGAAGTATAACAGTAAATCAATACGTTGCGAAATTTATGGAACTGACACGATTCGCTCCGCATCTTGTAGTAACAGAGAAAATGAGAGCGAAGAAGTTCCAAGATGGTCTGCAACAAGGATTCGCAACCAAGTGGCTTGTTTAAGAATTGAAAAATTCCAAGAGCTAGTAAACGTGGCGGCTATTGCTGAAATGGAGCAGAGGAGCTTGATCAGTCAGGCTCAGATGCATAAGAAGAGGAGTTTCCCTTACACTTCAGGAAGGGATGCGGGAAAGAGGAGGAATATTTTTCCTGCAGATAAAGGAAAGGGGAAAATGAGCAGGCCTGGAGTGCCGACATCACCTCCACCATGCAGAAATTGTGGACGACCGCACAAATGCGAGTGTCAAGTGGCATCGAGAGCTTGCTTCCAGTGTGGTCAAGTGGGCCACATGATGCGTGACTGGTCCCAGATGGCTTCAAGCAGAGCTGCAGTCCCTGGAGGAAAAACAAATGCCCCCACAAAAGCCAAGGTATATGCCATCGCCCCAGGAGAGGTAGACGTGGATGAGGAGGAGGCCATCAATGCTGGTATTATTACTGGTAATACTCCGACCTTACCTTGATTTTAAAGTATAAGGTGAATTTTTCTTTTTGTAAGGTAACTATAGGAAAAATTTTATAGGTGAAATTATTATGATGCGTAATGTGGTATATGCTTTGTTTGACTCCGATGAGATGAAATCTTTTGTTTCCTATGACTACATTTGGAGATGTAAGTTAGATGTTCAACCATTAACAAAGAAAGTATTGGTAACACTCCCTGACGGGAAAATGATTGGATGTCAGCGGATAGTGAGGAACTGCCTGTTGGAAATTGCTGGCATAAGGTTAAACGCCAATTTGATAGTTTTTCACTTGTTGGGGTTCAACGTAATACTAGGTATGGATTGGTTGTCCGAACATTATGCCAAAATCGATTGTCGCAAAAAGGAGATTATTTATGAACTGCCTGACGAAGAGAAGCTGTGTTATGGAGGGGAGACAGTTAGTTCTGTTTCCTCTATTGTGATAGCAAAAAAGGTCACAAAAAGTCTGAAGGGAGAAGCAGAAGTGTTCCTATTAATATCCTTAACGCATTGGAGGGTGCCAAAAGTATTGAAGATATCCCGATCGTGAAAGATTTTCCTCGGGTATTTTCTGATGAACTGTCTGGATTGCCTTCGGACCGTGAAACCGAGTTAGCTATTCACTTGGAACCTGCTACGACTCTAATTCATAAAGCCTCCTACCGAATGATGCCAACGGAACTAAAGGAACTAAAGGCGCAGATCGAGGAACTATTGGAAAAGGGGTTCATATGGCCTAGTTCATCGCCATGGGGAGCCCCAGTCCTGTTCGTGAAAAAGAAGGATAGAACGATGCGAATGTGTATTGATTACAGAGACCTCAACAAGGTTACTATCAAGAACAAATACCCACTGCCGCGGATAGATGACTTGTTGGATCAACTGCAGGGAGCAACGGTATTCTCCAAGATTGATTTTAGATCAGGGTACCATCAACTGAAAATTAAAGAGTAGGATGTGCCCAAGACGACTTTTCGAACTCGTTATGGACATTTTGAGTTCCTGGTTAAGCCCTTCGGATTAACTAATGCCCCAGCAGCATTCCTGGACTTGGTAAATCGGATTTTTTGACAATATTTAGACAGTTTCGTCGTAGTATTCATTGACGATATTTTAATATATTCCCGAAATGACGAAAAACACAAAGATCATTTAAAGATTGTGCCGAGTATTTTACAAGAACACCAGTTATACGCCAAACTTAGCAACTGCGAGTTTCGGCTTAGGGAGGTTAAATTCTTGGCCCACGTAATTTCAAATCAAGGAGTAGCCGTGGATCCAACCAAGATTGAGGCAGTAACAGAATGGCAAAGACCGACAAATGTTCATGAGATACGAAGTTTTCTTGGATTGGCAGGATACTACAGGAGGTTTGTAGAAGGATTTTCTAAGCTATCTGGCCCTCTGACAGCTTTGACTAAAAAAAATGCCAAGTATGTTTAGAGTGAGCAGTGTGAGCAAACTTTCCAAGAACTCAAGAAGAGGTTAACTTTGGCGCCAGTACTAACATTGCCAGAACCCCATAAGCCTTATGTAGTATATAGTGACGCATCGAAGATGGGTTTAGGATGCGTTTTGATGCAGGAAGGACGAGTAGTTGCATACGCATCCCGACAGCTTAAGGACCATGAACAAAATTACCCCACTCACAACTTGGAATTAGTAGCAGTAGTGTTCGCGTTAAAAATTTCGAGACACTACTTGTATGGTGAGGAATGCTAGATATATACGGATCATAAGAGTTTGATGCACCTGTTCAGTCAAAAGAATCTGAATATGAGACAGAGGAGATGGATTGAGACCATAATTGATTTTCAGTGTGAGATTAAGTACCACCCTAAAAAGGCTAACGTGGTAGCAGACGCTTTGAGTCGAAAGACTCGAGCGGAAGAACCATCCCTATTAACAGTTATGCGAAACATGCTAATTAAGAATCTACCACAACAAGCTAGATGGATCTTTGGGCAGGGATGTTAGCCCTTGATGGATCTTTGGCCCTTGATGATGTCCTTCTCTTGGTAGAAGGGCCATATCCACGACATGCTCAATGGTTGAGTTTGATCCCTTTGCTTTAGGTGTTCTGGCGAAAAATGTGAAGAGTGAACCGTCGTGTTGAGGGTAGATGATTCGGTTTATTTGTGGCCTCAGACAATATTATTTTTGTTTTTAATTGTTTAAGTTTGGATTCCCGATGGTTTTTGGGATTATGGATTTTTATAATTATTTTGGTGGTTTTTGAGATTTATCCTTGTATTACATTGACAGCTTCTACACTTGGAGTTTAGACTTTTGGGGGTTTGGTGGTTTGGAGTTTGAAATTTTTTTGTTTAGAGTTTGGGGGTTTAAGGGTTTGGAGGTTTGGAAGTTTAGGGTTTTGGTCTTTTGAGGTTTGGAGATTTGGGGTTTATTAGTTTGGAGGTTTGGCATTTTGGGGTTTGGGAACTTGAGGTTTAGAGTTGTGAGGACCTGTAATTTTACATCCTTTGTAATTTAATCATTTAATATTAAATATGTATTGTTTGTTAATATAAATATTGTGTGTGATGAATTGATTGTTAATAATGTTAATTTGTTGTGTTTGAGCTAAAATATTTGATTATTTCATCTTTATTTCAAAATTATTTCCATATTTAATTATAAGATAATTTATTTTCTCTTATTAATCTATTGGGATGCTTTTATCTTAATGCTTGAATTTAATCTCATTATTTTATTATATTGGTATTTAAATTAAAGTGTTGAAATTTATTTTATTTTAATTTGATGTGTTAATTAATTTACTTTAGGTGATCTACGGATTTGGACTCATATATATATATATAATTATAGCTTTGTTGAGTTTGTGTTTAATTATGTTTTGGGCCATGTTTAAGTTTGTTTTGCAGCCAGCCCGTAGCCCATAACCCAATCCCTTTCATTTGTTTCAAACGGCAACGTTTAATTTAGTGAATTAGTGAAATTTCAAGCCTTCTTCATTGTGTGTTCAGTCGGCGTTCTTCTTCCTCTCTTCTTCTTCTTCTTTCATTTCTTTTATTTTTGTTCCTTTGTTCGCCTGTTGTATACCCGTGACCTTAAAGCTTGAATCTTTGCAGCTTTTCTCTTCTTCATTTCACACACGCGTTGCACTATCATTAGCTTAGTGTTTTGCTAATCATTTACCCTCTCTTTTCTTCTCATATCAGTGCTTCACGTGCCCGATTTTCACCTCAAACCATGAGCTTCAACCCTTGTTTTACCTTTGATTTCATCTGAAAAAGTTGAAGAATCCTTTTCTTTACAGTTGGTGTTTGTCTCGGCTCATCCCTTGTGTTTCACGCGTGAGTTTTTCCGCTCAAAATTGATGCTTTTGTGCACTGGTTCAGACAATAAAGAGGGTCGTCAACCCTTGCAGCTACCCACTCCAAAAATTTTCTCTTTTCCTCTTCGAAACTTTTGTGTTTAGTCATCTTTTTAGAGCTATTTTCTTTCTCAACTCAAGTTTTAATTTTCTTCTTCAAATCCTCTTTGAATTAAAAATTTTTAGTGGTCCTTTTGTTGTGTATTTTCTCGCCGTAAAATCACCGTTTTACATCGCTTACGATATTCTCGGTAAGCATTTTATCTCGTTTTAGTGATTAATTTATTTATGGATTGATATTAATTTAATTACGTGGTATTATTTCATTTATGATCAAGTGCTTAATTTAATTAAATAATAAATGCATTTTATCTATCTACATTAAGATTAATTTGTTTTGTTTATAATAATTGGGTTTATTATCTGAGTTAGTTATATATAAATAAATATTTTTTTATTTACGTTATCTTTTACAGTAGCCTCTAAGACCTTCCTTATCTTCTCACCTTTGTGATCAGTGGTTTAACAAAATTTGAGGATCTTCTTATGCAATGTCTAACCCCCATCAACCCAATGCATAGTCATACACATGAAATTAAGATTATTACAAGAACTCCAACAATCAGTTGTAAGACAAACAATCTCCCACGCCAATAAATCCCTCAACTTCTCTTTTTCTGATCAGTAAAGTTTTTTAACATCTCTTGCCACCGTGTGGCGAGAAAAAATATTATATTTTGGTTCCAAGTACCTAGAATAGGCTTGGAACCCTTTTCCAACTACCACTTGAGAAAACATCTCATCCATAACGATCATGAAAGCTAGGTGTGTCCTAGCCTTGTTAAGAACCCACTTTGTGTACCCCTTTAATGCCAACTCGCCACTACTT
Source organism: Platycarya longipes (assembly GCA_036559045.1). Taxonomy (NCBI): domain Eukaryota; kingdom Viridiplantae; phylum Streptophyta; class Magnoliopsida; order Fagales; family Juglandaceae; genus Platycarya; species Platycarya longipes. The sequence goes on from CM071798.1 coordinate 4,871,836, forward strand.
CTCTCATCCATTTTTTTAAGCCAACTTCAAGTCTAGATTGACTCTTCTCTACCAATGATTTTAAAATTAGGGATATTTTGCATTGCTCCTCTAGGTGCAACTTTATTTGGGAAGTGCCTTGTCTCTTATAGTGGCAATCATAAATTTTGCCACAATAGTTACAATTGGCTTTTGGGTCATTTGGGTTACCACCCTCTATTTTTATGACATGAGCCCAAATTATGGATGTGGCTTTCTTATTAGGCTTGGGGGCGGGGCAAGTAGTAGAGTCAAGGGTAGGGATAGTGGTAATGGTAGGGCTCTTGATCGGAGCAGGAGTAGGGCTAGGGGTAGTAGTAGAGGTAGTGGTAAGGGACCTAGGGGTAGGGTTAGGGTTAGGGCTGGAGGTACCCAAGGCCCCCTCTGGGGAACTCGCACTAGAATTCGTTGGACTTTCCATTTACAACAAATCTGAAATTATTTTAAACAAAATTCAAATGGTCAACCAAATCAAGAAACTTAAAAAAGCATGATGGTTGTAGACACTTAAATGTATTAACAAAAGCAGACAAAGTGAAAAATATTGCTAGCCTAACATGGTTAAGTTATTATTACTTATTATAAGAAAATATTGTGTCTTTCGTAATAAGAGTAGCCTAACATCACAGGCACCACTACAGTTACATAACACAGAATATTTTGTCTTCTATATACATATAACAAATTCACAATTGATCTAGAATTGTATGGCAGAGAAATCGGTTACAAGTTTCTCTCAAATTATTTATAAACAAACAATATTTTTTTCATTCTTTTCTTGTGTATAAATATGATCTAAAGGCACACAATGAAATTAGAGAATATTATTCAAACTTTTCATTTCTGTTAACATAGCATCAGAGCCACATGTATAATATCCTCTATTATTGGCAATTATTATTGATGTGATTCTTTTCTTATTATCCAATATCAGGTTAATAACAATAAAGTTAGAAAAAAATTAATTGAAAGATTCATTTTGTACACTTAACATATTGTTAATGTGGAAGTATTTCATACCGACAGTGTTAAAAATGATTCATATTTTAAATTTAAAAAAAAATAAATAAATAACACTGCCTAAATATTTAAATTAAATACATAAAAACAAACATAATCAAAGATTCAAAACATAGACATTGAATCACAATCAAAGATTCATCATTCACAGATCATATTACATAATCACACACATGCACAAACAATCTTCATTCTCCACAGTACATAGTTCACAATCCCTTCAACCATTATCCATTAATTATCCCATCTACCATTCCTAATTTATAGAAAAATAATCTAAAAATAAAAAAATTTGGGGGGGGGGGATTCGGTGGTACCTTCGGCTTCGGGGCCTTGGGCTGCAGTGGAGTTGTGGACTGTGGTGAACTGGTGATGGTGGCATGCTGGCGATGAGAGAAGAGAGAGGAAGGAAGGAGATTCACGTAGTGAGGGTGAGGTTTGTAACTTTGAATCCGGTCTACCTAGGGTTTCGAAGTGGGGAGAAATAGAAGGAATTTGGTCAAATTGAGAGAGAAGAGAGAGTGGGAGGGGCCAGAGTGGCGAATGACGGTGGGGTGGTGCGATTTTTGGCATGAGGGATGGGGGACTCGATTGTCGAATTTGGGGGGAGGCGGAATTAGAGAGAGCAGAGGGGAGAATGAGAAAGTAAGAGAGGGGGGGGGGGATGGATTATTAACCCATGGTCAAAACGGCGTTGTTTTGACTACGGGTTAATAACCCTATAAGACTCAAAATGACGCCGGGGAATATATATACCCAGGCATAAAATGATGCCGTTTTGTGCCTGGGTATGTATTTTTTTAATATATTATTATAATTTATATATAATATTTAATATATTTATATTATAAATATATATATATAATTTATTATTTATTTATAAAATATGTGGGGGCAGGGTGGGATATATGCGGTACGGGGTTCACTCCTTACTACCCCGCCCTCGCTTTTGGCCCTAAAAGCGGGTGGGTTACACAACCCCCATTGTGTGGGGCGGTGCAGAATGTGGGTGGGGCAGTGGGTGCAGATACCCGCTACCCAACCCTACCGTGCAACTTATTAATCACCTGCTTCGGAGTATTAAGAACTGAGAGCACATGAATGTGAACACTTTGTACAACACACATAAGCAATAATAATCGAGCCACACTTGGCAGAAGCCGAGTTCTTCTTTGTCCATCCACACTAATAGTTCCACATTAGAGGCCACAAGATCCTCTATGTCCATCAAATAGTTCTCCTGTAAAAATCTTTCCAAGCCTTCAATTTTGTTTTCAAGCTCGACAATGTGTACTTCAGTTCGCCCAAACACTTTTTTATTCTAGTCTCTTAATGCACTTTTTAATCTTTTAAGCTTGATCATGAGTTTGAATAAGCTTGCAACATGCACCTCCTCACCGAACCAAGCCTCCTTCACAGTTCACACAATAAAAAAATAAATCATGAGAAACCCACATTTGCTAAAACTTGAAAGTTGGGAAACCATATGGCTGCCTACTCCTCTCCAATGTGATCACCATGGGTGAGTGATAATATGATGTTTTGGGAAGTTAATTAGTCACCGCATCAGGGAAATCGTTTAACATTCTCACATTAAAAAATACTTGATCAAGCCTCGCCCATTGCTTGGATAAATATGAGTGCCCGTTGCACCAAAATAAGGTCTAACCCGAAGTGTGCATTTTCAGTAAACCTCCCACATCCACCCAACTATTAAATTTCTCCATTGCTAATGATGGTCTTGGACGGCCACCTCGTCTCTCCCGTTCATTTAAAATGATGTTAAAGTCCCTAGCCACCAGCCAAGGTAATTGAGCATGATTCATGTCCACCAAAGAGTTCCATAACCTACGACGGTCCATATAATAACACTTCGCACAGACAAAAGATATTATCATATCTCTAGAATTATATGACACTTTAAAGGAAATATATTGATCCCCTATAGAATGAACAGAAAGATCAATAACTTGCTTCCAAAATACCCACAACTTACGTCTAACAGATGCATTAGAACACATTCTGCATAACCCAGTTTATTCTTCCATAACAGCAACCGAGAATGATCCAACCTAGGCTCAGAAATAGCAATAATTTTCGGCTTACGCTTTTTTATCACAACTTTAATCTTTTCCTTAAGGTCCCTAAACCTCTAGTATTTCAATATAAAAGTGCCATCATTATAAAGTAAATTTAGAAGGCTTGCTCATAGTCCTTTTGGAACCCCTTACCTTATAATTCTTTTTCTTGCCATCCATTTCTTTGAAGATATCAAAATCTGAAAGAACCACTTCTACACAACACAAATACAACAGCTACAACACTTCTACAAGGTGACACCCATCACTTTGAGCGCATGGTCACATTACAATTTCTCCAGGACACTAGTTCACAGTCTCTGACAGTTCATACATACAATAGCCATAACATTGGTGCACGTGACATCCGTCACTTGATCACATGGTCACATCATAACTACTTTGTATAGAGTATACTCCACGTGTACTCCCTTCATATTACACTGCACCACACACTACTACGACACGCACCACACACTACTACGACACGCACTACACACTATTACGACAAGCACCACACACTACTACGACACACACCATAGAGACAATCCATAGAGAGAATCCATCATGTGTACTCTCTACAAACTACATAGAGACAATCCACGTTGTATCACTTTACTCCATAGAGACAATCCATGTGTACTCTCTACAAACTACACTACACCACATCACTACTAGAGCACACACACACTTCACAACTACAATTTACAGTACAATCCACAACAATACTACACAGCACACTGCACAATTACACCCAATACTTCACAGCAACTCCACAATACCAACAACACATTCCACAGCCAAAAAACTACACAACTTCACAACAAACTCCATAAATACCACAATAGAACCAACCAACCAACTTATATAAATAATGGGTAAAAGGGAGCGAGAGTTATTCCATCGTCGAGGTTAACCTGTGTATGGCATCACTGCTCTACATGACCAGTGACGTCGAAAGCCACTAACTTGAGTGGTAACAACTCCATTGTGGTCATTGTCGTGACCTCGAAATGGGGTACCTTGGGGATTAGATCTAGGATTTAGGTAGGTTTATCTAGATTGTGCAAGGGTGGTTGACATGGTAGGGAGTTCGTGGGTGGTGGCTGAAGTTGTGTATGGTGGTAGTTTGCAAATACAGTGGTGGTTTACAGTATACGGTGGCTATTTTTGGGTCTATGGCGGCTATTTTGGCTTTGGGATGGGCTAGGGGTGGCTATGGGAAGTTCATGGTGGTCTTGTGCTGGCGGTGAGGGGTGGAGAACAACGTCAAAGGGCTGAGGATGTGTGTGAGAACACTATGAAAGGGAGAGGGAAAGATAGAGGGGGCGTATCTAGAAGGGGCTAAGCATGGAGGGGCTTGGGAGGACCTCGCTGAGACTGTGGTAGCAATGTGGAGGGGCTCTAGTGGCCCTACAATAGCGCACCTGTGTTTTGTGTGAAGGACAAGCCGTGAGAGAGTAAGGGAGTCTGTGAGAGGTTGGGCCTTCGACTGGACATGGGGAGCACAGGGGAGGCTCGTTGGTAAGGGAGGGGGGCCTGTTGGTGGGGTTGGGCATGGCATACAGTAGAACTAAGGCCGTGAGACATGGGAAACCTGTGTGTAAAGTGTAGATTTTGGGATGGCCATTCTAGGCCATTACAAGCTGCGTGAGGGAATGAGGAGATGCTTGGAGGTTGAGGAAGGTTGTGGGTGGTCCAATGTGGAGGTGGGGCTAGATCACGACAGCACTATGGCCGTGCAAGAGGGAGAAACCCATTTTTGATTTGTGAATTGTGATGGAGGGTTGCCAGTGTGAGGGGAAGTTGATACGGTGGTCGGTGAGGCTGTAAGTGGTAGGGGCTAAGCTGGAGGAAACTGAATGGGGGAGGGGGTTTTTCATGGCTAAGGGTCTCAAGGGGAGATTTCGTGCTAGAGGGGATAATGGGAAGAGAGAAAGAGAGGGAAAATGGGATAGGGCCTAGGGTTTCTTCTTTAGGATATTTATAAGCCTTACAACTTGGGTCTTCAAAATGATCTAATAGTGGGCTTTAAAAATTGATTTAAAAATGCGTAAATGCTAACTTAACTAAAAACATTGAGAGGAATTTAGAAAGAATATAATTGAACTTAACTTTAGGTAATAAAATATAATATTTAATCTTAACTAAATGATGAATTTTTGCTATTTACTTTTAAGAAGATAAAACTAACTAATTAAATTAGAATTTTCAACATAACTTAATCCAATAATATTTTGAATAACTAAAATCGCTTAGATAAACATGATTTTCTACAATTATAATATTTTTGGAGCTCTTAAAAAATATTACAATTTCCATTCTTAAAATCAAGTTTAGTTCAATAACAATGGAAATATCCCTTATAAATATTTTCATGACATTTAAAATATATGAGGGCTTTAATGCACTGGGCATACTTTAAAAATCAATGGCTATCTTTAAAAACACGCCTTTGAAGTGTGACACGCAAAACGAGACTCATGACCATTAGAGAGAAGAACGAGAGGGCTAGTACATACTCCCCTTTCTATAATAAATTTCGTCTTTGAAATTTGCTCACCATTTTAAATAATTAACGCGCCACGCATGAGCCTCTATCTCAAAGTCCCACCGGGACTTAGCTGTACAATTCCTTGAGTCACATGCATAATGAAAAAAAATAAAATTTATAAAAAATATTCCAAACCACTGGAAAACAAAATAAATAAAATAAAATAGAAATTAATCTATATGTGCCAAAAAAATTTAAAACTTTTTCAAACAATTGAGATACTGCACATGCCTAAATTATAGCACTTGTCCAAATATTGTATCACTCATACTGCCAACAAAAAATATGCACCCTCTTATTTGTAACAATCATAATGGTTGTTCATGCCTCATTAGTTTATCAACAGTACCAAAGTTCACATGAATATATGAGTGAGAATACTTATTGACTCAGTTTTCATTCTCTTCTCCTTATAAAGAAGCAGCCTAATCTGATGCAGGGCCTTTGTATTTGCTTATATAAAAAATACAATTTGACATTTTACAGCTAAGATGATAATAAGATAAAGCTATATATGGAAAGAAAAACCATACATGGAAGTAAAACCAGCCGGTGTTAACAGCTATTACAGAATATGTAGGAATCACATAGAGGAGGACATCTCGACAATAACAGTGATGATAATCGATAATCTTTACATTCCCCCTCACACACCAGGGATATGAGTAAATAACTTTTACCACTTGCAAGTTGCTCTCGGATAAAATTAACATTTATCTCTATGTGTTTCGTATGGTGGTGGAAAAGTGGATTTGTAGCTATATTGATAGCACTGAGATTCTCGCAATACAAGGTGTGTAGTGTAGCTGAGATTCGAAATGAGGTGCATGAACCACATCAATTCAGTTGTTGTGGTGGTTAGAGCTTGATATTCTACTTTGATAGTTTTTTTTTTTAAAGGAAACCTCCATACTGTATTCATTCATCAACAAAGTTACAAAGTTTTTCAAACTTTACAATTTTCTGGATCTCTTCAGGATATATCTCCATCCAAACTTCCTCATCATTCACAAGTAAAGCCACTTTTGCTTAACTATGTGCAACACAATTACCGGTTCTATTAACATGTACAATTTGCCACTGTCCTCTACTTTTTAAAGCTGATCTCAAATCTTCTATCATCTGCCCGTACCAACTCCAACACTCCTCATCACTGTTAACATCTTTAACCACTGTCAGTGCATCTCCCTCTAAAATCACTTCATTGAAATTCAATTCTACACATAGCTTCATGGCCCTCCAAAGAGCATAAATTTCAGCAATGATCGGATCTGTCACATTCATTCTTGGATATTAGAGAGAAACCAGGACATCTCCATTACAATCCCGAGCCACAACCCCAATTCCTCCTCTACTTTCATTAGTCTTTAAAGCTGCATCCTAATTTACTTTAATCACATTCCCCTTAGGTGCTTTCCAATGAACTGCTTTTTGGTTTTGAACTACAGTCATCTGACTATCTTCCTTCTTTAGTTGAGCTTGCTGATACTCATTTAAACTAGCAACAGCCTGATTAAAACATCAGTAGGTCCTTCAAACCTATTATTAAAATCAGACCATTCCTTCTTAGCCACAATCCTCTCATCACCACAACCACAATCTCCAATTGCTCTTGCCCCATCTTTAAAGACCAATCAGCCCATAACCCAAACAGATCTCTTTCATTGCTATACCATTTTTGAACAGGACTTTCATCACAAGCCCATACATCACTAGCCCCAACACAGCTCCACAAAGCATGACAAATTGTTTCATCATTGTTTAAACATATTGGACACATTGATTCTTCCAACACCTTCTTCATCTTCAAGTTAACTTTTGTTGGAAGATAGTTATTGATAGCATTCCAAACAAAAACTTTGACAACCCCAGGCATATTAAATTGCCACAGCCTCCTCCAAACTTAATCTGCTCTCACCGAGCACTCCCTACTCTCTCTCCTCTTCCTATTCACCTCCATATGATATGCACTCCTTACACTAAATATTCCATTATTTAAATATACTCATATCTGCCTATTAAGAAGACCAGATAAGCTAACTGGGATCTTACATATAATTTCTGCCTTTTCATCATCAAAAACTTCTTTGACAAGATCCACATTCCATCCTCTACTCTCTTCAATTATCAGCTCCTCCACTTTTGCCTCAGCCTGCAGCACTTTAATAGGTGATTGGATCATAAAAGTGATAGCCTTTGGAACCCATCTATCCTCCCAAATTTTTTTTTGTTTCCATCACCCCTCTCCAAATCAATCCCCTTTTTAATAGCTCCCGAGTCCCCCACAAACTCCTCCAAATAATCGAGGGTTTAAAACCAAAAGAAGCCTTTAAAATATTAGAATGTCTGAAGTATTTCTCCTTTAAAATCATAGCATCCATTGATTGAGGATTCATATAAACCCTCCAACATTGTTTTGCAAGGAGAGCTTGATTAAGGCTTCCAACTCCCTAAAACCCAAACCTCCATCAGCCTTTGACAGCCCCATTTTGCTCCAACTTTTCCACTGAATTCTATTGTCCCTTTGCTGAAATCCCTGCCAAAACATAGCCATTTGGGATGCCAACTCTCTACAAAGCTTCTTTGGCAACTTGAAAACACTCATATAGTAGGTAGGTATAGCTTGGATAACAGACTTTATAAGAACTTCTTTTCCTGAGAGAGACAAAAACTAATTCTTCCAACTGTCAAGCTTACTGCACACCCGATCCTTGATACAACTGAAAGCTTGATTGTGACGACCCGAGATTTTCTTTTCGTATTATTAAATTGAATAATTATTTTGATCAAGTGGTTAATTAATTAATTAAATTAATTATATTGAGAGGTGAGGAAGAAGGGCATGGGCTTAAGATTAGAGCCTTGAAAGTTAGAATGAGTTATTGGGCCTAGGAAGGAGTAGCAAGCCCACAAGCCCATGAGATTGACCCATGGCCCACCAAGCCCACACATGGGACACTTGTCACCCATAGAGAAACCCTAGTGAGTCAACTAAGGCTAGTAGGTGAAAATGGAAAATTACTATTAGGTGGGAGTTGACTAGTGGGTGGATGGTAGGGTTGAGTGTGAGATCTTGTGATAGGATTTTCCCATCATTGGGATATCTTTGAAAAAATACTAAGATAATGTCTATTTTAGTCTATCTAGTACATGCCATGTTTAGAGGAATGACACTTGTGGATTGGAATAGGAAGTGGAAGAGAAGAAAAGAGAGGGCATTCAGTTAGCTTGTAGCCGAAACCCCTTAGGGGTTTTTTCTCTGCAATCCTCTCCAATCTAAGCCAATGATCACACATAGGATCATGTAAGAAAGAAGTGACAAGGTGATTGACAAGTGAGGAGAGGTGTCACGAGGAAGAGGAAAGGAAAAAGAAGAAGGAAAGCTAGAAGGGATCCGGATGAGGTGTCGTGTGCATCCTTTGAGGTTTTCTAGAAGAACTTGTAATTCTAGTAGAAGGGACATCTTTGACTTGTGTGAGAAGTTGAAGTACAAGGTGTAAGGTGTGTAAGAGGTATGGTGGTATAAGGAAATGATTGGGGATTGCTTGTAATGGGAGGAAACTAGGAATGGAAGAGGGAGAGTTTCGGATGACACCTAAACCCAAGGCTGGTCGGACCATGCATGCTCTCTTTCCCAAAGGCATGGCCTTAGAATCTTGTGGATTGATATGAGAGTGGTTAGATGAGTGTGTCATAGGATTGAAATGACAAGAAAATGAGGCAAGAGGGGAAGGATGTTTCGGTGGAGACCTTGGGGAGGCAAGGAACCCGGATTCTCACTTCCTCCCATTTTTCATCATTTGCTTTCTTTTCCCATGCAACCACCCATGTCTAGTCTTATGTCTTTCAAATCAAGGTATGGTGGAATGTCCTTGAGCCCTAGGAAAAGGAGCATGGCCGAATACCCTTGAGGGGGCTCACATCTCACTTGGCTAACTCACAATCCCACAATCCCACAAGCTCTCTTTCTCTTTACCTCTCGGCCAACTCCACTTCTCCCTCAACTCTCTTCTATTTTACTTTCTTCTAACCTCTAAACCTCACCTTATCCTAAGTAGAAAAGAGCTAGAACAAATATTTTTGAAGAAGAGTTGCTCTTGAAGAAGTAAGTGCATTCTTATCCTACCTTGAGCAATTTTAGTATACTCTTGGATGAATTTGGGTGTTTTTGTTTGAATCTTTGTGTATGTATGTTAAAATGAAACCCTTTAGAGAGAAAATTTGCCATGCTTAGTTAAGTAGAAATCCATGCTTAAGTTATGATATTTTTCAAATTAAGGATCTAAATGATATGTAGTTTTAGTTAGTTACTCAATATGAGGTGGAATGAAGGAAATGCATGCATGATTGTAGGTTTACTAGTATGATGTTGGATGATGCTTCTAGTGTTGGTTATTTAGTGGTAAAAATCCATGTTTAAGTTTAAATATCTTGCTAAGAGTAAAGATTATTTCATGTGGTGAATTTGAATATTTGATATAAAGGGAGAATATCGTGTGATCAACATGATGAGTGAAGATGAAAATATGCTTGTTAGATTTTAACTTGGAGATGAAATCTTGGATTTGTGCATGCATGTATTTCGGACTCAAGGTTTTCTTTTGGGTTGAATTATTGATTTAATTATTGTGCTATGTTATGATGATATACTTAAATATTTGGAGACATTAGATGCATATGAATAAAATAGTTGCGCTAGCATGATTGGTAGTTTTCACCTAAACCATTGGGTGAGTATCTTGGAAAAAAAAAAAAAGAGATAAGAAGTGAATAAAATATTAACTTAAGGACATAGGGTTTCGGCAAAGTGATGTTTTTAGAGTTAGAAAATTTTATTCAAGTGGTTGAAGTTAAATTGGAGTGCTTGGAGAAGAATAGGAGACAAAAAGTTAAGAATTTACTAAGGAAGGGTCTTGGCCCAACCCTAGTGGGAAGGGGCCGAGCACCCCTAAGTGTACAAGGGGACCATTAAGTGTTTTTGGGTAGGAAAGGAGTAAAATTATGAGGTACGAAAATTGTGAAAGAGCTTGACGTAGAATAAGCGTTATGTTCGTCGCACACTTTATATGTTCCGTGACATGAGTCTCACGTCTCATGCATACAGCACGAAAATCATGTTTTAAATATGTTTTTAAAAGAAAATAAATTAATTAAAGTTTTATAAGAACCCCAAAGGCTAAGACGGAGTAGTCCCCCATTGAAACTCCCTGTTTACTCAGGAGTGACTAAAATCGAGTGAAAGCCCCTAGGTCGACAAAGAACCGTCGGCAGATCATGTATGACTCCAAAAGGTGTCCGGAGCATGGTCGCACCTAAAGCTAGTGGGTGCATACAGGACGGTGTTGGCTTCGGCCTGATCAATATAGAAAAGTTTGTAGTTGCTCGGTGAGTGATCAATCGCCGAGTGATGAAAAGCGCGAAACGTAGCTACTTAGGTTTGATACGGTCGCCGGGTGCTATGGTAACTAGTAGAATTATACGGTGCGTAGGGGAACTGTGAGGTGTCCAATAGAGGTCATGAAAAAAGATGGGGCCATATATGATATGATAAGTGGCGCCTAAGATAAGAAAAATGAAAAGCATTTGCGAAAAGATGAATTTTAAAAGAAAACTCCAATGTTTTGTTTTTCTGAGATTATAAGCAAGCATATGAAGAGAATAATAAAAGAAAAAGGGAATTGAAAAGACACGGCATGAGCATGAGCATGTGCATATCATAAAGTCATGAGTCTCATAATGCATAAAATATGACTAACTATTTACTATTTATTTATCAGTATGCTTAAAATGCTTTTGTTATGATATAAATGTACTTACTGAGATTTCTCCCAAAATCTCACCCCTGTTTATCTCTCCACTATCTCCTTTTTGGGATGATAGAAGTAGTTGTAGGTAATGACGACTTTGAAGAGTATGACCCCAGGGACGGTGTCTCAGACCCCCACAGGCCCGACTGAATCCGTTACCTCCGAGCTAGTGACTCTCGACTACTTGAGCCGATGGGCGGCGAAGTCACTACTAGCTGCTTATGTTTTGGGTAACATACGCCCTATCAGGTGTTGTCTAGTTCTCGGCATAGATGATTCCCTCCATATAGGTCGCCTTTATGAGTCATCCTTCGGGATGAGTTGTGAGGTGAGACCGACTTTAGATTTGGACTGTCTCCGTTATGGCCCAAATTTCATGGAGATTAAGAAGGAGCCGATGGTTTAGGAAGTGATGGCAGGGGATCACCTATGCAGCTTTTGTATTTATTTCTTATATATTTTGGTCTTCTGTTATTTTGGAAGAATGAACTCTTATGGATGATCATTATGTCTATATTAATGGTAATGCAATATTTTGGTATATTATTTTTTTGAGCCATGTGATGTACGCTTAGAAAGGTTTGACCTTTTTCCGCTGCAAAAACGTTAAAAAAAAAACCATAGTATACGATAAGACGAGGGGTGAACTTCCCTGTGATGCTCATTCCTGATGTCACGGTTTGCATACAATCCCAAGCGCAAGCTGGGGCGCCGATATTGATACTTTGAATTACCAACCATAATTGGCAGACCAAGATGTTTTTCACAATTGTTTTGTTCCCTAACATCACAATTCCCTATGATAGATCTTCTCAAATCTGCACTGACAGTAGGACTGAATAGAATAGTTGTCTTATGCTTGTTCAAAGTCTGACTAGATGCCTTCCCATACTCCTCCAACACTCCATTAATTTTCCTCCATTCAGTCCATGTGGCTTTCCCAAAAATTAGACAATCATCAGCAAACAACAAGTGAGTCAATTTTGTCCCACCTCTAGCAGCTGATAATCCTTTCAATTCTCCTATTTGCTGTGCCTTATCAAACATAGAGCTAATACCCTCAGTACACAAGAGAAAAAGATAAGGAGACAATGGATTTCCTTGTCTTAAACCCCTTGAAGGCATAAAAAAGTCACCTAGTCTTCCATTTACAAGCATTGCATAAGAAACATATGTGATACAACTCATTATCAACCTTGTCCACCTATTTCCAAAGCCTAGTTGCCTCATTACAGCCTCTAAAAACCCCCACTCCACCTTATCATAGGTCTTAGAAATATCTAACTTGTCTGCCATACTCCCAACTCTACCATTTTGTCTACATTTCATCGAATGAAGCATCTCATAAGCTGCAATGACATTATCAGAAATCAGTCTCCCAGGAATGAAAGCACTCTGACATTTTGAGATAACAACATCCATCACTTTTTTAAGCCTATTTGCAAGTGTCTTTGCAATGATCTTATAGAACACATTACAAAGACTAATAGGCCTAAACTCATTCACATTCTTAGGATCTTTAACTTTCAGAATCAATGCTATAAAAGTCTGGTTAACTGAGCTTTGCATTCTATCACCATTCAGAAACCTCAGTGCTGCTTTACTCACATCCTCCCCTATCACATGCCAAAAAGATTGAAAAAAGCAAGCCCCAAAACCATCAAGTCCTAGGGCTTTAAGTACTCCCATCATTCTCACAGCTTCCTCTATTTCCCCCTTTTAAATTCTCTTTCAAGCATTACATTCATAGCTGCAGTTACCTTGGGTTCCATAGTATTTACACATCTATCCATCTCTTCTTGACTAGGCTCATCACTTTTAAAAATATCAGCAAAATAATCTCTAAAAGCAGAAGCTATACTCTCCTCAGTTTCTCTCAGAATTGCATTGCTGTCCATGATAGCCTTTATTTTGTTCTGCTTCCTCCTTTGATTTGCACACTCATGGAAGAATTTAGTATTTTTATCTCCCATGGTGTACCAATTCCTGTCAGCCTGTTGTTTCCACTTAATATCTTCCTGTTTCAGCAAATCACCCATCTTCCTTTGCAACAACTTTAGTTCCTCCACATTATCTTGGCAAAGATTACCTTAAATTTCTTTAATTTCTTTCAACAGCCTTTCAATGTCCTTACCTCTCCCCTTATCTCCCCATTTGAAACATGTAGTCAAAAAAACACTGCAAGAATGTATTCCATCTTGAACAATTTGCACAAGTTCTGCACTTAGCTGTCCCCTTTGTCATCCCTTCTTTACTACTTGCTTACATTCTTCCTGATTTATCCAACAAGCTTCAAATTTGAATGGAAAATCCTTTCTCCTCCATTTTTATTTTTCTTCAAGGATAGATAATAAAATTGGAAGATGGTTAGAACACCTCCCAATCAAAGTCTCCACCCTTCTTTCCTTAAAGAGATATTTCCACTTCGTGTTTACCACAAACCTATCCAATATTTTCTTTGTAAAAGTCAGATCCATATGCCTGTTAGACCATGTAAAGCTATTGCCTCTCTAAACATCTTCATTTGATTCTCATGTCTCATTTTACCCCCAATTTTCTCTTTTTGCCACATTATTTATTAAAATCTCCTCCCACACACCATGCTGCTTCATTACTTGGCAGTAAACTCCTTAGCAATTCCCATGTATATCTTCTTCTATTTTGTCTTAGGGTGACCATAAAGACCTGTAAAGAACCAATCCTCACCATTCCTCTCCCCTTTCACCACCACATGTACATGACATGAAGAGTAATTAATCACTTCTACTGCCTTTTCTTCCTTCCAGAATAATACTATACTTCCTTTCCTCCCAATACAATCAATTACTAGGCAACCTTCCATACTTAATTTCCTCTATACACCATTCATCTTGCAGGATCTAGACTTTGTCTCACTGAAAAATACCAGCTTTGGCCTCTTCTCCTTAACCAATAGGTTAAGGGCTTGAACTATCCAAGGGTTGGCAAGCCCTCGGCAGTTCCAATACACGATATTCATAATGCCAGGTGGTGCTGCTCAGCAGACACCACCCGTAGATTGTTATTGAAACAATCCAACATATCATCACCTCTCATCCTTTTCTTATCTATCTATTCTTCCTCACTGTTATCTACATCTTCAAGATTTCTTTTCACTAGAGAATTTGAGCTGGAATGCTTACTTGATTCAAGCCTAGCTCGAGCTCTCCTTCTCCATCTTGTTAATCTCTTGTCATTTTGACTTTTTTCTGCATTTTCCACATTAATCTTCTCCATCAGCATATTACTTCTTCTCACTAACTCCTGCACTTCAAGCATACTAATATAGCTTCTAGTCTATTCACATTATGAGATTCCTGAATGTTAGAATTTTCAATATTGATCAACATCTCTTTCTGAACCTTCTCTTTATCTGGAGCTCTATTCTGATACACTTCAATTTCCTCCTCCTCATATTGTTTCTTTTTTAAGTCTTCCTCTTCTCCCTCACTGTTTTCTTTTAAATTTTCCTTCTCATTTTTCTCTCCACCCCTCACCCCTTTTTTTCTAACTTGAGGCAACGCTCTAAGCCAGACTCCATACTGTCTAGATCTCCCTTCATTTTTAATACATCCTTCCTTGCCATGAATAATCCTTCCACAGTTAAAACAAAGTCTAGGTAACTTTTCATACTGAAAAGGTACCCAGCTTCTTCTCCCTTCCACGAGAATGGTTCTTCCTCTGGCTATAGGCTTCCTTAGGTCATATTCAATCTTACCTCTCAAGCACCTTCCCCACACAGAGTCATCCTCCTGCACAGCAATATAAATAACCTTCCTAACCGATTTCCCTATATCCTCCCCTATCTTCCTATTCATATAATCAAATGGCAGATCCAACATTTGTATCCATAGACTAGCATGATCAAAATCAATTAGGCTAGGTTTCAGTTTACGATCAAACTCCTTCAAAACAAACAAATGATTATCGAAAAGCCAAGGACAACCTCCAATAACTCTCATCTTATCCCTCTGATTAACAAAAGTAATAACAAAGCAGTTACTACCTATTTCATGAAATTCCAGCAATTTACCTACCTTCCAGACTTTCTCCATCATAGATTTGACAACTTCCTTCCCAATTCTTCGATCCGCAATCACTTTCCCCACCAAACTCCTCTTTCCTTTCAATTTCATCGAAGCCTTTTAATTTGGCCTCAATTCGATTGGAGAATCTTCATCATCATTTACCTTCAATAGCCTCCACACCTCCTCCATTTCCTCCATCGTCAATCTCTATTCACTCTCTACTCATAATCGTGAGCAGAGAAATCCTCCTTCCTTAGTCGAGGCACACTTCACCTCAAAAGTCTCATAGCGCAGGAGAAGCAGTTGAGAGAAGAAAATGAATATTTTCTAATTTTATTCGACTTCGATAGTTGAGTGAGAAACAGTTGTTTGTTTCTTTTGTCCCCAAGAAAGTAATTAAATTGTTGCCCTTGTAAACTGCAAAGCCAGTCGTAGAGCAGCGGTCATCTTTGGACCTAGCTCAATCAGTATCACAAAATCCTTGTAAGGTAGAAATTTGTGACTTGGTGAAGTGAAGAGCAAGATGAAGTGTTCCTTTTAAGTAATGGAAAATTCGTTTGATAGCAAGCATGTGAAGACCACTTGGACGTTGCATGATTTTACAGACAAAGTGGACAACATAAGTAATGCTTGGGATCAGATAAAGGAATACCATTTGTTTGTAAAGAGTGGGATCAAATAAAGGAATACCATTTATAGGAGAGAGTTGACCACCAAATACCAGAGGCGTGGAGGCAGCCTTTGCACCATCAAAGCCAAAATGTTGAACGACAGACATAAGGTATCGAGTCTAAGCAAGAGTTATGCCAGATTCATCACGAGCAACTTGTAGACCCAAAAAATAGTGCAACTCACCAAGATTTTTAAATGGAAAACATTTGAGAGATGCTAGATAAACTGAGAAATTCCAAGAGTAGGGCTGCCGTTAAGAATGATACCACTGATGTAAATGAGAAGCATTAAAATGTAGACTTGGTGTGCGATAGAACAAGGATGTATCATAAGGACAATGCTGAAAACCCATTTGTTGGATGTAGGTGCTAAAATTCATATACCAAGTATGAGGTGCTTGTTTAAGACCATATAAAGCTTTGTGTAACTGACATGCATACATGAGTAGGTCGAGTTGGATACTCAAATCCTGGTAATTATGAGAGATATAGACGCTCTTGGAGATCCCCATGCAAGAAGGCATTGCAGACATCCAATTTTTGAATAATGTTTTTCCTTGTTTGTCAATCATTATCTATGTCAACTACATGTCAGGTATACAAATGTCAGGAGCTCTCCCCCTTCCTGGGAGGTGGGAATTTAGTTATCTCGAAACTCTCTCAAACAAATCACATTATGTGGTGATTACGTCCAAAGAATAACGCGGTCGTTTGCAGTATAGTTTTGGGGTGTCGATTCCACAGGGAGATGGATTGAGAAATTGAATAACAGTAACGAAATTAACAAAAAGATTTAGATGAGTGCGAAAAGTAAATTTTAGAGTGTGATGTAAATTAAAACTAAATGAGTAATTTGAACAGTATAAAAATGAGACGAAAAGTAGAGCATCGGGAATCCTTTGTATATAATTGGTATTTTAATTATTTTCGATTCATTAATAACTTAATTGAAAATTCTATGTCCAAATTTTCAATCGGAAAATAAAACATTAATAACCAGATTTAAATCAAATGAAAACTTTCGAAAAATCATTCGTCGCAATATAAGAACATGAATTGTTATCGATATTAAGGAAATTCAACGTCTACAATATACTCGTAGAGCAATATTGCAGCAGAGAATTAAATTAAAATAAATAACCAACTGAATCAAACATAATCAAAGGATTATTGCATTCAATAGAAAAAGCATGACTGAATTTATAAATGAAATAAATTCTTAGATTATTTGGTGACGAAAACATTTATAATAAATTTCGAATGACTAAACAAAAGAGTTTAATATTTGAAGAACACATATATGAATCAAAATCAATTACAAATATCATCATATATACAAATTCATCCCTAGCTCTACTAGAAAATTAGTTACACATATTGAAAATATGTAACAAAAATTCTTCAAGAGATAATATGGAAGAGCCAACCATTATTTTCTTCTCTCTTCTTTGGTTTTTCTTTTCTTTTCTCAAGCTCTCAAAAATAATATCTCTTCCAAGGCATCCAAGCACACTAAGCATGGTCTTAGAACACACACCCCTCCCTTTTATTTATAAGCATCCTTCATGCAAGTTGTCATGACAAAATCATCACAATTTCAACTTGTTTTGCCATGTGCCATTCTTGAATCCAAGTGATTTGTGAGTTGTCATTTTGATCATTTGTTTTCCCACTATGCATGAGCTGGATTTTGCTTGTAGGTTGAGTGTTTCAAGTTTGCTTCTCTATCCATTAGTTGTCTTGTATACCTTAATATCTTGTGGTCAAATAATTTGTCTTGAAGAAACTTGAGTGCACTTCATCTTGCATATGAATTGATCATTGAATTTTCAAGTTGGTGTAGGAATGCTTGCTGGAAAATATTATGATGACATTTGGATTTGATGCAAGTGGCTGAAAAATATCCAGGAACGTCAAGTGCAGGTGCGTCCACTTGATGGTCGATTTTGTCTTAGATTGAGTGGATATCTCTTCAAACATAAAACATAAAAGTTATAGATATTTCTCTTGCGGTTCTATATCATCTTGAATAAGCTCAAGCGGAGATTGGATGAGAGAGTTATGCCCATATTACAAAAAGACGTCAGAACTGTCTAAAATTCCGCAATTATCTTCAGTTGCTCCTAATGCCTCTATTTGTGTCCTAAATCAAAATATAAGAATAATGAGTATATTTAGACATCAAATAAGAATAAAGTATTAAACATTAAGAGAGGAAAATATGACATTTTATATTCTCATCAATATATTAAATCATGCTTATATCTATCTCAAGATAAATGACCATTAATTTTAATAACATGAGTTATATCCATTATTTTCTCATTTCTTTTAGTATTTAAATAGAGTATTTAGATTACATTTTTGTGCACTCATCATATGGTTTTGTCATTAGAGAGATTTAAAAGTTAAAACAAAGTTCGTTACTTTGTGTGTGAGGATGCTACAAATCAGTATTTAGATAAGCTTATAATATGAATCTTTCCGTTATTATCAGTCTCAGCTGTAAACTTCATTTAATGAAATGAACTACGACCTTTCCTTTAAAAGGAAAAAAAAAGTCGCTATGTAGAAAATAAGGCTGTTGATTCAATACGTAGACTTAGCTCGAATTCATTAGTTAATTTCTAGACTGCTTTCACCACAATGGGACTCTTCACAAAGTGCTTTTCATCTGACCAAATCAACTTTCCAAAGACATAGTCTTCAGATGCTTTGGCTTCTGATCTAACCATTACTGTAATATTGAAGCTTTTCTCTTCACCAACCTTCCTAAATTTCAAGCTCCCGGGCTTCACAATAACCAAAATTCCACTTGGTTCTTGGACGTGAGCTCTGTAAGTTCCTGGGGAACCTACATTCTTTAATGTTCGAGTCACCGTAATGGAGTCTGAAAGTTTAGCGATTGTGATTGAAGGATAGTTGAGGTTGGCGACACTGATGAGCTTGGAGCACTTATAGGGGTTATCTGAGAACATTGAAACTTGTGTTCCATTGTATCCAAGAGCACATATGAAGTTGAGGTAATCATTAATAGATAAGTCATAAACCAGCCCTGGATCCATAGCACTGTTTGGAAGAACGTGTCCTGCTCCATAACTGAATGGTGTTGCCTTAACGTAAGAAGCATTGAGAACTGACTCCCTCCTGTTATCTTGTGTTGTAGCTGTAAAATAGGAGGAAATGAAGGTTATAAATAATGAATTTTAGAAGTATTAGTTGTACCGTAAGATACAAAGGTTGCCTATGTGTTCTTTGTATTGTATCGGACGTTAAGATCTAATTTGTGTTCCTGTGCTTTATTTGGATGATGAGAAGATACAGGAATGGAAGATATATTGTAGTTGCACTTATAGAGACTGTAATCATGGCACAGTAAGATCCTAAAAGTTGCTGTCTTTAATTATCTTAAGATAGTGCTACGGTCCCGACATACTGCCCTTGACAATGGGATCCGATAAGTCATGTAATCCCTTTTTTTATTTCATTTAATAGATCAGATAAATTCATATCTATGAGATTATTTTATATAATACTTTTATGACTAAGGTGTTTTCCTTTAGTTGTAGTTAATGATCTAAAATTTGTCAGAAGAAAAGAGGTTTGCTTGTGAAGTAAAATGCAACCACTGGAGTCTAACCGGTTGTCATGATTGCCGACCTAATAGCTGCAGGATTCCAAGTAGGATGAAGGGTTTTAAGGAGGCCGACAATGCCAGAAACGTGAGGACATGACATTGAAGTTCCTGACATCGAGTTGAATTGAACTCGGCGCTCGTCAAATATTTGATTTGTTGGACCTTGTGCTTCAGTATAGGCTGCTATGACACTAACTCCTGGTGCAGTGATATCAGGCAGAACGTATAGCAGTTATTGTATATATTCAATTCATTCGACCCAACAAATAAAATGACAGATATAGAGTTTATGTAGAGGATAAGGATGCATGTACCTTAAGGATTTCAGGAGCTATGGTGCTTGGTCCCTTCGATGAGAAAGCTGCCATGAAGGGAGCTGGCTTTGTGCCCAATACTGTCGTTGCACGGCTAATATAAGCTTTTGGAGATCTGTGAAGCATATTAATTTCTCAGTATTATTATGCGAACAATTATTTTGAAAGTTTGTAACTGATAAGCGGCCGGCCTAGACGTGCGTCTCCTCCTCAATTCAACACAGCGGACATTTTTATAGATGAGAATATGATCTTAATGGAGCACTAGATCGGTTCAGAAGCATTTAATGTTTCAGATATGCTGTACGATAAGTGCTCAAAGCACATTGATGACCTAGTGTAGGGATGGACGTGCATGGAAAAAAATGAGTCTCCATGCAATCAGTCGTACGTGCAGCTAAAGACGATGTTCTAAGTGGTGTATCATCTTACTTGGTTGAATTGCAATACGTAAAGATGGCGACACCATCAGTGAAATTGATGTGCGAAGCAGGGAGTACATGTGTAAGGCTCGCAGCCCGCAGCCCAGGCCATTCCAGTGTAGCAAGCCCAGCCCCGCTCACCACAAAACGACGCCGTATCACCCCCAGGTATTTGACTTCCGCCCTTCTTCTTTCTTTTCCTTTCTTTTCCTTTCTTTCCTTTCTTTCCTTCGGCACCCGACGGTTCCAACCTCCCCTGCCTTTCCTCGATTCTCTTCCGATTTTCACTCACTTGTTGCCACGTCCAGCAGTTGCATCAAATGGAGTTCCCTCCTCTCGCGGTCAGTTTCACTTCACCGGTCTCTCTCTCTCTCTCTCTCTCTACGAAAATACCCCTGTTTTTGGGTTTTTCTCTGCCGCCGATCTCCTCTGTTGCGGCCACCCACTCATCTCCTCGATAAGTTGATCTAAACCTCTCAACTTTTCTGGAATTTCATCTAAATTAAAGGGTTCAGTTTGGGGGTTTTAGTCACTGATAATCTAGCTATTTCCGTTGGTGGCAACCGAGCATTTGGGGAAGCGAGGATTTCATCTTCTAAGCTTCGGTTTCTTGTGGGTTGTTCTTCATTGTTAGGTAAGGTTCAAGACTCCTTGGATATATTTCTGTTAAGGGAATTATCTAGCGTAAAACGTTAATTGCCGAACCAAATTTTTACATAGGGAAGTATGAGGGATGTTAAATTTTTCAGTGATACTTTGGTTGTTGTTTTCCCTTGTATCACTCCAGTTATTGATTGAGAATGTTTTAAGTTAATACATGCTAGTTGGGGTTGATGATTAATGGCTGGTTTTGTTGGGAAATTCTGGATCCTTGTGGCTGTTGTTTGGCTGGTTGGTTTTAATCGAGTAAAATGTTGTTTGGCTGGTTGGTTTTAATCGAGTAAAATGTTGTTTGGCTGGCTAGACCGATTGGTGGTGTTGAGGTCAATAATTTTGTTGCTAAATGATTTTTTGGGTGACTGGTCTCGTTGGGTTGTAAGCTGGAAAATTAGGAATATATGTTCATGTGAGCGTGGGATAACAACCCGGAGGTTGGGGCTGGTCAGCATGTTATATGGGTGTTGTTTGACTTGATATTTGTAGTAAATTGTAACGCTTTAAGCTAGTGTAGTTTGAAGAAAGGAGTTTTGCAAAATTTTTCAGAATTAGGAGCATTAGATTATCATTTTTGTATATACATAGATTGGGTTTGCTGGCCGTTAATGTTGAGTTTTTTTTTTTTGATAAATAAGCGACGAGAATCTTAGAGATCGGATTCGAAATTTTGATAATTCGCTACAGGAGTCAGGTAAGTGGGGCTCCTATCCTAGATTTACATAAAAAGAAAATTTGTTTGAGGTTGGTTTTTATAAAATGTGCATGTTCTGCTTTTTAAAGAAAAAGGTGAAAAACAACCTCAGTATATGTTTTATGCATTCGCTCATGAAAATTTATACGATAGAGAAATTTTTCTTTTGACACGAAATGTGTAGACATGAGCAATATTTGACATATTTCTGAACTATGCATAAGAGCGAACATTAATTTTGATGCTATCTTGTGCATGTAAAATAATATGTTTTGTTGTGTTACAGTTATTTTTGCTAAAGTGTTTTGAGTATAAAAAAAGTTTGTTTTGTGTATACTTTATGAAAAATAAAGGTTCGCTCAGCTTTTGGTTGGTTTATAAGTTTTGGAATTGTTTACTTTGAATAAAAGTTTTTCCGTTACATGCTGAAGGATTTTATTAAAAATGCTCATGATTTACATACTAATATAGGTGTTTTGCTTACTGAGTTGTGGATGAACTCACCCCCTTATCTGTATACATTTCAGATGAAGTGGAGGTCTCGCTTGAGGACCAAGGTTAATATATTGGGACCAGGATAGGCGACCATCTTTGGGGTTGAAGTGAAGACGATATTTATTATTTTGTTGTTACGTTATTTAGCATGTTTAGATAAAAGTGTTAGTAGGATATTTTGATGGGAAGTTTGTGGACCCTATATGATGGCATTATTTTATTTAATGTATGAACTTTATGGATATTTAGGATTTAATTGTTCTTAAAATGTGGAGATGAGGAATTATTTGTGGATTTGATCAGATATATTTTTAGATAGAATTTGTAGACGAAAACAGGTCCAAGTCAAACAGGTTGATATTCAGGACCCCCCCTTACGGGTACGGGGTGTCACAGTTGGCATCAGAGCGAAGGTTTAAGATTCTGCAGACTTATGCAATAAAGTTTAGGAATTCGAGGTTCTAGAATTCGCCAACTTTAGGAATTATTTGAGGTGTAGAATTTTATAGACTTGTGAGCTGATTTCGTATGGTTGGAGATTGAAGGAATAGGTTTATGAATTTCTTATAATTATACTTGTGGTGGATACCTTACTTTTTTGGGGAAATTGTATACCATTGTTTGGCTACTATGACTACCCGTCGATATTTATATAGTTTCTTGTATGTGTGCTTGTAATAAACGATTTGTTTAATAGTTCAAGTCTTCTTAGGATGCCGCCTCGCTGTGAACGAAGTGTATCGGATTTGAACGCAGCCAGGAATGAAAGGGAAGCAAATCCAAGAGCTTCTGAAGTACTCCGGGCAGCAGCGCATCAATTGATAGACGATCTTGCATAAAATTCATCCGGCCGTCACCGCACCACAAGTGAAAGGGGTTGCACTGTGGAAGATTTCAACAAGCTGTGCCCCACATCTTTTGATGGGAGAGGCGACCCGATATTAGCTGAAGATTGGGTGCAGGACATTGAAGAGATATTTCGAGTCTTGCCTTGCACGGATGAACAAAAAGTGGCGTTTGCTACATTCAAGTTGACTGGGGAGGCGAAAAGGTGGTGGATCTCGGAAAGGACCATCAGGGAAGCTAAAAAGAAGGAAATAAAAAGTTGGTCGCTGTTCAAGGAAGTTTTTCTGGAGTGTTTCTTCCCCATCTCAATGAAAGAGGATAAGGCTATGGAATTTGCCACATTAGTCCAGGGGACGATGTCAGTACACCAATATGCAGCCAAGTTTACTGAGCTGGCACGCTTTGCAGCATATCTGATTCCTGATGAAGAGAAGAAGTGTCGCAAATTTGAGCAAGGACTGAACGAGAAGCCGTACGAACGAGTGATGGGTTTCCATTTGAAAAAGTTCACAGAGTTGGTGAATAAGGCCACTTTGTTTGAGGGATGCCTTCAGAGGAGCGCCACCTTACTTGATCAAAGGAAGAGGTCTACCCCATCTGGATATCATACAAGCAACAACCAGGGACAGTGGAAGAAGAGAAATGAAGGGGGTAATTCAAGCAAGAGGCCAATTCAGAGTGATCAGCAGCCTTATCATTGCAGAACTTGTGACTGTGTTCACACGGGAAAGTGCCGGAAAGAGTTAGGCTTATGTTACCGGTGCGGCAAGTCGGGCCACTACCTCAGGGATTGCCCGCTTACTTTGGGCAACAATAGACCTGCCCCACTACCACCCCCACCCAGGACTGGAGGGGCGGCACGAGGTAATACCCAACGCCCTACAGCACCTGCTCGGGTTTTCGCATTGACACCAGGAGAGGCTGAAGGCAGGGAGGATGTGACCACAGGTATTATTCCTTACTTTTCTTTTAGGAATAACTTAGTAATTATTGTGGATGTTAAATCAAAGGGTACTTTGTATGTGATCACAGGCATTCTTTCTTTGTTTTCTAATCATGCCACTACACAGTTTACCTCTGGGGCAACACATTCCTTTATTTCTAAGAATTTTGCCAAATTCTGCTCATGGGAAGGTGAAAGGTTGGATTTTGACTTAGTGGTCTCAACTCCGACGGGGACTACAGTGTCTTGTCACAAAATTCTCCGCGGCTGTCCTATATCTATTGAAGAGAGATTGATGCCTGCTGAACTTATTATTTTTGATATGATTGGATTTGATGTAATCTTGGGTATGGACTGGTTGGCTTCATACCATGCCAGTATTGACTGTTTTAAAAAGGAGATAGTTTTCAAGCTTCCTGAAGGGGATGAAATTCGATTTGTGGGAACGAAAGTGCGATTATTCCCATCAATCATATCAGCAGTTCAGGTTGGGAAATTATTGCGAGATGGCTGTCAAGGATTTTTAGCTTGTGTGATAGATGCACCAAAAGAAGAGTTGAGCCTAGAAGAGATTCCTGTGGTGAGAGAGTATCCGGAAGTGTTTCCTGAAGATTTGTCTGGATTACCACCTGACCGAGAAGTAGAATTCGCTATCGATCTTGTTCCAGGCACAGCGCCTTTGTCCAAGGCTCCTTATAGAATGGCGCCATCGGAGCTCACCGAACTTAAAGAACAGTTACAAGATCTATTAGACAAGGGTTTTATCCGACCCAGTGTGTCCCCATGGGGTGCGCCAGTGTTATTTGTGAAGAAGAAAGATGGAACAATGAGAATGTGCATTGACTATAGAGAACTCAACCGAGTAACCATCAAGAATAAATATCCCTTACCCCGCATAGAAGACTTGTTTGATCAACTACAGGGTGCGCAAGTTTTCTCGAAGATTGACCTTCGATCAGGGTATCATCAATTGAAGATCAAGGCTGAAGATGTATCCAAGACTGCTTTCAGGACCAGATATGGCCACTATGAGTTTCTAGTCATGCCTTTTGGTTTGACTAACGCCCCAGCAGTATTCATGGATTTAATGAACAGAGTATTTCATAGATTCTTGGATAAATTTGTGGTTGTCTTTATTGACGACATCCTAATCTATTCTAAGAGCAAGAAGGAGCATGAGGAACACTTGAGGCTAGTACTCGGAACACTTAAAGAAGAAAAGTTGTTTGCTAAACTGAAGAAGTGTGAGTTTTGGCTGAATGCAGTTACATTTCTGGGGCATGTTGTCTCAAAGGAGGGCATTTCAGTGGACCCCGGGAAAGTGGAAGCAGTAGTGAATTGGTCAGCACCGAAAAATGTACATGAGGTTAGGAGCTTCTTGGGATTGGCGGGATACTATCGCCGATTCATTGAGGGTTTTTCCAAGATAGCAATTCCCCTCACCGCACTCACAAGGAAGAACAAGAAGTTTGAGTGGACAGAAAAATGTGAAGAAAGCTTTCAGAATTTGAAACAGAGACTAGTGACCGCCCCAGTTTTAACAGTTCCCACTGCGAGAGGTGGGTTTGTGGTATATAGTGATGCTTCAAGACTGGGTTTAGGGTGTGTATTAATACAACATGGGAAAGTTATAGCCTATGCTTCACGGCAACTAAAGACACATGAACAAAATTACCCCACACATGATTTGGAGTTAGCAGCAGTTGTGTTTGCACTTAAAATTTGGAGGCATTATTTATATGGGGAAAAGTGTGAAATCTACACAGATCATAAAAGTTTGAAATATTTCTTCACCCAGAAAGAATTAAACATGAGACAGAGGAGATGGCTCGAGTTAATAAAGGATTATGACTGTACTATAAATTACCACCCAGGCAAAGCGAATGTTGTGGCTGACGCCTTAAGTAGGAAATCTTTGAGTCCAGCAATGGCAACCCTTACCACCCAGCCCCAGTTGTTAATGGACTTAGAGAGGGCCGGTATTTAGGTTATCACTACTGATACAAGCACTTTCGTGGCCAGTTTAATAGTGCAACCAGATTTGTTAGAGAGAATTAAAGTAGCTCAGAAAGTGGATTCAGCGTTGACAAAGCTAGTTGAAGAAGTTAAAAATGGGGACAAGGCTGATTTTAGCATTTCTGAGGATGGAGTTTTAAGGTTTAGAGACAGATTGTGCGTGCCGGTAGATGATTCATTGAAGAAATTAATTCTTGAGGAGGCACACCGCTCTTTATACATAGTCCATCCGGGGAGTACCAAGATGTATCGGGACTTGAGAGAGTCTTTTTGGTGGAACGGTATGAAGAGAGAAATTGCTAAATTCGTAGAACAATGCCTAACTTGTCAACAGGTGAAGGCAGAACATCAGAGACCAACAGGGTTGTTACAGCCATTACAGATTCCAGAATGGAAGTGGGAGCATATATCCATGGATTTTGTGACAAGTTTACCAAGGGCTTTAAACGGACAAGATGCAATATGGGTAATCGTCGATCGCTTAACGAAGACTGCGCGTTTTGTGCCCATCAAAGTTTCTCATAAGTTGGAGAAACTAGCGGAGCTATACATACAAGAGATCGTGAGGTTACACGGGATACCAGTATCCATTGTATCAGATAGAGATCCTCGTTTCACTTCTAGATTTTGGAGAAGTTTGCAAGAGGCAATGGGTACTAAGTTGAATTTTAGTACGGCTTATCACCCTCAGACAGATGGACAATCCGAAAGGACTATTCAGATTTTAGAAGACATGTTGAGGGCATGTGTAATGGACTTTAAAGGAACTTGGATACGACATTTACCATTGGTGGAATTTGCTTATAATAACAGTTTCCAGACTAGTATTGGGATGGCACCGTATGAAGCATTGTATGGCAGAAGATGTAGGTCTCCATTATATTGGGACGAAGTTGGTGAAAGAAAAATCTTGGGGCCAGAGATCATTCAGAGGACCACAGAAAAGATTGACATTATTCGAGCCAGAATTAAAGCAGCTCAGGGTCGACAAAAGAGCTATGCCGATAACCGCCGCCGTCCACTAGAGTTTGAGGTGGGAAATGAAGTATTCTTGAAGATAGCACCAATGAAAGGGGTTATGAGATTTGGAAGTAAGGGCAAGTTGAGCCCTAGATATATTGGGCCTTTTGAGATTCTTGAGCGGGTTGGACCATTGGCATATAAGTTAGCACTTCCTCCGAATCTGACGGGAGTGCATAACGTATTTCATGTGTCCATGCTGAGAAAGTATATTCCCGATCCAACTCACATCATTCATTATGAGCCGCTACAGATTCAGGAAGATATGACATATATTGAAGAACCAGTGCGGATCTTAGAAGAGAAAGCACACAGGTTGCGGAACCGTAGCATCCCCATGGTTAAGGTTTTGTGGAGTAATCATACAAGCAGTGAAGCTTCCTGGGAACTCGAGGAGGAAATGCGAGAGAAATACCCACACATCTTCAACGAGGATTATGAACTCTTGTAGCAAATTCCGAGGACGGAATTTATTTTTAGGAGGGGAGGATGTAAGGCCCGCAGCCCGCAGCCCGCAGCCCAGGCCATTCCAGTGTAGCAAGCCCAGCCCCGCTCACCACAAAATGACGCCGTATCACCCCCAGGTATTTGACTTCCGCCCTTCTTCTTTCTTTTCCTTTCTTTTCCTTTCTTTCCTTTCTTTCCTTTGGCACCCGACGGTTCCAACCTCCCCTGCCTTTCCTCGATTCTCTTTCGATTTTCACTCACCTGTTGCCACGTCCAGCAATTGCATCAAATGGAGTTCCCTCCTCTCGCGGTCAGTTTCACTTCACCGGTCTCTCTCTCTCTCTCTCTACGAAAATACCCCTGTTTTTGGGTTTTTCTCTGCCGCCGATCTCCTCTGTTGCGGCCACCCACTCATCTCCTCGGTAAGTTGATCTAAACCTCTCAACTTTTCTGGAATTTCATCTAAATTAAAGGGTTCGGTTTGGGGGTTTTAGTCACTGATAATCTAGCTATTTCCATTGGTGGCAGCCGAGCATTTGGGGAAGCGAGGATTTCATCTTCTAAGCTTCGGTTTCTTGTGGGTTGTTCTTCATTGTTAGATAAGGTTCAAGACTCCTTGGATAGATTTCTGTTAAGGGAATTATCTAGCGTAAAACGTTAATTGCCGAACCAAATTTTTACATAGGGAAGTCTGAGGGATGTTAAATTTTTCAGTGATACTTTGGTTGTTGTTTTCCTTTGTATCACTCCAGTTATTGATTGAGAATGTTTTAAGTTAATACATGCTAGTTGGGGTTGATGATTAATGGCTGGTTTTGTTGGGAAATTCTGGATCCTTGTGGCTGTTGTTTGGCTGGTTGGTTTTAATCGAGTAAAATGTTGTTTGGCTGGTTGGTTTTAATCGAGTAAAATGTTGTTTGGCTGGCTAGACCGATTGGTGGTGTTGAGGTCAATAATTTTGTTGCTAAATGATTTTTTGGGTGACTGGTCTCGTTGGGTTGTAAGCTGGAAAATTAGGAATATATGTTCATGTGAGCGTGGGATAACAACCCGGAGGTTGGGGCTGGTCAGCATGTTATATGGGTGTTGTTTGACTTGATATTTGTAGTAAATTGTAACGCTTTAAGCTAGTGTAGTTTGAAGAAAGGAGTTTTGCAAAATTTTTCAGAATTAGGAGCATTAGATTATCATTTTTGTATATACATAGATTGGGTTTGCTGGCCGTTAATGTTGAGTTTTTTTTTTTTTTTTTTTTTGATAAATAGGCGACGAGAATCTTAGAGATCGGATTCGAAATTTTGATAATTCGCTACAGGAGTCAGGTAAGCGGGGCTCCTATCCTAGATTTACATAAAAAGAAAATTTGTTTGAGGTTGGTTTTTATAAAATGTGCATGTTCTGCTTTTTAAAGAAAAAGGTGAAAAACAACCTCAGTATATGTTTTATGCATTTGCTCATGAAAATTTATACGATAGAGAAAATTTTCTTTTGACATGAAATGTGTAGACATGAGCAATATTTGACATATTTCTGAACTATGCATAAGAGCGAACATTAATTTTGATGCTATCTTGTGCATGTAAAATAATATGTTTTGTTGTGTTTTCGGGCTTATATGGAAATGGATAAGAAAGTGAAAAAAAAAAAAAACAAGTGGCTTAATATGATATGTTTACGGAAAAAAAAAAAAACCTTTGGCATACTTATCTGTTGTCTTTATTTCTGAATATGTTTCGGACATGATTATATGGATTCACGTGATATGGTTGGTACCTTCATGATACAATATGATAGGAGTGCAATCACTTTGGAAACAAAGTGATCCTTTTTATGTGTTTCTTTCTTATGTGCATACTCGGGACTCCGAGAACGAATGAGGGAAAGTCTCACAATATGATACTGCCTGGTTTGGCCACCGGGGATAGCACAACCCTACCACGGGGGTTAAACATGGTATATGTTTGAAAATGGATGAGATGTTACAGTTATTTTTGCTAAAGTGTTTTGAGTATAAAAAAAGTTAGTTTTGTGTATACTTTATGAAAAATAAAGGTTTGCTCAGCTTTTGGTTGGTTTTTAAGTTTTGGAATTGTTTACTTTGAATAAAAGTTTTTCCGTTACATGCTTAAGGATTTTATTAAAAATGCTCATGATTTACATACTAGTATAGGTGTTTTGCTTACTGAGTTGTGGATGAACTCACCCCCTTATCTATATACATTCCAGATGAAGTGGAGGTCTCGCCTGAGGACCAAGGTTAATATGTTGGGACTAGTGTCGGCGCCCCAACTTGCGCTTGGGTTCGTACGCAAAATGCGACGCCGGGGACGAACGTCACAAGGAAGTCGCCCCTCATCTTTACTTAGGGGAGCCTTATTATTTTTTTTTTTTTATTTTTTTTATTTCATAAATGTATATCGCAGCGGAAAAAAGGTCAAGCCATAAATAAGCGACGAAACGTTACGCTTGTCGCACATCACATGGTTAACAAAATAAAACCCAAATTAAACATCATAAGCACATATATATATATACATCAGAATGAAGTCACCAATGTAAACAGTATTATACAAAAGTACTTCCCAAAACAGCGGGAAGATTTTTCCAAAAGTACATCGGTGTATACAAAATAAAGGTGCTGCTGATCCACTCCTCCTTCCGCCAACCATACTAATAGGCGGGCTCTTCTTTTATCTTCTTATAGTTCGGGCCATAACGAAGGCTGTCCAGACTCAGCCCTGGACCTACGTCACACATCATCCCAGAGGATGACGTAAACAGGCGTCCCAAGTGGAGGAGCCCGTCAACACCCAGCACCATACAACACCCCGTAGGGCGTAGGTCGTCAAAAAAGTAAGTCGCCATAGGAAGCGACTCTGCCGCCCACTGACCCAACAGGTCTAGGGTCACTGGCCCGGCAGTCTCAGCCTTAGTCGGGCCCATGAGGGTCCGACCCATCGTCTCGAGAGTCGTAATCCGTGGATCCATCCTGTCCTGCAATGACTTCTATTGTTCCCAAGGGAGCAATAGTAAGATAATAAAAAGGGGGGTGAGATTTCGGGAGAAATCTCAGCAAGTACACTAACACTTAAACCAGAACATATCAGATATACAGATAAGCGAACAAAACATTCTTAACTAATGCACATGCAATGAATGACTGACTCATGCACATGCTCATGAAAACTTTTAAACAGACATACTTCTTTCAGACTTCTTTTCATAAAACTTTCATGCAGACTTCTTCTTTCAAACTTCTTTTCATATCATCGTTGCTTTTCAAAACGTTCCTTTAAAACATTTCGTATCTTTCTTTCTTTCTTTCTTAGGCGCCACTTATCATATACAGATCTTTCTTATGGCTCGAAAGCCCTTCTTGTCATGACTTTTTCTTTCACATGTATGAGACACAACACGGTTCCCCTAGCACCGCGTGTTCCCTGCTGGTTACCGCATCACCCTAAAGTGAGCGTCATATAACTTTAAAACGGTAGGTCCTTACACCTTATCCGTCTTGGGCACCCACCAGCGTTAGATGCTACCGCGCTCCGGCCACCTTTTGGTGCCATACACGGTCCGCCGACTGTTCTTCGTCGACCCAGGGGCTACCACTCGACTTTAGACACTCCTGAGTGGACAGGGAGTTCCACTGGGGCACTTCCCCGTCCCAGCCTTTGGGGTTCTTATAAAACTTTACTTCTTTCTTTTCTTTCAAAAAGTTCCATCTTTTCTTTTCTTTTCCTTTTTCTTGAAAACATGCTTGACTTTAAAAACTTCTTTTCATGACTTATGCATGGGACATGCATGCTTACTTACTTTCATGCAAGAACCCGAGACAGGCTCGAGTGCATTCACACTTCATTTTCTTTCTCCCTCTCTTGGGATAATTTCATAATTTTCCTACTTAGCCATCATATTCTATACCCAAAATGGGCCTAGGACTGAAGTGGGGTATTGGGCCCAACTCCAACCCATCATGGCCGAATTCTCCTAGAGAGTTTCTAGGGCTTTTCTTCATCATTCGACTTCAAACTTCTTCCAATAAATTTTAAAGTATCAAATTGAATCAAGTACCCTCCTTAGCAAGGGGTAACCGAAACCCTAATGTTTCCCAAGTAACCATTTCACATCAAACTTAGTTATTCCTATTCCCTCCATTCACCTTTTCAACTTAGGGAATTCCTCCCCTTAGTCTATTCAAGCTTCCTTTCCTAAAAGTTTCTTCTATGCGTTCAACTAAACAAAAACACCACATCATAATATAATATTAATCTTCCAATCTCAACCTTAAATATTATCAATTTCCAATTAAACATTTCGATACATTATACACAAGCGATCATTTCTTCCATATGCAAATATATATATATCATTTTCATCCATATCAATCAAATAATTTATTCTCATGTCCATTTTCATTTTCTTACAACAATATGCTCCTTGAATAAATCCATTCCATCACTAGTTCCTCAAATAAAATCTTTACCTTAGCAACACCAAAATTTAATATTTAACACTAAAATCCTTCATGCTTCATTTTCATCATTTCATCAAATAATCATGCTTTTTCCTCTCTTATGCAACTAACACTTGATTCATCATTTCTACTCATATTCTAAGCTTGTTCCATCATATAAATTTATCCAAGAATATTCATATCTCAAGCAAGAAAAATCATTCCAATCCAAACATGGCAATGGCAACCATTAATCCAACAACCATGATCACTCCACTATATATAAGACTTGTTAAGGAAAAAGTGGGAGTATACTTACCACACTCCTTCTAGGCTTTAGCTTAAATCTGGAATTACACATATAAAATCTCCCATTAGTCTAACCATGAACATAAAACTCAAAGAAAACCCTATTTCTTTCCAACCATTACAAAGTGTCACATATGTGTGTGTGTGTTCTTCCTAATCTTGTATATGTTTAATCACTAACCTTCTCCAATGACTTGGTCACCTTCACCCTCTTGCTTTTGGCTTTCTTACTATAGGATTCCTCAAAATGTGTGGTGAAAAGAGAAGAAACAAAAGTAGGAATGGTTAGAGAGGGTTTGGCCGAGAGGTGGAGAGGAAAATGAAAGTGTTTGCATGTCCAAGTGAATTGAGCTCAAGGTGTTTGTCTAAGGGGTCACACGGCCAGCTCTCTTCCCTAGGGTCCTTGGTACTCTTCTCATCATGTTTAGGCATGGCTAATGATAGATGGGTTGATTGACAACTCTAAGCCACTCCAAGATCAAATCTTGGCCATACCTAGATGATTCTCCTTTCTCCTTTCTTTCTTATGGCCGGCGGCTCCTTGATGCTTCTAGCATCCAATTTCTTGTTTTTCACTCAATCATCATTCCCCTATCCTCTCATGTGTCCATCCAAGGGATTCCAAAGCCATGCTTTTTGGAATTTGAGCAAGGCATGACCGGCCAAGCTAGCTCCACCGAAACTCCCTTCTTGCTTCTCTTCCTAGTTTTTGTCATTTCAATCACCTACACATACACCATACCTCTCTTCACATCACCATACTTTCTTACACATGTACTTCATCCACTTACACACTCTTCCTCTTTGTCCTATCACTTGTAGATGGCCATACCCCATGAGACTCCTCAAGGAACCCCACGGATTGGCCTCCACCGAAACTCCAAGCTTCCTTCCTCCAAGCTTCTCCTCATGACACTTGTAACTTCCCTACACATCATGACCTCACTTGGCAAGTCAAGGGATGGTATTTTGTACCTCCAAGATACCATGGTAGGAAAAATCATTCCATTAGATTCTACACTCAATCCTACATGGCATGCATCCAACTACTAGTCAACCTTCACCAAATAATATTTTCCTACAAGGGTTTGGATAATTTTTCTAGGATTTTTCTCCCATTGACAAGTGTCTCAACTATGGGCTTGATGGGCTATGGGCTCATTCTATGGGCTTTTGGACTCACCATTGCTCCCTTGGCCCATTCACTTGATCCATTCTCCAAAAGTCTCATTCCTAAGCCCATCTCTTCAAGGCCTATTTGGTTCTTTCACCAATTACCACTAATCTTGTGCATTAATCCTTAATTAGTTAATTAAATCAAGATGGAGATTTTTAGGGCTATTACATCCTCCCCCACTAATAAAAGATTTCGTCCTCGAAATCAGTGCATGTGATGATATGAAGGATAATAATAAATTT
This sequence comes from Platycarya longipes, assembly GCA_036559045.1. Classification (NCBI taxonomy): domain Eukaryota; kingdom Viridiplantae; phylum Streptophyta; class Magnoliopsida; order Fagales; family Juglandaceae; genus Platycarya; species Platycarya longipes. Next base: position 4,905,702 of record CM071798.1, read on the forward strand.
TATCATACCTCGAGGAGTATTAGCAGTGGACTCTTCTGATGATGAATAAGTAGGTACTCCTTCTTCCTCAGTCACCGAATCTTGAGAAAAGTAAAATATAGCATCTAAATCCGAGTCGTAATACAAGTTCGTCTTTAATTCATTCAATCTGTGTACTATTTCTTCTTCTGTTTCCACTCGGGGTATCCCCTCTATTCTTTGTCTTATGCGATCATTAGAGGTATCAGAATTTTCCAAAGGTTCTATGTTTGGTTCACTTGCTTTTCCCCGCACTATTCTATGCAATTGCTCTCTCTCTCCCTTCATCCAAGGGTTTGGGGGTTGTCGCTCTTCACTCGGCGTAGCTCTACGAAATACAGGGTTCCCTTTAGGTCCTATATCCATTCGATGAGTACGATGCCTCTCACATCGCTCCAGGTGCCTAAGCCTCTGTATCCTCTCTCTTTCACGCCTTCTACTCAAGATTCTTTGTCTGACTTCTCTCCTTTCTCTTAATTGGGCTATGGTAGCTACTGACATGCGTGGGGTTCTTCTAGTTCTGGCCATAACCTGGGTAAATTTTACTAAAAGTTATTTACAGTGCGATGAGGTAATCTAATGAATATAACACTCAAAACACCAATCAAATGTTCATACATTCAAGCAAAGCAATCGTTCATTTACAATCAAAACTTAGCTAAACAAAGATCAAATACACTAGGAATTTTCAAACAAATGAGGGTAATTAGCCCTCATAGCGTCTTCGCGTTCCCAAGTCGCTTCTTGAAATGCCGGGTTGTTCCACAATACTTTTACTAAGGAGATTTTTCGATTCCTTAATTCTTGTTCCTTGCGATCGGTAATCTGAGTTGGCCACTCTTCATAAGTTAAATTCGGGCGTAGCTCGATAGTACTCGGATCCATTACCGTCGCTGGTTTGTCGCCGAAACTCCTCTTTAAAGACGACACATGAAACACGTTATGGACTCCTTGTAGGTTTACTGGTAGATTCAAACGATAAGCCACTGATCCGACTCTTTCCAAAATTTCATACGGTCCGATGTAACGAGGGCTTAATTTTCCTTTCTTGCCAAATCGGGCCACTACGTTAGCTTTTCCCGGGTGGTACTTGATCTCACACCGGAAATCATTTATAGTCTCGATCCACCTTCTCTGTCTCATATTTAGATTCTTCTGACTAAACAGATACTTTAAACTCTTATGATCAGTGTATATCTCACATTCTTCCCCATACAAGTAGTGCCTCCAAATCTTCAGTGCAAACACTACCGCTGCCAATTCCAGGTCGTGGGTGGGGTAATTTCGCTCATGATCTTTAAGCTGTCGGGACGCGTAGGCGACTACTCGTCCTTCCTGCATTAGTACACATCCCAAACCCAACTTTGAGGCATCACTATATACTACATATGGTTTGTGAGGCTCTGGTAATGCCAACACTGGGGCAGAAGTCAATCTCTTCTTAAGCTCTTGAAAACTCTGCTCACACTGGTCATTCCAGACATATTTGGCATTCTTCTTCGTCAAAGCCGTTAGAGGACCAGATAACTTGGAAAACCCTTCCACGAACCTTCTGTAGTATCCTGCTAAGCCGAGAAAACTACGTATTTCATGAACAGACGTCGGCTGAGGCCATTCAGTTACCGCCTCTATTTTTGCAGGGTCCACAGAAACTCCGTTGCTTGAAATTACATGGCCCAGAAATTTAACTTCGTGGAGCCAAAACTCACATTTACTAAGTTTGGCGTACAGCTGATGTTCTTGTAAAATTTTCAGCACTATCTTCAAATGCTCCTCATGTTCGTCATTATTTCGCGAGTACACCAGGATATCGTCGATGAATACCACGACGAAACTGTCTAAGTAAAGTCGAAAAATTCTATTCATCAGATCCATAAAGGCTGCTGGGGCATTTGTCAGTCCGAAAGGCATGACTAAGAACTCGAAATGTCCATAGCGAGTTCGGAAAGCAGTCTTGGGTACATCTCGTTCCTTAATCCTAAGTTGATGGTATCCTGATCTGAGGTCTATCTTGGAGAATACTGTAGCTCCTTGCAGTTGGTCCAGCAAATCGTCTATCCGGGTAGCGGATACTTATTCTTAATGGTGACCTTATTAAGTCCTCGGTAATCGATGCACATTCGCATTGTTCCGTCTTTCTTCTTTACAAACAAAACTGGGGCTCCCCACGGCGATGAACTAGGCCGTATAAATCCCTTGTCCAGCAATTCTTCGATTTGAGTCTTCAATTCTTTCAATTCCGTTGGAGCCATCCGATACGGTGCCTTGTGAACTGGAGTTGTTGCGGGTTCAAGTTCAATGGTAAACTCAGTCTCACGTTCCGGGGGTAATCCTGGCAAATCATTTGAGAATACTTGGGGGAAGTCCTTTACTACCAGAATTTCTTCAATATTACTGGTATCTCCGCCTGCTTTCACGGACAGTATCAAAAACCCTTCAGCTCCTCCTCTTAGACTTTTCGTCATTCTTTTCGCTGTCACTATAGAAGAAACATAGTGAACTGTTTCCCCTTCGTAGCGCAACTTCTCTTCTTCGGGCAATTCAAATGTAATCTCCTTTTTGCGGCAGTCAATCTTGGCATAATACTTAGATAGCCAATCCATACCTAATATCACGTCAAATCCTAACAAATGGAAAACTATCAGATCAGCGTTGAACCTTACGCCAGCTATTTCTAACGGGCAGTTCCTCACTATTCGCTGACATCCAAATGTCTTCCCATCAGGGAGTGTCACCAACACTTTTTGAGTCAAGGGTTCGACTTCTAACTTACACTTCCATACGCAATCATAAGAAATAAAAGATCTCGTCGCGCCGGAATCAAACAAAGCATACACCACATTACGCATCAATATAATTTCACCTATATATATAAAACTTCCTCATGGTTACTTTAAGAAAGTTATCATGCTTTAATTCGAGATAAAAATTTTAAGATCGTTACCAGTAATAATGCCGGCGTTAATAGCCTCCTCGTCGTCCACATCTACTTCTCCCGGGTAATTGCGTATACCTTGGACTTCACAGGGGCCTTCGCCTTTCCTCCAGGTACTGTTGTTCCGCCAGGGGCTGTCTGTGGGCAATCACGGATCAGGTGACCCACTTGGCCACACCTAAAACAAGCTCCTGTTGCAGCGCGGCATTCTCCCTTATGTGGGCGTCCGCATGTCCTACATGGCGGAAATGGAGCCGTCCCTTTTGATCCACCTACTTTACCCTTTCCTTTATCCATGGGACGAGTGCCTCTCTTCTTATCCATATCTTTCCCCGAAGAATATGGAAAATGTCTTTTCTTGTAAGTCTGGGCTTGATTGATCAGACTTCTCTGCTCGGCCTCAGCAATGGCCGTCACATTCACCAACTCTTGAAAATTTTCGATTCGCAAACAAGCCACTTGATTGCGAATCCTTGGCTGTAATCCATCCTGAAATTTCTTCGCTCGCATCTTTTCTGTTATTACCAAATGCGGGGCAAATCGTGTCAGTTCCATGAATTTAGCGGCGTACTGGTCCACCGTCATGCTTCCTTGCACCAATGTGGCGAACTCTATCGCCTTCTGCTGCTTTATCGACTCCGGAAAGAATCGATTATCAAACTCGGTCTTGAACCTATCCCAGGTGAGAACTACATTCTCTCCCAGTTCTTGTCTCAGTAACCTTCTCTTTGTGTCCCACCATAATCCGGCCTCCCCTTGTAATAGGTGACCAGCATATTGCACTTTTTGCGCCTCCGTGCACCCACTGATTTCGAAGGTGCGTTCTAAGTCCATAATCCATCGGTCGGCCTTCATAGCTCCTTCAGTCCCCATAAAGTTCGGGTACCGATACACCAGAAATTTTTCGTATGGGCATCCTACCGTCACTCCACTGGCGCTCGGGTGACATCGGCTCTGCTCCATTTGATGCTTTACTAATTCCGTCATCTGGCGAATAGCTTCCGCTATCGCTTGTCCACCATCTAACGGGGTATTCGGAGTCTCTCTTCCTCCGGTCTGAGGTGGCGAACTTAGTGGCGTATTTCCTACTGTCGGCATTGGACTCGAAACATTAACTCTCGGTAAGGCTTCGGGCCTTGGAGTAGGGGCACGTCGTCGTCCTCCTGCCATTCTTCCCTGAAAAGCGCATAATCTTCATATGAGTTACTTTAACTTCTGTGCTCCAACCCTGGTAACTCACCACATCATACTGGCACAACACCGCTATCTCCAATCCATTATCTAAAGATTCCAGCCTAAATCTAAAGAATCATAACCTATACCATGTGATTCTTTTTCCTAGGACTTGTGGTTTCTTACCCAGAGACTTAACTGCTCTGATACCACCGCTGTCGGCGCCCCAACTTGCGCTTGGGTTCGTACGCAAAATGCGACGCCGGGGACGAACGTCACAAGGAAGTCGCCCCTCATCTTTACTTAGGGGAGCCTTATTATTTTTTTTTTTTTTTTTTTTTTATTTCATAAATGTATATCGCAGCGGAAAAAAGGTCAAGCCATAAATAAGCGACGAAACGTTACGCTTGTCGCACATCACATGGTTAACAAAATAAAACCCAAATTAAACATCATAAGCACATATATATATACATCAGAATGAAGTCACCAATGTAAACAGTATTATACAAAAGTACTTCCCAAAACAGCGGGAAGATTTTTCCAAAAGTACATCGGTGTATACAAAATAAAGGTGCTGCTGATCCACTCCTCCTTCCGCCAACCATACTAATAGGCGGGCTCTTCTTTTATCTTCTTATAGTTCGGGCCATAACGAAGGCTGTCCAGACTCAGCCCTGGACCTACGTCACACATCATCCCAGAGGATGACGTAAACAGGCGTCCCAAGTGGAGGAGCCCGTCAACACCCAGCACCATACAACACCCCGTAGGGCGTAGGTCGTCAAAAAAGTAAGTCGCCATAGGAAGCGACTCTGCCGCCCACTGACCCAACAGGTCTAGGGTCACTGGCCCGGCAGTCTCAGCCTTAGTCGGGCCCATGAGGGTCCGACCCATCGTCTCGAGAGTCGTAATCCGTGGATCCATCCTGTCCTGCAATGACTTCTATTGTTCCCAAGGGAGCAATAGTAAGATAATAAAAAGGGGGGTGAGATTTCGGGAGAAATCTCAGCAAGTACACTAACACTTAAACCAGAACATATCAGATATACAGATAAGCGAACAAAACATTCTTAACTAATGCACATGCAATGAATGACTGACTCATGCACATGCTCATGAAAACTTTTAAACAGACATACTTCTTTCAGACTTCTTTTCATAAAACTTTCATGCAGACTTCTTCTTTCAAACTTCTTTTCATATCATCGTTGCTTTTCAAAACGTTCCTTTAAAACATTTCGTATCTTTCTTTCTTTCTTTCTTAGGCGCCACTTATCATATACAGATCTTTCTTATGGCTCGAAAGCCCTTCTTGTCATGACTTTTTCTTTCACATGTATGAGACACAACACGGTTCCCCTAGCACCGCGTGTTCCCTGCTGGTTACCGCATCACCCTAAAGTGAGCGTCATATAACTTTAAAACGGTAGGTCCTTACACCTTATCCGTCTTGGGCACCCACCAGCGTTAGATGCTACCGCGCTCCGGCCACCTTTTGGTGCCATACACGGTCCGCCGACTGTTCTTCGTCGACCCAGGGGCTACCACTCGACTTTAGACACTCCTGAGTGGACAGGGAGTTCCACTGGGGCACTTCCCCGTCCCAGCCTTTGGGGTTCTTATAAAACTTTACTTCTTTCTTTTCTTTCAAAAAGTTCCATCTTTTCTTTTCTTTTCCTTTTTCTTGAAAACATGCTTGACTTTAAAAACTTCTTTTCATGACTTATGCATGGGACATGCATGCTTACTTACTTTCATGCAAGAACCCGAGACAGGCTCGAGTGCATTCACACTTCATTTTCTTTCTCCCTCTCTTGGGATAATTTCATAATTTTCCTACTTAGCCATCATATTCTATACCCAAAATGGGCCTAGGACTGAAGTGGGGTATTGGGCCCAACTCCAACCCATCATGGCCGAATTCTCCTAGAGAGTTTCTAGGGCTTTTCTTCATCATTCGACTTCAAACTTCTTCCAATAAATTTTAAAGTATCAAATTGAATCAAGTACCCTCCTTAGCAAGGGGTAACCGAAACCCTAATGTTTCCCAAGTAACCATTTCACATCAAACTTAGTTATTCCTATTCCCTCCATTCACCTTTTCAACTTAGGGAATTCCTCCCCTTAGTCTATTCAAGCTTCCTTTCCTAAAAGTTTCTTCTATGCGTTCAACTAAACAAAAACACCACATCATAATATAATATTAATCTTCCAATCTCAACCTTAAATATTATCAATTTCCAATTAAACATTTCGATACATTATACACAAGCGATCATTTCTTCCATATGCAAATATATATATATCATTTTCATCCATATCAATCAAATAATTTATTCTCATGTCCATTTTCATTTTCTTACAACAATATGCTCCTTGAATAAATCCATTCCATCACTAGTTCCTCAAATAAAATCTTTACCTTAGCAACACCAAAATTTAATATTTAACACTAAAATCCTTCATGCTTCATTTTCATCATTTCATCAAATAATCATGCTTTTTCCTCTCTTATGCAACTAACACTTGATTCATCATTTCTACTCATATTCTAAGCTTGTTCCATCATATAAATTTATCCAAGAATATTCATATCTCAAGCAAGAAAAATCATTCCAATCCAAACATGGCAATGGCAACCATTAATCCAACAACCATGATCACTCCACTATATATAAGACTTGTTAAGGAAAAAGTGGGAGTATACTTACCACACTCCTTCTAGGCTTTAGCTTAAATCTGGAATTACACATATAAAATCTCCCATTAGTCTAACCATGAACATAAAACTCAAAGAAAACCCTATTTCTTTCCAACCATTACAAAGTGTCACATATGTGTGTGTGTGTTCTTCCTAATCTTGTATATGTTTAATCACTAACCTTCTCCAATGACTTGGTCACCTTCACCCTCTTGCTTTTGGCTTTCTTACTATAGGATTCCTCAAAATGTGTGGTGAAAAGAGAAGAAACAAAAGTAGGAATGGTTAGAGAGGGTTTGGCCGAGAGGTGGAGAGGAAAATGAAAGTGTTTGCATGTCCAAGTGAATTGAGCTCAAGGTGTTTGTCTAAGGGGTCACACGGCCAGCTCTCTTCCCTAGGGTCCTTGGTACTCTTCTCATCATGTTTAGGCATGGCTAATGATAGATGGGTTGATTGACAACTCTAAGCCACTCCAAGATCAAATCTTGGCCATACCTAGATGATTCTCCTTTCTCCTTTCTTTCTTATGGCCGGCGGCTCCTTGATGCTTCTAGCATCCAATTTCTTGTTTTTCACTCAATCATCATTCCCCTATCCTCTCATGTGTCCATCCAAGGGATTCCAAAGCCATGCTTTTTGGAATTTGAGCAAGGCATGACCGGCCAAGCTAGCTCCACCGAAACTCCCTTCTTGCTTCTCTTCCTAGTTTTTGTCATTTCAATCACCTACACATACACCATACCTCTCTTCACATCACCATACTTTCTTACACATGTACTTCATCCACTTACACACTCTTCCTCTTTGTCCTATCACTTGTAGATGGCCATACCCCATGAGACTCCTCAAGGAACCCCACGGATTGGCCTCCACCGAAACTCCAAGCTTCCTTCCTCCAAGCTTCTCCTCATGACACTTGTAACTTCCCTACACATCATGACCTCACTTGGCAAGTCAAGGGATGGTATTTTGTACCTCCAAGATACCATGGTAGGAAAAATCATTCCATTAGATTCTACACTCAATCCTACATGGCATGCATCCAACTACTAGTCAACCTTCACCAAATAATATTTTCCTACAAGGGTTTGGATAATTTTTCTAGGATTTTTCTCCCATTGACAAGTGTCTCAACTATGGGCTTGATGGGCTATGGGCTCATTCTATGGGCTTTTGGACTCACCATTGCTCCCTTGGCCCATTCACTTGATCCATTCTCCAAAAGTCTCATTCCTAAGCCCATCTCTTCAAGGCCTATTTGGTTCTTTCACCAATTACCACTAATCTTGTGCATTAATCCTTAATTAGTTAATTAAATCAAGATGGAGATTTTTAGGGCTATTACAACTAGGATAGGCGGTCATATTTGGGGTTGAAGTGAATACGATATTTATTATTTTGTTGTTACGTTATTTAGCATGTTTAGATAAAAGTGTTAGTAGGATATTTTGATGGAAAGTTTGTGGACCCTATATGATGGCATTATTTTATTTAATGTATGAACTTTATGGATATTTAGGATTTAATTGTTCCTAAAATGTGGAGATGAGGAATTATTTGTGTATTTGATCAGATATATTTTTAGATAGAATTTGTAGATGAAAACAGGTCCAAGTCAAACAGGATGATATTCAAGACCCCCCCTTATGGGTACGGGGTGTCACAACATGTGCATCGGCAATAATTTCGTTCCCATTAATTTCACTGTTGGCAAGAACCATTCCCAGGGCTCCAGCCAATGGAGCTTGCTCACCCTTATCCACTCTTGCATTTTGCCCCCGAAGACAGACCAAAATCTTACCCTTCACCTTTCTGGGATCAAGTGTTCCATTCTTACATAGCAGACTGCAATACCAAGAGCTTGAGTAAGCACATTAAACATTGATTTGTCACACTTCAGCACATCTACAAAAATGGCCGAGGTCACAGTTGGATTTTTGGCGGTTTGGGCTCAGGGACTTTTATGAGCTCGGGCTAGCATTGTTAATGTTTTTCTACTTAGTTTAGTGTATTTCATATATGGGCTAGGTTGGTTAGCTAAAGCCCAGTTGCTTATATTTTTTTGTGTATTTGCTCAGTTGGTTTAAGCCCGTGGCCTGCATTTAGCTTTCTATAGGGTCACAAAGTAGTATATATACTTCGGACGTTGGAGAGTGTCAGGCAATCTGCATTATTATAGAACTTTCTTTATCTTTTTTCTCATTTTCCTGGAGGAATTCTCTCGAAGAGAGCAAATCAATATTATCTTTTTCATTTTCTGAGTTGTGTTACATTGACGTACACTATTGCATGGCACATTGAACTAACTACCAAGAGGTTGCATTGTTCTATACTTGCGCATCTTCAGCTGATGCATTTGCTGCTTTGGTATCTGCAGTGCTAACAAGCGGGTAGAACTCTTTGCTTCCCAAGACTGTAGATGATAAGCTCTCTCCCTACGAATCACAGTTAATTAATAAAGTTAAAAAAAAAAAAAAAATACACGAGATAAGAGCAAATCAATACAACAAAAGGCCACACTTAGTTAGAAAGTTAGACAGAACGAAATAACTTGGCAAAAAAGACGGCTTCTTCCTCTCCCATTATCCTCCAATTTTTGCCTGGAAATAGTTAATCCTTAAAGGATCAGACTCGGTTCGAACTCAATATGAAGATATATAAACTCAAAAACAAACAGAATGAAGATAAGGGACCAGACTCAACTCAAACTCAAACTCAAGATGATGATAAATTCAAAAGACAAAACAGATTGAGGATAAGGATAACAAGCAGAAAACTGAAGATACAGTGCAGAGCTGAAATCAGAAAACAATTCAAACTCAAACTAATCTCATGTATACTTGGATATAGTCAACGATAGAATCACTGTAACAAACTCTGATGTATAATCATTATAAATATATCTGGAACTCTTCAAAATATTCATTGAGGAAATCTATTCCAAAACATACAGTTTATTAAGATTCCTTATCCTAACATCTTAATTAAACATAAATATAGCTCGTTTCTTGCCTTGGTGAAAATCCATATGATATGAAGATTTTGAAGACTGCACCCGCACGAATATCATTTGATAATGTCGTAATGCTATCTCAATAGGACTGAAAAACTAACCTCCAAGCGCATGCTGTTGCCAAGGATAACATTACTGCGGAACTGCCTGTCCATGGTGCTGGCTCCCACTGTTATCTGCCAGGGTGCAACATTGGAGACAGTCCCATCTTTAGGCCCGGAATTTCTAGCGGAGCAAACCACCACAATACCATGCTTAACAGCATGGAAGGAGCCAATTGCTACGCTGTCATTAAAGAAGGGCGAGGGCTCCCCTCCCAGTGATACGGACAGAACATCAACGCCATCATGGATGGCCATATCGAAGGCTGCTACTATGTCTGCATCAAAGCATCCATTTCCACCCACCGGAGGCCAGCATACCTTGTAAGCTGCCACCCGAGCTTTTGGTGATCCGCCCTTTGCTGTTCCTTTGCCGAAGCCGTAGATACTAGCCCCAGCTACGAAATTGCCACCAGCTGTTGATAAAGTATGAGACCCATGACCATCATTATCGCGTGGTGTGTCAAAGGAGGAGTTTAGTAAACCAGCAACTGCAGCATAGCCTTTGTTGAAGTACCTTGCTCCAATTAGCTTTCTTCGTGGCACCGATTTGGCACAATGAACGGCCAATATTGATTGGTTAGTGAAAAAAATTGTCCAAATTTATTAAAAGAAAACTTCACAGACCACGAGGGACTGCAGTCTGCAAGTAATAAGCGTTTATATGACCAAGGGTGAAGGGCTTATTTTTTCTAGTCCTTTTCTGCGTAACCGTTTGCTGATGGACGATAGGAATTTATCATCTTAAAACTTCGGCAAATGATCACTCCTCTTTATTGTTTGTTGGTGTTACTTATCTGATCTGTGAGTACCATATGTCATATGGTAGGAAAAAAAATAATGGGATCAATTATACTATGTAATATTATTCTTGTATTTTATATTGAATGAATGATAATGCAAATTAAAACAAGAGTTTCTTCTAGTAATATTTAATGTGATTGTAAATGGTTTTTGAGATAGGAAAAAACCACCTATCTTTTCGAGAAAAGTACAATTCCACATCTGTGACCCCACTATCAAATATTCAACCCGTTCCATTCAGTCAACATTGCTGAAAAGACCCTTCAACTTTGAGTAACGATTGGCCAGTTTTTCGATGAGAGAAACGGAGAAAGAAATATTGATGTTCTACAAATTATTCAATTAACAAAAGGTAGATAGGTAGTAGCTATTACCTGTTGCAATGAAAACCAGCATCAGTTTCATTTTGGCAGATTCCTTTCCACTTCGATGGAATCGGTCCCAACCCCTCATCACTAAAGCTTTTAGATTCAGGCCAGACGCCTAGCATTATCCCATTGAACAAAAGTGAGGCTAAAGCAAGTCCAAAAGTCGGCTAAAGAAAATGTATTTAAAAGTTATTTTCATTTCAATGTTATCTGGAATCTGGATTGTCAAAAGCCTGGCAGAGTTTGTTCTTACCGAAATCTGAACTGTCCAACTTTCTTGAGCATTTCCTAAGTGACAAGTTATATGAGGGTATAGCATTATAACATGTTCCAATTGGTTTCTAGGTTGCATCATCTAGTCCTGGCAACAAACCCCTCTCCAAAAACCATCCGCAAGCAAATTTTCCTTGTTGCTAACAATGTATATCTACTAGTTGTGAATAATGGCACTAAAAGCAAAAAGACAAGTCAAATAACATCTAGGCAGATGAAACCTTTCCAATGGTGATCCAATCCAATGTTAAATCACTATTTGTCTCTAAAATATTAGCTAATGGAAACGCGACCAATTAAAGAGTCTAGAAGCCCCAAACATTGAATATTTTTCATGCGTGAACATGGCGGCCTAGGTATGACATTTGCTAGGACCAAGGTTTGCTCTATTTAAGTGCCCCAACCATATTTATAAAAATTGAAAATGAAATATTATATTATTACTTCAGATCTCCTCAATTTCTAAACCATGTTATGGTGACATAGAACATCTTGCTTGTATTTCTATAGAAGTCAGCCATCCAAATCCAGATTACGCAGAAAATATCTATATATTTAGCATAAGCTCATCAATTTAAGGATTTATGTGGACTGGAGATCGGTGAACTAATTAAAGTTCAAAGCCGAAGAGCAAAGCACACACCAGTATCCAGGTTTCCAATGATTGTATCTTCGCCATATCTTGCCTTATTCCAGATGGAGTTGGAAGCAATCATCCCATCATGCTTGAGTCCCAGGAAGTCCCATGACCGAGTTGTGTAAGGCCCGCAGCCCACAGCCCAGGCCCATTCCAGTGTATCAAGAACCCGGCCCAGCTCACCAAAACGGCGTCGTTTCACCCAGGTATCAGATTTTTCCGCCCCTCTTCTTTCTTTTCTTTTCTTTTCTTTTCTTTCCTTTCTTTCCTTCGGCACCCGACGGTTCTAACCTCCCCTGCTTTTCCCACGTTGCTTCTGATTTTCATTCACCAGTTGCCACGCCCACCAGTTGCATCAAATGGATTTCCCTCCTCCTGACGAGTCAGTTTCACTTTCACCGATCTCTCTCTCTCTCTCTCTCTCTCTCTCTCTCTCTCTCTCTCTCTACGGCAGTACCCCTATTTTTGGGTCTTCTCTCTGCTGCCGATCTCCTCTGTTGCGGCCATCCACTCATTTCCTTGGTAAGTTGATCTAAACCTCTAAACTTTTCTGAAATTTCATCTATATTAAAGGGTCCGGTTTGGGGCTTTAGTCACTGATAATCTAGCTATTTCCTGTTGGTGGCAGCCGAGCATTTGGGGAAGCGAGAATTTCATCTTCTAAGCTTCGGTTTCTTGCGGTTTGTTCTTCATTGTTAGGTAAGGTCCAAGACTCTTTGGATAGATGTTCTGTTAAGGGAATTATCTAGCGTAAACCGTTAATTTTCGAACCAAATTTTTATATAGGGAATTCTGAGGGATGTTGTTAAATTTTCAGTGACACTTTGGTTGTTGTTTTCCCTTGTACCACTCCAGTTTTTGATTGAGAATGTTTTAAGTTAATACATGCTAGTTGGGGTTGATGAATAATGGCTGGTTTTTGTGGGAAATTCTGGATCCTTGTGGCTGTGCTGTTTGGCTGGTTGTATGCTTTGTAGTGGGCTGGTATAAAAGTTCTATTAGATGCAAATGATCGCTCGGTCGTGTTCTTGTTAGGAGACTTATGCTGGCAGTTAAATAGATATTGGTGGCTGTTAGAATTGGGATTTTTTTTTTTTAGTTCCAAAATTTTATCGTATGATTTTATATCAGGTTGTGGTTATCTGAAGAGGCTTAAGCCCTTTGTTGAGAAAATTCTTACAAGTCCTTGGTGGTGTTATATAAATTTTATCATTAGGAGGTTGCAAGTTATAAGTGGTAGAATAGAGAAATATTCTTTTGATGGCTGGAGGTGTAATAAGGGGCTGATTACATTGAAAGAATGAAACATGCTAAAACGTATTTTGGAACATTAATTTATAATGAGATTCTTGGAGGGTTGTATAGCTGGTCATTGATATTTAGTGAAAATGTTATGCGTAGGTGATGAGAATCTTAGAGATTGGACGCAAAACTTTGAATATACGCCTCAGGAGTCAGGTAAGCGGGGCTTCTATCCTAGATTTACATAAATAGAAAATTGGCTTGAGGTTGGTTTTATAAAATGTGCATGTTCTGCTTTTTAAAGAAAAATGTGAAAAAAAACCTCAGTATACGTTTTATGCATTCGCTCATGAAAATTTATACGATAGAGAAAATTTTCTTTTGACATGAAATGTGTAGACATGAGCAATATTTGACATGTTTCTGAACTATGCATAAGAGCGAACATTAATTTTGATGCTGTCTTGTGCATGTAAAATAATATGTTTTGTTGTGTTTTTGGCTTGTATGGAAATGGATAAGAAAGTGAAAAACAAGTGGCTTAATATGATATGTTTACGGAAAAAAATCTTTGGCACACTTATCTATTTGTCTTTATTTCTGAATATGGTTCGGACATGATTATATGGATTCACGTGATATGGTTGGTACCTCCATGATACGATATGATAGGAGTGCAATCACTTTGGAAACAAAGTGATCCTTTTTATGTGTTTCTTTCCTATGTGCACACTCGGGGCTCCGAGAATGAATGAGGGAAAGTATCACAATATGATACTGCTTGGTTTGGCCACCGGGGATAGCACAACCCTACCACGGGGGTTAAACATGGTATATCTTTTGGAAATGGATGAGATATTACAGTTATTTTTGCCAAAGTGTTTTGGGTATAAAAAGTTGGTTTTGTGCATACTTTATGAAAATAAAGGTTCGCTCAGCTTTTGGCTAGTTTATAAGTTTTGGAATTGTTTCTTTTGAATAAAAGTTTTTCCGTTACATGCTTAAGGATTTTATTAAAAATGCTCATGATTTACATACTAGTATAGGTGTTTTGCTTACTGAGTTGTGGATGAACTCACCCCCTTATCTATATACATTTCAGATGAAGTGGAGGTCTCGACTGAGGACCAAGGTTAATATGTTGGGACCAGGATAGGCGGTCATCTTTGGGGTTGAAGTGAAGACGATATTTATTATTTTGTTGTTACGTTATTTAGCATGATTAGATCAAAGTGTTAATAGGATATTTTGATGGAGAGTTTGTGGACCCTATATGATGGCATTATTTTGTTTAATGTATGAACTTTATGGATATTTAGGATTTAATTGTTTTTTTTTAAATTTGGAGATGAGGAATTATTTGTGGATTATTGATTAGATATATTTTTTTAGATAGTATTTGTAGATGAAAACAGGTCAAAGTCAAACAGGTTGAATTTTCAAGACCCCCCTACGAGTATGGGGTGTCACAGTTGGTATCAGAGCGAAGGTTTAAGATTCTGCAGACTTATGCAATAAGGTTTTAGGAATTTGAGGTTCTAGAATTCGCCAACTTTAGGAATTATTTGAGGTGTAGAATTTTATAGACTTGTGAGCTGATTTTGTATGGTTGGAGATTGAAGGAATAGGTTTCTGAATTTCTTATAATTATATTCGTGGTGGATACCTTACTCATATTGGGGAAAATTTTATACCAATGTTTGGCTACTATGACTACCCGTCGATATTTATATAGCTTCTTGTATATGTGCTTGTAATAAACGATTTGTTTAATAGTTCAAGTCTTCTCAGGATGCCACCTCGCCGTGAACGAAGTGTATCGGATTTGAACGCAGCCAAGAATGAAAGGGAAGCAAATCCAAGAGCTTCCGACGTGCTCCGGGCAGCAGCGCATCAGTTGATAGACGATCTTGCACAAAATTCATCCGGCCGTCACAACACCACAAGTGAAAGGGGTTGCACCGTGGAAGATTTCAACAAGCTGTACCCCACATCTTTTGATGGGAGAGGCGATCCGATATTAACGGAGGATTGGGTGCAGGACATTGAAGAAATATTTCGAGTCTTGCCTTGCACGGATGAACAAAAAGTGGCGTTTGCTACATTCAAGTTGACTGGGGAGGCGAAAAGGTGGTGGATCTCGGAAAGGACCATCAGGGAAGCTGAAAAGAAGGAAATAAAAAGTTGGTCGCTGTTCAAGGAAGTTTTTCTGGAGCGTTTCTTCCCCACCTCAGAGAAAGAGGATAAGGCTATGGAATTCGCCACTTTGGTCCAGGGGGCGATGTCAGTACACCAATATGCAGCCAAGTTTACTGAACTCGCACGCTTTGCAGCATATCTGATTCCTGATGAAGAGAAGAAGTGTCACAAATTTGAGCAAGGACTGAACGAGAAGCTGTACGAACGAGTGATGGGCTTCCAGTTGAAAAAGTTCACAGAGTTGGTGAATAAGGCCACTTTGTTTGAGGGATGCCTTCAGAGGAGCGCCACCTTACTTGATCAAAGGAAGAGGTCTACCCCATCTGGATATCATACAAGCAACAACCAGGGACAGTGGAAGAAGAGAAATGAAGGGGGTAATCCAAGCAAGAGGCCAATTCAGAGTGATCAGCAGCCTTATCATTGCAGAACTTGTGACCGTGTTCACACGGGAAAGTGCAGGAAAGAGTTAGGCTTATGTTATCGATGCGGCAAGTCGGGCCACTACCTCAGGGATTGCCCGCTTACTTTGGGCAGCAATAGACCTGCCCCACTACCACCCCCACCCAGGACTGGAGGGGCGCCATGAAATAATACCCAACGCCCTACTGCATCTGCTCGGGTTTTCGCATTGACACCAGGAGAGGCTGAAGGCAGGGAGGATGTGATCACAGGTATTATTCCTTACTTTTCTTTTAGGAATAACTTAGTAACTATTGTGGATGTTAAATCAAAGGGTACTTTGTATGTGATCACATGCATTCTTTCTTTGTTTTCTAATCATGCCACTATACTGTTTGACTCTGGGGCAACACATTCCTTTATTTCTAAGAATTTTGCCAAATTCTGCTCATGGGAAGGTGAAAGGTTGGATTTTAACTTAGTGGTCTCAACTCTGACGGGGACTACAGTGTCTTGTCACAAAATTCTTCGCGGCTGTCCTATATCTATTGAAGAGAGATTGATGCCTACTGAACTTATTATTTTTGATATGATTGGATTTGATGTAATTTTGGGTATGGACTGGTTGGCTTCATACCATGCTAGTATTAACTGATTTAAAAAGGAGATAGTTTTCAAGCCTCCTGAAGGGGATGAAATTTGATTTGTGGGAACGAAAGTGCGATTATTCCCATCAATCATATCAGCAGTTCAGGTTGGAAAATTATTGCGAGATGGCTGTCAAGGATTTTTAGCTTGTGTGATAGATGCACCAAAAGAAGAGTTGAGCTTAGAAGAGATTCCTGTGGTGAGAGAGTATCCGGAAGTGTTTCCTGAAGATTTGTCTGGATTACCACCTGACCGAGAAGTAGAATTCGCTATCGATCTTGTTCCAGGCACAACACCTTTGTCCAAGGCTCCTTATAGAATGGCGCCATCGGAGCTCACCGAACTTAAAGAACAGTTACAAGATCTATTAGACAAGGGTTTTATCCGACCCAGTGTGTCCCCATGGGTTCCTCCAGTGTTATTTGTGAAGAAGAAAGATGGAACAATGAGAATGTGCATTGACTATAGAGAACTCAACCGAGTAACCATCAAGAATAAATATCCCTTACCTCGCATAGAAGACTTGTTTGATCAACTACAAGGTGCGCAAGTTTTCTCAAAGATTGACCTTCGATCAGGGTATCATCAATTGAAGATCAAGGCTGAAGATGTATCCAAGACTGCTTTCACGACCAGATATGGCCACTATGAGTTTCTGGTCATGCCTTTTGGTTTGACTAACGCCCCAGCGGTATTCATGGATTTGATGAACAGAGTATTTCATGGATTCTTGGATAAATTTGTGGTTGTCTTTATTGACGACATCCTAATCTATTCTAAGAGCAAGAAGGAGCATGAGGAACACTTGAGGCTAGTACTCGGAACACTTAAAGAAGAAAAGTTGTTTGCTAAACTGAAGAAGTGTGAGTTTTGGCTTAATGCGGTTACATTTCTGGGGCATGTTGTCTCAAAGGAGGGCATATCAGTGGACCCCGGGAAAGTGGAAGCAGTAGTGAGCTGGTCAGCACCGAAAAATGTACATGAGGTTAGGAGTTTCTTAGGATTGGCGGGATACTATCGCCGGTTCATTGAGGGTTTCTCCAAGATAGCAGTTCCCCTCACCGCACTCACAAGGAAGAACAAGAAGTTTGAGTGGACAGAAAAATGTGAAGAAAGCTTTCAAAATTTGAAACAGAGACTAGTGACCGCCCCAGTTTTAACAGTTCCCACTGCGAGAGGTGGGTTTGTGGTATATAGTGATGCTTCAAGACTGGGTTTAGGGTGCGTATTAATGCAACACGGGAAAGTCATAGCCTATGCTTCACGGCAACTAAAGACACATGAACAAAATTACCCCACACATGATTTGGAGTTAGCAGCAGTTGTGTTTGCACTTAAAATTTGGAGGCATTATTTATATGGGGAAAAGTTTGAAATCTACACAGATCACAAAATCTTGAAGTATTTCTTCACCCAGAAAGAATTAAATATGAGGCAGAGAAGATGCCTCGAGCTAATAAAGGATTATGATTGTAATATCAATTATCACCCAGGCAAAGCGAACGTTGTAGCTGACGCCTTGAGTAGGAAATCAATGCGTTCAGCAGTAGCATCCCTTACTACTCAACACCAGTTACTAATGGACTTAGAAAGGGCTGGTATTGAGGTCATCACCAATGATACAAGTGCTTTTGTGGCTAGTTTAATAGTGCAACCAGATTTGTTAGAGAGAATCAAAGCAGCTCAGAAAGTAGATTCAGCATTGATAAAGCTAGTGGAGGAAGTTAAGAACGGGGACAAAGTTGATTTTAGCATTTCTGAAGATGGAGTTTTGAGGTTTAGAGACAGATTGTATGTACCTGCAGATGATGCACTAAAGAAGATAATCCTTGAGGAGGCACACCGCTCTTTATACACAGTTCATCCAGGGAGTACCAAGATGTATCGGGATTTGAGAGTCTTTTTGGTGGAACGGTATGAAGAGAGAAATTGCTAAGTTCGTAGAACAGTGCCTGACTTGTCAACAGGTGAAGGCAGAACATCAGAGACCAGCAGGGTTGTTACAGCCATTACAGATTCCAGAATGGAAGTGGGAGCATATATCTATGGATTTTGTGACAGGTTTACCAAGGGCTTTAAACGGACAAGATGCAATATGGATAATCGTGGATCGCTTAACGAAGACTACGCGTTTTGTGCCCATTAAAGTTTCTTATAAGTTGGAGAAACTAGCGGAGCTATACATACAAGAGATCGTGAGGTTACACGGGATACCAGTATCCATTGTGTCAGATAGAGATCCTCGTTTCACTTCTAGATTTTGGAGAAGTTTGCAAGAGGCAATGGGTACTAAGTTGAATTTTAGTACGGCTTATCACCCTCAGACAGATGGACAATCAGAAAGGACTATTCAGATTTTAGAAGACATGTTGAGGGCATGCGTAATGGACTTTAAAGGAACTTGGATACGACATTTACCATTGGTGGAATTTGCTTATAATAACAGTTTCCAGACTAGTATTGGGATGGCACCGTATGAAGCATTGTATGGCAGAAGATGTAGGTCTCCATTATATTGGGATGAAGTTGGTGAAAGAAAAATCTTGGGGCCAGAGATCATTCACCACTAGAGTTTGAGGTGGGAAATGAAGTATTCTTGAAGATAGCACCAATGAAAGGGGTGTCACAAGTTGTGTGCAGTTTTCTTCCCTTGTTCAAGAAAATGGAGACCACTTTCGGATGCTCTGCATTTTAATAGATGTTTACGCAATTTACAATCAAGTCAACTGAATGTAATGTGAGTAAACAGAGAAGAGCAAGAGGTAGATTTCTTACTAGCTATGGAAGCTGCTACCTCCTCGTCGAATGTTGCAGCAAAACCGTTGATGTGCCTCGTGTATGAGTAAAGTATGGATTCCTTCGCGAGAGCATGACTGCATGATTAGGAAGTCAAGCAATTGATGCAAGAAGGTAAGTTTACTTGATAATTGGATGATTCATTCAAATACCTTCCCAAGAATGATGCAAGAAACTCATAGTGGGTCTCGGTTACTCGATTAAAATCAATTGGAGATTGTTTTGGGCCATGTGAATGCGCCCCCAAGTATACCACATATGACTAGGTGTCCAACCGCAGAAGAAGGAATTAGTTAAACTCGAATCACGAATTCATCAACAGCAGATCACCGATACAAAAAACAATTGACTTATTCTGATGTTCTATATTGCAAGGAAGAAGATAAAAATGCTTGCCTTTTTGGTAGCAGATGTAGGTGTCGGCAGTAGAGAGAATAGAAGAAACGATTGGAGGTAAATGGAAGGAATTGATAGTCTCATTCCTACTTTGTTGGGAATTACTCCTATATGCTTGACTTCTGATTGCTGGCGCCTCAATGGAATAGAGAGTTACTGACTTGTTTTGGTACTATAGTGAGGAAGAAGTGAACAGTCCTTGGTATTTATATTCTGTTTTCTAATTACATTATAGAACTGTATATCGAGCGTCTAGTGGGGCCAATAGAAATTTCAAATTTTGTAATAATGAATTGTTTTGAATGCAGAGATATATGCTTCTTTGTAGGAGGGGAGAATGAGAGCATATAGAATAGACTGTAATCTACGTGGTTAAGCGCCTGTCAAGTCAAGCTGCCAATTAATGACAATATATATCAACTTGCCAGCCAGGAACTACCACGTTTAAAGCACCGGATAAGATAACAAGAGTCGCCCTGCCTTGGAGCCACTCCAACATCTTACATTACCTTCTTTCAAGCATATGTTTCTCTCTAGTGTTTGTGTTTCGAACAAAATGGAAAATCCCCATGTTGAGTTAGCAGATTCATGTTAAAAGCGATATAATATCAAATTCAAGGAAGCGAATGTTTTTACTTGGCGTGGCGAAGAGGTGCTGTGATATTTGAACCTATCAATTAGGATTATAATTGAGCCGAGTTGAGCTGAACTTTGGCTTGCCGAGCTCTGCTCGACTCAAGTCAAAATTTGGCTTAACTAAAAATATTCAATCTCGAGCTCATCTCACAAATGAACTCGAGTTGAGCTCAAATTTTTTTGCTCAAATTTTTTTTTTAAAATTTTTTTGAATAAAATTTAAAAATAAATAAATAATTAATTAATTAATAAAAAATTAATCTTTAATATCTAACTAGTTGATTTTTATTCATCATAACAATATGTTATATGCTTACATATATTATTAATAAACTCACATAATATGATAGTATATATATATATATATATTTTATAAATGGTTCCCATGTACTAATATGTAAATTATTAAATTTTATAAACTAATTATAAAATATAGCTATAAAGTATATTCATTATATAGAGATAAATAATTAAATTACAAATTACATATTGAATTATAAAAGTGCTATGTTTATATTATTAGCAATACACATATATATATGCATATATTTATCAATATATTAATGAATTTTAATCGAGTCGAGCTAATTAGTCGACTCGAGTATAAACGAGCGAGTTTTAGCTCAGTTGAGTCGAGTTTTGTCTGGTATGTATCATTTACTAATCGAGTGGGTATCTGCTTTCATGAGCGATTTTTTTTTTTTACTAGTTGAGTTCGATTCGAATTTAACTGAGCAAGTACCGAGCGGACTATCGAATAACCTAATTTATTTACAGTCCTACTGCCAATAAGACCAGTTAAGCATT
Source organism: Platycarya longipes (assembly GCA_036559045.1). Lineage (NCBI taxonomy): Eukaryota > Viridiplantae > Streptophyta > Magnoliopsida > Fagales > Juglandaceae > Platycarya > Platycarya longipes. The sequence goes on from CM071798.1 coordinate 4,926,854, forward strand.
TGGTGATGCAGAGGGTGTGATGGACATGTCCGAAAGAGGGTTGGGTACTTAAACTGAATGCACGTGGAAGTTCTCTTAGAAATCCCGATCCTTTAGGTATTGGAGAGGTGATTCGAAATTCTAGAGAGAGTTGATTTGTGGCTTTGTAACTTGTACGGGTCAAGTTCTAATAATGATGCAGAGGTGATGGGGCTTCTTCATGGTCTTCAGCATGTATGTTCTTTGGGTTTAATGAAGGAGAAAATTGAAATGGATTTAATGCTAGTGATTCAATGGCTGAAGAAAAAGCATTGTGGCCAGTGGTGTTTGAAGGATTATTGGGATAAAATACTAAGAAGGTTAGATGATGTTCTTTTATCATTCTTAAAAAGAAAATAATGCAGTGGTGGATGGATTAGCACGTATAGGAGCAAACTCAGCAAAGGGTCTAAATGGTTTGTGGTTTTCGTCTTCTGTGGTTTTCGTCTTCGGATCTTCCTTCTTTAATAAGAGGGATTATAACATTGGATAGGGAGTTTGCCTTATATTCGGGAGATTTCATTAAAATTGGGAGTAGTCATTTTCTATGGGTTTATTTTCTATTGTTGATGTTATGGTTTATTTTATTATTTGTATAGTCTTTGAGCATTATATTGGTTTTCTTATGCTTTGAATTTCTTTAATAATTATAACTCCTAGGTGTCTGGTTATTTTCATGAAATTCATCCGTTATAAATGAGGGTTTATCAATTAAATTGGGGTATCATTCTCTTCTTAAAAAAACCATGTACCATCAAGAGAAAACATATCAATGCAAATATGGTGAAAAAATGTGAAAATTGCACGAATTGGAGCAATATTGCACACGTGTTAGAATTGCATATATGACCCAAATTTGGAAAATTTTTATTGGCGCACATGTCATGATCACCATGTTAAACCTAGTGCTCCCTGTTTCGACTTTAAAATCAATTGTTTGATCCTCCAAATCCTCTTTTTATATTATTTTTTTCTTTTATGATAATATTTCTTTATCACTTTAAGAGGTGATTCTTATTTTGATTTAGGTAAGATTTTTGGCAAGACAATTATTTTATTTCGTATTTTTTTTATAATAATTGAAATTTTCTATTTTCGAGCAAAATTCTCAAGATTGCAGATTTTCTTACCTATTTAAACCCAACTTGTAAGTTTCAAGACCAATTTTCAACTTTTATGCATAAACCCTATGTTGCATATTTTCTTAGTCTCAATTTCTAGTTTTGTTAATTAACTATATGTCAGGATAACTCTTATTTTGTTGGGCTTTAGTTAGCATTAAATCTTTAGCATTTTCCTGGGGCGATTTGTCATTAGTTTTTGTGGCTAATGGAGGTTGTGGGCAGTGTGTGTAATAGCCTTTTTTTTTTAGATAAAGCATTTACTTGAAAATATTTTAAAGGAATATATAGGAAATATATTTTTCCATGAAAATAGAAGTTGAGACTTAAAGGATAATTGTGAGTTATGAAAATGTGAAATTATGCATTCTAAGATAAATTTTGGATGGACCTTTGGGAATTTTAACATGGTATCAACTAGAGATATTCAATTTGAACCTAGAAAGAGATAAGTTTTTGAAATTTAGGAGAGAAATTTAAGAGGATGTGATGAAACAAAAAATCAAACACTTGGCGTCCGGATTAAGAGTTCTCAGGCTGGTCCATCAAGTTTTGGTGAAATGAGCATGACTCATTCATATGAGGTCCAAATAATATAATTCTAATTCTTATAGAACACTAAGAAGAAGATATAAAATTTTCATGTTTTGGGTTTTTGAAGATAAGAAATGGATCAAGGACAAAACCTAGTGTGAAGTGAACGGACAGGAATATGAGTCAACTGGTAACCGACTTAGATGAGTTGTCTTATCTTCGACCATGTGATGAAAATTTTGATTGGCCACCAAACTTTCTGAGGTCTTGAAATGTATGGGAACATATGACAAGTTAATAAAAATTGATCTAGAAGTCTTGGTGGGAAAGAAAATAAAGTAAAAGAAATGGAAAACTTAAATTGGATGTTCTCGGGTAAGTTTTGATGTATTTCGGTGAATTAAGCATATCTCTCTCATATGATATCGTAATAAGGTGATTAAAAATCCTATAGAAAAATCCTATAGAATCTTAAGATGATGATATAAAATTTTTATGTTTTAAGTATTCGCAGAATCGAATCAAATCAAGGACAACATTTGGTTGGAAGTCGACTAAAACAACTTAGGTGTAGGGAACAACGACTTTGACTTGGATGACCGACCGACCACGGGTTTTCTCTTGAACAACTAGGGGTAAACACGGGTAATAATAGTGGTATGGCCTGACCACGGGTAATAATAGTGGCATGGCCCGACTACGAGTAATAATAGTGGTAAAGTCCAACCACAAGTAATAATAGTGGATATAAGTGAAAACTTATAAGAACAAGAACTTTAAGATAAGAACGAAAAATTCATACAGGATATAAGTTTGTTTAGGCCAGAAGGACGTCAATGTAAGTCTACATAAAAGATAAGTCTAAGTCATGCATGAGTCACATGAAGCATGCCATAAATGCATACTCTGATTGTCTAGTTTGTATATGATTATTTTATAATATCTATACTTTTATTAAGTTACCTGTGTACTTACTGATATTTCTAAAAAAATCTCATTCTTGTATGTTTCTTTTCTTTTGGAATTTGATTTTCGCTGTAGGTTTGGATAACGGTCATGGGCTAGGTCCCAGTTGCTTGAGAGACCCCAAGAAACCCTGAAGGGTCCCCGGAGTACTCTCTCTCTCTCTAGATTTTATGACCCAGTTAGTAGTAGGGACGGGCATCGGCATGGAGAAAGAGTTTCCCGAAATGAAAAATGAGCCTAGGCAGCCCTAAGTCGAAATTCTGATAAGTTTGTATATAAGAAAATTAACTAGATTATGCATGTAAGGATAAAATGTTATTGTGGTTTTTACGCTACCATGTAATCACTAGAAATTAATTTTTGTTTAGGTTTTTTTCACTGTGATTTGCATTAAATTTTGATAAGTACGGGGGTGAGTAGCCTAGTGTTATTTACCTTGACACTTCAATTTGCGTTAAATTATTAACGTAAATTAGGGGCGTCACAGTGTGGGCATGTTCCAAATGAGGAAGCCTCACACCGTGATTGTAACATACAAGATGTGATGATTGCAGATTTGCAGAGGCATATAGCAAAAGTAACCCAATGTCTAGAGGTGTAAAACCTAGAGGGCTAGATATATGATCATGATTTTGACTCTAGTTTAGAGAACAAGTATCACAATTGGGCTCTATTTTAGGAGTACTATAGTAGGACAGAGCATTATGGAGACTTAAGGGTTGTTTGGGAGTAGATTTCATCTCATTACATCTCATTTCTTTCCAAACATCACTCAAATACAAGCACTTCTTAATTTTATCTTTAACTTTTTCATCTAATTATTACGTAATTATTACAACTTTCTCAAACTTCCATATAACACAAAAAATAATTCAACTTCTTCAAATTTCAAAATAAAAATAATATTAAAAACTATATCTTACAATACTTTGACTTTATAATTTTTTTATTTAACTTTTATTTTTGTCTTTTTCCAAAACCCAATAAAACATCATAACCCAAATAATTTCATTACTACTCACAAATTATTTCACTATAGATTTATCATCTCATATGATTTTTCAAACATCCTCTTAAGCTTCAAAGTTGATTTGCTAGAATTTTCTAGTACTTTGAAGCTAAGGGCTTCATCGATTCATTATATGAGGTAGAGCATAATTTCTATCTCAAGGATGTTCCATATCGTATAAAGGTGAAACTAGTCGCCATCAAGTTGAAGGGTCGAGTTGAAGTTGTCTTTGGAGCATCAGGGCAAGACCAAAATTGGCAATTGGTAGAAGATGAAGAAAAGATAAAGGGTCACTTTTTGCTATACGGCTTCACATGTTGAAGTAGGGAGCGAGGTCCATTGATGGTTACATTGTGGATTTCTAGTAGTTGGTGGTTTGGAATGAACTTTCTAAAACTGAAGAGTTGTTGGTGGCATGGTATTTGGGTGGCTTGCGACAACTTTTGCAAGACATCCACTACTCCACTCTTTGTGGACTAGTTTTTAGGCATATATCAATGCCACAATCAAGGAAGCACAATTCAACATACCTCCAATAGTATCCGCTCAATAATTAGGAATTGAATGAAAAAATTAATGATGTTTTTGTGCAACTTCCAATCCCTATTAATGAAATGTGTAGTTAGACACATATAGTCAAATTTTTTTACCGATGTCCATGTATTGGCAGTTAGACACATATGAGTTGTCTTCATTATACTACAAACACTATCTTCAACTGCCTTCTTGGGTGTTGCCTCAACCACATTTGGTTTTTAGTACCTATCTAAAGACCCACATTTATTAGGTTTTTGGTAACATTTGCATGGTTGAAGTTTCGCTCCTCTTTGAGTGCCAATTATACATCTTGCCACAACAGCTACACTTTGTCTTAAGCTCATCCATGGGACCATGCTCCACCTTCGTAAAATGGTCCCAAACAATTGATAGATCATTCCCCTTCCATTTCTTAAAAAGTGGACGAGTATTATGGGTACAAGCATTTGGGCTCCTGATCTTTGGGTACTTGTCAAATCATCTCCCAAGTTAATAGTTGGTTTGTTTGAGTCAACATCAATTGAAGTTGAGGAAAAATCCATCTAAAACCAAAATATTAGAAAATGCAAAAAACAAAACAAACAAAAAACCTCATACTATTATTGTATAGAAACTAGTTTACAACATGGAATCACAAGTCTAAGACTCTAAAATCTAGGTTTTAGTTCATTTATCTTTCCACAATTTATATAAAAACAACCTCGCAACAAAATCACAACATATTCAATGAAAAATATCAAGTTTTTAAACTCGTACATTAGCTAGTCTACCACATGGCAAAACATCAAAAGTCTAAGGCTGTGATTGGATAGTGAGATCATTCCACTACTATTAAACATTTTATCATTATTTTTTACCTAAATTTCTCCAAAATTTTACTATTTTTTACTACTATTCAATATTTTATTATTACTTTTTCAACACTTTTCATTGACATTTGTAGATCATATGAGATTACCTCGCTATCCAAATATAGTCTAAGACTCTAAAATCTAGATTTTAGTTCACCGAGCTTTCCATAATTTACATAAAAAACATCACAGCACAATTATAATATATTCAATTAAAAATATTATAATGTTTAAGTTTTTCATGCAAAAACAAATATTAAACTGAACATTTAGCTCACTCACAACATAAAATAGTTCTCAAATTACTATGCACAATCTCAGACATTTGCTTCAAAAAATTTGAGATGCATGTACATTCATAGATAAACAATTTAAACATAAAATAATATACAAATCATTGATAAAAAATCAAATATCAATGAAAAATGAGCTTGCTACATAGTTATATTACTAGTTATGTGAAATTAGTTGTAGGGGTAATGAGAAATTGATTTCAGACAAGCTATCAAAGATATGTGATCACAAGTGAAAATTATCCGAATAGAGGATAGAAAGAGTGAGATAGCTCGAAGAGCTCGAAGCTCAGAGAGAGAGAGAGACCAATAGAGGGAGATCAATATGTGAGATGAGAGATTATTGGTAAGTACTCTTGACCTCATAGAATGGGTAGCTGTAGCGGGCTCTTGGTAATTGAATATAGTAATAGAATGTAAAAAATATATATGGGAAGAAGATGAGAAGAGAATTAGAGTAAGAGAGATAGAGAGAGAAGAAAGAGTCGAGAGAGAGTTTTGCTGGTTCCAAAGTTGGCCTCAAACCCAACTCATGGCCTGTATTTTTAATACCTCATGAAGATGATGAATAGGGTTAAACAACTGTGTTTGACCCTTTTTGATACAAGAATTGCTAAACGACCCGCCTTTTACACGAATGGCCTACCATCATTATAACTCATTTAAAGGAAACGACAACTTATCAAGTCATTGTTTATTTACAATTCATTTATCTAACGACACCGTATCATTTAAACTAACTAACATAACGACTTTCATATTCTTCATCGCAACATCATCTCTTCTCAACATTATTGCAGAATAGATCTCTCAATTTTGGGTACATAACATACCCTCACCCATTAGAAAACCTTGCTCACAAGGTGGGGAAATTTTTCACGTAGCTTCCTGTAGGATTCCCATGTTACCTTTTCCAGAGCTGCTCCTTTTTACTATATAAGAACTTTCATCAAAGGTCTATTGTTATCCTTCCTTGTTCTTCATTGCAGAATAAGTTTTGGTGTAGGAGCCATCTCACCATGAAAGTTGGCAGGAGGCAATGTAGCAACTAGTGAAATAAATTGGCACAATTTCTTCTTTAAGCAAGAGACATGAAAGACAGGATGCAAGCTTGAATATTGAGGCAAATCTAGCTTATATGCCACCTTTTCGATTCTTTCAAAAATCTGGAATGGGCCATAAAATCTGGGAGATAACTTCAAGTTCTTTCTAACAGCTAAATATTGTTGTCTGTAAGGCTACAATCTTAGAAAAATTAATTCCTCCACATTGAACTCTCTTGCAGTCCTCAACTTGTCAGCCGAAAGCTTCATTCTTTTTTGAGCATCTTGCAAATTAATTCTAAACACTGCTAACACTTCCTCTCTAGTTCTTAAAGGTTGATCCACTTCTTGGTTAGTAGATAACCTACGAAAAAATGTTCCAACCCTTTGTTAATTGCCTCAGTTTGGCCATCACTTTGAGGGTGATAGGTAAAAGAATAGGCAAGAGTAATTCCTTGCAATCTAAATAATTCTCTCCAAAAAGAACTGGTAAATGTGGCTCTTTTGTCACACACAATTGTATTGGGCATGCCATGCAATTTGAAGACATGGTCAAAGAATAACAGTGCCACTTTTGCTGTTGTGAAGAGGTGTTTGAGGGCTATGAAATGAGAATATTTCGATAGTTTATCTACCACAACCATCACTACGGAATACCTATTTGACATTGGAAAACCTTTTATAAAATCCATAGATAAGTGTGTCCAAACATATTGAGGTAATGGCATGGGTTGTAACAGCCAGGGGAATGAATTGTCTCAAATTTATTTCTTTAGCAAATTTCACATTCTTGAATAAAAGCCTTCACCTGTTTTTTTAAACCAGGCCAATAGAAACTTGCTCTAGCTCTTTGTAAGGGTTTGTGAAATCCTGAGTGACCAGCAAAAGGGCTGGAGTGGACATAGTTCAGCAACTTAGTCTTCAACTTTTGATTAGGGCTGTAATCAATCCGAGCCGAGTCGAGCTTTTGGGTTATCGAGTCGAGCTGGACTCAAATTACTCGAGCTCGAGCTCGAGTTGAGAGCTTGCCGAGCTGAGCCAAATTCAAGCGGATCAAACACAATCTCGAGCCGAGTCAAGTTATTTATCAATCTTGATTTTTATGCTTTAAACGAGTTTGAGTCGAGTCGAGTCGAGTCGAGTTATTATCCAAGTTTTGTTTATACTCATATATATTTTTTGAATAAATTGAAAAATTAAAACTACCAAATTATAAAATAAAATATTAAAACTAATAAAAATTTAATTAATATATAAACCTTATATTAAACTATAAAATTTTAACATTTTTATGAATACATTTTTTATATGGTTACAAATTGTAGTATATAATGAAACCACCGTGTCTTATATACTAACTATTACACATTATACATATACTATAATTATTTACTTAAAAGTACTTAATTAACTAACATATCATTATAAATTATATTCAATATATAGGTATAAATGACTAGGCATAAGTAAGTGGATTATATGCTACATATTTAATTTTTAAGATAACTATGCTTATGCTATTAAATTTAATATGTATAGAAGTATATATGTGTGTGTGTAAAAATATTAATATATGGAAAAAAAATTATATATATTCATGATTTATGGACAAGTTCTAATTGAGTCGAGCTAACGAGCCGAGTTGAGTATGAACGAGCGAGCCTTAATGAGCCTTAATCAAGTCGAGTCGAGTTTAATCGAGTATGTGTCATTTATTAATCGAGCGAGTTTCTACTTTCACGATCGAGCCTTTTTTTTTTCATGAGTCGAGCTCAATTTGAGTTTAACCGAGCGAGCAATCGAGCAAACTGGTTCATTTACAGCCCTACTTTTGATAGTTAGGAACATAATTTTTCCCTTTCTAAACAACACTCCTTACTTCAAAGAGAACTTGGCATCAATAGAAGGCCTTTTAGATAATAACAACAACTGCTATTGCACCACCGAGTCACTACCATATACCCGTTTAAGCTCATCTAACCAAGATGGTATAGAAAGTGAAATTACACAAACTGAGGTTTCTTCCTCTTGAAAATCACTTCTAGATAAAGTATCGGCTACCTTGTTATCCACTCTTTACTTCTACTCAATACATAATTTATAACCCAATAGCTTGGAAATCCACTCTTGTTGAGTTGTTGTACCTACTTTTTGTTCCAAAAGGTACTTCAAACTCAAGTGGTTAGTTCTGATTGTAAAGACTGATCCAAGCAAATAAGGCTTCCATTTCTTGATGGCTAAAACCAATGCAAGCAGCTCTTTTTCATTGGTGGATAAATTCAGATTTTTGCCCTTCAATGCCTGACTTAAATAGGCTATAGGCTGCTAATTTTGCATCAATACAACACCTATACCTACTCCACAAGCACTACATTCCATTATAAATCTCTAGCTAAAATCTGGAGTGCCAAAACTAGGGGGTTTATGACAGTTCTTTTCAATTCTTCAAAGGCCAAAGTGGCTGTTGAACTCCACACAAAAGCATATTTTTTAAGTAAGGAACTTAAGGGTGCTCCAATTTGACCATATGATCAAATAAACTTCCTATAATACCAATTAAACCTAAAAAACCCTCATAGCTTTTAGATTTTTTGGGACTAGCCAATTGATCATTGCCTCTAATTTCCTTGGGTCAACCTCACACTCTCCTTGAAAATTATATGCCCCAAATACCCAATTTTCGAGCATGCAAAGTGACGACCCGAGATTTTATTTTTGTATTATTAACTTGAATAATTATTTTGATCAAGTGGTTAATTAATTAATTAAATTAATTATATTGAGAGGTGAGAAAAAAGGGCATGGGCTTAAGATTGGAGCCTTGAAAGTTAGAATGAGTTATTGGGCCTAGGAAGGAGTAGCAAGCCCACAAGCCCATGGGATTGACCCATGACCCACCAAGCCCACACATGGGACACTTGTCACCCATAGAGAAATCCTAGTGAGTCAATTAAGGCTAGTAGGTGAAAATAGAAAATTACTATTAGGTGGGAGTTGACTAGTAGGTCGATGGTAAGGTTGAGTTTGAGATCTTGTGATAAGATTTTCCCATCATTGGGATATCTTTGGAAAAATACTAAGATTATGTATATTTTAGTCTATCTAGTACATGCCATGTTTAGAGGAATGAAACTTGTGGATTGGAATAGGAAGTGAAAGAGAAGAGAAGAGAGGGCATTCGGTTAGCTTGTAGCCAAAACCCCTTAGGAGTTTTTCCTATGAAATCCTCTCCAATCTAAGCAAATGATCACACATAGGATCATGTAAGAAAGAAGTGACAAGGTGATTGACAAGTGAGGAGAGGTGTCATGAGGAAGAGGAAAGCAAAAAGAAGAAGGAAAGCTAGAAGGGATCCGGATGAGGTACCGTGTGCATCCTTTGAGGTTTTCTAGAAGAACTTGTAATTCTAATAGAAGGGACATCTTTGACTTGTGTGAGAAGTTGAAGTACAAGGTATAAGGTGTGTAATAGGTATGGTGGTGTAAGGAAATGATTGGGGATTGCTTGTAATGGAAGGAAACTAGGAATGGAAGAGAGAGAGTTTCGGCTGACAACTAGACCCAAGGCATGGTCGGACCATGCATGCTCTCTTTCCCAAAGGCATGGCCTTAGAATCTTGTGGATTGATATGAGAGTGGTTAGATGAGTGTGTCATAGGATTGAAATGACAAGAGAATGAGGCAAGAGGGGAAGAATGTTTCGGTGGAGACCTTGGGGAGGCAAGGAACCCGAATTCTCACTTCCTCCCATTTTTCATCATTTTCTTTTTTTTCCCATGCAACCACCCTTGTCTAGTCTTATGTCTTTCAAATCAAGGTATGGTGGAATGTCTTTGAGCCCTAGGAAAAAGAGCATAGCCGAATACCCTTGAGAGGGCTCACATCTCACTTGGCTAACTCACAATCCCACAAGCTCTCTTTCTCTCTACCTCTTGGCCAACTCCACTTCTCCCTCAACTCTCTTTTGTTTTACTTTCTTCTAACCTCTAAACATCACCTTACCCTAAGTAGAAAAGAGTTAAAACAAATATTTTTGAAGAAGAGTTGCTCTTGAAGAGGTAAGTGCATTCTTATCCTACCTTGAGCAATTTTAGTAGACTCTTGGATGAATTGGGTGTTTTTGTTCGAATCTTTGTGTATGAATGTTAAAATGAGTCCCTTTCGAGAGAAAAGTTACCATGCTTAGTTAAGTAGAAATCCATGCTTAAGTTATGATATTTTTCAAATTGAGGATCTAAATGATATGTAGTTTTAGTTAGTTACTCAATATAAGGTGAAATGAAGGAAATGCATGCATGATTGTAGGTTTACTAGTATGATGTTGGATGATGCTTCTAGTGTTGGTTATTTAGTGGTAAAAATCCATGTTTAGGTTTAAATATCTTACTACGAGTAAAGATTATTTCATGTGGTGAATTTGAATATTTGATGTAAAGGGAGAATATGGTGTGATCAACATGATGAGTGAAGATGAAAATATGCTTGTTAGATTTTAACTTGGAGATGAAATGTTGGGTTTGTGCATGCATGTATTTCGGACTCAAGGTTCTCTTTTGGGTTAGATTATTGATTTGATTATTGTGCTATGTTATGATGATATACTTAAATATTTAGAGACATTAGATGCATATGAATAAAATAGTTGCGCTAGCATGATTGGTGGTTTTCACCTAAACCATTGGGTGAGTATCTTGGAAAAAAAAAGAGATAAAAAGTGAATAAAATATTAACTTAAGGACATAGGGTTTCGGCCAAGCTATGGTCTTAGGGTTAGAAAATTTTATTTAAGTGATTGAAGTTAAATTGAAGTGCTTGGAGAAGAATAGGAGACGAAAAGCTAAGAATTTACTAAGGACGGGTCTCGGCCCAACCCTAGTGGGAAGGGGCCGAGCACCCCTAAGTGTATAAGAGGCCCATTAAGTATTTTTGGGTAGGAAATGAGTAAAATTATTAGGTGCGAAAATTGTGAAAGAGCTTGACGTAGAATAAGCGTTATGTTCGTCGCTCACTTTCTAAGTTCCGTGACATGAATCTCACGTCTCATGCATACAGCACGAAAATTATGTTTTAAACATGTTTTTAAAAGAAAAGAAATTAATTAAATTTTTATAAGAACCCCAAAGGCTGGGACGGGGTAGTGCCTCAGTGGAACTCCCTGCTCACTCAAAAGTGACTAAAGTCGAATGAAAGCCCCTGGGTTGACAAAGAATTGTTGGCATACCATGTATGGCTCTAAAAGGTGTCCGGAGCATGGTCGCACCTAAAGCTAGTGGGTGTATATAGGACGGTGTTGGCTTCAGCCTCATCGATATAGAAAAGTTTGTAGTCGCTCGTTGAGTGATCAATCGCCGAGTGATGAAAAGTGCAAAAGGGCGCGAAACGTAGCTACTTAGATTTGATACGGTCGCCCGGTACTACGGTAACTAGCCGGAACACACGGTGCATAGGAGAACCGTGAGGTATCCAACAGAGGTCATGACAAAAGATGGGCCTTCGGGCCATATATGATATGATAAGTGGCGCCTAAGATAAGAAAAATGAAAAACATTTGCGAAAAGATGAATTTTGAAAGAAAACTCTAATGTTTTGTTTTTCTGAGATTATAAGCAAGCATACGAAGAGAATAAGAAAAGAAAAAGGGAATTGAAAAGACACGGCACGAGCATGAGCATGTGCATATCATAAAGTCATAAGTCTCATAATGCATAAAATATGACTGACTGTTTGCTATTTATTTATCAGTATGCTTAAAATGCTTTTGTTATGATATAAATGTACTTACTGACATTTCTTCCAAAATCTCACTCCGGTTTATCTCTCCACTATCTCCTTTTTGGGATGATAGAAGTAGTTGCAGGTAATGATGACTTTGAAGAGTATGACCCCAAGAGCTAGTAAACGTGACGGCTATTACTGAAACGGAGCAGAGGAGCTTGATCAGTCAGGCTCAGATGCATAAGAAGAGGAGTTTCCCCTACACTTCAGGAAGGGATGCGGGAAAGAGGAGGAATATTTTTCCTGCAGATAAAGGAAAGGGGAAAATGAGCAGGCTTGGAGTGCCGACATCACCTCCATCATGCAGAAATTGTGGATGACCGCACAAATGCGAGTGTCAAGTGGCATCGGGAGCTTGCTTCCAGTGTGGTCAAGTGGGCCACATGATGCGTGACTGCCCCCAGATGGCTTCAAGCAAAGCTGCAGTCCCTGGAGGAAAAACAAATGCCCCCAGAAAAGCCAAGGTATATGCCATCGCCCCAGGAGAGGTAGACGTGGATGAGGAGGAGGCCATCAATGCTGGTATTATTACTGGTAATACTCCGACCTTACCTTGATTTTAAAGTATAAGGTGAAATTTTCTTTTTGTAAGGTAACTATAGGAAAAATTTTATAGGTGAAATTATTATGATGCGTTATGTGGTATATGCTTTGTTTGACTCCGATGAGACGAGATCTTTTGTTTCCTATGACTGCGTTTGGAGATGTAAGTTAGATGTTCAACCATTAACAAAGAAAGTATTGGTAACACTCCCTGACGGGAAAATGATTGGATGTCAGCGGATAGTGAGGAACTGCCCGTTGGAAATTGCTGGCATAAGGTTAAACGCCAATTTGATAGTTTTTCACTTGTTGGGGTTCAACGTAATATTAGGTATGGATTGGTTGTCCGAACATTATGCCAAAATCGATTGTCGCAAAAAGGAGATTATTTTTAAACTGCTTGACGAAGAGAAGCTATGTTATGGAGGGGAGACAGTTAGTTCTGTTTCCTTTATTGTGACAGCAAAAAAGGTCACAAAAAGTCTGAAGGGAGAAGCAGAAGTGTTCCTATTAATATCCTTAACGCATTGGAGGGTGCCAAAAGTATTGAAGATATCCCGATCGTGAAAGATTTTCCTCGAGTATTTTCTGATGAACTGTCTGTATTGCCTTCGGACCGTGAAACCGAGTTAGCTATTGACTTGGAACCTGCTACGACTCTAATTCATAAAGCCTCCTACCGAATGATGCCAACGGAACTAAAGGAACTAAAGGCGCAGATCGAGGAACTATTGGAAAAGGGGTTCATATGGCCTAGTTCATCGCCATGGGGAGCCTCAGTCGTGTTCGTGAAAAAGAAGGATAGAACGATGCGAATGTGTATTGATTACAGAGAACTCAACAAGGTTACTATCAAGAACAAATACCCACTGCCGCGGATAGATGACTTGTTGGATCAACTGCAGGGGGTAACGGTATTCTCCAAGATTGATCTTAGATCAGGGTACCATCAGCTGAAAATTAAAGAGTAGGATGTGCCCAAGACGACTTTTCGAACTCGTTATGGACATTTTGAGTTCCTGGTTAAGCCCTTCGGATTAACTAATGCCCCAGCAGCATTCATGGACTTGGTAAATCGGATTTTTCGACAATATTTAGACAGTTTCGTCGTAGTATTCATCGACGATATTTTAATATATTCCCGAAATGATGAAAAACACAAAGATCATTTAAAGATTGTGCTGAGTATTTTACAAGAACACCAGTTATACGCCAAACTTAGCAAGTGCGAGTTTTGGCTTAGGGAGGTTAAATTCTTGGCCCACGTAATTTTAAATCAAGGAGTAGCCGTGGATCCAACCAAGATTGAGGCAGTAACAGAATGGCAAAGACCGACAAATGCTCATGAGATATGAAGTTTTCTTAGATTGGCAGGATACTACAGGAGGTTTGTAGAAGGATTTTCTAAGCTATCTAACCCTTTGACAGCTTTGATTAAGAAAAATGCCAAGTATGTTTGGAGTGAGCAGTGTGAGCAAAGTTTCCAAGAACTCAAGAAGAGGTTAACTTCGGCACCAGTACTAACATTGCTAGAACCCCATAAGCCTTATGTAGTATATAGTAACGCATCGAAGATGGGTTTAGGATGCGTTTTGATGCAGGAAGGACGAGTAGTTGCATACCCATCCCGACAGCTTAAGGACCATGAACGAAATTACCCTACTCACAACTTGGAATTAGTAGCAGTAGTGTTCGCGTTAAAAATTTGGAGACACTACTTGTATGGTGAGGAATGCTAGATATATACGGATCATAAGAGTCTGAAGCACCTGTTCAGTCAAAAGAATCTGAATATGAGACAGAGGAGATGGATTGAGACCATAATTGATTTTCAGTGTGAGATTAAGTACCACCCTGAAAAGGCTAACGTGGTAGCAGACGCTTTGAGTCGAAAGACTCGAGCGGAAGAACCATCCCTATTAACAGTTATGCGAAACATGCTAATTAAGAATCTACCACAACAAGCTAGATGGATCTTTGGGCAGGGATGTTAGCCCTTGATGGATCTTTGGCCCTTGATGATGTCCTTCTCTTGGTAGAAGGGCCATATCCACGACATGCTCAATGGTTGAGTTTGATCCCTTTGCTTTAGGTGTTCTGGCGAAAAATGTGAAGAGTGAACCATCGTGTTGAGGATAGATGATTCGGTTTATTTGTGGCCTCAGACAGTATTATTTTTGTTTTTAATTGTTTAAGTTTGGATTCCCAGTGGTTTTTGGGATTATGGATTTTTATAATTATTTTGGTGGTTTTTGAGATTTATCCTTGTATTACATTGACAGCTTCTACACTTGGAGTTTAGACTTTTGGGGGTTTGGTGGTTTGGAGTTTGAAATTTTTTTGTTTAGAGTTTGGGGGTTTAAGGGTTTGGAGGTTTGGAAGTGTAGGGTTTTGGTCTTTTGAGGTTTGGAGATTTGGGGTTTATTAGTTTGGAGGTTTGGCATTTTGGGGTTTGGGAACTTGAGGTTTAGAGTTGTGAAGACCTGTAATTTTGCATCCTTTGTAATTTAATAATTTAATATTAAATATGTATTGTTTGTTAATATAAATATTGTGTGTGATGAGTTGATTGTTAATAATGTTAATTTGTTGAGTTTAAGTTAAAATATTTGATTATTTCATCTTTATTTCAAAATTATTTCCATATTTAATTGTAAGATAATTTATTTTCTCTTATTAATCTATTGGGATGCTTTTATCTTAATGCTTGAATTTAATCTCATTATTTTATTATATTGGTATTTAAATTAAAGTGTTGAAATTTATTTTATTTTAATTTGATGTGTTAATTAATTTACTTTAGGTGATCTACGGATTTGGACTCATATATATATATATATATATATATATAATTATAGCTGTGTTGAGTTTGCGTTTAATTATGTTTTGGGCCATGTTTAAGTTTGTTTTGCAGCCAGCCCGTAGCCCATAACCCAATCCCTTTCATTTGTTTCAAACGGCAACGTTTGATTTAGTGAATTAGTGAAATTCCAAGCCTTCTTCATTGTGTGTTCAGTCGGCATTCTTCTTCCTCTCTTCTTCTTCTTCTTTTGTTTCTTTTATTTTTGTTCCTTTGTTCGCTTGTGTATACCCGTGACCTTAAAGCTTGAATCTTTGCAGCTTTTCTCTTCTTCATTTCACACACGCGTTGCACTATCATTAGCTTAGTGTTTTGCTAATCATTTACCCTCTCTTTTCTTCTCATATCAGTGCTTCACGTGCCCGATTTTCACCTCAAACCATTAGCTTCAACCCTTGTTTTACCTTTGATTTCATCTGAAAAAGTTGAAGAATCCTTTTCTTTACAGTTGGTGTTTGTCTCGGCTCATCCCTTGTGTTTCACGCGTGAGTTTTTCCACTCAAAATTGATGCTTTTGTGCACTGGTTCAGACAATAAAGAGGGTCGTCGACCCTTGCAGCTACCCACTCCGAAAATGTTCTCTTTTCCTCTTCGAAACTTTTGTGTTTAGTCATCTTTTTAGAGCTATTTTCTTTCTCAACTCAAGTTTTAATTTTCTTCTTCAAATCCTCTTTGAATTAAAAATTTTATTGGTCCTTTTGTTGTGTATTTTCTCGCCATAAAATCATCGTTTTACATCTCTTACGATATTCTCGGTAAGCATTTTATCTCGTTTTAGTGATTAATTTATTTATGGATTGATATGAATTTAATTACGTGGTATTATTTCATTTATGATCAAGTGCTTAATTTAATTATATAATAAATGCATTTTATCTATCTACATTAAGATTAATTTGTTTTGTTTATAATAATTGGGTTTATTATCTGAGTTAGTTATATATAAATAAATATTTTTTTATTTACGTTATCTTTTACAGTAGCCTCTAAGACCTTCCTTATCTTCTCACCTTTGTGATCAGTGGTTTAACAAAATTTGAGGATCTTCTTATGCAATGTCTAACCCCCATCAACCCAATGCATAGTCATACACATGAAATTAAGATTATTACAAGAAATCCAACAATCAGTTGTAAGACAAACAATCTCCCACGCCAATAAATCCCTCAACTTCTCTTTTTCTAATCAGTAAAGTTTTTTAACATCTCTTGCCACCGTGTGGCGAGAAAAAATATTATATCTTGGTTCCAAGTACCTAGAATAGGCTTGGAACCCTTTTCCAACTACCACTTGAGAAAACATCTCATCCATAACGATCATGAAAGCTAGGTGTGTCCTAGCCTAATTAAGAACCCACTTTGTGTACCCGTTTAATGCCAACCCGCCACTACTTCTCTCATCCATTTTTTTAAGCCAACTTCAAGTCTAGATTGACTCTTCTCTACCAATGATTTTAAAATTAGAGATATTTTGCATTGCTCCTCTAGGTGCAACTTTATTTGGGAAGTGCCTTGTCTCTTATAGTGGCAATCATAAATTTTGCCACAATAGTTGCAGTTGGCTTTTGGGTCATTTGGGTCACCACCCTTTATTTTTGTGACATGAGCCCAAATTATGGATGTGGCTTTCTTAATAGGCTTGGGGCCGGGGCAAGTAGTAGGGTCAAGGGTAGGGATAGTGGTAATGGTAGGGCTCTCGATCGGAGCAGGAGTAGGGCTAGGGGTAGTAGTAGAGGTAGTGGTAAGGGACCTAGGGGTAGGGTTAGGGTTAGGGCTGGAGGTACCCAAGGTCCCCTTCGGGGAACTCGCACTAGAATTCGTTGGACTTTCCATTTATAACAAATCTGAAATTATTTTAAACAAAATTCAAATGGTCAACCAAATCAAGAAACTTAAAAGAGCATGATGGTTGTAGACACTTAAATGTATTAACAAAAGCAGACAAAGTGAAAAATATTGCTAGCCTAACATGGTTAAGTTATTATTACTTATTATAAGAAAATATTGTGTCTTTCGTAATAAGAGTAGCCTAACATCACAGGCACCACTACAGTTACATAACACAGAATATTTTGTCTTTTGTATACATATAACAGATTCACAATTGATCTAGAATTGTATGGCAGAGAAATCGGTTACAAGTTTCTCTCAAATTATTTATAAACAAACAATATTTTTTTCATTCTTTTCTTGTGTATAAATATGATCTAAAGGCACACAATGAAATTAGAGAATATTATTCAAACTTTTCATTTCTGTTAACATAGCATCAGAGCCACATGTATAATATCCTCTATTATTGGCAATTATTATTGATGTGATTCTTTTCTTATTATCCAATATCACGTTAATAACAATAAAGTTAGAAAAAAATTAATTGAAAGATTCATTTTGTACACTTAACATATTGTTAATGTGGAAGTATTTCATACCGACAATGTTAAAAATGATTCATATTTTAAATTAAAAAAAAAAACTAAATAACACTGCCTAAATATTTAAATTAAATACATAAAAACAAACATAATCAAAGATTTAAAACATAGACATTGAATCACAATCAAAGATTCATCATTCACAGATCATATTACATAATCACACACATGCACAAACAATTTCCATTCTCCACTGTACATAGTTCACAATCCCTTCAACCATTATCCATTAATTATCCCATCTACCATTCCTAATTTATAGAAAAATAATCTAAAAATAAAAAAATTTGGGGGGGGGGGGGATTCAGTGGTACCTTCGACTTCGGGACCTTGGGCTGCAGTGGAGTTGTGGACTGTGGTGCACTGGTGATGGTGGCATGTTGGCGATGAGAGAAGAGAGAGGAAGGAAGGAGATTCACGTAGTGAGGGTGGGGTTTGTAACTTTAAATCCGGTCTACCTAGGGTTTCGAAGTGGGGAGAAATAGAAGGAATCTGGTCAAATTGAGAGAGAAGAGAGAGTGGGAGGGGCCAGAGTGTCGAATGACGGTGGGGTGGTGCGATTTTTGGCATGAGGGATGGGGGACTCGATTGTCGAATTTGGGGGGAGGGGGAATTAGAGAGAGCAGAGGGGAGAATGAGAAAGTAAGAGAGGGGGGGGATGGATTATTAACCCATGGTCAAAACGGCATAAAATGATGCCGTCTTGTGCCTAGGTATGTATTTTTTTAATATATTATTATAATTTATATATAATATATATTATAAATATATATATAATTTATTATTTATTTATAAAATATGTGGGGGCAGGGTGGGATAAATGCGGTACGGGGTTCACTCCTTACTATCCCGCCCTCGCTTTCGGCCCTAAAAGCGGGTGGGTTACACAACCCCCATTGTGTGGGGCGGTGCAGAATGTGGGTGGGGCAGTGGGTGCAGATACCCGCTGCCCAACCCTACCGTGCAACTTATTAATCACCTGCTTTGGAGTATTAAGAATTAAGAGCACATGAATGTGAACACTTTGTACAACATGCATAAGCAATAATAACCGAGCCACACTTGGCAGAAGCCGAGCTTTCCACACTTGGCAGAAGCCGAGTTCTTCTTTGTCCATCCACACTAATAGTTCCACATTAGAGGCCACAAGATCCTCTATGTCCATCAAATAGTTCTCCTGTAACAATCTTTCCAAGCCTTCAATTTTGTTTTCAAGCTCGACAATGTGTACTTCAGTTCGCCCAAACACTTTTTTATTCTTGTCTCTTAATGCACTTTTTAATCTTTTAAGCTTGATCATGAGTTTGAATAAGCTTGCAACATGCACCTCCTCACCGAACCAAGCCTCCTTCACAGTTCACACAATAAAAAAATAAATCATGAGAAACCCACATTTGCTAAAACTTGAAAGTTGGGAAACCATATGGCTGCCTACTCCTCTCCAATGTGATCACCATGGGTGAGTGATAATATGATGTTTTGGGAAGTTAATTAGTCACCGCATCAGGAAAATCGTTTAACATTCTCACATTAAAAAATACTTGATCAAGCCTCGCCCATTGCTTGGATAAATATGTGTGCCCGTTGCACCAAAATAAGGTCTGACCCGAAGTGTGCATTTTCAGTAAACCTCCCACATCCACCCAACTATTAAATTTCTCCATTGCTAATGATGGTCTTGGACGGCCACCTCGTCTCTCTCGTTCATTTAAAATGATGTTAAAGTCCCCAGCCACCAGCCAAGGTAATTGAGCATGATTCATGTCCACCAAAGAGTTCCATAACCTGCGACGGTCCATATAATAACACTTCGCACAGACAAAAGATATTATCATATCTCTAGAATTATATAACACTTTAAAGGAAATATATTGATCCCCTATAGAATGAACAGAAAGATCAATATCTTGCTTCCAAAATACCCATAACTTACGTCTAACAGATGCATTAGAACACATTTTGCATAACCCAGCTTATTCTTCCATAACAGCAACCGAGAATGATCCAACCTAGGCTCAGAACTAGCAATAAGTTTCGGCTTACGCTTTTTTATCACAACTTTAATCTTTTCCTTAAGGTCCCTAAACCTGTAGTATTTCAATATAAAAGTGTCATCATTATAAAGTAAATTTAGAAGGCTTGCTCATAGTCCTTTTGGAACCCCTTACCTTATAATTCTTTTTCTTGCCATCCATTTCTTTGAAGATATCAAAATCTGAAAGAACCACTTTTCTTTGCCAAGTGCTCCAATTTATCGTCAGATCCAGATTCAGAACATTTATCCTCCACCACAACATCTGTATGTTTCTCATAAACACGATCATGGCCTATTGCTTCATTTTTCTTGTCAAAATCCCCTGCAACTTAGCCCCATTGACTTCATTTTGTACTAGTCCAATTACCACCGGACTGTGGAAAGTGATCACATTACTCTCAAATTGTTGAGGCGTAACTTCTCCTTTCTCCAAACATATTAACTCTGCTGGAGACTTATCTCCCAGATTTTTTGTTTCAATATGAACTTCAACAACTGCTCCATCCGTTCCTCATTACTCTGTTTTGCTACATTCAACTCCTCTGAATTATCATTTTTCACCATGTCTAAGGACTCTGGAATAATATTTCCCTCAATGTCTTCCATGCCTTTTACAATCAAGTCTGAACCTAGATCTTGTCAGTTTTCCCACCCTCACTTCTTAACTTTAATTCACCACCCTTCCTTTGTTTTTCAAGTCTTTTGCACATAATAACATTATGAACTTGAATTTTATAGCTCAAATAGTAGGTCGGAAGAATTTTATAGCTCAAACAACAGATTACTTTATTTCCTCCTTCAAAAACACAATGCAAATGCCCCCTTCCACCAATTTGTGAGGCTGATGTGGGATAACCACTTCAGGAATTGGTTGATGGGAATCGAGTACCCTATCAGATAATGTTCATTGGTGAGAAGCCGTTGTCGAGATAGCCTTAAGGCCATCGCGTTAGCCATGGCAAGATTCAAAAATCGCACTCAAAATCGCATAGGAACTTGAGATACTTCAAGACTTATTCTTAGCATGTTTTCATAAAATGTGACTCATTTTCATAAAGCATTGTAAAGAGAAATATTTTCTTTTCATTTCACTTGCACTTTTAGAAAGCTCTAGAAGCATATGAATATAATACTTACCTGATCTCCATGCTATTATTATACCATGCAGTGCATTCACATGTGTGTTAGATGGCAATGAACCTGCATGCATACACATAACTTAACGTCATTCTCTATCTAGTATACAAGCAACTAAATTTGAAAGAATCTACTCTTCACTTGGAAGACCCTTTATCTATCCCCATGTCCTATGTCTTTACTTACCATGCTAAAACCTTCAGGGATACCGTAAGTGGATCATGACCTCTTCCAAATTCAGTGTCCAACCTTGAATGTTTATCCACTAAAGTGAACCCCATGATTCACCTTAGGGTTAAGACACTAGGACCTATACCTTACTCTTCTTATTAATCTCATCCCGTTGTATGACTTAGACTGTCCAAGTCATGCATCCCAATCTTAGTCCATACACGTCACTACTGTATCCAAGCCTACGCTTCATCATCGTTATCATCATCCTCATCCATGCATACCACAAGACTTTAAGCCAACTTTGAGGCCTAAACATCGTGTATCTATGCTTGGGGACAGATTATTCATTATATATGGTAAGTCTGTCTGGCACACATTTCTCACTAGATACACATGTATCTTACCTCCTTATCATCTAAGATTGACATACAACAAGTTGATCATTTTCTTGTATAAACAAGTACCATAGTCTGATACCAAACTTCTCTCAAGGGATTGGTAAGACTCTTCCTACTTTTCGGCCCGTTACAAGTTCATCCTGACACTTGATATAACAAGATTCCTTCATAACTATACCTTCGTCGCGTCATGTAGTTTTAGACTACTCTTGAGCTACACCATTATCCATTACTTCACATGGCATTATACCCTACTTCAGCACGAGTATGACTCTTCATGTACCATGACAAATCATGATATCTTGTTACGTTCTTGCTACGTCACTTTTACACGACTCTGTGACTTTACACATACTCCAGACATAATATGGCTATACAATGAAATCCATCACTAGACTATCGATCACATCACAACTGCTCAAAGACACTATTCTATAGTTCTCGACACAACACAAATACAACAGCTACAACACTTCTACAAGGTGACACCCATCACTTTGAGCGCATGGTCACATTACAATTTCTCCAGGACACTAGTTCACAGTCTCTGACAGTTCACACATACAATAGCCATAACATTGGTGCACATGACATCCGTCACTTGATCACATGGTCACATCATAACTACTTTGTATAGAGTATACTCCACGTGTACTCCCTTCATATTACACTGCACCACACACTACTACGACACGCACCACACACTACTATGACACGCACCACACACTATTACGACAAGCACCACACACTACTAAGACACACACCATAGAGACAATCCATTGAGACAATCCATGTGTACTCGTTACAAACTACATAGAGACAATCCACGTTGTATCACTTTACTCCATAGAGACAATCCATGTGTACTCTCTACAAACTACACTACACCACATCACTACTAGAGCACATACTTCACAACTACAATTTACAGTACAATCTACAAGAATACTACACAGCACACTGCACAATTACACCCAATACTTCACAGCAACTCCACAATACCAACAACACATTCCACAGCCAAAAAACTACACAACTTCACAACAAACTCCATAAATACCACAATAGAACCAACCAACCAACTTATATAAATAATGGGTAAAAGGGAGAGAGAGTTATTCCATCGTCGAGGTTAACCTGTGTATGGCATCGCTGCTCTACATGACTAGTGACGTCGAAAGCCACTAACTTGAGTGGTAACAACTCCATCGTGATCATTGTCGTGACCTCGAAATGGGGTACCTTGGGGATCAGATCTAGGATTTAGGTAGGTTTATCTAGATTGTGCAAGGGTGGTTGACATGGTAGGGAGTTCGTGGGTGGTGGCTGAAGTTGTGTATGTTGGTAGTTTGCAACATACAGTGGTGGTTTACAGTATACGGTGGCTATTTTTGGTCTATGGCGGCTATTTTGGCTTTGGGATGGGCTAGGGGTGGCTATGGGAAGTTCATGGTGGTCTCGTGGTGGCGGTGAGGGGTGGAGAACGACATCAAGGGGCTGAGGACGTGTGTGAGAACACTGTGAAAGGGAGAGGGAAAGATAGAGGGGGCGTATCTGGAAGGGGCTAAGCATGGAGGGGCTTGGGAGGACCTCGTTGAGACTGTGGTAGCAATGTGGAGGGGTTCTAGTGGCCCTACAATAGCGCACCTATGTTTTGTGTGAAGGACAAGCCGTGAGAGAGTAAGGGAGTCTGGGAGAGGTTGGGCCTTCGACTGGACATGGGGAGCACAGGGGAGGCTTGTTGGTAAGGGAGGGGCCTGTTGGTGGGGTTGGGCATGGCGTACAGCAGAACTAAGGCCGTGAGACATGGGAAACCTGTGTGTAAAGTGTAGATTTTGGGATGGCCATTCTAGGCCATTACAAGCTGCGTGAGGGAATGAGGAGATGCTTGGAGGTTGAGGAAGGTTGTGGGTGGTCCAACGTGGAGGTGGGGCTAGATCACGGCAGCACTATGGCCGTGCAAGAGGGTGAAACCCATTTTGGATTTGTGAATTGTGATGGAGGGTTGCCAGTGTGAGGGGAAGTTGATACGGTGGTCGGTGAGGCTGTAAGTGGTAGGGGCTAAGCTGGAGGAAACTGAATGGGGGAGGGGGTTTTTTGTGGCTAAGGGTCTGAAGGGGAGATTTCGTGCTGGAGGGGAAAATGGGAGAGAGAAAGAGAGGGAAAATGGGATAGGGCCTAGGGTTTCTTCTTTAGGATATTTATAAGCCTTACAACTTGGGTCTTCAAAATGATCTAATAGTGGGCTTTAAAAATTGATTTAAAAATGCGTAAATGCTAACTTAACTAAAAACATTGAGAGGAATTTAGAAAGAATATAATTGAACTTAACTTTAGCTAATAAAATATAATATTTAATCTTAACTAAATGATGAATTTTTGCTATTTACTTTTAAGAAGATAAAACTATCTAATTAAATTAGAATTTTCAACATAACTTAATCCAATAATATTTTGAATAACTAAAATCGCTTAGATAAAAATGATTTTCTACAATTATAATATTTTTGGAGCTCTTAAAAAATATTACAATATCCATTCTTAAAATCAAGTTTAGTTCAATAATAATGGAAATATCCCTTATAAATATTTTCATGACATTTAAAATATACGAGGGCTTTAATGCACTGGGCATACTTTAAAAATCAATGGCTATCTTTAAAAACAAGCCTTTGAAGTGTGACACACAAAACGAGACTCATGACCATTAGAGAGAAGAACGAAAGGGCTAGTACATACTCCCTTTCTATAATAAATTTCGTCTTTGAAATTTGCTCACCATTTAAAATAATTAATGCGCCACGCACAAGCCTCTATCTCAAAGTCCCACCGGGATTTAGCCATACAATTCCTTGAGTCACATGCATAATGAAAAAAAAATAAAATTTATAAAAAATATACCAAACCACCAGAAAACAAAATAAATAAAATAAAAAAGAAATTAATCTATATGTGCCAAAAAAATTTAAAACTTTTTCAAACAATTGAGATATTGCACATGCCTAAATTATAGCACATGTCCAAATATTGTATCACTCATACTGCCAACAATAAAATCTGCACCCTCTTATTTGTAACAATCATAATGGTTGTTCATGCCTCATTAGTTTATCAACAGTACCAAAGTTCACATGAATATATGAGTGAGAATACTTATTGACTCAGTTTTCATTCTCTTCTCCTTATAAAGAAACAGCCTAATCTGATGCAAGGCCTTTGTATTTGCTTATATAAAAAATACAATTTGACATTTTACAGCTAAGATGATAATAAGATAAAGCTATATATGGAAAGAAAAACCATACATGGAAGTAAAACCAGCCGGTGTTAACAGCTATTACAGAATATGTAGGAATCTCATAGAGGAGGACATCTCGGCAATAACAGTGATGATAATCGATAATCTTTACATTCCCCCTCACACACCAGGGATATGAGTAAATAACTTTTACCACTTGCAAGTTGCTCTCGTATGGTGGTGGAAAAGTGGATTTGTAGCTATATTGATAGCACTGAGATTCTCGCAATACAAGGTGAGTGTAGTGTAGCTGAGATTCGAAATGAGGTGCATGAACCACATCAATTCAGTTGTTGTGGTGGTTAGAGCTTGATATTCTACTTTGATAGTTTTTTTTTTTGAAAGGAAACCTCCATACTGTATTCATTCATCAACAAAGTTACAAAGTTTTTCAAACTTTACAATTTTCTGGATCTCTTCAGGATATATCTCCATCCAAACTTCCTCATCATTCACAAGTAAAGCCACTTTTGCTTAACTATGTGCAACACAATTACCGGTTCTATTAACATGTACAATTTGCCACTGTCCTCTACTTTTTAAAGCTGATCTCAAATCTTCTATCATCTGCCCGTACCAACTCCAACACTCCTCATCACTGTTAACATCTTTAACCACTATCAGTGCATCTCCCTCTAAAATCACTTCATTGAAATTCAATTCTACACATAGCTTCATGGCCCTCCAAAGAGCATAAATTTCAGCAATGATCGGATCTGTCACATTCATTCTTGGATATTAGAGAGAAACCAGGACATCTCCATTACAATCTCGAGCCACAACCCCAATTCCTCCTCTACTTTCATTAGCCTTTAAAGCTGCATCCTAATTTACTTTAATCACATTCCCCTTAGGTGCTTTCCAATGAACTGCTTTTTGGTTTTGAACTACAGTCATCTGACTATCTTCCTTCTTTAGTTGAGCTTGCTGATACTCATTTAAACTAGCAACAGCCTGATTAAAACATCAGTAGGTCCTTCAAACTTATTATTAAAATCAGACCATTCCTTCTTAGCCGCAATCCTCTCATCACCACAACCACAATCTCCAATTGCTCTTGCCCCATATTTAAAGACCAATCAGCTCATAACCCAAACAGATCTCTTTCATTGCTATACCATTTCTGAACAGGACTTTCATCACAAGCCCATACATCACTAGCCCCAACACAGCTCCACAAAGCATGACAAATTGTTTCATCATTGTTTAAACATACTGGACACATTGATTCTTCCAACACCTTCTTCATCTTCAAGTTAACTTTTGTTGGAAGATAGTTATTGATAGCATTCCAAACAAAAACTTTGACAACCCCAGGCATATTAAATTGCCACAGCCTCCTCCAAACTTCATCTGCTCTCACCGAGCACTCCCTACTCTCTCTCCTCTTCCTATTCACCTTCATATGATATGCACTCCTTACACTAAATATTCCATTATTTAAATATACTCATATCTGCCTATTAGGAAGACCAGATAAGCTAACTGGGATCTTACATATAATTTCTGCCTCTTCATCATCAAAAACTTCTTTGACAAGATCCACATTCCATCCTCTACTCTCTTCAATTATCAGCTCCTCCACTTTTGCCTCAGCCTGCAGCACTTTAATAGGTGATTGGATCATAAAAGTGATAGCCTTTGGAACCCATCTATCCTCCCAAATTTTTATTTGTTTCCATCACCCCTCTCCAAATCAATCCCCTTTTTAATAGCTCCCGAGCCCCCCACAAACTCCTCCAAATAATCGAGGGTTTAAAACCAAAAGAAGCCTTTAAAATATCAGAATGTCTGAAGTATTTCTCCTTTAAAATCATAGCATCCATTGATTGAGGATTCATATAAACCCTCCAACATTGTTTTGCAAGGAGAGCTTGAATAAGGCTTCCAACTCCCTAAAACCCAAACCTCCATCAGCCTTTGACAGCCCCATTTTGCTCCAACTTTTCCACTGAATTCTATTGTCCCTTTGCTGAAATCCCTGCCAAAACTTAGCCATTTGGGATGCCAACTCTCTACAAAGCTTCTTTGGCAACTTGAAAACACTCATACAGTAGGTAGGTATAGCTTGGATAACAGACTTTATACGAACTTCTTTTCCTGAGAGAGACAAAAACTAACTCTTCCAACTGTCAAGCTTACTGCACACCCGATCCTTGATACAACTGAAAGCTTGATAGTGACGACCCGAGATTTTCTTTTCGTATTATTAAATTGAATAATTATTTTGATCAAGTGGTTAATTAATTAATTAAATTAATTATATTGAGAGGTGAGGAAGAAGGGCATGGGCTTAAGATTAGAGCCTTGAAAGTTAGAATGAGTTATTGGGCCTAGGAAGGAGTAGCAAGCCCACAAGCCCATGAGATTGACCCATGGCCCACCAAGCCCACACATGGGACACTTGTCACCCATAGAGAAACCCTAGTGAGTCAACTAAGGCTAGTAGGTGAAAATGGAAAATTACTATTAGGTGGGAGTTGACTAGTGGGTGGATTGTAGGGTTGAGTGTGAGATCTTGTGATAGGATTTTCCCATCATTGGGATATCTTTGAAAAAATACTAAGATAATGTCTATTTTAGTCTATCTAGTACATGCCATGTTTAGAGGAATGACACTTGTGGATTGGAATAGGAAGTGGAAGAGAAGAAAAGAAAGGGCATTCAGTTAGCTTGTAGCCGAAACCCCTTAGGGGTTTTTTCTTTGCAATCCTCTCCAATCTAAGCCAATGATCACACATAGGATCATGTAAGAAAGAAGTGACAAGGTGATTGACAAGTGAGGAGAGGTGTCATGAGGAAGAGGAAAGGAAAAAGAAGAAGGAAAGCTAGAAGGGATCTGGATGAGGTGCCGTGTGCATCCTTTGAGGTTTTCTAGAAGAACTTGCAATTCTAGTAGAAGGGACATCTTTGACTTGTGTGAGAAGTTGAAGTACAAGGTGTAAGGTGTGTAAGAGGTATGGTGGTATAAGGAAATGATTAGGGATTGCTTGTAATGGAAGGAAACTAGGAATGGAAGAGGGAGAGTTTCGGATGACACCTAAACCCAAGGCTGGTCGGACCATGCATGCTCTCTTTCCCAAAGGCATGGCCTTAGATCTTGTGGATTGATATGAGAGTGGTTAGATGAGTGTGTCATAGGATTGAAATGACAAGAAAATGAGGCAAGAGGGGAAGGACGTTTCGGTGGAGACCTTGGGGAGGCAAGGAACCCTGATTCTCACTTCCTCCCATTTTTCATCATTTGCTTTCTTTTCCCATGCAACCACCCATGTCTAGTCCTATGTCTTTCAAATCAAGGTATGGTGGAATGTCCTTGAGCCCTAGGAAAAGGAGCATGGCCGAATACCCTTGAGAGGGCTCACATCTCACTTGGCTAACTCACAATCCCACAATCCCACAATCCCACAAGCTCTCTTTCTCTTTACCTCTCGGCCAACTCCACTTCTCCCTCAACTCTCTTCTGTTTTACTTTCTTCTAACCTCTAAACCTCACCTTATCCTAAGTAGAAAAGAGCTAGAACAAATATTTTTGAAGAAGAGTTGCTCTTGAAGAAGTAAGTGCATTCTTATCCTACCTTGAGCAATTTTAGTATACTCTTGGATGAATTTGGGTGTTTTTGTTTGAATCTTTGTGTATGTATGTTAAAATGAAACCCTTTAGAGAGAAAATTTGCCATGCTTAGTTAAGTAGAAATCCATGCTTAAGTTATGATATTTTTCAATTTAAGGATCTAAATGATATGTAGTTTTAGTTAGTTACTAATATGAGGTGGAATGAAGGAAATGCATGCATGATTGTAGGTTTACTAGTATGATGTTGGATGATGCTTCTAGTGTTGGTTATTTAGTGGTAAAAATCCATGTTTAAGTTTAAATATCTTGCTAAGAGTAAAGATTATTTCATGTGGTGAATTTGAATATTTGATATAAAGGGAGAATATGGTGTGATCAACATGATGAGTGAAGATGAAAATATGCTTGTTAGATTTTAACTTGGAGATGAAATGTTGGATTTGTGCATGCATGTATTTCAGACTCAAGGTTCTCTTTTGGGTTGAATTATTGATTTAATTATTGTGCTATGTTATGATGATATACTTAAATATTTGGAGACATTAGATGCATATGAATAAAATAGTTGCGCTAGCATGATTGGTAGTTTTCACCTAAACCATTGGGTGAGTATCTTGGAAAAAAAAAAGAGATAAGAAGTGAATAAAATATTAACTTAAGGACATAGGGTTTCGGCAAAGCGATGTTTTTAGAGTTAGAAAATTTTATTTAAGTGGTTGAAGTTAAATTGGAATGCTTGGAGAAGAATATGAGACAAAAAGTTAGGAATTTACTAAGGAAGGGTCTTGGCCCAACCCTAGTGGGAAGGGGCCGAGCACCCCTAAGTGTATAAGAGGCCCATTAAGTGTTTTTGGGTAGGAAAGGAGTAAAATTATGAGGTGCGAAAATTGTGAAAGAGTTTGACGTAGAATAAGCGTTATGTTCGTCTCACACTTTATATGTTCCGTGACATGAGTCTCACGTCTCATGCACACAGCACGAAAATCATGTTTTAAATATGTTTTTAAAAGAAAATAAATTAATTAAAGTTTTATAAGAACCCCAAAGGCTAAGACGGAGTAGTGCCCCAATGAAACTCCCTGTTTACTCAAGAGTGACTAAAGTCGAGTGAAAGCCCTTAAGTTGACAAAGAACCGTCGGCAGATCATGTATGACTCCAAAAGGTGTCCGGAGCGTGGTCGCACTTAAAACTAGTAGGTGCATACAGGACGGTGTTGGCTTCGGCCTGATCAATATAGAAAAGTTTGTAGTCGCTCGGTGAGTGATCAATCGCCGAGTGATGAAAAGCGCGAAACGTAGCTACTTAGGTTTGATACGGTCGCTGGGTGCTATGGTAACTAGCAGAAACATACGGTGCGTAGGGGAACTGTGAGGTGTCCAACAGAGGTCATGACAAAATATGGGCCTTTGGGCCATATATGATATGATAAGTGGCGCCTAAGATAAGAAAAATGAAAAGCATTTGCGAAAAGATGAATTTTGAAAGAAAACTCTAATGTTTTGTTTTTCTGAGATTATAAGCAAGCATACGAAGAGAATAAGAAAAGAAAAAGGGAATTGAAAAGACACAGCATGAGCATGAGCATGTGCATATCATAAAGTCATGAGTCTCATAATGCATAAAATATGACTAACTGTTTACTATTTATTTATCAGTATGCTTAAAATGCTTTTGTTATGATATAAATGTACTTACTGAGATTTCTCCCAAAATCTTATTCCTGTTTATCTCTCCACTATCTCCTTTTTGGGATGATAGAAGTAGTTGTAGGTAATGACAACTTTGAAGAGTATGACCCCAGGGACGGTGTCTCAGAGCCCCACGGGCCCGACTGAATCCGTTACCTCCGAGCTAGTGACTCTCGACTACTTGAGCCGATGGGCGGCGAAGTCACTACCCCTAGCTGCTTATGTTTTGGGTAACATACGCCCTATCGGGTGTTGTCTAGTTCTCGGCATAGATGATTCCCTCCATATAGGTCGCCTTTATGAGTCATCCTTCGAGATGAGTTGTGAGGTGAGACCGACTTTAGATTTGGACTGTCTCCGTTATGGCCCAAATTTCAAGAAGATCAAGAAGGAACCGATGGTTTAGGAAGTGATGGCAGGGGATCACCTATGCAGCTTTTGTATTTATTTCTTATATATTTTGGTCTTCCATTATTTTGGAAGAATGAACTCTTATGGATGATCATTATGTCTATATTAATGGTAATGCAATATTTTGGTATATTATTTTGTTGAGCCATGTGATGTATGCTTAGAAAGGTTTGACCTTTTTCCGCTACAAAAACCTTCAAAAAAAAAACCATAGTATACGATAAGACGATGGGTGAACTTCCCTGTGATGCTCATTCCCGATGTCACGGTTTGCATACAATCCTTTCAATTTTGAGTCAATTTTGTCCCACCTCTAGCAGCTGATAATCCTTTCAATTCTCCTATTTGCTGTGCCTTATCAAACATAGAGCTAATACCCTCAACACACAAGAGAAAAAGCTAAGGAGACAATGGATTTCCTTGTCTTAAACCCCTTGAAGGCATAAAAAAGTCACCTGGTCTTCCATTTACAAGCATTGCATAAGAAACATATGTGGTACAACTCATTATCAACCTTGTCCACCTATTTCCAAAGCCTAGTTGCCTCATTACAGCCTCTAAAAACCCCCACTCCACCTTATCATAGGCCTTAGAAATATCTAGCTTGTCTGCCATACCCCCAACTCTACCATTTTGTCTACATTTCATCGAGTGAAGCATCTCATAAGCTGCAATGACATTATCAGAAATCAGTCTCCCAGGAATGAAAGCACTCTGACATTTTGAGATAACAGCATCCATCACTTTTTTAAGCCTATTTGCAAGTATCTTTGCAATGATCTTATAGAACACATTGCAAAGACTAATAGGCCTAAACTCATTCACATTCTTAGAATCTTTAACTTTCAGAATCAATGCTATAAAAGTCTGGTTAACTGAGCTTTGCATTCTATCACCATTCAGAAACCTTAGTGCTGCTTTACTCACATCCTAACCTATCACATGCCAAAAAGATTGAAAAAAGCAAGCCCCAAAACCATCAAGTCCTAGGGCTTTAAGTACTCCCATCATTCTCACAGCTTCCTCTATTTCCCCCCTTTTAAATTCTCCTTCAAGCATTACATTCATAGCTGCAGTTACCTTGGGTTCCATAGTATTTACACATCTATCCATCTCTTCTTGATTAGGCTCATCACTTTTAAAAATATCAGCAAAATAATCTCTAAAAGCAGAAGCTATACTCTCCTCAGTTTCTCTCAGAATTGCATTGCTGTCCATGATAGCCTCTATTTTGTTCTGCTTCCTCCTTTGATTTGCACACTCATGGAAGAAATTAGTATTTTTATCTCCCATGGTGTACCAATTCCTTTCAGCCTGTTGTTTCCACTTCATATCTTCCTGTTTCAGCAAATCACCCATCTTCCTTTGCAACAACTTTAGTTCCTCCACATTATCTTGGCAAAGATTATCTTAAATTTCTTAAATTTCTTTCAAAAGCCTTTCAATGTCCTTACCTCTCCCCTTATCTCCCCATTTGAAACATGTAGTCAAAAAAACACTGCAAGAATGTATTCCATCTTGAACATGTAGTCAAAAAAACACTGCACTTAGGTATCCCCTTTGTCATCCCTTCTTTACTACTTGCTCACATTCTTCCTGATTTATCCAACAAGCTTCATATTTGAATGGAAAATCCTTTCTCCTCCATTTTTATTTTTCTTCAAGGATAGATAATAAAATTGGAAGATGGTTAGAACACCTCCCAATCAAAGTCTCCACCCTTCTTTCCTTAAAGAGATATTTCCACTTCGTGTTTACCACAAACCTATCCAATATTTTCTTTGTAAAAGTCAGATCCATATGCCTGTTAGACCATGTAAAGCTATTGCCTCTCTAAACATCTTCATTTAATTCTCATGTCTCATTTTACCCCCAATTTTCTCTTTTTGCCACATTATTTATTAAAATCTCCTCCCACACACTATGCTGCTTCATTACTTGGCAGTAAACTCCTTAGCAATTCCCATGTATATCTTCTTCTATTTTGTCTTAGGGTGACCATAAAGACCTGTAAAAAATCAATCCTCACCATTCCTCTCCCCTTTCACCACCACATGTACATGACATGAAGAGTAATTAATCACTTCCACTGCCTTTTCTTCCTTCCAGAATAATACTATACTTCTTTTCCTCCCAATACAATCAATTACTAGGCAACCTTCCATACTTAATTTCCTCTATACACCATTCATCTTGCAGGATCTAGACTTTGTCTCACTGAAAAATACCAGCTTTGGCCTCTTCTCCTTAACCAATAGGTTAAGGGCTTGAACTATCCGAGGGTTGGCAAGCCCTCGGCAGTTCCAATACACGATATTCATAATGCCAGGTGGTGCTGCTCAGCAGACACCACCCGTAGATTGTTATTGAAACAATCCAACATATCATCACCTCTCATCCTTTTCTTATCTATCTATTCTTCCTCACTGTTATCTACATCTTCAAGATTTCTTTTCACTAGAGAATTTGAGCTGGAATGCTTACTTGATTCAAGCCTAGCTCGAGCTCTCCTTCTCCATCTTGTTAATCTCTTGTCATTTTGACTTTTTTCTGCAGTTTCCACATTAATCTTCTCCATCAGCATATTACTTCTTCTCATTAACTCCTGCACTTCAAGCATACTAATATAGCTTCTAGTCTATTCACATTATGAGATTCCTGAATGTTAGAATTTTCAATATTGATCAACATCTCTTTCGGAACCTTCTCTTTATTTGGAGCTCTATTCTAATACACTTCAATTTCCTCCTCCTCATATTGTTTATTTTTTAAGTCTTCCTCTTCTCCCTCACTGTTTTCTTTTACATTTTCCTTCTCATTTTTCTCTCCACCCCTCACCCCTTTTTTTCTAACTTGAGGCAACGCTCTAAGCCAGACTCCATACTATCTAGATCTCCCTTCATTTTTAATACATCCTTCCTTGCCATGAATAATCCTTCCACAGTTAAAACAAAGTCTAGGTAACTTTTCATACTGAAAAGGTACCCAGCTTCTTCTCCCTTCCACTAGAATGGTTCTTCCTCTGGCTATAGGCTTCCTTAGGTCATATTCAATCTTACCTCTCAAGCACCTTCCCACGCAGAGTCATCCTCCTGCACAGCAATATCAATAACCTTCCTAACCGATTTCCCTATATCCTCCCCTATCTTCCTATTCATGTAATCAAATGGCAAATCCAACATTTGTATCCATAGACTAGCATGATCAAAATCAATTAGGCTAGGTTTCAGTTTACCATCAAACTCCTTCAAAACAAACAAATGATTATCGAAAAGCCAAGGACAACCTCCAATAACTCTCATCTTATCCCTCTGATTAACAAAAGTAATAACAAAGCAGTTACTACCTATTTCATGAAATTCCAGCAATTTACCTACCTTCCAGACTTTCTCCATCATAGATTTGACAACTTCCTTCCCAATGAATCCGCAATCACTTTCCCCACCAAACTCCCCTCTCCTTTCAATTTCATCGAAGCCTTTTGATTTGGCCTCAATTCGATTGGAGAATCTTCATCATCATTTAGCTTCAATAGGCTCCACACCTCCTCCATTTCCTCCATCGTCAATCTCTGTTCACTCTCTACTCATAATCGTGCGCAGAGAAATCCTCCTTCCTTAGTCGAGGCACACTTCACCTCAAAAGTCTCATAGCGCAGGAGAAGCAGTTGAGAGAACAAAATGAATATTTTCTAATTTTATTCGACTTCGATAGTTGAGCGAGAAACAGTTGTTTGTTTCTTTTCTCCCCAAGAAAGTAATTAAATTGTTGCCCTTGTAAACTGCAAAGCCAGTCGTAGAGCAGCGGTCATCTTTGGACCTAGCTCAATCAATATCACAAAATCCTTGTAAGGTAGAAATTTGTGACTTGGTGAAGTGAAGAGCAAGATGAAGTGTTCCTTTTAAGTAATGGAAAATTCGTTTGATAGCAAGCATGTGAAGATCACTTGGACATTGCATGATTTTACAGACAAAGTGGACAACATAAGCAATGCTTGGGATCAGATAAAGGAATACCATTTGTTTGTAAAGAGTGGGATCAAATAAAGGAATACCATTTATAGGAGAGAGTTGACCACAAAATACCAGAGGCGTGGAGGCAGCCTTTGCACCATCAAAGCCAAAATGTTGAACGACAGACATAAGGTATTGAGTCTAAGCAAGAGTTATGCCAGATTCATCACGAGCAACTTGTAGACCCAAAAAATAGTGCAACTCACCAAGATTTTTAAATGGAAAACATTTGAGAGATGCTAGATAAACTGAGAAATTCCAAGAGTAGGGCTGCCGTTAAGAATGATACCACTGATGTAAATGAGAAGCATTAAAATGTAGACTTGGTGTGCGATAGAACAAGGATGTATCATAAGGACAATGCTGAAAACCCATTTGTTGGATGTAGGTGCTAAAATTCATATACCAAGTATGAGGTACTTGTTTAAGACCATATAAAGCTTTGTATAACTGACATGCATACATGAGTAGGTCGAGTTGGATACTCAAATCCTGGTAATTACGAGAGATATAGACGCTCTTGGAGATCCCCATGCAAGAAGGCATTGCAGACATCCAATTTTTGAATAATGTTTTTCCTTGTTTGTCAATCATTATCTATGTCAACTACATGTCAGGTATACAAATGTCAGGAGCTCTCCCCCTTCCTGGGAGGTGGGAATTTAGTTATCTCGAAACTCTCTCAAACAAATCACATTATGTGGTGATTACGCCCAAAGAATAACGCGATCGTTTGCAGTATAGTTTTGGGGTGTCGATTCCACAGGGAGATGGATTGAGAAATTGAATAACAGTAACGAAATTAACAAAAAGATTTAGATGAGTGCGAAAAGTAAATTTTAGAGTGTGACGTAAATTAAAACTAAATGAGTAATTTGAACAGTATAAAAATGAGACGAAAAGTAGAGCATCGAGAATCCTTTGTATATAATTGGTATTTT
The DNA here is from genome assembly GCA_036559045.1 of Platycarya longipes. Lineage (NCBI taxonomy): Eukaryota > Viridiplantae > Streptophyta > Magnoliopsida > Fagales > Juglandaceae > Platycarya > Platycarya longipes. The sequence goes on from CM071798.1 coordinate 4,962,509, forward strand.
AATTATTTTCGATTCATTAATAACACAATTGAAAATTCTATGTCCAAATTTTCAATCGAAAAATAAAACATTAATAACCAGATTTAAATCAAATATAATCTTTCGAAAAATCATTCGTCGCAATAAAAGAACAGAAATTGTTATCGATATTAAGGAAATTCAACGTCTACAATATACTCGTAGAGCAATATTGCAGCAGAGAATTAAATTAAAATAGATAACCAACTTAATCAAACATAATCAAAGGATTATTGCATTCAATAGAAAAAGCATGACTGAATTTATAAATGAAATAAATTCTTAAATTATTTGGTGACGAAAACATTTATAATAAATTTCGAATGACTAAATAAAAGAGTTTAATATTTGAAGAACACATATATGAATCAAAAACAATTACAAATATCATCATATATACAAATTCATCCCTAGCTCTACTAGAAAATTAGTTACACATATTGAAAATATGCAACAAAAATTCTTCAAGGGATAATATGGAAGAGCCAACCATTATTTTCTTCTTTCTTCTTTGGTTTTTCTTTTCTTTTCTCAAGCTCTCAAAAACAATGTCTCTTCCAAAGGATCCAAGCACATTAAGCATGGTCTTAGAACACACACCCCTCCCTTCTATTTATAAGCATCCTTCATGCAAGTTGTCATGACAAAATCATCACAATTTCAACTTGTTTTGCCATGTGTCATTCTTGAATCCAAGTGATTTGTGAGTTGTCATTTTGATCATTTGTTTTCCCACTATGCATGAGCTTGATTTTGCTTGTAGGTTGAGTGTTTCAATTTTGCTTCTCTATCCATTAGTTGTCTTGTATGACTTAATATCTTGTGGTCAAATAATTTGTCTTGAAGAAACTTGAGTACACTTTATCTTGCATATGAATTGATCATTGAATTTCCAAGTTGGTGTAAGAGGTGCTTGCTGGAAAATATTATGATGACATTTGGATTTGATGCAAGTGGCTGAAAAATATCCAGGAACGCAAGTGCAGGTGCGTCCACTTGATGGTCGATTTTGTCTTAGATTGAGTGGATATCTCTTCAAACATAAAATATAAAAGTTATAGATATTTCTCTTGCGGTTCTATATCATCTTGAATCATCTCAAGCGGAGATTGGATGTGAGAGTTATGCCCATATTACGAAAAGACGTCAAAATTGTCTAAAATTCCGCAATTATCTTCATTTGCTCCTAATGCTTCTATTTGTGTCCTAAATCAAAATATAAGATTAATGAGTATATTTAGACATCAAATAAGAATAAAGTATTAAACATTAAGAGAGGAAAATATGGCATTTTATATTCTCATCAATATATTAAATCATGCTTATATCTATCTCAAGATAAATGACCATTAATTTTAATAACATGAGTTATATCCATTATTTTCTCATTTCTTTTAGTATTTAAATAGAGTATTTAGATTGCATTTTTATGCACTCATCATGTGGTTTTGTCATTAGAGAGATTTAAAAGTTAAAACAAAGTTTGTTACTTTGTGTGTGAGGATGCTACAAATCAGTATTTAGATAAGCTTATAATATGAATCTTTCCGTTATTATCAGTCTCAGCTGTAAACTTCATTTAATGAAATGAACTACGACCTTTCCTTTAAAACGAAAAAAAAGTCGCTATGTAGAAAATAAGGCTGTTGATTCAATACGTAGACTTAGCTTGAATTCATTAGTTAATTTCTAGACTGCTTTTACCACAATGGGACTCTTCACAAAGTGCTTTTCATCTAACCAAATCAACTTTCCAAAGACATAGTCTTCAGATGCTTTGGCTTCTGATCTAAACATTACTGTAATATTGAAGCTTTTCTCTTCACTAACCTTCCTAAATTTCAAGCTCCCGGGCTTCTCAATAACCAAAATTCCACTTGGTTCTTGGACGTGAGCTCTGTAAGTTCCTGGGGAACCTACATTCTTTAATGTTCGAGTCACCGTAATGGAGTCTGAAAGTTTAGCGATTGTGATTGAAGGATAGTTGAGGTTGGCTAGACTGATGAGCTTGGAGCACTTACAGGGGTTATCTGAGAACATTGAAACTTGTGTTCCATTGCATCCAAGAGCACATATGAAGTTGAGGTAATCATTAATAGATAAGTCATAAACCAGCCCTGGATCCATAGCACTATTTGGAAGAATGTGTCCTGCTCCATAACTGAATGGTGTTGCCTTAACGTAAGAAGCATTGAGAACTGACTCCCTCTTGTTATCTTGTGTTGTAGCTGTAAAATAGGAGGAAATGAAGGTTATAAATAATGAATTTTAGAAGTATTAGTTGTACCGTAAGATACAAAGGCTGCCTATGTGTTCTTTGTATTGTATCGGATGTTAAGATCTAATTTGTGTTCCTGTGCTTTATTTGGATGATGAGAAGATACAGGAATGGAAGATATATTGTAGTTGCACTTATAGAGACTATAATCATGGCACAGTAAGATCCTAAAAGTTGCTGTCTTTAATTATCTTAAGATAGTGCTACGGTCCCGACATACTGCCCTCGACAATGAGATCCGATAAGTCATGTAATCCCTTTTTTTAAACTTTTTTTATTTCATTTAATAGTGAAAGGGTGTCCAACTCATCCGGACCCGAGCCCAAAAGGGTTGTCAGGCCCAAGGCCCGTAATCTGCATCCATCACCACGCGGTATCCAAATTCAACTAGGGAGACTGAAACCGGGGACGATCCAAGTCCCTGATTATCCTGAACCGACAGAATGAGATTAAATCGGCTTCGAGGACACGCTAAGGCCAGAACGACGGTTCACGTACTGATATATCTCCTGGATCCGCCTCACATCAAGATCACTCCCGCATTTATGAACGACCAGACAACCGCCGATCTACATATCTCCCCTCTTAAATGCGGAGACACTATAAACGCACATCATTAATTGCTAGATTGACGAAAGATATAGCGGCATTTAATACCCCTTTTCAAAAGGGTCTAATTGAGCATTAAATGAAGGGATACTCAATTAATGCAATGAGACCGACCGAATCAGATCAGGTTTTTCCCTATCGAGGATGACGATCGAGTGATGTCCCGATTTTTAGATCTTTTATCATAAAAACCCTCCTTCAAAGGGAACACCTATAAATAACACAAAACCAGGGACGAAAAAGGGTACATTCTCACACTTCTCTCAAGTAAACTTCCATATATTTTCTCCCTGAAACTAACTTGATCGTCGAAGCGGTCCCGGACCCCGATCATCCTTATTATTGTTTTGCAGGTTTCGGTCAGTCAGGATTTGATAAACCAGACTGCAGAATACGTCCTTAACAAATAGATCAGATAAATTCATATCTATGAGATTATTTTATATAATACTTTTATGACCAAGGTGTTTTCCTTTAGTTGTAGTTAATGATCTAAAATTTGTCAGAAGAAAAGAGGTTTGCTTGTGAAGTAAAATGCAACCACTGGAGTCTAACCGGTTGTCATGATTGCCGACCTAATAGCTGCAGGATTCCAAGTAGGATGAAGGGTTTTAAGGAGGCCGACGATGCCAGAAACGTGAGGACATGACATTGAAGTTCCTGACACCGAGTTGAATTGAACTCGGCGCTCGTCAAATATTTGATTTGTTGGACCTTGTGCTTCAGTATAGGCTGCTATGACACTAACTCCTGGTGCAGTGATATCAGGCTGAACGTTCAGCAGTTATTGTATATATTCAATTCATTCGACCCAACAAATAAAATGACAGATATAGAGTTTATGTAGAGGATAAGGATGCATGTACCTTAAGGATTTCAGGAGCTATGGTGCTTGGTCCCTTCGATGAGAAAGCTGCCATGAAGGGAGCTGGCTTTGTGCCCAATACTGTCGTTGCACGGCTAATATAAGCTTTTGGAGATCTGTGAAGCATATTAATTTCTCAGTATTATTATGCGAACAATTATTTTGAAAGTTTGTAACTGATAAGCGGCCGGCCTAGACGTGCGTCTCCTCCTTAATTCAACACAGCGGACATTTTTATAGATGAGAATATGATCTTAATGGAGCACTAGATCGGTTCAGAAGCATTTAATGTTTCAGATATGCTGTACGATAAGTGCTCAAAGCGATTTGTTGGACCTAGTGTAGGGATGGACGTGCATGGAAAAAAATGAGTCTCCATGCAATCAGTCGTACGTGCAGCTAAAGACGATGTTCTAAGTGGTGTATCATCTTACTTGGTTGAATTGCAATACGTAAAGATGGCGACACCATCAGTGAAATTGATGTGCGAAGCAGGGAGTACATCTGCATCGGCAATAATTTCGTTCCCATTAATTTCACTGTTGGCAAGAACCATTCCCAGGGCTCCAGCCAATAGAGCTTGCTCACCCTTATCCACTCTTGCATTTTGCCCCCGAAGACAGACCAAAATCTTACCCTTCACCTTTCTGGGATCAAGTGTTCCATTCTTACATAGCAGACTGCAATACCAAGAGCTTGAGTAAGCACATTAAACATTGATTTGTCACACTTCAGCACATCTACAAAAATGGCCGAGGTCACAGTTGGATTTTTGGCGGTTTGGGCTCAGGGACTTTTATGAGCTCGGGCTAGCATTGTTAATGTTTTTCTACTTAGTTTAGTGTATTTCATATATGGGTTAGGTTGGTTAGCTAAAGCCCAGTTGCTTATATTTTTTTGTGTATTTGCTCAGTTGGTTTAAGCCCGTGGCCTGCATTTAGCTTTCTATAGGGTCACAAAGTAGTATATATACTTCTGACGTTGGAGAGTGTCAGGCAATCTGCATTATTATAGAACTTTCTTTATCTTTTTTCTCATTTTCCTGGAGGAATTCTCTCGAAGAGAGCAAATCAGTATTATCTTTTTCATTTTCTGAGTTGTGTTACATTGACGTACACTATTGCATGGCACATTGAACTAACTACCAAGAGGTTGCATTGTTCTATACTTACGCATCTTCAGCTGATGCATTTGCTGCTTTGGTACCTGCAGTGCTAACAAGCGGGTAGAACTCTTTGCTTCCCAAGACTGTAGATGATAAGCTCTCTCCCTACGAATCACAGTTAATTAATAAGGTTAAAAAAAAAAGAAAATACATGAGATAAGAGTAAATCAATACAACAAAGGGCCACACTTAGTTAGAAAGTTAGACAGAACGAAATAACTTGGCAAAAAAGACGGCTTCTTCCTCTCCCATTATCCTCCATTTTTTGCCTGGAAATAGTTAATCCTTAAAGGATCAGACTCGGTTCAAACTCAATATGAAGATGTATAAACTCAAAAACAAACAGAATGAAGATAAGGGACCAGACTCAACTCAAACTCAAACTCAAGATGATGATAAATTCAAAAGACAAAACAGATTAAGGATAAGGATAAGAAGCAGAAAACTGAAGATATATAGTGCAGAGCTGAAATCAGAAAGCAATTCAAACTCAAACTAATCTCATGTATACTTGGATATAGTCAACGATAGAATCACTGTAACAAACTCTGATGTATAATCATTATAAATATATCTGGAACTCCTCAAAATATTCATTGAGGAAATCTATTCCAAAACATACAGTTTATTAAGATTCCTTATCCTAACATCTTGATTAAACATAAATATAGCTCGTTTCTTGCCTTGGTGAAAATCCATACGATATGAAGATTTTGAAGACTGCACCCGCACGAATATCATTTGATAATGTCGTAATGCTATCTCAATAGGACTGAAAAACTAACCTCCAAGCGCATGCTGTTGCCAAGGATAACATTACTGCGGAACTGCCTGTCCATGGTGCTGGCTCCCACTGTTATCTGCCAGGGTGCAACATTGGAGACAGTCCCATCTTTAGGCCCGGAATTTCCAGCCGAGCAAACCACCACAATACCATGCTTAACAGCATGGAAGGAGCCAATTGCTACGCTGTCATTAAAGAAGGGCGAGGGCTCCCCTCCCAGTGATACGGACAGAACATCAACGCCATCATGGATGGCCATATCGAAGGCTGCTACTATGTCTGCATCAAAGCATCCATTTCCACCCACCGGAGGCCAGCATACCTTGTAAGCTGCCACCCGAGCTTTTGGTGATCCGCCCTTTGCTGTTCCTTTGCCGAAGCCGTAGATACTAGCCCTGGCTACGAAATTGCCACCAGCTGTTGATAAAGTATGAGACCCATGACCATCATTATCGCGTGGTGTGTCAAAGGAGGAGTTTAGTAAACCAGCAACTACAGCAAAGCCTTTGTTGAAGTACCTTGCTCCAATTAGCTTTCTTCGTGGCACCGATTTGGCACAATGAACGGCCAATATTGATTGGTTAGTGAAAAAAAATTGTCCAAATTTATTAAAAGAAAACTTCACAGACCACGGGGGACTGCAGTCTGCAAGTAATAAGCGTTTATATGACCAAGGGTGAAGGGCTTATTTTTTCTAGTCCTTTTCTGCGTAACCGTTTGCTGTTGGACGATAGGAATTTATCGTCTTAAAACTTCGGCAAATGATCACTCCTCTTTATTGTTTGTTGGTGTTACTTATCTGATCGGTGAGTACCATATGTCATATGGTAGGAAAAAAAATAATGGGATCAATTATACTTGTAATATTATTCTTGTATATTATATTGAATGAATGATATTGCAAATTAAAACAAGAGTTTCTTCTAGTAATATTTAATGTGATTGTAAATGGTTTTTGAGATAGGAAAAAACCACCAATCTTTTCGAGAAAAGTACAATTCCACATCTGTGACCCCACTATCAAATATTCAACCGGTTTCATTCAGTCAACATTGCTGAAAAGACCCTCCAACTTTGAGTAACGATTGGCCAGTTTTTCGATGAGAGAAACGGAGAAAGAAATATTGCCGTTCTACAAATTATTCAATTAACAAAAGGTAGATAGGTAGTAGCTATTACCTGTTGCAATGAAAACCAGCATCAGTTTCATTTTGGCAGATTCCTTTCCACTTCGATGGAATCGGTCCCAACCCCTCATCACTAAAGCTTTTAGATTTAGGCCAGACACCTAGCATTACCCCATTGAACAAAAGTGAGGCTAAAGCAAGTCCAAAAGTCGGCTAAAGAAAATGTATTTAAAAGTTATTTTCATTTCAATGTTATCTGGAATCTGGACTGTCAAAAACCTGGCAGAGTTTGTTCTTATCGAAATCTGAACTGTCCAACTTTCTTGAGCATTTCCTAAGTGACAAGTTATATGAGGGTATATCATTATAACATGTTCCAATTGGTTTCTAGGTTGCATCATCTAGTCCTGGCAACAAACCCCTCTCCAAAAACCATCCGCAAGCAAATTTTCCTTGTTGCTAACAATATATATCTACTACTAGTTGTGAATAATGGCACTAAAAGCAAAAAGACAAGGCAAATAACGTCAAGCCAGATGAAACCTTTCCAATGGTGATCCAATCCAATGTTAAATCACTATTTGTCTCTAAAATATTAGCTAATGGAAACGCGACCAATTAAAGAGTCTAGAAGCCCCAAACATTGAATATTTTTCATGCGTGAACATGGCGGCCTAGTTATGACATTTGCTAGGACCAAGGTTTGCTCTATTTAAGTGCCCCAACCATATTTATAAAAATTGAAAATGAAATATTATATTATTACTTCAGATCTCATCAATTTCTAAACCATGTTATGGTGACATAGAACATCTTGCTTGTATTTCTATAGAAGTCAGCCATCCAAATCCAGATTACGCAGAAAATATCTATATATTTAGCATAAGCTCATCAATTTAAGGATTTATGTGGACTGGAGATCGGTGAACTAATTAAAGTTCAAAGCCGAAGAGCAAAGCACACACCAGTATCCAGGTTTCCAATGATTGTATCTTCGCCATATCTTGCCTTCTTCCAGATGGAGTTGGAAGCAATCATCCCATCATGCTCGAGTCCCAGGAAGTCCCATGACCGAGTTGTGTGCAGTTTTCTTCCCTTGTTCAAGAAAATGGAGACCACTTTCGGATGCTCTGCATTTTAATAGATGTTTACGCAATTTACAATCAAGTCAACCGAATGTAATGTGAGTAAACAGAGAAGAGCCAGGAGGTAGAGTTCTTACTAGCTATGGAAGCTGCTACCTCCTCGTCGAATGTTGCAGCAAAACCGTTGATGTGCCTTGCGTATTAATAAAGTATGGATTCCTTCGCGAGAGCATGACTGCATGATTAGGAAGTCAAGCAATTGATGCAAGAAGGTAAGTTTACTTGATAATTGGATGATTCATTCAAATACCTTCCCAAGAATGATGCAAGAAACTCATAGTGGGTCTCGGTTACTCGATTAAAATCAATCGGAGATAGTTCTGGGCCATGTGAATGCGCCCCCAAGTATACCACATATGACTAGGTGTCCAACCGCAGAAGAAGGAATTATTAAACTCGAATCACGAATTCATCAACAGCAGATCACCGATACAAAAAACAATTGACTTATTCTGATGTTCTATATTGAAAGGAAGAAGATAAAAATGCTTGCCTTTTTGGTAGCAGATGTAGGTGTCGGCAGCAGAGAGAATAGATAAACGATAGGAGGTAAATTGAAGGAATTGATAGTCTCATTCCTACTTTGTTGGGAATTACTCCTATATGCTTGACTCCTGACTGCTGGCGCCTCAATGGAACAGAGAGTTACTGACTTGTTTTGGTACTATAGTGAGGAAGAAGTGAACAGTCATTGGTATTTATATTCTGTTTTCTAATTACATTATAGAACTGTATATCGAGCGTCTAGTGGGGCAAATAGAAATTTCAAATTTTGTAATAATGAATTGTTTTGAATGCAGAGATATATGCTTCTTTGTAGGAGGGGAGAATGAGAGCATAAAGAATAGACTGTAATCTACGTGGTTAAGCGCCCGTCAAGTCAAGCTGCCAATTAATGACAATATATATCAACTTGCCAGCCAGGAACTACCACGTGTAGGGCACCGGATAAGATAACAAGAGTCGCCCTGCCTTGGAGCTACTCCAACATCTTACATTACCTTCTTTCAAGCATATGTTTCTCTCTAGTGTTTGTGTTTCGAACAAAATGGAAAATCCCCATGTTGAGTTAGCAGATTCATGTTAAAAGCGATATAATATCAAATTCAAGGAAGCGAATGTTTTTACTTGGCGTGATGAAGAGGTGCTGTGATATTTGAACCTATCAATTAGGATTATAATTGAGCCGAGTTGAGTTGAACTTTGGCTTGCCGAGCTCTGCTCGACTCAAGCCAAAATTCGGCTCAACTAAAAATATTCAATCTCGAGCTCATCTCACAAACGAACTCGAGTCGAGCTCAAATTTTTTTGCTCAAAATTTTTTTTTAAAATTTTTTTGAATAAAATTTAAAAATAATTAATTAATTAATTAATTAATAAAAAATTAATCTTTAATATCTAACTAGTTGATTTTTATTCATCATAACAATATGTTATATGCTTACATATATTATTAATAAACTCACATAATATGATAGTATATATATATATATTTTATACATGATTCCCATGTACTAATATGTAAAATTATTAAATTTTATAAACTAATTATAAAATATAGCTATAAAGTATATTCATTATATAGAGATAAATAATTAAATTACATATTACATATTGAATTATAAAAGTGCTATGTTTATATTATTAGCAATACACATATATATGTATATATTTATCAATATATTAATGAATTTTAATCGAGTCGAGCTAATTAGTCGACTCGAGTATAAACGAGCGAGTCTTAACTTAGTTGAGTCGAGTTTTGTCAGGTATGTGTCATTTACTAATCGAGTGGGTATCTACTTTCATGAGCGATTTTTTTTTTTTTACTAGTCGAGTTTGATTCGAATTTAACTGAGCAAGTACCGAGCGGATTATCGAATAACCTAATTTATTTACAGTCCTACTGCCAATAAGACCAATTAAGCATTTGGTGATGTAGAGGGTGTGATGGACATGTCCGAAAGAGGGTTGGGTACTTAAACTGAATGCACGTGGAAGTTCTCTTAGAAATCCCGATCCTTTAGGTATTGGAGAGGTGATTCAAAATTCTAGAGTGAGTTGATTTGTGGCTTTGTAACTTGTACGGGTCAAGTTCTAATAATGATGCAGAGGTGATGGGGCTTCTTCATGGTCTTCAGCATGTATGTTCTTTGGGTTTAATGAAGGAGAAAATTCAAATGGATTTAATGCTAGTGATTCAATGGCTGAAGAAAAAGCATTGTGGCCAATGGTTTTTGAAGGATTATTGGGATAAAATACTAAGAAGGTTAGATGATGTTCTTTTATCATTCTTAAAAAGAAAATAATGCAGTGGTGGATGGATTAGCACGTATAGGAGCAAACTCAGCAAAGGGTCTAAATGGTTTGTGGTTTTCATCTTCTGTGGTTTTCGTCTTCGGATCTTCCTTCTTTAATAAGAGGGATTATAACATTGGATAGGGAGTTTGCCTTATATTCGGGAGATTTCATTAAAATTGGGAGTTGTCATTTTCTATGGGTTTATTTTCTATTGTTGATGTTATGGTTTATTTTATTATTTGTATAGTCTTTGAGCATTATATTGGTTTTCCTATGCTTTGAATTTCTTGAATAATTGTAACTCCTAGGTGTCTGGTTATTTTCATGAAATTCATCCCTTATAAATGAGGGTTTATCAATTAAATTGGGGTATCATTCTCTTCTTAAAAAAACCATGTACCATCAAGAGAAAACATATCAATGCAAATATGGTGAAAAAATGTGAAAATTGCACGAATTGGAGCAATATTGCACACGTGTTAGAATTGCATATATGACCCAAATTTGGAAAATTTTTATTGGCGCGCATGTCATGATCACCATGTTAAACCTAGTGCTCCCTGTTTCGACTTTAAAATCAATTGTTTGATCCTCCAAATCCTCTTTTTATATTATTTTTTTCTTTTATGATAATATTTCTTTATCACTTTAAGAGGTGATTCTTATTTTGATTTAGGTAAGATTTTTGGTAAGATAATTATTTTATTTCATATTTTTTTTATAATAATTGAAATTTTCTATTTTCGAGCAAAATTCTCAAGATTGCAGATTTTCTTAGCTATTTAAACCCAACTTGTAAGTTTCAAGGCCAATTTTCAACTTTTATGCATAAACCCTATTCTCAGAGTTTTCTTATGTTGCATATTTTCTTAGTCTCAATTTCTAGTTTTGTTAATTAACTATATGTCGGGATAACTCTTATTTTGTTGGGCTTTAGTTAGCATTAAATCTTTAGCATTTTCCTGGGGCGATTTGTCATTAGTTTTTGTGGCTAGTGGAGGTTGTGGGCAGTGTGTGTAATAGCCTGTTTTTTTTTAGATAAAGCATTTACTTGAAAATATTTTAAAGGAATATATGGGAAATAAATTTTTCCATGAAAATAGAAGTTGAGACTTAAAGGATAATTGTGAGTTATGAAAAGGTGAAATTATGCATTCTAAGATAAATTTTGGATGGACCTTTGGGAATTTTAACAAGGTATCAACTAGAGAAATTCAATTTGAACCTAGAAAGAGATAAGTTTTTGAAATTTAGGAGAGAAATTTAAGAGGAAGTGATGAAACAAAAAATCAAACACTTGGCGTTCGGATTAAGAGTTCTCGGGCTGGTCCATCAAGTTTTGGTGAAATGAGCATGACTCATTCATATGAGGTCCAAATAAGATAATTCTAATTCTTATAGAACACTAAGAAGAAGATATAAAACTTTCGTGTTTTGGGTTTTTGAAGATAAGAAATGGATCAAGGACAAAACCTAGTGTGAAGTGAACGGACAGGAATATGAGTCAACTGGTAACCGACTTAGATGAGTTGTCTTATCTTCGACCATGTGATGAAAATTGTGATTGGCCACCAAACTTTCTGAGGTCTTGAAATGTATGGGAACATGTGACAAGTTAATAAAAATTGATCTAGAAGCCTTGGTGGGAAAGAAAATAAAGTAAAACAAATGGAAAACTTAAATTGGATGTTCTCAGGTAAGTTTTGATATATTTCGGTGAATTAAGCATATCTCTCTCATATGATATCGTAATAAGGTGATTAAAAATCCTATAGAATCTTAAGATGATGATATAAAATTTTTATGTTTTAAGTATTTGCAGAATCGAATCAAATCAAGGACAACATTTGGTTGGAAGTCGACTAAAACAACTTAGGTGTAGGGAACAACGACTTTGACTTGGATGACCGACCGACCACGGGTTTCCTCTTGAACAACTAGGGGTAACCACGGGTAATAATAGTGGTATGGCCTGACCACAGGTAATAATAGTGGCATGGCCCGACTACGAGTAATAATAGTGGTATAGTCCAACCACAAGTAATAATAGTGGACATAAGTGAAAACTTATAAAAACAAGAAGTTTAAGATAAGAATGAAAAATTCATACAGGATATAAGTTTGTTTAGGCCAGAAGGACGTCAATGTAAGTCTACATAAAAGATAAGTCTAAGTCATGCATGAGTCACACGAAACATGCCATAAATGCATACTCTGATTGTCTAGCTTGTATATGATTATTTTATAATGTCTATACTTTTATTAAGTTACGTGTGTACTTACTGATATTTCTAAAAAAATCTCATTCTTGTATGTTTATTTTCTTTTGGAATTTGATTTTCGCTGCAGGTTTGGATAACGGTCATGGGCTAGGTCCCAGTTACTTGAGAGACCCGAAGAAACCCTGAAGGGTCCCCGGAGTACTCTCTCTCTCTAGATTTTATGACCCAGTTGGCAATTGGTAGAAGATGAAGAAAAGATAAAGGGTCACTTTTTGCTATACAGCTTCACACGTTGAAGTAGGGAGCGAAGTCCATTGATGGTTACATTGTGGATTTCTAGTAGTTGGTGGTTTGGAATGAACTTTCTGAAACTGAAGAGTTGTTGGTGGCATGGTATTTGGGTGGCTTGCGACAACTTTTGCAAGACATCCACTACTCCACTCTTTGTGGACTAGTTTTTAGGCATATATCAATGCCACAATCAAGGAAGCACAATTCAACATACCTCCAATAGTATCCGCTCAATAATTAGGAATTGAATGAAAAAATTAATGATGTTTTTGTGCAACTTCCAATCCCTATTAATGAAATGTGTAGTTAGACACATATAGTCAAAAATTTTTACCGATGACCATGTATTGGCAGTTAGACACATATGAGTTGTCTTCATTATACTACAAACACTATCTTCAACTGCCTTCTTGGGTGTTGCCTCAACCGCATTTGGTTTTTGGTACCTATCTAAAGACCCACATTTAGTAGGTTTTTGGTAACATTTGCATGGTTGAAGTTTCGCTCCTCTTTGAGTGCCAATTATACATCTTGCCACAACAGCTACACTTTGTCTTAAGCTCATCCATGGGACCATGCTCCACCTTCGTAAAATGGTCCCAAACAATTGATAGATCATTCCCCTTCCATTTCTTAAAAAGTGGACGAGTATTATGGGTACAAGCATTTGGGCTCCTGATCTTTGGGTACTTGTCAAATCATCTCCCAAGTTAATAGTTGGTTTGTTTGAGTCAACATCAATTGAAGTTGAGGAAAAATCCATCTAAAACCAAAATATTAGAAAATGCAAAAAACAAAACAAACAAAACACCTCATACTATTATTGTACAGAAACTAGTTTGCAACATGGAATCACAAGTCTAAGACTCTAAAATCTAGGTTTTAGTTCATTTATCTTTCCACAATTTATATAAAAACAACCTCGCAACAAAATCACAACATATTCAATGAAAAATATCTAGTTTTTAAACTCGTACATTAGCTAGTCTACCACATGGCAAAACATCAAAAGTCTAAGGCTGTGATTGGATAGTGAGATCATTCCACTACTATTAAACATTTTATCATTATTTTTTACCTAAATTTCTCCAAAATTTTACTATTTTTTACTACTATTCAATATTTTATTCTTACTTTTTCAACACTTTTCATTGACATTTGTAGATCATATGAGATTACCTCGCTATCCAAATATAGTCTAAGACTCTAAAATCTAGATTTTAGTTCACCGAGCTTTCCATAATTTACATAAAAAACATCACAGCACAATTATAACATATTCAATTAAAAATATTATAATGTTTAAGTTTTTCATGCAAAAACAAATATTAAATTGAACATTTAGCTCACTCACAACATAAAATAGTTCTCAAATTACTATTCACAATCTTAGACATTTGCTTCAAAAAATTTGAGATGCATGTACATTCATAGATAAACAATTTAAACATAAAATAATATACAAATTATTGATAAAAAATCAAATATCAATGAAAAATGAGCTTGCTACATAGTTATATTACTAGTTATGTGAAATTAGTTGTAGGGGTAATGAGAAATTGATTTCAGACAAGCTGTCAAAGATATGTGATCACAAGTGAAAATGATCCGAATAGAGGATAGAAAGAGTGAGATAGCTCGAAGCTCAAAGAGAGAGAGAGACCAACAGAGGGAGATCAATATGTGAGATGAGAGATTATTGGTAAGTACTCTTGACCTCATAGAATGGGTAGCTGTAGCGGGCTCTTGGTAATTGAATATAGTAATAGAATGTAAAAAATATATATGGGAAGAAGATGAGAAGAGAATTAGAGTAAGAGAGATAGAGAGAGAAGAAAGAGTCGAGAGAGAGTTTTGCTGGTTCCAAAGTTGGCCTCAAACCCAACTCATGGCCTGTATTTGTAATACCTCATGAAGATGATGAATAGGGTTAAACAACTGTGTTTGACCCTTTTTGATACAAGAATTGCTAAACGACCCGCCTTTTACACGAATGGCCTACCATCATTATAACTCATTTAAAGGAAACGACAACTTATCAAGTCATTGTTTATTTACAATTCATTTATCTAATGACACCGTATCATTAAAACTAACTAACATAACGACTTTCATATTCTTCATCGCAACATCATCTCTTCTCAACATTATTGTAGAATAGATCTCTCAATTTTGGGTACATAACATACCCTCACCCATTAGAAAACCTTGCTCACAAGGTGGGGAAATTTTTCACGTAGCTTCCTGTAGGATTCCCATGTTACCTTTTCCAGAGCTGCTCTTTTTCACTATATAAGAACTTTCATCAAAGGTCTATTGTTATCCTTCCTTGTTCTTCATTGCAGAATAAGTTTTGTTGTAGGAGCCATCTCACCATGAAAGTTGGCAGGAGGCAATGTAGCAACTAGTGAAACAAATTGGCACAATTTCTTCTTTAAGCAAGAGACATGAAAGACAGGATGCAAGCTTGAATATTGAGGTTATATGCCACCTTTTCGATTCTTTCAAAAATCTGGAATGGGCCATAAAATCTGGGAGATAACTTCAAGTTCTTTCTAACAGCTAAATATTGCTGTCTGTAAGGCTGCAATCTTAGAAAAACCAATTCCTCCACATTGAACTCTCTTTCAGTCCTCATCTTGTTGGCCGAAAGCTTCATTCTTTTTTCAGCATCTTGCAAATTAATTCTCAACACTGCTAACACTTCCTCTCTAGTTCTTAAAGGTTGATCCACTTCCTTGTTAGCAGATAACCTACGAAAAAATGTTCCAACCCTTTGTTAATTGCCTCAGTTTGGCCATCACTTTAAGGGTGATAGGTAAAAGAATAGGCAAGAATAATTCCTTGCAATCTAAATAATTCTCTCCAAAAAGAACTGGTAAATGTGGCTCTTTTGTCACACACAATTGTATTGGGCATGCCATGCAATTTGAAGACATGGTCAAAGAATAACAGTGCCACTTTTGCTGCTGTGAAGAGGTGTTTGAGGGCTATGAAATGAGAATATTTCGATAGTTTATCTACCACAACCATCACTACGGAATACCTATTTGACATTGGAAAACCTTATATAAAATCCATAGATAAGTGTGTCCAAACATATTAAGGTAATGGCATGGGTTGTAACAGCCAGGGGAATGAATTGTCTCAAATTTATTTCTTTAGCAAATTTCACATTCTTGAATAAAAGCCTTCACCTGTTTTTTTAAACCAGGCCAATAGAAACTTGCTCTAGCTCTTTGTAAGGGTTTGTGAAATCCTGAGTGACCAGCAAAAGGGCTGGAGTGGACATAGTTCAGCAACTTAGTCTTCAACTTTTGATTAGGGCTGTAATCAATCCGAGCCGAGTCGAGCTTTTGGGTTATCGAGTCGAGCTGGACTCAAATTACTCGAGCTCGAGCTCGAGTTGAGAGCTTGCCGAGCTGAGCCAAATTCGAGCAGATCAAACACAATCTCAAGCCAAGTCAAGTTATTTATCAATCTTTATTTTTATGCTTTAAACGAGTTTGAGTCGAGTCGAGTCGAGTCGAGTCGAGTTATTATCCAAGTTTTGTTTATACTCATATATATTTTTTGAATAAATTGAAAAATTAAAACTACCAAATTATAAAATAAAATATTAAAACTAATAAAAATTTAATTAATATATAATCCTTATTTTAAACTATAGAATTTTAACATCTTTATGAATACATTTTTTATATGGTTACAAATTGTAGTATATAATGAAACCACCATGTCTTATATACTAACTATTACACATTATACATATACTATAATTATTTACTTAAAAGTACTTAATTAACTAACATATTATTATAAATTATATTCAATATATAGGTATAAATGACTAGGCATAAGTAAGTGGATTATATGCTACATATTTAATTTTTAAGATAACTATGCTTATGTTATTAAATTTAATATGTATAGAAGTATATATGTGTGTGTGTAAAAATATTAATATATGGAAAAAAAATTATATATATTCATGATTTATGGACAAGTTCTAATTGAGTCGAGCTAACGAGCCGAGTTGAGTATGAACGAGCGAGCCTTAATGAGCCTTAATCAAGTCGAGTCGAGTTTAATCGAGTATGTGTCATTTATTAATCGAGCGAGTTTCTGTTTTCACGATCGAGCTTTTTTTTTTTATGAGTCGAGCTCAATTCGAGTTTAACCGAGCGAGCAATCGAGCAAACTGGTTCATTTACAGCCCTACTTTTGATAGTTAGGAACATAATTTTTCCCTTTCTAAACAACACTCCTTACTTCAAGAGAACTTGGCATCAATAGAAGGCCTTTTAGATAATAACAACAACTGCTATTGCACCACTGAGTCACTACCATATACCCGTTTAAGCTCATCTAACCAAGATGGTATAGAAAGTGAAATTACACAAACTGAGTTTCTTCCTCTTGAAAATCACTTCTAGATAAAGTATCGGCTACCTTGTTATGCACTCTTTTCTTCTACTCAATACATAATTTATAACCCAATAGCTTGGAAATCCACTCTTGTTGAGTTGTTGTACCTACTTATTGCTCCAAAAGGTACTTCAAACTCAAGTGGTTAGTTCTGATTGTAAAGACTGATCCAAGCAAATAAGGCTTCCATTTCTTGATGGCTAAAACCAATGCAAGCGGCTCTTTTTCATTGGTGGATAAATTCAGATTTTTGCCCTTCAATGCCTGACTTAAATAGGCTATAGGCTGCTAATTTTGCATCAATACAACACCTATACCTACTCCACAAGCACTACATTCCATTATAAATCTCTAGCTAAAATCTGGAGTGCCAAAACTAGGGGGTTTATGACAGTTCTTTTCAATTCTTCAAAGGCCAAAGTGGCTGTTGAACTCCACACAAAAGCATATTTTTTAAGTAAGGAAGTTAAGGGTGCTCCAATTTGACCATATGATCAAATAAACTTCCTATAATACCAATTAAACCTAAAAAACCCTCATAGCTTTTAGATTTTTTGGGACTAGCCAATTGATCATTGCCTCTACTTTCCTTGGGTCAACCTCACACTCTCCTTGAAAATTATATGCCCCAAATACCCAATTTTCGAGCATGCAAAGTGACGACCCGAGATTTTCTTTTCGTATTATTAACTTGAATAATTATTTTGATCAAGTGGTTAATTAATTAATTAAATTAATTATATTGAGAGGTGAGGAAAAAGGGCATGGGCTTAAGATTGGAGCCTTGAAAGTTAGAATGAGTTATTGGACCTAGGAAGGAGTAGCAAGCCCACAAGCCCATGAGATTGACCCATGACCCACCAAGTCCACACATGGGACACTTGTCACCCATAGAGAAATCCTAGTGAGTCAATTAAGGCTAGTCGGTGAAAATAGAAAATTACTATTAGGTGGGAGTTGACTAGTGGGTGGATGGTAGGGTTGAGTGTGAGATCTTGTGATAAGATTTTCCCATCATTGGGATATCTTTAGAAAAATAAGAAGATAATGTATATTTTAGTCTATCTAGTACATGCCATGCTTAGAGGAATGAAACTTGTGGATTGGAATAGGAAGTGGAAGAGAAGAGAAGAGAGGGCATTCGGTTAGCTTGTAGCCGAAACCCCTTAGGAGCTTTTCCTATGAAATCCTCTCCAATCTAAGCCAATGATCACACATAGGATCATGTAAGAAAGAAGTGACAAGGTGATTGACAAGTGAGGAGAGGTGTCATGAGGAAGAGGAAAGGAAAAAGAAGAAGGAAAGCTAGAAGGGATCCGGATGAGCTACCGTGTGCATCCTTTGAGGTTTTCTAGAAGAACTTGTAATTCTAGTAGAAGGGACATCTTTGACTTGTGTGGGAAGTTGAATTACAAGGTGTAAGGTGTGTAAGAGGTATGGTGGTGTAAGGAAATGATTGGGGCTACTTATAATGGAAGGAAACTAGGAATGGAGGAGGGAGAGTTTCGAATGACACCTAGACCCAAGGCATGGCCAGACCATGCATGCTCTCTTTCCCAAAGGCATGGCCTTAGAATCTTGTGGATTGATATGAGAGTGGTTAGATGAGTGTGTCATAGGATTGAAATGACAAGAGAATGAGGCAAGAGGGGAAGGATGTTTCGGTGGAGACCTTGGGGAGGCAAGGAACCCGGATTCTCACTTCCTCCCATTTTTCATCATTTTCTTTTTTTTCCCATGCAACCACCCTTGTCTAGTCTTATGTCTTTCAAATCAAGGTATGGTGGAATGTCCTTGAGCCCTAGGAAAAGGAGCATAGCCGAATACCCTTAAGAGGGCTCACATCTCACTTGGCTAACTCACAATTCCACGAGCTCTCTTTCTCTCTACCTCTTGGCCAACTCCACTTCTCCCTCAACTCTCTTTTGTTTTACTTTCTTCTAACCTCTAAACATCACCTTACCCTAAGTAGAAAAGAGTTAGAACAAATATTTTTGAAGAAGAGTTGCTCTTGAAGAGGTAAGTGCATTCTTATCCTACCTTGAGCAATTTTAGTAGACTCTTGGATGAATTTGAGTGTTTTTGTTCGAATCTTTGAGTATGAATGTTAAAATGAATCCCTTTAGAGAGAAAAGTTACCATGCTTAGTTAAGTAGAAATCCATGCTTAAGTTATGATATTTTTCAAATTGAGGATCTAAATGATATGTAGTTTTAGTTAGTTACTCAATATGAGGTGGAATGAAGGAAATGCATGCATGATTGTAGGTTTACTAGTATGATTTTGGATGATGCTTCTAGTGTTGGTTATTTAGTGGTAAAAATCCAAGTTTAAGTTTAAATATCTTACTAAGAGTAAAGATTATTTCATGTGGTGAATTTGAATATTTGATATAAAGGGAGAATATGGTGTGATCAACATGATGAGTGAAGATTAAAATATACTAGTTAGATTTTAACTTGGGGATGAAATGTTGGGTTTGTGCATGCATGTATTTCGGACTCAAGGTTCTCTTTTGGGTTGAACTATTGATTTGATTATTGTGCTATGTTATGATGATATACTTAAATATTTAGAGACATTAGATGCATATGAATAAAATAGTTGCGCTAGCATGATTGGTGGTTTTCACCTAAACCATTGGGTGAGTATCTTGGAAAAAAAAAAGAGAGATAAAAAGTGAATAAAATATTAACTTAAGAACATAGGGTTTCGGCCAAGCTATGTTCTTAGGGTTAGAAAATTTTATTTAAGTGATTGAAGTTAAATTGGAGTGCTTGGAGAAGAATAGGAGACGAAAAGTTAAGAATTTACTAAGGAAGGGTCTCGGCCCAACCCTAGTGGGAAGGGGCCGAGCACCCCTAAGTGTATAAGAGGCCTATTAAGTGTTTTTGGGTAGGAAAGGAGTAAAATTATTAGGTGCGAAAATTGTGAAAGAGCTTGACGTAGAATAAGAGTTATGTTCGTCGCCCACTTTATATGTTCAGTGACATGAGTCTCACGTCTCATGCATACAGCACGAAAATTATGTTTTAAACATGTTTTTAAAAGAAAAGAAATTAATTAAATTTTTATAAGAACCCCAAAGGCTGGGATGGGGTAGTGCCCCAGTGGAACTCCCTTTTCACTCAGAAGTGACTAAAGTCGAGTGAAAGCCCTTGGGTTGACAAAGAATCGTTGGCATACCATGTATGGCTCCAAAAGGTGTTCGGAGCATGGTCGCACCTAAATCTAGTGGGTGCATATAGGACGGTGTTGGCTTCAGCCTCATCGATATAGAAAAGTTTGTAGTGGCTCGCTGAGTGATCAATCGCCGAGTGATGAAGAGTGCAAAAGGGCACGAAACGTAGCTACTTAGGTTTGATACGGTCGCCGGGTGCTACGGTAACTAGCCGGAACACACGGTGCGTAGGGGAACCGTGAGGTGTCCAACAGAGGTCATGACAAAAGATGGACCTTTGGGCTAAATATGATATGATAAGTGGCGCCTAAGATAAGAAAAATGAAAAACATTTGCGAAAAGATGAATTTTGAAAGAAAACTCTAATGTTTTGTTTTTCTGAGATTATAAGCAAGCATACAAAAAGAATAAGAAAAGAAAAAGGGAATTGAAAAGACACGGCATGAGCATGAGCATGTGCATATCATAAAGTCATGAGTCTCATAATGCATAAAATATGACTGACTGTTTGCTATTTATTTATCAGTATGCTTAAAATGCTTTTGTTATGATATAAATGTATTACTGATATTTCTCCCGAAATCTCACTCCGGTTTATCTCTCCACTATCTACTTTTTGGGATGATAGAAGTAGTTGCAGGTAATGACGTCTTTGAAGAGTATGACCCCAGGGACGGTATCTCGAACCCCCACGGGCCCGACTGAGTCCGTCACTTTCGAGCTAGTGACTCTCGACTACTTGAGCCGATGGGCAGTGGAGTCACTACCCCTAGCTGCTTATGTTTTGGGTAACATACGCCCTACCAGGTGTTGTCTAGTTCTCGGCGTAGATGATTTCCTCCACATGGATCTCCTTTATGAGTCATCTTTCGGGATGAGTTGTAAGGTGGGACCGACCTTGGATTTGGATTGTCTCCGTTATGGCCCAAATTTCAAGGAGATCAAGAAGGAACCGATGGTTTAGGAAGTGATGGCAGGGGATCACCTATGCAGCTTTTGTATTTTTTTCTTATATATTTTGATCTTCCATTGTTTTGGAAGATCGAACTCTTATGGATGATCATTATGTCTATATTAATGGTAATGCAATATTTTGGGATATTATTTTGTTGAGCCATGTGATGTACGGTTAGAAAGGTTTGACATTTTCTGCTGTGAAAACCTTCAACAACAAAAAAAAACCATAGTATACGATAAGACGAGGGGTGAATTTCCCTGTGATGCTCATCCTCGACGTCACGGTTTGCGTACAATCGCAAGCGTAAGCTGGGGCGTCGAAAGCAGTGGTATCAAAGCAATTAAGTCTCTAGGTAAGAAACCACAAGTCCTAGGAAAAAGAATCAAATGGCATAGGCTATAATCTTTTAAGAGTTGTAGGTTTGCGCACTTAGAATAGTTGGTTGGAAATGACATCCGTTCGGATTTGTGACGCTAAAAGTTATGAGAGCAAAAGCGCACGAGTTAGGGTAACTCATAGAGGAATTCTGTGCTTTTCAGGAGATTATCGCTGGAGGTAAGCATCGTGCTCCTGCTTCGAGACCTGAAGCCTCACCACAAGAAGTTTCGAATGTCCTGATAGATGGTGGACAAGCGATAGCAGATACTATTCGCCAGATGACTAAATTGGTAAAAAACCAGATGGAACAGAGTCGATGTCATCCAAATACGGGAGGAGGAGCGTCAGGATGTTCCTATGAGAAATTCCTGGTTTATCGGTATCTAAACTTTATGGGGACCGAAGGAGCTATGAAAGCGAACCGTTGGATTATGGACTTAGAGCGTACTTTCGAAATTAGCGGGTGTACTGAAACACAGAAAGTATAATACGCTGGTCACCTATTACAAGGGAAAGCTGGTCTATGGTAGGATACAAAGAGGAAACTGCTAAGGCAAGAGCTTGGAGAGAACGTAACGCCTACTTGGGAGCGTTTTCAAACTGAGTTTGATGATCGCTTCTTCCCTGAGTCGATTAAGCAGAAGAAGGCTATGGAGTTTGCTGCATTGACGCAAGGAAGTATAATAGTAGATCAATACGCTGCAAAATTTATGGAACTAACACGATTCGTTCCGCATCTTGTAGTAACAGAGAAAATGAGAGCAAAGAAGTTCCAAGATGGTCTGCAACAAGGATTCGCAACCAAGTGGCTTGTTTAAGAATTGAAAAATTCCAAGAGCTAGTAAACGTGGCGGCTATTGCTGAAACGGAGCAGAGGAGCTTGATCAGTCAGGCTTAGATGCATAAGAAGAGGAGTTTCCCCTACACTTCAGGAAGGGATGCGGGAAAGAGGAGGAATATTTTTCCTGCAGATAAAGGAAAGGGGAAAATGAGCAGGCCTGGAGTGCCGACATCACCTCCACCATGCAGAAATTGTGGACGACCGCACAAATGTGAGTGTCAAGTGTCATGGGGAGCTTGCTTCCGGTGTGGTCAAGTGGGCCACATGATGCATGACTGCCCCCAAATGGCTTCAAGCAGAGCTGCAGTCCCTGGAGGAAAAACAAATGCCCCTACAAAAGCCAAGGTATATGCCATCGCCCCAGGAGAGGTAGACGTGGATGAGGAGGAGGCCATCAATGCTGGTATTATTACTGGTAATACTCCGACCTTACCTTGATTTTAAAGTATAAGGTGAATTTTTCTTTTTGTAAGGTAACTATAGGAAAAATTTTATAGGTGAAATTATTATGATGCGTAATGTGGTATATGCTTTGTTTGACTCTGATGAGACGAGATCTTTTGTTTCCTATGACTGCGTTTGGAGATGTAAGTTAGATGTTCAACCCTTAACACAGAAAGTATTGGTAACACTCCCTGACGGGAAAATGATTGGATGTCAGCGGATAGTAAGGAACTGCCCGTTGGAAATTGCTGGCATAAGATTAAACGCCAATTTGATAGTTTTTCACTTGTTGGGGTTCAACATAATATTAGGTATGGATTGGTTGTCCAAACATTATGCCAAAATCGATTGTCGCTAAAAGGAGATTATTTTTGAACTGCCTGACGAAGAGAAGCTGTGTTATGGAGGGGAGATAGTTAGTTCTGTTTCCTCTATTGTGACAGCAAAAAAGGTCATAAAAAGTCTGAAGGGAGAAGCAGAAGTGTTCCTATTAATATCCTTAATGCATTGGGGGGTGCCAAAAGTATTGAAGATATCCCGATCGTGAAAGATTTTCCTCGGGTATTTTCTGATGAACTGTCTGGATTGCCTTTAGACCGTGAAACCGAGTTAGCTATTGACTTGGAACCTGCTACGACTCTAGCTCATAAAGCCTCCTACCGAATGATGCCAATGGAACTAAAGGAACTAAAGGCGCAGATCGAGGAACTATTGGAAAAGGGGTTCATATGGCCTAGTTCATCGCCATGAGGAGCCCCAGTCCTGTTCGTGAAAAAGAAGGATAGAACGATGCGAATGTGTATTGATTACAGAGAACTCAACAAGGTTACTATCAAGAACAAATACCCACTGCCGCGGATAGATGACTTGTTGGATCAACTGCAGGGAGCAACGGTATTCTCCAAGATTGATCTTAGATCAGGGTACCATCAGCTGGAAATTAAAGAGTAGGATGTGCCCAAGACGGCTTTTCGAACTCGTTATGGACATTTTGAGTTCCTGGTTAAGCCCTTCGGATTAACTAATGCCCCAGCAGCATTCATGGACTTGGTAAATCGGATATTTCGACAATATTTAGACAGTTTCATCGTAGTATTCATCGACGATATTTTAATATATTCCCGAAATGACAAAAAACACAAAGATCATTTAAAGATTGTGCTGAGTATTTTACAAGAATACCAGTTATACGCCAAACTTAGCAAGTGCGAGTTTTGGCTTAGGGAGGTTAAATTCTTGGCCCAATGGTAATTTCAAATCAAGGAGTAGCCGTGGATCCAACCAAGATTGAGGCAGTAACAGAATGGCAAAGACCGACAAATGCTCATGAGATACGAAGTTTTCTTGGATTGGCAGGACACTATAGGAGGTTTGTAGAAGGATTTTCTAAGCTATCTGGCCCTCTGACAGCTTTGACTAAGAAAAATGCCAAGTATGTTTGGAGTGAGCAGTGTGAGCAAAGTTTCCAAGAACTCAAGAAGAGGTTAACTTCGGCGCCAGTACTAACATTGCCAGAACCCCATAAGCCTTATGTAGTATATAGTGACGCATCGAAGATGGGTTTAGGATACGTTTTGATGTAGGAAGGACGAGTAGTTGCATACGCATCCTGACAGCTTAAGGACCATGAACGAAATTACCCCACTCACAACTTGGAATTAGTAGCAGTAGTGTTCACGTTAAAAATTTGGAGACACTACTTGTATGGTGAGGAATGCGAGATATATACGGATCATAAGAGTCTGAAGCACCTGTTCAGTCAAAAGAATCTAAATATGAGACAGAGGAGATGGATTGAGACTATAATTGATTTTCAGTGTGAGATTAAGTACCACCCTGAAAAGGCTAACGTGGTAGCAGACGCTTTGAGTCGAAAGACTCGAGCGGAAGAACCATCCCTATTAACAGTAATGCGAAACATGCTAATTAAGAGTCTGCCTGGAGAAGTGACATTAGCAGTAACACAAGAAATTGCCTCGCTGACTGAAGAAGAAATTCGAGAAGAACAGTGAAAGGATGCTAAGTTGGAAAAGATCCGACAGAAATTGTTAGAAGGGCAAGAATCGCCCCACTTTACGATATCGGACAACAAAACACTGTATTTTGAAAAGAGGACAATGATACCAGACAACCCAAAATTAAAGGAAAGGCTTATGAAGGAAGCGCACTGTTCCCCTTATACAGCTCATCCTGAAAGTACCAAAATGTATCAAGACTTAAAAGGAAGATTTTGGTGAGAAGGTATCAAAAAGGGTGTGGCTATGTATGTAGCAAAAAGTTCAGTGTGCCAATTGGTGAAGGCAGAGCATCAACGCCCAGTAGGAATGTTGCAGCCTTTGCCGATCCCAGAATGGAAGTGGGAAGATGTGTCTATGGACTTCGTAGTGGGATTTCCAAGAACATCAGCGGGATAGAATACCATCTGGGTGATAGTGGATAGGCTGACCAAAAGTGCCCATTTCCTGCCCATAACGAACACAGATTCAATGGAAAAGCTGGCAAGGATTTATGTAAAGGAAGTAGTCCGCCTACACGGTGTACCCAAGATAATTGTTTCAGATGGAGACCCTAGATTTATATCTCGCTTTCGGCAAAATTTATAGAAAATGATGGGATCTGACCTGAAGTTTAGCAGTGCCTATCATCTACAGAAGGATGGTTAGACAGAACGGACCATTCAAACCTTAGAAGACATGTTGCGAGCATGCGTATTAGACTCAAGCGGTGATTGGAAAAGTCTTTTACCACTAATCGAATTTGCCTACAGCAACAACTTTCAAGCTACTATTTAGATGGCACCATACAAAGCACTGTATGGTAGGAAATGTAGGTCACTCCTGTATTGGGACGAAGTCGGTGAAAGTAGGGTGTTAGGGCCCGAATATCTACAAGAGGTCAAAGCTCAAGTAGAAATTATTCGAGATAGAATGAAAACTACCCAAAGTAGACAAAAGACCTACGCGGATCGATGAAGAAGACCATTAGATTTTTCAGTTGGTGATTGGGTATATATCAAGATTTCACCAATGAAAGGAGTAGCTCGGTTTGGCAAAAAAAGGAAATTGAGTCCCCGTTATGTTGGACCTTATGAAATTGTTGAGAAAATTGGAGCAGTAGCTTATCGATTGGACTTACCTGTGAGCCTGCAAGGAGTCCACAATGTATTCCATGTATCGTCTCTAAAGAAAAGTTTTGGTGAAGGACCCGTGACGATAATGGACCAGAGCAATATTGAGTTACACCCCAACTTGACCTATGAGGAATGGCCAACCAGGATTGACGATCGCAAAGAACAGGAATTGAGGAATCGAAAAAATTTCATTAGTAAAGGTGTTGTGGAAGAACCTTGCTTTTCAATAAGTAACGTGGGAACGTGAGGATGATATGACAGCCAAATACCCCCATCTGTTTGTAAATTAGTGATGTGCTTGTTGTTTTCTTGTTTGAACTTGGCTATGATGCGTGAATATATATATATATATATATATATATTAATATATGTGGGTGATTTAACTGTTTTATGCTTGCCATTGTTTGACTACCATAGTAACTTGTAGAACTTTAACCAGGATATGGCATGAAATAGGAGGACCCCATGCATGTCAGTAGCCACAATAGCCCAATTAAGCGAGTGGAGAGAAAACAGGCAAATGATATTACGTAGAAAGCGTGAAAGGATGACTGTACAAAGACTAAAATTTTTAGATTGTTTGGAGAGACACCGCACCCACCTTATGGATATAGATCGTGAGGGAGCGCCTATCTTTCGTCACGCTAGACCACATGAAGAGCGACAACCACCTAGAAAATGGATTAGAGCAGGTTAAAGAAATTGATCCGAGGTGAGATAAGCGAGCTTAATGGAGAGCCACTGGATTTTTCCGACACCTCAAATGATCGTATAAGACAGCGAGAAAAAGAAATACCCCGGATAGATACCGAGGAGGAGATTATGCATAAGTTAAATGAAATGAGGACAAACATGTACTATGACCCTGACGTAGATGCCATATTTTATTTCTCTCAAGATTCAGTGACAGAAGAGGAAGATGTACCATCTTATTCGTCATCAGAAGAGTCCACCACCACGAATGCTAGAGGTATATTAACTCTATTAACATCCATATCATAAACTGATTTTGAGGACGAAATCTTCTTTTTAGTGGGGGAGGATGTGACAACCCGAGATTTTCTTTTCGTATTATTAAATTGAATAATTATTTTGATCAAGTGGTTAATTAATTAATTTAATTAATTATATTGAGATGTGAGGAAAAAAAGGCATGGGCTTAAGATTGGAGCCTTAAAAGTTAGAATGAGTTATTGGGCCTAGAAAGGAGTAGCAAGCCCACAAGCTCATGAGATTGACCCATGACCCACCAATCCCACACATGGGACACTTGTCACCCATAGAGAAATCCTAGTGAGTCAACTAAGGCTAGTAGGTGAAAATAGAAAATTACTATTAGGTGGGAGTTGACTAATGGGTAGATGGTAGGGTTGAGTGTGAGATCTTGTGATAGGACTTTTTCATCATTGGGATATCTTTGGAAGAATACTATGATAATGTCTATTTTAGTCTATCTAGTACATGTCATGTTTAGAGGAATGACACTAGTGGATTGGAATAGGAAGTGGAAAGAAGAGAATAGAGGGTATTCGGTTAGCTTGTAGCCGAAACCCGCTTAAGGGTTTTTCCTATGCAATCTTCTCCAATCTAAGCCATTGATCACACGTAGGATCATGTAAGAAATAAGTGAC
The DNA here is from genome assembly GCA_036559045.1 of Platycarya longipes. NCBI lineage: Eukaryota > Viridiplantae > Streptophyta > Magnoliopsida > Fagales > Juglandaceae > Platycarya > Platycarya longipes. The sequence continues at coordinate 4,990,305 of CM071798.1, forward strand.
AAGGTGATTGACAAGTGAGGAAAGGTGTCATGAGGTAGAGGAAAGGAAAAAGAAGAAGGAAAGCTAGAAGGGATCAAGATGAGGTGCCATGTGCATCCTTTGAGGTTTTCTAGAAGAACTTGTAATTCTAGTAGAAGGGACATCTTTGACTTGTGTGGGAAGTTGAATTACAAGGTGTAAGGTGTGTAAGAGGTATGGTGGTGAAAGGAAATGATTGGGGCTACTTCTAATGGAAGGAAACTAGGAATGGAGGAGGGAGAGTTTCGGATGACACCTAGACCCAAGGCATGGCCAGACCATGCATACTCTCTTTCCCAAAGGCATGGCCTTAGAATCTTATGGATTGACATGAGAGTAGTTAGATGAGTGTGTCATAGGATTGAAATGACAAGAGAATGAGGCAAGAGGGGAAGGATGTTTCGGTGGAGACCTTCGGGAGGCAAGGAACCCAGATTCTCACTTCCTCCCATTTTTCATCATTTGCTTTCTTTTCCCATGCAACCACCCTAGTCTAGTCTTACATCTTTCAAATCAAGGTATGGTGGAATGTCCTTGAGCCCTAGGAAAAGGAGCATGGCCGAATACCCTTGAGAGGGCTCACATCTCACTTGGCTAACTCACAATCCCACAAGCTCTCTTTCTCTCTACCTCTCGGCCAACTCCACTTCTCCCTCAACTCTCTTTTGTTTTACTTTCTTATAACCTCTAAACATCACCTTACCCTAAGTAGAAAAGAGCTAGAACAAATATTTTTGAAGAAGAGTTGCTCTTGAAGAGGTAAGTGCATTTTTATCCTATCTTGAGCAATTTTAGTATACTCTTGGATGAATTTGGGTGTTTTTGTTTGAATCTTTGTGTAGTATGTTAAAATGAAACCCTTCAGAGAGAAAAGTTGTCATGCTTAGTTAAGTAGAAATCCATGCTTAAGTTATGATATTTTTCAAATTGAGGATCTAAATGATATGTAGTTTTAGTTAGTTACTCAATTTGAGGTGGAATGAAGGAAATGCATGCATGATTTTAGGTTTACTAGTATGATGTTGGATGATGCTTCTAGTGTTGGTTATTTAGTGATAAAAATCCATTTCTAAGTTTAAATATCTTGCTAAGAGTAAAGATTATTTCATGTGGGGAATTTGAATATTTGATATAAAGGGAGAATATGGTGTGATCAACATGATGAATGAAGATGAAAATATGCTTGTTAGATTTTAACTTGGAGATGAAATGTTGGGTTTGTGCATGCATGTATTTCGGACTCAAGGTTCTCTTTTGGGTTGAATTATTGATTTGATTATTATGCTATGTTATGATGATATACTTAAATATTTGGAGACATTAGATGCATATGAATAAAATGGTTGAGCTAGCATGATTGGTGGTTTTCACCTAAACCATTGGGTGAGTATGTTGGAAAAAAAAAACAGAGATAAGAAGTTAATAAAATATTAACTTAAGGACATAGGGTTTCGGCCAAGCTATGTGTGTAGGGTTAGAAAATTTTATTTAAGTGGTTGATGAAGTTAAATTGGAGTGCTTGGAGAAGAATAGGAGATGAAAAGCTAAGAATTTACTAAGGAAGGGTCTCGGCCCAACCCTAGTGGGAAGGGGCCGAGCACCCCTAAGTGTATAAGAGGCCCATTAAGTGTTTTTGGATAGGAAAGGAGTAAAATTATGAGGTGCAAAAATTGTGAAAGAGCTTGACGTAGAATAAGCGTTATATTCGTCACACACTTTATATGTTCTGTGACATGAGTCTCACGTCTAATGCATACAGCACGAAAATCATGTTTTAAACATGTTTTTAAAAGAAAAAAAATTAATTAAAGTTTTATAAGAACCCCAAAGGCAAGGATGGGGTAGTTACTCAGTGAAACTCCCTATTCACTCAGAAGTGACTAAAGTCGAGTGAAAGCCCCTAGGTCGACAAAGAACCTTCGGCAGACCATGTATGACTCCAAAAGGTGTCCGGAGCGTGGTTACACCTAAAGCTAGTGGGTGCATACAGGACGGTGTTGGCTTCAGCCTCATCGATATAGAAAAATTTATAGTTGCTCGGTGAGTGATCAATCGCCGAGTGATGAAGAGCGCAAAAGGGCGTGAAACGTAGGTACTTAGGTTTGATACGGTCGCCGGGTGCTACGGTAACTAGCAGGAACACACAGTGCGTAGGAGAACCATGAGGTGTCCAATAGAGGTCATGACAAAAGATGTGCCTTCGGGCCATATATGATATGATAAGTGGCACCTAAAATAAGAAAAATGAAAAGCATTTGCGAAAATATGAATTTTGAAAGAAAACTCTAATGTTTTGTTTTTCTGAGATTATAAGCAAGCATACGAAGAGAATAAGAAAAGAAAAAGGGAATTGAAAAGACACGGCATGAGCATGAGCATGTGCATATCATAAAGTCATGAGTCTCATAATGCATAAAATATGACTGACTGTTTGTTATTTATTTATCAGTATGCTTAAAAAGCTTTTGTTATGATATAAATGTACTTACTGAGATTTCTTTCAAAATCTCACTCCTGTTTATCTCTCCACTATCTCCTTTTTGGGATGATAGAAGTAGTTACAGGTAATGATGACTTTGAAGAGTATGACCCCAGGAACGGTGTCTCGGACCCCCACGGGCCCGACTGAGTCCGTCACCTCCGAACTAGTGACTCTCGACTACTTGAGCCGATGGGCGGCGAAGTCACTACCCCTAGCTGCATATGTTTTGGGTAACATACGCCCTACCGGGTGGGACCAACTTTGGATTTGGACCGTCTCTGTTATGGCCCAAATTTCAAGGAGATCAAGAAGGAATCGATAGTTTAGGAAGTGACGGCAGGGGATCACCTATGCAACTTTTGTAATTATTTCTTATATATTTTGGTCTTCCGTTGTTTTGGAAGAATTAACTCTTATGGATGATCATTATGTCTATATTAATGGTAATGCAATATTTTGGGATATTATTTTGTTGAGCCATGTGATGTACGCTTAGAAAAATTTGACCTTTTTCTGCTGTGAAAACCTTCAAAAAAAAAACCATAGTATACGATAAGACAAAGGGTGAACTTCCCTGTGATGCTCATCCCCAACGTCACGGTTTGCGTACAATCCCAAGTGCAAGCTGGGGCGCCAACATGCAAAGTGGCACTTAGATTTCTTTGCATACAACTAAATTTTCTTCAAAACTTCTACAATAGTTGTTAAATGCAAAAGATGAGATTCTAAATCTTTGCTATACACTAAAATGTCATCAAATAACACAATGAATTTTTTTTTTCTCAAGAATGGTTTGAAAAAATCATTCATGAGAGCTTGAAAGATTGAAAGTGCATTAGTGAGTTCAAATAGTATCACAAGAAACTCATAATTCCCCTCATGTGTTCTAAAGCCTGTTTTGTGTATATCTTGAGGCCTCATTCTTATTTGATGGTACCCAGATCTAAGATCAAGCTTAGAAATAATAATGAGCCAAATAACTAATCAAGCAATTCATAAACTACTGGAATGTGGTACTTATCTTTAATTGTTGCTTTATTGAGCTGCTTGTAATCCATACACATTCTTCACGAACCATCAACCTTTCTAACAAGCAAAATAAGTGAAGAGAATGGAGATCAACTTGGTCGAATTACCCCATTCTTAAGCAAATCAGCCACTATAGTTTCAAGCTCTGTTTTTTTGGAAATGTGGGTACCTATGGGGCCTCAATGATACATGAATTGGCTCATATTTTGAGATGATTTGATGGTCTCTAGATCTGTGTGGAGGTAAACCCTTAGGTTCATAAAAAAATTTATCATATTGTTCTAACAATATCACAATTTGTGTAGGTATAGGAAGCTGCTTTTCACTAGTTTCTATAGCTACCATTTGGAGCCAAAACCCTTTGAACCCACCTTTGAAATGGCTGCCAACTCGTTATCATCAACTAATTCATCTTTGATTGATGTTATGCCTCTCAAAGTTACTGTCCTGTTGTCATGAGAAAACTTCATTTGCAACTGAGGAAAGTTTAAAGTTATAGATCCGAGTGAGTGCATTCATTGCACTCCCATATCACCACATCACATCCTCCCAAATCCAAGGTACAACAATCCACTATAAATTGATTACCTTGCACTAATAAGGGAACAACAACAAGCTTGCCCAAACTATGGATAGTTTCCCCATTAGCCACTCGAACTTGGATAGACTTGTTCCTATCAACTGCCAATCCACATTTAATTGACATAGTAGTATCCAAAAAATTGTGAATACTACCTGTATCAATCAAGACAATCACTTTTATTTTGTTTATTTGACCTAAATCACGCATAGTTATAGGACGAGGAGTACTTTCAACAGCTTGTAAAGAGATAGAGTCAATATCAACAACTATTTCTTCCACGATTGCTTCAGTTTGCTAGTATTTATCAATTTCTTGACCAAGAAAGTCCATGCCTTCTGAGAGATAAATTCTTAACTTAGTGCATTTGTGGCTCGGATGATATTTATCATCACAAAAGAAATATAGGCATTTTTTTCCTTCTATCTTGCATTTGCAATTCAGAAATTCTCTAGTAAAGCAGTTTTGTAGTAGATCCACCCTTAGGCGTGACCCCATTTACTAGTATTGAAGATTGAGGACTAAAATCATTAGTACTGCTTCTCAAACTTTTCCTAGCAGCCCATACATGCTGCTCATGAATCTTGGACAAATAAAATACATCAAAAAAAGTTGAAGGATTTGGTAGCCTAATTTCATCCTTTAGTCTACTCAAAAAACAGCTTAGCTTGTTGTTTTATGTACCCCTTTTAGTTTTGTTGGAAAGAACTTCAGTCTTTGCTTTATATGTAGTATTCGAATGCGTTTGCTTCAAATCTTGTCAATGCCAAGTTGAAGAACCAAACCTTATTTGAACAGCTTTTGAGAAATCATCCCAAGAAGAGAATGGAGTAGCTTCACTGGCATCTTGATATTAGATGAGAGCTTCATTATCCATATGAAAGGAGGCCAAGAAAATCTTCTGATTGACTAGAATTTGATGGAAGCTGAAATATTGACTTCTATATATCCATGCCATAGGAAAGCCTTGGACAATCAATCTCGATTCCTTTAATCTTGAAAACCTGTCACCCATATCACGAACATGTAGCTGCCCCACATCTTCAACACGAGGATCTTCATTTTTGCGCTGACAAAGATTTTCTTTGATTAATTCTTGGGTTTTGTTCTTGATCATTAAATCCATTACACGAAATCTTGGATATCTGCTGCATTATATCCAAGAATCTCTTTTCTTGATTCTCCATTTCTAATGTTGCTACTTCTTTCTGTTGAAACAAGATCGAAATAGTGTCCTTAATCTATTTTTGCTGCACATGAACTTGATTAATAGCTTCTGCTACTTGCGCATACTGAGTGTCTTTTGCTATTTTTGACTGACTGCTGATACCAATTGTAATGGGCCCTTAGTAATTGAATACAATAGTAGAATATAAAAAAAGAATATAGGAAGAAGATGAGAAAAGATTTAGAGAGTAAGAGAGCTAGAGAGAGAAGGAATAGTCGAGACAGAGTCTTGCTGGTTCTAGAGTTTGGTCTCAAACCCAACTCGTGGCTAGTATCTATAATGAGTAATGCTACATACAGTCGTGGAGTTGCAAACGGCGTGCAGTCGTTTTAAAAAAAATTTAACTTTTTTTATGTGGGTCCCATATATATTCACTTTTTTCTAAAGTGACTGCACGCCGCTTACAGTTCTATGACTGCATCTATCATTTCTCATTTATAATACCTTTTGAAGATAGTAAATAGGATTAAACGAATGCGTTTAACCATTTCTGATACAAGAATTGCTAAACAACCTGCCTTTGAAACGAACGATCTACTGTTATTACAACTCATTTAAAGAAACGACAACCTATTAAGTCATTGTCTATTTACAATTCATTTCTCTAACGACACCATATTATTAAAACTAACTAACATAACGGCTTCCATCTTCTTTATCGCAACATCATCCTTTCTCAACACGGTTGCATAACAGACCTCTCACTTTTGGATACATAACAGTAGCCAGGGTTGGAGTGGATGTAGGATGGGACTGTGAGGGGGGTAATTGCGGAAAGGGATAAAGTAGCGGGCGCCCATCGAAGTGGCTCCCGCCTATCGCCTTTCTTCCAAGGACTTAGTAGTAGGCGCTCATCAAAGTGGCGCCCGCCTATCACCTTTCTTCCAGAAACTTAGGAGGAATTGTATTTGGTAAAATTCCTTAAGTTGGATCCTGAGTGTTTCCTACTCAAACTAAACTCCTCCCACATGGACCCTTATTATGCGAAGACGATAAATCTAGTTAGCCTATTATAGTTACTCCTGACATATTGATAGTGTGATAATTGAAGATCCTATAAACATTTAATGTCTGGCAGGGTGGCATGTCGCATTAAATGCGGGATGATGAGGATATCCCAAGAGATCTATTGATCAATCGGATGTAATCATGTTATAAGAGATATTATTTAGAAGAAACAAAACTAATAAATGATCTCGAGGAATCTAGGATGGGAAGAGGAGTAAAATGTTCTCCAACCTTCTCGGATGCTTACACGTGTATCTGATTAGTATTTCGACCCATATAAAAGAAAGAATAGATCACTGGAAACAGGTATGAACATTTCTCTAAGGCTCATTTGAATTATTGTCTGTCTTCTTTCCTTTTCTCACTTCCATCTCTAACTAAATCTTCAGAGAGTTCTCAGGGTCGAGGAACCCATCCCCCCCTTGCTTTTGTTGTTGCAGATTAGGACTGGAAGTCACGATCCAACTCAAGGGTCCAGAACACACATCAACATTGGAGCCGTCTGTGGGATTCTTTTTGGTGTTCTCTACAAACCGGTTGTATTGTGATTACTAAGGAATAACTGCAACTCAAAGCACATCTCAATGGAAGAACGACTAGCCGCCATGGAAGCAACGATAAGGGAGCTCACTAGAGAGAATGAGAAATTACAAAAGAGTGATGAAGAACTGAATGCTCGTGAAGAACCTTCTGTCAGTAAGTGCGCGGAGTCACACCGAGTCAGTAAGCCAAGTCATAAAGAAGTAGATGAAGAAAGACGTAAGATGCAGCTGGAATGTTACTCTCGCGAATGTTACTCTCGTGAGCTCAAGCCTCTGGTCCAAATGATGATTGTTGTCACCGAGGAGGGCCTGTTGCACAATGGAAGGGCAGATGAGTTGCTACCTCCACCACCTCTAACAAGATGAGATGAAGATTTTAGAGATGAGCAGACCATCAAGCAAGCAGAGCCCGGAGAGCCATTGGAACTGATCGCCTTCGACCAGACGAAGCCCGAGTGGAAGATTCGCATAGGCGCCAATTTGGAGCCTACCCTGAAGCAAGAACTCAAAAAACTCTTGGAGGAGCATCAAGACATATTCGCCTGGACTCATCAGGACATGCCAGGTATAGATAATAGTATTATTGAACATCATTTATGTGCCAATCAGGATGCTCGGAAGATTAAGCAAAAAAGACGTAGCTTTTGCGCGGAGAAATGTACTGCCATAGCCGAGGAGGTGGATCGCCTGCTAGCGGCAGCATTTATCAGGGAAGCCCATTACCCAGAATGGCTATCTAATGTAGTGCTGGTGAAGAAGTCTAGCGGTAAATGGAGAATGTGTGTAGACTTCACTGATCTAAACAAGGCATGTCCGAAGGATAGCTTCACACTCCCTCGTATCGACCTGATCGTAGACTCAACGGCCGGTCACCCGTTGCTCAATTTCATGGATGCCTACTCGGGGTACAATCAGATCAGGATGAACCCAGATGATGAGGACAAAACAACTTTCATTACCAACCGGGGACTATATTGTTACAAGGTAATGTCCTTTGGGTTGAAGAATGCAAGGGCCGCATATCAACGTCTAGTCAACTGGATGTTCAAACAACAGATTGGGAGGAATGTAGAGGTATATGTTGATGATCTATTAGTCAAGAGTAAAATGTCCGGGCAGCATGTGGAGGACTTGCGAGAAGCTTTTGGGGTTTTACGTCAATACAAGATGAAGCTTAATCCAAGTAAGTGTTCGTTTGGAGTGGGGTCGGGAAAGTTCTTAGGTTACATGGTTTCTGAGAGAGGAATCGAAGCCAACCCTGACAAGGTGAAAGCCATATCTTGCATGGTGGCGCCTCGGAATCACCACGAAGTGCAGCAATTGGCGGGCTGAGTGGCTGCCTTGAATCGCATCATAGCCCGATCTACTGACAAGTGCCTACCCTTCCTCCAAATGTTGAGAAAGGCCCATGAATGGAACCCTTCTTGTGACAGGGCCCTAGATGAGCTGAAAGAATATCTGACTCACCCGCCATTGCTCAGCCAAACTGAGCCTGGTGAGACATTGACTGTATACCTGGCCGTCTCACCCAATGCAACTTCTGCTGTTTTAGTGAGGGACACGGCGACTGGGCAGAGACCAGTGTACTATATAAGCCGAGCGTTCAGGGAGGCAGAAGCTAGATACCCCAAGCTGTAAATGATGGCTCTCGCCTTAGTGGTAGCTACTAGACGACTCAGGCCATACTTTCAAGCTCACACTGTACTTGTATTGACCAACCAACCCTTGAAAGCTGTTTTGCAACGACCGGAGACGTCGGGAAGATTAGCAAAGTGGGCCATAGAACTTAGTGAATTCGACATCCAATACGCTCCTAGGAAGACGATTAGAGGGCAGGTACTCGCCGACTTCGTAGTCAAACTCATTGGTTTCCCGGAAGACATTGCTCAAACGCCCCCCGCCAAACCCTGGATGATATACGTGGACGGCTCGGCATGTAAAGCAGAAGGGGGGCAGGTATCCACGTCATCTCTGACGAGGGTGTGGAACACAAGTATGCAGTTAAGATCACTTTCAAAGTTACTAACAATGAAGCAGAATATGAGGCGTTATTAGTCATATTGAACATTGCCCGCCTTTTGGGGGCTAAGGAAGTGGTAGTGCACGCCGATTCACAAGTGGTGGTCCAACAGGTGAATGGCACCTTCACTGTTAAGGGGGAACGACTCAAGAAATATTGTTAGTTAGTTTGTGAAGCAAGAGATTACTTCCAGTATTCTTCTATTCAGCAGATCCTAAGAGTCGACAATTGCCAAGCCGATCGCCTAGCCAGAATAGCTTCCAGACAGGTGGATATCCCTCTTCCTGAAAATACAGAAGTAAGACAAGCAAATATCCCTTCTATCAATAAAGAGATGTTCCAAGTGGAGACAAACCACCCTGGATGGGCAAAAGAGATAATAGAATTCCTGCAAGAGAACAAGCTACCCAGTGATGCGGGCGAAGCCAAAAGGATCAAGAACAGGGCTGCCCGATTTGTTATCTTGGAGGGAGTACTATACAGAAGGGGATTCTCAGAACCATTACTCAGGTGTTTATCGGTCGAAGAGTCTCAGTATGTGTTAGCTGAAATCCATGAAGGAGTTTGCGGGAGTCATTTGGGGGGAAGAGTTTTGGCTAACAAGGTTGGCCGAGCAGGATATTACTGGCCGAACCTTCTTAGGGATTCGAAAGAGTTCACCCAAAAATGTCCGCAATGCCAAAGGCATGCCAATGTCTTGCATCTCCCACCTACATATTTAACGTCTATAGTGGCAGCTTGGCCTTTTGCTCAGTGGGAGCTAGATCTTATAGGTCCCCTTCCTGTGGGCTGAGGAAGGGTTAAGTTCATTATGGTAGCAGTCGACTATTTCACTAAGTGGGTAGAGGCGGAAGCGTTGTCAACCATAACTTCCCAAGCCATCACCAAATTCCTCTGAAGATTTATTGTTTGTCGGTTTGGCATACCCCAGTGTTTTATATCTGACAACGGAGGTCAGTTCGACTCTTCACACTATCGACAGTAGTGCGCCAAGTTGAAAATCGAAGTTCGTTACTCTTCGCCTGGACATCCTCAGTCAAATGGTCAAGCAGAGGCGACTAACAAGACCATCCTATCCATTCTTAAGAAGAAGTTGGGAAGCTGCAAGGGGTCGTGGGCGGACGAACTCCATGGAGTGCTATGGTCATACCGGACCACTGTTCGAACCCCCACGGGAGAGACTCCCTTCGCCCTTACATATGGGAGCGAAGCTGTCATCTCGGCAGAGGTAGGAGTCCCTACTTCCAGGGTAAAGAGTTTCCATCCGGATAGCAATGAAGTGAAGCTGCTGCAACAATTGGACCTCATGGAAGAAAGGCGAGCCGAGGCCGCTGTGAGAGTAGAGCATCATAAACGTATGACTGAGAAGTGGTTTAACAGGCGAGTCAGCCATAGATCTTTCAAACATAGGGACTTGGTATTGAAGCGCACAGGAGTGACCACGACTGAAGAGCGCAAGTTAGGGCCTAAGTGGGAGGGACCCTACGTTGTTACCAGAAGCACTCGACCGGGATCATACAAGCTTACAGATAGCGAAGGCAACGCCCTCTCTCATCCATGGAACGCGGAACACTTAAAGAAGTATTATGTATAGTTCGATTTTGCCTTCACCAGAATTATATATGATATGCGATGATTGTGAATCACCATTTTGTGACAAAAATGTTCAGTCATTTTGTAGGCACATAAGGGGACGCCTGGGCTAGAAGCCTCGCCCCTCGGTTCGATCAACAGACTGCTGGGACGCTTGAGCTAGAAGCCTCGCCCACAGTCCTATCACCGAAGGGGATGCCTGGGCTAGAAGCCTCGCCCCTCGGTTTGATCAACAGACTGCTGGGACGCCTGGGCTAGAAGCCTCGCCCACAGTCCTATTGCCGAAGGGGATGCCTGGGCTAGAAGCCTCGCCCCTCGATTCGATCAACAGACTGCTGGGACGCCTGGGCTAGAAGCCTCGCCCACAGTCCTATCGCCGAAGGGGACGCCTGGGCTAGAAGCCTCACCCCTCGGTTCGATCAACAGACTGCTGGGACGCCTGGGCTAGAAGCCTCGCCCACAGTCCTATCGCCGAAGGGGACGCCTAGGCTAGAAGCCTCGCCCCTCGGTTCGATCAACAGACTGCGGGGTCGCCTGGGCTCCGAGCCTCGCCCCACAGTCCTCTCGCCGAAGGGGTCGCCTGGGCTAAAAGCCTCGCCCCACAGTCACAAACCAGCGGGACCTATTCCTCCACCTTCTTCATCTTATGGCTTCGAGGTCGCCGAAGGCTGGTCGTCTTCGCCGTCGACAGGTCCCTTATCAGTATAAAAAGATAACCTCCTTTACTTTTGCTTCACCCTTTGAATCAAGGAAGTAACCCTATCCTTATCACCTATTCTTTTCGAAGGAGGTCTCAAGCCACAAATAGCCCAAATAGCCCGCCCGCCATCGCGCTTACTGTAACTAGGTAAAGGTTCGCTTAAACCTCACTCGCCTAAATTTCGTAGCGATCAAATAATGATAAGAGTCGTGTATTATTATAAATCTCGACCACTAGCTCGTTTGCTTCCGTTGGTTAAGGCTAATGGAATAACACATTCTTTCAACAAACAATCTTGTCTGGTTATAGAAAAATGTTATCACAACCTTCAAATTAATGCGGATATCCCGAAGGCAACATATTAAAACATATAAATGTATCGATTCTTACTAAAGTATGGCGAGTCTTTACGGTAACAAATACACACAAGTCTATACAATGTAATTATCGGCTAAGAAGGCGGACGTATGCGGCACTCTGGTGTGCCTATCTTGGCGACCTCTGCCTTTGCAATGGGGTCGGGAGCGAGATCTCAGGGATCCATGCTAGCCACATTGAAGGTCGGGTTCCGAATTATCTCCTGCCTCAGTCGCCTCAAACCCTCCACATAACCTTGACTCCAGGTGGTTATGCAAAGGGAGCGATGCTGAGTAGCCTGACGCCTAAGAAACTCGAGCTCTTTGTTCGCCTCATCCACTGTCTGCCCGGAAGTCAAAGGCACGGGCCTGTCAACTGGATGTGATTGGCTGTCTGAAGGCAGACACACCGCCAACGGTTCTGGAGTACTGGCCCTCCACCCCTCCGCTGAAGGGGATCTGGTGTGCTGGCCGCCGTCTCCACCAGCAGACGCCACTGGTACCAGGGGAGTTGGCGAAGGCTGTACTGGTGAAGAAGGCGCTCGACCCTCTCGCGAAGAGCGAGAAACCCTTGTGTCATGGCGAGCCTTCACTCGCCTTTCTTGGGCAAAGATTATAACTGGAGGTTCAGAATCCTCTAACACAACTTGCTCCCCACTCTCACGGCGAGATCTGGTGCGCTTCTCCTTGGCTGGGGGAGCAGTTCGTTTGCGAATTGTCCCCGAGTGGACAGGCGCTTCAGCCACTGGTATGCTGGAGAAGTCTTGAAACTCAGCATAACCCCGCCGTGGCTCGACCAAATAAGTGTTGATGTTGTGGTCAGTCAAGATGAGGTCGGATTGCAGCCGATGGAAGTGACGCTTCGCCCAGCGTATCACTATCTCCACCCGGTCCCTTTCCCTTTTGTTCAAGTCAATATCCAGGAGAAAGGCCGGGGGCAGCTCGCCCCAGTTCACTTGAATGGGGAATTCCCCCCTGGTCTCATCCTCGGGGAACTGCCATTTGTCCCCCTTTATATAAAACGCCTTCTTCTGGTAGTCCTTCGCGTTGGAGTACCTGCTCTCGAGATTGCACAACTTAGTCTCGCTATCTCGAGACTGAAAACCAACCAAACTTAAGGCTGGTTTCCTGATCAAACGGTACAGAGAGAGAAACTCTCGTGCCGTAAGATCGGGGTACACCTCTCCTGCCTCCAGCAGAGCCGAACGGAACACTATGCATGAAGCTAATAGTATCCACCAAGCATTCGGTAACAGTTAGGCCGGGGCCAAGCCCAGGTAGTGAAAGACCTCACGCACTGGCCGAATAAAGGGAAGACGCAGCCCGTTCTTGAACATAGCTTCATACAGAAGCACATGCTGAGCTCGCCCTTCTGCATCACAAGGGCGGTCTCGAACAACTCCGAAACTGGCCGAGGCTGGGATATAACCTTGATCCCGAAGGTGTTGAATGGCCGAAGGAGGGTAAGATGGCACCCACTGATACCCAGCGTAGATAGAGCCAGCCCCCATTGAAACTTGATGAAGATGCGAAGGAAGATCGGTTCGAAGACGAGAAAGTAAGGAGAGAAAGTGTACAAGTGTTCCAGCAGCAAGACGACAGTAAAGAATGAACCATTACGAATAACGGGTGTTTATATAGCGAGTGATAACGGTCATGGGGAAAGTAAATGATATAATTAGCGCGATCCTCGGGAAGCGAAACGACGTGACTGATAAACGTGTAATAATGGCGAAACGGCCGTTTAGAGCGTGGAAGGCACGCCCCAATTAATAGGGAAATAACTGACCATTAATTTCTCGGGAAAGCGCAAAACCAGGCGAGTAATGATGAAAAATCTGTAAATACGGTGCACAATGCTTCATGTCATCATGGTCAAGAAACTGCCCCCTTTACTCCACGTTCAGTGATCAGAAGACGAATCGTCCCTGTATACAAACCAACGGTTACTTCTATGACCATTATGCCCTTGTTTCACCCGTTCAAATTTGATTTTGTGCGGGATAAGGTTTCACGAATTCGAGCGATAAGGATATAATGAATCCCAATCGAATTATATTCAATTAAGATTCGCGGGGTACTGTGAGGGGGGTAATTGCGGAAGGAGATAAAGCAGCGGGCGCCCATTGAAGTGGCCCCTGCCTATCGCCTTTCTTCCAGGGACTTAGTAGCGGGCGCCCATCAAAATAACGCCCACCTATCGCCTTTCTTCCATAAACTTAGGAAGAATTGTATTCGGTAAAATTCCTTAAGTTGGATCCTGAGTGTTTCCTACTCAAACTAAACTCCTCCCACATGGACCCTTGTTATGCGAAGAAGATAAATCTAGTTAGCCTATTATAGTTACTCCTGACATATTGATAGTGTGATAATTGAAGATCCTATAAACATTTAATGACTGGCAGGGTGGCATATCGCATTAAATGCGGGATGATGAGGATATCCCAAGAGATCTATTGATCGATCGGAGGTAATCATGTTATAAGAGATATTATTTAGAAGAAACAAAACTAATAAATGATCTCGAGAAATCTAGGATGGGAAGAGGAGTAAAATGTTCTCCAACCTTCCCGGATGCTTACACGTGTATCTGATCAGTATTTCGATCCATATAAAAGAAAGAATAGCTCACTGGAAACAGGTATGAACATTTCTCTAAGGCTCATTTGAATTATTGTCTGTCTTCTTTCCTTTTTTCACTTTCATCTCTAACTAAATCTTCGGAGAGTTCTCAGGGTCGAGGAACCCAACCCCCCTGCTTTTGTTGTTGCAGATTAGGACTGAAAGTCACGATCCAACTCAGGGGTACAGAACACACATCAACAGGGACGTCACCCGCCCTGTAAGGCCACACCATATTGTACTGTAGTACTGTCAGCTCATTTTTTGTTACACAACGAAAGGGCTAAGGAGAAGACATGAAGATCGTCTACTGCTGCGTAGCAAGTGAAGCTTTATATGAAACCGGTTGAAAGAATCTTTCATGGAAAGCGCGTCTGGTTTTTGGACAAAATCGCCCAAATTAATGCCCAGTCACCACGGAATGCATGCATGTACTTTTTTTAATTTTCAGTTTTTTTTTTTCAAGGATGAGTCCCTCGATAATTATTTGGTGACTTATTCAATTTTCTTTATAAACAATGCCTATTCAAAGTTAAGAGACTAGTTTGAATGTATAATTCCCGTACAACGTAACAAGTGTATATATACTTCAGTTTACTACCAGTAATGCATATATTTACAAAGTCATCAGATATATTAAAGGATGTTCTAGTACATGATTTATTAGATGCTCTTGAAGTACTAGTAACGTGTGCTACTGTTAATATCCTATCTTGAGGATGTCATGTCAATTAAAATTAATAATATTTAAAATGTAATTTATAATTAGATGATATTATATATGTGAGTTGTGATAGTACACTAGTATAAGAATACTAGAAATTTTTTTCAGAATCACAAATTGTGTCTAGCTAGCAAGGCATGACGCTCTTGAAAAAAAAGATATGCCTGCAAATAAGGAGTACAGGAACAGCTTTGAAACAAAGATGAAGATGGTGATGAAATTCATGTGTAATAAGATCATCTTAGATCGATGTAGTGGTAGGACAGTACTAATTCTATACATTTACAAAGTAACAAGTTACCACAAATTATACGCGGTACAGTTTCCTACTCTACATATGTTTATCTACAGAGGGCCCAGGCCAAAGTTTCTGTGTGAGGAATTCATTCAAACTAGCCTCTTCACGAAGTTGTCACATAATATTGTGGAAGCCCATAATCTACACTTGCATTGTACATATATTTACACTATTGTACATATATCTAACAAATTTCTGTACCAAATGATGCGGTGGCTTTATCATCAAAACACTTTGGCCATGCAATAACGGGCGCGAGAAAGTTTCCCTCAATTCAGCAATATTCTATATTTGTAAGTTAACGTTGATCTCTTTCTATTAGATTATTTGAAATAAGTGGGGGAATGTTAGATTATTTCAAATTATATTTCAAATTATATTTTCAAATTAATATTATTTTTAATATCCTATCCAAATTTTAAATTATCTATTTTTTGAAAATTCCTCTAATGTATTTTTTCTTAATCCCACATTGGTTAGACAGTGAAATATTTAATAATTTATAAGTGAATGTATTTTACTATATATAAAATAAATAAAAGGATAGATATACTCTAGAAGTGTCACCTAGTGCATTGTTGCAAGTTACATAATTCTTTTTATTACACATTAAGAAACTTTAGTTTTAAGGATGAAATTTGTTAGGGACAAAATTAATTTCGCCCCTAAAAGTGATTTTTAGAGATGAATTTTAAATTTCATCTCAAAAATTAGACGAGTTGCAAAATTCGTTCGAATGGACAAAGATCCTTTTGAACAAGACATTTGGTGACGAAAAAATCATGTCGAAAAATAAAAATCCGTTCAGACAGATAATTATTTGTTCGAACAGAATATATTTGGAGGGAAACTTGCAAGTCCGTCTGGACAAGAAATATACTATTCGGACGAAAACAAGTTAGAAATTAGATTTTAATCGTTCATCACCATTAATTTGTGTGTAGATATATTTTTTCTATTAATTTCATTTTATTATCTTCAAAATATAAAAAAATATGTTTATATTACATAGTATGATTTATGGAGCGTTTAAAATATTTATAAATGCACAAATTGATTTTATGTATTACTTTTAAAATGTTATTTATTTTATTATTACGAGCGATAAGTAAAATGAGAAAAATAAAAAAGAAACATTTATAAATAGCAAAAAAAAATATACTAATTACATCCTAAAATATATAATATTGTTCAATACAACATATAAAGTAAAATACAATATAAAAATACTCCTACTTATTTCAATATTAAATCTATGTCCTCCTACATAGATTTGATTCGTTTTTTTATATCATTTGTTCTCCTCATGATGCGGTTCTCAAACTCTACTACCACGCGGGTTGCCACTCTCTCGATCACACGCTCGACCACTGCCTCCAACTGTTCCAGTATAAATCTTGCAGGCTAGTTTTGAGTAGGCTGGGTAGTAGTACTAATAGTAGCATCAGTCGATCCTGGAGTCCTCGCATAGGAGTGCCCCTTGCTCTTGCTAATAGATATCTTGTTGAGAGCCCCCATCTGAAGTTCTTTTTTCTCACCCACCTGCTCTGTAACTCCAGCTCGGAGTAGGAGTCCAAATATCATCAGTCCAAATGGTAGACTGTCTCCACTCCAATATCGTGACTCCTGTTTGATGCGGTAGAAAATATACAATGTTAGATCAATTAGGTCTCCCCTCGCTACCCCCACTAGAAGTCACGGTTCATCCTGAAATCTATCTTATGCTTCTTCAGGTTCACGTCATACCCTATCATATTCAACATTCTAAAGAATGGAGTGCAGTCGACCTGTTTGATGACCTTCCCGCCATCATATGCAGGAGCATCGGGATGTCGCAGTAGCTCATGTACCTGATCGTCTGCGAGACCATCATCATGTACGTATTCCTCATCGCTAGCAGCATCTGAGCCAACAACCAGCTCATTGGCAGTCCATGATGCCAACGGTGATGAGGATCCGGCCTCCGTGTCCGCCCTAGCAGATCTAGATGCTGGTATTGCGGATGGATGAGGATATGCGTCCACCATGCACGAGATATCCAAATACTCTGCAATCACTCGAGAAGAGAAGGTGATGCTGACTTCTTGCACCATCAATACGTAGTGGTGGATATCTTCGGGCTGCTCTCCTAATGCACGATAGAATTCTCATACTATATCAGGATATGCGATCTCCTCCTGTGTGCAAATCAGAGCCCATCCTCGCTTCGTGAAGATCTGGTGGATGGTGTGTCTCTCCTACTCCAACTCCTTGAAGTCATCCAAGGTGATAGGCAGCTCTACTAAAACAGACTTGCAGAAGGGAGCAGCAGGAGGGATGGGACAGAGGCAAGTGGAGTAGTGGCCACTGGCATAGTAGCACTGATGCTAATGGGTGGAGGTGTGCTACTACACTCAGTCATCTGATCTCTCCTACGCTTTCGACCTCTGCCTGCCATTCATATACTGTTCAATAAACAAGTGAAGGAAGAAGTTAGACAGGTTTGATCAAACCCAAAATACCTCAATGAAACCAAAACGTATATCAAATTGTTCTGTTAGACACTTACTCGTTTGGACGGAAAATAACTCGTCCGAGCGAGTAAGATGCCCGTTCGAACGTAAAAGGATCATCTGTTACATCTCGTTCAGATAGGGGTTATTCCTACCTAAATAGAAACTCTTGCGAAGAGAAATCACCAAGTTGACTCGGCCATTACTTTTTTTCTACAAAAATAAAAGCTATTCGGACTAAATCAACCCTAGAATCACTCCTAAAGGTCTGAAACAATAAATACTAGGAAAAAAAATACAAAAACTATGAAAAATGGGTCGGATTCGATTTGAAATCTGACCCCTACAAATATGGGTGTTCATAACCCATTTTCAAGCAATAGGAAGGGTTAGAGGGACCAAAACTTATATATTTAATTGTAGATGATGATTTAGGTGAGTTCTAGGGTGATTCTCGCTCGTTGAAAAAATGAGGTGTTCGGCGAGAGTTGGGTATTATATATCTTGACACTCGTTTGGATGAGAAAGTGGCCGTTTGAACGAGGTTAGTAACCGTTGGAGCGTCCGAACGGAGTTTATAAGCGTTCGAACGGTCGAGGTATATATTCAGACGAAGGGAGTATCTGTTTGAACGTAAATATGAGAGTTTGGGGTTTAAGTAGTTCACTATCAATTCGGCTAATTATGATGATATGATTATGTACCATACGACACTAATAGTATTATAAATTATTTAGTAAAAAACAAAAATAGTAAAATTGGTCTTTATAATATACATATACTATATATAACACCAAGATGATAGTATTATGTATAATGTAATAGCCCTAAAATCTTCATCTTAATTTAATTATTTAATTAAATGCTAATATACAAGATTAGTGGTATTTTGTAAAAATAAGCTCTAAAGAAATGGACTTGGGAATGAAACTTTTGAGGAATGGATCAAGTGAATGGACCAAGAGAGTAGTGGTGAGCCCATAAGCCCATAGAGTGAGCCCATGACCCATCAAGCCCATAGTAGAGACACATGTCACTTGGAGAAAAACCCTAGAAAATTATCCAAGGCTTGTAGGAAAATTTTAGTTGGTAGAGGTTGACTAGTAGGTAAACATATGCCATGTAGGATTGAGTGTAGAATCTAATGGAGTGATTTTCCTACCAGGGAATCTTGAAGGTACAAGACACCATTCCTTGACTTTCCATTAGAGGTCATAGTGTATATGGATGTGACAAATGGCATGAAGAGAAGCATGGAAGGAAGGAGCAAGGAGGGATTTAGTGGATGCAATCCGTGAGGTACCTTGGGAGAATTTCATGGGGTATGGCCACCAACAAGTTGATAGGACAAGGGAGGAGTGTGTAAGTGAATAAGGTACAA
Organism: Platycarya longipes; assembly: GCA_036559045.1. Classification (NCBI taxonomy): domain Eukaryota; kingdom Viridiplantae; phylum Streptophyta; class Magnoliopsida; order Fagales; family Juglandaceae; genus Platycarya; species Platycarya longipes. The sequence goes on from CM071798.1 coordinate 5,009,378, forward strand.
TGTGTAAAAGAGTATGGTGATGTGAAGAGAGGTATGGTGTGGGTGTAGGTGATGGAAATGACAAAAGCAAGGAGAAGGAGCAAAGTGGGTTTCGGTGGAGGCAAGCTTGGCCGGATCATGCATTGCTCAATTCCCAAAAAGCATGGCCTTAAGATCACTTGGATGGACACATGAGATGATGGAAGAATGATGATTGAGTGAAAAGCAAGAAAATGAGTGCTAAACACTCAAAGGAGCCGCCGGCCATAGCAAGTGAGAAGGGAGAAAAGAAAATCCTCCAAGGCATGGCCAAGATTTGATCTTGGAATGGCCTAGAGTTATCAATCACTCAATCTATCATTGGCCATACCTAAGTATGGTAAAAAGTGTACCAAAGACCCTAGAGAAAGGGTTTGGCCGTGTGACCCCATATCCATTTCCCTTAGCTCACTTCACTTGGTTACATGCAAGCATCTTCCTATCTCATTCTCTCTTCACCTCTCGGCCAAAACCACTTAAGCCACCCCTACATTTGTTTCTTCTTCTTTCACCACACAAGTTGAAGAATCCTAAATTAGTGGAGCTAAAATCAAGAGTGTTGAGGTGGACAATACATTGGAGAAGGTTAGTGCCTAAATTCATGCAAGCTTAGGAAGAATACACTCACACATGTAACACCTTTGTTTTGGTTAGAAGGAAATAAGGTTTCCTTTAAATCTTTGTGTTTATAGCTATTCTAATAAGAGATTCTATGTGTATATTTTCAGATTTTAATCAAAAATCTAATAGGAATATTGTAAGTATACTTTCACCTTTTCCTTAACATTTCTTGTATAGAGTTAGGTGATCATGTTTGTTGGATTAATGATTGTATTGCCATGTTTGGATTGAATTGATTATACTTGTCTTTGATATGAATATTCTTGTGTAAATCTCTATGATGAAATAAGCTTAGAATGTAAGTATAGATGATGGATCAAGTATTAGTTGCAAAAAGAAATGAAAAGCATGATTATTATATGAAATGATGAAGTTGATGCATGATGGATTTTAGTATTAAGCTTATAAATTTGGTGTTGCTAAGATAGAACTTATTTGAGGAAATTAGTAATGAAACTGATTTATTCAAGGAAAATATTGTCTTGAGGAAATGAAAATGGACATGGGAATAGAATACATGATTGATATGAATTGAAATGGTGTATACTTTCATATGGAAAGAAGTAACTACTTGTGTATGATAACTAGTAATGTTTAATTGGAATTTTATGATATTTAAGGTTGAGGTTAGAAGATGGAATTATATTGCTTTGTGGTGGAATTATTTAGTTGAGCTTTTAGAAGAAACTTATGGAAAAAGGAAACTTTGAATAAATTAATAGAAGGAAATTTCCCCAAGTTGAAAGGTGAAGGAAGGAAGTTGAAATGAATTAAGTTTGGGGATGAAAATGTCTACTTGGTGGATTATAGGGTTTCAGTTACCCATTCTAAGGATGTGATATGTTTTATTTTTGACACCTTAATTCTTAGAGGATAATTAGAATCAAGTGATGAAGAAAAGCCCTAGGAATTACCCTAGGAGGGTTCGGCCATGATGGGTTGGAGATGGGCCAAGTACCCCACTTCAATCCTAGGCCCAAATTTTGGATGTAGAGCATGATGACTAAGTAGGAAGTTGTAAAGTTATCCCTATGAAAAAGTAAAGAAAATGAAATATGAATGCACTCGAGCTCGTCTCGGGTTTTGCATGAAAATAAGTAAGTGTTGCATGTCTCATGCATAAGTCATGAAAAGCATGTTTTTAAAGTCCAATATGTTTTTAAGAAAAGAAAAGAAAATATTGAATTTTTGAAAGAAAAGAAAAGAAGTAAAGTTTTATAAGAACCCCAAAGGCTGGGACGGGGAAGTGCCCCAGTGGAACTCCCTGTCCACTCAGGAGTGTTTAAAGTCGAGTGGAAGCCCCTGGGTCGACAAAGAACAGTCAGTGGACCGTGTATGGCTCCAAAAGGTGTCCGGAGCGCGGTAGCACCTAACGCTGGTGGGTGCTGATTACGCCCAAAGAATAACGCGGTCGTTTGTAGTATAGCTTTGGGGTGTCGATTCCACAGGGAGATGGATTGAGAAATTGAAGAATAGTAACGAAATTAACAAAAAGATTTAGACGAGTACGAAAAGTAAATTTTAGAGTGTGACGTAAATTAAAACTAAATGAGTAATTTGAAAAGTATAAAAATGAGATGAAAAGTAGAGCGTAAGGAATTCCTTGTGTATTTGTGGTATTCAAATTTATTCTTAATTCATTGATAACTCAATTAAGAATTCTATGTCCAAATTCTTAATCGGAAGATATAACATTAATAACCAAAATTTAAATCACATGTAACTCTTTGAAAAATCATTCTTCGCGCTTAACTCTCATAAATTGTTATCGACATTGAGAAAATCCAACCACGACAATATACCCAAGAGGCGATATTGCAGCAGAGAATTAAATCAATATAGACAATCAATTGCTCCAAACATAATTATAGAACTAATTCACTCAATAGAAAAAGCATGACTGAATCCATAAACGAAATAGATTCTATAATTATTTGAAGATGAAAAACATCACAAATAAATTGAGAATAATAGAACAAAAGAGTTTTAATATTTAAAGACCAAATACATGAATCAAAAATAAATTACAAACACCATCACACACACAAGTTCATCCCTAGCCCTCCTTGAGAATTTAGTTACACATATTGAAAATATGTAACAAAAATTCTCCAAGGGATAATATGGAAGAGCCAACCATTACTTTCTTCTCTCTTCTTTGGTTTTTCTTTTCTTTTCTCAAGCTCTCAAAATAATGGCTCTTCCAAAGCATCCTCCCACACTAAGCATGGTCTTAGAACACACACCCCTCCCTTCTATTTATAAGCATCCTTCATGCAAGTTGTCATGACAAAATTATCACAATTTCAACTTGTTTTGCCATGTGCCATTCTTAAATCCAAGTGATTTGTGAGTTGTCATTTTGATCATTTATTTTCCCACTATGCATGAGCTGGATTTTGCTTGTAGGTTGAGTGTTTCAATTTTGCTTCTCTATCCATTAGTTGTCTTGTATGACTTAATATCTTGTGGTCAAATAATTTGTCTTGAAGAAACTTGAGTGCACTTCATCTTGCATATGAATTGATCATTGAATTTCCAAGTTGGTGTAGGAGTGCTTGCTGGAAAATATTATGATGACATTTGGATTTGATGCAAGTGGCTGAAAAATATCCAGGAACGTCAAGTGCAGGTGTATCCACTTGATGGTCGATTTTGTCTTAGATTGAGTGGATATCTCTTCAAACATAAAACACAAAAGTTATAGATATTTCTCTTGCGGTTCTATATCATCTTGAATCAGCTCAATCGGAGATTGGATGAGATCGTTATGCCCATATTACGAAAAGATGTCAAAACTGTCTAAAATTCCGCAATTATCTTCATTTGCTCCTAATGCCTCTATTTGTGTCCTAAATCAAAATATAAGAATAATGAGTATATTTAGGCATCAAATAAGAATAAAGTATTAAACATTAAGAGAGGAAAATATGACATTTTATATTCTCATCAATATATTAAATCATGCTTATATCTATCTCAAGATAAATGACCATTAATTTTAATAACATGAGTTATATCCATTATTTTCTCATTTCTTTTAGTATTTAAATAGAGTATTTAGAGTGCATTTTTGTGCACTCATCACACCCCCCAACTTACTCATTGCTAGTCCCTAGCAATTTTCATGCAAAATGATGAGAAAGACCAAAGAAAATCACACATAGGAGCCATCAAGACACATTTTTCAAATTTACATATCAAAACAATCTTAGAAATTCAATAACCCTTTCACAAGTAATTCAAATATAGCAATCCACAGAGTGTGTATGTGTTCCAAACTATTTTTATCAAATCAGAGGTTTCGACGCATGCAACATTAGAATATCTTAAGCAAAAAGGTTCAACTCCATAACTCACGGGAATAGAAGTGTTTCATGTAAGGGTTCTCTCTATGGAGTTGACAAAGGTGTACATTTACTCTCATGAAAATTTAGCCAATTATATATAAGTAACAAGTAAACATTGATCTTATGATAGGAATACTAACAAATGAGATTTCCACCATTCTTTCCACAAGCATATTTAGGATCGGAAAAATCAACACAAAGGGTTGTAATGTGGCTTAGGTTTGGGGTTCATAAGAAGAAAAGGTGAAGAGGTTTCAAAAACTTCCAAGTATACATAAAAGGGAATCTGTTAAATTTTTCAGTAGACTATACTTTCCTTTTGATGTACTTTTCAATTTTTTAGATATTTGACTAAGTATACTTTTCCATCGTCTTTTGCCACTGGTGTCTTCGCAATTTGATGAACTCTTTCATGAATAATTTGACGGACACATCTAGCACCATGCCATTTTTGTCATGGTTTTGTTTTTTCTTTTTTTTTTTCTTTTTTTTTTAAATGATAATTTCACACCTAGTACACACTTGGAAGTAAAATGGTAGGAAAATATAGTGTATAAGCTATACTCCAATGTGGAGAGGTATGGATGATGTAGATATGAAAAGAAAAGGCCATATGTGTATATTGGCTCAAAATTGGCTGCTAGGGGTCTATGATGAAAAGGCTCAGCTTGAAAGGCTCAAACGTTAATCCTAAGTTGACTTTCGTCATATCCCAAGTATATCCATCATCTTACCACAACCATGTAATGATATTCTCAAAAGAAGTGTCAAATTCAACAGATCAATGGATACTTATCACAATTTCTGTATTTGTAAGCTCTCAATTCTCACCAAAATTCACATGAATACTTAAGCAAAATAATTCTCTAGTTACATGTGTCAAATCACCATATTACCACAAAGTTTGGATAAGTGCATAAAAATTTTTCTGTGGATGCTTTAGCAAAATGATTTAAGATGGGTTTATTGAATTCACCAAGATGGTTATGAATGAGCATGAGTATCATGTGTGAAAAGATGCCTGCGCGAAAAAAAAATTTGGCAATTTTTTATATTTTGATTGAAATATGCCACAGAGTTTAAATGATAAATTTGTATTCCCACCCCCCAACTTAAATGAAACATTGTCCTCAATGTTTAATAATCAAAATTGAATGGGGAGTAACTAAAAAGAGTAGGATACACCTGATGTGTGATGTGGATAGCTCGCTAAGCGTCAAAAGTGGTGATCTGAAATGACAAAATGAAACTATCCTGCAAACAAAAATAAAGAAAACAGTAGTAAACAAAAATAAAACAAAACAAACAAGATAATAATAATAATAATAATTATTGTTGCATGGTGTGGTCAAAGTTGATAGACCAAGTCTACAACCGAACTATCTTCCACTTCTTGAACTATTCCTCCTGGGTCAAAAACAAAACGCTTATTTGCCCAATAAACTCGGTGCTTGAGCTTCACAAGTTGGTGGCAAGGCTTTAGATTAACTTTTGGTACTTGCCCACTTGAAGGAATTTGTTCTTCATTTTTCTCAAGCAACTCCTCAAACTTCGATTGCCAAGCCCGTGTGCTATAATCTTGAGTATTGTCAAAAATTGCACAAATATTAGCTACATCAGACGAATCACTGATAGGATTAAACTCAAAATCAACAATAAAATTCTCAAGGGGATCAGAATCATGAGTTGTGAAAACTTCCCTGTCTATGAGTGAGTCAATCATATATATCTATTGGCACTCGTGATTCTTCACAGTTTCTTGTGCCATATGTTGACCATGAGGTACAGACTGAGTTCACTCAAGAAACTCATTATTTTAGACACCTGGCTCTTTATCTCCTTTTGTTCTTCAACAACCTGCATAATTAAATACTCAAATTTTTGGTTAGTCTTACCCTGTATTTCAATAAATGCATGCAAAGTGTCTTCTAAAGAATTTCTAGAAGATTGAGGTGCATGGTATGGTGCAGGATATGATCTAGAAGGTTGTGCAGGCTGTTGGTTTTCAGACTTCCAGCTGAAGTTGGGGTGATTACGCCATCCTCTCATGTTAGCATGTGTGGGACAGTCTTGGGCATGATGATCTACCCCACCACAGACAACACATGGTCCAAAAGATTCTGCATGATTATCCATGTGTGTTGGTTTTGAGTTTTTGGTTTTCAATAACTCTAATTCTCTGGTGAGCATTTCAACCTTAGCCTTAAGGTTATCCTCTTCCCTTAGATGGTAAATACCACCACTCGGGTTTCCTGTAGGTCGTGACCTCTTTTGTGCTATCAGTAGCACTAGGTCCAGTCCAAATATGAGCTTTTTCAGCAAGTTCATTGAGGTACTCTATGGCCTCAACAGGATTTTTCTGTAAAAATTCTCCATTGCACATCATTTCCACGAATTGACGTTCCCTGGGCGTAAGCCCTTCATAAAAATAACTCACTAAGCGCCAATTCTCATATCCATGGTGGGGACACATACTCAGCAATTCTTTAAATCTTTCCCAAGACTGGTACAAAGTCTCACTATCCTTTTGTGCAAAGGTAGAGATTTGTCTTTTTAAAGCATTGGTCTTATGTTGGGGAAAGTATTTATTGAAAAACACTTGAGTCATCTCACTCCATGTTCCAATAGACCGTGGTCTTAGTGAGTACAACCAACTCTTAGCTTTATCTTTCAAAGAAAAAGGAAAGAACTTTAGCCTTACCGTGTCGTCAGTCGTATTTTGACTGTGGAATGTTGCAATTACTTCCTCAAATTTCCTAATATGAACATAGGGGTTTTCATTTTCTAGACCATGAAAAGTCAGAAGTAATTGTATCATTCCTGTTTTGAAATCTACGTGACGAACATTAGGTGAGAACATAATACAGGATGGTGTGGCTGTTCGTGCGGGATGAAGATAATCTTGGAGGGTTCTAACAGGTTGGTCCACGTGTTCACTCATCGCGTCAAAATTGGAAGAATTATCAAACAAGCGATTAGAAAAATTAGATTCTGAATCTGATTCTAGCACGGGTCTACTAGCAAACCGTCCAAAAGCGTCTCTGTACCTGCGCATACAAAGTAAAGAAAAGCGTAATACTAAAAAAAACAATTACGAAAAGAAAAGTAAAATAAACTAAAGATGCAGAAAGCTAAAAAGAAAATGAACGAAGTTACCGCTCTTTTTTTTTTTTTTTTTCAAACTACCAAGAAAAACTACAAATTCTTCTACCGTCTCCCCGGCAACGGCGCCAAAATTTGATTACGCCTAAAGAATAACGCGGTCGTTTGTAGTATAGCTTTGGGGTGTCGATTCCACAGGGAGATGGATTGAGAAATTGAAGAATAGTAACGAAATTAACAAAAAGATTTAGACGAGTACGAAAAGTAAATTTTAGAGTGTGACGTAAATTAAAACTAAATGAGTAATTTGAAAAGTATAAAAATGAGATGAAAAGTAGAGCGTAGGGAATTCCTTGTGTATTTGTGGTATTCAAATTTATTCTTAATTCATTGATAACTCAATTAAGAATTCTATGTCCAAATTCTTAATCAGAAGATATAACATTAATAACCAAAATTTAAATCACATGTAACTCTTTGAAAAATCATTCTTCGCGCTTAACTCTCATAAATTGTTATCGACATTGAGAAAATCCAACGACGACAATATAACCAAGAGGCGATATTGCAGCAGAGAATTAAATCAATATAGACAATCAATTGCTCCAAACATAATTATAGAACTCATTCACTCAATAGAAAAAGCATGACTGAATCCATAAACGAAATAGATTCTATAATTATTTGAAGACGAAAAACATCACAAATAAATTGAGAATAATAGAACAAAAGAGTTTTAATATTTAAAGACCAAATACATGAATCAAAAATAAATTACAAACACCATCACACACACAAGTTCATCCCTAGCCCTCCTTGAGAATTTAGTTACACGTATTGAAAATATGTAACAAAAATTCTCCAAGGGATAATATGAAAGAGCCAACCATTATTTTCTTCTCTCTTCTTTGGTTTTTCTTTTCTTTTCTCAAGCTCTCAAAATAATGGCTCTTCCAAAGTATCCTCCCACACTAAGCATGGTCTTAGAACACACACCCCTCCCTTCTATTTATAAGCATCCTTCATGCAAGTTGTCATGACAAAATCATCACAATTTCAACTTGTTTTGCCATGTGCCATTCTTAAATCCAAGTGATTTGTGAGTTGTCATTTTGATCATTTATTTTCCCACTATGCATGAGCTGGATTTTGCTTGTAGGTTGAGTGTTTCAATTTTGTTTCTCTATCCATTAGTTGTCTTGTATGACTTAATATCTTGTGGTCAAATAATTTGTCTTGAAGAAACTTGAGTGCACTTCATCTTGCATATGAATTGATCATTGAATTTCCAAGTTGGTGTAGGAGTGCTTGCTGGAAAATATTATGATGACATTTGGATTTGATGCAAGTGGCTGAAAAATATCCAGGAACGTCAAGTGCAGGTGCGTCCACTTGATGGTCGATTTTGTCTTAGATTGAGTGGATATCTCTTCAAACATAAAACACAAAAGTTATAGATATTTCTCTTGCGGTTCTATATCATCTTGAATCAGCTCAATCGGAGATTGGATGAGATCGTTATGCCCATATTACGAAAAGATGTCAAAACTGTCTAAAATTCCGCAATTATCTTCATTTGCTCCTAATGCCTCTATTTGTGTCCTAAATCAAAATATAAGAATAATGAGTATATTTAGGCATCAAATAAGAATAAAGTATTAAACATTAAGAGAGGAAAATATGGCATTTTATATTCTCATCAATATATTAAATCATGCTTATATCTATCTCAAGATAAATGACCATTAATTTTAATAACATGAGTTATATCCATTATTTTCTCATTTCTTTTAGTATTTAAATAGAGTATTTAGAGTGCATTTTTGTGCACTCATCACACCCCCAAAGACGGATAAAGTGTAAGGACCTGCCGTTTTATAAGTTATATGACGCACTCACTTTAAGGTGATGCGGTAACCAGCAGGGAACACGCGGTGCTTAGGGGAGCCGTGGTGTGTCTCATATATGCTAAGTGATAAGTCATGACAAGATGGGCTTTCGAGCCATAAGAAAAGATCTATCTATGATAAGTGGCGCCTAAGAAAGAATAAAAGATATGAAATGCTTTAAAGAAATGATTTGAAAAGAAATGACATGAAAAGAAGTCTGAAAGAAACAAATCCGTATGAAAGTTTTCATGAGCATGTGCATAAGTCAGTCATTCATTGCATATGCATTAGTTACGAATGTTTTGTTCACTTATCTGTGTATTTGAAATGTTTTGGTTTAAGTGCTAGTATACTTGCTGAGATTTCTCCCGAAATCTCACCCACTTTTTATTATCTCTACTATCGCTCCCTTGGGAACGATAGAAGTTACTGCAGGAAATGATGGATCCCCGGATTACGACTCTCAAGAAGATGGGTTGGACCCTCATGGGCCCGAATAAGACTGATACTACTGGGCCAGTGACCCTAGACCTGTTGGGTCAGTGGGCGGCAGAGTCGCTTCCTATGGCGACGTACTTTTTTGACGACCTACGCCCTACGGGGTGTTGTTTGGTGCTAGGAGTGGATGGGCTCCTTCACATGGGACGCCTGTTTACATCATCCACTGGGATGATGTGTGATGTAGGCCCAGGACTGAGTTTGGACAGTCTTCATTACGGTCCGGACTTTAAGAAGATAAAAGAAGAACCCGCCTATTAGTATGTTTGGCGAAAGGGGGAGGGGGATCGTATTAATCTTTATTTTGTACCACTGATGTATTTTGAGGAAAAATCTTCCCGTTGTTTTGGGAAGTGCTTTTGTATAAAACTACTTACATTGGTAATCTTAACTTTAATGTATATGTATATGATGCTTAATTTGAGTTTTATTTCGTTAACCATGTGATGTGCGGCAAGCGTAAACGTTTTGTGGAATGTTTTTGGCTTGGCCTTTTTCTGCTGCAGAATAAAATAAAAAAAATATAATATTAAATAATGCTCTCACACGTAAAGATGAGGGATGACTTCCTTGTGACGTTCGTCCTTGGCGTCGTAATTTGTGTACGAACCCAAGCGCAAGCTAGGGCGCCGACATATAATAAGTATTTATCAAGTACTTCAAATTCGTATATATCAAGTACTTCGTATATATTAGTATAGATTAATTAGAATATAAGTATTATACTATTTACATATGGTACTTAGTTTCTACTAACTAAGTACATGTTACTTAGATTACTTAGTATATTATTAGTGTTTTCACTTATTGTTCAGTACATATAACTTATAATATATATTATTTAGAATAATATTAATAATACCATTGTATATACATATACAATAATAATTAAACAATAAGTAGTATATTAGTAATATAATACTAGAATAACTCTATAAGATGATATAATATTCTAATATATTACATTACTTAGTACATGCCTATTATAATAATGATATAATATTTTTTTGTATTATTTAGTATATTAATATTAAGTACTCGTTCGAACTGTAATCTACTATTGTTCGAATGTACTTTATCTTGTAGTTTGTGTGAATAATTTGGAGGAAAATTTTTCCACTAAATACTGAGGATAGTTATATGTCCTAACGGCCTCTTACTTATTCGAACGATAAATACTCAGAATATGCTTAGAATAAAGTGTCCGAAAGGAAAAATATTCCGTTCGGACGCCAAAAGTTGAAATTCCTCACGGGAAAACAAAGCGGCAGTTTGAAATTTTTTCGTTTGGACAGATAAATTTCACGTTCGAATGCAATTTCAATGATTTAAATACCAGACTCTTCAGTTCATTTTCACGTGGGACTGAGCTATTTTTGAAAGAGGGAGACTGAGAGGGAGGCAGAGAATGACTGTATACTGTAAGAGGATTCTTGGGTGTGGGAGACTTGGCATTCTTGAGAGGGAATAGGTAAATTTTATTTCTCAACATTTTTTTTTGTGTATTTCTCAACATTAAAAGTGGTTGGGGGTTTTCTCATCTTATGATTTATGATTGTGGACACTGTTGTTGATTTGGATTTGGAGTTGGAAGTGCAAAAGTTGAGATTAGTTTTCTAATTGTTAGGGTTTAGAGATTAAAGATTTGTTTTGATATTTTGGGGTGGTTTTATATAGAGTTAGCATACTTTTTTTGATATTTGGGGTTTTAATATATGACCCATTTCGATTATGATTTGTTTATTTGGGTATTTGTTGTTTACTTGCTTGATGTTGATGATTAGTTTTGGTATTTTGTCTGTACAATTATCGTTCGAACATAACTGTTCACGTCCGAACGGAGGTTGATTTTTGTTGAGGCTCGTTCGAACGTGAAAATTTATGTTCAAACGGAACTCGTGCAGACAAAATACCATTATTAATAATATATATTGTTTGTTAATAATATTGTTTGTTATTACTAATATTGTGGCTTATTGTACTGTTATAGTTGGATGTTAGGCTTAATTAGGTGCTATATTAAATCTTAGACCCCGTTTGAGAGTTGTGGTTAATTATTCTCTTAAAGAATATTTGGGACCAATGTTTTGAATACCGTACTGGTGGGCGTACTGGTCAAGGCATTAGAACGAAATATTTCGGTATTGATACCGTTTCGGAATAATCTATATATAAATAAATTATATATATAAATACATATATAAATTATATTTCAAAATAATAATCAATATATGAATAAATTATATATAAAAATATATATGTAAATATTTTAGTCTGAATTAGGGTAAAAAAATAATAAGACATTGAAAAAAAAAATCAAAATCCGGTACGGCCGAAACAGAGGCCTAAATACCGGCCAGTATGGTCGAAATATCTGCCAAACCGAACCAACAGTATTTCTGTACCGGTTTACTGGCCGGTATGGCATATTTCGGCCATACTGACCGGTACGGTTTGAAATAAAAAACTATGATTAGGACTCTTACATTGTCCAAAGTGGATAGTTTGGGTTTCTATTATCTATATGGCAGATACATTCAGTCATGCTCTTATGTTAGGTTATAAAATCTTGGTGTGCACTTTCTTACTTTCTTCGGGTATGCAGTATCACGACTAGCATACCTGGAGAATTGTAGGAAATTGTTGCTGGAATTTTACTATCATTAGAGTTTTAGACAAACTATATATACGATATAGATGATAGTCTCTCGAATGAGATATGACCAACTACCTTATCAAAATAGTGCTATGAGGATATCAATTACAGTGTGACTGATGATGCTTATGAAATGAATTATGTTTTTTTAATAGACAGTAGACAGGTAACGAAAATATAACGAATAAAAGTTGGATGCTATTGGGAGATAGATTTGGGCGAGACTATAAAGAGTATGCACGGGAGGTAAAATTTTTCATAGAGTTGGCGAAAGATATTACTAATAGTCGGGATTTTATAAGATGTCCGTACAAGAAGTACAAGAACAAGAATTTTTAGACAAAACAACGAAGTTAGAGACAAGAATAGAAGAGAGACTAGAGTCGAGGATCTAAGCAATGTTTGAAGAATGGCAAAGGGTGTTTCAAAACTTTATGCCACCATCACGATCTTAAAACTTAATTTTTTTATATTAATTGTACATTTTTTTATTCTGTTCAACAACACTATTTGAACAAATTTGATGTATAAGTTACATTTTTATTATAATAGTAATGCCTTTTTTAATTAAATATGAATCTGTGTAATAGTATCGTTCGAACAGAAAAATACCATTCAAACGGTACATTACGATTCAAAAATTCATCCGAACGAAAAAGAGTCCGTTTGAACGAGATTAATTCCAATAAATTTATTCGTTCGAATAAATAATATCTGTTCGGACGCTTACCTCGTTTGGACATGAAAATCTATTCAAATAAAATATTTGACCATTCGAATGGTTAATGTTCGTTCAGAAAACTGAAGTTTTAGTTCGAATGGGTTTCTGAGACAAGATTCTTTTTTCTAAAATAAAAAAAATCCGTCCGAATGGATTTGGACAGACAAGTGAGATTTCGTCTCTAAAAACTTTTTGAGACAGGCTTTTTGAGAAAAATTTTGGATAAAATTTTTCTAAAGACTTTTTAGGACGAAAAATAGACATTTTGAGACAAAATGATTTGTCTCAAAAAACTCATTCTCTTGTAGTGTTAAACGAAATGATGTGTTTGATCAAATTTTTTGAGAGTTGTCGGTTAACTGTTTGTTATAGTTATTTTGGTTACTTCAGACAGTAATTGTTATGACGGTTATATTGTACCTATTCAGACACTAACTGGCATATTTGAATTAAAACTGAAATAATGTGTCTGCTATTATTGTATCTGTCTGTTCAAAAGATTAATGTTTAGAATTTGCAATCTGCATAGTATATAAACAATGTTGTATCTTGAGGATAGAATTGCTTGATTCCTTTTTGCAAAATTCTCTATGAGTGGAAGGCAATATTTGTCTAAAAAAATAAATTAACAATCTCCTAACTACTGTTTTTCTCATTCAATCTCTAATTTTCTACTCTGTTTCTAACAATTTCCCCAACATGATTTGTACATGTTCATATATAGATAGAAATTGAAATTGATTAGGTACATGATATGAGGACCTACGGAATCATATATTCATTTGAAAATTCAATCCTAGCCAAATTGAATGAATTATCATAGGAAGACATTGTATCTCTTAGGAGGATCATTTACCACAAAATGTCGATGAACCTGCTTCACTCTTTTCTGCATACGTACATACATATCTTCAGGAATCTCCAATAAGATTTTCTTGAGGTTTGGTATTTCATTTATTGACACCCGAACCATGAATGATTATCAGTTAAGAACATCACTACATGGGAGGACATAATGTTGTGATATTAACATTGGAACACATTCTGCATAAATTGCTTCAGCAATTCTTGGGCTGGCAACTTCATGCCCACTGGGACAAATACAGTACTTGCTTTTCTTCATCATCTCATGGTATGAGAGTCCTTCGGGTAGTCTTTCATATACTCGTAAGTCTTTGTCTTTGTCCTTCCAGTGATGGAAAAGTGCTGGTCTTATTCTTCCATGCATTGCCTCTACAAAGAAGGCTAGAACTATGCAATTAGACGAGGGCAATCCACCAGCAGCAGTGAGATAAGCAATCTGCCCCACTATGTCGCCTGTTGGGAATGGGCCTGTCAACAAACAATAAATAGGAAGTAACGCAGGGGATGCAACAAGAGAAATAGAACAAAAGACACACTGAATACCAATGGACATCAAGATTTGAAGTGGTTCGGCTTAATACAAGTCCACGTCCACTGTTGTTCTGTGTGTCTTTTGTTTTATTTCTCTTGTTACATCCGCTACGTTACTTCCTATTTACTGTTTGTTGACCGACCCATTCCCAACAAACTTGTATCAGAGCGTTCTTGAGCTCTGTGAAGATTTGAAGGGATGGTCTCAGTAAAGTTTGAAGTAGAGAAATTCGACGGACATAACAACTTCAGTTTATGGTGGATCAAGATGAAGGTGTTATTGCGACAACATGGTTTGTTCAATGTTCTAGAAGAAGTGATTGGTGAGTCTCCTGCACCATCAAAGAATGAGGAAGAAAGTGCTCACAGTACTATTCTATTGTCACTATCAGATGGAGTTTCGAGGGAAGTTGCTGAGGAGGAGACTGCGATTGGTCTGTGGAACAAGCTGGAGAGCTTGTACATGAAGAAATCTCTCACTAACCAGTTGTATTTGAAACAACGATTATACACTCTCAAAATGATGGAAGGTACTTCTATTTCTGCACATCTTGATGAATTTCATAAGATTATTATGGATCTGAGGAACATAGATATTAAGATTGATGAGGAAGATCAAGTCTTAATTGTTTTGTGTTCGTTGCCTATTGTATTTGGTAATTTTGTAAACTCAATATTGTATGGTAGAGATACAATCTCCTTGGTAGATGTTAAGTCTACTTTGAATTCTAAAGAATTGAGAAAAAAATTTAGGGGGTTAGGCATGGACGATCAAGCCAATGGTTTGTTTGTGAAATGTTCCAGTAGCTCCAGATCTAATAAGAAAAAGTTAAGTGTTACTACTGCCATAAGTTTGGTCATTACAAGAGTGAGTGTCCTTGACTGAAAAATATGGAGGAAGAGGAAAGTTCCTCTAGTAGTGATGATAGCGAAGAAGAGGATAGATAGTCTCCACTTCCTTAGGGCAGTACGGTAACAGGTGGAGTATCCTTACATGCTCCAAATTCAGATATCACTCGCATACATCACATGTGAGTGTGCCAAACGGTATGGTCATTTATGAGTTGGCAGCTTTTACTTGGTGTAATCAGAAGACAGTAATCTTGATGTTTTGTTTGCATTGTATTCTTGAGAAATAGTGTAGAATCAGGTTTCCTGTCGTTGTTTATTTCTGATTGGGATACATCTTGTGTAAATTTGTGTTTTGTTATACTCATATTTGTTTTATGACTATTGAAGAGTTTGGTTTTGTATATTGGTTTTGTGATGTGTTTGATGTGTTCAAACATTTGAGAAGACTAATGATCTACAGACAAGAAGGTAGAGCATTACTCAGACATTCAGTTGGTTTCACTCCATAGAAATAGGGTAGTTAAATGGAATGAGGTGGGCTCGTGTCAGAGTCCACAATTTGCTTTGAATTTGCCAGACTTGTCTACAGATTTTTGGGTGAAGCAGTCAACTACAACTTGCTATTGGATGAACCTTATTTCCTTTCATTCCACAAGAAAGGAGAAAATGGTTATAGCAAGAAGGTGGAGTTGCAGAGAGCTTCACAACGGAGTACAGGTGGTACTCTAGATCATACTATTGATTAAGTATGATTTTGTCTTTGGCATTGATGCACAGTGAGAGCACGTCTACAATTAGTATATAGAGGTGGTAGTTTGGCCACCTTTTGCGTATGCTCATGCAGGCTTTGTTGGGTTTTTATTTTGGCTGAGAATATTTGGTTGTCTTCATTTGTATTCAAAAGTCGTTATTCAAATAAGCAGTCAGTATTGTGGTACATTGCTGTTTGTGTGAAGACATTGATTCTTTATTAGAACTAAGTTGGTGATTTGGTCAAGTCGTCTATGGTGTTGAAGACTTTTGTATGGAAATTAAGTTCTTCAAAGATAGACTTCGTACTTCGGTTGGATATTCCTTTTGTGATATGACTGAAGGATTTATGAGTTTTCTGTATTTTGTAGGGTTTGTGACAATTCAAGCCAAGGTGGAGATTTGTTGAGATGTGGCTTGAATTGAGTTCAATCAAGCGCATCTTCAATGCTCACTCGACCCTCGCTCGAGCAAGCCTCAACCCGTAAGTTCACTCAACCTTCGCTTAACATCCCGCTCGAGCGAGATTCCAAATAGACTTCGCTCGACTTTCGTTCGACGTCCCGCTCGAGCGAGAATCAACCCTAGACGTTCGCTCGAGCGAGAATCAACCCTAGACGTTCGCTCAAGCGTCACTCGAGATTTTGCTTCGAGCTAATATTTTCTGTATCAGGGTTGGCGCCGTTTGGAATAGTGTTTCGCTTGAGCAAGAGTACCTCGCTCGAGCGAGTCTGGGCTAATAAGTAGTCTTGCGTTCATTTGAACCCTTTAGCCATGAGGAGCTCATTTTCTCTGTTAGATTTCGTTTTGTGAGCATTTGTAAAGATAAGAAAATGTTGAGTTTGTGAGAGAGAACTTTGCAACTTGTAAGTGAGATTTTAGTGCGCAAGACAAGTATATTGATCATCAGTACTGAAGAATATCATGCAAATTTTAGTAGATACGTACCCAGTCATGGCAGGAAAGCATGAAATGGTCGGCTCCAAGGCTTCTATTCCAGTATGGATACTTGTGCAATATGAGGTGGACATAATCAACGATAATGCACTCTAGCACAGCTATGTCACGAATAATTGGATCAAAGAGGAGCTCTATGATCATCATGACACTAAAGGGAAGAAAAAAGACATGAGCTCCACGGGGATCCCAGGTCTGGAATTTGGTATCTGTTTCCATTATGCTAAGAAAGACTCCCTCCATAGAGTAAATGCTTTTGCAAGGACCATTGTGAAATATCAGCCACTCTCCTTCCTTGTAGATAAAGATCTTGAACAGGCATTCCATTAAAAGGTTACTCCTACACACGACAATCATCCACTACAGGAAAATTTACTATTTTCGGCAATTTTGAAATCGCTCCAAATAAAATCGCTGTGACTATTCTTTATTTACAGCGAATTATTTTTCGTGGCATATAATCCCCATCTAGTTTTCTCTTTTCGTTATTGAGGCGATTATATAAACTATTGCAGTGAAATCATTCGTTGCAATATGATATTCGATTTATGCGGCGAATTTAATCGCCGCTTGTAGTATGTGCGTCTGTTGTTGCAGTGCATGGCGTAGATTAGTAGCGAATTAATTCACTGCAATTAATCAAAACGCGCTGAAATATTTTTACATATATTTGATCGAGTTTCCCCCCGGTTTCGACCCCCCCCCCCAAGCGAGTTCCCCCTAGCCTAGCCTTCGAGCTTCCCCTCCGGCCCCCAGCATTCGAGTACCCCTAACCAAACTTCACAATCCCCGCCTCAGCCTTCAAGTTCCCCCCCCCCCCCTCGCGCTGGGTTCTCAGCTTCGAGTCCCCCTTGGAGTTTCCCCCTACGGCCAGACTCCATAATCCCCCTAAATCAGGCGATTCTCTCAGCGAAATGCGCCATCCCTAAAGTGGCCTAGTTAAACGCAAATCTCTTAGTAAAACGCACTTAACAATCTCAAATTTCACTCAAGATTTGACTCACGTAAGTGTAATTTCATTTTCTGACTGTAAACAACTTCTTAGTAGGTTAGGGTTCGTACTTTGCTAGGGTTCTATTTTAAATACTAGCAGAATAAACTCTTAATGAGATATTTTGCTAGGGTATGATAGGATATATTAAATTTGCCGTTATAGTCTTGTATAGTCTCTGTTTCTTTTGCCAGTGTCTTTCCAGAGTATTGAGATAATGAATTATAGGATATGCTAGGGTTGTTACATGCGCATTTAGGACTTCCAATTTCAATGTGTGCAATTATTAAAAATCTATTGTGACACATATTTTATTCTTTGAAAGAATTGCACTATTATCTTATCCAGAGCAGGACTTGATTCCTGGACAATAATATTAGACCATTTAGGATGAGGCTTATCCTACAGTGGTTAGGATGTAGCATCAGAATGATGAAATCATCCTTTAAAACTGGTTCTACCTACTCAAAGTTTGACAAAACAGTAGCATTAAAAAGGTAATGACAAAACAGAGCAAGCTAAGCTAGCATCATCATTGTTGGCCATTATGTATAGAATATAGAATTGCTAGAGATTATTAATAAATTATTAACACTTATTATTCTCTCTTTATTCTTGTTTTTAGACTAGCTTGGATAAACACTGATTTCCTGCTTCAAATAGAGTTTGGTTCTAATATGTACTGGCACAACAATATGGACTTTATCATAGAACTATTACTCATCATTTACTGATAGTATTGCTCATGTTGCCAAGCACCTAAAATTTGGGTTTAGGGAGACTACAAAGGACTGATCTTCTGTAGAAAAACTCGGAAGAACTTGTTGAGGCTATTTGCTTGATTTGGTATTTGCCAATGAAATCAGGTGTTGTCATTTGTTTCATATATGATGTTAAAAAATTGACATGAATCTATTCGTGGGGTTGCATATGTACTGGAAGTATTGCTCATGTTGGTTGGTTGGTAGTATGGGAACTAAACTATTGATCTCAACTTTTGGGTTAGGGACCTGTACAACTTGTGCACTGATGTAAGATGTCAAGGGACACGATCCAAAGTTAGATTTGGAGGTTGTTGTTTTTTTTTTTTTTCTGAATCAAAACAATTCCAGTAAGCAACTGAGTGTAGGTTTAAGGAAAAACAGGAGGCAATCGACTGTATGTTGAGAGAGATATTGGCTGCCCACCCAACCCTTGCTGCGTCTCGTCCCTTGCTGCGTCTCGTCAAGAGACTCAGTGAGTTGGGTTGTCTATTTTGTAATATGGGACATATTTTTTGAGTTTTTTGGGGTGCTTTTTTTGTATATGTTTTGTGGGAGCAACCTTCATATTTTGATTTGAAGGCTATGATTCCAACATTGTTCTGTCTTCTAAAATGTTAAGTTGAAGTTTTATGGATGTTAGTCTT
Source organism: Platycarya longipes (assembly GCA_036559045.1). Classification (NCBI taxonomy): domain Eukaryota; kingdom Viridiplantae; phylum Streptophyta; class Magnoliopsida; order Fagales; family Juglandaceae; genus Platycarya; species Platycarya longipes. The sequence continues at coordinate 5,028,586 of CM071798.1, forward strand.
GGGAAGATAAAGGTATTTTATTTTCTTTTCAGGTATTTCTTTTTCATGTTCTTCATAATTAATTGGTGTGCTAGTTTGGAAACAAATTATGCTAATCTGGTGCATGGGTGCTTAATTTTTAGGTTTAGCTTTTCAATGTTGGATTTGATAAAGACTCAGATTAGTTGTTGCACGGATCATGTCGGACTCTTCACTGCAGCTCCTTGGTGATATTTTCTAAACAAACTCTTAGAAATATTGACCAATTGCTTTCTTTCTTTCATTATTCTTCTATTAAAAGCTGAAACCACTATTCATAATTTGATGTAGTTTCATGAATAAGTAATCTAAGATTGGCATTTGAGAAGAAAGGTCGAATATATACACACACATATAATATATATATATATATATATATATATGGGTAGGATTGGGCATTGAATTCCCGATTGTTTTCCCCTTGAAACTTTTTCTGATTGGGATTGTTCACCGAAATCTTGAAACTGGGTGAGCTTGCCTGCAGCATAATCTTGAAACAGAGTGTTAGCAGAGTTTACATAATGTGAAGCAAATCCTGGAAAGATTTTTTTGCCATTTAATTTGAGCTGATCTGTAAAAAATTAGAAGCTTATGTTAGCAGAATTTACATAATGTGAAGCAAATTCTGGACTCATTTTTTTGCCGTTTAATTTGAGCTGATCCATAAAAAATTAGAAGCTTATTCCGTTGTTTCACATGTATGACATTCAGAGACTTAGAGCATAATATTGTAGAAGATAGACATACGAACTCTCGCAACTTCTAAGAATGACAAATATGTATAAAAGGCTCCCTTTCAAATACTCAAAATCTTGCAAGTGCCTTGGGTTTGCTTAGAATTCTCATATACAAAGTATATTGCATTTTAAATCTGTTCAGTTCTTTTAATTGGCATTTTTATTGTCAGATTGTTTCTTCTTCTACCCTACTCCTTTGCCTCTTATTTTATCTCTACCACTTTTTCCTATCTTGGAGCATTTTTTGCTTTTATTATATTTAACTTTTTTCCATTGAATTTTTTTTTTTTTGAAAAGTTGAATGACGAGGGCAGTGGATTGAAGTAGATTTGCAGTAGATATCATACGCCTGAAGGGAAAATATTAAATGGGCATCACAATATATGTTTTCAAAGCGCAAATTCTCAAGTTTTTGTAATTTGTAAAAAACATTAGTTGCTCATTTATGTAGTACTTATAAATTGTCTTTCATGTATACACCCATGCCATTCGTGTATAGAGTACAAAATGAAATTGATTATATGCCGTTTTGCATTTCAATTTTGGTTTGATCTTCTATTTTCGGTTAAGCAGAATAAATATTATAGTGTTTATTAATATTGTAAGTGATTGGGTATATAAAGAGCCACTAGAAACATTAAAAAAAAAAGTACTGACAGCACATTAAAAAAAAAAAAATTGAATAATTTTCTGGAGCACCATCTCCGTATTTATAAATTATTTGCTGCAACTAACTCTTGCCCCGAACGTTACTCCATAAATGTGGAACAACAATTTGCAGCTGTTGAACTCAAGATTTCAAGTTTCGTGTAATTATAAATCTACACATGGATTTTGATGATAACAAATGAATTCAAAGAATAAAGGAGTCTCAACCTCAAGTTGTCCACACAATAGAATCAAGCACATCAAGAAACTAAGCATGAGCAAGAAGGGAACAAGTTCATATTAAAGTTATAGAATAATGTTGTAAATCTCTTAAAAATTCGAAATTAGGATTAAGGCTCAAAATTAATATTTTATCATATATCATTAAAATACATTTTGCACATGTGCATGAATATTTTGAAAATTAAATTTGAAAATTTTGAAAGATGATTGATTGTCATTTTTCACATGTGCATGAGATGATTAAAGATTTGAACTTTGAAAATATTAAGATGATTGATTGTCATCTTTCACATGTGCATGTTTTATTTGAATATTTTCAAAAGTGATGGTTGCTTTTCTTGACTTATGCAAAAGGTAGATGTCTTTGTTTGAAAATTTTGAAAAGTAAAGTGTGCTCATTTTGTCATATGCAAAAAGTAAAAGATTAGATTTGAAATTTTTGAAAAGTAAAGTGTGCTCCTTTTGTCACATGCAAAAAGTAAAAGATTAGGTTTGAAATTTTTGAAAAGTGAACTATGATGTCTTTGACATGTGAATCTTTTTAAATTTGAATATGAAGTCTCATATGCCTATAAATAGATCATTTGAGAGCTTCATAATTACAATTCCAAGAGCATACAACATTCATTCAAAGCTTTCATTCTCTCTTCTCTAAGCATTAAGCCTTAACCTTTGTTCATTTTGAGAGATATAGTTTGCGCTGTATTGTTCTTATTTCACTCATTGAGGAGTGTTTTTTGATAACCTACCCACTATCAATTCTTGTATCATTAAAAGGGTGTGTATAACCCTTGTACGTGTAGAAAGTGTTCTACACAGGGAATAGTTGAATCACCACGTGTAAGGTGATTGCAAGTGTAGAGGGTGTTCTACACGGATCCTTTGTAGCGGTGTTGTTCAAAGGTGTAATAGGTTTCTATCTTCACCTAAAGGAGATTAAATAGTGAATTCGGGGATCCTCAAGGGGTAGCTTGAGGCGAGGACGTAGGCAGTGGGGCCGAACCTCGTTAACATACTGAGTTTGCTTCTCTCTTACCCTTACTCTTTATATTTATTGTTGTTTCATATTTTGTTTATATTTTATATTGTATATTTGATTTATAATTATTATTTTTTTAAAATACAACTCAATTCACCTCCCCTCTTGTGTTAGTCATCTGGGCAACAATTGGTATCAGAGCTAGAGCTCTGTTATAAGATTAACTATCTTTTGAGTTAAAATCTTATGGCTAACATTGCAGCTTCATTTGGTGAAAGTCAATCTAGCAGTCGGCCTCCACTCTTTTGAGGAGACAATTACTCATTCTGGAAATTTAGAATGAGAATATTCCTTCAGGCTTAAGGTCGAGAAATCTGGAAATGCATTGTAAATGGACCTTATATTCCCACAAAAGTGGTTGATGAAAAAAAGGTCAAAAAGGAAGAAGAAGAGTTTGATCGTGAAGACGATAGACTTTATACTTTGAATTTAACTGCTATGAATTTATTATATAATGCTCTCAATGGTAATGAGTTTAATAGAATAATGACTTGCGCTACAGCAAAGGAAATTTGGGATAACTTGGAAGTTACTTATGAAGGAACTTCTCAAGTCAAGGAATCAAAAAGTTATATTCTTCCTCATGAATATGAATTATTTAAGATGAATGATGATGAATCTATTTCTAGTATGCACACTCGTTTTACTAACATCATAAACAGCTTGACAGCTCTTGACAAAGTTTATTCCAAAGTGAAAATAGTAAGAAAAATTCTCAACTCTCTACCAAAATGTTGGGAATCAAAAGTGACAGCGATTCTTGAAGCTAGAGACCTCAAGAAGCTCGAAGTGAATGAACTCATCGGGTCACTTATCACCCATGAGTACACATTGAAAAGAGAAGAAGAAGAAGGAAAGCCAAAGAAGAGCTTGGCACTTAAAGCTGTTCCACATGAAAGTGAAAGTGATGAAGATGAGGAAAATGATGACAAAGATGAAGAAGTTGCGATGATAACAAGAAGAATTCAGAGGTTCTTAAAGAAAAATAAAACTCCTCCAAGGAAATTTTTCAAAAAGTTTTCCAAGAAATATTCAGGTAAAAATGACACTTTAATTTGTTATAAATGCAATAAGCCTGGTCATATCAAGTCAGATTGTCCTCTGCTAAAGAAAGATCGAAACAAAGGCAAAAAAGCAATGAAAGCTACATGGGATGATGATTCAAGTAGCTAAGATAGTGAAGCAAGCAATGGAGAATCAGCAAATCTTTGTCTTATGGCTAAAATTGACATTGAGGTAACAAATCTTGATAATATTGAAAATCTTTCACATGAAGAATTGCAAAATGTTTTAGAAGAGGTATATGAGGAATTTGAAAAATTGGGTATCAAGTATACTGCTTTGAAAAAGAAAAATTCTTCTTTAACAAACGAAATTGATATTTTAAGAAAAGAAAGTATTGTTTTGAAAGATGAAAATCTTGAGTTGAAGAAAAAGAAAAATGATTTAGAAAATATTATTGAAAACTTTACGAATGGAAAAAGAAATTTTGAAAAACTTCTTGGTAGTCAAAGATGTGTTTTTGACAAGGCAGGCTTGGGATATATGCCAAAACAAAAATACAAACCTTATAAAAACTTCTTTGATAATCCTTCTACATCAAAGTCCAATATTCAAAATTTTTTTCATAAAAATAATTTTGTTAAAAAAGGATACTATTATAATCACTCAAGTTCTTCATATATGTCACATGCTATTTGCAATTTTTGTAATAGAAATGGTCATAATTATCATGCTTGTCCTATTAGAAGAAAACATACAATGACTATTAGGGCCATATGGGTACCTAAAAATCTTGTTTCTTATAATACTAATAAATAAAGGACCCAAAGAACTTGGGTACCAAGAAAAATCATTTTAATTGTTTTTATAGGTGTGCATGAAGTCCTCCACAAACAAAAATAAATGGTTTTTAGATAGTGGATGTTCAAGACACATGACGGGAGACAAGACTAAGTTCTTTGATCTTAGATCTAAAGAAAAAGGACACGTGACATTTGGAGACAACTCGAAAGGGAAGATCGTCGGAATAGGTAAAATTGGTAATGAGTCTTCTCTCATAATTGAAGATGTTCTACTTGTTGAAGGTCTAAAACATAATCTTTTGAACATAAGTCAATTATGTGATAAAGGATTTACAGTTACTTTCAAAATGGATAAGTGCATTATTTTGAATGATCATGATTGTAATATTTGTTTTATTGCTTTTAGAAGCAACAATGTTTATACAATCGATTTTGAAGAAATTACCTCACAAGATGCTATTTGTTTTTCAGTTCAAAATAAAACTAATTGGTTATTGCTTAGAAGACTAGGTCATGGCAACATGGACCTTATTTCCAAACTTTCAAAAAATGATCTTGTGAGAGGTTTACCAAAGGCAGATTTTCTTAAAGACAAAATTTGTGATGCATGCCAATTTGGTAAACAAACAAAAACTTCTTTTAAAACCAAGAAACATATTTTCACTACTAGACCACTGCAACTGATACACATAGATCTTTTTGGACCAAATAGAGTTGCAAATTTAGAAGAAAAATATTATGCATTTGTTATAGTTGATGATTTCTCTAGATATACTTGGGTCATCTTTCTTGCTCATAAAGATGAGGCACATAATGCTTTTACCAAGTTATGCAAGATAATTCAAAATGAAAAGGGTTATACTATTTCAAGTATTCGAAGTGATAGGGGAAAATAGTTTGTTAATAAAAATATTGAAACACTTTGTAATGAAAATGGTTTTGTACATAATTTTTCTGCTTCTCGAACTCCTCAACAAAATGGGGTAGTAGAGAGGAAAAATAGATCTCTTCAAGAGATGGCAAGAACAATACTCAATGAGAACAACTTGCCTAGTTATTTTTGAGCCGAAGCGGTAAGTACTGGATGTTATGTTATAAATAGAGTTATGCTAAGGTCCAAATTAGATAAAACCCCCTATGAGCTTTGGAATGAGAAAAAGCCCAACATTGGTTACTTTCATGTATTTGGATGCAAATGTTTTATTTTAAATGACATGGATAATTTAGGTAAGTTTGATGCAAAATCTGATGAAGGTATCTTTCTCGGGTATTCTACTAATAGTAAAGCTTATAGAGTATTCAATAAAAAGACTTTGACTGTACAAGAATCTATGCATGTAGTATTTGATGAATCTAATTCTCTACTCTCCAAGAAATCCATTGATGAAGAAACAGGAGGTATAAATAATACGGAAAGTCTCAATCTCAACAAAGAGAACACAATAGAGGAAGTCCAACATGGAGACATCAGGAAAGATCATCAAAATTTAATACAAGATGCAACCAAATAGTGGAAATTTGTGAAAGATCATCCAGTGAAACAAATTCTAGGAGAACCTTCATGAGGTGTAAGCACTCGATCATCTCTTAGAAATATTTACAATCATACTGCTTTTCTATCTCAGATTGAACCTAAAAATATTGATGAAACACTTCTTGATGAATCTTGGATTCTTGCTATGCAAGAAGAGCTTAATCAATTTGAAAGAAATGATGTTTGGACACTTGTTCCTAGACCCAAAAATCATACTATTATTGGAACAAAATGGGTTTTTAGAAACAAGAAAGATGAGTCCGGAGTCATTACTAGAAATAAGGTTCGACTTGTAGCCCAATGTTTCAATCATGAAGAATGAATCAATTATGATGAGACATATACACCAGTAGCAAGATTAGAAGCTATTCGAATGCTACTTGCATATGCTTGTTATAAAGATTTCAAACTTTTTCAAATGAATGTTAAAAGTGCTTTCTTAAACGGTTTTATAAATGAAGAGGTATATGTTGAGTAACCTCCAAGTTTTGAAAATCATATTTCTCCAAATCATGTTTTCAAACTCAAAAAAGCACTATATGGACTCAAACAAGCTCTTAGAGCGTGGTACGAGAGACTCAGTGGTTTCTTGATTGAAAAAGGCTTTTCAAGAGGAATAATTAATACAACTCTTTTCATTAAATACGAAAATGATGATATTCTTTTGATTCAGATTTATGTTGATGATATAATATTCGGTGCTACTAATAAAAATATGTGCCAAGTTTTTGCTAAGACTATGCCAGAAGAATTTGAAATGAGCATGATGGGAGAGTTTACATTCTTTCTCGGATTGCAAATTAAGCAAGTAAAAAGTGGGACATTCATCAATCAATCAAAATATATTAAGGAATTGCTGAAGAAGTTTGGGATGGAAGGTGCTAAAGAAACTGGAACACCAATGAGCCCATCCACTAAACTTGATAAAAATGAATCCGGTAAACCAGTTGACTCGAAGGTATATCGAGGTATGATTGGTAGCTTATTATATTTGATAGCCAGTAGACCAGATATTATATTTAGTGTGTGCTTATGTGCACGCTTTCAATCATCTCCAAAAGAATCACATTTAATTGCAATTAAGCGCATTCTTAGATATCTTAGTGGTACAATTAACTTAGGGTTATAGTACCTTAAGCACATATCTTTCGATCTAATCAGCTACATAGATGCAGATTATGCTAGCTGTAAAATAGATCGAAAACCTACTAGTGAAGCATGTCACTTCTTAGATCATGCACTAATGTCCTGGTTTAGTAAAAAACAAAATTCTGTTGCACTATCTACTGCTGAGGCAGAATATGTTGATGGGGGTAGTTGTTGTGCTCAAGTTCTTTACATGAAGCAACAACTTGAAGATTTTAAACTCATGTATAATCACATTCCAATCAAATGTGATAATACAAGTGCTATAAATCTTTCAAAGAACCCAATACAACATTCTAGAACTAAGCATATTGAAATAAGATATCATTTTCTTCGAGATCATGTGCAGAAAGACGATATAGTACTAGAGTTCACAAACACACACGATCAGTTAGCAGATATATTCACAAAACCTTTACCAGAAGATAGATTATGTATGATTAGAAGAGAAATAGGTATGATGCATGTTATGAATATCTCTTAAAAGATAGATCAAAGTTCATAAAAATAGAGAGATATTTTTTAAATACTTTTACATAAACTTGAGGTTTTTAGCCTCATGTTTGAGATGCTCATTCTCTTCATACAATATCATGTCATCCCTATCCATGGGAACTAGCAAGCGGAATGAAGAATCCAATAGAGTTTTCAACTGTTTATTCTTCTGCCGAATGATTCATTCCCTTGTGTCAGACTCTTGAACAATTTGTTGAAGTACAACAATTTGTTCTTTAAGCTTTTCAACCTCATGGTTTTTGACTTGTAGCCGCTAGGAAAAAGCAACAATAGAGGATGAGTAGCGAGTCTCGAGACTCACCAAGTCGTAGATAGCATCGGAGTCTGACTTATTAACCAAACTATTATTCTCTTGCTACAACATGGCACCAATGGTAGCTGCAGAAAGGACATGAGATTGAGGTGTAGAATACCTTATGGATGGATCTAGAGGAATGTTAGAAGAATGAGCCATTGAGAAAAGAATTGAAAACTTAAAGCGAGAATGTTGAAGGAATGCAGATGAGTTATAGAGATGAGAATAAGATTTGATGCAAATCAGATGAACTTTAAAACTGATTTTATAGAGATAGCATAAAGAACAAGACAAACTATTATCTCTTCAAATCTTATTTAGTCAAAAGAAATACAAGATATGCTAGACACACATTGTCAAAAGTTTTCTTACTAAGCCAGCGAGATTAACAGTAGATTATCCCTATTTTTCTAGTAAACGACGAACCTCTGCTGTTATCTGCCGATGTTGACCTTGTATCTAAACCCTTTCTCGTTCCAGCTCCTCTATTCGTGGTTGCAGATCATGAGCATACCAATCTGTAAATTTTTTCAACTCTTTGTTTTCTTGCTTTAGCCTTTTATTCTCTCTATCCTTATTAGCAAGCTTCTGTCGTAACTCAGATATTTGGATGTTAAGATGATCAATCTCACTCACCCTCACCATTAACCTCCGAGACATGATCCTAACAGAGCCAGCATATTGACTACTGAGCATTCTTGATTATGCAATAATCTCAGAATCAGCCCTACTAGAAAAACGGTTCTTTGCTCCTATCATGGTATTGACGGCCTCAGAAGAGAAGATTGATGGTTGATGCATCAAGGGTTCCTAATTCAAGTCTGGAACATTAGTGGAAGAGAATTGTTCGGCCATTCTATTGTTATGGAAAAACAGAACTCAGGTCAAGAAGCGATATCTTTTTTTTTTTGGTATCCGATAGGTGAAAATGATCATTTTTTTATAGAAACTCAGAGCCTTCAATCCTGTTTGTCAACAACATCAGGCGATTGTTTAAATCTTCAGCCGCACTAAATTCATAGAGTTAGGCCTCGAGGCTTTGCAGCACTTGTCGGGTCACGAACGGCTCCCTTTTTCAACTATCTACAGTGTCTATTAACGCACCATTTTCTTCAGTCTATTTACTTGCTGCCGATCCTTTTTAATGATGTCAAAAGGGGGAGAAGTTTTAGACTAGAACATTAACATTGTTTAAATTGCTAAACTTGTTATATATGCTTGGAATTATATTTATATTTTTGCTTGAAAAACTAACACACATTCTCAGGGGGAGCTTAAGTATTAATACAGGCTTCAGGTTCTATCAAGTATTTGTCATCATCAAAAAATGGGAGATTGTTGAATCCAAGATTTCAAGTTTCGTGTAATTACAAATCTACACATGGATTTTGATGATAACAAATGAATTCAAAGAATAAAGGAGTCTCAACCTCAAGTTGTCCACACAATAGAATTAAGCATATCAAGGAACCAAGCATGAACAAGAAGAAAATAAGTTTACATTAAAGTCATAGAGTAATGTTGTAAATCTCTTAAAAATTCGAAAATAGGATTAAGGTTCAAAATTAATATTTTATCATAAAGCATTAAAATACAATTTCCACATGTGTATGAATATTTTGAATATTAAATTTGAAAATTTTGAAAGATGATTGATTGTCATCTTTCACATATGCATGACATGATTAAAGATTTTAACTTTGAAAATATTAAGATGATTGATTGTCATCTTTCACATGTGCATGTTTTATTTGAATATTTTCAAAAGTGATGGTTGCTTTTCTTGACTTGTGCAAAATGTAGATGTCTTTGTTTGAAAATTTTGAAAAGTAAAGTGTGCTCCTTTTGTCATATGCAAAAAGTAAAAGATTAGATTTGAAATTTTTGAAAAGTAAAGTGTACTCCTTTTGTCACATGCAAAAAGTAAAAAGATTAGGTTTGAAATTTTTGAAAAGTGAATGATGATGTCTTTGACATGTGAATCTTTTTAAATTTGAATATGAAGTCTCATATGCCTATAAATAGATCATTTGAGAGCTTCACAATTACAACACCAAGAGCATACAACATTCATTCTCTCTTCTCTAAGTATTGAGCCTTAACCCTTATTCATTTTGAGAGATATAGTTTGCGCTGTATTGTTCTTATTTCACTCATTGAGAAGTGTTTTTTGATAACCTACCCACTATCAATTCTTGTATCAGTAAAAAGGTGTGTATAACCCTTGTGCGTGTAGAAAGTGTTCTACACAGGGAATAGTTGAATCACCACGTGTAAGGTGATTGCAAGTGTAGAGGGTGTTCTGCAAGGATCATTTGTAGCGGTGTTGTTCAAGGTATAATAGGTTTCTATCTCCACCTGAAGGAGATTGAATAGTGAATTCGGGGATCCTCAAGGGGTAGCTTGAGGCAAGGACGTAGGCAGTGGGGTCGAACCTCGTTAACATACTGAGTTGCTTCTCTCTTACCCTTACTCTTTATATTTATTACTGTTTCATATTTTGTTTATATTTTATATTGTATATTTGATTTATAATTGTTATTTTTTTTAAATACAACTCAATTCACCCCCTCTCTTGTATTAGTCATCTCGGCAACAGCAGCGAAAATTATTCATCTTTTGGCGATTATAATCGCCGCCAATAAGTGTATTTCCAACGAATAACATTATTCACTGTGTTAATTTATCAGCGGCTTTTTTATAACAGCAAGAAATGTGGCACCAAGAAATCGCTGCCAACATTCACTAGCGAAAATTGAGGCTTTTGTGGCAAATAAAATCGCCGGGTATAGTGAATTTTCCTATAGATATCACTTTTACGAATAAAGCCCATCTTTGAAAAGCTTTGATCTCAAACGTCCCGTGTAATAGCCCTAAAAATCTCCATCTTGATTTAATTAGTTAGTTAAGGATTAATACACAAGATTAGTGGTAATTGGTGAAAGAACAAAATAGGCTTTAAAGAGATGGGCTTAGGAATGAGACCTTTGGAGAATAGATCAAGTGAATGGGCCAAGAGAGCAATGGTGAGTCCAAAAACCCATAGAATGAGCCCATGGCCCATCAAGCCCATAATTGAGACACTTGTCAATGGGAGAAAAATCCTAGAAAATTATCCAAACCCTTGTAGGAAAATCTTATTTGGTGAAGGTTGACTAGTAGTTGGATGCATGCCATGTAGGATTGAGTGTAGGATCTAATGGAATGATTTTCCTACCATGGTATCTTGGAGGTACAAGACACCATACCTTGACTTGCCAAGTGAGATCATGGTGTGTAGGGAAGTGACAAGTGGCATGAGGAGAAGCATGGATGAAAGGAACTTGGAGTTTTCGGTGGAAGCCAATCTGTGGGGTTCATTAGGGAATCTCATGGGGTATGGCCACCTACAAGTGATAGGACAAAGAGGAAGAGTGTGTAAGTGGATGAAGTACATGTGTAAGAAAGTATGGTGATGTGAAGAGAGGTATGGTGTGTGTGTAGGTGATTGAAATGATAAAAACTAGGAAGAGGAGCAAAATGGATTTTCGGTGGAGCTAGCTTGGCCGGTCATGCCTTGCTCAAATTCCAAAAAGCATGGCTTTGGAATCACTTGGATGGACACATGAGAGGATAGGGGAATGATGATTGAGTGAAAAACAAGAAAATGGATGCTAGAAGCACCAAGGAGCCGCCGGCCATAGGAAAGAAAAGGAGAAAGGAGAATCACCTAGGTATGGCCAAGATTTGATCTTGGAGTGGTCTAGAGTTGTCAATCAACCCATCTATCCTTAGCCATGCCTAAACATGATGAGAAGAGTACCAAGGACCCTAGGGAAGAGAGCTGGCCGTGTGACCCCTTAGGCAAAACCCCTTGAGCTCAAATCACTTAGACACATGCAAACACTCTCATTTCCTCTCCACCTCTCGGCCAAACTCACCCTAGCCACTCCTACTTTTGTTTCTTCTCTTTTCACCACATATTTTGAAGAACCCTATAATAGGAAAGCCAAAAAGCAAGAGTGTGAAGGTGATCAATTCATTGGAGAAGGTTAGTGACTAAATCTATGCAAGTTTAGGAAGAACACACACACACATGTGACACTTTGTTGTGGTTGGAAGGAAATAGGGTTTTCTTTGAGTTTTATGTTCATGGCTAGACTAATGAGAGATTTTATATGTGTAATTTCAAATTTAAGCTAAAGCCTAATAGGAGTGTTGTAAGTATACTCCCACTTTTTCCTTAACAAGTCTTATATATAGTGAAGTGATCATGTTTGTTGGATTAATGGTTGCCATTTCCATGTTTGGATTGGAATGATTTTTCTTGCTTGTGATATGAATATTCTTGGATAAATTTATATGATGAAACAAGCTTAGAATATGAGTAGAAATGATGAATCAAGTGTTAGTTGCAAAAGAGAGGAAAAAGCATGATTATTTGATGAAATGATGAAAATGATGCATGAAGGATTTTAGTGCAAAATGTTAAATTTTGGTGTTGCTAAGGTAAAGTTTATTTGAGGAAACTAGTGATGAAATTGATTTATTCAAAGAGCATATTGTGTTGAGAAAATGAAAATGGACATGAGAATAATTTATATGGTTGATATGAATGGAAATGGTATACACTTGCATATGGAAGAAATGATCACTTGTGTATGATGTATAGAAATGTTTATTTGGAATTTTATGATATTAAAGGTTGAGATTTGGAGGATTAATATTATATTGTTTGGTGGTGATTTTATTTAGTTGAACTCATAGAAGAAACTTTTAGGAAAGGAAGTTTGAATAGACTAAGGGGAGGAATTCCCTAAGTTAAAAAGGTGAATGGAGGAAATAGGAATGACTAAGTTTTGGAGGTGAAAATGATTACTTAGGAAACACTAAGGTTTCGGTTACCCCGTGTTAAGGAGGGTACATGATTTAATTTGATACTTTAAAAATTGATTGGAGGAAATTGGAAGTCAAATGATGAAGGAAAGCCCTAGAAACTCTCTAGGAGAATTCGGCCATGATGGGTTGGAGATGGGCCCAATACCCCACTTCAATCCTAGGCCCATTTTGGGTATAGAACATGATGACTAAGTAGGAAAATTATGAAATTATCCCAAAGGAGGGAGAAAGAAAATGAAACGTGAATGCACTCGAGCCTGTCTCGGGTTCTTGCATGAAAATAAGTAAGCATGCATGTCCCATGCATAAGTCATGAAAAGAAGGTTTTTAAAGTCAAGCATGTTTTTAAGAAAAAGGAAAAGAAAAGAAAAGATTGAACTTTTTGAAAGAAAAGAAAAGAAATAAAGTTTTATAAGAACCCCAAAGGCTGGGACGGGGAAGTGCCCCAGTGGAACTCCCTGTCCACTCAGGAGTGTCTAAAGTCGAGTGGTAACCCCTGGGTCGACGAAGAACAGTCGGCGGACCGTGTATGGCACCAAAAGGTAGCCGGAGCGCGGTAGCACCTAACGCTGGTGGGTGCCCAAGACGGATAAGGTGTAAGGACCTGCCGTTTTAAAGTTATATGACGCTCACTTTAGGGTGATGCGGTAACCAGCAGGGAACACGCGGTGCTAGGGGAACCGTGTTGTGTCTCATACATGTGAAAGAAAAAGTCATGACAAGAAGGGCTTTCGAGCCATAAGAAAGATCTGTATATGATAAGTGGCGCCTAAGAAAGAATGAAAGATACGAAATGTTTTAAAGAAATGTTTTGAAAAGTGATGATATGAAAAGAAGTTTGAAAGAAGAAGTCTACATGAAAGTTTTATGAAAAGAAGTCTGAAAGAAGTATGTTTGTTTAAAAGTTTTCATGAGCATGTGCATGAGTCAGTCATTCATCGCATGTGCATTAGTTAAGAATGTTTTGTTCACTTATCTGTATATCTGATATGTTCTGGTTTAAGTGTTAGTGTACTTGCTGAGATTTCTCCCGAAATCTCACCCCCTTTTATTATCTTTACTATTGCTCCTTTGGGAACAATAGAAGTCATTGCAGGACATGATGGATCCTCGGATTACGACTCTCGAGAAGATGGGTCGGACCCTCATGGGCCCGACTAAGGCTGAGACTGCCGGGCCAGTGACCCTAGACCTGTTGGGTCAGTGGGCGGCAGAGTCGCTTCCTATGGCGACGTATTTTTTTGACGACCTACGCCCTACGGGGTGCTGTATGGTGCTGGGAGTTGACGGGCTCCTCCACATGGGACGCCTGTTTACGTCATCCTCTGGGATGATGTGTGATGTAGGTCCAGGGTTGAGTCTGGACAGCCTTCGTTATGGCCCGAACTATAAGAAGATAAAAGAGGAACCCGCCTATTAGTATGGTTGGCGGAGGGAGGAGTGGATCAGCAGCACCTTTATTTTGTATATACCGATGTATTTTGTGGAAAAATCTTCCCGCTGTTTTGGGAAGTACTTTTGTGTAAAACTGTTTACATTGGTGACTTTATTCTGATATGTATATATATGCATGTGATGTTAATTTGGGTTTTATTTCGTTAACCATGTGATGTGCGACAAGCATAACATTTTGTCGTCTATTTATGGCTTGACCTTTTTCCGCTGCGATAAAAAAAAAATATATATATATAAGGCTCTCGTAAGTAAAGATGAGGGATGACTTCCTTGTGACGTTCGTCCCCGGCGTCGCATTTTGCGTACGAACCCAAGCGCAAGCTGGGGCGCCGACATCCCGGAAGTTAATTTTGCATAAAATCTTACCCTTCATATATATATGTATGCAGTATATGTATATATATGATCCCTAAAAGTTAGGAATATCGATGGACGTACGACATATAGGGAACATTAACTATTAGAAGAATTATAATCAATTCTTACAAGTGACGTATTTTATAATCAACAAATTATAATATGATAGTTTAAAATTCTAACAAATTATATTAAAGAGTCTAGTTCTTTGGTTTCATGTATTTTTAAAGAGAAATATTTTCCCACATGTCAACTGTTAGATGCTAAGTTGTGTTACTGCCAGTGCCAGCCTTCCTCAGATAGTTTGGAGGAGTCTATGGCTCTTATGGACTTAATAAAGGCAGGCCATTTGATTTGAAGGGTAGGGAATGGGTCCCTATTCCTACTACGTTTCAGATTCAATCCTCTATTGGTAATTTGGATCTTAATTCACTGTGGATGTTCTAATTCATGATGATGAGCATAAGGTATGGATAAAAAATCAAAATGATAATACTTTTATAACAGAGAAGGCTTTCAGAATATGCTGTATTCCTATCAGTTCTGGGAGATCTAATGATAGGATCATTTGGGGGTTAACTGAGAAGGGTACTTTTTCATTTAAAAGTGCCTATTACACAAATTTGCTGAAGAAAAGATCAGAGAAGGGCAACTCATCCAGTGAAGGACAGAATGCTGAGATTTGGAAGAAAGTGTGGAGTTTTATCCACACTTCATCTCTCCAAAGCGCAGTATTCCCTCTTCAAAAGACATCTAGATTGTGAGTGATTTGAGTGTCTCTAACTTATCTATGTAACACAAATTTATCGGGTTAATTAGAAGAAAACCTTGGATATTTAATTGGCGACTTGTGCACTAGATTTAATTGTGAAACAACTTATACAAAACCCGACCTTGATGTATTTTTACCTTCCACTGTGAATTTTTTATGAGATCTAATATATATATATGTATGTATGGATAGCGAGGGAGAGAAACATCGATATATATATATATATATATATGTGTGTGTGTGCTTATAGGGAGAAGTTAATTCTAGGATGCATCCGATCTTTTCAGCGACCAATTCTTATTAAATGTGCTTTCCTGGCCACCACGTATAGATCGAGCTATCTATAGAAACCAACTCATGTCATAAACTAAAACCGAAATCCTTCTTTAATTAAGATATATAATTAGCTTTGAAATGCTAATAAAAAATGCTTATCTGATCAATTTTACACATTTGACATAAACGAAAAATATGAGATTATTTCCATGATCATCACCATGCTCTTTACAAGATCAAATTCTTGAGGTACATAATTCCTAGAATGGATGCGAAAGTTATTTAATTATATGTTAGTTGTTGGTTCTTTTAATAAATACTAGTTGTAACATTTATTTTAATGTCTACTAATTGGTGATTTTTGAAATTCATTTAGCCACTAAGGTTGGGAGTTAGGATGGATTTATTGTTGGCCATGGAGTGTTTTCCAAACTTGATCAGTACTTTTTTTTTTTTCCTAACGAAAAAGGATTTATGGTTGCAGGTACTTGGTAACGTGTTGCTGTCTTGTAACGTACGTGCGCTTAATTTCATTCTGCACTCAGCCGACTCTTCCAACCTCCAAGTGGTTTCTGTATTTTGTGTTAACGTTGGCGGCCTTAATTACTTTTATTTACCGTTCTTTTTAAATGTCCAACCAGCCAGACGTTTTAATTGATCCTCAGTCTTCTTTGTTTTGAATTTGGAACAAGACGTTTACAACATCAAAACAATTACACATATACTAGTTTGACTAGCCAAATAGTATGGCTTACATGAAGGGGCACACTCTGCCACCATAATTCAATATCAGTAATGCAGCACACTACAACATATGCTGTTTTTTGCTGCGGCTAAAATTGGCCACAAATGGCTAATTAATTGCGGCAAATGGGATTTTGCTGCAGTTTTGAGGTCGCAGGCGAGCTGCCGTTGTTTTCGCGTGACATAAGCTTCATTTCTCTCCGCAAATGGAATGCCGAATATTGGATTTTTTTTGCGGCGAATTTAAGCCGCCGCAAAAAAGTCATAATATTGCAGCAAATAGCCTTCTAACGCAGCTTAAGTGGTGGGAGAAGGACTTTTTGGAGCGAGTTAAGTTCGCAGCAAATAGTGCCAGAATTTAAAAAAATAAATAATCTCCTGCAAAAAAAAAACCTAAAATGATCCATACAAAATCCAAAAAAATGTCATTAAATGGGATCACAGAATTCTATTACATGAATTTTCACATTAACTAAAAATATAAAATTTACAAATTTAGCATCTCACATCTGTTAGAAGTATTGAAAAATTATAAAACAAAGTATACGAGTTTTTACAATTGGCTAAATTTTATTTGTACTTAAAAATACAAAAAAAATAAAAATGTATATGATCTTTATCAGCATGTTCTAGCTTGAAGAAGCGCAACCTCATCATTTTCAACCCTCCACCGAGAAAGACAGAGTACACTGCAAAAAAGAAAATGCTTGAAAAATATAAAGTACAAGTAGACATCAAATAAGGTCATAAAATAAAAAGTAATGCAAACTACGACATGCAAAACTTGTCTCTCCAAATTGTCAGATTTTTAAGCATGATGGGTGGAAATTATGGTGCCAGCTAAAGTAATTTGACTTGTGCTTATGGAGGCTTTAAATTGTTACACCCTACTATAAGTTTTTTCCTGCAAAATCTCAGGGGAATTTCAATTGGTTTTAGTCTCCAAAGCATGAAACTACCAGCCAAAGATTATTAAATTTGGGGTGAGCTCAATTACAAACCACGAATCCCTAGAGATGTAGCAAATTGATGGGGCATATCAAAGCCAGTTTTGAGACAAAACTGTCAGATAACCATCCATTAATAAATCTTTTTTCATAATTTTCAATTGGTATTTCAATTTGATTGAATAAATTGGTAAAAGGCATAATATACATATGCACAGTTCCGCATTAGAAATACACATCTTTTTGGTAATCAGGGAATTACACTAATTTGCAAACCAAAAAAGGAACCTCATCGATACTCGTTAAGGCAACAATGCATACATGTAATTGTTGTTCTATCGAAACTGGGTTGAAGGTTGCATTGCAAACTTCTAGTTGATGAACCCTAGAAACTGGATCTTCAAGTAACAACATCTTATAAAAACATGTAAAAAGGTTTTAAGGGTATCTTTACAAACCTGAAAGGGTCTGTTCTGCTTTTGATGAAAAAGCAGATGTCCTTTGATTCAAATTAGATTTTTCAGAGTGCAAAGTCCCACTTACACAGCTAAAAACAACCAAGACAGAATTTAATCTATCACATTGAAAATGCTTTAACTGTTAAGTTCGGATTCAATCGACATGACCCAAAACAATTTGTGAAAACAGAGTCAAATTCCTGCCCAAAGTGGTATTTTCCCTTATCATCCTAAAACCAATAATGCCAAACAGTATTGAATCTTCTACCTAGTAGAAATTAGTGTCTCTCGTTTAAGCACTGTAATTAATATCTTACACAATGGTGCTGTGCATACTATATAGATAATAATAATAATAATAATAATAATAATGCATACTAAAAATTCTAAAAACATCAAAATCTGCTATTCACTTTAGCTATATCTGAGTTTAAAAAACATAAAATATCTGAGTTTAACATCACCAGCAACCATTAACTTCAAAAAAGCATTTTCTGCAACTCACTAACAATTTCAAGCCCTAAAACCAATACCCATCTCCGAAAGACATGCATTATTCTGGAGTTAGCTCTTGTTGCTAAATTGCAATACACCTTCAGACCGTGTGCCTTTAGGAAGTTTTGCTTAGGGCATGAAAATGTTATATCTAAAGCAAAATGTTCACATTAAATTTAGTTTCATAATATGCATCACTGCACTGCTTAGATAAGTAAAGAATAACATAAACAGAAAATTAAGCACTTTAGTCTAGATTCAGAGAAGACAAGAGTAGAATATATACATTGGATTTCCATTTTCGAGGTGGGGACTAATTTTAAACAATAGATTATTCTTCTCATATGTAAGCAACTACGAAACTTCAGAGTAAGAACAAAAATGGAAAAGCCACCGTAAGCAAACCATACTATCTTCATATGTAAGAACAGAACTTCAAAGTCTAGATACCTTATCTTCAGGCAACCAACTACGAAAAATTGAAAAAAAAAACAACTATAATTTGAACAAAATGCAAATGTTAAACTCTAGATACCTTATCATTCCTGACAGGGAGGGCTTAGTCTTTAAGCATGTACAAGCAAGAAACCGGTACATCTACAGTAGGGCACCATTAGTTTCTAGCAAATACAAAGAGAAAAAAGAGATTGAGTAAACAGAGAAAAAAAGTGTATATCCAAACCCTAAAAGTACCCTGCCACGGATCTGAGGGCTTTGCGTCGGCGGAAAGGGCAGCTTCGCATTGGTGGACAGAGGGCTTCGCGTCAGCAGAGAGGACGGCTTCGTGTTGGTGGACCGAGGACTTGGGGACTGAGGGATTGATTTCGGGAGGGCTCGATTTCGGGGGGACGGCTTCGTGTTGAGAGAGCACTTGGGGATTGAGGGATCGATTTCAGGAAGGCTCGATTTCGGAGGGACGGCTTCGTGTTGAGAGAGCGCTTGGGGACTGAGGGATCGATTTCGGGGGGACGGCTTCGTGAAGAAGACAAAGGGGAAGGGTTGGGGTTGAGAGACGGAGGGGAACGATTTCGGGGGATGGCTTCGCGTTAAGCCCCTACTGTGGATGTGCTTTAGATTTATTCTTGCGAGGGACACTCTAAATGCACCGTAATAAATCTCAACTAGCGATGAAAAAAGAGCCTCAATATAAAAACATTTGTAATGGCGCTAATAGCACCGTAATAAACCATATCTAGCGACGCAATAGGTGACCAAACACCAATAATCATGTGGGAGGCCTTCCTTTGTGCTATTAGCGTCCGGCAAAGATAAAAGTGCCGCTATAAGTCATTTATACCGACAGATTTTATTGTGGCAGTAGGGAAAGTGCGGTAATAACCAAACTTTCTTGTAGTGACAGCTCAATAGGTTAGGGGTATAAGACTAAAATTTTAATTAGGACTTTCTTTTTAAAGGAAAATTAAATATTTTTATTTTTATTTTTATTTTTATATTAGATTTTTATTTAAAAATAATTCTTATCATTTGTCAAGTAAATTATTACTAAAGATTTTATACTACATTTTCAACTAATATTTTTAATTAATAATGTTATATGTAATATCTATTTGATACTTTTGATATTCTCTTATTTAGTTAATTAATATTTTTAATTAGATAAACTTTTTTTTCAAAAAATTCTATCTTACATTTTTTTAGTGGGCCTTCTTCCATTAGGCAATTAACTAAGTGGCCTAATGAAAGAATTGGCCATGCAGTGAGGTTCCAAGCATTTCTTGCAAGTCTGTGGACTGCCCTCATGATTAGCCAATCTATACACATTTTAAGCTTTGCATTTCTTAAAACACTGCATCAATCTTTTGGCCTCCTGCATTATTGTTCTTTTGAGGGGTATAAGATTCACTATCAATCTAAATTTTTTCAATCATCAGCAAACAATCACTCTCTGTGATCAAATATTAAATTTTCATATTCACACATGACATGCAACTATAGCCCTCTGAACATAGCTAGGATTTCGATGGATGTTGGTTCTCGGACTCCTCCAACTTGCTCGCTACCATTACCACCTTACCCTTTGATTCTCCTATGATAACTCCTACTCCAGTCTTCTTCTGATCATAGAACATGGCCCCATCAACATTTAAATGTAGCTTGCTAGTGGGGAAGACCACTTACAATCAGATTTCTAATTGACCCCTTGCATCTACTTAAATGGATCAGAAACACATTTCTTAGATAAAGTAGGCCCAAGCACCTGTTGTGGATTGCAAACAAACTTGATCGGGCACCATCTTGTTTATCCTGAACTAGAGCCATCAACATAAACTTTGTCAGCCCCTAATGACTAGTACCATTATACTTTATAGCCATTACCTGTTAGAAAAAGAACTTGGAAAATTGTTAGAAAAATTTGTATACGTATAGAGATTGAAAGAAAATAACACTGAGGCGATTGTTAATCTGTCTTTCAGATAAATATTGTCTCCCACTAGTATATAGTTCTGCAAAAGGAAATCATCATCAATTATGTCTTCAGGATACAACACTGTTTATATAGTATGCAGATTGCAAATTCTGAACACTAACCTTTTGAATGAAAAGATGTAATAGCAGCAGACATAACGTTTCAGTTAAAATAAAAATATGACAGTTATTGTCTGAAGAGTTACAAAAATAACTGTAATTGACAGTTAATCATAACTGTCAAAATAGTGATCAGACACATCATTTCGCTTAGCAAAAGAATTTCGTCAATGCTAAGTGCGTCTAAAGCGTCAATGCGTCTATGCGTCGCGCGCACGCTCATGCGTGTGATCAATGCTTCGCACTGGGTGACGCTTCTAGACTGTCTACCCTTTTATTTATTTTATGTATAGTGAAATACATTCACTTATAAACCATTAAATATTTCACTATCTAACCAGTGTGGGATTAAAAAAAATACATTAGAGAAATTTTCAAAAAGATAGATAACTTAAAATTTGAAATAATATTTGAAAATCAAATTTGAAATATAATTTGAAATAATCTAACATTACCTCTTACTAAAAAGATCTGTTATGATCAATCTTTAAATAGCAGGAAAATGCTTAATCCAGTAATCATAGATTGAAGGGCAAAACAACAAGGCATGTGATAGATCTTCCCATGGGTTTTTGTAGAAAGCACATTGGCCATCCACATTGATTTGTTTTCTTCTCAGATTGTCTTTTATAGGTAGTCCCTCCTTGCATGCTCTCTAAGCAAAGATTTTAATTTTGTGTGGAACTCTTAGCTTCCATAGAGAAAACCAAAAGGATTTTTGTGAACCAACATTCAAGGATTCCCCATTTATCTGAGTTGTGCAATTTCGAGAACTTGTAAGTACTTTTCACGTTGGACTTGCCTTTCCTCTCATGACTCCAAATCCATTTACCAACCCCATGCATTACTTGGACTTAGATTCAGCTTCAAGATTTCTACAGCGATCTTTCGATTGATTAATAGAGCTCTAACCTTGCTAATATCCCACCATTTTGTATCACCGTCAATCAAGCTTGCCACCTTCCCTTCAGTTAATGTAGGCCCTCCGTTATGCAGCATGCTCTTACTGCTAATCTCACTTTCTAAATTTTGAAAGACTGGGGTCAAAGAATCCTTCCATATATGTATAGAAAGGTCATCTCCTACACTCCACCCGCCTCCTTTAATCAAAAGATTCTTAGCTTCACAATTTCCTTTCCAAGTATAAGAAACATTCATATACCTAGTGGAGCATCCAACAAGTTTCCTTTCAAAAATTATTTAGCCCTATAAATTTTATGGAAAATGCTATTTGTCTCTTACAGTAGTCTCCAGCCTTGCTTTGCCAATAGTGCCATGTTAAACACACTCAGATCCTTGAATCCAAGCTTTCCGCAAAATTTTGATTCATACATTTTTGCCTAGCTAATCCAATAAATTTTTCTCTCCTCTTTCTTTTGACCCCACCAAAATCTGGTCATCATACTTTCAAGATCAGAATACAATTTTGTTGGGGACTTAAAGCTGCGTTTTGGTGGCGCTCCAAAAAGATTACGTTAGGCGGCATTTCAGCAAAAATGACTCATTTCCTCAGAAGCACCCTTTTTTTGGCATCCACTGCGCGACACCACAAAAAATGCCACTTTTGCTCTTTTGCATCGTTTTGGGCAACTATTTGTGATACAAATAAGCGCCGAAAAAACTGTGATCTCTTGTAGTTAGTGCCTTAATCAATGCTTCTCTCCCCCTCTTAAGAAAACATGTTTTTCTTCCAACTTTGTAGCTTTGACCACAACTTATGTTTAGTGTCAGAAAAAGTTTGGTTTTTTTTTTTTTTTAATTTTTTAATTTCCCAACATAGGAGGCCAACCCAGATATTTTTCCTATTATTGCACTAGACTAAAACCCCACAATGCCTGATTTCCTGTTGTTTCCCTACTGTTACATTGCTGCTAAAAACCATTGAACTTTTTTCCTTATTTATTTGCTGACATGAGGCATACTCAAATTGTTGCAACAAACATTGTAGTCTTCTATTGGTCTCCACATCAGCTGTATAGAAAAAGGCACTATCATTGCTCTTCAATCATGGTGCCCCTCTACATATTTGTATCTTAGCTATATATTCAAACCTTTCAACTTCTCTCACTAAACCAACAAGACCCCAGTACACATTAGAAATAAATAAGGAGAGAGGGAAGTCCTTTGCCTCAACCTTCAAATAGGTACACTACGACCAAAAAGTGCACAATTGATTAGAATTGTAAATGTTGATGTCTGAATACACCTCATAAGCAATTGGATAAAACTCAAATGAAAACCCAACTTTTGCATCACATATTCAAGAAAGTCTCATTCTATTCTATCATAGGCTTTACTCATGTCTAGTTTTAAGAAAAAAAACTACTTAAACTTCTATTATTCAAACAACCTCAACACACCACACTTTTATTAATTTTTATTATTTTATTATTTTATCAAATATTTGATATATGTATGATGAATAGAACAACTTAATTATTTTAAAAAAAATTAAAAAAAAACTATAAAATTAAAAAAAAAATGTAGTGTGTGGAAGTTGGAGAAGTTGAATAGCATCTATCTAGTTTTAGAGATGTTAAAGCCTTTTTTGCCAATTCTTATCATTCTCAAATAGTGGAGCAATTCATAAGCAATCAATACATTCACTATAATGAACCTACTAGGAACAAATGCACTCTGAGAATCTAAGATAACAAATGTAAGCACTATTTTGAGCATATTAGCAATAACTTTTGTTACATAGAATGGTTTTTTAGGAGTTCTTGGGGGTGTCCTTCATGATCCTCAACATGTAATTCCACAACAACCGCTAAAGGATAAAGACATTTTGGTACAACCTGACGGCAATTCTGACCATGTTGATTGTGGGGGCTAGGGGTGTACGTCTGACCCGAGCTGATATCCACCATTCTGATCCGACCCGACAAGATACTTTATCGATAAGCCGTTTGGCTACTTAATCGATTACCCGACCCGACAAGCTTTTTTTTTTTTTTTTTTTTTTAATTCTTCTTCTTCACACCCAATAGCTTTAATCGGGTATTCCATTAAGCTTTTTTTTATTATTATTTAATTCTTCTTCTTCTCACCCAATAGCTTTAATCTTCTGAATTGTACTAGTGCTGATTCAAAATATTCAAAATAACTAATGGATAATCGGGTATTCCATTAAGCTCTTTTTTTTTTTAATTCTTCTTCTTCTCACCCAATAGCTTTAATCTTCTTAATTGTACTAGTGCTGATTCAAAATATTCAAAATAACTAATGGGTTGAAAAAAATTAATAAAAACATTAATTTTCAAAAATATCCTTATCTTATAATATTATTATGAAATGCAATATATAAAAAATCGTCAAATGTGGGTTATAATACAGTACTTGAGCATTGATCATTGAGCATTATATATAATATCATAATACAGTTGCAAATCATCAAACAAAGAAAAAGAAACGGCACCTATAAAAAAAAGGCTAAAATTTCATGATGAATGTCTCAAACTCTCAATCGGTCATAGTAGATACAAACACAATATTCAAAATGAAAACAAATAAATGAGCCCAAACTTCTTCCTCTTAGAAATGAATCGGTCATGAAGATTGAAGAGTGCCCAAGAATCAAGATGTCCTCATCCTTGTATTAATGGAACCTACAAAAACTGAAAACCCACATAAATTTATTAAGAAACTCCCAAGATAATGGAGTCAGTAATTGCAGGCTACACAACATAACCCTACAAGCCAGTGGCAAAAACCACACAACAGAAAGAGAAACAAATTAAAAAGAAAAAAGAAAAAGAGAACAAGTCTTGCATCAAAAATCATTTTTACACTTGGGCGAAAACCAAATTGAGTGCCTTCTTAATTTTTATCTGGGCAATTTGTTATTTAATGCCCATTTGATATATCTTAACAAAATAAGGCAAAGAACAGAAGAAGGAACTGTTTGGTCATGTCAAAGCCTTGGAAATAACTGGAATGTCTAGATTTGATAGGAACTGTTAGAGATGGCATGATTTGCTCATCTTTGATAGGTTGTTCACATTTTTTTTAATATGGCTGACCTTGAGATCTTGTATTTGTTTTGAAACTGAACAATTCAATTACTCATTTCGCATTACATATAATGTAACGCCCTGATTTTTAATTTTTTTTTTAAGTGTATGCACCTAAACTTATTAATTAAGTGCAATGCAAAACGCAACGGAAAGAGATAAATCTTCCATATATGCAAAGAGATCTAACTCTTGCATAAATAGATCACATGACATATTAAAACTATATTCTTCATAACTTTTCATTCATCATAATATATCGTATCCAGAACTTACATAACTCAGTTAGTTCTCTTCTAACAAATATCTCTTACTGCCTTTTGATACTCTTGCTATTCCACTTGATCCCATACATAAGATCATTCTCTTAGGAGAGGAGTATTCTATAGGACCATCAGATCTCCTCAGAGTCTCTTGTAATGTCTGAGTCTCATGATAATTTATTTACTCCTGCAACAATATCTATCATTCCATAAGGAATGATAGATAAAATATAAAAGAGTGAGATTTTCAAGAAATCTCAATAAGTATACAGTCAACGAAATATGGCATAGATGACATAAGAATTTACCATACATGTCAATGCTCAGAGACATATATCTTATAAAAATGCTTTATGAGGCTCATGCATGACTTAAACTTATGTTCTTCGTAGACCCACTCTATCATACTTAAACTCTTATTTTTTTTTCTTTCGTAACATTGTGTTTCTTACTTGTTTCGTATCATCGACAGACGTCCCCATTGAATATTTCTTATTTCGTATCATCGACAAGTTTAGGTCCCTGCCGATTTTCACATTCTCGACAGGTATAGGTCCCTGCTGGTTTTCAAATACTCGACAGGCTTAGGTCCCTGCCAGTTTTCAAATACTCGACAGGCTTAAGTCCTTGCCGGTTTTCACATACTCGACAGGTTTAGGTCTCTGTCGACACGTCAGTCATACGGACATATCGCTAGTCCCCGTCATGACATGACTGACTTATTAATCTTCTCACTTGTTAAGTTTTCTTAACGTAATGTCATGACCCATATTTGTGACATAATGCAACATACGCATAAACTTAGACTTATGACATGCATATATTATGTCCATATGAGTCTTTTAACATGTGAGAACATTTTACAATAGCATACATCACATGCACGTACATTTACGTTACATCAACTCATAAAATCAATGCCTACTAAGATAAACCCGATTCTATAACATGTATCATACCCATTATACACTTTAAATAACATATATAATTTTCTTTATTAAAATATCAACCTTTATCCAAGTAAAAGTCTTGAATTTAAGCAAACAGGATATCTCGCTCGAGCAAGATATCGAGCGAGAATCAAGCAAAGTCTCGGGTTGTCTTTCGCTCGAGTGAGATATCAAGCGACAGTCTAGCAATGGGTTATAGTTATTCTTCGCTCGATCCATGGGTCGAGCAAGAGTCGAGCGAGGTCACAATTTATAGGGTTTTTCAATCTAAAACATACAATATTTTCACATAAATCTTATTTTCACTTATTAAAACATAAATCTATTATAATTTATTAAGAGTTTAGAATATAAGAAAAACACATTTTTGAAGTCCTCACATAATCTGTTCTGCCATTCAATCCCAATTTCACCCTCTATAGAGTTCTTATCTTTTAAAGCTTAGAACAACAAAGTTATAGAGCTGTCTTAGCTTTCCATAGACTCTTTAATCATTCAATTCCGACATCACACTAACAGGTTATGGCCAATTTACCATAAAATGTTAAATCTGTCAACATAACCCCACTTAAATCCGAAAGTTACTAGAGTTGATCTATCATTTTTTTTTTCCAAATCAAGACCTCATATTTTCACATAATCTACTTCATATAATATCATAGAATATATTTCTAAGGTTTTAATTTTTCTAGTATTTTATCATAGCAAAAACTACTCCAAAACTCAATAAGCTTCAATTTAATACATAAACTAAGATTAAGCTCAAATAAATATCAAACATGATATAATCACCAAACCACTCATTCTATGCCAAGATTAAGTTAATATAGGCACTTACAAGTTTCTCCAAAGTTTGAATTGATGATAGAACTAAGCTTTAGACAATCCTCCCATCAAAGCCTTTAGATTGCCTTCTCTTTGATGTTCTAGCGGTATAAGTGTATTTAGGTGAATTTTGCTTGCTTTCTTTCTACTATAACTGAAAGTTTTCTCAAGGAAGATGGAAGAAGAGTACACACACATATATATAGACCTAGGGGCGACACCTTAGGAACAAGAAGATGAAAAGTATGCCCATAGGTAACCGGCTCTCCCTTTAGAGTCGTGTATGAGCTTACAAGCTCTTTAGGCTCATCATCACCCCTACAGCTTAGGCTTAGTTGGTCTTATCTCCATCCAAGGGTCATATTTGTACCACTTATATGCATATCTTGATCAATGGTTAGAATTATTCCAGCTCATGAAAGGAAAAGACAAAGTGACAAAGTAGTATAGTAGTTTCACCAATTCTGTGAATTTTTTACTTGGAAGCCCACTACTCGCTCAAAAAGCTTCTCGTTCAGTCCTTGTTCAAATTTGCGACACTTCTTCTCTTCATCTGGGATCAAATATGCTGCAAAACGTACCAGCTCGGTAAATTTGGCTGCATATTGGTGTACTGACATCGCTCTGTGAACTAAGGTGGCAAATTCCATAGCTTTATCTTCCTTAACTGAGACTGGGAAGAAACGCCCTAGGAAGACTTCCTTGAACAGCGACCAACTTTTTATTTCCGTCTTTTCAGCTTCCCTGATAGTCCTTTCAGAGATCCACCACTTTTCGCCTCCCCGGTCAGCTTGAATGTAGCAAACGCCACCTTTTGCTCATCCGTACAAGGCAAGACTCGAAATATCTCCTCAATATCCTGTACCCAATCCTCTGCCAGTATCGGATCGCCTCTTCCATCAAAAGACGTGGGATGCAACTTGTTGAAATCTTCCACAGTGCAACCCCTTTCACTTGTGGTGCAGTGACGGCCAGATGAATTTTGTGCAAGGTCATCAATCAGCTGATGCGCTGTTGTTCGAAGTACTTCAGAAGCTCTTGGATTTGCTTCCCTTTCATTTTTGGCCGCATTCAAGTCTGACACACTTCGCTCACGTCGAGGTGGCATCCTGAGAACACTTGGACTATTAAACACATCGTTCACTAAAACATATAACCAGCTAGCTAAAAAAATAAACATCTACAGGTAATCTTAGTAGTCAAAACAAAAGTATATAATACTCCCCAAACAAAAGAGGTACCCACCACAAACAAGATCACATGATACCAAAAATAAAAGACATATATATATAACCCTTAACTCTCCAACAATATGAAATCAGCTCACAAGCCTATATAATTCTACACCTCAAATAATTCCTAAAGTTGGCGAATTCTAGTACCTCAAATTCATAAAACCTTATTGCATAAGTCTGTAGAATCTTAAACCTTCGCTCTGATACCAACTGTAACGCCCCGTACTCATAGGGGGTCACGAAGTCCAACC
This sequence comes from Platycarya longipes, assembly GCA_036559045.1. Taxonomy (NCBI): domain Eukaryota; kingdom Viridiplantae; phylum Streptophyta; class Magnoliopsida; order Fagales; family Juglandaceae; genus Platycarya; species Platycarya longipes. Next base: position 5,057,033 of record CM071798.1, read on the forward strand.
TGTTTGGTATAATCCATCCTCAACTACAAAAAAATAGGTCTCCGACCATGTTCAAATAAAAAATATTTTCAACATCTCAATCCATATAACAATGTCCACCAAGTCATAAATAAAATAAATGAATAAATCATAAATGAAAGGGTTCACATTCTCCCAAAAAGCTTTAAAATAAAGAATAACTAACATTCCAAAAAATCCAATGAAACTAGAACCCAACATAAAAAAAAAATTAATTGTTTTCCCCCATCTAGCCTGTGGCTCTAACTGCTTAAAACTTGGTCAAGACTCTACTCTTGGTCCTCTGATGGAACATCCAAATCATCTAAAAAATATGAGATAAGCGGGTGAGTTTTTCCACAACTCAGTAAGCGAAGAACTTATACAAGCGTGTAAACATGAGCATTTACCAAGTAATAAAGTACGGAACAAAACATAATTATGCATAAAAGAAACGATGAATTTCAAAACAATTAAATCATAAAGTACTTTGGCATAACAAAACTGAGTATTATCACTATATCAAACGGAGTATCTCACAAAGCAAAGACCATGTTTAACCCCCGTGGTAGGGTTGTGCAAATCCCAGTGGCCAAACCAGGCAGAGACAGAGGTGGGACTTTCCCTTATTCGTTCTCGGAGCCCCGAGTGTGCACATAGGAAAGCCCACAATAAACCACTTTGTTTCCAAAGTGAGTGCACTCAGAGATAGGAAATTGGTACCAATCCAAACAGAGCAAAGACAGAGCAGAGCAGAGCAAAGCAGAGATAGATTCAAATACCAACCAGAAATACTATGCCAAAGGTTTTCAGAGTTATTAAAGACACATAATTCCAAACTATTTTCAGAATAAAACTTATGTAAATAAAACATAGTCAACACAATCAAGGCATAATTTTTCTCAAATAGATAAAAATGCTCTTTTCCACATTTCAGAAAATAACATGACAAAAAGCAGGCTCATGTCTACACAATGCATGACAGAAATATTTTTCTTTCTTTCATATAAGTTTCATGAATAATACAAATAATTAACTGAGGTTGGTTTTTCTCAAGTTCTCAATTCAAAACCAGACATGCACAAATTTTTAAAAAATCAACCTCAGTCTACGTCTAGTTTAAAAATCAAGCATATGAACCCCGCTTACCTGATACCTGCACCGAAAAATCAAAACTTTGAGTCTGACCGCTAAGAGTTTCGTCACCTATTCATAAAAACATATTCCCTAATGTTAAAGACAACTCCAAAAGCTTTAAATCTGAAAATTATAAGCTAAACTACTCTGCTTGTCTAAAATCATAAATTTCTAGCAAACCACGCCCAAGCAACCAACCACTAGAACCCGCAAAACTAGCGCACTCCATACTAAAAATATCATTTCAACCCACTACCAACTCATCTCAGGCATCCCTCTGATAAAGCCAACCCAAAAATTTATAGTCTCCCATACATTCAATACTACCAAACCCAACCATTTATATCACACAGAACATCCCAAACAGCCCATCGGCCGCACCAAACAGCAAAAGAACAATAACAACGAATCCCTCGAACATCCACCAAAAATCACTTCGAAAATGGATTCAGAAAATAGAGAAAAATATTCCATAGATATTTTCGCATAAAAAATAGTACTCAACCGAGGTATATACTTTTCAAATAAATCAAATTTTCCTCATCCCACAAAATTCAGCAACTGTTCATCAAATCACAAAACCACCGCCAACTAATATATATATATACTATGCATAACCAAGCGTACGAGCTTCCGATCGGTCTCAAGAAAAAGGGTAGAAATTCTTACCTAAAATGAATCATGGCTTGCACCAACACGAAGTGACAAACCGGACGAAGACAGGGCATTAAAGGAATGAATTTCTGGCTTCTCCACGCTCGACTTCACCTACCGAAAATACACAAGTTTTCAGTGATTACAAGTACCAAACCGAACCCATGGATAGAAGAAAACGTGGAAGAAATTAGAAAATCTTACCGTGATTTCCTGTGCCGAAACCGAAACCAGAGGGGGGGGATTTACGGAAGGAAGGAGATCCAAGCAAGGGATAAAACGCCGTATGGAGAAAGAGAGAGAGAGAGAGAGAGAGATAGAGATTTTCATCTGAAACGAATAACCACCGAGATCGTGGTTTGATGCGAGAGAAAATAGAGAGCTGCGCAAAACAGGGAAGATGAAACCTTCGGGGCAGGGGAAGGGAAGAAGAGAAAGGAAAAGAAAAGAAAAGAAAAGAAAGAAGAAGGGGCAGAAGGTTTAAACCATGCGTGAAACAACACCGTTCGGGCAATGGGCTGGGGTTGGGGCTGGGGCTGGGCCGGGAATGGGTCATGGGCTGGCTGAAGGGCTTTGGGCCGGGCGTTACACCCCTTCTTGCAACTTTTGAGGCTGTTGGAGGGAATGTCACCGACAAATTCTACCACTGCTTTGTTGTAAGTTTTCATTCTTCTTTCAGTCTGTTTGTTTCTCAGGACTAGCATTTTCACTGAAATTACATCTCTTAACTTGAACTTGAAATTACATAACAATTAATATCTAAAAGAAATTTCACATTGTCTAAGAAAGAGTTTGTTCTAGATTTTATATGAGGCGTCCTCTCTTCTTCTAATAAGACCTTTTAGAGAAATGTACATGGACTTTTTTATGGTATCAGAGCCAAACCTTCCAGCAATGCATTCCACCCATTGAGATCTATTGAGAATCTACTCCACTTGAGTTCAGCAGCAACAAGTTGAACCAAAGATCCCTATATCAAAGGAAGCAACCACCTGCATTTGAATTTAAGAAGTTGTATTTAAATTCAAATATATAACATTAGCGCATGTGCTTAATTGTTTGAATTCAAAACTGTAACTGATCTCTATCTCATTGAGGCGTATAAAATTCTCTCAATGTACATTCACAAGTATAAATGAAAATCATTCAAATTCACGATCCTATTAATTTCTACATGGTATCAACTGAGCCAAGCGACCAACGTCAACCAATCTTTACTCCTTCAACTATGTCAGACAGTACCTCTCCCACCCTACCTTCTCTAATAACCCCACTAACAATCAGTGCCGCCAACCTCTCCTATGACAACTACAATATCTAGAAAGCTCAACTCATCCCCTTCTTCTGTGGCCAAGGCTTCTTTGGCTATCTTGATGGCACCACAAAAATTCTTACCTAAGAAGTCACCAACCCCACCTTTGATTCCAACAATGCCTCTCTTATCTCTAATCCTCTTTATGACCATTGGTTAAGGCAGAACGCCATTGTTTTTAACGTTCTATTCTCCACCATAACCGAACCTATCTTGGCCCAAATAGCCTATCATACTACTTCATCCGGTGTCTAGCATGCGCTCGATGTTGAGAAAAATTTAGAATATACAATTCTAAATTTTATATTTCAAAGAAGAAATTCACTCAAAATTGGAGACACAATAGAAGACCAAAGAATTACAAGGAGAGCTCTCAACTCTCACAAACACTCACAAAGACTACACTATAAGACTTTTAGTCTTATTTGTTTATTCACTACTTGATGATTTATAAGACTTGAATGCTTGGGTATTTATAGCAAGCTACAAGAGATACACACCACACATTTATTTAAACTAATTAATTCCTTATCACACAAATAATAAAAGGCTGATTAATTTGTATCCACACAAAGTGCATATTTTCCTACGACACAAATAAAAGGTAGGCTAATTAATTTGTGTCCACACAAGATGCTTGATATTGATTCTTAACACTAGAGACCTCATTTTCATCTCAATCTCAGGCCCGTGTTATTCAATTGCGAACTGATCATGCTAATGCTTGCAAGGCTGCTCTTTCAACGAATGATTACTTTATGCAGATCAAACGCTACACTAACAAACTCGCTATTGCTAGCCACTCTCTCCAAAGTGATGAAATCATCACATATATCCTCTCAGGCCTTGGACACACTACAAGAAAATTGTTTATTTGTAAAATAATTATTTCCTACCAAAATGAGTTTGCTTTAGTCATAAATAATCATAATGGCCGCAAATAATTTGTCATAGTTACTCTTTTTTTTGTAAGGACATGACTACAATCTGTTCGTTACTACCATCTCTGCCCGCAAAGACCTAGTTACTCTAAAGGAGGTCTATTATCTTCTCCTCACTATTGAGTCTCGCCTAGCTCACACCACTCAACCTTCCCCATAGACGTCTACTAATATTGTTACTTGAAACCAAACTCAGCAGAAGAACTTTCGTGGACGTGGTGGTTACAAAGGCCAGGGGCGTAATTCTTGTGGAGGTCCTCAACAGCCCACACGAGATGCTATTACTTGTCAAGTGTGTGGCAAGCTTGGCCATTTAGCAAAGAAATGCTATCATAGATTTGATATCACTTACACCTTAAACTTTGAATCTCCTAAACCGCAAGCAATGGTAGCATCGAATTGATCACAGCCTGAGCATGATTGGCATCCGGACATCGGAGCAATCCACCATCTCACCAATGACATCTCCAACCTCAATCTGCGGAGTGAAGATTATAATGGTACTGATCAAATTCATGCAGGTAACAATGCATGTTTGCAAATTTCTAAAATTGGTTGTTCTCTTTCTCATTCGTCTAATCTTAAATTAAGTTCTACTTCGCTTCCATTCAAAAGAATCTTATTTCTGTCGGTCAAATTTTCTAAGGACAATAATGTTTATTTTGATTTTCACCGTGATTTTTTGTTGTTAAGGATTACTTGGGGAGACACTTTCATCAAGGGGGCTTAGAGATGGATTATATTCATTCTCTAGATTTATTTTGAATTTCACCGTGATTTTTTGTTGTTAAGGATTACTTGGGGAGACACCTTTGTTGGGATTCGGGCCATTGGACAAACAGTAAATGTGAAGCCTACGTCCACTGTTGGGTCGGTCTCAATGAATTCCACTATAAAACAGAAATAGAGTACAGAGATTGAATCATGTGATTCTCACACTAGAAACACTCAATCTCACAACAAGTTGCAAAGCTCTCTCTCATGACACTCACACCTTTACAAAATCTCTCCACTCACAAAATCAAACAAGAAAACATACTTCTGAGCTCTCACGAGCTGCTACGTTCGTCTTCTCGCTCGAGCAGGACACTTCTCGCTTGAGCGAAATCCTGAGCTCCTCACTTTAAAGCATTCAACTGAACGTGATCCTTTAATAGGCAATAGCTCGCTCGAGCGAGACCTTCTCGCTTGGGCGAAACACTATTCCAGATGGCGCTAACCCTAGAATCTGGAAACGATGCAACCCTAGGATTGACTCTCGCTCGAAGGGGACGTCGAGCGAGGGTCGAGCGAAGTCACTGCCTAGATCTTCCGTGATCTCGCTTGAGCTAGATGTCGAGCGAGGGTCGAGCGAAATCTCTGTCTGATGCCTCGCTCGAGCGGGATCTCGAGCGAGGGTTGAGCGAAGTCATGGGTTGAGGCTTGCTCGAGCTAACGCTCGAGTGAGGGTCGAGTGAGGTCAGTCTGATGTGCTTAATTGGACTCAATTCAAGCCACATCTCCAACAAATCTCCACCTTGGCTTGAATTTTCACAAGCCCCACAAATCTCAAAAGATCCAAAAATCCCTCAAAGGAAGTACCCAACACAAACGGCAATGCACCACAAAACAGACTGCTTACTGTACAAACGGCATCTGAATACAAAGACAAACAAATATCCTCTGCCAAAGTAAGAATCCAACAAAGCATGCATGAGCATACACAAAAGGTGGCCAAACTGCCTCCTCTATCTACCAACTTTAGATCTGCTCTCACTGTGTACCAATGTCATGGACAAAATCATACTCAACCACAAATGCATGATATAGAGTACAACACGTACTCCGTTCTGAAGCTCTTTGTAACTCCACCTTCTTCCTATAACTCTCTCTCATTTCTGTGGAATGAAAGAAGAGAAGGTTCATCAAATAGCAAGCTGCGTTGTCCGCTTCATTGACGATCTATTAGACAAGCCTGGCAAACCCAAGAGCAAACTGTGGACTCAACACGAACTCATCTCATTCTATCCAGCGACTCCATCGGGAGTGAAACAAAACTGTGTGAACTGAGTAACGCTCTACCTTCTTGTCTGTAGATCACTTGTCTTCACAAAAGTGTTTAAACACCAAACACATCACAAAAAAATAGATAGACAAAGCCAAACTCCAAAAATCATAAAACAAATATGAGTAATAACAAAAGTACTTTACACAAGATGTATCATAATCAGAAATACTGCAAGAAACTTGATTCTATAAAAAAAAAAAATAAAGATTACTGTCTTCTAATCACATCAAGTAAAAGCTGCCGACTCATATATGACCACACCTGTCTGGCAAACCCACATGTGCTGCTTGTGAGTGACATCTGAATCTGAAGCATGTGAGGATACTCCACCCATCACCACACTACCCTCAAGGAAGTAGAGACTAACTGTTATGTTCTTCGCTATCATCACTACTAGAGGAACTTTCCTCTTCCTCCACATTTTTCAATTGAGGACACTCACTTCTGTAATGACCCAACTTATGGCAGTGGTAATACTTAATCTTTTTCTTGTTAGATCTGGAGCTATTGGAACTACCCCCATCCTTCCCTGAACGTCTTTCCCTGGATCTATCACCAGAGGAACATTTTACAAACAAACCATCGGCTTGATCGCCCATGCCTAACCCCCCAAATTTTGTTCTCAATTCCTTAGAATTCAAAGCAAACTTAACATCTACTAAGGAGATTGTATCTCTACCATACAACATTGAGTTTACAAAATTATCAAACGAAATAGGCAAAGAACACAAAACAATTAAGGCTTGATCTTCCTCATCAATCTTAATGTCTATGTTCCTCAGATCCATAATGATTTTATTAAATTCATCTAGATATGCAGAAATAGGAGTACCTTCCATTATTTTGAGAGTGTATAACCATTGTTTCAAATACAACTGGTTAGTGAGAGATTTCTTCATGTACAAGCTCTCCAGCTTGTTCTACAAACCAACCGCAGTCTCCTCCTCAGCAACTTCCCTCAAGACCCCATCTGATAGTGACAATAGAATTGTATTGTGACCCCTTTCTTCCTCATCCTTTAACGGTGCAGGAGACTCCTCAGTAACCTCTAGAACACTGAACAGACCTTGTTGTCACAACAAGGCCTTCATCTTGATCCGCCATAAACTGAAGCTATTATGTCCGTCGAATTTGTCTACTCCAAAATTTACAGAGGCCATCCCTTCAGATCTTCAAAGCAACCTCTCTGATACCAGTTTGTTGGGATTCGGGTTGTTGGACAAACAGTAAATGTGAAGACACGCAGTGAATGCAACAAAGAGAAATTAAACAGAGACACACAGAACAGCGATGGACACCAAGATTTTAAATGGCTCAGCTTAACACAAGCCTACGTCCACTGTTGGGTCGGTCTCAATGAATTCCACTATAAAATAGATATGGAGTACAGAGATTGAATCATGTGATTCTCACACTAGAAACACTCAATCTCACATACAAGTTGCAAATTTCTCTCTCATAACACTCACACCCTTATAAATAGCTCTCCTCTCACAAAATCAAACAAGAAAACACGCTCTCACGAGCTGCTGCGTTCGTCTTCTTGCTCGAGCGAAATCCTGAGCTCCTCACTACTTAAAGCGTTCAACTGAACACGATCCTTTTATAGGCAATAGCTCGCTCGAGTGAGATCTTCTCGCTTGAGCGAAACACTATTCCAGACGGTGCTAACCCTAGAATCTGGAAGCGATGCAACCCTATGATTGACTCTTGCTCAAGCGTGATGTCGAGTGAGGGTTGAGCGAAGTCACTGCCTAGATCTTCCGTGATCTCGCTCGAGTTGGATGTCGAGCGAGCGTCGAGCGAAGTTTCTATCTAATGCCTCGCTCAAGCGGGATGTCAAGCGAGGGTTGAGCGAAGTCAATCTGATGTGCTTAATTGGACTCAATTCAAACCACATCTCCAACAACTTTCATCAAGGGGGCTTAGATATGATTTATATTCATTCTCTAGACCCGCACATCCTACTAGTACTTATTGTTTTGTTGCAACCCGTGCTCTCTACAAGTTGTGGCATCAACGCCTCGGACGTGCTTCTCCTCCTATCATAAAACACATCGTATCTGCCTTTTCATCTCCTGTTGCAAATAAAGGTCATTCTATTTGCTTAGATTGCCAGAATGCCAAGAGTTGTTCCTTGCCGTTTAGATCACATCATCACGCATCTAAATTTCCTCTTGATTTAATTTATAGTGATGTATGGGGTCTAACGTTTGTACTCTTTAACTATGGTTGTTGTTATTATGTTTCATTTCTTGATGATTGCACTAAATTTTTATGGCTATTTCCACTTAAATTAAAATCGGATGTTGAAACCATCTTTCTTCAAGTTCAATCATATGTTGAACGCTTATTTGAGCAAAAAATAAAATGTTCTAATCTGTTTGGGGTGGTGGGTTTCATAAATTAACAACTCACTTTCAAACAATTGGTATCCAATATAGAATAGCCTGTCCATACTTATCAACAAATGGGTGCAACTGAACGAAGACATAAACAAATTGTCAAGGTTGGTCTATCGCTTTTATTACATTCACATCTACCCCAACAATTTTTGGAAGATGCTTTTCTCACTGCCACTTATTTAATAAATTGACTTCCTACACCCATCTTACAAAATAAATCACTTTATGACGTTGTTTATAAAAATAAGCCCAACTATTCATTTCTCAAAGTCTTCCGTTGTGCATGCTGGCCTTACTTGCGTCTCTTTAATAAATACAAAATTGATTTTCGACCCAAAACATGCATTTTGATCGGTTACAGTCTCAATCATGATGGCCATAAATGTCTGGATCTTGCAACATGAGGAATCTATGTCTCTCGTCATGTTGTTTTTTATGAACATTTATTTCCTTATACAGTCACAAAAACACATTATTCGAACCCCAGTTCCACTACTGTCGACTTACCCACGTCCCTCACCCTTATTATACCGATTTGCACTTTCCCTTTGTCTTCTATAGGTACCGAGTCAATTGAGACCACTTACCATTTGTGAAGTACCATCAATATCGAACCACCCACAGGTTGAGGTTACTCCATTGCCCACTACTGATTCTCCAACACACGAGGAACCTAAGACCTTCAGTGCTCTACCATCCACGTGCAGAAGCACTCATGCCATGACCACTCAGTCTAAAAACAATATTTGGAAGCCAAAGACAGCACCAAATGGCCGCATACTACATCCTCTACCAATAGCTCCTCTTGTCGCGGCTTTACCAGAACTTACTAAGCCAACATGCTATACTGAAGCCGCAAAACACAGCCAATTGTGTGCTACCATGAACCTAGAATTTGATGCGTTGATAAAAAATCAAACATGGGAGTTAGTCCCTACCAATCCTCAATCTAATGTTGTTGGTTGTGATGGATATTCAAAATCAAGCGGCATGCCGATGGTGCTATTGACTGCTACAAAGCACGACTAGTGGCAAAAGGTTATCATCAACAACACAACATCGATTACCATGAAACTTACAGTCCAGTGTAAAACCTGCCACTGTCCAACTTGTACTATCAATTGTAGTGTCTAAAGGACGGTGCCTTCGCCAAATTGATATACAAAATACATTCCTTTACAGGTTATTACAAGAAGAAGTTTTCATGGTCTAGCCTCCTGGTTTCCAATACCCCTAGTACCCAAATCACTTATGCAAACTCAAGAGCTCATTGTATGGACTTCGTCAAGCTCCTGGGCAATGGTTTTTACGCCTAGCTGATGCTCTCCTTAAGCTCAGCTTTGTTGATAGTAAGGCTGATTCATCCTTATTTATCTATCACTTTGACACTCATGTGAATTTTTTCCTCATATACGTTGATGATATCATTATCATGGGCTCCGATCCTTAGCTTGTCAACTCTCTCATTACCAATTTGTATACGGAATTCACCGTTAAAGACTTGGACACTCTATCCTTCTTCCTTGGTGTCGAGGCCCTACATACTTCCGATAGCCTCTATTTAACTCAACTCAAGTATATTGTTGAACTCTTGAAATGATATAACATGGATCGTTGCAAGCCTTGTGTCACACCGATCTCCACCACTTCAACAATCTCAGTTATGGATGAAGGAGAATTTGAAGATCCATCTCTTTATCAGAGCGTCATTGGAGGCTTGCAATATTTATCATTTGCAAGACCTGATATTGCTTACTCTGTTCACCGAGTAAAGAAATTCATGCATCATCCAAAGATCTCTGACTGGTAGACAGTAAAAAGAATTCTTAGGTTTTTGAAACACACGGTTTCACAATACCTTCTTATCTCACGGAACACTTAATTACAATTTCAGGTCTTTTCAAACGCCGACTGGGCTAGTGACTGTGACGATCGTCAATCAATTGGAGCTTATTGCATTTTTCTTGGGCAAAATCTGGTGTCTTGGCGATGTAAACAAAAAAGCACCGTTGCATGCAGTAGGACCGAAGCCAAATATAAAGCTCTAACTAATGCTACAGCTGAACTCCTTTGGTTGCAATCTCTCACAGTGGATTTTGGACTACACATGACTAATCCACAAATATTGTGGTGCGACAATATTGGGGCAACCCACTTGAGTGCAAATCTGGTTTTTTATGCAATGACAAAACACATTGAAATTGACTTCCATTTCGTCTGTGATCTAGTTGCCAACAAAAAGCTTCTAGTGCGCTTCATCTTTAGTCGTGACCAACTTGTCGATCTACTCAGCAAATTGTTAGCAGCCACGAGATTCCAATCATTGTCTTCCAATATCAGTGTCCAAGACGTCCCCCTGAGATTGCAGGGGCATATTGAGAATCTACTTAACCCGATCTCAGCAGCAACAAGTTTAACCACATCTCAAGAGATCCCTATATCAAAGGAAGCAACCACCTTAATTTGAATTTAAGAAGTTATATTTAAATTCAAATATGTAACATTAGCGCATGTGCTTAATTGTTTGAATTAAAAATTGTAACTGATCTCTATCTCATTGAGGCTTATAAAATCATCTCAATGTACATTCACAAGTATCAATGAAAATCATTCAGATTCACGATCCTATTAATTTATTCAAGATCCATTTGGAGGAGCATGACAAAGATCGGCCCACAAGTGAGGCGGAGTACTGGAAATCCCACATTGTTTAAGAATAAGTTTGTCTTAGGATTTATACGAGTCATTCTCTTTTTTTCTTAATAATACATTTTAAAAAAGAATGCATGAGCTTCTTTAATATCTTCGGTTATAATGTTATAATTCTAATCAGGAATATCCCACATAGGAGCTGAATCAGCTGATAAAGTTTCTGATAATTCTTACAAGTCCTGATAATTTTTTGACTATTATTTCTTAAATTCTGAACACCATTCATATTTACATCTTGACTTGGTCGGTTTAAATATGGTTTTTGGTTAAAAGTCATCACTGATCTGACGGGACTTGCATTAAGTATCTTCATCGCTTATCCATACAAATAGCTGGAATAAAGCTTTGCTAACTTGTTTTGGCATTAAAGTTTTAGCAATTCATGTCAGTGGCTCGCTTTTTCTGCACCAGGATGGTTGTTGGTCCACGATTAAAGGAGGCTCACAGACTTTTGCTTCCATTCATACTTCTCCTACATGGATGAATTAATTGAGACAGTGCTTCCGGATGAAAGGCCAATGGACATAAAGTGAGTGGTACTAGTTTTTTAGCCTTTTTCCGTATGCTGAAGAAAGCATGATTTCACTAATTTTCCCTTGCTAGATTATCAAAATTTCCAGGTTGTTTGCTTGCAAGCCTGATTGGTTTACTAGTAGATGTGGTTTTAATAACCGCTGTTGCTCTGTGGAAAAGCCCTTACATGCTCTTCAAGGGCTGGAAGAGGCTGTTGGAAGACTTGATAGGCAGAGAAGGACCCTTTTTGGAGACGGTATGTGTTCCGTTCGCTGGTCTTGCTATCATCTTATGGCCTTTGGCAGTTGTGGGAGGCGTTATAGGTGCTATTGTCTCCAGCTTCTTTCTGGGCCTCTACAGCGGAGTTATTGTCTATGAGGTCATCTGTCACAAATTGTTTTTCTTATCAATTTTGGTTTTGACGCCGTTAAAAAAATTATGTTTTTTCTTATCATGCCGATGAATTTAGGTTTTCGTGCTGTATGATATTTAAGAGTAGTAATGATACACTACTATTGATTTACCACTTATTTATCACTTTTAATGCATTTTTTTTTTATTATTTTGAAAATATTTTTTAACATCCTTAATCATTAAGAAATTTAAAAAAAAAAATTATAATTTTATTAATAATGATCACTTTCTTAATAATTATTAGGTAAAAAGAAAATTTTAAGAAAATAAAATTAATAATAAAAGAGTAGTTGATAGATAGTAAGGTATTATTATTCGAAATTTAATATGTGGATGAATTTAATTTGTTAGAAACTATTGACTGTAATCTGAACCGAGATTTTTGAAATTCGGTCAGGAAGGCTCACTTCTGATGGGGCTTGCATATATTGTGTCTGTGGTTTCGCAATGCGATGAATATGCAAATGATTTACTCTACTTGAGGGAGGGATCCTGCCTTCCACGGTACAATTTTGGGCTTTCTATCCAGTTCAGTAGTTTTCGCTTTACATCTCTCCAGATATTAAGAGGAAATCAAACATGTTTTAGTATCATGTTGGTGAGATGTTGCGTCGAGGATGCAGGAGGAAGTGGGTACATTAAGCTTTGAAATCCTGTTTGCAACCACGTATTCTTAATTATTACTAAATGCTCGCGAATTGCCTTTTGATGATTCTGAGACAACGTTGTGACAGCCAGGCCTGAATACCGTAGAAAAGGATTTCAAAGCACTGAGAAAAAAAAGCTAGGCGAGAATCATAATACTGACTCAAAGAATAGGAGGGAGAACTCGTACAGGTCAAAACTAATAACAGAAAAATTAAGAACATTGAAATGGGAAATTCAGCAATATAAACCTAAGCAGGTAAGGACTCGTACGTGAGGTACTTGTTCGATCTACTTGGTACGCTTAGCTGTGAAATGTGTGGATTACAATATTAATGAATTGTTTAATTGTATAATTGTATTTATGTCTCACAGGTATGGGACTGGATTTTTAAATCTTGCGAGGTGAATGGTCGAATTCTCCTCCAAGATGGTCTGATAACTCTCGAGGACATCGCGGAATGCATGCTAAAGGGTAATTGTAAGAAGTTGAGCATCCAATTGCCTGCTTGGTCTATATTGCAGTGCCTGCTTGCATCAGGAAAGTCCAACTCATCTGGGTTGGTGATCTGTATGTCTGTAAGATCCCGGACTTACGAGTATTTTTACACGTTATTTTATTCTCGGTATTAATTATTTTAATTTATTTAAATAATATTATTAGTCGTATTCTATTTATTTAAGATATTTATTTGAGTTATTAAGTAGTTAATATTGAGTTACGTTACTTTTCTTATTTATTTTAATGAGTTAATTATTTTAATGATTGGAATTTAATTCTTTTATTTTATTATGTGAATTTATTTGATCTGCTTTCGTTATACTAATTATTGTTTTATTTTTAATATTACACTTGGGTTTAATTTATTTCTACTGTTGGGCTATAAATATTTTATTTTATTGATATTAGATTATAGTATTTCAAGTCGACTTAAATTTAATTTATTGTGTTTCTTTTTCTAGTTAGTCTTTTTCTTTTTTCTCTTTTTCTTTTCCTTTTCTTTTCTTTTCTTTTCTTTTTCTTCTTTTTCTTCTTTCCTCCCCAGGCCGTGAACCTAACCCGCGTACCCTCTCGCCCTCTCATCTCTCTCGCCGTTCCTCTCCCTCAACCCAGGGCCGCCGCCGGCCACCCACCGGTGACACCGCCTACACTGCCAGCCTCCCCACACGCCGGCGAGTTCAACGGCACCGGTGGTGTCCCCTCCGGCCATCCCACCGCCCCCTCCACGGCCACAAACCCAAAATGGGTATTTTTGCTTCTCTTGCATTTTTCGGCCACCGCCGGCCACCCCTTGGCCTCCGACCACCACCACTAGACTCCCCACCCTCCTGCGAGCATAACCCACCGTCGGTAGCTACCTATCGCCGTCGGTTACCCCCTCTACCCGAAATGGGTCTTAAACGGGTCGTTCTTCGCCGCGCCGCCGTCTGGCCACCGTAGGCCTCACCACCGCCACCAGAAGACTCCCCTCGTCCAGCCGGTCATCCCTCTAGCTCAGTTTCCCCAACCGCGGCCTCACCTTCCCGATACAACCCCAAACCCGAAAATAGGTTTTCACCCCTTTTGACCCTGATCCGCCACCTTCTGGTAGTTGTGCCGCCACACCACCACCTCCTATGATTCCCCACCCTTCAAAGAGTATCTCCCTAAATTTTCGTGTCAAACCGAGCATTTTAGCCTAATGTACATGTGACCGCTACAAACACTGCAGATTGGCGTTGTTCAAGGAATTGCGTTTTTACCACTGTAAGTACTTTCCAAACGAGTTTTAAGATTTAAATATATTTTTGGCATCAACAGTTATTGTATTTGATTATTGTTGCTATGTGTTGGTTGATGTTGGTATTTGTTGGTTGATTGGATTAATTAAATGTTGGATAATTGCTGCATGGTTGTCTGCATTGTGTATTTACGCGCATGTTCATGAAAATATTTGGAAAGTAGATTTTTGTATGATTTCCGATATTCATGTATTGAGAATGGAAATTGGGATTTAAATTGAGTTTAATGGATTTTAATGGTTTTGGGCTGAGTCATAACGGGGACGGCGATACGTAACGCCCGTTGTGATCAGCGTGTGCATGTGTGGATGACATAATGGGGACGGCGATACGTAACGCCCATTATGGTCATTGGGTGTGCATTTCATATTAGGGACGGCGATACGTAACGCCCGGTATGAAATGAGTGTGTGTGAATCGTAATGGGGACGGCGATACGTAACGCCCATTATGATTTCGGGTATGTTTGTATATCATATCGAGGACGGCGATACCTAACGCCCAGTATGATTGGTTTTGAGGATTTTATTTTATGGAAAATGATGGGTGATTTTATTGGGATTTTATTGTGGATTAAATTGGGATTTTGGCATGTGTGGTTATTTCATTGACTTTGAGGAAGATGATTTTAAGCCTCATGCATATGGTAATTGTTCATGGTTGTTGTTGTGGCATTAATGTATTTCTGTCTTTTGGTTTGGTTGGGTTGTACTTACCTGCGATGCCATCTTGGTGTCGTAGTTTTTTTTGGATGCAGATTATAAAGAGGTTGAGCCTGAGGAGACGGCTCTGCCGTTGAAGTGATATTAATATTAATTATTATCTCGGGAAATTTATTTTTCCCTTTTTATAAATATCTATTTGTTTAATTTATGTTTTGGATGACTGTATTAAATCTCCTGTTGGAGAGCTTTTATTAAATTGGTTTGTAAATATTTCTAAAAAAATTATGGTACCTAGTTATTGATTTTATTACCCGCTGCGACCTATATTTTATGTATGTCACGTGTGCACACACGTTTGACACTTGTCGTTGGGATGTGTGACCCGTGTTGTCATCATCCCGACACCTCAATTCCCATGATTAATTTAAGGAAAATTTGGGGGCGTCACAGGTGGTATCAGAGCAGTTCGGCTCTAGGTAAATCCGCAAGTTACCTAGGGACAGTACTAGAAAAGTTTGTGGTTTTAAAAATTTATATGTTTTATGATTTGGTTATTTTATTTTATTCTATTATTTTATTTGTTCTCTAAGTTTTCCTACTAATTTATATAGTAAGATTATCGATATTTATTTCGTTATGTTGTGCTTTTTATTTTAAATGTTTATGTCGTTTATTTATTTTCATAATTAACTTAGCTCTGATTGATTGATTTGTTGGCTTTGTTTTATTTTATTTTAATATTTGTTAAATATTGTAAATGAGTAGTAATTCAGATTTTAGTTAGTTGATTTTATTTGGTTAAGTTGTCGAGTATTTATTTAATTATTCATTTATTTTATATATATGCCTTTGTTTTTGTTTAAATTGGAACTTGGATATTTTGGATTAGATTAATATTTTATATCATTTATTTTATTGAATAATTTATTTTAAATAATTGTGTTATGGAATTCCTTATTTTAAAGTTTATTTCTTTTGTTGTGGGTTATTTTGTTTTCTTAAGTTTTTATTCAATTATCATCAGGATTTGATTTTAATTTCAGTTCATAGGTTTTCTGCAAGATAGTTTTGGATTTGGTTTATTATTTGTTTATTTTAATTATGGCTCTTGTATTTTAAATATTTCTAAAAGTTGGAAATTTGTTTAGACAAAGATTTAAAAGCATCGCTGCCATGCTTCTTTTTAAGTTTATGCTTTAAGATAAATTTAAATTAATTATCTTTTTACATTTCCGTTGTTTTATTTTAGGGACATGCTTTGAAGTAAGTTTTAAAATTTATTATCTTTTCACATTTCAGTATGTTTTATTTTAAAAGTTTATCTATTTACTTTAACGAGTGGATTTGTTTTGGCGACTTGTTTGTATTTATTTATTAATTAATTTATCGATTTAATTATTTTATTATGGTTCATTTCTTTTAACAGGTTTTAAATTTTAGAGATTTCTACAATAATCTTTTTAAGAGTTGGTTTTGTAAAGAATTTCAAAGTTTTATTTGTAATTTTATTTGCTGTTCTTATTTTAAATTAATCTCCTTCTTTTATTTAATAAAATTTTTTGGTGATTTTGTATTTATTAAAGGAGGTGGACTTGTTTTCTTGAATTGGTGACTTTTACTTATTTGTTTATTAAATCTTTTCCCCCTTTTTGTGTTTTTATATACTATTTATGTGAATTACTTGAGTTTATTTTATGGTTGAATATGTTGTTATATCTTTGTGAGATGGATTCGTTTTGATAATTACTGATATTTATGTAATTGGATTTCATTGTTAATATTTCCTATGTTAATTATGTGTAGTACCTGGGTCTCACTGAGTGTTAGAGTTTCTAAGTTTTAATTTATTCTTGGGAGATTGTTGGAATTGTAATCAGGGCGAACTCTTCATGTGAGTGAGAAATTCTTAACCATTGACATATTGTTATGGAAATTGTTTTAGTAATACTTATGATAGTAGTCGATCAATTATTTTCTTGGTGAAGTTTTGATGTTATTTGTGGATGCTTAGAGATTGATGTATAATAAATGTGCGTGTAAATTTTGGAGAGTATTTGTCTTTGGCTGTTGTTTAACTTGGGAGAATTTATTTGTTAAGTGATAGGGTTGAATTGATGTGATGGAAATAAATTTAAGAGATATAAATTTTAAGCTTCTGGGCGAATTGTTAGGAGTGGATAATTTAAGTATAATATTTTGGAGAATTTAATGGTTAGCAACATTTGTTAAGGTGTCTTAAAGAATTAGTTGTGACTTAAGGTCATATAAGAATTTAAAATATTTGAAGTTATTCCATCTCATAGGTAATGAAGGTTCGATTGAGAGAATACGGAATTAGATAATTAATCTATGATGAGAGTGAGGAGTTATAATGATGGAGAAATATATTAGTGGTTTGGGAGTTAGAAATTTGTAAGCTTTAATATTGGGTGGCATAACTTGAATTGTGAAATGACAAAGCATTAGGATTTGTAAATGTGGCAAATGATTTCTTGTAATAGGTGTTGAGTTAGTTTTTGCTCAATGGTAATAATTTATGAGGACTTAAATTTTTATCAATTTAGCGAGTTATCAGAGTGCGCGCGAAAGCGTGATGAAGTGCAATGTAGTTATAGGTTCAATTCTTGTGTAAATTTTGAGAAATTAGTGATGACTTGAAAATTTGGATAATACGTGTAAGTATAGATTTATTTTTTTGGTTGGATAAATTTTGTTCATTGATGGTTAAATTGGGAAGATAAACTTGGAAGTTACTTTAGGGTAACACAAATTATTGTATGGAGTTAGTGAATATTAAAATTTTAGGAGATTGTATTGAGGTTCTTATACATGTGGGGTTCAGACTAATTAGCTACCTTAGGAATCTTAGAGATGAAATATTATTTGGAGATTATACGTTTATAATGGAATAAAATCCATTTGTGTTTGAGGAAAATAAATGATCGTGCTAATGCTTGGAGTGAGTATTCAGTGATGTGATAGGTGAGTTATTGGAGTTCTATTAGTTGCAGCCGAGCGAATTTCGAGGACGAAATTCTTTTTAAGGGGGGGAGAATGTGAGATCCCGGACTTACGTGTATTTTTACACGTTATTTTATTCTCGGTATTAATTATTTTAATTTATTTAAATAATATTATTAGTCGTATTCTATTTATTTAAAATATTTATTTGAGTTATTAAGTAGTTAATATTGAGTTACGTTACTTTTCTTATTTATTTTAATGAGTTAATTATTTTAATGATTGGAATTTAATTCCTTTATTTTATTATGTGAATTTATTTGATCTGCTTTCGTTATATTAATTATTGTTTTATTTTTAATATTGCGCTTGGGTTTAATTTATTTCTACTGTACTGTTGGGTTTTAAATATTTTATTTATTGATATTAGATTGTAATATTTCAAGTCGGATTTTATTTAATTTATTGTATTTCTTTTTCTAGTTAGTCTTTTTCTTTTTTCTCTTTTTCTTTTCCTTTTCTTCTCTTTTTCTTCTTTTTCCTCTTTTTCTTCTTTCCTCCCCAGGCCGTGAACCCAGCCCGCGTACCCTCTCGCCCTCTCATTTCTCTCGCCATTCCTCTCCCTCAACCCAGGGCTGCCACCGGCCACCCACCGGCGACACCGCCCACACCGCGATAGAGACCTTGGTCTTGTCCCGATCACCCGAAGGGTTCCTCCTTGCAAGATTGGTTCCCTCCAATGACCGAGTTGGACTCTAATGCTTAGGAATGGAAATATAGGTGAGGGAAAGGGTTAAGTGAGGCTAGGATTGAGTGGAGTTAAGATGGAATGTGAGGTTAATGGTCTAGGTAAGGTAAGGTGCAAAAGTGATGCATGGCAATGGGGTGTTGTGGTGGGTTCGGCTAGGCTAGGTGTGTTTAGGCCAAATGGGGTTTGTTTAGGGTTTTGGGTGGCCGAATATGGCTTATGGGAGGCTAGGGTTTTCGGCACATGTAATTAGGGTTAGGATTCTAGGGTTTTGCATGGTTTTGGATAAGTCCTAAAATGTAGGAACATGGCTTATAGCCATTTGAAGTGGGCGGCACCTAGGGTTAGTGTTTTGGCCGAATTTGCTTAGGTGTTGGGGAGGGATTTGATTGGTTCTCTTCTTCACTTGATGACCAATCAAATGGGAGTGTGAGGTGGCAATTTAAATGATGTAGCAAGAGGATTTTGGCTAGGGTAAGGGTGGATGGCCGGTTAAGATTTTGTAGGGATTTTGGTGAGATTTGAATTTGAATTCTTTTGAATTCAAATCCAATGAGTGGCCGGTCTCGCTAGGGTTTGAGGGGCACGAAATTGGTTTGTTTTGGATGAGGTATGAGGTGGATTTAAGTGAGGAAATATAGGAGAGGATGGGGTTAAGTGGCCGGCTAGGGTAAAGGGCAAAATGGACAAGTGTTTTGGCTAGGGTTACATGCACTATGCCGTGTGGCTCTAGGGCTTGGGGAAGCTTGATGCCGTGGCTGCTATGGGGCAAAATGAACACCAAATTGATCAATTGGAAGACCAAATGATGATTGCACAAAAGACAATAGATGAACAAGCCAACTCCTTCAAGAGACCATGTGGATTCGGCACACACACAAGACTCCAAGTCTTCAACTTCCTTCAATCAACAATTCACTCACTCTCACTCACATGAGCAATCCGAATCTCCCAATGGAGGAAGATTTAAAATTCCTCTATGGACACACACACAAATTCTCAAATCTACAAGTGGTGTGGATTTGGCCTCACAAACACAAAATCACTCAACAATCAACAAATCACCCAAGAACACAAAAACATGAAAATCATTCAACACAACTCACTCCACAACCGAAAACTCTTTTTATGAATTACCTCACTATTTTTATAAATAAAAATGAAAAAAAAATAAAAGGATAGATGTGGATCACCGATTCACGAATTGCACGATGATCCTCTTCCAAAGGGATTCACGAATTGCACTCTAGGGAAGCCCAAGTGCTAAGCACCGAAATCCAAACCACAAGGCTTGTGGCCGGCCTAACTCTTTTCCAAGAGCAAAATTCTAGTCTCAAAATGTCCAAAGATTGTGAAATGAAAACCTAGAAATCCTATTTATAGAGTCTAACAAATTGGAAACCCCCAATAGGTCCCTTATTAAAAATAGCTAATTACCAAATTAACCAAACAATAAAATAATAAAAATAACATAAAAATGAAAGTGGGAGGTGCCATTTGCTATGTTTGGCTGTGGGGTACATGTGGCCCAAGGTGGGCTTGCGTGCTGCTTTATCCACGATCAGGCTTGTCTCGTGCTGTCTTGCTGCATGGCGCCTAGTGGTGCGCGGGCATGGCTCTGTGCAGGGCCAACTGGTGGTGCTCATGGCCATGTGCCATGCATGGTCCTGGTGGTAGGCACAGGGTCAAGCCACGGCGCTCTGGTGCTGCCCAGTCAAGGTGCTCGGGCGGTGATCCTGCATGGCCTAGGCTGAGTGCTGGGGTGGTGTGCATGCATGGCCCAAGTTGATGGTCTGGGCACGGGCTGCATGGCTCGGGCTGGTGCCATGCGCTGGATGGCATGCATGGTGTGCATGCCACTGGCCTGCTCTGCAAGGCGCGGGCTGGTGCCGCGCGCTGGATGGCATGCACGGTGTGCATGCCACTAGCCTGCTCTGCAAGGCGGGGGCTGGTGCCGCGCGCTGGATAGCGTGCCTGTTAAGACACGCCACTAACCTCGCTAAGTGGGGCTGTGAGGCGCAGTGATGCGCGCTGATGCACGCGCATGCGTGTGCGCAGGTGAATGCGCTGTGGGGCGCGCCTAGGCACACGACGGGCTGTGCGCATGCACTGTGCATGGCCAGTAGCCTCGCTGGGCACCTGCTTCGTGTCAAGGCCTAAGCCAAGGCATGCCTGCAGGCTAGCCAGGGAACTGTCCTGGCCTTCCAAGGCCTGAGTCAGGGCTCGACCTTGGGCGACTCTCCTAGGGGTTCTGACATTCCCCCTCCCTTCGAGCACATCCTTGACCTCAAGGATCAATTGAGGATACCTCGTCGCCATGTCATCATAATCCTCCCAAGAGGACTCCTCCTTTGGCAATCCCTGCCATGAAATCAATACCTGCCACACTTTCCTCCTACGTCTCCCCCTTGTCACTACCCGGTACTCAAGTACCTCTCTAGGCTGTAGAAGCATCATTCCTTCTTCATCGAAGCTAGGAAGGTCCTGGACTATCAAGCTTGGATCCCCGATCCTCTTCTTCAACAAACTCACGTGGAATACTCGGTGCAACTTTACTGATGGTGGGAGCTCTAGTTTGTAGGCCACATCTCCTAGCCTTTCTAGTACTTTGAAAGGCCCGTAATACCTCTTGGAAAGTTTCAGGCTCATCTTTTTCCTTAAGGTCTTCTGGCCAAATGGTTGTAGCTTCAGGTAGACATAATCCCCAATCTCAAACTCTACAACTCTCCTGCCCTGATCATAATACTTCTTTATCCTTTCTTGAGCTCTCTTGAGCTCTTTCTTGACCTTTCCTAGGATCTCATCTTGGTTCATCAATTCCTGCTCCACTTCATTGTTCCGGGCTGTCCCTTGCTCATATGTTACTAGCATAGGTGGTGACCTCCCATATACTATCTCAAACGGGCTCCTCTGTGTGGATGCATGGAGAGTGGTGTTGTACCAGTACTCGGCGCAAGCTAGGTACTCTCCCCACCTCGCCTGCTCTTCATGACAATAGCACCTTAGATACTGCTCCAATGTCCTGTTAACCACCTCGGTCTGCCCATCGGTTTGTGGGTGGTAAGAAGAACTGGCTCTCAACTTGCTTCCCTGTAACTCAAATAGTTCTTTCCAAAAGGTGCTCATGAACACTCGGTCTCTGTCTGATACAATGGTCTTGGAAAAGCCGTGTAGCTTCACAATGTTGTCCACAAAAGCCTTAGCTACACTCTTGGTTGAGTACGGGTGTCTGAGTGGGATGAAATGGGCGTACTTGCTCAAACGGTCAACCACTACAAAGATCACATCATGTCCTCCACTGATCGGTAACCCCTCTATGAAATCCATTGTCAATGGTTACATCAATCCGGCCGGTGGTCGGGTGTCATACTTGACCTTCTGGCAGATGTCACACTCAGCTACTCTTGTCTTAACTGCTTTTTTGAGGCCTTCCCAATAGAAAAAATTCTTCAACCTCACATAGGTCCTCAACCAACCTGAATGTCCTCCTTCTTTGCTGCTGTGAAAATGATCTAGGATTTCCCTTCTCAAATTAGGCACATCTGGAACATATAGATAGCTCTTGTAGTAAATCAATCCCTCCTTCACCTTGTAGTTTACAACCCCGCTACCTTGAGCCTCAACAAGCTCAATGATCTCTATGGCACGGGCATCTATGCGTGTAGCATCCCTGATCTTGTCCCATATCCTCCATTCGGCTCCACTCAAAGCCATAATGCTAGGATCCTCCTCATCATACACGGTCCACACCAAAGGGGTGTCTTCCACCACTATGGCCGAACATGTCTTCATCTCTTTGGAGGGCAATGCAGTCCACATGTGTTTCTTAGTTCCCATCTTGAACTCCATAGTCATCTTCTCATAATCATTGATCACTCTCCCAACACTTTTGAGCCATGCATTGCCAAGCACTATATCAAGGCCGGCAAGTGCTAGGACATGCAAATCAACTGTCAATCTCACTCCTTGGACATTCATCTTGGCATCCTTCACAATGGCTTCACACTTGAGCTTGTCACCATTGGCTACCTTCACTTCAAAGGGTGGGATGGAATTCGGCTTTAGCCCTATTTGGTGCACCAAATTTGTGTCGATAAAATTGTGGGTAGACCCACTATCCACCAACAAGGAAACTTCATTTTTCCCTATCCATGCCATGACCCTCATGGAAGTGGGTGTTGAGACCCCGAACATGGCATGAAGAGAGATTTCGGCCTCCTCCTCCTCCTCCTCCTCCAAGGATTCGGCCTCTCCCACTTCTTCCTCTTGGCTTGTAGCTTCCTCAATTGCATCTTCATCAATCATCACATAAGCTTTGGCCGAACTACACTTGTGCTCACGGTCCCATTTTTCTCCACACTTGAAACATAGGCCTTTCTTGATTCTCTCTTGGACCTCTTCCCTTGACAATCTCTTCACTTCATTAGGCTTCGGTTTTGAGGTCCCCTCATTGATCTCTTTACCCTTCCAAGATGATTTGGTTTGCAAAGGGTTGATGGTTTTGCTCCTCACAACTTTGGATGGGCGTTTCTCCAAAGAGAAACTTTTTTCATAAATCTCGGCCATCCTCATGGCCTCTTGGATTCTTGTGGGCTGCCTTAGCTTCACTTCTTTGGCCAACCATGGCTTCAATCCGTCTACAAAGGTTCCCACTAGTGCCTCCTCGGACCAACCCCGAACCATAGTTTGGAGTTGTCGGAAATCTTCCACATAAGTCTTCACTTTGCCTTCTTGCTTGAGCTTAGCAAGTTGGCCATGGTGGTTGATGGTTGGTGAGGGGCTGAATTGGAGAAGAAATTCCCTCTCAAATGCGGTCCATCCCATTCTTCTTCTCTCTTTGTCATATTGGTCACGGATCCATCTCCACCACTTACTCGCCTTGCCATCAAGATAATAGCAAGCGGTTGGCACCATCTCATTCCTCGGGACTTCATATGTGTGGAAAAAGTGATCTACTTTATCCAACCACTCATAAGGATCTCCCCCGTTGAATCTTGGGAATTCTACCTTTGGTCTTTAGAGTCCCCGGTCATAAGCCCGGTTTCCCCCTTCTTGGCCTCTTTCTCCATGTTGATGGCGCCCTATTAATGCTCGGTCATGTTGGGCATGTGCTCCTCCTTGATTCACTTCTTGCTCGCCCATATTATGCTCTCCATAATAGGGTATGTCCCGCCTCTCATTTTGAGGTGGTTCATACCTAGGTGGATCCATCCTTGCATCTTGTGGCTCTCTCACATTGCTCGGACTTCTTAGTCTATCACCACCATCTCATAGCCATCTTTCAACTACTACTTGAAAATTCTCCACACGACCGGCTTGTCGATAGATGCGTCTTGGAGGATCACGCATACTATCATACACACTTGGGTCAGTGTCTTCTACATAATACTCATCATCATACCTCGGGGCTTCTCTTGCAACTCTCTCATGATGTGTTCGTGTCTCCCGTTGCAAAGCTTCTATATTTCTACGGTGCTCCAAGGATTCACGGGTTTGAGTATTCATTGCCATGACCAAATTGGCAATGTTGGTGTTCATTTCATCAAGGGTCTTGTTGATCTTCTCGGTTTGACCCGCTAAAGCATCGATTCGTTCTCGGTTGGAACTCTCTTGACCCTCGTGGCTAGGTCCTACACGGCTCATGCTTGCACACTGTCTTGCAACTGTCTTGGACTCGGTGTTGCAACAAAATCACTGTTTAGGGAGCTTGGAATTTTCGGCAATGATAGGTTGTGCTTGGGAGCTTGCACGGCTTCACAAGTCCAACCTTGAGTTGCCCACCTTCGAGGATGGACAACCCCTCTTGCACCTTCCGACCTTGGGTCCTCTACCGTTGAATGGTAGCCGACCCCTTCAAGAACCTACCCGTTCTCTTCCACAACCCCCAAACTTCAACAAGATCAACAATATATTGTGCAAGTAATGTAAACAACGTCGAGGACCTCAGTGGTCCTCCCAACAAATTCACAAAATTCAGGTGAACGCGTCGTTTACCTCGTGGAGAAGTGAATACTTCTCAAATACCACCAAGCAAGAGTCTCTTGGATGAGACTCTCAATGAAAGCACCAGTTTCGGGTACTGATAGAGACCTCGGTCTTGTCCCGATCACCCGAAGGGTTCCTCCTTGCAAGATTGGTTCCCTCCAATGACCGAGTTGGACTCTAATGCTTAGGAATGGAAATATAGGTGAGGGAAAGGGTTAAGTAAGGCTAGGATTGAGTGGAGTTAAGATGAAATGTGAGGTTAATGGACTAGGTAGGGTGCAAAAGTGATGCACGGCAATGGGGTGTTGTGGTGGGTTCGGCTAGGCTAGGTGTGTTTAGGCCAAATGGGGTTTGTTTAGGGTTTTGGGTGGCCGAACATGGCTTATGGGAGGCTAGGGTTTTCGGCACATGTAATTAGGGTTAGGATTCTAGGGTTTTGCATGGTTTTGGATAAGTCCTAAAATGTAGGAACATGGCTTATAGCCATTTGAAGTGGGCGGCACCTAGGGTTAGTGTTTTGGCCGAATTTGCTTAGGTGTTGGGGAGGGATTTGATTGGTTCTCTTCTTCACTTGATGACCAATCAAATGGGAGTGCGAGGTGGCAATTTAAATGATGTGGCAAGAGGATTTCGGCTAGGGTAAGGGTGGATGGCCAGTTGAGATTTTGTAGGGATTTTGGTGAGATTTGAATTTGAATTCTTTTGAATTCAAATCCAATGAGTGGCCGGTCTTGCTAGGGTTTGAGGGGCACGAAATTGGTTTGTTTTGGATGAGGTATGAGGTGGATTTAAGTGAGGAAATATAGGAGAGGATGGGGTTAAGTGGCCGGCTAGGGTAAAGGGCAAAATAGACAAGTGTTTAGGCTAGGGTTACATGCACTATGCCGTGTGGCTCTAGGGCTTGGGGAAGCTTGATGCCGTGGCTGCTATGGGGCAAAATGAACACCAAATTGATCAATTGGACAACCAAACGATGATTGCACAAAAGACAATAGATGAACAAGCCAACTCCTTCAAGAGACCATGTGGATTCGGCACACACACAAGGCTCCAAGTCTTCAACTTCCTTCAATCAACAATTCACTCACTCTCACTCACATGAGCAATCCGAATCTCCCAATGAAGGAGGATTTCAAATTCCTCTATGGACACACACACAAATTCTCAAATCCACAAGTAGTGTGGATTTGGCCTCACAAACACAAAATCACTCAACAATCAACAAATCACCCAAGAACACAAAAACATGAAAATCACTCAACACAACTCACTCCACAACCGAAAACTCTTTTTATGAATTACCTCACTATTTTTATAAAGAAAAATGAAAACAAATAAAAGGATAGATGTAGATCACCGATTCATGAATTGCACGATGATCCTCTTCCAAAGGGATTCACGAATTGCACCCTAGGGAAGCCCAAGTGCTAAGCACCGAAATCCAAACCACAAGACTTGTGGTCGGCCTAACCCTTTTCCAAGAGCAAAAGTCTAGTCTCAAAATGTCCAAAGATTGTAAAATGAAAACCTAGAGGTCCTATTTATAGAGTCTAACAAATTGGAAACCCCCAATAGGTCCTTTATTAAAAATAGCTAATTACCAAATTAACCAAACAATAAAATAATAAAAATAACATAAAAATGAAAGTGGGAGGCGCCATTTGCTATGTTTGGCCGTGGGGTACATGTGGCCCAAGGTGGGCTTACGTGCTGCTTCATCCACGGTCAGGCTTGTCTCGTGCTGTCTTGCTGCATGGCGCCTAGTGGTGCGCGGGCATGGCTCTATGCAGGGCCAACTGGTAGTGCTCATGGCCATGTGTCATGCATGGTCCTGGTGGTAGGCACAGGGTCAAGCCACGGCGCTCTGGTGCTGTCCAGTCAAGGTGCTCGGGCGGTGATCCTGCATGGCCCGGGCTGAGTGCCGGGGTGGTGTGCATGCATGGCCCAAGCTGATGGTCTGGGAGCGGGCGTGATCCTGCATGGCGCGGGCTGGTGTCACGCGCTGGATGGCATGCATGGTGTGCATGCCACTGGCCTACTCTGCAAGGCGCGGGCTGGTGCCGCGCACTGGATGGCATGCATTGTGTGCATGCCACTAGCCTGCTCTGCAAGGCGCGGGCTAGTGCCGCGCGCTGGATAGCGTGCCTGTGAAGACACGCCACTAACCTCGCTAAGTGGGGCTGTGGGGCGCACTGATGCGCGCAGATGCACGCGCACGCGTGTGCGCAGGTGAATGCGCTGTGGGGCACGCCTAGGCACACGCCGGGCTGTGCGCATGCACTGTGCATGGCCAGTAGCCTCACTGGGCACCTGCTTCGTGTCAAGGCCTAAGCCAAGGCATGCCTGCAGGCTAGCCAGGGAACTGTCCTGGCCTTCCAAAGCCTGAGTTAGGGCTCGACCTTGGGCGACTCTCCTAGGGGTTCTGACACAGCCTCCCCACACGCCGGCGAGTTCAACAGCACCGGTGGTGTCCCCTCCGGCCATCCCACCGCCCCTCCACGGCCACAAACCCGAAATGGGTATTTTTACTTCTCTTACATTTTTCGGCCACCTCCGGCCACCCCTTGGCCTCCGACCACCACCACTAGACTCCCCACCCTCCGGCAAGCATAACCCACTGTCGGTAGCCACCCATCGCCGCCGGTTACCCCCTCTACCCGAAATGGGTCTTAAACGGGTCGTTCTTCGCCGCGCCGCCGTCCGGCCACCGTAGGCCTCACCACCGCCACCAAAAGACTCCCCTCGTCCAGCCGGTCATCCCCTTGCTCAGTTTCCCCAACCGCGGCCTCACCTTCCCGGTACAACCCCAAACTCGAAATTGGGTTTTCACCCCTTTTGACCCCGATCCGCCACCTTCTAGTGGTTGTGCCGCCACACCACCACCTCCATGAGATTCCCCACCCTTCAAAGAGTATCTCCCTAAATTTTGGTGTCAAACCGAGCATTTTAGTCTAACGTACATGTGACCGCTACAAACGCTGCAGATTGGCGTTGTTCAAGGAATTGCGTTTTTACCACTGTAAGTACTTTCCAAACGAGCTTTAAGATTTAAATATATTTTTGGCATCAACAATTATTGTGTTTGATTATTGTTGCTATGTGTTAGTTGATGTTAGTATTTGTTGGTTGATTGGATTAATTAAATGTTGGATAATTGCTGCATGGTTGTCTGCATTGTGTGTTTATGCGTATGTTCATGGAAATATTTGGAAAGTAGATTTTTGCATGATTTTGGATATTCATGTGTTGAGAATGGAAATTGGGATTTAAATTGAGTTTAATGGATTTTAATAGTTTTGGGCTCAGTCGTAACGGGGACGGCGATACGTAACGCCTGTTGTGATCAGCGTGTGCGTGTGTAGATGACATAATGGGGACGGCGATACGTAACGCCCATTATGGTCATTGGGTGTGCATTTCATATCGGGGACGACGATACGTAACGCCCGGTATGAAATGAGTGTGAGTGAATCGTAATGGGGACGGCAATACGTAACGCCCATTATGATTTCAGGTGTGTGTGTATATAATATCGGGAACGGTGATACGTAACACTCGGTATGATTGGTTTTGAGGATTTTATTTTATGGAAAATGATGGGTGATTTTATTGGGATTTTATTGTGGATTAAATTGGGATTTTGGCATGTGTGGTTATTTCATTGACTTTGAGGAAGATGATTTTAAGCCTCATGCATATGGTAATTGTTCATGGTTGTTGTTGTAGCATTAATGTATTTCTGTCTTTTGGTTTGGTTGAGTTGTACTTACCTGCGATGCCATCTTGGCGTCGTAGTTTTTTTTTTATGCAGATTATGAAGAGGCTGAGTCTGAGGAGACGGCTCTGCCGTTGAGATGATATTAATATTAATTATTATCTACAGAAATTTATTTTTCCCTTTTTATAAATATGTATTTGTTTAATTTATGTTTTGGATGACTGTATTAAATCTTCTGTTGGAGAGCTTTTATTAAATTGGTTTGTAAATATTTCTAAAAAAATTCTAGTACCTAGTTATTGATTTTATTACCCGCTGCGACCTATATTTTATGTATGTCACGTGTGCACACACGTTGGACACTTGTCGTTGGGATGTGTGACCCGTATTGTCATCATCCTGACGCCTCGATTCCCGTGTTATTTAAGGAAAATTTGGGAGCGTCACAATGTCCCTCGAGTTTTGAATAATTTTTCTTACATTCACGTACATAGGTAACTGAGGACGTCTAATCAAGATATATATCATGCATGTAATTGAGTTTTCCAGCTGATCATGATGTGGAATTGACGTGGATGAACGGGCCAAGGGATCATAAAGTGTTCGAGTGGTTCGTTGGACCCCTATTAGTCATAGAAGAGCAATTAAAGAGACTCCATTTAGATGAAAGTGAGGAAAACTGCCTGAGAGAGCTTGTTATTAGATGCAGAAACGGAAAGCCCGAGGAGTGGGATGGCACTGAATTTGCTTCGAGTGACACAGTTAGAAGGGCTCAGTTGCAATCCATAATTAGAAGGGCTCATGTTATCTGCATTAGAAATAAATTAATATATCCCGTGGGCATGCAATTGATCAAAATTAACTAGTTACTGATTTTATCCAATATTTACTCCAGAGAAGACTGACTTTAGCCCTTTTACTCCTTCAATATCGGTGTGCATTTTACTGGAACAAAAAAAGGTCCTGAGCCTTAATTTTCTAATATGTATCTCTTAGCTAATGTAATAGCGTCCATGAGACTCATTTGTTTTCCTCTCCCCTCCTTTCCCTTTCTTCTTTTCGTTAGACTACAGGGAATTGTAGCTTCAATGTCCCGGATACCAACTTTCCGACGTCACTTTAGGAAGTTAGAAATCTAAAAAAGAAAAAGGAAAAATAGGTTTTTTCATTTCTGCTTGGTCCATAGCAATGAAGGCAAAGATTTGGAATGGATGGATTTGGTCTGGAGAGAGGTTAGAGTGAGATTGGGGAAGATTATTAGGTTAGTGGAAAATGATTAGTTAACAAAGACATCTTACAAAAATAAATTTTACAAAGTGACATGAGTTGTTGTGTTATGAATTCTTTTTTTAGATTTTTTGAACCCAATACTCATTTTTTATTTGTAATTATATATATATAAGAAAATATTTGAATAAAAGCGGATAATAATGGCAGAAACAAGGAGATGTCACTCACCAATAAATTAAATCAGAATACGATGGTTCGAAGAATATGTTAGTCTACACAGTAACAAATAAATACAAGGCCAAGCGAATTATACTCTCTTAAATAAAAACAATATTCTACAAGAATCTACGCCCATGCAATTCACTGCTCCGTTCAAAACAATTCCATTCATCTAAACCTCCGCTTTGCTTCTCCATAGGCAATCACCCCAAAAACAGTGATTGTGTACCCTCCAATGCCCATGGCAGTAACCGGATTTTTGAACAAGAGTATCGAGATAACCACTGCAACGGCACCTTTCGCATTTCCTAATACCTGATCACACCATAATTCCAAGGAGCCACAAAGAAAAAGTTGAAAGATTTGAGGAATGGAAAACAACCAACACAACACATAAGTATTAGGCATCCCTCATCATCAAGGCAGGGTTTTGTTAATGCTAGATGCTGAGAGTATTGCATGCAAGGGTTGAAACCATATGATACAGTATATGTTCGGGAGAAGAGTAATGCTACTTATTATTCCAATTCTCTTCATCTCTCATTATCTTATAATGTGACATTAGATGATTGAAGATTATTTATTATATTTTACTTGTGAACCTATCATCTAATGCACATCATGAAATGATGAGAGGATGATAAGAAAAGAAATGATGAATAGATTTTTTTCTCAGGACAAACACCCAGAAATCAATTAAGTGCATCAAAATTCAGAACTCCAAAAAAAAAAAAAAAAAAAAAAATCTGCCTATTGCCTGAAGAATTTGGCTTCAACTTGGGAGGGAACCAAAACTGTTCCATGAAAAGGAAAACCCATAGCCATTGTTTCCATTTCATTCTAACGTGATTTTGAAATGAAGATAGAGACTATACATCATATAATTACTTATACTTATCGTGATCAATAGAAAGTAGACAGTGGCTATGCCAGTAACTGAAGGAATTCATGTATGACTTGAGTAAGATTCATGATGTTAGATAAACTGTCATAGCCATATGCTGCAAATAAAAAAAATTTAGTGGCTATTTTTTTTATATATAAAAAAAAAAAAGAATAATGAAGAATAAATTAGGTCAAACCTGAAGCGTTAATGCACTTGTATGTTTTGTCACCAAGAAGTTTGACAAGTTAGCACAATAGGCCAACACTGAATTAATGAAAAGCAGCAGCCACATATATTTATGCTCTTTTCCAAGCAACATAGTAACTTCCAAGACATTGGGCTCCATAATAAGCGTTGCAGGCAATAAAACTATAACTGCAATTGGTGACATGTATAGCAGCAGATTCATTGAGTTTAGCTTTTCCCTGTTAAATACAAACATAAAAAGACTTCAGTAGACACCAAACAGAACAAAAAAAAATTTGTTTCTGGGTCAAAGAAAGGATTAAGAAAGAAGAGGAATGATGGCGATTACAAACAAAATCTAGCAGGAGAGAAGCATTTAGAAATTATATATGCCAGTCTTATGGGGAATAAATGTATCTTGTAGAAGTCCGAATTGATTCTGGAAAGATTATTCAACAAATTCGAAAACGGGCTCACAAGATAGAAAAATTAACATTATTTATAAAATGCAATCATGACAATACAAATGAAATAATACAAGCCATTCTTTACACTGCACAGAGTGTTCCTGACATTTATTTACACTCTTAGCTCTTATGGATATTCATAATATCTTTCATAGTGGAAATGAAAAGCTTCTGGGTTTGGTTTTTGTCTTCCTTCTTCAATAACGTATGTTGCAGGGTATGAATTGGAATTGACCGGTTAAAAGTAAGGGTTTGTAAAACCATGAGAATTGGAGTTGGAGTTCAAATACATCATTCAAGATTTCGAGCTATATGAACATGGGAATTCACGTCTTGATCTGATGCCACTTATCATGGCATGAAGAAATAAGTATATATCCTAACATAAAAACGAAGAAAGTAAAAAGAAACCTGATCTTACATATATGTTACATCAACAAGAGCAGAACCAAAATATGGCAGTCACATGCACAAAGTAGATTACTTGAGTCATTGCAATAACTGCTGCAACCTTGATTAAATTGTTCCAGATTACCTCAATATGAGTGAAGCAGTCTATCCAATTAACTAAATCCATCACCACCTTATGACAGATGTACAGGACCACTTGGAGTGTCAAAGATTAATCGGATTCCAACAAAGTATGGTATTCAAAATGGATATAATCTTTCAGAGAAATATTCGGTATAGTTGGAGATATCAAGGGTAGACATATTCTAGACTAAGATGAAATAACATGAATGAAAATGAAAGATTGATTCATGCATCAAGCTGAACAAAATTTTGAAGAACAAACGCATATGACGAACGCATGTTCTTTTAGATAAAAAAAGAAAGAAAAATTGAGGACTTGGAACTTTTTTTTTTTTTTAATAAGTGTTTGAGGACTTGAACTTAGTTACATTCTTTTGCTTAATTAGGCATAAGAGTTCCTTATCTACCTCACTAACACCACAGATCAGATTTCACTAGTCCTTTCATTCAGAACGGTTATGAATGTCGTGTTCTTCCATATTAATACATGATATTCATAAACAGAAATCAACTGGCATGCATTAGATTCTAAAGCTTACACATAATGACAACAAGACAAGGGAAAGCAGATAAGGGGGAAAACAACTCCATCCTTATGGATGTAAAATAGTAGATGATAGTAATTGAGAGATAAATTGTGTAAGAGAATCTACAGCGAAAGATGAAATAAGGATCAGATGATAGATCAAAGCATTTACCCTTCAGAAGAAAGCAGGATACCCTGAAGAACAGACTTAAAGGCTCTTGCAGCAGTTGCACTTATGCACACAATGAATCCAAACAAATGGAAACCTGGCTCACCCTGCCACAAACCAAGAATTCTAGTAACTTCACCAAAACAAGATGAAAATACATTAGGAATAGGAAAATAATAGAAGTGATAAGGAGCTTCAATCTTTTGCAGTCAATTACAGGAATAACTGGAAAAGGAGAATTAGATGATGAAGAAGCAGTGTCCATTTCAAAATTGCGATCTAGTACATATCTCTTGAATGATTGCTAAAAGTTACACTGTATAGCTCAATTGTCACCAGTTCTTCACGTGCTATATCAGTCTGATCTTTCAGATATAAGATCCATGCAGTCGATAAGAAACTCAATTCTGTTGTTCGATATCAACTACAACACACTAAGATATATGTTAGGATACCCCCTACCAAAACCAAACTTTTTTCTTTTCCATCTTAGATATCCAACAAGTACATCATACACAAGCTTTGGAGCCAATAAACTTGCCATCCTTGGTGCCATCCCCACATCACTCTACCCATTGCAAAGTCGTTACCCACATTCCAAAATCAATTATTCTATTGCTTAGTCTATAATATTTCTTTTTATCCAGAATCCTTTCTATCAAAACCTCTCTTGTAAATGTTGAGATCTTCACCTCCATGTGTCGTATTACACCATGTAGGTCACAGAAAACGTCTTTAATCTCGAAGTAATTACAGATCCAGATCTGGATTGGCATTTATGGTGGCATAACTGAAACTTTAAATGTTAAGCTGAATTAATTAATAAAATAACCATAGAGTTAAACACATTGACTTAGTTTTTTTTTTTTTTTTAAATATCACAAAATTTGTACACGGAGCGAATTAAGATCATCTAGCCAAAATATTTAGCTAATAGTAATGAAATCAAACAAATTGAGAATAACAAAAATGAACGAACAAACAAAAAAACATACCCCACTAGCAATCACAACTCCAGCAACAACTGGAACAAGAGCAGCGTACGTGACCCAAGCCTCCCTCTTAAAGGTAACCATAAACGCAAACAGCGCTGTGAAAAACGGCGTCGTGGCGCCGACAGCCTGGTTAAATGACACCGCGAGGTACCTGAGGGAGATGTTCCCACCCACAACAGACCCACAAAACACAACGCCCAAAGTCGCAATCTTGAGGAACTGGGAGCGAGATTTAATCGCCTGGATGGGCACAAGCTTGAGGAAAACGATGGAAAAGTAGCTGAGGATGGCACAGGCCGACATGTGGCACATTGTGAGGAAAATTGGGAACCTGAAGCCATAGTTTGAGAGCAAGAACTTGTTCAGGAGGAGGACACCGATGTTGGAGGAGTACCAGAGGATTATGAGGGAGGATATGACAAGTACTTGCTTTTGGGAAGACATATTTACAGGTTTTGCCTCAAATGGTGCCTGGATTCGACGGGGAAACTCGCATTAGAGCTTTAAAATTTAAAAACAAAATGATAACTCGTTGAGTTTGATTTTGAGAGGGGTGTTTTGGTTGTGAGAGTGATAGAAATATAGGTGGGAATAGAGAGAGAGAAATCGTCCGATTGGCGTCACTTTCAGATCCTCTTTTACTGTGATAACTTTTACTGCTCTTTCGAGTTTTGGTTTTTACCAAGTGGAATTCTTGTTTTTAATATAAATAAATGAAACATCTCTTAATAAGTACATCAGTTATGAGAAATGATAAAAGAACATCTTACATTATATATTTTCATTCAATTAATATATAATTTATTATTTTATTTATTTACACATATTTAAACATTAAAATAAAATATATTTAGAATTTGGGGCTTTTTCCTTCTCTCCTCGGGCAAAAAAGCTCCTAGGCAGCAAAAATAATTTTTGGATCAATCCCCTCTTGATCTCTCTTCAACATATTTTTTCTTTCTCCCACTTCAATCACCGCCAATGTATAGTTTTGATGGGTGGTTTATGGAGATATTTGATTTTTAGTTGGTATTTTTGCAGGTTTGATAGTGGTTGAAGAGTGTAGCCTACCATGCGCACTGCCGCTAGTTTTCTTGGATGTCGATCTACCAGTCGATCGGAGGTTTTGGGCGAATGAAGTGGCGCGTGTGCTTATTGTGCGGGTTCATAAGTGCTTATATCCCGTATGCTCCACCATTTGGGGGTTCTCACTCCGTTTTTTGTGTTTTCCTATAAATCAGTAACTTCTTTTATTTAGACCCAACGATTTGTTCAAACCAATTTGTTTTTGTTTGTAATTAGTTGTTGCCTATTTTTGTCTTGTTTTTTGTTTATGTTTGTATAGATAAATCTTAAAATGAGAAATAGTCTTCCGAACCTTCTGATCCATAGAGTTTTAATACCTCTCCACCTTTTGGAGGAGAGAATCTAAGCAACTGACTCCAAATGAGGCAATATTTAGGATTTTAAACTTTTATTTATGAGATTTAGAGTTGTATCCCAACAGTAATTAGTTGGCTTGTAAACTGAATCGTCTTAATTTTATAAATCATATTTGTAAACTCTATTTTTTGGTTTAATGTTAAACCTATTTCTAAAAAGAAAAACAAAAAAAAATTTAAATTTTAAAATAAAAAAACAAGAAATAATAAACTTTATTTCCACGTAAGATTTGTCGTATAAATGAATAAAAGTCACCATTTTTCGTAGTAAATCAATCATATTTGTTAATTTTTTTAAACTGAAATATATTTTAATCAATCAATGTGTGTGGGTATTACTTTTACAAAAGAAGAGAGAACGAGGAATACGGTTTTTTTATGGAGTCCCGGATTCGTGGGATCTATGAAACAGGGGTCAAAACTCAAACGTCGACTCCCGGAGCCAACTAAACGACACACATTGGTGTCGGTGGCAATTCTATACGGTATATAACTTATTCACCTCGTACGGGAAAATAATTTCGTTTCTTTATTCGATTTCTTAACCGGTAATGAATCATTGTCAAGTCTCGACACGTGGACATTATGTGTTGAGGATCTCAACACGTGTTCCGTCTTGTTGGACTCATTTTTTATGGTAGAAAATTAAAATTATTTTGCAGGTATTTTATAAATTTATGTAGAAAGAACAGTAGTTTTATAATATAGAAATTCAAACAAATAATAGGAAGATAAATATTACTCTTGAAATAAAAACTTTTCTCATCCCTCCTTGCCTTTCTTTTATATTTATATATATATATATATTTGTGTGACGTGTCTTCATCTTTGGCCACCATAACTTGTCCCCACTTGTAACTTCTAACACATTAATAATGCTTTATATATATATGAAACATTACAAATGCGTAAATCTTTTCCATTAACTAACAAAAAGTATCAAAATATTATCTATAATTATAATAAACCTCTAGGAATGTAGATACATTAGAGCTAGGATCTAGAATCGTAGAGGGAATGATACAGAAAGTGTGCCCACAGTGTTTATGACCGTCCAAGTGAGGTTTTAAATAATATTAAATATTCAATAATTATTACAAGACTCATTTTATATATTTATCTCTTACATAGATAAAAGATCAACGATGTCTATTACTTATATGTCTATACCCGTATTTCTGTGTTGTAGGCTAAGTTCGGTCTTGTTTAGTTGACAAATTCAACTAAGATCAACTTAATTTATTTTAATTTTAAATTGAATTTAACATTTGAGTACTCAATTCTTAAATTAGTAAATTCATCTTAGTTTAAAACATTTTTACATGTAAAACTTATAATCTTTTTTAATTCAGTACTTTTTTATACATGAGATTATAGGTGTTCATATAGGCTGGGTAAAAGTATCCAGTTACCCAAATTCTAAATCCGATTTTCGGATCACATAATATGGGCTAGATACCTGTTTTTTGTAAACCGGATATATATGGGTCGGGTACCTAGATTAATTCAGAACTCGATTTTTAAAACCCATATTCGGTTTTGCTAAAAACTAGGGCTGTAAAAAGACCGAACCGGACCAGTTGTCCCGGACCGGGACCGGACCGGACCGGTTGGAGTTCGGTCCGGTCCGGTCCAAAAAATATATGGACCGGAAAATTCCGGTCCGGTCCCGGTCCAAGGAGTTCATCCCCCTGGACCGGACCGGACCGGACCGGACCGAACCCCTAGAATTTTTTTTTTAATTTTAATTTTTAAATATATGTATATAAAAATAATAATATATAAATTTTAATATTAATATTAATATATATTAATATATAATATATACTCTTATAATATTAACATATAAATAATAAGTGTATTATTATTATTTAATATATTATTACTAATTTATCACTATTTACTAACATATAAATATATAATTACTAATATAAATTATAATAGTATTATTACTTATTAGTTATAGTTTATTAACATATACTAATGTAATAGTATTATTAGACTATTAGATTATTAGTTATAGTTTACTAACATACATAATATTTAATATTAACTAACATATTAATATATAATATATACTCTTATATATTAACATATAAATAATAAGTGTATTATTATTATTTAATATATTATTACTAATTTATCACTATTTACTAACATATAAATATATAATATACTAATGTAAATTGTAATAGTGTTATTACTTATTAGTTATAGTTTATTAACATGTACTAATGTGAAAGTGTTATTAGACTATTAGACTATTAGTTATAATTTACTAACATACTTAATATATAATATATACTAACATATTAATATATAATATATACTTTTATAATATTAACATATTATAATTTATATTAGTTAAATTTGGACCAAAAAAATATTTGATCATTGTAGAATTTTATATTAAATTTAGCTCATTAAATCATATGGGGCACCATTGGACCGGACCGGACCGCCCCTGGACCGAATTGGACCGGACCGGTATGGACCGAACTCCTGTTCGGTCCGGTCCAGGGTAAGAGAATTCTTGGACCGAATGAAATCGGTCCACAAATTTCCCGGACCGGACCATTTACACCCCTACTAAAAACGACGCCGTTTAAAATTTTTTTGCCTCTTACCTCCTGTTCGACGACTCATTCACATCTCTCTCATTCTCACTCTCTCTACGTAGAAACCCTAACGTTCGTGACCCATCGCCGTCTCTAAACGAATCTCTGTCATCGAATCTCTGTCGCACAACCTGTCATTCTCTCTCTCTCTCTCTCTCTCTCTCTCCCTCCCTCCCTCCCTCCCACCCATCCCTGTAATCATGCAAGGATTAGGAATGAACTTGTTGAAGGTAAAAACCCAAGTTGATTCTAGGGTTTTATGGGTAGGCAGAAATGATATCATATTATTTAGGAGTACTCTGCTCTTCCAAATATACCGTTCAAAGTTACTGTTAGTGGATTTATGTGTATTTTATTTCTTACCCACTATCTTCCTTGTAGCCTCTACTTTGTTGGCTAGGAATGATTTACACCGAAAGATTTAAACCCAAATTTACTTATCAGTCACAACACCAAAAGTTTGCTTGTTTAGTTGTTTCTATCTCAATCTTTTATTTTAACGTAGTTTGTAGTTTATTAGAATTCTGATACTTTTTTCTAGTTATGGTTCTATTGATTTACACATGATATGCATGTCTTTCTTTAAAACCAAGAGAGTATAATTGAAGATTAAATAGGCTATAATTTATCAATGTACACGGCCTAGTTGAATTCATATTGTATGAACTCGTGATTGTGAAATCAGCATGCACTGTTTTTAAAAAAGAAAATTGGTTTGCCACGGATGAGGTATGATGGGGAGTTCTCTTTACGATCCATGAGTTCGAGTGGGCATCTTGTGTTTTACAATTTGTTTTCCTGAAGCAAGTGGGCATGGCCCACGAAAGGGTTGTCCTTTTTGTATGAAATTACCATTTAAGTTGAAAAAATCTCTGGTGAAAGATCAGTGGTGATTAGCTATATACTCTGGGAACAAGCAATGTAGTAATCATTATCGTTCTGTTTACTACATTTGTTTAAGCATCAAGGAATTTATGGGAACAAGCAATCCTCTGAGTTTGTTACTTAAATTTGTAAATATCAAAACAATTGTTAGTTACTACTATTTGTAAATTATCTCCTATGCTCCAGTCTTGCTGTTTCACGCCGGTTAGCTTCAAGAAAGGGATCATTCCCATAGCCTTGGGGAGGGTGTGGATGAGATGGAGTTCACAGAAGCGGAGAGCAACATGAATGACCTTGTTGCTGAGTACCAACAGTATCAGGATGCAACTGCAAATGAGGAAGATGTGTACGAGGAGGAGGAAGGATATGAGGAAGAGGCTCAAAATAAGTTCTATCGCTTTCCCGTGAAGGATAGTAGATGAATTTACTATGGTTATAGTTTATGTCTATGTTTGTGTTGTTGTGCTGTGGGAGTATTTCTAAAACTTGGGGAGTTTACTAGTCCAATGCTGCATTGCCTAATTTGCCTGTGTCTGGTTGTGCGTCCTTTATTTTTTTGGTGTTCTCTCCACAATTGACAGAGCAAACTTTGGTGGCTTCATATATTAGTTATCTGCTTTCAGAATGTGTCACATAAAATGCACAATTCTCTCGCTTATTGTTTCAGGTGTCATGCATTAACCTGGGTTATAATCTGTAAGGCTCCATTTCGATCACAACCTTCATGTGTTACCTCTTGCAAATTAAACAGATATATCTTATATATATTTGATACAGGCTTATGCGTTTGTCCCTTGCAAATTAAGAGCAACATTTCTTTTCTTTTCTTCTTTTATTTTTTCAGGTTCAAAGAGGAGATTAAAAAAAAAAAACCGGGTTCAAATCCGGAATCTGGATCCAGAATCAAATGGGTTCCACCCCGGATTTTAAATCCGGTTCTGGTTCTAAATACCCGGATTTCCAGATCCGGGTCAAGATACCGGGATTTCCGAATCAGGCTTACATGAGATCTACGATATTTCTCAACTTCTCATAGATACATTTAAATTTATTTTAACATCTAGAGACATTTAAAACTAATCTTAGGTAAACTCCACAAAACTTATTCCACCATTTCAAATCAATACTATTCTTAAAGAACTCAACTTGACTCAGCATCCAAAAACAACCTTAACAAGTAACAATAAAGATGGAAAAAAACTAATATAAAATCAACAAAAATCATGCACTTGAAAGTTGAGAATAGTTTCCAAAAGTTTTACACTTCAAGCTTCAACAAAACTGGGCATCCCAATATCTTCTCTTATAAAAGAAATTATCAATCTTCCTACTCCCTATAAATGATCCAAACACTAAATCCACTAAATATATATATATATAAGACTAATAAAAAAAAACATGTATATATAAGACTGTCCCGGGCAATCCAGTTTTTTTGGGGGGCACCAATACCAAAAGTACCTCATTATTTTCAAATAATGAGACACCAACATGTGAAAGGAGGTTAAGAAATCACTACAACTCACTTCTCCATTTGCTCCAACTTGAGATCCGCCTCCTTTGTTGCCCTGGCAAGATGGATTATACGATACTCAAGTTTTGCATTTTCCACAGCTAGCTTCTGTGCCTGTACGTCACAAGCACAAATACTTAGTTATATTCAAAAAATAATATGCAAATTTCTCATAAATAACTAAAGTAATTGGAGCGAGAGTCAAATGAATCGAAAGATTCATGTTTGATTCGGGAAGGGATTAAATAAATGGAAAGATAATCTATTTATTAGATAATCGAAAACAGAAGATCTTGAAGAGTATTCGAATTTCAGAAGAACTACGAGCGCCCCAGGGGGGGGGGTTTCTATTCATGTACAGCTGGAAAACTCTTCTCAATAATATCCAAATGTAAAGAGAACCATATATAAACCGGAAGAACCTTTTCTCGTTCTGCAACCAGCTCTGCACTTGCCTCTTCTAGTCGTGACTGAAGTTCGCTTATCAACTTCAAATGGTCTTCATTTTCAGAATCTGAACAAGTTTACATATGAAGTATAAATATAAGAGAGTTGGGCCACAATTAGCTTGATAATACTGTTGGTTCAGTAAAGTGAGTGCCTTAGGACCGGACCTACCCTTCTTGGTTGCAAGGGCAGCTTCAAGTCTGGATAAGCGTTCCTATTACATAAACATCCATTGTTAATATTTATACTTAATACTAATTTAAATTAAATCGTTTGGAACTTTTTTTTTATAAGTAAGAATAAATTTATTAATAGGAATGAAATAGACAGGGGTGAACCAAGATTTGGTGTTTGGGGGGCGATCGACAAAATATGTAGTACGTGAGTATAAGTAATGTGTATTTTTTGCAAGTAACTATATATAAAAACAAGAATCATACATCATAAAATTGTATAAAAAAAATACTTGTCTATAAATAATCTTATAAAATATTTTTTCTTAGAATTTTAGTAGTTAACTAGAGACCATTACAAAAAATAAAAAATATCAACGTATTCTCATATTCTCAATTAAATATAGGCCTAAATATAATAGAACTCCAGAAATCTAAAAGAATATAAATA
This sequence comes from Platycarya longipes, assembly GCA_036559045.1. Taxonomy (NCBI): domain Eukaryota; kingdom Viridiplantae; phylum Streptophyta; class Magnoliopsida; order Fagales; family Juglandaceae; genus Platycarya; species Platycarya longipes. Next base: position 5,098,410 of record CM071798.1, read on the forward strand.
TGGGTCTGTATGTGATACTCAACTTCAAAGTATCATGCAGATTAGAATAAAAAAAAAAAAAACTTCAAAGTATCATGCATCTTTTTGCCCTCAGGAGATATAATAGAGTATACCCTTTAATAACTAGAATCATAGAATTTAGTAACCTATGCCAGCTAATAATTTCCCAAGTAACAAACATCATGATAGCTACGGTTTGTGTTTTTTTTTTTAAACAAATAACAGATTAAAATTCATTTGCCTTACATTAATTTTTTTTCTTACCAGGAAAGCTTGCCACTAACATAGACGTATAAATTAGTAATTTATAAATACTATATTCAATCCACAAGATAAAATGTAGGCAAATAGCTAGCTAGCAACACTAGTGACAATTGCAAGTCTGCTGCAAAACATATATTAGTGACTATTAGCAACACTTCTATATAAATATCTAGCATCACAGAAATCATTCATGAACCATTGGTCTTTAACTATAAGTCTATATAAGGGCAGACAACACTTATGGTCTATAGACCAGTATATGGCAACACCAACACATGAACCGTTAGACTGTAAGTCTAAACTAGCCAACTGCATAAACTGATCATTTGAAAAGAAAGATGTGCAGCAAGGGGGGCTAGATATTTCAACACGGGACTGTAAGAGAAAAACTTCTCCTAATCTATATAATATATTAAGTTTTTAAAAAAATTTGGGGGGGCCTACCACCTGGTTCCGCCCCTGGAAATAGACATAGCCCATGTGCACAGAAAGAATACAAAAGAACACCTAAATACATTCTAAGATCGACTAAAGACAAGAAGTCATGAGCATAGTTTCCAATTCCATTAAGTACAATGGCGGAAAATCAAAGCATGAAAGTGTGCATAAAAATTTCTGAAGCTCCGCCATTGTACGCTCCCTATCTTCAAAACATTGCCCATTTCTAATTAGTATTCCAGGTTATTTTCTTTATAAGTGAATTAGTATTCCCAGTTATTCGCATCAGAAACTTCATTTTTTTCTAATAACCAGATGACGCCCCAAAAAAACTACCATAAAATCGCATTGTCCTTAATTGAATTAGGATTTGATTTCGAAAACCAATGACATTTTCACCTTACAAGCAATCGAGAATGGAAATGAAGAAACTTTGAATGAGCATGCTTTCCATTCCAAAAAAAAAAAAACCCACAGCATTCATAACCTCGCCGCAACTGTTCAATCACACTAATAGAAGACAACCCTCATCTTCACCAGCAGGCAGACATAAATCAAAAGATACCGGTACATAACATATACAAAAAATACATCCTACCTGCACAAATATACATACAGAAAACATACAGACATATATGAAAGCGGGTAATAAATTAACCCTAATCACGAAAGGTTACAGAGCCCTAGAAAAAAATCGCGTAATGAAATAGCCAGAACGCAAGAATATTTCAGGGAAATCTAAAAGGTGAAAAACAGGAATGGGAAACAATAAAAAAAACCTCGGCTTCAGAAGCACGTTGGTAGAATGGCTTCAGGGTCTCTTCCAGGTCGCTCCGTTTCTCAGATTCCCCCATTCTCTTTCTCGCTCTTTCCTTTCTGTTTGCGAACGCACGAGCTCTGCTCAGAACGACGGCCCCCAAGTCCCAACTGTCAACTGCGTCTGCGCCCAGCTTCTAATATATGTAACTCCAAATCTTAGAAGGAACAGTACTTACTTAGGAATCCATAATAAGGATGGATAATGGTCCAAACGGCCGGGAAGGTTTAAACCCATGGGCCTAAAAGTTAGGGAGCGTCCTAATCTTTTTTATTTATTATTTTTTATGACTGTAAAGAGTGCATTTCTACGCAACAACTTGATAAACCAAGGATGATGATACACTTATTATCTCCTACTACTCTTTTATTTTATTTTTTATTTAATAATTAAGGAAATAACTATTAATAAAGTTGTATAATTAATTACTTTTTTAATAATTAAATATGTTAAAAAAATACTTAAAATAAAATAATAAAAATAAGAATTCCAAATATATTACAAAATAGTAAATGAGTGACAGTAAAGTAGTAGGCCTATTATAATCCCAAGAAACAATTAGTTTTAGATAAATTTGAAGTGGATGTGTTGAAGTGATCATAGTAGCATCCGGGTGTTACCGTTTATCAGAAGATTATCTAATATTGAGGATGTATAATTAGTTAGTCATGCTACACAACCTTTCAATCTTTTATATACCATATTTTTTAATTTTTTAAAATATTTTTAAATTTTGTTTTGAGTTTATTCTTCTCGAACTAATTAAAAATTTACATTTATTATTTATATATTAAATATTTAATAAAACAAAAAAATAAAAAATATATAATATATGAGAGGTTGAGAGATTGTGTAGATTTTCTCATAATTAGTATTGGTTGCACCTAGCAAGGTGTTTACATTCCTACCGGATTGGGCCTAATTTGTCCTAGGAGGCCTAGCAATCAAAGCGTAGTTGCCCATGAGTTAAGGCAAAAGGAAGGAGGTCGACGGCCACTATAAAATGAAGGTGGACGTGGAATGACGGGGTACCGACATTTTTTACACAATTATGCACACGCACATAGCGACAGAGCCACGCCACAATTAAGGATTGGAACGTAGACAGAGATCACGGGCACGACCTCCTGTCCTTGATAGGAATTACGACAAGATGGCCGCACTCACCAACCTATCATGAGAGATATAATCTGGAAAGGAAGATCCTAAGAACCGCTTGGATTGTTTATATTAGATAAATAACTTTCTAATAAAATGATACACGTAAAAAAAAATACATTATAAAAATAAAATTGGGATTTCAAGCCTCATCGAAAAAAATACATGGTCGAATCTTCTCTTTCAAGTCTTACCGTCGGTCACCTGCATTGTCATCGATCACCACCCCACGCTGGGAGCACCTCCCCTCGCCAGCTAACCAAACACAATCGTTGGTGAACCCCACGCAACCCTCCTTGTATGCGTGAAACCAAACTAGTCCGAGATGCGTTTTTCCTATTTTCCACCCATCATAGCTCTGTCGGAAGCCACCCAACGGCGTTATCGCCTCCTCATTGACACTCATCTCACGCCGGCAAACATAATTCTCTATCGACAGCCCTCAAACACGCGGCCTACCTCTTAAACCCGAAATGGGTATTACCCATACCTATTTCAACTTTACGGCTATGTGGGGAAAGTTGGAGGTTGCGTAGGGTCGCTGTTATAGGGGTAAGGTCGTTGAAGGGAGGCGATTTCAGTGGTGTAGACGGTGACATCTCCGGTGGCCGACAACTGCGTTTGAACTGAAACCAAACGAGCAAAGATTTGGGCTATTTCTATTCTCTATTTTCGCTGACATGTCAAGATTTAATTGGAGGACTGTTTTTTAACATAAACAGCCCATCCGATCCCCAGGTTTCCCCATCCAGAAAAGCCATGTCATATTAAAAGCGACAACGTGGTATACAGAAGACAACCACCTCTGATATAAAATATGGAAATCCATCTCGACATGGAGTATAAAAACCAAACTTTAGATTAGAACAGCTCTCTTTATGTTCTTCAGATATAGAACTTCCTCCAATGATTCGAAAACTAATTTAGACATCAGAAGTGTTTTATCAACTCCAAGCTCTCATCTTCCTTGTGTCGTAGGTGATTGAGCTTGGTGACTGGTGTGCAAAACACATCATTAACCTCATGATTTCTATATGGCATGTTTGTTTATGAATTATACCTCAACTCTTTTCTTTTCTGAAGAGATGGTAGTTCATGTCCAATAATGACCTTAGCCTAAGTTTATTAATAAATCATCACTTGGGGTAATAGTATACCGTGGTAACAATTTAGGACCCCTGGGATTTATATATACTCATTTAAAATCATCCCAAGCATCCAAAAAAAATTTAACCATGAAACCGACCCTCTGCAAACATGCCTATAGACAAGTCATTTACAATTAAAAAGAATAAACAATGATCCAATAATCCGTGCGAAATAGACCCCGAAGTTTTCCGAACCCAATCTCAAACCCATGGAAATGCACAACACATGGTGATCTATCGTTTCAGATTTTGGATCATCACAACAATTACATTTGGAGAAAAACCCAAGCGCTTCATAACTTCCATAAAAAATTTCCAATTAATCCGATCATAAGCCTTGACCATATCACTTTTAATCATCATGTTTCCTCCCCTAACTTTTTTATTAATGCCTTGAACAAGTTCTTGAGCAATGGCAATGTTGTCAAAAATACTCCGCCCTTGAGAAATGCAGCTTGTTCTTCAGAAATGATTTTCCCCATGATCGCGCCATACGAGACACCATCATTTTCGCCTATTGGCCAGAATTTAGAGAAAACTCTCCGGAACTTCAACTTTTGGTATCAGCACAATATTAGTGGCTCCAAAGAAGGTGGTTAGAGGCTTCCCCTCAAAGAATTCTATAGCCGTATTTAACAAGTCATCTTTAATAATATCCCAAGCTTGCTGAAAAAAATTTGCGGAATAATATGCCTCAACTCACCAGATAGTTCACACAGTTATACCGGTCAGGAGAAAAAGAAATAAATAAGAGTAGAGCTGGAATGTAATAAAGGTTGTCTATGCTTCTGTTCATCACGTGTTTTACATATAACAAATGCTTCTTTCACTATAAAAGACCTGTAATACTCAAGGTTGTCCAAGAAGTGAAGGCTTGTAGAAAGCATGAGTCTGCGCAATCTCAATGCGTTCCCGGGGATCATTCAAGTTTTCATCCCTCAGTGCTTTCAGAATAGCTTGTGATGACTGTTCCCTGAAGATCCAACATACAAAGCAAATCAAGAATTGAATTAAATTCGCAATTTTCAACAAAGTCTAGGCCTACTTCATATGTGAGCCAGCATGATAATATGGTTAGTGAGACTCTTATGCATGGTAAAAACTTAATTTGAAGTGTTCAGTTTAGTGTCAAATGAGCAGAAGAAACAGGACTTTGTCTTGTTATTGCTCATGCCTAGTTTGCTGCTTTCAGGTGCCATTTTTGACAACTCAGGTTCAATGATTAGTAACATGCCAATTGAAGGTCAAGATTACGAACAAGATTCTAAGAGTTGTAGGAAATTTACCTTGAGATCAGTATTTTATAGAGTGTCTTTAAGATGGGGCAAAGCTCTACAGGAGCTACAGGCTTGTTTTCTTCAGGATGCAGCACATTTAGGCTAGATTGACTCAGAAGTTCATAAAAGGCTTCCACTGCAGAGACACCCTGGAACATAATAGGGCAGATTTGGAACTATCTTGTTAGTAAGAAAATAAAAAAAGGAAAGGAAAGTGTTTCTAATTATGAATCTGAAAAGGGAAAAAAGTCTTTTCCTAGTCAAAATCCAGAATCGTAGTCCAACTGATGCAGCCAAGGCCCACAGAATCTATGGCATGTCTTACAAAAAACTCATAATATTTTGCTTTAATTTTTTTTTAATCGATTCATCTCAATAATAATAAGCAATTTCTCTTCTGAAATTTCATACACTATCTGTTTCTAAGAGTTCATGTTTTACCAAGTAGAAAGCGAGCCACCAGTCTCTGATCATAGGTGTTATTTCTTGCCCTTCACCTAGCTAGAATGAATGGATGATGATACAGATGAATGTAATAAAGAAATTTCTTGCTTTATGATTTCCATTGTGGATGCATTTAGTGGGAAATTATCAAAGTATTTCAGCTATCAGTTACCGAATGAAAGAAGAAAATTAAATGTCTTACATTTGTGAAGAGAAGCAATTCAAGCAAGGTCCCTCGAAAAGCTCAGAATGTTAATAATTTGCCTTGGCATGACAATGTAGAAATAATGCAAAGAACATTGTTATAAAGTTATATCAATGATTCCTTCAAAAGAAACTTAAGGACACTGTCAGTTTTATTGCCTCACTACAAGAAGTGGAGACATCTCAGGATGCTGTTTTGGTGACTGTACAGAAAAAATAAAAAATAAAGAACTTCTGGTGGTGATAGCAGAAAACCAGCCCACGGGGAGTATACATTGACATGACTTTCATGTTAGTATTCCGAATTTCTGATAATGGGGCTGTCGGGGCGTGGGGAGTCTGCATTAACATTACTTTTTTAAAATTATGTTTTGCTTCTTGTAAGATCAAACCTTCATTAAACCTGGAAAACAATTAGTCATGCCTCAGGTTGCTCCCAAACGCACCCCAAAGTGTGCCGCATCCTAAATGGTCTAGAAGTGCAGAGTTTGAAGTGAAAAAGGATCTTATATGAGTTCAGAAGAAAGTAATAAATCGTAATCCATACCTGAATCATTCCTTTGCCACTGATGCTATCACCCATATCCAGGCTTAGCTCACCCTTGGCTAACATTTGGCCATACCATGCGTTTCGACCTTTTAACAGAGTCACATAAGTATCAGCCAGCAAAGGCCCCGCAAGCTTCTCTGGTTCTTCAGCCAACAAATGGGTAATGAATATCATCTCTGATGTACAATGTGCAAAATACACAGATTTGCTGGTAGCACTCTCATTGGTAAGCGCGGCTACCATCCCTAAAGAAACCAAGATGGATCACTTTAAAGTTCCCAGAAAAGGAGGAAAAATCAGGCCTTTGAGATGATTTTAAAAAATAATGGGCATGCAAATTCTAGTTTAGCCCAACAAGAAACTGAAATTTACCAGCTCCAATAGCATAGACATTCTTCAGGCCACCCATGACTTCATGTGTGACAAGGTCACTGTTGTCCCAGACAATAAAATGAGGTTGTCTCAAAAATTTTGCTAGAGGTTTCCTCCACTTATCAGCTCCACAAATTCGAGCATTAGCATATTCCTTGTTGTAAATTTCTGATGCAATATTTGGTCCACCAAGATAAAGTATGTTCTCCATAGGTACTCCAGCTGTCAGGCACATATACTGAGTTTAGAGAATGATCAGGGAAAACATTTGCTAACAAAGTCAAATGAAAAGCAGTAAAAGATAACCAGCAAAGTAGAGAAAGAACAAAAACAAGATTCAAAAGGGGAAGAAAGGTCAGTGGTATCACCGCTAAACAGTGCTGAAGCCCCTATCACAAACTATAATTGATTCTATCATTGTCTTTCCTCTAACCAAAAAAATATGTTCATCTTTACTTGTAATAAGTGTGAAATCACCACTTGTCCCAAAAATTTATGTAGATGGAAAGATGTAGATTTTATAATTTTATGTCTCAACACTTTCCCTCACTTATAGGCCAGACTTTTTCTCAATGAGTAGGCCAAGCAAATGTAATATTTAATTAAATAGGATAGATTGAAGGGTGAGGCTTCAAACTCGAGGCTTCAAATTCAAGACCTCTGCTGGTCTCAAAAGTTGAAACTGATGGAAAGAGATAGATTTTATTATCATATGTCTTAATAGTAAGCGGATAAAGGCAAGAAGTATTGAAACAAGTGGCTTGCAAAGCAAAAGAAGGGAACTCTTACTTGCTCGGTTAATCATTTGTGTGGGAGTTATTATATGGGGAACAGGATCCAATGCAGCCTCAATGCCCTTTGACAAAGAGATGATGATAGGAACTGTGATTCTCTCCTTCCAATAATGACTGATCTCTTCAAACACCTCACGAGTTTCTGTGGAAGGCAAGCCATTAACCACAATATCAGCATCCCAAACAGCCTCCTGCAAATTAATCACAACCTTCAAAGGACAAAGGGGTGTATTAATCATGTTCAAGCAAAAGCCATCTTTCAGGATCTCATCTGCATATAAAGTCCGATCACCTAATCTGGCCTCAACATACTTCAAGTAGGCACAGCGCCTAATTAACCTCCTCAACACATCCTCCCTCGAATTGATAACTTCGAAGAGATGTTCAGCTGTTGTTCTATCGACAGCTCTTCCAGGCCTTCTCCATATTCTGATTTGGACCTTCTCTCTATATTGTCCATAATTATCTTGCAACAAAGCTGCAAAAACGCTTCCCCAAGCACCTGCCCCAACACCAACAATCCTCAGCGGATCACCATCAGCCTTGTGAAGAAGGCAACGGAACTCGTCAAGCTTCTCTTCCAAATTATGACAGTTCTGAATAGATCCATTTGAAAAATTACGACCCATTTCCTAAGAGTAGTAATAGATCAGTAATCAGCACCAGTAAAGAAGACCAAAATCTTCAACTCTCGCAATCGAATGGCCCTTTTTCCTTGATTTGAACGTCTAAGTTTCGATCGATGTTAAAAGTTTCTGCTCTGTACAAGAATTCTAAGGACAAACCCAACTCAAATTTTGATATGGTTTTTGCTGTGCCAACTGCCAACCCCCACAGTATTCAAATCTTTGCTTGAAACGACAAATCCCACTTCTCAAGTTGCAGCATGCATTGAAAGAACTAAATCTTGTTGAATCTTTGATGATTCCGCTCAGATGTTGAGACCTACCAATCGTGAGATTTTCTCCTAACCCAGAAAGCAGCAGAGAATAGAATAATACAAGAATGGGATCCCATAATTCATACGAATCGAGTCTATTTATTTCCTCAAAATTCCTAAGCAGCACATTTATACTTGAAAAGAAAGGACACAAATAGTATTCAGTGCAACATTGTTTTCTCCGTCCGAGTTTGTTCATATACCAAAACTAAAAACCAAGAAGAAAAAAAGTAAAAAAGAAAGAAGGCTTTTAAAGTCCAAAGTCAACAAAGAAACAACCTTGTGGGTAAATACAAAGCTTTGGCTTCAACTTGACGGCGTGCCGCTCACTTGAATTCTCAGTCTAGACCAACCGCCGACTCCAAGACTGTTTTAACTCATAAAGAAGCCGACATTGTTGGAGGAAGAGCTTAGAAAACCAAAGATTAATGCATGAAAAGTGCATGGAATGGAAACGCGAAAACGGTGAATTACAGCAGCTAGCAGCTGTCTGCGTTCCACATTTGCCTGTACTTGATACAAGTACGAGAGAGAGACAGAGACAGACAGAGACAGAGAGAGGCATGCATTGATTGGGGAACAGTTAGAGACTTAGTTTGGGGTCATACGCATTTATAGTTTTTGGGTCGTTGCCAACCTCCCCAACGGTCCCTGACTCCCTAAGGCAAATATTGATAACTTCTAAAATATTATTATAATATTATTATTATTTTAAAAATTATATTATTTAATATATTTTATTTAGAAATTTTAAAAAGAAAGAGATTTAGCAGTAGCACGAGTTTGTCTCGAGAAGCACAATTTGTTTTTCATTTTTTAAAATATTTTTTAAAAATAAAAAATTCACAATATCATTAAAAAATACTTCTTTAATTATTAAATAACTAAAATAATTAGTATCAGGAGAAATCCTTATAGGAAGATTAAACATTTCTCTTTTAAAAATTGTAATAATAAAATGAGACGAATATTTTTACTAATTAAATAAAGCCTTAAAATTAACATGTTTAATGTGATTTGAAAATTAATAAATACATTTAATTTTTTTTCTTTTTTTGTGACAACTAAATGCACGTATCAAAGATTAAGTAATATGGTTTAACCCAACTGAGGGCTCTAATATGAAACAATAAGTATTCACCTCCCAAAAGTAAACAAAAAAACTGACGATCTTTATGATTTTTCTTTAGAAATTGAGCTTATTGCAGTAATTATCTCTTTCCGCAGTAATCCATCTCCATTTCTCAACTTGTAACAGAAACAGAGCTCCAAAAGCTTTGTACTTCACATACTTATATGGTGGATCTACATCCTCCTGACCTTTTTGGATGTAAGCTATAGCGTTGGATCAAGATCATCTCATCGAATTTATTTCCCTTTATTTTCTTCTTATTATTATTACTAGGCTCCTCCATCTCTACTGTTTTTTAGGCTATATCCGAACACCATTGATTGCTGATCCAAAATCTAAAATCAACAATTGAGATGGGAATCAAGGACAGAGATTAACAATTTAACATTTCATGTGGTAATGATCAATAAAAATATCAAGTTGTCATCAAACGGTATGGCAATTGAGGACCAACTTTAGGGTTTTCTGATTCTTGCCCAACAATCAAGTAGCCTTTTAGCTTCCAACAGCATGTCTAAGAGTTTAGTCGACTCCATTCATCAATCATCATCTTAGATTTCTCCCCGACAGAACTCGACTTCAACGGTTGGCGGTATAGTCATGTAGCCTTGAAACATGATAAGCCAGATCACAATTGAGCCCAATTGGCTTGGAATTATAATAAACATACTTGGAGAGAGAGAGAGAAAGAGAGAGAGAGATGTCATTAGAATATCGCTCTTAATATACAAAATCAAGAATATATAGCTAGTGTAGCCAAAATAATAGGGGGGGAGAGAGTAGAGAACGCATATGTACAAACTCGAAAAGAACCGGCCTCTGTGCACAGCATGGTCATGTGGAACCTAACTCCGCACATTATATACAAACTATAAAACGGCTCTACTCTCTTTTCTATTGCTTCTATTATCTAGCACCCGTAACAGGGCCTGGAAAAAAATAATACTGCATTTAAAGAAAAATAAAAGAAGCCCGCATTCTTGGTTATCCAAGGACCCTAGCAAGATCTTTTTTTATACTAATTTCCAACTATCATGTAAACGAGTTGCCATGCTTTGAGACATCTTCCCTTGCTTTCTGCTCTGAAAACACCAGAACCTCACTCACTCACTGATGGATAATGGGGCTGCACTGCTACGGTCATCAGGGCACCGGTAAATGCCGGTTCAAGATTTTCGTTTACGCTCTTTGTTGGCCTCTTTAACCTCTTCGGCCTCTGTGCTTGCATATCAGGATTTTGAAGGGAATCATCCAACTCGTAGTCCATTGGCGAATTTGACTTTTGCGGGTTCCTTTGCTTTGTCAGAGCTTGTTTGTCCGGAGCAGCCTTTTTCTGCACATAGATGTTACTATAAACATAACTGACGGTGCCAATTTAGAGAAGCTTGTTATAACTATTTTGATGCCTAATGCGGAGCTTGTTACTTCCTACCTAGAATTTTCTGAGTAAATGCCCTTAAGACTCCTGTTTCAACTCCACAAAAGTCAATTTAAGCCCACAATGAAGACAAAAGTGACTGGTAGTAGTAGTAGTATGATGAGTACCCAGAGGCCTAGGCTTACTTAAGGTGGTATAGGATTAGGGTTGTTTAAGGTTGGTGCTACATTTATGACTCACCGAGGATAAGGGAGGGAGAAAAATAAGGACAGGGTACTGCTACTTCTACCTTGTACGACTCTACTAGAAAAAACAAAAACAGTACAACACTACAGAGGTGGTATGAGAATTATTGTTAATGGACCTCATCCTCATTCTCTCCTATCCTCTCCTCCTAGAAATTTATTTAGCCGAAAAAATGAAGAGAACAAAAAAAAAAAAAGCTACTGGTAAGACTCCAATTTTCCACAGTTCTGTAAGAACAAAATACATATTTTTAGTTCATAAAACGTTGGAGAATGAAAACAATACTCGCTATTTGACTAAATTACTCAATATTTGTGGGGTAAATGCAATTGACATGCCTGAAGATGACCATTTTTTTTTTCAGCATGAACAGCTAACAATAAAGACACAGAAATAGCTTAAGCATGCTCAAGGTGAACATGTCAAAATATGAAGGATATAAGTGACAAATAATAGGGCAAGTAATCAATAGTGCTGTCATGTCTCCTTCATGAGAAAGAAGAAGAAAAAAATCTAACTTGAATGGTTGACTATTTATTCAAAGGTATGGCAGTAAACATCCAGACTACAATAAAGACAAGTCCACAGAGTGTTATCCTCGACTGGTGTAATGAGGAACCCACATCTTATATGGAATCTATCTAGTAACAGAATTTATGGATCCATAACAATTGCAAACTGCTTCCCCATAGGGCCATAAGGCCTGTCAGCACGAAACTAGTTAAGAATTCACAATCCTATTTTCAACAATAATAGTTTTGAAAGTAATCCAGTACCTTTTTGTTACTAGATTTTGCTCTCTCAGGATCAGGAGAGGGCTCATATCCTGTATCTTGAGATCCAGCGTTTGTTAGATCTTCCAACGATGCATCACCTTCTGCATCTACCCGTATACCTTTTGCTGAATGTTTTTTCTTTTGCCTATCCTTAACCTGGCAGGACAAATGATAATTAGGAAATTGGATTTTCTAGTTATGAAAAGATTTAAAAAATAAAATAAAATAATACTGTGAACAGAATTTATTCGTGTGACGGAAGAGGAAAAGTTCTCGTAATAAAAAAAAAAGGCAAGAAAGAGATTAATCTCTTGGAAAATGTACTTTGGAACAATCAATACACAACCAGATTTGACCCTCACCTGCACTGGAATTTCTCTCAGTTTTTGCTCCAACTGAGCATCATCCAGAAGTAGTGATACAACATCCTCAGGAGCCAAAAGATCACCCTGAACATGACCACCCATCATAACAAGCTGCTGCACGGTATTTTTCTGACTTGCTCTTTGAAGAATCTTCTCTTCAACTGTCTCTTTACAAATAAGTCGATAGACAGTAACCTACATTATGGAAACACTATCATTTCATAATTCAAAGAACCCAGATCAAAATTGAAAACATTATGTTTTCATTGAGCGTGGGCATGTCTGCAGCCGGTGGACGTGAGAGAGAAATGCCATGCAAGAAAGCAAAATATATCCAAAGAGCCAAGCAAACGGATGGCATTGCTTGGAGAGTCAAACCATCCAAATGCCTGTGGCAGTCTAAAAGGGAAGAACCAGACTGAAGTAAACCAAACTGAAGTTCAAAAAAGAAACTTACATCTTTCGTCTGTCCCAACCGGTGAGCTCTATCCATTGCTTGCAAATCCAAAGTTGGATTCCAATCACTTTCGTAAAATATGACAGTGTCAGCAGCGGTCAAGTTAATGCCGAGTCCACCAGCTCTTGTACTCAACAAGAACACAAAAATATCACTTCTGCAACAAAACAAATGCAAATCTTGGTAACCAACCCTTACAACTCACATGTTTGCCATATATGTGGTGAGACAAGCAACCAAAAAATAAGACTATCCTTCAACTGCAAAACCCATTAAAAGTCACTACACATGAACTGTACCGATGCTGGAAGTCTCTGACCATATCTCGCCGATCAGTTATAGTTGAGGATCCATCGAGTCTAAGATATCTATATTTCCTATAGTTCATATAGTCCTGCAAGCACATAAAAGAGTAGAGAACACCAAAACAGAGTAAGATTCCAACCCGCCAAGTGGCTTGCAAATCAACTCATTGAATGAAATTTGCAACGTGTTTTTCAACTCAGAGCCTCTGTAAAGTTTCTCTCTCAACCAACCAATAGTGAATTTAGCGAACTCAATCCAGGCTCCCACAAGCTTGTGTCATAATTGAATCTCTAACTAACTTTTTCTGGAAGCAAAACTGTATCAATATCATTAGGCATAACCGAGTATACTAGGAGTATACAAGAGAAAACACCTAGCCCATAATAAAGAGCCTTTAAGAGCATTGGCATTGGACTCATCAGATGTAAATTTGATAGTTTTATCTAAAATAATCCTACATTGGACTCATCAAAACCCACCAACTCAAACTTTGAGTTACAATACTTGAACATCAGCCTTCATATTTAAAGGGTCACTATCCACCCATCAAAACATTTTTTTATTGCTTTTTAATATGTTCGTTGGATGAATAAATTATAAATGTGTTTGTTGGTTTCATAAATTGTATATTATATTATTATTTTGCTAAATCTAATGATGAATCCAATGTGAAGTTATGAATATGAAGGTGTTGAATTTCCATCAAACTTGTACTTTCCATCAAATTTTGAAAGAAATTTTGATGTAGCCAATGCCAATGCTCTAATGAACATCGCCCAAGAGGGAAAAATTAGAAACCTATCCAATATACTCCAAGCCTGATTGGGACATAACATGCCCCCCAAAGCAAAGCAAGTCACTGTACCTACCCCAACACCTTGTCTCTAACTAACTATATGCATCAAAAGACATGCAAAAACTTCTTCCACATAACCAACACCAATCTGTATCAGGGCCCCACAATACTATGATTGTAAGAAAATCTAGAACTCATGGTGTTACATTTAATGCTAAATTTGTGACAGCTTCATATTGACTGCATAAAAAGGTTAGAAAAAAGAACTAAGAATACCTCAAGAATATTCAGCATCTTCGTCATTTGGGCAAACAAGAGAACTCGGTGATTTTCTGCCCGCAGACGTTTCAATAATATATCAAGTGTTTGAAGCTTTCCGGAGTCCTATTAGACATAACACTTCAGCTTTACAGGAAAGAAAACAACGTGATCACTAAACAATAAAAGGGGCACAGGAAAGAAATAACTCACAGTGAGCAACTTTGCTGGGTCAAAGCTTCGTACTGGTGGAGAAGACCCAAAAATCTTGTATGTGAGTTGAAGAGCAGGTTGTGAAACTGGTAATTTGGAATCAATATCTTGAATTAAATGATGAGAAGAACCATCTGGCCTTCTGGGTCCATTGAATTCAGATGTTCGTGCAAACCCAGTAAACAATCTTTTTACCCAGGGATCATGTAGTTCTTCAGTCATTTTGTAAGTAAAGTTTCTATCTGAGCAGTGGGCCCCAATCTATAGAGAACATGTAAATTGTACATGAAGAAGCTTTTGCAAAAGCAGTAACAATTTATTAAAAAAAATAAGTAAAAGAAGAGAATTAATCATAAACGAAAAACATACCGGAGGAGCTCTAACTCGTGGAATAAATGTGTATGCTGAGTGAAGAAGCCTACTATTGGATAGAAACCTATCCTGATGAGGGATAACTAAAGCCTCAAATGGAGCATCTCCAGGACCTGTTGCATATTTACTTCGGAGCAAGTTAGTCTCAGATCTAGATGGCATCAGTAACATCCGTGTCACAGCTCTAACTTTCCCCCTCTCAAGGTAACATTCAGGGTCATCATCCATAGCTTCCATGAGTGAATCTATGATCCCATCCAGGAATTGTCGATCCCATCTCATCACAGAAAACAAAAGTTTCTCCATAAAAGAACCACCAGTTAGAAATGTGACTTCTGATGGAGACAGATCCATCAAACGGGTAAAACCAAAAGTTCCACTACTAACAGATAATCCATTTGAATTATCCTCCTGCAGGAATATAGATCGATGAACATTTTGTGGGGAGGCCATATTGAAGTGTTTCTGATAGTATTCTCTGAAGACACCCTGCCCAACTGTCAAGCAAAGAGTTTCAGAACTATGGGCCATTTCTTGATGAATTAGTTTCGGCATCTGGGTAGCAAAAGGAAAATTAGATCCAAAACAAAATGAGCTAAAGTCATGCAATTACTGGGGAAAAAACAGAGAATGGGGAGACAGAGCATGCGTTTGCATGTATGCATACACAGAAACACAACTTCCCCCAACAAAAAACCAGATTTATTAAAATCCAAGTCAAGGGTACAAATACAATGCATATGATTAGCGCATTATCAATAAGTTAGATAACAACCCATATTATATTCGCTGCTAAACCACTTAAAACATGTTTGAAAGATGAGC
Source organism: Platycarya longipes (assembly GCA_036559045.1). NCBI lineage: Eukaryota > Viridiplantae > Streptophyta > Magnoliopsida > Fagales > Juglandaceae > Platycarya > Platycarya longipes. The sequence continues at coordinate 5,113,940 of CM071798.1, forward strand.
TCTTATTGAGAGGCGTCCAATGTGTATGCCTCAGTTTTGCTAAGGCACATAAACAAAAGAAGAAGCGTTCCTGTATGATTGTTTTGTTATTATTTTTTTATCGGTAAAAAATTTATTGATCATAACAATAGACAAAGGCCCAAGTATATTACCATTATTGTTATAGGAGAATTGGTGTACCAGATAAGTTAGGGGGGTCTACAGAGTTGGGATGTGGAAACACATAAGGAGAGGGTGGGGGGTTTTCAACTGTTACGCTATACTTAAGTTGGGTACGGGTTCCAGGATAAAATTTTGGAAAGACGTTTGGTGTGGTAATAGGCCTTTACAAGATTTATATCCTTCTCTTTTCTTGATTGCAAGCGATAAGGACGTCTCAATAGGGTGTGTTATGGGAATCTCGGGGGAACAAATTCATTGGAACATTCGTTTTACTAGAGCGGCATAGGCTTGAGAAATAAACAGCTTTGTAGATTTCTACAACTTCTTATAATCTATACAAGCAAACAAGCAACAAGAAGATATCATGTGGTGGACACTTGCAGGCAAAGGTACCTAAACTGTTCGGTCTTTCTATAAGGCCCCTACACAGGAGCCCTATTCAGTTCCCGTGGAAAAAGATATGGAGACACAATGCACCGCCTAAAGCCTCTTTCTTTGTGTGGACCGCCTCCTTGGGTAAGATCATCACCACGGACAACTTGAGGAAAATGAGAGTTATTATTGTTGATCGGTGTTGCATGTGTAGAGGGGGGGTGAGTCGTTAGACCATCTCCTCCTACATTGTGGTACAACAAGGATACTTTGAAACGAGGTATTCGCTTGAGTGGATTTGGCATAGGTTATGCCAAAGATCGTTAAGGCAACTTTGGCTAGCTGGCCAAATATAAGGGGCAGACAATCTATTAGAGCAATTTGGAAGATGATACCCATTTGCATTATGTGGTGCTTGTAGCAGGAGCACAACGAGCAGACATTCGAAGACCAGGAAAGATCGTTGGAGGAGCTCAAAGTTTTATTTTTTAGAACCCTGTATAATTCGGCCAGTGCTGTGGATTTTCATGGCATAGCCCTTCATGACTTTCTTGCTTCTAATGTGCCTACCCAGTTAGGGCATTATGTTTGTAATTGGCCATGCCACTCTTTGATCAATAAAATTTGTTTACTTATCGAAAAAAAATATTACCATTATTTCTATTGTTGTTATTATTATTATTATTATTATAGAGTAGATTGTATTATAACCAATATTTGTATATATAGCTAAAAAACTACATACTTTAGGATGCAAAAAAATAAAAAATAAAAAAGATAAACCTTGGACATTTCATCATAAAAATTTGATATTAAATAACTATCTTTTCCTGATAAGTTAAATTTATTTGACAAAGATCTCAGATGGTGCATTATTCAAATACACAGGAAGTATACAAAAGATGCACCTGACTAAGTAGTTGAAGGAAATAAGACATAAAATCAAAGTAGTAATAAAAACATCTAGAGCATTATAAGCCAACATCCAAAGCAATTCAACTGAGACCGAAATCCAGACTCATCCCTACCAACTCCACTCAGTTTTCCCTATCTGCACTAAACCGCCAATAACAATCAGAGCACATCCAACTAATGCCTTTTTTTGGTGAAGTAATTCTAAAGATTTTAGTACAGGCTGCAAAGGCTTTAGCTGGTTAACTCATTTAAAAATCAAAAGTAGCATATAGACTAAGGGGATGCTTGGGGAATGAGATGAGTGAGAAATCTGTGAATAGTAGTCGTTAATGCCAAAAAAGCATATGCCTGGAATATTTATCCGCAACAGTATTGAAATAGTTTGTGAATAGTAATGAAATGGTTTGAGTTATAATTTATGAGATTTTGGGAAAGTAGAGAAAAAGTTGAATACAAATATTATAAAGTTAAAATATTATTTAAAAATAATTTTTAATATTATTTTCGTTTTAAGATTTGAAATAGTTAAATTATTTTTTGTATTTTATTTAGAAGTTTAGGATAGTTGTAATAATTAGATAATGATTAAAGGAAAAGTTAAAGATTTGAAATTGAAAAGTATCTATATATGATGATGTTTGGGAAGGAAAAGACATGAGATGAGATGAGATGATATATAAATGAAACCATCCCATCTTCCAAACAACCCCTAAATATTCTAGTTTTCAGTGATCGGGACAACCAAACACAGTAGGCAATATGAGCACAAAAGCCTACAAGGCATACAACTTGGTGAGACATAAACCTTTGCGGTATGCTATGATGGTTCTTTTTAAACCAGCCATTGGCCCACTAGTAGTACTATAATCCACAAACTAGTTTTGTGAACCCCTAGTCTTTTTTTTTAATTGACACTGGGTGTCCGAGAACAAATTCCCAACCAATCCCGGAGGTGCACAGGCCCTCGACAAAGAGTTTTCTATAAGTGCACACTGGGTAATTCAAGGGAAAGTTCTCCTAGTCCGATGGCCCCAAGAAATTGTTTGCACTCAAGAGGATTCAAATTTTAGACATAAAGGGAGCATACCACCAAGATCAAGGCTCCACTTGAGCCAACCCCTAGGGTTTGTATTTCCACTATTCATAAAGAAACATACCCATTAAAATTCAAGCATTCGTGCATACACGCATGCACACAGAAACGGTAGAGTTAGGGTATGATGGTCAATCAAGAATGGCGACTTTCCAATTAAAAACCACTAGAGACACTAAAAAATTTATTATCCAGGAGGCATTTATCATGACACTTGAGCTTATATGTATACCACCTTGTGTACTTGGGCTTTGCCTATTCTATTAATACAATCGTTTACTTAAAAAAATATATATATATTTTCAATAATATGCATACAAAGAAAATTTTCCATTAAGGGGGCAGGAAAAGCTTTAAGAAAGTACCCGATAGGTTATAGGATTGTGACTTCCTGCATAATGTATGTCCTCCAACTCCCCAAAGGGAGGGGGCAGAAGAGAATTTGGGATCTCCCCAAAGTGGAGGTATGTGCTTCCCTCATTCCTCTCGAACAACTCTGGATGATTACACACCTAACATTCCACAAATTAATCAGATGTTATGGACAGCAAAATAAAACATAAGACATTTCAAATTACAGACACAAAGTTGACAAAGTCACAGATCCACGTTTCTTGACACACTAAATATCAAAATTATGTATTTAAAATGAAGAAATAGAACAAAAAGTAAGACTAATAGAGTTGATAAAATACCTTTCTCAGCTGAATAACAATATTCATTAGATTGAGAATTTTCTTCTCATTAAGATGCCCACGATTGCTGTCAAACAACTCAGCAAGAGATATCTTGTTCTTGATAGCCTGATAAAAAGCTTGCTGTCGAGAACTCAACTTGCAATGCACTGTAACCTCAGTTTTCCTGGTCAGCTCAGAAATGACATCTGTTTTAACTCGTCGTAGCATAAATGGCTTTAGAATAGAATGCTGTCAGCAGAAAATTAAACCAAAAATTATTCAGAAAGATCTATTAAGATGGTTAAAAAAAGATTATTTTCATATTTAAGGGTCTAAGATTAAAAAAAAAATGAGAACTATAGTAGTTACTTTAAACAGAATACATATGTTAAGGATGGTCTATCGCAATAGGAAGATAGAAAACTATATTTCGATTTTTCTCACATGGAAATTACTGAAAAATGCATACTCACCAATCTGTTAAGCTGATGCTCATTTAAAGTACCCCCATGCTCAGCATGACTCTCAATTCTGATAATTGTAACAAGAAATCATTACTAGGACAACATCCAAAGTCTGCAGTTTGCAGGATAAATTTAAAATGATGAACAGCCTAAATAAAAAGGACTTACCCTTTTGAAAACCACTCATTGAATTGCTCATGACTGTCAAATAAGGTTGGCATAATGAAATGTAAAAGGGCCCACAACTCTGCCATATTGTTCTGGATAGGAGTACCTGTCAGCAGCAAGCGGTTCCGACAATTGAAACTGAGCAGTGTCTTCCATCTTATACTGCCAAATCAAATATATAGTCAGCAATGATGAGATTATAATTTATTCTGTTGAATCTTACTTACAATGACAATAATCATGATCATGGAGATAATGTCACTAGTATTAATACCACCACCAAAAAGCAAACAAGCAAACTAAGCTAGCACAAAACTAAAAAAAATATCTCATAAACTTTTTTTTTTTATATAGGTAATAAAAATATCTCATAAACTCAAGCCACTGTGACAAGAAAGATTAAGTTACAACCTGTTCGAACTTTTGATTGCCTGGGCTTCATCTAACACCATGTATTGCCATTTCACACGCCGAAAGTACTTCTCATCAGACACTAGAAGCTGGTAGCTGGTGATGAGAATGTGAAATCCAGCTTCCCTGGCAAGAAAAAGAAGCTCACATTAAAAAAGACAATAAGGCACTTTATTGATCAATTGCTCAGGTTAATCAATGACTTTTCCAAAAATATGGAAGGCAAGATATGTCTGTGAATGCTTGGATCTTCATATAAGAAGCATTTAAGCGCTGACTCAATACAAAAAGAAGAGTTTAAAAACCCTCCTTTTTATCGGTTAAAAAAATATTAATGCTACTATTATCCATCCGTCTCTAACACAATAGTGCTACTTTCGGAGATGGCAGGATGTATACTCAAAATATGAGCAGCCGTTAGTTGTTTAATAATGTGCTCAAATACTTTCTTCGTCAGTCGTCCACAATCCAACTGAAACAGTTGAAAAGGCAGACACTTTACAAGGAAGACTCTTGGTTTCAGAATCTTGAATTTTTCAATTATATCAGACATAGCAACTCATGGGAATATGGACACTGTTTCAGGTATCAATGCCCAGGTAGCAGCAATTTAGCAAATTTCTTTACAAGCTTACTTAAGTCAGCAACAAAGAAACCAGTGTCTTTGTCTCCAACATTTTTAACAAGTGTCTCCACGCAAGTATGGAAATTAATAAAATTATGATGCATCCAAAAAACAGTACATTATCAATATTTGTTCTAGCCAAAGTCAGAGCAGATCTGGAAAAGAAAGCTACCTGCGGTACAGATCCTTGGGTTTGATTTTTTTCCTAAGTATGGTTCGATCTTGAAGTCCACCCCAATATGGAAGAGTTTTCAAGACAGGGCAGAAACGATTAACTTCGTCATTCCAGTTGTTCAATACAGAAGCAGGTGCAACAACCAAAAAAGGCCCCCATATATTTTTCTCCTGAATGGTAAAAGCAACCAAAGTTACTCTAGAGAGAATCTACAACTATAAAATACCAAGCCGAATACTTACCTCAGCCAAATGACCCAAAAATGCCATGGCCTGAATGGTCTTTCCAAGTCCCATCTCATCAGCAAGTATGCCATTTAAACCCTGAAAGAAGAGAAGGCAAAAGAAATGCGCTCTTGTTTACAACCTGATAATCATAATTAACAATTTTTCCAAGTGACAAGATACCTCGTACATAAACAACCAAGAAAAAAATTGAGTGAGACAGAACTAAATTTTTCATCTAGAGATTGTCTCACAACCTGCTCATAACAATTAACCAGCCACTGAAGACCTTTTAGCTGATATTCTTTAAGGAAGCCTTTAAACATCTGGGGTGTCTGAACTGTTGACGTTACAGGCATGGTGGAACTGCATATATAAATCATAGAAATTTTGTTTATTGCAAAAAATGGTTTGTCCCTAAATGACTAATAAGATGGAGAAGAGGATAGAAAGGAAGAACATACGGGTTATGTAGATCTATGTTACTAGCTCCTGTGACCTCAGGTGGATGGGCCTCTGATTCAGCAGCATGTCGCAGCATTAAACATTCACTATCGAATGCACTCGTTAACTTTTTCTGCTTCGAAACTGCATCTTGAGCAGCTCTCAGAGCCTCCTTCTTCAACTCAACCTCCTCAGGATCTTCTTCCTCCTCATCAGGCTCAGCATCTGAAGTGCTTGGAAGCACTTCTTGGTCATTTAGTGTTTCATCACCCAAAGGCAAAGCTTCAGAGGGCTGTGAATTTGACTTATTTTGCATAAAATGACTGTAAAGTTCAGTTTGCTGTATAAGAAAATTGAGCCTTTGCTGTTGTCTCTTTGCTTCTCGAAGCTCCTGCTCCCGCCTCAAAGCTTCAGCAGCTTCTCTCTCCTCTCTTTTCCTAACTTCTGCCTGCTCACAATTTTAGTGAATATGAGAAGTTATTTAAGCTCTTACAATCACTCTAATTTGAAAAAAACTTAATGAAAAGAACTTGAGACCCTCAGATGAATAAGCATGCAATTGTAGGTTAATGCATGGATCATTAATTATACATGGAACTAAGGAAGTGAAGGTAAAAGAAGAGAGCGAATGTATGGGTGCACTCACACACACAGATGCATGGAAATGCTACATTCTGCCTCACATAAATACCAGATAAAATTACTCCTCTGACAGGTTGTATAGTCCAGCTACTTAAATAAAAATTCATAGAGGAAAGGAAATATACCATCTCTTTATCTACTCGCTTCCAATACAGCAACATATCTCTAGCTAATTTCCTTGTGCGAATTGCAGCACCTCTCATCAATTTAAGTGATCTACTCACCTTCATTTTCACCTGGCAAAAAAAACAGCTGGCACAACAGCTTCAGGATATAAAACAACAAAGGATGAAAGCAACCAATCCTAAAGTTTGAGAACAGATAACCACATCCTACATGCTAATCGAAAATAAATCTTGGAAAGAAATGCACCAAATAGCATAACACTTGCCTCTCTTTGACAGTTTTCTGAGAACCTCTTGGCATCAATTAGTTGCTTTCGGTGAAAAGCTGAAAAAATCCTATGATGCTTTGGTATATCTCTTCTTACAATGTTTACCCAAACTTTTCCAATCTTTTCCTTTTCTTCCTCCTCAATCACAGAGGGGCATTTCTCTACCTTTGGCTTCTTAGGTAGAGACCGTTCAATTATCTGCAACACAAAAAAACCAAGGCTGAATGAAAAAATCCCATCCCCGGCCCAACATAGACAATATGAGAACTACACTACCCCCTCCTCAGAGTAAAAAAACAAAACATTTCATAAAAAATATAAAGTAATATACAAACCTCATATGTGTCTCCTTTCTCCAAAACCTTCACATGGTAAACCTGCAAAACACCACCGTCAGACAAAATGGATCGCTTTATGTTTCCAGCTGCCCCCTCTGGGATGGAGGAATGCAACCCAATATCAGACACTTTGAGACTGAACTTCTGGGATGATTTAGAAGCTGACAGAGCCTTCAATCTTGCGTGAAGTGATTCGTACTGGGGCTGTAGCTCCCCCATTCCCACCCGGTTTCTGGGCCCAAGCCTTTTATTATTGGCCATCATTGCAGCTAAGGACCCCAAGTCCAATGTACCCTTTAAGTAAAACTCATCCACCTGGATATCTGAGAAGCTTGGCAAGTTCAGAGATGGTGCTGACTTGTCATAAGTTGGAGGAATTTTATAGGTGATACCATCCCCAATGTCTAAAAAGGCCGGTTCAATTGTTGTTCTGCTAAGGGTACTGCCAAAGGTACGTAATGAAAACATCTCATTCAAAGTAGAAGGTAGAGGATGTTTCCAAAAAGAAGACAAAAGATAGGGAACACAAAACTCGTAAAAAAGCAGAGGAAATATTAACCTTTCAGTGCCACTGAGTGGTGCAAAATTTGCTTCACGATTGTTTCCTTGTTTTTGACGATTAATATCGTTGAGCCAGTCCGACATGGTTTCCACTTCATTGAATACTCCTCGCTGCTCATTCTCCGGTTTCCGAGTTTTTAAACCCAAATTACTCCTTGGAACCGGGGTTCCCACCCTCGTTGGTGCTGGACTTGCTGAAGTATCCTTCAACCTCCTCTTATACTTTTGAATATGTTCTCCGAGCATTGAGCGATACCTGTCCTCCGTAATTTTTGTCCCGTAATAACTGCCATCATCCTCGTCTTCACTATTTTCCAAATGCTTCCTTTTCTTTAACAAACCCTGTTCCCTTTCATGCAAAGTTCCATTCCCGCGTTTCATAATCGTTCCACCTGTTTGTATAACAAACCAAAAACCACAATGCATTCATGCATACATGAGTTCACATCTTCCCATCCCAAATGACTTCTTCTACTAATTACGCATAAATCCAGATTATCATTGTGATTTCAAGTCAAAGAATTAAGAATGAAGCCTACCTTGGCTACCTCTGCTCTCATCCTGACTACTATTCCCGTAATAATCAAAATCATCATCTTCTTGTGGAAGTTGAAAGTTCGTCAAGGACTACAATACCACCCAACATAAGATTTAAAAAGAGAAACCATGGAAAAACAAAAAACTTACATATCCAAACAACAATTTAGCAACGAGACACAACATAAAATCTCTAAATAATGCAAAATTGAATTTTTTTTTTTTTTTAAAAAAGCCTAAATTCTCTACAAATAACCAAGTTAAACAAGAACAGAAGAAGCAGTAACTTCAGAAAAACCGAACTCATTTGCGAATAGAAAAACCAATCGACAAACCTCAAGATTGAAGAGATTGGAGTACGAGAGAGAGTCCCTGGATTGCCTCCTGGGGTCCATGTGCTTTGGCGCGAAAAGTCTCCGAAGCTAACCCAGGGAAACGAAGCCCTAGCTCGCCGAAGAGCATGGAGAATTGGGTCGCTAAAGAGAGGGGAAGAATAATGGGCCCTAACCCTAGAGCAGTCCTGAAAGGGAAAGGGACGGGAATGGGGGGTGCGTAGGATAAGGGGAGGAAGAGAGAGAAATAGAGTGATCATAGCCAGTCTCACGGACGGTGTAGGAATCATAGGAGATGCTAACGTAGACCTATTGGGTGACATTTGTTAACATGCGCTCCTACAAGGCTTCTTTTTATTTATATATATAAATAAATAAATAAATAAAAGTACTTATTTACACATTTTGCTGGCCACAGAAAGAGAGATAGGAGAGAGGTCGAGGAAGATGTTTTTGGTGGTGTCTGGACTCTGGAGACTGGAAGTAAAGGTCATTGAGAGAAAGTCCATACAATCCTGATGCTGGTTCGGGATGGAGACTTCAGAGTTTGGATTTTTTTTTTATTTTAGGAGTATTTTGTTTCAAAAAAAATATTTTTATCATCTTATTTATTTTTATTTTTATTTTTATTTTAAGTAGACCTGTGGTGCTGACTGCTGAGATTATAAGTAAAATAACTCATTTTTTTCTTCTAATTACGTAATATGAGAAAAATCTCAATATTTTAAGAGAAATAATATTTATAATTATGAATTTGTAAATGTCATACAATTATTTTTAAAAAAATAAATAAACATATGATTGGTATAAAAAAATTAATGACAAACTCTACTTTTTTTTAAAAACAATTGTACACATTTGCATTATCACAATTGTATATAATATCATTCATATTTTAACAAACAAGATAAATAATTTAAAATCCAAATAGACATGCCACGAGTAAGCTTTTGTAAAAAGTACACTTTATTTTGAAAAAATGTAAAAATATATATATTTTTTTTTTTATTGAAACTCACTTTTTTATAAAGAACGTACACTAAATATATCTGTATTGGAATCGATTATATTATTTTTTAAATTTAATAAAAAATATAAATTTAATAAAAAATCATTACTTCCATATTTATAATTCTACAATAAATTTATTATTAAATTTATCAAAATAATAATATAATTTATAATTTATAAAATCAACAAACATAACTATAATTTATTTATCTAGTAAATATGTTAAAAAGTAAAAGAAAAAATTGATAAATAAATAATGACCTTTCAAAAAGGAAGATACATTAAAAATTAAAAATTAAAGAGAAGCTGCATATTCTATACATTTTTAAAAAAAATGTAATTTTATATTTATATTTATATTTTTTATATTATATTTAAAAATTATTAGTATGCACAGTATGCACATTCTATACATTTTTAACCAACTTGGAACTCGAGCCAATTTGCACGATATTATGCACAATATTGAGAGTTGTACTTCTTCTTTAACTGAATGGAACAAAGAGAAGTTTTGTATTGTGCACAAAAAATTATATGAAGCTCAGCAATCTTTGAAGATTCTGCAGCAACAGGAACAAAATTCTTTGAAACTTGAAGAGATTAAACTTGTATATGAGGAAGTTCATAAATGGTTGAGCAGGCAGGAAACAATGCGGAGGCAGCGATCTCAAGCTCTATGGTTGTCGGAAGGGGACCAAAATACTAAATACTTTTATGCTAAGGCATCTCAAAGACAGAAAAAGAATAGAATTGAAAAAATGGATGATTCTGGTGTGTGGCTAGAAAGAAATCAGTGTGATGCTTTTATCATTAGCTATTTTACTTCTTTATTCTCTAGTGTAGGTACTCAAAATATGGATCCTGTCTTAGAGCATATTGAACAGAAGGTAATTGAGGACATGAATGTTGATCTAACCCGTGCTTATACTGCGGGGGAAGTAATTACTGCTTTAAGGGAAATGCATCCAACTAAAGCCCATGGGCCGGATGGTATGCCTACTTTATTTTATCAAAGGTTTTGGCCTAAGTTGGGACCATTTATTACTGCTGTTGTGCTAAAGGCTGTAAATTATAGGGAGTTTCCTAAAGCTGTGAATCACACCTATATTACCATGGTCCCCAAAAAGAAAAACCCTGCCAAAGTAACAGACTTTAGACCTATTAATTTATGTAATGTCCTTTATAAACTAATTTCTAAAGTGGTTGCAAATAGGCTTAAGTTGGTGTTGCCTGATGTTATCTCAAAAACTCAATTTGCCTTTATCCTTGGCAGATTGATAACAAATAATGTTCTTATAGCATATGAGGTTCTTTATTATTTTAATAGGAAGAGGAGGGGAAAGAAGAGCTTTATTTCTATCAAACTTGATATGAGCAAGGCATATGATAGGGTGTAAGGTCATTTCTCAAAGTTGTTATGTTAAAACTTGGTTTCCATGTTTCTCTCATAAATTTGATTATGCGTTGTGGGGAAAATGCCTCTTTTTCAGTTTTAATTAATGGTTCACCAACTGGACACATCATTCCTACAAGAGGCCTAAGGTAGGGCGATCCTATTTCACCATATTTATTTCTACTTTGCACAGAGGGTCTAACGGGTTTGTTGAAACATGCTGCTGCATCAAGAGCAATTTATGGACTGCAAATATGTCGTGGGGCACCTCAGATTAACCATGTTCTATTTGCAGATGATAGTCTGGTTTTCTGTGAAGCTAGTTTAGCTACAAATCAGAGACTACTTGACTTGTTGAAAGTGTATGAAGCAACTTCGGGTCAACTGATAAATCAGGAGAAGACATGCATGGTTTTCAGCAAGAACACATCAGCTACTACCAGGACAGATCTGATGAACCTTTGGGGAAATTCACGGGTCCAATACTATGAAAAGTATTTAGGCTTGCCTCCCATGATTGGTAAGGCAAAGAGGGTTGCTTTTTAAGAGGTTAAGCAGAAGATATGGCAAAAACTCCAAAGTTGGAAAGGATCAATGTTCTCACAAGGAGCTAAAGAGATCTTGTTGAAAGCGGTGGCTCTTGCTATCCCCTCATACGCCATGAGTTGTTTCAAACTACCTAACCAGTTGCGTAATGAGATTGAAAGCTTAATGGCAAATTTTTGGTAGGGTCAGACTTCAGGAAGGCAGAAAATACATTGGAAACAGTGGCATCGGTTATGTACTAACAAGTTTGTTGGGGGCTTGAGTTTTAAGGAACTCTCTATATTTAATATGGTCCTGTTGGCGAAACATTGCTGGAGGTTACTACAACATCGAGATGATCCCTTCTATAAAATGTTTAGTGCAAGATATTTCCCAAATTCGTCTATTTTAGAGGCTGATTTGGGTAGTTCTCCCTCCTATGCTTGACAAGGAATTTGGGAAGCTAAGCAATTATTTGTCCAAGGTGGAAGATGAAATGTGGGGAATGGAAACACTATCCACGTCTTACGAGATCCTTGGATCCCTGGGGTAAGAGATATAAATTACTCACTGTTCCATGCAAATTCACATTCTGTGATGGTCAGTCCTGCACTAAACAACCAGGTTGCTTTTTTACTTGATACTCAGACCCACTGGTGGAATGTTTCACGAGTTAAAGCTCTCTTTGATCCAAATTTGACATGAAAAAACTTGAGAATTATGCCTAGTTCAATTGGATAGAATGATCAATGGTTGTGGGAACATGAACGAAATGGAATTTATAGTGTGAAGGGTGCATACAAATTTTTTATGAGGTTGAAGAATAATGGGGTTGGGGAACCTTCAAATGTTGCTGTTGTTTATAAGTTTTGGAAAGATATTTGGAAGCTGAAGGTGCCTCATAAGGTTAGAATATTTGCATGGAGGGCTTCCTCAGAGATTCTCCCAACTAAAGCTAATCTGATCAAAAAGAGGGTCCTTGTGGATGAGTTATGTGGTTTCTATCTATCAGAGACTGAGGACTCGAAACATGCATTATTCCTATGTACTGACCTCATTAATATATGGATTCATAAGTTTCCTGTTTTGCAACAACTAGAATTGTCAATTCTGTAATGAGCATTGCAATGAAGATCCACAACAGTGGGTCACTTGATGATCTTGCATTCCTCATGGCTTCGAGTTTCTAAACAAGAAGAAATAAGATGATTCATCAAAGGGAGAAGCAGCATCCTGCTCAGTGTATGGACTATGCTTTATCTTTGAAAGCCACTGCTATTAGAATCCAGCCATCACAAGTGACTCCCTATAAGCTTTCACATAAATGGTCTCCCCCAATTGAGGATTGTTATAAACTTAATGTGGATAGTGCTTTATTTTCCAATTACAATAAAGCTAGGATTGGTGCTCTCCTTAAAGACTCAAATGGTTTTGTTATTTTGGCTATTAGTATGCCTGAGCATGTAGCTATGGAACCAGAAGCAGTTGAGGCTATGGCTGTTCTGAGGGGTCTGTAATGCTGCTTTACATTTCTTACTGCTTTATATTCTGTTTATATTTTATATTGTGTATTTGATTTATAAGTATTAATTTTTATAATATAACCCAATTCACTATCCCTATTGTGTTAGTCATCTAGACAACAATTAGTACCAAATGAAGGGTTCTGTTATAAGATTAACTATCTGTTGAGTTAAGATCATATGGCTAACATTGTAGCTACTTTCGCTGAAAGTCAATCCAGTAGTCGACCTTCGCTATTTTGTGGAGATAATTATACTTTTTGGAAAGCTAAAATGTGAATATTTCTTCAGTCTCAAGATCGAGAAATCTGGAAATGTATTGTAAATGGGCCTTATATTCCAACAAAAACTGTTGATGGAGTAAAGGTCAAAAAGGAAGAGGAAGAGTTTGATCGCGAAGACGATAGATTTTATATTGTGAATTAATGACTATGAATTTTCTATATAATGCTCTCAATGATAATGAATTTAACAGAATAATGACTTGCAGGACAGCAAAGGAAATTTGGAACAACTTGGAAGTAACCTATGAAGGAACTTCGCAAGTCAAATAATCAAAAATTTATATTTTTACGCATGAATATGAAATGTTCAAAATGAATGATGATGAACCTATCTCTTCTATGTATACTCGTTTTACTAATATTATAAATAGTTTGACATCTATTGGTAAAGATTATTCCAGCTTGGAGATAATAAGGAAAATTCTCAACTCCTTGCCAAAACGTTGGGAATCAAAAGTAATGGCGATTCTTGAAGTTAGAGATCTTAAAAAACTTGAAGTAAATGAACTCATCGGGTCACTTATTACCCATGAGTACACATTGAAAAGAGGAGAAAAATAAGGAAAGCAAAAGAAGAGCTTGACACTCAAAGTCGTTCCTTATGAAAGTGAAAGCGATGAAGATGAAGAAATCGATGACGAAGAGATTACAATGATCACAAGAAAATTTAAGAGATTCTTGAAAAATAAAATTTCTCCAAGGAAACCTTTCAAAAAATTTTCCAACAAAGATACAGGTAAAAATGATTCATTAATTATTATAAATGTAAAAAGTCAGGACATATCAAGGTAGATTGTTCCCTGCTAAAAAAAGATCGATACAAAGGCAAGAAAGCAATGAAAACTACGTGGGATGATGATTCAAGTAGCTCTGACAGTGACGCAAGTAATGAAGAATCTGCAAATCTTTGTCTTATGGCTAAAGATGATCTTGAGGTAACAAATCTTGAAAATCTCTGTTATGAAGAATTGTAAAATGCTTTGGAAGAGGTATATGAGGAATTTGAAAAATTTGGTATTAAGTATACTGTTTTGAAAAATAAAAATTCTTCTTTAATAAATGAAATTGATGTTTTAAAAAATATATATAATTTCAAAAGATGAAAATGATGAACTGAAAAAGAAAGTAGCTGATTTAAAAAATATTGTTGAAAATTTCACAAATGGAAAAAAAAATTTCGAAAAACTTCTTAGTAATCAAATATGTGTTTTTGATAAAGTAGGCTTAGGATACATGCCAAAAGAAAAACTCAAACCATATAAATTTTTTTTTGATAAACCCATTAAATCAAAACCAAATTTTTAAAATTCTTTTCCCAAAAATAGATCTGTCAAAGAAAGATATTATTACAATCACTCAAGTTCTTCAAGCATGTTACATGTTATTTGTAATTTTTGCAATAGAAATAGTCATAACTACCATGCTTGTCCTATTAAAAGAAAACATACAATGACTATTAGGGTCATATGGGTACCAAATAATCTTATTTCTTTTAATACTAATAAATAAATGACCCAAAGAACATGAGTGCCAAGAAAAATTATTTTAATTATTTTTGTAGGTATGCATGAAGTTTCCGTAAGTAAAACAAGATGGTTTTTAGATAGCGGATGCTCAAGACACGTGACAGGAGATAAAACTAAGTTCATTGATCTCACTCCTAAAGAAGAAGGACACGTGACATTTGGAGACAATTCAAAAGGGAAGATCATGAAAATATGTAAAGTTGGTAATAAGTCTTCTCTTATAATTGGAGATGTTCTACTTGTTGAAGGTCTAAAACATAATCTTTTAAGTATAAGTCAATTATGTAATAAAGGATTTACAGTTATCTTCAAAAAGGATAAGTGTATTATTTTGAATAATTATTATTGCAATGTTTGTCTTATTGCTCTTAGAAATAATAATGTTTATACAATTGAATTTGAAGAAATTGCCTCACAAGATACCATTTGTTTATCATCTCAACATGAAAATAGTTGGTTATGGCATAGAAGATTAGGTCATGCAAACATGAAACTTATTTCTAAACTTTCAAAAATTGATATTGTAAGAGGTTTGCCAAAATCAAACTTTTTTAAAGACAAAATCTGTGATGCATGCCAGTTTGGTAAACAAACAAAAACTTCTTTCAAAATCAATAAACATATTTCCACTACTAGATTTTTACAACTAATACACATGGACCTTTTTAGACCAAACAGAGTTGCGAGTCTGTGAGGAAAATGTTATGCATTTGTTATTGTTGATGATTTCTCTAGATATACTTGGGTCATCTTTCTCGCTCATAAAGATGAGGTACATAATGCCTTTACCAAGCTATGCAAGAAAATTCAAAATGAAAATGGCTATACTATTTCAAACATCCGAAGTGATAGGGGGAAAGAGTTTGTCAATAAAGATATTGAGTCTTTTTGTGTTAAAAATGGTTTTCTACATAATTTCTCTACTCCTCAAACTCCTTAACAAAATGGGGTAGTAGAGAAAAAGAATAGATCTGTTCAAGAAATGGTAAGAACAATGCTTAATGAAAATAGTTTACCCAGTTATTTTTAGGCCGAAGCGGTAAGTATTGCATGTTATGTTATAAATAGAGTTATGTTAAGGTCTAAATTAGATAAAACCCCTTATGAGCTTTGGAATGAGAAAAAACCCAACATTGGTTACTTTCATGTATTTTGATGCAAATGTTTTATACTCAATGTCAAAGATAATTTAGGAAAGTTTAATGCAAAATCTGATGAAAGTATCTTTCTTGGGTATTCAACAAATAGTAAAGCTTATAGAGTATTTAATAAAAAGACATTGACTGTACAAGAATCTATGCATGTAGTATTTAATGAATCTAACCCTCTACTCTCCAAGAAGTCTATTGATGAAGAATCAGAAAGTAGAAATAACACAAATAGTCTCAATTTCGACAAAGAGAATACAATGGAAGAAGTCTAACATGGAGACATTAGGAAAGATCATCAAGATTTAGTACAAGATGCAACCAAACAGTAAAAACATGTGAAAGATCATCCAATGGAACAAATTTTAGGAGAACCTTCACGAGGTGTAAGTACTCGATCATCTCTTAGAAATATTTGTAATCACACTACTTTTCCATCTCAAATTGAACCTAAAAATATTGATGAAGCACTTATTGATAAATAATGGATTCTAGTTATGCAAGAAGAGTTAAATCAATTTGAAAAAAATAATGTATGGACACTTGTTTCTAAACTCAAAAATCATGTTGTTATTGGAACAAAATGAGTTTTTAAAAATAAGAAAGATGAGTCTGAAATCATCACTAGAAATAAGGCTTGACTTGTAGTCCAAAGTTTCAATCAAGAGGAATGAATCGATTATGATGAAACGTATGCACCTGTCGTAAGATTAGAAGCTATTCGAATGTTACTTGCATATGCATGTTATAAAAATTTCAAACTTTTTCAAATGGATGTTAAAAGTGCTTTCTTAAATGGTTTTATAAATGAAGAAGTATATGTTGAGCAACCTCCAAATTTTGAAAATCATATTTCTCCTAATCATGTTTTTAAACTTGCAAAAGCATTATATGGACTCAAACAAGCTCCTAGATCTTGGTATGAGAGGTTTAGTAGTTTCTTGATTGAAAAAAGTTTTTCAATAGGAAAAATCGATACAACTATTTTTATCAAATATGAACAAAATGATATTCTTTTAGTTCAAATTTATGTTGATGATATAATAATTGGTGCTACTAATGAAAATATGTGTCAAGATTTTACTAAGAGCATGCGGGAAGAATTTGAAATGAGTATGATGGGATAACTTAATTTCTTTCTTGAATTGCAAATCAAGTAAGCAAAAAGTGGAATATTCATTAATCAGTCAAAATATATCAAAGAGTTACTCAAAAAGTTTGAGGTGGAAGGTACAAATGTAATTGGAACACCAATGAGTCCAACCACCAAACTTGATAAAGATGAAAGCGTTAAGCTAGTTTATTCAAAGGTATATCGAGGTATGATTGGTAGTTTATTATATTTGACAGCTAGTAGATCTGATATTATGTTCAGTGTATGTTTATGTGCACGTTTTCAATCATCTTCAAAGCAATTTTATTTGATTGCAGTCAAACGTATTTTTAGATATTTTGCCGGTACCATTGACCTAGGGTTGTATCATAAGCACACTTCTTTCGATCTTATTAGTTATTCAGATGCGGATTATGCTAGTTACAAAGTTGATCGAAAAAGTACTAGTGGAACATGTCATTTTTTAGGTCATGCACTTGTTTCATGGTTTAGTAAAAAATAAAATTCTATTGCATTATCTACTGCTGAGGCAGAGTATGTTGTTGCAGGTAGTTGTTGTGCTCAAGTTCTTTATATGAAGCAACAACTTGAGGATTTTAAACTTATGTACAATCATATTCCTATTAAATGTGATAATAATAGTACTATAAATCTTTCAAAGAATCCAATACAACATTCTAGGACCAAACATATTGAAATTAGATATCATTTTCTTAGAGATCATGTGCAGAAAAGGTGATATTGTACTAGAATTCACAAGCATATGCGATCAATTGGCAGAAATTTTCACAAAACTCCTACCAGAAGATAGACTATGCATGATTAGAAGAGAAATAGGAATAATGCATGCCATGAATATCTGCTAGATATTTTTATTCCATTATCTCAAATGATCTACAAAAACTTGAGACGTTTAGCCTCATCATTCAAATGCATTTGCTCCTCATAGATCATCATGTCATCCTTATCTAAAGGATTAAGCAATCGAAATGAAGAGGCAAGTAAGGATTTAAATCCTTATTCTGTTGCTTTAAGTCTACTATTTTTATGTTAGACTCTTGAACAAGTCGTTGAATAACATCGATATTCTCATTAAACTTCTCTATCTCGCAGGTTTTGGACTGCAACCGAGCGGAAAAAGCGACAATGGAAGATGAGTATCAAGTTCTGAGACTCACAAGCTCGTAAATGGCATCATGATCTAATTTATTAGCCAAATCAGTGTTTTGTTGCTTCATGACGCCTACGACAGATGCAGAAACAGTTTGGGACTGAGGTAAAGAATACATCATATTTTGATCACGAGGAGTACTGAAAGGATATTGATGAGCCATTGAAAATTTGAAGTATGGGAATGAAGATAAATTACAGAGATGAGAAAAAAACTTGATGTGATTTAGATAAAACTGATAGTTATCTTATAGAGATGAAAATGAGTACAAGACAAACTATCATTTCTTCAAATCTTACTTAGTCAAGCTTACAAGATATGCTGGATGCATATTTTCAAAAGTTAGCTAGCTAAACCAGCGAGATTTATTGCAGATTGTCTCTATTTCTCTCGTGAAACGCTGTCATTATCTGCTGATGTTGACTCTGTGCTTGAACTCTCACTCGTTCCGATTCCTCTATTCGAAGTTTCAGAACATGAGCTAATTCCGTCAAATCTTTATTTTCTAGCTTTAACCTCTCATTCTTTCTACCTTTATTTGCAAGTTTTTGATGTAGAACAGATATTTGATTGTTAAGTCGATCAACCTCATTTGCCCTCGCTAGTAACCTCCGAGACATGGTCGTAACAGAGGCAGCATATTGAGCACTAAGAGTTCTTGACCCTGCAACAATTTCAGAATCAGTCTTACCAGAAAAATGCATTTATGCTTCTATCATGGTATTGATAACGTCAGGAGACAAAATAACTGGTTGAGACAGTTGTTGATTCAAATCTGGAAGATTAGTGGAAGAAATTTTCTCAGCCATTCTATTGTTTTGAATAAACAGAAACTGGATCAATTAGTGGTGTGAGAGTTTATTTGAGTATCCGACATGTGAAAATGGTATTTTAAACAGCAACTTTCAAATCTCAATAATATTTTATTTGCCAACAACATCACGCGGATTTGAATCTGCTTCCACACCGATTGCTAGAGCTAGACCTCCAACTTTTGCAGGTTTTGTCGGATACGCGTGGCTTCGCACCGAATTCTCTACAGTCTCTACTAATGCATCGTTTTATTTGTCTATTAGTTATTGTAGGAAGATATCTTATTGAGCTAATTATGATTCCTTTTTAATGATGTCAAAAGTGGGATAAGTTTTAGACGTAAATATTTAAATTTTTAACTTTGTTATATATGTTGGAATTATGTTTATCTATTACTTGAAAAATTAACGCATATTCTCAGGGAGAGCTTAAGTATTACTGCAAGTCTCAAAATTCTACTAAGTATTTGTTATCATAAAAAATGGGGAGATTGTTGAATCCGAAATTTCAAATTTCGTATCTATATGTAGATTTTGATGATAACAAATAAATTCAAATCTCAAACTCAAATTATTTACGCAATGAAGCGAAGCGCACATCAAGTATAAAAGAACAAGTCTACAAATGAAACTCATAGATTATTTTTGTACATCTCTTGATAAAATTCGAAATTAGATTAAGATTCCAAATTATTTTTTTTTCTCATAAAACATCAAATTATTTTTTTTCATATATGCAAGACATTTTTAAATGTCTTAATTTTGAAAATTATATTTTTCACATGTGCATAACATCATCAAACAATATAATTTCAAAAATTATATATTTTTTTATATAAAAATTTGAATTTGTAAGATAATTGATTATCATATTTGACATGTGCATATTTTGTTTGAAAGTCTTGAAGGGTGGTTGTGTATTTTTTTGACAAATGCAAAAGGTAGATGGTTTTGTTTGAAAATCTTAAAGGGTAGTTGTATATTTTTTTGACATATGCAAAAAGAAGATGATTTGGTTTGAAAAATAAATCATACTCATTTTGTCATGTATGAAAAGCAAAAGATTATGTTTGATTTTTTTGAAAAATGAATTGAGTTGCTTTTGACAAATGCAAAAAGGAAATGCTTTTATTTGAATTTTTTTAAAAGTGAAGAGTACTTTTATTTGACATGTGAATCTTTTCAAATTTGAAATTGAAAACTCATTTACCTATAAATAGCTCACTTGAGTTTTGTAAAAATAACAACAAGAGCTTACACATCTATTACTAAGTTTTACATCATTATTTCAAAACTCTCATTTTCTCTTTTCTAAAATTTTGAGCCTTAATTCTTATTTTTTTTGAGAGAGATATAGGTTGCGCTGTATTATTTTTATCTCACTCATCGAAGAGTGTACTTTGATAGTCTATCCACTATCAACTCTTGTATCAGTAAGAGAGTGCGTATAACCCTTGTGTGTGTAGAAGGTGTTTAACACAGAGAATAGTTGAATCACCAAGTATGAGGTGATTGGAAGTGTAGAGGGTATTGTATACGAATTCTTTGAGCAGAACACACGAATTCTTTGGAGCGATGCTGCTTAAAAGTGTAATAAGTTTCTATCTCCACCTAAAAGAGATTGAATAGTGAATTTGAGATCTTCAAAAGGTAGCTTGAAGCGAGGACGTAGGCAGTAGAATTGAATCTCGTAAAAATACTGAGTTTGCTTCTACTTACCCTACTCTTTATATTTTTTACTGTTTTATATTCTATTTATATTTTATATTGTGTATTTAATTTATAAGTGTTAATTTTTATAATATAACTTAATTCACCTTCCCTCTTATATTAATAATATGGGCAACACTCAATTTTCTAAGATCAGAAATGCTATAGCTGAGATAAGGAGTTTGTGGAGACGATTTGATGATTGCTCCGTTTGTCATTGTCTTAGATTGTCAAATATTCCAGCACACATCCTTGCAAAGCACGCCTGGTCTCTTGAGGCAATGCAGCAATGGTGGCTTTCGACCCTGATTTTATTGATCATATTGTGTATTTAGATACTTTATATTGTAAATGACTTCTAAGGCCTATTTGTGCCTGTTTGCAATGAAGTTATATACATTTTCCCATAAAAAAAAAAAAAAAAAAGTAACATTCTCAGGACAAAGTCAGACAACAGTGGGCCGAGGCCAATTTCGTAATGACATCTTGCTGGTACCCGACGTCGCATGCTCGCTCATCGGATGAGAACACGCACGATAAAACGGTTGACTACATCAGATTCAATAAAACCCCGCTCACCCCCCCTCAGCTCTCTCCAGAAAAATGTCAGGACACCCAAACCAACCTCCCGGTTACGGCTACGGCGCGCCGCCTGGAAGCCAACCTTATGGCTCCTCCCCCTACGGCGCACCCCCACCCCAGCAGGGCTACGCCACCCCTTATGGCGCGCCGCCTCCTTCGCAACACCAACCACAGCCACACGGCCAGTCCCCCTACGCCCCCGTCGCCCAACCCTACGGCGCCGCCCCTTCGGCCTCTCCCTACGATCATAAGCCCCCCAAGGAACACGCTTACTCCGCCGCCTCTGGATATCCCCCGTCGGTGCCGAACTATTCCAGCCCGTTCGCGTCACTGGTGCCCTCCACCTTCCCGCCAGGCACCGATCCCAACGTAGTTGCTTGCTTCCAGATTGCTGACCAAGATGGCAGCGGGATTATCGACGATAAGGAGTTGCAGAGGGCGCTGTCTTCTTACAATCAGAGCTTTAGCTTGAGGACCGTCCATCTTCTCATGTACCTCTTCACCAATTCCAACTCCAGGAAAATCGGTCAGGTTTTCTCTCTCTCATGTTTTGTAGTGTAAAGTCAGCAATAGTAAGGGATCGAGAACTCTGGTTTTACTCTCTTGGTGAAGTAAGTTCTGCCCGATAAAGAAACCTGTGAATGTTCCGACTTGCGTCGAGAAAAGGGAAATCCCGGCGTGCTGTGAAAAATTGCGCCGGGGGAGTTGGACGTCCTCCGATTTACCGGTTCCGTTCTGGTTGACCAGAGTGTTTTCTGACTCGTGTATGTTCAGAGGATTGATTGCGTTACAGATACGAAAGTGACGCAACGAAATGCCCATAATACCCTCACTTCGCTTCGAATTTTCTTAAAAGATTATCTATACGTACACAAACGCGTGTAATAAATGCACGCTTTTTTGCATCGGAGTTTCGAATCTGGCCTTCTGAAATGTGTCATTGGAGTGGTTTATTGGGATGGGCCAATAACTGTGTGATAGCTTCCGGTGTATTTACTGGGATGGGCCCAATTAAATTTGCGGGCCTGTTGGTTGATTGCGTGCCTTTCTTTTTTAGCTGCTTATTTATTTTTGATAAAATCTCAATAAAATTAGTTAGCGAGAAATTTTTAAATAAACAATAGAAAAGCTTCAAATAATCTTTTTTTTTTTTTTAATTTAATTTTTTTATACTCAAGTATATATTAGCTCCTGTCTAGGCTCTTACTAAATATATGTTACATGTCTCATAAAATACGGCCAAGGCCAACCATGGTAGTGATGGTCAAATTTTGTATACAAACTACAAAAATAGTAAAACATATCCAAGAACTTTATAGGATTACACTGAATGGGGTTACCGCCTGAAGATGATTATGCTATGATTGAAGTTATATTTTTGGGAGTGGAAGTATCAAAAATAGAATTCTTATGTACTTTCTTTGGCAAAAGTTATGATTTTCAGTTTCTAGGTTATTAATGTTAGTTTGTAACGATTTCAGCATCCCGTACACTAGATTTTTATTTAAAATTAATTCTTATCATTTATCAAGTAAATTACTACTTAAGATTATATACTACATTTTCAACTAATATTTTTAATTAATAATGATATATATAATAACTATTTGATATTTTAGATGTTCTTTTATTGAGTTAATTAATATTTTTAATTAGATTTTTTTTTTTAAAAGTCTACTTTTAACTTTTTTTGAGGGCATTCTTCCAAGGCCTTAGGCAATTGCATAAGAGACTAAGAGTATCCTCATTAGCTTGGTTGAATGAGAAATATAGCTAAATTTTGGATGATTTATGTCAAAAATTTATTTTTATCACATTTTGTAGAGTAATTAGCCAAATATAGAAGGCTACAATTATTTGGGCAAAAATTAAAATAATATTTTTCACTCCAACAAATATAGAAGACTACAGTTGTTTGGATAATTAAAATAATATTTATCACTCTAATAATAATGTATTATTATTATATAGGAAATAGATGACTAATCCAATGTGCACCTTGAATTTAAATTGTTCGGTAAATGTAAAAAAAGTGAGATATTAACTAAAATTTGAAGATAGATTTACCTAAGCCAATGAGAATGCTTTTAGTCAAACATTAAAAAATTATTTCTCACTCCAACCAAAATGTGATAAAAATAAATTAATAATTACAAAATGTGATAAAAATAAATTTAATAAAAAATTACAAAAGGTGATAAAAATAAGTTAATATTAAATAATATTAATAATTATTTAAATAAAAATAAATTATTAATCCAATTTGATAAAAATAAATTAAATGTGATAAAAATAAATTAAATAAAGACATTATTAATTTAATAATATTTTATTATTATATAGAGAATGAATGACTAATTTAATGTGGGTCTTGAATTTAAATTACAAAGATAAATGCAAAGAAATATGATATTAGCTAAATTTTAAAAATACATTCGGCCAAGTCCATGTGAATGCTTTAAGTAGCCTAATAGAAGAGCCGGCCTGCTTACTCTACTCAAGCCTGGGTTAGCTTATTTTGAATCTAGTGGTTCTAAACTTCTTCTACTCCTTCCAAGGTTTATTGACTTTAGTGTTTTTTCTTTCCTGAACCTGATTTTACTGTAGGACCTAAGGAGTTCACTGCAGTGTTTTACAGTCTTCAGAGCTGGAGGGTAAGTACGACAGTTTTAAATTATAATTGACAGAATACATATTTCTCTTTCAAATCTATATTTGATGAATCATCTTCTACTCTATTCAATTGCTTCAGGACATTTTTGAGAGATTTGATAGGGACAGGAGTGCCAAGATTGATTCTTCTGAGTTGCGAGAGGCACTTCAGAGTCTGGGATTTGCTGTCTCACCGCTGGTTTTGGATCTTCTTGTGTCTAAGTTCGATAAAACTGGAGGCAAAAGCAAGGCCATTGAATATGATAATTTCATCGAGTATGTTTTGTTTATCGTTTCGATCTTTTGTTGGTTGATTGGAGTATCTGATACTCTTTTTACTTACTCATATATATATATATTTAAGTTGTAAATTTGAATATTCTTTGTTTATACTCAACTGAATTTTCTTCCCCTTTTTTTTCTGAATTTGCAATGCAGGTGCTGTCTTACAGTTAAGGTGAGCTCATATCTTGTAATTAATATCATCACTACCATGATTGAAATCTTGTCTTATTCCCAATGCACTAATTACATTGGGTCTAGCAGGCCCATTGTAACTGGTTTTAACACTAGCCGGAAAAGGCATTTTCTTTTTTCAACATCATCGACCTTTCTGAGTTGTGTTTAAGTATTGAGAATCACACCCAATTGCAGAACTCTAGCAACTTTCCTTCCCAGTATGATTTCACAACCAAACTAAAAAATAAATCTTTTCATTTTTTTAATATTGTTGCAAAACTGTCATGTTTGAATTATGTGTTTCATAAATTTTTGAATCCGAGATTACTGGCAATCGAAGAATTTGAACTGTTTTCATAGTTTATTGCATGTGGAATGGCAAATGGTTGACCAAGAGATGTTTCCTTTCTGGTCATGAACCAGGACATTTTACTTTTTCAACATTTGGTTTCTAAGGCTGTTAATCGTTCATCTTGTAGGGACTAACCGAGAAATTCAAGGAGAATGACAAAGCATACTCTGGTTCAGCAAGTTTCACTTATGAGGCCTTCATGCTGACTGTTCTGCCCTTCCTGATTGCATAGGATGTTAATGGTTTTTGGATTAGTTTGATGTAATGACCAGGGTCTTTAGTGTTTGACTGCAACTGATATTTGCTTTAAATTTCCAGCTTTAGTAAGAGCTCTATATCTTTCTGTACATTAATAAAAGTCTTGTATAAGAGGTGTTACGACTGTAATTTGCTGATAGATTTCTCAGTGCATAGCTCTTTCCCATTCTGCTATTCGATACGAGCAATGCTATCAGTCTTTAGATTCAATGTTTATTGATCTGTTTTTGCTTCCCTTTAGGTAACTCAAGACAGTTCCCGGATACATGGGAATACAGTAGTAATGAAATCAATCACTAAAACACAAAGATCAATAGCTGATCCAAACATGAAAATTAGACAACTCTTCTGCTTACATGTCGACGTCGACGACGTCCAGCAGATACGGGCACCTAAGTAGAACCTCCATTCTGCCTTGGAGTGTAAAACTCAACTGCTATTGAATCTGATTGTTGCGTCGGCCTTGCATTTGCCTCAAAACCCTGTGAAAGGAAGAAACCATCACTCAATTTCAGCATCAGGGAAGATGTTGAAAATGTTTATTTTTCAGTATATTTATAAACTTACATCATGAACAGCTTCCCTTAAAGCAGCCACTTGCTCCCTTGAAACCGTCCTCACCTATACAAAAGAAGTCACATGTTGGTAAAAGTGCATGGCATTATGAAGTGTAACATTTCAATAACCAGTTGAGTTTGGCAAAGGACCTTCTTGACCATTGTCCATATGACACCCTCAGTGCATGGAGGAACTGTAAGAGAACCAATGTATCTGTAATACTTCCTGCTCCCAAATTTAATTAGTCCTGGATTAACAATCCCTAAATCTTTCTCTTCTTCCCCTACTGATTTTATGTGGTGGAACAGCTGTCAAAAACAAAAGTGGTGGGATAAGGAAACGGTTAAAAAATGATCACATAAGTTATTACTTGCACTTTCCAAATGATCTTCTGGTGTAATACCCCAAAATAACCCATAGGGATTGGCTCAAGTGGTAAAAGCCTTGTACTTAGGGATATGCTCCCCCTATGTCTAAAGTTCAAATCCCTTGTGCAAATGATCTCTAGGGGCTTAGACTGGGAAATTTTCACCTTGAATTAATCAAGGTACAATTGTAGAAAACTCCTTACTGAGGGCTTGTGCACCCCCGGAATCAGTCGGGACGCTGTTCTAGATATTTGGCACCAATTAAAAAAAAAAGTAATAACCCAAAATTTACAAATTACTGATGCCAAGCATACGGCTTCAAATTATGTCAATTTAGATTGAAGATTTCCATGTCTATATAGCTTCCAGCCTCTAGGTCCTTTCTTTAAAAGATATAGCATTTGTTTTTTTTTTTTTCCTGAGAAAAAGAGAGATAAAAGGGAGAGGGCTGGAGGTTTTGGCACTGGAATTCTTCCAGCACTGTAGCTTGAGGCAGCCCATTTGACGATATTATGTGCCTAAGAAGTTGGTACTTCTGTCAATAGCAGCCTAGCAGGTAATTCACTCTTCAATGTCTTCATTATGGATGTATGCAAGCAAATTAAAGATAAAATCCGTCTAGTTACCTCTGAAAGGAAGGGATCAGGGTGGCCATATTTATAAACAATTCCGACAACAGCTATCTCTCCATTGGAGCTTAAATGAACTATGTGGAGCTCCAATTGAAACCTGAAAATTGAATTTGCCGAAAATATTTGTGAACAGACATTACATTTTTGTAGGGCAAAAAAAGGATATTGTGTTTTTGTTCATAAATTAATTAGTATGGTTAATGTACAGACGAAAAACTGTAAAAAATAAAAGGCAAACAAAAGACCTTGATCCATTGAATGTATGCTCAGAGGGTGAATGCCAATGACACTGTTGCAGCTTGTAGTTAGTCCCATTTATGTTAATTTCTCCTGCATCCCCTTTCCATACCACCTGGCAAAACATTTATTTTGAATTATAAATCAAACCATTTGATGTCAGCATATAGATGTACATGTCACCATTAGATATATATATATATATATATTAAGGAGTCATGGCTTAGACGGATCATGTATAGAAACTAGTGATGCATGTTTCTATAACATGATATGGGTTGATAATCAAATAAGAGAAATATTTTAGCCACAAATGGATTATACAAAAGTAATCTAACAAATTGATGTGATTCTATGTGGTTCGTTAGATTGTAGAGTTACTTTTATTATAAAATAGATATAACAGATCACATGAAACTACGTCAGTTTGTAGAATTGTTTTTGTGTAATCTCTTTGTAACTATAACAATTCTCGTCAAATGACTAAACTTGTTTGGATTGGACAATCTGGGCTTGTGGCCATGCCACTCATGCATTCATGGGATTGAAGCTTCAATTATTTAATGAATAAATATTGAAACATGGCCATGGGAAAGGATAACAAAGCATAGAATCAATGGCATCTTACTGTAATGTCGTGTCCCCTGTTCTTCGCAACAGCAGGAGCTGCTTTGTAATCCCTTTTTAATTTTCCCAGAGCAGGAAAAACCTGCACCCTTCTGTCCAAAAGATCAATAGGAGACTGCGTTTTCCCATGCCCACAAGCTTTCCAATGTGGATCAATTTGGCTCCAATTGTTAGGCCCTTTACCAGTTCCCTCCGTGTAAGTAAATGGACTCTCATCATCTGCACCCCACAAGAAAGCCACAACAAAAAAAAGGAAAAAAAAAAATTAAGGATAAAGAAGTGCTAAATCAGATTTGCAATACACTAATCTTTCCAATGTCATGCGTTCCTTAGAAATGAGATATGGATGAAAAGCAATGCCATTTTCACATCCTAAGCATCATTAACAAGAATGAACAAGTCACTAACAGATCATTTGCAAGGGTATTAGAAGTATGGTGGATTCATAATCATTACTAATTTACTAGGAAAGACACAATGCCCTCGTTTATTTTTGATGATATGAGATGAAATGAGTTGAGATGAAATGAGTTGAGCTAAATTAAGATTAAGCTTAAAAGTTGAATTAAATATTATTAAAAAAAGTATATATATTTTAATATTAACCCCAAAGGGTTGGCCTAAGTGATAAAGGCTTTGGTCTTGGGTAGGCCTGTTCATCCGGGTCGGGTTGTACCCGGCCCGGTTTAAAATTTTATTTATTTATTAATACTTTTGAAATTTTTTTTAAAAAAATTTAAGGAAATTTTGAATCCGGGTTCCGGATTCCCAAATCCGAAACCCGGATGAACACCCCTAGTCTTGGGGTTTAACTCCCGTCAAAGTTCAAAATTCAATATCTCATGGGTGTAAACAATCTTTTGGGACCATAACCCTGATGAAAAGTAAGCGATTTAACCAATTTCATATAGAGAAACTTCCTAGGGTGCAGTGCACGGAACTAGAGTTTACTCTGTAAGGGTGGATTTGAAGGACCCTGCCTTGGAGAGGTTCCCTGACATAATTTTTTTTATTTTTTTGATAAGTTAAAAATTTTATTCATCACAATGAAATAGGCAAAGCTCAAATACACAAGGAGTATACAAAAAATACATCTAGTTACATTCTAATACTAAAGAAACGAAGACATGAACTCGTTTACAGCCCCTCTCCTTGAGTATAATAGTAGAGAACCAGCTTATCAAAGTGCTTATAAAAAACTTTCAAAGTTCATCTACATTGTGTTCCCTATCATTAAAACACCTGTCGTTTCTTTCCATCCAAATATACCACATAATACATAAAGGCAACATATTCCATGCAGCTGCCACTTGGGAAAAAGTATGAAGGCTGGTCCAACTTGCTAGGGGGTCAACTGCTAGTTTTGGCATGATCCCAGCTCAGTCCAACTCTTCCAAACACTCCGACATAAAAAATATATATGAGATTATTTGTGTTTTGGAATTTGAAAAAGAATTATATATTTTATTTTGTATGAAAATTTAAAAAAATTGTAATGAAATGAAATGACTTGAGAAGAATTGTGAAAACAAACTAGGCTGTGACATTACTTTTCCATATCCCATGATCATCCGAAGTCAAAATTCACCAATTCTATCAAGAGAGAAAGCGTTATCAAAACAAAATTAGTGCAAAGAAATACTTATAACAAAAATCTACCAAAGAAGTTTAAATAAAAAGGTCTGTGAGAGAGAGAGAAGTCAAAATATGATCATACGTTCCAACAAAAAGACAAGTGAAAATCATAGATACAGATGAAAAGTTTGGCTCTTTTTAAACCCAAGTGCTGACTTTAACAGCTACGAGGACTTTTTTATATTTTTAGTAACCTAATAATACTCTACATCATGCTGAAATAACTGTTTTAAGCATTGGACAAAAGGGCAGCTATAACTATAAACACTACATAACCAAATCCAACTTTTATATTCATAAATTAATTTACATCTGATATGTAGTCGAAAAATGAGTAACACTCTAACTAAAGTGCATGTGCATACAGGTGATTAAAAAAAAACATTCATACACTAATAGAGTTAAGCGTTAGGTTTGTATTAATCAAACAAATAACAGCTGGACATTGGTTTGAAAACATAATTAAAGGAATCTTCAAAACGAGATCTCAGCATTCATATGAATAAACACAACTAAAACTTATTCAGATTAGTTTACTCCACGAGATTTGATTATTTTTTTTATTCTCATTATTTGATTTTAAGGAAGGGACGATTTCGAATGAAAAGAAAAACTCCAAAAACTTACAGTTACTGAAGAACAGAGAGAAAGAGAGAGGGAAGGGGGAGTATAAAGTTGTCTTGCACGCGTTAATGTGTTTATTATCCATTATCAATTAGAGAATGGCATTTCCCTAAAATGTGATTTGATAAAACAAAATACATATTATAAAACAAAGGTTTATGTTTTTGTCCCTGATGTTATGAGTTGATGAAGCAATTGACGAAAACCATTCCTTCAAATCTCAGAAAAATGAAGAATAAAACGACCAAATTCCCCATTAGCGACCTTTAAGATAAAGTAAAACAGCAATGGTATGATTTACCCAGACTCAAAACAAAAAAAAACCCGCAAGAGAGAGAGAAAACATACCCACTTCAGGCTCAAGAGCAATGGAGATGAAGTGGTTGGATGAGAGGATCAAAGAAGAGAGAAAGAGAAAGATGGTCGTGAGGTTGGCGTGGAAGAGCATTGCTTGGCGTTTGCTCCTCTTTTTTGCTCAATGGATCTTCCGCAGATGGTGCTGGTGCTGGTATATCTGTCGTTGGGATTTGAAACTCCTGATGAAGCCAGTGCTTTTAGTGTTGTCATCTTTTTATTAAAAAGACGTGTTGTCAACTTTTGTCTGTTCTTCTCCCTAATATTATTTTTTATTTCTCGGAGTATATATTATATTTCATATTCAACATAGCATACATTCATTATTAATTATAATACAAAATAAATAATAAATAATTATTTTATAATAATAAATATATCATATATTAATTAATAGAATAAAAATAAGAGCATAATTAAAGACAAATATTAAATAAATAACAACCAATAATCAACTAATATGATATAATAAATAAAAATAAAAAACATAATTTTTATTTTTATTAACTTTAAATCTATTTTTTTATTTCTTAACTTATAAATATTGCATAACATATATCAGATACTAAGTATTATAAATTATCAATTAGTATTTATTTATTAATTATTTTTAATGTTTGTTTCTAATATTTTTGTAATAATAAAATTGTAGTATAATATATAAAAAAATTTATTATTAATTTGTTGCGATAATCTCCTTACACAAAAATGTAATGTTTTGAAACTTATAATTTAAAAATTATTTTTATTAGCTTTAAATCTATTTTTTTATTTCTTAACTTATAAATATTGTATAACATATATCAAACACTAAGTATTATAAATTATCAATTAGTATTTATTTATTAATTATTTTTAATGTTTGTCTCTAATATTTTTGTAATAATAAAATTGTAGTATAATATATAAAAAAATTTATTATTAATTTATTGCGATAATCTCCTTACATTTTACTTAATAATATTTTATTATTTATTTATATTTTAAATTTAAATTATAAGTTTCAAAACATTACATTTTTGTATAATTTAAACATAAATAAATTCTATTAATCAATATAATCATATAATTTGATTATAAATAAATTTAATTTTATAAAATGTAATTCAAAAACCTTTTTATAAAATTAAATTAAATTTCAATTAAATTATATGATTATATTAATTTTTAAAATTATACAAAAAAATTCATATTTTAAAATTTTTAATTTAGATTCAAATAAAAAAATTAGATAAAAAATAATAGTATTATACTATTATTATTATTATTATTATTATTAAAAACAAACGTGGTCCGGGACTCTGGGTTGAACTGATTTTCTGCTACGTAGACGTTTCTAGAGGCCTGACTCCTAGACTCCTTTCCCACGCGCTCATAAGGAGCGTGTCACGCCCTTCTATAACGGTTACTACCAGGAGAGGGCACTCGTGATATTTAAAAATCTCCAGGGGCATTTTTTATATTTAACCCAAAAATGGGAACCTTTTTCGTTGTCCTTGCTTGCCGTTTAGGGCTTAAGCTTTGGAGCAGATTACAGAGTGGGGAAGAGAGTGCGCAGCCATGGCGAGCTACGACCTGACCCCGCGGATTGCGCCGAACCTGGACCGCCACTTGGTCTTCCCACTTATGGAGTTTCTGCAGGAGCGTCATCTCTACGAAGATGAGCATATCCTGAAATCGAAGATAGAGCTCCTCAACAGGACCAATATGGTCGATTACGCCATGGACATCCACAAGAGCCTCTACCACACCGAAGACGTTCCCCAAGGTCCTCCCTCCACCCCGAGTTTTGTTTTTGTACGTATTTGTATCTATATATTTTCCGTCTGATTTTTGGGGGTTTTTATGTATGTCTGATTGTAATTTATAGATATGGTGAAGAGAAGGGCTGAGGTTGTGTCTAGGCTCAAAGCTCTGGACGAAGCAGCAGCGCCTCTGGTGGCGTTTTTGCAGAACCCGAGTGCCGTGCAGGAGCTCAAGGCAGACAAGCTGTACAATCTTCAAATGCTCAACGAGCGATACCAGGTTTAATTAAATTATGAACTTTGATTTTTAAAGATATTTGCGCCGCGTTAGTGTTTATTGTATGTTTGCGTGTTCTTTTGAAAATAAATCTCTTAAGATTTGATTATGGGTTTCTGGAATTAATCAATCGAGTGATGTTCGTATTAGCATTGGCTTTGATGGAGTATTTGGTTATATGTGGTAGGGTATTAGTATTTTTTCTCTTTTAAAATTCTTAGTCTCATGCGCAAAATGCAATTAAATGTGTTTCGAAATCTTGTGAAAACGACCACGGATCATGTTTCACAGATACGTGTGGTTCAGGTTAATATTTTCGGTAGTTACATTCTATTGTACTCAAAAAAATATGAGCTTTGTTAGGGAATTGTGTGTAATGGCTCTGTAATAACTCGGTATAAAACTTAAAGCTAAACAGAAAAATTGGAACAGATGATTGAGATGAATAGATGGATAATAGAGAGTCACAACTCTCATGCATTCACTGGATATTTTCGAGGAATATCCAAACCTCCATGAACAGTCACAGGTGTTACAAAATTCCAGAATGTCCCTTTCCCACGCACGCCCATGCCTTTCTAGCCTTTTCAGAACGTAACTAACTTTGCCAATCAGTAGCTTACAGGTGTAAAGCAGGAAAAAGCAGTAAATAAAACGCACTTAACAATTAACATTTTAAAACAGTCTCTTAAGCCCAAAGCTAATCGTGCAGGCACCCCTGGTAAGCCCAACCCGATCTACAAACCGCTCGGTCCATGGGCTTCATAACAAGGCTCACCCCTTAAAGAACCTGGCCCACCAGGTGGGGATAGTCCTCTTCAAGCCCCTTCAAGCTCTCCCACGAATTGTCTTCAGCAGATAACCCCCTCCATTTCACCAACACCTCCGTGTGAGGTCAATCTCCCCGGCGTGTCACTCGGCGATCCAGCACCATCTCTGGCTCGGGTCTCACCTCCTCGAGGTCATTCACCAGTGGAAGAGTCACCAACGGGGTCACCTGTGCTCCGATCTTGCGCTTGAGGCAAGACACATGGAAGACTGGGTGGGTCCTAGACTCCGGCGGCAACTCCAAGCGATAGGCCACCGTACCTAGACGCTGCACCACCCGAAATGACCCATAGAACTTGGGGGAAAGTTTGTGGTTCGGTCGCGTTGCCACTGTCCTCTGCCGGTAGGGTTGCAATCAGAGGTACACCCACTGCCCTATCTCGAATTCTCTCTCCGATCTATGTAGATCTGCAAATTTTTTCATGCGTTGCTGTGCAAAGTCGAGATTTTTCTTAAGGATGTGCTTGATTTTTTCTCGTGTCTTGAGTAATTGGTCCACTGAGTCATTCGTTGTCGTTCCTGGAACACAAGTGGTGAGCTTTGGGGGTGAGTATCCATACAAAGCCTCGAAAGGACTCATCTTTGCCGAGGTGTGGTAAGAAGTATTGTACCACCACTCGGCTAGGGTGATCCATTGCGCCCACTGTTTGGGTTTGGCCCCTGTATAGCACCTGAGATATCCCTCAACCGCCTTGTTCAGTATCTCGGTTTGACCATCACTCTGCGGATGGTAAGCTGAGCTGTAGTTCAGAGAAGTCCCTTGGAGTGAAAACATTTTCAATTTTTTCCAAAAGGCACTTAGAAATATAGGATTCCTGTCCGAAGTTATAGCCCTTGGAAACCCATGTAGTTTAAAGACTTCCTTGAGGAAGGTTTGGGCTACATCCGCTGCTGTATAAGGGTGAGATAGGCTCATGAAATGACCATATTTGGAAACCCATTGTGAACTGTTCTCGATTTTATCATTTCAGTAGGAAAATCTTGTTGATCTTTTAGATGTGTTGCTGGTGCCAATTATTTAAGTTCGGCACCTAAAATTGTGAGTTTTCTCTTCGTGAATTTGAACTCATAAATGATGAACCTGTTTTCCCAGATAGGAACAGAACAGATAGAGGCGCTATATCAGTATGCCAAATTTCAGTTTGAATGTGGAAACTACTCTGGAGCTGCTGACTATCTTTATCAGTATAGGGCCTTGTGCACAAATAACGAAAGGAGTCTGAGTGCATTGTGGGGAAAGCTTGCTGCTGAGATTCTGATGCAAAATTGGGACATTGCTCTTGAAGAGCTCAATGGGTTGAAAGAAATTATTGACTCAAAGGTTATTTCCTTTTTTCTTTTTCATGTGTCACTTGTTCCTGGTATGCACATGGGTTTTTGTTATGTTTCAGTTTAAGTTAAGTTTAGCATTGGTGACTTTGTTGCAGAGTTTTTCTTCACCAATGAATCAGGTGCAAAGTAGAATATGGTTAATGCACTGGAGCCTCTTCATCTTTTTCAATCATGACAATGGACGAACACAGATCATTGACTTGTTTAACCAGGATAAGTATGCCTTCTGAAATCTTCTATTTCTGTTCTATTAGCTTAAGACTGTTTCTGAAAAGTCACAAGCTCTATGTACCTCATTCTGATTTTGTTAAATACATAGCTCTCTTAACCACATAGCTCTCTTAACCGTCCACAAATTTTAACTCTGAGGATTGTTTATGTACTCATCTTCAATAGAAATTTTAATTTATTTCAACCATAGCTTTAACTGTGTAATTGCTATTATTTATTCGTTACTTCCATTTTTTTGTCATTTGCTATTGGTAAAACAAGATTTTGTTATTTTCTGTTGGTCTTATTTTTCTCTAGTCTTTCATCTAGTTTTGCTGGTTCTTGCTGATCAGATAACTTGACACAATGATGAAAAAAATATATAGTAGCTTTGTGCATGCACACACAAAAATATTGCACTTTTATTTTTCCTTTTGATGATTTGATATTTGATAATGTAAATCCTCGTAGTACATAAATAGTGCAAATTAAGCATAAGAGTATGGTCATTGTGCTTTTAATAAAATTGACAAAAAGAATGACAGCATCTGAAGAGTATGGAATCTGAGTCTTTAGATCTCTGTAAGTACCTTGCCCCTCGTTTTTTAATGTGGCTTGGCACTCTCTTGTAGAGAACCAGCAGCAATGATATTCCACCTTTGATGTTACATGGTGGGTCAAGGATAATAATGCTTTATTAGCCTGGCAATTATGCCACATACAATTTTGATGCTTAAAAACACTTGTTTTTCATTTGAGGCTCAGATGCTGTTCTGTCCTTCGTATATTTGGCAAGTTTTTAAGTTGTAAATCTGCAAAATTTAGTTTTTATGATCAATCCCAATCTAAAAATATGGAATGTTTGTGTCAGGTATCTTAACGCAATTCAAACAAGTGCTCCCCATCTTTTACGTTACTTAGCCACAGCATTTATTGTGAACAAAAGGAGACGACCTCAATTCAAAGATTTTATAAAGGTTATTCAGCAAGAGCAGCACTCTTACAAAGATCCTATTACAGAGTTTTTAGCATGTGTATATGTCAACTATGACTTTGATGGTGCAAAAAAGAAGATGAGCGAGTGTGAAGAAGTAAGTTTCACACACACACACACACACATTTTATATTTCAGAGACATATACTCTTTTCTATACCTATAGTGGTGGGTTCAACCCAATACTCTTTTTCTACTACAAAAGGTGAGAGGTACCTGTTAAAACGTTTGTGAACAAAACATTTGCAAGAACAGCATTACTCTAGTAGTAATAACAAGAGTAACATCACACTTTCCTTTCATTGAATGGCATCACTTGGTTGGATGTTAGTTGTAGCTTTGGTCTTAAAATCTGCAAACTTATTATGGCAATGTAGGTAATATTGAATGATCCCTTCCTTGGCAAACGAGTTGAAGAAGGCAACTTTTCTACTGTACCACTGAGAGATGAGTTTCTTGAAAATGCCCGCCTATTTATCTTTGAGACCTATTGCCGTATACATCAGCGCATTGACATGGGGTATGTATCTGCTTTTTGATAGTGTATTTTGTAGCTTTATACGGGGAAATATGAGTTTTTAACATATTAAAAACTTTTTAGTTGCTTTTTGGGGAGGGATTAGAAATATATTCCATATTTATTTCATAGCATTGCATATTCTTTCAATCTCGTTTCTCTTTCTATTTTATTAGAATTTAGAGCCTTATTATTTCTTCCTTTTCTGGGATAGATTATGCTATCATATTGTAACGAAAGGAAAGTAGGTGCAATTTATTTAAAACGAGCTTCTGACCCCCTTCCCATAAGAGAGCGCTGGAAACTAGTTTTCAGCGTTAATTTTTGCTGGGTAAAGCAATTATTGTTTTATAAAACATGAGGGCTAAGGAATAAACGGATCATTTTACTAATCAGAAAAGAATAATCGGATCAGGGATTAAAACTATCTTTTTTACAATTTTATTTCCTGAAAATATCTCGGGAATGAAAATATATAAAATGTACAATAAATTGTTTAACTGAAACGGCTGCCAACTACACTCTTGTATGTGAAATAATCTTATAAAAAAAATTATTTAACTGGAACACATCATTTATATTATTTAACTGAAACGGCTTACTTTATAAAGATGCATTAGATGCTTGTGATTCTCACTTTTCTGTCATTTTGTGGGATTAATTAATTTGCCATGAAGAGAGATAAAAGTTAAAAAAATATATATATATATTATTAAAAAATATTTTTTTTAATATAAATTTTGTTTTAAAATTTAAAAAAGTTGTTTTGGGATTTGAAAATGTTGAATTATTTATTTTATTTTGTATTAAAATTTAAAAAAGTATAGTGATGAGTTTGAGATGAGATTCGATGTTTTTGGAAAACAAACAAGACCTTAATTACAAAGAATTGGATATGGGTTGCGCATTGTGGCAGAGTGCTTGCGGAGAAATTGAATTTGAATTATGAGGAGGCGGAGAGATGGATTGTGAATCTTATCCGGAGCTCAAAACTGGATGCTAAGATTGACTCTCAGTCAGGAACTGTGATTATGGAACCTAATCATCCCGACGTGTAAGTGAAGATATCTTGATTATACTTTTGTGTCCTTTTTGCCTCATCACTATTTTCCTAACCTGCTTCCTAATATGTTCACTTTCCAGGTACGAGCAGCTAATAGACCACACCAAGGCACTCTCAGGACGTACTTACAAGTTGGTCAGTCAGCTTCTGGAACAAACACAGGCACAGGTTGCGCGTTAAGTTTTGCGGTGAAGTTTCTTCTAGGGGAGTTATTCATTCACATTTCCATATCATTCGGAATTTTGTTTCTTTTGGGCTGAGTGAAATATTCAAATTTATGCAATTCCAGTGAGTAATTTCAAGTCCCAGAATTAAGAAATATTTAGATCTAAAGATCTCTCTCTCTCTCTCTAGTCTTAACATTTATGCCTGTTGATCGTCTCGACTATTTTCTACCAAACGTCAATTCCCCAAATATGAGGCAAAGGGGAACGTATACATTATGGAAAGCCTAAGGATAGATCACCAATGTTGATACTTGGTAGTTGGTACTTTTCATTTTCATTGGAATAATGTTGTTTATCATTTCAATTTTCATCATTTATGATGTAGCATTAGATAATTAAAATCATTCATCTAATGTTACATCATAGAGTAAGTTTTAATTATTTAATGTCATATTATGGATGA
Organism: Platycarya longipes; assembly: GCA_036559045.1. NCBI lineage: Eukaryota > Viridiplantae > Streptophyta > Magnoliopsida > Fagales > Juglandaceae > Platycarya > Platycarya longipes. The sequence goes on from CM071798.1 coordinate 5,151,625, forward strand.
TAAAAAGATGATTATTTAATGTCATATTATGGATGATAAAAAGATGATGAGAAAGAAAATGATGAATAGAATTGATGTTTTCTTTGATATCATCTTTTTCTAATATGGATGGCTGAAATGAGAGAACTACAAAAGCTAAGGCTTGATTTATTTTTACAAACAATCCCATTTTATTATTACTATATTTTGAAATTTTTATACAAAATAAAATAAAGAATTTAATTTTTTTAAATTTCAAAATAATTTTTTTAAATTTGAAAATAAAATTAATATTAAAGAATCTATTATAATAATAATATTTTTTATTTTATATTTTATTTTATTTTATCTTATCTAATTTATACGAAAGCAAATCAGGCCTAACTCAAGCGATAGATGCACTGAAAACTTTGATTTTGGTGTTATAATCATATTGATCAAATAATTTGGCTCCTTCGTAATCGTACAAGAAAGCTTTCCCCATCCCTATGCTACAAAATTTATTGCGCCCAACCCCCAAGCGCTTGAGCGCACGCACAGCCAATGAAAACAAGGTTGGAATCACAGAAACAGTGCTGGAAATGCACAAAAAAAGTTACTCAAAATTTGGTTATCATGTGGGAAGCAAACCTTGGTGGCATCTGAAAATACTGCGTATGCCTCTCCATTCATCTTAAAAAACCTCAGAGCATCCTTATGAGTCTCCTGGGAGATTTCCTTTCAGAGTTGCTCTTATTTTTCACTTATTATTATTATTATTTATTATTATTTAATATTCAATTATTATTTTTAACCTATTTTTTTATTATTATTCATAACTCTTCTCAATTCTTCTTCACAATTTTTTTCAACATTTCTCACTATCCAAATATTTTCACCAAAAATATTAAACAAAATATTGTCTCGTTAAGATTGAGAAACTATCTCGACTCAATTTTATTAAATTTTTATATAAAAATATATATAATTTAATTTTTTAAAATTTAAAATAATAATAATATTAGAAATTAATATTTTAATAAGATTTCATTTAGTTTTCAACTTTTATAAAAAATATCTCTTTTTATCTCATTATCCAAATCTAACCTAAAAACTACTCCTAATCAAATAATTACAGATGAGTGCTATAGTCATAAAAAATTATACAATAATACTTTTATAAATTAACATAATTTTATGTGATTGCTAAATTTATTTTATAATAAAAAAATTTTATAATTTAATAAAATATATAAAATCATATTAATTTATAAAATTATTTTTATATATAAAGATCCTAATCCTCGTGTATTTTTACCTATCTTGAGAGCCAATCGGACGGTTACACCTAGTCACGTCCAACATTTGTGTGGAACAAGTGTCCTACGAAGCTTTGAACGGGTTGAGCACCGGGTCCCACTCCCGCGCAGGATCATATCAGAACCCCGACCGATAAAGATGGATACAGAGCCGAAGAAGCAACCGCAACTCATCACTTACTTCGCTTTTTCGCTGCAATCGTCTTATGGTACGTCGACCACATATTAATTTATTGTTTCTGTTTGGTTACGTGAAATTCAATTAAAATAGGAGGAAAAGTAAATGAAAGAGACAAACAAAACTCTGGTTTTTGTTTGAAACATTATGTGGTAGCTCACCTCCGTGATGACACTAGGTTCAGGTGCAATGTTATGCATAGGAGTCGAGTTGCGGTTCCTTTCGTTTTTCTTTCGGTTTATCAGCAACCCAACAGAGAGGAAATGCGTATTGCTTCATTTGGATGATTTACAGTTATATAGACTTGTTTTTGTTGCATTGATTTATGATATGTTTTGGGGGTGGATTCTTATATGTTTGTGATTTTGGAATCTGGGTTTTTTTATAGAAACAATCTGTAGACGCCCAGAAGAAATTTGGGAACTTTGTAATCTCATCTTGATAGATTAAGAAATAATGCTACTGCTAATATTTTAAGGTCTAATTCCGGTTAGTGAGAGTCAAAAGTAATGGAATGGTCTGGTTTCAACCGAATACCAGATATGATGTTTTCATTATCTATTTATAGACATGTATACGGTTACAGAGTATCTGAATGTCTAACAGAAAGATTACAAGGAAATATTAAACTTGTAACAAAAGGATAAGAAGGATTACATCAGGAAGATAAGATAAGATTACATCAAGATTTATTCAAATGTGCAGTAGCTATAACCGTATCATTATCAGCAACGGCAGCATACTCTTGGATGTCTTTTTGTTGGTTAACTGTCCCCCTCAAGCTTATGGTGAGTGGGCGAACCGTGAGCTTGTCTCGAAGCAAATAGAACCTGTTGTTGGACAACCTTTTTGTGAAGATATCTGAAGGCTGTGAATGTGTAGAGATGTAGCGAGCCAAGATATCTCGGTTAAAGACTTTCTCCCTTAGGAAATGATATTCCACCTCAATTTGTTTTGTACGAGCATGGAACATAGGATTAGAGGATAGAGAGAGAGCACCGAGGTTATCAACCCATAAACATGGAGGGGAAAGAAGTGGAAGACGGAGTTCTTGGAATAGTATGCGGATCCAATAGAGTTCTGTGACAGTGAGAGCCATGGACCGATATTCCGCCTCAGTAGATGATCTGGCAATTATTGGTTGTTTCTTTGCCATCCAGGAGATTAGACAAGGACCTAGGAAGATGCAATAGCCCGTGGTAGACTTGCGGTCATCAGGGTTCCCAGCCCAATCCGAGTCACAAAAACCATGAAGTGCTAACGAACCTTTGCTGTAAGTTAAACCATGTTCAATGGTTCCTTTGAGGTATTGGAGCACTCGTTTAGCAGCTGTCAAGTGATCAGTAGTAGGACAATGTAGAAACTGACAAAGTTGGTTAACATTGTATGCAATATTAGGGCTTGTTAAGGTGCAATATTGTAAAGCTCCCACACTGTGTCTATAGGTAGAGGCAAGGAGAGGATCACTAGTGGTTTTGGACAACTTGCTACCTGAGATGCATGGAGTCGACACTGGTTTTGCACCTATCATCTTGGTGTCGTGGAGGAGATCAATTATGTATTTACCTTGATGAAGATGAAGCTGATCACTGGTGCGATGAACCTGCATTCCCAGGAAATATGAGAGAGCTCCTAAATTTTTGACAGCAAAGTCATGGCCAAGTTGTTGGAGAAGGTCTGCTACTGCATCAGAGGAATTACTAACCACCAAAATGTCATCTACATATATGAGAATAAATATAGTGACATTAGAGTGCTGTAAATAAAATAGAGAAGAGTCCACATTTGAACCCGAGAAGCCAAGATCAAGTAGGCATTGAGACAGACGTCGAAACCAAGCCCTTGGGGCTTGTTTCAATCCATATAACGATTTGTGGAGCTGACAAACATGGTGGGGAAAATCCTTGTCTTCAAATCCCTTTGGTTGCTCCATATACACGTCCTCTTCAAGGTAACCATGCAAGAAAGCATTAGAGATGTCCAGTTGCTGAATAACCCAGTTATGATGGACTGACAAGGCTAGAATGAGCCGAATAGTGGCAGGTTTAATTACAGGACTGAAAGTCTCATAGAAATCTACTCCATGCTCTTGATCAAAGCCTTTGGCTACAAGCCTTGCTTTGTACCTTTCAATAGTGCTATCTGCCTTTTGTTTAAGTTTGAACACCCATTTGTTGCGAATGATATGTTTATTGGGAGGTCGAGGGCACAACGTCCATGTTTTGTTAGCTTTGAGAGCATTGAATTCCAGTTGCATGGCTGCTGTCCAGTTGGGGTCTGTGGTGGCTTGTTTGTAAGTTGTGGGTTCAGAGGGAAGGGTAGAGGTTAAGGCTATGAGGGGATGTTTAGTGGAGTAATATAATTGATAATTAGGAAATTGTTTGGGTTGGAGGGAGTTAGTTTGGGATTGGGTGACCATTTGTCTAGGAGGAGAAGGTGGAAGAATAGTGAGAGGTGGTGGGTTGGAAGGTGAGTCCGAGGAATGAGTGGTTTCTGGAGGATTGATATCTGCAGAAGTAGGTTCAGGGGAAGATGATAAAACATGATTAATTGAAGGTGAAGAGAAGGAGGAGATACCTGGTGTGGTAGGAGCAGCAGAATCCAACAAAGCATCTTCTAGGACTTGAGATGAAGCAGGAAGGAATATGGTGGATGTGGGAGGAGTGGTGGTAGGTGGTGGAGGATGAGGAGGTTTACTGGAATGAAGAGTGGTAGCAGGGAAGGTGTTTTCATCAAAAACAACATGACGGGAGATATAGATCCTGCCAGTCATTGGATCAAAGCAGCGATACCCTTTTTGGTTTGTAGCATACCCAAGGAAAATGCATTGTTTGCTTCGATAGGTCAGTTTGTGAGGAGTGTAAGGTTGAAGGAGGGGATAGTAGGCACAGCCAAATGTTTTGAGAAGGGAGTAGTCTGGTGGTTGTTGAAAGAGGACTGAGTAGGGAGATTGATTGTTGAGCACAGGTGTAGGCATGCGGATTATAAGGTACGTGGCTGTTAAGAAGGCATCAACCCAATGTTTGGAAGGGAGATGAGATTGAGCTAAGAGGCTAAGGGCAGTTTCAACAAGTGTCTGTGCTTTCTTTCTGAGATGCCCTTTTGTTCAGAAGTATATGGACAGGTTAATTGATGCAGGATACCACTTGAGTCCAAGAATGATTTTAGGGTATGAGATAAGTATTCTCCTCCATTATCAGTGTGAAATTTCTTGATTTTATAGGAGAATAAATTCTCAACAAGGCATTTTAATTTAATGAATGACACGGCAACATCAGATTTCAGCTTAAGAGAGAATAACCAAGAGAAGCGAGTGAAATCATCAATAAATATAACATAATATTTACAACCACTTATTGACATTACAAGGGAAGTCCATACATCAGAATAGATAAGTGCTAAGGAGTGAGAAGAGTGATGAGAGGAAGTGGGGAAAGGGAACTTATGGCTTTTAGCCATTTGGCAGAATTCACAAATGTGTTTCAGTTTGTGAGAACCCGAGACAGAAATTAATGAAGTATGAGTGAGGTGATGGATGGTGGACTCTGATGGATGGCCTAATCGTGAGTGCCATGTCTGGATTGGGGCTGTAACTCCTATCAAAGCAGTGAATGAATTGTTGGACTGCCGTTTATTGGATTGAAAATGCTGGAAAGGAACTGGATAGAGGTCTGCTTCACTCGGACCTTGGAGGAGTACCTTGTGAGTTTGCAGATCCTTCACAACAAAGTAAGAGGCAGTAAGAATAAAATAACAATGGTGATCTTGATAGAGTTTTTGAATGGACAGCAAGTTTGAAGAAGCATTAGGACAATGTAGGATATCAGATAACAACAAAGAACTATGGGCAGTGTTGAGGGAAGAGGAACCAGTATTTAGAATTTTCAAACCTCCACCATTGCCAACGAGGACTTGAGCAGGGCCTTGGTATGGTGTCTGTTGCAGGGATAGATTTTCTAAATCGGAGGTGACATGATTGGTGGCACAACTGTCTAGAAACTACGATTGGTCATTTTCCTGTGGAACATGAGCGTGGGCAGCCATAGCAGCAAGCTGAGCGGGGGGGTGTCGGCCTTGGTAGGAGTAGTCTATTCGATGGTAGCAGTCAAGGGTTTGATGATTGGTCTTGCCACAAATCTGCAAGGGGGTCGAGAGTTGGAAAAAATAGGATTTGAGGCAGGAGATTTAGGATGCTTGGGTGCAGGTGTGTGTTGAGGAGTAGTAGGGGTATAAGGCTGTTTGGGTCTGGGGGGGTTGTGGGAGGGGTAAGAGTTGGGGGGGAAGGGCTTAGGTTTCTTATGGTGAAAGTTGGGTTTTGATTTTTGGGTAAAAAAGGCAACCTGATTGTGATTTGGGGGAATAGCTTTTTGTTGGATATCAAGGAGTTTCTCATAGTTTAACAATTCGGTTTGAAAGTCATCAAATGAGATGGAGGAATCTCGGGTGGCAAAATTGAGGGAGGTGATGAAGGGATGATAGGCAGGATTCAAACCTCTAACCACGTAAGAGATTAAGTCTTCTTCAGCAACTGGTTTGCCAACTGTAGCAAGCTGGTCAGACCAATTTTTGGCAGTGATCAAATAGTCAGTGCAAGACTTATCAGATTGGTTGAGGGTTTGGAGTTGCCGTTTCAGATGAGAGATTCTGGATCGAGAGTGGGGTGCAAACCGATTTGCCAATGTGTTCCAGACTTGGCGAGAGGAGGTTTGTCCATAAACAGTGGACAATACCTTCTCAGTGAGGGTGACATTAATCCATGCCAAGATAAACTGGTCATTTTTCTGCCATAACAAATAATTAGTGGTTATGGTAGACGTGGGTTTGCCTTCATCATCAGTGACAAATTGCATAGGACACGGCTCGGTGCCATCCACAATTCCTAGAAGATCATGACTTCTAAGGACAGGGATAAACTGGGTGGTCCATTTGAGATAGTTGGAGCCATTCAGTCGTACAGAGACCAATAGAGTGATATTGGGAAGTGAGAATGTAGTAGCGGAATCTTTGGTGAGAGCCATGAGGATCGAAGAGTGGGGTTAGCTGATTAAATTCTCTGGTACCAAGTCAAAAGTAATGGAATGGTCTGGTTTCAACCGAATACCAGATATGATGTTTTCATTATCTATTTATAGACACATATACGGTTACAGAGTATCTGAATGTCTAACAGAAAGATTACAAGGAAATATTAAACTTGTAACAAAGGGATAAGAAGGATTACATCAGGAAGATAAGATAAGATTACATCAAGATTTATTCAAATGTGCAGTAGCTATAACCGTATCATTATCAGCAACGGCAGCATACTCTTGGATATCTTTCTGTTGGTTAACTGTGAGCTATTTGTAGTTATCGTGAAATGATTCAAGCACAATTTCTTTTCTTGAAAATTGTGCTTAAACTGCCAATCCACTTAACTGTTTAAACTGCATGTAACCTTATTTATCAAAAAACATTTGCTCGGATTTGGTAGTGTATAACCGAGCTATCACTAATTTCCTGGGGATTGCTTACTCAAAAACCAACTGGGTAGCTTCTGAGTATGAGTACAGACCAAATCGAAGCAGAAGAATCTATTAAAAAAAAAAAAAAAATCTTGGATGCTTTACTGTTGAAAAATATACGCTTGTTTGTCAACCATTGACTTTATAAAAAGGGCTTATTTTCCCTCTTGGAACCCGATTCAAATTTTCTTACTAATGAACCAACCACCTAGTGTGATACCCCTACCGAAAGGTCTGCATTCATCTTCCTTTCTCCAAATTGTAGCATATTGTTGTAGCATTAGTTAGCTAAGTTACATATGCATATGATTAATCCTCGTTTGTGAACTGGCCCACTTGATCAAGGATCTTATTCCTTGATTTTCCTTTGTTTTCAGTTGTCTTGTTAGCACTGATATGCCTGACAAACATGTTGGAAACAAGTGCTCTGAATCTGCATGGTTTTCATCACTAGAATATGGTCCGTCTAAAATCTTTCTGTATTTCAGTTGCATTTCTATAGTTAAAAAGCTGCTCTCAAACTGCCATCCTAAAATTGAGTCCATGCCTCAGGGTAGCTTTCAAGGCCAAAACCAAACAAGTCATAGATACTGAAGGCTTTTTGGTTCTTATATCATCTCAAGTATCCCCTGATTTTGAACTTGATGGAGGTGAAACTTTTGCTAGTTTCAGTTGAGAAGGAATTGCATGCTTGAGCTCTTTGACGTCCTCCTTGGTAATAACGGTTGACTAAAAACAAATAAACTTTATCTTGATAAAATTTCTAGCAATATGTTATCATGGAATGTCTTTTATTTATCTAGCAATGCTTTTCTTCTGTGCATGTTCTTGATTGAATTTGACAGCAACGTCTTATTTTCTAGATCAATTTTATGACATTAAATTATGATGGACATTGGCACATTTTCGCTCCTGATGGAGTTAATCATATGTGGGTAATTACATTGTTTTACGCTATATTGTGTCAGAAGGATTTTTGAAGGATCATATTTCCAAGGAATATAGAAGAACCTTACGGGAACTACTCTGCTGTTCTGTTTTGGCAAGTTTTGATCTCTCATGGAGCACAAATCAGATGAAACTTCACATGGTAATAACTTACATGTCAATATTTTTGGTAGTCCTGTAAAAGCTTTAGGCTACAATTCTGAATGTTAGGATCAGTTTAGTTGATCAGAATTGGAAACAAGGTGAAAATCTATTTATAGTTGATGTTTAGATTTTATTTTATAACTGATGCTCAGATAATTTATTGCATCAGTAAAAGATGGTGTTCTTAGCAAGTCCACTATTCTGTCTTTCAAGCATATGATTATGTATGGTCTTTATGAGCATCTTTGTGCCTTGAATCTTGTGCTTGGCTTTCATAGACACTTCTAAAATTGCTTCCCCCTTTTAATGTCTAAATCGTAGTTATTGCTTTTCATAATTGTCATGTCAACCAGTCTAAAGCCACATGTTGAATGTATGTGAAAGAAGGGTTACCAAGATCTTATGTGGCATATTTACTAGCAGCTTGCTATTTGACTTCAACTCATTTTGGGGTCTCGATGTTGTGAAGACAACAAAAAGATTGCATGATAAGTGAAGTGGATCTGCGTTTTGTTTAATTAAAAAAATAGACCAAAACTTGACTTCTACATTGTGAATATCTGGCGTATCACTCCTATAATTTTTATGAGTAAGAAAATTTATTGATCCTCATAATTAGGCATGGTCGAAGCACACCGGTAGTATACAAGAGAGAAACACCTAATTACAGCCTATAATTAGGTTTTCCCAAGTATCACTCCTACAATTAAAGTCAACAATTAGCTTCCATATCAGTGATCATGAGGCAAAATATAAAATCATAACGATTGCTTCTTTCTTTCTCCTTCATTTGGCAAACCTAAGTGGACTTCAATGTCAAGATATCTTTCATGTTTGAAAGAACTGTGGTCAAAAATTTTTTGGAAGTAACTTTATGTTAAAAGAAGCATTTAAAAGCCCAAGACAAGCTGTGAAGACAACACTATGATGACGTTGATAATTTTATTAAACTCAAAACCCCTCTTGAAACAGAAAGTGAGATAGAACTAGACCATTTTAAAAAGTGAAATTCCCTTGGTATATAATGGAGAAACAAAAGAGAGGAATCAGTTATGAATTTTAACAAAGTGAGTGTGAGAAACAATGACTACAAGCAAGGTGAGGAAATTTATGAAAATTGGTTCCACCAGTATAAGACATCCATTGAAAGTGAAAAGAACCAAAGTTTAAGCGTGGCTGATCATAGGTTTTGGTTTAATATCTGTTTGGTTCTTCCAAGTTGGAATCAAGCATGTAGGTGTTTTCCATTTCATTTCGTTTTATATAGAATTCTTTCATGAACATGCTGGTGTTTTTTTCTTGTCAAGTTGAAGTTTCCTGTGCTTTGAATGCCACCAGATAAGAATGAAAACTTAATGGGAAGTGAAGTATTGAACTCCAATCGGCATGACATGGATGGAAAAGATGTTCTAAGTCCGGTTTTAAGTCCTCCTGGACATCATGTACAAGTTAACATGGCTGATCAGAAAGTTGAAGAAAATGTACCTAAAGATCCGCCTTCTGAAGATATGTGGGCTTATGGGGAAGTTAACATGGAAGCCTCCATTACAACCGATGATGTTATACGGGCTGGTGGTTTTGGAGCTAGAGATGATATAAGTAGCTTTCTTCCTGTTGCTAGTGATTCTACCGACTTTGAAGCTAATATCCGTGATGCCCGAGAATATGAAGAACCTCAGGGGGAGATATGCAGACCAGGTCTTGGCTGGACAGAAGCTACAAAAGCCGAATAGTTTAGTTGTTACCAGAATGTGCAAGTTCTTGCACTTAACGTTTCTCATAGTACTTGCTTGTATGAATTCAAGGTATGCTCACATGTTAGTTCATGATCTAGGTTTATTTCATGGATCAAATACATTTTTTTTTTGTCAGCTTAAACTGTTATTTTCATGGGAGAGATGTCATCAGATCTTGTATGTGGAACTGTAAAACTCAAGATTTGTATGAGAAACAAGGTGAAACCCTATCCCTAGCAGAGACGAGAAACAGAGGTGAAGGTTCTGGAATGCATCGAAATGTTATTGAGAGAAATTAATAGGTTACTTTACACTTACAGGAGACGAGGTATTTATACTAAAAACACAACACAACACGTGCTCTGCACATGACCTTATAAACGTTACACATAAAACTTACATTTACATCTATTAGACTTTATACAAGAGGAAAAGGATAAAATATTCATAATAGGAACCAATTGAACGTAGTTTTACATATCGTTCTGTTTAATATGCTAAGTCTTCCTTTGCAGGCTGCTGCCTTGCACCTATTTGATATTGCGATGTTCTCTTTGCATATCTGAATTTTCTACCAAAGTGCCGGCAAAGGTTTCAAATGACTCACAACCTTCTTGTTATGCTTACAATTGTTATTGAAAGGCAAATATGTTTGATTCTGTCCTAGTTTACTATTTTATGGTCGTTTCTATCCTATGTGGCTCATATGTGAGGCCAGCACTGATGCATCATGAGGTGCTTATTGCCTTCTGGAAGATTCTTTGTCCAGGAGCAAGAATTGCCCAAGGGTCATATGCTGATTTCCTCTGTAAAAATACTTCCCAAAGAGAGCCAAAGTGAGTTTGCCACTCTTCTCGTGTATTGTAGTGGGGCAGGTATTGCTTCATTCCAATTTGGGCTGTGGCACAGAAGTCTAGAATCCTTTTGTTTTTGGTTAAAATGTGCTCTAAGCCATCTGTTCCTGTAGAATAAGGCACTGCAGAGGATAAGAATGCCACTTGGTAGAAAACATCTTCATCTGGTGTAACTAAAGATGTTTTATTGTTCCACCTATAACACAGAAATAGGGGAAATTGAGGTTGAGATTATGATTTCCAAGAGAATATCTACAAAATAATTGGAGCTATAGGATAAGTACTTGGATTGGTTGACTGGGTAGATAAGGATAGGGCCATTGCTTGTCTCCGTAACAATGTTGCCAAAGACCTCCTTGGCAAAGTCAGAAATCCTGCTCTTGGGGATGAAAAGATTCAGCCATGGGTGAGGAACTTCCCATAAACCTTTTGCCTGTAGTTTTTTCTCAGACACATGCACTCTATCCAGAAACTCCGCGTAAGAAACTTCTGAGTGGAAGAGTGTGGATGGAATATAACTCAGCTTTGACAATAATTTCTCAGTAATCTGCATTTTAAATGGAGGTTGAGAGGGGTTTTTGGATAAGAATTGTGTACGTCTTTATTGAAAGTACAGTGCGATAGTTTCCATGCAAGTCTCACCTGATTCATAGTTTTAGTCTCGTCCGGATTGAAGTATTTGACCATTTCAAGACAGTACAGAGTTCTTCCATCTGAACTGAATTCACGGGCTTTAAGTGGATCCTTGGGACTGAAAGAAGATCCCCAGTTCTTAAGAAGTCCTGTTCTATTTATAATCACAAATCCTTCAACATAGTCGAATGTATTCTCAGATGATATCAAGTGCTCTTGATCCTTGGAAAATATGGAGAATTCTGAGTAGAGCACTCTAATCCATTTCACCTGTCCAAAGTAAATGGTTTTGTCATGGAGGGAGGAGCTTTTATATAGCCTTGGATATGCATCAAAGAATATAAATGTACTCTTACCATCTTTGGTGCTACTTCAAGAGAAATTCTAGCTCGAGTGATTATGCCAAACTGTCCAAGGCCACCAAGAACAGCATGGAAGAGGTCGTTGTGTTTCTTCTCTGAACAGGTAACCACTTCTCCCTTTCCTGCACTCAAAATATTAATCTATATTAGTAGTTGTGACCCATGGTTTTGGAAGTGAAACTTGTGGTAACTTTTAGTTCTGTGTTGCATCAGTGCGAATTTTTCTTCCAATAGCTGGTTTAGAAGTTCACCATCCAAACATCTAATTATTGCTTATGGAGAGGTATTATTGTAATTTCAGAAGGATCAAAATATTGAACCTACTGGAGTACTTATGGCTTTTAGTGAAATGATAGTGTTATGCCCCCTATTAGTGATCTTTGATCGAACCACATTGTACCATAAACGTGTTTTTTGGGAGGCATTCAATGGACTGATTGAATACCTGTGACAACCTCCAGCTGGTAGATGTTGTCGATCTGGGGTCCATGCCGGAATGCCTGCCCGCTTATTCCTGCATTTGATAGAGTACCCCCAACGGTGAGATGAAGGTAATCTGTCCAAGATTTAGGTGCCAACCCATGTTTAAGAGTCTCATGCAGAATATTTATCCACAACTCGCCACCTGAAGCTTCCACGTAAGGCATCTCCCCATTGTGAACTTGCATTTCTAATGCCTGAAGTGATTCCATGCTGATAACTATGCCTTGATGGGCTTGAGCTTGACCCTGGAAAGAGTGAGCGCGGCCTCGAGCAGCAACTGTTAGCTCCGAAGCAGAACCCATCTGGAAAATATGCCTTATCGTGGTGGAAATATCAGGAACTGATTTTGGATGCAGGACTGCTGAAGGGAGGAAATGATACATGTTGCCGAAGTCCCTGGCTGCATGGTGATTGTTCTCAAAACTGAAATAACCATCCAGAGGAAGCGTTTCCAATGATGAAAGAATATTGGTTGAATTTGAACGTGGTGGAACCGTTAGGGTGTCGAAAGAGTCGCTAGAACAAAAATTGGTTTCATCAAGTATACAGCTTATGAGTAAAATCATGAAAAAATTTAGTTCTATAATGGTGATCTGCTTGAGGAAGCACAAAGGTGGTGACACCATCTTTTGTTGGGATATGTTGAGGGAGAAAGATCTTTCTCTTTGCTCTCTTTTTTGAGGCAAAGTAGAAGGAGAGGTGTGGAAGAGTCCAAGGAATTGAAAGGCAGAGAGGGGAATTTAAAGGGATGAGAGCTGCTATAACTACAAATAGATTACACAAAAGCAATCTTACAAATCAACATAATTTTATGTGATCCGTTAAATTTATTTTACAATAAAAATAATTTTATAATTGGATGAACCATATGAAATTACATCAATTTGTTGTGGGATTACTTTTGTACGGTCTATTAGTAACTAAAGTATTTCTCTTTTCTTTTTACCTCTTTGTACTCCATACTTCAGATAAAAGTCACAAAAGAGCGAAGATTTTTACCTCTAGCAGGAGAGGAGAGAGCATGGTCTTGCTATATGCAAGTAACAACAGTACCTTGTAGTGTACGAGTCAGAGACAGGATCATATGACAACTTTTGAAAACAACTGCACTGCATGAGTACTCTGTTGTCGGATGTTTGTGCATTAATATTATTTAACTTTCCGATCATTAGAGTGATCGGCAGACCGGCCCCTACTAAGTTGCATGCTTTCACAGCCAAGTGTTTGAGGGTATCGGCTCATTGGGTGGTCCTCCTGCTAGTGGAGTTTTTTTTGTGAAGGGTATAACATATGATCTGCCCTCTCACTCTCTCTCTCTTCTTGGTCTGTTCCAGTCACGAACTTTGATTTTGATGGCAGTCGATCTATTGCCTGTATTGAGTAATTTAGTAATGAGTTTAGTGCTTTCATTATGCAAAACTCTGACAGCCTAGAATACTTGTCAATTATCTTGGCTGCATCCGTAATTGATTTCTAATGAATGGCAGGCATATTGGTTGGATAAACTACTGGCTGATGATCTATTTATGGTCGTTGTTTGGATGGGTGAGATGAGATGAAATAAGTTGAGATGATTTGTAAATAATAATGAGATTGTTGAATTAAAATAAGTTGAGATGAGGTGATTTTAGCTTATTTCTGTATCCAAACATTCTTACATAATTTGTCTTTTGTTTTTTTAAGTGCCTGGATCTGGAGTGTGAGGCTCAACTTATATAATAATTTCAGGATCTGGTGTTACCTTTTCAGTAATTGTTCGCGTGTTTGGTGAGGATAAGAACTTCGAATATCCTTTGTGAGAGTTTGTGAGGATAAGAACTTCGAAGGTACAATTAATTAAAGAGAAAAGAAGAGAGTTTGTGAGGGCCTCAAACACGTGATCTCCACGTGAATCCCACGGTTTTCTGTTGGTGGGGAATAGGAGTTGTACCTTCTGATAAGGACCAACACTGCATGTAGATAAGGAATCATTCAGAATCTGGATGGATACCAACAGTGCAGTAGTGGTAAGTTTGAACTAGTAACTTTGAGGGGGCAAAAATTCAGAATCGAAATTTATTGAAAGGAAAATGCTACTATGTTTCATGATTTTGATTCTTCATGGATTTTATTTTATTTTTTAGTTAATAGTTAAGGAAGTAATTTTTAGTATATTAATGTATTTTATTTTTATTTTTTAAAAGTATTTGAATATGTTAAAAAAATATGAAAATAAGAAGATAAAAAATAAGAAGTAAAAATTGTGTTAGTGGGCACGCCCAGCAGTCAAAGTTGGGTGGCACACTAGCATTGCCCTTATTAAAAATCGATTCAATTCTGATTATTGAAAATTGAGTTGGACGAAATTGAAATATATATTGTTAATTTTTATATTATATTATATATATATATGCTATATATATTATACATATTATAAACTTGGGTGGTAGTAGTAGTACTAGTGCTAGTACTAGTGCTACTAGTCTACTATGTCCTTTCAATTTGCTTCTTCGATTTGGTGTTTATCATATTTAAAATTGTGGTAGAAAATACAATTTATATTTTTAGGACTTATAACTTAAATAATAAGCTTTATATTTCAAAAGTTTTTTATTGTTTGGTAAACATGTATTTAAAGCGTTTTTAAATTTGTTATAGTAATATTTTAAAAATATATAATTATCCGCAAGAATTTTTTAATAAAAGTTTTAATTTGATGTTTTTAAAAAAACTGACTTTGAGATTTTTTTAACTAATTAAAGCACTTTTTATAAAATTATTAAATATATCATTTTTTTAAAAGGGTAATGCTACATACAGTCATGGAGTTGCAAACGGCGTGCAGTCGCTTTAGAAAAAAAGTTAACTTTTTCACGTGGGTCCCATATTTATTCACTTTTTTCCAAAGCGACTGCACGCCGCTTGCAACTCCATGACTGCATCTATCATTTCTCTTTTCTTTTTTGACTTTTTATTTTAAATATTTTTTAAATATGTTTAAATATTTAAAAAAATATAAATACACTAATAATCACTTTCTTAATCAATAAACATTTAAAAAAAAACATAAACGATCAAAATAAAAAAATAAAATGAAAGGACATAATAGAATTATTCAAAATGTACTTTTTTGGAAAGAGAGGTAGGACCGTAGGTTACACATGTCTAGGCCTTGTTTGGTTACCAAACACATCTCAATTTACCTCATCTATCATTATAATTTCTCCAAATGTTCATACATTTTTCTAAATTTTCATACAAATTATAATAAATAATTCTACTTTTTCAAATTTCAAAATACTCATAATATTAAAAAATAATATTTTCACAATATCTTATTCAACTTAACTCAAATGAGCTCAACTCGACATCCAAACACAGCTTAAAAGTGACCCCCACTCAAATTTATTAAATACCCTCACTTATGAGGGAAGGATATCATAATAATAATGAAGACAAAGACAAAGGATAAACAAATATTTAATAAAATCATTCCATACATCAACTCCACAAAACAAAACAAAAGAAAAAAAACAGAAAACCCATGAAAAACCAATAAAATGTATTGGTAAACTAATGGCTCATGCTACGTGGAGATTTTGCATCTGGCAGAAGGTTTTTGATGTGGCTGGAAATTTCTAGATGTGTGTGGAGAGAGAGAGAGAGAGAGAGAGATTATCATGCTACGTAGTAGTAGTAGTAGTACGTAGGTGGGGTAGAAAATAGGATGCTAAAAAATAATTGAGTCTGAAGTGGAAGTAAAGAGACCACTTTTGGAAAGCATGCATGGTAGTTTTAGAAAACAGAGTGACATAATTCTGTTCTCTCTTAACGTTGGCGTGACTACTTCCTTTTTCAGATATATCTGCATACTACCGCTTTGTTGATCAATAAAATATGAGCATGTTTTGGTGTTTGATTTGTCACTGCCTTGCCACATCATTTTGGCATGCATTAGGATATATCCATGCATGTGCTTTACCTAGACCCACGTAGTGACTAATGTTGTTAATTTCTCAATCCTTGAAAACTTAAGACCCTTTCACATGACATGATCTGGAGATCCAAGTCTAGAAACCTGGAAAACAAATGGCCCCTCGGATTCAAAGCAAACGGAATATCCCGACAAAAGCCATATATTTGTGTATATATGTAGAGAGTGAGAGAGAGAGAGAGAGTCATAGAGAGGCTATATATATAATGTATATATATCTAAAAAATACATGCTTATTGACACATGACAAAAGGCAGCAAGAAATCAAGACTGAATTTATTTTCAATATTCATTTGTATTTATTCTTGTTTTGATGCAAAAGGCAGCAGGGACACTCACCATTTACAGGCCATATATATCGAACCGGCTGTTTTCACTGGTGGCATATTAAACCATGACAGCATAATTCTGCCACTCGTTTACATAAAGAAACAGTTCTACAAGACAAGATAAAAATACACACTAGCTGATCAACTTATACTTACTTTCCCAAGCCTATTTTGTTCATGTCAACATTAGCAACATAAGCCTATTTTGTTCGTGTCAAGATGCAACACCAGGAGATGACTTCAGCTTCTTTGGTGGTGGGTTTCCTCCCGAGATCAGCACATACGAATAGAAGCACAGCATTGCAGCACTTTGAAGGACAAAAAAATAGAACACTTTAGATAAGTCAAACCAGAATCTAGAAGCTCAACTCTTTTACCAAAAAGATAGTCATAATCATAAAAGCATTTTCAATGGGATATACCTAATAGCAACATAAAACCCAGGTGGAAATATTTTCTTTGTCTGCACCCATAGTACCAATACAAAAAAGTTAGAAACCACAAATCAACTGGCCAGTGAATAAGAAGAAGTTTCAGTTTGCTGCACTACCAGGGAATAGGTCTGGTAGTTCTTCCAGAGGAGGATTGCTGATAGTGCTGCAAATTTTGCAGGTATACACGTACTTATATCAAATGATCTCAAAACAAGAGAAGTGAACGTGTAGTTTAAACATTGACAACAACAAAACTACTGGACAACTCAGAATTTCTCCAAGTCACAGATAAAATCAGAACCTGCTTGTCCTAGAATGAATGGTGCACTGGATTTCCCTTGCCTCCAGATCTTTAAGCTAAAGATGCTGAGAGCTAGCAAAGCACCTCCGAAGAGCACACCAGTGCTCAGAGTCGCCGGATTTCTTGAGAAAACAAAGCCAAGGAGTCCACCGCTCAAAACAAGTCCACCTGTAACAAGATATAAGTTCGAACTTTACACCAGTCAGTCAAGTTACAGAGACGATGACTAATATAATTATAGAAAGATTAAACAGATAAAATGGAAGTATATATTCAGCTTGACTAAAAACTATAAAATAAAACGATCTTGTAGCAAATGCCTAGTGGGTCAGCTCCTGTAAGTCGCGATCCAAAAGATGAAGAGCTGAGAGTTTGTATCTGAACAACTATCTTCGGTCATTACATTCCAATGTCACATTTGAGACAAAAATTATATCGTGAAACAACTTCTCAAAACTTCTTTGGCCAATAATAACCAACCCAGATACCTTTTCTTTTTTTAAACCAACTCAGGTACCTTATGATTTCAATCTTCTTGGGGAGTAGCCAGGTTACCATGTCCTCCAAACCATTCACCATGTCCACATGGATCATAGCCCAACAAAGTTGACCATGCAAAGCAAATAAAATGAAAATCCTAGTTGAGAATAAGTTGATGGGTCAAGATTTCCTTATTCTGGTCAATTTTGAGTTTTTTGGTGACACCATACCAGTAACCCTCTGCCATACCAAGGGTTGCTTAAAAGATAGTTAAGCAAACCCCTATTTGCTTTGACTCTAATTCTCCTCAACAAGCTTCCATGGACTTCTCTCCAACATTTTATCTGATCAATGACTTGCTTTATTAGTCATAGCTAACAATTATTTTTACATTTACTTGCACAACGTGTTTAATTGTGTTTTAAGGTTTGAGTTGTGAAGCAAAAAAGACTTGAGTTTTGAAGTAACTTAACAAATCAAGTCAAAAAATCACAAATGACACAGAAGAAAGAGGAGGGGGGTGAGGGACGAGACAGGACTTCAGTGCCAATATCTAGAACTTCAATACAGATGGATCCATACATACAACATTTTTGTCCGACCTATATGTATAGATAGTTAGATCAATCTATCTACTTCATTCCCTAAAAGCAACTGAATTTAATATGACTATGGAACCCATTGCCAATAAACGTTTGCATATGTTATTGTACATTACTCAAAAAAAAAAAGTGTCATGTGCATCAAATAAAAAAAAGTTTGTATGATGTAAAAAGTGAGAGCTATCTGCCAAGTCTTTTTAATGCAGCAAATGGAATAATGGACGTGTTTATAGAATTGACACAAACTCACCGAAGGGAATGCCAAAACAAAAATCATGGATTTTTGCAGCTCTTTTTTGTTCAATGACACCTTCTTCCTGCACTGGCTCACCCATTCCTGACTTTACAGAAACATCTTGAAAATTGGGATATGAACTTGCTATTCCTTCACTTTGTGATTTAGATGCACCAGCTGTATAGCTTACACTAGTCTTATTCTCAGAACTGGAAGCATCTGTCCGACGCCCTTCAAGGCTCATCAAAACTGTAAACTAGATGGACAATTATAGATCTTATTATCATACGTAATCTGACAGTTTCAGAATAATAACAAAAAAAAAAATTGCCTACTTTTGCCATTATGAATAAAATCTCTTATACAAAAATCTCCATGAGATGTTTCCATATAACTATTTAATCACGCCATACATGGCGCACTCAATTGCGTTATCAGATCAGTAGCATGTTGATATGGTATGACTGCGAGGGAATTCCAATACAAATAGTTAATTAAAGAGAAGCACAAATGACACGCAAAAGAACCATAGCAAACACTACCAGCTAAAAAAACATATTCCGAATGTGCTTGATAAACCAAATTACAAGCTTTCTCAAATACAGAACGCTGGACTTGGATCAAAATCGAACATAAAGTCTCGATAAGACAAACTAGCCTTCTAGTTATAGCCAACCCAAGAATTTAACTACAATTAATATCTTAATTACATTGTGTGAAGAAAAGTCCACAAAGATTATACACGAATAGAAAGACTAACATTCTGCTCGCTTTTAAGATTAATCTAGAAGATATATACACGGCCTGTAATTACTTAAATTCAGAAACCTGTATATATTAAAAAAGAAAAAGAGACATTTTTACCATCCGAAAACGAGCAAAAAATACTATTATAACGCAAAGAACGCCGTGTTGATCAGAATTTGGCTGAAACAAGGTTGTATTCTACGGCTTTAAAAAACCACGGAAGCATAAAAAATTAAGCAACAAAAAAAAAAAAAATTCTCGAATAGATTGTTATTTGGATCAAATTTCTAGGCGAGGTGTTCGAATGGGGGCTAAGAGAAGCACCTTTGAGCGCGGTGATGGGTTTAGACATGATAACCTCTGCAACTTCAGACTACGGTTGACTGCAGAGAAGCAGGAGAGCTGAGAGATCGTCGCCGCCATGTCTGAACTGGAATGGAGAGAGACACAGAGAGCGCTGAAAGCCTCAATGTGAATTGCATGTTACCGATTAAAAGGAAAAGGGGAAGCAGACAAATAAGTTATTTTATAATTTTTTATATTAAAAAAATAGTCACCTAATCACTTTGATTAGGAATGCTTCAGATGTAGCAAGGCAACATCAGGGCAAACAAACGGAGAGACACCGTGCCAAATTATAGGTTCCGTGGCTTGTTACAGTTAGACTCAATTAAATTAAATTTAATATAATTTTAAATTAAATTTAATATTTAAATATTTAATTTTTAAATTATTAAATTTATCTTAATTTAAAACTTTTTTTTATATATGAGACTCAAATTTTTTTCAATTAAACATTTTTTTTACATACAAAATTTATAATTTCTTTTTTTAACTTCTTATAAATACAACAAAATTAATTCTAACATCAAAATATATTTAAAATCATTTTAATATTTAAATACATTTAAATTCATCAAAAGTATACTTCACAAAACGTACTATATTATCTTAATTCATTATTATTTATAAAAAATTCAACTCAGTTCATCATCTAAATACAATCATATTATATTTATCTTTATTTTAAAAAAAATTATTCATTTTAAATTAAATAAAAATTTTTATTTATCATTCATACACTATAAAAATTAAAAAAAAATTAAAACAATTGTATTTATATATGATGTGAAGATGATTATCACAAATTTTTACAAATAATGATAAATTATTGTCTTACCTTTGGTTCTTTGTGTAACGGACTTTATCGGATGTCCCCGAAAAGGACGATACCTGACTTTTAAGAGCTAGGAAGAACATATATGGGCCTATGATGATTGGGCCTCTCGTTCGAGTCCATTTACATTCATATCAGACCATTGTATCAAATTCTAAAAATTTCTCATGCATCTTCTAATTAGTGGTAGGTTATACATAAGCCCATATATGACTACAAAAAATCTAGTTATTTGCTATTATTTTTTAGTCATAAATAGTTTATTTTAGTCATTATTAATTTATTTTAATCATATATAAATATTTTGTTCGCAATTATTAGATTATTAATATTTATTTTTCTTGTAGTACGTATGAAAAAACCAAAGTATATATATTTTACACAGGTAGTCAAAACGATTGATCATGTATACGTGTGAGTGCACGTGGAACTAAAAAAGGATCGAGGTGGAGGGAATTAGCGTGCGTTCTTAGCCCTAGCAACTCAGCAATCGATTAATTAGATATATATTGTTCATTTTAATCAACATTACGTTTATTTATTATAAAAAAATTACTTATTTACAGTCAGTTAATTTTAATAAAATGATTGTTTATAACTAAAATTAATTATAAATAATTTTTTCATCACAAATAATATTTAATCACAAAAATTCATTTTTTTATAATAATTATATAATATGTAACTTATATAATTAAACTTATATAATTACGAGTTACGGCAAGGATTTGTTCCTGGCCCCCAAATGCGCATGCATGCATTTTTCTAGCACCATGTGGATTGGAAGCTAGCATACGTAAAATGGGAAATTTAACCACAAAGAAATTATTTTCCAAAAGTATATTCACAAACTAACGGTAGTTTGATCCAATATATTAGATTATAAAATTGTTTATATTGTAGATTAATAAATTTGATGTATCTGTTTATAAAATCATATCAATTTGTTGAATTTTTTATGGTTACATTAATACTTCTCATATAGAATTGGCAATATTATTCTTTCATAATTAACATGCATAAATATCATAATGAAGACTGTCTCAAGTTTTTGTTCAAATTTAAAGATTGTCTCAAGTTATGGAAAAAACTAATTCTCATTGTTTTTGAAGCATATATAATTGAGTAATTCTATATACAATTGTGATGGGCTGCTTGGATTGGGAAGTGGGTTGAGCTCATCTCAACTCACTTCCATTTCATCATTATATTTTTATAATTTTTTATACAAAACACAAATTCCTATACACCTTTTTCAAATCCCAATACACTTTTTTCAAATCCCAATACACCTTTTTTAAATTCCAACACACCTTTTTCAAATCCCAAAATAATAATAATATTAAAAAATAAACCAAACTCATCTCAACTCATCTCATCTCCGAATCCAAGCGGGGCCTGAGTGTGTAACCGTCGCATAATCATTTTAAAAAATCTTTGGGATTCTTTATAAAAAAAATTAACTTTTTTTTCATGTAAGATCTATATTTTATTCATTTTTTTAAAACAATTACATAATAATACTCTAATTCACAATTGCATAATATGTTTTATCTTCACTCTATTACATTAATCTTTCCTATTAATTTACTAAATTTTGGCATCAAAATGATCTAAGAGTTCTAACCGTTTATTTTTATTCAGTTGTAGTATCGAATCGGATCATTTGCACCTCGTTAAGCAACCCAAACTGCGGAATACGATATCAACAATATGCATATAACATATTACACTATATATTATCATTAATTTCAGTCTTATCTCAATTAACGACATTTATTTTGAACGTAAATGCATGCATGCGAGTGGGTTGATATATTTGTCTCCAATCTTATTAATTATGCCTGCCTCCTTAAATTCTCAACCTCATATTATAACAAACAAGGTTAATCCACTCATCATGCATGTCTTTATTTGTCTGATATTCTTGATGATGTGTCGTGCACGTACGTTGAATTAATGTCTGATCACATACGCGTCGGAATCATGAAATCTACAGTATATTAAAGTCCAGTTTAGATTTAGAATTATTTCAAATTACTTTCATTTCATTATTATATTTTTATAATTTTTTATATAAAACATAAATTTTTATATATCTTTTTCAAATTCTAATACAAATTTTTCAAATTCTAAAATAATAATAATATTAAAAAATAAACTAAACTCATCTCAACTTATCTTACTTTCGAATCCAAACGAAACCTAATATTGCATATATATGCTTTTCAAATTAAGTACTTTTTATTTTTTGAGTAAAAATTAAGTACTTCTAGCTTTCTAGCTTTGTTAGGAATATCATGCATGATGCAATATTCATTCTATTATATATATACAATCGATCATCTCTTTGGTCTATTTCTTCGCAATCATTAAGACTGATGTTAGATATAGTTTTGAAATGTACAAATTTTACGTATTAATCCTTAGAAAAATATAAGATCCACCATTAATACAAAAATAATTTTTATTTACTTCTTTTATATATATCTAATAAGTTCAGCTATCTTGATCAAGGGGGCGCGCGCCTTCGTTATTCACGCTTTTGAGGATAAAACTAATGCACTTGTCAAGGTCATATCTTTGTTGGGGAAACAACTTCTAGCTTTTACTATATTATATATTCTAGGATATGGATCAATAATGCTGTTTCCGATTCTCTAATAATTTCAGCTTCCAAATATAACGATGTCATATTAACTGAGCGGTCATGCATGTTACACTACAAGATTTTCGAGATTTTGCCAAGAAGGGTACTTGTGGCTAAAAATAGGATTTTCGTGGATAAAGTATTTTTCCCACCAATTTGCCTTGTGGGACGTTCGTGGCATATAACTCCCGGTAAAAGAGCATTTGCCACGGGCCATATACTTCCGTGGCAAATAGATATTTTTTCCCACAACATTTTTCGTGGTAATAGCCAATTTTACTCGTGGGAATAAAATTTAAAAATGTTATAACCTTGTGGCTATTACTCTTTTGCTACAAAATCTTGTCGTTGCTAATAAGTTTGCACTATGAAACAATTCGTGGTAAAAAGGGATTTTAGCACTGTGTTATCTCTTATCAACTTGCAACAAATGCTCTTTTACCACCAAGTCTAATCGTATGTACTTCTATGTGCCCACGGAGAAGTTTCATAGCAAAAAATAGTCTTTGTGGGCAAAAGTATTTGCCACAAGTTTTGTTCACAGCAAATACTAAAAGATTTCAGAAAAAAAAAATATATAAAAAATCATAAACAACTTCATAATATAAGCTAAAAATTATATATAAAACTTTGGAGATTCAAATTAATACTAATAAAAATTTCAGAACAACTAAAATTATGTCAAGTAGGGATATGTGAAAAAAATAAAACTTACCACTAGTGTCGCAGTATATGCTTCACCTTGTTTGCAACAACCTCACATCAAGTGGAGATATGTGATCCCTAACAACAACAGATCTGAATTTTAGACATGATTCCTCACAACATTTTCAACATATTATATCTTTTGAGACAATAACTAGAAGTTAAAGAGTGCAGGCAGCAGGGGTGAAAGATATTTTCAATCTCTATCATTTTCTTCTATAGTTAAATACATATATTTTTCTCTGGTGAGAGTTAAATAGATGTGTTAACTAAATTTAATTGTGCAGACTTTAAGCATATTAACTAAATTTAATTTTCTAAACTGGTGGTCATTTTCTTCAATACCAACTAAACCTAAAAAAATTGAAATCAGAACAAGCAAGCTTGCGTTCCAAATAATATGCCTACGCAGCCTCTCTACAAAAGGTTTTTTTTAGTAAAATTACTAAAACTTATTACAGCCCAAAAACCAAGCAAACAGGACTTAAAACAACATAAACTTATTTCTCCTTCTGACATGTGACTGTCAAGTATTCCTATTAATAATCTAAATCATTATAATGCAAGCACCATGCATAAATGTGAACAATCACACAAAGAGTTAACATTAAGGAAATTATATTACCAATCAAATTATATTAGCTAATGCATCTCTGCTACCCAATGCAGTAACAGGATTAAGAGTTTCTTGTAATAACTTCTTTTGGTGTCACCATTATGGTCATCAGAAAAGTAAAATGATTTTATTCAAATAGGTAGTGAAGAATCTGAAGACTACATTTTTTTTTTTTTGAAATTTGAATATGTAAGTACAAGTATATATGTACCATTATCAAATCACCCTTGGATTATTAAGGCTAGCTATAGAGTTTGATCCAAGTTCTATTTTCATCCTTCCTAAACTAACATCATATAAAAGCTATCATCCAACACAAGAAATTTTCCCCTAAAACATATGGCGTAAAATCCATAAACTTTTACTGTTTAAGAAACTCTGTCACAACAAAGATACCTAGCAACAAGAAGAAGAACAATTATATATAGAGGAAATCCTGAATATTTGGCAATTTACTATACATTGATTATTCATATTGACTAAAACGATAAATGTAAAATAATCACAATGAAAGTCTCTCTTCAAAAACAAATCAAGTGTTGCACATAAAAAGTTAATCTATTAAGTTCAAGAGAAGATGCTTTAAGTATACACTTTAGGAGGACAAGCTCTACAAGGAGGGGAAGCATGTTTAGCATTGATTGTTTAATCTCATAAAGTTATGAATTTATCATACTTTTACCACATAAAAGACATAAATATAGCTTAAATATAGTATTTAGATATTGAGATGAGATATGATGACTTGGAAGGACTTTGCTATTCAAACCTGGCCTCAAGTCCCTGCTTGAGTACATTGAACTTTTCCTTATGTCGAAAATTATTCAAGAACTTATTTTATTTTTTAATATGGGGTACCAAAACCCTAAATAATTTTGAACCCTTAATCTAAAGAAGCAAAAGTAATTGTGAAGATAAAAAGTTTTGCATCAAGATAAAGCATAAAACTAAATTATTTTGCACAACATAGCTGCCTTCTCAACAATAAAATTTTGGAGACTTAAAAAAGACAAAAAAAAAATATGGAAAGAATTAAAGATATTGGAACATAGAAGCGACAAAATGGCCATGAACCCCAATTTATAGAGAATTATGAAACACACAAAAGTAGCTAACCAGTCAGAGAACAGGGCATAGTTCTTCATCCAAAAATTTGTGCCTTTGCCTGCTGCTTATTGCTATATCAAATCTCTTTTCTCTCTTCATGTAATTTATACTGCTTTTCCTACAAATGAAAAAACAATTATATAATTAATAATTCACAATGGAAGGGTCATAATGCATTGACACTCTGAAAAGAACAGACATGCTTCCTTTTCAATTAAATAAACATTTTGTATGGCTGAAAAGTTCAATTCTAAGGGTATAAGCTTGAGAGAATCCTGCATCCGCATGATGAAAAGTGTAAGGTGCTATGAAAAAAAACAACCATTTCATATCATCGCAAGGAACCACTTTATAATTATGCAAAGAAGGCAGAGTTTGCTAGAGTTTTGAGCCATCGCATATTCATGGTCATATATATATTTATAAGTGCATATATATTATGGGCATGTTTTGACACTGCAGTTTAAGAAAAATTAAATTTACATGTCATCTGTCCTACTTGAAAAACAAACATACTCATATGAGATTAAATTGAAACTATGCAGTGAAATCACATCATGCGACTAAAATAAGTGGTGTGAGTGAAAGGCATAATCACTCACGATATCGGCATTAGCTTGAATTGCTTCAAAATGAGCCTTCTCGACAGCCATCTCTACAAGGCGAGTATCTTTTTTGCTTTCTCATTTACCTTTCAAACCTGGCACAACAGAACAAATCCATGAAAGAAAACCTCTGGTTCACATCTTGTGTTGCCTATCAAACTAAGAAAGCAAATATAAAGAAAGAGAAAATTCTGCAATGTTATTTTGATTTTCAAACTCTGAATCGCTATTTTGCTACTTGTTAAAAAAATGCAATTCATACTAGAAAAGAGCTGGATTTTGAGAGTGAAAATTGGCTTCCATAATTAATATTTTAATTCATTGACTATTACGCTGTATAAAGTAGATTTTTTTTTCCTCGGTCCCAAATTATGAGATGTTACAAAGACAAAAAGAGCAATTTTTCTTAGAATTATTTCCTCGACACATCACCTAGCACTGAACCAAATCTAATAACAACATGTAATTTTCGAAATAGAAAAAAAAACACATAGCAAAACAACTAATAACATTCGGTTTGGGCAAAAAAACAGGGCATTCCTATTTGTTTGTAACATAGGAAATTAACTACACCAAAACATAAGCTAGAATAACTTACTTAGCTTCCAAAATGAAACCAAAATCAAATGGGTTAATTTAGGGTTTTTACCTTAAGCTTTGATTTTTGCTCCCCGACCTTCTTCTAGGGTTTCCTGGCATGGAGAGACAGTGGGAGGAGGGGGATGTCGCCGGTGAGAAGGAGTGCTACTGATGGTGGTTGGAGGCGTGGGTGGCGGCGTGCGGTAGGGAAGCCGTGTATAAACGGGTGGGTTTCGTACATGGGTCTACGGAAGAGCTGTGGGCTCGCATCAAGTGGAGGATGAAAAGGGGTGGTCCTGGGGTGGTCTTGGTGCTCGACGGTGGCTGAATAAGGCGGCGTATGGCTGCGCGAGGGGGGAGAAACGAGCATGAAACCCATTTCGGGCTGTGCTCGCGTGCGATCGAGGGAGAGCGTCTGATAGGGGACTTCGACGGTGGGGTGCTACTGCCGGAGGATGTGGGAACTGCCGAAGGTGGCGGTGAGGCTGGGTTTGCCGACGGTAAAGCCTAGCCATGGGTTCGTTGGAGGAATGGCCGGGAGAAATCTCGTTCGGTGGTGTCGAAGAAAGGGGGGGAAATGGAATGAGGGGAAAGAACGGATAAATTCGAAGGGTTGATCTGGGCTGTAGAAAAAGAAAGTTAAATTACCGTGGCCATAAAATCAAAACGACGAGTAAAATTACGTTTTGTGGAAAATCTTTTTGCTGCGGTATATAAAACTCGCCGCAAATAGCATTGTTGACCTGGAACTGCGTCAACGCATGATACTTCGTGGGCAATTGAATTTTTAATAGCCGCGAAGACAATTTGTGTCAACAGTCACCATTAACCACGACAGTTAGTGGTGGGATAATTTTTTGGTCTCAAAAACTCTCAAATCTTGTAGTGTTAATACAGTATTAATTATTCATGCATGCAAATATCCCCCTAAAATGCATACATGAATCTTATTATTTAATTACCGACGTGAAAATAATAAATATATGTTTAATTTCAATATTTATTTTCATAATGGTAAAAAATCATATAGTGTAAATACGAGTTAATTTAATTGGAATCCAACTGTTTGTTGTGATAACTATATTAAGAAAACTGTTTATTTATGATAAGTTATTTTTTTTTATAAAAATTATTATTATTTTATTAAATTGAATAAATTATCATCGTAAATAATAATTAATTTCATTACAAATAATTCGTCACAAAACACGACTTGATCCACACGTTGTAATTAGGATCTGAATTAAGCACGAGTTTGCTATGAACCTTCACAAGAAAGTACGATTAATTTTATCTAGAGGCAAGCAATAAGAAATTGATTATTATATTTGAATAGAAGTGCTTACTAATTTTCTCACAGCAGGACATAGGAGAATATTCTTCATATTAAAACGTCGAGCAGTCCGACAATATTATGGTACTTAATTGGCAGCCGCTAATTGCATGGCACGTGCAAATCGCAGAAATTGAATGGAGAATTTAAAAATTGTGAGGAGTGTGGAGTACGGTCAATCACGAAATGTCTGAAATTTAAGCATCTACCTATCCCTCTCTATAAAAGGGTACCTAAGTATCACGTTAAATCCATATATTTTACTTACCCATACATCTTTGCTATAATTCTCCCTTTTCTTCTTTATTTCGCTCCCTAATGGCATCCAAGTTTTATTCTGCCTCCACAAGCCCTTCCCTGATTTCCACAATGCTAGTGCTTGGCCTGCTAATGGCTTCCCTAGCCACGGCAGGTCTCTCTCATATATATAAATATTATAAAAAGAAATTACTTATTTGTGATTAGTTTTTCTAACGAAATGATTATTTTTTACTAATACAAATCTATTTTTGTTGTACATTGTAATTTTTATTGCAAATAATAAATTATAAATATCTATATATTTTTCTTGTAGTGAAGTAATGTTAGGTACAAGTTCTAAATATACAAGCCTTTTATAATAATATGGGTTTCATCAAGAAAAAAATAAATTTTTGTACACTTTCTTGTAGTAAGATATATTTTTTTATAAAAGATTTTATATGAGATTTGTATATTTAGAATTTGTATATACTATTTTTCTTGTATTATATATATATATATATATATATATATAAAGTCAAATTCTCTTGATCTTTGTTGTTTACTTGATGCAGGTGCCCAAAGTGGTGTTTGTTATGGAAGGATTGGAGATAACCTACCACAGCCAGCAGAAGTTGTAGCTCTCTTTAACCAAAACAACATCCAAAGAACCAGAATCTATGACCCTGACCACTCTGTTCTCTCAGCCCTTGGCGGCTCCAACATCGAGCTCATTCTAGGTGTTCCAAATGGCAATCTCCAAGCCATTGCTTCAACCCAAGACAACGCAAACACTTGGGTCCAAACCAATGTCCTAAGCTTCAATAATGTCAGATTCAAATACATTGCAGTTGGAAACGAAATAATGCCAACAGATCCATTTGCACAATTCCTCGTCCCCGCCATGCAAAACATTCAAAACGCAATTTCTGCCGTCGGCCTTGGGAACCAGATCAAAGTTTCCACCGCCATTATGGCCGGAGTTCTTGGACAGTCCTATCCTCCGTCAATGGGCTCATTTCGGGATGATTACCGGCCAATTATCGATCCTATCATTAGCTTTTTGGTCCAAAACCAGTCTCCATTACTCGTTAACTTGTACACGTATTTCAGTTACATCGGAAACACAGAAGATATTTCTCTTGAATATGCTCTTTTCACGTCTCCTTCATCTGTCGTGAGCGATCCTCCGTTGAGTTATCAAAATCTTTTTGACGCTAGTTTAGATGCAGTTTTCTGGGCATTGGAGAAGGCCGGCGGTGGGTCTTTGGACGTCGTTGTATCAGAAACTGGTTGGCCTTCGGCCGGAGGAACAGCTACATCACTTGAAAACGAAAGAACATATGTTACGAATTTGGTTCAACATGTGCAGAGAGGAACTCCGAAGAAGCCTGAAAAGTCTATAGAAACTTACGTGTTTGCCATGTTTGACGAAAACCAAAAATCTCCTGAGTATGAGAAATTTTGGGGACTTTTTCTCCCAAGTGGA
The DNA here is from genome assembly GCA_036559045.1 of Platycarya longipes. Taxonomy (NCBI): domain Eukaryota; kingdom Viridiplantae; phylum Streptophyta; class Magnoliopsida; order Fagales; family Juglandaceae; genus Platycarya; species Platycarya longipes. Next base: position 5,181,346 of record CM071798.1, read on the forward strand.
CAGCCCAAGTTTCAATTTAATTTCAATTAAGATAATTAGCACCTTATTTTAGGTGCATCATGTAATAAATTAAACATTAATGCACCTAAAATATTGGATGTTATATATAATAATAAATCAGAGTTCTTCAATACTTTCCATGTTTTAGTCATACTAGATACATAAAAAGATTACATAAAATAAATTCACAATCCCATGTAGTTTTAAGAAATTTATTAGATCTATTTTATAATAGAAATAATTTAGAAATTTAACGTACTATATCAAATTACATCAATTTGTGATTTTTATTTTTATATAATTATTTTGTATTTAAAATATTTCTCTTTAATTTTTGGTTTTTAAGATGTAAAATATAATAAATAAATGATTGGATAATGATATTTTGAATTGAAGACTTTTTGTAAACAAAAATAATTCAAAATACCCAAACTGATGCGGTTTAAATATTGCACTGAATCAAATATACATTGACCATGTCAAAGCGAAGAAGATTAAAGAACAGGTCAAAATGTATAATATATGGTATATTATTTATTTCATGTGTCTTTTATTTTTTGGAGTTTTAAATTGAGAAAAGAAAAGTAGGTCAGATTTCTTACTGAATTCTCCTTATCAGATACCTCGTTCGAATAGTGGATTAAAAGTGGATGCATTTTGAGATTTTAAAAATACTTTTAAACAAGAGATAACCTGTGGACCAAACTCTCCTATTACAGTCCCCCTGTCATAAGACTTATTTTTGAGTTTAAGGCCGCCGAAGGCACACCGGAGCTCGCCGGAGCTAGTCGTTATAGGGGTGGGGTCGCCGGCTCCCTCCGGTTCCGATGTGGTGGGCGGTGTTACCCACTGCTAACGGTAACGGCGGGGGCTGGATGAGGCCGAATTTTCCTTAAAAATTCATCTTCATTTTATTTTTTTATTGTGGTTTTTATTATGTTTTTTGTTATGTTTTTTCCATCTTATTATTTTATTATATTTTTTATTGTGTTTTCTAAATTTTATTTTATTTATTTTATTTTTTAATATTTTTTATTGTATTTTTATACAAATTATAAGGGTTTGGGGGGTGGGCTGCATTTATACTGGGGTGCAGCCCGACCGCATCCCCGCTTCTCCCTTTAAACAATTAAAAGTATTTTTTTTAAAATTAACATGTTTGATAATTTTATAAAAAGCTTTAGTTGGTTAAAAAAAATTAAAAATCAGTTTTTTTTTTAATGCCAATTAAATTAGAAATTTTATCAAAATATTTATACAAATAACTATATAATTTTAAAAAATTATTGTAATTAACTCTAAAAATACTTTAAACATATAGATCCTAAATAATAAATAACTTTTTAATAATAAAACTTATTACATTAAATTTTTAATTATAAAATTTAAATTAAAAATAATATTCCCTACCACAATCCAAACATATACTAAATGTATCAAAGCTGTGAAAACTACCACTCTTCCAATTTCCACCCTAAAGTTCCCAAACACTCAGTTTCCTAACTGGAGAGCTCAATGATGGGCTTTCCTAATTTGGGCTCTAACTACAAAACCGAACCTAGTCAGACCAACTTGACCAATCATCCCGGCCCAGCGATTGATTTTGTTCTATATCTATTGCAGCAGACCTCGTTGTCCTAAGCTTTTGTTAAATAGCCTCAAGTCTTTTGTTATTAGTATGTGTAGAGCAAATCATATTCATTATTTAAATAATAAAGTTTAATTTATAAGATTTAAATTTTAAAATAATTTTAAATTAAATTATATCATATAAATATTTTAATAGATGTATTATCCATACTGACTTATAAATAGAAATTTTCAATCAGCATATGATTCTGCTGGGATTGTTGCTGAAAATTAATCAATTTGTTGGTCTTCTAAATTAGGCAACAAGATTTGTCACATTCATTGGACAGTTTAGGAAGGCAAGGGTGAAAGTAAGAAGAGTGGCCTAGATTCTGTCCTTTCTTTCTAAAAGATCATATTATTTCAACCATAATTTAGTCTAGTTTATTTTTACAAGTCTTATTAATTTATTTTATTTTATTTCATTTCACGTAATTATTATAATTTTTTTTTAATTTTTTTTATGTAAAATAAACTAAAATAAAAAATTTAATTTTTCAGATTTTTAAATTAAAATATTAAAAAATAATATATTAATAATATTTACTATTAAAAATTATATATTAATAATATTTATTTAACTTTTAATTTTTAACTCAATTTGTCTTATCTTATTTTATTTCATCAGCAAAAATAAACAAAATTAGTAGGCTGCCAACTCAAAATTCATCATGAATTGGTTACCTAAGGATGTTTGCGTCAACTTTGCATATACTTTCACATGTCCCAGATCACTCGCATAGATAAAAATAAATAAATAAATAATACATACAATCATAGAATATATAAATTTTGCATAATCTCTTTAAAAAATAATAAAATTTATTATTAAAAAATTAATTTTTTTTATAAGATCCCATATTTTACTCAATTTTTAAAAATAATTATGCAGTATTTACACACTTTATGATTATAAATATTATTTCTAAAAATAAAGAGCTGTCTACAATTTTATTCATTAAGTACTTTTCACACTTTTCACAATTTTACATATATTGTAAAATCCAAAACTTTCGTGGATATATAAGGTTTGATTTATTTTTAAACATAAGATTGAATTGAGTTGAGACTAAAATAAAAAGTTAAATAAAATTTTATTATAATATATTTTTTTAATATGAATATTATATTAGGATTTGAAAAAAATAATAATAATTAGATGAGATGCGACGAGATAAAATGAATTTTTTTAAAAAAACTAAGAAAGCCTAAATCTCAGTAAAAGCTTTTAATTTAAAAATAAAATTTTTAAGTGAGTAATATTATTATCTCAAGAATTATTATAATTATAAAATAATCTCATAATAATAAAATTTATAAAAAATTATATATACAATTTTATAAATTTACTTTTATCAAATTTCTGTCCAGGAGTACCCCAGGTAAAAGTTTTTCCTTGTGCATCACGTTGCTCGGGAGCGTGATTATTACCACCGCCTTTGATTCACGGCCAGGGAGAGTCCTTATGTGCTTCCATTACCTCCGACACAACCAACCAATCGGCTTTCCTTTCTAAGAAAATATATGTTCCAATAATGTTACATATATATATATATATATATATATATATATATATGTATGTACTAGTTATGGCTGCAACGTATAATGCACGTTTGTCTACTTTTAAGAAAAAAATAATTTTTATTAAAAAAATAAAAATATTATATCAGGATGATATAAACTATATTTATCTATACAATGTAAAAAAGTACAAAAGTAATAGTATGTTATGCAATAAAAAATACTTTTATTTAAGAATTTTATTTGCCAGAAATTTTTTTTTCCAAGTAAACAAAAAATTTATCCTAAAATAAATAAACATCATATTTAATAATCAAATATTCATAAAAAATTATCTTATCTTGCATCATTAATTCTAGAACAATCTTAACAATTTAAAATAGTAAATCAAATATCACATCTTATCATCTTATCAATCAAAGTAGAACATTATTAAAAGTTATTTCAAACTATATGTTAAGATGATGGTGGACAAATATAAGTATGACGCACTTATTTTTCAAACATTAAAAATAGAAGTTATATAGTTAAAGTAATGCATAGACTTTAAAATTATGGTATATCATCTGCAGTATGAATTTGGATGACATTGGAGTTCTTGTTGGGTTCGTTCCTTGATTGGATATTTCTAATAAGCTGTATTATCCATCATTTTTCACAAGTTTTAGTTGTCATTTCTCGCAAGTAATGCAAATGTTCATGTATAGATTGAATTTTTAGTATTTGCATAATTAATATAGGAATAAAATTCTTAATAAGCCAAAAAAAAAAGCAAGCAGTATAAATAAATATATCTGAAATTTTTTGTTTTAGTATCATAATTAGATTGTAAAAGTTTGATTTCCTTGTTAGAAGAAAATTTGCTAAGTTGTTGAATAAAAGTAAGTGAAATCTTTAAGGTGCATTCGATGATTGAACACAGCTAACACAAGTTGCAAATGTTTGTTTGTTTGTATTACTTTTTGAGTTAAAATTAATAGCAATAATCATTCAAAATTTCTAACAATTTTTATTAATGATTTTGATTTAATTTAGATGTAAGTATTACATCATAAGATTATCATTATTGGAAATCATAGAATTTAATTTTTATAGGAATGTTTAAAGAATTGTAAATTGGTGTATATTTTCTAGGAAGTTGAAATATGGTTAAAAGTTCAAATAATTATTCAAAATTATATTGCAGAAGCAAAGTTATTACTAATTTAGTATGAAAACAAAATGAATGGTAATCTTGTTTTGAAAGGTTTTTTGAATGTATATATTGAGAGAGAGAGAGAGAATGAGTTTTTTTTTTTGTGTGTGAAAAATTACAAATATAGAAAATAAAACAAAAATAGAAGTCAAGAGATAATAAGTTATCAAATAAATAGTGAGCTGCTGTTTTGGAAGTCAAATATGCAATGTCTTATATGTCTAGTTGAAAATACATGTCTTATTAAAAAATAAAAATAAAAAATTCTTTTTATTGATCAATCCAAAATGGTTTGTTAAATAGAAGATTTAGTTCTTCAATCTAAGTTAAAAGATTGTAAACATATTGTATATGATTTGATGTAATTTGTTATAATCTTGAAAAGAGTTTTTCTCTCCCGTTTTATAAATTGATATAATATTGCTTTAAGTTGTATTTTATAAACTTTAATTCTCGAAATGAATGTTGTCTTGTTTGTTTTTGAAGATAAGATTGAGACGAGATAAAATGTTTTGTCAACCTTTTGTTTATTCTTACAATTAATCCAAACTTCTTTATTGATAGAGAAATTGATAAAATGTTTTATCAATTTGTAAATTTACTTTTGTAAATTTTTTTATGGTTGTAATACTTCTAGTATAGAATTGGCAATATTATTCTTTCTTAATTAATATGCATGGAGATCATGAAGATTGTCTCAAGTTTTTGTTCAAATTTAAAGATTGTCTCAAGTTATTGAAAACACTTCCTATTGTTTTCGAAGCATATATATAGCTAAAAAAATGTCATTTATATTTATCTAAAAAAATTCATTTGTTATTTAAAATTTTGACAAGAAATATATGGTAATTTGTAAACTTAGACTTTTAAAACATGCGAGGTTCATATGGTTACAGGATATTATCATTTATATTAAAAAATGGCTTGGGAAAACTATCTTGATAGTTATCGTGAGCTTGTTCTAAAACCAGCTAAACAAGTACTTGTTGTAATATAGTGGTGAGTATTCTGGCCTGTCATGCAGGCAATGGCGTCTAATTATATTTTTAAAGTTATAACTTCTAATAAGGGGTGTTATTGGCACTATACGATGCAAGGTAGGCCCCTCTTCAGGCCCTGTCTTGCTGGGTGGGGGCTTAGAGCGAGATGGATTGAGATCTGTCATGCCTCATGTCTACTTAAAAAATAGACGATATTTGATCACTAGATTCAAAAACTATTCCTAAGTCTAAATATTTATAAATTCAAATTATAAACATAGTTTTTAAATTTATTAGTACATATTTTGTGTAAGTTGTAGTTTTTAAATTTTGTAATTTTTAAATTTTTCAGTGCATTCTTTATGAACAAATCTAATAAATTATAATATATATTTATATATACATAATTTGTAAAATATAAATATACATTTAGATTTGTATATATATATATATATAACTGAGGGCGAGGTGGGAGAAATGTGGAGCAGGACTGGGCCCTTCCCGCCCTCGCTAGGAGGGCTAGATGTGAGGCGAGATTGCTTGCCCAACCATGTGAGAGTGGGGAGGATGGAGGTGGGGTAACGGGGTGCAAGACCCCATTGCCCATCTCTACTTATAACGATCTTTTCCTATACGAAAAGGTTAGTATGGGCCACTCCAGGGCTCAAGATTGATCCGTTCTATTTTGATAGGAGCTTAGGTTTGGGCCAGCTAATTGACACGCTAAAATATAATCAACTCTAACAATTCACCCTAATCACCAGTAATATTTTGTCGAGTTAATACAGTCATTTTACTCTCTTATTTTTGGGTTAAACAACCCTTCACCTTCCATTTATTTGCACAAATCATTGTCATCATGCCCAACGTCATCTTTTTTTTTAGGATAATGCTACATACAGTTGTAGAATTGCAAGCGGTATGCAATCCTTTTGGTAAAAAGTAGAATCTATTATTAAAAAAATTAACTTTTTTCAAATAGATCCCATATATATATATATATATATTTTTTTTAAAGCGATTGTATGTCATTTACAAATCTACATTTGCATATATTTTCTTCTTTTTATATCCGAGGGAAAAGCTCTTAAGGTCTTAAAGAGATTGACGTTCAAATATAAAATTATGTCGATCGAGTAACATTTTTGCAATTCTTGAATACAACATCTAGCTAGTTAAGGTTCTAGTGGCCAACGATTGGCCTTTTAGCTGGACTCGATGGCAAGATATATATATATATATATATATATATATAGCCTTTCTTTACCGCGATATGCAGTATATAAAGTATTTCTACCTTTGGATTCCTAATCCTCCCTTACCGCCTTGACGCTTCGGAAAAAAGCAAAGAAACTTTGGTGAGGGAAACAAAATGACGATGATGACCAAAATGGCAAACATCATTCATAATTATCGAAAAAAAGAAGAAGAAAGCTTTCTTAAATATCTAAAGCACCTTAATTTGGAGCTTGTTTACTTTTGCTAAAGCCGTCTTTAACATAAGATATAGAGAAAAGAAACAGTGTAATTTGCTAATCGTATTCAAAAGCTTGCAAAAGATTATTATTCAGCGATTGTAAATATTATTATTTTTTAACTATATATGAGAAATGAGTGGGACTAATTAAGGAAGGATCGAGGTGGAGGGAATTAGCGTGCCCTACTCTAGTCCTAGCAGCTAGCTCAACAATCGATTTAGAAGCTCATTTAAATATACACAATACCAATTAAAATAATTCTTTTTACAATCCATTAAATAGATATTGCATTATAATGTACATAAAAATATTTTAATTTTATGATTAAATAAAATGAATTTTTCAAAATTTTAAAGATTTTTATTTGTAAATAAATTTATTTTAATTAATTTTATTCTAAAATAGAGATTTCTCTATTTATTTATTACTTGGACTCAGGGATAGAACTACCATTTGGTTTGAGGGGCTTTGGCTCCTCAAAATTTTTAAAAATTGATAAAAATCAAATTTTGAAAGGTATTTTTAGGAAATAGATTATATAAAAAATTAATATTTGTCTCTCCCTAAATTTTATTTTGTAAATTAAACTCTCCAAACTAGATTTTTTAATTTTACCCTTACTTGAACTGTAAAAAGAATCTAAATTTTTAGATTATATGTAGCATTGCCTTATTAATTATATAATTAAAAATCTATGTGCAATTATTTTTACCTACTCTATTAATAAAATTTACTACATCACTTTTTTAATATAAAATAACTATTTTTTTCAGATTTTAAAATAAAAATATTAAAATTTATTAAATAAAAAAATTCTATATCAATCAAGGCGGACGTGATAGTGCCATAGCGGACTGATGGAGCGGGGACGGGCAGCGAAAGTCTCAAAGAAGAGACAGAGAGAGAGAGAGATGTTGTGACTAGGGAAGTGATTAGCGGCGACCAAGCACTAGCATTGTGGAAATGATCATGAGGGAAGGGCTTGTACTGGCAGAATTAAACTTGGATTCCATTAGGGAGAGAGAATAAAGATGAAAAGGGAAAATAATAAAGAACATAAATACATTGTAGAGAATGTATTAATTACTATATATAATAGGCGGCCAGTATCATTAATTCATGCATGCAAATATCCCCTACAATGCATACATGTATCTTATTATTTAATTACCTAAATGAAAATAATAAATATATGATTAAATTCAATATTTATTAGGGCTGAACAAAAAAGCCGCCCGATTGCAGTTCCGTGTTGCCGACCCGACCGGAGCCTAAATTGCCCGACTCGCTCAAGTGCTTATTGGAAGTCGGAAATGACCGATCGTTTATATGGTAATCGGAAATTAACCGATTGTCCGATCACGTCTTACATCGCCAATTCCTCTCCATGGTTTCTGCGATAGTTTCCTTCGATGGTTTCTGCAACTTACTTGATTCCAACTAGTACTGGCGTATTGTAATGGTTTCTGCGACTTGTGAGGAATTGGCGACGTCAGAGAGGAGCCGTGACCATGGGTGCAAACTTTGCAAAGCATCGACAGTCGTTAGATGATCTTCGCACTGGGGGGTTTCAACGGTACCGGATCAGACTCCGGGGATGCAAGATGTGATATGGATGATGGAGGCTCCGGCGACAGTGGCAAAGAAGTTATGCTTCGGCGATCCACTATAAATCTGGTTTGTAAAATTGCAAAAAAATTGTGTGGCAAAAAAGAAAAGGGAAAAGGAAAAAGAGAGAAACTTGTCCGTAAACTGAGTTGTTGTCGGGTCGGGTCGGGTCGGGTCGTCGTGCAACCCTAATATTTATGTTCATTATGGTAAAAAAGCATAAAGAATAAATACAAATTAATTTAATTGGAAGCTTGTTGTGACAACTACAAGAAAATTGTTAATTATTTGTGGCAAAACTATTTCTTGTGAAAATTACTTCAATTTTACGTCAAAATGAATTTATTGTCATCACAATTAATTATCATTCTGATAGTAAATAATCCGTCACAAAACGCATCGTGATCCACACATTGTAATTAGGATCTGAATTAAGCACGAGTTTGCTATGCACCTTCACATGAAAGTACGATGTTATATAGAGGCAAAAAATAAGAAATTGATTAAAAAAATAAAAGAAATAAAATTGATTATATTTTTATGAAAGCACGCACTAATTTTCTCGCAAATGGTCATAGCACTAGAATATGAAGAATTATGAAATTAGTAAGAGATCATAAAGTTTCCACAAAATGTCAAGCAGTGGGCATGGGCCATGGCCGCTTGAATGGCGCATGCATGAAATCGCAGTAATTGAATGGAGAACTTATTAATTGTCAGGAGTGTGGAGTACGGTCACTCCCGAAATGTCTGAAATTCAAGCATCTATCTATCAGAGATATTACCATAAATCATACCAAAGATAATTAGCCGAAATTTGTGAGTGTAACAGTCGGATTAATCACAAGAATCAAATTCTATAACGGCTCCAATATTTGCTAGCTAGATTTCCTAATAATAAAAATAAAAGTATTAAAATTATTTAAAAAATAATAAATTAAGACTGGCTCAAATTAGATGAACAGACCTAATTAGGGCTGCACGCCGACCCGACCCGGTAACAAGAATTTTCGACCCGACCCGATAAGAATTGTGTTCCGATAGACCGTTTAACCGAATATCCGATTACTCATTCGGATATTTCGACCCGACCCGAAGCAACCCGATAACAACTCAGTTTACGGACAAGTTTCTCTTTTTTTCCTTTTCCATTTTCTTTTCTACCGAACAATTTTCTTGCAATTTTACAAACCAGAGTGGATCGCTGAAGCATTACTTCTTTGCCACAGTCGCCGGAGCCTCCATCATCCATATCACATCTTGCATCGCCGGTCTCTGATCCAGTACTGTCGAAACCCCCTAGTGCGAAGCTCATCTAACGACCGTCGATGCTTTGCAAAGTTTGCACCCATGGTCACGGATCCTCTCCGACGTCGCCGATTCCTCACAAGTCGCAGAAACCATTACAATACGTCAGTACCAGTTGGAATCAAGCAAGTTGCAGAAATCATCAAAGGAAACTATCGCAGAAATCATGGAGAGGGACTGGCGATGCAAGACGTGATCGGGCAATCGGTTAATTTCCGATTACCATGTAAACGATCGGCCATTTCCGACTTCCGATAAGCACTCGAGACGAGTCGGGCAATTTAGGCTCGGGTCGGGTCGGCAATACGGAACTGCAATCGGACGGCTTTTTTGTTCAGCCTTGGACCTAATTATTATAAGGAATTTGTATAAAATTTATACCTTACATTAATCTTAAAAGATATACCATGTCCTTTTTTTTTTTTTTGTAAGATGTCCTTTCTTCTAGAAAGTTGCAATATGCTCCATCGATGAATACAGGAAGGCCATGTGTAAATAGAGTTAGGTCTGTGCATGGTCCACACTTCCCTCTCTAACCTTAACGCTTACGTTAGGTTTGACAAACTAAATTTTTACGATATTTTTTAATATTCTTTACAAATATTTTTGATTTTTTTTAATATTTAAATGCAACCTTAGATAACCTTATCCTCATATATGCAAACGTATAAAGAGAATAATTAGTTCAGAAATATAAAATTATTTTTTAAGTGAAAAAATTAAAAATTAAAAATTAAAAATGCTTTCATAATGACCGACGTGAGGATATATGTAATCTATATATATATATATATATATATATATATAGCACACGATTTCTTTTATATAACATACAGCAAGATTGTAATCATTTTTATCAATAAACAGTAAAGATTCAAATTCCATCATGGTATCAGGAGAGCTACCATCTAACGAGAATCTGATCCTCAACTCCAACACTCCAATCTCGACTCCACCTTCCCCAATTGAAACCTAACTGATTACCCTAAACATCTCTGCCCGAATTAACGAGAAGCTCACCCCTTCCACCTTTTTTTAATGGTGAGCACAGTTTGAGACTCTTCTAATTAGATATAATCTTCTAGATTATGTTACCGGTGATCATCTTTGCCCTGTACCCAATGATGATCCTGCATCATCTCTTCAAAAAATCTACCAGGTTAGACATGATAAACTTATCCTTAGTGCGATACTAGCCTCCACTACCTCTACAATCACCCCCTTTATTTCGATTGCCAAAACTTCCAAGGAAGCATGGCAAAAATTAAACACTATGTACGCTAATAAGTCTCGCACTAGAGTTATGTAGCTCAAAGATGAGCTCACTTCGATTAAGAGGGAATATAAAACAGTTCAGGAGTACCTCCATACAGTCAAGACTCTTGCCGACAAAATTGTACTAATTGATCATCCCACCTTTGATGATGACCTCACTCTCTACATTCTCAATGGCTTGGGATCTTATTATTGTGAAATTGCTGCGCCGATCCGAGTTCGAGAAAAATCCCTTATATTTGAGGAGCTCCACGACTTGCTCGTGGGTCATGAGGCATATCTCCGCCGTCTTGAAGCCACCACACAATAGCTAATGGCAACGACAAATAACGTAACAATCTGTTGGAAATCGCTCTAGAGGAAACTTTTCAAACCGTAACAATTTCTATTGGGGCTTTTGTGATACCCCGTATTTACGTGTATTTTTATTGAAGAATTATTTAAATTATTATAATTAATAGTTCTGTTATTTTAAATTAAATGTGTTTTTCATTGTTTTATTTTAAGTTGTGAAATTTATATTGATGTGCTTTCTTTATATTAATTAATGTGTTGTATTTAAATTATTCTTTAATTTAAATTAGTTTATTGTTGGGTTTTAAATATTTTATTTTATTAATATTGAATTGTAGTGTTTTTGTTTGGCTTTTTATTTAATTTATTATGCTCTTTTTTTAGTTGGACTTCATTTTTTTTTCTTTTTCTTCTTTCCTTTTTCTTTCTTTCCCCTGCATTTTCTCCCCCAGCCCACTCGGTCTTGCTCTTCTCCCCCTCCTTTCCATGCGCCTCACCACCTCAACCCCGCCGTGTGCCCCCGTCCGGCCACCGTGGGTCTCACCTCTACCACCAAAACGTTCCCCCACCTCAGCCGACCACCCCCTTAGCTCAGTTTTTCCATCCATAGCCTCACCTCTTGTGTATGAGCCCAAACTCGAAAATGGATTTTCACCCATTTTGAGTTAGATCCGCCACCTTCCGGTAGTTGCACCTCCTCACTACTACCTTCATGAGATTCCCCATCATCCAATATGTATTTTCTTAAATTTTGGTGTCAAATCAAGTATCATAGCCCAACATACGAAGTGACCCGCTATGAGCGATGTGAATCAGTGCTTATTCGAAGATCTATATTTTTAGCGCTGTAAGTATTTTCCCAAATAAAATTTGAAATTTAAATATATTTTACAATAACAAATATTGGATATTGGTTGGTTGTTGTTACACGTATTGGGCCTATGGACTGAGCTTAGCCCACTTATCTGCAATTCATGTTTACATCTCATTGCTTTACAATCAGGTCCATGTAGTCATGCTTTAGTAGTTACGTCCAGTATAGTATAAATAAGTCTAGATGGCTTGTAAGAGAATAATTTAGAATCCTGAAGAACTTGTTGATGGAGGAAGTTTGCCCTCGAAGTTAGACAACGTAATTCTTTTTTCAATACAATTTCATCAAATTTTATCCATTATTCCTTTTCAATTCATTTACATTGTTACAAGTAGTATCCAGAGCCATTCCTTCCTCCGTATCGATTTCATCAGTCAACCATTCCAATGAAAAAAAGTATCTCTGCATTACTCGACATCAAGAATCAATTTCAACAATTACACCAGCGTTTTGAAGATTTTAAGAACGATTGTGAAACCGTTTACAACAATTTTAATGAACAGCTTTCGAAACTGGAAAAGCAACTCTGCATTTTGCAAGAAAAAGAAAACGACGCATCAAAAAGCGAAGAGAAAGAGGAAATCAAGCCAAATTAGAATACTCGTTCGCTTGTTCCAGATCTATACGATGAAGATCATTTCTCTCACAGCTAGAAAATTCAATTTTTGGATGGTGAATTTGTGATCGAAGATTTCGTCATTTCTAGGCCTAATTTCGAAAATCGTATTTCTCAAATCAAGAATCGAGTTAGAGAAGAATGAAAAATGAAAAAGAGATGTGCAATTTTGGAGACTTCTCAGCACTAGAATACACCATCAACACCGATCCATCCTCAAGTTTCACACTCAAGTTCTCAAAATCGAAAATTTGATCCCGGTGGAATCATTTTTCAGATTACCGCCTTCTCACCATTACATCGAGAAACCATCGTCATCTTACATTTCTCTGCATCGTTGCGAAGAGCAACCCCTCAAAACAAGCAGCCATACCACTTCATTCTAACAATCGAACTGATCGAGACGTGCGACAGTCTTCAAGGCTTCTTCGCTCCTTACGACAATGAGAGGATAACCTTGTTCTTCTTTTCGTTCCATCATGCGCGATCGGTGATGCACCGAATAGCTTGCACCGAATCACCACACCTTGTAGACAAGGTGTTTTCGACGGGGGGTGGTATGTAACATGTTTAGTCAAACGCCAGCAGAGGTGACCAGGGTACTGAGATCAATGGTGAAGGCTCTCGGGTTTAGAGACAAGAACGTGGATTTGGAGATGAAAGGAAGTCTCTGGAATCGTTAGTATAAACGAGGATTGAGAGGATTGAGTGGGCCGGGTGGAGTGTTTGTTGTAAAGCTCATTGGCCATTTATCTTTTAATAAGTACAATAGTTTAGTTCACGTTTGTATTTCATATGTTTTTTAGCATTCGGCCCATGTATCAAGGCATTAGGGATGTGCGCTCTTGTAGGCTATAAATAATCCAGATTGCATGGAAATGACAGCAGCGGGAGGATGCTTCCTAGGGGGCTTACGAAAACTTGAAGATAGCTTACCCACGGGCCACACCTTGTGGGCAAGGTGTTCTAAGGAGTGAGATTTTGTTACACGTATTAGGCTTATGGACTGAGCTTAGCCCACTTATTTGCGATTCATGTTTACATCTCATTGCTTTACAATTAGGTCCATGTAGTCATGCTTTAGTAGTTACGTCCAGTAGAGTATAAATAAGTCTAGATGGCTTGTAAGAGAATAATCTAGAATCTTGAAGAACTTGTTCATGGAGGAAGTCTGCCTTCGAAGTTAGACAACGTAATTCTCTTTTCAATACAATTTCATTAGATTTTATCCATTATTCCTTTTCAATTCATTTACATTGTTACAGTTGTTGGATATTTTGTGTATTGTTGTATGCGTCGCATTGTGCACACATGTTCATATTTGTAAAGAAAAACTAGGTTTTCGAATAATTGCATGCATGTTCGTGTGTTAGGAATGAAAATCGGGTTTTCGTATAATTGCATGCATGTTTATGTGTTGGGAATGAAAATTGGGTTTTTATGTGTTAATGGTTTTTGGGTGCGTGTATATCACGACCTTAAGTCGGAATGAGGCATTATCTTGGTGGAGTTCCTCTGATCACTTGAGAGTGGAATATACTGAGTGATGTCCCTTGGGTTGTCGCTGGGCCACAACGAGATCAGACGGGATGGTAATGCTCTTGTGCCGACTCCGTGGCCCCTCTACTGGTGAGGGCTAAGGGATGCCTGGTCATGGTACGTGCTCGGCGCGGTTAGCTGGATATCACCCGTTTTGAAGTCACATGCGTGGTCGTTACCTACTGTGTGGCGAAGAGAGCCAGAGTGTGTGGATGGTCCCTAGGGGAGGCCATGGTGCATACGGTTAATAAAATGATTTTGTGGATCATTGGTTTTGTATGAGTGATACTGTAGGGATGGTGGTAAGCAGAGATGGTGGTAGAGTCCCGCCTGCGATTCCCGCCTATAGTATTAATTAGTTTTATGGGCCATATTCTGAGAAAATGACGAGTTTTATGAATGGATTTGTGTACTATTTTCTGGGAAAATAGTAGTTGTTTTTATTGGAGTTTTAATTGAGCTAAATGAGATTTTGGTGTGAGTGAAGCTGTTTATTTGAGAAAGATGGTTTTTGGGTCTCATGCATATGCTGTCTTGTTCATGCGTATTGTTGTTGCATGAATATATCTTTATCTTTTGGTTTGTTTGGATTTACTTACCTGCGATACCATTTTTGGTATCGTAGATTTTGATGCAGATCATAAGAAGGTTGAGCCTGAGGAGGTGGCTCCGCCGTTGGAATATCTTGAAGTAAATATTTTATATCTTGAAAAATATATTTTTACTTTTGGATAAATATGGATTTTATGTTTCGACTTTAGAATGACTGTATTAAATCTCCTGTTGGAGAATTTGAGTAAAACTGATTTGTATTATTTTAAAATTTTGGTACTTAATAATTGACTTAACTTATCCGCTGTGCCTTTTAATTTTACACCGTTGCATTGTACACATACTTAGCACTTGTCTTTGGGGTGTGTGACTCGAGTTGTCAGCATCCCGACGCCTCGATTCATGTGCTTTCGTATGAAGGAGTTGGGGGCGTCACAGCTTCAACAAACAAGGAGGAACTAGAAATAACAACGGGTCAAGAGACAATAAGAAGCAGCCCAAGAATGGAGGGAAGCCCACAGGCCAGTGTGGGTACCAGCCCAAGTTTCAATTATGTGACCAATTAGGTCATGTTGCAAAACAATGTCCAAGAGCGCATTTTCTAGAACCCACTGCCAATTGTGTTTGAACCAGTCATCAAAAGGACACCAAATGGTAAATTGATTCTACTGCATCTCATAACATTATTGGTGATTTGGCAAATTTAACCGTTCACACGGAATATAATGGCACAGATGAAGTTGTAATTGATGATGGTTCAGGTTTGTGCGTCTGACATATTGGTTCTTTGGTATTTCATTCCCCAACACGCATCTTTAAATTAAATGGCACCCTTTGTGTTCCCACTTCCCAACATTCATAAAAATTTAATTTCTATCCATCACTTTACTATCCAAAATCGTGTTTTTATTGAATTTCATTTCTCTTACTTTCTTGTCAAGGATCAGATTATAGGGGTAATACTTCTCAAAGGTGCATGTGAAAATGGTGTGTACACACTTCCATACTCATTGGTGGACTCATGTTCAAAAACGGTTGCTAATGTGCATAAAAGGACGTCAATTGATGGGTGGCACAAGCGGCTTGGACATCCATCTCAAAAAATTATTAATTATCTTGTTAATGTTTTTTCTCTTCCAATAAAAAAAGAACATCAAGTGTCAAATCTTTGTACTTCTTGTTCTATCAATAAAGCGTATAAACAACTTTTTCATTCAACTAGTCTTTAAAGTCATGCACCTCTTGACCTTATTTACACTGATATTTGGGGTCCTTCACATATAGTTAGTATTGATGGTTCCCGCTACTATTTGATTTTGGTTGACTATTTTATCAAATACATGTGATTTTATCTTATGACAACCAAATCAAGTGTTAGTAGCATATTCCCTCAATTCAAACATCTCATTGAAACTCATTTTCAAACAAAAATAAAAAGTGTTTACTCTGACAACGGTGATGAGTTTGTTGCTCTCAAAAATTACTTTTTAATTCTTGGAATTAGTCATTACACAACTGCCCCTTACACTCCCCAACAAAATGGTGTTGCCGAACGTCGTCATCGTCATTTTGTGGAAACGGGACTCACCCTTTTAAAGGATGCCTCCCTACCACTTTCCTATTGGCCTCACACATTTCAAACGATTGTTTACCTCATAAATCGTCAATCCACTCCCCTTTTACAAAATAAATCTCCCTTTGAAAGCTTGTTTAATAAAAAACCAAATTATCTTAAATTAAGAAAATATGGTTGCTTGTGTTTTCCTTTAACCCAGCCCTATAATACCCATAAACTCCAGCCCAAAGCAACCTCGTGTGTGTTTCTAGGCTACTCTCAAACCCAAAGTGCATATAGGTGTATGGACTTAGCCACAAACCGGATGTATCTCGTTCTCTTTCATGAAAACCAAACATCATTTGATACATTTTCTGCAGAACAACTCGGCAACTCCTTTCCAACGCTAGCGCTGCCCATCTCGCAAACTCAATTGCCGCAACCACCACCAGTGCGAATGGATCGTGCACCTACTTCCGCATCACCTTCAGGTTTTTTCCCCAATTTCTCATCTCCTCTTTAACCTGATTCTCCAACTTTCACACCTTGCACAGAACCCTCAATCGTGCAGCACGATCAATCTGCATCTGAACCCATTAATCTCACAAATACACAAACCCAGATACAATCCCGAATCCCTACCTGAACCCAGAGGAATTCAACCAGCCAACGAACCAAACCGCACCCACTCAATGATAACCCGTTCCATGAACAACATGTTTAAGCTCAAACAATTAAACACTGTTACCAAACACCCAATACCACCCACCATTGAACTAAGTTATGTGAGTCAAGCAATTCGTGATCCTAAATGGAGAAGTGTCATGTCTAATGAGCTCACAACTCTAATGAAACGCAACACGTGGGAATTAGGTCCTCCACCCACTCACTGTAAACTAGTGGGTTGCAAATGGGTATTCAGGGTCAAAAGAAAATCTGACGGATCCATTGATCGCTTCAAAGCGAGATTGGTTGCAAAATGCTCAATCAAAGACCTGGACTAGATTACAAGGAGTCATTTAGTCCAGTTGTAAAACTATCAACCATTAGAACAGATCTGACCATTTTTGTGATGCAAGGGTAGACCTTGAGACAACTAGATGTCAACAACACGTTTTTACATAGAAAATTGCATGAAACCATGTACATGGTCCAACCACCAGGCTTCAAAGATTTGACCAAACCCAACCATGTTTGCAGGTTACTAAAGACCATTTATGGTCTCAAACAAGTTCCAAAGGAATGGTACTCGGCATTAAAGAAAAAAAATTTGGACCTTGGTTTTGAAAATCCAAGAGTAGATAGCTCATTGTTCATTTACAAATCTGCCTCTATTTTATGTTTATTGCTGGTGTATGTTGATGATTTAGTAATAACAGGCAGTGAAAAAATTTTTGTTGGCTCAATAATTGAGAAACTTGGAACTTCTTTCTCTCTTAAATACATGGGGCAACTTAATTTCTTCCTAGGCATGGAAGTTATTCCCACTACAGTTGGTCTATTTTTATCTCAGCGTAAATATATTCATGATTTACTCTCAAAGAAAAACATGCTTGGTGCAAAAGACGTGTCCACTCCAATATCAACAACAATGGCTCTTAAACTTATTGATGGCACTTCAGGCGTGGACAACACAGAATATAGGCATGTTATAGGTGCACTCCAGTACCTCTCTCTAATGCGCCCAAACATATCCTTTGCAGTGAACAAACTCTCTCAATTCATGCATAAACTCACTGCTATGCATTGGACAACTGCCAAGAGACTTCTAAGATACTTGAAATAGACAATTTATCATGGCATCCACATCCGCAAAGGCTCAAGCTCAACCATAATAATCTATACAGATGTTGATTGGGCCGAAAATTATGATGATAGAAGCTCCACATCTGCCTACATATGTTTTCTCGATCAGAATCCAATTTCTTGGAGTTCAAAAAAACAACGAGCCATTGCAAAATCATCAACTAAAGTAGAGTATTACCAATGCTGCATCCAAAACCATCTGGTTACTGTCACTACTTCAAGAACTTGGCTTACCTATTTTTTCATCACCAGAATTGCTTTGTGACAACTTAGGTGCAACACGACTTAGCTTCAACCCAGTTCAACACTCTCAGATGAAGCATATCCAAATAGACCTGTATTTTGTTTGAGATATGGTTCACAAAGGCATGCTGAAAGTCCATCATGTTAACGCATAAGATCAGTTTGCTGATCTTCTCACAAAGTCATTGTCAAAGCAACGTACGGAACAACTCAAAACCAAGACAGGACTTGCAGATGGCAGCCCTATCTTGCTGGGGCGTATAAGAGATATTACTATAAATCAAGCGACAAATTGGATCAAAGATAATTAGCCGAGATTTGTAGGTGTAACAGTCGGATTAATCATAAGAATCAAATTCTGTAACAACTCCAATATTACAGCCAAGATGCTAGCTAGATTTCGTAGATCAATAATTTTGTAATCTGTGTAGATATATAACAAGAATCAGATTCTGTAATAGCTCCAATATTACAGCCAAGATGCTAGCTAGATTTCCTAGATCAATAATTTTGTAATCTGTGTAGATATATAACAAGAATCAGATTCTGTAACAGCTCCAATATTACAACCAAGATGCTAGCTAGATTTCCTAGAATAATTTTTAATCTGTGTAGATATATAGCACACAATTCCTTTGTATAACATACAACAAGATTGTAATCATTTTTATTAATAAACGGTCAAGATTCAAATTCCATCATCCCTCACTATAAAAGGGCACCTAAGTATCACGTTAAATCCATAGATTTTACTTACCCATCTTTACTATATTAATTCTCCCTTTTCGTCTTTATTTTTTTGATCTCCCTAATGGAATCCAAGTTTTATTCTGTCGGCACAAGCTCCTCGCTGATCATTTCCACAATGCTAGTGCTTGGGCTGCTAATGGCTTCCCTAGGCGAAGCATGTCTCTCTCTCTCTCTCTCTCTCTCTCTCTCTCACGCACACACACACACAGATTACTGTGCATGAGTTGGGCCTCCTTTTACTACAAACCAAAAGACCAAATACCATCACTAACTTTTCATGCAGTAGAATAAGAGAATACATACATATATATATATATATATATCGATTACAAATATATCATAGTAGTGTGTTGGTTTTATAGGAGCTAGCTAGCACAAGCCACAAAGTTAATTTGATCTAAAAAACTGCATGGATTAATGCATGGGACTGATATATATGTATATAAAGCCATTGTCTTGATCTTTCTTGTTGACTTTAATGTAGGTGCCCAAAGTGGTGTTTGTTATGGAAGGATTGGAGATAACCTACCGCAACCAGTTGAGGTTGTAGGTCTCTTTAACCAAAACAACATTCGAAAAACCAGAATCTATGATCCAAACCACTCTGTTCTCTCAGCCCCTGGCAACTCCAACATCGAGCTCATTCTAGGTGTTCCAAATGGCGATCTCCAAGCCATTGCTTCAACCCAAGACAACGCAAACACTTGGGTCCAAACCAATGTTCTAAACTTCAGTATTGTCAGATTTAAATACATTGTAGTTGGAAACGAAATAACACCAACAGATCCATCTGCACAATTCCTTGTCGCTGCCATGCAAAACATTCAAAACGCAATTTTTGCGGCCGGCCTTGGGAGCCAGACCAAGATTTCCACCGCCATTATGACCAAAGTTCTTGGACAATCCTACCCTCCATCAAACGAATCCTTCAAAGCCGATTACTGGCCAATTCTCGATCCCCTTATTAGCTTCTTGGTCAAAAACCAGTCTCTATTACTCGTTAATTGTACACGTATTTCAGTTACATTGGAAACATAAAATATGTTTATCTTGAATATGCTCTTTTCACATCTCCTTTAGCTGTGATGAGCGATCCTCCGCTGAGTTATCAGAATCTTTTTTATGCCAATTTAGATGCTGTTTTTTGGGCATTGGAGAAGGTCGGCGGTGGGTCTTTGGACATTGTTGTATCGGAGACTGGTTGGCCTTCAGCTGGAGGAACAGCTACATCACTTGAAAACAAAAGAACTTATATCACGAATTTAGTTAAGCATGTGCAGGGAGGAACTCCGAAGATGCCTGGAAAACCTATAGAAACTTACGTGTTTGCCATGTTTGATGAGAACCAAAAATCTCCCGACTATGAGAAATTTTGGGGCCTCTTTCTCCCAAGTGGACAGTCGAAGTTCAAAGTTAGTTTCATTAATAATTAAGATTAGCACTTTATTTTGGTGCATCATGTAATAAATTAAATATTAATGCACCTAAATATTGGGTATTAGATATCATTATATAGCCAAGTTGTTCAATATGTACTTGCCATGTTTTAATATTGCTATATACACAAAAAAAATTATATAAATTAATTAAATTCACAATCTAATGTGGTTTTATAAAATTCATTATATATATTTTACTAAAAAAAACAAAAATTATAATTTAACGTATCACATTAGACTATATCAGTTCACGAATTTATTTTTATGTAACTCCCAACTTATGTCTAATGTATTTCTCTTTAAATTTTTGATTTTTTTATTCGTAAAATATAATAAATAAGTGATTGGATAATTAAAGTCTTTTTAATAAATAAGTGATGGAATTGAAGACTTTTTGCAACAAAAAAAAAATATAAAATACCCAAACTGATGCGGTTTAATCAGATTTTGAGGCATGCAATGAATTAAATATATATTGGCATGTCAAAGAGAAAAAGAATAATGAACACTTCTAAATATTAATAAACTGAGGCGCCATTTGGATTTGAGACTCATCTCAACTAATCTCAACTCATTTTTATTTAATTATTATATTTTTTTAATTTTTCATACAAAATATAAATTTTTATATACATTTTTTAAATTTTAATACGTCATTTTTAAATCTCAATACATATTTTTTAAATTCAATAATAATAATAATAATATTTTTTGGGCTTTTAAGTTGAGAAAAAAAATGTAGGACAGATTTCTTGCTGAACTTTCCTTATCAGATACCTCGTTCGAATAGTGGAGTATGTATCAAAGCTGAAAAATGCCACTCTTCAAATTTCTACCCTAAAGTGATTCCCAAACACTGAGTTTCCTAACCCAGAGAGCTCAATGATGGGCTTCCTAATTTGGGCTCTAACTGCAAAACCGAACCTAGTGAGACCAATCATCCAGGCCCAGTGAATGATTTTGTTCTATTGCAGCACACCTCGTCGTCCTAAGCCGCATTACATAGCTCAAGTCTTTTGTTATTATTATGTGGAGCGCAAATAATTTTAAATAGTAAAATTTAATTTATAAGATTTTAAATTAAATTATTTCATGCAAATACTTTATTAAATGTATTACCCACATGCCGACTTATAAATAAATGTAGTCTCATAATTACGTCATTGTATATAATATCAAAACATACAATTTTAAATTATAAAAATTTAAATGAAAACAGTAAGACCTTATTTGAATTCGGAAGTAAGTTGAGTAACAATTTGAATTTATTTTAACTCATCTTAAATTTATTATTATTATTTTTTTAAATTTTTATATAAAATATAAATTTTAATATAAAATTTTTAAATTCTAATATATTTTTTTAAAATCTTAATTTAACTTTTTTAAAATTTTAAATAATAATAATATTTTATTTAATTTTTAAAATTTAAATTAACTTATTTCATTTCAACTACAAATCCAAACGAACCTAAATTATGTTTTGTCGAATGGATATACTGATCAAATATAAAATTGGAATCTTACTTCATAATTTTCGGGTACCAATTAAATATAATCTTAGACAACAAGCTCAAAATCTTTAGCAGCAAGAGTTGTCACATTCATTGGTGATGGGACAGTTAAAGTAGTACGCAAAGGATCAACAAAGTACGGATAATGGTAGGAGAATGTGAAGAAACAGGTGAAAGTAGAGAAGGGTCTTCAGTGAAAAAAGAAAGTAGAGAAGGGTAATTCCAGAAGGTTTCCGGATTCCGGATTCCGGATTCCGTCCATAGCTCTGTCCAAAACAGAAAACCAACTAACACTCAATTCTAAAATGGACTAAGGGACACACTCTACAGATTAAATATCTTATAAATTAAACTTTTATTAAGACTTAGTTTATTTTTAGAAATGAAATTGAAATAAAATAAGATAAATTGAGATTAAAGTAAAAAATTAAATAAAATATTATTATAATATATATTTTTAATATGATTTTTGTATTAAAATTTGAAAAAATTAAATTTTTTATATTATTTTATATTAAAATTTAAAAAATATTTAATGATTTAAATAAAATAAAATAAGATAAAAATATATGTCTTGTAAGCAAATCAGATCTAACTAAACAAAACACAAAACTCGAAAGCAGATAACATGTGAAAACCAAAATATATCTCGAAAATACAGATCAAATTTTCAACCTTCAAATAATTAAACAGACCAAAAAAACACCAGGCCGCGGCTGTGAATAGACAAACTGAGTGCTACTAACTCATTTTATTTAACTTTTAATTTTAATTTTAACTCATTTAATTTAATTTTATTATATCTATAAAAACAAACTGAGTGCTACTAACTCGGAATTTGATCATGAATTGGTTACCTAAAGGATGTTTGCGTCGACTTTGCATATACTGTCGCATGTCCCAGATCATTCGAATTATCTAATAGACAACAAAAACAAATGTCTACAATTTTACATATATGGTAAAAGTCAAAACTTTCGCGGATAATATGAATCTCAGTAAAAGCTTTTAATTTAAAAATAAAATCTTCACGTGAGTAATATTATCTCTCTATAAATATAACAGTCATAAAAAAAATCTTATAAGTAAAATTGAGATAAAATAAAATAAGTTGAAATTAAAGTGAAAAGTTAAATAAAATATTATTATAAAATAATTTTTTAATATAATTTTTATATTAAAATTTGAAAAAGTTAAATTATTTAATATTAAAATTTAAATAAAATATAATAATTAAATAAAATAAAATGAGATAAAAATAAGTTTCTCATAAACAAAACATAACTGTAATATATTAAACATGATGCTTTTATCAAATTTCTGTCCGGGTAAAACTTTTTCCTTGCTCAACACGTTCCTCGGGGGCGTGATACTTAGCACCGCATTTGATTCACAGCCAGGAGAGTGCTTATATATTTAGTAATTCAAACCAAAGCCAAGTGCTACCTCCGACACAACCAACCAAAGTGGCTTCTCTTTCTAAGAAAATATGTACTCCCATAATCTCACAATAACCTCGGACAGTTCCCTGTCTCTGATCCCTTTATAGAAACTCCTCCAATTGCTTTTGCTTGTAAAGAAGAAATTAAAAATCATAAAAAGCTCTTCAATTGCTGCTGCTCACCCAATCACACCATTCCTACTCTTCTTGTGTATCTTTGCCAAGAAAGACACAAACCCTCCTGCGGTTTTCCTTTTCACTGCAAAACCTGAGAATTGCTACATTTTGTCTCTTTTGCCGTTCAAAACCCAGTTTCTGACTCTGTTTTCCCTGTTTTTTTGCTTGCTTTTCTGGGTTCTTTTGATTTGTCTTTGTCGTGTTTTTCTTTGTGATTTGCCTGTTATGGGTCGTCGGAGAAGACAACAAGGCGGAACTCCTCATAAAGAAACTCAGGGGACACGATCGCAGAACTGGAAGCCACCATTGTGTATGTGACCTTTCTGGGTTTTTATTTATTTATTATTATTTCTTTCTTTACGGGATTGTAGACTGTAAAATAGTTTATTCTTTTCTTATTTAACGGTTTGTCTCTAATGGAATTTTTCTTCAAGAAAGTGGGCCTTTTTTTAAATCTTTTTTCTCAAAATTTGATGCAGCCGCCTCGGTGCCTGCAACTTGTAGTTGTCTCTTTGATGCCCATTTCAATAGGCAGTCAATATAATTCGTGATTATGTAAAATGATGGTTTCTAAGGGGTTTTAGGGAAATGATAGAATGAATTTCTTGATGACTTTGGTAGGGTTTCTGATGCATCCATTAGTGATTAAACTTGTTACAAGAAGTCTAGAAGGGTTATTCAGATATTAATATATATATATATATATTTTTTTTTGGAGTTAAAATACTCCAAAAATGGCAAATGATGCTGATGGTGGAATCTGTGGAGTTATGTTAGTTGTATGAAAGGAGTTGCCTCGCATTCCTTTTCTACTCTTATCTTCCAGGAGATTGCGTGAATCGAGTTCCTTTTTTTTTTTTTTTGCGTCGATATAATGGAGATCCTTGCATGTGCAATTGAACTTATGGCTTACTCCTTTTGTTTTCAGATGCTCGGCAGTCATCTGTACCTTCCTGGGAAAAGAAGTTCTGCGAATTAATTGGTTCAGTTCCATGGCGGAAGCTCCTGGAAACCAAGAAGTGCATGTATCTCTATGATAAGGTGGTTCAATGGGATGACTCGGCTGCTGAAGAAGCATTTCACAATGCAAAAAAAAGATTTTGGGCGAAGATTAACGGCTTCCCGTGTGACATACCATTGCCTGATCCCGATATTTATATTGACGAAATAGATTGGAACTCCAGCATTGATCCTGAATTGCTGTTGAGCTTGGAACAGGATCACAAGGCTCCTTCTGAGGAAGATAAAGATGAGAAGGCGGTGATTCTTGCTGATTCCGTCTTGAATCAGCCATTTTGTTGCACTGGATGGGGGGAAGCTGAAGAGGTTTCGAGAAAAACCACCGACTTGGGTTTGCATCCTGAATGTGGGAATTATAACCAGGCTGTCAATAACAACAATGATCATTGGGAGCATAATTATGGTCAGAGTTTTGGAGCCATTGAAGACAATGGATGGGCAAATGATCAGAATGATTCAAGGGGATGGAATCAATGGAAAAATGGTTGTTATAAAGAACGAGAGAAAAACTATAATGAGTCAGAAAACATAGATGGGGGAAGAGCTGGTGGATGTTGGAGAATGTGGGACAACTATAGCAGGAGAAAAGAAGTCTCCGATTGCCGTGATCGGTACATGTCAAGGTATGAAACCTCAAGGCTTCATGGAAATGATAATCATCAAATGGGTCATGGCCCCGTGGGCGGAAAAATGGGTAGGGTAAGGAGGAAGGTCAATTTTACATATGAATGACTACTCTAGGTTTAGAAAGGAAAAAAAGGCCTGCCTCCAGGCAGTGGAACCTGAAATCTTGTCGTTCTTCATTATGGATTAAGCATAGCATCAAATCCATGGAGCTAGGAGAAGTAAGTTTTGTTTAGAAGCCCTCGAGTATATAGTATGTTGTTTACATGAGTTTGTTATGTTCTTGGTTATTTGCATAAAGAATAGTATGTAATTGTGTGATTTATATTCTCAGCAAAGTTAGGATGGAAGTTGATTAAGATTAATCAGATTAATGAAATAGTAAGTTCTCATTGTTCCTTCTTTTCCTGTTATTTCGTTTTATGCCAAATTCTTGTTCATGAAAGTTGCTCAATTGCCATATTCTTTTCTAATATCAGCCATTTTAGAACTTCGTCTAGAGGTGTTTGTTCCTGTATTTTTTCTTCTTGCACAATTGGATTCAAAATTCCACCTCTTACTAGAAGCTAAAAAGTTGCTCCGGACGCCAAAAGGTTTGCCTGTGGATACAAATTGCTCTCCGGAATTGCCTACAGCTAGCTGAAAAGCACTGCCGTTTCATAAAAAGTCGGTTATGGAACTGGTGCAGGCAAATTGGGAGAAAGATCCCATTTATTCTTGGGTGTCCTGCTTTTTAGTGCTTCCAACTACCACTAATTTTTTTTCCCTAATCCAACCACCACAATATTCAATTGTTTGATGCTATATTGAAAGAGAGCTTCCATAAGTTGTGACGTCAGGTATCTATAAAGACCTACAATCGACACCAATAATGATAATAATGAGGTCCCAAAGACTCTTAGCTCATGGTCCTCCCACACAACTTGTTTTCACACGTGATTTTCATATATCGACGCTCCTGATGACTCCGTTGTCTACAAGCATTGTGCTAGCAAGTTTCTCAACTCAAGGTCTTTTAGATTTATCCCACGTCTCCTCCAAACCATCGGCTCGTGGTTTTCACGCACTACTATAAATGAAAAGGTGATTGATCCGTCACAAATCTATCCATTCGATACCAGATATTTTACTATATTATTGTTTTTTCTAACCTATGATATTGAAAAAGAAACTATAAACCTCTTCAATGATATCTCAAGAAAACAATTGTAGTGTACCTATAGCTTACATCGCCCAAAGACTCTAGGCACCTGGCCCTCACAAGCGACCTGTTTTCACGTGTGATCTTCACACATTGCCACATCCTGATGGCTCTGTTGTCTATACACGTTGTACCAGCAGGTTTCTTAACTCACGGTCTTTCAGATTTATCCCACGTCTCCTCCAAACCATCGGCTTGTGGTCTCTATGCATCATTATAGATGCGAAGACGATTGATCCGTCACAGATCTGTCCATCCAATACCAGATTTTTTATTATATTATTGCTTTTCCTAACTTATCATAGTGAAAAAGGAATTGTGGACTTCTTTAATAATATCTCAAGACAACAACTGCAATATATCTATGGCTTACATCGGCTCTAATAATGGCTTACTTAAAAATCGTCTTTTAATTTGGTGATCTCTTTGTAGGACATGAGTAGGGACCAATAAATTGATCTTAAAATCTATTTTATTTTTCTGTTTTTCCACTTTTGTACAGTGATTAATATATTGAGATGTTTGTTTGAGAAATTACACCTCTTCCTCAGGTATCATTTTTTTTTCTTTTTCTAATAAAATTTGCTTGCTAAGAGGGCAAAAAAATAAATAAATAAAGTACCAAAGACCTGCACTCCCATTAATAATAACAATAAGGAAAATGTTTTATGCACCGTCTCCCCCTCTTCCCTTTTTTTAAAACTTAATGATTAAATAAATATTATTTATTAATATTCTGATTTTTTTTTAATTTTTTAAAAATGTTTTAAGTATATTTAAAAAATGATTTAAAAAAAATGACAACAAAAAAAATTATTTGCACTAACGGTGCAATAGGGCATACTGCTGTAGTGCACCGCCCTATGCCAGACCAACTAGGCAGGATTTTCTAGCCAAGAAGTAAGGCAGAACGGTGTTGGAACTCATCAACATTGAAACAAATGCATCATTCTTCATCTCTAATCCTTAATTTTAAGCCAGAACGGTGTTGGAACTCATCAATATTACTCTCACGACAAAGATTTTGTGATGGAAACAAAGTATTGTGAGCAGTAACATGATCTCTTGCTGTCTTGGCTTTCCAGAAAGACAACTTTCTTCTTGCTGGATCACGATGATATAAATTGATCTCAATGTATAAAAAAAAAAAAATTGATCTCAGAAGTGCAATTTCATTTAATGATCTCCAAAACTGTTGAAACCGTAGGGGATTTGTGCTCCAGAGGACCAGAAGAAAGACGTACTAATTTTGTAATTTTAACCACTCTTTTAAACCATGTCAGAGCAAGTGTTTCAGATGTTAGGGGAGTCTTGGAATAATTTTAAGGGAAGTCGGTTTTAAGTATTTGAGAGGGAGTCGACTTTAGTTTAATTTTTTTTTTTTTTTCAATCTTGTTTTCATGAATTTAATAAATTCTATTGATTTTTTTTTTTGTATAAGAATTGAAGACAAGGTTGAAAATAAGAAAAAAAAATTCTTCATTTTCAACATTATTTTCAATATTTTTTTCTTTATCTTCATTTTTAACCTTATTTTTAGTTTTTTTTTCATTTTCAACCTCGTTTTTATCGATCTAATAAATTTTATTAGTTTATTTTTTGTATAAGAATTAAAAATAAAGTTGAAAATGAACAAAAAAAAAATTAAATTAAAATGGACTATCGACTCTCTAAAACTAACTCAGAATTAATCTAAAAAAATTTAAATACACTAGCTGTACGCCCAGAGGAAACTGCTGGCCGGCCTACTAGCACTACTCATTAATTAAAATCTGAATAATGGATAACCAACAGTGTAACAAGAGAATATATCACTACCAGTTGTAAGAATTAAAGAAAGTAAAAGCCAATGAGGTCACAACTAAGGGTTGAACTAAATAAATAGAGAATGTATGGGCCTGCTTATATTCAGGATCTGTAGATATATCACACGTTTCCCTAGAGTTTCTGTGTTTTTCTAGAGTGGGGACCAAAATTATTTTTATTTATAGTTATGAACAAAGAACTTTCCAAAGAGATAGAGAACTTACGTTGGAATCGGATGTGAAGTTAAGAGTACTGAAATAAGATGGACCATGGCCAAGACCAAGACCAAGAGGACAATTCCAACAACATTACAGATACCCAATGACTCAGGCCTGCAACAATTTCAAAATACTATCATCAAGTTTAATAAGAGAAGTTAAAACGGATAATTACGATATAGAGCTAAAGGAACAAATGGAGGGGGAAAAAGAAAATGAAAAGAGAGATAAAGAGAAGACAGCACTAACCACATAGTAATTTCTTTTCATTGAGCTTAGCATTTTCCTACGGCAAGTTTTGGTGTAAAATCTTTTCCCAGACTCGAACACCAACCACACAAAATTCCTTGTCAACAAACTAGGAATTTCATTAGGCTGCCTTCATATTCCAGTATAATTCCGAGTTCTTTGTGCCATATAGTCAGCTGCTGAGTTAATTTTTCGAAAATTATGCTTAATGATAATCACAAATTGATTGATTATTATTTATGACATCTTAAATTTATACCATCAACTTCCTAAGTTTTTCTTCTCCTATTGATAAAAAAGATAAACAAAACTAATTCTAAGAGAGAGACGTTGAAGATCGGTCTGACCGATCTCCACCCAAAGAACAGTAGGC
The DNA here is from genome assembly GCA_036559045.1 of Platycarya longipes. NCBI lineage: Eukaryota > Viridiplantae > Streptophyta > Magnoliopsida > Fagales > Juglandaceae > Platycarya > Platycarya longipes. The sequence continues at coordinate 5,210,631 of CM071798.1, forward strand.
ACCTCTGCTGGCCATAGGAAGCATCACTGTCCATATCATCGAAACTGCCTCCTTCCGGTGACCTCACCCCTGCGACAACTACCACATGCGGCCTCCCACATTCCCTACGCAGTCTCAAATTTGAAATGTACCAAATTGTATGGGCGGTGACGTCTTCGGTAGCCGATGGAGGAGCCGACTGTTCTTTGGGTGGGGATCGGTTAGACTGATTCCCAAGAATTCTCTTCTAAAATCATTGTCAAATTAAAAAAACTAGAACAGACATATTAGATCCAAATAAAAAAAATGGGTGAGGAATCTCATATAATTTCCTTCACACATAACTTTGGGATGTAGTACAATATCAGCTTAAAAAACTATTTGACAAGATTCAACCGCGCTTCACATTGATAATGACGGAAAAGTGATACAAACTAGAAATCACTAATGTTATTTTTTACAAGTGAAATCAGTAATATTAATGAAAAAATAAGAGAAAGGAAAAAAATTATACTTTATTAAACTATTGCAACAGAAGTTAAGAATCCAATGAAAATCCTATTCATAAATTCGATCAGAAAGAAAAATTAACACCCTACTCAGCTGAAAAGTATGCATTCCTCTTCGAGATCTCGTTAGACTATTTTTTTTATTTTTTTACATTAATTTTTTAATTAAAATATTTAAAAAAAAATCATATTATTATTCAAAAATATTTATTTAGTTAAAAGATAATAATATACTACTGTAGCATCCCGTTTGAGAATCATTGGCGTGATTGTCTACGTTATCATTGCAGCACTCCATCATTCCCTTTCATCAATGAAAATGTTCAGTATCACACTCTTGGGATCTCGGTGGATTTTGATGGGAATTTTTTTTAAAAATTTTTTTAAAATTTTTAATTAAATATTTTTAAATAATATTATAATTTTTTTTATATTTTAAAAAGTATTTTAAAATGTTAAAAACAAATATATAAAAAAAATTTAAAATTATATAAAAAATTAAAAAATTAAAAATTGTAATGAAACGAATGCTGAATGGTGGGATGGCTGCCGCCCCCTGTCCCACTACTAAAATTATGTGAATGACCCCACCACTATTATTTTAAATCTTGTATAGTGATTTGCATAGTAATTTCAAGGCCTATAAATAGGAGTTTCAATTGTAATGAAATTCATAAGAAAATATAAACAGAGAAAAAAGTTTCAGTTTTTAAGCGTTCCAAATAGTTTCTTATTTCTCTTTTGCAATAGTAGTTTCTTTTTTTAGTTTTATAACACGTTATCAATACGACGGTTCTATCAATTCTGAAGCTATTGGCCTTATTCCTCTGTAAGTTTTTTAATATTTTATTTGCAGTCTTTAATATATTTTATTGATGATTATCTGTGTGAATTTATAAATATATTTTCTGAGATACACATATTTATTTCATTATTTATATATATAGAAAATGACAAATCTTACAAAATTGGAATTTGTTACTCTTAACATATCTGGGAAAAATAATTAATCATGGATACTTGATGCTGAAATTCATCTTGATGCGATGAACCTGGGTGAAACGATTAAATAAGGAAATCAAACGTCCCTGCAGGACCGTGCTAAAGCAATGATTTTCTTTCGCCACCATCTTCACGAATAATTGAAAACTGAATATCTTACAGTAAAAGATCCATATATTTTGTGGAACAGTTTAAGGGAAATGTATGAACACCAGAAGACTGTCATCCTCCCAATAGCTCGTTTTGATTGGTTGCACCTGAAGTTGCAAGATCATAAAAGTGTTAGTGAGTATAATTCCGCACTTTTTAAAATAAGCTCAGTACTAAAATTATGCGGTGAGAAAATCACCGATGATGATATGCTAGAGAAGACTTATACTACATTTCATACCTCAAATGTGCTCCTGCAACAGCAATATCGAGAGAGAAAGTTTAAGAAATATTCTGAACTTATATCATGTCTTCTAGTAACTGAGCAGAACAATGAGCTATTATTAGCAAACCACCAGTTACGCCCTACTGGCTCAATATCATTCCCTGAAGTGAATGGTAATAGGTTTGCATCATTCCCAGAAGTGAATGGTGCATCCTTTAGAAGAAATCGGGATCGTGGATGTGATAGGATAAATTATAAAAATGTTGGTCCCAGAAGTGACAATATTAAAAGAGATAATAATATATCGTATTACAGAAGTAGTACAATTGAGAAAGGGGTAAAAATCCCCAAAATAATTCTTCAAAGAAAAGTGAAGAGGTGTGCCATAGATATGAAATGACTGGACATTGGTCACGTACCTGTCGTACGGCCAGGCACTTAGCTAATTTATATCAAGCATCTATTAAAGGAAAGAATAAAATGCATGAAACATATCCAGGAAAAGTGTAGACTTCCCATGATCAATAATAACCCAAAAATTTTATATGAAGATAATACTGCTTGTATCACTCAAATCAGAGGAGGATATATCAAAGGTGACAGAACCAAATATATTTCACCTAAATTCTTTTATACTAATGAACTTCAAGAGAAAGATGAAATTGATGTTAAGCAGATACAATCTAGTGATAATCTGGCAGATTTATTCACAAAGGCATTACCAACTTCGACATTCAAGAAGATTGTGCATAATATTGGAATGCAAAAACTCAAAGATCTATAGTCATGCACTTTTCAGGGGGAGTAAAAGACTTGTGTTGATTGTACTCTTTTTCCTTCGCTGAGGTTTTGTCCCACTTGATTTTCCTCTGCAAGGTTTTAATGAGACAATCTTAAAGCACTTGTGGATACATAAGAAGACTGTACTCTTTTTCCTTTGCCATTGGTTTTTCTTCCCACTGGATTTTTCCTTGGCAAAATTTTAACGAGGCAGATTCTTTATGGGTGGTCATTCAAGGGGGAGTGTAATGAAACGAACGCTGAATGGTGGGACGGCTGCCGCCCCCTGTCCCACTACTAAAATTATGTGAATGACCCCACTACTATTATTTTAAATCTTGCATAGTGACTTGCATAGTAACTTACATAGTAATTTCAAGGCTTATAAATAAGGGTTTCAATTGTAATGAAATTCATAAGAAAATATAGAGAGAAAAAAGTTTCAGTTCTTAAGAGTTTCAAAGAGTTTCTTATTTCTCTTTTGTAATAGTAGTTTCTTTCTTTAGTTTTATAACACGTTATTAGTAGAACCATCAGATGATTTATTAGATTCAATAGATGTAGATGTTACTCATCTTGATGTCTCTTATTTCTTTAATCATCCTGAAGGTAGTATTGATCACTTAATTGGAGATAGAAGTGTTCCACTCAATTAATGTATTTTCTTTTTATTATCTGTAATAAAAGTTTTGTATATTTTATAAAATCATGGATCACATTGATGAGCTTTTTATCTCTGAGTTGAATGATAAAGATATATGTCTGGCTGACAGTGCTATAACTCACACAATTCTCAAAGAAAAAAAATATTTTCAAAATCTAACACTAAGTAAAGCCTATGTCCATACTATATCAGGTTCATCAGATTTAATTGAAAGTACCGGAAGAGCTTATATTGTGTTGCCTAATGGCACTAAATTTTGTATTAATGATACTCTATTCTCTTCACAATCCAGAAGAAATTTATTAAGTTTCAAAGATATACGTCGTAATGACTATTATATTGAAACGACCAATGAAGGCAGTAAAGAGCATATTCTTATTACTAAAACAATATCGGGCCAGAAGCTCGTATTAGAAAAACTGTCTGCTCTATATTCTGGATTGTATTATACAAAGATAAGAATAATTGAATCATATGTGGTAATGCATCAGAAGTGCATTGATCCTAAAGTATTTATGACTTGGCATGATCGCCTTAGACATCCGGGATCTATAATGATGAGACGAATTATTGAAAATTCGCATGGGCATCCCTTAAAGAATCAAAAGATATTTCTACCTAATGAATCTTTGTGCTCTGCATGTTCTCAAGGTAAGTTGATTATTAGACCATCTCCCTCAAAAGTCATTGTTGAATCTCCATCCTTTTTATAAAAGATTTACGGAGATATATGTGGGCCTATTCATCCATCAAGTGGATCATTTAGATACTTTATGGTTTTGATTGATACATCTAGTCGATGGTCACATGTTTGTCTGCTTTCTACCAGAAATGTTGCATTTGCTAGACTTTTTGCTCAAATAATTATACTACGAGCACAATTTCCTGAGTATATAATTAAGACTATTCGATTGGATGATACAGGTGAATTTTCATCTCAAGTTTTTGATGATTATTGCATGTCAATAGGAATAGATGTTGAACATCCTGTTGCCCATACACACACACAAAACAGTTTAGCTAAATCTTTGATCAAAAGATTTCAATTAATCGCTAGACTTTTGCTTATGAAATCAAGATTACCGGTTTCTACTTGGGGACATGCTATACTTCATGCAGCATCTCTAATTTACATTAGATCATCTGCATATCATAAATATTCTCCATTACAGTTTTCATTTGGTCAACAACTAAATATTTCTCATCTTCATGCTTTTGGATGTGCTATATATGTTCTAATTGCACCTCCACAACGTACAAAAATGGGCCCTCAACGTAGACTTGGGATATATGTTGGTTTTGATTCTCCGTCTATTATTAGATACCTTGAACTCCTTACAGAGGATATGTTTAAAGCACGTTTTGAGGATTGTCATGTTGACGAATCTAATTTTCCATTAATGGGTAAAGAAAAGTCGGTGCCTGAAGCACGACAAGATATTACTTTGGATAATAAGACCCTGTCTCAATTTGATCCTCCTACAAATGAATGTAAACTGGAAGTTCAAAGGATTATTTATTTACAAAATGTTGCAAATAAATTATCGGATGTATTTACTGACACTAAAGGTGTTGTAAAATCTTATATTCCTGCTGTTAATGCTCCAGCAAGGATTGAAGTCCCTGAATGACAAATTGTCAAAACAGCAATAGGTAAGTCTAAAGCACGCCTGAAACGTGGAAGACCTATTGGTGCAAAAGATAAAATTCTCCTGAGGAAAAGAATACAAAATAAATTTAGTATTCTTGAAAAACACGTACCCACAATATAGGCTATAAATATAATTGGTGCTCCTAAAGAGCTCAAATCTTCTATTCCAGAACCTCCTGAAGAGGAAACTTCTGAAGAGTATAAATCTTCTGAAAAGGGACCTCTTGAAGAGGTGTGTCATGAAATGTTTTCCTCTGAAGAGGAAAAGGTACCTGAAAATAATGAGATTTCAATACATGTCATGAATACTGGAGAAATTCTGGATAGAAATAAAACTATTGTCGACAACATATTTTTATATAAAATGGCCCTTGACATTACCAAAAGTAATGAAAAAAGTGAGTAAAAAACCGTCGAAAAATGTCGACGTAGAAATGATTGGCCAAAATGAAAAACAACTGTTGAAGCTAAATTAAATTCGCTAGCAAAACGAGAAGTATTTAGACTTGTTGTCTAAACACCAGAGGGTATAATGCCTGTTGGATATAAGTGAGTATTTGAACGAAAACGTAATGAGAAAATGAAATTGTACGGTACAAAGCACGGCTTATCGCACAAGGTTTCCTGCAAAAACCCGGGATTGATTATGAAGAAATATATTCTCCCGTTATGAATGCAATCACATTTATATTTTTGATTAGCCTGGTTGTCACAAAATGATTAAAAATGCGGGTGATGGATGTGGTCACTGCATATTTATATGGATCCTTAAACCATGACATATATATGAAAATCCTTGAAGGATATAAAATGCTTGAAGCATCTACAAGTACATCTAGAAATATGTACTCTATCAGACTACAAAGATCTTTATATAGGTTGAAGCAATCCGGACACATGTGGTATAATCACTTAAATGAATATATATTAAAAGAAGGATTTGAGAATAATCCTATATGTCCATGTGTTTTTATTAAGAAATCAGAATCCGGATTTGTCATTATTGCGGTTTATGTTGATGATTTAAATATTGTGGGAACTCCTGAAGAGATTTAAAAAATCGCTATATATTTAAAGAATGAATTTGAAATGAAAGATTTTGGCAAAACAAAACTTTGTCTCGGCCTGTAGCTCGAGCACTTGCCAAATGAAATTTTTATTCATCAGTCCATGTACACTGAGAAAGTCTTAAAACATTTTTATATGGACAAATCTCATCCCCTGAGTACTCCAATGATTGTTCGAACACTTGATGTGAAGAATGATCAATTCCGTCCTTGTGATGACGATGAAGAAATTCTTGGTCCTGAAGTACTATATCTAAGTGCAATTGGAGCTTTGATGTATCTTGCAAATTGTACTCGACCAGATATTACATTCTTAGTTAATCTGCTTATAAGATATAGTTCTGCACCAACTCGAAGGCATTGGAATAACATTAAACATGTCCTTCGTTACCTTCATGGTACGGTTGATATGAGATTATTTTATTAACGTGGATCAAGTCCACAATTGATTGGGTATGCAGATGCAGGTTATCTTTCAGACCAACACAGAGGTAGATCTCAAACTGGATATTTATTTACTTATGGAGATACTGCTATATCATGGAGATCTGTTAAGCAGACACTATCTGCTACTTCTTCAAATCACTCAGAGATCATTACTATTCATGAAACAAGTCGAGAGTGTATTTGACTGAGATCAGTTGTTCAACATATCCAGGAAAAGTGTGGACTTCCCATGATCAATAATAGCCCAACAATTTTATATGAAGATAATACTGCTTGTATCACTCAAATCAGAGGAGGATATATCAAAGGTGACAGAACCAAACATATTTCACCTAAATTCTTTTATACTCATGAACTTCAAAAGAAAGGTGAAACTGATGTCAAGTAGATACGATCTAGTGATAATCTGGCAGATTTATTCACAAAGGCATTACCAACTTCGACATTCAAGAAAATTGTGCATAATATTGGAATGCGAAGACTCAAAGATCTATAGTCATGCATTTTTCAGAGGGAGTAAAAAATTTGTGCTAATTATACTCTTTTTCCTTCACTGAGGTTTTGTCCCACTGGGTTTTCTTCTGTAAGGTTTTAATGAGGCAATCTTAAAACACTTGTAGATACATAAGAAGACTATACTCTTTTTATTTTGCCATTAGTTTTTATTCCCACTGGGTTTTTCCTTGGCAAGGTTTTAACGAGGCAGATTCTTTATGGGTGGTTATTCAAGGGGGAGTGTAATGAAACGAACGCTAAAACGTGAGATGGCTACCGCCCCCTGTCTCACCACTAAAATTATGTGAATGACCCCATCACTATTATTTTAAATCTTATATAGTGATTTACATAGTGACTTGTATAGTAATTTCAAGGCCTATAAATAAGAGTTTCAATTGTAATAAAATTCATAAGAAAATATAAATAGAGAAGAAAATTTCAATTCTTAAAAATTTTAAAGAGTATCTTATTTCTTTTTTATAATAATAATTTCTTTTTTTAGTTTTATAACAAAAATAAAATTCTCACCGAGATTTCGTCGGATCCCAAGAGTGGATTTCTAGCATCTCCCTTTCATCAAAAGTCATTTCCTTTCCCCGCCTTGACATATCGACTTCCCCTTCCCCAAAATTCATTTTCCCCCATCTCGACAGCCTCCCTCCCGGCAAGCTACCCCTCAAAATCCATTTCCTCCATCGACAGCCCCCATCTCTACAGCCTCCCTCCTGGCAGCCTCCAGTTCCCCTGCGCCGTCAACCCAGATCTTCTTCAGTTCCCGTTTTCGTCGCCGTCAACCCAGTTGGGGTTCTTCTAGCTGCGGTGAGTTTTTTTTTCGTTGCCGACAACGTGGTTGTTGAAGGCCCATTTTTTTCCTTTTTATTTATCTCTATTTTTCTTTCTTATAACTCTATTTGCTACTATAAAAATAAAAAGAAAGATGCTAGGCTAAATCTGATCTCACGTTGAGTTTTTTTTTTTTCCTTCATTTTTTTCCGTACTTTTCTTGGAACAAATTTCTGGTTACGACTGTATATGTTGACAGTTTTATGGAAGAATCAAATTTTCCAGGTTTAATTTCCCTTTGTCTTTCCGTTAATCCTAGGCAAAATGTAACATCGTTAAGCTGATGGAATTGAGTTTTGTTCTTGAACTTTTGAAGCTTAGTAAGTATGTATGTGTATATTGGTTTGGTTCCACGGTTGTGTAAATTTGCAACAAAATTTAGTTGCAGGAAGTATGTATGTTATGCTGCTAAATAGTTTCATTTAGCCTATTTATTGGAGAAATGGAAATATAGAGTTTGATGTTTCTTTTAGGGATGGAGAAGAAGTCTGGAAAAAATAGAGTTTGATGTTTATTTTTTTGCTTGTTCTTTCATTTACACAATCCCTCGTTCTCAAACATGTTGTATATTTGTAGACAATTCGAACATTGCAATGGATGCCGACGTAGAACATCCAGATAATGAGTGTGATAAGGTAGGAATTGATAAGGAGATTGGAGGTGATGAAACTATTGAAGAACCTACAGTTGGAATGAAATTTACCAATGTAGCAGAAGTGCATGCTTACTATATGAAGTATGGTAAGAAGAAGGGATTTGGGGTATCAAAAAGAAATTCTAGACAGGATGACGATGGGACGGTAAGATGGTTTTGCTTAGCATGCTCGCGAGGAGGCAAATTAAAGAGTAGGGCTGCCAATGTTATGAAACCAAGGCAAACAGTGAAAATGGGGTGTAGGGCTAGGATTAATGCGGTATTTAATGATGAAGGTGGATATACTGTATCTAAAGTGATATTAGATCACACACACGCTTGTAATCCGGAAAATGCAAGACATTTTAGATGCTTTAAAAAGGTTGATGCTCATGTCGTTAAGAGACTTGAAATAAATGACGAGGCAGTAATAAGGTGCTCCAAAAATTACAAGTCTGTGATTGTTGAGGAGGGGAGTTATGAGAATGCAGCATTTGGGGAGGAGTCTTCTCGAAACTACATTGACAAAGCACGACGACTTCGCCTCGGGGTTGAAGGTGTAGCTCTGTGTAACTATTTCGAAGACATGCAAAAAAGAAATTTAGAGTTTTATTATAAGATAGATGTTGACAATGAGATGCGGTTAAAGAATGTGTTTTGGGCAGATGCTCGGAGTAGAGCTGCTTATGAATCATTCGGAGATGTGATTACATTTGATACAATATATCTGACTAATGCATATAAAATGTCTTTTGCATCGTTTGTGGGTGTGAACCACCATGGGCAGTCAATCCTACTCGGGTGCGGATTGATATCCAGTGAGGATGCAAATATATTCGAGTGGTTGTTTAAGTCATGGTTGCAGTGTATGAATAACCAACCGCCAAATGCAATCATCACAGACCAAGATAAGGCTATGAAAATTGCAATTTCGAGGGTGTTTCCAACTTCTAGGCATCGCTTTTGCTTGTGGCATATAATGAAAAAGCTTCCTGAAAAGTTTGGATCACATTGTCGATATGGGGAAATCAAAAGTACCCTACATAGGTGCATATATGACTCTTACAATGAGCATGAGTTTGAGGAACTGTGGAGTGCTATGCTCGAGACGTATGATTTGCATGAGAATGCATGGTTGGCATCACTGTATAGTGATCGGCATTTTTGGGTGCCGGCCTATGTTAGAGACACATTCTGGGCAGGAATGTCAACTACACAGCGGAGTGAAGGAATAAATGCATTTTTCGACAACTACATTCACTCTAAAACTACTCTAAATCAATTTGTTGACCAGTATGATTCGGCCCTTAAGAGGAAGGTAGAGACTGAAGCAATTGCTAACTTCAACTCTTTTAGCACGGACATTCCCTGCATCAGTCGCTATCCTCTTGAGAAACAATTTCAAAGTGCATATACTCTTGCTAAATTCAAAGAAGTACAAGAGGAATTGCGAGGATTTTTATATTTGACTACTAAGGAGATGGGGTGTGAGGGTGGTAGATACACGTTCATTGTTGTGGATGAGGTTCAAGTTGGTGATGACTTATTAAAACGTGTAACCTTTAATGTCAATGTTGATCAAGATCCCCTTGATGTGAAATGCAACTGTAAATTATTTGAGTTTAGGGGTATATTATGCAGGCACGCTCTCCGTATCTTAACTCAGATAGGCCAATATACAATACCATCAAAATATATCTTGGATCGGTGGAGGAAGGATGTTAAGCGAAAATATACATATGTAAAGAGTAGTTATGACAATAGTAGCATTGATGATGCGCGAAGGTACGATAGGATCCAAAATTGTTTCTATGAACTGTGTTATAATGCTTCAAAGGCCGAGAGCAGTTGTGTTAAATTGATTAGTCAAATAGAACAGTTGAAGACACAGTACCCTGGTATCCCTGATCATGATACTAGCAAGACGACGCAGCAGTCACACACTAGATTTGGCTCTTGGGAACAGCACACAACATGAGGCTACTCAACATGAGGCCTAGGTAAATTTTAACATTTTCTTATTTCATTTGCTGTGAAAATAAACACTACTAGGTATTATACTTTTGTTGTTTCTTATTTTATTTATTTATAAATTATACTTTTAATGCAAGGTCAAGATTGGATACATGCGCTAGATTTTTTTGCAACTCCTTTGACTAATACAAATTATTTTGGCATTGGTAGATATACTGCTCCTCAGTCACAGGTAATGTAAAAAATAATTATTTTTTAAGATTTTTAGTGAAAGCAATTGCCACTTTTAACATTTTTTTTTTGTCCCCGTAAGACAAGATTGATCAAGTATACACAACTCCTTTTCATCAGGACTTTGGCTCTTGGTAGATGTCATGCTTTGACAAGATAGCTGACTAATTTTGTATGAAGATTGACTTTTGTTGTGGTTTATAGACACCATGAGACCAACATGAGACAATTATGTAATATTGGTCATGGTGAGACAATTATGTAATTTGTGATTTGTAGACACCATATTGTGATTGTATGCATTATGCAACATGTTAACGTGAATGCCTCTTGGGATCACGTGAATGCATTCAATTGCAGGACTAACATGAAGAATTGAGCAATTGGTATTGCAGGAAAAATCAATACAATTTTGTGACGTGGTAAGACTATCCGGTTCCCAAAATTGTCATCATGGATTAATGAAATACAGAAGGATTAATTCAGTCTTCATTGTTATCATGAATTAATGAACATTTATTTCAATAAAAAGTTGTCATCATGGATTAATGAAATTGCTTCCTACAGATGCTTGAAAGCTTTGTATTGTCTACTGTAACTATTTCCATTTCTGAAGGCTTATTGACAGTCTCACTTTGATCAACTATCTGTATCTTCCTCAGTGGAATCAAGACCTGCATCAGTCGGATTTTACTTGTCATTATTAGCAATAGAAACTACTTCAGAAAATATATATTATATGCAATATGGTTTTTGACAAAGAAACTACTTCAGAAAATATATATTATATGCAATATGCAAGAGTATAAGCTTAAGTCGCCCTTAAGTATTGATGTGGTCGGTTATTTCTTTCAAAACAAAAAAAGAAATAATAATATTGACGTAGCCAGTTCATTGTGTTAATAACTGGAAGAAGATTTTTGGCTTAATATATTTTCCTTGCCCCCAGATGAAAAAAGAGATGCAAGTATTTTACATCTGACCCTACCAAAACAAAGACCCAAAAAGTCTGTTTAGATTTAGAGATTAGTTGAGACGAATTTTGAAAGTCAAATAAAATATTATTTTTTATATTATTATTATTTTAAAATTTAAAAAAGTTGAATTATTTATTATTTTTATGTGAGGATTTGAAAAAACTATAATGATAGAATTGAGATGAGATGAGTTTATCTTCAAATTCTTCAAATTCAAATGGAGCTAGTTCATTGCCACTCTTCGTGTGTTGATTTCATGGGCATTCATTTGCTCTCCTTTTTTAGTCACAAATGCTACTCATCAAAAGAAAATGTCTTTAGTAGTGTTGTGAAATTCTGAACTGAGCAAAACTTGTTGACTTGGTTTCAAAGAGGATAACTGATCCTTCTGTATAGGATCAAATGAAGAAAAGTTATGCTCTTTTTTTTTTAACCCTGTAATATTTTCTTACCCTGGTAATTCCACTTACTAGAGTAGCATACATCAGAGCTCGCAATTAAGTGGGAAAAAAAGCTTCAAGAAATAAAAGTTTGCAGCCACAGTAGGAAGAAAAAGAAATCCATGGTTCCATAAACCAAACAAAAATAAGGGGATGCTAGATCCCGATTTTGGAATTCCTACTGCATCGTGACTTTTGTTTTTATTTTAAGTTTTTTTATATGATTTTTAAATAATGTTGTAATTTTTTTTATTGTATTTTAAAAAAATATTTAAAGATGTTAAAACATCATGTAAAAAATATATTACTTAAAAATCATGTGAAAAAAATAAAAATAAAAATAAAAATAAAATAAAAATCGGGATCCCAAGTAAAGACAAATAGCATTTTTCCAAAAATAATACTAGCCTAAATTCAAATGTATTGATTCCATTATCAAATGTATTGATTCCATGATTCCTA